>JAOTQM010000030.1:0-4800000 GCA_026939265.1 Oreonectes daqikongensis | reverse complement strand
GGATTTACCATCCGACCAATAGAATCCATCACATACCAGTAAACACCATTAGAGTTTCCATTAAAACCAATACAATTCCCTTTAAAACCATTAAAACCATTACAACCTCTTTAATGGTCTCTATTGTTTTTTTCAGCAGGGATTTATAGTTTCCATTAAAACCAATACAATTCCCTTTAAAACCATTCAAACCAATACAACTTCTTTAATGGTTTCTATTGTTTTTTCAGCAGGGTATAAGGTTTTAATGGTTTAAAGGGAATTTTATTTGTTTTAATGGAAACTATAATTGTGTACTAGTTTGTGATAGATTCTATTTGGTCAGATGTTAAATCCTATTGGAATAATGCCAATAATAAATTGGAATTTTTTTCAGCAGGGCTGTGTCTTTAAATCCATCCCATTTAAAGCATAGCTGATACAGTCATATACATTTAAAAGGAATTTGAGAAAGTATGCCTCCCTTAGTTTAATGCACAGTCAGAATCTCAGTGTGTGTGCTGGCATATTTCCTTTCTTCTATAAACATACTATTCATAAACCTTTCACTTATCTGAGGCTTGCAACCCTCAACCCCCCCCCCCCTCACCCCCACCACCCCTGCAATGCTAGCAAAGCCGCTTACGCTCTGTACGATGTCTCAGGTCTGATTGGTGGGCCTCTGCTCTTTGAAAGCTCCCACGATGACAATGAAAGGCAAAGCAAGTTGATGAGACAGGCCAGCCTCGGCCCCGGTGGACCCACTATCAAAGCAAATCAGCAGGAGACAAACAGAGAGACAAAGTGATGCTAAGCTAACAGTCCAGGAACGCTGATGAAACTGGCATCGAAAGCTACAGTTTGAAATGGATGTTTTCAGTGTAAATGAATGCATGGTAACCGTGTAACCATTATCTCCAAATAACCATTTACGGTTGACTCGTTTTCTTTGTCTTCAGTCAATAAAGGTGTTAAAACAGCAAGCTAAAAAGCTAAAACTACATACACTTTCATACAAAGACTTGAAGAAATAAGTTTACCCAAAAAGGAAAATGATGTCATTATTTACTCACCCTCAATGTGTTCAAGACCTAATGGCTGTTATTTTTCCTGTGGAACACACAGAAACAAAATAATAAAATTTTCCTGTGCAATGACAACCTATAGGCTAATAAGCTCAGAAAGCACCATTACAGTTTATATGAATCATTATTCAAAGTCTTCTCAAGTCATTTGATTGCTATAAACAGAATAAAATGTTCACTGATATTATCCACTGCAAAATCTATGGTATAAAACTACGGTATTTGTGATAAATAAAAATGTAACCATAAACATTACCACTACAGGAATGATACAGGATCATGAAATTTGTAGTTAAAAGATACTAATACAAAAAAGCCTTCTGCCAGAAAACATGGTTACTGCAATTTTTCTATAGTAAAACCATGGTTTATAAACCATTTTCCTAAGGGGCACAACATGATGATTTATTAAAACGTCCTTAAGAATAATTCCTGTCTTGGATCAATTTCTCAAAATTGATATTTTTACATCATCTGAAAGATGAATAAATAAGCATTCTATTGGCATATGGTTTGTTAGGATAGGATGCTATTTTGCCGAGATATAACTATTTAAATCACTGAGGGTGCAAAAAAGGTTTTAAAACAGGTTTGTTTTAACTCTCTCTTTTGGCTTATTGCTGTGAAGAAGTTGTGAAGAATAGATGAACCTGAAAGATACATTGATACCAAACTTGAGTGGGTAATTCCCAAAGAGCGGCAGCAGCGAGTGAAGTTTGTAGACGTGTTTCCGGCCACTTTTGTTTATGATTTTGCTGCATCCACTCACAAAAAAAAAGTTTTGATATATTTATGATAAAACATTTACAAAATATATTCATGGAACATGATCATTACTTAATATGCTAATGATTTTTGGCATAAAAGAAAAATCTATAATTTTGACCCATACAATGTATACTCGCTATTGATACAAATGTTCTTGTGCTACTTATCCAGGGTCAAAATTACTATTGATGTCCAATTTGGAATATTTAATAAAAAATTATTATTATTATTATATAAAGACTTAAATTGTGGCTATAATCACAAAAACAAAATTAAAGGTACATTTTTAATTTTTAAGGTAAATCATTTTATTTCTTAAACACTGCAGATATCGGGATAATATTATTATCTAGAATTCTTTTGGCCATGATAATCGTGACATGAAATATAAAGACTTACTCTAACTAGATAGATATGTGCTAAAAGACAAGTGTCAGCAATTCAGAGGGATAAAAACTCGGATCATGTTCCTGTTAGTGTGAAGCTATGTTTGTGGTTAACTGTGTCATGATTTGACTGACAGGTGAACAGAGGAACCTCTGTGATTGCCCACAAAACACAATGTGTCTCACAGGATGTAGTGCCGATCGTGTTACACGTGGCACATCTCTCTCTCTCTCTCTCTCTCTCTCTCTCTCCTCTCGATGCTCCATGTCAACGGAAAACTCGAGGCATTTAATCCACAAGCTCTATCTCCTCAGACAGCGGCATTGTTGTTCGGCGAATACATTTGATATGAAACTCAATCATTAGGCATCTGATAACTCGGAGCTCCAGTCATGCGATCGCCTTCACGATGGCTGACTATTTTTGTGCTCTTTCATTCATCATGAAGAAATGCATAATGCGTCTCGTAGAAAGAGCGGCATTCAGGAGAGCAAATTAACTGGAGTGATCTTGGAGGAGGTGGAGAAGGCGATCGTACAATTTGGAACCCGCTCATTAGTTCCAGAACTTAGGCCCTCCAAACATAAAAGAGCTCTCTTCTTCATTACCAACCATGTGGTTATCAAACGCCCTCCCCTGGCATGCGGGAGACGGGCCCACGTCTGATCATCAAGATCAGATTTTTGATAATGATTTCATCCGTTTTGGAGTCCCGGGGTGTCGTTAATTCAGAGTTGAAATACATAAATACCTCCAAACCCAGATGGTAGACCATGCTGCCTTTGAACCGTTCAATTTGCGGGGCATGTGCCCGTGCCATGGGTAGGAGAGATGCAGCTGGTATGGGGCATTGAAGAGAGGAAGTATTTTGTGTGTAACAGACAGAGAAAGCAACAAAAATGGAAAGAAAAGCAAGTCAATGTGTGCATGTGTGTGTGTGATTTCTAGACCACATCAGAGCCTGATGGCTCTACGCAGAGATACTGGAGCAGAAAATTATCTTGTGTGTTAGGCCACATGGCTAGCATGGAAGGCCTTTCTGTCAAAACAACGTCCAAAACATTCATAATTAAAAATGGAATATTTAAGCAATATTAGACAACCTGCTCCTCATTCCAAGCCAAATCGCAAAGCCGCTCCGCACACAAACAAACGTGATATAGCGAAACGTCCCGTGCTGTTGTACTAAATATAACCGAATCGAATTTAAGGACTGTTCTATAATTGATGATAAAAAGCACTCCATCTGTTCGGCCTCAAATGTTTTTCAATATTTAAAGCGCCTTGGAATTCTCAAGGAAACACGTAAACAAACTTCTCTGCCGACAAAAAGATGCCGCCGTCTAATTTTCTCTCTCACTGTTTTGTTGACCAAATAAAAGACTTTTATGAGAATTTAAGATGAATTTGACTGATGTCATAATTTATTTCTGGCAAAATAAATGTCATTTTTAAAATCATAGTGGAACTTTTGGCTACCATAACTGTGTACAGCCCTGTATGGATCTAAGAGGGTTTCTGCCCTGGTTTGATTTTGAATTCAAGATCTTTGCTTTTTGCGTACTGGTGGCAGAAGGCTTGTGTTGGAATTTGTGATGAACAGGGGAATGCTGGGATGTGTCTGGCCCACTGCTCTTCACATTGTAGATGTGTCCACGGCTGTGAGGCCGCATGTCTCTGTGACAGCTCTCTCTCTCTCTCTCTCTCTCTCTCTCTCTCTCTCTCTCTCTCTCTCTCTCTCTCTCTCTCTCTCTCTCTCTCTCTCTCTCTCTCTCTGCGGCACGCCGTGTTAGATTAGAAAGGCTGTCTGCTCCGGGACGACCAATGCATTATGAACACTGCAGATCTAACAGAGGAGGAGAAAAGGGTGTTTGTCATATGTTGGGCTGGTTATGCCTCGCAAGTAGAAGGAAGAGCAGCTCCGAAACGCCGCGCCATCGTAAATACTGCAGACAGAAGGTTTGTCATTCGGGAGCGCAGGAGTCACATTGCCTGAAACTTGGCAATATGCCTCTTGGCTCTACGGTGACAGCACCATATATTGTGATGTATTGTTGTAAATGTTTAAATGCTCTCGCTTCTAAGCTGGCAGAATTGCGCTGTAATGTAATTCCTTACAAGCTATAGGGTGGAAATAGTTTCGCGCGTGTGCGCGTTGATGTTTCGGAATGCGTTCGAGCGCGTTCGGCTTACGAGTGATTGATGCGCGCGAACGAGCTCTGCGTATTACCGTGCATAATTTAGCCCGTTTGCTGGTGTTGATCGAGTGCAAAGCGCGTCTCACGGGAGATGGGCGTTATCTGGGTGCCCCGTTCCTCTGCTGTGGCCGTTTGAAGTCAGTTGCACCTCGCGTGTTTACGGTACAAACAGGTGAGTCACCCTAAAGCACCTGTGCGGAAGTTAACAAGCTTACCGAAAGATGTCATAAAGTACGAATTTGAATAACTCCACTAAGAGAGTTTAGATGATATGGATGCCAAGACTTAACGTGCCTACTGACACTTGTTTACATGTCGAGTTCAAATCTGGCTTACAAGGAGCTACTGGGCATATTTGGATGAGAACTAACCCGTGCCCCCCTAAAATATTTCATTTGCATAAAAGCTTTCATTTAGCGCAGATGAACGTGAGAGTCGAGCGCTGAGCTCGCGGGAGATTAGAGCAGTTCATTTGTCACATTAAGAAGAATTACGTGTGTTTGTGGGACTGAACAGAAGGACAGAGAGAGTTTAGTGCGAAAGACAGAAAAGAGGGTAAAAGTATTTGAGTGCAATCGCAGGGCTGCCAAACGAATGCAAAAAATAAATGAGTCAAGCGAAAACAAACAAATGAATAAATAAATGTGAGCTTGAAACAACAGAAAATTACAGCAACAGTATTGAGAGGATATTCAGGAGCTAATAAACGATGCTGCTTAATGGTGGCTAAAGAGAAAACAAATCGAAATGAAGCCTGACTTATTTGGAGGGGGAAAGTAAATTAACTCCATGAAAATAAGAAAACATGACTCTTTTCTTTTCTCACATATCCAGTAGGGTGGGTAAGACAGCAAACAAAACATGCATTTTGCTCCTTATACCTGTACTATAGACTAGTCTACATATTACGTATATATTATACCATGTTATCTAAATGAGGAAAAAGACTTTAGTTACAGATTTTTTTTAATCAAAGTTAGTTACTGCAAACTAACCACTTTTCGAAGCTGGTTTTAGCATGTGCATCATACATTCAGCATTTACAAATAAATGGATGACTTTTGCTCAAAATGAAAAAAAATAAAAATAAAACAAGCATCTCAAGTCCAAAGTATTTTGATTTGGCAAATCTAGCTGTGATGACATTACTGCCTTTCATCTAAATATTATTTGCTGCCTACATTTTTAAGTACAGTCAACTTGGCTTTATAAGTAATTTCAACTTACTGTTTTAAATTTTTGACATTGGTTTCTGTCTTTAACTTATTTGATGGGTTGAAGTAATGCCAAAACTTAAAATAGTAAGTTGATCGTACTGAAAATTTGTTTTTTTTTTGCATGTGATGAAATGTAAGACACAACCTCTCACCAAAAAACAAACATACAAAATGTTTGAATAGATTGGAATTTATAAATCTATTATTTTGTGTGAGATAACCTGTTGGATAGGGTGAAATTTTAATTGTTTTTAAAGTTAATTGTGTTTGAATATTATATTAATTATATTTATTCAATTATATTTTATATTATGTTATATTTAAAATATTACAGTTTGCTATGTTAATATATATGGTTTCAGTGGTAACAACATAAACAAACATCATGTGGCCTAAACGTAACTTCCGGTAGACCCCCGCAAAGAATCAATAACTGTTGAGTAGTTTTATATACGATAAAATATGAATTTAAATTAAATATTAAATAAATTGTTATATTATAACCAATCACGTGTGTCCGATGAAACCGTCTAGAGTCCAGAGGGGCATATCATTGTAAAAAGTTTAGGAAACAAATTCAACATTGCTAATATGTAAAACACTGTCTTTGAAGATGTCTCCTAAAAATTTGATCTAATTTGCGAACAATCCCACAATAAAGCGGAATAAACCCATCACACGCCGCTTTGCTAATCCTAATGAACACAATTCAGCTTTAACCAAAACCTGCTAAATTATTTTGCCGTCTGTTGAGTGGTCAGTGTGAGAGTGTGTGTTTGTGTGCATGTTTATGTGTATTCCGATTAAAATGATTAATGAACAAACACACAACACTGGCTGTCTGTATAGGATAGCAGACGTTTGAACAGATGATTGCTCTGACATTGACGAATGGAAGACAAACGTGTTTAATGTTCCAGGTTCAGACGAATCTAAAATGCCCTTTTTACAGACTCCAAAGACAGAACTCTTCTTTTGCAGTCAGCGGGCTGTTTATTCAATGTAGGCGAAACAAATGGGCGAGAGAAACTAGAATTGACCTCTTTCTGTTCTCTGTATTGTAAAAATCTCTTTGCACCTTTTGGCTAACCCAGCGCTGTACTCTGTCTCATAGTGGGTGGAAAAAAGGAAACTTTTTGTACACCCGGCTGGCATTTTCCTCTTTTCTCCTGGCATAGATGAAGGTCAAACGAATGACACCGCTGTGCAGGGGTATCTTGACATGGCCTGGTGGTGTGTATCCATTTCAGCCGGGCTTGTTGGACGAGGCTTTTTATGTGTGAAACTCGGTTAATCACAGGGAAGGGACGGGGCGTGACATGAGCGAGTCTTTTGTGAAGCTGTGGACAAAATGACACACAGTTTAACCTGCAATGTCTTTCTTTCAGGGGTCTGAAGTCCACTGCACTAGCAGATGGAACCACAAGTTTATTTTGGTCTCCTGCTAAGTAAGAAAATGTCAAATGTATCTGTGCACCACTAAAACGTATTTTAACCTTATGTTTCTAGAAACGTATTGCTTTCAGTGTCTTTTCTATCCTGATTATAGCCTTGAGCAATGCATATATAATAGTGACAGTTAGCAAATATCAGGACTTTTTATTTTAAACTTTTTCCTGTATGTCTTGCTGCTTTTATCCTTTGAGGTATTCAGTCAAAAACTTTTCAATTCAATCATTTTCTGCCCTTTTTATAACCTGATAGTGATTGGCAGTTAATACTTCTTAAAATGTATGCACACATCTCACATATATCAATGAAGTGACAACTAGAAGTCAACTGGGGGTTTGTTCATACAGCAAATTGAAAATTCAAAGAAGGCACTTCGGGTACGCAATAGTGATTGAATTAAAGCAAGGTTAACATTACATCAGAACAATGTGTTAGTCTGCAGAATTAAATTTGGACAATAATTTGGTGTATGATGGTAGCTTAAATGGTAAAACATGGTACTATGAATGATTTGATTACATATAATTTAAAGCACTGTATTTTTGCAATTTCTAAAGCGTCTTTTATCCACGTCTTTTAGGACACAAATGCATAAAGTACAACGGGCACTGAAACTAAAGCAAGAGGTTTGTCCGCAACACCTCACGACTCAGACTCACATTTGCCATTCAGAGAATACAACTACACCAGCAAAATTGAAAACAGCTTTATCACAGGTAAAAGATTTCTCCTGAACTCTTATTTGTTATGGGTAAGAGGGTCGGTTTGCAAGACACGCGGCAGAGCAGAAGGCTGGAGACAGATATTGTGCGTTTCAACGCTCTTATTCAAATATGCAGACCAAATGCAGATTTGGTAAGGTTAGCGAGCCACCTTTAAACTGCAAATTGCTTCGCCAATGTGCATTTGCAAGTGTGTGAATTGCTGTGGTTTTTCGATCCTGATGTGTGACGGCAAATAATGGGAATGTCTCACCTGTTTTAATGCCCAGAATGTTTCAAACGCCTTGTACGTGCCAAGACCGCATCGATCCACCTGTAAAAAAAATAAAAATAAATAATCGTAATCTATTTTTAAGTCTCCTCTTTTATTACCTTCCACTTCGCTTGCCATAGTTAACGACAGACCGATTTTTTGACACCTCTTTAACCCCATGTCATCCTTCTGTTTGAGAGCGCCGCTGCTCGTGGCGGAAGCGCGCGAGAGTGAAAAGCTTTTGCGCGCGTGCCAGCAGTGTTAGTTGCAACAGCTGGAGGTGTTTGAGAGAGACGCTCTTTGGCTCGTCTTCAGTTCAGCAGCACATGGCAGCTGGCCCACACCTGTAAGCCTTGACCTCCATTTCAGACCCTGTGGACACTTACCACTATATACAGCTCATCGGAGCGCTGTGCATCCTACGCTCTTAACCAGAAGGCTCTAGAGTACAAACATTAGAGGAGTGATTCAGAAACTGGAGAATTGCTGACTTTCACCCTTCTGACCGTTCGCGCTTCGCCACATGGCTTCAGGAATACTAGCCCGATAGTAATTGTACTGGACATCTCGGAGGGTACATAGTGCCTGCAAAATAATGAGTAAAAATAATGATATGTTTTCATTTATTTTTGTTTCAGCCTGTGAGTGAAGTCTATGGTTTTGGGGTGTTCGAATTCTTCGAAAGTTTTAAATTAGTATGCAGCGTTCAGAATTGGAAAACGTCCTGTTTTTGCAACGAATAAATGTACCAATTATTTTGAATAATATATAAATGTACTATATAAAATAAACTTGAGCATGGTAGTGTTTTCAAGTCATGCTTGGGTCAAAATACATAAAGAACAGAAAAAGGCCATGCGTAGGAAATTTTACCGTGCGTGTTTCGCCAAGCATTGCTTAATAGCATTTGTATACATTACTCCACACATTCCCTTAGTTTCCCGCCTTGTGCTACTGATGCCAGCTCCACGTGACCTGTGTGACCCCAACACCAAATTAATGAGTTTAAAGAAATCAAATCTATACTGTGAAGTTCACCTTGACCTCTGTAGTCATGTTATGGCACAGCACATACAACACCCCTTTATTTCCTTTTGTTTTCACACATTTTGTCTTGAACAATAAAGATTTGGCTCTCTTCCCTATCTGAAATGATTTATAAGTTGTGCGTCGCTAATGATCTCGGGGCGTCTGTGCTATCTCGCCTACTTCAGCAGGCATCTGCCACCAGTCCTCGACACTGCACTCGAGTCAACAGAGGCCGCTTCTGAAAATCAATTCATTAAAACACATACTTTTTACGCTTAGTAAAGCATCAAACTCTAAGAGCAGAAGGCTGTTCAAGTCCTATTTCTGGTGAATTACACCACTTGACTCGAAAGTTTCGAGTCCTAATATGTCGTACTGATGACTCAACGTGCAATTAATGCAAGAAGTGGTTTGTGGATAATGCAAGAAAGCTGTCAGTTTAATGTGCGTCTCATCTGAAAACAGTATGATGAAACCGATTTATTAATAGTCAAAGGTTGAAAAAAAAACAGAAACTTTCTTGCAATTAAATGCTGTGGCATCTACAGTAATACAATGTCAAAATTTTGTCGAAACCTTGTTCATATCATTTGCTATTGAACTAAAATCTTTGACCCACCCATCATTTGAAACACACACACACACACACACACACACACACACACACACACACAAATGGAACTACTTTTCATTTCCTGTTGGTTACAAAATAGCACACGATTTACAGTAAACTCTTTTTTTCTTATTATATTCATAACAACCAACATTTCACAAAAACTCCAAGGTTGTTCTTTTTGTTATCGGTCATGTTAGGGCACTAAGTGAGCCGTGATACCTCTGGCTCCAGTTTATTCTGTAATTACCCTTTACTCTTTTAGGGTTAATTTCTGTAAACGCCCTTGACGAGACCTGGTACTGGCAGATGTGAAATATACCGACCCTCTGTTGGTACCCTCTCGCCGGGTCAAAGTGATTACCCACAATGCACCGGCTGGCACAGTCTCTGAGCCATCTGTGTGAAGCCAGGGAGTGGTAGTGGCTCCTGTCCAGATGTGACACTAGAGAGTCTCTTGACCAACTGACTGGAGACGAGACTGAAGGGGTGAGGGGTGGTAGGGTGGGGGGTGAAGGTGCAGGGCGCCAGGACGAATGAGCCACAGGGATATGAGGGAGCAGGGAATCCGGACGGAGCAGCTGGTGCGGGCGTGTTCATGGGCGGCATTAACGCGAGTAGCCACCCAAATTCTGATGCGGGCACTTGCACAGCAAGAGACACCTTGGTAGAGAATAAGTGGGACAGTTTGGTTCAAAACATGTACATATACAATCATACACACTCACTCATCAATGCTTATAAAACTGTCACTAATCTGGCAACCTTGGGCGGACTTCCAAAAAGTCTGGTATCAAGATGCAATATGCACCTGTCCAGATGTAATGTAAATGCAAGAGTCTTCTCTCTTCATCTCAGCCTGTATTTAGTCATCAATCCGGTTTCGTGGACATGGCGCCACCTCCCAAGTACTGAGCATCGCTCGGCAGCAGCACGCTTGACTGAGCGTATAGAAGGGGCATCTGTGTTGTTGTGTTAGGGACTGACAGTGAGATTTCTCAGGTGCGGCTAATAGCCATATCTAATAGCCAGGTGAACAGAGACGAGCAGTTTATTACCCTAACAGCATTATGTGTATATCTGAGCAAAGCACTGCTATAAATCTGTGCGATGCTTTCACTCCTATACATGACACTTTAGATTCAGTGTGACAAACATCTCGAATGTGGCTAAATCCTCTCTTGAAATCCTCCTGTTTGATGCCATCTTCTCTCCTCTGCCTCTTAAAGGGATAGTTCACCCAAAAATGAACATATAGACTAGTTATAGAGTAATTTTTATAGTGCCTTTTTGAAGCTAGACAGCCCAGTTTTCATTTACTGTCATTATAAAAAACGGGATATTAAAAATGTACCTGCATAAAAGAAAGTCATGGATTTGGAGTGACATAAGGGTGACTCAATAATGACAAAATGTTCATTTTTAGCGAACTATTCCCTTCAAACAAATGTCTCTTATTCGCAGAAGTTTTACAGCAGTATATAGAGCTCTTCTTAAACTTTGGAGGTTCTTAAAAAATGATCTACTAAACATTAATATATGTCAATTTTTAGAACAGGAAACGGCAAAGCGTTCGACAGCGACGCACACAAGCACATAATACAGACAAATTCAGGATGGAGCAGAACAGGCGGTGCAAAAGTGATACTGTTTGAGCCGATTTTTATGATTCTGTTCTTTTTGATTTATAGCATGGCTCTTCCTCATAAGTGTTGAGTGTGTAATGTCAGGGAGATATATTGTTGGCGGAGCGGGAAAGTTTTTCTCGGGTTGTAGGGATTTTATATCTTTCCCATTTGATGGACGATTATAGAAAAAGGCGGCAGGTTGTGGCATAAATCACAGCTTAGTCAATGAGCAGGCGTTTATGTTTACTAATTCTCCAGGTGATGTTGTAAAAAAGGAATGTTCAATGTCATCAGGAACCATAAAATGGCGATGGAGGATGCAACTGTTTCTCTCTCTCTTTCACTGCTGCTCTTGTTGGTAAGAATGGTGCTGCATATGTGATGGTGACCGTGAGTAGAAACTTCGTAAAAGGCTCTTTTTATGAAGCTGTAACTCTCCGCCTAGCTTATTGATACTGATAAATACACGAGTTTTATATGCTTTCTTATTTTCTTTCTTGTTTTCATCTTCTACCATGAAATCGTTTAAAGAGACTACTGGGTGTTTTACAAATATTCCTGCGTGCAGCATCAAAACAATACAAATATATATTTACTTCTGGAAGAACAACAAGCAGACATTATTGGTTTTATCACAGCCGGTTTCCCCGTGGCTTACAAAGTAGCACAGCATTTTTAAACATAATGCCATGGTACAACCATGTTTTTGGACCCGTATCATGTTAAAACAACATAAATAATTACAAAATAAATACCATACTACATGAATGTGAAAATCATTTAGTTGTGTTTCATGGTACCACAACAATACTTTTGGGTTTTGCTAGGGGTGTTAAAAGATAAACCACAAACACAAAAAAATGCAGAATGAAATAATTACAGTCGGAATGAAATGAGAAAAAGAATCATTCCATCATTATGAGACGGAGGGTATCTATGGTACAAAATGAACTTCATGCCACTTTCAAAGGTGGGTGAATTGAGAAAATTGATTTGAATGATTTACTTTTATTAAACATTTTTTGGTGTCATGACAATCCAATTATTTGGCTTTTTCATATTTTTGATGAAACCCAAGTCAAATTCAGCATCATACTGTATATGAGTAGAGCCAAGTCCCATTAAAACAGCAAGTCACGCAAAAATGTGAAGAGATTTTGTTGCTGATATTTTCATTTGATGATTAGTTTGAATAACATTCCACATACATACACACAGAGTTCTGGAGAATTAATAATATTTCTATTTTTTAGAAATTGAATTATGCATTTGACTTGAATTGGTTGCATCTCTGAGCCAGGGTCAGACTATTATTTCTTGTAAGTTGTAACTAGTTTTTTTAAATTCTTGTTTAAGTAAGCCTGTAAGACAAATTAGACCAGCGTCACATATTAAAGAAAGCGAGTAAAATGACGTACAATACATAATGTGACAAAAATTAGCGATGTAGTGTTTTGCCATGCCTCATCGCTACATGTGGATTAATTGTCCATGTTTTATGGTTTGCCCTGTTAAATCCGTATTTGATTAGCGCTTCAGTGAACCCGTACAATAAGGTTGCATACACTTAGCATCAATTAGCATCTTTGCATCAGCCCCAGCAGCATGGGTTAACTGCTCATCTTCTCATAATTAGCTCTCTTGTTATGAGGAGTCTCCATAGAGCCTTTCATAACAACACAGTTCATACTAAACTCTCTATGCAAAGTGTTCCGCATGCTTACAAGGAAATAACTGTTCACTTAGAAGTGAGCACAAAAGATAGCATCAATGTTCATTTATGGTATATACTGCATATTTATTTAAAGGGACAGTTCACCCAAAATTTACTCACCCTCTTGTCATTTGAAAGCTATATGACTTTCTTTCTTTTGCAGAACACAAAAGAAGATATTTAGAAGAATGTTGGTAACAGAACAACATTGGTACCATTTCACTTCTATTGTATGGACACAAAGCCCATGCAAATCAATAGTTACTGCTGTTGTTTGGTTACCAACATTTAAAAAATATATTTTTTGTGTGTTTTGCAGAAGAAAGAAAGTCATACAGGTTTAAAATGATGCTGAGTAAATGATGAAATCATTTTGGGGGGAACTATCCCTTTAAGAGATAAGAGACACGTACAAGAGGTTGTAACCTCAATGTTTACTTCAATTTATATTACACTGGGAAATGAATGTCGAGCGCATTGCAATTTGGTATAAGATGTATGTGAATAGTATGCATACTTTGCACTGCATGTAATAAGAGTAGTATGCTATTCCGAACTAATGCCCTGTATTAAAAAGCTAGAAAACTAGAAATATAACTTTTTTTGGTCTGTGTGAATGGTCCTGTATTGATATATCTGAGAGCCAGCGCTTCAGATTTCACCATAAACATACAATTGACTGTGAAAATGTGAGGACTCACTTTTAAACAATTCTCTACTTTCCAATGTTTTATCTCTACCCAGCATAGAGTGTGTGTGTGCGTTAAAATATGCTTCTTCAAGTCTATATTCTCTTTGTACTCATTTCTTTCTGAAGGAACAAAGAGCTGTTTTGGGGAGTCAATGCATTTAATTATGTGTCGTATTGAAACTGAGACAGTGTTAAGCGATGCTTGTGTGTGTGTGTGTGTGTGTGTGTGTGTAGGTGTTTGTGGGAGCGTGTTTGTTTTCAGTCACTTTGAATTACAATGTTATCAAGGGAGAGCACTTGAAAACAAGGCCAACAGCTCAGACTTCTAAATGGAGAGAATCGTTCATCACCGCAGTATGTGATCGACATCCGGTGTTTTTCCTCTGTCAATATGCTTATTAGCTTTAGAAATAAGTGTCATGTGTTTTAGGGCTGTCTTCATCTAAGCGGTGGGAGGGTGTTTAGTTTGACAGTTAATTCAGAAGGCGACATGTGTTTCTTCAGTGGAAGTTCATTATGGGCCAGTCTGCTGAAGATGGATGTGCTTTAAACGCCTCCTTGCCACTTAAGCTGCAACCGATCAGTCACCATTTGCTTTCATGATTCTTAAATGGACTCTCTCATATGTGTAAAGTATGTTTCAGGATATTTCCCATAATGCATGTGGTTATTGCATCTAAGCCATTGATATGAATGCATTTAGTCAATAAGATTGCAGACACTTTGTACATGTGTGCCATTATAAGGTGTGACACAGACTACACAATGTTATTATCACTATTCAAATCTATGGGTCATAACATGATTCTTTTTAGAGGCTTATGAAGTTGGGGATTTGTTGAAATGGGTGACAAATGTAATCACGGAGGTGATGGGTCCAGATCCTGAAAATTGTTGATTTGAGTTAAATTATTTTGTTATGTGAGAAGAGATCATGGAGTGCACGAGGAGATAAGATTCTAGCATAGTGTAGGAGTGGTTGCCAGTGACAACTATCAAATATGGTTTCAAATGAAATGCAACAATTGACCAATCAAAATTAAGCATCACATGGAGGCAACTTCATCCACTAGCTCCACTGTCCGCATATTTTTCGGTTTGTCTTAGGATTACTCCGATCGCTGTCCCACTTTTCCTGCAGGCCCTCTGACCGCAGCTCTCAGACCAGCCCTTTGTCATAAAGTAATAAATCAGTTGTGCTGAAACGCTTCCACGCTTTCATTTCATTCTGTCACACAGCCGAAAAGGCTGTGAAAGGAGAGCAGAGCTTCGCATTGATCTCCTGCCAGAGCTCTCGGCCACCATGACTAGACGGCTTTTAGGAAATATGTCGCGAGGAGCTCAGTCTCAAATCCGAAATGTCTGGGAGTGCTTGAGCAAAGAAAACTCTGTCAGTGAGGCAGGTCTCATTATTTGTGAACTAGTGTTTAGATTTGCTCTGGGTTTTTTCAGTCGTTGCAACGGAGATACAGGGTTTCCTACAGTAGATGCCGGCGTGATGGGGCGTGTCTTTCAACTTCTGTGAACCTTTCCAAGCAATCGAGTCTTACTTCATCTCTCGAATACGAATCTACATGAAAGCATGTGCTAAGAATTCCGTATTCGTATGTAAGCAGTTATATATGTTTGTGTTCATTCGGATAAATAGAATAAAAACATTTATCGTCTGTACAGATATATTCTATGTAGTTTTCCTATGGCTCAGTGGTTAGAGCATGGCGCTAGCAACGCCAAGGTCTCGTGTTTGATCCCAGGGATTGCACATATCCAGAAACAAATGTATAATGTATAAAGCAATGTAAGTCGCTTTGGATAAAAGCATCTGCCAAATGCGTAAATGTAATGTAATGTATAAAATTGTTTTGATATTTCATATCGGTTTCATGTATCAGTGCTATCATCAAATTTTATCGAATTGTTTTTCCATGTACAAACAGAATATTCAAATTCAAATGTAAGTTATTTTTTATCACATACAAAATATGGCACATAGTGAAATGCTTTTTACGACCACTTATTTACAATAGTAAATATAAAATGTACAAATAGAAGAATTTTCAATTTACAATATATATACAATATATTTATATTCAGTTTTTTCCTGTTCCTTAATTTTTTTATTTTAATTTAATTTTACCATTTATAGGTATGTGTTTAGGTAAAACAATTTTGTTTCATTCTGTAAACTTTTAAAAATATTTCTCCCAAATTTCAAACAAAAATATTGTTTCTATTTGCATTCATTTGCAGAAAATGAAAACTGCAGAAACAGGTCAAAATAACAGAAAAGATGTATTTTCTATCTATCTGTATTTTCTTAGATAGACCTTGAATACTGCAAAGAAAACAAGTTCATATATTTATGAATATATTTTTTTATGTGATAACCTCAATTTTAACCTCAAACGTTTGTCAAAGACAATGTCTTTCACATTGCTGTTGGGTGACTTTATGTGAGGTTTGATTTTGTTGAAATTCAACAGACACTGAACTGAAATGGCCACAACATATCTAGAAATTCTTCTTAAATGGAAATTTAAAATGGTCTCTTAATTGTTTCTGCGGCTGTATATATTAAAGGACAGGAAAGAAAATATTTAATCTAGAGAGAAGAATCGCATATATTGAAACACTTTAGTTAGAGAATCATGGAACTGCCATTGTATGTTTGTGTAAGTCACAGATGCAGAAATGTGAAAGACTTTGAAGTCTTACATCTTCATTTGGTAAGTTTTTTTCTGGTTTTGTTATGCTATAATGTATACTTAAGATTCACCTCTGACGGTAGTTTCCAAGGTGATCCATCATGCATTTCGCAAATTGTCTTATTTGTGTGAATGTTTTGTTGTTGTCTGTACTCATTATATTCAGTGTTTTGAAAACAAATGTTTAGCACAGGTTGTTACACGCCCAACACAAACATGCATGTTTTAATTGCGAAAAAGATGGCATGCAAAAATCTAATTATCGACATTGTTTAAGCCGTTACCGTTTTCCTTATTGCGGCATCAAACTGCTAGAGAAACACAGGAAGCAGTCAAAATAACGGTTTAGTTATGTAAATATCCGCTTGTGACCTACATGCCTTTACAGCTAATATTTTAAGCATAGTTTCAGCTATGCCAGAAGGTTTTTTATGCAGAGAAAACTTCAAACAAGCATCTTGACTGTTTCTCTCTCTCTTTTCCCATCAGCCCCAGCATTCGTTTCCTTTGAGCAAAACACAGCTAAATATTTTGTCTCCAAAAGAGCGAATTTACATACTGTTTTGGAGGTAATGGAGCAAAAAGCTTGACGCGCTCACACGCAGACAGTGAATGAAATGAACTATTAGCCGTTTTCTGTCGACGCGGCCATACCTCATTTGCGTCGCGTTGCATAATTGTGTTTCACGCTTTGCAGGAGGGTGGGGGCTTTATTTCGTGCTCACAGGAAGACTTTGATAAAGGAACCCACTCTTTCTCTTTGCATAAAGGAACATATAGGAAGGAGAATTGGATGGAGATAAAGAGGAAAATGAACTCAGGCTAACCCTATAGTGCATTTTGTGTGGGTTTGGCAAACTAATTGAATGTATTTTAGTTTTGTGGTTGAGGGTTTTATGATCTAGAGGCAAGGCTGTGTCTGCCAGTGCAGTTATGGCTCCAGAGACTCAGTCTAATCAAAATGGGTTTGGTGGCATAGCCCTTCAGCACTGCGATATCTCAACAGACACTTGTGGGTTTAAGCCATCTGCCCTCAATAATACACCCACCACACGCGAGCTAAAGCTCAGCGACTATACCGCATTACTGCTCACCAACACCCGCTTTAGAGTTTAAAGGCACAGAGAAGTCCAAACCCCAACAGGCCGGCAGAGCTTTTGATATGAAATGGAAGCCTGGAAATTGAAATGCAAGGGGATAGGGGATTATATTGCAGAGAAAGCTTTTTCAACAAGAGCAAACTTACGCACAGATTTTTTTGATGAACCTTAATTCTGCAGAGAAACTGAGTATAAACTAGAGACAGTGTCCTAATCACACTTAAGACGCCGGGATTTATTGTTTCGCTGTTAAGGTCGTTTTAAGAGATTTTGTCTCTGTGTTGGTATTATGTGTTGGAACCATTGAAGCATAAATGAGAAGCTGACATAAAACACTGACGTCATGTGGACATGTTATGCATCAACTGGCGAATTGAACGAAAGTTCATTAGAGTTTGAGAATTAAGAGTTTGCTTGATTTTGTTATCTGATAAAGTATGTGTAACTTTTCAACTTTCTTTCTATGTGGGTGGCTACATTTTGTCGCTTTGGAAAAAGAAAGCTTCAATCTAATGTCGTATCATATAATATATGACCTTGGACAACAAAACCAGTCTTTAGGGTTTGAAATTGAGATTTTTACATCATCTAAAAAGCTTTCTATTGATGTATGATTTGTTAGGACAATATTTGGTCGAGATACAACTGTTTAGAACTCTGAGGGTGCAAAAAAATGTAAATATTGATAAATGGCCTTTAAAATTGTTAATCAGAGGTGCTGTAGCAGGCCGCTGCTAAGAAGAAACAGGTTTGTTTTAATGCTCTCTATTGGTTTACCGCTGTAATGATGTTGTGGAGAATAGATGAACCTGAAAGCTGAAAGCCCATACAATGTATTTTTCTCTATTACTACAAATGTTCTTGTGCTACTTAAGACTGGTTTTGTGATCCAGGGTCACATATGTTACCTATTGTTTAAGTTGTTGCAATGAGCTGTTTCATGATTTGTGACTCTGCATGTGAAAACCAGAATACTGTAAGCATCAAAGTTTGATTTCAAGCAGTATTTTCACTATGATTTCAATCTTTGACATGGCTTTACTCAGTCAATATTAAATATATCAAGGATATATGCATTTAAATTTCAATGCATATCACATCCATACACATTTAATCCTTAAGTACAGCATTATATAAAGCATGTTTACTGATGCATATATATTTTGCACATTCATAATTTAGAGTACCAGATTATGACTGAATGTAATACAGGTTGTTATGTGTATATGATTTTAAAATTACAGCACTGATTACCTTTGATTACCTCCTTATTTAGTAGAGATCACAGCCTGTGCATCCTTAAGATCCTTCAGTCTGTCTGGAGTTTCTCTCTCTCTCTTTCTCTCTCTCTCTCTCTCTCTCTCTGTGCCATTGGCATTATTCCTGAGTCATGCCCATCACCTTCTGTAGCCGCTCTCTCAAGTGCCAGATGTGCTCTCCTGAAGACCTGCCAACCCTATTGTGTTGGCACAGCAGGACCTAATGGGAAACTGTGTATGCACCTATAGTCCTATATAAACGTAAATTAGAAAGTGTACGCATTCATAAGGTGACTATGTAGACTACGTAAAAAGCATTTTGCATTGGTTGGCTTGGTTGTTACAAACTCTTTGACTCCCTACACTTGTATTATAAGTGTGATTTGTCGACCAAATAACATGCAGACAAAATAAAGAAAATGAAACAAAATCCAGCAAATATCGTGATATTATTTGGCCACGATAACCGTGCAACGAAAACCTCATATCTTGACAACCCTGTCTCATATCTTGACAACCATGCATTGCATTCTGGGACTGTTCTCTGTAAAGAATGTAAAAATGTCAGTACAGTTTCCTGCTATTCGAAACAAACACTGTCATGAGCAGCTTTGATGCCTTGAAATGCTGCATCTGTAGGCAGCACACTTGTTTTGGAATGGAGAAGTAGTCAACTTCACAGTCATGGACACAAGCTCATGAACAAATAATCTCATGCACTAGAGGACACATGCAATTCCATTACATGCAGATGTGCTGGCGAGGGATCCGCACGGTAAACACGCAGTCTCCATCACTCTCAGTACATCCTTTGATGAGTTAAATCCTTGCTGTTCCAGTCCACGGGGAAGAAAGTGAAAATGTGTCCTGAATGATTGGCCTATTTGTGCAGAAAAACAGACTTTTTCATTTGCTTAACTCTTCCGTGGGTCTTTGTTGTGGCATGTGCTTTAATTTGGATCTGTTAACAGGTTAACTTAGTCAGCGAAGAGAGAAAGAGGCAGAGAGATGCTGTATGTCACACCACCTAATTAAGTCTTAAATTCTCAACCCTATACTTTCTCAGTTTTATGGACAGTAATTAACCTTTACTATTCACTATTCATATTTTTGTACCCTTGATCCTCTCGTGTGTATTGAGGAATCCACTATAGATGAGAGATGCGATGTTTATTGCCCGAAAATCACCGGAAACCGCTCTATAGCTCAGCTGAGAAACACACAGAAGTGACACACGTGACATTTCCACATGTACGTTCTCTAGTATATAATTAAATTAAAGAATTAGATTCAAAATGCATTTGTTAATATAGAAAGTCCTTCACTCTCTGGAGTTAAGCACTGAAAGCAGGAATTCCTTTTTTTGTTGTCAGGTTGTCTTGAACATCTGCACGTTTCCCACCGATGTGGATTCCGATCCCTACCGGTCTCCCAACATGAACGTTCCGGCCTGTCATGTTCACTGCGGATTCGTCTGGCTTCAACACCTTTAACATCTGGTCCACTGGGCCCTCTAGAGTCTGTGGGTCCACATTCACTGGCACATAAATCACACCTTTCATTACAGGCTACAGTGGAGTAAATACACTTTTTACATGCATGCACAAACACACGCGCATGCACGGGATGAGCTGACAGAGATTTTGCTGTTGTTCAATCCAGCCTAGAAACGACAGCTTGATGGAGAACCTGTTTTTCTGACGCATGAGCACACTTTCATTAATGATTTCTGTAAAAAATGGTTTGGGGCGAATGTCTTCTGCACCAGAACGGAAGGGAGCATGTATTTCTAAGGGTTGCCAGATTGAGAGACAGACTGACAGACCTTTATGAAACTTGCTGGTAAAATTAGCATAGGTTGTGGATGGGTAATACAAATATTTTTGTGTGACAAATAATAAAGGGCGACAGCGATCATTTTTAGGTTAGTATCTTTTCTAAATAAAAAATCAGTTATTGAGCAATTAAATAAATTACATGCATAAAATATATAATATGAGTATTAAATGTACACAATTTTCAGACATGTACATTTAACCATTTAGCGAGCGCTTTAATCCAAAGTAACTTACAAAACTGAGGAAAACAACTAATTTGAGGAAAAAATGTAAGAAGTCTTCAAAACAGTTCTTTAACTTACCCATTATGCTATAATGTTTAATTATTTGAGCTGTCAGGTATGATTTTCTGTCAGTTTGGCATAGTTTGACTTCAACCTAGTAAGAAAACAATATGTTAAGCAACCTGCAATTTTATGTTTCAAGCAAAAGCTATGGATTATAGCTTGAACAACTCCAACCAAAAACAAAGCCAACCCATTTTAGTTGCCAAAAATGATATATTTCAGAGTAAAACAGAACATTCGCTGCGGAAAAAAAGGAAAACATATTATTTGTATTAGTTCTTTAGTATTTGTATTGCAATTTTTTTTTACCATTTACAATGTAAAAGGATTTCAAGCTTCTCTATAACTGTCCTCAGGTCTGTTTAGACTTGTGATAGACAAACAAGCTAAAGTATCTCATTAAAGAGAAAGGAGGCACCTTGGTCAGTCTATTTTTCTCTTCATCAGTATAGATTGTTTGAATCAATGCAATAATGGCCACTTGAATAGTATTGCTGATCATACGGAATGATATATAATATGAGTTTCATCTTGATGCCGATGAAAGAAACACTGGCCTGTATGTGTGACTGGTGCTTGGAGGTCAGGGTTTCAAAATAAAAGGACTTGGTTTCACAAATTGCCAAAAGCCATTTAGAAGAAAATCAAGTTAAAGATTATGGAGACTTTGTTGCCTTTATTGTAAAAGTAGGGCTGATTTTGACTTTAAAGTGATACAAAACAAAAACGCAGAGCTGTTTTATATTAAATATCTAATGAACCGGCAGACATTTTACCCAATTTATCACGTTTCTCTGAAACATTTCGTTTGTATTTTATTATAAACAGATAAAAGGTAGACAGCTATTACGTTACCCCGGAGACTCATTTTAATACCATAAAATAATTCACTCCCACACTACATAGGGACTCTTACGGGGATTTAATTTTTTTACAACTTTTTGTATGACAAGTCTATTTTTCGTGCCTTTGTCTTGCCTCACAGTGGACCGTGTTTTCCTCTTCGGAGGGCTTGTTATTGTCTTTAAGAAATCACCTGGGGAAAAGAAAGTCTCTCCAGCAAAAGCTGTAGGTGATTGTTCTTTAACAAACCCCATTCCTTCAACCATCTGTTACCTCCACCACAGTCCATCTTTTCATTCTGTTTCTCACGTTTACTCTAAAATCACACGCATGCAACTCTCTTTGACCATCTATCTTCCAATTCAGCGCATGAGTTTGTTTATATACCGAGTTTTTTTTAATCGCATTGCCTGAAAGTGCTTATATTAAAGTGTGGAGCCTTAAAGGGATAGTTCACCCCAAAAAATATCAATTCATTTATTCATCCTCATTTCATTCTAAACCTGTATGTGCAACACAAAAGAAGATATTTTGAGAAATGTCTTAGTGGTTTTGTGTCCATACAATGAAAGTCAAAGGGGGCCAATGTCGTTCGGTTATTTTTCAAAATATCTTCTTTTGTGTTCTGCAGAGGAAAGAAAGCCATACAGGTTTGGGAAGAATTTTCATTTGTGGGTGAACTATCCATTTAAAGCTATTTTCTATCTCTTCTCTCTCCATCTTTTGCTCTCTACTTCTCTTGGGAATCGGCGGGTCTGGGGTCATACGTTCTAATCCCATTCCATATTTCCAATTCAGTGAGATCAATGACAGCGGGTCATCCCGAGACTTTTCTACATTCCTGATTTAGTAAAACCGCTGATCCGTGGTCAGCGTTGACCTGCCAAATGCGTCTACGACCTCTTATTCTTTATGTAACACGTGTGTCAGTGTGGAGTTTAATGGCTGCTCTCGAACATACTTTTAATAACATGCTTAAGAAGTCAGAACAAAAAGGAATTACATGCTCAAAGAGCTCAACGCAGACGTTAATGCATTTTCTCTGCCTTGTAATATGCTTAATGAATAGCTCGCCTTCTCTTTTTCAAGCGCATTATGCTGAAGTGTGCGCTGTTTTTCTGATATATTTGTTAAATGGGATGTTTGAGGTTATTTATGTCTTTTTGACTAACTGCCAGGTGAAGGATGGATTACGGTTATGTTTTTTGTGTGTGTTTTGTTTAGGTAAAACGTTTTTGCTTTGTTTTTCATTTTGTTTTGTATTGTTGCGGTAACGTGATGCCAGTCATTTTTGTGTATTACTCCACTGCTGCATCCACTATATGCTGGTGTCTGTTGTGTGTGCGTTTCTCACATTGTCTTTCAGTTTTCCTTCCCATCCTTGGTTGCAGTATCCTGCAAAGTGGCCTTCTTATCCCTGCTGACTGTGCTAGGCTGACATTTCACCCCGGATCGATGGCCGTTGTCGCCCAGGTCTCTCAGGACCTCACCAGTCAGAGAGGATGTGACCCAGAGGCTACGCTAGCAAATCCAGCAGGGTTAGCGAGGGGTCAGGAGGGCAAGAAAGCCTATTGTAAAAAGTCACAGGTCAAAGAAACAGTAACAGTGTTGGAGTGAATTGCCTGCCTCTGCAGTTTGCAAGATTTTGTCCTTTTGATTGCCTTGAAATGGAAGTATATAACGTCTTTTTGGACTGTGCATATTAAACTCGGATTCAAAAAACACACACTTTAGCTGTTATGGCAAGGTACAACCACAATTTATCTTCATTCGAACACAGCACAGATAAAGTCACATGAGGAAAGATAAGAGCAATAAAGAAAATGTGGGTTGCATTACATTTCCAATTTACGTCTCCCAGTGTGTATTAAAGTAAATGTTACCAGCTCTTTCTTGGCCTTTTTGGGGGTTTGCATTTCAAACTGAGGCAAACTATCAACATCTATACTAAACTTTCGCAGTAAGTGAATTGGCTCGGTCGGTGCGACTGTGCAATGGCAGGTGACATTTGGAGAACTGCCCAGAACGTTTAAATATATCACACTTCCAGTCCAGCTGTCGAACTATTAACTGGACTTTAAGGGGGAAAAAAGGTTTTCTTAAAGAAAGAGCTAATGTTCTATCATTGTTCACCTTTGGTTAATATGTTGGTGTCTGGGTTTAAGCACTGTCACTAAAACCAAAGGCCACCGTTCTCATGATTTAACTGAATGAAAAGTGTATACCTTTAGAAATGGCTTTTAAATCTTAAAACATCAGCTGGTGTATTGCATTTATGTTGAAAAATGTAAACTGCCTGCATTTAAAATTGTAAAACTGTGGTTAATTTGCTTGGACACTAATGCATTTAAAGCAAACCCATTGATGGTTGCAAAACTAAGCAGAAATGTGAATACTGTCCTGAGAAAAGATTGAGCAACATTTGTTTGCAGACACCATTTGCTTTGATATTTTTGATAGAATTTTGCAATGACATTCATACATTTTTAAGTACTTTTTAAGCTCACAGTATACATTGAGTGCTAACTGAAACAAAAAGAAGTGTCTTGTTATTTACACATCTTAATCCCAGGCAACAACATAAAAACTATCCCAAGTCCCTCTACTGAATGTTCTGGAGCTGATTCGAGTCCTGATTGGCTGACGCGTACAGTGGCCACAGTGGGCTTACAGAAGCGGGCTCCTTTGTAGTTGGGCTGTTGTGATGCCTGTTCCAGTGCATCTGTGGTTTTTGGGCAAATATCTAACAGGGCTACTGTGAGATATTCTCATTCATTTCCGTCCATTATTTATATGAAAGGATTTCATTCGCTGTCGCTGTACCTTGAATCTCCATTGGGATGCCCAATGTTAGGTAAGCGCAAGGACAGCCAGACAGTCGGTCGCTTTAATCCCTGGGGCTCCGAACCTCTCAGCCTCCAAACGAACTGTTTGCTTCCTCTTCCAGCTGGGAGGAAATCATGCTGTAATGGAAGGCCTTGAACAGTCCTTGTCTTTCCTGTTTGGTGTCGCTTCGGTTAAGGTTTTTGTTTCTCATAAGTCATTGTTAGAGAACCGACATGGTAAAAGGTATAGCTCTAAATATATCATTCCGTGTTAAAATCATTCAGTAAAGGTCATAAATTGATAATTGACTCTCATTCTGTGGA
Source organism: Oreonectes daqikongensis (assembly GCA_026939265.1). Lineage (NCBI taxonomy): Eukaryota > Metazoa > Chordata > Actinopteri > Cypriniformes > Nemacheilidae > Oreonectes > Oreonectes daqikongensis. Next base: position 4,775,083 of record JAOTQM010000030.1, on the reverse strand, counting down.
GCCTTAAGGCCTGATTTGTCCTATTTCTTCAATTCATCTTCCAGACGTTTCTCATAGAGGAACCTCCATTTCACAGAAGCAGGTTATCGAACGTGGCCGCACCTCTCCTCAGCCATTAGGGAATATGTAGAAGAGGGAGCTCTGTTTTCACCGACTGCTGCATATGTAGGTCTAGGTGATTAAAGCATCGCAATATACCCACGATACATCTTAATTGAAGCACCGCCAAGGACGTTGCTTTTTTCTTTCCTCTCTTCAGATCTTCATTTAAAATCACACTCTGCGTCTCACCCTTGACAAAGCATTGAAGTTCTCACACCTGCATTTGCCATCATCATTTGCGCAAATGGCAGAGAGAAAATGTGAAAATGAATGGATACTGAGGGCATATCCTTCTTTTACCTTCTCTCTCTCCATAGCCTCCCCTACGATATCCACCGCATGCGGAAAATGCCAGAGAACATCTCGTGGGCTTTCAGTATCTAACCCAAATCCTTCACATTGCCTGAGAAATGGCTGGCGGAGGCCAGCCCAAGAGACCAACGTGCCCCGCGCCAGCATAGGTTTACTTATTACATACAAGATCTTCAGCTCTCTCCCTTTCTTCTTCTTCTTAGCCCTCTCCATCTTTTGCTACATCCCTCAGCATCCTCTCCATCTCGCAGGCTGCACCAGAGCATCGCAAGAGTCCGGGCCTTGTGTTTGTTTGAAGAGCAGTAGAGAGCACTACCGTTCTGGGAGGGGTGTGCAGGGGTGTCGAGGGGGTAAGCTGGTCGCCCGGTCTGGATGGATGTTCTGTCACAGCTTGGCTCTCTGATGTGAGGCACTATCTGAAACGCCCCGATGGAGAGATAGGAAGACTATCAACCAGCGAGCTTCAAAGTCTGATGATCCTGTGTGATCCTCAAGGGACCAGACAGGGAAGAATTGGTGGTGTGGAAGAGATATTGTGATGAACAAATGTCATGGAAAGAAGAGAACAGAGGGACATTAATGATGTGATGGTAATGAATGCTGGCAACAGTAATAGCGGAGAGACAGTTTAAAGGGTTGTGCTGTGTAGTTTGACTGTTAGTTGACGTTTATTCTGACTGTCTGGTCCACACCTCAAAGTTCAAGAAAGGTCACAACAGGGTCAAAGTTCACAGCAAGGGCACTTACTTGAACCAGTGCTATTTCCATTAACAAAACCTAAAATTGTATTGAACAAAAATCATGTTTGTAATAATAATAAATAATAATTTAAAAATGATATAAAAACACAATTGCAAATATTGTAAACATTTTTTTAAAAGAGTGATCTGTTTTTGCAAATAAACTCTTCATATAGTGTACATGTGTTTAATGGTGTGACAGAAGAAATTAGAAAACAAATTGTTAATAAAAATATAAAATAAATAAAATGAAGAGTTTGTTTCCAAAATGAGATGAATCTGTTTAAAAACAATTTTTTTATTATGTTATCATATTTTTATTGTCTTTTGTTTTGTTAGCTGTTTTTTTTTGTTATTTTATTTTTTGTTATTATGGCTTAATCAAAACAAACCAACTGCAGTTTGATTGATATTAATTGGAATGCACAATCAAAAAACATGATTTTTGAAACACATTAAAAACGAAGTTATCTCATTAAACTCTTCATATTATTTATTTAATATTTTAATAAAATCATTTTTATATTTTTATTTTATAATATTTAATATTTTAACACATTGGCAGCCCTTAAAAACGAACAAGAAAAACTCAACTGAAAGGACTAGTGTAAAAAAGTAGAAGTAGCTCCATCAGTGCCTCTTTCCCATTTTTTCCACCCTGGCAATTGGGTGCGTTTCCGTCCCCACTGAAAGACGTAAGGCACTCAGTCAATTAGGCACAGATGGCCAGATTACAGCGAGAGAGAGAGAGAGAGAGAGAGAGAGAGAGAGAGAGAGAGAGAGAGAGAGAGAGGGGTGAAAGGGGCCCGTGTTAAACGCTCAGGAACACACTCAGCAGACAGGAGAAACAGCACTGCAGGGACAATCCAACATGAGAGAGACATAGAGAGAAAGAGAACGCATGGGGTCACAGAGGCTATGAGAAGAAAAAGAGAGAAGTGGCTCATTGAATATTGAGAAGAGCTGTTGTTCCCCGCGTTCCCGAGGCACGGCCCTGATGTACTGCTGTAGATGTAGAGCCACTAAATGGATTGTTGTGTGATAGTGAGCCAGGAATAGAATACAGTCCCTGTAAACCATTTCATTGCAGAGGAAATGTGTTTGCTCGAATCTACTGCATATATGGATTAGACATAGACAGTAATTTAAAAGAAATGTTCCAGGTTTAAAACAAGATGAGGTCTAGAAACATTACCTGTGATGTTTTATCCATTAAAGCAGGAAATAATTACATCTCATTCCTCAGTAAAAACAAATATTGTGTACAGCGTTGAAAAGTCTGCCATCATTTATAGAGTTGTTTCAAATCTGTATAAATGTTGTTTTTGTTTGTTCTGATGTACACAGAGAAAGATATTTGGAAGATGCTTGTAACCAAACAGTTCTTGGCCGCCATTGACTACCATAGAAAAAATGTCTTTGTAAATTTCTTTGTTCTGTTGAACACAAATTAAAATATTTTGAAGAATGTAGGAAAGCAAACAGTTCTGTGGCACTTTTGACTACCATTGTGATTTTTCTTACTATGGTAGTCAATGGTGGCCAAGAACTGTTTGGTTACAAGCATTCTTCCAAATATCTTTATCTGTGTACATCAGAACAAAAAAATGTATACAGATTTGGAACAACTTGAGGATGAACTGTTCCTTTAACCTGTGTTGATCCCAGAAGATTCCTTTAAAGTCAATGCACCAATGTTGCTGTGGCTTGTCAGACAAGCAGAGTAATGGTATTAAATATCGCATTTAACAAAGTGGTCTTCAGATGAATAAATGTGAATATGAACATAAACAACAGTGCAGCTGGTCATATTTTTAAAATCACTGAACATTGTTGTGTATCTGTGAAATTTGGGTTGTTTCATTCTAAGCCACTTTTTCACAAAATGTATAGAATTTATTTCAAAAGAGGTATTTGCATGATTTACTCACTTGTAAATATTCATCCCGAATATCCCCGCAACATGACGCTGAGAGTGACAGAGACTTTCACCACAATGACTGTAGGATGTGGCTGCCAGGAGAGTGGATTAAAAGAGAGAGAGAGAGAGAGAGAGAGAGAGAGAGAGAGAGATGGAAAACGAGTTTGTCCTAAATAAGGACAGTCGAGCATTTGGAAAGTGCCTGATTCATCGAGCTTGAAGTGCAACGAAGGTTAAGTAAGATTTAGAAGGTGTGTATTTTATGTGTGTGTGTGTGTGTGTGTGTGTGTGTGTAAAGGCCCATCATTCTTAGAGGTGCACACTGGGCCACCAGGACACCATTAACCCAGCAAGAAATGTATTTATTCATGCCTGTGAGACACACAGAGCTTCACGCAGGGTGAGTCAGCGGCCACGTTCCACTCACACACACACGCACGCACACACACACACACACACACAAAGAAGCACACATGTGGGCACATCTATGCATGCTAAAATTCGGTAAATAAAAATATAAAAGCTAAGCTAAGATGTGGCATTGAAGTGCATGTTACCTGGCTGACGGTTGTTTAGACAGCACTGAATGTTCCGGAGATCACCAACTGTGCTGGACATCATCACCTATACACGTGCACTCTCACAAGAGCCACACAAAGCGCCATGCTGACAATCCCTCATTTATGTTCACACAGAAGGGACGGGGGTTTGGGGGACCCAGCAGTGGAAAAAATCAGAACTGACATACTGAAGAGGTCCTAGCAGGAAAACATCAGTAGAGAAGTCATCCCAATGCACGGCAACAGAGCAGTTCCCATGGTGCACTGCAAGCAGCCTATCTCTGGGGCTGGAGGCAGGTAATAGGAAGCTGTAATGATAAAGACAGGGAGAGAAGCCACAGTAGCATCTTCCATTCAGCCTCTTCTCAGAGAGAGAGAGAGAGAGAGAGAGAGAGAGAGAAGAGAGAGAGAGAGAGAGAGAGAGAGAGAGAGAGACTGGTGGGAGGAGAAAAGACTTTCTATCAGAGGCAGACTTCCACCTGAAAGCTCCGGGTTTGGCAATCTGTGGTTTGGATGAAGTGAGAATGTTGAACATCAGAGAGAGAGAGAGAGAGAGAGAGAGAGAGAGAGAGAGAGAGAGAGAGAGAGAGAAAGAGAGAGAGAGAGAGAGAGATTTCAATACAAATGCTGACTTATGGTACTGGTTTCAAATATTTATATATATATATTCACCCAAAAATGAAAATTCTGTCATTATTCTCTCACCCTCTTGTCATTTCAAACCTGTATGATTTTTTTGCAGAACACAAAAGATGATATTTTGAAGAATGTTGACAACCAAACAACAGCGGTACCCATTCATTTCTATTGTACGGACACAAAACCAATGCAAGTCAATGGGTGCCACCATCTTTTGTGTTCGGCAGAAGAAAGAAAGTCATACAGGTTTGAAATCACAAGAGGGTGAATACATGATGACAGAATTTCCATTTTTGGTGAGGTTTGCCTAAAAAGGTTATCATTTTCTCAAGCTGATGTTATTCCAAATGCAAAACATTTTTCTTCTGTGGAACACACACAAACAAATCAAAATAAAAAAAATCATGGTCAAAACAAAAAAAATTCTTTTGTAGAGTCACAGCACTGAAGGAAATGCAGTCAACATAATTTAGTGTTCTGCCCGCATGAGTGGAAAAACAGACTTTCAAGAACCTTTAACCGAATCAAACAAGCTGAAAATAAATGGGTATGTAAAAAAATGGAACCAGGTTCTAAAAACGTAGGAAACAACAACAAGGTGTAAAGTGATTGGCATTATCAATGCTAATTGATGGATGTTGGAGGATTTGTAACTATGGCTCGTAACTAAGCGATCTTGGATGTGACCCATCCATATGCAAAGCATTCTGGAGGCTAAATTGAATCACATTACATGCAAGACAGACAGTACCTTGCAGGCTACTGCGGCAGATGAGATCGTAAAGCTTAATTTCCATGAGGCCGCATGCATTTAAGGAGATCTGGCATCCAAACTTCATATTTATTCATCGAAACATGGAGACTTGAGCACTTAACAAGCTTTTCTCTCCTCCTCTGTTAAACCCATCAGGGACCCTCAACTGTACAGCAGGTGTTTATGTATTTTTTTTCCTCTAACAAGGAAGGAGGAGTGTTAAAAAGCGAGAAAATGGTTTCTTCTGGTTTCCGAAGCCGATCTTAATCGTTTCCCATCTGCCGTGTAAGCCGGCCACTCTCTAGAGCTAACGCTGTCTGGCCGTCTGGTGACATCTTTTGGGTCATAATCCGGTTTGCGCTGCTGATAGGTGGTCCAATCCACTTTTTCTCGTCTGGTGAACAGAATATCGATCCACGGTCAGCATCCCCCCCATCCTCACATGCTCCATCTCACCACTGACCCCCACTGGCAGGATCGGGGAAGATGTCAAACTGACCAATCAAGCATGAGTTTTGGAAAGGCTGAAAGGATATTGGCTGATCGTATATTTGACAGGCTGAGCAACGAACCGTCTCATTACGTCTGTTTTTTGTGCTTTCTGTTTGCAGAGGGTCAAAGCTATAATGTTTGACAGACTCCGCAGATGTCTGTGATATTGTACAACTATAATCTATCAACATTTAGAAATGCAGGGAAAATGTCTGACCATAAAAATGCACTGCTTAAAGAAAACTCTTTATGGTGCAATGGTAAAAATCTCTATAGATAAAGAAAATTATGCTTCTGTAAAATTATGCTTTCCTTCGTCCCCCATGTTGAAATCTTTCTATCAGAAGGTCTTGTGAACACCTTCCTCTTATACCCCAAAAATAGCTCTCCAGCTCGTAAAAACTCATCTGCTTTCAAGTCATATTCAGTGTGCTATCATCACTTAGAAAGCCTTAGAGAACTGCATTATTGTTGAACATATTTTGTTTTGCCGATGTATTTCTGTGACCTAAAAGAATGAATGAATCTGTCACGATTTTTTTTATTATTAAATAAAATAAGATTATTATACTAACTCTTTCAACATCTCTGTCATTCTGTCTCACGCACAGACACACATTCGCCGGGACATGCAAATGGCCATTTCCTGGTTTAGTAAGCCTGCGGCCCCTTATTACAGTAGATACACATCACAATGTTCTGAAAGATTAAAAAGCTAAGTGCCATACATTGTCTAATGATAATGAATGTGGACTTTTTTTAATAAGCTTCATTCAGGCCGTTCTCCTTCAGAAAGACAGCCGCTTGATCTGCTAATATCACAGCTTCACTGTTCAGGTCAGCTGGGTCAGTTTTGAATGAAATTGCTGCCCAGGTCTCATTCTAAAATCGTATATTATCCATTGAAGTGTGAGAAGTAAATGGAGTGGGTTTTTCATCTTTCTCCACAATAACAAAGCAGTTCAAACTGAGATAAAAAAGACGAAAGAAAATCTTTCAAGAATTTAAAGCAGTTTCATATTATCACTTTAATGCATTCATTTGTGTCCATGTTACTGGAGGTAATTTATCTGAAGCTCTCTAAAGGTTCATCTAACTGCACATTATTCCTTCATTCCTGGCCTTTGAAATGCAATTACGACGACTTCGTTCCACAGGTTCCGCTGTGTTAAAGTCACTTGTCTCTTGAAAGACCTCAGATCGTTACCATGTCTGCAATAATGAGAAAACTGTCAGAGATACAGTCACAATTCAATCTCGCCGTAAAACAGAAAGATGCTGGAGCCGGGGCGCTCGCCTCAAAGAGAGCCATGGATATACTGAGTCACAGAGCCTGCCGTGGGCCTCCGCACCCCCTCGCTCTTCTCTCTGGGCTTTTGTTCTGTTGAGCAGCTGTGTTTGTAGGGCTTCACTGAGCGTGTTTCTGAGTGACGGCTAATGGAGCAGGCTGAGGGGCTGAATATGTTAGCTTCACCGCACAAACCGGAACGTTATAGGCTGAACCAGGGGTCTTCAAAGGGGGTCCGTAGCCTCTAGGGGTTTCCGGGGTGGCGCTGCAGGGGGTCCGCCAATTATTATTTGATCTCAGACTGAATGTTTGTGGGAGAAAAGAAAGTTGATTTCAAGCAAAGCAGAAATTCAGCCCCAATTCAGTCCCCAAAGTGAAAATGCAGTTATTTAAATTTGACAATTGCACATCAATGATTATTGTTTGCTTAGCATTGTATGTACTTCATGCATGGTATTATACAAAGCAAACTTCAAAAGTATTACTCAGTTTGACAGAATAAGCAACACGGTCCTTGCTCAACCTCTGAGTTCACCTAAAAATCCCCCAAAAAGGTTGAAGACTCCTAGGCTAAACCCAAGCATGTAAATGTTTTATACTTTCTAAAAAAAAGTCACATTTCGCAATCTCTCTCCTTCTCTCGGTTTTTGAAAAAAGCAAAAATGAAAATGAGCGCTCCGACAGCTGTGAGCTTTGCTAATGGCTTACAACATCCATCTGAGCTGATTTACTTTCTTCTTTGATTTGTCTTTTCATTTTATGCATTGTTGAAGATTTCTTTCTGATTTAACATGTTTGGCAATGGCATTGTCTAAACAGCAGTCTTACACTTTGATCCGGTACGTGTTTAAATATGACAACTTCAAAAGATTTCTATGCACTGTAAAAATGTTGCGTTAGGTATCCTGAAAAATATACATCATCTCAATTAAAGGCTGCATTCAAGTCAAAGAAATTATTTAATATTACTAAATGAACTTGACTACATTTGAGCACATCAATGAAAGTTATTTTTAAAAATCAGATTAGGTAGAAAAAACATCTATTAAAGTAAAGCGTTAAAAACTGTTGTGACATTTGAATATTTTGATAGCAACACACAGTCACAGTGTTTACAAAACTTTAGAAGCACAAGAACATTTGTAGTAATAGTCAAAAATAAATTGTAGGGGTCAAAATGATCAATTTTTATTTATGCCAAAAAACATTATGATATTAAGTAAAAATCTTGTTCAATTAAGATATTTTGTAAGTTTCCTACCGTAAATATATTAAAACTATATTTTTGTGAGTGGATGCAAACTTCACTCGCTGCTGTCGCTCTTTTGGAATTACCCACTCAAGTTTGGTATCTATATAAAGTTTAGAATTTCAGCTTTCAGGTTCATCTATTCTCCACAACGTCATTACAACGTCATTGGTAAACCAAAAGAGAGCGTTATAGTAATTATAGAAATAGTTATATCTCTGCAAAATATTGTCCTATCAGACTGTATATAAATAGAAAGCTTATTCATTCAGCTTCAGGGATGTAAAAATCTCCAAGACTGGGTCACATTTTTAGGAAAATCGTATACAACTGTCTCACTTACAGTATACAGTAGCCTATTAACATAAAAGTCACATTGTCAGAATGCAATGGTTTTAAACATTGTTCTGCGCATGATGATAACCCCGTAACACCCAGAACCCACTTCCTAAAAATCTGATGCATGTTGCACACAAAACTGAAAACTACGTTCTTAACCTATTAAATAAATAACCATCTAAACCATCAAAACAATTTGCCACGTTGTCCCTGAATGAAAATGAAGAGCGCAACCCTGGGTGCTCAGACGCTCCTGCCATCTGTCCAGGGGTTCAGATTTACACTCTAATATCTTCATAACTCACACGCACACACACACACACACAGAAGCCGAAGCAGCACCAATGACATCTGAAGGTCTTGAGCTTTAGCTGCAGGGCTTGATGAGCTGAGTGACTGATGTGTGTTTTAAACAGAAGCACAATGAACTCACTGGTAATGGACAGAGAGAGTGAATGAGAAAGAGAGAAAGGAACGGGAGTGAATGCTAAGAAGGGAGAGCGGTAGCTTAATGTAGTGAATGGCAATGTTCGCGATAGCACGCTAACGCACTTCACTTACTGCCGGTGCAGCGTCATTTGTAGTGTGTATGCAATTCACATTATGCACATTTTCTGAATGCATAGAATACCTGGTTGACCTATTACATTACATTTGTCAAAACATGCTGTATATACACTACATGGAATATTTTATTCCACAATGCAATGCTCAACAAATTTATTCTTAGGGATAAATCCCTTAAGATGCATCATGTTTTATTTAAGAGGGTCCTCATACATTATAATTTCAACATGACTTTACATTTTGAGTGTGAGAAATGGATTAGGCATAGCAACACTTCTAGAATTGTAAAAACTATTTAATAACAGATATATTCAAAATATAAACCAGCCAATAACATCACATTTCCTGTGTACAGAGCCAATGGCATTTAAATGTAGCTAGAAATACTTTAAGTAGATGTGAACAACAAACTATGTAATATACCTGATACAAATGGACCTTTTTTGTATTTCAAGAATTATTATAGTTATTATAATTTAGTTTTTAGCTTTTAAATTAGCTTTTTTCTGATTTTTTGTTTTTGTTACTTTTATTTAAATGTAATGCATTTATAATTTTTAATATAATACATTTTTATATATTTTTTATTTTAGTTTATTATTATAATTTTAGTGCTCAAAACTTATTTGACTTTGTTTCTGAGGTCAAATGAAATGTTGTATTTCATTTGATTTTTATTTGACTGTTTATTTGAATAAACAGAAACGTTTTAGTAATCTATATTCAGTAAACTAAAATAACCTTGATTTCAAGTAAGCTGTTCTTCACCACGTCTCTTAATATTCGTAAAAATGTATTGAAATAAAAATAAATAAATAATAAGTGGACCCCATTCACCTACAATGTTATGAGGTCATGACAACAATGTTGCATACTACTGTTTAGAATATACTAATTAAGTAATTGCAACTGTTTCAACTTCCTTTTTAATAGTGCCCGATATACAGAAGATACCTCAAAGTTTTCAGTAAGCAGAGAAGTCAAGAAAATCAAGAAAATATCAAGAAAAAAAGTTACAGAGAAATGGAGGGAGGGTGAGGACCTGAACGTTCCCTGGCTGAGAGGGGAAAAGAGAAAATTAAAGGTTTCCTCCATTCGAGATGGGCAACATTTGGTGAAGAGATAGAGAATCTTAAGATTGGCCGAGGATGTGACTTTCTATCTCTCGGTTGATTATAGAGCTATCGGAAATGTGCTGGGGAATTGTGTTCTGTCTGTGCTCACGGCTTAAGCACTTGTCAATTTCATTCCTCTACGGCAAACGATTACTTACAGACCTCTCCGACAGCAAGCTAATGGGCTCCTCAGATCTTGGCAGAGATTAGATGGTAGGACATTGCGAGAGATGGAGCAGGGGCTGAGGGGACATTTTTAAGGGAAATTACGCAAATGACCTCGCTCTACTTATCATTGAGGCGCATGCCAGGAATGTAGATGCTCACCTTGAAAATCTGAATGATCGCAAACTCACTTGCACAATGGCGTCTTTTAAAAATTTCAAAGACAAAAAAACTGTAAAACAAATGCTTCTCTTTTCTTAGTATGTGCCATAATTTCAAGAAATGAACACACTGTATACTTACAGGAACTTTAATCATATGACTGATTTTATCTGCTCATCCACTTAAAATGCTTCACATGGCCACCATGTGCTGAGATCTTTAGATGGGCATTTGAATGTGTCTCCAAAAGAGACGAAAAAATCTATGACAGCAATCTCAGTAGAGTAGCATTACAAGATTAGATTACCAGCATTCCTAAATCATGTTATTTAGCTAAAATGAATGTAGTGTATGAAAGGGTTACAAGAGTTATTACCACTAGTCTTTTCATGGCTGTTGGCCACCCAGAGATCGGGAACTGTATTAAGGGGACGCCACTCACCCTCTTTATTTATTGAATTCTGTGTTCTTTTCAGTGGCTCGGTTAGATTACCGTAAAAAAGAGTCTTTCCCGTCTACCTGCTCATAAATAGTGAACTATGTTCTCTGAGCTATAAATGCTCAAGGTTACAGATGTTGGATGCAGAACGCACAAAGCGGTAGAGATGACAGACAGCGCCATAAAAGCAATTGTGCTGGATTATATAAGTAGATTTTTCAGAAGTAAGAGTTACTTGTGCACTGCCCTTTAATGCACAGTATGCTTTATAATTTCATAATATATCTTTTACACATGAGCATGGTGCCTAAAGTCTGGAAAGGAAAGTTTTGTTTAGTGTAAAACGTGTTGAAGATTAGAAGGTGCCGAACAATGGTGATACCCATTGAATTTATACAAAAGCAATGCAAGTCAATGGGTACCGGCGTTGTTCGGTTGCCAACATTCTTAAAAATCATACAGATTTGAAATGACAAGAGAGTAGGTAAATGATGAAAATAATTGCAAAAATAAGATCGTAAGAACTTTATCTAAGGTCATCATGCACATTCAATAAAATTGAATCACAAATGACTCAATAAATAATGAGTGAACCAGTGGTTAAATGTTTACACCTGGCATATTTAATCCTGCCTCCCCAATAATCCATCTTTTTCATGCGACTGAACTTTTTCAATCAAGTCTGCTGCTAATTTGTCTTTCCTCCACCATCAACCACCAATCTTCCTCAAGGAGAGGAAGATTTTTAACGTCTTTCGTCCGGACAGCCCACTTTGTGGGATTCGAGATCGATGAATACGTGCTAGCCTCACCATCTGGCCCCAGTTTGTTTTCTTAGCAAATGAAGCTAATTAGTGGCTATGGTAACGACTTTCAGGTCTGTGGGGTGGTTTGTGTTTCCAGCTCCACCCGTGCGGTTCCAGATTGACGGCGTTGGATGGTTGCTCTACCCCTGTGCCCTCCTATAGCACTAATAAAATCACCTCCAGCACCTGAGTTCTTCGGAGGCTGCTGTGCGAGACAAAGGTGAAGATCTTACGACTTTGCTATATTGCTGTGTCTGGTTACAGGTCAACGGTTTGCTTTGCGAAGCAACTTCTATTGATAGAGAAAACATGGGTTTTAGATGGGTTCAACACAGTCGCTAAGCAAAACGTGGCTCACTCACCTGGGGGTTTTGGGCTACAAATAACTTTTTGTAACAGACCACCCAGTAGTCTGTATAAATGTGACTTTTAATCCGAACCTTTCGAAACATTGTAATTTGAAGTCACCCAAGAGATTCGGTCCTAATTTGTGTGAGTGTGAATGCATTTCAAGTTCTCCCAATCTGTCACATGCAGAGAGGTGCAGAAGACTTGGCTAATAGCTGTGTAGTGCTTGAACAGCTAAAAAGAAATGGTTTTAAAAAATTGACAGATTGACAAGTAAACAGATGGAATCGGCAGTCATGTGTACTTAAACACGTTAATTGTTGGCGACGGAGCCAATCTACTACTTTAAACGCTGGGAGGCAGGCCGCCTCGGAGTCGTGAGCACCGTCTCTGGCGCGTTTATCTCACATTGATTGTTTACACAAAAACAGTCTTCCATCCCACCCATTGAGGAGGGTAAGAAAGACGAAGCTTGATTTCGACACAGCTGAAGTAATCAGGCCAATAACAGAGACAGCTCTCCATATGCTTGGCTCAAGAGAACCGTTTCTAAGAGAGAGCGTCGAGCACGTGTGTGCGTAATTCACTATCTAGTCTAATCGAATTCTTGTCTAATCTCTCACAAAGGAAAAACAACCCAAATTCTTCTGTTCTTGCTAAGTTTAATTCTGTAATGTACATTGGTAAGCGCTGATTGCCAACGTGTTGCCATGGCATTTCCAGGGCATTATCATCTTTCCGTGGTTCAGATCAAAGCGGGGACAACAGCTGACAAATCCATTATACCGAATCACTCTTCAATTTAGCGGCATCGAAAACAAGGTGCTCGTACGCCAAGGCCGCCTGTAATTTCTTCCATTTGAATCTCACAGGAAATCACCGTGCTTTTAAATTAGACAGTATATCAACTCTGCTGCCTTACGTGATTGAAATGATAATCAGCTGATATCGGCGTCGCATGATGCGCGGCTTTTGTCTGGTCGCACGCGCGCGTTCATTAAAGAGCATTCGCAAACTGTGCCATGCTTACGCCGCTTTCAATAAACACATAGTTAATAGCAAAAATTAAGGTTTGATTCGATTCAGCGGGCAGGCTCACGTGAACGGTGGAAGGAAACATACCAAAAATTCAGCCACACGCTGTTGTTGTGACTGCTTCAAACACTGCCGTGATGCACAATTAATTAACGTTGTTATTGCAATGGCAAAGACACGTTTCCTGCATCAAACAATCTCTCCCTGCCGTGATAATTCTCTCAAATTCATCAGGTACTAAATACATCGGTTTTTTATCCTCTGTTTAGCGCTAACCTGCGGTCTGTGTGCACTTTATCCACTTTAGTAAGCTACCTGTGTTGTGTGCACTTGTGCTGTAAAAGGCAGATAAGCGTAATTTTACCGCATGATGCTAGCCTACATAACTACATTTATGTCTGTTTATGAAACACAAGTTTGGGTTCAGAAAACTGGCAATGCGTCTCCTAATGCATGCTGAACTCAATTAAATTCTCATGTTATCAGCAAAACAACACTGTGTATTAAATTACGTCGAAATTCATTTAATGGTAATCGCAGGATGTTCACATTTTAATGAATTGCGGCATTCGGACCGCTCTTTCTGGTTGCCATGCTATTACTCACTTGAAGAACTAATTTTCTTTAATCACAGAAAATACTTTATATTTGGTTTGGCAAAAGATAATAAAGAATAAAACTTGGCACCACACAACATACGTTTGGAAATCAAGCAAAAAAATAGAAGAAAACAGTGAAAACTAAAAAGAGCCTTTGAATCTTCCCTGATGTAATGATGCTATTACGTACAGTTTTCTCTCAACACAGTAATTTGGTGCATTTGTTTCAGCGTGCGTTCAGGTGATAATGTTTGCTCCCCACACACAACAGTCATTACTCTGTACTCCAGAAAAACAACCCTATTTAGCCTCCGCAGCCTCTTAATATCTCCTCTCGGAAGAAATGTCGCTATCCGCGCTGATCTAGCTAATATTTCACCAGTGTCAGAGGTGTCCCAGACATTGATATTAGCATAATGCTTTTATTGAAACCAGGTTATTTTGTCATATTTGAGTAAATATGTTTGTGTATTACATGCACTGTTCACTGTGTGAGACCGTTATGCATATCTGTGTTGACGCCTGACTTGCGCTTGTTCTTTTATTATTTTAACCTCACCTTCACTTCCTGCATTTATCACCCTGATTATTTTTGTACAGTTTCCTTTTGTACTTGCAACCTAATATAAATGATTTAGCAGTATTGGAAATGCTAATAAAGCTTTGTTGACGTTGCCTCCAAAACGTAGGACGACTACAGAAAGTAAGTTTAAAAAATATATAAATGTAATTGTTTTGTGGGTAATGGGGAATACCTTTATTGAGAAAAGAGGAGGAGGGATGTCCAACAAATCACAAAAACAAGTGGAGTAAATAACTATTTATATACTCAACACAGTGATTGGTAGGGTTGCATTAACATGCTCCACCCAAACTTTCATTGGCAACTCATTTATCAAAAGTTCGAGTTGACAGCTTTGTGGAAATAACACTCAATTGTTTGCACATTAGGGCCATTAAAACTATTACAGTGTGTTCTCTTTTTAAACTAAAAACTAAAAATGAATTCTGTAATTTGTTTTTATTGATGTTAAATTACATTCTCTATTCTACGTTTAATGTGCACAGACGGCTATAAGTCATTCATAGGTTGACTTCCAGAAGAACATAAACTCATTGCTCTTTTGTTTGAGCAGTACAGGCCCAAGTTTAAGGCTCAACCAATAGCAGGAGTTTGGGGCGGGACATCCTGTAAAACAATGGAAAAATTATAAATTAAAACTAAAAATTAGTTAACTAAATAAACTGAATATAATTTCTGATAAAAATGATTAAAAAAATGTTTTACCAGGGCCTATTTTAAACAGAGCATGTTTTTCTATGTGCTGTCAGTTTGATAATTACGGTGTTACAGAAATAATGTAATCTCCATGTCTCCAAAAATTGCAGATAATATTACTATAAACTATTTTTAGTTTTTTAAAACAGTATTTTATAAAACTGAAATTCTTACAACACACCTACACTAAAAATACAAAATGACACTAGATAATAATGGAAAGCTCTAGAAAATGTTTCACTTTTGAACTGATCTGTCAAGAAAAAACTCTTCCCTTCCTCTCTCATCCTGATGCAGTGTTGACATTTCCAATGGCTGAACTATTGTTACACATATAGATGCAGTCTGTAATTCCCCTCAGAGCAGAGAGGACACGCGTCCTGTTAGAAGAACGGAAATGACTCACTTGGTTTTCCTGTCTCTGTTGTCTGTTTGGAGTTGGACACCACTAATGGAGAGCTTGAGTAACACTTAGGCCTTCTGCAAGCGTTGGGTTGCAGATAACTGCGTTGATTTGAATCATAATCGCATTCCTCCTGTACGTCTAAGCGAATGTTGACCTTGTGCCTTAAGATGAATTTCAGTTTATCCTGGCGTCTTGTAAACGTACGCTTCAGCGCTCGGAGAGAAACACACACAACACAGACACATTTAAAAGCCATTAATTTCCATTAGGTTCCCTCAGGCTAAACAGTGCGTGGTTGTTTCTCACAGACTTCTGTATTTTGGCTGCCAAGTCAGTCTTGCACAGTAAGCTTATCTACACGCCGCTTAAAGACAAGCTCGGGATTAGCTGACTCTGACTTACTATGACAACACACCGACAAACCATTAGAACATATATGTATACATACACATAGATGTATACACATCTGTGTTTATGGGCATACACAGTGGGATAGGGGCTAGTTGTCACAGGAACAAATGCTCTCTTATTTTCAAGTAGCTTTGGATAAAACATTTGTTAAAAAAATAAATGTAAATATAAAAATGTGAATGGCCTATATTTTTTAGTGCTTTTTATGATTTTGATGCTTGTTTTAACTGGGAAAATTAATTGGGAAATAATAGTGTAAATAGCCAACGTGAGCTCCTATTCAGTCAAGGCTTTAAAACATAGAGAAATGTTAGTCATTCCGAAACAAAAACTACCTTGAGAGATTTTCATAAGAATAGAAAGTGTGCAGTTGTCAGGACGTGTTATGATATTTTTGCTGAATCGTCCAGCCACCATCTTCTGTGTCTGTGACCATCTCATTTTATTTTTTCTCATCTACACATATATATGTGCACACATACAAACACACTCGACTGGCCTGAGGGAACCAACAACAAACAGTGTTAAACTGCAAACCATGCATGTTGCTGTAAAGCCTTTGTCATCTGTTTATCAGTTGTTTATTATCAGCAGTCAGGTGTGTAGATACAAAACAAAAGGAACACCAGAAAAAAGTAAGTGGCCATTGCAAAAGTCTATTTCTAACCTTGCAGAATTGACCTTTGGTTAGATTTCACACCCACTGCCTTTAGCATGCCTCAGTTTAGCCATATTGTGTACTTTCAATTTAAAGGTTTCTGAGCTGTTATGCAAAGAAAATATATTTTTCTGTATATTGATGGCAATATATTAAATCATTGAATATGTATTTGAAAACAGATATAACAATACATAATTATAATAATATTAAAATAGTACAATATCTTGAATAATACACAAAGAATTACCACGTTCTATAGTGTATATTGAAAAATGCAAGCACATGATCATGTCACATGTATGACTTTCTTTCTTCTACAGAACACAAAATTAGGTATTTTGAAGAATGTTGGCAACCAAAAACTGTTGATCCCCATTGACTTGCATTGGTTTTGCGTCCATACAATAGAAATGAATGAGGTTTTAAAAATATCTTCAAAATACTTTTCTAGATACACTCTAGCAACAAAAACGCATGGCTGTTTCTTCTGTACTCTAAAAATGATGGCCAACTTCATGAAATAAATTTGGTATAGCTACACTCAATCTAATTTAAACAAAAGGTTGGGTCCATATTGTACCCTATTATATAGTATATAGTGTACCTTTCCTGAATTGTTTATTAATTCCTGGAAGTGGTTCCTAAGCAAAGTAGAGATGCTAACACACCAGTATATGTACAGAAGTCCCTTTTAGTCCAGTCATACAGGCTCTCACCTGTGGCTGCTCAATAACAGGTTTCAGTGTTCCTATAGCAGCAGTTGCTTTTCCAGCCTCCCTCCTGAGGTTATCCACCAGGGTTAATGAATTTTAACTGATAGCTGCTGTAATCCCCTGGGCCCTCGAACACACACACTCACACACATACTAATGCCCCGAGGCAATGCTACACCCTTTCACTGCCCGTTTGTGAAGAAAGGAGCCTCATGCCTACAGATGGTCAACAATGGGTGCAGAGGCCACCCAGTCCATCTTGTCTACAAATTTGCAGATTTCCTTAATCAGCTTCCTCATTATCAAGCTGTTCATGGTCTTTCTTCTCCTGCTGTTGGCCTATTCAGATCTCCGCAGAGAGGAAGAAACAGGATTTTGAAAGAAAACACACATTCCTGTTTAGCCAGTAGAATTTGAAGGCTCGTGAACAAAGCTGCCATTGGCTCTGAGGTGGTGTTGTTTTTTGAGAGCGGTTATGTGCAGGACTTGCTCTGTAAATAGAAACATTTTATTGCTCATATGACTACTACTTTCCTGGCTCAATACTGTATAGCTCTGCCGTCAGCGTCAAGCCACATCATAATAAAGCTTGAATAAAAACAAAATTATATTTTCATAGAAGGTTTCAAAGCAACATCATAAACGAACATTACTGCGCATGCACGCTTTTGTGGCCCAAACTTAACTTCTGCTACACATCTACAAAGAATAGAGGCCCTGCAGATTATTTCTGATAACAAGCAAAATAAATAACAAGTAAATGACATTAGCTAGCAAGTTAAAAGTATGTCTAGTCAGTATTATTTTGGGTTACCAGTAGAAGAACTGTTACTTGGACAAACTTAAATGCGACAAAGTAACGCTATTCAACAAATTGTTTATTTATTTGTATAGAATAAAATATAAATATAAATGAAATAAAATAAAATGTAAAGTGATATTATTAACCACTAACAAGACCGATCAACAAACACAGACCGGAAGTAAATTTTAGCCAGGGGTGTACATTCGATGAAACCAATAGAAATCCAATTTGTAATTAAATTAAAAAGACTTGATTATTTTTTTTGTGTAAGGAACTTGATGGTTGTTCCTTATACATCATGATTATTAATATAAACAAAAGGTTGGAATATATATTCTGTTACAACACTATCCCTGGTTTGTTCTGGTCTCTCTCTCTCTCTCTCTCTCTCTCTCTCCTCCTTCTCTCTCTCTCTCTCTCTCTCGGACACTTAAAGTTTGGCAGTGGTGAAAACTCGATGTGTTTCTTGCTCTAAATCCAATATTTGATTTGAAAATGTCACACTGGCTCTCATTTATACGTCAGAAAAGCCACCTGCATTTTGGTGCTATTTATTTCTGCCAAAGCTTCGTTCCTTCCTGTCTTCAATCTGATCAGACCCACCCACTCATTCTGCTGTAAATTCATTTAACTAGATAGATCGGTGCAGAAGACTAATAACTAAAAATGTGTTGCAAAAATACGTCAGAAATATTCACACTTTCTCCAGCGCGACGTGGTTTGAAAACTTTGATCTTCCGTAAAGGGATGAGAAGCCCATCTTTTATCACCTGCCTCACTGTTGTCTACTTAACACTTAGCCTCAGATGGAGGGCGTGACAGTTTCAAATCCAGCGCAGAAAGAGGCTTTTAAATCAACAAAGTTTGAAAACGTTCAGCCGCCCGCTGACACTTCCGCAATTCCGACAGTGAGTTCAATTGTTGTTTTTTCTGCACACACACACATATTAACTTTAAAGAAATAGTTTGCCATAAAATGAAATGCAGTGTTTGTTTACTCACATGCATGTTCTAAATTCATATGCTGTTATTATTTCTGCAGAACACAACAGGAGAATCTTTATTTGACTAATTGCATAGAACAACAGGTTCAGGTTGTTACGATCTACAAAAAAAAAAACATTATATTGAAACAAATTTACATAAGAGAACTGAAAAAATAGCTCAATTGGTTTGTGCGTCATAATCTGTCTTTGTAAAGCTGAACAAAAATGTCTCTTTTTGTGGTCGATGAAAAACATAATAGTTAGTTCCTGTAACAGATGTTTGATATTCACATCTCTTGAGTGAGTGATATATGTTTTATATATACATGTGACAAGTTATACTTTAAATAGAAGCGACGTGAAGTGAAGCTGAACATCAGTTCATCATAACATCCTTTTGCAGCTCTTGTCTGCCCCTACGCTCCAAGTGTGAAATCACACCCCGTCTGTTCGTGAACCTGCCCCTCGGGGTCAAACGCGACAAGCACCAACGCAGGATGTTTGATTTCAAATGTTCTAAAAATGCCATCGCCGTGGTGACTGAACTGTTATGATTCAACTGTAAAGGGCTGTGATTGGCTGACGGCCGGAGGCTCCTCTGTGTGTTTTTGTTTGAATAAACCAGCTGGCACGTGCCGGTGTGAATGAACATGAGGCCCCTCAACACACACACACACTTTTCTGGGAGGAGACATTGATAAACATAACGATAGACTTAGGACCCTCGCTATTAAAGCGATGGGGGCTGGTCGATGCAAGGAAATGCTGCCTGACTGATCTGTTGGTGTATTGTGTGTGAATACAATGGCAGGCATGAGCGGCCTATTGTCCAAGTGAAAGCGAGACATGAGGCACTCAACCAACGCCCACTAACCCCCCTAACACGCACACCCACACCATGCCATCTCCATTAAGCATGAAATACAATAGCATTGTATTCGTCTATTTGAAGGTAAACAAACATGCAGTGATTTTGTATTGTTAGTTTTTGCTTTTATAAAAAAAAAATGGGGCCACTAACCTTAGCACAAACACAATGACTAAAGGCCGTAATGCATGACCATCACTGGTACGAGACTCAGTTTTGCCAGCATCATGGAGCGTTTTATTTGTGAACGAAAAAACGTTTGTGTGGTTTGGTTTTTTTTAAAGTAGCAAGTACAATAAAAAAAAGCAGTAAGATCAATATTAAAGAGACAGCTCACCCAAAAATCTAAATTCTGTCATTTACGCATCCTTTTGTCATTTCAAATCTATGTGACTTTCTTCTGCAAAACACAAAAGAAGATATTTTTAAAAAATGTGGGTAAACCAAAACCGTTGGTCCGCATTGACTGGCATCCATACAATAGAAGTCAATTGGGGCTAATGGTTTTTGGTTACAAGCATTCTTCAAAATATCTTTATTTGTGTCTCACAGGTTTAAAAGTGA
This sequence comes from Oreonectes daqikongensis, assembly GCA_026939265.1. Lineage (NCBI taxonomy): Eukaryota > Metazoa > Chordata > Actinopteri > Cypriniformes > Nemacheilidae > Oreonectes > Oreonectes daqikongensis. Next base: position 4,754,758 of record JAOTQM010000030.1, on the reverse strand, counting down.
GTGACTGATGACAATATTTAGTTTTGGGTGAACTATACCTTGAAATAACATTACATATAAGCAAAAGGCTGTGGGTATTTTCATACGCCTAATAAATGATGCATCACAAGAATCTTCACAGCGATATCACAGAAGACATCACTGTGTCTTCCACTGCAAATAACCTTTTATCAAACCAAATGATTTTGTGGGTGTTAAACGTTCTTTATCGAACCATGAAGCCAAAAATGGTTATTTTATGCCATCGTGTAGGCACTTTATTTCTATCAAGAGTGTACTTCAATATTTCCAGGCTATTGAATGGTTGGGTTTAAATGTTAAAATGTGTTTTCAACAACTTGCCAACATGTCCAACAAACTCAAACACTGTTAAAATGGTTTTGTCACTTGTCCAAATAGAATCTACACACTGTATATTTCTACACGATTAACCCCAGGTATCACTTTATAATAACTTTCATTAAAATTAACAAGCATTATTACATTAAATATTTAACAGGTCATTAAAACCGCAGCGGAGCTCATATCCATCTTAATGCTTCTCGCCTGAAGGGCCAGGCATCTAGGGCCATGCTTCCATCTGTAGCCTTTCTAACTACAAACTATTATAGCATGTCATGTACATTAAAAAAACACATAAGGTACATTTGAAAATTGGCATAATTTTGCTTGTGCTGAGAAATGTCTGAGAAAGGTGCTTTACAGATTGTATCTTAGATGTAAACAGCATGTTTTGTTTAGACGGGTTTATTTTGGTGTTAAATACAAATGTCATTAATCTAAAAAAAACACTAAAATAACCCCAAAAAGAATGATTGTGTTCATGCACATGTCATATAGGTATTTCAAATCAAAACCTAAAGATGATTTTACACATGGGGGACAGAAAACCGAGAGATAGAGAGAGAGTGAAAGAGAGAAAGAGAGAGATTTCATCACAATATCGGCCATATGTTAGACACTAACATTTACAGCCTGAGATTGGAGCGACTGGGATGTTGGTGTGTGTGTAAGTGTGTTTGCGTGAATTATGACCGCACTGAAGGCCACACAGGGTGAGCACAGCAGCCATAAAAATTGGTCATAACGCCATAGCGAGCTCTCCCAAAGGCAGGGAGTAATCTATTTGGTGTGTTTGTGTGTGTGTACGCCTGTGACAGTTGATGATTTTCCTGCCGATATTACCTGGGTGTAAAATAGATGTCAGCCATAGGTGGTGAATGAACAACATGAAATCCAAATGTGTTTAAAACACGCAATCATATGACAACGGCTCGGAACAGCATGTCCTGACCTCATGTCTTATGTTCCCTCACAGAACCTAGCTTTATTATTGACACCAAACTAGAAATGCGTTGTTTTAAATTAATTTTATAGTAGATATGATTAGGCATTGTCATTAGGATTAATACAATTATTACAGTTTCATTTTTTCAAAAGTAAATTAATGTGTTGCCATTAAGCACAAAATAAATGTTTTGACACTCGATCGTTTCAAGTACACTGTAAAAAACAACTACAGTAGTACGAATTACTTAATTTGTAAATATATTTGCGCAAATTTTTGCAATTCGTACAATCTCATTTGTTACATTTTAGTACAATTTGCTTATGCGTGCGTCAGTGACGTTAAGTTCAGGGGCAGAGTTAGAGGTAGAGCTTCAGTTTGCCTTTTTTTAGTAACTGCACATTTTTGTACGATTCATAACGTAACGTACAAGTTAGCCATCTTGTGAAATAGTTGCAAATTCCTGTGAGATCAGATTGGTAAAACAAGATATTGTGTAAAAAAAGAAAAAGAAAGATAGTATTTATAATGGATTGTGTTATACTGACGGTAGCTTCAAATTTAAATTGCGCATGACACCTGCCTTCGATATTACCCCTGTTTCAAATGAGCTATATTGCGTTTTACTATCGACCACATCTAATATCTGTTTCACAATACCTAAAATATTTGACACTGCGACACATATCACAACATTTGTATTGATCTGTTTTTCAACAGGGCATAGTCAATGAGTGAGAAACCCTCCAATTTATACAAACACCAGAAAATACACGCATATCGAAATGAAACGCCCTTGAACGGCATGTGTAAGGTTTATATGAGAAACCGTCAGTTTTGCTTCGTCTGGCTCCAAAAATATCCCAGCAATAATGATTGGGTAACATAAATCTTGTTTGGTGACACTTTGCACATCAGCCAATAAACGACCTCTGTGTAACAGAGCCAACAGTTGGGACCTTCCAGAGGAAAAGCTCTGATGGAATAACAGCACTCATGCATAACAGAGAGCAATCATTCACTCCATCTCTTTCTGACAGTCTTCAGTTATGGGCCCTGAGTAATCTCATTTCGTTTATCATCAAATATCAAATTTCTCTCTCTTATTGGCAAAGCCACACACTGACGGAATTACTGGCGGATATATGGCCCCAAAATATCACAGGCTCTTTATCCCAGTGTCTCTCAACGCCAAATGTCACCCTCTAACTTTGTTACAACTTTAAATATTATAGTGGCCTACAGTGCTCCGGAAACCCTCGGCAGCTGCAGGTGTTTGTTTTTTTATGAATTTAAGCGAGTGAGAGTCTGAAGGTTTCGAATCATGGTGTCATTCGGTGACACTGAGCATCTGTGATTTGCAAGTACTCTAAGCGGCAAAGTTCAATGAAACAGATGAGGGAAAACAAGAGCTTATATAGAACAGAGAGACCAAACACAGTGAAGTTGAAGAATCAGGAGATGAAGAACTCAAGTTCACGGGTGTTATTTGCTTTAACAGTTTTTGTTATTTGGTTTCAGCCGTCTGTGGCAGTGTGTTTATTCGTACAGTATGATTGTAACTTCAAAATCTATCAAAATGTTACCACCAATAGAATTCGTTTTTTTCACTGATGTATCTTTAAACAGAGAATACAGCCCATCGCTCCATGTTTAGACGGGATTATTTTTTCCCTAAGGAGGTTACGTAAATATGTTTCCTCGCAGAGAAACTTTGTGATTTAATCCCGGTCAAATCAAGAATGTTTCGGGGTAAAATAACAGCTGTCATCCTGTGCAGTTTTAAAATGTAATAATAAAAAAGGGCCAAGTATGAATCCTCAATTATTTACATGTTATATTTTAAACTTGTTTGTCTTGTTCTGTTGTTTAATAGGTTTCTAATGCACACATCCAGATCACACAACCTTTGTAGCACCCACAACCAGACAATAAACAACATTTTGTAAAATAACAGATGCCAGTTCTATCCAGATCAGTACATAAAATCCCATATGTCCTTTGTTAAAAAGTTTACTATTGTTTATTGTTTAGAAACAAATAGCATCCAAGTGCTTGGGTTTCTGATGTACACACCTCCCTGCCGATAAATGTCTATATAAATGATGTCATTATATCTATGTTCAAGCTCCATTACCCATAACACATAATTACCTAAGCATATTTTTTTCGCATTTAACTCAGAGAAATATGTCTATTAAAGCAGTTTCATTGCTATGATCGTCTGCTCATCAATGTAATCTGCTGCAACAATTAGAAGTGATCTGGTAGCGTTGATTTAGAGCAAAATATATTAAAGAAAATACAGAAAATTTGAAAAATGCAACATTGTGAACACATGGATTTGAGCAGCTTCTAGGGAGATATGGAGTTACTATCTCAATGCTAGTCTGTTATTATTTTACTTTAAGAGTGCTGAACAGTTTGGATATTTCTGAACTGATGGCTTAAAATTAAGAACAAAAATTAACTTCTTAATCTGAAAAATGTACTTTGTAGACAAATGTATGTAAACAACAGATGAAATAAAAGCCTAAAGTCCAGCCTAAAACGATTTTCTGTTTCTATCTGTTGTAAGCAGGTATTGGTCATCGTCTCCGAGACTGGATGGACAAAACACATTTTGCAAACTAGCAAACAGACCAGCCTGACCAAACTAGAACCAGCAAAGCAGTTTAGTCTGGTTTAACTTGTGTTTTTCAGCAGTTCTTTGCTCTTTGAATATGTTGGAACAGTGTCTACTGTATGCTGTTGCAGCACCTCTTTAAGCGCCCTTACTAAACAACATTCTATGTCACCCAAACAAACATGACGACTCATTAACTTGGGAACAAATGTGCACAAATATTTGACTGGGAATCAATGCTGGCAGTGACATCTAAACAAACAGCTTAAAACCTGAGGGCAACACACCAGATCAGATGTCTGTTCTGAATAATCCTATGTTGCATGCAAACATTTTATTTTGTCAGAATACACAACTGCTTTTAAATGGATGGTGTAGTTCCAGCATCTACCAGCAGGGGCTAATCAGATTGTGCAAAGCTGCAAAACCTTGACCCTTTTATTGTACATTATGTGCAGTTCTCAACATATCTGCTACATTTTGTAATTGCATTAAACATTTACCAGCATAGTAAACTCATGTAGACAACTGCATGAGAAAATACAGAAGCTGGAGTTTATGAAGCCCAACTCAAAGTGATCTGGTCTCATTAAAATAAATAGCCACAGAGATTATGGAGGAAAAGAAAATCAGTCCCTTGAGTTATTAAATAAGAAGCCTGTTTTTAGGGAAGCACAAAAGAAATAATCAGATCCATCGTAAACACTGCAGAATATACATAGTGGGTTACTGCTACTTATTTCAAATAATATTTATATATTATGCATATGTTGCCTAATTTACGTAATATTATTATTTAAAAAAAAATTTTATGCCAGCACATAATTGTATTTTATAATATTATTTGAAATGCTTTTAAAAGCATGACTCACCATAAACTTGCATGTCATTAAAGATTCTGGGTGTGGTGCCATGACATCATTCTTTTCAAGGTGATCCGACACTCCTAAAATAAAAAGCACCTTTAAACTGCACTGTTTCTGTTTATTTCTGAGGATGATTAGAAATAGTTTAAAATGAAAACTTTAATTTTTTTATGATGCCCAATTTACTCAATTTGCACAAGATGCGAGATCTCTTAAACTTGATTATGCACGAAGGTTACAGTGAAGGTGAAAAGAAATGTTTTGGTAGTTAACAAGAGTGACACCTGAAAAGAGAGAGTAGACAGTGATGCATACATCATGTGTTTTCCAATTCCATTAGATATTAAAAATGATGCAGTGAAACCCATGTCAGAAATGGTTGGCAGTCTGAGTTTGATTCATGCAATGATTATTTTTATATTCGTATCATCAGTCATATGAATTTTTTAGCAGCTAGAAAACAGCTAAACAGAACGAAATCTAACATTTACTAGCAATACATCTAATTAGTCATCAGACCTTCAAAAGCATTGGTGAGGTGTGCAGCCCATGAAAACATTCAGCCGGATCTCATGAAATGCGTATAAATAACACGCTAGGTGCAAACTCTTAAAAAAAAGGAGGCCAAATTGCAATTTTACGTGTATATATACGCCAATGTTTGCGTGCATATGATACGCCAAGTTTAGCGTGCATGCATATTTGTCTTATTAACCTGTCCCCTAACAAAAAATTATTTCAGTGTTTCCTCTTTATATATGTATGGCGGCTCTCCGCTGAGGGCGTATCATTTCCATGCAAAGATTGCCGTAGATATACACGTAAAATTGCAATTTGGCATACTTATTTTACGAGTTTGCACCTACGTGTTATTGATACGCATTTCATGAGATCGGGTTGAAACATTTTGCCGACCCATAGACGTAACATTGTGAATTGTGCTTAATGCTAACCATTTCTTCTCACACATACCCAAAAGCTTTTATCTGCTCTTCCAGTGCACACTGTGTCTCCTCTGTTCTTTCTGCATTTTAACTAAATGTGATTAGCCCAACTAGATTTTGTGCAAGTCTCTAAAAACCGGTGCTTGTCACGGATAATTTAATTTATGGGTATTTTCTTCATTAATCTTGGCCAATTTTATTAATGGAAATGAAAAGCAAAATAATGGAAATATTATTTTCTAAATTGACAAAGAAGTATGGGGCACCTGCAGAGAGGAAAATGTGAAGCCACTGATGCGTTTATGGCTGTCTTGACATCCTCAAGTCATCAACTTCGTACACACATAAATGCACACACATTAAAGTTCTAATAAAATTCATAATAACAAAGCTCATTTTTTTCAACAACTCCCTCATAGCCTTTTTGCCCCATTCAGCCCTACTGTGAGAGTTATGTAAAGCTAATGATGAAAGGAAAAGCAGTGGACCTACAAGTCAGAAGATATGGAATGTCTTAACCAGGTCCCACGCAGCGAACTCTGATAGCTGAGGGTGGCTTCACGCGATTTGGAGTAATTGTGATCTACGACCATGCAACTGAACAACCGCAAGACAATATCGCAGGGCAGTGTTGGAATGAAACAAATTATGGAGCCTACTTTTCCATGGATTCTAACCATATAAACATGAGGGAAACAAAAACCTTGGCGCCGGGCTATAAAAGTGGGAGATGGGAGAATCAGATTCCTTACAGACTTGGAGATAAATTCACTCTCTTCTCCTCTTAAAGACGACGAGAGAAAGGAGTTATTTCTCCTGCTGTGCCCTGCAATTTGCAGTGCTGAGATTCAGAGGATTAACATGTGATTTCGCACCCGTGTGTTCTGGTTGGTCTACCTGGTGAACAGAACCCCGACACGTCTTCACAAGTGCTGCTGTTAAATCTACTCACCTAATACACAGCTCAGAATAGAATTATTCTACAGTATGAAGCAATTTAACTCAAAGACAAATGGCAACTCTGGGTAACGACGATGGAGACCTTAAGCAGCATTCTCCAGGAAAATGGAAATGTATTTTAGGGCAGAGATTCTCCACGTACAAAATTGCAAACATGGGGACTTAAAGTGTTTTACTCTTGCCTCCAGGCCTCGATTAGGTGGTTGAGAAGTAATATGTAGACCTGTTCTCTTTTCATGTACTTAATAGAGTCTCTTTAACGTGGGAGGAATCTGTTTACTTAAGCCTTTGTTTCAGCAGGATTGCAACATTTCATAACTATAAACCATGTGGCACATTACTCGAGTGAGAGAGAGCATCTTTTGCTTTTAGCATGTGAGGAATTCACTATGCCGTCTCTATTCATTGTTTATGTTCATGTGCTGGCTGTACTGTTTAACTGGTTCAGTGTAACTGTATACCATATTGCTCAATGATATGACATAATAATGTTATGACATGTGCATTAATGACGTCACTTTATTCAATAAAACCTATCAATAAAATGTTTCAATACATTTTTAGTATTTTTATAATAAATAAGGAGTTTATTTGCAAAAATAATTTGATTACCTAATCAAAACAGCCCAACTGCAGTTTGATTAATATTAATCGGAATACACAATAAAACTTCTTTTTTAACCGAGTTATTTGTTTTTGCAAATTAATTCTTCAAATATGAATTTTTGTTTTGGTGTTTCAAACTTGTAAAATGGCAGGTGGTGCAACTGTCCGTACATGAGAACAGATGAAGACATCTATCAAAAATTATGTTTAAAATATTATACAATAAAAAAACGCTTTATTTCATATCTAAAACCTTTTCTTTAAACAAATTTCACAAATATCAGTAGTTTTAAAGATGTTTAAAGACTTTTATTTGAATGTTCTCAAAAGTCAGGCTGGTACAACCGTAAACAAGGGCATTTTATTAGGAAAGTGAACAAGTAGTAACAGTGGACATAATACTGAATTAAAAGGTTTGTCGATTTCTTTCACATACAGAAAAATAGCTACTTTCATGTAATGAGTAGGCTGACAAACATTTTGTGACAGGTGTTACAACCAATGTTAAACAAGAAACACATACTCAAAATACACACAAATAGGCCTAATGCAACATAAGTTGCTTTGGCTAAAAGCATCTGCCAAATGCTGCTAAATGTAATGATACAAAACTGGTGTACCACCTGAGTGGGGAATTAAAAAACTGTGAAGCATTTTTAGAAGCCTAATTTGTCATAGACCCTTATACATAGAACACAATGTTAGCAATGCAAAGGTTGTAGAGGTTTGACATTTAGGCAGCATATAGGCCTACACATATTTAAAATATGTATATGTATACTTCCAATGCACTGTGAGTCTTCTTGAATAAAAGCATCTAAATGCATAGTTACATTTAATCATTTGTGCATGTGTTTTCCATCAGGATTGTACGGCAGGTTGTACATCTCTCCGCCAATGCAATCCAGAAACGTTTAGTGAATTTGCCCCACATGTGCATTTTAGTAATGTCTACAACAGAGCGTGTGTGATACCACACCAAAGTGCAAGTGTACATCCAATACATTTCCCCTTAGACAGCGCTGTGGAGGTGTGTGTGCTGTGTGTTAAGGTTGGTCTCCTGGGGTGCGTCAGAGGGCAGCAATGTTAATTACCTCACCACACTGCAACGTCAGCAAAACACCCTCATTGCTTTTAATTGGCCCACAGCGTCCTCTATAATCTCTTCATTAGTCTCTGATATAGGCACGTTAGCCGCTACGCTAACACCGGGCAGGTACACACCACAGAGGGTGAGAATCAATGACCCATAGCAGAACATGCTACACATATATGTCAATTACACTTTTATGTAACAAAACTAAGCAAATGAAGTTCATAGAGTAAAATATGAGGCACGTCCCAAAATGTTTATTTAAGCATATTTTTTAAATATAAGTTTGCAATGCAAACACTCCAAAAATATCAAATAAAGTGCGTTTGCTATATAGTAAAAACTTAGCATAGTAAAATATTTTTGTATATGTATGACGAACAAAACCACTTTTGTGGTGTGCCCCACACACATCTTGGCTAAATGTGGCCAAATAATTACCATAAACAAACAAGATAGCTGCTATACAACAGGAAATTGTTATAATTTTAGCAATTTCAGTATTTATTTTTCAACACAGAGAAGCGTGATGCCTTGAATATTGAAAGTGGCATTCTGTTGATGTTGCCGTGTTGGTTTGTCACACAGTGAACAGATCAAGACGATATTTCGCTTTTACATTGTGTTAGACAACACAATGAAAAGGAACCTAACAATAGACTGAGTTGTACAAAGAGCAATTCTGCCAACTATGAGAGGAATTCAATTTAATATGACAAACAATTGAAAGCAGCGATCCATCATCTTAGTCATTTCAATTTTTCTTTTTCGAAAGTTGCATTCAAAGAAAGAGACGGAACGACCCTCTAAGTTTCAGCAATTCAACAACGTTACGCCCGGATCCGCATTGGAACAAAGAATTTGCCTTCGCCGTAATAGCTATTCGTGTTTGACAAAGTAGCGTGTCAGGCTCCCTCAGAGAGAAATACATCTTAAACATGATATTTTCTTGAAAAAACCTTTACCTGCCTTATAGTCATGAGGGAATTATATTAATTTCTTTATAACTTCTGAAGTCTAGTATAAATTGTAACACTGGCAATGAAAACAATAGATGATTTAAGTGAAAGTAGGTCATTTCCTTTACTATTTGTGGCTCACAGAACAAATGTGCCTTCAGATTATTGCAAATTGCTACATGGGTTAGATGTGAATCATCCTCTTAAGAGCAAACTTTCCCCGAGAAATGAAGAGAACGAGAAAGATTTTGTTTTATAAAGCACAACTTTGAAATGCAGAGATCTCATTATTCAACTGTCGGGGGATTGCAGTATTTAAACATGACAAACATTTGGCCATAAGATGTAAGTAATTAATTCCGAACATGTAACGCGGGCCAATTATGAATGCGTTTTCTTATTATTTTGTGCCATATTTATTAGTATTTCTCTTCATTTAATTCCCAAGCTACTAAATCTGTTCTTTTTTTCTTAAGAGAAGGGCACCCCGGTCTGGGGAGCATTGGGGGACTCGGTCTCCACCCTGTGGGCCTCATAATATTGGTGTATAACCTCAGAGGTCAAGCTGAATAATGGGCTCGTCCTGACTAAAATGGGCCGTGCCTGGAGTGGGGATTTGAAGAAATTTGTTATGGTGAATAGGACACTAATAATTCATTTCAATATCATATTAAACAATATGTTGGACACAATGAAATAACTTGCATGCAACAAGTTTCAGTAATTTAGTCAAATATGTTCATATAAATGCGTGTTCGTATAAATGTGGATCAAAAATATCATATAGGACTTCAGAGATATTCTCATCCTATCAGTAAGTGAAACATTCTTCATTCTTCAACTCTTCATTATTCCTCCGCAATTAAATGCATTGTGTGCCATTTTGCACATTAGACAAATCCAAGACAAATCATCCACCTAAAGCTGTTTGTTTAGAAAAATAATCCAACCACAGATTATAGGAATTACGTGAAAAACAAATGTCTGACGGACACTCAATAGACCTGTCAAACGCACTTGCATTTCCTGCATCATTGCTACAAGCTCACCAAATACAGTACGTTTTAATATCTTTATGTTAATATGGTCTGCAGAAGTAACTGACAGCACGGGTTTCGCTCCTGACACGGGTGATTCTGGTATACGTTTGGCCTCCGCAATTCATCTGACACACATCCCACGTCCTGCCGTCTCCTATCAAACCAGCCGTTTGACAGCCACAGCGATGAAAACGTATGACTGCAATATTTGTTCTATTCTGGAACAGCACTCATTGCTCACTTTCAAGGGAGTAAGATTTCCAGAGTTTCAAGGCCATTTTGCCACAACAGAAAGCAAAACTTTGACGGAAATATTTACATTGTAACAGCTATATCAATCAAACATGTACACTATACTAAGACTGCAACAACAAAAAACATGAATCATGTGAAACCTTCTTATATGTGTGTTACTTTAACAAGACACCTTATTGTCTTGCTATTTCAAGATTCAAGATTTTCATTTGTCACATACACAACTATATGGGATATACAACAAGTAGTGAAATGTAAGTCAGATCAGCTCCAAAGTGCAATTATTATAAAATACTAAACAAGGTAAACAAAATTGTACCTATAGTACACATTTTATTATGTACTGTACTGATATGTTCTGTTTATTTGAATTCATAACTATTTGACAAGGTGACTATAATTCATATTTGTATGATGTAAATCGTACAAAAACGTTCAGTTGTGGAAAAAGAAATACTGAAGCCCCTAATCTACTCTCACCCCTAAATCTAACCCTCACTGGCGCAAAACTTATGAATATGAGTCATACGAATTCATAGAAATGAGCTAGCTTTTAAAATGGTTATGATAGTTATGAGACTGGATTTTCAATCTATCACAAAGATATTACTGTACTAAACTATGACATATCATTTCAATAATAAGTCAAATACACACATTGATTATTTGTGCCTGTCGTTTTTTCAAAGTTTTATCAAAGCTAACCAACAAAAAAAGAGGATATCTCACATTTTATTATGCTTCATTTCCTAACAATTGCTAGTATACAAATGTATTACTGAGAATGTAAAGTGTTTCAGAGAAGTTTATTTCTTAGTCTACTAGGCCCATACAGAAGCTGAAGAAACACCAGTGCACAAAACAATTCATTTCTTTGTTTTGTCTCATAAACCTGTAATCCTACGGTGCTAAATCACACCTGCTCTATTGAAATGAAGTGAATCTCCACTGGCTTTATTGATTGATGCAGCTTTATAAAGATAATCCATCAACTTCTGCAATCAGCTGTGGGCTAAACACGAAGGTGCGACTCCCCACATTATCACAGCGCTAATCTCCTTCTACCCGTTCCCCGTCAAGCCGAGCAGGGATCTCCTACCACGCGGGGTGAGTTTCGACCAGGACACCCTCAGTGCAGGGCTTATTTTCACCAGGGGAGGAGAGAAATAGGGAATGAAAGGAAACAGAGCAAAGGGAAAAGAGGATTAGAGAAGCACTGAGCTCAGGACATCTGGGTGGGCCTTTATTAGTCTCGCCATCATCCTGCTAAAAGAAGCCAGAAGGGTTGTTTCTCTGAGAGATGATAGAAATTCCCAACATCCTTCAGTGCGGATCTACATAAGCTCCCTGCGGAGCCTCGGCAGTATCTGAGGCCACGCTAGGACTTCATGGCTCACAGTCCTAATATGGACCTTCTGAGACACGGTCAGCTCTTTCAAATGGACTCCGACTGTTTCAGTGTGCTTAAAAACCATTCACCATACTTTCCTGACAGATTGTATGGTACTATTGTTATGTATCATATTATATACTATATCACTGTTCAATCTTGTTTTAGTCCCTAAAGTTTATCTCAGGTGCCACAAACCAATTATAAATAATTCTGAAATAATAATTAAATATTTCAATCAAGCAAGTATTTAACCTTGAATAAACACATTTCATAACTTGATAATGGGATGAAATCCTTCACCAGACTAAAATCTTAGAATTATGTTTTTTAAATATTATACTGTATCATGTAAAGTGAACTTGATCTATTAAAAGCCCCTATATAAATAACTAAAACTTTTAGATTCTGGCATCCATTGACCACTTTCTGCATTACAGTCAATATAATTTTATATAGAAATTTATTTCTATAGCGCATAACAGAGACATACAAAAAAATAAATAAGGAAAGATTAAATTACATATTACATATAAAATGTAGACTAGAACTGACAATAAAAGGTGTTTTTATACATCTTTTTTTTTTTATATAAGGACAAATGCTTGGACACATTGCTTATCACAGAAGCCTCTATCTACTGTATATTTGATAAAAGCTATACTGCTGTTTGACGGTATAATACTGCTGTGGTCAGACGAATGTTTTTTATTCAAACGGATGGTGAGGACTTCTCCAGTAAAGCCGTGGACATAGTGGAAATCTGTGCGTTCGACCTTGTCGTCTATTTTTGGGTGGCTGTTTTGTTTGATTAAATAAGCTCTGATATGGCTGTAAGAGGCAATCACACAGAGATTCTGAAGAGTCTTGAGAGGTCTAGCAAACAGCGTGGAACCCCACAGAAACTTGAGTGCTGTTATATAGTGAGAGTGCTGTTATATACCCAGAACGGAACAGAAGCGATTGAGTTCTGGACCACTGGAGAAATGAACGTGGACACTTGTATGGTGTGGAGGATGACTGAGAATGGACAGGTGCATATGGACAGGGGATTGGGTGAATATGGGTAGGTGTTCTTGAAGTGAGTTGGCCAGGTCACAAAAAACAGGTGAGTTTAAATAGCAGAGAATGAATAAAAACTGACAAGTTGACACCAGACTAGAATAAACAGGTGGGACTGAACAATTATGTTTAGACAAGCACGAATAAACAGGTGGGTTTGGCCAGGTGAAAACGGACAGTAAATATGGCAAGGGCTTGTACCCCGAATTTCTGTTGGTTAGCCACCTTCACGCTCAATTACCTGCTGCATGCTTGGTATACCTGAAGAATGGAAGACAGCTGGCTGAGATATAATTCAGACCAGACAGAAATGTATGCAGGCTCTTCTCTTGGCTTAGGGTTTTCACAATCCCCACCTGAACACCAGAAATACCTGTGAAGAGAAAATTTTTAGCACAAAAAAAATGCATCTTATTACCCACGAACCAGTTGAAGCAATGTGCTGAAATAGCGTATTGTCATTCTAAGCACAAACAGGCCTCCTATGTAAATAGGCATTATGGATTGTGTCTTATTGACAATCTATTGTGTATTTGCCTAGCACAATTAATGTTGCTCTGTAAATGAAAATTCAATAAAAATAGATCTGCGTACGATTTGTATTGATCATGGCTATAGTTATTTATCAAATAATGATCAAATGATGGATGAATGTGCATATATATATATATATATATATATATATATATATATATGAGGAGTTTATTTGCATAAACAGATGATCAAAAATCATGTTTTTTATTGTGTTATGATTTTACTGTGTTTTATTGTGTTAGTTAGCTGTATTTTTGAGTTCTTAATATTTAGACACACAGTGTACTTTTATAATTTTTGTATATTCATGCAGTGGTACTGTACAGTCTCAGTAATGTATGCCAATGGTGGTCTACTAAATCCTCCACAGCAGGCAAAATGCAAATGCATTCGGCACAGATTTCGCAAGCGTGTTCGCCGTTACCTGATTTGCACGATTTCTTTAGTGAATTGAGCTGTTAAACGCAGCAAAAGGCACAATTATAGGAATTAGCAAATTCCCCTAAGCTTTTAATATGAAGCTCTTTTAATGCAAGCCACTTCTGTATAAACATTCACAGGAAAGTTGTCCTACATTAAGACATCACGCACACGAATCTTCCCATTATTATATACGCGTGAAAACTTTTTAGACGCGTACAGGGAACAGTCTGACAGGGTCAAAGCTGTTTTACGCCTTCACTCTTTGGCTTTGTTGTGGCGTTTTGTCACTTATCTTTTTCCTGCTTCTTCATCTTTCTTTTCCCGCTCTGTCCTTCCCACTTTAAACAGCGGAATGCATAAATAGGAGCACGTTTCAAAGCCTCCTCCTCGTCCCTCTCTCTGGTCCTCCAGGGATGAGCACTGAGAAGAGCTCTGCAGGGGCTACAGAGCAAGAAGAGAGCAGAAGGAATTCATAAACGCTGTAAATTATGGAGTTGACGATAAGCCCGCGTGGCAGGGTGTTAATTGACCAAACCCCGAGTTCATTTGAAGTCTCTTAACATGGTGAACTGTCACATCGCAGTGATTTAACCATGGATGCAGGCAAAAGGATAAGGTAGTATGGATATTTTTTTAAGATTATTAAAAAAGATTTGTGTCCACGGGAAGGAAGGAGGGGGCTTGCCAGATGTCTTGTCACATGGAGCTCTATAAAAAGAAATAAAAGCAAGTTGCACGAGTCACAACAATCACTTAACAGGGGGCGTCTCAAGAGCACCGTATGTGAACACCAACACTTCTGTCCTTATTAGAGAGTCTGTTTAGTGGAGCACTTCACAAGGGTCAGGACTATCGTTCTTGCGTTTTTTTAAGTCATGCGTTACGATCTAGTTCCTAATAAAGGTAACAGCCAAATGTAATGCATTTATTTATTACATCGCATTATGCGCTTGGAAAGCGTTAATTTTAGACCCTGCAAAACAAAAGGTGTATTAAGTATCACCTAAACTCTTTAGTATAATGAGTCTTTAACAGCTAAGGATGCTGGGAATGTTGGCGCATTTCACAAGCTTAATTGTCAGATGGTCATGTTGTAAAATATGTAGTACTCCGCACAAGCCGAAATTCACACTGTTAAACCATTAAATTAAACATGTACAATAGTATGATATTTACATAGTACTTTAAGGCAGTTCCATAGAGCACTACACACTCAACAAACACTGTATTAACATGAAGCAATGCCCACAAAACCATAGTAAAACCATGGTATTTTTTGCTGGTATTGCTGTAACCACTGGAACCTGCTCAGCATTCTTGCGCTCTGCTGATGTACAATGTCGTTCTCACCCTTGATGTGGGTGGTTCTTGCACTTGTCTGTTTGCTGTCAGACAGAAAGAGTGAGAGAGAGAGGAAACAAATGTGTTTCATGGTTATTACATCAGTGATGACTGACAACTGCGGTGGCATGCACAGCCGCAAGACCCCGAGCAGAGGTTCTCCATCCTCACCTGTCAAAATGCATCTCTTCTGTCAGAATTCTGATTCACCTCAACCAAGCTTGTGCAACTGCATAGCCAGCACACCCTTTTACCAGAAAACAAGAAACCTACAACAAATGAAGATATTCATTTGATGTTATACGTGTACATTCTTTTCTATAATAACTGTATTTTTCTGCATATACAGTTTGAGTAAAGGGTTAAAAAATATCGTTTTTAGATCTAGAAAATAGAAAAACAATGTTTATTTGGTGAGGGAAATAGGTGTTCTGTTATGTAGGGTCACATTGTGTTGTGAGTGATAGAGATTGTACCTTAGTTTCAGAATCCCCTGAAGTGATGCAGACTCCCACTTTATCTTTAAAGGTCACTGAAAACAAGATACAGTTTATTAAAAAACATACATGGGCATGACCCCACACACACGCACACAAGCAGCAGAGAGCAAAGTTTCCGGCCATTTTTGTTCGTGATTTGTTTTTGTGATGTACTTACAAAAATAATGTTTTGATATATTTACGGTAGGAAATTTACAAAATATCTTCATGGAACATGATCTTTACTTAATATCCTAATAAAGTTTGGCATAAAAGAAATATTTATCATTTTGACCCATACAATGTATTGTTTGCTATTGCTGCAAATATACCTGTGCTACTTATGACTGGTTTTGTGGTCCAGGGTCACATTTATACTAGATGCTATTTTGAGTTCTGAAAGATTTACCTTTTTTACTATCTTTTAAAGTATGAAGAAAAGTTGTACAAGAGAGACAAGAGATTACTAAAAAGTTAAAACGAACACCTCTAAAGAGGTGCAAGAAGTTATTTCCCATTGCCTCTCTCTACCCAAAGCCACGAGCCACAGTCCTTCGCTGCAAAGCTGATTTACAGATTAACAGAAAAGTACTCGTCTTTTCCTTCTGAGAAAGTCCCACTTGAGAAGACATTAAAGATGTTTAAGAGGGATTAAGTCTCGACTACCCACCGCTTTAAAACCTTTTCTTCACATTTTGGGTGCAGATTATAGAGTAAACGGTAGAGAACTGATACCGCAAAGATGGCGTTAATGAAACCATGTCAGAGCAATTCGCTTCTCCCCATTGAAAACTGAAATTATACAACCTCCCCGCCACTAGAACCTTTCATATTCTAATGTGGAATGAATTAACTGTTTTCAAATAATGGCGGAAGTTTTTCCCTGGTGAAAAATCCTAGAAGCATGGGACTTTAGCAGAAGTCAGCATTTGCTCTGCATTTAATGTCACTGCTGTCTCTGAGAAAAATGGAGATATTAAAGATATCTCATTTGTGATATTTCTGTCCTCCAGGCAGAGTGTGTTAAAGGAGAGCTGGATCTGGGTGAGAGTCCAGGCCAGTGGAGACGGATTTACACCGAGTATAATCCTCCATGTGAAGGAGTGAGCATGTGGTGCGGGCCAGCTGTGCTGGAGAAGCACGAGAGAGGAAAACGAGAGCACGCTGTGAGGATGATGATGAGGGATCTCTCGCGGCTTGCGCTGACGAAACCAGAGAAGCGGATCAAGGCAGGTCTGCCTCCCTTGATGACATCACTTCCACTCTGGACACGACACCATTTCCCGTGCCAAATGCTAGTAACGTGTATCCAAAAGGCTCACGTGGGACTCGTTCTTGCATCTCTCTCTCATACACTCAAGCCCCCCTGTGTCCCTCTCTGTATCCTCTCACCCTCCAACGTGGCGTAGGCATCCATCTCTGGTTCATAATGAGATAATTAACGCTGTTTGATTAATTGCAATATGGCGAGAGGGATCTGCAAGGTCTTCCCAAAGACTTAATTCAAACGTGGGGCCTAGCAGGAGAGCTAAACTATGTCACCTTCCTCCGGGCTGGGGAGAAAAGCTACGGGGTAATTAATGGACGTTTGGACATAGGGGGTTGGCGTCAGACTTATGATCAAATTTCACTGTGTGCTGTAGTATTTGGAAGGTCAAAGGATGGTTTAATTAGTTATTATGAGACCCACGGAGGGCTTTCTAATACACACGGTGAGGAAAATGGTTGAAGGGAACTAGTATTGATTTAGCCAAACAGAAGAGACCAAGTGCATCCCATGACTCATGGACTGCGTAGTGCGTAGCTCTGGCGATATTGACAACTGACATTTTAAAGACCAGTTTATTGTATTTCTTAATAAAACAAAGTTTGGTCATGATATATCTTTCTTTCAAACAACCAATAGGCACTAGTATCGTACGCCATTGCTAGTCTGTGCCGGGATCGTCTAGAGAGCAATTCATGTTCATTTTGTTGACTTTTAAGAATACTATTGTATGTGACCTCATAGCTAATAAACATGCGATAAAGCCACAGATGTCTGGTTTATATTTAATGGGGTCTTTTACCTCTGCCTAAAAAATAAAGTAACACAAAACAGCACTCAAGTTCTATATCTGTCGTATCTCATTCATCCATCAGCAGCGTTAAACTAACAGACTCTGAAATTGTACATACAAATACCATCAGACCCCATATGTAGGGTAATGATTTCTGTCAAGCAAACAGGTTCAGCCAGGCAGTTCTGTTACCTAACCAGTGGTGAAGTGAGATGCTTCTGCAATTTTTCAATTCTTCCAATGACAGCCCTTCATTAAATCTTAACACAGGCATGTAGAGACATGCTAAGACCTTCTAGAAAAACACAGCTCTCGTGAGACACCATCTTTACACAATTTTACTGCCTGAAACTACTCCGTAAACTGCAAAATAGGAACAAAAATGAAAAAGTAAAAGAAGTTATAATGTGGAATACTAATACTGAACTTCGAGAGTATGTAAACAAATCAACTGGCAATCCATAACTTTACCATGTTAAATAAACAGCTGGTTAGGTGTGTTTTGAAGCATGATAGCTGGTCATTTGCTGGTTTAAGCTGATCCTGAGCTGGTTATGAACTAGCCTTGAGCAAGAGCTATTTTTTTTTTATCATATATTATCAGATACTAAAGATGTTCATTTGACATTTTGATTCAGTCATAAAGGTTCTGTTCTTTTTTTTAAACTATTATGTTGTCACAGTACTGAAACGAGAAGTTCTTATGGTTAGCACTGGATCAGCGTTGTTTACAAATCCTGAAGTTGACTAGCAATATTAGCTTTAAGAAGAAAAGCCCCTCAATACGTTCTGCCCAACCCTAGTAGTAGTACAGATGTAGTAATTTCAAGCAATTTCATGAAATCCTTCAACTACACTCTTAAAAAAGAAGGTAACCACAGTTGGTAGCATCACTTCCTACTCCCCAATGCTGATGTCGTCTAAGATCTGTACACGCACATACATACACACACAAACCAGCATTGTTTTGAGCTTTCACACTCACTGCCTTGACTTCATGATCTCTGCTCTTCAGTAATGAAGGTATGAGCTCACACTGAGCTTAGACATCAGCAAAACACAGGAGTACGCGAACCAAGCATTAGCCTCTGGTTCCGCCTGCCTTTTCCGAGTTCCTCTGCTGCGCGTGTCCATTATACCCCTTTATGACTTTTGTGAGGCATGGCGGGAGAGCACAGTATTCTGGGATGGCATTGAGCATCGTTGTCATCTGACAAAAGAGCTTTATTTATCTCCCTCATCTAATTACAATCTCTCTCAGTTTCATACTGTGTGTTGTGCCCAAAACAGAACTCCTAACCATCTGTTATATTTACATTTTTTCTCTGTATTCTATATTCAAGTCTTTGCTATGGATAATGTAGACGTTCGCATATTTTCTACCTCTTTGCAAACATGCCATTCTTCATCAGCCACGGGAGTCAATGATACATCTGGCAATGTTTTGAGTCACACCAATGCCAGATTCTTTATTTGTAAACACACATGAGATGAATATGGACTCTGTGATTAGCCGGCGGGATAGTGAGTTAAATGAAGCTACTTGGAAATGTTATTTTTCTGGGTTTTAAAAAGATAATTCGCCCAAAAATGAAAATTCGGTCATTATTTACTCACCCTCTTCTCATTTCAAACCTGTATTGACTATCTTTCTTCTGCAGAACACAAAAGAAGATATTTTGAAGAATGTTGGTAACCGAACAACGGCAGTACCCATTCACTGGCATTGGTTTTGTGTCCATACAACGGAAGTGAATGGGTACCGCCTTGTTTGGTTACCAACATTCTTCAAAACATATTCTTGTGTGTTCTGCAAAAGAAAAAAAAGTATTAAAAGACAAGAGGGTGAGTAAATAATGACAGAATTTCATTTTTGGGTAAACTGTCCCTATAAAAAAGCTGGAGAATAGAAGTTGAAGTCAACACAAAAGCATATTCAATAGTATAAAAATAAATCTCTGTGACCTCTTATTCAATTTTATTTGAAATTGTTTACATTTTACTCTCATGATTTTACACAAGTAATATGAAACGGGATATTTAAAGAGAACATTTCACGAGATCATCAAAATTATATTTCATGCAGTGTGTAATGTTGCCGTGTTTGAAAGTAAGCAGTCTGCCAAGTTGTAAATCCGAAGGTAAATGAATTAAAAAGTAATTAGCTTGGAAAAAAGGCAGTCGACTCTGAATCACGTGAACGAGTCTTTAACCTCCATGGATATAGACACTAGAAAAAGTCCCCGTCTGCCCGCAAAAACTTGAACACGCGCTAAACCAATCACAGCAGACTAGACCATTTGACCAATCACAGCAGACTAGACCATTTGACCAATCACAGCAGACTAGACCATCTGACCAATCACAGCAGACTAGACCATCTGACCATTCACAGCAGACTAAACCATCTGACCAATCACAGCAGACTAGACCATCTGACCATTCACAGCAGACTAAACCATCTGACCAATCACAGCAGACTAAACCATCTGACCAATCACAGCAGACTAGACCATCTGACCAATCACAGCAGACTAGACCATCTGACCAATCACAGCAGACTAGACCATCTGACCAATCACAGCAGACTAGACCATCTGACCATTCACAGCAGCCGAAACCATCTGACCAATCACAGCAGACTAAACCATCTGACCAATCACAGCAGACTAGACCATCTGACCAGTCACAGCAGACTAGACCATCTGACCAGTCACAGCAGACTAGACCATCTGACCAGTCACAGCAGACTAGACCATCTGACCAATCAATCACAGCAGACTACGCTAGTTGAAAGGCAAAGATTAGAGCGATGAATCGCGGAACAAATCATTTGAGAGTCAGTCAAGAAGTAAGGTAATAAAAACTGCTTATTATTACAAAATAATAGTGTTTTAACACCATGTATGTACATAAACCTGTTGTCGGACACTCAATAAACCAAAGCAGGCCCTTGAAAATCCTAAGCTATTTACTCTTTAATAGCAAAAAAATTGACACTTTTTAACAATCTTACATTTGAATGAGACCAAATACCTGCATCCAAGTTTCATCATCTAGTATAAAACCTTTCAAAAAACGTAAGACTGTTACCCATGGTTGTAAAATATATCGTTCAACAAGTTGTCATACTATAGTTGTGTCCATACTCTTTTATTCATGTAGTGCAATGCAGCTCATGAATGACATTCCAGCTTTTCCCAAGTACACTTCAGTAATTACTCCACGTGAGAGCTCATCGTCCCAGAAACACAGACACCCCTGTCCACTTTTCTAAGTAAATACATGAAAGGGTTTTTGAGAGGGTGATGCAACTACATCCTTTCCTGCTGATGAAAACTTGATTTGCCAGCTCTTGGGAGGGAAGCAGCCGCACTTTCCTATGGCGGACAGCCGCCGTCGACTAACAAATCCAATTTCCACGGGAACATGATGCCAAGTGGAGCCTCCTGGGATATCGGTCACTGCGGACAACAACCTCCCACTACCCCTCTTCCATCTCTGGCATGCTCATCCGCCTGCATGAACAATTAGAGTCTGATTCCTTCATTATTAATCACAGTGCCCAGACAAAACACACGGTGCGATCATAATTAAAATCTATTTGGGAGCATATGTGGCAGAGTCCCAGAAGACTCCGGGTGGCAACAGGAAAAAATTAAGTGGTTTAAAAAAAGTAAAACAAGACAGACAAACGTGAAAACTCTTCACTTACAAATATTATTCTGGACTATGGAGTTTTATTGCATGCGTGAGAGAGGAGAGTGACGTTTTATAAATTGTGCGAAAAATATTTGTAAAAGTATTCTGTCTTTAGGGGATACAGATAAATTAAAAGCTTATTTGCTTTTTTTGTCTGCCTTTATTTACCTGGAATGAGTCCAACGACAAAGAAAACAGGATCCAAGCGACCCAACGGATTGAATAACATCAATGATATCTTATTAAAACTTTGGCGGCGGTTCCAAAAGAAGAGAAAACATTCTCACAGGGTATTAACAGAAAAGCTTGTTACGCTCCAATTTCATAAAACACCAAGGCTAGCGAGAAGATTACGTCTGTTGATTTAGCCTGATTTCAAAACAGGGTCACGATAGACAGCGTCTGATGAACCACCTCCATCCACCCTCACACAAGAAGCAGGGCAAGGTCACCGCAACAGATTGAGATCAAATCGAGGGTCTGAGGAAGGATGTTCGCAGCCGCCCTGAAAACATAAATCCAAATAAAAAAAGTGATGAGAGGTTGGTGTTTACAGAAAAACGACAGATTGCCAGAGATGTAGTAAAGATTAGAATGTTCATTTCTGATCGCTCTTTTAAAACATCTCTGTGTTTATAATGACGTGGATTTTTTGCTAGTGTGGGGCTTACCGTTTTATCTGAAGGGTCTTTGTGTTGTTGTAGTTCTTCATCTGATAGCGAGCGATAATCCCTTGCATCTCGGGACTTCATCTGGGTACAAGGGTTTGAAACAAAACAACGGAAAAAGACGTGAAATCAGATAAACCTCTTAACAAGAGTTGAATATGCAATTACCGTTTGGATTTATGAAGACTGAAATAGATAGTGTAAGATGTCTTGATGATGTTCTGCTGCTTGTGAAAAGACACATTTTTACTTCAGGTTGAACATCTTATTCTGAGCTAAGGCTTTACAATTAATCAAATAATATTAGAGATTATTATTACGGTAAAATCAACGCTCATAAAAGCTGTATTTACAGCTGATGCAAGTGCATCAACATCAGTCACAACCAATCACAGATCACTGTGTAAGGTATTTTTATACATATTTTTATGTAATTATACAAAATAAGCTTCAAGTGTACTTGATAAATGTCTGTTTCTTTAAAACTGGAGAACACGAACTCACAAATTTACAGAAATGGGGAATATTCAACAATTATGATTTTTTTTTTTACTCCTTTTATTGGAACAGGACAGTGTAGATCTGACAGGAGAGCATTGGGCATAGATTGGGGAGCAGGTTCGGCAAAGTAACTGCATGAGTGCACTCGGGAAATGAACATGGGTGGGCATAAGTGCACTTGGCACGCTAACCACAGGGCTATTGGTGCCGATAACAACAATTATGATTTTTTTGTCATAATCCAGCAGCATACTAGCTAAATTAAATATCATTCATTTCCTGATATAAACTATACAGTTAATTGTAAATATTAATTGTTTTATTTATATACTGTATTAAATAAAATAAATATACTAAAATATAAAATAAATAACACTGTTTCCCGTTTATAGTCATATTTTTGGCCAAAACGTAACTATCTGTTAATATATCAAACATACAAAACAGACTATTCTTAGGGATCATTTTACTTAAAAATAAATAAAAAGGTGTTGGGCGAACACAGTGGTGAACGCACATTGACTTGTAAATACATTATTACTCACGGCTGCCAAAACTGGACCAGTGTTTTCACCCATCATCCAGCAGAGGAGTTGAGCAGTGCAGTACATTAACCAGGAGCACCAACATAGAAATTGCGTTACACGTGCATCAAACAATCAAATAAGTATTGATCTGTTCAATAAACAATGCTGGAAACAAAACACATTAAGCGTGCTGACTGCGTGATTCAAGTATAGAGTTGCTTGGAATTCCATAGGAAGCTCTTTGGATTGCAACAGAATTAATACCCCAGAGTTTGAACCTCATAAATGTTTGCCTAGTATAGTACTCTCCACACATTAAGTCACATTTTACTGTGTTTTTAAATCAGTGCGGAAATGTGAAAAACGTGTCCTGTGATTCTTTCTAGCTCAGCGCTATGCAAATTTGCTCCTGGAAGGACTCATTTCTGGAGTTCAGCTCACAGACGCACGTAAATCAGCTCCTCCGGTGTTAAGGATTACCTGAAAGGTACAAGCAGGTGTGTAAGATCAGGGTTGGATGGAGGCTGTGCAGAAGTGTGGAAGGAATGGATTTTAACAGCACCCGTCTAGCTCAATGTTCCAAAATCATGTCATATAGCAAAGCAAGACTGCAACATTTTATGGCTTGCATAGTTTAAGTACATTTTCCATTAAGTGGTTCATTATAGTCTCCTAGGTCTCATCCAACATTATTCAGGTATTGTGCCAGTTTTCATCAACCATCTCTAGACGTTTGTCATCTTGTGGGATAACTCATGAAAACATATCGAGGGTCATCCAAATATTGCATTTTAGATATTTGATATTTGAGCAGTTAATGGAAAGTGGTGATGTGTTAAGTGCCACAGCATTGTTTAGCACTGTCAGCTAAATTTTGTGTGCCAAAACACACAGAACAAAAACAGAAAATCATGAGGCGTTGTATCATATATCTCACGCTCTCGCTCTCATTTCTCTTGTTCTCAACAGTCTGTTACTGTGCTGTTTGTACTTGTTCAGCGGTTTAAAGAAGGGGCTCCTCTGGAGAGATGCTCTTGTTGGAAATAGCTCTTCTCTAAAACAGCAATGTTGTCAGTTAATGTAGGCTTGATGTGACAGGACCGTCATGGGAGAATGTTGACTGCGTCTCTCTTATTCCTTTTTTATTTTTTTATTTATCTTGCTAAAATAGACCAGGCCACATCAAGTGACACATTAATGCCTTTTTACTATTTAAACAAACAATTGAAGGGACATCATTATAAATGAAATGGACATTGCCTAAATGGAGAGCTTTATCTCTGTTTTTACACGGAGGGTTTGGAAGTGTGCACGCTCCAGAGATCCTGCCGGATGATCCTAATGAAAGACAAAGAACTTTGGGGGAAAAAATGACAGGCAAATTGTATCTTCTGCCTAACTCACAAATACATGCATGGTGGATATTTGGGGTTTAGCCATGACAAGTATGAATGCATGAATGTGTCTCATTCTTTGATGAAATAATAGATTGTGATACACATTATACAAAATGTTGATAAGCCTGTGAAAACTTATCAACAGTATCTACAGTAGCTTAATAATTTGATCTTTTTCTCTTTCCATATAAGTGCTTTGTACATGGGTGACAGATGTTTGACTTTCCAAGTTGTTTAGAAGACAGCAGCCGGCTACAATGAATAGTTTTAAGAAACATATACAACAATAAATACAGGTTCATGGCATGATGTTTTAATGTTTCCAGTTCAATATTCAGTGCCTCATATTTCAGAATGGAGGAAAACTTTGACCAACAAAGAGGTTTATTTTTTATTTGTTATGTTTATTTTTATAAAATTATGTTATTTTATACAGCTAAAATGAATTTCCACTTTGTTGCACAATAAAGTGCAATATGCCAATATTATAATAAGTGTATAATTTATGCAGATAGTATAAAGTCTGACTCGCTATAATTACAGAATATAACTCAAGCCCTAAATGTATGTAATATGGCCAAAAATTACCGCACACCAAAACTCAGTGAAAGCGAACAGATTTTTGCCAAGTGAGGTGTTCTGGGAACATACTTTATTGACCCTGGAACAACATTTTTCTTGAGAAAGCCTATACCCACCCCAAATCTTAACCATTACTTATCCTTTGAACCATACAGAAATGATAGGTGAATAACAATGGTGTACTGTACAGTAGAAGCACCTAACCCAGGTTATAAGCTTAAACTTCACATGAACTGTAAACTTATCCCTCAAATCTTGATTGAAATGTTGTTGATGTTGACCCAAGAACCTCTCTCATTTGGCAAAATCAGAAAAGCTCTCATCTTAGCTCATCCCATATGTATAACATACACCAACATACATCCAATTCTCAAAAATTAAGAGACACACACATAAACAGATTTTAACTATACGGTTGCATAACAGCCACAACTGTTTTATAGGAGAAATAAATGAATGCTTTCTTGAGTTTAATCATTTGGAAAATGACCAATTATAGCAAGAGTGCCCGGCCCATCACATTTACACAAAATAAATACAACATCTATCTGCGTGTGGTGCTTTAACAATAAACGCTTTCATATGGCTACAAATCAAGTCTCTCAGTGCACCACAATTATCCTCATTCTGCATCTAAGAATCAATGTCACTTTCTTTTATCAACCCACAATTACTTTCACAATGAGAAGAAGTTTACAAACCTCACACTCTTATCAGGAGTATGCCAGAGGCTTCCAGTATATCACCAGCAGGTGCATTAAGAGCGCGAGTCGGCGTGTGCGTTTGTATACGGAGTTGCAGTTAAGTCACGCAGGTTTGTTCAAACTAATTAAAAAGTGTCTTATTGATTACACTGAGCTGGCTGCTGGGTTGTTGTTGTTTTTGTTAAACTAGTCAGTGTGCGTGTGTGTGTGTGTGTGTGTGTGCGTGCGTGCGTGCGTGCGTGCGTGCGTGCGTGCGTGCGTGCGTGCGTGCGTGCGTGTGTGTATGTGTATGGTTATGAGATCATGTCACGAATAATTCATTGCCAGGCCACACTTTACTCCCAAGCGGAATTGATCCGACAACACAAAAATGACGCTTTGACTTTGTATGTGCATGCAATCTTTGGCCCTTTTCTACTGTATGTTTTTTTTTAAATATCTTAATTATAAATGTTGATGTTGTTGTATTTGTTTACTGTGAAATGCAATGTTAGATAGGCACTGTTGCAGCTTGCTCATTTTCAAAATACCAGCAAGAGCCAGACTTGAATTCACTTCATTAACAATGTGTTGAAGCACATACTAACAATGTTTTGTATCTAACCATTTTCCTTTTATATTTTAACAGATAAGACAGTACAGAAGTAAAGACAGTGAGAATAAAACTGGGAGATGAAGGGGGACCACAAAATGCCAAATTGGAAAACATGTCGCCCGGACACAAGCAACACCACACATCAGAGAATGTGCACCACTTGTTGTTAATTTGTGCCAAATTTCCAGCAATCCCTTTTCACAAAGGAAAGTTTGCCACAACTTGCAAAGTCTATGGCAAACTTTTGGCAAATGTCCGCCAATACTGGCAAACGGTTTCTGCAAATCTGAGGCAATGCTACACAATCCATCTCAGCTGTCAAACTATTTCCTGAAGTGAAATGTGATTATAGGGAGCTATGTCCGGAATTCTTTCAAGATTTCTATGCAACATTACCCAAAACTATCCTAACATTATTAATTTCTTGTGCAGTTATTATACATGCATTTTTACAACATTATCCTATTTAAAAAACACATGGAAAGTTTATACTTTTAAATATACTTTCATCACACCAAACGTCTATTAAAATAAATTTATAACCATGTCTTCAATGGCTACATATTACAGCTGAGAGAAAAGGCCATAGAAAATGAGAGAACAATATTGAAATAAAAAAAAGATGAGTATGAGAAAGTAAAATATGAGAAGAGGAGGGGAGTAAAGGCTGGCACAGGGCTTGACAATGTCTGGCTCTCAGTACAGACCATCTGACAGGCGTGTAAATCTCATTGTTGAATGGATCAGCCTGACATAGACAAGTCCTTGTACTTTTCAATCACACACAAACACAGAGGCCCCACGATGCCAGTGCCACAGGGACACATTCGCCAGTCCGCCACTCCGCCATATGGCACACACACAAACTCCATGCAAACTTTACACCCACCCACACACCCAACAATTCTTTAACAGAGCCATAAAATTTGGCTAAGTGTGTAAATATAATGCCTGTCAAAAACATGGCACAAAAACTATAACCTGACAGCAGTAAGACAGTTATGTGCATGAAAATGCATGGGTATATTTTGGGGGCACTGGCAGTGGCCATCTACTGGTTGCACATGCTGCTCAGATGTTGTTTGAATTTGAACACACTGTATAAATATTTGCAGCAACAGGTCTTTAAAACACATCAAATTATTCTGGTTGATAACCTGCACGCACCTGCAAAACAATTATTAAAATTGCATGATTTTGGCTAGTTTTCCAGCCACCTGGCTTGTAAGGTTTCGTCGCACATCAACAGAAAGAATTTGGGATGCTGAACCGAACAGATCTCACCTCCGCAACTCCCCAATAAATCCGAGAGAAATTCAATCAATACTTTGTTGTTATTCTGAAGTAGTTCTCCAGCCTCAGGCAACATTAGCAGAATTTAGAAGAGTGCTGCTGCTGTTTAACCAGAACCGAATGTTGCTTCCTCTCTCTGGCCATTTCTGTACCCGTTTGACTCTAGAAAAATCCATGAGATGTCCGAGGGGATAGAATCTCTACTGGTGGCAGGAGGAAACTGCTACATCAGCTTAAAGAGGCCAAAGCATAGAAGTTCAGCTAACCCAGCCAGACCTCTCTCCCACTGGGCACGTCCCCACCGGCTGCCCCTTCTCCTGTATGGAACTGTGGGATCTGACAACACAACCTTGCCAAAGTCAATTACATTTACTTCATCAGTTCTGCTAGAAAAGCTAGAGAATGTGTTAAGCAGTGATTCAGAAAGAAATGATGTTTATAATGGGATCCAAATGTGAGAAAAAAAAATTCTTAGCGAACATTTTACCACATACAATTTCATGTCAACTAAATAAAGGTGTGAGTTTTAGGTTTAGCGTGTGGGTGATAAACAATAAATTATTTAGCATATATTTATTCATCTCAGTTGCACAAACACACAAGATTCTGCATTTCTCAGCTGCATCACAAATTAAGTACAATTAAATAATAATAAAATAAGTACTGGTAAACATTGGTATGTGTTTGTATGTGCGTTTGCACATCACACAGTCCCAGCCTGCTTCAAATGCTTAAATGTGTTTTTAGAAAACTGAACAGAATAAAATGTAAATTTGCATAAAAGTTACATTTAAAATAGAATTAAAACGAAATCATTGCATGACTTAATGCTTTAACTGCATCTTGCTGTTCTCACCTTGTACTTGACAAGTTTAGCAAAACATCTTTCAGTTGTGTTGAGAAAGATACACAGCATTCATCGTCTTTATCTTTAAACAATGTGAAATCGTTCTTTACAGTCATTACCTTTCCATTTGCAAGCTTTTTGGCCCTTAAAGCACATTTTTAGACAATCCAAATCTGCAAAAAAGCAATTACCACGGCATGGTGTTTTTAAGGAGCAAAATAACATTACCTGTCAGCTGATCAATGGCTCATCCCACGGGACAGTGTGAGACACATTGGATTGCAAAGTAACAAGGTGACCCGCCAGAACTCAAACAACAGAAGTATTTGAAAAGATTACTAACCGAGTCTCGAGCAGGTGTGTAACCACGATGAGCCGACATTGATGAATCAGCCCAGAGGCACAAGGTAAGCAGGGATCTTCTGCCAAAAGAATAAATATTTTGTTGCGTATCAAAAGATTGCATTTTGATATCAATAATAAAAGATGAGATTTCTGTCATTTAACCACTACATTATATATTCAAATCTTTTGGCTAAAGAAAAATACTGTATGAGGTCCAATTGCATCATTAGTGAATGTGTTAAAATATAAATTAATATATTTTAATAATGTAAGAATGCAAATGTAGAATAAACAAACATCATTTACACCATTATTTTATAGTGACAGAATAAAGGGGCTGACCGTTACATAACAGCAACATTTGTTCTCATTAACAGTGCACAAATCTCATAAGATAAATATAGAGTAAGTATATATAAACCCGACATTAGTCTGTGAGACATGACACATTTTACTTGGATTTCTTTCTCAACAATTCTGTGTTTTCAGTGAAAAAATATGTTAATGCTTATAGAAGATTTGTATACATGGTGAGTTGGCTTGTGCATGTCACATTTGAATAAACATAAATAGTTATGCAGGGAATAAATATATATATATATACATATCACCTACAGTGTTGTTATTGATTTATGAGTTATGTTTATGGAGGTTACGAGAGCATGGCAAGTAGAGGACATCAGGTGGGAAAGTGTATGTATTTATGCATATGTGCAAGGAATGTGATATAATTCACAATACGTTCGTAAATGTAACTATACTGTGTTTGTGACTGCCAGGTATGAAATTTGCATACAAACCTGCATCATCTTCTGAAAATCTGTCAATCAAACCCAATCCTAACATTAACTACCCTTTAAAATCAAACTACGATTAAAATGTTGAAGCCCTAATCCCAACTCACACCTTTATCACCGGGTTCCACACCAATGCTCCTCTCAATAAAAGGTTTCGTAAAGTGTCTTGTGATTGTTGCAACCTCACAAAGAAACTGGAAACATTCTGGTACATATGGCCCCTTTGGAGCTGTTAGATACAAAAGTCGTCTACTCCTGTTAAAATAGGGAAATCATGCCGGAAAGCTGTGAATGGGGTTAATAGAGAACAATTCAGAACAACTGACAATGTGAAAGTGCGTTTTTGTTTTATTAGTTTCCGATGGGCTCCCATTCCACCAACAGCGTCGCAACTGATTGAAATAAATAATGACGCACCTTCTTTCTTTCACACGTTCTTTGCAGGACAGATGCTTGGTTAAACACGCTTTCATCCGACGCATCACCTAATCCACAACAGATTGTCTGAAATAGAAAGAAAAGGGGGTGAGAAAGAAAACAATCTGCGTGTTTTTCCCCAAATGACACAAGCAGGTTTTCTGTTTGATGAGTTTGATTGCTATCACATTAAAGAAAAGACTCCACTCCCTCGAAGGAAACACTACAGAAAAATGGAGGTGTTCTACGGAGTTGTGCCAGAGAAAAGCATTGCATTGCTTTTTATCTACACCGCCGACTGTAATGCTCGATGAGCCATATCAAACATATGGAGTGAGCAGCGTATTGCAGTCTCAGTAATATCTCCAAACACAAACTGCTTTAAAGAACTGCATGGGTGAATTATTGACTTTACAAACAATATCGCCCTTTGCATGCACAGCCTTAGTCGGTTTATAAAAAAACATAACAGTGCTAAAACACTATTTCAGGTATGTTAAACTGTTATGTATACTAATGTAATACAAGCAAGATCATACCACTTATTCATTCAGAATACCGTATTTGTTCAAATATTAAGCTCTTTAAATGGAATCTATGTCAGCATAAGTACAGTATAAAACAGAGTGTTTCTTTTCTTACAAGGTCTATACTTAAACATACAAAAGCCACTGCTGGTTGTGAATCATTCATACTACCCATGAGACTAGAAGCGGGGTCTTATATACAAGCATCTATCAGCAGAACATGAGCAATTATCATTAATGGGGCCACAACACCGCGTAGCCTATTTGAATCCTGTAGATTCGTCAATGTGACTCTGTATGATGACCTGAATAATGATCTCATGTCGGTTTATACTGGCCTTTTGTTCTGTCTTATGTCTTTTTATTGTAGCTTTTACAGCTTGGGCTAGCTACTCCCGCTTTATGATGCTCTTCCATAATTCACAAGTACAACCCCTTTAAGAATAGATAGAATGTCATTTATTAATATTACAGAGAGCACAAGTTTCCTGCTAAGGTCCCTGTCAGGGACAGCGCTGACACGCAGCCATTAATCCTGTCTGGAGTCATCAAACTGCTCTGTGCCATAGATTAGCACACATAAATATGGGCCAAAGAAGCATTAATAAGCAAAACAAAGACATTAATTAGTATTGTTTGGGTAAAAGTTATGGAAACTGGTTACAGAGAAATGGGGGGAGTGTTATATTTCTGCTTACTGCATTATTTTACCTCTCAATACTGTATTGATATTCTCAAGTGGAGAATCAATACTTTCTAAGACATTTTTTTCTTTTTACAAAGATGAAGAAAAAGAAAATGTGAATAATGATTATAATTATAATGTACATTTAAAGCAATTAAAGTAACAAATAAACAAGCAAGTACATAATAAATAAATCTCAACATTAAACTTATAATAATGATTTTTAAGTTAGGCTGTCGAATATGGTTTTAGAGGAAATGTTCATAATAAAATGTTAATATTTTTTAATATTAATATTTTATTTATGTCTCCTATGAAATCATGTAATGATTTGCAATTTTTTTTCATCAATGCAATATTTAATATAAACAAACCGTATGTGGCCCAAACCTAGACCTCCGCACAGAATCGGTAACTGTTGAGTAGTTTTACTTTAATTTAATACAATCAATATACAATCAAATAATAATATAAATGTATATTAATTTAAATTAAATATAAAATCAATTATATATAACTAGACAGACCGATACCCAAACACAGACTGGAAGTTAACTTCGGGCCAAACACACACGTCCGATGAAAGAGAAAAACTGTGGCAAAATCAATATGATAAAACTTCATTGTTATATATCATTTTAATATAATCCATACTATATCATTTCTTACACAAGCTATAAACTATTATAAATTATTATCGAATTTATAAATATAAAATTTAAAAAATAAAAATTCAACATAATATCCTACTCCTAAAACACCCATCGTCTTTTTCAGGACCTTCAGACTCCACAGGTGTGCCAACGTGTCCGGCTGGAATATGTCAGAGGTCCAGCTGTCAGAATCACCACCATCGTCATTATCAACAAGATGGAACACACCTGCACCTGTCGGCTCAGCGGGGGCTGACACATCCGACAACCCCCCAAAGTCCTCGGAGGGCCAGTCGCAGGTAGGATCATGTTGCACAGCGGGAAGGAGGCGCAACTAAGCCGACAGAGCTATGTGGAGCCCATCTGCAGGACACCTCCTGATCAGAATGTGAGTCCAGTGAGATTCTGGAATTCCCTGCACATTAATCTTGTGCTGTGGCATCTCATGATGCCGCATGCTGGATCAATTTCCTGAAACTCAAAATCCTAATGAGAAAGTGTTAGCATTGACTTAATACAGATGTAGACATGGAATATTGGAATTGGAATGAGAAGAACTGTTTGATAATTACATTTACTCCAGTTTCAGGAAACTGTATTACTTCATCTGTGTCCTCACCACTGCATTATTATTTCCTTAGAAGAATGACCGGGAGAGGAATTACTGGATGATATATTCACTGACAAACATAGTTCAAAGGTCCTGTCTTTCAAAGGGATAGTTCACCCCAAAATGAAGATACTGTCATAGTGCACTCACCCTTGTGTCATTCCAAACCTGTATGACTTTCTTTATTCTGCAAAATTAAAAAGAAGATATTTTGAAGAATGTTGGTAATTAAACATCATTGGACTCTATTGACTTCCATTGTATAGACAAAACATTTTCGTTTGTTTCACAGAAGAAAGAGTCATAAACAAGTTTTAAATGACATGAGGGCAAGGCCACATTTTGGTCATACAACAAAAGGTTTTTGGGAGCAGTCTACACAACTGGAGGGTCTGTAAAAAAAGCCCATGACAAATGGGACCTGTAGTCGATTTGGATAACGTTTCTGTAAACAACACCTTTAACCTTAAAACTTAATCAATAATTGGTAAAAAATAAATTGAATATTATAAATTGAAATTAAAATTTTTCCCTAGTCATATACCAACATGGTGTTGAAAATGTACTAGATGTGAAATAACATCAATCTGTTCTGGAAATTGTGATGAGTTATTTCCAACCTTCACCTCTGTAGACAAATTCACACTTTGCATGAATTTGACAAAGAGAGAAAGATATACAAAAGCAAAATCCATCGAAAATGGTTAAATGTAATGGGGGTCAGCGCCATGCATTCCAAAACATGATAAATCCACTTGGTGTTAGTGGTCCACAGGGAGCTTTAATAATTGATGGAAATGGGACAAATTTCCACAGTTAGCACAGCCAAGCCATGTTTAACTCTCCTCTAGAATCCTAAACAGCTCTCCCTCGATCTCTGACAGGCCAGGTTGGTCTCCAATCAGCAGGAAGCTAAATAAACCCCCCATGCCTCCCTAAATATTGCCCATCCCACCCATTTTTTATCTGTACAGAAATCATGACTATGCATTTGATGCAGCCAAAAGCTTTCTCAAGGCCAAACTACACAATCCAGGAAAATGTCACCCATTTCCTGTTGGCAGCCTGATATTATGGAAAACAACCCGGTAATATTCGCTTTCCCCAGCCTAATCTGTAGGAGACATCTGTTGAGCATAGTGAACCGTGACCCTGGTTTCAGAAGCAGTTAGCCTCACTGCTCTGCAGAGGTCAGAGAGCAAACACAAAGGGTGACAACAATCGGAATGTGTTTGGGCTGGCACTGTACCAGCTGGCCATAGGACATGACAGCGGGCACACTGACCACTGCAGACTCTTCCTTCCGCCTGGTCTTTTATGTTGAACTCTCAGACTGACTTTAACTTCAAACACAATCCACTTTGGGAGAACTGGATGTGGCATTCATTGGCAAACAATTATAACCTTATCATGTACCTGTTGCCGAGGCAATTTCACACTTAATTTCTGTCAAGCTGTTAATTTCTCCTGAGCTGCTTTGTGCGATGTCTACTGTAATTGTCTATTGTAAGAAAAAAGTGACGCAAATTAAATTACATAAAAAGGCGTAGGGGATTTGACGGAAACCCTTCCTCTACAGTACATGTCAGTTTTCATATTCATGAAAGAGAAATTGAATCTGCATGGACTACTGCATATGAACTTTATTGTATGTCTGGTTATGACTTCACCTTTACTATTTGCACTCACCGGCCACTTTATTAGGTACACATTGGTGGTGAAATGGAATTTCCTGGCACACTTTGGGCCTCTTAGTACAAACCGAGCATTGTTTAAACACCATGGACTACATGAGTATTACTGCTGACCATCTCCATCCCTTTATGACCACAGTGTACCCATCTTCCGACCCGGTACTAGCAACGTGTTCCTAATAAAGTGTCCAGTGAGTGTAGATCAATTGATATATTTATGTTGAATTTTTGAACATTTAAAGCCTTTAGATAATTAGACAATTAGCACTTTTAATATACTGTATTTGGACTTTTATTAGACTGTGAGTTTTTGGGGACCGGGCAGGATTGCAATTGAACAACGTATTATATTTTACTTCATTTCCATTATCTGAATTCATTATAGACGCTTCACAATGAAATGAATCTTTGTTCTTCATGTTTGACAGCTGTGCACACTAACCCAATATATGTTAGTATATAAAGAATGAGTACATTGTAAACTGTGTTTACTATTATTACTATTATAAAGTTTTGGCTACAATCTTCTAAATGCCTTAACTCCAGAGCAGCCGTCTGCCACTAACAGTATCTGTACGTACGTGTACCATCTGCATGAGTCAGAATCCAGTTCAATCAAATGAGCATCTGCTAAGGCCAAGACATCAAAAATGAGAAGCTTGAAATGGGAAAACGGCCACTCAATGAACAGACATAACAGCTACTGAAGTCAAGAGCAGAAATCAAGTATTAGCTACACGTCAGCGGAAGATTTTTGAGCCATTAAAGAAAAACAAGTCATATTAACGGTCTCTCACTTAGCAAAACCACCCACATGGACTGATTGCTAGAGAGCAATTTCTTATAAGCAACGGCCATATGGAAATTATGAACTTGTGATATTTAAGCAATTGTTATTTGAACAAAGTGCCTTTAAAGGGATTGTAATGGTCTGCATGTGTGACGTAAGGTGTAACCTGCTTACAGTAAAACCACACTGGTCCAAAACCTTGAACCTGTAATTAAACAAATATCATTATTTAAAATGTAAACTGGTTCAGACACGGTTTATGCAAATATTGAGAATACTACTAAAATTATCCATCAGTGTGTTTTGCACATTGCAGGTTACGATATGCTGTAACTAGTGGATGTAAGACACATTTAGTGTTTCCCGTAATATGCGAATTGGGATCATATTAGTAAAACTCCAGCTGAAATCAATGATACCCCATATATTTACAATCCTCCTCCCAGTAAGAATTTAAAACGATTGCCAAATAAACAATACATGCCGAGCTTCTGAAAGCTCAATATTCCTTCAGCGCACAGGCGCGGCAGCTGCAAAGCTCCAGGAATCTAATTTCTATTTAATAAAAGCAAATCTGACATGTTAATGCATTACAGCTGTAGCACGCACAGTTTAAAGACAGAGGAACAAACAGCAAATCTCAAGAGCATCTTCAGCATCTCCGTGGACCAATCAGAGGAGAGGTTCACTTAAAGTGGGCGGTACTCCTGAAATGGCAGGTATCAGTGGTTTTCAATGGGCTTGTCTAAATACTCGTCTACTTACATGACATATTTTCTGTATTTGGACCAAGTGTTAAAGTAGGTGTGAGGAAAAATGGCAGGTGGTTCTCAGTTTTATTGTCTTTTAAATCTGTTCAGTAGTACAGATGTACCTGATGACAAAATGTAATAACTATAGTGTCTCTATAAGTGATAAAAAAGCAAACGTTTCACAAAATCAAGCAGCCTGTACCAGTATAATGTATAACACGTTAAATTGTACTACCAAATTATGTGCGATACAGAATGAATAAGATACATTTAGCTTTAAATACCACCAAGAAATGGCATTAGAAATGTGTTATGGCACTAATATCTGTCATTTTAAAGACCTTGGACCTTACTCAACATTAACATTTTATCGAAGTTTAGAAATAGCATTATTGCTTTTAATCTACTGTACTAAATATCAGCATGTTCGTGATTACCCGCAGGCTCACGCATTACTCTTGCTTATTTTATTTTGCTTAAATCTTTTCAAATTCAATAAACACAAACATGCACAGCCAAAAGAACAGCCTGACACCCAGACTCCATTGTTTAAGCTTGGATAAACACACTTTAAACAATTCATATTTATGCATATATTCCGCTTTGTATTGTTACTAAAAGAACATTGTACTTGTGAGTTCACATACACAATATTGTGCTTTAGACCTGTATTAGAGAAGACACTTAAATGAGCTTCACCCCTATCTGGTTTGACACAAAGCACACACACAAACCAGACAATTATAGGTTTCATTTTAGACTAGAATATTCATGGGAGTTGATGTCAGCACATGTCCTTGGGCCAGACGTCTGTTCTCTCGGTGGCCCAGACGGCCAGACATTCTCTACGGTTGTGACAGTTTAATATAAGAGCAGTGTGCCCACATCCACAGAATCAGCGCTAATATGACAGCTATACTAGCCACCTCCCGTTTTCCATAATCACAACCTTTGCTGAACACACACACAATCTCAAACTTTCTGTTTGACTTTCTTTCTCACCCACCTACACACACATTCATATACAGCCGTGGAAAAAATTAAGAGTCCACTCCAACTTTTCATTTCAAACCAGCATTGTTAAACGTGTTGTGGCCATTCCAGTCCAATGTCTGTTGAATTTCAACAAAAACAAACCTCTGGAGTGACAAAGTCATTTAACAGCAATGTGAAAGACTGACAGCATGACAAGACACATGAAAACTGTAATAAAAATCCAGGTTATCACAAAAAAAATCATTTTGAACTTTCCCTAAATACTTGTACAAGGTTGTTTTATTTGCAGTATAAGGTCTGAAAAAAATACAGAGAATCTTTTCTTCATCTTTAATTTTCTGCAAATAGATGAAAATAAGAAACAATATTTTGATTTGAAATTTGGGGGAAATATAGAGTTAGTAGTTCACAGAATTAAACAAGAACGATAATTTTACCTGAATACCTACTGTACCTATAAATGATGAAATGATGCTTTGAAACGGTCTCTTAATTATTTCCACGGCAGTACATATAGCCAAATCGGTCCTAAAATTTCATTGCACAAGCTATGTTACAAGACTGAATTATTTGTATTTTTTATATAAATTAATTGTGTCATTTTCCCTAATTAATCTACATGCAGCTTCGAAACTTTTCCAGCGTTGCCAGGTTGGGAAAAGACTTTGTTTCTGCCCAAAGCCGCATTATCTGAAGAGGTGGGTTGAGGGGAAACAAACAGTAGATAACAACTGGCATTTATTCAGGATCAACATCAGAGAGTGAAGGTTATCAGCAGAGCCCGGAGGACAGGGAGCATTTGATGCTTTTGCCGTCGCTGACGAAGAATCAGCTTTGAATCAAAAAACTCCTGATAGCCATTTCAACGCAACGGACAGATTTGTAACAGCAAAGACGGCAGCCCTTTGTAGAGAAAGGTCCAGATCAATCGATTTTCATGCTGTTGCAGATGAGGTCTGGAACAGAAATGGACGCCATTGATTTAGACTCACTGCTCTGACATAAGGAGGGAGTTGCGGTTTTGAATTATTTCAAGCGTATTGAGATACGCAGACACACTCGCACACAATGTGCTACACACTGCACAGCGTGGGGCAGTACTTATAGATTAGATTGTCAATAACATTCCAAAAATAAATGTAATTATATATATATGAGTCAGAATAGTTTATGGGAGGATAAATGACAGCGGGAATAGATTGAATGCTTCTGGGCTGTGCCCAAACACAGCTCTCAGAGCAGAAAACCCCTACATAAACCCTGGTCTAGGATCAGCCTGTATTTTCACAATCCCAGGCCTTCCTTTCACCACAGGCTAGACAACGGAAAACTCATTTTACTGCGTATCAGCGTAATGGAAATTGAGGGATAGTTCAGCCAAAAATCATTAATTCATTTAATCATTAATCACCAAACCTGTATATCTTTCTTCCGTGGAACCCAAAAGAAGATATTTTGAGAAATGTCTTAGTTTTGGCAGTCAAATGTTGTTTGGTTACCAATGATCTTCTTTTGTGTTCTGCAGAAGAAAGTCCTACAGGTTTGGAATGACATGAGAGTAAGTAAACCATGAAAGAATTTTCATTTTCTTTTGCATATTCTAACGCATTTAGACGTTTGAATTACAGTGAATTTGCTGCTTTTCTGCTCTCTCACACACACACACACACACACACACACACACACACACACACACACACACACACACACAGATGAACAAACAGTGAGTGTTTCTTCCTTAGCAGCATATAGTGGTGGACTTTGATGTGATCTGCTTCACATCAGTGAAACACAAAGCCAGTGTGAATTATTAAGTGGATCTGTGGATGCTGTGGTACAGGCGTCCTCTCATACAGCACTGCTGTCGGCTTGTCCCTTTGTCTGCCCATCACTCTGTTCCTCCATTTCTCTTTACTGTATATCTTTTTGTCTCTCTCCCTTTAAATTCAGTAACATCCTATGCTACGTACAATATATAAGAATACATTTAACACTGAACAATGTGCCTGTAGCTCAGCTGGCAGAACAGCAAGGTCATGGGTTCGATTCGAAGATAACAAATGTACAATGTAAAGCTTGAATGAACTGATACATAAATGCAATGCTGTGAGTCTTTCAGAAAACTTTTTTAAAAAATGATCAATGATCTAATGACATCTGTACATGGGTAGTTGTCAAATAAACCACATGTATGGTGTGATATACCAACTGTAAAAAAAAGGAAATTTCCGTTTTTCATAGGATTTTAGTTTACAGTGTAACTAAAATATTAACCATATAAAATAATATATCATTAACAGTTTGTTTTCTAAATGTTTGCTGTCATACCATAGGAAACATGTACAATTTATTAGTCAACTACACACGTGTGTTTAACAGAAGCTCTATTGAATTCTGTAAAATATGATAAAATGCATTCAAGAGAGCTATGGATTGTTATAAACAATTAAAACACACAAGGGACAATATGGTACAGAAATCTGCAAAATATTATATGTACCAATTCCATGTGGGGCTGATAATAACACATTATGACCTACATAAGACGTTCTTTGATCGTCTCTTAGAGCTAAGATTTCTTGATGGCCGGCACTGTTCCACATCTTCTGTAAGATACGCATGAATTAATTATGAGAATTAGGTTTTAACCATTCATACATCTCTTTCTCTTTCCTCTTAAATTGCCAGAGTAGCTTGACTGGTTTGCAGCAGCTCGGTTTTTTAGTTCTTTCTAGTTATGCCTTTGAAGACACATCCATTCATTAACAACAGCACGAAGGGCCATTTGGGTGGTCTACTTTTCTTGCTAGTTATCGAATGGAAACTTAAGAAAGGCACTGTTCTGGACTTCAAATGGGAAACTGCCTTACGTTCTCACAGTTTTTTGTCTCCAACGCAAAAGCAAGCAGCTCTGCAAGACACAAAAAGATGGTGACAGGCACTTCCCTGTACCTTCAGTTCCCCGAGCTCTCGTTAAAATGGCCCTCCGCAAAGCCACAGGAATTACAGCAGCAGGACTGTACAGATTCTGACATGCACCTTTACTGAGCATGGCCAAACAATAGAGAGAGAGAGAGAGAGAGAGAGAGAGAGAGAGAGAGAGAGAGAGAGAGAGAGAGAGAGAGAGAGAGAGAGAGAGAGAGAGAGAGAGAGCAATACATGAAATGATGGGTAAAAAAGAACAGAGATGAAAGAAGATAACGGCTAAAAACATGTTAGGTGACATAATGAGGAGAGGTGAGGTGGAGAGGTTAACAGAGGGCAAACGGAGGCAGGGAATGCAACAGAAGGCGTTAAGGATGCAAAACAGAAACGACACAGAAGAGGACAGCAGATTGTATCATGTAATAAGATCAAATTCATTAGACCTTTTATTTTATCTAGAAACAATCCCAGAGTGCGCCTGACAATTAACTCACTCATTATACTCTATTAATTAAAAAGAGATATCTAATAGGGACATCTCATTATGTTTTTTCAGTAAACCTTGTTTGCAAGTCACGGTTGGTGCAAATACAGAGATAAAGGACAAAATGTGAGAAACGAGGCTGGGGATCGCAAGTTAAAGGTTCCACAACGGTGCACAGATTTATCAAAGCTTCACCAGCACGGTTACGCCCACCGCGCGTCCCACCATTAATGAGTTTGCTAACTTTTTCACCGAGAGATACGCATCGCTTTTGACCTCAGCTAACAGATGCTCGACAATTACAAACACATGGGATTTTAACTTTTTATTCAATTTCTTTGTTCTCGCTAAGAAATGTTTTCGTGATCT
Organism: Oreonectes daqikongensis; assembly: GCA_026939265.1. Classification (NCBI taxonomy): domain Eukaryota; kingdom Metazoa; phylum Chordata; class Actinopteri; order Cypriniformes; family Nemacheilidae; genus Oreonectes; species Oreonectes daqikongensis. The sequence continues at coordinate 4,713,972 of JAOTQM010000030.1, read as the reverse complement.
TGTCGTTCAGGTGTGGCGTGTGGGTTTGCCTTTCACACATGATTGATGGCTGAATTTTAAGCGCTTATGCCCACCTGAGGACATCGGCTGCTCATAACATGATTCCCCTGAAGTGTAAAGCTTCGTCATTCAGGCGCTTTGCAATTCAGGCAGCGTCTCTTCATTCTTAGGACAAGTCAGGCAAATATTAGTTTGTAATTATGTGCAGGAGGCAATAAGAGACAGGCATTGGAATTTAAATCACACGGACTCGCACTCTGTGTGTGACTTTCAGCTTACTTTAAACTTCGAAATGGGCTAATAGGTATTATGTATTCTTATTAGCGTATAGCGTCCGCGTGACCCGTGAGGGAGAATTAGCTAAAAACGAACTTGCATTCAAAGTAATGTACCATATAATGAATGTATATTGCACACTGCTGCATAATAGAAAGAGACACAGACAAGCATCATCGGGCCGCTACAGTATTGACATTCACAGCGTAGGCCTGCAAAAAAGAAAACACTAATCAAAAAAATGTCAAGTTCAGCCAATGACAGTAAAGTGCGTGTTATGCAAAACGCATGAATAATTGAAAGTAGTATGCATGATAGCTCAGAGCATCTATTCTACTGTGAATGCTGAATGAAGCTATATATCAGCGGAGTGCCATAAATTAGAAAGTCTTGACAACCAAACAAAAAACAAAATAAAAATCAATTTACTTGTTGTGACGGGATTCTTTTTGGTTGTGTTCAGAAAATAAATGGTCAAGTCATAGTCTTATGTTTAATTTATGATGGAGCAGTTTTATGGATGTTATTGAGGTTTGGTCATTGACTGTATTACACATAATGGTTAATAGCGGCAGTAGGATATTTAATTGTATTGAGCTACCGATAGAAGATGGTGGGGACATTGGTCTTTATACTAAACTAAAGTAATGCTTCCAAGATTAACATAAGTTATGATGTATGCGACCGAAGCATTTGTCCGTAACACCGTGTTTACACTGCATTGTTTAAAGTTACTGCTTTTCAATCACATAATTTTTGGTAAACATGGTTTGATAAACATTTGTATCCTGTACATAAGCAAAATCTATCTAAAAAACCTTGAAACCTATTAAACCTTGAACAGTAGTGTTAAAGTGATAGTTCACCCAACAATTTTTATTCTTTTAACTGGCACCCATTCACTTGCATTGGTTTTGTGTCCATACAAAAGACGTAAAAGGTCGAAGTAAACTTTCTTTAAAATATCTTCTATTGTGTTTTGCGAAAGAAAGAAAGTCATACAGATTTGAGCAAATGATTACAGAAATTTCATTTTTGGGTAAACTATCCCTTTAAAAAAAGATTTTTGCAGGCAATTTTGCAGCTCACTTCACACATTTTCTATTTAGGAATTCATTTTAACAAAAATACAAGCTTTCCATTTATTCTCGTAAACATTCCACATTGCCTTGTCCTTTAAACGTCCATTGTGAGTGCAATACTGTAAATGTTTTTTTAGCTTAACTTGTATGGACCCTGGGACATTACGTTTTCGAATTGAGATAAATGTGTCTTTAAACCAGCATTGTGAAGTGAAGGAATGAACTGAAGTCAAGTGCTGGATGAGTGTGAAGTCAATCTGCGGTCTAAACTCAGATATATACGCTGTCATCTCAGCAGGTGTGCTCGTAACAACAGATTGTAGTGGTCTGCTGTGACCAAATTACATTTACACATTCTGAACGTAATAGGGATAAAGTTTGTGTCACCCGGCCGTAAAATGTCAAGAATTCTGGAACATTTGACTGCAAACATGGAACTCATGATACTAAAGAATGGATTGTAACTTGTTAACATGGGAAATCCTGCAGTGTGGCATAATACAATTAAGCAAGAACTATTTTAATATAATAATGTTAATTATTATATAATTATTATTATGCATGCAATAAGGCAAGCATTATTTATAGTAGGAAAAGTTACCATTTTAGAGAGGCCCAAAAAATTTGTGAAAACCTTAGTTACCAGACATATAGACAAAGTGTTTATATGTATAAGGATGCACTTTTAGATTCAGCAGCGCTGCTTTTCATTTCATCCTTTGCATTAGTATTTCACATTTGCTTGATTTTTGCCCTCCATCACCACATGCTGGTTTACTTTGAAGCCGACAACAAAGCGATGTGTTCAGAGCAGAGGATCTTAAAGAGCCTGTCATTAAGCAGAGCTTGATAATTGACGCATAAACCACTGTCATGACGTGGCAGAGTATGTGACATTTGCCACGTATCATCGCGATTAGACGGGTCCTGCGCTCACATCAGTGCAGAAGAGCTCACGAGTTTCTGCCGCTTTGATGGATGAGGTCTCAATGACAGGCTTTACCATACCCGGTTCTCTGTAAGGGACCTGTCAACTGTAAACGCTTGTGTTTTTAACCATTACGTGTCCATTGTCAGTTAAAGCCGATGTGTGTTGATCTCAGCCAACAGTATTTAAAGGTTTTTTTTTGCATCACGTGTTGCCATGACAAGAAATGTACCCATAATCCACCATGTTGTGAAATCGCAGCACTTGTGTCTATGCTACAGAACATCATTTTGTGCTAAAAATACTGTTTTGATCCGCCACACTGTAATGTTAGGAGATTATAAATGTGCAGTAATGATCACCTCATGAGATACAGTAAATAGCGTATCATTTGTAAAACTATATCGCCTCTGCAACATATGTAATTTGTGTGAACGTCGTGAAGAATGTTATGGGTTTTGCTGCTGCGTGTTAACAGCGTGGTTTCGAGTGGTGTGCCGAATGAACAGCGGCGTTGTGCACATCAGCAGGAGGAAGCCACATGTTTATAAACACATGCTGTGATCTTTGGATGATGGGTATTCACCAGTGCACTTTGTAGCCCATCTCTCTGTCTCACTGAAGTTTGCATTCAGAGAATTACAGCTCTGTGAATCTCTCACATGCTTTATCCCCATTTTTATTTTTTAGGCTATGCTTTGTTTTCATCTGAAGGGATAGCTCAACTCCAAAATGACTAAATATTTTGTTCTTATTTACTTACTCTCATATTGCATTGAACCTGTATGCTGTAATTTTTTTGTGGAACATAAAAGTGTATATGTCTGAACAGCCTTCAAACAGTTCTTTCAATACAATGACAGTTTACAGGAATAGTTCACCCCAAAAATAAAATTCTTTCTTCATTTACTCACCCTCATGCCATTGAAAATCAATGTTACCAAGAACATTGGTAATCAAACAACAATGGCCTCCATTGACATCCATTATGAATACAAAACCACTGAGACATTTCTCAAAATATTATCTTTTGTATTCCACAAAAGAGTCATATACAGGTTTTACCTGATATGAGGGTGAAAAATTATTTTGTATTTTTTGTGGCGAAATATCCCTTTAAGTGGATCAAGTCCAGCTGAATTTGTGTTTACAGCTTATTCTCCAAGTTTGAAAATAGTAGGACGTTATTGGAAATTGATTACAAAAACACACAGCATCTTTCCTAACAAAACATTCATAGTAAGACCAAAAAGCGATATTAGGAAAGTAAATAGTGCAGATTCTATCTTGTCGCTTTCTCTTTAAATGGTGCTTTTTTCTCAAACTGATGTCCTCTATCGCTCTCTTTCATGTGTACACTCCTTTGTTTCTCCCTCACATCTCCCTCTTATACGTATGGGGTACATCTGTGCATATGTGTGTCTAATAATAGAGAAAATGTTGCACAGAGACACATGTAATTTCACTGTCAGAGAAAATGACGCTTCAAGAGGAAAACATAGAAAAACAGAAAGAGAAGCATCAGCAGTCGCCGTGGTAACAGGTAACACAGGGCTCATTCCCTATTACTCCATCCATCTTCAACACACAGTGGGATCATTCTTTGTGTCTGTGTGTGTGTGTGTGTGTGTGTGTGTGTGTGTGTGTGTGCGCGCGCGTGTGTGTGTGTGTGTGTGTGAGAGAGAGAGAGAGAGAGAGAGAGAGAGAGAGAGAGAGAGAGAGAGAGAGAGAGAGAGAGAGAGAGAGAGAGAGAGAGAGAGAGAGAGAGAGAGAGAGAGAGAGAGAGAGAGAGAGAGAGAGAGAGAGAGAGATTGGCGATGTGTGTGTGAGGGGTGTGTATGATTCACACACTCAGGTGCTGTTGAGATTGGAGACAGACAGGGCTCTCAGGAGCCACCAGATTAAAGCATCCACTATCACACAACACACATTTAAGAGACAAGCACAGAACACAAAGTCCTTTTTTCACACACACCGTATCACACTTCAAAGTTGCACAACACGAAAACTACAGCCTGATGGTTGCTTTTCAAGGACACCAGAGCATTGTTCTTCAAGACAAAAAAGTGGATGAAAGTGTAATAAAGATCAAAATTCTGCTTCAATCCCTGTCCTAATTTAGTAGTAAATACACTACACAGAGAAACTAAGGCCATTTCTGGGATGAATCAAAGATGTGCATTAGTAAAAAAAAAATCATCTAAATGGTTGTTGCTCAGCTTCTGCATGTGAAGTATGCAACCTGGTCGCTGCCATCTTTGCTCACGGGCACTGGGCACATGTATTGAGCCACACATGACTCTTTAGAGCTGCAGGAAATGACATCATCATAGGCATATATTAATATCATATATCATATAATATTTGTGATTACTTTGTTGACTTTCAAAATATTCTCTTTCATCAAAAATGTTGAAAAAGCCCTCAATAGAGAAAAAAGCTTTTGGTGTAGTTTCCAGCATCCACCAGCAGGCTAACCTGCCCAATGATGGCACTGATTAAGAACCTGATAAATGAGAGCATGTCTGAAATATTTATCTTGTTCAGCGGTATGTACACTGGTCAACTAGACCTCTTCTATTGGACAATTCCTTAAAACATTTGTTTTCCAAAAATTCACAGTAATACCTAGCAAGCCCCATCTGCTTATTGTGCTGTATATTGTGTCAAGTGTCCCAACTAGCATATTTTATAATGGCACTGTGCATTTTAACAGATGCGTAATAAACAAAACAAATGATAACAGAAGCATATCGATCAAAGCAGGTAATACAGTGATAATACCAGCTATGCATCAATGCTTAAGCTCACAGTTGTGTCACAGGTAATTGAGTCATCAGTGTCCCAATGTTAACTGCATCAAGGTCCTTGCTAGCATCCCAATTTGCATCACAATATTTGTTTTTTTGGGTGTGTGGACAAAAACATTAGCCAAATCTCTCAAAGGCACTCAATGATATACAACACATCGAGATTACAGCTAAAGACTTCTCAGGTCTCTAGATAAGTTTAGCAACAAATGTTCACTTCATATAGGGAAGCAGGGCATAAAGAGACACAACATCTGTCCTGAAATTTGGTTGAAGGAAGAGAAGGAACTGCTGAAATTGCCACAGACTCAAATGTTGCCTTTTATTACATCTAGTTGTTTTGTCTGCTGCTTTCCCATATAAAAATTTTATTTAGCAAGAAAAACACTTTGCCCCTTACAGAGACCTTCTTTTCACTCTCTCGTCTCGTGTGCCACTCCACCACTGTGACAAGTGAGTGATACGGTTATCTGAACAAACTCCAGCAGCGCTGTGTCAGAACAGACTCGGCACGCAGCACACGACGAAGAAAGAGAGGCTGGCGAGCGAGCGAGCGAGAGAGAGAGAGAGAGTTTACGGTTCTGACATAAAACCTTAAGAAGTTTAGAGGCAAAGACTGAGGCAATTATTTTTATCATATGTGACTGCATGTCTGAGAAACGAGCTGAAATTATGTAAATAAAATGCAGATTAAAAATAACAATCAGACATGATAACTGCATGAATTATTGCCCGGCATGCTAATGGGTTGTGTTCACGAGACCCCGCGTGTTTTCTGGTTGTATTTATCTACAGAGATGTTCGTTTAATTGCTCTAGCCGCTAGCTAGAGTTAGCAGGCACATAAATAAACGCGTGCAGAAACTAATGGAAACGTCATATTAGCTGAATAATTACTTCATAAACAAAACAGCCCCGTTCCAGTGATAAGATCATTGAACCACCACTGGCCTAAATTTCTCTTGTCTCTTGTATTAACTCCTGTCTAATATATACACTCTTTACGGGATTTAAACTGATAGATCTTGCCTCGGCGCTATAACTGATCTTTCAAAGAGCTTTGAGCAGAAGAAAATCCAGAAGACAGATCCTTACATCAATAGGTCAAGGAACACTGTAGTATAAATATACCATTATGGCACATCAGATCTGATTCTAGCAGATTAATCTGACAGATAAGGACGCCGCTAATATTTCCTCTCGTCGAGAAGAATACTCTGTTGGTAACTTAAGATTTTAAAAGCTCGTGAAGTCAACACGCACACACACATCGATGAATGCACATGCATCGGGCACTCAGGAAAGGCTAATCCACATCAACATGGCAAATGAGGCCTATCCATATGACTTCAGCCTTTCTTGATATAATGAAGAAGAGCATGTGAGCATGGCTTACAGTGACTGAGTGGATCTTTCATGTAATTGATGGCCACTGCAAGCCTCAAGCCAACACAACAATTTTTTTTGTGCTCAGAGGATTGGAAAGAACAGAGGAAGAGCAAGAGAGAGGAAACAAACCATAAAAGCGCCACTTGGACTGTGAAGTGGACATGCTTCAGCCTAGATGTCTTATTTTTTTAATGACTTTGCCTTTGCCCATTCCTAGGATTTTCTTCCCAATTTCTCACCATCGTGGTTTAACATGCACACACATAAATGAAAGCGCGATGACACTCGGGATTGCAAATTATACAAGTACGAGAACTCTGTGACATTCTAACATGGACAGTTTTGTAGTCGCTGTAGTGGGCACAGAGTGGTCAGTTTTGCTCAGTTTTGTACTGACCCCCTCGAAAGACAAATGAGAAAAAGATTGAGTGAAAAGTGGGAAAAAGCCGATAAGTGGTTGCATGCTTCGGGGCCAGAGGGGCTTGGGAGGCGTTTTACAAACAGAGCACTTATGAACCTCAAAGTCCACACGAGAGACCACCTAAACAAAGTTAGACAATGAAGGAGTCAATGCTCATTTGAGAGTCAGATCGCTCTATGTTTTCACAAGAGATAACGCTGTTGTTGACCCTGACGCTTCTGTTGTGTTCCGAACACCAACATTGTAGGAAATATTCAGTGTCTTTTATCCATTCTAACAACTGACCTCTAGACGCATGTATGCGCAAAAGAGAACTCTACTGTTACCATTACTGCTAAATGTTCTTGTTTAAAAAAAAGCCTCAGCTATAGAAACCCTTTGAGAGAGTGATATGAGGGACGACGCCGCGCTTTTCCGATTTGCCCATGACTCACTCTCGGAAAAGAGCGGAGAGACTGTAATTGAGACTGTCAGTTCATCAGTCCCAGAGAAATATGATTCAGAGAGAGAGAGTTTTATTAAAGAGTTTTGTTTTGTCTTACTTTAACTTTGCGTTGCCCTTTTGCTTTTTAATATAAACACAGGAGGGAAGTGACTAAAAAAAGAGAGATGAGAATAACAACACTCAGAGAAGGAAGAGGAGAGATGGAGGAGATAAAGAATGTTGTGCTAGAAATCAAGTGAGAGAGTAAAAGAGGCATAAAACCAAGCAGAAATTCTGCTCCATTTGTGATTTTTTTTATTAATAAAAGATTAAGAGTGACCCTGAAGTTCTGAGGCTAGTTGCATAAACATAGTCGCTAAGTTAAGACTGTCTCTCACTGACTAGAAGTTAGTTAAGACTAATTAGTCTCACAGTACTTTTTTCAATATATCATTTCATGTAACAGACATAAAACAGTTATGACTAGTCTTGATGAAAAAAATTTGATGACTAACTTGTAAGACTAGCCGAAGCAGTTTATGCAACCGACCCCTGATCTGATATGTCTAGCATTGCAAAATATACGTTTCTTCTTTCTTTCTTTTGTAGTGTTGTGACATCACCTAGTAATGAAGTTAATTTGGCAGAAACTATGCTTAACATGACCAGCACCATCACTCCCACATGCAAACTGTACACCAGCATCAGACATCTAAGCGCGCTCTCTCCACCCATGAAGTCAAGCGCCACACACATTACAATAATTACACTTTGTTTAGGATGGACCAGCACATTCCATTAAGAAACAAATTTGTTTTCAGACTTCAGAGGGCACTAAAATCAGTGCCATGCTCGATGTATTACTGAAAAATGCACTGCAATAATAATACTTCATTGAGGGGCGTTCGAGGTGAAGACAAGTCAAAAAGAAAGAAAGAGCCTGTCGCTGTGAAAAAGCTGTTAAATCCAAATATGTCAAGTCGTATAAAGTCTAATTTAGTTCACTCTTGGCCTCTGTTCTTCTCTTTCCCCCGAATAATATTGCATTGAGAAAGTAGGTACGTGCAAATTTGACCTCCCATTTCAAGCGCTGCCCTAAACCATTGTGCCATCTTTCAGTCTTACCATCTTGAAGAAAACTTTCCTTGAACTGAGAGCTAGTCTGTGAGCTGTCAAACTCCATTGGTCATCTTATTTATTATCTTTCTCAAACATCATCGAGTATTTTCTATTGGGCAATGGGGTGGAACGCCTTGATTTGAATGTCTGTTTCCATAAAGAGGAGCTCAAAATCTCATATTGTTAATGTGGGACATTTTAGACGTCGACAGGATCTGACAGTTTCCTTAAAGAGTTTACATGAAAAAACAGCTCTGTTAAAATGCTTGATTAACCTTGTATCAGGACTTCTCGCTCGCTCTCTCACTGTATTGGTTTGACAGCATACAGATGAGGCGGACAGAGAAACCAGTGCCAGCTGAACTCATCTAATCTCACGGAGAGTGCTAGAACAAAGGTAGGCAGGGTAAATAAATTAATACATCAACATGCAATCGGGAGAATTGCCTGAGAGGCTGTGAGGGGCGGAGCTGGAGGGAGAGAGAGGTACAACTCAGACAGAGAGCAGCGAAGATTAAAGCATCACATGACATAACGCAGCTCCCATCTGGATAGACATTTCCTGTTTATGATGGAACTGTCAATCATTCAACTACTAGATGTCATTAGAGGCCATGTGAGTCATTTTTGCACCACCAAACAGAAAAAGCAAACTAAATGAATGTTTGCAAACACTTCCTGTGTTTGCCATTGGCTGACAAATTGATAGTCCCAATTGAACAATTCATTACCTTGATGATGAGTCTTAAGTTATCCATGCATCCAATGGAGAACCAATAGAAGCACAGCAACAGATGCCATATGTGAGAGGAAGAGAGAAATAATAGGTTAAAAATCTTGATAATAGATTATATAGAATATCAATATTTTGCTGATCTCTCAAAAGTTAATATTTTTCTATATTTTGAAGAATGTTGGTAAACAAACAACATTGAACCCCATTAACTTCTATTGTATGGACACAAGACCACTGAGACATTTCTCAAAATATCTTCTTTTGAGCTCCACAGAAGAACAACATGAGGATGAATAAATAATTACATATTTTTTATTCCCTTAACCTTAAAATCCTCAATGGCTTCTCTTATTTTTTCTGAAAAAAAAAGTCAAATCACCTCTGTTCCCCTGATATTTGCTTGAGTGCTCCCCACCTCCACCTCATTCACCTTCCCCCCCCCCAGATTCCCCTACAATTCACTCCAAGCAAGCCTATAAACCTGTGCACTGTAACATCCACCTCAAAGTATTCATTTCTCTCATTTCAACCGTGTTTCCTCACATCCGTCAGCTTGTCATACACTATTCATGTAAACGTCACGATTACCGGCAAATGCTTTTTCAAATCTCTGTCACATTTGTATTCCTGCTATCTCAGGCCCACTTTAAAGGATTGGGAGCATGTGCACGTGATACAAAGAGTTAGAATTTGTATGTATGGTGAGCTGTGATTATAGTCCTACTTGCTCAAAAACATCTCAAGATTGCTTCTGCCTGTAGCCTCTTCTGTTGATTGGATCATAACCAAGACATATGTGAGCATATATGTGCTGGCATGTGTGATGGTAATGATGACCGGAAAACACATCAACAATCCGATGTCATGTGTGATCTTTGTGTTTTCACATGTGCTTATAGACTGTCACATTTTCAGTTTTTTACCTATATGAGAAGCAGCATAAACTAGATCAGAAAGAAACTACACGTTTTGAATATTATTAGAATTCCCTTGGGGACGAGTGGATGAAGATGGAATATTCATTTTTGGTTCCTTTGTTCCCTTTTCATTTTATTTATGCTATTGATTTACCGCTGTCCCAGAGCATTACTTACAATGTCCAAAATGGAAAAATAAACTTACACAACACATACAGCAGGGACACATTTTAATATTGTTATTATTATGTTTAATAAGTGTAATAAAACTAAATGTGGTCTTTTGAGATAAAGTAACAAATTAATTCAAATACGCAAATGCAAACAACAAAATTGATGTAGCAGTTGAATCTGTATAATATGATTAATTATGAAACTATGAAAGAACAATTAATCATCAGACAGCAGTTTCCTCCAAATGTTTTCTTAGGCTTTAGGGCTCAATGGACAAAATCCAAAATAAGCGAGAAACATTTCGAGTTTCCCATTTTTTAAATGTTTTGTTAAATAGTCATTTTCCAGATGATATGTCGCTCTATGCTCATACCACCGTATAATGACACTTTATTCCCACTCTGCGTTTAAATGCATCCCAGTGGATAGATGTTTGTACAGCAATATTTGCTTAATAACTGCTGGAAGCATTTATGCGTTTGAAAGATTGCTTAGATGTAACCACATAATTGCACTTTCAGGCTCGAACAAATTCTTTTTAATTCTTTAAACGTGCAACTCAAATTCAACCCCAAGACTGAAGTGGAAATAACAGGTTTGGGGATAAAAGCACTGTAAAAGGTACAATTAGCTTTGGACACCTCAATCCCAGTTTGCATACTTCTAGTAGTGTGTATGAAAAGTGTGTACTGCACTAGTATATCAAGAAAGTCGGTCATTCAAGGTAACATGCATCCACATTAGCGAACCTTAAAGAGCGGGTATTTTGATGTCATTAAAAATACATTTTATGCAGTGTGCAATGTTGCTGTGTGTGAATGTAAGCAGTCTTCCAAGTTGTAAAGCCGAAAGTGCACAAATAACAAAGTTACTGGCTTGGAAAAAAACTGATTAAAACTGAAAAGAGGTTCTAATTTCATTTCCGTGACTGATTTGCGTCACTCGGTGCAAAGACCCCCTGCGTTTCCCCCCTAAGTAAGGTGATAATAACTGCCTATTATTGGAAAATAAAAGTGTTTTTACACCTTGTATGTACGTAAACATGTTGTTGGATACTTTATAAACCTTAAAAATCACCAAATACTCTTTAAAGACAGAGAATACAAACAGTGTTAGCTCAAGAAATCCACAGAAAATAGTGCATCGTGCACATCTGATGAACTTTTCCCTTTCTATAGAGCATATAGCGGTCTGAAAGCTTACAAACATGCACTAAAAGCTCCTCAAAATTTCACATGGATTTAGTCAATATTTTGCACATAACATGATGTGGAGAGTGTTACATATGCTAAAACAGACACAGTAACAGTGTAAGCTCTTTTAGTCAGACTGAACATGAAGGTAAGCAGAGAAACACAGTAAGATATGAATTATGGAACAGAACTGCTGTAAAGCACTAGAGAGAGAAACAAGCCCAACAGGATGTAGAAACTGATAACTGACACACATACAAACATGTGCTACACACACACATGCACACCTGCTTATCCCACAAACAAACAATTCATTTCCCCCGACTACAAAACAGCGACTGACGCAATCACACAAACACAAAAATAAATGTGTGTGCTCACATTATATACTGTATATGATCAATTTCTTACTCTACACATTTTCATCAGCAACAATTCCTATTCGAGCATATTTCACAGCCGATCTGAAATGTACTGGAGCACAACCACCAGCCAATACACGTATTTTTCGATAAACCTCTCCGTTGATCAATCCATACTACAAGACAGTAGTTACCAAGCTGCACTTGCAATATTACGTTTGGCACACTACATTACAACATTGGAGCTTTGAATAGCTACCTTTACAGAAAAAGTTGTTCATTTAAATTAGATTCCTTCAAAAGTTCAGTTTAGAAAAATGTTCTCCAAATGAGTGCATATTAAACGTGCCATTTGGAGCAGATTTAAAGTTGATCTTTCCTGCAAAACGTAATCATGGCCTAACTTGCGAGACCCACACACAGTTGCACTTTGCTGTTTTTCATTGGCTGTGTCAATAAGTGCCGAGGCGCGTTAAATAAGCTGATTACTTCTCTCGTCTCCGTGAGACCTGGAGGGAAAAGCAATCAAAGGGAATCAAATATGGTTGCACATAGTCTGAATTTTAACCCATACTCAATTTCTGTGACCTAATTAAAATCAAACAAGTGCTAACTGGAATTTTATATAGTAGTTCAAATCATTACTGATTAAACAGACTGCAGATTTCTGCCTAACGTCCCACTGTTTCCCTCACAGTGGCGGGATCTGCTAATATTGTCGCGGGGTCATTCGATTGTGACCTGTAGTAAACCTCACTTTTACTGTATTACAGATGAGATATGGGAGGTACCGTAAGCTCCCCTTTGGTTATGGACAAGAGCTGAGCAGAAGGTCCCTCAGGAGACGTGTTTATCGTACGGGGGACCGCAGGGAGAATCCTCCTCCTGTTTCAGGCACATACATCGACCTTGGAGATGTTTTTCTTACACACAAAAATAACACACAGGAGTTTGGTATTCCACAGAGAACTAGTGCAAGATAATATAACAAAGATGTAACGATAACTGGTGAGTGTGCACGTCTTTGGGCATAACAGTTGAATAACAGTTTAAGGAAGAAAGTGCAATAAAAAAGTCAGACATTGATTATGATTCTATACATAATTATGAGCATATGCAAAACATCCCATCTAAAGCAATTACTGAACCTGAAATATATGGAAAATGAAAAGAGCTTTTATTAGTGGTGGATTTGAAGTGCCCTTTGAAATGGCTGGCTGCAATTTCTCAAACATTCTTAAGTGTTTTCGAATTGAATAGGTTCACATTTCTGTGGATTCTTAATAAAGCAGAATATAGATCTATGAGTTGCATGGTCTTTTTTCTTTATTTCTGTCATAGGAAATGTAAAAGACCATTTTACAATACCACTCTGCGATGGAATAAGATCAGGGTTGCCAGGTCTTTTAAATTGGGTTGTTTTCTATTCCGTGGTCTAAAGGTGGATATGTTTTGTCAGCTGTCATTCTAAAGGTAAGATGAAGTCATGAAAACGGAAATATATTTTGAAATTAAGATGAAGAATTAAGAATGCTTATAACCAAACAGTTTTCAGCAACCAATGACTACCATAGTTGGAAAAATCTCTTTGTAATTTTTAAACTTTCAAAAAAAGTTATTTTGAAGAATGTAGGAAAGCAAACAGTTCTGGGGCACTTTTGACTACCAAGTTTTCTTACTATGGTAGTCAAGGTTCTATTTCTCTATTCTATTCTGTTCTATTTCAATCTATTTTACAAAAAGAGGTATGACTATTCTGTGGTTATCAACTACATGTCAAAGGTGTAAGGGTTTAATCTGTATTTAATCTGGAATATTCCATTAATGCCATAATAACCCAGTCTGGTGTACATCCTGGCTCCCTGGAGTGTCAGTCCTCCGGTCTCATAACTCCCATGAAGCCACAAGTCACAGAAATATTATCTAATCAAAACCCCCATGTGTGTTATTAATTCATTAACAATGCATTTACAGTGTCGGGCTATACACTGAGGAATACAAACTCTCCCCTAAACACAAATACATACCGATGGCTGCATTTACGAACACCTGCGCCACTGACACACCTGTATACTGAACATTCACATTTGTTGGCTTCGAGTAAGAATTAGCCAAAGTATATTTACATTTTATAGTCTAATGAACCAAAAGCAATATTAATATTATTTTTAACATCCCATTCTTGACTCATTCTATTGGAGAGATGATAACTAAATTGGACTTGAAAAATGTTGTTGGCTGTAGTACATGCTTACTATCACATACTTTGTACTGATTTTTAGGATTTGTTAAAAACAGTAAGCCATATACAGTATGTTCAGTGCAGTGTGTGGTATAAAGCTGCATGCATAAAGTCGCTTTGGGAAAATATTCCTGGTAAAAACAAACAGAATCCAATGGCTCAATTGCTGTTTGTGTGTCCGACTGAATTTTTTTGGTGGAGAGAGAGAGGGAGAGATTAGCTCGGTTAGACTCTGTTTGACGTCTGCCTTGAAAATGGATTAACATGAACATCTCTGTACTTCAGTGCAGCTGTGTTCACAACCGCCTTTCTCTCTACACTGCTGCCAAAAGCCGCAGTGTGACACTGGCTATTGGACTCATTTGCAGGATTATCTGTAGTGGACAGGCGCAAACGCACACGCACACACACTCTTACACACGACATGCTCATTCTCTTTCTCTCAGATGCATGCACACACATACACTCCTGTTGATTAGATAAGTGTGTTATTTTTTAATGCATAGTGATGTGCAGAAAGAGGGTTGGGGGTTTCTAGGGCAACAATGTTTAGCATTTATCGCCTTTATCAGGAAATTGAGAATCTTAGAACGTTTGTGTTTGTGTGCGCGTGTGTTCTGAATTTAAACCAGCACAGGGGACACAGGGATGGTGAGAGATGCGTTTTAACAGTTAGCGTCTGAAACAAAGAGTGTGTAACAATAAAAGGAGAGATGATATATGGTGCTCAGGGACATTGTGCTGTAAACAAGATCACAAATACATTTGATCCTCTTTGGCAATTCGGTATGAATGAGAGGATGGATCCTGAAGCAGTGATTATATTTGGAATAAAATGATAATGTTCATCCAATAATGAAGTGCGGTACTCACCCTCAAGTCGTTTCAAACCTGTGTGATTTTTGTGAATATAAAGGCTTGACAGTCACCATCACTTTAAATGTGTGAACTAAAGAAAAGACGATATAATGTGATGTTTCTTTTTTTTTCGTTCACAAGATGCTAAAAGATCATTCATATTTTATTGCTAAATAATAATCATTTTGACAAAAAAGCTTCTTCTATGGCATTGTGACGCACTTAAATTTTTATGAGTGTACTTTAAAAAGAATATAAGAGATATTGCACCTCCAAAGCATTGCAGATGGAAACAGTCGGAGAAGATTCCTTACCTACTCTGTAGGATCTTTCAGCCACACTGCAGACACCCAAAGAACGCACACCAGAACTCATCTCTTCTCCCTATGAAGCTGTGTGTCATTTTCCACATTGCCTTTAAAGGAACATCAAGTGCAGACGATATAAGACAGCAACACATTTCTGAATATATTTGCATTTTGTCTTTAATTAGGACCTCTGTGATTCTAGCCTCGAACCTATTTCACAGTGACAATTTCAGCTCAATCATTTTAAACAAGCTTGAAAGTTGTGATGAGAGAGGGGGATGCAGGGATCAGATACCCCAGACAGCATTTCGCAGGCACTTCTGTGTGCCATTGTTCTGTTTCGAGCATGCGGGCAAAATGAGGCGAGGCAACAGACTGAACGTGCTTGGTCCAATGAAGTCATGGCGCAAAACATGAGTGAAGGAGACGCAGATGACCGGCCCATCTGTGATTCCAGAAAATATTTCAAAAGACACTCATGTGCCTTGAATCTTTAAAACATGTTCATGTGCCCTGAATGCTTAAAGAGATGCATGTGTGTCCTGCATATTTAAAAGGCAAATCAGAAGTCTTTCTACAAGTTGAGCGGTTTTGAAACTTAAGATGACTTTGACTAGCGACATGTTAAATGAAACAATATTAGACATAGTGGAGCTTATGAGCATGGTGAAAATATTTAGTTCACTTAAAAATAACTCTGCATTATTTTCTTTCTTCTGCTGAACACAAAAAAAGATATTTTGAAGAATGTAACCAAACAACATTGGCCACCATTGACTTCCACCGTAGGGGCACAAAATCACAGAAACTTTTCTCAAAATATCTTCTTTTGGGTTTCACAGCAGGTTTTAAAATAAATGACGACGAATACATGATGACAGAATTTTTATTTTGGGGTGAACTTTCCCTTTAAAACAATGCTCAGTAAATGCTATTCATATCCTTGTTCCTGAGTTTACATTCAGGAAATATCAAGGCCATCCAAACACGTACAGGAAATCTAAAATAATCATTTCCAAGACCATGAAGTCAGAGAGGACTTACAAAACAACAAAAGCGGACAACCGGAAATGGACCCATCAACAGATGTAAAGTCCCAAATGATCGTGTCCACCAGCAAACAGGGCAAGTGGGCGTTTTCAAAAAGAAATGATGCATCTTTAGAGGTCACAGTAATAAATAAATCAATGCTTTGAAGTTTCAGATATTTTTACACCAGACGTAAGAAATGCCGTCAACTACGTGTGGCAACTGGAAAGGAAAGCCCACTTTGGTGAAACCTTTGAGGAAGGAGTTGGGTTGTACTGTATGAAATATACTTGCATAATTCATGCCGTTATCGATCCAGGACAATTCGCTTTGAAGAGCGCAGCTCACCAAATGCAACTTCCCAGTTCATTTTAGATGTGAGTCGCTCTCAAAATAATCTATTGATTTTTGATGGGGGATAACGGTTACGGCCAACTGAACCCTGGACTTCTAGCCTAAAGCTAGAAATTCAGAGGACATCTAAAATAACTCAGCAAAGACAGACACACTCTGGGGTAAACTGGCCAACTTATAATGTGCTCATATTGCATTGAACATTAATCTGTTAGTTCTTTCAACCTCTCTGTTGTATGTACTGAGAATGAGCTGCCTGGCCACATTGACCCAGAATGAAGGATAAGACGAAGACTGCAACCAAATGTCATCAGATTCAATAGCTTGTGGGTCCTGTGAACTTTATCACTCTCCCCTTAAGCTGTTTACCATAACCCCAGGCTGCACTGTCAAATACTTCATGCAAAAATGAAAATGTTGTCATTAATAAGCTCATATCACTCTAAATATATTACTTTTGTTTAGTAATTTTCGGGAAATCGTCGCACAGATTATCTTATACTGTCGAACTGTAAATCAGATTTCAAAGCAACAAATTGCTTATTTAATAAAACTATTATAAACTACAATATTAATATAATATAAGCACTGTACACTGCTTGTGTGATTTCGTCACTGACTTTAGCTTTAAATACATAAAAACATTGTTTCTATATGCTAATACAGCAACTCGATTAAAATAAAAATGCATTGCTATTCTGCAAAATTACACAACATTCTACTTAGCATGTACTTCGTCCTTCACCGTAGCCCCTGTAACATAAAGTGCTTCTAGGAAATGCAGAACCCCTTTCAAAGTTATCTCTCCTGGGTCTCCTGAATATGCTTTCACACTTTTCTGACCTTTCAAACACGACCAGGAGCGATTCTCATCAAATGTGCAGAGGCCAGTAATTCACGGCAAGAACGCACACGGCGCTGGCATAAAAATGCATTTCAATATGTCAAACACAAAAAGCAGCCCCGTCTCCATTAGCGTGCGCCCGGCCTTTTCCTGCACAAGCCGCTCTTCCATTGTCACTTCCTCTTAAACCCCTTTTCCTATCTGTCCTCTCAAGGCGCCACTTGAAAAGCCGTACTGTCCTCATCTGCCACACCGAATCCATTGTCTCACATCGAAAACAATAAAGGGCCGAATTAGAGAAGTTCTCTCCGAGACGCACTGAGAGGAGGTCGGAGGTATTGATTACTATTTAGCCGTGTAGGATGTGATTACGATACCCGCTGGTGATCCCATTTAATCCCTGATGGATTATTTGAACACCGCTTCTCTTTGGTACGGCTCCGGGAGTAGTTTAGCTTCGAGGCATGGAAAAAGACCAGGATGCGATTCTGGGAACCAGCGTGCGCTACACATTTGACCTGAGCCTTATTTTGAGGCGGCTAATCTGAAAGTGACGTTTATAAAACACCTTACGTGTTTGCTTGACCTTTAGGGAATCGATTTGGGAAAATAGAGAAGAACATTCACAGTGAAAGTAAACAGGCCACACCTGATCGCATTTCACAGTGAAATATCTTTCGAGTTGATAAGACTTTTTGAGATATTACCGGCCAATCAATAGACGGTTGAGGATGCAATTTGGTTCATTATGGTGTGAGGTAGACGGTAGAGCTGTCTAAGTGCTTCATGAGATGCAGGATGAAGTGTATAGCCAGACATGTGCAGAAATTGTTCTTATCCCGCCACTTATAAACTAATGAATAGATAGCAAGAGATTTTATGATTGAACTCAGACTTTCACAGAAAGACACACTGACTCTCTCTCGCTATACACACACACACACATATTACGATTCTTTTACGAGTCTTTTACAGATATGTACTCACTCAAATGTAGAGCTGGATGGAGCAGATCCAGGTTCAGGTTCTATGGATACCTTAAAAAATTCTTGTCACATCATGATGGATAGGTTATTACATGTGTCCATCAATGCATGTATGTGTTTAAATGAATGATGAATTAGTTTGTCTATACAGTACATGACTGATTGTCAGGGTTTCAATATTAAAACCAATCATGTTCTCCAAAGTAAATAACGCGTCCACACAGAAGAGCGAAAGAGCAAATGTCTCTCTCTTTCATTAACATGCGCTCGTTCTATTTATTTCGGAGTGCCCGGGCTTTCTTGTAACCTGCTGCTGTTGACACGCTTCCCCTTGTATGAAATATTGCTGCTCCTCAGGGCAGGTTAGCCTCACCGGCCTGCCTGCATAATTTAAAGAACTGCTTTGAAGAGGACGTGGTCAGTGCCAATGCATCCACATCGGAAAAAGCTAATTCAATTGAGCACGTGTTCACAAATTAACTGTATTTCAACTATAACACATGTTATGTCTTCTTAAGATTCACCGTAATGAATGTCAATTGGTACTTCATCCAGTAAAGGTGTCTTGTTGATCAGAGCTGATTACTTATTGTGTCTGAGCAATCATAACAATGAAGTATAGTAGCAGAGTAATTGAGATTCAAGACATTTGCATATATAACGTAATGTTAGACTCTAAATGTAAACCTCACATAGAGATGTAATTCAAAAATGAATATTTTCTCTGACACATTTCTGAATTTACAAACACTTAACCCTAAATATATAAAGCGCGCAAACATAAAATATAAATATGCCTTTTCAATATGACTGCATTTAAACTGTATATTTATTTATTACAAAAACACTTACCCAAAGAAACTAACAATGCATTCAATGTATATATTTTATCAGCATTTCAAGGGAATTAAACCTATGACCTCGGTATTGTAAATGTCATGCTTGATCAAGTTTTGCTCTACCAACCACAAGATTTTACTGCAGATTATTAAAAAAAATCTCTTTGACTGAAAAAATGGTTCAAACATTTGTTCAGTGTTAAAAACTGAAACAGGATGTTTTTCTGAACCAGATTTGTTTACAGCTTTTGAAGTGGTCTATAGACGGTTTCAACGGACGTGTCCTGTCTGTGTTTGTTGATGGTCTGGCTAGTGGCAAACTATTTATACTTTATTTAATTTATATTAATATTTGATGTATTAAAATTGTATTAAATAAACAATTTGTTGAATGAGTTCTTCTACTGGTAACCCAAAATAATACTGCCTAGACATACTTTTAACTTGCTAGCTAATGTCATTTATTTGTTATCAAAAATAATCTGCAGGGACTCTTTGTGGATGTGTACCAGAAGTTAAATTTGAGTAACGCTGCTTCTTTAAAACCATCTATACACTGCATAGCAATGTGCTTAAGAAACCTGTTACCATAGCAGTTTTCTCTGATCAGAACTGAATGCTAATTGTGTTTGAGCAATCAAAACAATGACATACAAACTTCTGTTTATACTCTTAAAGGAATCAGATTCACTGCATTTGCATGTATAATGTAATGTAAAAACATAACTGTAACTCTCCTGCCTGGGGACGTTATGGTAAAAATCAGCGTTCCTTTTGACACATTTCTGAATGTGCACAGCACCCCCACCCCATATTTCATCAATCCCCTACTCTTGTTCCTGTTATGTTGTTCTTTTAGCTGCAGGGGTTTGGCGACTTTGAGTTACTGCAGAGAAAGTACTGTGGTGAACTGTTCAAACAGGTCACTAGAGCATCCATTTTACCTGAGGCCATATAGAGAACAAGAGGAAGAGAGAGAGGAAGAGGAGACATATAGAGAAAGAATGTAAAGCAAAGGTAAAGATCTTGCACTCTTGTCTTGGTGTCATTCTGCCTAGGGCCTGAAATATAAAAGCATTGTAAAGTATTTTCAGTGGACAGTGTGCGTGCGTGCGTGCGTGCATGTTTGAATAAATATGCCACCTGCCATTCACCCACTTAATTTTCGTGTTGATCTGTATACTTAATGTTGACCTTTATAATTTCACAAACACACACTTATTTTTTATTACACAATACAGTATTGACAACAATTGCAATATTTATAAGCAAGATTATCGATATAATGTTAGGTGGTGGTATTGCACATATTCAACATTTAGCCTTAAGAGCTACAATGGTTACAAACTTTCTCCCACCTTCCTGCACTTGCATTTCAAGTATGATTCATAAACCAAAAACAAGAAATTTGATATAAAAAATAATAAATACTACGAACATTTTAATTGTAAATCTGATATTGTGACAACCCTATAAAAGTGTATACTACTGTTCTTCTTGCTTTAAGCTGTGTTGTACATCTATTCTTATTTCCATACTTGTCTCTTTAATCTCCCTGGATTTTTCTCTCCTCCCTTTCTCCTTAAGATGACCCAAAACGTTCCTAATTATGAGCTGCTTCCCACCGGCGTTCCCGCTGCCAGGGAGTCGGCCGGGTTCACTGATCCCTCTACATGTACAGCTGCTTTCTTTGACTCGGGTCCAAAACCTAAATTGGAAATGAGTTTAGAAGCAGAAAAGTGTAAATCTCTCTGTTTAAAGGCTTGTGCTCTGTTCCACCGGTCATCCAACCTGCTAAAGACTCTACAGGTGGGGTGAGTATAACTGTGGATTAGCTGAATCTGAAAATGGGACCCATTTGTCCTACTAAAAATTCCTAACCTCATTTGCACAAAGCATAGCACTGTACTGAAGACACTCTTAAATAGGGAATGTGAACTGGGAATGTACTTGCCATGTCGAGAAATAGAAGAGACAACTAAATTGAAACAATGCTGAAATGGACACAGTTCTACTGAGAAGTCAAAGTAGAAAAGTCTACTTTTTTCTCCTCAGGAGGTCGAGAGGACCATGCTGGGACACAGAGGGATGAAGAAACATAGTGTCTTCAAAAGCCTTCAAATGCTTCACAACAACTTTATAATAGTCAACTTTAGACATATTGTGTTGAGGCTAATATCATGTATTCATGATAAATATATAAAACTTCAACAGGTTAGAGATGAGGTCTTTAGGGGTGGGGTTCACTAGAGAGCCTCAAAAAAAATAGCTTGCTTAAAATTATTAAGACAAAACATGCCTTAAAAAACTACATATTCCAATAACATACTATAACATATATTTATTTTTAGTTATGCCAAGTATCTAGAATATTTTATTGGTAGAAAATATAAGTGGGAAGCCTTCAAATATTGTCAAAAAGGTTTACCAAACTTAAAGGGACAGTTCATGCAAAAATATAAACTCTGTCATCGTTTACCCACCCTCGAGTTGTTCCAAAACTGTACATTTCATTTTGTCTGGTGAACACAGAGAAAGATATTTACAAGGATGCTTGTAACCAAACAGTTCTTGGACCCCCATTGACTACCATAGTAGGAAAAATGACAACGGTAGTCAAAAGGGCCCCAGAACTGTTTCCTTTCTTACATTCTTGAACAAAAATCTTCTTTTGTGTTAAAACAGAAGACAGACATTTATACAGAAGGTGAGTAAATTCAGAATTTTAGCTTCTGGGTGAACTTTTCCTTTAAATGTGTAGCGCATGTGCTTCAAAACGTAACATCGAAGTGCTTGATGTGTGTTTTTAGTTCAAAACTATTTGTTTGTCTATTTTCTAACTGTTATGCTGCCTGCTGGTGGTTTTGCTCTGAGAAGTCTACTGTGTTTTCTGAAAGTTTCTAACAGGTTGAATCACAGCTGTCCAACTGTTTCTTCTCATCTGATGTCTGCAGGGGTGATGGCTTCTCTAGATCAGCTCAGACTGAGAGAATACACACTTAAAGGTTGTTAGCATAACCTCTGGCACCCTGGAAAAAGAATAAAGACAGACCAGAGAAATTGAGTCAATTATTCATGGAATAAATAAACCATTAAGTATATAACTCCAACACCACTCTGGTCACACGTCTACGAGAGACAGACGTTGAGAAGTGAAAAAATATCCATCCCTGACCAACAGCCATAATTTCTATTATTCATTTTCTTTGTTATGGTGTCTTACTTTGACCTGCCCTATGGCCCCGGTAAATCCACACACACACGCTACATCATGAGATGACATAATAAGATAAGCAAAGTCAAACCAATTGCGAAATACACACAAGAATGCATAAATAATTACCTGTTTAATTTCAGCTTACATAACTGCAATAATTATTATTCACATGGTTTAACACTGCAGTGTAGGCTGCAGGTGCATTTTAATATGCACGGGAGGTCACTTACAATGTGTGTAATACAATGTCAAACGTTTGTAATTCATATCCACAGAACATCACAGCACTGCCTCATGGTCCCACGTTATATTAAAATTCATTGAAAAGACAAGAAAGAACACCGAGAGTCATGTTATCTACTGCCTCCAGGGTTTACTATAGGGCACATTATACATCACCACCCATTTAAAGGGTAATGTTATGTAATCTTTTATGAATTTTGATATACATGATGTACAGTAGGCATTCAAATTAACCTCAACAATCCACACTGACCTACAGAGAGCAATCTTATCCAATAAGGCTATTCTACACGGCTAAAGGGATAGTTCATTTACTCATGCTATTCAAAACCTGTGTGACTTTCTGTCTTCTGCAGAACACAAAAGAAGATATTTTGAAGAATGTTGGAAACACTGGCCCCCCATTGACTTCCACTGTATGGACACAAAACCACTGAGACATTTGTGTTTTGCAAATGAAAGAGTCATGTGCTTGTTAATAAATGTTGACAGGATATTCATTTTTGGGTGAACTATCCCTTTAATGCCTCCAATTTTGAACCCACAATCCACCAAAAGTCTGCCTCAAATCAACTATTTTGTGACGGTTAAATGGGTTTTATTATCAGGAAAAACAAAAACAGATTAAAATATTATCTTAAACGCATCGTGAATTGCTAATATTTGTTTACAAAATACATGTAAACTAGCTTCATCTGCAGTGCCCTCAAACCAAACCCTTCCCTTAACACATCATCACAAAGCAACACAACCACATCCTCCAAATGTCACGGATTAATAAATATGCGTTGTTTCAGCATTAACAACTTTCCCCCAATCTAAACCCTGAACAGATGTCTCTGTTTACACCACACTGTGTCACAAATACAGAAAAGTTGCTTTCCGTGTTGCACATCTGTGACAGTAAAACGAGAACCTGTGTAGAGACACTGTTAGCCATTTTCACCTCGTTTCTTTATCATTTACACCACCTGATCCACACGGTTTCCACATGCACACAAACTCCTACTTCAACCACTGCGATGTTAACAATTCGTCTGATGCCCGGCCCCTATCAGCACTTCAGAGTGACTTAACTAGTAAAGTGGTCATGGTGGTTTTAGTTTGGCACTATGAGCCTCCCCACAGATGAAAGGTGAGGACCGTTAAAAGCCCCTTTCGGCTTTATCTCGGGTTGCGGTGCTCATTACGAGCGCTATTAGCGGCCAGGAGCAACGCTATGCTAATGTGCCATGCCATTCAGAGGTTTGACGCAATGAGCAGACCTCTCTTGACAGTTGGAGAGAGAACTTAAATGATTTGTGAGCAAGAGCGCCACAGCATGAGGTCAACAGGAGAGTGAACTGCAGGAAA
Organism: Oreonectes daqikongensis; assembly: GCA_026939265.1. Taxonomy (NCBI): domain Eukaryota; kingdom Metazoa; phylum Chordata; class Actinopteri; order Cypriniformes; family Nemacheilidae; genus Oreonectes; species Oreonectes daqikongensis. The sequence goes on along the minus strand of JAOTQM010000030.1, from coordinate 4,689,869 downwards.
GCTTTTAATCACTCAATCAAAACCGTGACAATCACAGGCAGACATGGATCATTACGGCCCGTCTGGTAACTGGCCCTGTGCTGGTAATGACCATAATGAGAGAGACTTTATAGGGTCAGGTCGGCATCTGACGAATAACGTTTATGTAGAAGAGTTCTTGTGTACAACATACAGCCTTAAAGCTGTTGATTAAAGGCCATTTGTCGGACACTTTAAACGTTGTAAATTAGTCCGTTTTAGACATTAAAATGTCTGACCTGTTAGACAGGAGACTCAACAGGCATCTTTCTACCTGTTGTGTTTATACTCAATGAACTTTAGTAAGAAAGTTGACCAAGACTTTAATGATGGATTGACAAGTCTAAAAGTTTCAAATAACTCGAAAAGCAACAACACACATCACCCGCCCAAAGAAAATGTTATTGCTCGGAGATTGCTCTTTAATAGCTCATGACACATTAAAACAGAAACAAATGAGACACACTGCCTTAAAGGCTCATTGTGTAAGATTAAGGAGGATCCTATTGACAGAAATACTATATAATATACATGACTATGTCTTCAGAGTTGTAAAGACGTGTTATGTTTTTATGAGCTATGAGCTGTTTCTGTCTACATACACCACGGGTCTCCTTACATGGAATTGCATGGGGTGAGATGTTACTTTCACTGACTGCTCCTTTAAAGTTTATGCTGAATGTGTTGGTAAAATAACTGGAATTTGAGTAAATCTGATGAGGAATGTTTGAGTTCATATTGAAATCTTCAGTGATTTTGACTTTATTGAGTTCATTAGTATTGATCTGAGTTTAGTTTGTAACATTGTCGAGATCTCTTTTAAAACTCTAAATCTTTTGAGTTTTCTGAGACTTTCTAAAGAGAAGTTATCATTTGCTCTCCATTTAATCTCACTAACGTCTAAGAAAAATAACTGAGATATTAAAGAGACCTCATCTGTTATTTTCTTTTTTATAGATGGTTTGACTGTGAACAGTACCTGAATACAATTTGCCAAGGAGCAATTTTTTTAAAATAGCACATAATAGCTGCATAATAAAATGTAAAAAGTTCATGCAGTTCAGCCTTTAGAAGCTTTTATATGGAAGGAAGCTGAGAAAATGATAGTCAAAATAAGAGGAAGCCATCGCGCTCTGCAGCAGGTCACACCGCAGGAGAGCGAGACCATCTAAACATCCCCATGCTCTCTACAGCTGTCAATCCACACTTTAGACAAACAAATCCTGCTTTTTGTCTTATTTTCATTCACTTTCCATCTCTGCGCTTTATTTTCTCATAAGCCTTGACTTATCTGAATTATTAATGCAACCAATATTGAATGATTCATGCCCGAACACTTCGCTGAGGGAAAAACACTACCAAAATTAAAATGCAAAAATAAAGACATATTTCAAATTCACTGATTATGTGTTGAATTAAAGCAAGTCAACGCTGTGCATCAGTCAGACCCATAATTGTGCAATTCATGTTCATAAATAATTAACAGCAGCTTAATCCTGCACCATTTTACCATTTCCCAAAGACTCTCAAACTTGTTTTCCTCTTAAATTGCTGTTTCCACCAGAAGTTAATGAATATGAAATATTGAACAGCGATTCCTCTTGTTCCGGGACTCATAAAAGGTCATTTTCTGTGGTACAGCATTTACAGAAGATTAATCACTCACTGCTGAGCACTTCAACAAATCACAGGAAAAAAACTATCAAGCGCAGTCACAAGACAAACACAAGCGTTGCTCACATATGGATTTAGCACTTAAAATCATAAAAGCACTAAAACAGCATCAAAAACAACATTAAAATAATCATATCACGATTAAAAACAGAGAGCTGTTTCTGTGGTCATACATACAGCAGCAGAAAAAAATTTAGACCATTTTCAGTTTTTTTCAATTTACTATTTAAAATTATTATTTTGGTTTTATTCTGTGTGTAAACTATTAAACAATATTTCCCCCAAATTTCAAACAATAATATTGTTTTTATTTGCATTTATTTGCAAAAAATGAAAACTGGAGAAACGGGTCAACAGAAAAGATGCTCTGTATTTTAGATCTCAAATACTGCAAAGAAATCAAGTTTATATTCACATTTAAGCAATACAACATTAATATTTGTACATGTATTTGTATGTATGTGATAGCCTCGATTTTTGGAATGGTTTCACATCGCTGTTGGATGACTTTGTCACTCCTGAGGTTTGATGATGTTAAAATTCAACAGACACTGAACTGAAATGGCCACAATACATCTAGAAATACTGATTAAATAAAAATCTGGAATGATCTTTTCATTTTTCTGCGGCTGTATATTAAAGTTTTTCATACTTTTAACATATTAAAGTATTAAAATATCTGAACATATTACAATAGTTGGCCTATTATTGTGACAAGACTATTAGAAAATGACACATTTTGTCCTGAAAAAAATATATTTTGGGCGAAGAAAAATATACTGACACATCACATTCAATTCAATTCCAAAAAAATACCAAACTTGCACCAAGGTCCAGTGCAGATTGGCACAATATATCACAGTTTTAAATAACTATACACTAAACATACTCAGTATGTCTTACCCAGATATCGATTTATAATTTCAGATTCCCACCTCTCACTCTCATATGTGTGTTTTTGTGGACGCCATCATTCCACAAAGAGTGCTGACCCGACATAAAGTTGATGACTTCATCATATGAAACTCAACCAATCGCTTTCACCTCTTCGCCCCGCACCGCCTGAAAATTACCCACAGTCCCCTGGGTGCAGATCCCTGTAATTGTTTTCACTTTCTGTCCATCAGTCTCCTCTTAAGAACTGGCGGTGGTGCTGGGCATCACTCGAGCTGGCTGAACGGTCAGCACAACGTCTGCTGGAAGGGAATGCAAAAAATGCCCTGGGAATGGGGAGAAGCAGAATTACAGCGCTAGCTCGACCCCACTGCTGTTATAGAAGCAAATGCCATCCCCTACGGTACCTCATTAATCACCATGGCAACCTAATGGAAGATGCCAGGATGGAGAGCCGGACGCAGAGCGGGAGGCATGCGGCTGCATCAGGTGTCACTGTAATGTAATAACACTGGCACTCAACGTCAATTTGAGCTGCCTTATTGTCTAAACATTCTCTCATCGAGGGATAAAGATTTCTTCTTCTATGAGACATACCTTTAGACACTTGATATATATATGCTTGGTGCCTATAAAAGAAACTTTCTTAAAGGAATAGAAATTGTGTCTCTTGTCATTTTAAACCTTTATGACTTTCTTTAGCAGAGCACATATGATAGATATGCATGATAGAATGAACTCCTCCCATAGCTCTTCCCAAGGGTCAGGGCGAGTGTGAAATGAGGTTTTCATGCAGGTATTTATTTGTGCAGCAGATGTGGCATCAGATGCCTCTGTAAATTGCGGCTGGTTTAAAAGAATCATCACTTACCACAGCAGTGATTCAATTCAATTCAAGGACCGGTCCGAGATCACTCGGAGATGGGATGACTGATACTGAAACGCAGAGAGAGAAGGTTACAGTAAAATGATGGCAGCAAGATTTTTTGAGAGGGCTTCACTGGTGGTCTAGATGGGGAAAGCTAATAGATACAAATGTTTACAATAATTGTGCTACCTTGAGACTTCTCGATGAGCAAATGAGGTAATATACAGGAGGAGGAAGATGATGTAGAGAGAGATAAAAAGGTTATTATAGGTTATTATATATAACACTGAAGGTGGTGAAATATGAGATAGGAAAAGAGTATTTGGATAAAAGAAATACCTGCCCATCAGCACTCATGATATTCCAGTTCTCTCTCTCTCTCTCTCTCTCTCTCTCTCTCTCTCTCTCTCTCTCTCTCTCTCTAATCACACTTGCACTCTCCCGGTCGTGCCATTGAGGTCTCGCTCTGGCTAAAGTGGAAGCCCTGAAGAGAGCAGAAACAATCTCAATCAGTCACTGCCACAGAAAGACCAGCCCAGCAAAAGACTTCAGACTTCCACCTCTACTGATTCATGAATCAATTCAAGTCAGTTTCTCTCTCTCTCGCTCTCTCTCTCTCTCTCTCTCTCTCTCTCTCCCCCCCCCACACAGTGACTTTCCATCAACATTTGCTTTGTCAGATTTTTTTTCTTTTTTAATGAGACCTCTAAAAGAAAAGGTAATAGCAGAATCAGTACGTGATGTCCTTCATAAACGTGCTGGGACAGCAGAGGCTCATGCCAGAAGTGAGGTTTGATATGGGATGTAGGAGGTCTGGGAATATTGAAGAGAGTTTGATTAAAAACTGGGAGGTAGGATCACTTGAAGAAGAAAGCTGGGTTTAACACTGTCTCAACAATGAGCACTTTGACTTCCGGTGAGCAGATTTCACTAGGGACAGTTTTCATTGGAAATACTTGGTTTAAAAAACATGTAATGGATCAGTAATGGTTTTTCAATAAGCAGTTCTTAAAGATGAAGTGTGTAATTTCTTTGTCATGAAATGTTTGTGTGATTTAGAGGCGGGGCTATCGATTTTTTTGACCAATGACAGATGAAGAGGTGTTTGATAACTTTTTTGGATATAGTCATCATTTTTGCAATTTTATTTGGTGCCACAAAAATGACACACTTCACCTTTAAACGTTTACATGTGGCCCTCCAAATGTGTGTTAGTACTTCAAAACAGAACATCAATAGTTTGTGATTTCAGTCACTGTCAGTAGAATCAAACAGTGAAGCCAGTGAAACAACATTATTTTGAATGGCTTTGCTGTTAACTAGCACAACTGCAAAATATATCTTGCATAAAATAGTAGACCTTTCAGGGATGCTATTGCTTTGTTACTGTACATACTGAATAAATTGCCAGTGAAATAAGAGGTTTTCCTCACAATGCAGAAATGCATCCATTGTGATGCTAACAATGCAGTGTAAATGTTTTCATTGCTAGGTTAACACACTGACGCCGTGTGTGTATCTATTTTCTGTCATGATCGCAGTACAGAAGAAAGCCCTCAAAAATATCTTGTATTGCAGATAGTATCCACAAGATACACTGAATATGCTATGTAAATGAGCGGAGACACAATGATGTATGAACAGTGTTACACACATGGTGCATAGTAGCAAACACAAAGGCCATGTGCTTCCACACGTAACATAACCACAAAGACATGGCACTGTCACGATCTTGTCCATAAGCCTATGAATTTGCAAGGCAAGAAGGACAGGATCGTGACAATAATTTATTCCAGTTGAAAGTAAAATACATACTTTCTTCTCCTCTCATGAAGAACCTCTGCATGTTTACGCAGGTTTTCTCTGAAAACTTTGAAGGATGAAAACATCATTTCTCGTCAGTGATGTTTAAAACTTGTAAATAGTTGTCAGATACACTTGCGCTACCCGCATGTCAATCTCAATCCACGTGGCTTTGAAGTGATGGCTGTTTAAGCCTCATGAAAAGAGCACGAATGTCTACGCACAGAGAAAATCAAAGACCTGACATTGCTACAAGGGAGATTGTAGGAAAGAACTCGAAGTTGTCATAAACTTCTCAGAGTAACCTGACATTTATGTTTAGCTCAGAAATGGAAGACAAAACAAAGGAAGCATACGAATCTGATGCATTCTTGCCTAAATGAAAAGCTTCACACCAGACAGAGGACCAACGCCAAAGCTCTCCACTTCAAGACCTCCAGACTGGGATGAAGGGAACATCAGTGAACGTCGGCATCGGGATCATTTCGCTCTCCAGCGGAGGGAGAGAGACAGTGAACTGTGTAATCCCTCCATTCACATATGTACAACTGCCTCCTCATTTCCTTCTATCTTCCTTAGCTTTTGTCCCCTGAGCGCCTCCACACTTCTATCAGCTTCCTTCGTTCTTCATTTTAAGCAACCGATCTACCTTAATTGAAATCGGGAACGAACACACCATTGAAAAAAGAATAATTGACATGGTTACACAGCGCTGGTAAGCCTTTAATTCAATAATATGGCAGATTAAAGGGTTGGATTCTACCTTCTCTGGAAGTCCTCCCAATAGGGAACGGTTCCACTTGGCCAGAAACAGATAACAGAAGAATGAATACAAAAGGCCCCAAAAAACCCAGCTGAGTCAAATGAAGCAACTCACAGTACAAATACACAGAATTGGGAAGTATCATTACCTCCAAACAAATCTACTTATTCAACCCAGAAAAGACAACACATTGATGTTTTTCCTGCCTTTCCTGCCAAAAGTTAAATGCTTAATTACCAGCAAACAGATGGCCAGCGCATTTCCAGATCTCTGCGAAATCAGCTGCCGCATGGAAAACACGCCGACATACGCGTTCGCACGCAGCGCACAAAAAGCGGTTTGCCAATTCCACAACCGGTTTTGCAGGCCTATGATGCATTTATTATGATAATGTGCAAATGTACAACTAAAATTTGCAGGACCTCAATGCACATATTTTGGTAATTAAGTAATATCACACAAACAAACAAGTTGTTTTGTTGAATACCAGCAGAGCAGCGATGAATTAGTGTGATATTGTTTTCATGTAACAGCTCTGTAAATGACAAATTGAAGTCTCCATGAAACCACAAATGAAGGTTTTGGCTTTTAGTATGAATATGTTAGCTTTAAGAATACCTACATTACCAGTCAAACATTTAGAATCACTTATTCTTGTCACGTGATCCCAAACTTTTGTAAAGTATAAGTTTGCTCCAAAACATTGACAAAATTTGCCATTAGAGGATATAGGCATTCAAAATGTACAGGTCTCACTTCGCCAATACGGATCAATGATTTTATGACATCATTCTACACTTCAGCTTCAGCACACTAAACCCTATTGGCTATTTCAAAAGGGAAAAGCCACTTAAAATGTCCCACCCTAAATTCCTGTTTTAGTGGAAACTGCATTTCAAGACACTTTCAGTGGCCTTGCGTCCAAAATCGTCTACTTCCATACTATATAGTAAGCGAGAAAAAGTGTCATCATGAACCTCAGTATGCAGAAAACAGCAGTCGAGAAATACCCGGATGGTCTACTACTACCGCCGAGATTTGAGAATGTGCATTGGATGAACATGATGTCACAGGAACTGAGCAACTGTCAAATTTCAAAAGTAAATCTATTAAAATAAGCGTAAAACCGTTTTCAAATGCAAGTGCTGATAAAAGTTTTTATCAACGCAATGTACAGGTTGTTGTTAATACATCATAGAAGTCAAAGACCACGGGTCACATGACAATAAAGCATGGCGGGTGCAGTATGTCCAAAATGTATTCATACTACTCATACTATATATAACGTACCGTTTTATCAGTCGATAGGTAAGTACTTATTCAAATTCAGTACGTAGTCACAGTATGCGATTTTGGAAAACAGCTTAGTCCTTTAATAAAAAGGTAACTTACATTTCAGACAAAACTTAGAAAGTTACAATATTTTTAGGGCTGACGGCAAATTCCCTGCTTGCTCAAAGGGCATTGGAGCACCTCCACTCCAAGTTTCTATGTTTTGCTACATCCTCATTGATGAAAAGATCCACTTGGAGAGAACCTGACGTGAGAAAAACACAGAAACTTAAAATAAAACCTGGAACACAACAACACAGACATGCACACTGACCTGTTCTCAGTGACAGTAGTATGAGGGATTTAGTGCAGTAAGTGGATCTGCGGAGGACACGGTGCTATTGAGTGAAGAGTCTTTCACAATGTGATTCAGGCTATTGCGGCAGGCACTTACCTCTGTGTTCGCCTCGGCCTTTGCTAATCTTTATCTTACCGGCTGGGAGGACTGTGTCATTCACACTCCCCGATACACAGCCTTCGGCTCAGAGAGAACGCGGTGTGTTGGGGTCTCCTCCTCATCTCCGCCCTGTCTGTCCTGTTGACATGCGTGTGGGATTAGTATTCCTGAGCTATTGTAGTTTCACAGCAGTCAGACGAAGCTGCCGCAACGTGTTGATGTGTGTGTTTGTCGCTACTGGGTTTGAGAAGCGAGAGAGGCCATAGGTCTGTACAAACACTGATAAACACACTGACGATATGTAGAGAAAGAAAGCGAGAATGGCTGGCAGCTGTAAGCATTAGGAGAAGAGAAAGAAAGTGAGGTGACAAGTGAAATGGCAAAGAATAAAAACATAATCCCTTTATGATCAATGACAACAGCCAAAAGCCATTTAACCAGCGTCAGATTTTTTGGGCCGGGTTGGCGGATGACATGCAGAGTAACCACAGGGCTGCAATGAAGCATAACATTTATTCATTTTATCCAAAGTAAGTGCATTCTGTTCCCAGAGAAATGACCCGAATAAACTGACCACAAGAACATGGGGAGGGTTGCTACTCATCTATGTTTTGACACAGCTAACTTGGAATTTTTAAGAATATGTCTGATGTTTTACTTGTATAAACATATAGAAAAATCTGCATTCTGTTTCATACAGTTATGTTGCATATGCTTTTGAACCCACTTGAGTTTTGAATGCTTCTGCTGCCCTGGGTTGAATATCACCATTGGACTTTGGCAGTCAGGGTCTACAACTCTGAAGACGAAGCTCTTTACATCAGAAGTGCTCACGGCAACAAGCTTTTAGACACAATTTAGTTTCCAGGCAAAGCAATAAAAAACTTGCATCGTGCCTTAAAGGGACAGTACACCCCAAAATAAAAATTCATCATTTACTCTTTGTACATTTCTTTGTTTGGATAAACACAGAGAAAGATATTTGGAAGAATGTGAGTAACCAAACAGTTCTTGGACACCATTGACTACTATAGTAGGAAAAATTACAATGGTTTGCTTTCCTACATTCTTCAAAATATCTTCTTTTGTGTTCAACAGAACAAAAGTAATTTTTTCTACTATGGTAGTCGATGGTGTCCAAGAACTGTTTGGTTACAAGCTTTCTTGCAAATATCTTTGTGTTTATCAGAACAAAGAAATGTATACAGATTTGGACTAGAGAGTGAGTAAATGAGGACAGAATTTTCGTTTCTGGGTGAACAATCCCTTTAAATAAAGAACTGACTGTGTAAATCTGAGTACCTTGAGTCTAGATCAGAGACTTTGAATCAGTGCATCACATGACATGTCTAAAAACACACACACACACACACACACACACACACACACACACACACACACACAGAGTAGCTGTTGACCTGCTGTGTATGTCCAGACAAAGTGATACATTGGTGCTATCTGTACACCTGCTATCTGTTCTCTTCTGCGTCTCTGGGCAGCAAGATAGAGACACAACAACATACACATTGCATGCTAGAGCTGTCAACCGAACCTTCAAAAACAGCCTCCATATCTACAGCAAGAAGGATCCTGGGTACAAAATGGATTTCTGTTAAGATAAGATGCATGCGCGCACACACACACACACACACGATGTACGGAAGTGTACATACATCGGATTTGATTATCCGTCAGGGTTGGTTCGGGTGGGTTAAGATTCTCCAATGTGGTCTGATTCTTTTTCCTCTTTCCTATCAGCAGGTTTAGTGATTTGTCTGAGATAGAGCCTCTCTAACTGCAAGCAAAAAAATACAAACCATGATTCACTTCATCCCCACAAGACCACAGAATATCCATCACGGCTTCGTCTGACTGAGAGTGTTTGCTGTATTTTTTGACTGAGTAATGGACAGAAAGTAATGTCAAGTCCCAAGAGAAATTGGAACAAGTTCAACTGATTCTTAAAGGAATAGTTCTTCTAAAAAAAGTCATTATTTACTCGCCCTCAAAACCTGAACGACTGACTTTTTTCGCTGGAACACAGGAGTTACTTATAGCGGACTGTCCAAACTGTCAAACAAGATACAGTATTCAGTAAATACCAGCCAGCTAAAGGTTGTTAATATATGACTTTATGCATTTGTCATGGGGACTACCTTTACGGTATGCTAAAAACAGCATGGGGGAATTTAAATTTTTGGGTGAAATATCTTGTTTTCACAGGTTATTTTTTTAAGGAAAAAAATTCTCAGAATGGATACACTAATAATGATGTGTGCCCTATGGTTGAATCACAGACCAAAAAAGACATAAAATGCAAAGTTAATATTTTAGTTGCAAGATCATTATTTAACCGGATGGCGCCACGTATATAGCGTAGATTTAATATGGTCATTTTAAACAGACATGAATAATGTATATCGGCCTTATGATAGATGATTTACATTAAGAACTGCTCATTCACCTTTGAGCACAAAACTTTAAAAATGTTTAAATTATGTTTTATAAATGATGCCCAGGACATTAAGCTATAACATGCATGTCATTGAAATATTGATAAGATCTTAAAATCATGCTAAATTCATTACGGTGTATTAATCGATACCCTGCAGTTTATTGCTCGCTCCAACATTTGCTTAAATCTCCGTTGTACATGATCTCAATGAATCGACATCATTTCAGATTTCAATCTGAATTGTAAACACGTATTTACACATGCAGAAATGCTGGAGTGTCTGCTGCCCTTTTGAAATATGCAGAAATGGAAAGCTGTTTGGCTTCTACGCACCTTTACTAAAGACGAGTTTATGGAGCCGGCTGGGACACTTCTGTTTCCGTCAGAGGAAATGATGTCATATGAGATTTTGTAGCTCACGTGAATATGTGTGTATTAGAGTTTCTAGACTTAGACGACGGCTCTAGATATGCTTACCTACCTCCACACACATGCTAACTCACACCCAGCCTCCGGACAGACTGGCCATATGTAGAGTAACTTCGCTCGGCAGGATCTGTTAGTGGCAAGATAAGGGCTCATTTAGGTTGAACCGGTCGTAAACAACACTACAGGGTGTACGCACACAGTTAATGCAAGATCAAGTAGAATCAGACATTAATATGCATGCGTTTGGAAGATGCTATTATCTTTACCAAAACTAGAACTATCTTGCCTTGGGCACCAATGGAGCCACCTCCAAACACCAGATGCAATGCCACCCTTGTCATCCAGTGATGCTAAATATTTGCTGCAGGGCTCTTATTGACATAGGATTTACTAGACATTGCGTTTTGCAATGCAAATAAGATTAAAGCTCTCTGTGGACACATACTCGCACGCTTATTGTTCGTTCTGGGGTCACAAAGAGACACCGGAAATCTTACAACCAAGACAAAAAGAAACCCATGTGACTGACAGAATGACAATTAGCCGGCTCAAAAACGACGCAAAATTGTCACCGACCCATCTAAGACACTTCCTCCCAAACTGGAGCAGCTTTGTTCTTTTCCCCACCGCTGTTGAAATGAATCGTTCATTAGTCTGAGCTGACTTCCACCCCCCATTAGTGCCTACTATATTAAGTTTGTTTTGACTTCTTTTTCTATCCTCACCAATCACTTGCTTCATATTTCCTGACAGCATTCATCCTCTCAGTGTCATCATCATCATCATCGTGGCAGAAAATTAGTGGCTTTTTATTAACTTCTCTGAGACAAAGGATTCTCTGGTAATGAGAATCTCATGGAAATGAGAAACAGACTCTTATCATCTCTTTATTTCAATTGCCGGGCTCTTTGGTGCTTTTAACAAAGCCAAAGTGATTTACTAACACCATGAGGAAATTTCTCACAACACATATGGTCCAACCTCTTACGATCCGGAGAATAGCACTGATTAAATCCACACAATCGATCCTAAAAAGCAGAAAGACATTCGGCACCTGCATTATAGACTGGCAATAATGAAAGATTGAGAAGAAATGGTTATAAGCATGAAGTGGTATTGCCTCGAAAGATATACACTATAGTCTGGACCTTTGACTTACAGTGGCATACAGTTTTATGAATGTAAAGTGAATTCACAGTCTTTTATCTGTAAAATATTTACAAAATAAAACTTCGAATATAACCGAAACGCAACTAAAACAAAACTCTTTAGTTAAAGGAAGAAGGTTACAAATAACAAATGAAAAAAAAATGTTTTACCTGAGAATGTTGGGAAATCCACTGTTGTTTGCATAACTACACTGTAAACAAACTGTAAAATCAATTTACCTTACATGAAAAAGCATGTAAACCAAGTGTTTTAATAAAAGAGAGAAGAATTAGTGTAGTACATTACATTACATTGACAATATACTTACTGTAGACGGTTTGTGATTTAGTAATTCTGACCACTTCGAATTACTATTTTTAAAATAAAAATCATTTCAAGTTAAATAAAATGTATACTGTGAATTGAAATGTAAAAATGTTAGCTAGTTATTTAGTAAAACGGGCAGAAAGTCTAATCCAAAATTACAGTTCAAACATTTCGAAATACTAATTTTTATATATATTTTCCCAAATTTTTGGAAAAAGGTAAACATATGAAAAAACCATGTTACATTCTAACGTCTTCAAAGTAACTACAGTAGCATTTTATAATTTGAGTTTATGGAGGTCTCAGCCTTGGAAGCTTTTTAAACATCACTGAAGGAATTTCTATTATGGGCTCTTATTGGCTACTTTTTCTTTATTATTTGGTCCATTTATTTTTACCCTAATGTTAGATTTCCATTTTGTCATTTCATAAAGAAATGACTAAGCTGGCAAAATGATATTTTTATCAAAAAAGTCATTTCAAACATTATGACAAATATTTCAGTCAAATGTTTTAACACAACAAATTATTGACAGTTCACCCACAAATGAAAACTCTGTGTTACTCACCCTCAGGTTGTTTCAAATCTGTATAAATGTCTTTGTTCCGATAAACACTAAAGAAAGATATTAAGAAGAATGCAATTTTTATCATCCAATACCATAGTAGGAAACTTTTTTTTTCTTCTGTTGAACACAAAATGAGATATTTTAAAGAATTTAAGAAAAACAAACCATTCTGGGGCACCTGACTACCATTTCATTTTTCCTACTATGGTAGTCAATGATTTGGGTGAACTATCCCTTTAATAAAACTAAAAACAACTGGGTAAAGAATCGACTTCTGACACAAAACGACCCGAGCGACCGAAAGCCATAGGTAAGCAACACAGTTATTTAGTTAACCATCCTCTCTGTATGTGTGAATGTAATGCAGTATTATTTGCATAACATTAGACTGATTCAAAAAACAACCGAAAGAGAACATTGGTAGGCGGTTGTGTTTCAGAGACTGTGTCTGCCACAGGACACAGGTAACACATCAAAGCTGTGCTCTAGTGCTTGTACAGAGTCTGAATCACAGGCTAATTGCACATGAATAGCCTATGACTAACAGGAGAGAAGCAATTAGTCGCCCATTAGAGTCTGAACGGCAAAAGCAATCTTTGATTCGCTGTCAATACCACCGCTTTGCATTACTTGAAATATAATTAGCATACATGTTTCTTTCTCTTGTTTTTCTATCCCACCTTAGTTTCGTGATCCAGGGGTAATTAGAAACTCGTTGTATCATTAATTCCTCACCAGCTTTCCTCTACTGGAGCATGAATGTGTGCGCACGTCTCTGATGAATACTGTAGAATCTGTTCAAAGTAAAAATACAGTAATGAGAATTGTTCATTCGTAGTCCGAAAATGTAACTATTACTATTATTTGACTCAACGTGTTTTGCGCATAGTAATATTTCAAACATATCAAATGTGCTTCATTGCCGATGCAGTGCATTTAACAACAGCAGATGAAAATATCCCCATCACACAGCATTGTTGACACCCTGATACTGCCGTAGACATGTGTGGTTATACATATTAATGAAGCAAATTAGTTTTTCATGTCTTGTTTTACATAGCAGCTATAAGATGCTAAAGGGGTGTAAATGAGATCAGACATCTCCTCCACTTGTTTTTCTAAACTAGCCCTGTGGTCTGCTGATCGTTCTCCATCTTAATTCTCTTCATTAAACTCTTTCACGGTACCCATAAAAATGCTCAGTGACACGTCTGGATTTTGCTTTTTGGTTGTGCATGCTCCATCTATCGGCATTTTTACTAATCCTAAGCTTTCTGCAAATTATGACTGTTAAACATTAAAAGAGAATCTATAAACTTTGAGGGCAAGTGCAGTCGGTGAGGGACGGATCGGATTTGCGGCATGTTTTTCAGATGTAGGGGTTAGTAACAGCAACAGACGCTTTCTGTCTCGCTGTGATCTGTTGCTCTACTTCTCAAGGCTCCGAGGGGAAAAAAAAGCAGAAAACAACATGATAGCGTCACTTTCTTCTCCACTCTCAGCTAATGAGAAGTTCATCCTCACTGTGTTTTATATGTCAGTTTGTTGGCCTTTCAGTCATTTAATAAAAATAATACAGGGCTGTATGCAAAATGTTTTCGTAGCTTCTGTCAAACTCTAAAAAGAGCGAGAAAGTTTACTAAATGTGTAAAGTAAAAAATAGTCAAGTATGCCAGAAGATTCGAAAGCTGTTTTCTTTGTTTGAACTTACATGTATGTTTGACAGAAAAAACAACGGCTCACAGGTTTCAAAGGACGTGATTGCGAGTACACAGCTTTATTTTTGGATGAACTATTTCTTCAACACAACAAACAGCTAAACATTTTCTCTCAGCTACCGAAAGCTTGACAGAAAGTGGCAAGATGAGCAAACCTGAGGCGTGTGTTGAGAACTTGGAAAAGTGGAGTCATTCAGGGTTAAAACGCTTGGGCACCATATAAACTTAAAGGCACAAGTGTCCTGGTCAGCCTGAAACAAACAGATCATCTTGAGTAGATTTACACTGCAACCCTCTCAACCTCATACAAAGAGAGCCGTGATGGAGGGGAGAGAGCGGCAGACAAGAGTGAGGTAATACACGGCATTTTTTTAACAAGCTCTTATAGTCTTAGTCTGGCTAGAACTTAATGCAAGGTCAACGGGTCGACACTATTTCTACTTCCCGTTACATCATAGCGCTGTCTCAGAGGACGCGAGATGAGAGATCCGACTGCAGTGGGGGAGGAAAGTGAGACATGCCTATATCATGTTCTTAGACATGTTCAGTCTTGCTTAGCATGGTGTGAAATCATCACAGGGAATAAATATAATAATTAATTTTACAACATCAACTAATTACTAAATCTGACAATAAGATTTGCAATAACGTCATGTATCCTATCTCACATCCCTGCTGATAAATAGACACCATTAGAGTTCCCATTAAAACCAATACAAAACCCTTTCACAATTTCTTTAATGGTTTCTACCCTGCTGAAAAAAAACATAGAAACCATTAAAGAAGTTGTATTGGTTTTAATGGGAACTATAATGGTGTCTACTGGTTTGTGATGGATTCTAAATCCTACTGGAATATTGCCCAAAACACACAAATGGAATTTTGTAATGTTTTAATGGAAAAAGCTCATGGATCATAATCCCAATGGAAACCATCACAGAAATTCTATTGGTTTCCATTAAAATACCACAATGAACCATTAGCTTTTCCATTAAAACTATTACAAAATTCCATTTGTGTGTGTTTGGGCATTATTCCAGTAGGATTTAATAATGTTCTATTGGTTCCCATCTGCCAGAAAATATCCCACCAATAGAATCCATTACATTAAAACCAGTGCAATTCCCATTAAATCCATAACATTTTCTGTTTGTTTTGGGCAGAATTCTATTGTTTTGTTCACCAGGGATAAAAGGCTTCTTTCTGGTTAATTTTTACGAAGCCACTTTGAATCGAGGCGACACCTTAACTTTGAAGTACTATTATATAGTTGCATCTGCAGTCTCTCTCTCACAGACAATTGTTGTGCTTGCATTAGTTGGTCCTCCTACATCTCAACAGTTGCATTGCAGGAACGTAACCTTAAACTTTCCGAACCTCTGTGATTTTAAGTCTGATTTAATTACTATTAAATTATCATTACTATTATTAATTATAATTATTAATTACTATTATTATCAATTCCCAAAATGTTGCCATAGACAGTAAAATTGTACAGTGTGCACCCAGCTTTAGATATAATTCGATTTCTCCATTGTGTATCATTTGACAGAAGCCAATTGACAAGGCCAATATTTTATAGCTCCTGTGTTTAACAAGGTATTTGCCAACATAGATTGATTAATCACTTGAGAGTTGATGCGAGTATTTATCATAGTAAATGATCTGCCACATCTTTTCTTGGGTCTTGAATATGATCTTGGGACAGTTGTAATTAAAATACAATATAATAAGGACTCCGTCCCTACAGACACTAAATCACGAATATGACGACAATATACCTAAGCTAAAAAGTTAATTGTTAGGGTTGTCTCTGGAGTCAGCCGTTTATCAAGCTCTTTAATAAGCTCTGATTGTTTTTATATCATCACGCTACCTTAATAGTCAAAAATAATTGCCATGAAAAGTCTGAATTGAGGAAATAATTTTAATGGATGTTAAACCGTAATTAGACAATGCTGACAGCTCCTCTGTGCACATGTGTGTTGTAAGTGGGTATAAACGTCTCTCTGTTGTGACTCTTGGAGAAGGAAGGGACGTCCCCCATCATTAAAAAGACTCACAAACAGGATAATGAATCCCGAAAGACCCTCCGCGCGGTTTCACCCGCCCAGTCGCTGTCACTGCTGCTACAGAGATCAAAGGCTGCCACTTTATACTTGCACTCTGCTCCAAACAAGACGTTTGAGTTATTCTCTTCCAGTCGGAGCTTTTAAATCATCATTATCATAAAGAGGTTTTGTTGAGGTAGATTAAAGCCACATGAATGGACCCGGTGTGTGATTCCAGAACCTTTTACTTCCTCCGCATGACAAGTAGTTCAAGGATACGTTAAATGCCTATATGTTAACATCTTCCCCAGGAGGAAAATCTGCCTTTCCCTGGTTGACCTGGGAGTACATATCACATTTTCTAGAAGAAACGTGGACATCAGAGATGTTATGCTCCCAACACAAGCATTAAATGCACTTGTAAAACTAAAGATGCTTAAAAGGTTCTTCGCAGCGACGCCATAGAAGAACCATCTTTAAAGTTCTTTAAAAAAAATATCTCTTTTTTACCTTTTATGAAACGGAAAGGTTCTTCGGATGTTAACGGGATAGTTCACCCAAATTCTGTCATGAATTACTCACTCTGTAGCTGTTCCAAACCTGTATACATTTCTTTGTTTGGTTGAACACAAAGATATTTGGAAGAATGCTTGTAACCAAACAGTTCTTGGACTCCATTGACTACCATAGTAGGAACAGAACAAAGTACATATTCCTACTATGGTAGTCAATGGGGTCCAAGAACTGTTTGGTTATTTGCTAAATATCTTTGTGTTCATCAGAACAAAGAAATGTATGAAGAACATCTATCATAGCGGAATTCCACGCCTGGCCCGAATCAAATTCTGACACGCTTTCTCTCCTTCAACTTTCCAATGTCCTAGAAAACAAACAAAAGTAAATAAATAACCATACAAAAGCGTGCAAATGTCAACAATTTCCGTTTGATGGCGGGTGGTGTAACCAAGCTGGCCTGGTTTCATCATGTGCGCTCTGGGCAGTGTCCTTCCCACATCACAAACCCGCCTTGGGTAATGTGACCTTTCAAGCCAAAAACACTTAACTCTCTGACCTCTACTGGACCAGACACCCTTTTTCATAGCCCGTGTGTCCTGGATAAAAATGATTATCGTTGGAAAAGGGCATCCACCCTCCTAACTTAAGCTTTGCTGACAGCCACCGAGTCACACAGTGGACACATTCAAGTCTATTTATACGCTGCTCTTTCTGACAAGGTCTTAACGCAAAGTTCACAGACGATGTTGTGAAAACCTACTAGACCATTTGCACTCATTCTCACCTCCGAGCTGAATTTGAACAATCCTTCTCCTGTGAGAACTTACGAAGTCTAATTTGCCCTCGTTTTCATGCAAAGTAACAATTGGAGATGTTTTATTAAAACCACGACTGGGGAATTTTTTTGAAGCCCATTCAGACAAACCAATAATGAGCATCGGAGTTAAAACAAGGCTTCTACCTCTGCCTCTTGTCTTTTACCTAATTCTGCTTCAACTTATTTTATTGCCCGAAGCCCCAAAAAAGCTTTTTCTTAAATAACACCATGGCCTCTATCAGCGATTGAGGCCAGCTTTTCTCGCAGGGCCTGTCCTTGAGATAGAAATAGACTAGGAATGAACATTTTAGAGAAGAGAAGGTGTTGGATTATCCTGAATCGAACGCAATCACGCTCAAGCAGGTAACTCAGCCTCTCTGGATGGCTAAAGCCTCCGACGGATCCTGTTGCTTCTTACGGTAAGGCAGATGGCGAAGGTTAGGAACCCCCATAAGTGCCTTTCAGAGTAAAAACCCTCAGAAGCTTTTTGTTCAAAAAGGCGACAATGTAAGAAGATTGTCAGCAGAAAATGTGAGATCGAACAACCTAGAGAGCAAACTGCTTTCCATTTTGGTAAAAACGATGCACGGAGAATGTTGTAAAGGACAGCAACCAAGAAAAGAGAGAAGGTCGACGCGCTGATCAATTCTGGGGTGGAAAATGATTCGTGAGAAAGGATTTTGGTCCTGTGAGGAGCACAACAGATGCAAACAGAGAAAAAAGAGACTCGCTTTGAGAAGAAGAAGATCAGACCAGCTCACTTAAGATCAGGAAGTCTGGCAGAATGTGGAGATAGAGATATGACAGAAAGTGCCAAGCCTTCTGTCTGCTTTGGATCCCACAAGAAAAAACTCCCCGCAGACTTGTTACAATACCCGACGAAAGACCTCGGCCAAACCTAGAAAGACTCGGAGTATTATTAGAAGCTGAGATTTGTTGATGAATGTGATAAAGAGGAAAGGGATGTTGAGGAGGAAAGTCTTCATCAGAAGGGCAGTCTCTCTTAATCTAAAAGAGGTAATGTTCTTGGGTTTGTCAGAAGTGATTTCCACAGCTATCTTGGACTGAAGGACATGTAAGTGTAGAGGATGGAGACACTCAGCCCTGTATTTTTTAAGTCGTTTTTGATCAACTGAATTTAAGATTGGGTCCTCTTTTACTTTAATGTTCGCATATATCAATGACCCAGTCTGTGAAGTCTTTTTTACATCACATACATAAAATCATAATATAAAGAACATTCTGTGAAAATGTATCCTTGATATCTTTAATATTGACTGAGCAAAATCATTATGAAATCAATGGTTCAAATCAAACCTTGATGCTTATCTCAAAAGTAGATTTAGACGTAGAGTCACAAATGAGTTTTGTATTTAACCAGTGACTATAAAATAGAACAGAATGCAGTTTTAAAATCCTAAAACCGCAGGTTTAATTACATTCTAAATCCCGGATTTTCAATGTGGTGAAGAACATTTAGAGCTCACAGTATGGCATTAAAATGTTCCCTTACATTATGACCTTATTTCAAATATTTGTCCAACCTTCTCAAGCCAGAGGAGGGTGTAGTAGGGTAAAGATATATTTTGGAAATTAGTGTTGAACAGTTTTAACTCACATCTGCCCCACTCTCCCCATCTCCAATAAAGCCGGCGCAGACTGCAATCTGCCACACAATATGCTTTGTTTCCCTTTAAATTATACACACAACCGCACAACTGTTCAATAAAGAAAATGCATCTTCCGATCTTGTTTGTGTTGTTGCCTGGAGGAAAGGCTTTGCGATGGCAGCTTGAGATGCATGAATGCACGTTCAAAAACCAACAGATGTCTGTTTCTCTTTCTCTAGTTGGACGGTCTGTGTTCATCTTGGTTGCTACAGTTAGAGAACAGCCAGACCTTCACATTGTTATTGAGGACCGTCTGTCAAGTAGATTCACATCCAACAGAGACAACAAAAAGAATAAAAAAATAGAAACACTCAAAGCACAAAGCATTGTAGGAAAGGCATCATTACTGTGATATTAAAAACATGATTATCAATATTGCGTTAAAGGGATAGTTCATCCAAAAATAAAACATCTGTCATCATTTACTCACCCTCTTGTCATTTCAAAACATCTAGGAAGAAAGTCCTACAGATCTGATATTGTGACAGCCTTACATTAAATATAATTCATATTCATATTATTAAACTATAAACAAACACACCATTTAAAGCATCAATTAAAAACATTAGAGAAAAACTTTCTCATTCTAATAGCATAAACAAATACATTTACCCAAAGTATAGCAGCTTACAGGAACCTTTGACCACATCCACTTGACCTTTCGTTGATATGACATCAAGACACAGAAGTGCTGTACTCATCTTCATCCTAACCGCATGTCTTAAGGAGGGAGCACCAAAATGGAAAATTAACTTGGCCATTTCATGACCCTTTAACCCCTTCAGCCTCCTGTCCTCTTGTGGAAGCCTGGCTGACAGCAGAGATTAAATAAGTAGGGAGAGATCTTGTTTGCCTCGCGGACCATGTAGTTCTCGACTCGGTGTTGGCTGAACTTCATATGCTCTCTGCGTTGTCCTGTTAGGGTGGAATCTTGGGGAAAAAGCAAGAGTTACTATCTTTATAAAATAAGGAGACAGCTCATGAAAAAATAAGGAGGCGGTTTATAAAAAGAAACTGAACTGAGAAGAACATGGGACACAGAAGCAGAGAACATCTGCAGTCTCTCGGGGTTAAGCGTGCGGCAGCCGTAGATCACTTGGAAGGGAATGTGGTGAGAGAGCGCTCGTCTCATGCTGGTACAGGACGAGCGAAGAAGGCCTTGCTTCATTAGCATTGCTTTTGCTGGAGCTGTCCGTGGTGCTGATCGGAGCTGTGATCTCACTAAGGACAAATACCACACGCTGCCTGCAGGGAGTCAAGCGCTCCGGACAAGTAAACACCAATAAAAAGCGTGGAGAAGAGGAATCGCTGTTCCCTGGAAAGTGGACATTGTGACAGGCGAGGGTCTGGACATGGATATAAGCTGATATAATTTTCTTTTGGCAAAAAAGTGAAAGGGGACAAACAGCTAGGCTACCGTTATTGATGCCGTGTTAAACTGCACTATCAGGGCCTGTTGTTGTGATGGCACCTTTTATTCCGAGGTAACTGTGGGCACTGCGGGAATTGCATGGCATGATATTTGAATGGATATTAGGGAAATGGAATTACTGTCAATTACCTTGTTTTTCTGGGTTATTGGTTTTTTCTGAGTAGTCGCTTTTCAGACCCATCCAATCTGATGTGATAGTGTTATCAGTTTTTTAACACTACACAAACGTTTGACCAGAATACAACCAACAGAACATTTATATCCGAATTAAAATAAATGTTACACAAATATATATAAATATCCATATTTAGTGATTTTTTGCCATAAATAACTATTATTCGTCACCCTTTAGGATTTTTTTTTTTTTAAAGAAAGTGCTTCTGGACCAGTGTTTCCAATACAGTTATCAACAGGTTTTAAAAATATAAATAAATACATAAATCTGTATAATATAATCTATATATTATGCCAAAAGAATATAGTATTTATTTTCATTTTAAGCAACATTAAAGTATGATTTTGAAAGAGGATATTATGTCAGCAACATAATGATATACAGTATTATGTCATATACAGGGCCATTTTGAGTAATATTCAGAAAAACAAGTAATGACTCTTTCATAATGATTTAACCATTAAATGATCTAAAAAAGGTCAAAAAACAGACATTAAGGCTTCAGAAAAAACTGACATGAAATAGACGTAATGGAAAAGTAACAAACTAAAGTAAACAGCAATAATGAAGCATAACATCTAGTCCCCCCACACATTGAAGAAACCTATAAAAAAGCGGCTATTTTCTTTACACAACCTACACTCGTGAATGTAAATGACAGTGGATAACTCCAGAGCCCTACTGCTGTCAAAAAGAGAAATGGAGTTCATGAGGCAAGCCCACCTCCCCTATGTCCACTGGATTCATTAAATAGGCATATACGCCTTTGGAAACTGCATTAATTATTATTTACAATACAATAAACAGTGTGATTGTGGGTAGCAGAGGCTTTCATATTTCTAGGAGGTGCAGGCCTCCCTGCCCTCAACCGGAGTCTCGGGTAACATAAAAATACGATTTCTGAATGAGCAGAGGATGTGCAAGAACCACACGCAGGCTTCTTTAACAGAAAGAATCTGACACTGTAAATGTAACGGAATAAAGTGAAATCTGCATGCTTTACAGCCAAACAAACGTAAGTTCTTTCACTTATTTTATTTCAAACATTTCACCGAAAGGATTTGTTCCCCAATAACGTCTATACAGTAACAGGAATGCAGTTTCAAAGAAAATAAAGTGGTGATGTGAGTGTAGCAGGTCCAGAGAAAGCGAGAGTGAGAGAGAGCTAGACGTGATTTCATAGGTAATCTCATTCTGATGTCACGCCTGATTGAGACCAGTAAAGAGGAAAATCACATCAGCAACAGCACAACACAAAACATCATGAGGAGGAATGTGAAAACCTGCCAATTACACTCGAAAAAACATGCACATATGAGAGACAAACAAAACTGACAAACATATGCAAAAAACAATTGAAGGTCTGACAATACAACACACAGAAAGAGGAAACGCCATTAAGGACACAGAAGAGCAGATTGCAGAACAAATGTGAAGAGTAGAAGCGTCAATTCTCATTCAGAGATCTTCCTTCGGCTGATCTTATAATACAGAACTGCTGCTTTTGCATCTTTTGCAAGGTGACAAAACCAATTTGTACTTTATATTTCAAAAACAACAACAAAAAATATATAGGCGTACACTGATAATCACTGAAAATTATGTATAAAGACTTTCATGCATAATAAAACTTTTTGTAGATTACATACACATGAATACAGGGTCAAGGAAAAACAATGCAAAACAAGTATAGAAACGCAATTATTATTTATAACATTTAGGTTTAAGCTATGTGATGCTCTAGGGTAGTTAAATGCTGTAAAATGTTATATGTTGATATTCTGAAAAAGGAATGATTTGATAAATTCGCACGATTGTCGCTCAAAGTGCATATTTTTATGTGAAAACACACGCACACCCGAGCGTCATCTTTAGGAAGCTGCTAAAGCGTTTAAAGACTTGTAATTGCTCTGGTTAATACATTAAAAAAAGAGACAGGTGCTTGGCCCAAAGGTCATTCTAAACTGTCCAGTAATTAGGTGCTTAATAAAAGACAGTGACGACTAAAGCTTCAGGTTTTCAACCTGGACCAGACCAGCACAATGACTCCTGTGGACAACAAGTCTGTTGTTGTAGGTAAAAGGTCAGAGAAAGCCAATGGGAAAGGTTAATTGTTAAGACTTTTACTGTGTGTGTATGTGTGTGTGTGTGTGTGTGTGTGTGTGTGTGTGTGTGCGTGTAACAACCTGACAGCATTTATTAGCAACAGGTGACTTAAACCCCCTGTGGAATTCTTTTTGTCTGGAAATCACCATAGCGACTACAGAGGTCAAAGCGAAGCCGGTCGTATATGAGGTGGTGATGTCATCAGAGGGCACGTAGGCGCGCGAGCAAGGCTTCCACGTCCGTGTCGCCACTGGACGAACAAAGCAGCGGAGGTTGTTCTTTTTCCTTCTCTCGTTCTCTCACTTTCTCTTTGTCTTTCTCTCTCTCCCTGCCGGGCCGGTGGGTCGCTCTGTGGGCTGCAGACGAATGGGCTTCGCTCTCGTAATGAGGCTCCTTGGCAGTGGATGCTCGTGTCGAGCTGAAATTGATATTCTGCCGCGACCGTGACCTTTGCAGAGGTGCTTTCATGTTTTCTGTGGGAGAGAAGGGAGGCAGAGAAAGAGGGATGAAGGGAAGATAAAACAAACAGGCTCTCGCGAAAACGTTTATAAAAGTTAGCGGCTCTTTAAAGGTGGGTCGTGTCGGCACTAAAGGCGGCAGATAAATGGGAAAGGAAGAAGCGGAGAGATGCAGCTGACAGCATGACAATGCAATAAAATTAAACAGGCACACATGCAGACAGAAGATTCCTCACAGGGAATGTGTAGGCAGGACTCACCTTCATAATGTCACCTCTCAACCTTTTTATTGCTGTTGATGTTCTCCTAGCCTTTCCGGTTCTAAATCTCTGATCTGGCGCAGAGGCTGATAGGAAACTTACACACTGACTTATTGCTCTGCACTAGTTTGCTACCCCTGAACATCAACCGGATCATCTTCCTTGCTTTGTCATTGAAGATTCCTGTTTGACTCTTTTTAATGTAGTGTTTGGACAATGTATTTTAATCACAAAGTTTTTAGATTTGTGCACTTTTTAATGAACTGAGAAAAAGTGACATACAGACATATTTGTAGAGAGATAGAAAAAGCAAATCAATGAGAAAGATAATAATGAGTTTTTCCAGACTAAGCAGTTTTATCATCACATCAGCGGTGATGTCTGAGTTGGGCTTGACTGGGCAGGGCCACTCTCTGAGGACAGCACGAACACACGCGCATTACAAACACGGTCTCGCCAAGGTGCAAAGCAAAAAAACAGACTGATATATGAGTGCTTTAAAAAAGACAATCTCTACAAACAAGAAAAGATGGTGAGGGAGAGAGAGAGCCTCTACAGCAAAGCAAAAACACAGAAACACTGCAGCCAGAGGAGTCCAGCGCACAAAATGATTTGTACGTTACTAAAACTCAGAAAAAAGTGTCCAGCCGCAGCTGTTTTTATTACGGCTGTGGTGAAATTTCATATTTAAAGTCTGCAATGCCTCGTTCTGATACTTTACAACTGTACAAGCTACTTAAACACTTCACAAACGTATGCAAACCTCGAGCAAATCAAATCTCTTTGAATGTCAGCTTTATGAGCAGCTGTAAGACCAAGATAGCAAGGAAAAACTAGATGTTTTATTTCCGAAAGAAAATGCCAAACCTGCTGCAATTGTGCCAGGGTGTTGCTGTGGTTGGGGCTTTACTAGGGTTTTCTGGATTTTCTTTATTTACTACATTTTCATTGCATAACTTTAACATGCATTTGGCCAGACAGGCACTTTTATACAAAGAGACTTACACGAGATATACATTTGACCAGTATGTGTGTTACCTGGAAATCTAACCCAGGACCTTTGGAGAGCTAACGTAATGCTGTACCACCTTTCCAAACAATGTCAAATAAAACTGGAATGCAAATGTCTGCCATCTATCAATGGTGAAACATTCCAAGATAGACAGAGACAGACAGAAAGAGAGAGAATGAAGCTCATTGTGTTCTATACACAGAACTGAATAGTAACAGAAATAGTGAAGCGCAACAGTGTGTGTGTGTGTGTGTTATAAGTCACGGCTGAGTGTGTGTGTGTATACGGTGATCTGTGTGAGGTAGTGGGTTCTCTGTGCTCTCATTACTGCTTTGTGAGAATGTGCACTCGTTTGTCTCCGTGTGCCACTCTCTGCCCTATGCTTCAGGCCACTTTCATTAGTCTCTTTGGCGCTTCCTTTTTCGGCTTCATTTCCTGCTTGTCCTATTTGCCGTTTCCTGTTCTTAAAACGAACTTTCAAAATATTCTGACTGTGGCTCTCATATACTGCTTTATTTCTTGATACTCTTTCTCTCTGAGGGCTGCAAATGGACCCTGTTGATATGAGAAGGCTGTTTTTTATTAGCGTGACGGTCTTAATGTGGAGGTGTCTTAAAAGGATAGATCACCCAAATATGTCATATTTACTCAGCCTCATGTCATTTTAAACCTGTATAAGATATTTTGAAAAATATTGGTAACCGAACAATGGCGGCATTGGGTTTTCGTCATAGAAATGAAAGGGTACCGGCGTTGTTCGGTTACACGCATTCTTCAAAATAGCTTCTTTCGGTTTTGCAAAAGAAAGAAAGTCATACAGGTTTGAAATGACAAGAGATGCTGTGGGCCGCAGAGGATCTGACTTTCGTTTCATCTCTTCGCTCTCCTGCATCTTCCCCTCACTTTCTGCCTTTGGCAGGCGACTCAACGAAACGTGACCGCAGACGAGGGCACTTGATCACCCTAATGAGCTTGAACGCAGACAGCCGTCCGATTAGCTGCAATGGAGCCTGTCCTGCACTAACCGGGACTTTACACAATGCAACCGGCGATACGTAATTTCCCCTCTGCACGGCGTGCGGAACGCATTATTATCTATAGAAGTATTAGGAAAGATTATACTATCCGTCTTCTGGGTGTTGTGAGGCTGGAAACGGCACCTGGTGAATGCTGGGGGAATGGCTTAAGTCAAATTTGCATGGAAATTAACGTGAGTTTGCTCGGTGGGAGAAGTTTGTGACAGCAATTCTCCTTTAAAGGGACAGTTTAGGGTCAAACATAGATAAGAGTAAAACCGAAAAACAGCAGTACCCATTCACTTCTACTGTATGGACACAAAACCAATGGATTCCGCCATTGTTCGATTATGAACAATCTTCAAAATATCTTCTTTTGTGTTCTTCAGAAGAAATGAAAATGAAATGACAAGAGGGGGAGTAAATGATGACAGAATATTTATTTCTGGGTAAACTATGCCTTTAAGCACTTCAGTACAATACGTACAGTACACAGTGATGGAGTGGATGATGTTATGACCATGCAAGTCTAGTCAAAGCTACCTTTGAAATACCTCTCAAATCAATAACCTCCTTTGTATTTCTTTAAAGTACAGTGAAAAGGACATCTACAGACAAAGTAGAAAGAATGCATTTCCTTTGCTGTGAAATACAGCAGTAACATAACCAGTTCACATACACAAGCAGTCTTATAACCAAATTTAGCTTAATGATCATGCCATCCTTCCGACCCTCTCTTGTTTGGACTCTCGGTACACTCGTTTATCTAGATTTAAACAGAAAAGCGGGAGGAAAAATTACACGTGGACAAGGTCAAGAGAAATCTGAACTAATTCTGTGAGCAGGTGAATTAGACCAGAAATACTGGTAATAAATAATACCGTAATTACTGCCCTACGGTGCAGAAGGATGCGATTATGGGCTGCCACATGAATAACAGAAAACCCTACGAGTGACAGAATATGGGTTTGTTTCTGGACAAAATTGCAAACAATGTCAGATCACGAGTGTGTGTGTGTGTGTGTGTGTGATCTAGCGGATGTAAAATGAGGCCAAAAAGAGAGGAAGTCCAGGCTGATAAAGAGAGCTGTAATTCAGAGATCATGACGGTCTAATGTCCCTCTTTGTCTGAATGAAGGACTCGGGAGAGCGATGACCTGCACATTATCCTCTATGCCTACAGGAGTTAAGCAGTAATTAAGCATATCAGCAGAAGCATGCTTCATCCACTGGGCACCCAGCAGCCGCCCACCTTGCCCACCGGTGCCGCAGGTAAAGAATGTTTATTTGTTTCTATGCTCTTTGAATGACATTTATGACAGAAGACGACCAGTTAGCACTAAAAAGATTACAAAAACAGAAGGAGAGAAGGTTCAGGGAGATGCATTTCTTTAAATTTCAGGCTGTAGCTGCATGACCCCTGAACCCAAGCAGGAGTCATTTATATCCAAGCAGGTGCAGGTGTAGTTCTAGGGTCAGCATGTGTGAGAACCTTTGTGTTTCAGAAAGGGAATAAGTAATGATTCACTATAAAAGAGCATAATTCAATGGTTGCTCTGTCTTACTTGAAGTCTATGTTGTGTGTGGGTTT
The DNA here is from genome assembly GCA_026939265.1 of Oreonectes daqikongensis. NCBI lineage: Eukaryota > Metazoa > Chordata > Actinopteri > Cypriniformes > Nemacheilidae > Oreonectes > Oreonectes daqikongensis. Next base: position 4,662,369 of record JAOTQM010000030.1, on the reverse strand, counting down.
TTCATGTGATTCTTTGTGTGTTTATTTGCATGTGTGTGTGTGTGTGTGTGTGTGTGTGTCAGAGCTGCAGTCTTGATCTTTTGGTCTTGGTCTTGAGACCACACGCATGCAATTCCTACTCTTATATGTATAGCTTTATAAATATTCTCTCTGTATATAAACCTTTCTCTCCTGTATAAATCCTCTCTCTATATACACCTGTATAGATGCTCCTTACACACACACACACACACACACACACACACACACACCCACACACACACACCCACACACACACACACACACACACACACAATGACATTTATGACAGAAGACGACCAGTTAGCACTAAAAAGATTACAAAAACAGAAGGAGAGAAGGTTCAGGGAGATGCATTTCTTTGCATATAAGTACTCTTATATGTATAGCTTTATAAATATTCTCTCTGTATATAATCCTCTCTCTATAAACACCTGTATAGATGCTCCTTACACACACACACACACACACACATACACATACTAGTGGGGTCATTACATAGACTTCCATTGATTTTATATCAGGCTTATGATATATTCTATCCCCTAACCCTACACCTACACCTAAACCTAATAATCACACAAACATTTGCACATTATTAGATTTAAAGAAAATCTTTTTGACCGAATTATGAGCCATTTTATTTAATAAGGGCCAGGAAAATGTCCTCACAAGTGGGTTCACAAGTACTTCACTGTTTAACTGAGGACATTTGGACCTCACAAATATAGCTAAACAAGTACACACACACACACACAGGGCTGTGACAATTATTAAATAATCGTCTCATCGCAATAATTTTAGATTAATAAATTTCCTCCGATAAAAAGGGTGATTTGCAGTATTTTACTTCCATCGTCCTTAATCTGCACTCAGTGTTACATTCAAATGACATTTCTCCATCATTATATTTTTTCATTAAATACATTTATTGTTATTAATCGTTATATTGGTACAGCCTTAAAATAGACAACTAATCGCCATATTCGAGAAAGCTCTACATATACACATATGTACTGTATAACAGTTCGAGGGGTTCACAAACTTTCAAGCAGCACTGTATATATATCGACATAAGTAGAAATACTTGATATAAGTGCACTCTATGCCTGCATAAACGCTCTCTAATTCTCTCTCTCTACCTGTATAAATGCTCTCTTTCCCTCTATCTCTCTCTGCAGTTGTATTGAATAATCAGAGTCTTTAACAAAGAGCAGCAGTGGGGAGTTGTAATCCCACAGCATTCAGCGCTTCGCAAAAAATTAATTACAAATGAAAACGGCTTAATGCTTACTTGAACCCGGGGAGTGAGGAGAATGTCACCAAATGATATTTGTTTAGGGGATAAGGGGGAAGAGAGGGAGAGAAATTGAAATAAAACAAGCATGTTGTGCTGTTTCATGATTTTGAAATGAAACATCTGTATCTCAGCATCAGAAAGACTCTAGAGGAATCTTTGATGTTGACAAAATAATCAGAATGCCATTTTGAGCAACATAACGACCGATTTATGAGAGACAAAAGCATATAGATATACATAAATGAGAGTCATACAACTATTTCAGCCAACATTGTCATATGTGGGTCAACACGTATGACTCAAATGCACACACATACACTCTAATTTACTTTGACAAAGCCAGCAGACAGATCTGCTCAGATATTGCATTATTCATTTTTTTTGCATTTTATCTCAACAGTATATTTTATACAATGCGCCATTTAATAATGAATTATATTATATTTAAAAACCAATAATGATAAACATTATAATCATCCTCGTTTTTTGACAAAATTTTGTGTCAATGTTTTTGAAATTGTATGTAAACAATTTGTATGTAAAAAAATTAGCCAAGATCTAGAGAGTGATAAATAGAAGGTATTAGTGTGTTTATTTGGGAAACTTGTGCCCTGCAGTGCGAGTCTGACCCAGGTATGTAGCCGGTTGAGTGTGACATTACATTACGGTGTCTTACTGGATCAAAAGGCTCTTAAGAAAAAATAGGGTGGACAGCACCTGGCCTTCCTCTTCTGCATCGACAGAGCATATGGGTGCACAACAAACATAGATAGAGGTGACACACAGATGGCAAGAAAGGGAAACAGAAGGCAAAGACGACATATATTCATCTACAGCAAATTCACAAGTGTCATTTTACATTGGCAATGTGGATAATGGTCATGATTATATTTAACAGGAGATGATTACAATGCTATAAAATACAAAAATATTTACTTGATGCTAAGCATTGTGTATGGTTGCTACGGTGTCTAGTACATGTAACTAGACTGTGCGAAGCACAAATAAAAAGCTCAAAAACAAAAATTGAACAAGGCTATGCAGATAAATGTAAATAAATCATTAGATGCACTTAGACAAAAGCTGTGGAAATCAAGCAGAAACAAATGATTCTTGAAAGGTTGGGGGTTATCCGGAGGATCAGACTCCAGAGTACTGTTGATCAATCCACTGTTTAAGTGTGTAAGGTCACAGACGGTTGCTCAACACAGGTCACTCTCTCACACCTGAATCACCGCTACATGCTAGCTAATGCCCTGAGATCACCACCACCATTAGGATTGCTTAATTTGGTTAAATATCACTCTTGCTCACCTCTACATTTCAGCTAGTCTTTGCCTTGTAAGCTTGATTGCACTACAATTTAATAATAGTCTTAAGTTTCAGTCTAAAGCTTTACAAAGTAAGGCATTAGGTTAAAAAAAGATCTGCCACAGTGGCAAGGTACAATAAAGAAACAATGACGGAAATAAAGGCTCAAAAGAAAAGGGCCTGGACGAATAAAAGTTCTGTTGGCATCACAGCTGTAAACTATCAGACAACAGCTCTGGGGCAGGGCTAGAAAGACAGCGAGAAACAGATCTAGTGACAGATATGAAACATAGCAGAGTGTCTCCTGACAGTCGGCAAGCGAGAAAGACAGTTCACAGAGATCAAGACCGCTGGGCTCTCTTCGCAAGCTGCTCTGCTGCAATGCAAAGTCCGTGATCATTTTCGTGTGGATACAAATATGCTGGCGAACAAAAAACGTTCATCTGATCGAGCATGAATCCGATATTCTGAATCAACTAGGGCGACGGCTGTGGAGCTCCACAATTAGCAAAAATTCATATGAAGACGTCGCCACGCTGGCAGACTCAGTGAAGCATCTCAGTACAGGAAGTTGGGCTGGGGTTTCAAGTAATTAGAGAGAAGGAGTCTTCATTTGAATGCCAAACCTGATGAGTTTCCTGAATATTTCTGTTACGGGACATCTGTCTGTGTGGTTCTGCAGGGACGGATAATTATTAATTCCAACCCGCTCTCATTTATATTTCTGTCTGTGGCTGTCTTGCTCAATCTTTCTTATTCCCAAACCGTCTCTCTCCTTCCCATATTCGCTTCCTCTTTTCCATCCTTGCTGACTCCCCTTTTCTCCTGTCAGTTGCCATCAAGTGGTATTGATTTCAGGCCTAGTCCAGACTGTATGTTCTCTCTCCCTCTTTATCATTCTCTCTCTTTTTCTCCCATCAAAGTCCTCTAGGTTAATGAGTAGACTGACTGATGAGCTGCAGATGGAGTGAGGAAGAAGTATAAGAGAGACAGAAGAGGGGGAATGAGCAGAGGGGTGCAGACAGTGATATGTCAGGTATTAGGACTGGGAGAGGTGGCCAGAATTGATTGGAGTTTGCTGTAATGTATTACCACGTCTGTATGGCGTTGAACACAGTTAAAGGCTAACACTGGCTAATGACTGCTGGCGATGGCCAATTGCGTGTCTCATTGCGTGTGCTAGTTCACCATGTCATGAATCAGGAACAATTGACCCAACAATGAAAATTCTGTCTTCATTTACTCTCCCTCAAGTTGTTTCGAATTGGTATATATTTCTAACATAGTAGGAAAAATGTCTTTGTTCTATAGAACACAATAGACAACATTTTGAAGAATTTAGAAAAGCAAACAGTTCTGGGACACTTTTGACTACCATTGTAATTTTTCCTACTATGGTAGTCGATAGGCTCCAAGAACTGTTTGGTTACAAGCATTCTTCCAAATATCTTTCTGTGTTCAACAAAAAAAAATTTTTTATACAGATTTGAAACAACTCAAGGGTGTGTAAATGATGACAGAATTTTCATTCTTGGGTGAAATGTTCCTTTAAACCATGAAACCAGTTCAGCTTCAGGTGTCCAAAACTTCTTTTCATTATACAGAGTATACTATACATTAATTCTCCATATACCTCGGTCCATGCATTATTAACAAGGACGAGTGAGTGGAAGATATTTCTACAGAAGGTCATTCAAAAATCAATACTAAGATCCACTACAGGAAAAATCACAGTTTCTGATCAGGAGTTTAGTTTCATCATCAGATGATGGATCAAAAAGGTCTATTGTGTTTAATTTCTTTTTAAAGTCCCTCTCTCGCTTTGCACCACCCTGGGCTTTGAGTCAAGCCGGTTCTCCTCAAGTCACCGGCCCTTCCGCCAGACTTCACATGGCCGCTGCCTTCGACAGCTCTCAATATGCGCATCCGGCCTCGTAAAGCGCGCTTATGAATTCAAAACAGCCTCGAGTCATGCTCCATATTTCATTGAAGTTGAATATTTAAAAAGATCAACCCACTCAAAACCTCATAAACCTTTCTCGCTGAGGCCTCTGTGTCCTAAAAATAAAATCTCATATGCCATATCATATTACAGGCGGCTCCATCACGCTCAAAGCTCCCTTTAACAAGCAGACAGGTTCGCTCTGGTAAACAGACTGCCCGTGTCTACAAAACGTATGTTCCTCTCCTGGTCTCCTCCCAAAACAACTCTCATTCCTTCTGCCCTGCCGTGTTCTCCGAACACTTCGCAAATAAGTTTGTCCGAGCACCTCCCACAGATGCTGACTATGAAATTACAGTTTCACACCAAATCAACATATTTCATTCTTGGAAAAAGCCGCTGTCTTCCTGTACAGTATGTAATTTTGTTTTGTTTATATACTTGACCGAAACTGAACTCCTGGTGAGTGACTTTAATTATTTCAATGGCAAGCTATATGTAATTATGTGTAAAGATTTGTTTCTTTTTTAACTAACTACAGTTTTTCTAGGAAAATTATAATTATAAATTATAAAAAATAACTAGATTCTACAGCAGAGGTTCTTGTTCTGTTTAACAGGATGTGGGTATGTGAAAAGCTTTTTTCATTCACAGATTGATATTTACACAATGCAAATGCTCAATTTCCCCCTTCTGACCTGTGTGTTAACCTCCGGGCGCTACACACTCAGCTACAAATTCACATTCTGTTTTTTCCGATCGCAACGCTGCTTTCTGTATCTCTAATACAACAATAATAACTAGGAGTAATGTCAACAGCTGCGGTACATTTAATCAAATCAGCCCGCCTAATCCTGCACTGGTCAATAGAGCCCAAACAGAAACAAATGAAGCTCAATTCAGACAATATGAAAAAGGTTGAAGGTCACATGTTTTTAATTAAACTTAAACAAATGGCTACAGAGGCAAACGAAGGCGAATTGTTTTAGCTCATAATCTCTAATGAGACTTTTGGCGAAGGCGATAAGAGCAGATGCCTTGTGCCTTGTGAAAGGTCAACTCTCATTGCCATTCCGACACAGCCTCACTTGCCTCTTCTCTCACCCGACACACGCACGCTTCCCGATGCTGCTCTCACAAAAAAATAGCAAAATAAGTGAATTCCTCCTTTTAGCGAGACACTCGTCCTAAAAACTAGTTTTTACACTAGTTTTGCCCATGCAGTTGTAAACAATACGCAGCAAATAATCCTACTTATTTAACTAGATTGCGACACTTCTAATGAAAACACAACGTTGTGTGCGGTGAATTCAAAAAATTGCACGGCTGCGTTTAATAAAATATGCGAAAGCATTATTTGCGCACTCTTCATAAACAAACAAAAACCACCTACTGCGGCGTCTCTGTCCGCCTCACGCTGAGCTTAATAATGAAGCAGCCTGACATTTGAAACAGAGGACCAAAATTATAGCAGTTTGATTTGCATTTTCATGTGCCATCACTGCACGTGCACACAAACACAAACACTCATACCGAAAAAAGATAAACACTTACAGAACTTGTATCAAGGGATGGTAAAAAGTGAGCTGCAATGTTACGAGCAACACATTTTCATGTCTCTGTGTAACTGTGGTGTAGTGAACAACACATCATTATACTAGACAACAGTTCTGGGCAATGCTAATGGTTCATTTAGCTCCTGGACCACTGTGGCAGGCATCTCATCACAATTAGACTTAATGCAAGACCTTCTGAAGGTCACAGATGATCCGTTCAAAGGAAAAAAGAGGGCACATATTAACCAAAGCTGACGGTGTTGTGTGCGTTTCAGTATTTATGCAAGCGTGTTTTGTGCACATGTGCGTTGGGGATGAGTAATGTGTGTGCGTGAGCGGGTAGAAAAAAAACTGTGTATTTTTGCACTCCCCCCTGGCCAAAGACGGAGCAATTAAAAAGACATGCACCAATAAGCTCCTCCTGTGTTCTTCTAGAGAACATCACTGCAACCTACACAAAGACAAAGACAGATAGAATATGTTCCTACATCAGAGATGAGCAGTTGATCTAAAAAAAGTTGATCTAGAGAAACCATTTCAAAAAATGGGAAAAATATTCCAACATTACCCACATATTCCAAACATGTATAAAGTCAATTTTTCCTGGAACACGAAAGTGCATGTTAAAGGGATAATGAATCAAAAATGAAAATTACGTCGTTCAAAACCTGTATATGACTCTTTATTCTGTAAAACACAAAGAGAAGATGTTATGAGAAATGTCCATACAGTGGAAGTCAATGGAGTACCATTTTGGTCACGAACATTCTTCAAAATATCTTTTGTGTTCTGCAAAAAAAATAAAGTCAAACAGATTTGGATTGAAATGAGAGTGAGTAAATGATTTTTCCTATTTATGGATGAACTATCCCTTTAGGTAGAAAATGTATCATATAAAAACACAATATAACATATACCATATAATAAGCAGACTTTTGAAACCCAACTAAAGAAGGAAAGAAAGAAAGTATAGTCTTTACTAAAAAAAAAAAAGTGTGGTCTATAGAGGAAGTAAATAATATAGTTTTCAATGACACAAGTAAATAATGACAGTTTTCATTTCTAATAAACTGTTCCTTTTAGACAAAGTGCTGGAACAGGAGTGATGGAAATAAAATAAAATACAACAAATGGATTTATCGACAGTTTAAGTGTAAGAGCAAGAAATTATGTCCATATCTAATTGAAAACCAGAAGAAAATGCCCACCTCCCAAAAACGAATAAGGTCTCATCAAAGAGATGCATGTACACTAGACAAGTGACATTGGACTAATGTAGCTGACCTCTCTGACAAGCTTTACATCAAGAAAACAGTGGAAGACCCGATCAAAACTGGTCGAACAGCAGCAAACACCAAATGTCAGAGACCTCCATCCTTGGAGCAATAGAAAAGCTTTCAATAAATCCATGCATACAAATAAAGAGAAATATTCAAGTCCTCTGAAGGCTAACCATGCACTGGTAATGCAAAGCTTGTATCTGGTGAACCAATAATCTATAAAGACATAGTACCGTGGCCGGTGGGACCAAGGACAGTCTGCAGATTAGATTGAAATTATTGATTCGTATCAATTGAGAGAGTGAACATTTCCCTTGACCTCATAGAACAAGGAAACATGAGTAATTGAATTATACCGGTGTATATTGGGTGCGCTCAGGTACAGTCATTTGGAGACTCGCCTAGTGGCCCTGAAGGACTATTGACTTAACAGGGAGTGAGATCCAATGATCAGGGCTAAAAAGACAATAGCTCTCGATGTGAGTGTGTGTACAAGCATGTCAGGAACCCCTGGAGGTCTATAGGTGGATGTAGTTGCTATGGTGTGTATATAGGATTTTGAAGTATCCCAATCTATTACCAAAGGAAGGGTCGAAACTAGGCAAAGAGAGAAGGAAAATAATACCATGATGCACGCAGGCAACACTACCAAAGTGTGAAAAATAAACCACGGGCCCACGTAGGTTTATTACTCAAAGCCGAGTTCATGAACATACAAACAAGATGCTTTGTACACAATTTGCTTGAGAGCACACAGCACAGGACCCCGTTTTCCTTGATTTTACTTTGACGTGGGAGCCAGACAGACAAAAGAATGAGAAGCACAACACAGCGAGAACCGCGAGCCCCTGCAGTGCTCTACCTGCAATTATCAGCCCACTAACACATTTCCTAAAGACACAAGAACAGGACAACGCTAGCAAGTAAACAAATGTGCCCTCAAAGCAGCAGTGTTGTTCCAACTTTCACTCTGTAGGTTTTTGCAGGATAACAACATTGGCAATTATAAAAAAGTTACCGTTTAAATGCAGTTTAACAACTTTGGGACAAGTTACTGTGTAAAGGCGACATGGTGTAGTGTTTTGTTTCTTGGTAGTTGTTAATGTAATGGTGTGGGGTTCTGTGTTAAAACAACAGTATGTCTTGTTTAAGGTAAGTGTTACCTAAGCGCTAATGTATCCTGATGCATCCAGGACAATAGCAACAGACCGCCTCTACTGACCAAATGTGACCCTGGATCACAAAGTAGCACGAGAACATTTGTAGCCAAAAATACATTGTATGGGTCAAAATGATACGATTATGCCAAAAATCATTAGGATATTAAGTTAAGATCATGTTCCATGAAGATATTTAGTAAATGTCCTATACTCCTATACTTTTTTATTCTGAGTGGAAGCAGCAACATCATTAACAAAATGTCCGGAAACACGCCTACAAACGTCTCACGCTCCTGCCGCTCTTTGGGAATTACCCATTCAAGTTTGGAATCTATGTAAAGTTTAGAATTTCAGCTTTCAGGTCCATCTATTCTCCACAATGTCATTGCAGCTGTAAGCCAATAGAGAGCATTAAAACAAACCTGTTTCTTTTTAGCAACGGCCTGCTACAGCACCTCTGATTAACAACTTTAAAAGCCATTTTCTCAATATTTGATATGATTTGTTTTTTAATAGTTATATTTCGGCAAAATATTGTCCTAACAAACCATATATCAATAAAAAAGCGTATTTATTTAGATTTCATATGATGTAAAAATCTCAATTTCCAATATTCAGAAAATTGACCATTAAATTGTCCAGGGTCACAAATAAAATATCATTCTGTTTCAAACCATGTTAAAAAGGAAAACACCCATGAAACAACCAACCAATATACAGTAAATGTGTAAGGCCTTTGTCTAAACATCCAAGCATTCCACTTAAAATATCACATTTTTGTTTTGTTTTCTGTGCCTAATAAATATGCCAGTGATTCAGGTAGTAAGTGTTCACAAGAGATGCATGTTAATATCATGCATAAATAACCATCTGCTTTGTGATCAGATCACCTTGATGGATGTCAATACAGTCTTAAAGTGATCACTTTATGTAAAACGTTTTGTGTAATACAAGTCATCTCACACTATATGAATTTTCACTACTACACCAATATTTATACACCAAATTTACTTTTGTTTAGATTGTAAGAATGTGTTATTGTGCTACAGTGTTATGTTCCAGTGCTCGTGTAAACATGCCATTGAAACTATGACACTAGATTTTATGAGGGTGAGCTGTGCTTTTATGTGCTCAGTGCTTATGAGGTGAGAGCTGGCTTTAAACTTCCCATAACACTGAAGTGTCAAGTTATTGTTACAAACTCCTGTGCTTGTGTTTACTCAGCAAAAACCAGAGTCCAACAAACCAAACACACACACACACACACACACACACACACACACACACACACACAAACAACCTCTCCCATTTCACAAAATCTCAGCGAAGGAATTTGTACAGAAGCAGAGAAAGTTCACATTGGACTTCTTTCAATCTAAAAATGCCTAAAAGGTGTGAGAAGAGTAGAAGAGTGAGAAAAGAGAGGAGGGAATTAATCTGAATGCTCATGGAGGTCAATTGTCCTCAGTGTTTTTCTCAGGAGATGAGGAGATGCAGCCTGAAGCAGACCACTGCAGCTCACAGGGGGATTGAGGTCTGAGAGAGCCTCATGATTATTAGCGTAATTAAGTTTGTATGGTCATTACAGAAGGTTTAGATGAATAGCAGCCATGGCAAATTAAAATCCTATCCAAGGTGGAATACTGATTGAACCCCTAGCCACATTTGAATATTCTCTTATAACGAGAGAGGGAGAGAAAAGGGGGATTGAGAAAAAGAGAGATGGGTTTTAAGCAAAAAAAACAGTCCCACACATGGGCAATAATGTATGGCTTGAATGCGAGCTTTGCAGAAGAGCATTCCTGAGCCCAATCTGGTATGACTGTCAGTTTTTGGACTGCACACATTGGCAGAAGAAAAATTGTGCCTTGATTTTGTTTCTAACTGAACATTTTCCAAGCTACAGCCGAGTTTCTCGAGTTTCGGTACTGCACCGGGAAAGAAACGCAACAGCATCTGTCTTTTTTCTCATGGCTTTTGTAGTGCTAAGAGGTTACACAAAACTGAAACGCACAGTTGAACAAAAATTGGGGTTACGTTTTTTCCAACTTTTCCTTTCCATTCCATTTCTCTTGACTGTGCTGTACTCGTAAACACCACAAAGCTTCAGTTTGGAACATGAGCGTAATAACAAGTCATGACAAACCTCCCCAAGAGGTTGAGCTTGAGATTTGGGTTTCTGTCTGTCACCACTGTGTGTGCACCCTCTGCTGCTAGGTCTGTTTCTGTCATCCACAGTGCACAGAGATAGAGAGTTAGGCAGAGAGAATGACAGACAAAGAGAGACAGAGAATACAGTAATATGATGGAATGGGCTCATTCTTTGCTCTCTGATAGCTGTCGCTTGTCTGTCGGTAGGAGCCCGGTCATGCAGTGCGCTTACACAGTGGAGTGCCTGATGCATATCGCACAGAAAAATACAAGTACTAAATCACTGAGTTCAATCTGATTGGCTGGTTTCTTTGAAATTTCAGGAAGTCACAAGGACCAGTCAATAGATTTCTTAGTCTAGGAGATTCTAGTCTAGACTGGGAGATCGAAATCATCAAATCATTAAAAGGCATTCAGAAATCTTGTTAGAGGCAGTGGTACAAAAACAACACATCCTTACATATCACAAATTCAGAAAAATATACTGTACCCCAGCATAAACAGCGACAATAAGACCAGAAGCATTGCTGTACAGGGTTAATGCATGCTTAAGAGAGACCAGGGATGAGATCCTCAACAAGAAGCCTGACAGCGACACCTCCCTCTCTCTATTTCTGCCTAACTCATTTTCCCTCTCCTCTAAGAAGGGTATTTAGAACAACGCCCCAAAGGTCTTTTGTCTGTCTGTAAAGCAGGGTAGTCATGGGGGAAGAGAGACTGCTGGCTGTCAGGCCTGACAATGAAAAGCACACACACACACACGCACACAGCAGGCAGAACAGAGACACACAACGTCACTGTACCAAAGCTAATACACTTAAAAGAAAGTCAGATGATGAACTGAAAGACATGAAGAGTTTGCACACTGTCAGAAAGTTCAAAAGCTGATTTAGATCCTTCCCCTTGCTGAATGTCTTTAGTGAGTCAGCACATCTCTCGCTTCCCATGAGTACTGAATTATTTGCTGTTGATTTCAATTGATCATCTTTTTAACTATTTTTTTTATTTTGTCACATTTAACAGAGCAGTTAGAAAAAGGACAGGAAAGTTTTTGGGAGAAAGAAAGGTGGAATGGGATCAGGATTTGACAGATCTAAATTAAAACTACAGTTGCATAAACACTGTAGCTCAACGTGTCTAGGGTACATTAGATAACTTCAACTCCAGACATGCATGGCAAATAGTTAAATTAAATAAATGAGGTCACACGTCCAGTATTTGAGCTCTGTGCCTTTCACGCTGTGACAAAAACATTTCTCGCTAGTCAAAAATCATCCACCCTTTGCTTTTTCAGTGCAAACAATCTTAAATACATGAACTAATGTGCCCCTAGCTTGACGTTTCCGCCACATGGTTAAATGCATTGGGGAAAAGTTCCCACAGATTTGTGAAATGGCTTTCAAAGACTCTTTGAGGAATAGCGGAGTGTAGCGTTTCTGTAGGTTTGGGCTGAAAGTGATGGTGTAGACAGCAGAGGTTCAGTATAAGGAGGGAGGGGAGGAAAGGACAGGAGAAAAGACCTTTTACTAAAACGATTTGAAAACCCTGGAGGTAATAGTGGTTTTTATTACTTCTTGGGCTATTATTAGAATCAAGTAAAAATGTTCAGGTCATTAGGAGATAAAACAAGAAGTTTATGTGCAAGAAAAAGGAGCCGTGAAGATCTTGTTGACATCAAGCAGATCCTGATGGACTGTTTGGTATAGATGTTAAAATATAAAAAACATATGACTGTCTATGAAGGAAAGATGTGAGGAGACATATTTCAGACCTCCTGGAGAGATCGAAGCTTTTACAAAAGCAAATCTTGTCCAAAAAAGCAACAGTCCTGTCAATAAGACCGTCTCATCCATTCTGAAATGAGACATAAAGCATTTTGAAATCAGACATCAAAGAGCTTGTCTCTGGAAGGAGACAATCTTTCTCTTTTCTGCAAATGAGCAATCAGTCCAATAAAGACATGCAGAGCCTTTCAAACCATCACTGATATTTATGCAGTCTGTTCAGAACGCTCTTTTCATTAAAGTGAAGGAAAACTAGCGCACAAGTTTAAGTGGAGAGAAAAGAGTGCACAGCTTTAGCCAGAAGAGTCGGTGTGAACGAATAACGGAATGTGAGGAAAATTGTTGGTCCGAACACAAACACACTCATTTTCATGTGCATTTCATGTGTTGTCTCTTACATACGCTCAAGCTCACTGGATTTCTCTCTTTCAGCTCTCAGCCTCAAGCTCTGCTGCTTTTTCATCTGAAAGCACTGGCGAGAGATGCGATATCACTGTTCTGGTAAAAGAACACACACAAGCACAGACTGGGGAAAAAAAAAGGGAAATACAGAAACACAAAACGCCCTTAATCCGAAAATCCAAAAAATGTTTCAGTGTTGAGCCATAGCTGTTAGACAGATAGCTCTCGGAAAAATTGCGTCTTTAAATTCATTCCCTTTAAAGCGCCGGTACTGCTGCCAGATGTATTTAGACGGAAGGCTTTGCCTGTCGCGTCTGATGCTGTTTTTTCGGCATCCTGCCATGAGTGGTGCATTTGAAAGCTCATCTCTAGACCTCTGTTTCCTGTTTAGGTGGGTGCTCAGGGTCAGGTGAACAAAAAAAATAAAACAGTTTAATTATACGGAGCTTCCTAATGACCATTTAGTCGACTACACATTCATGCATTCCACTGATTACAAAATATAATCCATACTACCTAACATCTCAGCCTAATTAGATGTGATTTAACATATCATTATCTATCCTCAATTGCACGAGGTGACAAAATGACAGGCAATCAAAACATATTTGCTGTTTAATATAGAGCTTGCAGAGGTGGAACATTGGGATTTACTTACTGAGAATGGAACTCAGCAAATGACAAAATCTCTGGTTATGTGATGTTGACTGCACCGGCCTGGTTAAAGGAATAGTTCATCCAAAATGAAAATTCTGTCATCATTTACTTAACCGCTTGTCATTTCAAACCTGTATGACTTTCTTCTGCAGAACACAAAAGAAGATATTTTGAAGAATGTTGGTAACCATTGACTTGCACTGGTGTCAATACAATAAAAGTGAATGGTTACCACCGTTGCTCCAACATTCTTCAAAATATCTTCTTTTGTGCTTTGCAGAGGAAAGAAAGTTATACAGGTTTGAAATGACAACATAAAAAAAAGAGCACTCATAAATATGATTACTCAACACATCTTGAACACACCATAAGATTAATCCCTCCCTATTAATCTTATGGTGTGTTCAAGATGTGTTATACTTTACATAAAAAATACAAACTTTAGTATTTAACTTCACAAAACATCCTCATGCACGAGTCTAGACAAAGAAACATTTACAGTAAATGTATTCTGTCATTAATAATTCGATAAAGCCAATGAGATTGATGGCTGCCTGATGAGGTCACGTCTAAGTAGCTGCATCACTTAAGAACGACTGACCTTGAATTCAGTCACTCGCCTGCAGATGAACTCACAGCTTTTACCTCATACTCAAATACAATATCCACACACCGGCACCAAGCCAAACCACCTCGCGTTTAGTCTAAAAGGAAAGAAGCAAACAAAAAGAAAGCGAACGATAGAGAGTTTAAAAGTGAGGGGCTGAACAGTATGTCGACTGAATATGTAAATGTATAACAGAAACCTGTGGTTAATTATATGGAAAACAAGTTCTGTTTTAAAACCTAGCAAGTCGCCTGCTTAGACAGCATTTTTGAGCATCACGGGCACTTCCAAACAGGCAAGGCTGACAGAGAGGAGAGAAAGCGCAATAATTCCTGTTGTTTGTTTCTCATTCTGTTCTGCCTTTTGCTCTCATAACGCTATTTGTGGCTGTTTAGTGGAGAAATGGTCTGGGCAGTGCTGATGAATGCAGTTTCCCAGTGCTGATTTAAAATCCCATTAGGCTGTAATTACACTGGGTGAAAGTCCAGATCGTTTATGAGAGTTTAGGAGTTGCTTTCAAATGGAGATTCATCTTTTATTCTGCTGAATGAGCCTCTTAACAAAGTTTAGATGTATGCCATATGCGTGTAACAGTATTATGCTAATTTTAACACTGACTAAATCAGTCAATACAAACATGGAACTGCAAACGTTTCATTACGTTACCATGCATCTCTGTGTTCTCTCTACCCTAGACTACACCGAGGGCACATGAAGGCAGGTGGTGCGATGTGACTGACAGGTGTAACATGAGAGGTGATGCTCTACCTAGCAGGGTGAGCAATGGAATTGTCTTCAACGTCACTGTGCTGGGAAAAGACAAGGCACATCAATGTCAGAAGGGAGAGACAACTTGTCACAACGGCAGTGCAAACTCATTAATAACTGGATTTAGGGCCTAGAATATTCTGCTGTATAACTTACGCAACAACACTTTGATCCATGCATCATGAACACCAGCGCATGTGCATGAATGTATTTACAACCACAGAAAAAATTAGGAGACCACTATCCATTTTCATTTAATCGATGTTGTCATTCCAGTCCAGTGTCTCTTGAATATCAACAAAATCAAACCTCAGGAGAGACAAAGTCATCCAACAGCAATGTGAAAGACTGACAGCACGACAAGATGATGTCAAAAAGAGGTTATCACTTTATTATTTTTTTACTTTTCCAAAATACATGTAACATTTATTACTGTTGTTTTGCTTAAAAGTGAAAATAAAATTGCAGTATTTGAGAAATACAGAGCATCTTTTTTGTTATTTTGACCTGTTTCTCCAGTTTTCATTTTCTGCAAATAAATGCAGATAGAAATATAATTAAGGAGAATATTTGCGGCTGTATTACAAACGTTACAGAAAACCCACTGACTGTAACTCAACACAGACAAAATAAATAATTTCTACAATCCTAAAGTAATAAAATGTGGTTGAAAGAAAAATCTGTTTCTAAAATAGTAGTTGAATTAACCTTCAAAACTGTCATACCACACACAAGGATATGTTAGGATATCAAAATAAGTGCATTACAAAAAGTATAAATGTACACATAAAACATGCCTATTCTGAGTTTAGCAACTGAAAATAGGAAGAAAATAGAACCTTTTTGTCCTAAACACAAAAATTAATTAAAAAAAGTATGATTTATGCAAGAATTTAGCCAATAAAAACTGTAAGATCTGAAATAGGTTCACCAATCGATGTGCTGTTTCTAAGGTATCACCAGTGGCACAAAACAATCACAACCACACGGATGGGTTTCCTTTTTAATGCTAGTCAGAAAGACGCTGGTTAATGCTGTTTTAAAGGGTTATAGAGATGATGGAAATGGACAAGTGAACCTTAATATGTACAATATGACTTAACCTCATACCTCTTAGGCATTTCAGAATTCAAAGCCGTTTCAATTCTACTACAAACCCAACTCAAAACCAGGTCAGAATTTCAGGGTTTTCCACACAAGGAAGAAAAAGAGAATTAGAGAGAAAAAACAGACAGAAAGAAGGACGAGACCGCCCCCTCTCATCGGAGTGTATAAAAAGAATAGCAGGTGGCCTCCTCTAAGGTAGCCAAAGACCGAGGGCTATACAACAAATGTGTGTGAGTGTAGACTCCCCAGAGGGCGGCTTGGCCGTGTTTTTCCCTGAACCGTGAGGGAGACAGACCTGTGCAGATGCCATGAGCGATCTCATCACAGCAACCATTCAACAGTGCAGGCATGCACAACAACAACAAGAGAAGACAATGTGCTTGCCATTACGTTACATTACCATAATGGAAGCAGCCAGTCATCGTTCAGGGTGTGGCGTTATATCGGCTGCCACAAGGGGGGTTATATTTGGCATTAGCTTAAACTGTTTTTTATGGTCCGTTTTCTCTCTAGGTCATGCCAGAATAGCGGTGTAAACGGAATCTTGAGATGAGCAACTTAAGCGGACTACATTTTCTAGCTGAATAATAGCATGGCATTTCAAGGTAACTCTGCTGTCACAGTAATGCAAGACGTGGGGACTTAATGATCATTCAACGGACGTGTTGTGACTATAAAAGTATACTCAAGAAAAGATATTGTTTACTGAAATGCAAGTAACGTCTGGACAAATTCAATTTGTTCAACAACTCATATTCATGAAGCAATCTAAGCTTAACTTTGATGCGCAGTTCAGGAAAGCTATAGCACCTGCATCCAACCGCCTGGCTATTACTCTACAAATGGCCTCTTACATATCTTAAGATAAGGGTCCACTGGGTGTCTATGGCAACTGAAACCTCACAGCCTATAACACACCAAAGCCTGTTCAGAAGGAATATTTCTTGACAAAGAAGTGATTGCACTGATCAAAAGCTCTTTGATATTCAAATCATCTGGGTCAAGCAAGCGTTCAGTCTCTCATTGGTAGTCCGTGAAGCGTTTGGTGAGACAAAGCACAGTGGTTTAAGAAACTGAGGAACATTTGAATGTATTTATATAAAGTAAGGGTTGAACCGGGGGAACAGTTAATCATTTAAGATCAAGGAAGTGCACACAAGTCAATCAAATTGACCAACGTGTTGACAAGCTAACTTGCAGAGTGCTGGCCAGACTTCTATCAATATGTTTTGAAGCTTTTAACATTTTGAGGTCAAATCTTGACCCTTTTAATGTTTTACAATTTTTGTGCAAAATCACATTTCAGCATCCGTCTCTCTGTCCCCACTCTCTCTCTCTCTCTCTCTCTCTCTCTCTTTGTAGGAGCAGCAGTGTGTCTCTAATGAACATAGCTGTCGCTCGGCAGGTTTCTGATTACTGCATAACTGCTTTCAATTAGTTCAGAGCACATTAGCATTGCCAGTGTGAGTCACACTGGGTCCAACCCTTCTTCCACCACTTTTTTTAATGAAAAAATGTTTAAAGT
Organism: Oreonectes daqikongensis; assembly: GCA_026939265.1. Taxonomy (NCBI): domain Eukaryota; kingdom Metazoa; phylum Chordata; class Actinopteri; order Cypriniformes; family Nemacheilidae; genus Oreonectes; species Oreonectes daqikongensis. The sequence goes on along the minus strand of JAOTQM010000030.1, from coordinate 4,644,801 downwards.
TTAAATGTTTAAAGGAATGGCCTGATATCAACATACAAATATATAGACAAAGACCAATCGTCCAAACATTTGTGAAAGATCAATAAGTAAAGTTGTCCAATTGTATTTATATAATTATATATTGTCTGTGGAAGGCGTAGGACCAAAAACGTTCGCCATGTGTACGTTTTTGAGTCTACGTATTTAGACCGAGGGGGGCGCCCGCGGAGACTGGAACGTGTTTGCGGACAGCTCCGGGAACCCAGAACAATTTTGGTACCCAAATGTTGACAGCCATGATTGTTGCGTACCTTTACGAATTAGCTGAACGACAGCATGACCCAGCATCTTTTCGAGAACTATTTAAATTTTTTCAAAGTCATGAGCAAACTTTACACACTGACACATTATGCTACACAACCGAAAACTGGTTGCATCTAATCCCGTTTTAAATTTACTGTGGTTTCGCATTGTAGTAACGTTATTGTGCGCGTTCATATGTTATGGAGGAGGCGTGGCTTTAAATGGTGAATGTCAGGGAGGGAGTGGGAGAGAGAGTTCCGTATGACTTCACTGCTAGTTGGCTAGAGTTAGCATTTTCCAAGATTGGATTCACCGCCTTTAACAAATTGAAGACACACAATAAACACAAGTAACAGAACAATGTTTTTTTAAAGATTTTTTTGTAATTTTTTAAACAATGTTTCAAGACCTAGTAAGATCCAATGTAAGGCAGCAGCTTTAAGCCATACATAGGTTTTTCTGTGTCTTGAAATTGCTAAACATGCTAACTTAAACCTGATTTTGCAATTATCTACTTTGGTGACATTAACCATTTTTATAGATTGAGCTATTTTCCTCATTATTTTTGAAATAAATCTGACTTCCAGCTCAAACTAGAGAAAAAGAAAGCTAGCGAGAAAAAGAGACAGAGAGGGAAAGAGAGACAGAGAGGGAAAGAGAGAGGGAAAGAGAGAGAGAGAGAGAGAAGAAATAAAAAAGGAATAAACTAATTCAGTCTGGCTTGATGACACAAAGCAGAATTGTACTGACTCTGGGCTTTATAATCACTCCCCAGGAGACCAGAGCAACACTTACTAGTGTCACAGAGTTATGAACACACTGACATCCTACACACACAAAAAGCGCACAGAGGGTGTCAGATATGTACAAAAAATGAAACTGCATCCAGCTATAGCAGCAGCAGGGAAACACACACACACACACACACACACACACACACACACACACACACACACCTCCATATTAATGTCGCTCGTAATATAAATATACTGTAGGCAAAAGTAAAAAGAGTTAAAGCATATTGTAAAATAATCAAATGAAAAGGGTGTGCGCACACACACAAGCAAACAGCTGGAGACACACAGACACATTCTACGAACAGTGGGAAGGGTCTCAGGATCCCAGACTTCATGCAGTTCAGGGTTAGCAGATAGACTCCTTTACTGAAAACAAACTCCTGCAAACCTCTCGCACACAAGCAGTTCACCCGCTACAGAAAACCCATTTGAGCTCATTATATTGAAAGGTTTGGAGTCTTGGCTGTTGGAAGTGGTTGCATATTGAGAAACTCCAGTATAGCATAAAACTACAAAACAGAAAAAAAATTAAATTAAATTAAACCATTATCTCATCAACTACATATACAACCTAATTGTCCATGTAAAGAAGCTGGACTGTAATTTTTCGTTTCGTTATTTTGAATCCGTCTTTGTTCTCGTTCTTCATCCTGTAGCTAATTGGGAGAGAGAGACAGCTGGTAAGGGATTACAGGTCTCCTGTTGAAATCTAGCATGAAGAAAAAAGCTGTGTTCAGAATAGAATACCAGTTTACTACTAGCTGCATATTGTGTGGTACTACTTGTTGCCTAGTTTTTGGTAGTATGCAAAATAAAGCACATTATGTATTATACATACAACATCGCAGTGTGCTCTGCATGTTTTGGCAAATGTAGTCCAGTAAAGTAGGTTATTCAAGCAAACATAAAACTGACATACTATGCATAGCGTACATACGATATATTAAATTCCTTATCTGTTTATTAGAGAGAGAGAGAGAATGGTGGGTGTTGATATTTGCTTTGTTTCACAAAGGTAAACCTCAGAGTAATAGAGGAGAACTCAGCCGTTTACGCCACACTCCATCCAACAAGATTAAAGAAAAAAAAATGGATGAGCGCAAAAAAAGAAATTGAAGGATAAAAGGTAGGAAGGGTTTAGATCATCACAAAATTGATTTTTACAGGTGAATGCATGAATGCCTTACTAGATGGGCATATGAAGAGATGGATCAATATAATAAAGTATATGGACATTACACTAGAGAAACACAACGTACACAAAGATGCAAGAACAAAAGTGGCTCACATAGCAAATGACACTGAAATTAGCAACATTTGCTGTTTTTACAGCAGATTTTAAGCAGCAATGGCAACAAACCTATTATGACAAAAACAGTAACATAGTACATGTTGTAAGTAGAATGAGAAGAACCATGTGGTCAATGAGAGAAACCACACAGAAAAGAGAATAAGAGACTGCAGGGTGATTTGACTTTTTGACCTAAAACAACCAAAGCAGAGATTCATGCATATTTATTTTAACATAAAACATGATCATAAAACACATTTTGTAGTTTGAATAGCGATCTGCCTCATAAATTGGAATTAATGGTATGTTTCATGCACGTGTGTGTTGGGAGTGTGGCTCCTTTGGGAGGTTTCCGGTAGCACTAAATTAGCCCTTACAATTAGAAAATGTGCGCTAGGAGTCCAGGGAATGATTTCAGCTCTCCCATCACACCCAATCTTAAACATGAGGGCCTGACCCCACTACATGCTCCATTCGCTTAAACACACCGAACCCCTCATTAACTAACCACACAGGGGCCTCTGTCTCACACAAACACACACCGCAGCATATTAAACAAAAAACCATTAAGAAACACACCGAATGTGTTTTTATTGTCCGCCATATAAAAAAATGAATAAAAGGGAAATGGACTGAATAAAACAGCCGTGGTTTGAGGTGCCGAGATGTCCTCAATGAGGTCCTGTGCTCGTCAGGCTGGGTTTAAAATACCATCCTTCACTGAGGCTTTAAATGAGAAAAACACAACAAGGGCAGCCAATTAATTTGTCTTTGATTAGGTTATAATGAGAGTTCACCGCCATCTCCAGTCTGGGTCACTTGTTTTGCTTTGGTGGCTCGCTGGCAAATTAGCAGCTAGTGAACCTTTGTCTCTGGAATATAAAAACTTTCACAATTAGGAGCTGTAATTGTTCACTCACGTTACAATTCGACTGTGGCTGTGAAAACAAACCTGTAAGTGCACCCATTAAGACACATTTATGATGCCATGGCCAGTCTGGCTATCCAACAGTGTGAGATAAAGCAGGTGAAACCAAACACCATGAACACTGAGAACCACAACACAACGTTCACCCAAAAATGAAAATGTTATCATCATTTAGTGACCCTCTTGTCATTTGAAACCTTTATGACTTTTTATTTGCAAGTGTTCGGTTACCAACAAATAAACCAAAAAATACTTTTTTGTGTCATACAGGTTGAACTTTTCCTTCAAGCATGAAGTAGAAAAAAAAGACTTAGGAAAAAAGTAGGAAAGCAAGTAGGATGAGGTAGAAGTCGATACAGCTCTTAGCAATCTTTCTATCATGAAACCACTACCATGACATCGCTAAAAGTACAGCACCACGGGTCATACACGTTCTTTTGTAAAGACGTGAGTAACAGTAAAAGCAGAGAAGGCCGATCATCCCTCACTATTGTGTGAATTCCGCTTCTGACTGTAAAAACACTGCCAGCGACAGCTGACCTTTGTCCTGATTAGGACAGCGATTTGGCCTTTGCCATGGCAACGAGGGACAGACGTTGAGCCGACGGCTCCTCTGATCATGTTTGTGTCAGCGAGGCCGCCGTGGACATCTAACCCTTACCCTGAACCAGAGAACAGGTGTTTTCAAACCTTCAGAAGGATTGCGAGACACACCGGCGGTATAATAATATCTGAGTGGAGCAGGAATGACAGTGTAACCTGTGAGACGGTGTAACTGACAGGGCTGTTGATGTAGCTGGCAGGAACAAACCGTGTATCTCCCTGAGGAGCTGTCATCACATTTAGCCAAATATATCAGCATGGCATTACTGATCCACAAAACACCTGCTTGGCCGAGTCTCTACAGAGAAACGAAACACCTTCACGCTTTCTCTCTCCCTGTTTGTCTAATGTACATACAAACACAATCGCTTTGCGCCACACACTTATCAAACAAAAAAACAATTTCATCTAATTCCCAGACGGTCCGCCCACTCCTTCCCCTTCTCTTAGCTACCGTCAACAGCCCATTGCCTCTGAGCATCCGTGTCACTTCCTGTTTGTCTCAGCGTTTCCGCGCCGACCACTGGGGTTCCTGGCGGGGAAGTGGGCAGGAGCCATCGGAGGCATAACGTATTTCCACGGAAACGCAAGGTGATTGATGGCTGAACCTGCTTACCTTGGGCTGCTGACTGACAGCGACAGAGCAGAAGAGGCTTTTACTGACATTTGTCATAAATCAACTACAATTTCATCAGAGAGAGAGAAAACGAGAGATAGAGAGGCCTGTCATCTAAGCCATCTGTTATCACTCTACACTTCACATCTCTCTCTCTCTCTCTCTCTCTCTCTCTCTCTCTCTCTCTCTCTCTCTCTCTCCATCCTCCTCCTCTTCCTCTGCTTGAACACGCACAAAGCTAAAGCATTGATGTGTTTGCTGGCAGGTGCCTGATGTAGGCATAGGTCAGGATGCTGTGGTACGGTGGTGCTGCTACAGGTCGCCTCCGTCTTTAAAGTAAACAAGACATTTAGAACTGACCTTATTTACTTAACACACATTCCTAGTCATAAGCATCATTCACTAATGATTGTAAGATGTAATGAATTGCTGTGACTGTAAAACAGCTTTTGAGCTTCCTGTTGTAGATGATGAAAAAGTTCTTAAATAAAAAATGTATATAATATAATAATATTTAATATGATATTATACTATTCATTGCTAATTTTTATAATAATAAAAGCTATCCAACAATAGTAAATAATAGTGATGTTAAATCGATTTATCGTGATAATAAATGTTTGTGTTTATATAATATGTGTATGGCATGCACAAACATGCATGTAAATATTTATATAAGTAGTATATATTTACATTTATACATAATGTAAATTATATTTTAATATACATTTATGAAAATATTTGCTATATATACACACACACACCAATATATGTTGTGTATTTATATATACATATAAATATACACTCCACACACATATATTATATAAACACAAACATTTATTTTGGAATCAATTCATCGATTAATCCATTTGACACCATTAGTAAATGATGCTAGAAAAAACGTGATCCATTAAAATATGGTAACATGCTCTGAAAAGTGAAGCCACAGTGGTGCTTCATTAGTGGAGTAAGTCCTGACATTCAGGTCTGGCTCCACTCTGGTACAAAAGACCCGTTTCAACCAACCCCCAATGGAAAAAAATCAAGCATTTTTATCTCAACGAATATCCTGCTTTACACATATTACCAATGTAAAAAGGCTTGTGAATGCTATTCGACTTTAAAACTGACCCAGACAACACAACAAAGCGCAAACTGGCATCCCATTCACCCCCGTCCCACTAATACGGACATCTCATAGGGCATCGTGGCCTAACCATCTCTGACAGGCTGACAAATTACATTATGCTTTATCGGGAGACCCGCGACTCATCTGGTAAGCTATTTTCTAAGGCACTTAGGTAAAGATCCCACTCATGCACGTGACCTTTCAAACAACCGGACTCTGCTGTGGCATTCCGAGTGGCTCTAAAGAGAGCAGCCTGTGGTGTAAAGGCCAGATCTTTCTTTACAGATATGCAGAACTAATCAGCTGCTACACGAAAGCGTCAAACGGCGACGGGAGGCACAAAACGTAATGGAGTGAAGAGAGATATGTAAGGTTCAAAAAAACGATACAAACACACACCGGCTTACCTGCAGTGTGTAGTCGTTGAAAGCACCGAGCCGAAAAGCAAGCAGCATCCATCACTCCTGTCTGTTCCACCCAGCCACACACACACCTGGCTGAGCAACATCTGCACAAACACATCTGCCGCTCCCTTGGAACCCTTTGAGAAACACTGAGCGCCTGCGCTACGGCGGGAATAGTCAGGGCCTTGCAGCCGTGAATATATTTACAATTTGTACGACTGTTAGTTCTGGTACTCTAATTGGATCAGGTGCACTGGTCAAGCTGGCAGCTCAAACTGGTCAAGATTTGTTCAATTAGACAGGAAGTGCGAGAACGCATCCATTCAGAGCTGTACACAAAAACGGGATGTTGAACAACACTGTTGGAGAATGGATTTGTTGAATCTTACTACACACTAGAGATTCAGACACGCGTGCAGAATAGTAGACTACAAATGTGTGAGACAAACAATACTATTGTAATTGTGTTCTTTGCCTTGACATCTTTAAATCTGTTTGCTATTGACCGCCCCACAGCACGACAGACGCTCTGTTCAAAGCAAGTTCAGAACAGCTGTGCCGTTGTTGTTGTTTACTAATCTCCCCTTGCATCTTTAAAAGAACTATTAGACTCACAAAAGCAGACGTCAATAGTTTTTTCCTCCTGTGTGGTTTCTTTCAGCAGAATTAAGAGGATTAGAGGTATTACATTTGCTGCTATTAAAAGTAAGGCAGATGTAGAGACATAAAGCGAGAAAATCGAGGGGGGGGGGGGCGAAACTCATCTGAACTGTCAACGTGTAAAGTGGAATTTGCACATGAAAACGCCGGTGTTGAATTTGCGCATTTGATAATTCTGACGTGCGGGTCTGCGAGTGAAGTGATCAGAGACGCCACCGTCTTCGTGATCTATTTTTTACGCTCTTCATCTCTTCCCTGCAGGTAATTATCTTTTAAAGATGAACACTCTGGGTTGGGCTGCCTTGTCCCGGTCTGCATCAATGTGTGTGTGTGTGTGGGGGGGGGTTCTTGCATGAAGGTAAAAGTTGGACTTCTTTAGGTGCTTCTTAAAAATGGTTAGATTTTATCTGGAAAGAAGCTAAAAAACACATTATTAATATAATAATAATAAAACATCTTTCGAACAATCTGACTGTGAAAAGGCAATCGATCAATTCAACTAACTGGCCATTTTGAAAATGTAACTACCTAAGCAAAACCCAGCCAAATGTCAGCAAGACATCAATACATATTCAGCACCAAACAATAGCTCTCAATCACTATAAATACACGCATGAACATGCCTGAACGCATGCAAATGCCAGCACGCTGCAGGAAGAGGCCTAATTGCACGCCATCCTGATAAATCACATTTTCATCTCCTGTCTGGACCATACACCTTTCCTTTGATGGATAGGTTACACGTGTCCCTCTCCTCCTCTAATACTACTCCGCCATCTCTCCCTCCTCTCACTATTGTTCCTCCCCTGTTACAGCACCAGAGGCGGCAAGATTTAGAGGATTAGATGCAGGAACGCTTGTTCTCTTCTCTTTCCCCCTATGCCTCGTTCTCTATCCTCTCATCTTCCCCGAACAAAAGCGGATTTCAGCCATTAAAGGTGCGATAATCCTGAGAAGATGGGATGAGGTGGAAATGGGTACGTGAGAGACAGAGATTGAAAGAGAGAGAGAGTTTTCAGCTGTGCGGAGGTTTGTGAGGTGGCAGATTTACGCTTTATAATTCAAACCACAACTGAGGTCAACCGATCAGTTCTTTGAAAAAATTTACTTTGGCCATAAATCAACATCCTATTAGTGCAAAAGATGCTCTAAATATTCAATGGAAATTAAATATTGATAAAATCATTTTAAAAAAGTACAATGATAAAGAGACTAAAACAAAGACTGCAGCATGTCTTGACTTACATGTCAAAAAAATGTTTGGCCAATGTAAAGCTTAAATTGTGCAAGAATGAGCAGCGAGACACACACACAGCTGGATACACGTGCATGTTTACAAAATAAATCTCAACTTCCAATGTACTTTCACGTGTCCACATTTTATGAAAATAGCGTGGGGAAGCTGTCATTCACAACAGTGAATTCATTTGTGTTTTTCTCAGGACAAACTGAGCTAAGATTCCAGAAAAGCAGTGATGTGGCTGGCATATGAGAAATACAAGCCTAATATTACTGTTTAAGCAGAACGCGTGTGGTTTCCTCAGGGCATCTCATGGCTGACGCATCCGTCAGGCAGATTTTACAAAGCTTTCTCTGTCTCATTTCTGCAGTTTCTCATTCATTAGCCATCGACCAAACAAACACCAACATGCAAAAATGCAAATGACAAAGTCGCACACGGGCACACACATACACAAACCCAATTTCTCAGAAAAGGCTAATTTAATATGAAAATGGGAGTTAATGAAGACCAACGTAATTGCCTTTTATCTTCATTAGATGAATGGAAAACTCATTGTGCGTTAAGGGTGAAAAGTGCTGTTCTCCTGCATCTAGCAAACAGCGTTTAGATTGTGTGACTTTTAAAAGGGACTGAAAAAAGAGAGGGTACTGCCTACCTAGACAGCATTTTAAATATGGTGAGAAATGTTTATTATAAATATGTTTACGTTTAATTTAATACTAGAATTAAAGGGGTAGTTCAAAAACAAATTAAAATTCTGTCATCATTTACTCATTTTACTTGTTCTGAACAAGTTGTTCCAAACCTTCTGCTGAACACAGAGAAGATATTTGGAACTGTTTGATTTCCCACATTCTTCAAAAAAATCTCCTTTTGTGTTCAACAGAACCAATATATTTATACAGGTTTGGAACAACTTGAGGGTGGAAAAACTGATGATGAAATTTGTGTGAACTAATCCTTCAAAAGGGGTAGGTAAATAAAAAAATAATAATTTTAGTTTATTAGATTATCACATTGTCTGAATCAAATCACATATTTGCATTGCAACTGCCTATGTAGGCAGTAGAAGCAAGATATGATTTAGAACAGAGCTAGTGAGTGACACAGAGAGAGAAAGAGAGAGTGCAATTGATGGAAATGAAATGGATTTGTTAATCTCTCAAGACCAACACAATGGAACGTCAAGCTATGTAATTACAATCTGATGCTTCCTGTGAGAGGCTGTGCAGCATGTCACTGCAGATGTGTCTAACTGAATATACAGCAATGCCTGCTAGAACTCACAGAACACAAAACTCATGCCACACAGACAACTAATACAAAAATCTAAAGACAGAAAAAGCAGAGAGAATTGCCACGGAGCAAGTGATAGAAAATAAAAGCAACTTTGTAAATTCTCTGTGGAAACCACCTGTACCTCCACCTGTCACCTGCAGATTTGCTTAAAAGATTTGCCCCATACATGATATTTGATGAGATGATGTTAATGAAGTCTAGCAGTGGAACGGTCCCGGCAGGGATCGCTTTTAAACCGATCAGATGCCTAATTTATACCTTAGAGGGAGGTGATCACAGCACGCACTGCCCTCATGATCTCAACCTGCCTAGGGGAGCACAACTAGGACTAAGCCCCCAGGCCACAACAAGGGGCTGAAGACGGTATTAAGAGCCCATTGAAGGGAGGGGATCTGCCCCACGGGCAAGCGCCTGAGGTGTAAACCACCCACCAGACACCCCAAAACTAATTTCACTGAAGCGAAATGTCACTAGGCTCCGCCCGCAGGCTGTGGATCAATAGGAGGAGGAGGCAGGAGTCAGGGTGGGGACACTGTGCAAGCCAATGAGACACGGATCCTCTAAAAGCCTCAGATTGGGGATGTCATGGTCTGGATTTGAAAAGGAGTTTGAGGATGATGCCAGTCAGGCTGAGGGAAGCTTTCATTATTTTCAGAAGCCGTGTCATAAAAAGCTTCTGAGGATTTGACTATGTTACCCACCCGTAGAGCTCGAGCTCAACATTCGTACTTCAGCGCTGGTAACACTGCAAAAACCATCCACACCCTCTTTTGCTCCCTCTCCCTGGCGCAAACCGATGGCACAAACGACCTCGCTCAGCATTCAACATGTGTCTCCCCGCGCAACCAATCCACTCGGTCGGCCACTCTGTTGCTATGGCAACCTCCGTGGCATTACAACGGGACGTGCGCCAGACAGAGCACCCGCTCTGCATAGCCCACCTCAGATCAATCTCTTCTGTTACTGAGGAAAATGGAGGAAACGAGTGAGTGAGAGAGAGAAAGATGAATGGATAATTAAACAAGGGCCATGATTAGTACCTTCTCAACCGCTTCAACAAATCAAATCAGAGTGTGATTTGCCTAAACAAATCAAAGCGCTTCAGCTTTCCTTTCACCCTGACATGTTCTTTTCTTTTAGCAACTGCTTTGTGTAACCACGTACCCCTTGCTCGTAATTCAGACTTGTTTATTTCAACTTATCGTACCTTTGGATGACACACAGAGATGGCAGGTGTGTATGGGGTCTGGGTTCGAGAATCATGAGGTGAATTCACAGCATAGGGCGTGTGGAGGTTTGTTTAATACGGATGGAAGCATGCCAGCCGTCCCTCCCTCATGCCGTGGTGGAGAGAGAGATATCTTGTGTTGAGCGGTTATGGGAGGGGTAGGTCTGTATGCGGCTCTGAGATAAGAGGAGTATAAAATTCAATTAACTGAAAAACCCATACAACAGCATTCACCCACCCCTCTAATTTTTATTATTCTCTCTCTCTCTCTCTCTCTCTCTCTTTTAATCTAAAAATGACGTGTTTTGATTGCAGACCAAACCTGAAGTTTCTGACCAAATCTTTACAAGAAAGACAGAGAACCATCTGAAACATGCAAACGCCACTGATATACTAAAAATCAATACTGTATGTCTAATAAGCATACTTGAACTTAGCTTGATGTGAAAAATGTCACATTAATAATACAATTGCATGTGTGACTTTTTATAATGCAGTATATACCTGCACACCCACAGAACTAATTTCAAAGGTCGGAAAGCATGTCCATCATTTGTTTTAATACAAAAGGATGTGAAAAACATAAATCCTGTTATTTCCTGTACCCATATTGACTCACCCAAGCCTATATTTCATTCTCACCATCATTTCACTACTACAACTAAATCGGAGTCATTACTCCACTGACTAATGTGAAAGTGGTTTCTTTCCTCATTTCAAATCTCTCTCTCTCTCTCTCTCTTATTTTCTTTCTTTTCCTATTCACTAATCCAGTTGACATCTCTTTCTCATGAGTTATTCTCCGTGTCCATCTCTTCTTATCCACAACTGTACTCTCCTCTCTATCTGTCTGGTCTCTCCCGGTTGGAGCGCTTGGGTCCAGCGGAGGGCCTATCAGTGTATCCTGCATTACACGCTGAGTCATTGTGAGGTTTGTATGGAGGAAAGGAGAGTAATCAGAGATTAGCCAGCCACCCAGAGCTCAGTCTGCCCTCTGTCAGAAGGCTGATTAGGGCTCTTTCCCTCTCTCTGCTCCAGCACTACCTGCTTCCTTTTCTTTCTTCTGTTTGTCATGAGAGTGAGAAATTATCAGAGAAAGAGAATGTAGGCCAAGAATAAAGATATAATTCAACTAAAAATGGAAAGAAGAAAATTCGGTCAATACTTGCATACCCTCATGTTATTCCAAATATTGTCTTCTTGCATGATGACAAATGTATAGGATAAGGTCAGAGATACAACCAAAGGACTAAAGGACAGAGGACTAAACAGGTAATCCATCGTACTATTGAAAATCTCAAATCTGGCTTTAGAGAACATGGAATATAGTAGAAGAAACACATATGGACAACTTGTATTAAAGTTTCAATGATGCATTATTTTCGGGATGAACAAATATGTAAATTTTGGCCGAAAACAGTAACTCATAATTCATTACCAAATGGAAGCCAATATACATTTTTCTAAGCATGAAACAAAAAGCGTTTACAACATTGTCAACAGAAAACAAGGTAACAGTTATCTAATCTCTTTTTTTCAAAAATCACCAAGCCTATCTTACACTAGTTAAAGATTGTTTACCTTTTTAACTTTTCTGGTATAACGTTTATTAATTAAACAAATTATAAATGATCTTCCAGTGCAACCCAAAAGGTCTAACAGGTCTCAAGTCAGAAATCATTCAACCAAAGGAAATTATTTATCGGCTTTAATATATCGGCATGATTCTGATAGCATTAAAAACGACCATTTATCGACCGATATCGGTATGACTGATAATATTTCATGCATCCCTAATTATTTTTGGTATAAACAAAATCTAACATCTTTTTTATTATTGGTAAATTTTAAAGCGACAAAAATTATCTTCGCAAAACAAAAAAAGAAGGTTCAAAAGAGTATACATTTTCCTTATTCATCTGAATAAAAAAATTATAACAAATAATGACCCTCAACAACAGCCTCCATAACCTGTTTAGCTGTGCTCAGTTGAACTCATACTGCATTCTGCAAGCATTTCGATGCACATTAGTATTCAACTTCCCCACATTGCTAGCTTTCATTAGCCTATAACTCCTCAGCACACCGCTCTGGTTTGAGAAACTTCAGCATCTCTTACAAACAACACTTCCCTTCCTCAAAAACACACAAATCTTCACATCTCCAGCCGGCAAGGTGAACAATCTATCCTCGCACAAACTCGTTTTAAACAGATGAACAACAAGAGTCTTGTGAGGAGAGAACAGCTTTGATTTACAGGAGATGCAGCCAGCGTTCAGAAAAACAGCTCAACGGCTGTGTGGAGATGGATGAGCGTGTAGAGAGCTGACAGAGGACACGCTGTGTTTGTCCAGCCCTGAGGAGTTTAATGGGATCAGATTTGATCACACTGCGTATGACATTTTTGCTATTTGCGAGATGCCGAAACTCAGTTTTTTACCGCACGAAAGTACCGGAGGAATGCGTGGCCGAGAATGAATGCGTGCGCGTGCATTCAGCCAATGTTCCTCAACGGGTTCTTCTTGAATTAATCTTTTACTCTAATGAAACGCAGAGGCCCCGTATGTGAGGTGCAGATGATGCATTGCTCTAAAACATGGATAAATCAAGAGTTCTGACAGTCCAACTTTTAGAACAATGACATGTAGCATCAATTAGAGAGCAAGAAAGAGAGGAATGCAATTCTCTCTATTTCAGTTCACTGATTAAATATTGCTTTTCCTCCCCCTTTCTTTGCTTCTGTCACATTAGAAGGAGAGAGAAGGAAAAATGAGACGTCTATGGAGCACTTCACTGCTTTGATAGGGGGTTTAAATAAAATCCTGCATTGATAGGCGCTGCGCACACCCGATTCATCACGATAAATCCATTTAAGAAATCAGATGAGGTGTGTAAAAAACAAAGCCGTATATTTATGCACTTTTACAACGATACTTGTTCAAACCGTCTAACCGATAACAATGCAAAGTTTCTGAAGCTGGAAATCTGACAAGTCAGCTGCGTCCTCTTAGTAACTGCTAGTGCATGATTAAAAGAGCTGATAAAGTACGCTTTTCTTAATGTATGTACTGTTTACTAAATGCCACAAAACTATATATCACAGGATCTGTTTTGGCTGTGTTGCAACAGCTTGCGGGCTCTCAAACAAGTCTGGATCGGGAAGTGATAAATGCCACAAATCCAGAACATACTGGGATAAGTTTTATATTATTTCTGTTTTCATTCTTGTACTTTATTTTTCTCCTCTGCTGTAGGCTCTCGAGCCTGAGAGATGGGATGAGGCACAAATGAGAGAGAGAGAGAGAGAGAGAGAGAGAGAGAGAGAGAGAGAGAGAGAGAGAGAGAGAGAGAGAGAGAGAGAGAGAGAGAGAGAGAGAGAGAGAGAGAGAGAGAGAGAGAGAGAGAGAGAGAGAGAGAGAGAGAGAGACAGAGACAGAATATATCACTAAACCTCTTGCCTGAAGCACATTTTCTCTACATCAGCAGTGTGGCTCTCCAGTACAGCCTGACAGAGTATAAGCCATTTGATGCTATAAAAAGGATTTCATAATAGACGCATTGCCTAAAATAAAATCATTTGAGACATTTATTTTTGTGTGTACTGAAAGGTTTATAATGTGGTTAGAATTATATAACCAGATTATAAGGGGCGAAACTGTAATTTACGGTCTCTTCGCTTAAGCCTTTTAAGAAAAACAATTCAATCTATGACTTTGCAATTCATTATATTTCATATATATTTTCAATTTCCTAAGAAGTTAAAATGGGATTACGCTAATGAATGGGCATCGCTGAAAAGAAGCAAGGGCAGTCATGCTGGTTGTGATATGACATGGTGAAGGCTTTAGCTCATTAATATTTATCAGACATTGAGGTAGGATTTTAAGTACTGTTCAGACATGTAAGCTATTAATATCACACGGTTTGTTAACTGACAAGTAATGTAAAGAATATTATTTTTATTATAAATCCTTTAAATAGGATTTACCATATTCAATTCATCAGACAGACCAGCTCTAAGTTCGCTCAAATGTGACCAAGTCTGCATTAAAATGGTTTGGGACAAAACTGACCAAAGCAAAAATCATTGGGGGCACATCCCTACAGTAAAGGACACCTATGGACCAATGGTTCCCAATTAACACATGTCCAAGATTATACATAAAATCAATCTTGTCCATCAAGTGCTTCCATAAAACCTTTAGCACTGCAAACCTTCCACTGGTTTCATTTACCAAGCGTGAAGTGACCTTTCCCAGCAAGCTATAAAATCAATTTCAAGCTCTAATTCAGAAATATGTTACATGATCATTGCTGGGTGGAATATTAATCAGTGGGTAGAGCCTAACTGCTCTGTAAAAAACAGTTTTCTGTCTCCATCAAAGACAGAGGTTAAAGCACTTCTTCTCTAACATACGTATCAGCACAATAGGGCACCTGCAACGGGCAGCAAAGGCAAGAGTGACCTGGAAAGCTACAACTGGGTTTCTTAAACCAATTTCTGTGTGGACTCAAAGCACTCCATGCGGTCAAACACAATCAATCCATCATTTCTGAAGCCCAAGCCCCCTTAAGAGCCGGGCCGCTCCCTCAATCCATTCACTTTCTCTCTTTCTGTTGAAGGTCTTATCCTAACCCTGGTCACTCAAGTCATAAAGCATCTTTATCTTCATCCAGAGGAAAAAGACAGGTGGAGGGATGTGGGGTTACGGTAACACTTAAAAGCTTTAAGTGTTGCCCCAGGCTTAGATGAAGCCAGAGAAAAAGGGGGAGTGATGCAAGAGAGGTTCCTTAGAGGCTCCTAAAGTAAGAGAGGGACCGTGCGAGAGCTTTTACCCCTCAATCTTGACCACAGCACAGTTTTTAGGTGTGTATGCAGTGCACAAAAGATGCGATGTATGAATTTGTAAGTGTGTTTTGACCCTAGCATTTGTATTCGTGACTGGCTGAGAGGAACAGACAAATAGGCGGTAAAAAGCACAAGTCCAACGACCTGAATCTCAATAGATTACACACGCCAGGGCTCTTAAGCTGACGATCCATCCATTTGTGTAAAGGGAATATGGGCCTCCTCGTTCCCATAAGCCTTGCAGGAAAATGCAATATCCACTCCTATTGCTCCGGCCTGTGTCGGAGAAGTCTGACTGGCTGACAGACACAGCGACACATATTCTACACATGCCAACAATGGGGACATTCCCCCAAACAAACACAAGTGGCCTGACCGGTTCATTTTTTGTGGTTAATTACAGTGTCTCCTTTTGCAGATGTGTCTGATTTTAATTCGCTTTTCTGCTCCGCTGAAGTGTGAAACACTAAAGCCCTGGAGATCAATTACTGAGGGGTATTTACACTAAAGAAAGGCAGAGGGGACATGAAGGAGGCTGACATACTCAGAGCACACGTTCCGTTTCTCGGCCACTGGTCTTTTCCCATTGCACTTGTTATACTGTCAATCGACTGTCAAAAAACACAGACCGCAGAGTTCTACACACTTGAAACCACTCAGAAATACACTGACACTGCGCTTGTCTATATACAGTGCAAACTTATTAGACCACCACGCAATGTAACCGTATTGGTGATTACCAAAATATTTTATGTTTCAATAATAATCTCTTAAATCACATGAGTATTTCAAATAATAAAATATAAATGTTGTTATCCATGAATTTTCTTTTTTTCTTTAAGACAGACATACAAATTGTATAGAATCTTATTTACTTCAGATGCAAAATTAGAGTTATTTGCTTGCAGTTCTTAATAGAAAAATAAGTTTTAATGGTTTAATGTTATGCTTGATCAATTTATGATTCTAAAAGCTGAATATGCTGGCTCAAATTTGAGTAAAAAAATGTGAAAAACACTATTCAGTTGTTTGGCTTAATACACCATTGCCTTGGAATCACAAGGTCCTATCTGCATTCTGAGCAAGTTTTTACATTCCATTTGTAGATTTTTTTTACCTAGTCCTAAAATGTACACAACATAAAAAAACATCACATAATGTAAATATGTTCTTGCAGAATAAGAATATTTAAATAACTCAATTCTGACAAACATGTCAGATAGAGCCTTATTATTCCAAGGCAATGAAATAACAATCACATTTTTTAACAGAAATTGTTTTAATAGATTCCTAAAATTTTTGTGTTTTTTCTTTATGACGACAGGTGGTTTAATACATTTGTTAGGCACTGAAGAAATAACCACAAAAAACTTTCAAAGAAAACTCTTCAGAGACTGACAACCCTGAGCAAAAATAACAAGCTCAAGTAAAAATAAAATCCAATTTGACATTATTTACTTTCCTAATATACTTGCTTCTAAAATAAATATGTATGTAATGCAGCCCTTCAGACGTCTCATCAACAGTTAATACGTGGATAGACATCTGTGATAGAAGGTAGGGCATGAGGAAATAATGATAGACATTACCATAAGGGTATGTCAAGATGGTCGTAAGGGTAAACTTGACATTCAGCCTCTACGTCCCGGTCAAAAAGCCTCAAATATGGATGCGGAGTTACCGAACTGAGCATTTCTCTGAAATCTACTGCAGACTTGCATTCAGATCTCCATTATGGTAAAAAAGTTGCTTTCCATGACGCAATCAGTTTCGAAGGAACTTTATTCTGTGAATACCCTGTTCAGCTTAAAAATGTCATGTTAGGAATTAGAGATTTCATGTTGTCTGTATGATTGTCTATACAGGTATATAAATAAGAGGGCTGATAACATGAATATATGGCAAAACTCCACAACAAACAGTCGTTTATAAGCACCGCAGAGGCAGAACTCACTCCAAGCGCTATGTTTGCATAACACAAGACACTGACTAGTTTTATTTAAAAAGCAGATGGCAGAGTTAAAATGAAGATGAATGAGACTGAAGCCTGGTGTGAGATGAGAACTAATTAGCCCGGTCAACTGTGGGGTTTGCCCGACTGCAGAGGCCTGCGTGAACAAACACAAGCCCAGGGCTCTATTAGTCAGCCCGGGCCGGGATGAAAACACGGGGACAAGGGCAGCAGTGGCCTGCCCCATGGCTAGACTCCCACTTCCCTTCCACAGCATCAGAGGAGCGTAGGAGGGAGGGCGCCACACTTGATATCCCAGAATGCCCTGTGCCCTTCATTACTTTTTGCTGAGAGCCATATGAGGGGAGTTAAATATTAGCTGCGGCAGTCTCACTTATGATGGATCGCGTCAGGATGAAAGCGCCGCGCGTATACTCTCCAAATCTCTCTCTCTTTTTTCCTCGCTCTCACTCACTCGCTCCGTCTCTCTTTTCTGTCTGTTCGCTCTTTCTTTTCTCCGCACTCCAATCTAATTTGAGATAAGTCGTAAGAGAACACCAGTGGGAGCTGAGAGCAGACTTTATCAGTGCTCTGGGTGGGCGTGGGAGGAGATCTTGAAGTAATTGTATTCCTGTATGCTTGCAGGGATTCCTATTAAAACCAATAACAGCTAATGGGGTTACAGCTTAATTTTTTAAGTGCCTTGATAACGATTATGAAGCAACCTTTGACAAGACAACCGTGTCTGTTTATCTTTTGTTGCCGATGCATATTAAGAGAGAGATCAGCGATGTACACAAGTGTGGGAAACTGAACTTTGATTTATTGGATCTTGATGTTTGCAGCCGCTGAGAGGTAAAACGGGGACATCTCACAGCAAACATAGTTTTTGACAGAATAACAATGTTAGGTGCAAACTTCTGACATAAAAGCTGGATAAATCAGAGTGAGACCCGTGTGACGTGTTTCCTATGACAACGCACTAGCTGACAAAGGCTGAATCCATTCATTACAGAAAAAAAACAAGGAATCGCTACATTAATTCTTGTCATGCAGTTGCAGAACGGAAGGCTCAGCAGAGCGCAACATGTTGCAATTTTGTGACTGGACCTATACGAGAGAACAAGAAAAAACAAAAGAGCCATGTCAACAGACGATATTAAGCGAAACAGCTTCTTCAGTAAAATGTTCCCACTGATTCTGGGCATTCGTGCGGTTTGGCTGGAGATGTGGCGTTCACGGCACACAGCGAGATCCTGGATGACACATTAACACCTGGCGGTGACGGCAGCGACAGCAGTCGCATGACATTGATTATAACCCTGTTGACTCTGACACTTAAATAAAGCATCCAATCACAAGCAGACATGATTTAGGACCCTGTAAGCAGCATGGTTGGCTGCAGTAACACGCGACATGACTTAAAAGCAAACAATAGAGACAGAGTCATGCAGGTGAGGGAATTAGCCACACAGGTACAGCGATTACAAGACTTTTCTTACCCCTTTTACACAGACAGAGAGCTGGTGCTATTGCCAAGTCAATCTGTCACCATTCCACACATGTTTTGACAAAGTAAAGGTGGTTCCGGACTGGAGAAATCACCTTCGGCTGCAGTGATTACACATAACTAGTGTGCTCACATCATAAAATCTCCAATTCAGCCTATTTTTTGGTATAGAATTTGGGGCTAAAATGAAGTAAATGTACAACGAGTCAATTCATTCCTGTGGATTTAATTATTTAGATATTTCTATTTTAAAAAATTCACAAAAAAGAAATAAAATAAGATAAACCAGGTGTCAGTTACTGTATGCCATCATTAAATGTATAAGTCAGTGAAAACATAGGCTGGTTCTGTGAGAGGTGTCTAGATCTCCTGGAGAAGACTGACTCAGGCAACAGCACCAGCACTATTTTGGTGAAAAAAGAAGCACATTTATGAGTCATTTAAAAAAGCAATGGATCTGGACCTACAAATGAACATCACTGTATATAAGAAAGTATATATAAAAATCAATATACAGAGCAATGCAAAATTGATATAGAGCAACACAGACATTCATCCAAAGCAGAAAAGATGTTCAAAGCACAAGGCTGGTACATCAGGGTTAGTGAATGATAATAATGCGGTTAATTGTAAACCGAAAAAGACGAAGCAAGCAAACAGTGGAGAGAAATGCTTTCCTTCCCCACCCTTTGTAAATTCTGATTTTACCATGGTTGTAGTCTTTCAGAACAGGTCTGTGTGGACTCATGCTGAGCCGCTGAGTTGGTTCATCTGTGGAATTGGGATTGGGACAAGACAAGAGTGAGAGCTTCACACACACATACAAACAGACACACAAAAACACACAATGCACTTTCATCTTTACATCTTTTACACTGGATTTCTCTCCCCTCGTGTCCAGAGAGACAAGCTACACTTTAAAGAACGGCTCAGGTTTCTTGCAGCGTTAAACAGGCCGTTCTGATTGGTCTGCTCATATTGTTGGGCTTTCCAGACAGCATAATGATTTCTATTGAAGGTGGTCAGCTGCATTACACTCCATCAGCTGCTGTAATGCGAGAGGATGTGGATATGCTAGGATAGTGGGGGGTTGATTCTGTACTGATTTTCCAGGTTTTAAAATTGATTTAGGATAGGCTGACTTTAACCCTGTATTTCTGTGTCAGACTGTTAATACGGCAAGATGAAAGATCAATATATATATATATATATATATATATATATATATATATATATATATTGTTATACGTTTACTACCGATCAAAAGCGTTAGAACAATTAAAATGTTAATATTAAATAAATAAAAACTGAAACCGGAAGTGTTTCTTGCAAAGTGGTCTACATAGCAAATGAATAGTTGTCATAAAAGTATGCCCCTTACTCATACACAAAGCCATGTTATGGGATAAAAATAAAACTGCAATAAAAAGGTAATTGAAATAAAACAATTGGACCAGAAAGTTAAGGAAAAGCAGCAAAGAAAGAGTGCCCAGCACACAGTATATGAGAACTCTTTGAAACTTTTGAAAAAGAAGAACCAAAAAAATAAGCTTGGGATGGTATCGAGTATGTTTGTGTAAGACTCTGAGGGCTTGCAGCCAGATTGTACTGATATACTCTCCCATCAGTCTGGTTGACTGGCCAAGCTGACAGTAGACGCTCAGCAGTCAGCAAATACTAAAACTGCTCTCTCACTCAGCCAGCACTCAGCTGGGTAAACCTTAAAACATGAAGACTGGAGAAGAGTCTAACTTCTCACCCTTCACTGTGCAAGAGACAGAGGAAGGAATGATACAACAAATATAATAAACAGCAGAATGTTGTGATCTGTAATAAAGATTTCCATTTTAATTGTAGAATAAGAAGTGTTTGAGAATTACATTGAATGAGAAGGGTTAATGTCACAACTAAAGAAAATCTCTGCAGTCCTAAAAAATACTTTTTTTAATGCAAAATGTCAAGAATTTTTGATTTGGTGATTCAACCACATGAATGACTAAACAAACAAACAGACAGAAAGCAAAGCCAGACGCCATGAAAAAGAGAATGAAGGAAAGCACAGACTTGAGAAAGGTAAAGAAACAGGTATAAGCTGAGGTATATCTGAAATGATAGAGGCATATGAGTGGAGACTCACCTCGGGGTCTGGGTGCTCTTTTTCGGCGGTCCCTGAAAGCGGCTCCAGACTGCAGTGCCTCTAGCAGACAATCCATCACACCGGTCTCATCGTTCTCTACAGGAGAGAAAAAAAACCGAGAGAAACATTAGGATGCAGAAGGGTTATTCCTTTACAGTGTCACTATAACCGGCCTTAAGGGTCTCTGCAGGAGCGTTGAAAAGATTAGAGGTGCGTTCTGTGGGCAGTATATCACAACGTAAATTCGGACAATTTGAGAGGCAGACAGGCCCTTAACTCCTCTATGCATCTCCTGTGCGCCTCTAAACAAATCCACTACAGTTTTGTAGCCTTTGGAGGGCCGATCGTAAAAACCGCTGAATGGTTGAGGCTGTTAACCCCAGGTCACTGGCTCTCACACGGAGGGACTCCAAAGAAACGAGGGACACAGGGTAGGAGTGAGGAGGCCGGCAAATACAGAGAAACCACTCACCATCACAAACACGTGTCCATTTATGTAAAACATAAATACATTAGCACAATCTTAAAGATATCTTAAGAGCATTTGAGCCAGTGAGGACCACATCAAATGAATTCACAAGTTGGTTTTAGGCATGTCTGTGTAGACCTCACAAGTGTAAGCCTGCACACACACAAACACAATGACAGAGAATAAATCAGGTTGGCAGGAAAGTGTGGTTTTCAGCAGGTTTAGAGGGAAAGGTCTGAATGAGAAAAAGCTTGTTGTATGTTGAAACCATGGATGAGAGAGCATGCGTAAGCATTACAGGCCCTGACACTGTAACCTCAAAATATTAATCTTCACACTGACACAGGAGGCACACACATACGCACAACAAATCAAAAGCATGCAAGCGTGCGTGCTTACACTGCAAAAGTACCCTCCTCCAGCATTTACAGCAACAGGCTATTGCTATTGCCTATTGTCTTGGTGGACTCACAATTAAACCTTAATCTGGATCTGGATCTTCTCTGGGCCAGCACTGCCGATTTCACTGGGCTATTAATAGAAGAAATCTTTCTGCCTCTCTATCTTCAGTCTCTTTTTATAAGATGTCTAAGCAAACACACACAATTAGATGGGCTTTATAAACAGGGCTGTCTAAAGCTGCTTTGAGATTGTGTCATTGTCACCAGTGTATTGCCCTCTGTAAGAAGCCAGGCAGACTCCGTCATATATGCCGATAATATAGTGAGATCATTTTCAATCAGCTGCTATTGTCTGACTAAAGGAGGGATAAAGAGAGAGAGAGTGAAAGAGAGAGAATTGTGTGGATAGGTATGGTTCTTTTGTACAGAGCTCTGTCAGTATTTCATGTGGGCTCTAGCGGGCAACAATGAAAACTATCAGCAGAGAGAAAGCGCAGAACTGTTGACCTTTACAAGCCAAGCTTCAATTAGACACAAAAAGTGTGTAAGTTTGTTATAAAGTGTGTGTGGGTACACACAAAGTTGGAGACCAACCACTTACCACTAGACAAGGGCCGGTATGAGATTTTGACTGTATGATAACCTTAAGCCAAAATAGCATGATTTCGCGGTATGGCGTTATTGCAGTTGCAGCTTTAAAATGTCTGGGTAAAAAAAGCTGCTCAAACCGCAGTATACCTTGAAACCGGTATTCGGCCCATGCCTACTAACCTACTAATAAAGTGCCTTGCACAACTCTATTTTTAGCAAATAGTACCTTAACATTACATTTTCCATAAACAACATAAGGACTGAAACAAATTGAAGTGGAAAAAACTTGCTATTTGCACAAATATTTCACTGCAACATTGTAATAATTTGTGGACCTCAGTCTTTTCCTTTGAGCATGTACTGGCTTCACAGTTCTGGCAGCATTTTCTGGCACTTATTTTAGTTAGTTGGACAAGCTGAACCTTTAAAATAGTGGCATGACCATTATAGGACTTCAATGTTAATGCGGTCTTGAATCTGAAACCACTTTTTGGAAAACATATACTTCCTTGCGGGAGAATATCTTGCAGTATTTCCTCGTATGTGCATCATCGATTCTCCTTTTGAATTTTGGCAAAAAAATGGCTCCATGTTGGACTTTGCCGAGCACACAATCCTACAGTCCTAAACTGCAACTGAGTTACTGAGTATTTGGCAAACTCAGGATTTGCTGTGACACGGTTCTTTTTGAAAAATACAATCCTTTGTGTCAGTCCTCCACTAGCCGGTGTCACTTGATACGTTGACTGGTTCAACCTCAGTCCATTGACAGCTACTGACCTCTGTAGGCCCTTCAAAGTAGTTTATTTTGGCCTCTCGCTAGCTTTTATCCTGCTTGTTTGTGCAGAAAATGTCGAGGAACAACCCTTTCTAGTGTTTGGGTGTTTGAAACCAACAGTGCCCAGTGGGACATCCAAACACTTTTTTTTTTTTAAGTGTTATGTTCAAAGTTAGATGTAGTTTCCATAACTGATGCATTCATTTCACATGTGCTCTTTAGTCATTTTCACAGTTGTAATTCAAATTCCCACTGTGAACAATGCTCCCTTAACCGTGGGAGTTTTTATCAAGAAATTGTGGTAATAATTTTAATGATTCACCAGTAGAGACCAATTATATGACAACCGTGTCCTCATTAAGGCAATTGTATTCATGTGTATTGTACAACTGAAGAGCTCAGGTACAGAGTCTCTACATAAATAACAACTTTATTTTCTGTGCTAAAAAAATAACTTGATTTAGGTAAATGTGAGTGGTTCTTGCCAACAATTTCACCACTATAATGTTTGGAATATATTCCAAACAGTGAGTAAAGAGTTACTCAATAGCTTTATTATTGAGGGTTAGATACTGTAAATTCCATAATCGAATAGTATAAAGGTATAGTTCACCCAAAAATCAAGTTTTACTAATTTTTATTTACAAAAAACATGTTTTAAGAACTTACAGTGTCTTCGGAACACAGATACAAAGATATTTAGATCACATCTAAAAGGTTTCCAGGCCTCCAAATAGACATCAAGGTAATAGCATATGTCAAGGTCATGCATGAGGACAGACGCATGCACCATGCGGCGTTCGTCGCATAACATGAATGCGCAACCGTCAAATGTAACAATGTCTTTAGTACTTTTATGGAACTTGACATATGCTATTACCTTGATGTCTATAAAAAATTTGTAAAGCTCGATTTTCAGGTGAACTATCCCTTATAGTGTTGGTTGTCTTAGAAAGGGCCACTAAAAAAGCAAATGTCTAAATTTCATTCTGGGATTTGTCATATACAGTACGCACTGTATATAAAAAGGTGAATCATAAAAAGATCACATTGAATAAACATAGATTTCAACTTTCCCTGTAACTGTATGCATACACAAACCGTATCTCCCTCATCTGACAAAAGCATCATTCTAAGTTAACGGTGGACGAAGGGATTATTTTTCACTGCTGAACGCGAGCGAGAGGAAGCGGCTGCCACTGAACGGCAACCTGACCACGAGAAAATGAGGCGTGAATGTCAATCACTTATCTCAGTGTTCCAACACCATCCAGCTCACCCACAGGACCTTGGTCTACTACAGCTGCTGTCACGGCAACGGTTCAGAAAGCAGCCGCTCACAGAAAGACAGACAGGTGCTAACGGACAGGTGTGAAAAGACAAAGGTGCTCTGCTAGCAGGTAACTCTGCACTGCTGAGAATGAGGCCAGCGGGGATTTAGTGGAAAAAACGAGAGAAGAATGATTAATATGGTGGGGGGGACATAATGATTAGTAACATGGTATTGAGTGGGGCAGATGTAATGATGGGAAGGCAGATGAATGTCCGAGTGCATTCGTGTGTGGGGGTGTGTGTGCGTGGGACAGACTCTTCAGTCCACCCACATACACACACCATCTACTTCTCAATCACATCGGACTAATTACATGTAGCCTGAACCAACACAATTTACAGGCAAAGAGGCTGCATAGGACATGTAAGGAATACTTATGACTTTCAGAGAAGAGGCAATGTGTTTTCATTAAATTATATATTGTTACGTTTAAATTGAATTACTGTTACAGAACAAAAAATGAGGATCGGATCAACACAACCTTAACAACTTTTGTAGCCAATCAGCAATAGAAGTTGTATACATTCATGATAGGGAGGAGAAAGAGAGTGAGCAAGCGATCATTATTTTGAGGGGGGATCAATAAAGGCAAAAGTGTATTTGTGAGTACTGATTCCAAAAATGTATAGCGTTTCTCTGAATTGACTTACTACACCTTTAAAGGTCACACATTTTTGAGGTTATGAATTGCAACCAATAGCTGACTCTATTGCTCACCCCTCTTTTTCAAAGCACTACGGTGGCTGAAACAGGACAAAGATGTCATCACGTTTCCGCTTCTTTGCCGAAGGAGATAACATATTTACCAAACACAGCAGTTTGTCTGTTAAGGGCTACTGTAGAAACAACATGGCGAATTCCATGTAAGAAGACCCAATGTGTATGTACTCTAGATAAAAATAGCTTATTCTTAGGTGATAAAAACACAACAGATCATTACGTAAAGTCTTTATACACACCTGAGGACATAGTTATGTGTATTATATTGCCTTTCTGTCTATAGATCCTCCTTAATATCACACATTGCACCTTCAAAATAAAATCTGAAGTATCAAAAACAACTTAAAACCCATAAAGCGTATGTAGAGGTACCTCTGTATTGAAATAATTCAATACAGTGCAAAAGACTGCAAAAGTAAAGTGCTGTGAAGTGCTCCTAATCGGTCACCTATTAGGCTCCCTTTCAGTAAGGGTGTTTAGTCAGAAACCAGCAAGACAGCCCAACAGGTTTTGAAAAAGATTCATTGTCTAGGATTACATTTGCATCTGAACTGTTCTTCAGGTGGTGCATTTCCTCTTTTTTCTTTTTGAGAGAGACAGGACCAGATAAGCAAGTTGGGAGGGATGGACAGACAGCGGGAAGGTGTGATTTGAGGGAAATGGAAAGAGAGAACCTGAAGGAGTGATAAGTGAGAGGAGGTAGCCTGCTGGGTCTCTGATGGAGGAGAGAGGGATGGAGGGTGGCTTTAATAAAGAGCTGAGTGAAGAAGAGAGAGAAGGTGTGAGGAGGAAGAATATGGTGTGATTTAGCCCGGAACGGAAAAGGCATTTGGCTTGATTGCTGTTGCCTCTTTTCTCTCTCTTTCTTTCATAAATACAAGAGAGAGTGAATGGAAGCAGTCAAAGAGAGAGAGATGCAGAAACTGAGGACATGTTCTGACAACTATTCTTCAAATAAAGCTTGATACTGTAAATCTACATGGTCCACTGATCAACAGTAAAACCCTTGATTTATCTAAACAACTACACAAATCATGCTGTTTTATTATTTTATTTAAGCGTTGAAGTGCACAAAGGCTTTTTTGTAAAAATGAATCCCAATCAATGGTGCTTTTACAAATAAAAGAGTAAAAATCGCTAAATACTAAGATTTTATACACAATAAAGTCCAACAAAAGCCTGTCAATATAAAACAACATTTACAATCTTTTTACTTCTATAACACGTTGCTAAGTAAGAAAGAGCACTTAAATAATGCAGACAACGTATTAAAGTAATCGACAATACTTTTTAACTCAAATATGTAAACTCTCGCTATTTATTTACGTTGTTTACTGTGGATACACCACGAACAAGAAAAACTGCCAATCCGTGACACTATCTGCAAAGCTACATCTGCCGCTTGTGTTGAGAGGGGGTCTGGAGCACTTTAGCAAGTTATGTACAGAATGTACTTTTAATTATAAGACAAGTACAATATATGAACTACATAACACTATTATATGACAAAGACTAAGGTCCCAGAGTAAGAAGCTATATTATCAATATTAAAATAAGAACATGTATGACCATCTCACATCAGTGAGACACTATATATGCTATAGCAGCAGATACACAGATTGACATTCCGCTCAGAGTCAGATCTGAGATCAAACAGAGTCTAAAGGGACCGGACAGGTGTTTGCACAGGAACAGAACAATCATTTCTGACACATCTTCAGCCCCTCATCATTATGTCCATTCGCTCTTGTGTTTATCTGAAGAAGGTGAAAGAGAGATGACAAATAATGAGGACAGCAATTACGTCCCCTATAATCTTTCATCACGCTGCTTTTCTTGCTCTCATCTTTCACATCGCGAGTTCTGAATAGATATAAAGAGCACAATTTCTCGGGTGTATGTCTGGTATTGCTTTTGACAAAATGCCACCTGCTAATCTAATTTGTCAGGTGCATATTCTGATTATTAAAGCTTTTTGGAGCTTAAAGGTCAGATATTTTCACTGTTCTCTATGAAACAGGAAACGGCGGTGTACGATAAAGGGAAATTCGCTGGATTTCATGCAAAAGCTCAGCAGGACTCAGAGGCCTTCAAGGTCAGAAACCCTGAATGGTTTTATCATGAAAACTGTAACTTGTTCTGTGAACCTGGCAGAGCATGGCACACAAAAATAAGTCTTATTATGTAAGTTATTAATTAAATTAGGAAAAAATAATAACAGTTTGTGACTACAGAGCTTAGTTATAGCATCTGAATTTAAATGTTTTTGACTTTGGTTTGGGATAGACGGTGACAACAAACCAACCCAAACACTAAAGCATTTCAGTGCAATGCCATGCCCTAACCAGGTGCAATATGCCAAACAATACAAGCTCTTCTTTTTGTTTAACACACAGCAAACAGCAGGATATCCTGTTGCTTTAAATTTCTGTGTTGTTATGCCAGGTAGCCCTAGCCACAATGAAATCTGATTGGTCCAAAATTCCAATATAGCTGTAAATGAAACGTTACATATGTGTTTTCCATATTCCCTTTCAGTACGAACAGACAAATTACTTGTCGATGGCAACTTTATCGCACCTAGTGTAAGATTTTCAACAATGGACGGTTAGATTTCGTCACGCTTTGTATTTCACCACACTACGTGCTCCCTTATGTAGGCTGCAGGGGTCAGGGTTGACTCCATCAGCTCCCTTTAGAACTCCAGGGAGCTGGGTGCCCCCATGTGGTTTCCTCCTAAAAGAAAGCTGATATCTGGGGCAGAGTACCTAGAATGCTGGGCTTTACTGCACTTCCTGGGATTAGAAATAGCACAGGCTTGCGTGTTTGCTATGTGTCTATGGAAACGTGCCCTAATTCTGTTAGAAGTCTGGTCTGTTGCTTTGAACAAGCACAGAGAGCCTCCCCTTTCTCTGAAAACACGAACATGTATTTGCCTCTACTCTATTGGTCTGGATGTGAATCACTGTTGCCTGCGTGTGTGCGACTCCAAAACATTACAGAGGAAACTACCGCACAGCTTCCTCTCCGGCAAACAGTGCCAAACCAATTTATTATATTTTCTTTCCTGTCTCACATCCTACCACCTACCACCCACCACCAAAGACCGGCCCGTTTGCGCTAACCCTAACACGTACAGAGCGCTGCCTCTCTCACCGGGGCGGTTCGGATTACCACGGTGCTTTAATTGACAGTCTCCGTGGAGACGAACAGGAGAAGTGGCAATGGTAACCTGGAAACACCAAAGAGCCTATTTGTGCTGTCTGACTTCAGACGGGAGACAGACATCATCAAAAAGTGAGAGTGAGCGAGGGGGGAGAGAGAGAGAGAGAGAGAGAGAGAGAGAGAGAGAGAGAGAGAGAGAAGAGAGAGAGAGAGAGAGAGAGAGAGAGAGAGAAAGAGAGAGAATTGTTATTATTTGTGAATAGAATCCAGCCGTTCTCTCTCACTTCCAAAGCAGTGCACACGCTGCGTTCAGTGCAGCCTCATGCGCTAAAGAGCTACACACACTTCCAGCACATGCGTGTAAGCCAGACATCAGAGCTCTGAGCTGGAGCGCAGGAAAGAAAGAGAGTAGTGACAGAAGAAGAAAGGAGAGATAAGAGGGACATGATTAGCAACTAATTGGTGTGAAAGAGATTTGTGACAGAAAGCAGACGGGGAGAAGAGGAAGCTGTGGACGGTCTCACTTTGAAGGCGACGTTTCTAAGACGCTTTGATGTCACCCCTGTCTGCGTTTGCAGCTGCACCTGAGCCGGGACGAGTGATAAAGATGAATATTTTGGTAAAGATGTTTTTTAGAGATAAAGTAAAGAGATTTTAATGAAAGCACCTGAATAAAGTAAAATGCTTATAATACAAATATTGTAAACTGAAATATGTCACAGATCAAAGTAGTACGTCTCAAAATTATAAATCCATTTTCTTTATGCTAATGAGGCCCTTTAACAGCATTTGTTGTAAAACACAAAGCTGAGTGTGCAGTATTTTTGTTCTGAAAAGAGAAACTCATCTTTTGGATTCAATCTGTTCAGTGTTAATTCGTATGGTAACGCCGATTGACACGCAGTTTCACTCAAACTCAGGTGGCACAGGGTAAAACTCAGAACCTCGGCATCTGCGGATGAGAGTCCAATCACACGGATTGACTGGACAGACAGCTGTATTAGCTGAAGAGACACCTGAGGCCTCATGAAAGAGCTGCGTTTTTACACACTCCGAAACAGAGTCTGGCGAACACATGCACACTCTCCACCTCATGTGTTGTATAACTCTCACTTTATCTGTGAATCAGCACACACTCCTCCACCTGTGGCTCTGCCACTCAACTGACAGAAAGAGAGAGAGAGAGAGAGAGAGAGAGAGAGAGAGAGAGAGAGAGAGAGAGAGAGAGAGAGAGAGAGAGAGAGAGAGAGAGAGAGAGAGAGAGAGAGAGAGAGAGAGAGAGAGAGAGAGAGAGAGAGAGAGAGAGAGAGAGAGAGAGAGATTGGTGCAACATTACACGAGCCTGCATGGTCTGGTGTTGAGGAGCCAATCCATGTAGGAGGATACTGCTGGTGTTTGATTGATGATGATGAAAGAAGGATAAAAAGAGAGATGGAGTGCACACACAAACAGGGGAAGTAGAGGGAGTACCCATAGCATACATTAGAAATGAGTTCAGTAGGGTTCAACACTTCCTCTTGTAAACGCGCAAAACATGTTTCTTCAACGGAGGATGACAGAAATCAGATTTTAATTCTAAAAGCCTCTGCTTACAAAAATCCTACATATTCTAGCAAACTCTTCAACAAAGGACATGTATGAAACAAAAATTATCTGTTACAAAACATGTATTAAATAAAAAAAAGACAATCTCTGATTATAAACACATGGTTAGGACTATATAAAATAATGTAGTATGTCCGACTAACATTAATCCATGTTAAAAAGAGACAATGATGAGCTTTTCTTTTCAGGATGAAGAAACAGAAACAACATCTCTTTTTCTGGGGTGAAATCTCTCCAACATATAAAAAGGCATAAAACAGAGTGCCGGGACAGTGTGCAGTGCCCCCTGTTGAGCAGAGACTGCAGCAACATGTTTTCATGCATTCTTATTAAGTTGAAACCGAACCACTTTGCTTCTGAATGACTGTGTTTCACACAAATTTGAAAAAAAACCACATTATATTAACAGGTTTATTAGGGACCTGCTCCGGAGACTTAAACAGTGAGATTTGTATTTAATAAAGGTGAAGGACAGCAGTCAGAGAAAATAAAACTGACAAAAACAAAGCCCAGCAGAATCAGCCAGACTTCAGTATGGTTGCCTTTTATAAAACCTTGACTTTGCATGACAGAATAATATCCATCCCTAGTGAGGCTTATGCTTTTTAGAACAGATAAAAAAAATCATCCCTCCCTACCTTCCTTATACAAACTGTCTAATGCATCACTTAATATTCAAACTTACCTTAAAATCCCTAAACGTGACTCACATCAACCAATGCGTTAAAAGTATGAGCAGAAAAGTTGCATGATGATGCTCACAGTCCATACATGTTTAACTTTGACCTTCTGAAACACAGCCACACATTACAGTACATCTATGACTGACACCAAAAACCAAAAAAAGACTGATGCATGTGCATATATATATATATATATATCAAGGCATTTAATGACATTGAGACAAAAACCTTTATATTACGCACATTAAACCTTCTATGCAAATTAGGTCAAAGTGGTGCATAATTAATAGGGATTTCTAAATCTCAGATGTCAAACTACCTATGGGTTTCTAATTCACTGGCTGACATTACCTGACCTTCTGCTATCAGAAATATTTTTTGTCCCCACATCATTTACATTTATGCATTTGGCAGACGCTTTTATCCAAAACGACTTACATTGCATTGTACTATGCATTTGTTTCTAAGTATGTGCAATCCCTGGGATGGAACCCATGGCTTTGTCGCTGCAAGTGCCATGCACTAACCACTGAGCCACATCAAATCCCCTTCCGGTACATATCCGCAAATTAGCTAGCAAGATAAAATGATGTCTAGCCACAAATTGTTTATTTAATACAATTATTATACAATAAAATGTTAATGTGAATTAATATTAATATAGATTTTTTTTAAATAGTTACATTATTAGCCACTAGCCAGACTGATCAACAAACACAAAACACAAGTTAACTTCAGGAGCATGCGTCTGATGACACCCTCTATACTATTGCACAGTAGACTAAATCTCCCATTCCTAACAAACTGTTTCTTCATTACTCCTCAACTCTACCCACAACAGTAAACTTTAAGAGCTATGAGATAATGTGACTACTGATCTCCTCTCTCCATAATGGTATTTGTAAGTGTGTGTGTAATAAGTGCATAAAGAATGCACCGCAGGGCTGCTCTACTGCTGTATTGACCCAGCGTGAGACCTGATACTGACACAAAACCCATCCCAGTCAACACTGGGAGCACGCTGTGTGTGTGTACACACCCCCACAAACATACTTCAAACAGTAGGAGGCAAACACTAGTGGCAACATGCATTATAATAAACTGAACTCTCTCTGCTCTTCATTTCGCACGTGTGTGTCTCGTGAGAGCGGAAAACCTGTTTGTAATCCAATCACATCTCTAATATCATTCTGAATTCCATTTTTTCATTACGATGTTGATGCTCGCTCGGATAGACGCTTTCTGATGTGTACAAAGTCTGTGCGCACGTTAGATGATGCATACGTGTGGTTCAACATGTAGATTGGAATGAGTCAGAACTGCGAGGGTTCTTTGAAACACACAAACACACACACATAAAATGTAGGGTGAATTCAGACTTTTTGACATTGAAATGACAGTCAAACATGTCTGTCTACTACTTATTTATACATTAAAATAACACATGCTGTGAAAACGGTCCGACAGGCTGTTCACATGGTAAAAATAAAACACGGATACACACTCAATCATTCTCACTCATGTTCTGCCCGCGGTCTCTCGCCTGTATGCGTAAAAACAAGGACCTGTAGGATGCTGTTCTGGGACTTTTTAATCAATCTTCAAAAGGGAGTTTTATAAAGCTTACACTTCCGAAAACTTTAAATGAGTTACTGAGTTGAGACTGATAAACATCTTACCTGTGTTGACCTCCAGCAATCTCTTCTTCTTCATCTGCCTCTCCTTTTTCTCTAGCTCGGCCTTCTCTTTGGCTGCCCTTGCCTTTCTTTGCTTCTCCTCTGCCTCTCTTCTCCTTCCATTCTCCTTCACTGCTTGCTGGAGTAGAGAGAGAGAAGCATGAAACACTTAAGGCATGAGACGGGACACTGAAGCAAATATTAAAAATATAAAGGGAAAATATTTAAGGGAAAATCCCCAAATAAATGTGAGACAACAAATGTCAGCCTCCAAAAAAACCCCTTCATGAATTCATTTTTTTCTATATGAAAATATGAGACAATGAGTGAGAGAAACAAATATTCGATTTTGTGTTCAGAATTAATAAATACATTTAGCAAATGTGTCTTACGATTAAAAACACTGAATCTGTCATAGCTAG
Organism: Oreonectes daqikongensis; assembly: GCA_026939265.1. Classification (NCBI taxonomy): domain Eukaryota; kingdom Metazoa; phylum Chordata; class Actinopteri; order Cypriniformes; family Nemacheilidae; genus Oreonectes; species Oreonectes daqikongensis. The sequence goes on along the minus strand of JAOTQM010000030.1, from coordinate 4,612,031 downwards.
ATCTATGTATATATCTAATAAAACTTTCATATTTAATAACAGAAGACAGAAGGTCTTCAAAGAAGGTTACCCAAAGTAAAAATCTAGTTTTCAAACTAAGCAAATATCTACATGTAGGTGACTTATGCAACCCATCACAGTCAACAGAACTTATAAAATCATTTATTTTGTACCTTGACTTTAGAACTTTCAGTGAAAAGTACAGTAGCCAGAAATGAATGTTTAAGATTTCTGTGAATTACATGTGTTTACATGAACATGTGTTTCTCTAGAAAAAAAGATATAGAAGGAAAAATAAGTGTGTCACAAGAAAAAGACCAAATGAAAACAAATAAATGGACCACAACAAAAAGATATGGGTAGAATGAAAGGCAGAAGAGAAAAGGACAGACGGCAAGAGACCTTTCGTTAACTAAACCTACTTTCCAGGTTTTGAAAACACTCTGAACACTTCAAACATTTTCAGGAAAATCTGGGGGGCAAGAACAGACGAAAATATCCCCTCCTTCTTCGCTTACTTTTCTTTTAGGACCATTAGCGGTCGGAGAGTGTTGTTAGAAATCTATAACTCCTCTTTTGGTTTGATGAGGGCTACTTTTCTAGATGTAAGAACACTCAGGCAATCAGAACAAGCTATCAGAAAGAAACATCATTAGAGCAGTCACCTTGTCCTAACACTTCATATGCCTCTTTCTTCTGCTCTCTTTCTCACTCAAGCCTTAAAAGCCTTCTCCAGATAATGGATGTATTTGTAAGTGTGCAGAACAGAGCCGGTGACACACCTCACACAAAGGTAGAGTGGAACAGGCAAAAGACCAACAGGTTTAATAAGAAAAGACAGAAAGTAGCAGCGGGAGAGACAGCTCAACCCAGAAGGAAAAATAAAGATGACATCAGAGAAGAAAAAAATGCATACACGCACACACGATATTTACCTAAAAGTAAAAAATGCATTTAATAGTTTGCTTTGGGTAATTGATGGGTAATTCAGACATTTTTTAGAACTATAATAAATTAAATGAAGCTTACAAAAAACACCTGCAATACAATGCAAAAAGTAAATTATGTATATTATATTGCATTTATGTCAATTGAGCCTCCTTAATATTACACACAGCACCATTAAAAGATTGCCAGATTACTGCTTTTCTTTAACAGGAAAATAAATCTTTTCTTTTGTATTGAGGCTTACTAAACTTGTCTGCACCATAGGCTTTCATAACACCATTAGAGTTTATATCATTAAAGAAATAACAGCAGGAGAGCAGGACAAATAGGCTGCAAGATTAAATTTGACAAAGCTAGTAAAGGTTTAATAGCACTAATTGTATCGATTGGAACACAAGAACTCAACACAAAAACACATATTGCAATTATGTTATAATTACACACACACACACACAGAGCTGTATATTACATTTTATATGACAGTACACGCTAAAGACCATGTTCATCCTGTTACACACCTTACCAACGCATCTAATACCAACTCTGCTTGTTGAAAAACTCTCTTCATACCTGCTCTCAGAGAGGATTGTGGGATTGGCAAAAAAGCCCCTAGTAAATAGCTAAGGCAGACATTGCTGTCTATTTGCTGTACAGCTCACAGATCTTCAACAGATCCTGCAGCAGTGGCCCCTTAAATGAGCAGGAAATATGGCTATTGACGGTGGGCCAGGACAGAGTATAAGTCACATGATAACGAGGCTTATTCCCCGTTGCGTGCGGCGGATTACCGACACAGTCTGCGATCACAGTAAATCCCGACGTGGGGAACAGGATAGTAAGATGGAAGGTGGGCTAAATCAGCTTTCCTCTCCACAGCCCCGTGACTGCGCGCACACACACAGAGCGCTTTAAACACTTTCATTAGAATTAGGGGAGAATGAAAACCAGCGGCGTGTGACCTCGTGCTTCGCGGCGCGGACATCAATATCAACGCTAATACAAGAGGGGGATTCATAATGACCGTGCCCTTCCATCAAAAGGGTCAAACTCGACAACACTTCAAACTTTCATTAGACTGTCTATGGCTCCTTAGGGTGTCGTTGACGCCGACGTAATGCTAATTTCAACACGTTTTACAAAAGCTGATGTGCTAGATGGAGTCGACTTGTGCTGATTTGAAATAGTAAACTAAGACTTAAAAACAACACTTCCCAAGAGAGCAAACAGAGATATTAAATCATTCACACTTAAGCTACTGCAGATCTTCAAAAGCAGATCTTTTGTGTCAAAATCTGCTCAATCTGACTCCAAATCGGTTCTTTTCTTGGTCCCCCTCAACAGGATGTGATGTCGCTGGTGCCCTGACCCGGCTTCTCAGCAGGTGGATACGGCAGAATCGCACAGATGCCGTTTCATCAATTCAGAATAACTACACAGACGGAGGTCTTATCTAATGTGCTCTGCTTTGTGCCTGGTGGCCTCATCTAAACCACGTTTGACAGGTAAGTCAATGCCACCTCTCTCACAAAGTGGGTAAAGCATCAATAGCAATGTAGTGCAAGATTGTTGGTACAAGTGTTCACAGTCACAAGGATTAAAACAACAGCGCTCTGGTGCACAACGGCAGATGGGCCTTTCCGTGTATGCTGCATACACTATTAGATGTTCAATAACAGCTTAGAAAAACATATAGTTGCTGTCATTCCGAAACCTCGGATGTCTAAATTCGCTACTATTAAGGAAATGGAAAAAACACTGTACTTTAAAAATTGTTAAACTGTGTTGTCAAACATGACAGGCACTTTTCAATATTGGTTAGATATTTGCAAATTCAAGTGATAAACATAAAGGGTGGCTAATAATAATGATTTATGCCAAAAATCAAGAAATATGAAGATACAAGGTTTCGGAACAGCAGTGATATGCAGAAATCTCATAGGCTGAGGATGTTTTGTTATGTTTCATGTGCTTTCAAAATCACAGCTATACAACAGACCAGTACATAAATAACACGCAAAACAACAAGAAGCAAAAGTCAAAAGTCTGGACACTCTCATAAAGGCCTTCTGATCTGAACGCTTCTGTTTAAAAGCGAGAAAAGCTACACAAACAAAACTCAAGAGGGTTCAAAGCACACACTGGACTGTTCCGATAACTACCACTTAATGATTTCCCAGTGGTAATTGTGAGCGGGTTAGTATCAGGGCTTCTTTTTCCTACATCAGGGATGAAAGCGAAAGGGAGTGAGGATGGAAGTTTTGCTAGCTGTAGTCAGCATCTGTGTGTAAATGACTGATGAGGGGTTAAGGGGAAAATCCCACACACAGCTGAGTGGAGGAAACTCCTCTGAATACACAATCCATCTCTGTGGCCCCCACACACCATTACACAGCATTACTGCACAATCTACACTGATGGGCCTTGCTCTCTTTGGACATTCTTGATGATACCAGGCATTACCATCTGTGTCTTGCTACAAACAAAAGTAAAATGACCCCTTTTAAAATTATTTAATAATAGTGGAAGCAGGGTACATACAATGTTCACCTGCAGTAAATCTATTTCATTCATGTTTGAACATGCTGCTATGAACCTTATTTGGTGTACATTTACAGAACATCTAAAAATACATCTACGCCAGCTGTAAACACAGACCCTCATTTAAATTATTTTAAACGGGTTCTCAAAACGAAGAGTAAAACGGTTTCATTGAGGACAGCGTATGTAGTAACACAGTCAGTTATGTCAACGCTCAGCAGCAGTAACAGAGAGCAAACAGCTTGCATTTGTCATTCCCCGCTGAAAAGACACATCTGTGCAAAATGCTTGCATTTATTTTTTTCAGTCTGCAAAACTTTTGCGCTCGTTTCTCTTTGAATCTATTTAAATCCGCGTGTTAACCGTGAGACGCGGCTCCATGTGAACTGAACAAAGTGTGTCGGAAGAGTCTAAAATGCTGTTAGGAATGATTGATGCTTGGCAAACTCTGAGTACAGAGCTGAGGCTCTCATAAGAAATACCTTTATATAGATCACAACAGCTGCATGTCTACCTCGAATAACCCTGCGCTAATCTGATGAAAACGTTCTCTCTGCAAATCTATTCCTCTTCTGTCAAGCCCAATGTGTCTGATTAGACCCCACCCACTCTCCCATAACACAGCTAACCAATAGGGGATTAAACACCTCGCTACTCATCTGCATAAACGGCCTTTAACTTTGTTAAGGTGGAGAGCAAGGGGAAAGCGATAAACACAGGGTGCAGAAATTAGGACGAAACTCTGCGTTTTGCCTCTCCCTGAAATTGCCTGTTTTCTCATTATAGAGCCGGTCTCCATTTTCTAGCCATCGTTTGAACTTAATTACTGCAGTCGTGCCAGGACTGGAGCCCTCGCTATTTCCCCGCTCGCACGCGTCCAATTCGGTTTGACAGGAGACAGTTCGGGCAGATACAGACCCGCAACGGAGGGTTACAGTGAACGAAGCTAATTTCACTACAGTAATTGCTTTGGCTTTCAACAAAACAGCGTCGTGTTGTTTGCGTTAAACAGCAGAAAGCTGAAAGAAAAAAGTTCAAAGAAATATACATGACGCATCATAACTTTCTGGACAAATATAGGTCAGATGTGTTAAAGTTTAACCACTGACTCTCATGTGTTCTTAAAAAAAACTACATTACTAAGCAAACAAATAAACTGAAATATCTAGATTTATGTGTAATATCTAGATTTAGTGTACATCAATTGAACTAATTGATAGATGAGTCTTAAAGGGACAGTTCGTTCACCCAAAAATAAAAAGTAGGAAAAATGACAATGGTAGTCAAAAGTGTCTCAAAACTGTTTGATTTCCTACATTCTTCAAAATAGAACAAATAAATTTTTCCTACTAGGGTAGTCAATGCTGCCTCAGCATGAAGTTACAATGAGTTACGTCTGAAGGTGGCATAATGTTACTGAATATCTTTTGATAAACAGCCTTTGTTTGAATCATGATGCCTCAACACAGTTCTTGCAATTGCGATAAATTATGCTATTTACTGAACTGAAAACCGTCAGAATTGACTGCATATGCATTTTAATGAACTTTTAGTAAATATCATAAATACCCATTTTTGGGTAGAACCAAAAAGAAAGGAGAGCATGCAGATTTCCATCCTATTCTCTCTCTCTCTCTCTCTCTCTCTCTCTCTCTCTCTCTCTCTCTCTCCGCCTGCAGGTCATGGCGTGTTCACCCACTCTCCCTTGTCTGTCTACCATTAGCCACGGTCAATTGGATTCCTGTCAGCACCGCCGAACTGCTGCTGGTCTATTTCAAACGGGTGGGTGAGCAGAGAGGGAATGCTCATACACACACGCACACTAAAAGACTCCCAAACAGACATAGTTCAGTATAAAATGACTAGCACCCAGTGCACGCGGGGTTTAGTGAGAGCGAGAGCATTTTAACATTAGGATCTCTGAGAGTGTTAGCAGATCGTACAGAATGAACCGTGTGTGACAGATGTCCTTCGTGGGGGTGGGAGGTTCACCTTGACTCCATCATGTGTTGGTCGGTCTCTTTTAAAAAGACAGCAACAACGTTGAAATGCTTTGATGTAGGCGCATGTGTAATACAGCGAGTATTCGCTGATAAGGCAGAGTTGCTGGCTATGGGTCAAAGGTCTACTGTAGCAATGAAAGAGTGTGGCAGGTTGCCACAGCAACTCCCACAGAACTGGATTATGGGATGTGATCAGAGGTACGGCATTTGGTGCAGGAATGAATCAGCTTCTCTTGCTTTTAGCCTCATAATTAACTGGCTGCTTTAAACAATTCACCCCCCTTTCTAGCATTTTTAAGTATTTTATAAATTCCCAAGAACATCCTGCAGCTTAGAGCGAGGTGTGAAATCAAATTACTATTATGTTGCCTAAAAGTCCCGTCTTAAATCCTTGTGATTTAATTTTCAAAAAAGCACGGATCACAATGTGGCCGCGCAGCTTTTATAATGAATCCTAATGCAGCAGAATTGGCAACCCTATGACATACATAAATATATACAGAAAAGGCATGGGATCCGGCAATTATGGCATAAATGCCATGGTATGTGTGTTGCAAACACACCCAGACAGCACTTTTGGACATCACAGAGATGTTGGAACGGTCAAATCAAAGCAGCCTACCTAGACATCACTTTGGCCCTCATAGGGGTGTTCAGATGATCACATCAAAGCTGTCTACCTAGAAGCATTTTGTGGCATCATAAGGAGGCTCAAATGTTCAAATCAAAGCTCTCCCTAGAAGGCATTTTGGGGCATCATACACATTTTTGAATCAAAGCTGCCAACCTAAACAGCATTTTTGGCATCATAGAGGCATTCATTAATGCCGCCTACCTGTACAGAATTTCTGAGCATCATATGGGCATTAAGATGTTAAATCTACGAAGCTATCTACCCTAAATAGCATGTAAGAGCATCTTAAGCTCACATCTTGACGGATGTACCTATCATATATGCAGAAGGAGAGAAAGGAGGCCAGGAGAAGTGAAGTCTTTTTTCACAAATTCAATTATTCACAAAAGTCTGATTGGCATGAATGGTCATTTGCCGCCGCAGCGGCATTATTACTTTCTTTTTTCTGTCTTTTTCATTTAATCCTCTGCATGCCTCCATCTTTTTTGTCTTTCCTTTCTTTCTGCATTTTTTTGCAGAAAGAAAGGAAAGACATTTCCTTTCATTTTTTCTCTAAAAAGAGTATGGAAAAATGGGATGAAAAAGTGAGGGAACTGGTGTGTGTGTGTCTTCACTTCTGGGAATCAGTGGAGCAATGGCCAAAAACAATCTCCATCAAAACACAGACATCACATCAATGTCACTCTAGAGGAAGAACAGAGGAGAGAGAGAGATGCCATGACTAAGCATGCATGGTTGCACGTCTGCATGAGTGCATGACGTAAGGAAGTAAGGTGAGTGTGTAGCCCCCCGCTCTAGAGCTGGTCCCCTGCCACTCCTCAACATTGATTTAAACAAGCTGCTTCTCAGGCCTGAAAACTTACTGACCTGGAAAAGGCTGAAAGAGGAAGAAAAGGGAGAGGACAAGAGAGAAGAGGACAGAAAAAGATCAAATCTGGCATGTGATCGGCCAGAACTCTTTAACAACCTTGAGCCACAGCCTATAGCCAGATAAGATACCCTTTATTTAGAGTAGATACATTATTTAGTTATTTATTATTCATAAGTCAAGATTAAATGAAAAAAGACTCCTACTGTGTGTGAATCATCACTGCATGTCACTAAAAAGAAAACAATGCTTGTTTATATTCTTCCATTAACTTGTGCTTCTGAACTGGTTTTATTTTCTGACGTAGCGTAGGCTTCACAGACTACTGGTTATTGTAAACCAAATTTTGACATTTAAACATTGTTTTGGGCTGCTGTTATACTGCAGGTAATGCAGCATCTCCAAAACCTTGCCAACAGTCACGTAATGATGATTCACAGTGCAATAAAGGTTATGGCAATAAGAACAAATAATGACACATCTGAAACATAAATACACATTAAGATGCTCTCAATGGTGAATGGATATCATACTATATACCTGAAAGTTTACCATTTAGCCAATTAAAAAACAAAGACGTGCTTTTACAGTTTTGTGATGTATTTTCAGACTATTAATTTTGCTCAATCGCACCTTCTACCACTGCTTTTGTTGCAATTTCATCAATGAGTGCGAAAACTACAGCGCAAGCTGCTCATTGAGACTGGCAGTTCCAGTTCCACGCTCTTTATTGCACTGGGAACAGGTTTCAAAGATGAACCACAGGAGTGCATTATCATGCAGCTGATGGTGGACCTACCGTCAGCTCATTCCCTAAATTTCAGCATTTCCATCATGAAATCATTTAAAATAATAAAGGCGACGAGACTCGTCTCATCATTGTAGCAGCCAAGTGGAAAATAACTTTGCATTTCAAATGGCTTTTCATAAAGGAGACAGGCGGCTTCCCTTTCGTCAGATTAGTGCACTAGAACCTTCAGAATAGAAATGAGGAAAGTGTTTGAGAACACACACACACACGCACACACAAGTAATACAGAAAACTTTCAGCCTCAAATGTGTTTGTGTAACCTGCACGTAGAGTCGTCATACTGGGACGAGCTATATTTTGCTACTAATTACCCAGCATTCCCTGCCCATCAGTAAGTTAATACTTCTGACAACATACACAGGGTCAGTGAGGATTCAGGGCTGGAAGAGAAAATAATAATAATAATAATGTATTTTATTTAATGGCGCCTTTCAAAACACCCAAGATATAAAATAGAAAATATCCAGATTATACTTGGTAAAGACTGGTATGGGGCCATTTCAAAGCTGCAGGTCCTGCAAACACAAGCTGGTTTCAACCCGGCACTGACATGACTCTGGATTTTATAAGGTATATATGCACTGTGAGAGGATGAACAGTGTAGGAAAACCAATACACACATAGATCAGGCTAGAAGTGGGTGGCTTACCATAAACATGGCTCTGAAGTTGCTGAGGTCAGTAAAGAGTTCCTCCACTGAGGTCTTCTTGGGGTCGATGGCAAAATACTCCAGCATGTTGAGATACAGAGTCACCATGTTGCTATTCATGATCACGAGCTTCTGGTACTGATCTCTGGCATGTGTAGAGAAACTGTGAGAAGTTATCGTCAAGGCCTTAAACCACAAGAGATTGAGTAAAAAAAAACTTTGCAGAGGACAGGACACAGATATCTAGTAAAAGTGTGTTTGAAATCTATCTCTTTTACCCTTTACAGTACACTTTATCTACTACAGAGTCTGGTTACGTAACTCTCTTATAAAAATCCAAAACAAAACATTTCAAAGTCCTGTGATTTTAATTACAGTTAATAACTGCAAAGATCCAGGCACTGTATCAACGGTTGCCCTTTATCCAATTAAAACTGCACTTGTGTGTACAGTATGAGGCTATGCAAAACATGTAATTTATTGGGATGTATGCACACAGGCCCTTTATTCAGCAATAAACATAATTATAGATGGTTAAAATGTACTTGCGCTAAATGTAGAAAAGTAGTTTAAACCAGCATTTATGTTTCACACTGACTGGTGTTTAGATATAATGGAAGCATGTGGGCTGCAAACCTGAACGCCTGATGGTTTGATGGGGTTCCATATGGAAACCACACCGAACAGTCACAACAGGATTCATAAATGTATCCAGAGCAGATGTAAACAAAGAAACTAGATTTTCACACTTTCCCAAAGATAATTTAAATGGTGCTTACCACAGTAAATGCAATGTCAGAAGTGAGTGGATGTAATGATGTTGCCATGAGGTTGGTTACAAAATTAAAAGTGCCCATTATCAAAGCTCTTTAATATTCTGGTTATAAAGTATATATATATATACAGTACAAGCCAGATCTTACCTTTAACCCAAATCAATGTTTAATGCTAATAGTGTTGCTTGCCTTAACACACCTACAAATGTAGTGTACCCAAAATTTTAAAAAGTATATTAATTTACTCAACTTTATGTTGTTCCAAACTTTATACAATAGAACAAAAAAATTGAATATACTGACCACTTTTTTACTTTAACTGACAAGTGGCAAGCAAAATTAGAAAAAAGTACAATTAAGTACATTAAATTAAGATTTGGAACAACATGCAAGTGAGTAAATAAGATAACTTTTATGGAAACTATCCTTTCAAGATTGCGTGCACAATATATGCATTGTATGTGCATGCATGACATGTTGGGAACAGAGACCTGGTGTGAGAAGACAGAGGTGTGAAAATCTTTGGAGATCAAAATTTTCCCTCGGAATGAGGAGAGAATAGTAACCATCTACATAAAGGCAGACATAGTAAAAAAATCAATGGTCAGCAGAAAGAAAAAGAGAAAAGAAAATGACTGAAGTTGAAAACAACACAACACAATGGCACAGGAAACATCACAAGACCAAACAATTTCCAATTTTCAGCTTAGCGACTGTCACATAGATGTACAGTTTCACTAGGATATGAAACACACAAACACAACCTTACTGCGTCACATCAAACATATACTTTGGTGCTATGTCTCACATACACTGATGCTCAGTCACTCTTTTACACGCTCAACCGCAAAATAAAACATGAAAGAGAAATAATCTGGGTCTAATCCTCGCCGTTAGGTCAGAAATGTCTGTGCAGAGAAGGCAAGCATTTCTTCAAATATCATAACTAACATTCTGACTTTGATGTAGCTTTAATTAATCCTTTTTGATGCTGCAGCCTCGCGCACACGTCCCACATGAACCTTTATAAAAATGTGTGTCGAATCCGTGTCCAAAAACCTGTGTTTGTACTTGAGAAAGAGACACTGTGTGTGTGTGTGTGTGTGTGTGTGTGTGTATGAGCTGTCAGAACCCACATTTATATTAAACATCAAGTGCTGACACAACAATACCAAATGTCCTTAAAATCAAATGCTGACATTTATTAATATTATGAGGAACTGCACAGGCCTGACAATATACGCATTAGTTTCTACATGATTCTTAAATTTCACACTCAATAATTCACAGCATGAATAAAATTGTTTGGCACAAACCATGTTTATCATTGTTACAAGTCAACCTGCATTTAGTGTAGCTACTGTGCATAGAGTTGTTTTTGTGGACACATCACCCCAGCAACCTCTTCCCCATCTGTCTAATTTGACAAGCAGTCTACCAAGCGATGGATTTATCTAACTGGACACACAGCTATTGACGTCAACAACAAAAAATACAGGAAACCTTTTCTCCTTCCTTTTTAAAGTTAATAACCCTATTTATGTGGCCATCCTCACAACAGATTACATGGTTAGTTGCATTTCATCATTCGTCTTTAGTATTTTGTCCTTGCTACTCATGACCCCATCAAAATAAAAGAGCATCCTACTTCTTGTCACAAATCGCCAGCTAAGAATCAATGCAGTGGGAGATGACAGGTGTGTGTGGTTGTGCTGAAGTAAGCAGCATCTTCACTTTAGATTAACTACTGTCCTAGCAGTCAACAGTGCATTTGTATGCTCACGTCAGCTGCATAATCAGGTCTGGCTAGGGCAGGTAAGTGACCATTAGGCTGAACTCTGATAACAAGTGGACATCCAGAGACTGTAGTGCATTCTCTTTCTAACACATCTCAGACCAAGACACACTATAACAGGTTCACCATGACTTATTCATGATAAAGACATTAATGTCGAGGGCAGACAGGCCAAAAAGCCTGCGCCTGGTCAGCCCACCCGTGAAGTCTTAAGGGAGTTTATCCTCCTACATATGCACACAGATCTGCTTTGTGCGTCTCCTCTGCTGTCTTTTATGCTCCGAGTTCATTCACGCCCTCCAAACACACCTGCTTCAGCTCTCTGATTAGGGAAATAATAGAACGCAGGGGACAAGCTCACCTAATGAAAGGACAGACGGTGTATGAAAGAGAGAGATAAGACTTCATTAACTTAAATACGGATCTGGTGCGGAGGGTTAAGGGGATGGAGAGAACCTGTGCCGTGTGGATGCCATCGGTGTTAACTGCGGCAGGGAAAGATTGTGTTTTTTTTGTTCTAAATGATAGACAGCTGAACTAAATAAAGAGAGGGAGGTTGATGGCTGACCTCTGAGCAGTGGCTCAGTGCACAGGGATAGAAAAGCATTGATTTTCACCAGTACACCTGAGCGCTTGTTAGACACTCTCATACTGTATACTGTACACACACACACCTTGAAAACACACTTTCTTGCCAAACCTAGTCAGTTGACTCAGTAGCCAGCATTTTAAATGGGACAGAACATATTTTGAGAAATACAAGTGGTTTTGTGTCTATACAATGCAAGTCAATATTGTTTGGTTAAACACATTCTTCAAAATATCTTCTTTTGGGTTCTGCTAAAGAAAGAAAGTTATACAGGTTTAGAATGACATGAGTAAATGATGGAAGATTTTGTATGCAACATGCAAACAGTCCTTTGATCTTCAACACTGGATATGTTTCTTATACTTGCATTGCATTTTGCAGACAGCCAACCCATTGCCCATAAGCCCTTCCGGGTTCGCAGTCACATGCACCAATCGGAGCAAGCAAACAATGCAACAGAAAAATGGCTGCATGAAAAAGCTTGAGTGAGAGGAAGCTGTGGGGTCGAAGACAGTCCACTGCACTCCACTATGTGGCTGGTGAGCAAGATAATAACCTCCCCTGGTAGAATCAAGGCAGGCCAGCATGAAGGGTAGAGCAGTCGGGTCAGGCCCAAAACACAAGCATCCACCCCAGGCATTCGCTGGATCCTGAGCACTACACACTCACTAGTAAAACAGGATTCCACTATCAGAACTAAGAGCATCTGGATTCAATTGTAAAACGCATTGAGAGTGCATGTGACATTTGTGATCATCAGTAATGCCTGGCAGAACCATAGAAAATGGAAAAAATGAGTTAAAGTACTGTACTTAAGACCGCACAGTGACCGGCACACTCCCCAGTCCTGCACAAACACAACACAAAAGGTTCAATGATGATTTTTCGAACGTTTTGTTCAGTTTTGGTCCATTCAGGTAGTTCCCCTCATCTCCCTTGGCAACACGTCTTGCCTTCATTGACATTCAAACGTTTGCCATTTGCAGAGGAGACAACACCCAGGCCACAGGGAACAGTTTCGAATGGAATGACAGACAGCGGGGAAAAGAGCAAACAAGCTGAGGAACAAATACATGAGAGTATGACTCCATTATCAAACTGTCTTCTGTTCCACACCCTGCCCGGTGAAACTCAATGCAAATAAATAATTCAAACACAGTGACAGAAACTCTGATTAGTGTACTGTGTGTGTGTGTGTGTGTGTGTGTGTGTGTGTGTGTGTGTGTGTGTGTGTGTGTGTGTGTGTGTGTGTGTGTGTGTGCGTGCGTGTGTGTGGTTGACAAGGATGTTGGAAAATGCGTTACCACAATGTGTTAGAGAAATAGCAATGCTGCTAGCAGCACAATAAATAAAAAGTACTGTACATGACAAGAATAAGTGTTAAAATAAGAAAAACAAAATCTAACGCGTATGTATGTGCGTGTACGTTAAAGGATATTGCCATCTTGATGTGGAAGAGGTCCTGGTCATCTGTAGAGCTGAAAGTTTCCAGATCCTTCTCCAACTGCAGCAGCTGTATCTCCATCTGTCTCAAACTCTTCTCGATGTTTTCTGCTGATACTACACACACACACACACACACACACACACACACAAACAAGATTTAAGTCAATGCACTGGCACACTTTATTTACAGCAACTAGGTGTATACGACTGTTTTGAGCAAACAAATATTTTTCATTCTGCATTTGGAAAGAACCATGCTGTAAACAAAAATTCAACACGCAAAAGTAAACTCTCTTGCCATCAGAAAGAAGAAGTTAGGGTGCTTTGAAGAAAAGTTCATGTCAAAATGAAAATTCTGATCATTTACCAAGAACACGTGCTCTAAACAATCCCCTGTGACCTACATCTTGACTCCTCTGCAAATGGCAAATGCTGAATGCCAGCTAAGGCCAGGCATGTTTGCCAGAGGAGAAACGGAGCACTGTAAACATGGGTAATTTCTATAAGCCTACAGAAATGTAAGCCAATATTTACTGAACTACTGAACATTTAGTGAACTGACATCATGACATGAAGTTTAAATATACACAACATGCAGAGAACTTGTGGGACTCTTTACTGTCATTTTTAACGTTTAAGAGACCCTGGATCAAAATGTTGAGTCTTCATTATACTGTACCATTCGGCAAATGACATTAGAACAATATTAAAATGTATTGACATTTTTATTATGAACTAGTTAAAGTAGCTGGTTTTATAGTACTTGTATTGTGTGTACTGTATGATAGTTCAGAGAATAGCCTGTATTTATCCTTTAAGATCCTCAGGTACTTCTGCCTCGACAGTTTAATCAATTCAGGTGTGAAAAGCTGAGCCATAACGTGTGGAAAGTTTGTCATGATAACATTGTGCAACATGGTAACTGCTGCGTTTTGCACATCTGAAGCGTGTTTGTTACTCGAGTGTAAATGTGTGCAGCCAAACACATGCACAGCTGTCAGCCGTAGTGATTGGGTGCAGTGCAGAAAGGCTGCGGATTTCACGACGTTAGATCAATATCACATTATTGTTTTACTCACTCACACAGATCACTGAACACTCATTCATGGCAGAATTCGGGATGTGTTGTGTTTTTCTTTACCGCGTATAGAGATGCTATCCTTTTATTACACACACTTTATTTTAAGAAACCGGCATATTATTACAAAACTGGGTCTTTATTCCCTTTCGTCTCTCATGTATGCTGGTAGTTTGATGAGGTAATTATGTGACTTTAATAAGAAGCTCAGTTTTGATTAGGCAGGGGCTGTTTGGAGCGGATGATCATGTTCCATGCACAGTGTTAGCTTAATGTGATAGGACACATTGACTGAGCCTCATGGACTGAAAATTGCCTTTAATATCTACAGCTTAGCAGGATATTTTCATGCATTTTCATGAGGAATTGTGTAAATGTTAAACTACTTAAATGGTAATCTGCTTAGGTCGGACTTTTTTCTTTTCTTTCCGCCCTTAATGATTTATAAGGTTTTAACAATTTAATGTGCTTAAGTAGTAAACATCCTTATCTTCCATACAGTATCTTGGCTTAAAGAATTTAAATAAAAACACACTAATGTGTTTATTGTGTAGGAAAGGCACAAAGCTTGATCAGAATGCTTTTACACATAAGCAGAAGTATGCATCAAACAGCTTTCGGGTGTGAAAATGGAAGTTGCAGCATAAGCCATTAAACTCAACCTCTAGCTCCCTCTGATGGAGTCAATGGAGAAATAAATATAGAGGTAAATGTCTTTATCTGGTCTCATTGAACTGTGCCAGCTGGCACTGCCACTGTAAGCGTCACCCAAAAGTCCAGTGTCTAGACATGCCATAACATTCTGCACACAGTATTTTTTTGGAGGGGTTAAGATTAAGCTGTCCTTCGATTTCACTGGGCTATGTGTCTATGGACATCAAGTGCTATGGGTGGAATATTTTGACACACCTACTAAGCAACCATCTAAGTAACCAACCAGAATCCCATAACAACAAACTAAAATCAGGTTAGAACACTTTAGGAATCACAAATCTAGCCATCACAACATCTAGTGCACTGATACTACAACACAAATTTCAAACACAACAACATTTACATTATGCATTTGGCAGACGCTTTTATCCAAATTGACTTACATTGCATTACACTATACATTTGTTTCTGAGTATGTACAATCCCTGGGATCGAACCTTGGCGTTGCTAGCGCCATGCTCTAACCACTGAGCTACAGGAAAGCTGTGACTAACACAACATTTCAATCATAGATCTAAATCTCTTGAGGAGTGATTGCACAGTGAGGAAAGTTTGTGTGTGTGTTTGGGGTAAGTGTAAACCTACTCAAAAAAAAAAAAACTCACAATGGTTATTCAGAGGGCTACTTGAGAGCATTATGTGTGTGTATTTTATTACAGTCCTTAGGTGATTTGCAAGCTCTTGAGAGAAAAGACTGTGTACAGAATTTGTTTCGTTGACTTGGAAGAAACACACCGAGTGCTTTATGCAAGTTATAAGTCATTTTGTATATGACTCATCAGTGCTAATTCTGTGTGGGACAAAGACAAATGAGCCTGTGAGATAATTGAGATGTATGGCAGGACAGTTGTGTGTGTGTTAAATGTGCATGTAAAGACTATCAGTATTAAACACATAACTGGTAACAAAGTAGTTGACAAGAAATAAAACACAAAAACAGAGCTGGGAAAACAGTAAACAAGCACACAGGTTAAACCACATCCACACAACTAAAGATGCAACATCCATTAGCAGCCATTGAAGAAAATCACCTTAGACCTAACCACACCGCAATGATATACAAAACCATAACAGTTACTGAACGGCAAGAGCTAATTCTTAATGAAAGCATCTCCACCCCTCAGGAAGACACTCTCATGTACAGACGCACACACAGAGAGCATCGAATGTGAGCTCTAAAGGGCAGTATAATGGAAGTAATATCTGTAAAACAATCAAAGGCTGTTTTCAGAGGGCAGTGCAGGGACACACATTCACAGTGTGGTTACCCATAATGCCATTGCAGCTTTGATGAAGGGCACTAGAGCGGGCAGCACTAATGAAATGGGGAACGAGAAAGAAAGAGATGGACGGAAAGAAAAAAGTGAAAGTAATAAAAAGCTGTAGTGACGGTCTTAATAAGAGGAGAAAGTGAACAATACAGAAAAAAGTTAATCTCTTCATAACTCCGTCAAAATGCATTTCCTGTTAGAGCTAATAGAAAAATATGGTATAAATGTGTGTATTGGTACCATAGGATAGCACATTATTAGCATCAAATAATGTGAAAAAAACTCTCATATATATATATATATATATATATATATACTTATATATATATATATATATATATAGTATTTAATTATTAAATAAAAATTTCATTTTAGACAAAGCAGTCAAGTGGGGCGGCATATGTGCTCACATGTAAACCTTCAGATTATCCTGTGCAGATGAGTGGCGCATTTTAAAATGTTAACCGTTGCAAAAGAACTACTACTCAAGTAACACAATTTAACTTCTCAAACACAGATGCAGATAAAGAGCTTCTGCAGCACAGCTTTAATATATGTCCCTGCTCTTATTATGCATGATTCATCAATAAAAAAACGACTTTTTGATTTCATCAAAACTTTCTCTGCCTTTGAAACTACTTGTATTTTCCACTGATGCAACAGAGCTCGCACAACCAGAGGAAAATGTTATTACCCAAAAATATCACAGCCTAAGAGCTCTGTCTAATGATCCAATCTAAAGTCCAAATAATCCCGCCCTACATTATTTCCTACAGAATCATCTGTTTCACTCAGAAAAATGTCACGTTACAGAAGTTAAATGCTACGCCTGTATCATTTTATGTTGCGTTTAATCACTTTCCGAAAGGCTGACAGACCTACAGACAGTGTCATTTCAATCGCTCATCTCTCACCCCCAAAAACCTCTCTCTTCCACCGTCTAGAAGCATTAGGTAATGCAGTGAGGCGGTCTGGTCGCCCTGTGACTCTGCCTCTAGGGCTGCCCAGGGCAATGTGACCTCACACAACAGGACCCTGCTTCCTGTCTTCTAAAGGACACATAAACAGACAGACAGACAGAGACTGTCTGGAAATATCAGCTTTTATTAGTCATATATCACCTCCATCTGTTCAGATAAAGACTTACAACAGAAGAATTCAGAGATATGATACACCTCACTTGCTCTTATTCACTAACACGTACATGCTTGATATGACTTTCCACCGGCATCTATTGTTTAAATACTAAGCTTATGGTATTTTCTTAAACTTTGAACATAACATGTTCATTAAGCCTTTTTCGTTGTTGGCTGACACCCACAATGTAGGTGTTTCGGTCTCCACAATGTAAAACCTGACCCACCCACCCCAACACACACAGAGACTGACATTATCTCTGTGCCCAGCGCTGCTAATAGAGTGTGTGCAACAAAATGAGGCCACGCAGCGCAGAGGACATTAACACTGATAGAAGTCGACAATAAATTACCGGCACATGTAGAAACGGCGGTAGAGTTCAAACATCAGGTACATTGCGAGATCTCGTTTCAGACGAGTTTGTTGGTGCGTGTGTGTTTTTGAGGCCAATGCAAGTCAGATGTTTGTCTCAAGGGGGGCTTGGAGGCGAGGAATTTTGAAAACGGCTCTGTTTATCCAAGTTAAACACGTATCTAATATAGTTAGAATGCTCAGCTTTATCCTGCCGGCTGTGTACCCCAGTACTTCAGTATCTGTGTGCTAAAGTTGACACATGGCATGTACATGGTGTCAAGTGGGGAAAAAAGGAAAAGACATGCAAAACAAGAACACGTATAAAAGGGTACTTGGTAATGCTAAGGTAACAGTAGCTTTGGTTTACCGAGCGGTGAGAAATTTACATGACTGTGCATTTGTGTTCTATTACCTCGACTAGCCCGATCAACATGCTGTACATCCTCTACAAACTTCAGCACTTCAGGGAATCTCTCCTCACACGTCTCTGCCAGGAAGTTCAGCAAAGTGGACTTCTGATCAGCCGATTTGGTGTCCTTCAGCTGGAAGAGCAAAAAACAAAAGGAAAAAGCAAAAACATCTGATTACTGTGATATCAAAGTAAATATGAATAAAATAAATATTAACCATCAGGGTCAAAACTTTTTTCCAGTGGGTTTTAGAAGAGTGAACCTTGAAATCTTTCCTCTTAAAACTGCCCACAACCCCTTGTGTAAAATGTTATATAGACGGTTTCATCGAATGCACGTCTGTGTTTGTTGATCGGTCTGGCTAATGGCTAATAATATAACTATTTACAATTACTTTAATTTATATTAAATAAATATATGTATATATGTATTAAATAAACAATTTGCTGAATTTGATTATATGTACATTTTATTAAATAAACAGTTTGTTGAATGGGTCGTAATGGTTCTTCTACTGGTATACCAAAATAATACTGGCTAGACATACTTTTAACTTGCTAGCTAATGTCATTTACTTGTTATTTCTTTTGCTTGTTTTTTTAAATAATCTGCAGGGACTCTTAGCAGATGTGTCACGCAAGTTAAGTTTGGGCCACAAAAGCGTTTATGTGCAGTACGTTTATGTTGCTTTGAAAGCGTCTATAGCCTTTTTTTAAATGCAATAGCTAAGTTATGATCAATTTAAAAATAAGAAATAATTTATAACAAAAGAGTCTGAAAGTGAGAGACAGCATGTACCACGACAGCTGCTCTTACTATACTCTCAAAAGCACAGATCCTTCTATCACCATCATCAAAGTATGTACTTTATAATTATATATGGCAATATAAGCATTGGTGCACCAGCCTCTGAGTAAACTAAGCTCATTTTAGTGACAGCGCAATTGCGCCACCATCCTCCATCACCCCTCCACAGCATAAAAACAACAAAAACCCAAATATTTGTTTTCCTACAATTTGTAGAGAACACCAGAAAGGGAATAAGAGGGAGAATCTTGAAGGCACCCATCAGCAGCAGCCTTCTTCACGTCTGACAAGTTAATTTGATAGCACACTGAAATTGCAGCCGGACAAGAGAAGCAAGACGTTTTCATTGTCAGTTATGATTATCATCATGGCACAAGGATACAGGCCTTTTGTAAAAGGCTGCACAAAAAGCATTTGATTAACATGGATAGCGCAAACATTATTAGGCTCTGCTGGGTGGTGTAGATGCCTGATTACCTTTGGAGGGGATGGGAGGGGTGTTAATGAGAGAAGAGATGAAGTAAAAAAAACGTTTAGAGATATTTAGAGATAAAATCATAGTCTTCTCTATCTGTGTCATTTCTTTAAATGTATATTCTGACACAGGCTTTGGGTTGGATATATACACAAGGTTCAACTGGATAATTGCAGTGTCAGAGCATTTGAAAGTCATGTGAAGCGTTAGACCGATGGCTGGGGATGAAATTAGGTTTTGTTGCGTTGCCTGACAGCGCTTTTCAAATATATCACACACATTAGGATAAATGGAAGGCCGCGATTCTTTGACCTTCCTTCTGCTTACTTCATCATAAAAGGTATGAAAATGACTCCGGAACAAAGACACAGAATTCAAATCTGATTCTAAATTCTAGGTCTTGGAGTCATTTGTGACTGTGGAAGTTCTTAAATATGGGGCCTTGATCACAAAGAAGTTTGCAGGTAAAAAAACACATCAAACATCGTCCATGACGTGCTAAACGGTACTTTGCTGGTGAGATCAAACAGTGATGCTGAAAAGAAACTTTCAAATCACGTTCAACTCAATATGCTCTATAAACCCACGTAAGTAAAAATACAGTCACTGATGGTTTAACCTCCGCAAAAACAAACAAATAAATCAGATCAATAGAGATCAGGACAGGCCTTCAAGCGAGGAACTTCAAAGACAAAAAAATGACACACTCCTTCCCATCACAGACTGTACTGTTATCTGTGGATGTACTATACACATATCAGATTCTCAGTAGTGAGGACAATACACTTTGTTAGTGCCTGTCACATGAATACATGAGATGTGAACGTTCTTCAAAATAACTCCTTGTGTGGACACAAGGGTGAGTAAATGATGACTGTTTTCATTTTTGAGTAAGGGATTTTTTTTTAAAGTGTGAAGGTATATACGTTCGTGTACGATGTGCAGTCTTTTATCAGGTCTTCAGGGAGAAATGATGAGCAGGGAGGCATTTCATTATCCCAGAGAGACACTAATGCAGTGATGGCTGCTCCGAGAGTTTTAGCACCACACAGAAGGAAGGTATGAAAGTGGCAAAGAATAAGATGGATGACTAATAAGACACAGAGTGAGAAAGGTGGATCAAAACTGTTGAAAAAAGTCAAGTCACCATGGAAACCAAAGTAAATCTGCAATTGCAATTACCCAACCTTACCTAAAATATTCACAAAATTATAAAGTATACTTTTATTATAGGATCTTATCTTTTATGGGGTTTAAGCATGATGTGCAATTTTAGAGAAAATATTTTTCATTTTCTGGGCAAAACAGTCACAATGATAAGGTGTTATGACTGGTTGTAAGGATGTTGCTAAAGTGTTTGGGCACATTGCTGTGATGTTGAAATAGTGCTCTGGGTGTTTAACAGGACATGGCATGGTGATTGCTAGAGTGTTCTGGGTGTTTGCTTACAGATCGCTTACTATTATATTCTAGTCCACAGATAAATCCCTACTTCAAACATGAGGGGAATTTTTGGCCTGATTCATAAAAACTGAAGAACATCAAATGTATGATCATTAAGAAAAACAATAAAACATTTCCTGCCAACAAGCATGATTTATGGTGTCCGAAGCAGAAATGCTGCAGAACAAGCCAAAATGTAATACCTTTAGGAGTATAGTAAGTAGTAGTAAGTTTAAATCAAGTTTAAATCTCTAACTATAAGCATGAGTTATATTAATAGTGAGAATCTTTTACAGGAAAACCAGTCAAACATCCCATAAGGAGCTGAAATAACATAACCTAAGTTCCAGTCCAATGTTCAGTACAAAAATGGCCTTTTTGTTGATTAATCTCACCTACGTGTAACCTGGCAAAGGGATACAGATATAATCCATTAGCATTACATTAGCTAATGCATCTAACTAAATGGAAAATAAGCACCCTCATCTTACCAACACGCTCACATATATTTGTGTTACGTCATTACTCAGAGACTTATCTCGAAAAACAGAAGAAAAAGCCACAGAGTGGATTTTGGTCTCTGCCCTTTGATAGATGCCAGAAGATACGGTTACTGTGGTCTTGAGTGCTTGATAGTGTTAAATCAAATGAGATCTTCTCGAATGCCAGGCGTCTCCAGCGGGAGGCACTTTAGATGGGTCGGCCGATAGGGGTCAAGGTAACGGGAATAGAGCGGGAGGGGAACGAAGGACACGGGGGCCGGACAGCTGTGTATGATGGTGACTCAGATCTGGCTCTTCCGCAAATATCGGAGGAACATAAATTATCATCTTATCGGCTTCTTCTCGAAAACAGAGAGCAGGAAAAGAGCGTTTGGTGAAAATTGCCCTAAGTCTCTCTCTGTGTGTGTGTGTGTGTGTGTGTTAGCAGGCCCTGATAAGCAGAGGCCAAAGACCAAATATTTCATAAAACATGTAAATATGGATCGCAGAACACATAAATGGCTTTAGGGCTGGTTTAACTGGATAAAAAGATACTGTTGGAGTTTCTTTTGGACTATACTTAATCTGTCTCTAGGAAACAAGCCCATAACAGCCTCTAGACCTTACTGTTGTTTTTTTTTTTAGAGGATTGAAGGAAGTTTTATTAGATATGCGCAAGCTTGCACAGACTTTGTGCCCGCAGGATTGTTGAGAAACATTTGCATATTTCAGCAATACGCTAGTGTCCACCATTCAAAAATATCCAGACTTGAATATTTATGCAATATTTTGGCCAGTGTGATTTTTGTACAGACTTCTCAGCTCAGTTTAACACATTTAACCAAATTTACAACAATCTTAACAATCCGTGCAGAAAATGTGGAGGGAAAACTGTGCCGAACCCACATAGGACTTGACATGAAACTCAAAAAACAGGCAGCTGTGACTCACACACAAACCCGTCATCTCCGCACGTACCTTGCAGAGTGAGCTGAGGTTGAAGCCAAAAGACTGGGCGTTCCGTGAGCCAGCGTTCATGAAGTTCCCCATGAGCAGAACGAGTTCCAGCAACCTGCTGAAGGCTTTGCTCTTCCTCAGCTCGTCACAAGCGGCGTTCACCGCCATTATGTCGGGACGCAAGTTATTCACCTGTTCCTCAAACTGCAGCTTAAACAGGATGGAGTTGAGTCTGGGCCTCAGACGTTTTACGCTGCTCATCTGGAGAAAGAAATATAGAACAGATATTTAGCCAGATATTAAGCCAATGGTGCATTCTGGGATTGCCTATGCATTAGTACATAAAACCTCAAAATGGTGTCTAGATTTTGCTACAGAACTAATATTAGTTAAGACTACTTATTTTTTATTTATATGACATTTTTATGAATGGAGAGAAATGTGATAAGAATCAGATTAAAGGTTCAAATGTAACATGTTTCCATTCATTTAGGGTTTTTTTCTATTAAAAACAACAGAAGAACACTCCCTCCAGGATGGTACAGTATCACTAAACAGCGCTGCTATGAAAGTAAATAATACAGTATTAATAACCTGTACACTTGCATACAAACAAACATCTGTGTGTTTACAGTTGGTGGGGGGGAGCAGGACAATCATTTGCCCGTATAAAAACCAATTAGCAATCAGAAATTAAGCGTGTAATTAAACTATTCAATATGGAAATATGATTAATATGACAAGTTGTTTTCCATAATCAGAAATCAGTCCCTCATACAAGCGTGCACACTGCTATCATACACACCTACCCAATCTGTACGTGTGTGTAAGTGTAAATAAATGAAGGGGACATTAGCTAATAGGAGAACTGAGCTCCAAAAACAACTGACAAAAGAGCAAAAGCGCCACAAATCTAAACTGAAACAAAGAGATAAACCCAAAGAGGGAAACATGGCAAAAGATGAAAGAAATTAGGGCAACACCAAATGCCTAATTTATGTGTGTAAATATTCTGCAAACTTGTAGCAGGCGTCTTCTGTGTGTGTCAGGCAGCGCTAATCTGCAATGAAACAGACTCCGATTCAAAGCTCTCCCAGCCATAAATGTTTGAGGAGGATTTGTACCCTCCCCAAAAATACAGCGGCGGGCACATCCAGTACATACAAAGAATTATTCATCAGAGCTTCAAAAGACCGAAAAATAAGAAAGATAAAGTTTATCAGGGAGGTTCGGCGAGGCTGGAAATCACCTAATAGTTCATGTATATAAAAGACAGGGTACTAAAACCAGAAAATGTGGCATAGTGGGGGCGCTAAGAGATGTTGCGTTACATAAAAAAGAAAGACACGGTTTACCAACAAAGGCATAAAATGATATTCACGATGTGAAGCGAATGGAAATGTAGCATTTACATTTTGTCTTGCATAATCTGAACTGAATGCTGACAGACTTTAAAAACAACATTAAACGGCACTGACAATGCACTGAATATCTGTAATGTTTCTCCAGCATTTCCAAGTAAAACGAAGTAGTACATTTTTGTTATTTCTAATTGTCAGGAAATAACTGAAAATGAATTCTATTCATTAGAGTTTGATTGGATCACAAAATAATTAGAACATTGTTGAAAACCAAGAATGCGTTGGTGAAGAAAACTATTCTTTCAGAAGCAAAAAGGTTCTGAAGAGAGCTTTAAAAAAATCAGAAAAAGTTGTAAGATTATGTAGATAATGTTTTATAAAATGTAACGATGAACAGGACCAGGTACATTGGTAAAGACTTCATTTTTTATTAAATGTTGTTTTCAAGATGTTTCACATCTCATCTGAAGAGCTTCTTTACTAGCAAACATTTTCTTTGATCTGAACCTGTGAGTCCTTTACTTCAAAGTAACACTTCATTTCTAAACAAAAGCAGCTATACATATTTTACACGGCTCTCTGGAATACTTGATTCATTCATGGTCATCTATTAAAACATTCACATTATTTTTTCTGACTACAGTGTACCATCATATTATACTTTTACATTTATCCTAGGAGTTCCTAAAAAGTTCCTTTATTGCACATGAAACCAATTCAAACCTATCCAGCAACACAGGTCATGGTGTGAGGCCAGCTAAACTTTCCTGCTCTAAAGGTGAAACATTCAGATAACCCTTTAAAGTCTAAAATCAAATCCACCTGCAGGCAGAAGTGCAGGTAAGGTTGTCTTAGCTGCCACTCAGCATGTGACGGTATTCAGTGGGGAACAAGTTTTTAAGTGTTTCAAGTTTTATTCTTTATCAGGGAGCTAAATCATCATTTCACACAACCACCCAGAGTGCCTGCCGAATAACAGAAGCGCTTCAATGTGTCTTCATGTCCCAGTAGACCCTGAACACACTAGCTGTCTCTGGTGTATATGGCCTGCTGGAAGACTTAGCGGAGAATGGGGAACACGCACGCACACAAACCTGTTTTATCTCTCTTTCTCTATTGTCTGCTTGAGTTAGTGTGCCTGATTTAAACTTTTCTTTTTGTGCACTCTGAACTAAGACCTGTTAAAGGGGGGGTTGGGGAGACTGTTGCTAAGGCAACAGAAGATTTCTCTTTTCCCTGAGTTTTCTGGTAAGAGGTGTAATTCTTTACGCTCAGCTTCGCCGGACTAAAGCCAAACAGTTTATCAGGAGCTAAAAATACAGCATGTGCCCATTTAAAACATTTATACGAGGGAAACAAAGCAGGAACAGATGCCTGAAATAGAAGCTTATTATACACTTCATACTAACATATGCGTGTTGAATACGAAAACAACAAAATCATACAAAATCACCACATATGATCTTGGGTCCCTGTAGTCACTTGCTATATTTTATGGTCCACTTAGCAGATAGCAAACAAAAGGTTCAAAGTTATAGCTTGAGAAAAGAACAAAGAAAAAACTGCTTGCAATGGCACTATGGGAGATTATGAATTCCCTTTGAACCGGTTGGTTCTCTGAACTGCTAATGCATCATTTCCTACTGCCCACGCATGCATAAAGCACAGCTCCATATTGCTTATTATATAACAAACACCCCAAACACAATGACAAGACGCACAGTTGCATGAAGTAAAATCTTGATGGCTCCCCTGTGTAAATCTTTCACTTCCATTTTATTTCTTATACAAGCATGTCTTTCTTGCAGCTTTACAGCATCTCAGCTGAAGTCAGGTGTATTTACAAAAAGACAACAGGGGTGAACAAGCATAGCAAACAAATGATCGCCAACACTGGTACTTTTTTCTTCTCTTCAGGCAAGCCAGTGGCTGGAGAATGGGACTCATGATGTATTCAGCCATCAGCGAGGTGCACTTAAACCATAACTAATCAGAGCAGTGCCTAAGAGTAAATGCCATGTGATTTCAAGTCTGACAACTTTTATACTTATAATTCAACATTTTACCAAAGCTATGACATTTCACTCACATTCAGAGCTTAGTTGTAAGAACCGATCAAAAAATGAGCATGAGTAACCTTCATTAGAACCTTAAGCAACTCATGCACATTATATCATGGCAGAACGATTACCATTAAATCTGATTGGTGAAAGCTAAACAAAAGAACCACTTTATCCCTGCAGTGACCATTTAAGCACAATGCTGCTGTGTGTCATTTATTACATGTTAAAACACTTTTTCCTATACCTGTTTAAAGTATCCAAGTCAGTGTGTGTGTGCGTGCGCGCGCGGACTTACAACAACTCCAAACTGCTCGGGTTCAGAAAGGCTGCCATATTCACTCTTGTACTTGACCAGTGCATTTAGCTGCTCCTGTTCCGGCAGGTGCTTCACAAGGTTCTGGAGGGGAGAACAAGACTTTTATTGTGGAATACGTGGGCCATCAAAGCTACAATTTAAGCAACATTTCCATTTTAATACTTGCTGTTGCTTCAGATCTGGCTTCAAAACATCTCTGTAGCAATTATTCTTCCTCTGCACTAATGAAGAGAGCAATATATGTACCTGAAGCATTCTGGGGTCAAGAGTTTTGCTTAATGGCAAGAGGTTTATAGCTCACCCCTACTGTACCTGCAACCTGAGTGAGCAGTTTAAATCTAACTCAAACCTATAAGACTGAGTCAGATGTGAGATCTTTTTATTTACTATATTTTTTCAAGTCTTTTCGCTTGAGTAGGAGTGTGATGGTGCACCATATAGAGCACCATCACACGACTACCCTCCGGTTTTTAAAGGAAATGGGGAACTACTTTCTTCCGCCATGAATTCCAGACAAGCATAGTTAAACAAACCTCTAATTCTACTAATCGGTTACTAAGTCCAATTACACATGCACTTGTTAAAAATAGCAAGTTGAGACGGCAGTTCCTGTTGCGTAAAGCTCATCTTGAGACCCTTGCGTCCCGCGCTGTACTTTTAAAACCATTCCTGAGCACTGTGAATGTGCCTGGGTTTACCTTCTTCTTCTTTCATTAAATGACGGACTAGTGACCTAAGCACATACCGCTACCTACTGTTCAATATACTATCATATTCCAACCTTTCCATATTATTACAAAAAAAGGACAAGGTGCAATTTCCTGTGCTTCCAGTCTTATAAGTCCGACTAATAGTGGCGGAGTGATACAAGTGGGAGTAAAGCGGTTCCTGTGATGATACTGGTGGAATATTCGCGGCTCTCAACCAAAAGAACTGTTGTATAAAGCTTAATGTATAACTTACCAGAAATTTATACACCTTAGATAATAAGACTCTGGCAATTCTTTTGTATTCATGCATTATTATCCTAATAAATGTATTTATGCTATGAAAAATTATTTGACTTTAAATCCACTTTTAATTAACTTTCTTACATACAGAGATTTAAGTGTATTATTTGTATTCACAGAATTGAACTTGAGCTATTTCAGAAAAAAAACATTCCATCTTTTCAAATGTCAGTGAATAGCACATCTCTTTAAATGGCCACTTCATTAATGCACATGTCCATAAATCTAAAAGATAGATGGCCCTGTTTATCTATGTCAGCATCAAAAACAAAATGAAAAACAAACATGCAGATGGCTAATTTAACTATTCCGAACTCAGTCATGAAAATAAATTGAAATTTGTTTTCGCATTTATGCTTTAAACATGCAATATGCAGTACTGTAAGTAAAAAATAATGAAATGGTCTTTTATTGAAATGAAAGATGGATAGAGAAGAGGGCTAAAAATAAAGAAACAGACTTTCTGAAAACTAATAGTTACATGTAACCTTTTCTGAATATGGATGTGTATAACAGCCCAGAAATGATGTTACCTGGATCATGGGTTCAGTCAGCTGGTCTTCGTCCACCTCTAAAATCATTCTCTTGATCTCTTCATAGGGCATACGGAACGACCCCAAGAAAATGGCTTTAAAAGACAAAAGAGAACGTTTAGATCTCAAGCTCTCTGCAGTAATTTATCAACAGGTCACTAAAACTGTCTGTACAGAGTATTTCAAGTCCAGGTACGCTGCATGCTGATGATGTCTGATCAAATGAAAGAAGTTTACTTCTTTTTATTTTAATATTATGAGAGGAATTCAGCAGAATTCATATAGAAAGAAAGATTTAAACACTTTATAAGCAGGTGCGAGACAAGAAGAGGTACAGTACCTGAGAGCCCTGTGTGGATAAAAAGGAAATGCAAAAAAATCCTGAAAAGCTATTTTGAATCATGTAACTCTCTCTGTACATAATGACAACTGAACTACACATTACATTGAACTCAATACATAAAAATCGTAGAAAAGACATTGGGAAGCAAAGTAAAAAGAACAAAACTGTCTTGCTTTGAACATCAATGTATAGTTCTTTATATCTTCAAAATCCAATATTTCAGTTGATCTGAAACAAAGGGCCCACTGAAGGGCCTTTGAGGCCACAAGATTGTTATGCAACTTATTTTAAGTCTATATAAGTCTATACTTCATTAAAAAGCAGACAAAAGCAACAAAAATATGTTTTTCACTGGTTCCTCAGCTCACGCTTCTCAGCATAGAGGTCTGTGCAGACCTGATGGGTGGAAAACCACAGGTGATGAATAGACAAGTGTATGGATGATGGAGTGACGGATGGATACTCACAGAGGTTCTGCGCTATCTTTGGGTCCAGCACTTTTAGTTCTTTCACTCGCTTCTTGATGGATTTCTTCTCCTCCAGGTCTTCCTCTTCTCGTCGAACTGAAAGTATCACCATTACACACTTTATTAGCACACACAAGCGAACAACACGATGAACAACACACATGTTAAAAGACATCAGTGATGAACAAGCAGAACTACACACACACCCAAACACACAACAAGTCTCAGCACTGACACAAAGCTTAAAGTAGACTAATGGGCTACAGCGGTGGGAACACATTAGCTATGCACTTCATTTCTCACCATTACTGTCAATCACATGTGGGGAATTTTTTTTTTTACAATTTTATCTTAAACACAACAGAAGAAAAAAAAAATAATTAAAGAGCGAAGTCTTGTGGAAATGCAGTTAATAAGGACAATACACATTGTGTAAACATGTTTTCACTCTGACTAGAGAAAAGAAGAGTGACTTAAGGTGTGGTGAATAGAAACTGCACGTTCAGTAAGTGTAGGTACGCCAACTTTAATTTAAGGTTTCGTAAGCACCACCAATGAACAAAATGCTGTATAGGTAGGCAACCTAGACGTGAATGGCTAAACGTACCTACGCCAATAATGCCTAAAAACACAACTTTGAAATTTGGTTTCCAAAAAAGAACATTTACTCCCAGTACTAGGAAAGTACACGTTTGACCATTCCCATGGTGCCTCAAAGATGCTGTCTAGGCAGTCAGCTCATTACATCATTACATTCTGAAGCATAGCCAATGTGTGTGGAATGGTCATGGTGAGAGTGTAAGGGGATTGGTCTTTGGCAAGACAGCTGTGAAGAATGAGATTAGAGCCACACAGCTGTGATGATGACTGTGCTAAATGAGGTCACACAGTCTCTCTCTAAACACGCACACTCAACTGTACACAACTTCATGGAAGGGAGTAAATAACATTAATATGCATAAAAAGGCATTCAGCCAATAAAATCACAAAGAAAATACAGAGGTCAGTGACCAAGAGAATGTGGTGCAAAGGTTAAGCAGATCTCTCACATTAAGGAGGCATAAAATGGAAAAAAGCGGAAATGAAAAAAGGAGCAGATGGAGAGCAGGGGGTTTCAATACAAGTTTAATTATTTAAGTCGCCAGATTAAGAGAAGTAAACGCAGGCCTCGGGAGAGAAGTGCATAATTGTCTTGTGCACTAATTAACAACACAGGGTTGAAACTGAGCTAAAAGAAAACACAAAAACACAATAAACAACTAATGAGCTGCCAACAAATACAGCATTGTAAAGCATCACAAGGGCACTGACAAAAAAGGTAGGCAGCAAAATTATAATGTCCCAACCTTTAAAATACCTCTGACCAAAATCTAACCACACTTGAGTGTGACTTACTTATCAAACATGATGCTCGTTTTGGGCCACTATACACTGATTTCACTCCGCCGCCATTTTGAAATCGAAAGCGAGGCTGAGGTGGGAAGAGACCCGGAAGGACAGATGGTTTGGAGAACCAACCTGGATTTATTAAAACGATTTATGATCTTAAATGTGAAAATAAAAGCATAGGATGCAAGTCACACAAGCTGTTTTACTTGACCACTTCAGTTGTACCATCACATATTTGTGAATGTTTAAGCTGTCATAAGCCCAAGAGAGCACATGTCACACCTCTGCTCATCTCTCTACACTGGCTCCCAGTAGCGGCACGCATTAAGTTCAAGGCACTGGTGCTTGCTTACAGAACAGCCACTAACACAGCACCCATCTACCTCAACTCTCTCTTACAGACCTACATCCCCTCCAGAAGTCTGCGGTCTGAAAACGAGCGGCGCCTCATTGTTCCTTCACAGAGAGGCATGAGATCCATCTCAAGGACATTTTCTATCTCCGTTCCCGGCTGGTGGAATGATCTTCCTGTTTCCATCAGGACTGCTGGATCAATTTCACAATTCAAAAAACAGCTGAAGACCCACCTCTTCCATGAGCACTTAACTGTCTCATAAAAAAAAAAAAATAATAAATAAAAAAAATTCATTTTACCCCTATTTTTCCTTTTCTAATGTTCTCTATATACTTGCTTATACTATCTTGACGTTGTATTTGAAACCTTGTATTACTAGCACCTCTCGTGAATATTGCTTACTTAGACGAATCGCTTGCTGTTTTCCTCAATTGTAAGTCGCTTTGGATAAAAGCGTCTGCCAAATGAATAAATGTAAATGTAAATAAGCGGGTTTCATTGGTGCACACTAAGCAACTTTTACGTTGTTTTAAAACGCATCATTTGTTTATTCATGTCACACACACCCGATGGTAATCTAAACCATTGCAGTCTATCTGTCCTTCCGGTTTTCTTCCCACCTCAGCCTCGCTTTCGATTTAAACATGGCAGCCGAGTGAAATCAGTCTAAAGGGCTTAGGCACTGTAAATGAGGTCAGTGGGGTACAGCAAAGAAGCTACTGGAGGTAAAAAAATGTCTATGTTCATAGACCTACACTCAAATCCACCGTACACGTACACGCACTCACAACTTACTGTACTTTTGTGGTTCTTCTGCAGGTTCACTCTCCTCACACACTTCGTTGGAGAGACAACAACGAAGGTTGAAAACAAAGAGAACAGAAACACAAATAATACAATCAAAAAGAGCAAACAGCAGAAAAAGACAGAGAGGACAGAAAACAAGAGTAAAGGAGACAGTAGGACAATCTAAGTAAAGACAAAGAGGAAGTACCGACATCATTTCTTCTCATTTATTTTCACAATTAATTGTTCATCATGTTAAAACACTGGAGTGGATGGATTTGAGTTGGAGAATTCTGTGATGGCTCAAACTTGAGAAAGTAAAACCCTAAAGAACTAATTGTAATCAGTTGGCAAGATGGAGGAAGATCATTAAAGATTCATGTTCTTGATGTACTGTAATTGGAACAAATTGGCTGATTTACGCAGTATATCACACTCAAAGATGTATCACAAGCTTTAACATGCTGGAAAATAAAATAACACACATGCATGACGACAAATTACTGACAAAAATGTTTTTCAGTGTTGACAAAGATGAGAAAACTATGATTATAATTGGAAGACTTCAATTAAAACTTGCTGTTGATGAAACTATGATGGGGAAAACAGCAAGGCAAGATATTGACAATGCACAAATACTCACAGTACATTTGTAAAATAATGTTTAAACATTTTCAAAATGTTAATTTGTAACCTGTTGTAATAGACATTTTCATTTGACAGTAAATCTAACTAAATCCTTAAAAAAAAGTGAGAAGTAAACTATTTAATGCTTAGATGTAGGGCTTACTGAATGTTAACTTGAAAACACAGTATCCTGTATGCTACTGGAATATCGATCCACAGACACGGCCCTCTCACCAGCCTCCATCTATCAATCCTTCCCATCCATATCACCCTCTTCAGCATAAGGAAAAAGTGAGTGTTTGTAGGATGAAGATATGCAGTATTGATCTGCTCATCGTGACTAAGAGCCGTGCCATCAAAACGACACCCATTTATTACACACAAAGTATATGCACACTAAATGTTTATATAAATCACAGCACACATGATTCATGGCATCGTCTCTCTGAGTACATAATACCAGAGTGTGTGTAATATCCTTTACTAACAGTTTAACTGCATGAGTATATGACTAATACATTTATGATATTACTTTTCTTTTAGATTTATCCCCTGAATAGGTAAAAATTAATAAAGAATGTATGCATTAAATAAAAAAGGTGGATATATGTAAAATAATATTATTTTTTTAGCCAAGCTGATGCACAACTACAGGAACTTGGAATTTACATAAAAATTGGTAAATTAATATAAAAATACACAACTTGATTTAGACACAAATCAAGACTTTAAAGGTCTTTCTTCCAGGAAATATTTCACATGCTTTATTTTACAAATCTAAAGGGCACATTAAAGGCCAAGCACAATTCACTAAATACCCTTGAAAGCCCTTGAAAGCCCCTGAAAACCCACCTAAATCTGCATCTTGTCTAGAGAAAGTGTCTCTTTGTAAACAAGTTAGTGAGAAACAGATGCAATGCACAAAGCGTTTTTGCGATCCCCGACCACACGTTTAATGGCACGTCATTAACCCCATCAACTAACATTTATATTGGGTCACTAATAAAAAGGCAATAGACAAGCCTTGGTTTAACATCATGTTTCCAAATGCCATGATTTCTATATATAGCTAAAGAAAGATGATGAGTGAAAAAGATGAAAGGGTCAATACTCACATACAAAATACTTCAGATCTGTAATTTACAATATTTATTTAATAATTCTTATATATACTATATCAAAGGTTTAATTTATTAAACAGCCAAGATTTGTTTTATTTTATTATAATTACATGTAATTATATGATAAAAAAAACACACTAAATAAACAACCATCTAAATACCCTTCATCAACCCCACAGTGACCTCACACACAAACTTCCCTCCGATCACCGAATCAAACACAAAATAATCATCTCAATAAACAGCATAACAATCTCCTGTCTGACAGAGGAGAAAATCTCACAAGACAAGTACAAGA
The DNA here is from genome assembly GCA_026939265.1 of Oreonectes daqikongensis. Taxonomy (NCBI): domain Eukaryota; kingdom Metazoa; phylum Chordata; class Actinopteri; order Cypriniformes; family Nemacheilidae; genus Oreonectes; species Oreonectes daqikongensis. The sequence goes on along the minus strand of JAOTQM010000030.1, from coordinate 4,579,177 downwards.
CTGATGATGATCCAGAAAAATGACACTTTATCATGTTCCACACCCCCCAAATCTCTCTCTGTCCTCATGTCTCTCAGAGCTGTGTTAAAGAGAATGGGAGATGAAATAAACAGGGATTGAAACGGAATGAGGGATGGGCTGTCGGGCCCGTGAGACAGCCTCCAGTGATCCAGCCCGTCTGATCAAGGGCTGCTTAATCATACCACAACATTACGGCAACGTTACCGCAGCATCAATACTGTGAGGCCGAGCTAAAGCACTCATTTCACCCCCATCAATCTTCCTCTACTTCTTATCAGATGGACAAGAGCATAAGTAATCAAATCCACAAACTTTACACACACACGCACAGAATTATAAGTATAAACTGGTTTTGTATGGGTGCCTGTGTGCACAAGTTTTAAGCTTTAAATATAAGTTATGAGATTAAAATCTTTGTTGACTGCAAACTGTAGATCATTACTGAATCTTTAGCAAGGCACCAGGACATGAGGAGCTGGCTCCTGGTATAATTTAAATTAAGTTACTTTAAATAAAAGTAATAAAAGTCTTTTAAGTAAATCACATTCAGACTATATTTCACAAATAAAAACAGTGTTCTGAGATGCAGTTAGCACATTGCTATGCAGTTGCTAGGGTGAAATGAATGGTTGCTAGCATTTTTCTGTGTGGATAAGAGAGTCTTCTGGGAAGTTGCCAGGTGGATGCTTACTTGTCCAAGCGCGTCCCCCAGATTTATGATTTTCTGGTCTGCAGATGCAGCCAAAACCCTTAAATGCAAGTCAGGTTACTGAAATTTTTACCAACCTGAACGAGGTAAAGACAAAAATCCCCAAAGCAGTTTGCCAAAACTGAAAATTATTACTATGTATAAGTAATGAACCGTTGACTTTGGGTTAGGGTCTTAGGTGCGCATGCGGCATTCTGAAAAGTCGAAATATTTTCATCTCGATTCGTCGCTCCCTATTTGAGCGTGGTTGCCGCTCGTCTACATTTAAAATAACGAATATGCGTGCGCAAAAGACGCGAAATGTGAACGGCCCCTAAGACAGCAAAACTTCAGTAACGGTTGCTGGCTATGCAAATCGTTTGGATGCTCAGCAAGGGTCTCTCTGGCATTTTCAAAAATCCACACTAAAGCCCACATTAAAAAGCGATTAAACCATCTGCGGAAATGAAACGAGAAAAGCATGCAATGATTATCATGATAAAGTGCATATTTATGATTGGTGATTTGGTGCAGAAGCTGGCAGGCCTGATTGTGTGTGTTTTCAATAATGCTACAGTATTTGTAGAGATTTGTTCGTGTAATAAGAGGGGGCCGTAGGGAGCTGGCAACAGAAGAGGCCTGCAATGTTACATAAAACCCGAAAGACATACTAATTAAACACTTTCTTTTTCCGATATCCATCCGCATCTTAATGGCCGTCCTTCTTCGATCTATCTAGCCTGTATCCTTGTCATCCATAAATTTGTTTTCCCCACACACCATCCTCCTGTCATCATCTGTACTGTCACTTGCTTGCTGTCCACAAAGTCAGAATTCTCTCCTTGTTCTTGCTTGGCAAGAAAAAAGTTTAGAAACTGGATGTGTGAATTAGGCGAGAATAGTGATTCCAGGACGACACCTTGAGCAAATCTATAAAACTCTGAAAGCCGTCAAACTAAATGTCAGATAGCATGTATGGTCTAATGAATAAATACAAAAATTGGGTCATAAGGAAACTTTTTTCCAGGTTTGAAACATGTAACAAAGGGCTGGCAAAAACAATTTCAGAAACACCTCTTTCTTTTCATCTTTTTCAGTAAACCCCAATGCTTCTGTACAATAAAAAGTGCTTAATATAAAATTATCAAATGATTGTTTGTCCAAGGCTCAGCGCTTGTACATCCTCACCCTCAACACAGACACAAAAATTCTGGACTAAAAGCTTCGCCAGGACAGGTCGCCTGCAAGAGCCACATGAGCGCCCAAAACTGATTTTTCTTTGCGGCGTAAATGCACATATTCTACATGCAAAGAACACACACAAAAAATAAAACATTTCATCATGTTTTCCCCTTTATTTCATTCCCTCCATCAGAGTGCGAGATAAGTGGATGAGAGGAAAAACAGGTCTATTATCAATTCCTCATTGCGAAAAGGAAAAGGACGAAGCGAGGATGAAAAATCATCTTTGCAAAATAAAGTCGTGGCTGCAAATGTATTTTAAACGAGCCGCTACATTACGTTGCTGATGTAAGAGCCTCACACGGCAAATTGTAAATAAATTGCACCGCTTTTATTACGAGAATATAGAAACAGAGAGAGAGACTGAGAAAAAAAGGATATTACAAAAAGAGCAAAAGGGAAAGCTGATACAGAGCTACAAATTTAACGAGAGAGAAAGAAAAAAGACAGAAACAAGGTCAAAAGAATGGGTCTGTTATGGAAGAAATGTGTGACCCACTCAATAAATTACAAAACAAACACAAACACAAATTCAATTCTTTAAAAACCACAATTAGTTTCTCTTCATTGAAAACCAACTATTGGTCCATATCCCTGTAACTATTTTCTTAACAATACATCGATTTGTAAAATATGTCTCTGCTTACACACATAGCAGTACCTGACCATGAAGTCCTTCAGAAGAAAATCAATCATTCATTCAGCATTTGAAAAATTCTCTGTGATAACTAAAGTAAACAGTTCTTATTTAAAACTTCATTCAGTCACTGATCTAACCGTCCCTAATGAAGTTTAAAAACCCCTTATTCCAACTTGTTGTTTGGATTGATGTTGGCAAGACTCCGTTTTTTTAACTAGTGGTAAATTATATTGATTATACCATGAAACAGAAAAACAGGGCTAAAGGGAAAGAATTACAACAATAGGACAATACAACTCACTTCAAATCACTTCAAAGGAACATAAGTTAAATAAACTTCATCTTAATGAAGTAACACTGGCCCAGACAAAAGATTAACCACAACAACAGCATATAACCACAAAATAGGATCAAGGATCTCCACACACAGTAAAAGAATGACGTGTTTTGCACAAAATCAAACCGACACAAGTGCACACAGAACCTTGAAGGTCTTTAGTTTACTGCCAAAATAAAGGAACATAGCAATGCTAGTTAAAAATTTAAAGAAATATATTATTGAATTAAAATATAATTGCCTGTGTAAACACACAAATAATTAATAATATTTTTAAAAAAGAAATACATTTTATAATAAAATAAATAAAGCACAAATAAAACCTGAGATCTTATTAAGACAACAGTGAACATTATGCAGGATGAACAGATAAGATATTCAGCAAAGGCCAGTATAATAGTGTATTATAATAGTGTATTTTATAAGCATGTTTGTGAGACCATAATGTGAGATCAGTATGTGTACGGGTTTATTCTGTTTTGAGTGGACGGTAGAAAGGAGCATCCTACTGCTATCACCCTGGGGCTCCATACAAAAGATCCAAAGTAGATTAAAGGCTTTAGAGGTAATTCTGCCTGCTAATGTCAACACATACACACAAACGTAATAAAGAAATGTGAGGATGTTCATAACAAAGAGTGTGTGTGGCTGTCTGGTTTAATATTTGAAGTCAAAAGTTTAAGGTCATTTGACCAATGTGTTTCAAATCATTTTAAAAATCTTTTTTTAATCTGAAGGTGTAGGCATGATATATTTAAAGGCAAAATCTGAATACATAACTAAGCTTTCCATTGATATATGGTTTGTTAGGATAGGATAATATTTGGCAGAGATACAACTATTTGAAAATCTGGAATCTGAGGGTGCCAAAAAATCGAAATATTGAGAAAATCCTCTTGAAATTTAAATGTACAAAATATCTTCATGGAACATGATCTTTACTTAATATCCTAATGATTTTTGGCACAAAAGAAAAATCGTCAATTTTGACTCATACAATGTATTTGTGGCAATTACTAAAAATGCTCCTGTGCTACTAAAGACCAGGGTAACATATATAAAATAAATATTAACCAAAATATTAATAAAGAATAAGTGACCCTAAACCTTTGACCGGTGGTGAATATAGTGTATATATACTGCATTTTTATGATTGGTCAACTGTCAACCTTCATAAACACCACACATCAGAAGATCGTTTTGATAATGCATCTCTTTTCTAGGATACTTGAGTATCTATTTGCCATTCACACCATGAGATAATATAGAAAAAACTAATCTCAAATGAATTGACAAATCAGTCCTTAAACTAGCGCTAATACAGATACTTTCTACCTATAAAATCTCTATTATAATGTGATTTGTCAAGTGACTCTTCGCTTGTTAAAGTGAGACAGAGAGTGATACCTAAAGCCCCAACCGGTGCATTTCAAAACCACAGTGATATTTCTCTTCCCTGTCTCAGCTCACTTGCTCTCTTCCTTCACCATATCTTGGGGATTCGTTTCTGTGGCTTTCAGCTGCTGTGTGGGCTGTTATTATGTATTATTATCTGTGAACAGCTCTCCTAATTGGCCACAGCTGATTGTGTAGCGGTTGATGGAGTAAAGGCCAGAGCTAGTCATTTGGCTGCTGCTTTTGCTGGTGCCTGTCTTAGCAAGGTGTATCCAATTCTTCTGGGAGAGACAGAAACACTGAAAGGTCTTTAACTGTAATCTTTCCTCTCTAGAAAGCTGCAAAGAGATGGTACTTGAAGACTGGAGAGATGTTTAATACCAAAGATGGCAACAGAAAGCGAGAGGCCTTGACAAAACCTACACACTTCGAAAAACAGTGCTAAACATCCTGAACACACGAAAGCTGTCAATACCGCGGAAGTTTAACCTTTTAAAGTCTATAATTATTTTTAAAGAAGCAATAATATAAAAAATATATCCCTGCCATTAATGCACAGAGGTCCCGGAAGCACTTCAATGTAATAAATATATACCATTTGCCTTTAGATTGCGGTTGATTAAAATAATCAGCAAGCAAACGGCCAACATCAGGTCAAAGCCTCAGATGTCCAGCTGTGTCTGCATGAGTGACTTTGAAACAAACCATTCTTCACAGGCAGAGATAAAACGCTTGAAGGGTTGTAGTCCAATCACTCAGGAGAGAGTTATGACAGCCGTGTTCACTCCAGGGGTTCTTAAGGACTTCATTACCCATTAGTCATCAGTGTGACGGCCCCTGAAGCAGTGGTGGTCTTGTGGAACGTTCTGGCACATGTTGACAGAGTGCTGAGAGAGTGTGTGGAAGTGTTTTAATCCCTGGCCACTCTGGTGGGCCGTCACTGTATCGACCGGAGCGTTAGCGTCTGACAGGCTGATTAATAAGGAAAGAATGTGAGGGGCCACACTGTCTTACAACAACAATTCCAGTTTCACTCTGCGCTGTGATAAACACAAAATTACAAATACTTGACCTGAATCTATACTTTTGTAGTACAAAGCAACTTGTCGTACACTTGCAACAAGGCTAATCCCCAAAGAACAATCGGAGGTTGAGCACCTTGCTCAGGGGAACAATTGTGACAGAGAATCTCAGTTAGCCTACAGTTCATAGATCACATCTACTAGGTACTGAAGCCAAAGCTTTTCATCCTGTTCAGTTAACAAGATCCTACACCTCTACACATTAATGCCTTATATCCATAAACTTGAAGAGATGTTAGTAATGAATTAAAGATTAATAATTGTGACCCCATGTGTGAAAACCCAGATAAAGTTTTTTGTTTTCAACATAAAATCCTAATGTAAAGAATATTCTGTGAAAATATAACTTTGATATCGACTGAGTAAGGTTATGTCAAAGATTGCAATCATATTCAAATTAATGCTTGAAATCATTATCCAGAATTCGATCTTGAGACTTCAGCCTGGTTTTCACAGAATGCAATTGTTAATATTTTAATTAAAAGTTGTCAATAATGTGTGTAGATAACATGCTTATTTAAGCACATACAATAACGCAAACACACATCGAGTTAGATCTGAGTCTTCCATTACGTGTGATACGGAGAACGAGGCGAACGCATTTTGTTTTACATGTGGGATATCATGGCAGTTAACCGGCTGATTACTCCCACTGAAATGAAAGCACATGCTTGATTTCACGGGTGTCGGCCAACACCAGTAGCTGAATCCTTGGAAAAAGAGACGAAAAACAAATTACAGAGCGAAACTTCCCAGAGCGTGGCTCATTTCATTATAACCTGTGGCTGATGTACATAAACAATAAGCCTGGGAACACAAACTAGACCAAATGTGATTTTGGGTGGCGAGAATGAAAACGAGGCCTCCATTTGCTCTATCGCTTTAAGGGAAAGAGATCTCATCCTAGACCCGAATAACACATATATAACACATATACACACAATTACCGGTGCTCGAATGGAGCAAGTCAGGTGGGGAGGGAAAGTATGGCATAGAAGTGCTCAAGTGGATGCCTCTAATAATGGGCTGTGCGTTTCTCCTCCATTAAGCCAGCGCTGTTAAATCGGAGGGCGTGGGGGATGCAGGCGCAGCGTCCACTGAAGTGATCATCAGTCTTCGGCGATCTAATTAACATGATAAGATCCGCCGTCCCACGGCTGCGCCGAAGGTAAACGCAACAAGCGCAACCCTCTAATCACGCCGCTGCTCCAATGTTTGCTATCAGATTCCCGATAAACTTCTCCTACAAAGGTATGATGGAGCAATTACAGTCACAACACTTGGCTGAATTAACAAATAATGGAGAAGCAGACATTGATTAGATTAAAATTACCATCTGCTAACAATGAGATGGCGCCGATCGACGTAAATTGGAACAAAGCCACCGTGCTCGGCTTGGGTATATAAATCTATCTATCGCATAATCGTGCCACATGTACACATGTCGCGAATGAGTGCTCGGCGATGTGTGCAGGTGTGTGGCGAACAAGGGAGGTGAGCTGTTCCCTGATAATCAAGAGTGGTGATCACATCAGTGAGCACAAGCAGTCAAGGTGAGAGAAACCAAAGCGCTGGGGAGACAGAACACAGGAGTTGGGTTGTGTGAAATTACACTTTTTAATCTACCGAGCCTCTCTTCAAGAATCGTTACCATACATAGTCATGCGTCATACTGCACAAAACACTGCAGCTGTAGTTAACACGAGACTTTCAGTGCTTTCTTCTGCTGCGGTTAGTTTGGGGGCGTAAATGGTTTGACTTGAGAGGTTTCAAACGACAATCTACACCAGAGAAAAGCATTTAGTGCGATTTAAATATGTTCTACACAGGTGGAGTTGTGGCAGAGGTCAAGATTTTACAGCAAATGTTCACTTTAACTAAAAGCTTCTGAAAAACATCATGAGGCGTCCTTGATCAAAATTTGGACGTAATGAGATGCAAAGAGAGCCACGGGTGAATACCAGAGATTAAATAAATAACAGTTGCTATAGTCTTAGTCTGGGCTGATAAGCTTGTCTATTCTTCCATCTGCCCTTAAATCAACAAGAAGTTCAAAGAACAAAGGTGAAATACTGTCTGGAAATCTGGGTAACCTATGACAACCTTGTCTGTCTTTTGTCAGATGTCTGGAAGGTGCAAAGACAAAAAACATCAATTTAGTATTCTCTTCATTCGTCACGTAAAAAAAAAATGCAAAAATGTTCTTCCCTTTTATCGGCGGCCCTTTTCTTTTTACTCAAAAATGCTTTGAGGTTGACCTTGAGTCATTGAGTCGTATTCACGGGGAGAACGAGTGGCATAGTCATCAGGGGCAGAGGTGTGAAAGAGGCAGGAAGTGCAGCATGAGGCCTCTCTGATGCTGCATTAGGGATGCAGTTCCACATCCTGCAAAGCCAAGGGGAAATAAAAAGCAGGAAGGCTATTCAACAGCAACCAATTTAAAGGCCTCCAGGAGAGCAGGGGAAGGGGACGAGTCTTAAAACCCCTGCCCCCTTTGAAATCCATCTTGGTGCGGCCATCTAATAAACAATTCCATTACCTGGTTTCCCCAGGTGAAATTAAATGTCATGGTTAAGTGTGAAATGGAGAGGGGGGAAATCGGCACAACTGGGCAGGAATTTCATAGCAGTCATTATCTGTGAGGGTTCACAGCAGAGGCTGGAAGCACAGACGAGGGGGTTTCTCACTCTGATTGATAACAAGGTCTCCCATTGACAATTCATGACTACAAGTAACCGTAACGTCTTACAGATGCTTCCTGAATAATTTGATCATGCTGAGGGGGAACGGAGGTGTGTTCACACTGACTGGGGGATGGAAAATATTTTACTATTGGTTGCTGGTTGGCATTCCTACTCGACTTCAGTACCTGTATCATGAGATTTATTGTATGCGATTGTACCTAAATATTAATTATTTCCAATGGTCTATAAAACTCATTTTGCATCAAATGATGAAGTCTGGTCGGTGTGTCATTGCAAGCTGGAGATACCTCATCATTGTATTGTATATCTGGCTAAATCAGGTTGCACAGAAAGCGTGCGCTTTGGAATCAGTGAGCTGAGCATGTAACTCGAAGGATGAATTATGACTGACAGCCGCTTTCAAGAGCTGCAGCAATACTCACCAAATCAAAATCATCTCGACACTTACACATCCAGGCTTTCACAGTCTCAATATTTTTACCAAAACGCTTTCATGTATCTGCTCAAGCAACGTTAAGACATCAAAATGCTTGCAGATGGATGTTTTAGAAACCTCCCTGATGTATCATCCGAACGACTGACTGAATGCTTAAAAAGTGTAATCACCTGTACAAGCTATAAGCCCTGGATTTACTGGAGCTTCGCTTTTTTTTGAGGAACCACTCTATCATCCTGAAAGCTTATTGTTCGAGTTGGTTTTAGTCGTGTTACTTGACAGCTTGATACTGTAAGTCAAGGCTAAATCAACAGAGATCCAAACGACTGCAGTGCAGAAGTTAAAGTGATTTATGATGGGCCTCTGGGGCTGACAGACTTCAGCCCTCTGGCAAAAACACAGGAACTATCACCATTTCTCCCCTCTGCCTCAGTCTTCTCTTCTATTTTCCTGTCTTTCACACTAAAGGATGCCTTTGAGCATTTTGTTTTTATTTACTGACAAAAAATTATTTGTAAGGGGTCCCCCAGAGACAGCGCGAGATCAGAGCACTTTCCAGAAATGTCTGAGGTGCGACTCTATCGTCTACAGACTTTCTGAGAGTTCAGCTTGTTTCGCTCTCTATTAACACACTTTCTGTCCTCTTGTAAAGGTATCTCTCTACGCTTATCCTTTAAAATCAACCTGACACAGATGGGACAAACTCGCTATCCGATATCCATAAGCGAATGCCTAATAAAGAGTAGAGGTGCCACAAAGCTTGTGAAGTCTCTGTTTGTTTAAACTAAAACTAGATTTGCTTTTTTTTGCACCAGTGTAAATAAAAAGCCACATCAGAGCTTCAATTATTCTACTGTCAATCCTCCAGAAACAACAAAACAAACAAAACAAAAATTGTAAACATTTAAAAAAAGAAATATTTTGATAAATGATTCAATTTGTGATTTTAAATTTCATTTTAAATGTGTTAATTCATATTTCTTTCTATAAAGTTGAAAAATGTCGATTTTATTACCAGACTACATTTTTAAACTAAATTAAAAAAAATATTTTTTATCATGAAAACTTTCTTATTATGTATATATTATAGGCCGTCTTGTTAATTTCTAGATTTTTTTTAAAGTTTTTTTTAAATCAGACCAAGTTGAAGTAACTGCACAGTTTGTGTAAGTTGTTGTTGTTGTGTCTATGGTCCTGTCCTTCTCTACAGTGGCACTCTGATCAGGCCGTCTGCATTTGGTCCATGCCCACTTTAACATTTGCTTGTCTTAGTCCAACTGTGCCTACAATTTGGCCTCATGCTGGGCTCTCTGAAAATGACTTTTAATAACTGTCTGAATGGCACAAATATAAACAGATGCTGCTGTCTTCTTTTGGCCAGCCTGTCTCTCTGTTTCAGTCTGAAAGGGCGCATGAAGCTAATTATTGCAAAAACTTAAAACAGAACTTAATAACAGTAAACATCATTTTACACTATCGGTTTATATATGCGTTTACTTGTGGCTTATATCACATATATACACTTTTCAACTTGAAACCATGAAAAATATTTAAAAAATGTAGATATTTAGATTTGTTTCTCTTGGTCCAATAATCAAATATTCGTATTGCCAAATTGATGTAATAATATATTAAGCAGTTAAACACTAGGCATGAAGTAAACTATAAAGTACATAAAGTGCCACCATCTACCTGAATTCACCCTATGCATTAACTGCTTGAAATGAGTTATGAATATGTATAAATAAAAACAGTAATGTGTAATATTGAGAAGGAATGACAAGGGGTGTTGAGCAATCACTACATAAGCAGAAAGAATCTTACTTCAAAGGTAGACTGCTATTGACCAACCTCAATGTGAGCAGCCTTGTTTCAAGGCCTTCCTTTCATTTTATGTAATGATAAAAGCACATCTCTGTGAAATAACCAACCTTGCCTATCTAGATTCAGAGCAACGGTGTGTATTCAGCTTAACCTTGTAACAAGAGGCCTTCAAAGGTATTAAATCTCACACGCACAGTACTGAAACACAGAAATGAATTTTTCAGCTCAAACACTTTGCATTAGTATGCTTGATCCATTTGCTGTCTAAATCTTTATGGCGAAACCCTTTGATCTGACAAACATCTCTCCTCTTAACCATAACATCGTTTGAAAACATACCCATCTATCAGACTTTAGTAAAAATGTCTCAAAGGTCCATCCTGATTTTAGAGAGAAGGAAGTTTTCAGCTCCCTTTTTCTTTGAGAGAAGCTTCCTGCTCTCAAAAACGCATCTTTAAACTTAAGTCAGAATTAAGTCAGAAAGTTTTCCCTATTGGCAGAGGTGAACAGTACAGACGTATTCTTACTCTCAAATTTTTTTTTTTCAAATACTCTCAAAAAAAGAGAAATAAATTCACTACATTATAAAGTATAAATCATACTTTTTACTCCACTAAATATCATAAATAAAAGTGGGAAGGTACTAGTGTTTTAATTGTTGTTCCAAATCTGTATGCATTTCTTTGTTCAAATGAACACAGAAAAAGACATTTGAAAAAATGCAAATAACCAAACAGTTCTTAGACCCCATTGACTGCCATAATAGGAAAAAAAACTTTATAATTTATTTTCTTCTGTTGAACACAGAATAAGATATTTTGAAAAATGAAGGACAGCAAAAAGTTCTGGGGTACTTTTGACTATCATGGTAGTCAATGGGGTCCAAGAACTGTTTGGTTATAAGATATATATCTTTCTGTGCTCAACCAAATCAAGAAATTTATACAGGTTTGTAACAACTAGAGAGAGAGAGAGTAATTCTTGACAGAATTATAAGAACTATCCCTTTAAGTACTGTCCGCCTCTGCCTATTGGGCATAAGATTATGATCAATGCAAGTATTTTATTTAGACCAAAAGTGTTTCAATTCACCAATCTCATAAAACATGCTAAAACCGTAAGCATACAAACCCTTCTAAGTGCTGACAGAAAGGACACAGCGGTTGTGCCGCAATGGGGCCAGTGTGACATTTAAATGACTTGTGTGTCCACAGCTGGCACAACACTGCACCATCCGCAGATTCGCTCTGGTCATAAACATGTATTGCAGTGCTGACAGAAAATGACAGGGAAAACAGGCACCCACAGGTACGAGAAGAGGGCTGATACCTCTGCCTATTCCATTGCACACTTCATGGACCGAAAACCTGGTGTGAATATTTAACTTGGACTCTAATAGTGTGTAAAATCTTCTATCCTAATATCTCACGGACACAAGCAACTGAGCAAGAACACACATGCAAACACACATCAATCAAAAACTCTGCTGACCTTGGAAAGGGTTGTAAGTAAACATAATGGCAACGATGTGAGCTCTTAAATTGATGTGCTTGAAAAAAAGGCCTCTGACATTTAAAGACAAGCTAATGAAGTTAGTCAGCTGCCCCTACGTAATGGCTGGTACATGCTTGGCCTGTGGGTAAGATGTGAGAAATGAGTGCTCTTCAAATGGCAAATGAGGAGACGTCGATAAATGACTCACCGAACCCGTGTCGTGTGCGCAAAAAAAACCCCACAGTGCCAAAACAATAAAAAGAGAGAGAGGGGAAAGAGAGCAAATATAAAGCAAACTGACCTTTGGCTTCTGTTTCAGCAAGCAGACAGCGGGGCATGCAGCATAACAGAGTAAGAGAGAGAAAGAGAGGGAGATTGTTGGTTAGAAGCAGGGAACCATATGGACTGTCATGCTTTACTGAAATAAAAACACTCCGTGCTGAGACCTAAGTGAGTTAGCCAGTTGTCCGTCTGCAGCCTGTAATTCAGTTAAAAGGTTATTAAAATGCTCTAATTTACCCCTGTAGACAGTGCAGGGCGGATATGGGTCTTAGCAAACTGCCCTGGTGTCACGGCAAACTCAGACAGCCATAACAAAAAGTATGGCTTATCCTTGAACAAAGATGCTATGCGGTTGTGTTCTGGATTTTACCACCTTGTTGTGATATTGCTTGGGTTTTCTGGCTCAATATGGCTAAGGACCTTTAATGCAAGGTTGTTGTATTATTTGTTCCTAAACTTTTATCATCCGGCATGTAATAAGTACTTGGAAAAGTAACAGCACACCTCTCATAAGTATTTCTAGAACTCTTTAGAAACAACTTGACGTAAGTGATGTAACCCAATCTTGACACATCCAGAGCGTACCCACTCAAACAGGAGAAAACACCTCCTTCACCTCTGTACCTGTTCTAAAACAAATGCTTAAAAAGCTGCACTAAGAAAAGCACAATTAGACTTCATTATCTCCAGGGACGGTATTAAAGAAGCTGGGATCAGGCACTCACCAGCTCTGCGTCATTAGCCTCTCTTTAATTCACGATTACAGTGATAACCTGCGGGCCAAGCCGGACTGATTAACTCTTGCTGACCTGCACTTACTCAAACAGCCACCTGGGAACCCAACCAATCAGAAGTAAGACGCAGTTCGACACACTACATGCAATCTTACTGGTAAGTTAGTATCTAGGCTACCTGACAGATTTTGCGACACAGTTTTGCATTAAAATAGATTTATAATTCATGAAACATGTGCTTTGAGTAATTCACTCAAGTTATACATAAATGGTGCCACTAAAGAAGGCATCAAAAATAAAAAGTTGTATTTAAAGAAATAGCTCTACAGATTTCTATATTTTAAAAAAACGTAGTTACCTCCAATGCGGAAGATTTGATAAGTAATTGCTAAGATGTGATTTTTATAAATAAAAATGTAAATAATATACATAACATTATTTTATAAATATATTTATTGTAAAATTGGATAAATAATCTAATATAATACAACACAACAACATAATACAAGGAGACCTCTTTCAATTGAAGTCTATGGTTTTTTTTCCACCTGATTCATCATCTTCAGATTTACTTAGAAAAGTAATACCACACCTCTCTTCAACAACCTGCTTGCTATAGCCCAAATGGCATTGAACCAGTGAAGCAATGATATTTAATGCTTAGAGATAGATGTTCAAATCCATATCCCTAAGTATGAGCAATAGTAAAAGCAAGCAGAACTAATAATAAACCATTCCGCTACCTAAGGTGAAAATGTTATAAAACAAAGAATTAGCTTGGCACGTCGACAAATAAAGATGAACCTTTTACAATCTGAATTCGCTGTTCAATCTCTACATGACAAATGACCTCTACAGTTCCCCTGAGGTGTGCTTTACATTTTTGGAGAGGGGATGAGTTTCGCTCTTGATGAATCTCATCTCTCCCCGGTGAGATTTACAATCCTCCACAGAAGGCCATCTTTCCCACATATCAGCCTGCTATGAAAAGAAAAACTCCTCCTGCAACGAAAATAAACCCCATATGTTCCACCCCAAATGATGGCGATAAATAAAAATGCCAGATGAAGAGTGGTACTAGGCCAAAAATAGTGCTACAAAAAACAATGCATATCTTTTGAATGTTTTATCTGATTAAAGGTTGTTTAAAATGGCAGTCCCATTGTCCCATGGTGAGTGTATCACGGCAGACAGACGGCATTGAAGATTTCCATCAGTAAAAGACACCTCGGGGAGCAGAAAATGAGAGCAGTGCTTTGGAGCAACGAGCCACAATGAGCATTATCTCAAACACGAAGCAGGCCTGTCTGTTTCCCTGAAGAGAGCGTACAAAAGTTCTAGCTCACCTAAGAGAGATATTTTTCGTCTTCTGTTTGGAGTTGATTGTATCCAACTCTCAAAGCACAGAAACACAATGGCTTTAATTAATTATTGAGTCCAGATTGCCATTAAAATGAAGGTACTTAATTTAAGCTGGGTCAAGGTCTGTCAGCTGAAACATATTACACTGTAAGTTTGAATAAAAGACTTGTGTGCATGAAAAGGACTTAAAATGCTGAAAAAACATACGACTGCATTAGAAATCTTAACAACATGTAACCTTGAAGATGGCAAACTCTGCCGGTAAGAACACACGCACAGACCACATACTTATACACACACAAATATCCCAGTTTAGATTGCTGTAAGATTCACCTCACTTCTGTTCCCAAGACAACATATATCGTGCTCGTAATATCTGCAGTTTCATTCAGCGTTTATCAGATATTCGATGTGTGTGTTTAAGTGTGTTTCAGTGTCTTTGTGAATGTGTGTTTATAAGGACCCCACCAGCCCCTATGTCATGGTGATGTAGTGCCTAAATTTGATCACAAACACACCTCTCTGCTCATACCAATGCATTCACTGCCTCTGAAATAGTCTGAGCTATGGGATAAAAGTCTAATTCTATTCTTCAGGAAGAGAAGGCCGAGCAGTGGCAACACATCCATAATGCACAGACGGTCCACTCGGCTACAGTTCCCGCTCATGTATTATCTGTGTTTTATGGGAAAATTGCTTTATGAGAGATATGAGATTTAATCAAAAGCAAAATAAGCTAATGTAGGTTTTCTGTTATAGGTTGTGGTCAGTGATAACAAGGCAGGTTCTCAGCATTGATAAATAGAAAGCGTGCGTGGGTTTACAATAAGAACTTTGGAAAGAAAAGAATTACCTCACCTCCTCTTATCTCGCTTTCCCTTCTTTACGTGCCTCAATTCTCTCTGATAGTCTTGTTTCTGGTAATTGTGGGGCTGATGGGATAGACTAAACCAGAGGATTGCAGCTGCTACCATAAGTACTTAAAAATCATCACGAAACAACATTCGCACCCTGTTTTACTTGCAAAATGTGATGCAATTCTGTAAGAAATGGAAAGTTCAATAAGAAAAAATCCACTTGCAAGAATCTTGAGTTAAGGTAACTCTTGTTTTTTTTAAATGGAGAACATGGATTTAATGTGAATTGCTGCTATTACTGTTGTAACCTAATACACCGTTCAACCACAACGACAACAATAATTTTAAACAGACTTTAATTGCTGTCAAGTAAGCTCAAGTAATATTCAAATAGCTATTTGAATATTGGCTAAAACAAGTTTCTCCTCCTGCATGGCCTTGATGACATCACTTTTAAAAACATGTCATTTTATAGGCAGAGCAAACTTATTTTTGAAAAATACATCCTGAAGAATTGTGTATTATCTTGTAGGGATAAGACAATATTATCGTCCCCAAGTATCTGAGGTGGCAAGAAAGACTTTAAATACTCCCTCTTGTGATCTCTCCCATGCACCAGAACTCGGCCTCCAGCACACATTTTTCTAGACCAGAATGTACACAGAAAAAGAGACAGACAGCAAGAGAGACACATAAAGAAGTACAGCTATTCTCTAAACTGCACTAGGCCCCATAAAACGCACAAAAAGACTTTTAGATTACAGACAGATATCAAAAAGGCTTCAAATTAGTTTTTAAAGTGTTTTCACCCCGTTAAATATAAAAAAATAGCTTTTGACATTCCAATAAAGAGTAAGAGTCTTCTACTCCTTCAGAATGTACAACTCCCATGTCTATCAGAAGAGCCTAGCATGAAATTACAGCAAATGAAAGATGAAAAAATTACCTAAAAAGAGCAAAGACAAGTCGAGAAGCAAATTATATATTCATATTTTCCTTTTATACACAAGATGACACATGCAGAGTTGAATTCTAATGTTATCTGAGGTTGAGATGAGCGGGTGGGTGTGCGTATGCGCTCGCAACAGTAGCTCGGCAGAGCGTCAAAATTAACAAAGTGGAAAGGGCGCATTTCATTTTAATGAGCATGGAAATTGGAAATCAACAGCCTTCCCTGAGGCTACGCATACAGTCCTGGGTGTGAGGAGTAGTATTGATTTACTGTACAGGCTACAATTATCCCTCCCATTTATTAAGAGTCTATGCCCACTGCTGGTCTTTAGAGAAAGAGCGAGAGAGAGCGAGAGAGAGAGAGCGAGAGAGCGAGAGAGAGAGAGAGAGAGAGAGAGAGAGAGAGAGAGAGAGAGAGAGAGAGAGAGAGAGAGAGAGACAGGGGGAGAAAGACAGAGACAAAACTTTACGAGTACGTCATTTGACAACTTTGTGATAACTTCATCTTCTTCAGCAGGTGGTAGTCAGATGTACAGTCAACTCCTAAACAATGAAAAGCCTCAACAGAGGTGCACAGAAGGCACTCATGAACATACTTCTGGATTGTAAAATATCACAGCAAGTCTAAAGGCCATTGCACAGAAATTTTTGTATACGTTATTTCGTATTCATCATCCTAAAATTTCGTCGGCTCTAAATAGCTAAAACACCTTTGAAAATGCTTCCTACGGATGCGAAAAACGCAAAAATTCAAACCCAGTTCGGTTTCTTTCATGGCGGGCAAAAATTTCGTAGACAGTGTGTAAAAGTGATTGAACCAACGTGAGGTTGTATTTATTTTTTAACGTGCGGAAATTTCGGATGCATTTCGGACTCTATGTGCAATGGCCTTTAATCAAGCACAAGTGTTGGGAAACAGCTAAAGAAACATTTTGATTACATTTTGGATATGTGGACATGCAGTTAGTACATACATTTATGTTTAACAGCATATAACACATTTACTTGTAGTACATATTTGGGACGATTGATTTCAAATATGGCCCTACTTCTTTATTGTTTCCGCTCTTTCATCTCTCCATTTACTATCAACAAAACATCAAAAAATGTGGAAACATATGGACACAAAGTGATTGTCTTTAGATGGATTGAAGGGGAAATAGATTGATAAATTAATGGCTTAAAAAAAGAGAGAGAATAAAGAGAAGGTTAAAGAGGTAGAATGATCTGTCTCATTCCTCAGCTGCAGGGAAATATCAAATATTAACACTGCACCGTTTGGACAGCTACAGCGTCATGACCCAAGATTAACTTTTAAATAATGTTTTAACATGCTTAATATTTCAGCAGCTCGGCTATTAAGAGAGCTGTTCTTTCAAAGCACCCAAAAATAAAATTGTGAAATGATTTTCTTGCTTTTTTTAAATCATTATCTGGATTCTGAAACTCTAGGTCTGACATTTACTTGATCACTACAAGAGAGAACAAGAACCCTACAGGTACACAGACTATTAACATTTAAGAGGTAATATCTTATTTCATTTCACCGTTTAGCCTGAAGTCCACTTGATGATATTAGTCAAGGTTTTTGAGCACAAATCAAAAACTTTGACAGGAGTAAATCTATAAATAATAAAATCTATTTCATTTCAAAAGACTTCATTCCTCATGATAAGGCCCTTTATTTCCAACTGAACAGTTTTCTTATCAATAAACAGACGTGCACAGAAAACAAACAGCAGATTACAAGGAAGGTGCAAGAAATGTCCGTAATGTGTGAAAATGACACAGCTGCACATGCCTTCATGTTTACAAAACACAGTTTTACTGCTGAAGTTCACCTAACAGTCACATGAGCTACAGATTGTGTTTATAAATGAGCAAACATATGGAATGTGCTCCACAACATACTGAAGTGACGAAAATGACTGTTTGCTTACCACATGGCATAAAAGAACAAAGCATGACATTTACAGTCGAGAGCTGCAAATGTATGCGTCCGCAAATCTTTGCGTGATTGCCTTTTGTGGCTTTTTAGCGAATCTGTAAATAACTTAAAAGAAACATTGTTTAACACATTCACTGGGTCAAAAAGACAGATTCTCAAGTCCACAGAGCACAATAAAGGACATGTTATAGAAGCACATCGATTGCACACATTTTACACCTCAAGCACACAGTGATGTCGCATGTGCAGCAAGAGTCAGATACTATATTTACATTTAATCATCTTTTTAGATGCTTTTATCTAAAGCGACTTACAAATTGGGAACTACATGGGCTGAGGTCAGTCAGCCATATCAGTGTTAAAACCTCATTACTCCATTTTCTTTCTTTCTTTTTCTTTCTTTCTAACAGTTACAGAATGAAAACTACTCAACGGGAACTAATACAGTCATTTATCCATCCACACTCGCCTGCCCACGCACTGCACTTGTGTCCATCATTATAGACCCTCATCAAATGTTTTTCTTCTCTTTCAAACGCTCGGTATTAGTCACGGACACGAAAGTAGTCTCCGCACGACACAAAAACAGGCGCTTCGCTGAATCTAATAAACCAAACGAAACCAGCAAGCATTCACATGCACGCATGCAGCGAAGGGCTGTACGCTGATGTGCGAGTACGGCAGTCCCGTTTGGTCGTGCTGTGTCTCTGTCAGACTGTATCACAAAGTGATATTACTGGATAAATAGTGGCTGGATCTGTACTTTCTGTCTTGTCCAGCGCAAGAGAACCACAGCGTTTAAAAGGCGTGACATAAGACTATAAGATTATTCTACTTCCTTTTTTAATAAACAAAGATGTCACACTTACATCATCATATTCTACTCTTTCTCTTGAGCTTCACATGGTGCTGCACTGGAGGGGTAATGGGGCAGGTGTCTGATGCTCTGTCAGGTTAGAGCAGGTGTATGACTGATCTGTGATCTGTAATTGACTCGGAGTGCAGTCATCACTCACTATTAAGAGATGGAACGGCTCACACTCAGTCAAAGCAATTACGGTTTGAATAATTTCATGCGCACGCAGTTATTTGTGTGTTTCTCTGTAGAAACAGATCTACAAACTCACACAAACATGAAAACCCAATTTACGGCATTAATGGCAAGCATCCATATATATGTTAACAAGGTGTTTTCACACACAGATCTGATGTAGCAGACATGAACAACTCTGTGAATATAAATGAATGCATGACATTGAGAATCTCATCCATTTAAAGCATCTTCTAAAATGGGTCTGTAGCGGTGTCTTTCGGTTTTGCAGGCCAAAATCCTGTAATTACAGACTTCGAGAAAGCCAGGTGTGTGAGTGTGTCTATATAAAGGCAATGTTCAATCATATGCCTCTTCAGACTGCATTAGCACTGAACCCTCAGCCGGCAGGTCTCAGAAAGGAAGGAGGAAGGAAGAGAAGAGCAAGATGTGGAGATGGATGCAAATGAACAACATCATGTGGGTGCAGAGTGTAAAGGTGTGTAGAGATTCATCATTGAGAACAGGAAAAAGAAAGGGAACGAGAGGAGGAGAGTAAACACTGTTTCAATAGAAAGCAAAGATGCAAAACCTTTAACAAAGAATGCATTATAATAAATAACATTGGGACCGAATGATTCAAGAAACAAATAATCAATGAGAGACCATACATTAGAGATAGGTGCTTAAGCTTAAAGGAGCAATGTGAGATTTCAGCAGCATCTAGCAGTAGGGTTGAGAATTGCAACAAACGGCTCACTGCAGCGCAGACCCCTCCCTATCATAGCACTATGACCGCCCTCACAAGACAAAGATGTTGTCGCATCTCTGCTTCTTTGCTAAAGGAGATAACATATTCACAAAACGTACTCTGTAAAGCAGTTTGCCCGTCTGGGCTTCTGTAGAAACAACATGTTGAATTTCATGTAAAGGAACATGCGGTGTATGTAGCAATGAACCAATTTAATAATATATATTTTGCTACAGTATACATAACGTTCACGATGGTGCTTTTTATCACAGAAAAACAAGGACAAAAGAAATAAAAAAAGAAAAAGAAGACTTCCTGTAATGAAATGGTTGATAAGGTAGACAGCAGTAGAATAGTTCACTATTTATGAAAAAAGATGAATGCACAGATACACTAAGAATACAGGGATGATGAAAGAGACAGACATGTACCATCCTCTGATCTAGGAAACAGAGCTCTGCGCCAAACAACAGCTATCACACACACACACACAGCGAGAAGCATACAGTACATTAGGACATCATTGAGGCTTCTGCTCATTTAGAACTGTACTATTTTTCCTGGAATCATTTAGTTATTACACAAAAGGATCTCCAGGCCTCTCTTCTATTCATGAAAACAAGTATGAATACATATACCCATATCTAATGTCTCATCAGTGACTTACAGCCATATTCTGTTCAGAAAACACAGGTACACATATACGTGTGCATGCTTTTTGATATTTAAATGAGCAAAAATGCTGAACTGTACATTAAATATTCTATAAATATATTCCTTTTCTGTGAGCATGTGCTTACAAAAATTTCAATGTAACTGTGCATGACTTAGTGGGAAAATCTGGAGGTTCTCTCATCTAATCCCCAATTCTTCCTTTACAGTCCATAATCTCCATCAGGACGGTTGTGAGAGGGCCATCACCAGGGTAACCTGAGCTTAGTAAAAGCCAAGCAAACTCAGCACAAGCTTTGAGTTGTTTGTTCCCGCTGCCCAGTTACAGTCCTTCATTCCACTGGATTTAATGGATTGAACATCAACAATTCAGAGTGTGAACAGCACAAGCAGAAGTGTGCATTTGTGTATTTACTCCATGTTTATCTCTCTCACACACAGCAATACTCAGCTTGGCCTATTTGGTGTAAATGGGAGCTTTGTCATGTCAAGCTTTACACAGAACAGGAAGTGACATGGCAGCAATGCATTCGAATACACATACAGGACATGAGGGGAGGGATAAAGCTAAATCGCATGTTTCTATTCCTCTGCAGTGGAAATGAAGGAAGGAATC
Source organism: Oreonectes daqikongensis (assembly GCA_026939265.1). NCBI lineage: Eukaryota > Metazoa > Chordata > Actinopteri > Cypriniformes > Nemacheilidae > Oreonectes > Oreonectes daqikongensis. The sequence continues at coordinate 4,558,110 of JAOTQM010000030.1, read as the reverse complement.
AACTGAACTGTGTTGTTTAATAAATAAATGACTGCAGATATGCTAAATCTGTGGTGCTGGATAAATGTGATAAAATGAAGGCTTTTATCTAATACTGTTCTGTGTACATATGAACATATATCGGAACAGACTGTAGTTGCTTACAGTTATCATTTCCCTCCAGAGTGCTTAAATCCATTCTGAACAAAAACAATTTGGTCATGTAGGAATGACAACCGCATTGTACAACTGAATGAACTCCTGAAAAAATGGTTTGATCTGATCAAAAAAACCTAGATTCACATTATTTGTTATATAACTAACAAAACAACGACACAGATACACACTAACTACATAAACACCTACATAAAGCAACCTGTGGAAAGAACCGACAATAAATTATATTTAGAATTGTACAATAAAGAGTTTTCATTAGTTTCAATATGTTACAGTCTCATCTCTACTGTCAACTCTATTATCTTCATACAATACAACCCAGTTTCTGAAGAACGACACAAACTCACCAGCTAGACCTACTTCACACCATTTCATCCACAGTAATTTGGCAACATGTGAACCAAGGGGTCATATTACACAACACCGAACATCACTTCCCACCTTCTGGTGGTTTCGTCTCAGGTTACAGTCTGACAGTTTCCGTAGGTTGTTATTAGGACAACAGTACCACCAGAGAAGCGTTCTCCCGAGACATTGCACCAGCCATTCGGCACGGCAACACAGCCTCGGCACCTGTTCCCAAAGGACGAGGCCGCATCTGGAGCAGTGGGTGGAGAACAGATTTGGCCTCTGCAGATGTTATCTACTCGCAGGGGCTACAACACCTGTGCTCACACTCTCTCATACACACACAAAGCAGGCGAGACGGATGACATACATACAAAGTCACAGATACCAAACACGGACGGAACACCTGCTCCCTCGCTCATTTAAGTCAATGGGGCAGCAGCTAAAGCCATCTAACAAGAGGAACACAAGCTCACCTCAGAAGTTTCAGGCTTACAACATCCAGACAACAAATAAGCCATTAAAGCCAGCAGAAACCCCACCATTAAAAATACTTGCACTCTTTTCTTCCTGCTATTATTTCTGGGATAAGGAGAAAAAGCCTCAACACAGAAACAAATTTAAATACAGAAAGTGTCAGATTTAATGAAAAAGCTGACCACGGTGCTCATTTGGCTGCCTGAAAAACAGCATTTTTAACATTGTAAATAAAAGTGCTGTTGGCATGTCTTCATTTTTTGTGTGCCGGATTCAAGTTTTTCTTTTCTAATGTATGGTTATTATTAAACTGTTGTAACTAAAACTGTTCACAAGCTTGAAGAACGCATTGTGCCAATCTGATTTAAATAAAGCAATGGGAGGTGAAAAACATGAGTTTCTGACATCAGCAACCTAACAATTTTTCTAAGCTCATTTCAGTAGAAGTTCTGATGGAAAAAAGTTTCTAATATAACCCCCTTTTAAAAGAGAAATGTGACCCTACCTGTAAAATCCAAGCTAAAGTCTCATAATCGAATTATGAGATAATGAGCATCACAAGGTTTGATTTCAACCATTAATTTCACTATGAATTCAATCTTCGACAAGGTTTTACTCAGTCGATATGAAATATACCTTTTCATCATCATGTAGGATGATGATTTTAAGCAGAAAATCACAAAAACATGACATCATCTGGGTTTTTACAGGCAGGGTCACTAAAAATAAAAAAAAGTCAGTTAATACTAACAATCACGAATCACATACTTATGTTTTTGTGTTCTGCACGTAAGACAGGACTGTAAGCGCAGAATACAATGACAAAACCAAGGGCTTTTTTTAAAGCCCTGCAAATATTGACTTCAATGTTGATTATTTAAAGTTCTAATATGCCTTGGACACTGACACCTTTCACTTAAACTGCCAACACCAATGATAAACAAGAATCTGATGAATAATCTCAGCAAGTTGTAGGAAACTGCAGACTTGAGTATCAGGGTTTTAGATTGCAGAGCATGTTTTTGTGTCTGGGCCCAATTCCAGCAATCACTCAATGGTCCAGCAAAGGCCTAAATCATTGTGATAGAGGGATGATGAAAGTCAGAGGCAGGGAAAGCTTCCTCTAATAAGCCACCGTTGGTGATTGTTTTCTTCGTGTGCTGCTTTGACGGGAGTAGGATGAAACAAAATAACAGGACTCGGACTTCGGACTGTAACATCAAGCTTCTGTTCAATCACAGCAGTCATTTCAGGGACGAACCCAATCATGCTGGAGAACAACGAAATCGCAGCGGTGAAAATGAATATTTCACCAGGTAGAAGTCTTGATTCTTCTGTTTAATGTTTAATTGGGCTCCAGATGTCTGTGCACTTAAGGGAAATTAAGAGAGATTGTGAGACGGGATGAAGTGCAGCGTGTGAGGTATGCCGTCCTGACATGATGAGGGAGCTCGGAGGATTCAAAACATTAACTTCTCCCCTTAAAAAATGAAATGAATAAACAACACAAGTACAAAAGCACTCACTGTGGCTCCCAAAGACACTTGTGAAAAAAGTTGGTGAGGAGTCTGTCTATGAGTGAGATGTGAAAGAGCCCAGATGGGCCCCTGAGTGACCTGTTACATTAAGTGCTTGTTTCTTTAAGAGAAAATCTAGATTCTGACTGTCATGACTTCTGTAATCACGTCAGGGAGCGCAACGCTCTCAGCCAGGACTAAAGCGAAGGGGAATCTGGCAGGTTGTCTTCATTTCTCAAGGACTGGAGAGCATATGACTGACAGCAGCAAATCCTGCTTTGGGTTTACAGACAGAGCTAGTCTGTAATGCCCCTTCTAGGCACCTAGACAGAGATGTAAGCAAAAGCTTTGATATGTTAAAGCAATGTGTGTGAATCTTGTAAATTGAACACACATTATATTTAGCAGACCTGAAGCTCATGAAGTACCATACTAATAGGAATAATTGATAACACATATTTTATAATTTTTTTCTCACTGCAAATGGAAATTATGTAATGAATACCCGGTTAAATTAAGTTAGGTACATCATTTTCCACATACTAAATAGACTACATACTGGTTTTAGTTAAGTGGCACAACGCCTCATGAGATGAATTCCATAAGCAATTGCCACAACTACTTCTTTTTTACTTATTTAAGTTAGATTCTCTTACAATTAAAAAACATTTTGATGACTTTAAATCTATAGTTCCCTTGAAACTTAAGTTCACAAGAAAGAAAAGAAAACAAATGGATAAAATAGCTCAGAGGAAATGAGAATGAGAAAGATGAACTTTGTTTACCTGACAGAGCTGAGGTTGATGCATGTTTGCATAACTAAAGTCTGATTTGCAGGCATGTAAAATATGCTGCTTCACCTCCTTGCACACATTATAATTTAAAAAATCTGACAACCTTGTAAAACACACTTTTACCATTTGCCCTATTGAGGCTAGACAACTTAAACTGTGCATAATTCAAAGATCGGTCGCATAACATCATCCCTGCGGGCACTGAGAGAAGCAAAAGCAGAGTGTGTGTGCGAGTGAGAGAGAGATGTCTGCATAAAACACTGGGTAGTGGCAGGTAGACAATTCTGATATGAATAATTGAAAACAAAATCAAGCAACATGCCTGAACAATTAATTACAAGATGAATGTGAATAAATCATCAAAAAGGTGTGAGAGTAAGTGAAAGAGAGAGTAAGTGAAAGAGAGAGAGAGAGAGACAGAGACATCTTAATTATCTTGTGGCTGTTACAGTGTTTAAATGACTGAATGCAAAACATTGTTCAATTTACGAAACAAATTATTTTATGTGTTTTGTTTAGTATTAAGGCTTGAAGTGCAGAAACCGAGCAGTACCTGCATGAGGCAACACCTCTGCTTAACTCTTGGACTGAATAAAAAATAAAATTACATAATTTTGCAAGCCAGTGTCAAAAGCTCATGTGGTTTTAAAACTTTTTATAAAAAATGTGATTGTTGAGTGAAAGCTAGATGATTCCAAATTAAAAGGTGTTCATGCCTGAAATATTAGGTAGGCAAGGTTGCCATTCTAAACATCATTTATCAGCATTAGAGATGATAAATTGTACACTTAGAAATGAACGTTCAAACACATTACACTGTCTTAATGGTCCAGACTTTAGGAAAAACTTAAGTATAAAGTTTAAAACAATCCAAACACCTTAAAAATATGCTAAAAACATCCTGCATAACATAACATAAGGGGTCATGCCCTAATTTAATTTATTTCTTCCTATGACCTTGCAGTGACTAGGCAGCTCAAGACCTTGGCCTTGGCCATGAGTTTACATATTCATCTTTACTTCTTGTCCAAAAGCTACCCTGAGGCAGATGTTTTGAATCAGTCAACAATCAGAACCAAAAGACACAAACACAACCTCTTTTCCCAAGCTCAACAAGGACATCAGTAGTAAAAGTGTTTTCTTATGCATAACAAACACATCCATTCCACTCACATCCTGCCACACAGAAGGCTCACAATTCCATTGTTTTATCCTATCCTCAGTACCAACTGCAGACAAAAGGCCCTGCTGAGTATATAAACCCATCATCCACAACAGCGCTGACATGCTCAGAAGCAAAAGGTTTAGTGCCTACAACATTTGTCGCCATCAAATTGTTGTTGGGAAAAAGTGTAGTAGACCTGTAAAGAAACATTTGTTTGTGCAAACGAAGCTGGATTTAGTGGAGTATTTTATGCAGAGCATAATGTTTGCATACAGAGCTGTTAATACGGACTGACCGGCTTTCTGTGTGCCAAAGGTGAGGGCCAGCCTGGTGAGCAGCTCGTTGTTCTCGTAACGATCCTCACTGACAGAGATCCAAAAACAGCTCTCGGACATCTCCTGGGGTGAGATCTACACAGAAACAGACAGACAATTGAAGAGAAATCACGGTCTGACATCATCATGACACCTCGTGGGAGGTCAGAATGCTGGTGTTGCTAGGCAACGTGAGGCACATCCACAATGCGACGGTTTATGAAAAAGTAAAGAGAAAATCTATTCAAATATTCATAATGTGCTCTATAGCTGCTTTTTTATTTTGTTTTCTTGCATGTCAGTGCGTGTGACAGCTGAATGCAGCCCTGAAGAGGCTTATTCCCAGTCATGTCAATAAACCAAAATGCAGGGGTGAGTACTCCAGTCAAACAAAACTATACTAGGGCCACACACGTGCATGCACATGTACACAGATGCCACGGTGAAAAAGAATTAGAAAGACAGACACAGACAGAGAGAGAGAGAAGGAAGGAAGCCATAGTGAAAAAGGAATGGGAGAGACAAAAAGAGAGAGGAAGGAAGTTTATGTTGCATTAAGTTCAAATTAAAAGATGTTGTAAAGTTCAGGCTACTGTTTCTTTCAAGCATGCTCAGATGTGGTATGATCAGTTTAATGGAGCGGTTTTGTTGAGATAAAGGGTTTGGGATAAAGACTGAAAGGGTAATCAATAAAACTGGCTGCGCTAATGAACAGAACTCGCACTCCTGCCAAATACCTGTGCCAATAACAGCTCATCAAACCTCTTCCATGAGGACACGTTCAAGGAAATCAAACAAATCAAGAATGCTCTGGACACGTGTCTGAAGACTAGCCGCTCGGTGCAATTGATTAACAATCGTTTTCGACTGTGTGTGTGAGATTATGTGAACACGTATTACTGTTCAGTCCCACAGCCAGACCATCCGACGGGCACGGGATGGCATTTCCCATGATGCACCAGCTGTCTCGTCTTTGTTTTTAGGCTGCAAAACTCTAGTTAATGAGTGATAAAAGTCTTTGGTCAGGAGCCATGAATACTGCATGGGACTGGCATCTAAAGCAGCTGTTTAAAAAACTCATAAGAGCCTCTTTGTGTCTGCATAATGGCTAATTACAAACAGGTTTTAGATGAAATGAAGCATATGGCAAAGTCTTCAAAACATCTGTATGATGGTGGAAAAAGAGACAGGGATTAAATATTAATCGTAATGTTATAAACGAATACCACTCCATAGACAGCGCACGGCAACATCTGCAGAGAAACAAGTATGGGCACTCGTACCATAAAGTGTGATCTGTCATGGTGGAATGAGTTTGAGCAACTTTTTTTGTTAATGACGGTTGGCAAAAAACAGCAACAAGCTAACAGCAGAAGTTATCTTCACACTTACTTTGCGAACATCTGTCCTTTTATTTAGCTGTTTGGCACTGTGTGTTCAGTGCCAAAGAAGCTCAATTGGGGTTTGACGGAGTAAAAGTTTGAAAATAAAAAACTGATGGTATAAGTGAATAATAAAAGAAAATTAAATAAATGAACAGACACACAACTGGACAGATGAGTAGAAATGGCAAATACAAACTTTACAAATCAAGTTACGGTCTGAAGCATTAGATATTACCTTGGACCAGTTGAGGCGCTTCATGGATGTTTCAGGCTTGAATTCCTTCTTGGGCTTCAGGCCGTAAGGCAGTGTTTGTTGGTTGGAGGCGGTTGCCAGGCCGAGCAGACCCAGAGGAGGAGGGGGTGGAGGCATCCCAGGCATGGAGGTACAGCAAGGAGGCAGCGGTGGAGGTGGAGGAGGTGGGGGAACTGGAGTCCCAGAAACAAGAGGTGGAGGAGGCGGGACAGGTGGAAATGAGGATGTGGCCTGGACAGTCTGCGTTGAAGGTAGGACCCCTGGCACTGCCCCAAACTGTAAATACATGACATGTAAAGTAACAATCAGGTCATGAATTTATTTTCAATTATTATTAAGCAAACTTTGAAGTTTACGGACAAACGCAACAACAGTAACAGGGCACTTCTGGGTAGTAATATAATGCTCTGTTCTATAGCAATATGACAGTTTACACATCTACAAAGTATAACGTTTTATCTTTAGAGACATCTAGACTTGTCCATCCAGATTTATTAAGACAGGTAAGTGAATTTAAAAGAGAAAAATACCATAATTTCCACTACACGTCAGACCTCCATCAAACCAGAAGAGAAAACAAGTACCATGCACAACTCTAATGTATCAACTCCATTCACTGTGAATAGCAAACAGCTGCAATAAGAGGATTTATTGAACAAGTAGATGCTCTAATTCAAAATGCGTACATGCTGGCCTGCAGATAATTTACCAGCTAAGAGTCAGCATGACTGACGGTCCTGTATACGTGGAGAATTGACTGCGTGATTACGCTTTGCGAAGCTGCAAACGATCGCAACCCAAAGAGATGGATCAGCTTAACAGCCTGCACTCCAAACTTTCACTTCGCTCATCGGCCACCATTATTTAAGAATTGATCCGCTCTATCGACGGTGGCCCGGTGAGCCAAAAAGCAATTGATCAAACAAACTGTTCAGTTGATGCCCTATTTGTCATGTCAATGTGAGTGGTTTGGAGATCCACGCAGCTCTGAAACACAAAGAGGCTCCTGTTTGAAGACAGAGCAGAGAAGGTAGGTGTACAGAAGAAGAGAGTTTGAAAGTTGGGAAAATCAAAAGAGAGAAAAAGCCTGACACCAGGAGCCTTGTGCTGGGAGGACACCTGTATGAACTTAAAGGTCTACTCATACTCATACATCCACTAAAATCATCTTGTCACAAGTCACAACTCTAATATAGCGACCAGATCAGGTCTTAAGGGCTGCATGTTGTTTGGATAGCATTAGCTCAGGGTGAACTATATATAACATAAGGACAGCTCAATGCAGTAAACAACCTTGATGCCAGATCTAAAATCAAATCAACCAAAATTAACTTATATACATGATACATGTACTGCAGGACTAAGTGAAATTAGGGAAAATCCTGTCCATTCAGACTTGACACATAACCAAAGCCAATTCTGTTCATCATCATCATTGTACTACCTGAGGGTACGTGTAACAACATCCCTAATTACTTTCATACACCGCTAAAGAAAAGACTGGACAGCTGTGCACACCGCCTTTGTGTGAATATAACCAACTGCTGCCCAAAGAAAGAAATGTCAGCAAGAGTGTAAAGTAAATTATTTTACAATACGAGAGAAAAATAGCCAAACGAAGCATAGACACTGAAATGAAAGAAAAAGACACAGAATAGACCAGCTCTTACTGAATGCTCTACAACTGCTATGCCATCAAAAACAGTGACAGAAGTGGCCATAGAAAAAGAGAAAAAACCTAGATACCTGGTTTCTATAAGCCTGAAGATCAGCCTCCAGCTGATTGATCTTCTCTTCTCTTTTTAATAGTTGGGCCTGAGCTTCCTGTCTTCCCAGGAACTCCTCATCAAACTGGAGGCCAAACAGATATATCGTCAACAGAGATAACACATAAAACACAGAGTATCAAATATGTTCCTCTGTGAGCATGATGTACTACGGATGAGCACTAATTATTGAAATGAAAGATAATTACACTTGAATGAAACAAACATTACAAACACAGCAGGATTATACAAACGTACTACAAGCATCAGAAAATTTGCGTCAGGTTTAAAGATGCATTGTACTGTAGAAAAGCAGATTTTTTATTAGCAGATGTTTTATTATACAAAGAAACAGAGGAATACAATTAAAGAACAAAAACAAAGTCTGTCGCAAAGAAGGCCTGTATGAGTAAAATAGTTTAGGATCATATCAACCCCACACCATTTAACAGATAATCTCACTTATCGTCTTCTCAACCATCTTAAATTATTTTAGCATTTGGCAGAAAGGTTTAGATCAGTAAGAATTTGAAACAAACAAAACAACATGGTTTTGCATGGCCAAGAACAACATGGCCAAGAACAAAAGTTCAAGAGCTGTGGTTTGGCGTGTATAGATTCGGTGCCCTCTACCACATACATTTCAACCCACAATTATAAAGGAGCGCTTCAAACAATCAATACAAGCGCCTTTTTAATCTCAGAATACTGTTAATTACAAATGGCTGTTTGAACGATTTCCAGTAATCTCGCCTTAATTAAAGAAAGCTAAATGGTGTGGTCGCGAATGCTCTTCAAAGGCTGCATTCTTCATTAGCAAATCCAAAGTGAAAAGACAAAAATGGAAAACAAGAAGGGGGTTGAAGATGAAGAGAAAAAGAAATGGCACTTGCCTTCTGAGCCAACTCAGAAGCCCTCTGTTCAAATTCTTCTGCCCTGGATTTATCCACACACACCTCTGTTGAGAGAAGATCAAGAAGTGAAGCATTCCAGTTACAAACACACACATGAAACAGGCAAATTCACAAGCGCACACACACACACACACCTAACAGGTGACTGAAGTCCACATCCAAACGTTTGCGGTAGGTGAAATCAGGATCCGTACCACTACGATGGAGAACAATTTGAGATACAGATTCCTCTATGATCTTAAAATACTGAGGCCTAGAGGACAAGAGAACAAGAAAGTGAATATATGAGGGGGGGGGGAAAGTCAATGCATTATATTATCTTTTTGGGAATAAGGTATCATGGACTTGTGCACAGAATGAGAAACGGGTTGTTAAATTAACTTTGAATTCTTTGACAGTAGCGATACTGGCTTATACAAGCTATTAACTCGAGCAATGAAAATGACTGCTGAGTCCTTTTACTCTGACGCCGCTCGACACTCACATAAAACAGAAAGAGAGATAAAATGAGGGTGGAAGATGGAAAGAGAAATAACAAAAGAGAAAATGGATAGCATATGTAATACTGTAGAGTGAACTCATCCAGATTTGAAAGCAGTATTTAATTTTTCCATCAGTCAATGGTTATTCTCTGGTCTCAGCTTACATTTAGCATTTCATTGACACACCTTAAACTACTGTTAACATTATGTATACTCTATCCGGTGTGGAGAGAAGACAAGGTTAAGGAGACCTTGATTCCAAATAAAAATGTAGCATTGTGGAGAATTTAGCACCATCTAGCGGTGAGGTTGCAACCAGCGGCTCACTTCACCACTCACCCCCCCCCCCCCCCCCTCGAAGCACTACGGTGGCTGACACAGAAGGAGATAACATATTTATGAAATGCTCTATGTAGAGCAATTTGTCCATTTGGGGCTACTCTAGAAACATGGCGAATTCCATGTAAAGGGACCCGCTGTGTTTGTAGATAGAAATAGCTCATTCTAAGGTAATAAAAACATAATGCTTCATTATGTAAGGTGTATACACTTCTGACGACATCCTCCTAAATATCACACATATCGCAAAAACGCACCTTTAACATGCAAAAGTTTAAGGTCCCACCACCACAATATATTGCACTCTGCAAAATCAATAAAAACACGAGCCAATTAATTAAACTCCATGCCAACCTCTTCACAGAATCCCACAGAGAGGAGAAGAGAATAGCCACGAAAAAGCAGAGAATCTTACTTTTGATGTAAAATTGACTTAAGTTTAAAATAAAAAGGAAAGGAAAAATGAACTACTTGAGACTAATAAAACAAGGAGGTGATTGTTACCTGGACATTATATACTGAGTCAACCAGGGTAATGATCTCAAAATTATTTTCCTTTTATATTCTAAAATGTTTCTAGAGCAAAATTATAGAGCAATTTTCTTAAAGAAGGGAAATGAGCAAAGCTTTGAAATGAAGAGGACCAATCAGAGAGGTGAGGGGAGGGGTGACACTCTCTCTATTGTGACCTGTTGTGAACTCTGCTCATACCTATAAAGTACAGCCAGAACACAAAATGCATCATAAAACTGCTTTAATTTTACATAAAGGCATAAAAAAAATCTACCGTCATTATTAATATTCATTAAGTGATAGATTTGACAACAATAATAAAGTATAATAGTAATGACAATCATTCGCATAACAACTACAGACAGAGCAATCACACTTCATGACTTCATGGCGTGTCAATGTATATGTGAATGAACTGCCTTTCTGAGTTAGTCTTACAAAAACTGTGAGTAATATATCCTGTATTCTACAGATAAGGAGCCTGCTTTTTGATCAAGACCAGGTTTAACACACCCCCAGCTGTGAGCTCCAAGACATGAAAACTCTTTGAGCAGACGCCACAGATGAAAAGAGTATATAGGCAACAGTAATGTGGGTATGAGAGATGAGAGAAAGATGAAAGCAGGTTCATTCTCTTTGTTGACACTGTCATTGGAAGGTTTGAGGGCTCGAGACCAGCAGGGTGTACGGACGCTCTGTGTGGAATAAATAGTGTGCATGGACAGAGTTTAGAGAGAAATGTTCAGGTGATGTGAAATGCTTACTGGGAGGACTGGGACCTTTTAACAGAAATGGACCAATTTACCAGCAGTGTGAGAAGGTGAGGAGACACTTGAGAGTAATGGAGTTTATTTGGTCAGCGTGTGTGTTTGTAATGAGTACTGAAGACTCAGGTGTGGGTATTCATTACATGCTGTACGATAGTAAAGAAGCTTCTAGAATACCTATATCTATCTTATAAATAAATAAAACTGAGCAGGTTGTTTCTTTTCACCCAGTCTTCAATCATTACAGACATAATAGGTCATCAAAATGTCATTGGGCTTTCACTATCTGCTTAAAGTTTTCTATAAACACATGTCAACAACAGCATACCAATAAGCGTTTCTCACACGTTCGGCTTAGTCAAAGCAGAAGAGGTGTAGGCCAGTCTTGCTTTAAAACAGCTTGAACTCTGATCAATGATGGCAGGCAGTTGGGTAAGAGACAGAAGAAGGAAGCAGCTCACTGCTTGAACATGAACTGCCTTTGATGTTTACGTCAACCGCCCCCGCTAAACAGATCGGGTTCTTCTCTATCAGGTACTTTCTGTAGCGAGGGCGCTGAGATGCTCAACAGATGGTCTCCATCTTTACACCTCTTTCCTTTTGCACCTCTCTCTTCTGTCAAAGCTGTTATTCCGAACACAATACAGCTCGTCGGCTAAAGAGCTTGAAAAGCTGTTCTCCGTCACACAACACACTGAGTCATTAGCGAGACCTTAACACCGGGAGATGTATGCCGTAACATCACTGGCACTAATTAGTCAGAAATGAATGAAAACTGGATTGAACGGGAGGAGAGAAAGCATCTTCATGCAAAGCTTGAGAAAATGCACGAACACAAGATGAATAAAGCATGACTCGTACGGGTCTGATTTGGTTTTGAATGGCATTCAGTCTTTTCACAGGTTTATGTAAGATAGGCTATGCATACAGTTCCAGTCAAAGGTTTGAACACGCCTGCTCGATTTTAATATTAGTAGATTCTGTATTGTAAAAATGTATCATTAATAATAGACATCTTAAAAATGGAAGAATGGGAATTACATAGAGACAGAAAACGACAAATCCAAAAGGTCGTACTGTACATTTTATCTTATATTCTAAGTAGCCACCCTTTTCCTAGATTTACAAGTGTGTATAAACTTTTGACTAGTAGTGTAAATACCTGCATCTTATTTGAGATGTTCTCATGACAGTCAGTCAATACAGAAAGGGTCTCACCGTGTGAAGTAATCGTTCCTGATCAGCAGCAGGTGTTGCAGTATGGAAAGGAAATAACTCTCAGCGTTTGTGTCCTTCACAGAGGAGTATAAAACATTGAATACATCCCCGATATCAGTACACACTGTGTTAAGGAGCACTTTATCATTGACATCAGCAAAATGAACGGAGTGTACGGTAAATGTGCAAAAGAAACATATACTCAGTTACTCTTTACGCATTTACTAAGCACACACAATAGAAGAGCAAAGACCTTCTGACTAGTCATATAGCTGCATGAAACATCAAATTAAAGCAAATAAATCAGGATAATTTATGGTTAAAATCAAATCTTGGAAAATAACATCAATGCAGCTGGTGCATCTTCTACAGGGAAATTTATACAGTCAAGCTGGACTAAGTATGACCAAAATATTATTGTCAGAGACTCAAAGGCCCTCTAAAGATCAAAGAATGAATGGGAGTAAAAAGGGAGGAGGACACAGAGCAGGGGGAGTTTTCGGAGGAGCGTTTAAGTGTGGACAGAATATCAAATGATAACTGTCTCGGTGTAAGAAGGATATTCCAGTTCACTTCTGATGTCCTCCAGGCGGTGGGAGAACTCAATCATGTCCTCCTCCTTGTGCTCCTCAAAAACCTTGAGCTGAATATCCAGAGCGTCATTTCTGACAGTGTTTAGGTTCTACAAACAGAGAGGGGAAAAAGACACATCATTGAAAACAGGGTCCTTTAAAACACTTTTAATGTCTAATGTACTATGTAGACATACTCCAATGTTTGCTTAAAACTCTCTTCCCTTGTTCACCAAAGCCATTTTTGAAACAAAAAAATTGTTTTAAAATTACAGTGAGGACATTTCCATACTGCTACCCATATTTACACATTAACGCATATTTGCTTTCAGCAGCTTTGTTGAGGTGTTGTTGCACGTTTTACATGCAAAGAATTTAGGCAATAATAACATGCTGTAATTTACATACACCTGCGGAAATCTTGCAGGTACAGCCTAATACTACAAGACAAAAGAAAGTCTTTATAAATAGAATGACTAGAAACCTTGACTAACATTTGAAGTGGACTTGAGGGACAAGAAACATGCCTATTAAAAAAAAGAGCATTCAGAATGTAATATTCTGCTATTATTTCTCTCTGTAGATGTTCCCATCGCACTCTATTGTCTAGTCTTATTCCTGAGGAAGGAAGCAGCCTCTGTTTTGAATAATAAATAAGACATGGCTGAGGCATTAATCTCTCTCACTCACACACTCTCTGGCTTTCATTTCACACACTTCGCCTGTTTTGTTCAGGCAGTTTTCCGTCGCATTGTTGATAGAACATAACCACATTTAGAATGCCAAGAGAAGAGAGAGAGGAATGGGAAAGCGAGGGAGAGTCCAATTCAATCCTGGCTGCAGGTATTGATTCAGCCAAGCGACCTCTCCTTCAGGCCTTATAAATTATTCGCAGAGCCATTTTACAATATTTCACTCAAGTGGACAACTCATTTAAATATTAATACACATGCAGTGGTCGAGCCGCTTACCGGCAGGATCTCTCGCAGGCCGCAGCGCATAAATTCATTACGGATGTGAAGCCTCAAGTCCAACTCATCAGGAGATGTTACGAGGGCATTGATGAGCTGCATACAGGCCACCTAAAGGGAGAAGATAACATTCAGCTTAAGAAACACTGTGTATTCATGTAGGTCTGAGGGTATGTTTGAATAACAAAGTGAGCATATATGTACAGTATGTAACCATGTTTATTATGGGCCCCTAATGGAAAGACGGCAAGAAGTGTTGACTCTTATTTTTAGTAATATATTATTTTTCATTACCCAGCATATTTGCAATTGTTTGCAGTTGAAATGACTTGAAACTAAATAATTCAAAAATATTTTTGAAGCAGAGGACATATGGGAGTTTGGACCTGTTAAGGAGCAGAACTTACAGCCAATATAAAAGATCTCATCACCTCAATCAAAAACTACTATTCATCTCCTTCAAGCCAACTCAAATCATGAATTATTGATCAGCTGTCTTTGCAATCCCATAAATCACATGTGTTTAGTTAAAAGGAACTGATGCATTCAATGGACTGATGTGTATTGAAAAGAGTGATTTGTTTATGGCTAGTGTATGTGTGTTTGTTAGTGTCTTCAACACCTCTGTGCGCTGTGACCATGATGAACAAACCAAACACAATCCTTTGTAGTTCTTTGGGGAATCTTTACAATATAATATAAGCAGGTAACAGATCTAAATGTAATACGATAAAAAACAGAAGTATAGTCAGAAAATCTTTTAAATATTAAAAATATCTCAGACTTTTAACTACAGTATTTTTGGACATACCCAAACCAAACAACTTTATTTTTATTTTTTGCAGAATAGATTTCCTTTATACGTCAAACTGTTTGATTTAAGATATGATAATGTTGTGTTTATCTTATTTGTGTATACCTCAACTTCACATATCTGGTATAGGATGGGAGTGGTATAAAGAAAGGTTGTTGAGAAAATATTGACATTCCTGTGAGGACATTCCATTTTTTTTTTTAAAAAGAGCAAATACTATACAAATGTTAAAATTCCCTTTTATTCTTGCCACATTTAGGCTATAACCAGTAGACAGGCTGTAACTGTTAACTGAGACAACTCGTCAAACAATGAAATAAATAACACATTTACGAATACTTGTTCATGATCACAATAAAAAAATAAAGTATGATTGTTAGTTTAACAAAGCTGATGTTAGTTTATCCATAATTATGCGTCTTTAATTTGAAGGTGAATGTCTTTTCACCTTTGTTTTGTACAGGGCTCTCAAAAATTTGGAGTGAGATTACACATGTTAGAGGAGGAGCCACTCAATGCCCAGCACAAATAAAAAAGTTAAATGACAAAAACATAGTTTAAGGCTGATTTAAGCAAAAACATTGATATTGTAATCATGATTATAAATGTCAAAAAAAACATTAAAATTGTTTTTGCATGTCATATTATTTTTTTGCAGACCAACTATTTGAGGGTGATTTTTGCATTAGTAAACCTTCACATTATTTTTGCATGCATGGAAATATATAAACCAGGATTAAACAGAAAGCGAGCGAGAAACGTCACTGAAACAGTGACTTCTGTTATAATTTAGCGCTTTAATGAATGAAGCTGACTGCATGAAACTCCCGTTATAATAAATGAGTCTGACTGACTCTGTTGTTTCTGTTAGGGAGAGTGCAGTGCGCTGCAGCAAAACTGTTACACCAATGATGACTCATCTAAACTTCTCATTGGTCATTACGTTCATTCGCTGTCTCTTGATTGGTTGTAATGCTCAGCACTGTGAGTAACACGAATCTGGTGTGTTGTAGCAGGACGCGCAGCTGAAACTGGGAGTCACGCATTCCTTCAGATTAATGCCATGTTGAAGCAAATGTTTCCTCATATTAGAGGTACTTCCTCCCTTACACGAAATGTCTTTACCACATATATTGCATGTTGCAATGCTAGCATCTGTTTTAATAAAGTTTAACCAAACTTTTGAGCGTTTGCTGCGGTCAGTCATAGTGCCGACTGTAATGAGGTGCACATGTGCATAATGAGATTCTTGTTGCAGGTCCTGGCAGATAGATAAAACTATAAAACGCTCAGTGCCGTTTGTGTGCGAAAATGACGGGGAAAAAGTCAGGAACCGATAAACAGAATCAAAATGCACGCATCTTATCGAATCCCCGGTTCTTTGACATTTGGAACCGGTTCTAGAATGGAACCGGTTCTCGATACCCAACCCTACACAGAACAAAAGATTATTCACTGGAAATAAAATGAATGTAGCACTAAGCAAACAAAAACTTTTAACTGCATCCATAAACTTTTTTTTAAAAACAACCAACATTTTCCAGTAAAGATTATTGTCGACCCCAAGCGCTCTCTCTGCAACCAGCTTTTCTACACAAACATGCTGCACTCTCAAAGTATGTGTCTAAGAGCTTCTATTTCAAGATATGGCCCTAAAAATATCCTGGAAAAACAAGAGAGTGGTGTATGAGGAAAAGACCCTAGAGGAAAATCCTAAACTGTTCCCAGTGATAACACTCAAATGATACAAGCGGTTAAAAGGGATCACAGCTGACTATTAGCAAACAGGAACAATAACCAGTCAATCAATAAAACATTGCTGAGGGCTTCCAAACACACCAGTTGGCCTTCATGGATATTAACCAGCCTGTCATGAAGACTTTTTTCTTTCTTCCGTTTACTATTGCTAGGAATGCAAAAAAATCAGCCAATGGGGATGAATGTGTCGAATGTGGCATAATTACATTAGAGCAAACCAATAAAATAGCAAATTGGATCATATTTACTATTCAATGCTAGTAAAAGCTCAACCACACACACCATAATACTTCACCCTAAACAGAAAATTCAGCCATTATGAAGTAAAGCCCAAAGTATAGTACAGGACGGAACGCGAAAAACAGCACATGCACGAAAGAAACTTTAATCGACCACTAGTTGCCGTACTGCGCGTGCGTCAAACTCGTCCATCCGCGCTTCTCTGAAAAGTTTATTCTTTTCTCTTACAACACTGAGAAAATGAACATGAAATCAAAATGACATATTTACTTCAATGTTGTTTTATTTTAAGTGTCTTCTTTATTCTTCTTTATATGCAACATGTGGCATTTCAGTCATGGTGCATTTCCTTCCTCGGCCACAGGGCCAAACACATTTAAGCAAATCATTAATTATTTATAGAAATGATTATGTTAAATCTCATCAGGGATGTTTGACTAATACCAGCTTGTGCTTTACAATGCAAATGAAGAGCTGTAACTGGCAGCATTAATCTCTATTCTTTACAAGGGTGCTAAGCCCCAGAGCATGCTGGCTATACAAAAGGTCATGTTGATTTGTCAGAAAGGGACAGGAAATTAAGATAGTTTTGTAGTGTTTAATTTATAAACATGCTTCACGGCTATGCAAGTATCACACAGCTTCAAGCAGCATTGAGTGTTTACTTATTTGAGATGTTCTTGTATTAAATGGCTTGTTTTCTGATCCTTTTTTGGTAGCCTCCACACGCAGACACAGGAGGATTGTAAACTGTAAATTGCATTTTAGAGGTGATTCAGGGTCTGTGACTTCATCGTTATACTAAAGTCACTATCAAGCAAATTGTTGGTGTTTCGTCTCAGCAGAACCACTTCTCAAATCTCTGAGGGAAACTTTTGAAACGTGATTCTATATAAAGAGACATTCCAGCATTTAAGCAATGTGTGCGCGCACACGTTTTCGAAGATACCGCAAGGAGCGCTGCGAAAATGAGCAATGTTACTTTATATTGAAGTGTTAATTATTGGACAACAGATTTTAAAACATGATGCAATAACTGAGTATCTTTATTTTGATTCCCAGTACAAATATCTAAACCCTTTTCAAAGATTACATTTTAAACATGTGTTTTTCGTCTTGTTGAACTCGCATATTATTTTTTTTATTTGGTTTAAGTCTATTAAATCCCATTTTAAAAAGAAAAACATCTTACACAGTTTCCTTCTCATCAAAGTGATTCAATGTGGGTTTAGAATTTTTACATTTTTAAACATGCAAGTATAGGCCAATTTATCTTTAGAAAAAGACTCAGAGTGAGTTTCTCTTTTAGAATATGTGTTTTTATACTTCTCACCGAAATAATTAGTGTTTATTTATGTAGTATATGACTGAGTGTATTTTACTATGAAAGGACACAAGGGCATTGGTAGGGATGTAACTGCAGAAGATAGGTGAAGAGGGCAGATTGAGCGAACGGTGAACACTCACCTGTAGCTGCACGGAGCGATCGCTAAGGCCTTGGACAATAGGACTGAAGCGGGCAACCCCTTTTCTCTCTGTTGCCGTGGTGATGGCTTCAAGGACTTTCTCCAAACTTAAAGTATAAAAAGCATAAAAGCGCACATTTAAGAGCAAGACCTTAATCTTTTGCTAGTTTTCACCTCTTCTCTTTACATAGGGTTGTCACATCTTTTGTTGCTGTTAGTAAAAAAAAGTGGTCACTATCTTGATTTATGTTTGATTTTTGGGATTGCACTTTTCTTTTTTACAAAGGGTACTTTCAGTGCACTTACTGCTCCTAATATACTCTTCATTCCAAACAAATCACATCCTAAAGGGTGTGGGAAGTGATATTGAAAAGAAAAGTGCTTAAATTAATCCTTTAGGCATCTGAGGTCAAACTATGCTGGGCAAAAATAAAAGAAATTGCATCAATAAGAAATTTCCACCTAGTTATTCTATACATTCTGCTTGCTGGGAAAAGCTAAGGAAATTAATTACTTAGACGTCTTTTTGTTTGTTTACAATGAATTGGACCTGCAGTCTTATGGTTCCAGATGCTGTTTCTATACTACCTTTTACAGTATATGATGGAAAAAAAGAAATGTTTCAAAAGAAATGTGATAAATAATACCAGCAATGGCTCTAAAAAGCATAACATACAAACATAATAATACAGAACATCTACTAAAAAGCACATTTTAATAAAATTCACACACACAACAATGAAATTCCATGTGCTCACAAAAGTCCAAGTTTAAAGTGAGGAAACTTGGACACTTTCTGTTTGTCAAACTCACTAGAACATATTCATAGTTAATGTGAAAAACTAACCTAAGAGGAACAATTTTTTTTATATTTTTTAATGTAATACAATGAGAACTCATACATTTTAGGTGATTTCAAAGTGATCAATGTGTACTTTTTGGGGGGCACTCTATGTCAGAGTTGACAATTTAATGATATTCCTATTTACAGGTGCTGATGTCAAAATCACAAAGGTGAAATATGACAAGACTAGCATCTAGTATATAAATGAGAGAGCTTGAATAATAAAATAAGTTTGAAATATAAAACAACTGTTGTACCATCATAACAAACAGACTAAAGGGCTGACAAAAGAAAGCAAGCAGGCCTACGTGTTCTCTTCTCCCACGATGCAGATTGCAGAGAGCAGTTTGACAACATCTGTCATCATGGCCGGTTGACAAGGGTCAATGGCTCGGGCCAAAAGTGCCAGACTGTTCTCCTCTCCAAGGATCCGCTCCAGTCCATACTGCAAACAGACAGAGACAGTTATATAATAGGCTATCCAGTGCTTCATGTGCCATTACTGAGCATGCATGCTGCACAGCTGCTTTACACACATCTCATTGACAGAAGAAATTTTACCCAAATTAAGTCTGAATTGAATGTGAATGAGAAAAAGACCAGGTACAGCAAAATAATAAAATGCGTTGTTTTTTTTATATATGTTCAGATTTATGATGCCATTCTGAAAATGATTTGTAATCTCTTTTAATCAGAGATGTCTTCTGTATACAGTATGTGAAGGAACCACAGGAGGACATGATGTGGGCCTGTACGTAGCGCTGTCTGTTACTCTGTCCTTGAAATAATGACAAAACTATGAACAGGGATATGTTAATGATATAGTAAAAAAGAAGAGGTGGAAAAAAGACAGAAATGGGAAGCATAAAGGTGAATGAAGAACACAGACAAAGGACAGAAAAGCCTTGGGGGTCTGAAACGACAAGAGCGGATCGAGACCCACAGAGAGAAGCAAAGAGTCAAAGAGTGGAGAATGTCCATGTCTGAACACAGGGGGGTTCGGTTAATGACGACCACTGCGCCAACACCACAGGACGAAATTCTCATTAATTCAATACACTCTGATGTAACTTAAAAGATGATACAATCTCTCTTCTGTCAATCTCAAGGTGTAAGAGATACACTCTTGATGTAAAATTATTCATAACTTTTTTGTCCATGTTGAAAATGAGAAACTAAATCTAAAATGACATAATCTGATTATTTAGATTGTGCCGTTACGCAAACTTGACATAACCTAAATGAATAATTAGGAATAGAGGTAATAATGACCCATCATATGGCAAGCTTAATTTGTGAAAACCCAATAATCAGACATCTTGCTAATGCAAAAGCAAAAAATTTAATTGTGACTCAAGTTTTGCAATTTTCAAGACATGAATCACACTGAGTGAATTAATTTCAGACTAAAAAGCTTTAGGACAGCAAATTCACAGAGTTGTGTTAATTGCTTCATAACTCATGCCAATTAATGGCCTTGGATGCCATATCTCAGACTTGTTGTCATTCAGAACAGATGTTGCTGCAGCAGTATTTCTTTATGCAAACTTAGGTACGAAAACATCCTGCATGCCACTGAGGCGCAGGGGAGATAACACGTTATCAAAGTGTTTGCGTGCCGCAATGGATGTAAACATATTTGAGCCATTTTCTGTCTTCATTTCTCTGGGGTTGGTGACAGCTGGACGGGGGCACCTGGCTGGCAGGCATTATGGATGGAATATGTCCCAGGATGCCGGGGGGCTGAAGTAAGAGGTCTGTAGTGGTGACAGGCCTCTGGGTAAATAAGACTCTCAGGACCCATCGGGTGTCTGGGATTACACCAGACCTTTAGGGCTGAGGGTGCGTGTAACGGAATTTGCCAAAAACACAACTGGGATCTCTGGGAAATTCATTCCCAGAATGACTACACAGAGCTAAATTTAGTATTTTCCCTTTGATCGTACATATACAAGGCCTTATCTTTTCTCAAAGGATGACCATGACAACTGAAATATGCACTGATGTGCTTAATTGCTTAGTTTTCGTCAGAGCAAGCAATGAAAACAGAAAACAACTTGAGCTTTCATAAAAAGTCCACCACACAAAGTTCACGGCTAGATTAACTAAAGAAAATGTAAAATGGTACTTATCCTTGCAAAACATGCTGCCCCAATGCCAGGGTATCAATCATAGTTCATATCTGTAACAGTGCAGAACAAGCTAGCCACCAAAACATAATACTTAGCAAAACACTTGAGCAAAAGTAACCGTAATGCCAGCCTTTCCAAACCACAGTGCAACAAAATGCCAACTGAGACTGTTAACCAGGATGGTCAATGACAGCTAACAGCTTCTCAGATAAGACTTCAACATCTCAAAAACTATGGAACATTCTGACACCTGACGAACATGCCATCTGCCGCCTGCACAGTGAGCACAGATCAAAA
The DNA here is from genome assembly GCA_026939265.1 of Oreonectes daqikongensis. Taxonomy (NCBI): domain Eukaryota; kingdom Metazoa; phylum Chordata; class Actinopteri; order Cypriniformes; family Nemacheilidae; genus Oreonectes; species Oreonectes daqikongensis. The sequence continues at coordinate 4,536,608 of JAOTQM010000030.1, read as the reverse complement.
CATCACAGATCTTTATTTGCACGTGTGTGAATGTGTAGCAGTGGTAACGCCACAGACCCCAGGCTCCACAACATCAGAGAAACTACTGGAGATCCACTTCTAACGCCCATCTCTAACAGGAGAATGCAAATCATCAAAAGCCCCCTTAGACCTCCCCACACAGGCCGTGCAGAGGAACCCCCTCCCGGTATGGAGTGGTGTCTGTCTGCAGCTTCCTTCATCTGAAGCCCCGCTTTTATAGTTCCTGACCATTTGAAAGCCAGCTAGGAGGGGGGAGAACGGCGAGTAAGCGGAGATGTAAAGCGGCCGCTGACGAGAGCTCACAGCAGATGGAATGAGCCTTGTTTAAAGCTGGTGCTTTAGGATAATGATTTTTAAAAATCCTGCTTTTATTTCATTTTTGGGTGTTTTATGTGTTGCATTAATACCATTTAATAATCCCAACGAAGTGAATTTACAAAATCTAATGAGAAATGACAAAAGAAAAATGACAAAGACGTGGTCAGAAGAGCTTAATTTCATGCAAACAACTACCAATATGAGTGAAGACGGCAAAACTCACATAAACAGTCATCTAATGCAGCTTAGAAATGTTTTGAACTATGTGCAAGTGGCCCTCTAATGTCTAGCAGTTTTTAGAAACCATTGCTGACAGAGTAAGCGAGTTTTGTTTATGCTCATTAAGCTGGTGATTTTTAACAGCGTGCCGTATAGCAGAGCTGGTGAGAGCCCATACAGCAGCGAGATAGAAAGCTCAATACTGGCAAATGACTTAAGACACGAACCTTCATTAAAAATAAATGTATAACCACACTCAGGTATGAATGAAAACAATTCAAAGCCATAGTCCATTAATTAAGACTTGACGAGTGAACTCGTGCTTCAATTGGATTCATTTATTAAGTAGCTTTGCGGCAACAGTGATAACACCCTCCTATAAGGCATCATCTTTGATACTTCAAGTAATTAACTTGGCAAAAACTGATTGATTTATTAGTTCATTCAGATGCTCAAGCCGCTTCTCTAACCTGTTTTATGAAAAGCACAATTTGAGAATCATACCTGTTATATACGGTTGTTCATTGGAAACTCATTGACTGTGCCAACATAGCAATTGATAACTGGTCAAAAGAGCTAGAGAATTATCTGAAGTGGCATGTTACTATGAAGTGAATGTGCTGTGACATAATTACCTTGTTGTTCATAAAGGCCTTAAGACACTGAATGACTTTGTGCTGATTCTTCTTGTCCAACTTTCCTTGGCTGTGAAAAAAAAAATGAAGGAGTAAAAAAAGAAAAAGCAAAACAACTAGTTAACACCTAGTAAAATGTGTGTGCTTGAAAAACGTGGATGATGCCTCACTGTTTTTCGAGCAGAAGCCTCTCCAGTGTATCCAGCAGGAGGCCCAGTCCCTCATGACCAAAACTCTGCACCCAGCTGTAAAATGACAAAGAATAAATGAGTGAATTAAAGTATATGTAATGACAAACATCTTGTGCTAGCGTGTATGTGACAGAAAACGTGCCAAGTAGATATTAGGTGTTATTTCATCAATTACATTCTCCAGTCTTGATGTTTCGATGCCTAACCATTTTATTTAATGCTGTTACCCATGCACAAAATATTTTTTTATAAAGATACTAAAACCAGACTTGTAATTTCATTAGAAATGAAAAATACAGCCTAGTGGCATGCATTTTACAGACAAAAGAAGCACATCTTTCAAGCAAAGCATTTCACAATAAGCTGTTCGACTATACACAGTAGAGCTCGACCGATTCATAGTATTTGGCGATTAATCGGCACCGATAGTTTTTCCTGGTTGCGTTCGTTCCAGACGCAGCAGGGAAAGCTCTTCTATGATATGCAGGTAGAAAGTACAGAGTACAGAGTAAAACAGCGACCTCTAGATGCGGAAATAAAACTACCACTGACAGTCTGTGACGTTTATGCGTGAGCGACACAGAGCAGTGTGTTGTGGAATCTCTCTTGCGGTACTGCGATTTCATACACCGGATCCGTCTGCACATCAACGAATGAAGTTCAACACTTCCTGTCAACAAATCAAATATTGCAAAAAACAAGAGAGCGCCACTGGACACACACATGGAATCTGTACAGTGTGGACAATCAATCATTTAAATAAGATTCCAATCGAATATGCACAAAAATCAGATTTGGGTGACTGTCTGAACGTAGCCTTTGTTATCCAATGCAATGAAATCCATACATGTTAAGTGTGGCTTAAATGCACAAATACGTTTTGTGCATGCTGCTTGTTCACATCATTAGCTCCAGAATTAGAACTGTAAAAAAAATCTAAATACTCTACCTCATATTACCAAAATAAACCACTTTGCACATCATACCAGAACAAAAACATGCAAGAGTCAATAAGGCTTATCAGAGTTGTGTTTGTCAGGGCCCATTTAACGTCAGTAGTTTCCACCTTCTCCAACAGATTAAGCTCTCCCCCTGGAGCTAGAAGTGAAAGGCATTGCTAATGGAGCAAAGATGTTTATTTTAATTCCATTCAAACACAATCTCCCGCTCTACATCTCCATTGATTTGGCCTCTATTGTCTGCGGGAATTGCCAATAAGCAGGAAATTTAACTCTCTAATAACGTGAGGGGAAGTGTGTCGAGCGAGACATTGATTAATAATGAGGGAATTCAATAAGTATAAACAACCCGATTAACCCATTGTGTAAAATGAAGCAGGTTGCAGAGTTCATTCAATTACAAATCGCAGCCTGTAACAGATGTTTATGCAAACATATGCTAAGATAAAAAATAAACCTTCTATAGTTTAAAGCAAAAAAACGTTTGGTTGACTTTTGTTAACTTTAAGACTGACATTGTTCCCATATGTAAACAGAGGAATGACTGGGGGTCCTTCGTAATGTCTTTCAAATGTTTATCCATGCCAAGTACATGCAAATAGTTTCTGCCATTATGTAAAACATTTCAGGCTTTAATAATCTATGTATGTATCAATCTGTCAGCAAATAAATACATAAATACTCAAAAAGCTACTCATTGAAAAGGAGTCAAGCCTGGCTCTTCCCCAAAATATGTTAAAAATGAATGAATTCACACTGAAAAACTGGAAAATTCATGAAGCTGTAATTCAGTATACAAGAAATGTGCCCAAACAGAATTTTTAGGCAAATTCAGGCAGGTGAGAAAATGGGAAAACCTCCTCTGCCTTTCTCGTGATCACATTCTTTATACTACACTAGCTAAAAAAAACAGAGAGTTATGAACTGTTGAACATGTCTGTCGTGGTAGGCTGTGAAGAGTGTGGTCTCCCAGAACTGTGTGAAATTGCCTCAGTGTAAGTGTAAAAGAGCGGCGAGCATCAATAGCCAATTTTCAGAGAGAAAGTGTCAAGAGGCGTGGGTGTGCTTCCAAGGCTATATTACAACAGAAATTGACCACAACCCGGAAACTGGAAACTAAGAAGGACTGAAGAAGAGAGAAGAGGGAGAGAGTGAGAGAAATGAAAGATAATGCCATTTAAAGGGAAACGGAGAGCAACACAGAGACGGTTTGTTGTCCTTCGAGACCCTATGAGACCCAAAGGATGTGCTCTCACAGCTGAGCTGAGGCACGACTGATATTGCTCCACTGAAATAGCTTTCTCTCCAGCCAAAAAGTGTGCGTCAAAGTGACTCAGTCCTCACGACAATTCTATCACAAAATAAAGGTAAAACGGCATTTTAGAAGTGCAAGAAACACTATGAAGAGAAGCATGCCATAGCTAAAACTCAGCAATGATGTCAGACCAATACTGTATGAACCACCATGGCCTACATGTAGATCTTCATACATCTCTTGCCTTTATCCTTTTCCGCACACCCCCTTTTTTATTTCTTTCTCCACACCAACTTTTTTTTGCCTTAGCCACTCCAAAGGGATCGTAATGATTTCCAGTACATGGGGTCTCTTGGGTGTACGCAGACAGAATAAGGCTCTCTGAACATATTTAACTTGTAGTCGTAGAGAGGCGTAAAAGGAAGATGAAATCTCGGCCAGTCTTTTAGGTATTGCGGCTGATTGCAATGGGAGTTGAGGGCTCAGGCCCCCTAAGAGCTGCTTAATCACATCTCACCACAGAGGTAAATGTACCACAGTAACACAATAATCAGCAGAAAGCAGAGTAATATGTGGCTGCATACAAAAAAGTCATTGGTTTCTTTCATTTTGCAGCTTTTCCCCTGATCCTATTGATCAGAGAATCTGCCATTGGCTGGAAATGAGGCTTCCCACTGGGAGGAGAGGAGAAGGAAACAAATGATCATGACAAAAAGAGAGAGAGAAAGAGAGAGAGAGAGAGAGAGAGAGAGAGAGGAAAACGAGGAGAAGGACTGAGGAGTTGATAAGGGAGCGACAGAGCAAAGGTGAAAGATGAGAACACAGAACAGAAAAAGTCGAGAACTATGAAGAAAATCAAAGCAGGATTACAGAGACTGCATGGAGCTGGAGAGATCGTGCAGAAGGTTCGAGGGCGATGCAGAGGAAGAGCGAGTGGAAGAAAGAGAGAGCAAAAGGCAGTGTAATGTCTAGTCCCATAAAAATGCAGCCCTCGTCCAATTCTAATCAACAAGCCGCATGCCTCCAAGCATCCACTAATCAAATCCTAGCATGTATGCCTGTGTGAATTTTCAAGGTGAAGCAAAAGGGGGGCTCACCCTGAATTGAATTTGTCAAATCGGAGTGGAGTGCAGAAAACAGAGACGGGGAGTGTAGAAGTCCATCAACAAAATTCATTCGCTGATGGTATTCGAGCTCATGTCTAAATCAAACTGACGACAATGATGATGGCTATTAAGGATAAAATGAACTGTTAGTTTAGGGGAATATAAAAGGCCATGGACATGTCACAACATTGAAATGAGACGTAAATTAAACACCACATCGGTTCGGGCGAGAAATGTGCACTTAGAAGCAGCATCTCCCGCTAGCTCAATTCATTGCATTCGTGCGGTGGTTTATTCATTTTTTGGACGGAATGGGATTGGACACGTGTCTGTAATTGAAAAATCAGGATGGAGGGATTGTCAACCGGAGCAAATTCCTGGCAAAATGGCATAATCATGTTTTTTCTCAGGAATGTGGGAAAGGAGATGCGCAATGAAATGCAAACAGGATGAGAGGACGAAAAACAAAGATGAGTGAAACGGTGGAAAAAACAGAGAAGAGACGGGAAATAAGAGGGCCAAAAGACATGAGAACGAGAGATATGCTAAAAAATGAAAGACTAATAGGGTATTTACATTTGCTGCTATTTTTCCAGAAAAGTTTCAATGATATGTGCACATATGAAAGTAAAATAGTGACAAATGCATTTGAAGTAAAAAAGTTATGAATGACACTAACTGAAAAAAAGGTTCTGCAATTCAACAAGGTTGCATTTTTAAGCTGTGAATTGTTCAAGTGGAAACATAAAATAGCATTTTTAAACATTTCATTGCTACATATTGCAATTATTTTAAGATATGACTTTCACAATTTCATTGTTAAAAATCTAAATATTAAACATTCAGATTATTTTAAAATACGACTTACACTATTTCATTGTTCAAAATTTCAATACTAAATATTCCGATTTTTTCAAATACAACCTTATAATAAATAATAACGTTTTGATAAGACCAAAGCAACAGGTAGACCGAGCTTATCACATTAGTATATTAGTATAATGTAGAATGTTTTCAGCTATTCAGCATGTTTTTTTTTGCTTCGAATAAATTTGTCACTATTTTACTTCCATACATATCTGAAAGCAATCCAATCAAATAAGATGAATGAAGTGACCAAGTATAAATACCCCCAAAACCTTTCAGACTGAGCTAAAATTAGAAACCGACAACACATGGTATCTCAATGGTAGAGAAATTAAAATCCAAGGCAACCTGGTATCTTAAAAAGTGGCAAAGCAAATGCTATGATGAACAAAAATAGCACTGAAGTTGCAATTTCAATGCCCCCAGCCTATATCAAAAACAGATTTTCCTTAGTTTCTTATTTAGCAACAGTCAGTATATGCAGACATTAATAGGAGGGCCTGGCACTGACAACATCAAAGGAAAAATTCAATTTCTCCCTGTTTCCTGAAAGCATGGGGCACAGCCAAGCAGATGATACTGTGTGGGCCAAACTTTGGGTCCTGACAAGAGCTCATTGAAATGCATAACTTACACATTAGAAGCCATATTCTCATCATAAGCAGGTAAAAGCCAGAGCAGAGCAGAGGAATAACCAGTCAAAGCATGGTAGAATTAATCTAAAAAAGCAACTGTGGCTCCCATCAAACCAACAGGATACCAATTCCTGTCAACATGGCACGGCAGAGAGAGGCTTAGTTAGTGCTAGACTTGGCATCCTCAAACATGCACACTCGCAGTCTCACACATTTTTAATGGCAAGGAATTAAGCAAAAAACTTTTAACAAAACAACTGTTATCACCATCAAAAGTAAAATCTCATCAGTGAGAATGTGTAAGAAATGAGCATCCAAGCTTGGCCTTCTAACTAGAATCGTTTTCCTTTTTTCCTCCATCCTACTCAGACACCAGGGATGCAGCTGATATGTTTGGCCCAAGTGAAGGCAATCATTACCAGGCCTTTCTGTATCAGCATGCCTGGCATCAAACAACATCTCCCTTCTCTCCTCCGTTCTCCTTTTCCCCTACCCCCTGCCACGAAGAAACGTTCAATAACAAAAGGGGAACATCTGGAGATGGACGCTCATGTCTGAATAACAATATTCATCAATCCCAAAAGTGGTGGCAGACACTGTGGTCTTAAACAAAAGGCAGAACACTTTACCACCGCAGGAGGCTCCAATCAAGAGAGGCAGCGTTGAGAGCGGTGTCCCACTGCTCATAATCACATAAAGTGGCACATTCGTTCTGGGGAAAACATGTTGAAAATAAGCTTAAGATGGGTCGCTCGTTTTTAGCTCCCCCTTTTTCAACGCCTCTTTTCTCCCAGCTCTCTTTTCTTGTTCTGTCCTTCATCTTCTCTCTTCTTTTTTGTCTCTTTCAAAGATTCTATGATACAAAGTAGAGTTTAGGTTCCTTCCCATATGCCACTAGCTCGTCTGTAGGGTTGGGAATTGGTATCGACCGGGCATAGGAATCGAAAGGAATATGAATCAGATACTTAAAATTCAAATTTCAATTCCTGTGTGCATATTTTCAGAAATGTGCATGTGTTAACTTGTGATAAAGCACAGGGACCACAAATTGACCATAGTTTTATTATATTAACTATATTAATTAATATTAAGCTATGATAATACAAATTGAAATAAATCAGAGAAAACATGGTTGCTATGTGTGTGTATACACACACACACACACACACACACAATTTGGTGCTCATAAATATATATTGTATATATATATATATATATTGCAAACCAGTCAATAAGCATGCTAAATGACCATACAGGTAAATATATATGATATCTAAATGTTTTTTTATCAGTGATTAACTTCACTGATCTTTAAAGACAAAGCCTGATAAAGACGCAGAAATAATATTGCAAAATTACGCATTTGAAAAAAAATATTCAACCTATTGTTTTAGCAGACCAAACCAACAATTTATGGCATAAACTCCACCAATTTATGGCATAAACTCCACCTTTATAACACTTCCATGCCCCTTAATATTCCTCAATTGTTCATCCTACTGCTTTTTGAATACCGTATGGGAGTCCCGCTTCTCAAGATCACTCAGAAGAAAGCAGCTACCCCCCTAGGATGGCTCTAATGCAGAGGACTGGTGCACATAAGTCACACAGACAGAAAAACAGAACGCGTGCTTGATGTGAAAATGTGAGAGTTTAAATCTCTATCTATTTGCTTAGAACCCAGAAGCAACCCTTCATTTTCATAAGCAGCCAACAGCACCCTCCTACGCCCTTAAATACGAGCCTCTTCAAACACTTGCGATCACTCTCTTTTCTATTTCTATCTTTCACACTTTTATGTCTTTTTTCCTCTATTTTAAGACATTATAGACATCATTTAAAGTATCTTATGCAAACCTAAAGCAGTGTTACTGCATTCAAACCGATACCTGGATACAGACATTGTATAAATATAACAATTGAGTACATAAAGATCAGAAGTTAGCCAGTGCTAAACAATAAGTCCAGGAGTAATTTATGTTTTCAAAGAGAATACACGTAACACATGGGCGATCACCCACTTGTTTGAGCGATAAGCAACATAAGAGAGGAGCGGGTATGCTGTCTCTCCCCTCTCTCATAGCTGAGCATTAAAAACACTGGAAAACAAATTCATCATCCCATTCCCAGGAAACAAAAACAGTCATAAATCACAGAGAAAAATGAGGCGTCTTATCTGGCTAACTTCACGGCTAAGGTAGCTTGACTTCCCTTCTCCCTCTGGAGTCTCTACCCCAAGGCTGCGTTACCCACGTTAACGTTGCGCTGGGTCGGAGCCGCAGTGAGCCAAAAATAAAACATTAACTCCAAAGTCCTGCAGCGCCCCCAGGTCTTACACATTCGTCTCGGCCTATTTTTCCATACCCTCCACAAGGGAGAGTCTCCGTTGCTCAGAGGAGACTTCAAAACCTAGATAGTAAAGTAGGCGGAAATGATAAGCAGGAATATATGTATACACTTGTGTGCATTATTCATAATGGTGCAATTCACAGCCAAGCCATGAGGATAAAAGAATGCCACCTATTGGACTATGGAATAACGTTTTTTTGCTGACAATTGGGCAACCACTCAAGTAGCTCCTTGCCATTACCAAAAAAACATTGATACAGGATCTTAAACAAGAAAGAATTATTTTTTTTTTAAATTTACACGGTAAGTGTAAATGTATTACAAAAGTAGTATAAAGACACAAATTTGATTTAACACAGGGGGACAGTCGTGGTCCAGTGGTTAGAGAGTTGGACTCATGACCAGAAGGTTGCTGGTTCGATTCTCAGGGCTGGCGGGTAATGGCTGAGGTGCCCTTGAGCAAGACACCTAACCCCCACTTGCTTACTATACAAAATGTACAAATGTATAGTACAATGTAATGTAAGTCGCTTTGGATAAAAGCGTCTGCCAAATGCATAAATGTAAATGTAAATGTAACAGGTTTTATGACAGAAGCTGATATTGCACAACACATATCATATGTATATCGCTGCTAGTTTCTATTATCACTTCTTACATAATAAAATCATTTTATCTCTGTAATAATATCTCCTGTCCACTATTTATTTAGCAAAAAGTTAAGTAAGTAGGATTATGTACAATTATTCTCACAAAATAAACCATACCGTGTTTGTCGTTTAAGAGAAGCTGTCAAAGAAATGTTCCTTCTACACCTAGGAGTGCCATTCATACCACAGTAAGGTAATAAAATAAATATCCACCTATTGTATGAAATAACGTTGAGATGCTGGTGTTTTTACAGTGTAAAAGAGTTTGCTATTGAAGCTCCAAAAAGCATTTCTGAATCAGCTAACAGTCATGTCTCCATTACAGAATTAAACCTCAAGGCTTGATGTGTCTGCACTGTGGATATAACTCTGATATTGGATATAAAAAGCCTTTTGAAACAACCTGCTACATCGGGTAATGCCAGTCTAAAAATTAAATAGAGTATTAGATAAAAAAGTGCAGCTTCATTGGACCATTGAAAAGGGAGGAATTCAACTACCAAGAGGTATAAACAGGCCATTATATATATATATATATATATATATATATATATATATATATATAATAAATAATGGCCTGTTTAATTCTCTCTCCGTCTCAACCACTGCTCTACACAATTCTGTCTCTCTCTTGTTCTCATTCTCTGTGCCCTTGTTTTGACTGTACATGAATACATTAATCTACATGACCTATATTTGTTTCTCTGTGTATGGGGGTTCCATATCAAGGATTTTAACTTCCAGGTGTATGATATCCACCACAGACACTACTGTAACACACAAAGACAAATACTAATAAAACACTGAAAAATTAGACCAAATTAAGACTAATAATTTTCTAATAATAATCACTAGCAAATTCATAGTACAAACTGCTAGCTCACTTTCCTGTTTGTGTCCAAACCAATGCACACCCTAAGATGACATTACTATCTGTCTGCAATCTCAAACGTGGGCCATTATTCACAGATGTCAAGTGCCAGACAGACAAACCTTTCTTTATTCTTATCCAGTACCTCCTAACCTCAACATATCTGGATGCATATTATGGACACTGCAAACATCCTCATAATCAATGTTCAATTAATCTTTGTAAAAACATATAATGTACAATCTGGTTTAAAAAAAATATATACCAAAAACATGAACATAAGGGAAAAGGAATAAGGGAGAGGGAATAAGTCAGAGAGACGTCTCTTTAGCCAGTTATTTATTAGTAAAAGTTTTAGCCTTAGTCAATTATGCACCCACAGACACACTAACATGACAGTGGTGTCTCCATAAAAACAGCAAGTGTAACTTTCCTTTATACACAACACTGGAAGTGAATGAATCAACTGCTTTAGTGTTGAGTTACAGGAGTACAGGGGACTGGTGAACAACAGCAGAAAGTGAGAGGAAGAGTTGCAGCCAGAAACTCAATAAGCTGACATTTGAATTGCAGGCAAATAACACCCTAAACAAGGCTGAAATGGCTAGATTAGAAATTCAGATTGATAGGCCTGTCTGGAGCCGCTCGGAGACACTCTCCTAGTGCACCCTGGGAAGTCTGTACTTTTCACAGGGAGGCTTTTTTTAAGCCAATTTTGCTAAGGCTGTACGTAGGGGAACGGAGAAGAGATTTGCATCAGAGGGAGAACACTGAGGGAGAAAAAAATCATGGCAAATGAGAAGGGAAATGTAAGCCCGCGCTCACCTAAAGCCACATTCGGTTTTGAGCATTCACATTCAGTAGTCTATTCATAGACTGCCACCTCTATTCAAATGCACACAAACCAAAATTAGTCTGCATTTTATAGCACTTCTGCATATATAAAAATCGATTATGGATACTACCTACACTTGGAAATAAGACCAGAAAGGCAGAGAACAAAATTGCCAGTGTCGTGAAGAAAAGAAAAACTAGACTATGTAACAAGCTTTGTGTTTTGTCTGAGGAGCTGCACTATACAACATGAAAGAAACTCCTTCCTTCGGCCCTGGAAGTCATCATGCTTTAAAAGAACCAGCAGTTTTTCAGCAAAACTAGCAGGGATAAATTAATTGGTAAAAAATGAAAACTAATTAGTCCTTGAATTTATTCGGCAGGAAGCAGCACATACGGTCACTCCACTACTACACGAGAGGGGAAAAATTAAAAGGAAAAAAATTCCCTAGTGAGATGAGACTAGAAGACACAAACATGAAGCTGCTATAATCAGTTAAACTTGGGGCGGTAATTTAAGTTTGGCTCGATCAATAGCGGTGTCTCTGAATCCCAACCTCTTGTCAATAAAACATGACATGTGATCAACCAAACTGTTGGAACCTAAAAAACAAAAAGATCATGAACTTGACCTTGACGTGATCAAAATAAAACCTTAATGCAGTGATTACAAAATCCATCACTTTTAATGAAAAAGATCAGGGGTCAGCACACCCACCTCATACGACATTCTCCTGAATGCAACAAAGGTCCCCAAGTTATGAGACACTGCAACAACACAAATTCTTTATCATCAATGTGAAATATGTGCCACAACACAATTGGCGATATATGTGCCATAACACAGTGGTCTGTACATTCAATAGATGGTTTAGTCTCTAGCATTTTGTCTGTTTTTGCATTACATTTACATTTATGCATTTGGCAGACACTTTTATCCGAAGTACCTCACAGTGAATTTAGTCTAGACATGTGTTTTATCAGTATGTGTGATTCCTGGGCTCAAACTCATAACTTTTGCGTTGCTAGCGCATTGAGATACCGGAAGCTACAGAAGATTAGGGGTACAAAACATTTTTATATGCACACCCTCATACACAAACACACTCATACCCGCATGCCTGCCCCAAGGCAAGGAAGAGCAAAAAGCTGTACCTGTGGTTTGGAGGAAAATATTTTAAAGCAGTAAAAGTGCCAGCGGGGAAGACCTGAAGAACCAAACAGGGATCACAATCATCTAGACCAGCAGTTACAATACACTGAAACTCAAAAATATACCAATGACTTTGTATTATATTAAAAACAAACAAACATTACATTTATTTTTTAAGTAATACAGCAAGTTAGGTGCAGCATCATTTGTTTACAAAAAATCCACACACACAGCAGGCAAGCTATAAGCCGGAGTTAGCCATACAGACACGTTTATGCATACTTATTTAAGCATACATAAAAGCACAGGATGATGCTGCAGCATGCTAGGAGATGCTGGTGCTTTCACCTGCGCTCTCATGCTCTGCCTTGCCCTCTCTTCCTCCTACACTCTCATACCAAACTTTGAAGACTTTAAACAGTTCAGCAGTGCAGACCAACTTACTTTCTAAACGTCTCCAGTTTTCTCCCGGGCCCTTGCAAACAGCATAATCTTTACAGCTCACATCCTCATATCTAAATACAAACCAGATTGTTTTTCTTTTCACTTGACTTTACATTCATTTGTCTAGGGTTATCTGACTCTCCGAATGCCATTTTCTCATCTTCTCAAGTCCACACACCCTTTTTTCTCTCGGTTTAATTAAGATCATTAATCATTTCTGCTTAATAATCTTGCTGCTTCTGATCACACCAACAAATACATCAAACTTGTTAAAAAGAAACAATTAATGTGGAAAAGCCATTTGCACCACTTGATGAAGACTTCAAACTGCAAGACAAAGAATTTGGATTCAAGCGATAGGGACACGTGGAAAAGTGCCAAGAGCTTTGCAAAGAAGATGGAAAGGAGCCTGTGTCCTTAGTAATGAATAAAAGGAATTATCGGCTGAATAAATAGAGAAATGCATAGATATGATGGCAAACATCCCCTTCATTTATTGGCCGTACGCTATGTGTCACAAAGCCAAGGCTCAGAACTTCTCCACTTAGCTCACAGAGTCACTCGCTATTGTGTGTCTGACACCATAACAAATCTAAAGCCTTAAACCTGAAGGTCAGTTTTAATACAATATCTAAAACCAATTTCCACCTGTTTGTCAGTGCCATTTATCACCTTCATTTAATACAATTATGTGCCCTACACGAGCGCTTCAGCTCAGCAGGAGAAAGTAAGAGGGCAGGGGTGATACACAGTGCGTGTGCGCAGATGGGTTTGGTTTTCAGAGAGGGGCAGTAAAGGGTTGAGGGTGTGAGTCTTTGCAGAGAAGTGGGAATTACTTTGGGCAACTCACGCAACAAGAGAAAGTGTGAGAGCAGGGGTGAGACACAGAGAGAAAAGGAAAAACCTGATAATAGATGCAAAAAACTGCACACAAGTCAAAACAAAAGCTGCTAGTCCAAATCAGGAGTGAGAGATTGGCTGACCCCTAGGAGGAGGAGGTGTGGGATCTGCATTTACAAGCAGAAATGGGTCGTGAGGGGTGAGAAAATGGAAAGAAACAACTGATAACCTGAAGAAAAATGAACAGCACATACAAACATACTTTAGTGAAACAAAGAAAAGGCTGCCTGGATATTAGAAAACTGCTTGCTAGTGAGAATTCTAATTTAAACCATTTTTGTATTTGATAAAACAAGTCGATTTTAGTGAAACAGTAAAACTGTGTTTTATAGCAATAAACTAAAATTAGGGACAGTTCACCCAAAAATGACATTTTCTTTTTGCGCTGTTGAACACAGTAGATGATGTATTAAAGAATCCGGAAAAATCTTCAGATTTTTTCACAGTGTACCATGTGACCCAATTCATCATCAAAATCAGACTTGCTATATAATATTTTCTTAAAAGTTTTATACATTTTTTTATACATAGATTTTCCCAGATGTACATGACAAAAAATTGCATTCTACTTCCCCAACCAGTCCTTATATTCCCAGTTTATATTCAAAGTATACTAGTAGACAACCAATGTTTCTTAAGTCATTAAAATTCTGCTCCTCCTCCCAATTTTGTATTCACTGTCACTCTTCTAAAGTCTGCATCTATCCAATCGCTCCTCTTAATATCCAAGAGTACATTTTCAGCTGCAACAAAGAGAAAAACTAACAGGCCTTTCAGAGAGCATGGTAGATGGGAAGAGAGAACGGAAAATGAAGCAAAGAGTGGGCCAGGACAAGAAACATGTCTCACTCTGAAATAACTTGCAGAATTTTATTTTTTATCCTCGGTTCCCGGAGAGAAATGGCAGCCCATTTTATTGGACCCAAGGGAAATTACATGCTTTATATTCCATCTCCCCACACATGTCAGGACAAGAGCACATCTGTCCAGAGTTTTGACACTGGGATAAAACGAAAGGGAGAAAACTAGCAAGATTGGTGCAAGAAAGAAAGAAAGAAAGAATCTATTATCTATTACATCTATTATGTCCTGTCCTTGTTCAGGGTTTGGGTCATCTCACTCAATATTTAATATAAAGTCAATAAAGTCATAGTGGAAAAACAATGAGGCTTGCTATATCAGAACAGGTGTCTTTTTAAAAGAATTCAGCATTCCATGTGATAGGAGGATGAACTTGTGAACTAGCACAAAGAAGGGAAACAGGAGGGGTGAAAATCAATGTCAGTCACAATGGTAGACACAGATAATGGAAACATCACTCACTCATCCAATCAGATTCCTCGCCTGAGCAGAGGAGAGTATACGAATAAATTACGCCCCTACATGTCCTTGGTGGGCATACCTCGTACACACACTCCCTCATCTCGTGTTCTTCTTATTCACAGTATACAAAACAAGGTAATGAAAATGACAGGAAATCAAACAGCAGCCAAGCAAAGGACTGGCACAAACACAAAACACTGTTTATCAAGCATGTAATTACAAACTACACACACAGACAGAAAACAGACAAACATTCACACATCTGCCAGAGCAGAACTGTGACCATATCAACGTAGTAAAAACTTTTGTGTGTGAACTTAAATGTGAATGTGAACTAAACTTAGAAATAACAGGATAAGGTTGTCACAGCTTACCATGCTTGTAATACATGAAGAACATTTATCAAAATGTCATCACCATTCAGCCTAAATCACTATGATTGATGTCTTTAATCTATTACTAAAAGACATCACAGGTATCGAGCTGTGCGTTGGAGCAAACAATGATAAAATTAATTAAAAAGTAGCAAATTTCGCAAGGTTTTTATCCTTCAACGAGGCAGCAAATTCCCAAGAGTGCATCGGCTCGTTCCCTTGACATGAAGGACCTCATACATCAGCTAACAAAACCAAACACTGGCACATCTTTGTGAGCCCAAACTGCTCAATTTGACATTGATGAGATGAAAAGCTAAATGCTATCCATCATGTCTTTCCTATTTTTGTGTTTTGTAATTTAAGGCAGGTAACACTCTCAAAAAGGATATGTGTAATATGTTATGCTTTTTATTTTATTTTGTTGAGTTATCGATTAGTTTTATAGATATCGATTAATTTTGTGGAACCATTAGCCAGTTTGGAAAACAGAAAAAGGAAACACCTACAAACATGGTGAAAACTTTCAATGTGGACCAATATCAGCCTTGACTGCATGTGAATTTCAACTTCCAGATGTTCCAACTGGGAATTTCTAAGAGGGACCAGTGGGAATCCTAGTTCTGATAAAATACCATATGTACATTTACATTAGGGAATACCAGCAGCCCTCTGTCTAACTTTTAATTTTTACTAGAGAACATGGAGGATAGAAGATGATGGTAATGAGGCAACACGGATCAGTCATGTTTTCAATTTAATTACTCTTCACATTCTCTCCCCAGTCCCACTGCAGGTCCTTCAGATCTGAAATACAGGCTAATCTACTTTAAATGAGCAAAGCACCACTCAAAATGAATCTTTGCATTACTACGTCGTAAGGTGATGAGCACCCAGAAAAACTAGTTATTGTTTGCTTTAAGGACTTTCAGCAAAAAATCATATTTCATATTTACTAAAAAAATAAGTTCTTGCTGAGAGAATAAAACCCAAGGTAAGAGTAACCTATACACTTTGGCTCCAATGATGAAAGCCTTCAGTGTCCTAAGGAAATAAAAAAGCTTTGTGTCATACTGTAGCCAGACAATGCCAAAGAAAGAATTAAAAAGAGATTGAATTGTTTGGAGAAGTTTTTAACCTTGCGCACGAACAAATGATATGGCGCAGGTGTGAGTAATGTTCGGGCCACACTCTACCATGCAAGGTCACCCATTGCTCTCCGATTGTGGATCATTCTGCCCGCGACGTTCACGGCCACAAGGAACAGCTGCATGTGCCAAAGCGACGTTCAGGACGCTAATAGAAATCATGACATTTCATGAATTATTCCAATAAAGAATGCAGTGCTGATGAAAACAGTCTCTGTATCTCAAGCCTGTTCTTTCTTTCCATTCCCCCTCTCTCCTTCATCATCTGAAATGAGGTTTATTTTGGTGTCCATAGTCTTTGAAATTGGACACACTGCTCAGTGCAGTCTGTCAAATTAACTTTAACTGGCTGTAATAACTTTATCTGCACGTACACAGTGGCTTCTCTAACACACTAATCTATT
Organism: Oreonectes daqikongensis; assembly: GCA_026939265.1. Taxonomy (NCBI): domain Eukaryota; kingdom Metazoa; phylum Chordata; class Actinopteri; order Cypriniformes; family Nemacheilidae; genus Oreonectes; species Oreonectes daqikongensis. The sequence continues at coordinate 4,519,952 of JAOTQM010000030.1, read as the reverse complement.
GGATTTTCTGTGATCAGAATTAGGAAAATGTTTCAGATGAAAAGGACACTGGACAAAATGAGTGTCCTAAAGCAAGGCACTCAAGGTGCTTGTAAGGTTAATTTGTCTGCAGGAAAAGACAACGTCTTGTTGCGAGCTGCACAGATGATTTTTTTTCTTTAGTCATTATACATAATGGATGGCTGTAAATGTATTGTGACAGCTTTCTGAAAGATCAATAAAACACTCAGTCTGTGAAAAACATACAACACATTAAACGAGATAACCAAACAATAAAGAAAAATATTATTCAAGGACAAAAGCATGACATCGGTAGTCACAACACAACGCGCATAAAATATGCATTTCCTCTAATAATCAGCCTTCTTATTTTCCCTGTCATTGTACACCTCCAACCGTCGCCTGCAGCATCTAAACTCTGTATGTGAACTGCATTTTAAAAATATAATGCTGTTAAAAAGTGGTCACAAAAACTTCAAAAATTGTTTATCAACTTCAGCCTCCTGTAGAGGCCTCTGTCATGTTTGCGCTACAAATGCAGGTGAACAGCAGGAGAGCTCATCACGAACGGCATCAAACAATTAAGAGGTGGGAAGGAAAACCTGGGGCAACGCGGCATCTGTAATACATATTAATGAATGTCAGCATGCAATGCCGCTTTAGCCCCAAATCATAGGGCACGCTGCTGAGATGCATGCCATCGGGCAAATGTCAGAGGTCAGACCAAGTAGGTGGCCGGGTTAGACAGAGCAGTGTTTGTGTATTCAGATTTAACTATTAAAGATGCCAGGCTGTGATTTGTATGTGGACACTACCTGACTGGATTGCTGGTCAGAGACACTCTGAGTGAGTCCAGGCAGGCAAACAGTCTCTCATCTGTGGCTCCGCCTTTCAGCTCACTTAGAAACTCTTGAGGAGCGATCTGACTGCTGCTCCTCAGACTCCCCTGAAAGTGAGAGGAGATATCAGATGTTAGTGGTTTAAGAATGTGACATCAATAGAAAAAGTTAAACTCAACTATACAATTACAAGATTATTTCATCATTGTTTTTAAAAACAGGAAGCATGTTTTATATTTTTTTTATAGGCAAGCATTTATAACATTAAATGTTCTCTCATTTGTAAAAGATAAGCATTTGTTAAATAAATCAATGTAAATGTGTAAACAATCAAACAATGTTATTACCTTATACATGTAAGTTCTTCTATTAGTTTAAGGGGCTAATGTTTATGGATATAGATTGTTGTTAATAATGTTGTACAGAGAGATTATTATATTATTTACTATAATAACTTAATGAATAAAAATTCATACTTTGGCAGATACAACAGTGTTTTTGAACCTTACTATAGTAAAAATTAGTTTAGTAAATATATCTAGTGTTTATATAGTTTATCACTTTATTACTAGAATACTACAATTTACTATAATAAATATTATTATAAAATACAGTGTTTTTAATCTGGGTGTTCAAGTTAACCAGACTTTTATTTTGACGTGTCGTCGCAAATAGCGGTGCACCATTGATTTACATCACACACACAAACAAGCACCACAACAAACACACCTCACACAAACAAGTGGAAAACTGTATCGCACGTGAGCAACACTGGCAAATTTATTCTTTGGACAGACAGATTATGTCGTAGCCTGTACAGCCCTGCAATGTCACCTACAGCATGGGTGGCCTTAGAGTGAGAAATTTTCCTTTTTAAGTGAACTAACCCTTTAATTGAACTAGCAGGAGGTTGACTTGAAGTTAGCCAAATGTCACATTGTGACAAACCTTGTCACATTCTGACATGCCATCACACACACAAGATGTATATAGAGGTCAGAAGACTATTTCTCTATGCATGTGTAATGCACTACCTCTATCACTTAAAGTGTATGATGTAGTCTACAAGATCAATCGGCATAAAAAATAAAACAATCTTTCAAAAACAGGTTTTTCAAAATAACCACATTTATTTGTGTGTGTGAAAAACACAGAGGTATAAACTGCAGTTTCTAGGGTGTTTTTCCGAACACAGGGAAATGCAGCTCAAACGTATTGAAAACCTCAGGGAAACAGCATTGGCTGCTTTGAACGCACAACCAACAGGACATACACACGCAAAGAATAAGAGGAATTTAGACTAGGGTCAAAAAGAGAGGAAGGGCAGAGAGAAAGCGCTTGGATATTTTTATAGAGACAGGCTTTTTCTGGCCTGTAGCATGCTGACACTGACTAACTGTAGACAATTTGCTCAGATCAAACAAAACCTCAGAATGATGACCTACGTGCCTTTAGCTGCAGTTACAAAATTTAACTGCAGAGTTAAAAACATGTCCTTTACTTTCTATATAAATAAATTAATTGTTTTTTTTATTGTTACCTCTTCTAGATTTTTTGTTAAACTTTTAACCCAAATTTCACATAAACCAAGCAAAAAAAAGAAAAACACAAAATCCTACAGGTCATATGTATATATTTGGTATATATTTTTTATTTTGTCTTAATGACATTTAGCCAGGCGTTCTAATCCTGCACCATTACAAAATAAAAACAACCTGTTTCATGGTGAAATCATTCAGCAGAAAAGCGCTAATTGTTGAGGCAGGACACAAACATCGCCAGCAGGAGTCAGCAGCACCAGACCATTACACCGCAGGATCGGCCCTTCCTATCCTTACCCATGGTGCACAGGGCCTGTGGGCTGCTGCCTTGACCATACCCACCACAGGAAACTGAAGGCTTAATCATCACATACAAGAGGTTCAGCTTTTCCCAATGAAAGACTCCCCACTTATCCCTTGTTCTTCTTCTATCCTTTTGTTTCCTATCCACACATTGCTTCCCTTATCACCATAGTGACTTCTTTTTGCAACCTCAGGGAGGCTTTTTTGCCTTCCCCTTCACAAAATGACAGACTACCAAACAGATTGTGGGTGATGCTGTCTGTTGACATGTTGTGTTTGAAATAACACAACACGTCAAAAGAATAAAGTTTTCGTTTATTGCCACAGGGTTGTCTTGTTAGGCTAAAAAAATACTTAAGGGAGTAATTGCAAACACTCTCTGTTTTTCGTTTACAGACTTTTCTAACCTTGTACGGCACAATATTTGTGACTTAAGTTACCACAACTTGATAAGAAAAAAATCTGTGAAACAACAAAAGATGAAAGTGGTGGATAAAGGGAAAGTTCACTTAGGATCAAGTCTACCCTTTCAAACTCATATTATCCAAACAAATATTGACACATGAATATGACTTGCAGCAACAACATCTAACAAGAGTCTTACATTAAGCAGCCAAGTCATGGTTTCAGAGCAGAAGCTCCAATCACCTGGTGGCGTCTTGTGTCACGAATCACAGGAGCAAAGGTAAACATCCTGAAGCATGCCCTGGGTCATGGATCGACCTGTCTGCTTAGCACTCTGCCCTCCGAGCCTGACAACAGGCCAATTAGATCAACCCTGCACAAGTTATGACATTAATAAACCATGAAGCCAAGTTTCCTTAGGTAATTGTAGCTATCACTTCCCCTTAAGGTAGTGTGAACCAGATTCTCATTAGTTTCATTTGGCAGACAGTTATATACGAGCTGATTTACAGTACACTCATTAAGGAATGGTACTTCTGAAAAAAACAGGGTTAAGTGGTATACTCAAGGGCACAACTCAGTAACTTTGCTATTAACAGCCCAGCAATGGTCTATGCCTGGGATTCCCAACTAAAATGACACACAACCAGTGGTAGGAAAATTATTTTAATTTTGTTAAAAAATTATATATTGGAGATCTCCAACAGCTTCCACTTACATTTAATGCCACAAGCCATCGAATCAGATCCCAGGCAAACGACAAGGCAAGGCAAACAACTAACAATACTAATACACATTCAATTCACTACAATACACTGTTGGACTACAACAGAATGGGCGCAGAATCTTGCAAATATAGAACTTCTTAATCAGAAAATAGCACTGAACAGCTGATAAAATTCAATTTGTGCTTTAAATAACATCAGTAGGGATTCAGATGCTATTTAACTATGTAATCTGTAATGTATAACGCATGACACTTCTGTTTACATCTCACTATATGAGGATGCAAACACATCTCCTGAGCTGCTCTGAGAGTTTATTTCATGAGCATTTCTCACCGCTTTCTTTGAGTAAACTACTGTCAAACACACACTAAAATATAAATTAACTTAAATTAACTATGACATACTCACACGAATAAACTATATAGTATAATATTTAGTTTCCTTTATTAAAGTAAATGTACTTAAATTTAAGGTGTAAAAAAAAATGAAATAATCGTTTCTGAAGTATTTTTCATGTGGGCAAAAATATTACTGTATTGTATAAAAAACTGAAAACACAGAATCCAGAAAAATTAAACTGAAAAAACTAAATTTGGGGAAAACTAAACTGAATTTGGGAAAAAATGTAACAGATTTTATAGGGCCCTATTCTTCTGGATGCACTGGTTTGGCTTGCATAATATATGCCTTTGAACATAAAAGGGAAGATAGTAAAAGTTCTGTTTGAGCAGCAACAGACAGGACTTTCAGAAAACTTTGACAATTTATTTGTTCCAATAAAATGACTTGGGCAAAGCTCAACCTATCCCCTGTTTTTCCTCTCTAAGCTTTGTCCACTGCAATATTGTCTATAATTACATGCAAGTGGAAAACAGCAGCGCATAAGCAAATGTCAGACATGCTTAGGGAATTGATCATCCATTTAAAGGACAGGTCACCCATGCCTCTAAAATGCCAGACCCTCTCGTATCCAATCAGGGTGGAGAGCAACTCAAAGCATAAAAAAATCTAAATGTCCCATCAACCTGTTAAGCTTCATGTGGTTGTGATAATTAACACAGTGTTACCGTAGAATGTCACAATGTGTTGGACTTTCAGAGCCAAATAACCAAACCCACACTGTCTTTGTTATCATTATCATATACAGTAAGAACAAAGAAGTGAATTGTAAGTTTATCACAATAAAAAATTAAATCCACAGAATGTAGAGGAAGACAAGATCCAGTATTTAAAAACATCAATGTGTGTATGTGTGTATGAGTTCCTGCTGTGAGCAGCATCATCTGATTTCACTGCTACATCCTATGGGAGCTAATTTAATGTTTCAGGTGTTGAGCTTTTTGTGGAGCAAATATCTGGGACATGCTCCACCTTCCTCACAGTCATTTTCTTTAACTGTCTCCACAAAACAAAATAAAATGAATATACCACATCTCTAATAAATTACAGAAATGAAATTTCTATTAGGCCTTTCTGTTTTAGCATTAATTCTCCTTCTACCCTCATGAGAAGACACATAAATTCTAGTGTGTGCACCTCTGGCAGGTTTAAGCAAGCACATGTCTGGGCGGTCAATCCCTAGGAAACATGGCCGTCTGCCCAGGTCTTTTCCTGAGTGTCATTTCTGGGCTACTTTTTCCCCTGGTTCACGTTATGATTCATAATGAGCCAAATCATCATTACCGAAACACAGATACACACTCACTGAATTCCATCCAGCAAAACATACTTTAATGATTATGGACTAATCTTACACCAGAGGGATGCAGACTTTGGCCTCAACACACCCATCACACAGTTGCTAATTTTTTATTATCCAGAAATGCATTCTATAATGATTAAATCATAATGCTAAACATTAAGTAAAATGGGTAGTGTCACCTGAATTCAAAGGAAATTAGCAAAAGATAAGGCTACATCTTACATCTAAAAGTGTAAAAACTCAATTTCTTTTCACAGCTTCGTGATTACAAACTACTACAATGAATCTTAATGGAAAAGGCACTTTAAAAAATTTAAACCCATAAAGTGGTACAGTAGTTCACCCCAAAACAAAAATGTCATAATTTACTCACCCTCTTGAGATTTTAAGCCTATATGAATTTCTTTCTTCTGCAAAACACAAAAGAAGCTATTTTCAAGAACGTTGGTAACCATTGACCTCAATTGTATGAACACAAAACCAATGCTAGTCAATTTTTGTATACCAACATTCTTCAAAATACCTTCTTTTGTGTTCTGCAGAAGAAAGAAAGTCATACAGGTTCTCAGTTTGGGAATATATGAATTTGATTTAGTTGTAAACATCTACATTTATTTTAAGATTTCTTCTTTTGGCAAACTAGTTGTGCAGCATCCTTTTCCAGTACAACACAGTATCTAAACGCACAGTTGTGATTTTTAAATAAAGTGCTTAGCCTCTGGCTTTTCCAGGGGGTACTAGCATATAATATGGTTTTCTCTCTTAAACTGCACCTCAGCACAAGCTCAGAAAAAATATATATGCTCCTCTCATCTGTGGAGTTTAATATGTGTCTCTTTCAAAATAAACTTCATCTTCTTGGGTTACTCTGCACAGTATTAGTCTCACCGAGGAATTCATAAGGAATATGTTTGCCCTGGGCATAGAATGGCCTGCGAGTAGACTAGCCACTGGGGAGCACTTCAGTTCTGACTCCCAATTACAGACCCAGGAGAGAGAATGGATGTCCACATCCGGATATCAAACACAAAGGGCCACTTTGGACAGAGAGAAAACAAGATCTAAGAGCTCCGAAGAGAATGTGCGTACGGGGCCTTTAATGACTGAGAATGTCAGTGTGTTTGTGTACAAAAGTCTTGTGCCGAGATGAAATGTACTCGAGCTCCATTGTCCATTTCCTTGCACAGCTCCCACCATCTTTCTATTTCTATTCATTCACTCATTCTCCTGTGCTCTGTCCCAATGATTTATCATATTTTCTGGTGCGAGTGGGAGGTCTGTAAAGTCTAAACAGGGTCTGGCATTATTGAGAAACAAACCATGCAGGAACTTCTCCATTTAGTGCCTTTAGAGATGACATTAAGGGTAAGAGCAAAAGTAAAGGAGAAATGAAACAGCCCTCTTCATCAACACAAAGGCTAACCTTAATGCATAATGTAAATGAGCACAGGAGAATTGGCTCGGCTCTCTTTTCAGCGTTCTGATATAATTAAGAGCTCTGGGGCCTGACTATTTGGGCCCCGTAGAGGCCTTCTTTCTTTCCTTCTTGTCTTTTCTTCTCTCTCCCCATCCTACTTTCTAATGTCCTGATCATGTGTATTAAATCACCATCTTGAGGAGGTACTTATAGCTGCCCCAACAGAGTTAAAGTAGCTTTTATCATGTCAAATTTGAGAATTATTCTGTGATCTATATTCAATTAGACGCACGGACTCCTCGTGAATGGAACAACACTCCCATTAGTCTGTAAATTTCCATTTCCAAAATAGAATCAGATACCGCTGACCTTCATTTGTGCAGACAGAGGAAGAAAGAGAGAAACAAAGCAAGAACTTCAGCTAGTATCTGTGATAGCATTTGCAAGCCCTTTGCTTTCAAAAACAAAATAATAAAACATAATGACACCGCAAAAAAATAGATCAAGGCTTAACAGTAAACAAAACACTACATGAAAAAACTTTATAAAACAAACTTCAACATTTCACATGTAAAATAATTACACATCGACTCCTTTGATTTAGGAACAATACAATGCTGTCATCCAGCTGAGGTGATGGACTACTGGAGGGAGCAGTTTTATTATGAGAAAGGGTTTGATCCCAGTGGAGACTTCAGTCAAACTTGCAATTGCATGATGCCAAAAGACATTTTGACAAGATACAACCCTTAAAGCCGTTCTCAAGTTAAGTCCTTCACTAACTCTATCAAAGACAATTTTTCAAAACAAAGAAAGATTACAGAAGCACATCACTACCCTAGCAACATATCAAGGTTCCACGTCAAAACATGGAGAAGCACGCATGCAAGTAATCAAACACACCTGAACAAACTTAGGTCATGACATCTAACCGGTGACTTCTCATTGACAACATGATCAGAGATTAGACAGATAACACAGCATGCAGCATGTAGGTAGATAGGCATGGAGGAATATCGTATAGCCTAGGTTTCTGGCTGGTCTTGAAGGATGTCTTACCTCCTTTGAATATAGAATACAATATGACATATTTACAATCACCACAAGTTATTTAAACAGAGTTCAACATGGTGACTGACAACAGCAGAAACGTAAGGAAAAGATTATGCACTGCTTTTCTGACCGAACGAAGGGCAGAACAGCATCACTCACTGATGCTGAGCCAGTTTCTATAGCTCTCCATTGCCATCTAGAGGTGTTAAAAAACATGGAAATATTGATTTGGATGTTAATGTGAAAAGGAGTTTTAAAACTGAATGGAAACAACTTGTGATTTTGAGAAACATTCTGCTGACCACTCAACTACACTTCACAGACTAGCAATAAAGGTTTTGGATGAAATTCTGTGAATAAATGTAGTCAGAGAATGTATACAATGTACATTTCAAATGATTCATTCAAGAAGACTAAGATTCAGTGCCACTCTTGACAGGAGATAATATAAGCAAGCTTTTTATCTCCATCTCTCGTGGCTTTAACACATCTTAATCGATGAGAGAATTAAGCGCTAGAGAGATGGAAGTGGGCTACCCTCCTTAGTCTCACAACAATCATAAGCATATTTGGTTAATGTGACCTCCTGTCTTCTTTACACTTCAATTCAATTGTCCAATTTAGTTGGTTATGCAAGCCAAGAGAAGACTTTTTTTAATTCACCTGTTGTATTACATTACATTTCTTTTGAAAGAGAAGAGACGCCACACAACAAAGTAACAAGTGAGTACATCTAGTTGCCAATGCAGATTCCACATGTGTAAATATAATTAGTGTCAAAGACATGTTTACTATACAAAGCCAGATAAAGGTTCCTTATAATAAAAATAAGACCACATGATGTTAAACTAATAAAATGCCAGTCCTATCACAACAAAAACTAAAGAATACGGACACAACTTAATGAAAGGCAGTGCAATTTCCCTCCATCAAATTACAGACGTGATGCTGAGACCAGCATGATGTTTTACAGTCTATATTGTAAATAAAGTACACAGCCTACAGTCAAGAGCAATTAGGAGGCGTTTAGCATTCTTTGTTTGCTTTGTACAATTGTTGACGGGCAGGCATTTGTTTTACTCTGTTAATAATCGATCCATTTAACAATCAATCATTTTAATTGTGGTTTCAGCAGCAACTGGAACCTGGAAACCGTTGAGGCTCTGTTAACCGTGCGCAGAAAATGGCTTGATCGATGAAGGGTTGCAGGCACGGCACAAACCCCCCAACCCCCCCCCCCCCCCACACACACACACCACCACCAATCTAACGACCTGAAACTGAGGACGAAATACAGCACATGCCCATCACACCTGTCCGTCCAATTATACATCTGCACAAATCTTGCTCCGTTTAATGCGCGTTTCTTAAAACGGTTTTGAATTTTGACAGATTCTGATAATTATATATCTCTCAAAAACGTACCGCGTGTCTCCCAAGCATGTGCCAATCTGTGCTTGAATATACAACCAAACAGGCTAGACAATCGCACCATTTTCCAATCTACGCCTACACCCTTCAAAATCCAATTTATAAAGTGCGTGTAGGAAAGTCAGGCTTGATGTTTCTCAGAGTCTGCAGTACATCCATACAACGCCATCAAAACTGACAAAGAAATAAGCAAACTCAAATATACAATAAAAACAGTACCCAAACATCCCCACCCCCAAAAAAGTCTGACGTTTTGCCAGTATGTGTACACATGAACACGTCTCAAAAGCTTGACAGCCCAAGATCTCCTCAGACATATATACGGAAAGCTCTGGCTCATCTTCTACCACTGTGCTGACAAGAGCATTCTGACTCAGTGAATCTGCAGGCCACCTCACCCAGAATGAGAGAGGAAAGTGTGGGCATTGTATTGCGCCCCAGTGGTAGAACCGCATGCATCTCTCATCATGCGTTGCCCTGCGGCATAGCGTTTTTCAACCTATTACTTCTCATTATTGTGCACATGCAGGAGTCGGGAGCATCTATAAAACATACTGTGAGATAATTCTGTCTCACTTTATGCTCTCTTTATAATGAACCATAAGGAGGAAACCATGAACAAGAACGTGACATCCATGTCAATTTTCTCTATATTATGACAGGCTTATCATAATGGCAATAGAGCTCACTTATGTGTTTTCAGACTGTTATTGTGTATGATTATATTAAGATTAAAATGATCTTGTAATGGAGGCACACAGTAACACTGTATCACATAAAAGCATTGACGGTTTCTACATACAAGCTGATGATAAATGAATACTGTCATTACATGTGAGAGGGGCCCACAATGAAAATAATTACTAGTATTATTAAGCTGACCTGGTCTCAGAACCAGACACGCATATTCTAAAGAACTGTGTGGTCAGTTAAAAATGGGCCTCACGATTGTGCATTTAATTGCATGTGCCCTCTTTCTCCCGGTCTATTTGACAGCGTACATCCTTTGTCACCATCACAGCTCATTGTCATGCAAAAGCCTGATTCATTAAAATACACTCTATTACCAAAGCTACAGTGTAATTATGAGATAAAGAATTTATCACATGCAGTGAAATGCAAATCAAAAAGGTGTTCTTTTTTCCTCCATTAAAGTAATTGGTTTGCAAACACTGTCTTTCACCAACAGCAAATTTACAATTGAGAATAGATATGGGGAAAGTCTATTATGGCCTTATGAAACCTTGGAGGGAATTACAGAACTGTGCTTATGGGAGTTACAGTGTCAGGGGACGGTGGGGAAGAAAGCCTAAAAAAGCAGCAATTTCTGAAGAAAGATACAGCTACAAATTGTGGAAAAAAAACTTCAAACTTTTCTCTTTTTTTAATGTGACGATGGGGGAACGAGGGTCTGATCTGGATAGGATTATGCCTGACTTCATTCTACACCTGCATATTTCAAAGGACACATTTATCCGACAATTATCCCCGGAACAACATAGGGGGTGCGTTATCACCGTTAAGCAGCCCTCTCCTATAGAGAAACATTTGAGCTATTGTAATACCTTTCCTTGAAAATGATTCCCCAAAAAGGCTGAAAACTACAAGATGTGCAATTAGTCAGTAGAAACTGAAATTATTTTTCAGCAGCATGATTAAGTAAACAGGTGTTGCACAACCAAAAACAGTTTTACCCGTTTCTTGGAAGCACAAACAGCGCAAAGTGTTCAAAGGTGAAATCTGCCCCTTTACTAAAGGGAAACAGCTGCACCATCACCACTAAAAAGAGCTCACTTTGTTGATTGACTTGATTTTAGGGCTTGCATTATTTACTAAAGAAACGGTGAGAAACACTAATTTGTAAATCAATCAGGTGCAGCCTTTCAAGATTATAAACTAGACAGACATAATTATTCATGTTTCTCTATCTTTCTTTCTCTAGTTGTGCGCAGACAGTTCAACGGTACTTATTAAAGTATTAATATAACTATGAAGAGACCTTGAGGAGAGGGAAAAAGAATAAAAGACTGCATAATATATGCAGATTTCTCATTAACAGTCACATTAATCGTAGTGTTTAAAAACAGGTGCAGATGTTTTAGTTTTTCAACATGGAAAAACTCCCTCAGTGAGACCCATTTACACCCAAGTCAAATGCTGGATTTTCAAACGGATACATTTTCTCGATCGTTAAAAAATATATTCCAACATAAAAAAGTCATCTGTTAGCTTTTTACGTGATTATTAAACCATGACAAATAAAACTTTCACTTTCTGTAGTGTTACACCACCTTTTAAACCTTAGAGTCCAAACTGAGCTCACACATCTTCCCTAACCTCTAACCCTAAGATAAGACTCGAAGCATAGTTAATGTATCTTTTTTTATCAATTTAAATTGTTAACTTATAACATCATTAACATGGGTTATAAAGTACAGAATAATCTTTCAATACTAAAAGGGAAATTTAACAGGCCATGAATCTCTTACAAGGATCCTAAATTAGAGAGTTAATCCAAAATATAGAATCCACTCTGTTTTGCTCATTACATCCTATGAGGTTCCTCTCCATTCTATTAAAAGTTCTGTGAACTTCAAAAAAATTTGATTAAGCCATAACTTAAAGGCAAGGTGTAAGCTACACTTAAAAGATGTGAAAATGTCAAGTACCTTAATACAGCCATAAATAAAAAAGAGATAAAATACAGAATATGAATCTTGAGTCACATGGAGCCACGGCATTGACGGGTCTATCTGCAGGAATTAAGAGATTATAACGAAATCTCACCATCACTTTTACTGTGGGTTTACAGCAGATAGGGCCTAATTCCTGTCTGGAATCTGTGGAGGTCAACTGTCAAAAAATGAAGGAGAATTTGTGGCAGAGGATCTGTTAAAGTACTGACATTTACCATCATTCTCTCCCTAACGATAATGACCACTTCTCTGTGAAACAAAAGAAAAGATGTCTAAAATGCATCATACAATAAACCAGAAGTTCATAAATGGGAACAGATTTTAGGAGCTGATACCGCTCCTTCAACCTCTCCTTGGGCTCCTATGAGTACTGCACTCCTGATGTCCCACTTGCAACCCTTTCAAAGGCAGGTCAATGGCAAGAGATAATTAGCACAGTAACGTATGATTAGCTGCATAAAGACATTATAAAAATGGACTATCCTGAGGGTAGGTAAAGGTGTTTCAGCACAGATGTACACTTCAAAGACTCAAGAGGGTGAGGAAGGTGCTCTCTAAGCACGTGAAAGACATACGCTGCCATCAAAAAACCCAACTTTTAAAACCACAGCAATGCTTTTGTGCGCATATTGTACCATATAAAAAACATCCAGACAGCGCAAGGTTGTGTGAAAAACAAGGTGCTCAAAAACGCACTTGAGAATCAAATATTCTGCCATTCTTCACGGCACTCTTTTCTACATTGTCAAAAGGTGCAAGAGAAGAAATTATAATGTAGAAGGCAAGTGTGGTAGAAATGTAACAAAACAAAATAATGCAATGTACCCTCTCACAAATAATGAATGCTTTCCTCTGTACCAGTTGCCGGGGGATAGCAGACAACATTTTGCAGGGGAAAGGTGGGCTTTTTGTGTTGAAAATAAAGAGCATCATTCATTTCTCACCAGGATGTGATTACACACATACAGTAAATTCACATCAAGCACAAAACCAAACAAAAGTGAACAGACACGTACAATATTTTGTTCAAGCCTAACAATATTACAGTTATAAAATTCACAACCTGGTAGCAAATGCTCAAAGGCTGAAAGTAAATATGGCAAAGGGAGGACACAGATGTTCCACATTCAACAGCACGTCCACATTGAGGAGCCGAGATACAGACAAGGAGCCAGAGACGGATCAGCTCACAGAGTCTCAATAACACAGGCGAAAGCCCTGCTGAACTCTAGAATGTTCTTCACTGGTCACTTCACATCGCCAGTCGCCCGAACTTACCCTTTCTCTCCTGAAGCAAATTAGTTTTAGGGACGCCCTCCAGTGTTGATGTGTCACAGGGTTTAGACAAGTAAATGCGGTTTTGATTGCATGGCGATGTCCAGCAGTGACCTCTCAGCTACCCGCTGGTCAAGAGAATTAAGAGGCAAACAGAATGGCACAGCATCTCCTACCAAGTCCACAGAAAAAGCCCCAAGTCTGGACTAATAAAGCATGCCAATCTGGCAACCGCTGAGCTTTTCATTTTGCTAGCCTCAGCGATGAAAAACACTTGCTGTGACCACTGCTTAAGACCCCAAGACTCCACTGACATTTACTCTAGAACAGTGCATGGTGTTGTGTCTACAGTGACGAGTCAGTTGCATTGTAATAAGGATTAGAAGATTGTGTTTTAAGGTTGTTTGTGTGAAAGTGTTGTTTACATTTGCATGTAACATTTATAGACCTGGTCTAGTTCAATGTTATTTAATTATTTCTAAATACCTGACCGAAAACCTTTACAGACGCGTGTCACTATAAACATGCAGTTCATGAACTGTTAGGCAATGACAGGCATGCGAGTCAGTGACTATTACTTTAGGATTCACAGAGAGAGCTAATGGTTTGGGTCTGGACATTACAGAAAAGATTAAATGAGTCCTTATCGGCACACAAGGTGAGGCACAAAATGTTGAAATGGATATTGAAGTAATTGCATGCACAGTGACAACCCAACCAAACAAGCACAGCTACTGCCCCGGGATTATACAATCACACTTCTAAAAAAAATGTAAGTATCCAGTAAAGAGAGTATTGTCACCCACACTCTGTCAGTAGGTTCTGTGTCACCTTGAAACAGAAATAGGTTCAACTGAGTTGATGAGCAGGCGATGTGCTTTGTGAGGTAGCTGCGTCGAGCACATTAAAATCACTGCCAATTAATTCTCGTCACTGTGAGAGAATTGCAGGCCTATACAGTCTTACATTTACAGTAAAGGAGCTAATTGGGACATTCTCAAGAGAAGGAAATAGGGTAGGGGGTGGAAAGATGAGGTAAAAAGTACTGACAAAGTTCAAAATTAAATGAATCTTCCAACCATTTAAAGTCTGAAGTAAAGAAGTTTTATGAAAGCACTGAAAAAAAGAAACACTACTTGATTGTCAGATCCACTGCAGAGCTTTGTTTGACATACCACTTTCAATCTTAAGGTTCTTCCATTTTCAGTCACAATGCTTAAATATTTTGTCAAAGGTTTCCCTTAACAAGTGAAAAGGACAAACCATACTCAAAAAGTCAAGCCTGGCTTTAGACTAGAAATATGAACTATGAATATCTTCTAAAAATGTATGCTCTTTTCATTTACTGATAACAATAACTTTTTTTTCTAGGGAGCACCAAGCTATGATACATCCATGACAATCACTCACACGTGTTTCTACAGCTTCCTGTATCCATCTTCATCACCACTATCAGCTCCTACTGAAGAACTGGCTCACTAATTTGAGAGGGCTGTGAGAGGTTTCGCGTTTGTGGTTGGAAACTATATAGCACAGACAGAGCACAGAGAGTAAATACAATATTCACAGAGGAACATATGCTTTGGTTTGTTATGATGAACACAACTCTACAGGAATAAATGTAGGTGGTGATTTCTATAGACCTGTGGGAAATTCATAAATGTTGAAGGAGCCAGATGCATAATATCTCATCTATATAATTCAGAGCTAACTGTATCAAATCATAAAAGAGACACATTCTGCAAAGAACCCTCACTGTTGACTAAAATATCAAAACCTTCATGTTGGTTTCATTTTTGTGATATGAATTTAAAGGCATGGTTTACCCACAAGTGGTAATTCTGTCTGACAATTCACTGAAAACAGATACTTACATTATTGGTTACCGAAAGTCTTCGCACCTGCCGTAAATCTATTTTTTATAAACGTAGTTAAATACAGCCAGGTTGTATGACAATGTCTCAAAAAAACAATGAAATAATCATATTTCACAGTAATCTTTGCATGTATGCAATCTTGGCACTTTAAGTCCATCTGATATGAAAAAGTCTTATGTGGAATTAAGGAATACGTCTTAAAAACCCTACAGGGTACAGTAAATGATAACATAATATACATTATAATATACATGTAATATACATCTCTTCTGTTTACTTTATACAATAAAGATGGGACCACTTGATTTGTCTTCTTGGTTAAATTCTCCAAAAAGCTGCAACACTAAGCAAAAGGTAAACCATTTCTCTTAACATGTTGTTTGGGAGAGCTTCGAGGGTTCCCCTATGCTACTGTCAGACCATTTAAAAGAAAAGCAAATGAAAAAAGAACTAATTAACCAGTTAATAAATGAGTGGGCATTTCTGTCAGTGCTGTGAGCACACTGTTGGCTATTTACATAACCTTTAGACAAGTCTGTGAATTTCCATTTTCTCTCTATGCTCAATAAAACATTCCTAATTTGACTGATGAATGTTGTGACTGCTTAATGGTAGTTCTGTCCTTGGAACAGAGATCAGCTCAGCGTGCCTGTCCCTGTATTATAATGAATCAGGGGAAACTTGCAGACTGTAACACGCAAATACACACAATATCTGTGTGAATATTACATCTAAAACCAAACATATTCATTACCTCAAATCACATTTGTTCTATTCTGTTTTTCTACTCTGCCTCTTTAATCTTTGCCGAATGTCAAATACAATGCAATACAATGTCAAAAAAGTTCCTTTTAAATTCAAAGTACAAGTACAAAGTCTATTTTGTATTTAAACCATTGTCTAGGTGACCACGAGTCTGGACTGTATATGAACTTATGTACATTATGTAAATGATCTTGATCTGCAATGATTAGACAAGCCTTACTTCTAACTGCACATGAAGCCAACATTGAACAGCAACAAAACAATGAGTAAAAATGGGAAATTATTTTAAGAATTTAACTAAGAATCAACCTGTAATTGACAAAATATATGTGCAGTTGTTTAACCAGATTAGATAAAAGCACAAAGGTCTTTTGCCGTTCTAGTTCCACGTGCAAAGTAAGTACTGGTTGATGTGACAAGGTCAAAGCACAATGGCCTTTTTTAATCTTTTACGAAATAAATTTCTTTAGAAATAAATCAGGACCACACCAATGCCATAAATTTACCTTTAAATCCTTAATAAAAGAAAATTATAGAATGGCCTTTCCCACAAAGAATATATGTAATGCTGACTTATAATTTGGGCAAAAGACGGTTTTCCTAGAAGGCATAATAATTCGAATCATGCTGCCCAGCCTTTAAATGCTATCGATGATGGCAGCTCACACAGCCAATACGTTCTGATGGCAAACAGAAAAACCACTTCCAGGAAGTAATTCGGAGTTCATTTGGTGTGCACTGGGTCAGGCAGTGGCAAGCAGAAACAAGTGTCTTTAAAGTCTGCTTAAAGCCTAATTATTGACTAACTATGTCTCCCAATTACTCAGAAAAGCACGGTAGTAAGAATGGTAGTAATATTTTAAAGCACACAATGTGTTGAATGCAGAAGAAAAAATATACTCTAAAGATACAAAATGATTTATTATTTTACTAATTCAGAAATAGTTTGGATGGTCACCGGATTCCTGTATGTGACATTTGCCAAATCTATTGCTTCTGCTATAATGAAGAAGTTAAATTCCACAGACCAACAAAGGGAACCAGTGTGAATGGGATATATTTATCAGCTTTTTCATCAGCATGTATTAAAACCCAATTAAATTTCAGATATTCAACAACCTTGTGATATTTTGAAAAAGGACACAAAAGAGGAATGAAGAGATTAGTTTTACGTTAAACTTTGTAATATCTATGCTCAAGGCAGATGAGTACATCAAATCTTTGATTCAGTTAATTCTGTTCATTACTTTCAGTACCATTTTTCTAAAATATCTGTCACTAACATGAATAATAGATTCCACAAATAATGGACAGATGCTGATAATGAAGTGTTCTAATACGGTCTAATAGTGTGCTGAGGTGTAGACCGTCTTAGGTGAACCTGTACTTGTAGAGTTTGTCCATATTTATAGCCAACCATCTTCACGAAAAGCAGCAAACAATATTATGAACACTCACCATTTACTGATCATGGATGTAGTTACTTTACAAAGCATCAACTCAACTGTGTGCTATTTGTATTAAAATGTCAGAGATTTGTTGTTCCCCGCTCTTTTAATATCAATTAATGCCCACTAAACAAGACCTAATGACAATGCATCAATTCCCAAAAGAGCAAAAGCTTTGACTATGGCCATCCATTTCAGGTAGAGCAAATGGTAATTATACACCAGCTCTCTGCTTGCTATGACAAGGGGAATGTTTTAAAAGGTGAATGTTATTAACAGAGAGAGAGAGACAGAGAGAGAGACAGAGAGAGAGAGGGGGGGGGTGAGAGAGAGAGAGAGAGAGAGAGAGAGAGAGAGAGAGAGAGAGAGAGAGAGAGAGAGAGAGAGAGAGAGAGAGAGAGAGAGAGAGAGAGAGAGAGAGAGAGAGAGAGAGAGAGAGGTGCCTATGCCAGAATCTATAGTTTCAATTACCAAGCAAGATGAAGGAGCAGCGCTAAAGGAAAGGCTTCACTGAGAGGCAATTATTCGTCAAGAACACGGACAGGAGGTAAACAACCAGGCCTGAATGTCAAAAGACTAGAGATGGAAAGAGTGAGAGATGAAGGAGGGCAGGGACAGGAAAGTGCATGATAGGTGGGGGGTAACGGAGAGCAAATCCAGGACGTTTTCCACATTTAAAGTAATGTCCATCCATCAAACTAGTCAAGGCAGCATAAGGACAGGCTTATTTGAGTATGAAAATGTAAATTTCAAAAACACCAATACATCACAGCCTGCTCTGTCACACTGATTCAAATTTTAAGGGGTCTGCAATAAACTTCAACATAACCTAACAAGTCTGCCCTCAAAAACCAAAACAATTTGCAAAGCAAATTTCACCTCTCGATTAAATGATTTGAGTTCACTAGTGGTTTTGTTGTTGTTGTTGTTGTTTTAATGTTGTCCTTACTACTTTAGTACTCATTGCCAAAAAGAGTTTATTATGCTTCAGCTAATGGAGGTTTGGGTGTCTTCCTATAAATATTTAATAGTATAACTTATCAAAAGACTTGACTTCTGTAAAAACACCTTTATTGTCTTCAAAGGGGTTTTAGTCCTTCAGTGTAACTCAAATCAACACAGAGCAGCATCATTTATATTTATTTCAAGGAAAAATGTTGGGTCATCTATTTCAAGGCCATTCTTCTGATGCAATTCAATAGATTCCAAGACATTGGGAGTTTTATCATGATTGTCCAAGGTCTATGCGTTTCAGCACTCCAAACGCAGAGAGACTAAAGCTGATTGGAGAAAAAACACAAGTCCCGACCAGCCACTCCAGATAGCAAATACAATCCAAATTGAATCATCCTGAAATCTCCAAGCACTCCAAAATAATTAAATTCTCAGAGGAAAGAGAGGAATAGCATTATAATTAAAATCCCTTGTTCTTGTTTCCTTACCATCGTTTGCAGGCCGTGTAAACGAATGCACAACTAACCGTCAAGAGGATTAGATCTGGGAATTAATTTCTGCTAAAAATGCATTTCTATTCACCTTGTCTGAATCCTGCATATCAAGTTTCCACTTGTGTGGAGCCATGTCGTGCAGTGGAAGAACTAGAGGATTTGTTGAACACACAATTCTAAGACTAGTGCGCTTGTCAGTCTGTCTCGCCAACACATAGGGACTTAAAAACAGACAAACAATTCCCTAAATGGCCTGGCTTAGAATTCAGGAATAAATCTAACGCAGATACCTTCAAGCTGCATGTTTAAGCGAGACTGCTTGGGGCAAAGACTCCCAAATGTAGTTTTGAACACCTGCTGCTATTTTTCTGTTCCCAATGCTGAACTAGCGCACTTAAATCAATTCATCAGGCAGCTGCTATTTAACATACAAGTTGAATCAGGTATGGCAAGCTAATTTTAATTTCAATTCTGCTATTAATGTCAAAGCAAACATGCAGACAATAGCCAATTTTACACATGAAACCTGTAAAATTGCAGTAAAATTGACCTTTTCCAGTTAATGTACCACATCTGCTATTCACACATGCAACAGCATTCTATTGCTAACATTCCCTTATTAGCATCAAAATGCTGTTAAAGCTCTGTGATGTAATTTGCTGGATATAACCTTTCAACAGCTGCACTATTTAATTCTCAAAGGATTATTTTGCCTTAAGTAAGAGAATCTTTATATTTTCCAGTAATCTGTCAACTAATTTACTCATCTGCTCAGAAAAAAGTATCAGCACTGTGCAATATGACAACATTTCTTTCCCTAACATATGTAATCACAAATCCAGCTCATGTGTCATTGGGTTACAACTAAACATGGCAGAGAAACTGTATTAAGTTCTAACTGTATTAAGATTGTTGTGACTGGCTCAAACGCCTTGACAGCACATTTATTACATCAAATGTGTCCTAATCTCTTACAAGCCCAAACCATTATTCATATGTGTCTGTTTACACTAGGCATCAATACAACTGTTCCGGCAACTGTACAACTTCCTAAACTAGAAAACCGCTGGCAATGATTTTCAAATCTTTCATACTAAAAAACAAAAGGCAAGGGATTTTAAGAGTATTTCTGCTCCCTCCTGCATTTTTTTATAAGGCTTCAGACAAAAAAGAAATAGTAAAATGTTGAAGTACATATTGTAAAATCACATCTTGCCATGCTTTACCACAGCAATATGAGTTCATAAGTATACGCAAGGAGGATCAACGCCTCCCTCTCACCTCAGAAGAAGAGAACAAAGATACAAACTAAAATGAGGGCAATCATCTTAGATAAATACAGTCTTTAGCTTGTCAATGCGCTCATAAGAGAGCTGCAGTTATAGATATTTTTATCAAGGCAAACCCACAAGTACAATAAGAGACACACACGCTTGGCTCAGGCACACAATAACTGAACTTGAAAAGTCTGTGTGTTAGTGTATGTGGCTGCAGTCCCTCTTTGACTTACGGTTTTTGCAGCTGTGATGATGTACTGAAGGACCATCTCCCTTTTTGTGCTCAAGTCCTTCTCTCTGAGTGGTGCTTTCTTCTCCTCATTAAGATTCATATCCTCCTGAAAACACAAACCACACAAAGGAAAAGAAGCATGTTAAAAGAAATAAATTGGTTGCAAATTCTGCATTGTAACCTGCTTAAGACAACCTAAATCACTTATGATGCACAATTTTAGTTACATTAAATAGCTAAAGAATCAGGGTGCATGCATGGACTGTTTACAACTACAATCAACAAATCTCATAGAAAAAAACAGAACAATAAAATCAATACAAGTGAGAGGAAGAACAAGACATTGAGAAGGAGGTGAGAGGAAAATCATAATGTCTGCATACAACGTTAACTGTCCTCTGGTCTTATGTCCCCTTTCCTCACAACACTCTTGCTTTCTTTTTTCAAGATGACAGATCGGCAGGGCCATTTAAGACTTTACTGATGGGCTTGCAGCCCTGACGCAGACTTTGCATGTCAGAGAGAGAAAGCGGAGGATGCTGGGATAGATGCGGATAGGGCGCACAGCGGAAAGGCATCCATTACCACTGTTGGCCCTGTCACCTCTGCTGGCATGCTCATGTATCCAAACCCGTACTTGCCGTGACTAATGACTGCGTCTCTGCCCACGTTATCCGCACTCTCCCTTCCAACCCAGCAGTGGTTGCTCCTGTCACTCAATCCCGCACTCAGAGATGCTGCTGAACCGCTAACACCACCCCCACTCACAGAGGGTGCACCTACAGGGACCTCAATACGATAGCTCTGGCAATGGAGTATTGTGGAGTATAACTTAAAAATTTTAAGTTGACACTTGAGGGGGACTAACATACTTGAGGGGGACTAACGTGCTTGAGACGAACGGTTGCATGATTTTTAGATCAGCTTGTAATTTAACTTTAACAGCAGCAACAGAACTGTGCAAATATCTAAACATATAAACAATTCAAAAGTCTCTAAAGTAACAATATATCACTTAAGACTTCAAAAACTTGAGAAAGTAAAGAAGTGATAAAGTCACAAAAATACTTTGTATAGGCCAACAAAAACACAGCATCTAAAAGCACCACAACAGACAACATAAGAATGACCTTATAGACATAACTTTACAGTATATAGATATAACTTCAGCTTTACAATCTACATTCTTTTATATACATTCTGTCAGATGCATCTCATCAAACAAAAATATGGCTGTAATGAACTTAACTAGTTCCGATAGTTGTTTACTGATATGTTTACTCAGCACAGAGAGTGAACTGGACCACTTTTTGAGCATGTTTTTTCCACTACTTCCCATTTTTGGAGGTAAAGTTAACATCCTTCAGTCTTATACATTGATCCATCACATGTATTTAACCAATTTATTATAACTTATACTGGCCTTGACAACTGGCCATGACTAAATGTTTACACACGGCGTGTAGACAGAAGAAAACTGGCCAAGATAATGGAGCCTGTAACCAAAAAATATCTATAAGCACCTTCAAGCAACTTCAAGGAGTTTCCTTTAGTTTGCTCACTGGGTGGGTGCTTACATATAAAAATAGTTTTGCATAATTTCTTGAACTAAGATGTTTCCTGCTAAGCTACTTTAAAACAATGCACATAAAAAAACTATTAAAAGACCTCAAACATTTTCAATTTAAAATATTAGTACCCCTACAAACATCAACATATTCATTTTAGGTCTAGTGAACAGGCATTAAACCAAATTATTTTCTTGATATTAGTCATTAATTTTAGTATTTCATAATTTTTCGTAAATGTTTTCTTTTCAACACCTTTGACCTGCCAATATGAAAAAACGTGGTTGTTGGGTTTTAATTTGCTTAAGTTGGAACTGTGACAGATCACTCAATTATTAACAAAATTATTACAGATAATTCAAATGAATGGAGATTATAACGAGAAGATGTTTTCTGTTATTCACAACAACAAACTAAGGTGCTTGAAAACATTTGCCAATTACTGTACAATGAGTGCATGACAATTCAAGAGAGTATTCAAGTTTGTGCTCAAGTATGTGCATTTAAGAACATGAGGGCCTAACCCTTCACAAACACATGCTGATTGGGGTTAGTGACCCATTAACTATTCATTTCATTATAAAATATTACAATTCTTAAAAACATAATTGCAAATAAACCGCTGATGATTATTGTGGTAGAAAGGTTGATGAAGGTCATGGTAATTAGTTAGATGACCACAGTAGCCAGACATTCACAAAAGAAAACACAGGGTATGAACACAGATCAACGAATTATACATTATAACATACACTATATGAATGTATTATTTGTATGGTGTAACATAAATATTTATTTTGCTTGGAATTACTATGGTAGATAAACATGATTATGTACCAATACTTTTGTCCATATAGTGTGAATATGTATGATTACAATCTTACCATCATTTTCTCAAAGAGGGCCAGGATTTCCTTTTCGGATGTAATTTTTGAAGAGAGCTCCTCAAATTCAGAGGGGGTAGACCAGTCACCAGAAGAAGAGTGTTTGGTCATGTGGGAGAGCTGTGGCCGTTCCTTTTTACTGCCAGGAATCCGGATACTGGAAAACCTGTCCAACTAAACAAAAAAATATTTTTTGAGTTAGGGTTAAGTAAGATGCACCAAATAGCTGTTATGATCTCTAGTTTTCATTTATTTTACAACTGCATTGGTATTGCTCAGTGATTCTGAAAACTAAAATAAAAAGCATGTTTGTCAACAGCAAATCACAAAACATGTTATGATCTGATGTCTTCTGTTAGTTGAGGTTATAACTACATAACACAGTGACAAAAATATTGTTTGGCACAATTAATCAGCTGTCTAGTACACACCTAATGGCCTAAAAGAATCTATATAATCTTTATTAAACACCCACTTCTGCCCTGTAAACTTATCTTATAACCAGTTTCACTTCCTTTCTTATTCAAAGAGCCAAGTTTAATTAAAAATCTCTCAGTTTCTAGATGCATCCGCTAAATTCAGAAAGCCTAACAGAGCGTCTGAGCATCCGCAGAGACACAGTAACCCAGCATTGATTTATATTGAGGTGGTGGGCCCCCGCATCACACAGATAATGATTTCCTAATTGGATTAGATTTGTCAGGGAGCTGTTTGCTCTACCCCGGCCTGTTGGTGCAACAGGGAGATGGGCGATTTAGATGTTAGACCAAGCTGAAAAGGTAGGTGGTTTATTTTCAGGGGCCTTGCCCCTTTCATTCGGGGGTGGGTAAATTAGCGGCAGTTATCTGTGAAAATATTTCTCTCCGACACCACCCGTTGTGCATTATCTGAGTGAGAAACCGAGCGCCACACTGAGATAATCAGCAACGACACTGATGTAAAATTAATTAAACACAAGCAGTGGATCCCAGTGTAGGTAGCGACTACAGTGTGTGGAGCCAATGCACAGAGCCTGATACCGAACGACACCATCATCTGTCTAATTTGGTTTGCTGTTGCCCTAAAGCGCCTCTTCGCTACATTGAGTGATGGCACTGATCAGTTTAATCACAGAGATTCATCCCCAGCGGAGGGAAGAAGCAGTTTGCTATTCCACACTCGTTACCAGTGAATAGATAAATAAATATGTGCAGCCAGTACCTCGATAACAACAACAGACATCATACCGCAGCCAATGTGAGCTGATCGAGATGATGAAGTGCTTTTCAGGGCTGTTTAGGTGTTTATGAGTCTGCAGCTTACTTCCAATGCAATCTCTCTCTCTCTCCTCTCTCTCCTTTTTCACCAACTGACACTTTGATGTTATACTAATGGCTCCATTCCCCATCATTTCTCTTCTGATCACTTTAGCAAGCCCTACTCCAGTAATTCAGCCTCTCAGCACAAAAACACATTTCCACCATGACCAAACATGAGCCCTCACCTAGAGAAGACTACCCCCATTATCTAAAGACATGATTCACCTATAGAAAACATGTCCTGCACCATTCTGCTGCCTCATACACTCCCTCTAGGCTTCATATTTACATTTCTATATATTGATTACATAGTTATATATTATATTAATATTTATATTTCTGAGTTGCATACTATCCTTTTTGTGGCAAATAATATTTAGTCAGAACCACTAGTAAATCAGATGTTTTTTAATATCCTACTCCGCAGGAAATTGTAAATTGCTTGATCTCTATTCCAAGCAAAAACTGGATTCTCATTTAATCAAGAATCACGCAGCACTAACTGATTTATACATTTCAGACAGCACCTGACTTTGGTTTGTCTGTGTGACAAAGAAAGAATGTCCCAATGGTGTCTACCTCATCATAGTCCTAATTACCCTGTTCCTGGCTTTAACTTCCCTCTGGGCTGTAAGGATCAATATCAAACCCAACAAAAACAAAACACATTTTGATGCCAGTCAATAATGCAAGAGAAACAAAAGACATTTTAAGGCTACAAGAGTGATCTTAAAGTAGAAGAGAGAAACAGATGAAAAAAGAATAAAGGACCCAGGAGATAAGGGATTAGAGAAGAGAATATTAAAATGTATTGAAGAAAGACAAAAGACAAATAGAGCGTTAACAGGGCAGGAGTGAGGAAAGAGAGAAGGATGATATGAGAGTGACGTGGGGATGGAGATGATTGCAGTGCTAAATGGCAATGTTTGGTGCTATTTAACATGAAGGTGAAAAACAGCCACTGAGTTTCATCGATAAGGTGGTCCAGGTGCTGTTTAAATTAACTGACTGCTCCAATCCATGACCCGAAGTCCCCCATCCAAAATATTTCATTACCTTTCACTACTGCTAGAGGAAGCAGGTCCAGCTGCAAAGACTTGATATCACCAAAATGTTTAATACAATTTTGCCAGTTACATGAAATTCTAAGATGGTTCAGAATTTAGTTCAACATCATTTGGGTCTTTTTAGTGTCCGCTTGAAACAAGAAAATAAACTTTTTTTTTATTATAAAGGACACATAATTAGAAAACTTACAATAAGTTATTAGCTTTAAAAAAGAAAATGCTACAAATGCTGAAACAATAAAAAAGTGATGTGCTGATCAAATAAGTAACAAATAAGTACAGTATAATTTACATGGTAGTAGATTAGGAAATTTAGTTGAGGCTGATCAAACAACCTGGCTGTTAGGAGATTCAAAAATTGTGTTAGGTAGTTCGGTTAATAATGTAGGACATCTTAGAGGAACTCAAATTTTAGATGTAAGCCTGCTGTTAGTAAAGACTTAGAATGAGAAAGAATAAATGTGCAACGGAAAGTGCGATGGAAAGTGAGAAAAGCCTGATTTAAAGGATGGACTCTTACCACATCATCAGTAAGTGTTCTGATGTTTAAGTGCTATGAACAGTGGAAGAAAAAAGAGAGAAACGTGATTAGAATAATTTCACAGTGGCATTGAAGATGACATTGCAGTGCAGTGAGAAATGACATGGCTAAAACAGCCTTTGATTTCAGAAGCCTGTAAAAACTTGCTACCCCTAGATCACCATGGAATTAGACAGCTCAAGACATAATTTTACAAAAACACACCCATTTTGACAACACACCTCTTTGATAAGAAATTTGACCCTGTTTAGAGTGAGCTGATAACCCTGACTGACTAACTTGCCAACTAGGGCCTGTCACAGTGAAAAAATAATAAACCTCAAATCTCTCTAAAGCACATTTCAAGATCTAGTCAAAGAGCAAAGCACACATTTTACACTGTGGCATTTAACCATACAGTCAGACACACAATAATTAGTTATTATAATGTGAGATTAAACCACCAACATTAGAATTTCCAAAGTCACAAGCTGTTCTGCCAAATGTGCACTTTATGAAGCCAAACTTAAGCAAAGAAGCATGCACAAATCACTTTTCTAAGATAAAATTTGTTGATTAGACCAAATAAATAAATGTGCATAAATACATACAAAGAAATAATTGGAAATGCAATTACAGAGCTAAAATGAAAGACTTCTAATTTAATAATACAGGACTACTCTCAAAGCCCTACTGAAGGACCTGAGCACAATAGTTCTTGCACATTAAAACCGATTCAAAGCGAAAGTGACAAAAAAAATAGACTTCAAATTGGAACAGATAACATAATTGCAGCCAGTGCAATTTGGTAACTGCTCTCTTAAGTTACAAGCCCACCCTTGCGTGCAGTCATTCGTGTAAAAGACAAAAGAATTCACAAGCGATTGGACATGACAAATGTTCCTCTGTGACATACAAATGTGCTAATCTGCAATTGGAATGTCTGCATGTTGGATTAATGATAAAATTAGACCCATCTGTTGCTTTGGAACATGCTGAAAAATACTGCTCAAGAAATGCATGTTTCGCTAATATTGTTCCAGAATATCACTTCAGAAGAATTCTAAAATAACACTGCACAATTTAGCCTGATATTCGTCAGTCCTCTATTAGAAAAGAGGGAAAAAGAATTGTGTTATTACTAGCACACCTAAAGCAAGCAATTCGACACCATCCCAGATAGCAGGCAATATAATAAGTCAAACTCAAAACCTACATTTTCACAACCTCCATTCAAACATTTCTTTACATGCACTATTAACTCCCCTAGTGATACACATAATAGTAAAAAAAAAATTGCCAGGCATCACAGCCATCAGTCTTGCTTCCGCTGTAAACATGAAGCACTGGTGATCAATCTGAAAGCCTGTGCATGGGAAATGACCTTCATTACACAAACACAGACACAAATACACAAAACCTCTCAATAACTGAACCACAAGAAAAAAAACAAGACTGATATACTCAGGTTTCTTACTGTATTTTCCTTTTACATTGTATCTTACTTTTCTATACTTTTTATTCACCGAATAAACTTTCCATGGAAACTTCATGTGGGGTATTTTGGAAATATTCCAAGTTAGAAACTTACCAGGAATTTATGGGGATTTACGGGAATTTATGCATATAAATATTAAGTAGCACAACTGTTTCCAAAATTGATTAAATCAGCATCATGCGTCACTGAAGACTGGCGTAAGTGCTGATGAAGATTCAGCATTGCATCACATAAATACATTATATTTTAAATTATTAATACAGAAAACCATTGTAATTATAATAATATTTCACATTATTACTTTTTTGTTCTGTATTTTTGATCAAATAAATGCTGGCATGATGAGCATAAGAGACTTCTTTCAAAACCAGTAGGCTACTGTACTTCTGTATAATGACAGGCTAGCAGAAAGTAGAAGAGCATCACATCTTGTTTCCCTGACATAGATTCATTTAAACAAAAATTATCATGTTCTCGAAGCAGATACACGCATTCCATTCACTGCATCATTGCACAAAAATCAGTCTACATGGAGCCCTCTTACTAATGTTGGAAGTTTTTGAAAATATCACAGCAGTTCTGTATATGATAGCTTGGCAAACAGTTTGCTAGTAACACTAAACATTCACAACAAGTGTGACACAACCAGAAGAGATGAACTGCTAATGATTGACACAGCTGCAGAATGGAGCTGTGTCATGGAAAAGAAAACTTCTTAGATAAAGGGTAATCTATTCTGACCAGAGACCAGAGAAACCCAAACAAAAACAGTCTGTGTACAGGGAAGGGCAAGCAGTAGAAGATCCTCATTACAGCAGAGCAGAACTGCAAGGATTGAGTTCAGGTCTACTAATGAGATCAACACACCCAAGCACCATCAGCCAGCGACCTGCTCAACCTCAGCCAAGAATGGTGGGCTGACCACCTACAGTAAACATGAAGACTAGAAGAAAGTTAAAAGTGAAGTTATGATATACAAACTGTGCATACTTGTAACTACAATAAAAATGCAAGCATGTCTGAACCATGTTTCATATAAAAGAACATACATAAAATAATCAACCCTTCTCAACCTTGATTTAAACATGATTTAACCCCGATTTAAAGAATTATGTGTACTGAAAACAGATGCAGTACAGCCCTTGTGCAACCATTGTTTAACATTACTAATCCCTTTTCTTTCTGCATTAGTAATCATAACTACCCTTGGAATTAATATCATAATTTGCATGACCATCAAATGTTATAGAAAAGTCGTCAAATTCTATTTTATGTGCTTAAAGTACAAAGCTGGCAAAACAACTGGCAGAAAAATCATGACAGCCTTGAGAAGCCCAGATTGTCATTCAAGGCAGCTTTTGAATCACCTTCGATGCGATGAACTTCCATTCATACAAATCAGGCTGCACAAATTGGAAGAGCTAAGCTCTCTAACTGGACATAGAAATATTCATATTGAAGACATTTAAAAAATCATTTTGAAAATGCTACAAAAATAAATGAATAAATGGTGCTGCACCAACTCGCCTTTATTTTCTTGCTTTTTCTACTCCCTCACTGCACCTGTCTAATTAAAAGGACTTATTGCCATAATTAACAACGTTACCCTGTTTCGCCTGCTTATATTATTAATAACCATGTTTATTGGGTCACTGCAATCGGTCATCCATCATAACAGCCTTCAATGAAAGGTCAACTCTGTCAATGTCAATAATAGTTGTGAGTACAGTGCATTGCTTTCCAAAGAATTTAAAGTCAAAATCAAGTCAACAAGTGTTTATGTAAAATGAGCTAAATAATTATCAATAGAAAACCTGCTTTGAACAAAAATGGACTGACACTGTTTTAGGATGAAGATCACTGAGATCAATGTAAGAACAAAAACTTTCCCTAAAAACAGATTAAGGTTATGGGCTTTACCCAGTAACAGTTGCTAGGAAACCCTGTCTCATAACTCAGCCAGGCTTAGTGCAATGAGGTGAATGAAACAAACAACTAGTAGACTAGGAAGGTGCTTATGACTGACATAAGTGAAATCTGAACCAATTTAACAACCCTCAGAAGACACCAAAAATGACATACTAAAAAGACTTTGATTATTATTAATAGCTATTGAATATAACTATCAAAAAAGAGAAAATAATTAAAATAAATCTTAAACATAACTCCCTTTCCATTGTGTGATGAGTAACTAATTTCCCTATAGCATTTGTTCTCTTTTCACGGTCTTAAAGCACCATTTCCTTATGCCGTGAAGAAGGAAGAAAAGCTGCAGCACAAAGGCCATCTACAACAAACAGGTACAGTACATGATGGCAAATAAAACAGAGGCTAGATGGGTAATGAGTAAAAAGATAGCAGGGGGTCTGACATCACGAAGGTTAAGCTAAAGCTTTAACTACGGATGCATGAACACCTAACAGATCCTCCATCGACACTTTGCCAGGAGAGGCTATTAAAATCAATCCACTAGCACCTCAGCAGAGGTGAGAGACGCTAATCATGTCAATTGCAGTCCATTAGGCTCAATCACACCCACCTGCCAGTGATTGTCTTAACCTTGGACGTCAAGACCGGAGAGGCAGTGCGGCAATTGGGCTCAGTGCACAGATGCCATTGACAGCTGTCAGACTACCACCCCAGTCTCTGCACATCACAGGGGCAGAGTGACGCAAATACAATTATGTACAGTCTGAGACAGATACTTTAGATAAATATGCTGAAAAATAAAATGGACTCCAAATCCAATAAAAGAATGCACAAGGTGAAGTTTCTGTGACAAGAGCTATGTTGTCTAACAGGAATGTGGAAAAAGGAATTATGCACATCCTTATAGTTAGAAATATAGATAATAATTAAAACATGCTGTGCGCTGTTCTAATATCTCTTTTTGAGTCACCACTACCTTTCCCATTAAAATTGAATTTAAAATTCAATCACAATTACCTTACAAAGTACTAAACTAAGTTACAGTGAAGTAACTGACAGTTAAATATTGACCAGACGCCAAAGTGTGGTAATGAGATATGCATTCTTGAAACTTCACTCAGCTTGCAAAAGACTTCAAAGCCAGTTACATCATTCTGATTACAATAAAACTGGTTTTCTTGCTGTAACAAGCAAGAAAGCATGGCAACTTCGCAAGAGAGCTATACGATCAATGTAAAAAAAACTCCACCGCTTTTAAATTTAAAGGGATAGTTCACCCAAAAATTAAATTCTGTCATTTACTCACCTTTGAGTTGTTCCAAATCTGTATACGTTTCTTTGTTCTGATGAACACTGAGAAAGATATTTGAAAAAAATGCTTATAACCAAACAGTTCTTGGACCCCTCTGACTACCATACAAGGAACACAAAAAGAGATGTTTTTAAGAATGTAGGACAGCAAAGGGTTCTGGGGCACTTTTCACTATTATTTTAACTTTTTCCTACTATGGTAGTCAATGGTGGCCAAGAACTGTTTGGTTAGAAACATTCTTCCTAATAGCTTTCTCTGTGTTTAACCAAACAAAGACATTTATACAGGTTTGGAACAACTAAAGAATGATTCATTTATGACAGAATTGTCAGTTTTGGGTGAACTAACCCCTTTGAGCAAATTTTGAGTGGTAAATAACTGGAACTTTTAGTACCAAAATGAAGTGTGTAAATGAAAAATGAATACAAATAAAAATATAACATGTAGTTTACATATTTTGTTTACTGAATAAAATATGCTTTGCTTACGACAAGGTCCATTAAGGGATAGCTCACCCAAAACAAACATTTTTCACTTCATGTTGGTCAAAACTTGAAAAAGTCAATGGGATTAAAAACATTCAAACCATCTTCTTTTGTGTTCTGTCATATAGGTTAAGAATGACATGAAGGAAAGTAAACAAAATAATTATCTCAGAATTTTTTGGGTAAACTATTCCTTTATAAAATCAACTTGCTATATTCTAATTCAATTTGTATCACTGCTGTGGTTAACCCTCTGGAGTCTAAGGGTGTTTTGGGGCCCTGGCCAAGTTCGGACATGCCCTGATATTTGTGCTTTTTTCAGTTGCTACAAACTGGGCTACAATAATATGTGAACAGTATGTTTATACATGATTGTGTTTTTGAGAAAACAATGTTTATGCATGCTTAGAGAAAAACTAAAAATTTTAAGTCACTGAAACAAGGTCATAAAACACATACAGAATATTGGTACTCAAGACTTTTGAGAACTGGATCTTGTAGCCTAGAGTGTTTGCTTCAAAATGATGTGAAAATCATCTTGCTGACTCATTCACAGAAAACAATATAGTGATTAAAATTTTCTAAGACACTTTTTGCTTCAAAAGGACATATGCAAGAAGGCGTGAATGATCATGAATAATGATGTGATTGACACCTGAGACGACAAAGACCTGCATAATGAGCCTTTCAGTCAGGAATGATGCTGAGCTGGAAAAGTTTCTAAATTAGGGATTTGAAAAAGAATGTGAAAACAAAAGATATGTATAGATTTTTTGTTTTTAGTTTATTTAGAACATAGAAAAAAATCCAGTTAGTGAGTACACTGTATATAACTTATATAATCCATATAAACCTACACATAGCAAACCTACTTCTATTACTTTAAAAAAAAAACTTTACATATAACTTAAGACCTATACTGAATCTACACATCAAATATGTAGTTGTACAGCAGATACATTCAGGTCAAAACTCTGAAAAAACAAACTAAACAAACATTCAAACATTCAGAGCAAACATGAACAGTGCAAGATAAAAGAGTGTAAGGTCTGTAAAAGCCCATGCACTCTTACACCCCATGTATAACCTACGATCTCACATAGAACACAGAATTTTCACTTGTACCACTTCATTGTTTTGTGCTGTGTAGTGTAGCAGCATGGATGGTGGATCAGACAGACACCTCTTGTGTCCATCCGAAATGCAGAAGGCAGCGTCCTCATTTTGTCCTCACATTCTTATTCACAGTCCTAAAAGAATGTTGTGAACAACTATTAGCATTTATCACAATGTCTTAGTATATGCATATTTGATGAGAAGACAGAATACCAATAACAAAGATATTTATATATAAATTATATAAAAGTACAATTTCTATAAACCCATACAGAAAGATTGACATATTGTGTTATCCCAACATTTCTCAACAAACTTTATAGTGAATATGTACTTACTCATTGTAATTTTCCTGCGATCTCAAAACTCGACGACACTCACGTGCCTTTCTTGTGTAAGATGCCGGTGATGCAGCCACAGGCCTAAACGAAAAGTGAAACTGTTGTTAGCAGTTACCGGAACAAGCAGAGCTGATATACAGTAGCATCACTGATAAGAATGGACGCGTGTATGTCTGTCGATAGTCACTTATCTGTGACATTTACAGTTTACTGATACATTTACACAGATCATCGCGAACGCCAATGACCGCCTATAACACATTCAAAACATTCAGAGCCAATGTACAACATACAACATATGTTGTTTTGTACAACATATTCTGAAATAGCTGATTTTAGTCTGACAATAGCATGTTTGTAAATCATGAAGGTAATATTAAAAGGCTTACTCGTCAGGAATTATATCCTCCACTGGGTCAGTTGCTCTTCAAAATGCAAACGGTCATCATCTGAGAAGAAATTGTATCCGAATTGTATCTTCATCCGTGTAGCCATTTCTCGATCGGAGGCGTGTACACAATACCTGACTCACCTCAGATCAATACCATGTGAACAGCGCACACAGTGGGGGCGGGATCGCATTAGCTATAATGAGGTGATACAGGAAAAACCGTACCACTCCTTACTTTCATAAGGATTACATAAACATAAATTATTTGTTTTCGATTTAAAAGTTGACATTTTAAGCTTTCTATACATATATTTCTCATATCGTTGAGGCAAGTATTCACTGAGATTTAGGTTGTTTTATTTACGTGTCTGTGAAGAGAGGTGACAGAAACAGATAAAGCAGAGTACGCACCCTGTTTATTTTCTTTATTTTACAAAACCACAGCATTTTGTTGTTGTGGGTGTATACAAATAAAAGTAGACCTTTTAAAGATTCGAATGATGTATTGCTCTTAGTAATTTAAGTTCATTTCAACGTTATAAGGAGAAGATGAGACAAACCGCGCCGACGCGGGCTTCGACTCCAGAGGGTTAACATTCACGTTCCTTTAAGTATAAGAGTTATCGGAAAAGTTCTCTGAACTTAAACTTTAACTCTGTCAGGCACAACAAACAAAGATCACAAAATCAAAAAGCTAAGGCACATCTCTTTGGATAACATATCACCTCCACAAGATACAGCAAACTGCACGTGCATGTCTGCTGATCTGTCTGTCTTTTTTTGCATCCGTCTTTTCCTCATTCTGCGTGTGGATCTCTGGCCCTCTTCCAATCTCCAGGTTTGCGTCCGAAGGGCGATGTGGTCTGTCAGGAGGAAGAGGGGAATTGACTGGGCTGACAGCTGGTCTCCACGGATACAGCTGGGGTCGGGATAAAGAGCCAAAGGCAAGTTCAGAGCTGCATAGCAATCAGAGCACCAGGGGAGTGACAGGCAGGGCCAAGGGGTCAGGAACAAGGAAGAAAGACACCATCCTGAAACCATATCACACTTCGGGTCTCATCCCCAAACAGCAGAGACATCAAGATGGTAATCTCTTATTTGTTCGCTGACATGCCACGTATACGCGTTTTGTAACATACTGCATAACATGAGTGTCGTCAACCTGCCCAACTTGAAGGCCTAGCGAAACAACTTGACGACACAGCTGTGTTGAACCTACCACCACCTCCATCAACACATATATTTTAACAGGTGGAGGTTGAAATCCACTATACTCTTGTGCTGAAGCTTTGGTGCACTGTTTCCATGGTTACAAGAAACAATCTCTTTCAGTGTATGAGTGTGTGTGGCAGAGAAAGTGGTTTTCATCATGCCAGTCATGAACGCTCATGCGGTAGCTGCTAGTCCTGTGCTCTCTCGCTCTCTCTCTCTCTCTCTCTGTTCAATACAGACACTCCTACTGCAGTGGCTTAGAGTGTTCTCAGACACTGAGCACTGTCACCCCTACAGAATGTCACTGTCTGGATCTACAGGGGAGATTTTTTTCCTTCAAATATTAATGGTCTAAAAATGGATTTTAAACTATATCTGCAATGCATAGATGTTTATTGTGGAAAATAATTGTCCCAATACCGATATGTGTTCAGGGTATCAGCCGATATCGACTACTGATCCGATACCTGGGTGTGTATCTGTATACAGCTGTATATAGTACTAGCCCTGTATGAATTATTAGAATTATTTAATGATATGCTTCCGACTTATCCCTTAATAAAACATGAGCAAATACATAAACTAGAGTACTTTTATTATATGACAGACATTTTTACAGTAATATTATTTATTTTCGCTTTATTAAGTCGCTGTTTTACTGGCTGGTTGGTCCACTCTGAAATACTGCCAAACAGTGGACATACTGCAAGCATGTTTCATTTCTTCTTCATTGCTCTAAACAGTGGTTGCTTGTGACGACACAACACAACTTCCTGTGATTGCATTCTTAGCAGCGAAGAAGTGATTTCCCTTTGCAGTAGCGCGTCCTGTTTAAGAAAATGGTATCGGATTGGAACATGGATTCAAGTACTCGCCGATACCGAGTACTGTGTTTGCCTAAATGGTCTGTATATTTACAATGATGTAAATTCAATAACTTAAGTAACCTCACAGTCACAATACGTTAAAACTAATAAAGTTGCTCACATCAACAACATTTATTACAAAAAAAACCTTTAGGCATCTAAAATATCAATAAACGATCAATTAAAAATAAAAAAATGCCTGGAGTCTATTTCTAACACCGTGTCTACACAGGATGTGACCGCCACGATGCAACATGACGAAAGACATTAAAATTATAATGGGTTCAAATGCATTTTTATATTTTGTCCATACTGGATGCCGGTCGTGTCCGGTGTAGACACGGTGTAAGGCTTAATTTAGAAAAATATTTGTAACCGTAGGAGCCATCTTAGTCTGTGACAGATTTAAACAAAGTCAGAAGCATCTTGCAGCTCTTAGTACATCCATACAATCTTGTACTACTGTTGCTGGGATTACAATCAAAATCCATCTCCTTGTGAAAATAGCAAAATGCCTTTAAAAATATTATCAGACAGGAGAAGACAGCAAAACCATGGTTGACTCACAGTGTGACTTTTTGATGCAACACAGTGCTTTCCAAAATTCTATTTAGAAAAAATTATTAAAGCTGTCTTATTGCAGAAGGTAAGGAAAGGCATACATCCTACATTTCAGGCTACACTTGGAAGAGACAACTTCCTGCTGGCTTCGACGACAGCTTAGTTTCAGTGAGCTTTTCATCACACCAGGAAATAAGTGCAGCCGCTAAAGGGAACAAGCTATCGTCACTTAGTAAGCTTCAGGTGTAGAATGTTTGACACCTGAGTGACAAACCGAATAAGTAAATTACCTTCCAATACAAATTTACACAAAAATACAGAGACGACCAGGTAGAAAGATTAAGAAAATTGGATATAATTGCACTGGCCTTGATGGTTGCACTTATGTTCTCCGGCATTGTTGTTTTGTGCGGTTAAGAAAGTCAGATCCTTTTCATTTAGGGGAGTCAAAAGTTAACTGCACCATTACGGCAGCAGAACACGTTGTGAAAAAAGATAGAAAATCACTGGCAGCTTCTATAATTGCTTTTTCCACATCTATTCTATTCTATGAGCCCAATGCTGCCATTTGGCCTTCCAATGAGGCAAGAGCAGCTTCGGACTCTCACCTCTCCTATGATAAATGCAGCCCTCTCACCCTAGAGCACCATACAGTCTCATACGCATTCGTTTGACTTTTTCTTTCTTGCTCCTTTTTCCTGTTACTAATTTTAGACAGACCCTTATGCCAGGATGTCTTGCCAACAGTAGCAACAGTCAAAAGCATTTCAAACAGACTGTGACATTCAGACAGGGTTCCAATTTTACAAATCTCAATCAACAAGTTATGCAGTAGCACAGTGATGTCTTGCCTGCCCATCACTGTGGAAACATTTCACGTTAAGCTGCTCACAGACTCCTTCACTCCTAGTGAAGGGAGAAAGAGAGAAGGCAGGGGGCTGTCAAAACAGCATGAGAATAAAAGCTAGTAAAATCCATCAAGTGGTTTTGGCTCTGGATATATAAAAAAACTAACAATAAAAGCTGAGTGTAAATTTTCTATACTGCCTCTTTTCACCCTCCTCATTCAATTTTGTTCTCCCTAGTTCTTTGCGTGACCGCAATAGACAAATCAATCTGGCATCATAATTGGTGGTAATGAGAGCTGTTTGGTTGACCCTCGCCATGTTATGTTCCCTTGTTGGTGCAGCATTGTGAGCTGCATTAAAATCCATTTCTCTCCCATTTGCATGTTCTCCTGCTCTGTCTCTCTCCCTTACTGGAGACAGATGGGGAAGCTGAACGTTTAGCCTAGGACAATGCTTTCTGAAGGGTAGCCCAGAATGTCACCCAACAAATTTGAACACCTGCTCTGGCAACTACACCTACCCATCTAAATTGAGCAGTCGATGACTCAACCAAAACCACTTGCAGGGATTTAGTAGAATTTCTTCATATTTAAGTTTTTCAATTATTTTACTCTCTGCACTCAGTCCTAAGACAAAACATGTAACAGTTGCAATTAAATGTGTACATTAGGCCTAAATAGAGATGCACATTGACATATAGTTATGAATTCAGACCAGGAATAATATTGTCATACCAAGTCTGCCATGATAGCTGGCCTATTAATGCTGACCTGTTAGGCTTGATATATGTTTGATGTTGCAATAATAACATCTCACTAGACTCATCTCTTTTACCTTACTTGACATTTCAGCATAATTACTTAAAATGTTAGGTTAAAACTTTAACTTTAAAATCCCTGTGATTTAAATTATAAAAATAATAATGTTACGATTATAAGAATATTAAAATGGTTCATATGAACATATGAAATTAAATACTACATAAGCTGTTACTTTCCATATTACACCCGCTTATGACACACCCAAAACAATTTAATAATTTCTGTGTAATTACTGGCACATCTGCAGATGGATTTGAAGAAGCACAACCGCAATATTCCCTTTTCTACTTACCCAATCTCAATAAACAAGCATATGCAGCTCTTATAGACATAACAGACAGAGAGGTCTAAACGGAGCTGGTTATGAAATCACATCAAAGAATGGTTTTTATTCTTGGAAATTATAAGGCTCAATGCCCTCATTTTGTGGTTTCATTGTGCCACCTACTGGTTATTGACAATATTTCACTAGCCCAAATTGTCCAATGAACTTGATGTTGAAATGAAAATATCTAAACCACATATTCAGAGTCTGTAACGTCTATCATTTCACAACAACCTATTAACACTTTTCAATGCCAAAATGATGAAAAAAGGACCACTTAGTTTCAAAAGTACTTTTTAGAGAAAAAAATCTAAAAAGCCAACACAGACAGTCATTCATCTGTTTCCCAAAACAACCTTTAAGGATTGCAGACACAATATTTATGCAAAGTAAATGTAGTAGAAAAATAAAGGAATAGCAATTTTGTGACAGCAAACAAACTTGTCACAAACTTGCCTTAAAGTTGTATTACTTTTACATTAATTTCAACATTGGCAAGTAAACACAGAAACACATATAGTTAAGGTCAAAACTCATTAAACCCACTCAGACCAATAAATTCTATCTAAATACATTTTACATTATTGCTGCCTTCATGTGCTCTCTTAGAGAATTGAGGACTTGCGACAGGTTCATGCTTGCGTGTGTCTTGGGAAAAAATTTTCCCAAAATTTTCCCTACTGTATAGTTTTCAGCTTGCTGACTATTCTGGAATATTGGTAAAATACATGCTTTTTCACTATGTATAAAACAAACAATAATATTTTTTCATATATGTCAATAATAATATATAATAATATATACTAATTTAACGACAAGACAGCAATGAAGCTGCTTTGGAAAAAACGAATAAACCTCACAGTAGAAATCCTTCTCTCATCAGCCATGTTTAAAGTTTAAGGCATGCCCATCTCTGGAATTTGCATATCAAAATTATCTCCCAACTTCCTAGTGGGAAAAACGACATCAGAGGGCATTCATGTGCAATATTTACCTAAGAAACTCATGTTTATGCATTTGGCAGAAACTTTTATCTAAAGCGACTTACATGATTGCATTATACTATAAAATGTTTTCTGTTTATGTGCAATCCCTGGGATCAAACCCAGGACCTTGGCGTTGCTAGCGCCATGCTCTAACCACTGAGCTACAGGAAAGTGGTTACATTTTAAAGGGATTGTTCACCCAAAAATGAAAATTCTGTCATGAATTACTCCCTTTCTAGTTGTTCCAAAACTGTATAAATTTCTTTGTTTGACTGAACACAGAGAAAGATATTTGTAACAATGCTTGTAACCAAACCATAAGACCCCATTGATTACTACCAGAAGACCCCATTGACTACTAAGAAAAATAAAAATGGTTGTCAAAGTGCCCCAGAACTTTTTGCTGTAATACATTTTTCAAAATATCTCATTTTGCTTTCAACAGAACAAAATAATTATAAAGTCATTTTTCCTACTATGGTAGTCAATGGGGTCCATGAAGCAATCTTCCAAATATCGTTCTCTGTGTTCATCAGAACAAAAAAATTGATACAGATTTAAAAACAACTCAAAAGTGAATTTTTATTTTTGGGTGAACAATCCCATCAAAAGAAAAACTTAGTACAACACACTCAAGACTACACTCGGTCTAGGCTGGAACAGTCACTGCATTCCACAAATTCTGACAAAAAACATCAGACCTCATTCTGATAAAAGAAAGCTATGCCTTGCAGTCTATAAGCATAGCATGCAAGGGTGTGTTGATGGAAAAAACCTCAGGACTGTTTCCTCAGAATCCAGAATTTTCCAACAAGTGAGCTGTTCATGGAGTAAGTAAACATTAACCCCCCCTTTACAGTCCTTGTGTTTGTACCTTCTTTACCCTTATTATGAGGCTTTCAAGATATGAGCAAAAATGTATTATTTGAGCTATTATGACATTTAAAGGCTTTAACCAAGCAAAGTACTCCAACCAGAACTACCTAGAAACATTGTAGAGAAATGTATCATTCAGTTGTGATCAACACATTTTAATACAATAATACTTTATCATGACACCGTGTCATTCAGCATGGCCTGTCTGTACTGTACATTCAGAAATAAGACTCTTTCTACACTCAAGACTGGATTATTCTGTCTTATCCCTGAGCTAATTTTATCCTTTGATTTAGCACTGACAGTCAACAACTAAGTTCATGACACTGAATAAGAGGTTCAGGATCTGGTTGTCTTTCTTTCATACAATTTACTAATTACATTGTGACAACCACCTGTCTATATGTTATCTGCACTAGACATCTGCGATTCAGACAACCTTGTATAGAACTACTTTAATATAACTAGTATAATTAAAACACCGTGGAGACAGCAATCATTTATAAGAAATCCATATAGTTTCAATACTACAGGCCAAACAGCAGACGTAACGTTAACTTTATATGAACTGGGAGGAGAGCATTATAAAAATAGATATAAGACAACAGACATGGAAATTCTAGCCAAAATACTTACAAACTTCGTCTTTTTGTCTCCGTCATCGCCACTTGAACTACCGTGCGAAGAAATTCCAGCTCCAAATCCCTTTTTCCGATGTATTTTTCCATGACTGGAGCCGTCATATCGCGAGTGGTGGTAATTCTCCATATCCACTTGAAGCTATAAAGTATTTCTACCAAGGTTACGACGTTTAATAAGGGTTTAGGGGATCATGCTATATCTGAGGTAAAAGCTTTCTGTTGCCCGTCAAGAGCGGGAAGCTGACGTTTGCGAGCGATGATACACGACACACATTCGTCTGTAACGTTAGTTGTTATTAGGCGACTAACGACGTTAATCCAATTTCAAGCTCTTTAGATCTCACTAACACCCCTTATCAAACGATCGGTGCAGGTCGAGTGTTTAGAAATACTCGCAACAGAAAGACTTTCAAAGGTTTAGAGGCTGTTCAGATAGTTTAACGAATAAAAATCTTTCACAGCAAAGGAATGTCAGAGACGCCTTTGCCAATAATACAAAACTCCCGCTTCAGACACGCACAAAACAGCCAATGAAATGCGTTGGAATGACTTGCCGTCAGTAAAGAAGCTTTCTTAAGAGCGAGCGTTCCCTTCTGTTTTTGCTTCCGTGTGGCATCACATGGTTAACATCAACGCTTATATTGGCTAAGGTTTTAATCGCATAGGCTGTTTGATTACGCTGCGATATGAATATCATTGAAATCAATTGGTATCTTTGAATGCAAAGGTACATGTTCACTGTTTTAAAACCAATAATTGTGATATTGCAGCATGTAGCGTCACTTACGGAAGTGCCAGATTAGAGTGGACAGGCTAGCTAACATAAATTTAGTTTTCCATACCGGAAGATCAGAGGCGGCATATGTAAAATAATAAGGCGTATAAGATAAACTAAAAATCAAGATATTTTTTAGTGTTCGGTTATTTTAATGACAACTATACATTTTTCTAGAGAGCCAAGGTAGAAATTGTGAGTGTGGGGCCTTGAAGTTGAAGGTTGAGATCCACTGTTCTAACTAAAGCTTTGTAACAACCCCAATGTCTTAAAATGTAACATCGCGGCTGCGATTTTAGGCCCGGTTTTTAATAGTTCACCCAAAAAAGAAAATTCTGTCATCATTTACTCACCCTCTTGTCATTTCAAACCTGTATACATTTCTTTACTTATAATAACTTGAAGTGACAAATCTTAAAATATGTCAATGCCATTGACTTGTCTCATGATCCTCACCAGTAATGTTATTTACTAAGGCACTTTTATAAAAGTGACTTAAATATTCTAATTTAACTAAGACCTAGTCCTGGCTTAAGCTAAGCCCTGTGAAACCAGGCCATACTCTTTTTACAGTTCTAATAAATTAAACACGACAGCAGACCAATGAACAGCACATTTATTCACCATTCAATAGATAGGGTCCTATCTGTACACGCAATATAGATTCTGTTAGCATATACTCTTTCTATAATACAATAATCATATACACAAATATACACAATTTAAAATATAAACTTGTTTCAAAGTACAACATATACCGCGTTTTTCATTTCACAATGTAGCTTTTCATTGAGACAGTCCACATGATGTATTATCTATGGTGGTTGGAGCACAGGCAACAACAAGCAGGCTCAATCAGCACGACTGAAACAGTGAAATGGAAGAGGGTTTTCTTTAGGACATCCTACAGCTGAGCTGGATAAAACTCTTTGGATCATGCACTATCAGGCCTGTTTCTATGCATTGACAGTGATTGTCTGTTTTGAATTGCTCTGATACAGTAACACGTTTTTTGTTCCTCCCAAGGTAACACCGTGTTGTTATTGTACGTTTGTATGGCACATTTAAAATAGTCTCTGACCATGTGCACTTCTGAACATGTCCACCAGGGGAAGTATTGTGCAAAACACATTTCCTCCTTGACAAACCCAAGTGCATAATGTAAGGATAAAAGTGTATGAGCACAGGTATGCGCACGCTCCCATTCTCACGCATTCACACACGAACCGTAAGACAAAATGCTCATACGCATGCATGTTTAACCATTTCTCAGCTTTGCCCCCACCTCACTTTGTCTCTCTCACTCATGCACACATACAGCCCAGCCGTCCACAATCCTTCTACACCTGTGATATAATCTGCATATTAAAACTGGGTGATCGAGACTGTTTGGACAAAGGGCTTCCAGACGAAAACTGACTCCCAGGGGAGATGAGATCTTGGCTCCTCGCTTCTCGCCCAAGACGCTCCTCTTGCAAGCTGATGGCTGACGTATAATGAGCCCTGTCTGCGTTGAGACTTCCTAGAGATAGGCTATCTGTAGGCCCTGATGAACCATTCAGTCCTGTACAGTCAAGGGACTTGCTAGAAGACGTGCTGCCAGTTTTGGGTGGTGGACCAGCAAAGGGAGTGATGTAGCGAGGATCAAGGAACCGTCTAGGAACGCGGGGACTCGGGCTGCGACTGCCTTCTGCGGTACGGAGGCTGACGGCAGGTGGAGGGGACTGGTGCCGTTGGTGAAGGCTTCGGAGGGCGGCCCTGGTGTCAGCCGACGTGCTCTCTCTCTGCCTGGCTCCTAGGTCACGGGACGGACGGATTCCCGTTATGACCCAGTCGCGTTTCACACTGCTGGGCTGACTGCTGCTGGAAGCCCCAGAGGAGAAACCTTCGTCTGGGTCAAACGAGTCCTCTCCACAGCTCACGCCATCAGCATCTAAACAGACGGTAGCGGACAGGGAAAAATGAGAAAACAAAAAGGATTAACTAGATTTCCTGAAGCAAATACCAGTGCTTGCAATGGGAATATACAGTAGGAATAATAATAAAGTTTTGGGTGCGCTGTGGCATTGCTTTTGTGTAACTCGAATGTTGTTTTCAATCAGCAGGCATATTGTGTTAACTCCCATGCACAGCAGAAATCATCCAACACGACAGCATATTTGCAGTGTAAATGATGTACAATTAATGCGAGAATGAATAGAAAGTATGTTAATGATCAAAATACACTATGCAAATGATATTTTCCATCATTCTATCTTCAATGGGGGAATTTACTAGTTTTTCATTTACTGTTAAACAAAAGCACTAATCACAATACTAGACTAGTTCTAATAAACTAAGGAGTCTGGATAGTCTGCATAGCTCAACCACGGGGCAAACGTAAATCACAAGTTTTCGAATCACTGGGGTATAGTCTGTCTAATAAATCGGGCCAATAAACACTTCCAATAATCAACAAAGGCACGACTTGATATCCGGATTGTCTAATGGTGAGGTCTTCCTAAGCCCCACCTACCCCCTTGCAAAGTTAGATGAATGGTACACTTTATCCGCCCACGTGACGCGAGATTGGCTGGTTTCTCCGGGGGGGTGTATCGACTGGGGGTGATGGAGGCGTAGAATTCAGCCGTGGTTGAGAAATCAAAACAATCTGAGGTGAAGACAGTGAGGAAGCTGAATATAATGCTGACAAAGGTGAAATGTCACATAATAATGTCTTCCTGAATGGATACAATAGAGCGACTATCACCACAGAAACATGATACAATACATTATTATGAGAAAAGAGGTAGTAAAAAACAAAGACGACACATTACTGACAAAGAGAGAACACAAATGAAGGTGGTTGAATCACACGTTCTTTTGCTTGACAGCGTGCGTGTGTGTGTGTGTGCTTGTATATTTGTGTGTTTTGTATGCACACCCTCTCGTTTCCAGCGAAGCCGTCGAATGGAAGCAGCAGTGATGGCT
Source organism: Oreonectes daqikongensis (assembly GCA_026939265.1). Lineage (NCBI taxonomy): Eukaryota > Metazoa > Chordata > Actinopteri > Cypriniformes > Nemacheilidae > Oreonectes > Oreonectes daqikongensis. Next base: position 4,476,225 of record JAOTQM010000030.1, on the reverse strand, counting down.
GCCTGTGACACACACCTTCCAGCAGGCGTAACTTCCACTTCCAGAAGGTTCCGTGAGCCCTCTGGAGGCCGGGACGGAAGTGAGCGACTAATTGCATTTGCCACCTGAGGATCAGAGTTCAGTATGTAACCTAGTGATACATATATACAAATATTCCCCTTCAAAATTGGAATTTAAAGGTGCTGTGTGTAATTTTAAGGAGGATCTATTGATAGAAAGGCAATATAATATGCATAACTGTATTCAGAGGTGTAGAAAGGCCTCACATAATGAAACGTTATGTTTTTATTACCTAAGAATGAGCTATTTCTATCTACATACACCGTGGGTCCCCTTACACAGAATTCTCCATGTTGTTTCTACAGAAGCCCTAAATGGACAAACTGCTCTACAGAGCGTTTCGTAAATATGTTATCTCCTGCAAACAAGCAAAAACGTGACGACATTTGATAGGGAGGAAACTCCCCCTTCACCAGCACTGTTTCCTGTAATAAATACATTTGACATAAAACATTGGTGTGTAGGCAGGTGATGAGTTTTACCAGTAATGGCTGGGCATGGAGGTCTAACTGTGCTCGGTAGAGGATGTCATCCAAAGCTTCCCTCCCCACATCCCACTGCCCATTATAACTGAGTTAATGAGAAACAGCAGAATCAAGCAGATGAGACCATTAGTACATCATTTCAACAGTTAAAACAGAACATTTACACAAAACGAGACATTGGGAATTGCTTCCCATTACTTTCCTCATATACATCTGAGAAGTGATCAAAAACAAAATAAATAATGACAATATCGATCTATTTCCCATCTGGTCTCTTTAGCATTCAAAGTGGCCTACTGGAACATGGTATTGGCTTAAAAAGAGAGCCAGTTCATTTCATTTTTTGAAAAATACTTTCCTAAAAGTAGACGTTTGACTCTGTGAACTTACATGGCATAATAAACCGCAGTTAGCATCTGCACCATAAACTCCGGGTCCAAGCGCACACGGTTGCATGACTCCTTCCATGACTTCTGCTGCTGCCGCGGGTAACCGCTCACACACAGCCTGTGGAAGCAGAAAAAGAGACGGGTCACTGAACCTTGTTAATGACTTGTTTATTTATATGCCTTTATGCTAATACTATGACCCTCCACAGAAACCCTTTGCGCTCTCTCTCTAAATCAATATTCCATTTAATCATTCCCTTTCTGCCTGTTCCAGTGAAAAAACTCACAGCCGGCAAATTATTTTAAACAGAGAGACAGACAGGCAGGAAGCATTGTTAGTATCCTCTCTCTTTTTCTCTCTCTCTCTCCCTCTCTCTCTTTCTTACCGTGAGCTCATTCTGCAAGCTGATTGGTGGGACGACGCAGGCATGTAGACCACGGCTGAGTTGTAGCAGAGCATTAAAAAAGACAGCACCTCAAATCTGCAGGGAGACACACACACACACACGGTTATATAACCTCCACTGACATCTGCATCATTTCTGCATCAACAAATCAGACAGCAGATGTATGAGTCAGCTCATGTTGGCCTGTATCTGGAGAAACGGCTAATAACAAATCACACTATGTCTGCATGGATATCAAAGACATTATAGCTCCAACAGCGGTTTAATAAAAAATACTTAAAGCTGGCAAAAAATGAGAACAGCTGAGTCAAAATAATAAGTGCCTAGTGGGCAACAGCACATTCAGTCAAAGCATCAGATAGATTTCAAACATCGATGCAAGTTTCAAACAGTTGAAACACAAGAAAAAACACCTGTTTTGCGATGTAAACGTCTCCCTCTGAGAAAGCAGACCGCTGTAGATTACCCGGATGAGGTCATGCTGGTTTAGGGCTCCCTCGGTTAAAGCCATAGTCCCCAGGCTAGACGGCTATGTAAAGAAAACATGCGATCAACGGTCATTAGTTATTTGTTTATGAGTTAAACCCCTCATGTAAAAACTATATATCAATATGCTAAAACGTTTTGTGCATAAATGCAATAATAAAGAAAATAACCTGAATGTCATTTTTCTGGTACCGCGATACATTACTTTCTGGTAACGCGATAAATTAAACCAAATCTGTTTTGTATACGTATCAGTAGATATAATCTTATTGAGCTGATACAGATACCTTCTGCATCTAGACATTGTGTGCATTAATTTATTTTACTTCATACCTCATGGTATATGGAAGGCTTGGAGAGGGACGGTATGGTGAAGGACAACAGTTTGCCGTTTCCTTTACTGTCCACAATTTCCTGTAAATATGAAGCTTGTCATACAACAGGTTATATGGCAAATAGTTCAGATATTAAATACTCTTGTCCCATTCTTTACCAGGTTATAAATGCCCAGCAGCAGCGCCTCCACGCAGCCATTGCGGTAGCGCTCTCTGCTGGCGGAATGACGCAGGTACACCCATATGAGTTCAGGCAGGAACTGCAGCGTAAACTGACGCAAACCCACCTCTGAGCTCCGGTATAACTCAAACAACTGATGACACACTGGAGCCAGCAGCTAGAACAAAAAAGACAAGTCCACAAAGTGAAAGAGACAGTCAGTGCGGGATACAGGTGGCAAGAGGAAACAGTCTCCTGTGCAACATGAATAATTCAATCAAAGACAAAGAAACCTGAAGGGAGAACAAAGGACGATGGAAACATAAACAAAACAAAGAACAAACAAAACAGGCAGATCAAGATATTAAAGACAATCTGAGATCAAAACGGGCCTTCTTTACTTCTAAGAAGCAGTAACAAAGCAAAAATTCTGTCATTATTTACTCAACCTCACCTCTCCTATTTCTGGGAAAATTATGAAGCTTGTTTTTTTTCCTCTGTGCAGTTACAATGAATGCAGACTGTATGCAACAATAATACTTTTAATAAATTCCGGTATTTTCAATCGCATGGCTTCTGACAAAAAAGCAGTGACTTGTAAAAAGCACATAGGTCGCACATACTTTTACGATATTTTGGGGTGTTTGTGTTTCCTTTTTAAAGCCCCACTTCTTCATTTATTGCAATTGCATGAAAAAATCTGTACAAAACTCCATCTGTTCCTATATGTAATACATTTTTTTTCCCAGCCATTATTTATCTTTTTTTTTTGCCTTGAATGACATGAGGATGAGCAAATTTTGACAGAAAACAAGTGCTATATATTAATAAATATCCCTGTCATACGGGATTATTAACAAAAATCACCAAAATGCAATAACTTCACCAAAGCCACATGGGCAGAAAAATATACTAACCAATTAACAATATTATCCAACAATTAAAATAATGCCTATTTTTCTCACTAAACATGCTTTCTCTATTGTACCTCACTGCTGGTTTGTTCCTGAATAACAGCATAAAGAGCAGGTACCAGAGCTTTCTTCAGACACAAGCTGTCAGCATAGCTGGAGATTTGCTCATCAGGTAACGTCTGAGAAGAAACACTTGTTAGAATGACTAAGCAGCCACAACCGAAATCAGAATGAAGTGGAATTACACAAGGCTGAAAACGCTACTCCATTAAGTTCTACCGTTCCAAAACCAAATGTGGTTAATGGGACACTCAGACCTCTTGGGATGGGCGGACTTAATTTGAGGGAGCTATATAAAAACACAATATTAAATCCAGCATGAATGTCAAATCTCTTACCTTGAACTCTGACAGCCATTCCTCCACCACCCCACGTTCTGAGCACAGCATGGTCCTTCTGAGAAAGACAGAGAGAGAATAGTATGCATACATATGTATATGCAAATATAAACTCATATATACATACAATACACACCCATGCATGTATGCACTGTATGAGACAATATTGAAAAAGATATGACGTAAAATGAATACGATTTCTAGGTCACTACTCAAATTTGTAACTGTAACCATGTAAAATTTACAAAAGGTCAGAATTCTTGCTTCCTCTGAATCACATTCTCAGTTCTCCCTGGCATAGCATGACTTGATGTATTTATATATAATATCATATAATGAAACCAATGACATTCTATTTTTCAGGCAAAGGTCACCCACAACATGAACATAAACATAAGGTCTCTGTTAAACATCAACTGTCCAAACCTATCATGATTTCATCTTCAAGTGTTTGTTTGGTGGCCAGGAAAATTCTCATAAAAAGCAATTTCTCACCAAAGACTACTATTACTCGCATGCGGGTATATTTCTGTGTGTAATAACCCATGCAGCTCACCTGACACAGACCCGGCTCAAATGTGTAGAGAGAGAGAGTTCTGTCCCAGATTCTCCATGTCTTTTGATCACTGGTCAAACACCCTGCAGACAAAAAGAAAGACACACGACTCAACTCCAAGAACTCATACACCTGCCCCAAGCAGAAAGGGTTACTGTTACTACGGCGACTGTGTTCTCATGTTCCAAACCAAGTGTTTGTAGAGCAAACACATGCAGGTGCCCCGTTGAGTTCTTATACAGGATCTTCAGTGTTTATGCATGTGTGTGTAGCCATTAGAATTGGAGGAAGAGAGTCCTGTTTTATTTAGACGGCATCGGTGAACTGAAGTGAGTATGAGGTGAAAAGAGCAGATGCCTTACATGCTAAAATCTGCATTCCAAATCCAGCATGCGCAGATGTGATATGACCTATAATGGCTAATACAAGAAAGCAGCTACCACCATTTATAGCTTCTATTGATTCCTGATCCCTGACAACTTTGTGCAACATGACAACATTAATGTATATGAAGTTCATTCGTGATTAGATTAAACATTGCAAAGCTAAAGTAGAATGGCAAAAAAATATTAGACCAACAATCATCCGCCAACTTTAACTGGCAATAATAAACATGAGTTAAAGGGACAGTTCACCCCAAAATGAGAACTCTTTCACCATTTACTCACCATCATGTCATTCCAAAACTGCATGGCTTTTTTTTCTTTTGCAGAACACAGAAGAAGATATTTGGAAAAATGTTGGTAACCAAAGAACATTGACTTCCATTGTATGGACACAAAACCATCGAGGCATTTCTTAAAATATCTTCTTTTGTGTTTTACAGAAAAAAAGACTAATATGCAGGTTTGAGGGTGAATAAATGATGACAGAATGAACTATGTCTTTAAAAATAGCTTTAGTGATGCATCTAATGCGCGTGAGTGGTAGTTGACATCCCGTTGGCTATTTAGTTTGAGATGCCAGTAAGCTTACTGATACTCATAAAAATGGATACAAATCAAATCACAATGGCTGGTAGGAAAATGCAGAGCATTCTTCATCCTATTATACATTTCATGCAACTTTCTTTCATTAATCATCACAGTGCTTCGCAAGCATTTTGAGAACAAAAAATGATGAACATTAATTCAATGTATTGAAAAGTCCTGAAACCCTACTGTAGTCATGGCTTGCTTGTAACTCAAAAGTTTATAATTATCTTAACTATAATTACTGAAACTAAGATTAAAACATATTAAAGAGCACATTCCACGAGATCATCAAAATTGCATTTCATGCAGTGAGTAATGTTGCCGTGTTTGAAAGTAAGCAGTCTGCCAAGTTGCAAATCCGAAGATGAATAAATTACAAAGTTATTAGCTTGGAAAAAAAAGAGTCTGAATCACGCGAACGATTCGTGACCTAGTCTGATTCTTTAACCACCGTGTATCTACGTCACTAGAAATACACGAAAACTTGAACACATGCGCTAAACCAATCACAGCAGCCTAGACCATCTGACCAATCACAGCAGACTAGACCATCTGACCATTCACAGCAGACTAAACCATCTGACCAATCACAGCAGACGAGACCATCTGACCAATCACAGCAGACTAGACCATCTGACCATTCACAGCAGACTAAACCATCTGACCAATCACAGCAGACTAGACCATCTGACCAATTACAGCAGACTAAACCATCTGACCAATCACAGCAGACTAGACCATCTGACCAATCACAGCAGACTAGACCATCTGACCAATCACAGCAGACTAAACCATCTGACCAATCACAGCAGACTAGACCATCTGACCAATCACAGCAGACTAGACCATCTGACCATTCACAGCAGACTAGACCATCTGACCAATCACAGCAGACTAGACCATCTGACCAATCACAGCAGACTAAACCATCTGACCAATCACAGCAGACTAGACCATCTGACCAATCACAGCAGACTACGCTAGCGGAAAGGCAGGGATTAGACAGATGAATCACGGAACGAATCATCAGTCAAGAAGTAAGGTAATAAAACTGCTTATTATTACAAAATAATAGTGTTTTTCCAGCATGTATGTACATAAACCTGTTGTCAGACACAATAAACCAAAGTAGGCCCTTAAAAATCACAAGCTATGTACTTTTTAAAATAAAATTGATACGTACTGTAAACCTTGATATAATAAAACATTAGCATTTATTTAGCTAGCTTCAGCTAACAAACCTGAAATGGAAAGTGAATGCAAAACCATAACTTTGCATACAACTCAAAATTGAAGTTTTTTAACAGGTTTTGTGTTTTAAAAAAAAGGAGTAAATGGTCGTGTTTTATCTTTTTGTATAAACAGTCAGTGGTGTCAGCGGTTCAGGAAGTTGACATGCATGTTCAGCAATATTCTGCAGTTTTACATGCTGTAGGCCTACATTTGAAATCCTGTATATTTAACACACCATTTTTAGATCCACAGGATAGAACCGTTGAGTCAAAGGTTCTTTTAAGAACCATCTCCTTCATCTTATTATAATCTGAAGAGCCTTATTTCACCACAAAGATTGTTAAAATGTTCTTTATGAAACCATTTAGACAAAAAAAGGTTCTCTAATCTAAGGCATCATGAAGCACCTTTGTATTTTGTTGACCACAATGCTTTCAACTTCTCAACAACCCATTTCGAATTGAAAATTAAGATGTATCGGCATGTCAAAACTCTTCAACAGTTCAACTCAAATATTTCAAAAATGTAGTCCGGGCGTAACAAAACAGCAGAACTGCATTTTTAGTTTCAAAGACAGTCTTACCCCAGGACAGGGCCTGACCATAATATTTGCTTGCTGTGTGGATGCAACACAGTGAGCGCGCCTCCTCTCAAACCCTTGCCAATGGGTAAGAAGCTTACAAGATTCAGTGCCAGATAATTAAGTGTATACAGTCCCCCGAATAGAAATGCACAGCGATGCCTAAAATAGCCAATGGAGCTTAGGGTAAAGAAGAGGTAAAACGAGAAGTGAATTTACAGAAAAGAGATCAAAACAATGAACATTAAACAGGCATTAACTGTAGTATGATCTGGCTGTTGACTACAGCAGGACACAACGGAAAGGTCATTGTGAAATCAGTTACGTGACACACTCCCCATACTCCACTGAATACATACTCCAAAGCATACACCGCTGTGAATTTACAACACTGACATATCCAGATGACACTCAAAACCAGCACATACAATTAAAAGAGCCTGCAGGCAGTCAAACCCACTAACTCTGTCCTCAGCACTGAGGGTTGCTCAGAAAGGCAGATACATCACATCACTCTCAATCCTGTCAAATTAGCCAGATGGCGTCTAATCTGGCCCGGGCAAATCTCACTGCCATGCAGAATACAAGTCCTTGGCAAGGGTCAAAATCCAGCTCCTCCAGATGATAACAACTCTTTGTATACGACAGAAAGCCTGCGTTGATTTCATTAAAGTATTACTCCACGCTTACATAAGTGGGAAATTAGGTAGCAATGATGGCTCCCATGTTCCCATTATTTGACTGTGGTTTTCAGTGAACACTGGTTTCATGCTCATTTACATCCTGATGCATGCGTTTTGGGGGATTGAAAATACACATTACATACTGCTGGTTTAAAGGTGTGCCTTACTGGCATCCGGCCACTCTGTCCCGAAGCAAGAGAGTAGAGTACCCACTGATGTTATGCCAGAAGATGGCATGGTGCCAGTGTGTGTGTGTTTTAAAGGCATTTAAAAAGTATGCAGTTTAAGGTTAACAATATTATATATATAATGTGTATACACAACAGTATAGTAGGCTATATATTAACATGAAAGGCCAACAAGCTAATATAAAAAATTCTTTAAGCAAAAATATCTAGAATTATTTTTTTTGTGATTTATTACATTAAGTTGCTATTAACTGTATTTGTTAATATGGTAGAAAATACATATAATTGTAATAGACATACAGGATCGGAGACATCGTCTGTATTATAATATTATTTGGTATCTGGTTAAAAATATAGCCAAAATCAATAAATCCGCATGTCAATGATGACAATTTCCATCGGTGTAATGGTCTGAATCACATACCAGTAGAATCTGGACTCCTCCGGATGCTGCAGCGGATACCGGAGTCTTTGAGCAAAGCTGCAATGCGCCTTAAAGGACAGAGCCCACACAACGACCACCTCTGAGATGAAGCAGACCATTACTGATAAAATCCCATCGGGCCATTAGTATTCACATCAAAGAATCGATGATTTATAAAGGCCTCGCGATTGTCAGACCGAGAAAATCATTCTAGTGTTGACATCATACACCTCCTCGCTCGCTCGCTCGCTCTTCCTGCCAACTTGCAGCTATTTACCTGACCAATTGAGTTGCTCTGATCGAGCCCTCGGAGCGGCTGGCCAATAGCCGCGCAGTGCGCTGAGTGGTGAGACGTACAGAGCTACGCGCGCTGCGCGTCTATTGGTCAGGCGAGCCGAGGGCTCGAGCAGAGCGACTCAATTGGTCAGGTGAAAAGGTGACCCGTGCTTGGTTAAGAGAGACGCGTGACGCGTCATCGAGCTCAGGAAAGCAAACAAGTGCGCCGTATTTCGAGTTCGCTTAATGGGAAGTAGTCAAATGTTTTACAGTGAAGTACGAATTAAATCAAATTATGATATTAAAACATCATTTTGGGGTAGTGACTAAAGCAAAACTGTCTTACTGTAGTGTACAGTATGTGTGCCTACACATTCTGGGCATGTTCTCAACTAAATCATGAAGTATCCACCTGGGATGCATTTTAAACAGTCTTGGAGGAGATCCCATTTTATTCAGAATATGCCAAGAATCCCTCTTGACTACATGTCCTTAAGCATTAGCTTATATTGTAGATCAAAACGTTTGAAAGAATATGAAAAACAAACTTAAAAACTGCTTGGTTTTCCTGTATGCAGGACGTCTTAAAAGTGTTTAAAATTCATTATTTTATTTGGAAAAACAATCCTTTACCATTTTTGACAAAAGAGAAGACAACAAATCATAGCATTAGATTTATATTTATTGCACATGATTTTATTACAAAATAAGCGTTATAAATTTGCATTATAATAAACACTGAGCACATGAAACAACACTATTGTATTTGCCACATAAAAATTAATTCTGATAAAAAGTAGAAAAGTTGTTTCTAAAGTAAGTGTACAAAAATACTCCAGCTGCATCATCAGTAATTTCATGGCTATCTGTAAACTTACAGATAAATGTGTTCACTTTCAGTTCACAGTTTTAGGCAAGATTGGAAACTACTTGGAAAGTGGGGTTTTGATACCAGTTTTTTACAGTAATTTCACTGTTTTTAACAGGTTTATGTACTAAAGTTACTATTCCCTTAAAGAAGCCAATAACATTTCTACCCAGGAGTTCTTAGCTGTCCCAGACTCCTTGAGTGACTGTTACCAGCCTCGAGTGGGTTTCCACGTGCCCATAATCCTCCCTTTAGAATGGACAAAATAAACTGGATGCATCATAGCTGTGGCACAAGCCTGTCAACAAAAGACCAGAGTAAACAACAAGGGAATGTTTAGGGTTTGGGGAAAAAACAATGCTAATAACAAATATGTTATTCTTGCATCTTGTTGGGGTGCTGAAATTTGTGAGAAATAAAAAAATGTTTGATTTTAAGGACAAATGTAGTTGATTGTGATGTAAAAGAATCTGCAAATTATAGACCATCTAAACAGATCAAAAAATGTTCATTGAAACTCACATGGTAAGGCATGAGTGAGAGGAGTGACCCAAGGGGGAACTGACTGAAGTCCAGTTTTCCAGAGATGGACTCCACCCTGCCGTGTTCCTGAGTCATAGACAGCAGCCTGCAAAACAAACAACTCTCTTCAAACTATTTATAGACCTTGGAATCATCTGACTCATAATACTTTCTACACCCACGAACACAAAAATAATCCAAAAACACACAAGACTCTTATATGACAGTACGTACTTAATAACACGCAAGACTTAAAATAGTTAACCCAAAAATGTAATTAGCTATAAAAAATGATTAATTTACAACTTTATTTAGTTACTGCATGCCTTTCGCAGACACTTTGATCTAAAGCAAATTACACACTGTATTAGTTCATGTTTCCTAAGAATCAAGTCACTGACGCACCAGTTAAGCAACAGGAACATTCAACTTCCAAAACAAAATTTTAAAAACATCATTTAGACAACTGGCTAAACAAAAGGTCATAATCCTTTAACAACTTAACAGTAATCTGTATTGTGATCCCAGTAAAAAGCATCACAATGTCTCTTACTTCAGGTCTGGGTGCCCTTCGATAATACAGTAACCAGTTGGTAAACGTCCCCCACCATCATGACTCAGTGCTGTCCACCCACAGTCTACCAGTAGCTGGTTTCTGTGTGGGTAGTGACCTATGACCCTCGTCAGAACCCGTACTGCAACATCTTCGAGTCTACAGGATCCAATGAGAGACTGCTGCACATCTAAACAGATATTCAATGTGATGATGCTGTCAACCTTTACTAATATTTGAAAACAAGGACAAGACTCAACATAAACTGATCAAAAATCGGAGAAAATGACACTGCAACACAGACCATAAAATACATAGTTCCCAGGATGCACCTCACTTAACATGGCCATGTCTGGGACTGGGTGGCTACAGGAAGGGGTGGAGCCTATGCTGGATTTGGGACTGTGTATTCCAACAGCCTGCAACCTATAGTGAATAGAATTGTTTTAATAAAAGGTATTATGCATTCACATGCATTGAATATTTTTAATCATGAGTTGACACCTCAACACATCTTTACACTGGTGTGCGTTTTAAAGTGTGCATACTTCTCCATGAACTGCATTGTGAATGTTGTAGTGTTCTGAGCAACAGCTTTGATTTGCTCCTCTCCTTCACAGCCGTAGGTGTTTCCACAATGGGCGTAAATTCCTGTGAGCTCCACCCCTGCCGTCTCCGAAATCTCCTGGGCAAGCTGCAGTGCGGCTGGGTCGTAATGAGGGATGCCCGCTTTCAAACCAAAAACAAGACCAAGCCAATTTATCAATAACCTTACTGCAGTATCTGACATCATCCTGCTGTATAAACAAGAACTTTCGACCGCTTCATTTTGATTTTACCATGTTTGATAAACTTGGATATTCTTGGATATATTACCTCTCCCATTGTTACAGTCCAGTTTCATCCACACACTCCAGACTTTCCCCTGCTTCAGTGGTCTCTTCTCTAGTTCCTGTAAGGCAGGACGGTTGTCCAGCAGTACATGGAATAGAGAAAGCCTTTCTGAAAGCTCAGCACAGCGCTCCACTTTATCAAATGGCAGTGGGTATGCGTATAATATATCATCATAGCCATTATCTGCGTAGAAGGACGCCTCAGCCAGAGTAGACACCACAATGCAACGTCGAGAGCCTCCAGTCATGATGTCTGCACATTCCCTGAAGACAACAGATTTTAAAGTTTTGTTGTACACTAGCTGCAGACAGAAGTCATCTGAAAATCTAAATAAGAACTTAAATGGATTGTTCACCCAAACCTGTATTATATTATATTATTATTATATTTTAAATCATTTTCATAGTGCTTGAAAGTGTTTTTGCTTTTAAGTAACTGTCATTGAGTCTTTAAAATAAACTCTTTAATATTATAACTGCAGGACAAAGTTTCAAAGCTTCAAGAAAGTAACAGATTAAAAATAAGATAAAAGCATGGAGCATTTTTTAAGAAAAACAAGGCAATTTTAATGTAGCATTTGTTTCATAATAAAAAAGACGAATAAAGAGGTGGTGATAATCCTTACAGAGTTTTGTGCGTTTTCATGTGGGGTCGCAGTTGCACCCCAAGCTTTTGGAAGCGGTCCAGCATTGCTTGAGCATTTCTTTTCACTATATCCAGGTCAACAATAAGTGCTGGAGTACAAAGGTCTTTGGTGAACCCAAGCGTGGACATGATGCAAAAACTATTACATTAAATACAACAAAACATATAGAACTTAGACATAAAAGAAACGTGCGTATGCAGTAGGTTATACAAAAAAATTATTTTTGCAAACATCATATTACTGTATAACGTCAAACTCTAAACACTATTTAAATCCCGTTTTAAATAGGAACGCAAAATTATGCGGTGTACATTTGCATGTTTTGCAACTGATGTATTTCAATCAGAGTGTGTTAAAAACTCGACTCCCAATTTCTACACTTACCACCAAGCAACGTCTTCAGCTCAGTGAGTTCACACCATAGAGGTTCACACAGGCAAGAACGTACGGCAGCGTGAAGCCAGAAACACAAGACGTGAAAAATGCGTAATATTTCAAATTTAAAGCTCATGACAAACTTCGCGGAAAATATGTGAACGATTGAAAGACACACCTGATGAAAAGCAGCCTATTGGAATATTATTAGAATTTTTTTGTACTTTTTTCGATTGTATATAGACTTTTGTGGCTCGAACTTAAACATATATTTGTTGTTATGTAGAACTAAAATAAAGAGATATACAGAAAACAATCTAATTTATGATTAATGTAAAGTTTTACATTCCTAAATGTAAGAAAATATACAGTTATCTTGTATTTCATGAAGTTTTAGTATGAAAGCTGACAGGACTTTTAAGTCGCAAAGCTATCAGAGCTGTTGGTTCATTCATTGTTGATTTATTATCAGGAACCTCTTTGTGTATTTATAGTATTGTGCAAATATCTTGTTTGCTATCGTGAATAATTATACTAGTTGCATACATATTATTATGTACCTCAATGTTTTAAGGCATGCAAACGAGTGCAAGGCAAGTTCAGACGTTCACCGATTGTGCTCGTTGGCTCATGCAGAAGCAGCGGAGGATTGTGCTGGGTCATCAGAATCTTAAAATAGCCTGATGTAATAATAATAGATTGTCTATTGAAATATTGAGGTAGATGCCTAAAGGTAAAGATCACTCATGCCTATTCGGTCAATGCAGAATTGAATGGTGGTACAGTGTAGATATTTTAAATTAAGTCTGGTTTGGTTGAATGTGCAGGTTGTTTTAAATGTAAAGTTACTATAAAGCTAATCAAGACACATCAGAGCTACACCACATTATCTGGCAGAGCTTCAGGCCCTTTGCTAAATGTTTTTGCATGGTTCTCTTTCGTTTCGCTCATGTAAAGCAGAAGCTGATGACAATCTACAGCTAAAAGCTGCTTGTGGAGAAAATCATTCACCTGAGACCCTTAAATATTTAACCTTTAAAAAGAACTTGATTGTGAAAAGAGATAACGGCATGACTGTTTTAAAACAGTGTAGCCTATAAACACACACTTATAAACATAGCTGTTAACATTTATAAACAAACAAATCCACCTCCACAGTATTTAAGTTTGTGATGCTGAACATAGCAACTCTGTGGTATGATGTGGTGAAGAATTTTACCAAGATTGTGTCAGTTTTCTATGCAAGTTGTTCTTCATATTGTAGAAATCTGGTCAAATACGACGGGCTACTGCCAAAATGAAACCCATGTGTAACCATTAGATGGCGCCAACATCACACTCCACGCATTGGAAATAAACAGCTTTTTTATTTAAAACTCAGAGCTTTCAGACAGACATTTAAGAGGTGTCAGTTTTGTCTGAGAAAACACAGACATAACGTCTGCAACAACAGACATATCGCTATTTACTAGCAAAGACACCGGGCTACTAAGCAACAGGTGCAAGCCGTGACCAGGCATGTCTCATGTAGCCCCCTGCAAACTGTATTAAGAACCATACAAAAAACACAAATTCATTAAAGACAGTGGCTTAAGAACACCATAACACATACAGGACATTTCGCTGAGCTTCTTACCTTCAAACAGGTTCTGTTTTATTGTGTTTAGTTTGTAGCTTGTGGCTTTGCCAGACAAAACTGTACCTTTATTTATAAATGTGCAAACGTATGAGGACCAGGTCAAGAAACCGTAGGGTTTGGGGTTCATAGCTCAAAATAACCTTGTACTGAACACTTTTCACATTTTGTCCTTCCTATACTTATAAAAGCCAGCATTCTTCATAAAGAAAACACAAAGCATATAACGTCTTTCATTGCAGTACACCTCTACCACATTCAGAGCGCCTATGAGAAGCCCCTTCGGTGATAGATGAAGGACGGAGAAAAGAGTTTCTTTCCCTCTTTCCCATTCCTCTGTCAGCAGCAGGCGATAGGATTCTAGAAGTTCATTCTGTCCACTCCATTCAATCCTTGTTTACTAACTAGGCTCAGACGGTCGGTTTAGTTCCACTTTTACACCCTTTTCACCTGCACCTAAAAGACAAATACAGAGAAATCTGAATGTCGTCATAAAGAAGATTATTATTCACTTTTCTGATAACAGCAACTATAAAGTAATAGCAGTTTTCTTAGGGGAGAAGAGATATATTTAAATTTTTATAAACATTTTCAAATAAATAAAAAGTGTAACTGGGTGCATATGCATTATGAATAATGCAATATATTTATACTCCTTTAAAAGATAAAAATACATAAATGTCAATTTTGTCAACTGGCATACACCAGCATGTAGGTTAAAAAATCATAAATCTATAGATGCTCTACAAAAATCTCTAGATAATACACACACAGATGACATTTCGTCCAGAACCAGCACAAACAACTGGTCATGTTTGAGCACATTGAGCGCTTTATCTCACCTGTTAGATATTTCTCTTTAGCTCGAGCTCGTTCATCAGCGTCAAAATACCACACTGTTATGGCATACCTGCACCCAAACCAGCATACAATACATCACATTCATGACACACACACACGAGCACACGTGTAGAAGAACAAGTGGCTGTTACAATTAGTGCAATTTGTCATCATTATCGCCACTGACCTGGTCGCGTACGCCGGCTGAACCTCGTGTGGGTTCCGTCTGTCTGACCAGAAGAATAGAAGTCTGTCGAACTTGGGCTCAATGTCTGCAAACTGAGCTGTTCCCTCGGGAAAGATCCGCAGAAGTCCACCATGTTCCTATAGAATGAGCAGAGCAGTGGAAGATGAGGTTAAATCCTTCATATAAACAACATACCAAAATATTTCTGTTGAAGCGATAGTTCACCCCAAAATGAAAATTCTATCATCATTTACTCACCCTCTTGTCATATTAAACCTGTGTGACTTTTATTCTTCCACAGAACACAAAAGAAGATATTTTGTAGAATTTTCAACATTCTTTAAAATATCTTCTTTTGTGTTCTGCAGAAGAAGGAAAGCCGTACAGGTTTGACATGACAAGAGGGCGAGTAAATGATGATAGAGTTTTCATTTTGGGGTGAAATAGCTCTTTAAGGTTACCTCATTTCAGAACTTAAATCTGTCTCAGGACAGCCCTGTCTAAAGGAGAAACTAGGGTTTGATCAATGCCAACCGACTGATGCTTTTGTGTTGATGCGAAATCGATACGTTACGCAACAAACAGCTAGGGGTGACAATGATTTTGCTATAATTAAATATAAATGACTTGCTTTGGCACTGTAGTATTCTTTAGTACTAGAGTACTAAAGTGAATGAATTTTTCTTTTAATGTTTTCAGACTATTTGGAAATTCTTTTTGAACTAACTAACTCTCCCCCTATAGTTCCTATATCACACAGCTTTAGGCCAGCTCCCTCTTTATTAAGTACTTCAGATGTTTACACGTGTCTTACGTGCAAACACCCTGAATGGTTTTCACAGCCGGTCGGAATGTTCGAACGCAGGAGCTGTAATCTAGCATGTGACTGGGACGGTGAAGCGGAGGAAAGTGTCGTGTCTACTATAATCGAATCTTATCATCAGAGCTCTATTATGAGAAAATATTATTGTTGAACATTCAGAGTATGGTGGTTTTTCTATGATATGGTAGTTATTTTATATTCACTGTTTTTAATTCATAATTCACTAATAATTCACTGATATAACAGTCACTTTATGCACACTTGTTATAGGCAAATGTAGGCCTCAAGTAAAGCACATGAGAACACAGAACACGTACTGCACGTATGCCATGTACACAGAATATATTTTCATTTGTTTAAATCAGTAACACACACACACACACACACACACACACACACACACACACACACACACACACACACACACACACACACACACACACACACACACACACACACACACACACACACACACACACACACACACACACACACACACACACACACACACACACACACACACACACACACACACACACACACACACACACAACATTGAGCTAAGTGCACGAAATCCAGAGTCAGTGAGAATCATGCTTCAAGGATACGTGATAAGGCACCATTGAAAAGGCGTAGGACGGATTGGGGAGAAGCGCATGATTCCGGACAGTGCCGGCCACAGTTAGATTTTAACAAAGGGAGACTAAGATTTAATGGTTGCAGGTGCTAAGGGGACGAACTAATGGGAAAAAGGTTACATCATGCAAAATGTGAGTGCCGAAGAATTACATCATGTAAATATGATTGGTGGGTGATGTGAGAACGCCCTGAAAAATCTGTATAAAAGATGTAGCAAAAGCACTGTTATTTTGGATGTGTTGGGTATTGTACTCAGTGCATCTCACTTTGTTGGCTCGAGCAAATAAAGCTTGACTTCTTGATATCTAGAACCCTCGTCTGCAAGACTTCTTTCTTTATGTTGGGAGAACGATTTACCACAACATGAGTTCCACAAACTCTCACATTTTTGTGGCCTGTTGTATTGAATGTAAGCTCAGATGTGAGTTTGAGCAGTCTACGTCAGATAAGACCAAACAGAAAAGAGCTTAAACAAATCACACACAGATGTAGACGCTGCAGGACCTTCAGAGAAGACACTCACCTTGGCATCCCAGTCTTTATTCAGGTAATATATGCATGTGACACATCTCCCGTCTCCGTTTGGGTTATCCACATGCCGTACGTACCCTGTCCCGTCGCCAGGGTAACATGCCACCATCGCCTGGAAAGAACAACAGTAAGGGTTGCTTTAGTAATGGACTAAAATAGCCAAAAAGAAGGACACATGATGACAGACGCCTGCTGTGCTGCAGATGCAGCACCATCTCAACAGGAAGTTAAATGAAGCGTTCCCTGAAAATTCACTCTCACTCCCTCATTGTGACTTTTTAAATGTGAATGTGCCTTTGATATTCCATTTGTGTTAGGGTTAGATGAAGGGCAGGGTCATATTTTAATAATATATGGTTGCTGTCCTTCTGAAACATCAGATATCCAAATTCGTTGTTTTGCAGGAAATGGAAAATACACTGTACTTTTTAAATGATTAAATATTATTACTTTTTAATGCTATGCACTGGTTAGATATTTGCAAAACCCAGTGACGAACATGAAAGGTGACTAATAATAATGACTAATAAAAAGTTTTTTTTTTAAATTCAATCACAAAATATGAAGATACAAGGCTTCAGAAGGACAGCAGTGATATTTAGGAGCAATACAATTGAGAAAAACAAACTAACTTTAAACATCTGTATTACAATAGTAACAATTCTTTGTGCAAATCAGTCTAATTTAATTTTTAAAAGTTTTAGTTTAAGGGGTAAATTATAATCAAGACAAAGTTTCTTTATATTTTGTATTGTACATATTTTTGCACTATGCAGTAATTTACAAGCATACTTCTGAATTCCACTGCGATATTGTACATAGCACAGATCACAACTACATGAATCCAAGTGAAAAAACCATAAGGTGATACAGTAACTGCTCAGCCCTCTGATGATTATATCTTTTAATCTTGTTGAATCTGGGTTATGAGGCTGAGGGAACAATGAAGCCATTGCTGTAGTTTTTCCTCTGGTGAGGTTTGTCCTTCCCCACTCTTCCTCTGCCTCTTATTTTAGTCTCCGGATTAACACGGAAAGTGTTATTCGACACGGAAAAAATAGCAGTGCAATTTTAGCACATAAATACATCCTTTACTTTACCAGGGAAGTGTTACAAAGGGTCAACAAATAGATAGAAGCAAATCCATCACCTCAAGACATGACCTGATAATGACTACTAGGGCAAACAACATGCACGTCCTTGTAATTAGAACTTTAAAAATAACTTGAAAAGACGGACGGCATAGTCCTCTAGGTGCAAACATGTCAAACTTTAAACAAGGTCATGACTAAGCTAACCTTCACCTTTAAATCATTAACAAAACAACTCAAATAAGCTTCAGCACCCTGAAAAACACTTCACAGAAACCTTTGCACCAGAGTCATGTTTCTGCAAACTGTACAAAACAACACAGTCAAGAGCGGCTCGCTGATATCGACCCCTCTGGGAACTTGCATTTACCCTCTTTTTTCATCCACTTCTGCACGTAGGCTCCTAAATCAGATCACTTCACTCACAGAACATGACCTTACACTCTATTTTTATGCACTACTAACACGTTAGGGGACTTTTAGTCCTTAACCTAACCATCTAACTCTTAACCGTACAGCATAATGTCAAAGGGACAGAGACAGCTTCCCCAGGGACACGAAATCCAGCATGTTTTCCACTCGGATTGTGTGTACGTGTGTGCCTTATCTGTGGGAGGGAGGCAGGCAGAGTATTTTTATAGTTGAAAAACAAGTTTTCTTCTTCCAAATACTGTACTTACAGTGCTCAGTGTTTTTTTACTTCAAGTTTACAAAACGAAGTATCTGCGAGATGTTTAAAAAAAAAATCGCTGCATAAGATATGCATTTTTAAAAACATGATAACATCTTGCACATTCTGCAAGAGGCAAGTAAACTTATGTGCAGAACTGTACATGCAAAACATGAAAACACACAACTTTAACATCTCTCCTCTCTAGCTCATTTCCTGAGGCCTAGAATTTCATATTAGATTTCCTGAGAAAGAGCGTCATCGTTCCAAGAGAAGAGACGGCACATGAGGAAAGCAACACATGCTGGGAAAAGCTCTAAAAGCCGGGTACACGGGTTAGCGGTGCTGGGGTGTGGCCAACGGTAAATCATTCAGCTCAAGTGGAAAAACGGGAATGCGAGGGTCAGAAAAAGGCCAAGCCAGGGTCAGCTAGACAGATGACGAACGCTATTGTTATCCTTTACGGTTTTGCTCATCAGCCGTTTTCAATCTCCAGTTGCATCTTGGTTTCTTGGTTAAAAAATGCAGTGTTGTACATTTTATACATCTAGGACTATTTGATTATACACAAAAAAGAAAACTGAATATGCAAACACAGAAACTAAAACTGACAGGATTTCATTTGGCCCTAATGTTTTCAGCCGAGACCTGCAGCCTGCAATGGCACGCAATGCACAACAGACCACAATACATGTGACGACATTTGAACTGAACTGTGTTTTCCTGGCGGCAGGTGCAAAAGCAACGGACGACGTAAACAAAGGACGAAGGGTGAGCGAGAGCATGCTTCGGCCAGAGAGAGAGGCAGATATACTGAGGAAAACCAGAGACAAGCCAGAACAAAAAAGCGAGCTGAGGGCATTGACGCAATCCGTGCGCCCCCCACGTGAATGGGCCAGCGGAGATAAGGGTGAAATCGCTCAACGGCCCTTCAATCATTCAGGTGGGGGTGAGCGTGAGCGCCAACTGCGTCAGAGAGTGAGCGGAGTGCAGGGCATGCTGGGTTGACAAAACAACCGGGCAGGCAAGGGTGGGTGGGGGCCAAGTAGCGTGTTTTGCGTCAGGATGCCATGTCACCACTGTGTCCCATCATCGCTTTAAAAGATCCGTGAGAAGAGGGTGGGGGAGTGTAAGGGATGTCACGATCCAACAACATAAAGAACATTTGAATCAGCGACTCAGTGAGTGTATGTGTAGCATCCGCTATCCACCTTTTCATTGGACCTGCAATTTGGTCAGTTATTCAAAGAGGCGGCTGGTTTACATTTTCAAGGTTTCACATTCCGTTAGGTGACAGTAGTAATGTAAATGTTTAAGTAGAAATTTGCAAGTTTAATAAAATTCACATATGGTTTAATATAAACTTTGCACTGTAGTAGATTACAAAATACAGGAGTTGACAAATAAACCACACGTGTCCTATGGTGTGTGACAGCAAAAATTGTCCATCCAAAGTTGCGAATTTAGCTTATGCGCAAAATTGGAATATTGCATACAACATTACTTTTGTGCTTTTGTGGATGCCTGTTGTTTGTGAAAAGCAGTCATGGGAGGCAATTACATAAATGCTTTGTCGACTTTGCTCAGGCATTTAAAAATGACCATAACAACATTTCAGATGCTGTGTAACAAGATCAGTACTCTGGTTAGTCAGGTTACGCCATCTTAAAGTGCAGTTACATTACTTTTTGGAAGAATTTATTCGGCAAATGCGTTTCCATCTCCCATATTCGCATGAACCCTTTTTCACAAAAAAAGAAAAACTACCTCAAGCGAGTGACATTTTGCATAATAAATATAAATATTAACAATGTAAAATCAAATTATATTAACAGTTTGTTTTCTACATTTCAACCATAGGACACATGGTACTTAACTAACAAGTTGCAGTATAGAATGCATATTTAAAAGAAACCCAAAAATGACAATTCAGTCACCATTTATCAATTCAAAAGCATATTTCTAAAAAGACAACTTCTTCAAGAGAACATAAAAGATGATTGTAAGCAGAACAACCAACTAATACTAAAATAAATGGGTAGTTTACCCAAAGATACAAATTCTTTCATCATCTACTCACCCTCATGTCATTCCAAACCTGTTTGACTTTCTTTTCTTCTGTAAAACACAAAAGAAGATATTTTGAAGAACATTGGACCCCATTGACTTCCACTGTATTAACAAAACCACTGAGACATTTTCCAAAACATCTTCTTTTGTGTTTTACAGAAAAAATATATACAGGTCATATACAGGTTTTGAAAGACAAGAGGGTAAAATAATGACTACAAAATTCTTATTTTTGGGTGAACTTTCCCCTTTAACATTTAAAGGTTCTAGCTTACTACTGTGCAGGTTATCTTTGCACAGACACAACAGGTTGATATGTTTTTCTACTTCTATCAGGTCCAACAATTTGTCTAAACAACTGAGGTTTTAAATATTTTCCTTGCATTTTCCTAAGAGATGTTTTCCCCCTTTGTTAGTGTGTGCGCCACATTTGGCCTGACACACAGCTGTACTTTATAGTAAGCAATGCCTGGCTGATATTAACCTTAGCTGCTGGACTTTAGCCAGACAAACTGCATTCTAGTAGTTGAGCTACGTGCAGAGCGTGCCACTGCGCTGTGTTTCCTGCCTTGAGACTCTGACTGACTTACACCTCACTGCAGCATTGAGAGACAAGCTTAGCTGCTTTCACTGAGATTGAAGGACTGCTTCCTTAAATCCATTTACATAAACCACAATGCACTTACTATACAGCATACAATCCAAATTTATAAAGCATCCTATGTGCACTGGACAAACAGTGTGGCAGACATTGTTATAGTCGTTCATTTTATGTCACCCTGGACAACCAAATCAGCCCTAAGGGTCCATTTTTTTTTTTAAATAAATAAGCTTTCTATTGATATATGGTTTGTTAGGATAGGACAATATTTGGCTGAGATACAACTATTTGAAAATCTGGAAACTGAGGATGCAAAAAAAAAACGCCTTTAAAGTTGTCCAAATTAAGTCCTTAGCATAGCATATTCACATACTCACAAAAGTAAAGTTTTTATATATTTACGGTAGGAAATGTACTAAATATCTTCATGGAACATGATCTTTACTTCATACTGTATCTTAATGATTTTGGGCATAAAAGAAAAATCGATAATTTTGACCCATACGATGTGTTTTTGGCTATTACTACAAATGTTCTTGTGCTACTTAATGGTTTTGTGATGCAGGGTCACATATATGTTTACACTTACAATGCGTTTAAGGCAACAATGTGCTACAGGTGTTTTAAACATCAGATTTCCTCACCCACACTCCAGTGATAAACAAACTCATAAGACCTCTGTTGGTGGCACGCAAGCTTTCCTGGCATAAAATATCCATGAGTCAATAAGGACATGGTGAAATGTTATAGCGCCCGCCCCGGGTGGCAAGGAACAGAATGAGCTGTAGATGCTCAAAAACGGCTCAGAGAGTTCTGATCCAGTGTCATGTAAACTTTATCTCTTGTCAGTTCATTTTCTTGTATTTGCTCTCACAGCGAGACAGCAAAACCTTTTGACTATTAAGAGACATTTACACTTAGTCATTTAGCAGACGCTTTTATCCAAAGCGATTTACAGAGAGATTAGGAAGCAATAAAGCTATATGTAATACAGGGGCAATAATACAATAAGTGCTAACACCAAGTTACTAGTTTCCACAAAAGCCAGAACACTACTTATTGATAGAAAGAGATAGAGGGTTAGTTAGTTTTTTTATTCATCAAGTATTCACAGAAGAGATGTGTTTTAAGATGTTGTGAGAGATGTGGTTGATCAGACAGAGTTTGGAAGGCTGTTCCACCAGCAAGGAGTTGTGTAGGAGAAAGAGCAGGAAAGTGATCATCTGCCATTTTGAGAGAGCAATACAAGACGGCGCGCATTTGCTGAACGCAGGGATCTTGTTGGAGTGTATGAAAATATGCCGGTTCAGAGCCAGTGATAGTTCTGTAGGCAAGCGTTAGTGACTTGAATTTGATACGGGCTTCGACCGGTAACCAGTGGAGAGAGCTAAAGAGGGGTGTCACATGAGCCCTTTTGGGATCTTGGAAAACGAGCTGTGCTGCTGCATTCTGAACCAGGCAAGGAGAGAATTGCAGTAGTCCAACCTTGAGATAACAAGGGCCTGAACAAGAAGCTGTGCTGCATGCCCAGTGATATAGGGTCTAATCTTTTCACCTTGGTGGTAAAGAACGATGTTTTAGACCTGGTCTGGAGGACAGAGGACAAAGGTTGTCTAGACAGGATCTAAGTGTTGAGCATAAGGTGTCAGTGGCAGCATCAAGACATGTGAAGTGTGAGGGAAAAGAGGATGCCACCTTAGAAGAGAAGAGAGCGGAGGTGACGTCTAAAATAAACTGGTGGTGGTGTGGGTGTAGTGCATGAGGGAATGAGTAGATTGAAAGTGATGAAGAAGTGATCAGAAATGTGAAGAGGTGTAATTATAGTGTTGTCTGTGGTGCAAATACAAGCTGGTTTCCCGATCTGTGAGTAACAGTTTAAAAGAGACGACAGTAAAGTACACAAAACTTTTTTAAGGACTGAATAAATAAATTACCTATCAAAAAAAGTCTAGGTCTGTTCTATCTTTCTAAAATAATAAACAATATATTTACTATCTTTGTTCATGCCTGATTCTTCCCTCTTCATTTTCTTTCGTCTCGTCGGCTTCTCCTGTAATCGACTGTCTTCGCTAATGTCCAGATATATGCAGCGTCTCTGATCCTGAACTAAAAAAAAACATTATAAAATCACAAAGCACCTTTATAGTTTTATATCAATACAGAACATAAACATTTTCTCCGTTCATTGTGTCTTACGTAACAGACTTTTCCCTCCAGCTGATTTCACGTTATACACCTGCTGGGTATCCCGAATTATCCTGGTGGACATCTGCAGCCACAGGAAGTTCTATCATCTCCCATAATGCATTCTGGTATTCACACACTACAACATCCGGTTTGCTGTATAATAACAGTTTGGAAATGCCTTTGATTCGATTGAGCGTACTTGTATAAACTATATCTTTATTTTATTTAACAATATTCTATAGACATATTAGAGATGGAAGATGATGCTTGACTGCTCAACCAACTTCACAGGCTAGTCAATTAGAAAGGTTGATCTACAGTAGTGGACATAGGTGACGTCCAACTTTGTCATCTATTTTTTTTATTAAGTATAATGCTTTGTGCTTTGAAAAGAACTTAAAGATGCAACAAATAACAACATATAACCAAATCTTACGGAGTCAAGCTCAAGGAAAATGACCAATCTTTAATAACATTAATAAAACTCTAGTAAATGTGTTTTTCTTGACCTTTTTCATCAAATAACATTTTTCCTGATATCCTGTAGTTTGCCTTTTCGCCAAACAATGTTGTCCAATAAATACCTTAAACATTTAGGCCTGGTTTCACAGACAGGGCTTAGCTTAAGCCAGGACTAGGCCTTAGTTAAATTAGAATATTTAAGTCACTTTTATAAAAATGCCTTAGCAAATAACATTACTGGTGAGGATCTTGAGACAAATCAATGGCATTGACATATTTTAAGATTTGTCACCGCATGTTATTATAAGTAAGGCAACTCAGATTAGCATTTTAGTCTGGGACTAGTCTTAAGCCTGGTCTATGAAACCGGGCCGTAATCTTTTGTCCATTTTGTAACCCAACACGTGGTTTAATGTAACCTGAGGGGGCATTCAAAGCAAATATTGTACAAATATGCCCTTCAGACATAACTTTTGGCTACTTTTATAGGTTGACCTGTTCTTACAATACCTTGCAAAATCTTGACTATTTATTTTATTGTGGACATTTTGGAAAGTTTTAGCATTTTGTAATTTGCTGAAAACGTGTTTTTGCTGTTTGCATGGAAAAACCTTGAAAAATACAGTACATCTCTTTAAAGTACCACTACTATATCCTTACACATTCAGAGTACACAATCTTTCTAACAAATGGCTTAAAAAAAAAGTTATGCACCTTTTTACTGTAGCTCAGTGGTAAGAGCATGGTGCTAGCAGCACCAAGGTCATGGGTCCGATCCCAGGGGATTGCACATACTCAAATACAAATGTATAATGTGTATGCAATGTAAGTAGCTTTGTATAAAAGCGAAAAAATATATTAACATTGAAAAACAATAGTTATACTCCAGCTGTAAGCATGTTTCTCTTTCAATATAGCCTACTCGATTTATCGACAGACTAATCCAAGGTGTACGTGACTGATCAGTGATAGCCTGTGTGGGCAGAGGGAGAAAAAGAAAAGAAAAAAAAGAGAAAGGTTGTGCATGCTTTCCAAGGTACCATGACAAGTAAAAGGAGTCTGTATCAAGAGTGCTATAATTTACGAAACTTTTAACAAGTCTTCAAACAAGCTTCATCTACTTCGCATTCCATATAATGCACGTATATAGAGGCACACCATACTATGTGACCTAAGCCGAGCACACATGCACATCTACAATAGTAAGGAACTTATGCCAAATCTTGCTTAACCTGTACATAACACTTGCACAAGCAAAGTCAAAATGTATCACATTTTCAATAGGGTCTCTCTGTGTGTGTGCATGTTTACAGCAATAAAGAAAGGTAAACGATTTTCACAAATGTCGGCTGCATCTGACAGCAGCTGGTGGTCGTAAGCGTTCTCCCCCAACCTGGGGAAACGTGAGAGCCATGCTGGTTGTGGGTAACTGAAAGGCACTATCAGTAACATAGGTTGTGGCTCCACAGGAAGCTACTGTTTTTAAAAAACGGTCAGCTTGACATTATTTGTGAGTGCAGAGAGTTCAAGAACAATAGAAAAATGTAGGGGAGAGACCTGAGCGTGCTACTGTTTATTCAAGAGTTTAATATGTGAGACAGTGGGGTTTCCAAAACCTGAAGTCAGAGATTTTCAGCACCCACTCAACTCAGTTTTGTTCAATTTAGGTGATTCAGGTGTTAAAGTACAAATGCTGGTTCATCCATGTCAAATGCACAGTGACATATTTACACCACTTGTGTGAGAACACTTATTACAACCATCACGGCTTTGCTAACAGTATAAAGAAAACCAACACCTACAATTGTGATGGTATTGTATTTATAAATGTGTGAATATGCGATCAGCACTTAAAGTATTAAAAGTGTTGGGACTTGTATTACGCACACACGCCTGCATAAGCACAGGTGAGGACACGTCTCTGCATCACCTAAGGATCAAAGGTGAGGCCTCACAACAAGTGAAGCAGCACGGATCTCAGTTAAACCTAATCTGTTCACAGAAAAACGTGTTAATGTGCCTTTCACCTGATGTCCCACCGTATGTCAAACCCTCGTGGGAATGCACGCGTGCATGTATTATACAATGTGATGGCTGTCGTTATAAACTTTTGCTTTCGACGTTAACGGCAAGAACAACACTTTCAGGCTGTCTCATATGCTCGATCATCAAGTAGCCTCTCAGTGTCTCTTACCTTCGTTCTTCCATTGATCCTGTAGTTGCCCAGTTTACCGTTACAGTGTCGGATCAGATCGTCCATGCGGCTCATGAGAAACGCTATGCGCTCACAGCCCGGCTCCTTCCCTTCCACCCAGGTTATCTTATCCCCCCGTATGTCCTTAGACGAATCGCTCCTCTGACTGACCAGCTGTCCATCAGTAAAGCCTCCGGTCTGGTACAGGGCTCGCACATCCTCCAGAATGCTGCTTCCGATCTCATCTCCGATGAAGTTGTCCACCACGCAGATGCCGTGTTTGTTCATGCACGGCACGATATAGTCCACAGCCAGTTTCTGAGGAGAGGACCTCGTCTGTCCGTTGGGCTTCGAGGTGTCCGGTTTAGCGTCAGACGGGGTATCCGAGTCGGTGGCGGACTTGATAAAATCTTTCTCACATTCGCCGGCAGAGGTGACGGCGGCGGAGTTACTTTGAGAAGTGCTACATTGTTGTGAATGTTCGGAAGTGTTACTTTGTATCTCTCCGCTTTCTTTGGCTCGCGGTTTCGCGGTGTCAGTCTGCAGCTGCTGCTGCTTGTCGGCCTTTTTGCACGCTTGCTTGTGTTTCTTCCAGTCTTGTCTCTGGTGCTCTTTACTGCAGTAGAACGAGCTGCGACACCCTCCGCACTTCATAAGGTTCTCCATTTTCCCGCAAAGCTCGCAATTCTGCTGTTCTCTCTCCAAGCTCTCGCTTGACGTTCCTTCCATGTTTAAGCGAGCGTTATGTCCATGTAATAATACCACCGCTTACAGTAACACCCCGCAACTTTACCACAACAACCGAAATTGAAATTAACGCTGTCCCTGTGCCTCCTCCGCGTAGTTTCATTCCAGTGTTTACGGCCGGGTTTCTCGCCGGATTTGACAGAAAGAAACGTGACGCTCATATATTCCCAGGACATCTATATTTTGACACTTGCGGTGTATCGGCTCAAATCGTGGGTCTTCATGAAAGCGCATGGCGCCGGCCGTTCCTTTTCTTCTGAGCTCAGCGCACGTCAACCATTCGCGCATGCGCACTACTGGCATGACTCACATGTGCAACTTTGTCCGGCGAATCTGGATGACTGGAAATAAACAGTAACTGAAAATACTTTGCTAAAGAGATGAATCCAAAAAAAATATATATAAAGACAATAGTACACTAAGCACAACTACACTCCACACACCTGAAAATGTCGAATTGGGCAAAATAAGTACCAGAAGAGAATGCTGCAAAAAACAGTAGAGAATTTGATCAGTAGATAATTTGATTCTCAGTAAAGTCATAAACATTAATATTAAACTGTATTAGATAAGATTCCCTGACCACGTGACAACCATTAGATACAGAGTAATAGTAAACAAAGGTAATGTACTTCCATAACATTGAACACACAGATCCTGACTTGACAGCATGAAAGAAAGACTCTAGGCTAGAACTATAGTGTCAGGAGCATAGAAGTTGTTGTGGCAAATCGGCCTTCCAACGCAGAAAGATATCTCGTAGACAAGGGTTCCAGGTGTCAAAGAGTTAAAACTTTATTTGCTCGAGCCAACGAAGTGAGATGAGAACATTTGATATTACAGCATCTGACTCCTTACTTTATACAGAACTCTCAGGTTGTTTTTCACGTCAGTCAACAATCAGATTTTACATGACATCACTTTTTTTAATAGCCCATCCTCTTTGCGCTCACCGCCATTATATCTTATTCTCCTTTCCATTGTATCTAACTGTGAGCGCCATCCAGATATATATATATACGTCATGTGCTCTTTAACATAAGCGTTCCAAGTGCTGTTGAACAGATACATACATTTACTATTACCAGCTAGAAGCTGGGACATGACCAAATACATACATTTAATGTGCTCTTAGACTCACATGAGGCCTATCTATGGCCTATACATAAATGTGCACTACCGTAAAACCGTATTATATTAGAAAACCCACCATAAAGTCAGGGGTAGCCACATGGCAAACAATGCCAATTTAGAAGTGCACATCACACAGAGAAAAAAAAAACAGCATACAAAAACCAAAAGCATAAGTTCAGCTTCAGGGCAAAATCCAAAATAAGAGAAAGTCAGGATCCGCACATCGGGCTTTGACACACAACATGAGACTGTCATGTTATTTCACAAAAAAATACCTACACAAAAGATTCACTTAGACGTATGACTTTAAAATGAATTGTTTTTGTCCCATTTCTGCAGCAATAGAGATTCAAAAATGTATACAGATTTAGAACAACTAGAGAGTCAATAATTCATGACAGAATTTTCATTTTTGGGAAAAAATTAAATACATTAAATGTTCTACTTCATATAAGGTTGTTGTTTATGTAAATAGATATGAGAGAGTATCTGATTTCCTAACTTTCAATAAAGAATCAAACACAAGCTATTGTCACCTTAAAACCTCTAAATGACCCATATACTGTAAATTCTGTACCAGCAGTAAACATTCACCCTTGATCTATTGTCTTGAAAACAATAGTGGTGTTGAACTGACCTTGATAAACACACACATACCGGCCTTTTTTCCTCAACAAGCAGCATACCACATAAATTCCTGCCCCTATATTTACATTGTCTCCTTTACCAGTTTTGACTTAGTAGTGTGGGATGTTTTTCTGCGTCTGTGACTTGTTGTTTGAAGTGTGGACCACCTTCCCAGTTCCATTAGCCAAGAAACAACAGCTGGTGAGAAACAGGGCCAAAGTCTATTTCCCAGATGAAGTTTGATATTCTTGGCTGTCACACAAAACAATGTGTTGATGGAAGAAGAAGTCAGGTATGCTGTTTAACACTAACACACACGCTTTTATTGTATTTTTATTGTGGTAAGCATGTCATGTAAACAATGGAATTTGTCTCCCTACAGTTCTGCTAGTTTACAGATGAATTTGCACCGGATACATGGACACATGACCTTTGATGTCAAACACAACAGATAAAGGAAGTGTTTTTGTTTACTTTTCAAAGTGGATAAGCCCTTTTTATCCTAACTATACTGTTATATAACACTTTAAAATGGCTGGCTGCATTATTTATTTTTATTAAGCATTTTCCCCATTTTTCATTTCTGGGTTGCGACCCAACAGTTGAAAACCACTGGTTTAATTATGTCATGATCATGTCAAAATATAAATATTGCTGTCAGAGACTGATATCTATCAATGCCCACATGCATGAAAGCCAGTCGTGGCTAAACCAGGCAGCGCTGGCATCAAGAGGCGTTTATGAATGGAACCATGGCATGTCCTGCCCTGCTAAGCTGCAAAACAAAAATAAACAGTAACTAAACAAAACAAAAGTCTGACATAGTTTACAATCTCAGTGTAAGCATTGTGTTTGTCCGCCTGTTTGTCTGATTGTGAATGTTGCTGTAATCCAGCTCAGAGAGGTCCTTCTTCCAGGACTGGCCTAATGTCCCTATGGAGGGCTATCCCAAGCCTGAGGTCACTATACGGCTCCACCCCTTCCTTCATTTTTCTTGCTGTTATAATCTCAATGGATTTATTAAAGTGTTTATTGTCTCTGGGAATCTGACTGATCTTCAGCTATTAAGCTTCAAGATTAACCAAATTATTCCACAAGCAAAGAAAAAAGTATTAAGTAGTTAACAGTAAACCACACAAAATAGCTTTGATTTTAAATTTAATTTGACTTCTTTCTTTTTGCACTAGAGGTCACTGTATACTAAACTACCACACAGCCTTTCAGCTTTCCAAATACTTATTACTGCATTTTCTTCATTTATAAAAAAACATCAAATGCACATATTACGAAATAAAACCTATTAAATATGACTAAAATTATGTACATTAATATAAGATGCACCAAAAATCTATGAAGCTGGTCACCTCACGTGCACTAATAATAATCAGATGTTTTAGAAGTTTATGTAGTTTTTACAAAACAAAGATAAAAAACATTTAAACAAGCAAACCAAACACCAATAAAGCATAGTACAAACAAAACGTAAGGTGCCTGAGTTACTGTAACAGCATAATTCAGAGCTATGGTACAAGTGATGGTAAGATGTTGAGATGACCTCCAGCATTAAGTAGAAACATACAGTACATGACACAAAAATATCAAAATATACCAAAATATCATATATTGCTGTGAGTGCCTGTGTTTAATGTGTAAACATTGTCAGAACAGTTGTCCAAGACCATTGGGATAAAGAAAAACTCACGATTGCACCTTTAAATCACATTTCTTAATCTACAGGGATCGAAACAGTTCATGCTTAAATTCACCGCAGTAAAACGTCTTGAAACTGCAGCCTGGTCCTCACATACAATTTAATATGAAATCAGTAAATCAAGTTCATGCCTCAGAACATTCACACCCAGGGATTCAAGTGTGATTATAGCCATTAACACGCTGCTTAACTAGTCAAGTGCTTCATTTCTGCAATGATTTGATGGTTGGAGGGTTTGTGAGTTAAGAAGCATAGTCAGGGATGCAAATGTTCAATTTCTAGAAGGTGACATAATGAGGTGCACTGAAATATGTCTTCCTTTATTACAGTTTTCCTCTGTTCATTTGTCTATTTTAATTCCTGATATTGTGACCTGAAAAGAAGATCAATATTATTCGGAATTAGTGGCATTACCATGTGTTTACCATTTTATGGGGCTCATAGGGGAATGTCATGTTTCTTTCTCCTTTTCGTTTACCGACAAAAACAGGATGCCTTTTAGCACTACTGCAACACCGAGAATAGCAAAGAATGTTCATCCTATTTGTAATTTAGAAGGCATAAAATTGACGCATGATCTTTCAATGTTATCATCACAAGCACAGCCCATACACTGGATAAATCACCCTTCTATTCTTCATTAACAGTAGATAAAATGTCTACATAAGTATGTTGTACCATCAACATAAACAATTAAAACTATCATAATAAATAGCTGATTATGTAAACCATGCGCACCATAAGCACAAGACAGATCGTAGGTAGGTGTGGTTATACTGCCCCCTCCTGGATTCGAGAATATAAACAGGAAATAATCTCTTAACCTGTTGTGTTGTGTCTGTGACAGACCTCCTTGATACACAGCAGCAGCACAGCCTACATCTGTCACTCCTCAATAAACACACGAGCATGTCATCCCAAACCCGTTGTACCTGCAGGCCTTGTTTTACAAAGCTGGTAGATTCTTCATTTTATGTTCATGAAGATTATCGTCACTCATCATCTAAATCTTTAGCTTGTTCGCATTTGTACAATTGGTTTTGCTAGATGGCATTTTCTGTATGTGTGAGTGCGTTTACATAAACCGTCCTTGCGGCCAATAGCGTTGATCAATAAAATCACAGGATTTTACTTCAGTAACATAGACCTCGATCACAACAGCAATGTCCTGCACTGCAAAAAATGACTTTCTTACTTAGTATTTTTATCTTGAATTCAAGCACAAATGTCAAAAAATTCTTAAATTAAGATCCATTTTCTTAATGAGCAAAATGACCTGAGAAAATAAGTCTTGTTTTTAGACAAAACATATTAAATTTAAGCGAATTTATGCTTGAATTTATGCTAAAAACAAGCAAAAAATCTGCCAATGGGGTAAGAAAGAAAACGTAACCTTTTTCTTAGTCACTAAATTCAAGATTTTCTTACCCCATTGGCACTTAAATTGTATATTTTTTGTACTGAAATCAAGACAAACATAATAAGTAAGAAAGTCATTTTTTGCAGTGTGACTGCAGGGGTTTCTGAGAAATCGGTTTACCAGTAGAAGAACTGATTCTTACAAAGTTACACTATTCAACAAATAAAATAAATATACACTAAAATTCAACAAATAAAATGATTATACATTAAAATATTGATATAAATAAAATATAAATAGTTAATAGGATGTTAGTTCTTATACAGACGCTGAGCATTACAAGTTAAGCTTCTTCTTTTCTCTGACACATCCATAACCTTTGGTGTGTGTATTTTGCATCCATGATTGTGGATTTGAGACTTTTTGTTCTAAGCGCAAAAACCGTCAACAAAAGTTTCTTACTTTCCACTTGACATTTACAAATGCTGATGTGACAGCTGGCTGTGTGAACGTGTGTCTCTTAACAGAAAGGCTGGTCGCTGAGTGACTGTGTAGAGAAGTGACAGCATTCATTGTGTGGAAGTTCAGAGCCAACAAAGGGCACAGCGTACACACATGCATCTGGTCGGCTGTTTAAGTAAACACATCTCTGTTTAACACCTGTCAGAAATTGGCTTGGCGAACTTGCATGTGTGCGGGTGCAAAATGCAGGTTTTTCCTTATACATCAGGTAGTTCGGTGAACAACATGTAGCAGTTATTTTGTGTGTACTCGTGTTGGGCAGCCCATGCATGGCTAATACAGCCCTGTAACTGCATGAAAGTCACATTTTCACTGGCAGAAGATCAAATGCATATTGCATGACCCTTTCTCACGCAAGGCCTCAGTGCTGCATGTGTGTCAAGAAATGTAGATAATATGGCGGAGGGAATAAGAATCGGCGGAGACCGTGGAACACAGACAGTACACAGGATTAAAAAATAATGCGTAAGTCACATACATACGTAAAGAGGCAATGAACTGGAATGACCCAGAAAGTGTATAAGTGTGTAAATCAGTCACTGTGGTGAACGTCAAGCACATGAATCCACATAAACACACACGCATTATCCAAAGAAACAATTCAACATGTTATATTATATTGCTTTGCATTGCTGCTTTACCTACTTGCAGCAAATGTGACCTGAAATTGAACTGAAAACTGTAAACAACTGTAAACTTTAACGGTTATATGCTCCATATAACAAAAAGAAGCATTTGCCAGCATAAAATTAAGTGTAAATATCTTCCTTTAAACAAAACACGGAAAAAGCAACCAGACTCATTCAGACCTCTAGAAGACAATTCATTAAAGTGATAATAATTCACCCAAAAATGAAAATTCTGTCATCATTTACTCAAAACACAAAAGAAGATATTTTGAAGAAGTTGGTAACCGAATAGCCATTTACTTCTATTGTATGGACACAAAACCAATGCAAGTGAATGGGTGCCAGTTACCAACATTCTTCCAAATATTTTCTTTTGTGTTCTGCTGAAGAAAGAAAAGTCATACAGGTTTGAAATGACAAGAGGGTGAATAAAAAATGACAGAATTTTCCCTTTAACACACACTCTTCAGACTGACAATTTTACTTTTTTTGTTGAACATTTCCATGTGATTCTCATCACTTTGTTCATCCAGATGGAATAAACACCGGCATTGTCTATTAAATGAGCCAGAAGCGGAAATCGTAGACTTGTTTACCTTATCCTGTAGGCGTTAATTGTTGCCACATACGGCCAGTGACAGTTTTTGACTGACGGCTCCCCCACCACCACGCAGAGTTGGTTTTCTGTTCAGGCTAATCATCGCTTCTCATTCCTTGGGCTTGCAGACATCTTTGAGCCATGTTTAAAGATGAATAGCAAAATCGTCTGGAGAAAACGTAGCATTCCCATTCATCCAACCAGCTGTTGGATGGAACATGACCCTTGGGAAGAAAGACGGTTTTTAATCTGCCATCTTTGTGCATGGGCATTCAGTGCTGCATGCAGGTTTTAAGGAGCCAATTACCTGAGCTGTAAATGTCATGTGACTAATTATCTGGAGTCATTTTTGAATAAAAGTAAAGCAAAAAGTTTCATGATTATATGTGGTGTAACAATAGCCTTTATTGAGAAAGACACCTGGATCTCCAAGACAAAAGATGTTCATTACCTGGCATCAGGAGAACAAAGAAAACTCTCATAGTCTGTGATAATGGGTTTTGAATTTAATCCCAAATCGCTGGCGTTCTGTGTTCATGACAATCATGTATTGAGATTATTCTTGCATTATTTTTTAATTAAATGAGGGAGAAAACTCAAAGTAGTTTGGATTCCAGGTACTCCTAATGCGCTGTAACATGAATTAAAGGTTAAGATTCAAGTGCAGAGGTTTTCAAGAGCACATGAAACTGGCACACACACAAAGGTCAACATGTAGAGACAAATTACAATCCTAGACAGCCGAATCAGTCCAAATCCCAGTCCCAAGGCATTAACGTAAGGTTGAGATCAAACAAGAGGATATGAAATAACAAGGGATTTAGAGAATGCTCAGAACTGTAGTACTGAGAATTTAAGTTATAAACAAATAATACTAACAAGGCATTTTTAACCCCTTTCTGCGTGTGTTTACATGTGTAAAGTTTGAGCAGGACAGGATTTTGGGAGGAGAGTGACCTCTTGTGGTGTGGGGTGGAGCTACAGGCATTACAATTATTACATACAAGGAAAGAGATTTGTTATATTAAATATAGTAATGCGAAAGCAACAGCCACGAGGAATCTCTTTAGCATTTACACCATTGTAAAGGATTTTAATTTGATTTCATGTTCTCACGTACCTGTACAACAGACTCTACTGTGGTTCTCCATCTTACTTTTTCTCCATAATGTGCTTTCTGTTTACCCCACAGAGAACATGTTCTCCTCCCACGGTTGCTTTTCCCATGGGCTCCAGCAGTGGCCAAGAATGGAGCAGATCGTTGGCTCCACCCACAGTCATCCACAACCACAACCCAGTTCTGTTATTCACCACAAGACAAGGTTTAATTTTGTGTTAGAAATGTTTTGTTAGATAACATCAGCATTACAATGGCAGATTTTCCCATCTGCCACTGAAGCATTACAGGTTTGTGACCTGAGAGTTAAGCGTCTGAATACAAAGTTATTGACTTTAATAAATACATTTTCAATCGTAGATGGTCATAATTTAAGATGAAGACTTCTGAGGATTTACGTGATTCATTAACTGACCTGATATGACCAGAAAAGTCCCAGCAAGCAAACTTCAAGTTTTAGACTCATGCTACAATACTTCAGTTGATATGTTGACCCAGTTGTGCACAAGCACCGACAGACACCAACGTTATTCTTCCGCTTCAAACATGCATGACTGGTGCAGTTTCAACTCTCATCAGAATTATTGAAATGCATTCTGTATATGAAGGTATACAGGACTTAACAAACATAACTCACAAGATATTAATCCCACACCACATGTACAGTATCAGCCTCGTGTGTCTTGGTTTAGACGGCGAGACACGTGAGTTTAGACGAAGTTTAATCTTCTAAAAATTGTACCTTACATCTTTTCATGTACTTCTCGGAAACATATCTAAAATTACACTTTAGCATACTAAGCATAGACAGAAAGGTCTACGTTTATTTGGCCTATATTTGTACTCAATTGTTTTGACTTTGAATCTACAGATATACATTAACATTAATAGGAAAATAGTAGCACACTTAAAATGCACAAATAAAATACAAAAAGTAAACTAATAATTTAATTATGAAAAATACTAGTATAGTATAGTAACTAATAAATGTGCTATACAAGTATATTGAACTAGTAAACTTCACTATAATAATTACATTTCAAATGAAAAAAGTAGTCGTAGTCTCAAAGTTTGCTACCGTTAGACTTAAAGAATACTTAATAGTATACTTTTATAAACTAAAAAGTGGGCCAAGTAGTATTAAAAAAGTAAACGTATCAGTATGCTACTAATATTATTAGTATATTAGTGTACGTAATGTATACTTAAAAATACACTTGCATTTTACTTAAGTATACATAACAAAACAAACTTGAAGCGACAACTGTTGGCTCAAAACATTATGTTTAAGTGCATTGTTCAATTATTTCGACAACCTGATCCAACTGTACTTAAAATTGGTATTTATCAAGAAAAGGACATCAAGTTCAAGATTACAATTGTATATTCTATTGGCATTATATATCCTGGATGGTGATTGGACAATGAAACAAAATCCGGAAATGCTCGACACAGTAAGATAACAAATATAATTGATTGAATGTTGAATCAACGTTGAAAATAACCAATTTAACATTGATTCAACATTTAAAATATAGCCTATATATATTTGCTTCACCTACCCGCTATGTTTATTACAAGCACTGTAGTCATATGAAAAGGATTTGCAGGTACTGTGCCACGAATATATTCATAAATGCGCGAAACATTTGTATTGCTTAAAGCATTGCAAGACTCAAAAACGTGTTAATTATCACAAGCATTCATTTACTGTATCCTTTTGTTGCCGCACACTATAAGAGAAAAGAAAGAAATCTAGATTTCAGATTCTACACCTGTTCAGTCTCTGGAGAACACGAGGAAGAGCAAGTGTGCTAATTTGACCAAGCTCACACCTATCCGTCTATCTTCACGAGCACACTTTCTGTCTCTCTCACACAGTCTCTTCAGACGTAAACACGATGTTTCCTCATCTCACTCTCTCTCTGTATTGACACCCCACCGGGAGCTGCCATGGAAACCGAATCAGATATAAGATTTCACTCCTCAATAAGTGCAGTGATGAGAAAGCGAGAGAAAGACGGACGACTGGAGATGTAAAAACAGCAGTAGGGAGTGAGAGAGCTACTAATTATCTCCTCTTGCACTCCTGGGAGAAGGATTATATTTCATATGGTATTAGACGGATTGAATAGAACCACGAGTACAAATTCATGCAGATATGAAATAACTTTGAAACCTGTCCAAGGTGAAATATGACATCATGGGTGTGATTTTGCCAAATTTTTCACTTCATTAGCACGATCTGCCTAAAAGGGGGAAGAGAAAGACAGGCGGACGCTGAAAGCGAGAGAAAGCGCTTTGCATTAAATTAAAGGATGTTAACAAGCGCACCTCACACTGTCTTGTTCTTCCTCTCCGTCTGCCTGTGATGTTGCTGCTTGAATAAATTACTTCACGTCACCTCGCTTCACATTTTCTGGTAAAGAAGCTTTTATTCAATCTCTGCCTTGGCCCTGAAGTCAATATGGATTAGCATCCCGGGGATTCATTTTTTGTTTGTCACTTCAATTCAATCCCATTAGATCCAGCCCTCTAGAGGTCAGTGTATGTTTAATAAGTCACCGCTGTTTGCTCTTGCACATATGAAAAGTAAGGCTCACAATACTAATTTTGTCTCAGTATAATTTTAATGGTGACTGTGACAAAGTAATATAGTAAGCATCTCACTGCTGTTCTGGTCCTAAATCAAAACTCCTCTTTGGCCATAATTGTTGTGCTTCAAAATGTATATAAACACACATTGCACATATTGTACGTCATCACTTTCACGACATTTGCTGTGATTTGCGATTACCTGTTATGTATCTACGTTTTGCATGACCTTTCTATGCAACAGCAGCCTCTAATTTCAGGACCAATGTTTCGGCATGACTGAACTTTAAACACATAACCTTTCAAATCAACAGCCGTGTACTGGCTTAATGCGTCTCTTGTATATCTGAAATGTGGATTTTTAGTCTGTCAAATAGTTGCCACACCGTTATAAGCAAAGGGATTTTAATATACTGAATATGTCACAAATTATAATGATTTTTAATAATAAAATCTAACCACACCAACATTACACAAGTCTCAAATCAAAAACATTGGTTGCATTAAAACATGATCAAAATGTGACCCTGGACAACAAAACAAGTCTTAAGGGTAAATATTTCGAAATTGAGATTTTATATAATCTTTAAGCGAAATAAATAAGTTTTCTATTGATGTATGGTTTGTTGGGATAGGACAATATTTGGCAGAGATATAACTTTTTAAAACTCTGGAATCTGAAAGTGCAAAAAAATCTAAATATTGAGAAAATCACCAGAAGTGCTGTAGCAGGCCGCTGCTAAGAAACAAGTTTGTTTTAATGCTCTCTGTTGGCTTACAGCTGTAATGACGTTGTGGAGAATAGATGAACTGAAAGCTGAAATTCTAAACTTTAGATAAACTTGAGTGGGTAATTCCCAAAGCAAGTGAAGTTTTAGGCCATTTTTGAGCATCTACTCACAAAGACAAAATATCTTCATGGAACATGATTTGGCATAAAAGAAAAATCGATAATTTTGACCCATACAATGTTGTTTTGGCTATTACTACAAATGTTCTTGTGCTACTTAAGACTGTTTTTGTGATCCAGGGTCACAAATGTTAACACATAAAACATTGACAAAACGCAAATGCATAAAGGCTGAAAACTACAACCTCCAGTTAAAAACAGCATAAAAGGACAAATATCTAGTTGACAGTCAAAGCAGCCTTTACTATGGTCTAACTATGGCCAATTTAGCACAAACAACATAAAAACTCAAAAGGACAGCAGTGTTGCCATTAAAATACCATTAAGGATACAGCACATTAAAAGCACACTTTAAACAAAACCACATCTACATTTCTATAAAACCTACGGGAAGACTTTCCTACACGGTTGCACACCTGCAGCAAATAAAGGGCTGGTGGGAATGAGAGCAACTGAGCCATACATAAACGTTGATATACAAATGAATTGATAAAATACTCAAAATCACATCAATGAGTAAATGAAAACCATTATTTTTATAGCATATGCCGCTGTTAACATATCAGAAATTATTCTAATAATTCTAGTGTTTAATAACATTTAACACATCTAATATTATAATAAAGATGTGTCTTTACGTTTTCAATATGTGTTTTATAAAAGCAATAAGTCACTTGAAGCTGATGCCACATGTCTAATAAAAGTTTGATCCTGCAGTTGAGCACCACAGGTGTAGGGTTTGCTTTAGTAGTACCAGCTTTTATTTCAATTCTTCTGATGGCCAGACGTGTACGGAACTGATGGTCAGTTCATGAACTCGTGTATTGCTTCTCTTGGTCTGCTGCCAGGACAATCGAACC
This sequence comes from Oreonectes daqikongensis, assembly GCA_026939265.1. NCBI lineage: Eukaryota > Metazoa > Chordata > Actinopteri > Cypriniformes > Nemacheilidae > Oreonectes > Oreonectes daqikongensis. Next base: position 4,437,078 of record JAOTQM010000030.1, on the reverse strand, counting down.
GTAAGGGACTGAATATTTTCAGCACATAAACATATGAATCATCAACTGGGTTGAAACAATGTTTCAAAGGCAACCGAACGTATCCGCCCAGAGCTGTTATTGCACTTCTAGCCCCGGCATCCCCCACACATCATTCTACACGCTCTTTATATGGCTAATTTTACAAAGCAGCCCCGTATCGTTTTAAAGTGTTGGAGACGAAAGATCTAATTCTGTCACATCTAGAACGGGCTGCATGGGAACGGGGTGTGGAACGCGTTTTTTGAGGGCCGACTCGAGCCCTGCAGGAGTGACCTGGCGTACAGCGGAGGTTAGTCAGGATCCCTGTGGGAATAATGTCCTTCTCTGTTTGACAGTCGGGCTGCATGAATCATATTTGCTCATAAATTTGTTTACTTAACAGTGTCTGATGTCTACAGTGCGTGACTGGATCGGGGTCGGTCATGTTTAGGGTCAGGGAGGGTATTCGCAGAATTTTCGTTGGGGAGTGTTTGTTTTTGTGAGCAGCAAATCCAGGGTATTTTACAAGGAAACTTACATCTTAGAATTAAACGCAATAACAACAATACGTAGGCTATTTTAAAAATGCGTTCTCATTGGTTGTCTGAATGTTGCTAGGAAGTTTTGGGTGCTTGCTCAGTGTCAAAAAAACTCACCTCATAATATCTATAAATTATATGTATCATGCAATATAATTTAAATTGAATATGTTTATTAGTATTTATAATAACATTTAATCATTATTATTATCATACGCCTACTCTAGCATCTCTTAGATAAATAAAACCAGTATGTCAAGCTCACAGGAACTGAAAAGAAATTACATCTTGGCAGACTTCATAATACATTCATAGTCTCGGTCAAACAAACAAACAAACTGAGAATAAAGGAAAATAGAAGGAAAACCGTTTCCTGCCCTCCTGTAACCCTGCACATACTGTAGATGCCTGTGTTTTAGATTTCCCTTGGCTATATTTTCCATGAACTAATAGCTAATGCTTACAAGCTATAAATCCACTGTCTGCATCATTTATGATGTCCAATGGAGAGCCATTTACGCTTTAGCATGTCTGATAAAGTGCTTGGCTATTTTTAGCAGGTGGAGGTTAAAAGTTTTGAGGGGGATGGAGGAGGTGAGGTGATGGTTAATTGGTCTGAGTCAGTGTTCCACTACACTGAGCACTGTAGTAACCTGGAACCAATCCCATTCAGAGAGAGAGAGAGAGAGAGAGAGAGAGAGAGAGAGAGAGAGAGAGAGAGAGTTCACCCAAAAATGAAAATCCTTTACTCACCCTCTTGTCATTTCAAACCTGTATGACTTACTTTCTTCCACAGAAAAAAGATGTTCTTCAAAATGTTAGTAACATTTACTTGCATTGGTTTTGTGTCCATACAATAGAAGTAAATGGGTGGCGCCGCTGTTCGGTTACCAACTTTCTTCAAAATATCTTCTTTTGTGTTCTGCAGAAGAAGAAAGTCATACAGGTTTAAAATGACAAGAGGGTGAGCAAATAATGACAGAATTTTTACTTCTGGGTGAACTATCCGTTTAACTCAACTGACTAGGATGTTTATTCTGAACTTGCTCATGCTCCTCAGGCTCCTACTTCACCAGCACCAAATTTAAAGGCGTTCAGCAGATCTTGAATCTAAAACAACCTTTAAAACCCCCGTAAATGAGTGCACCGCGTCAATCCTGTGAAGAGTGGACTGTAGTTCTCTGAAAACTGTTCAATAACAAACCCTGATGAGTGAAGCCCAGATTACTTTGAACGTGAATTGCCTGTTATTCTCAGCAGGAGATAAGAATAGAGATGATGGTGTCTGCCGCCCATGCATTTTGTCATCAAACATAATAAATGTCAATTTCCAACATATCAAACTTTGAGCTGGTCTCCACTCCGGCAATCATTGAGATGAATACAGATGCATCACATGTGAAGTATGTTTCCTGTCTGATATGACTGGTTTCGAGGAGAGAAATCAATAGTGACAAATTGACGGAAAGTTGTTATGTACTTTGAGCGCATGCATGTGTGCGTGTTTATATAAAACCGCCTGACATCCAAATTACGAAAGCATACATCGTGATAACCAATTTCCTCTTCCTGTTGATGCCCCGGGTTTTTACTTTACAAGAAACAATCAGTGTTTTTTTTCCTTGAGCACCGCGGATAAGATTTTATAGGTAATTATGAAACGTTCTGCTGGGCACCTCAGGAGCTCAACTCGCCACTATTCCAAAGCTTCTCGTGTTATGACGAGCCGAGATTACAGTCCCTGGAAAATTTCAATAAAGCCCTAAAGGACAAATTTGAGAAACTTGATCAAATGTTATTAGCACAAAGCTGCTCACTTGCTTCCAAATATCAAAGGAGTTTAATTTTGTGTTTGTGACGAATGAAGCCTGTGGAAAACGACCAAGTTGTTCCTCGTGCCTCGGCTGTGATTATCTGTGATTAATTACATTAATCACACTATTGCCAAGAATCATTATGCTCACTGAAGTCAAAGACTGATTCATTTTTGCTGTAGAGCTGAAACACCAAACTGAGCTGAAACCTTACCAGCATGTCTCTTCTGTTTGAAGTCCCCACATTGTGACAGTGGAGTGTCCGTGCTTACACCACGGCTAAAATGTGTTTCATTTTTCTGCAGATAGCCCTGTGACCTCCCATGTTTCTAATTAAACTTATGGTTGGTCCCTCACTGCCTCCACGTACATTGTGGAGTGTTTCACAGCACCGTGGGTAATCCTCACAAAAGGGGCTTAGAGATATTCAAGGGAGTCTTCTTCAAACTAGCCAGCGTCACCTTATCCACACTCACACGGCAATGGGGATAAATGAATTTCTGGAACAGCTTCGGCTCGGTGAGAGTCCGCACACACAAGCTCAATCTTAAATTCAATTTATGCACACACACACATCCATACAGATGTGATTTTCAAACAGAGATCATTACCATGTAATGAAAACTGCTTTCCATGTGACTCTCTGTGCTAAAACGTATTGGACTTAAGGAAAACAGAGGGGGAGGTGAATGAGAAAAAGAGACACGATAGAGAAAGAGAGAAGTGTTCTGTGGTTATCGTGTAAAGATAATGGAATATTCGGTGGAAATACATGCACATTTAAGAGAGAACTTACCAGATGGCCTTCACCCTGAGGTCATAGAAAGAGATGATGACCCTTCAAATGTTTGAATGTTAGGAAAAAACGTGAATAAAAACATGAAAAAGTCTGCCAATACAGAAGCACACAAAGATTAAATATAATCCCAAACGGCTTCACATGTCAGTTTAGGCACGTGGCAAAGATTCACATCCAGAGATTTTGGGGATTTACGAAGATGGTTAAAAGTTCAATGAGATAAAAAGATCAAGTCTATTGTGGCGAAATACAAAAACTAACATTGACATAATCGAAATTCTGAACATTTACTTCTCAATTCAATTTTATTTATGTAGCTGAATGATGAAACATATCTGAAATAAATACTATGTTTGATGTTAGAAGCTACATTTTTCAATTGAAATATATTATTTTAATGAGTGAGCTAGTGGCGATAGTGACAAGGAACAAAACTCCACGGTAAGTGTATATGTGTGATAAGTGTAATGTATACGTGTGCAGGGAGGGCAATTTCTCCTCTGGCATGTTAATGTAACGCTGCTGCAACTACACAAAACATCAATAACGTAAGCTATGAGATTCTATAGCAATAAATAAGTGGAAAGATAAAAGTTTGTAGCTTGGACATTTCCAGAATGTTTAAATTAACTCTCTTTAAATGTATATTCTGATCAAAAGTCACCAGACGGATCCCTTTCATAGATAATTCCAACACATGTGTCACACACAAAATTACAGTGGTTAAAATATGAAATATGTATGAAGTCTACATGAAGTGCACAGATGTTATTATGAAGAAACGTGAGAAGAGAACACGTGTAAATAGCTGTTTGGATAATCATGGTCACATCTAGAGAGGTTACCTGGAGACGCGGCTCTTCACTGAGATCCGTTAATCGAAGTCAATGAGAATGAAATTCAGGATGGAGAACAGAGTCCTGAACAGCCTGTTCTATTAGAACACAACAAGACAAGAGCACAACTCCAGATGTCACATTCTCTCAACGGGACAGAGATACGGACAGAGTAAATGAGTGGGAGAGAGAGAGAGAGAGAGAGAGAGATAGAGAGAGAGAGAGAGGCTGAATCACAGATGGTGGCGAGGGCCGTGGGGATGAGGAATTTAACATGAGTACTTTTCCAACACTTCAAAAAACACTTTTCAAAAATACAAGAGAGTCACACGCACGCCAGGTTTCCTGAATATCAACAAGGGCAATTGCGGCTTTCGCTTCTGTCGTGACCGTGGAGTTATTTCAGCTTACAGAGTTCATAGCTCTTAAATCAGGTACAGAACTCTCTATTTTTGGATCCAGAGAACTCTCTAGATTTGTATTTTAAATATGTGCAGTTATTTTATTGTTAAGATTATTGGAAATAAATGCAGAACCCTTGACTCAACACAGAAATTACCAGATGGCTGTTACCCTGGGGTCAAATAAACAGAAAGGACGACCCTTGACATGTTTTTTGTTGACCGGCTCATTTCCAGAGGATACAATTAGAAACACAATCTGTAGATATGAGCACTTATTTAATCAGAAAAACATTTCTCTGCTTTGGAAGACTGCAAAAATGTTTTTAAATAAACTGCTCACCCTTTCAAAATTTATAAGGATTGACTAAAGAGTCCCTTATAGTCATGAACACATACTGTATGTAGCATTCTTATGTTCTTACGTTTTCTGACCTTAACTGCTCAAGTGAGTAGAAATCTATGTATTGATTGTTAAATATCTTATTTCATACGGTTTCATAGATTTCTAATAGCGTGTAATACAAGCCCCAGAGGATCTGTAAACTAAAGCCATTATGACTGCGTGTGTTTGAATCCCAAGACGTGATGTTTTCCTTGAGAATGCCATATGGCTTCTCTTCCACAGCACTTAGGTTTATGAGTGGTTGACATGAAATACTTTTGAAAAGTTGACATGTCCTGCAGCATGACATACGATCCTCCATAACACTATTTCCCTTTATTTATAATTATTATGCATGCAGTTGTTACACCTCAGACTACATAAATATTTGTACTTTTAAACATTCATTTGTCTCAATGCAAGATCTTTTAAATCAAGTCAAGACAAAAATGGGTGTCCAGTTTTTATCCAAGTATGCATTTCCTATAATGAAGAGAAGAGAAGGCCTAAAGGTAACTTCCAGTCCGTGCTGGATTATAATATAACAATTTATTTTACTTATATTATTATTGATTTATATTAATTGTATTCTATATTAATTGTATTAAAATAAATGAAAAGCACTCTTTGTGGAGGGCTACAGGAAGTTAAATTTGGGCCACATAATGTTTGTTTATGTTGTTGTCGCTGAAACATCAACAGAATAAAATAGAATAAAACTATTATCTATTGAGTGGGATATAGTGGCATTGAAAGGCACCTTAATGGACACATATGTGGGGTTGCAGAACTAGACCATGAGCGACCTATAGCAGTCTGTGGTCATGCAGGCAGGAAACAGTGAGAACAAGTCTCCAGGGACCATCACCATTGCACACAAAAGCACTTAAGAAAAGATATGAACTAAATGCCTAGGAAAGTATGTCGGTGGCTGCATGAGAACTGCAGAAAAGCTCCTGACCTACTTACAGAGAAGAGGAGAGGAGTGAATCTTTCCTGTTCTGCTCTTTCAAAAGACTTGCCCATTTTACTGCGGTCTTCCTGTGAAATGTAAAAAAAAAGATCATAAAAACATTCGAATAATACTGTGAACCCTGATAAAATATACAGGGGGGTTTGACAAAGATGTCAAATGCATGATTTTGAAGATCATATATAACAGAGCATATACAAATCAGTATGACATTGCTGATGATGGAAATGCACTTTATATTGGGTTTTGTACCCCATCACACCTGCACAGCGGAATAAAAATACATTTCTCTCCCAGAATGAACATACCATCCAGAAAACTGCCTGCGTTGCAAGAAGGCTGAGCCTCCTGCATGCATGACCCGCAGGCCCCAGAGAGCTGAATTAGCACCATTTGCTAATGATCAGCGGTCTCTGGTTGCTCTCTCCGCTATAACATACAACGAAATGGATCAGAGCTGGAAAAGCACATATAATGCATGTTTGTATCCGGGCCGATGCTGAGCTAAGATCCCCAGGTGGAATTTTGCCCCTGGGACTTGATTTTCGACTAATAGCCTCCATACCAGAAGGGGTCACTCTGACACTATCAATAACCACATGTGCTGCAATGTCTTTATCTCTCTCTCTCTCTTTTTTTCCCTCTCCTCAATTTAGTGTTTAAGGCAAACCTGCCTTTGGAACCTGCTGGTTGGCAATTTGCATTTTAAAGGCTCGATTCTTCTCTTTGGGTAACCAAATGTTCCTCCTTATCTATTTCCAAAAAATGTCTGTCCCTCGTCTGTGATGTATATGAAGGTCTGATGGTCTGCAGATGGAATTTCGCTGCTCTGTATTAAACTGGAACTCACCGAAACTGGTTTCAATTTAATTTGGCTGAAATGAACTGAATTTCAAAGGAGTTTGTCTCAACGGACGGATAATAACAACTTCTAAAAAAGAAAGCAGGAGGAACGACACGCCGGGGTGATAGTCGTGGAAAGCTTATGGTAATGTATCTTTGCCCTTTCCTCGGGCCCTGTTCATGAAACATTAATGGCAATATGTAGATTCACCACCTGCCTCTCCTGCCTTATTTCATTACAGGAGTGTTGTGTTATATCAGATTCAGCATGCATATATATATATATATAAGCCAGTCCCTGCATTTAGCGGAGGCTAATGATGTTTGGTTACCAAAGTTCTTCAAAATATCTTCTTTTGCGTTCTGAAAATGAAACAAAGTCATACATGTTCAGAATGACATAAGGGTGAATCATTAATGAAAGAAATTGAATGTCAACCCTTTAATATTCAGCTTGTTTTACATTTTTCCAGCTACTATTTATAGTGTAGTACTCTAGGCTCCATTTAACTCAGTTTCTCACATTAAAATCCATTCCACATTAGCACCCAAAATGTGAAAAAGTGCACAGATTCCCTCCAGGCCCGCTGATAACCCAACAAAACCAAAGCCATGTCAAGTCTCGCATTGGCTTTTAGCATCATCCAGCAACATTGATAAAAACATCTCTCTAAATGCTATCCACCAAAAGTGTTGTTCAATACCCTCGGGACACAGATTATGGTTTCTCACAAGCCAGTTTTGATAAAACATGTCTTCCTGTCAACATCTCTATCTGTGCTGTTCCTCTGGCAGCATTCGATCTCATACAGCAGCCCAATGAGGGACTGTTATTTCACCCTCCGGCAACATCACGCTGTGTTTGTGTTAGTGGCTGTCAGTCTCATTGCTTTCGTGTAACGCTGTGGCTTCTGTTTGTGCCTGAACCTGTAAATCAGTGGGAACTCAGACGCCGCTGCATCCGTAACCGAGATGTTTTCTATCAGGCTTCATACGTTCATCTCTGTCCACCTCAATGCATTCGGACGCGCTTTAAAGAGAGAGCGGGTGTTTGCCTCTTATCTCCGATAGTCATGCTTGGATACCCCACAGATACCGCTGGAGCTCGCTGAACGTCCTACAATGTTTAACGTTTTTTTGGTTTGTGGCCCTGTCGTTCTTTTGTTCATCCTATTGTTTTGAGAAAGCAAAAGAGATGTGAATAAAGACCATAGTGAGCTAATATTGAGCCGTGGTCCGTTGAGGGTCTCAAAGTCAGACATTACAGTGAGTTTGCGTATGTAAATTCTCCTTTATGCAAATGACGGCTGTTTGCCTTATCACAAAGCCGGCCACTGGAGCGCTCCCCATTGAAGAGGAACTGCCTAAAGCTTTTCACAAAACTCACAGCAAAGCATTAACAAAACACAAATGCAGATTTTTCATGGGCCTCAGCTGGAGCGTCTCAGAATGTGCACAGTGGGCCAGCCTGTGCAAACAATATAAATAAATGCGCTTGATAAATGTTCTCACCACTGGCGAAACCGGAATGTGACAACCGCACAAAACAGAATGCAGGACGAAGGAAGCAATTAAATCTGATGTCCCGCTGGGCGGATGGAAAGTCGCCCTTTACAATAAAAAGACACGGATTGAAGAGGGAAGATACTACTAAATGTAAATGCCATGGAAACCTCAAGCAGTAGCAATACAATGTTTTCCCAGTGGGATGGATGGCATTCTGAGATCTGTAAATATTCCATTTGAAGGTTTCTCTCTGGCCTGTTATTGAAATGAAAGTGACAGTTCATATTTTAATGAAATATCGCAGTATTTTTTGATAAATTATTTAACCATGCATATAATTTTTTTATTAATGTGCTCTTATCATTTTTAATCAAACATTAACCTTCAGTACCACATTTTGATGTCTTGGCACAAGGGTGGGACTGTACTGACTGCCTATTATCCTATTCTGATCTGATTCCTAAAGCCCAAAATACACACATTTTATTTAACTAGAACTAAAGTGGGTGGACATACATCCCAACTTTCGTATCATGCTGACTTTTAAAGGCAATTTTCGCAATGTATTTTTTGGCAATCTCAGATTCCAGATTATCAAATAGTTGTATCTCGGCCTTGTCCTATCCTAACAAACTAAGAATATAAACCTATATATATATATATATATATATATATATCTTATATATTCAGCTTTCAGATTATGTATATATCTGGTTTTGTCGTCCGGGGTCACATATATAAATAATATTTAATAGAACACTACAATGTGGTAGAAAGTAAAACAATAATACCTGTCATTACATTCCCTGAAGCCCCGGACACGCAGGACTGCATCCAATATTCCCCAGGTAGGACATGTGTTTTGAGCAACCTTGGTTAAAATAGCACTCATGTATCTTTCATTGAAATCTTTTCCAGTGTTCTGAAGATCACCTTGCCCCAAACAAAGGCTCAGTCATTCAGAACCTTGGGGGCAAAACAGAAAGCAATGACTTTGAAGAAAACTGCCTGCTTCTTTTATTTCTTTTAGTCTTTGTTGTCCTTCTGTCATGAAGACAAGGGCATGGGATAGAGGATTTGTAGTTTAATAAGACTACTATTTATTTCAGAAACATCTCAGTAGGCATTTTTCATCAGGGGGAGACAGACGTGGCACAGAACAATCCCATAAGGGAAGACAGCTTGGAGAAAGATTTGTCTTGTTCCCCCGTGACCTTTGCTGCTGTCTGATTTGCGGATATATGCGAACTGACATATAAAGTTTGCAGACAACAATGCTGCACAACAAATTTCCTATGAAGAAATATGGCAGGTATCATGATGCTGCAATAAATCACAGTGTATCAGATCCATTATACAGAACGAGTCAAATCTGGGAGGAAAGGATTTTTTTCTGAAGGCCATGAATTTTCATCATTTATAACTTGAGTTACAAAAAAGTAGTGGTGAAAGTTTTTGGGGCTGACATGGAACTATGGTTGGTAATCTAGTGCCATTTTTAGGGTTTTAGGGGTTGTGCACTTCTAGGTTTGCAGCATCACTGCTTCTCATTGGAGAAGAGTGAGCGAGTCAGCAACCATTGACACATTTCTGCTCTCTGAAAACTGGAATCAGTTTAGTACTTCCTGTTGAACAAGCTTTACCCCCCGAGACTGTGCACTTACATACACCACATACAACAGAAAGTGCTTTTGGGGAGTTTAAACTTTCATGATGTAAAGATGGAGGATCCAAGAGGGGCATTAGCTCAGTAAAAACAGCTTTGCTCAGAAGTTACTCTGCTTTAAAAACTGTGTGTGCGTGTGTGTTTTAGACATCACATAATGGTTGATCAGCAAAGACTTTTGGCAGTGCGGCCGCTTTATTTCCAATTACATGCTTTGTTGGCAAGGCAACCAGGTCACCCTCAGGAGACGACAAACAAAGTTACCTTCAGCTGCCTTGGGCAAGATTTGAATACACGCTCCTGCGCTCCAGTGTACAGGCAATACAGATTTACTATCAGACTGAGTCCCAAATATTTAGACTTTTAGTTTGAACACTGATGGCACTCTTTTAAATATACAGCATGTGTGATTCCTCAATTGGGAACTTAAAACAATTGGTTTAAACAGTTACAGTTAAATCATTCCTTTTATATAGACGATTTCAAAGCAACAACATAAACAATCCACCTGACATAATGATTCCCCATTAATGATAAATCATTTGGTGAATTATTAAAATGAATGTAGTAGTAAAAGAACGGGGGATGCAAACCAGCGGAGTTTGAAAATGTTTTGTGTTTCTCATTAAACTTTTAGGGCAGACACTCATAACTTTGATCCCCTCTGGCTTTCCCTAGTCATCCAGGAAGCGTTTCAAAAGATTTGCTTGTATTTAGAATTAAAACTCTGATCATAAGTACTGCATGCATTTGAGCTTACAAATATCTTTTGATGCCCTAGAGCTTATTATTGCAGCTACTTGTTAGTAGAAGTGTAGAGAGGACCTACAGCGGAGCCCTGAGGCTCTCCAGAATCAGTCAAGGGTTCCTCTGGGGTCCCTCCTTCCACGGTTGCGAGTCTTTGCACATCATGCTGGATCTAAAGGAGAATAAGCATCAAGAGGCTGATGAGGCAAATCCACCCCCTTCAGTTGCAGTTAAAGGAACAAAACAACAAGGATTCAATTAGTCTCTATTCAGAGCTCGTGTTACTTGTAGTAAATTACATATCATTCTTCAGCTCATTTAGGGGAATCTCATCTGGATTGGAATTGTCTATAATTGTTCATGTTGTTTTCTTCTCACTCATTTGACATTGGCAGGAATTGGTAACTATTTTACGAGATAGCTAAATCGTATTAATTCGTACGATCACATGTTATTTACATAACATTACATTTATGCATTTCACAGACGCTTTTATAAAAAGCGACTTACATTGCATTATACTTTACATTTGTTTCTATGTGCAATTCCTGGGATCGAACCTATGGCCTTGGCGTTGCTAGCACCATGCTATAACCACTGAGCCACAGGAAAGCTATAATATACGATCTTACTCATACATTTCAGTACTATTTGCTTTCATGCCAGTGGTGTTAGGTTTAGGGGAGGGGCTTCAGTATTGCTTTTTCTAATAATCATACATTTTTGTACGATTCACATCATACTAATTCATACACATTATCTACCTCGTAAAATAGTTACGAATTCCTGTGAGATCAGGTTGTCCTAATAGATGAGCTTTCATTATGAATTCAGACCTCTTTCAAAAAGTCTTATTATCAGGTTTGGTCCCATTCAAAGCACCACATTAGTCACAATTCAGCACATAAAATGATTGACATCCTGTAAATAATCCAAACATTGTAGAGTTTAAGTCGATAACCCTTTATTCTGTGTGATGTGGTACTTCAGTCTCCAATCGTGTTGTGGTTTAAGACATGTAACACAAGGTGTGGCTGTTCTTTTATGCTGACTCCTAATTTTCACTATGAAGCAGAGATCTCTTCGGCTACAATATGTGTGGATAACTGCAATCTATGAATGTCTATCTGTCATTTATCTTGATGCCAAACACAGAAGCTTTGTAATCACAGGAGCGTTTGATTTCTTTCCCAGCGGCTGGAGGATTGAGTCACTCAGCAGTTTTTTTTTCGATGCTGTAAATTGCGGTCGGCCCCTAACATTTTTGCTGAGACTTTACTGGGACTGTTTTATGAAAAATACCACAGAACTACCAAACTATGAAGCAGCGCATTACAAAAATCTGTGTAAAACAAACGGATTGCAAGCGAAAGCAGATGTTTCGCGGTCTGAGAGAAACGGGACAGCGATTCTGCTTTTATCTTTTTATCGTGCTGTTGTAATCGGTGATTTGCAGGTCGTTTTGAGTAATTGCAAATACAATGCCTACCATTTTCACAGCAAGAAAGTCATGGCTTGCCTAACATGTTTATTGAATTAAAATCATCCTGAATCGCAGCTGACATTCATATACCTTTAGCCAAACCCTGAGGAAAGTCAGGCGGTGTTTATTTTTTTATTGATGTTAATGATGACACACAATCATGCGCAACCACACTCTGAATGTGCAAACAAGACAATAAAACAATCCTCAAATCAAACTATTGTCCTGTAAAAGCATTAGAACTTGTTTAAAAACAACATGTTTTTTCCATTTCCTGAAAACAGATTTTGGACATATGAGGTTTTGGAAAAACGGCTACAATATACAATATGGGTTTCAAAAGATCACATCATCAAGAACTACAAGAAAATATTTTAATATATTATATGTACTGTACATGTGATTACCTTCTATATGATGTGTATATGGATATCAGAAAAATCTGACCTTGTTACAAGAACATTTATCCCTCTCTGAGCCCGAGCAAGGACACGGTGAGCAATATTTGTCAGAAGATCTTGGAAAGACCATCAACATCGTGCTCCACACACAAACCACATTTCACCTTTCTCAGGTCCCACAGCAACAGAAGCACCTTGCTGCGTACCATTCATCACAGGTCACCTACGAAGGTTGACATTTTTCTACTAGTTCCTTACGGATGTAGGTCAGCGGTGCCATTCCTCCTCTCCTCAATCACAAGACGAGAAAAACAACATGCATTGATTTTTCTCTGAGAATTCAAAAATACCACGAGCTCTTGAAATGGGTCATTGACTATTGCACATTTCATTCCCCTGTGCTTTTGTTCATCCATCATCTCGGCTTTCACACTCTTCATCCATCAGAAAAACAACACTAGAGCACAAGCTTCAAAACATGCCACAACCATTTTTTTAGAGTGTGCCAGGTAGGTTCTTAGCTGTTTTTTATGCCACCGCCATGGTGGAAAGCTCCAGCGATGTCTGCACTTTGTCGTGCACAGGTGTCGTCCTTGTCCACCGTTTCCAGTGCCTGATCAAGAATACAAACCAGTATGAATTTACAGTTTTTAAACTACAAAATGCAGTCTTCACATCAATAGGACATGAGTCAACAAGTCTTATTTTATTGACATCCTAAACTTTATTTTACAAAGGTAAGCTTTTCATCCCAACCTCAACAAAACAGATTTACAAAGAAATAAAAACATCTTTAAAAGGCCATTAAAAAAAACAACATCCTGTCCTCTAGCAGCATCCGAACATCTGAACGTCCCAGAAATCGACCATTTTATGTTTACGGTTATCTCTTAGCCAAGCTATACACAGTACTGCAGACATGGTAAACAAGTATACAAAGTACTGCCACATGGAGCCATGACTCTTTTTTTAGTGCAGAAAAGGAAAATACTCTCATTAAAATAACAATCTTAGGTTAAATAAGCTTAAATAAGAGGTCTAAAGTACAAGACACTTTTCTGAGGTACTTTACACAGACAAGCAGAATTTGGCTTTTATTTTTAAGTGGTTTACAGGTGCTAGAATTCTGGTCCACAAGTTGTTTCGTAGTGGGATAAAAAGCCAGCAGTCTAGCGGATAAGAGTGCCAGGCATGGATTTTGTAAGCGAGTACTTGGACAGTAATATGAATCAACGAAAATTGAATGACAATTCATTTACCACCGATAACATCAGGCACACAAAAGATTTGTTTTTGTACATAAAAGTCACACTCAGTGCTAATCTTATCGAACAATTCTGTGATCACATCATGAGCAAAATTATTGCTACAACATTTTTTTTGTATCAATGGATTACTTACAAAACTCATTTTAAAACAGATATACAGTACACTTAGTCTCAAGGAGCTTTGGACACTAAGGTAAGTCGCACCTGGCTGGTCTACACTTTGACGAAAGAAGGAAAATGGACAGACACAAAGCCAGGATTGATCTTGAGTTACGACGCTAGTTTGAAGATTTTAAGCCCAAGGAACCAAATACTTTAGAAAGAAATCACGGCTTATTGCATTATATTCACTTCCACGTGTTCGTACCCTTCGACCGGAAACAAGCCAATTCCTCCCCTTACGTCACCCTCCTTTACATTCTCACGTCCTGCCGCCGACTATCCGCGTGACTTAGCGTGTTAGCATGTTAGCCCGTTCACACGTTCACGTTCACATTCAAAGGCTGAAAGTGTTTCTGTCTCTTTACAGTACGCTGGAGTATCCTTGGGTTTTGTAGTTGCTAAGCGGGAGAGGGGAAATGACGAACTACATCAACTCAAGGTTTCTTGTCTATTGTGTTCAGGAAAAGTTCGGTAAATCGTCTCAGCTGAGCCGCCGCCGTCTGGCTCTCTTCGTGCAGTCGGAGGTTGTCCTGTCGGAGATGTTGAACTTGTTCTTGGAGCATCGCCTTGTCTTGTTGCTCCTTTGGAAACAAATGAAGCAGGTTATTACAAATAACAGTTAAATTTTGCCTAGGGTGATTTAAATTTTTTTCTTATGTTTGATGATTTTACCTTCCGTAGGTCATACTGAAGCTGTCTGAGAATGAGCTCCAGCTGGTTTACCTTCCCAGTGAGAAGAGCTGGAGAACCATCCCTGCTTGAATCAGACATACAGGTGCACATGAGACACAAATGGATGAACGGACAGTAAATAACGGACTAAAAGACGGACAGCACTTACCCAGCATCCCCCACACATGCTACTCTTCTGTTGAGCTCCTCTGTGAGCTCTAGAACCTGTTTGTTTTGCTCTTCCTCGGTTAGAGAGCTCAGCGAGGTTGCCGTCTGATCTGAATTGGGGAACAAAATATTTTGTCAGTCTTGAAAGAATTATTGTGATGTGATGTGTTACAGTTATTGTGCATATAAAACCTAATTCAAAAGGAACTTCCTCTATTAACTGAAATATGTTCTCAGACTCAAACTACCACATAAATATCTGGTGCCCTAGCAGGTATCAGCACAAGACAATCAGAAACCCCCGGCGGCGAACAGGAAAAGGAAACTGGCGACACATGGTTCTCCATATTGCTTCAGACAGCTGTGATACAGACTGATGCTCCAGGTAGAAGCTTTGAGCAACACTCGAAGGAGAGCTTATTAAATGTGATCTTCCTCTCGGCTCCTTCGAAGGTGTTAAAGCTCGCTGTTAACCAGCTTCCGCCGAGCAAGGTGTAAATTAAGTGTGGAAAGCAGCTTACGCTGAGAAAGGACGGGTTAATGGCAAGAGAGGGGTTTCACACGCTTCCAGGTGAGTGTAGCACTACGCCGAGTCGAGCATATCATTAAGCATTCAAGACCGAAAATATACTGTGCGACTTTACCTTTCGGCTGGAAGCGTGTCAAGAGAAGGGGGAGGAACTGGCAAATGTGTTGCTTTTGTTCTGTGTATGCAACAAAACGATCTACATCGGTCTATACTATATTATCTTTACAAGAGAGAAAGAGACTTGGCTTTTACATAACCTTTAATAATTCAATAAAATCTTCAAGGAATAAGGGACGGTTCACTCAAAAATGAAAATGCTGTCATCATTTATTCACCCTCTTTTCATTTCAAACCTGTATGACTCTTTCTTCTGCAGAACATAAAAGAAAATATTTAGAAGAAAGTTGGTAACTGAACAGTGGCGGCATCCACTTATATTGTATAGACACAAAACCAATGCAAGTGAATAGGTGCCAGTTAACAACATTCTTTAAAATATATTCTTTTGTGTTTACTGAAAAACAGTGAATTTGGACATCTGAGGTTTCGGAAGGACAGCGACGATATTTAAAATAAAACGTTGTTACCATATGATTCACAGAGAAAATGATAAAAGCGAGAGCTGTCTCACAACAGCATCACTACCCTTTACAAATTTCAAAATATCCCAAGAAATTTCTCAAGATGCTGACCTACCATTGTGTTCTCAAAGACACAGAGCTCTAAACATTCTTAAGGTTTCTTTAAGAGGAGTAGCTCTCGCCTCTCCTAACACTTGTCAGCGCTCCCCCCTCTCATCCCCCAACCCGCTCTCATTTCATTTCATTAACAGTCTCACAGCAAGGGGTGTCAATGGAGCTGGAATTGAATGGATGGATAATTATCAGTGTGCCGAACAAAAACATGCACAAAGCGTGTGGAAACCGAGGCTGTAACCTCACCTCCTCCCCGCCCCCTCTAGTTAGCACCCCAACCCGAGGCGCTAGCTAAGTTAATCATTTCTCCCACCATGAAAACGCCGGCCTCATATTCGTCACTATTTCGGGACGGGGATGCGCCCTCGTACCGTTTCTCATACATGCCAAGTATCACAAACCTCTCAGAGGAGCTGCCGGCAATCGAGTCAACAAATCTAGGAAAAAAGCAAGCTTGGAAAACCTGCGCACACCATTATAGCTGAAGGTGCACTCGTTCTTTATATTTATGAAGATATTTAATAACTATATATTTTAACATGCATGTGAGAATCGAACCCATGACTGCCAGCAAAATTCTCAATTCAAGAAATACAGTGCCGTGCCCTCCCTAGCATTAACCCGTGGTCTCCACAGCGACCGGTTGAAGGTGAGGGAACAGCTGTAATTGCACACGAGTAAAGGCGTCCAAAACCCAAAATGTGTAATTACAGCGAGCAATGGCTTGAGTCATTTCCCTAAGTGGTGTCTTGCTGGGCTCGCATTGCGATAATGGCTTAATTTCTCCATGCTCAAAATACGTTCTCCAATCCTAATTAGCACCTTGCGGAACAATGTGCCTTCAGGCAGTCAGAGGAAATGAATGGGAGGAAAAGAGAGACGTGGTGATTTGGACACGGTCAAGAGCGTCATCGCTGGAGAAAGGGTGCTGTTTTGTGCAACCTTCAGTTAACTTTGGTAATGGTGTGTGAGAACAGCTTAAGTCGTATGGTGAGAGGAAAAGGTATTTTAGGATCTGTTTTTTTTTTCTCAAAATGAAATCTTGGAAGCAAAAGAGAACAACAGGGACCAGACAATTTAATCGGAATAATGTTAACACTTTACAAAGAGGTTCCATCGGTTAACATTAGTTAACGCATTAGGTATGATGATCTAACAATGAAAACATTTTCCTGCTACACTTATTATTGTAAATAAACTGAATTATATTAATAAAAAATACAAACATAAAATCCAAATTTAAATAAATGATTATTCATTATTTTTATTTATAATACGTATATTTATAAAATCATGTATTATAAATAAAAATCAATGTTTATTGTTTAAAATTAATTACTAATGACTTGAAAAAGGTGAAAAATGTATTTGTAAAAATTAAAATTAACCGGGTAATAAATTCTACCGTTTTAAAACTATTGTTAATTTTATTTAGTCACATCAACAAACTGAACCTTTTTTAAAGGGATTGTATGGATTTTTTGTATTTAGGTTTTAAGCTATAAACCCAGAAATAGTGAGAAAAAAGTCCAAATTCAATGTACTTGATATCATAATATTTAAAGGGTCCACAGTTAGTGGAAAAACCCAAGCACCATGTTTTTCATTCCATAACAGTGAGCAATAAACACCACACTACCAGCAAGAGAACTCGGGGTTAATACCCGCAAAGCATGTTAAATGGGTCAAGACCTTACAATGCACTGAATATTCTGGTTCCAGGAGAAAACCCAGCATGAGTTTAATGTGCAGTACATAAGCCATGCTTCACGAGACCTCTGCTCTGTACCTTCAAACGCCCGCGCAGCATCCAAGAGATGTGACCAGTTGAGACCAGAAGTGGGGTCAGGGAGGGGCATCAGCCCGGCATCCGCCAGCTTGGCCTTGTCCGCCAGCGTGCCGTCAGAGAACCACATCTCATCTGTAAAAACATAACACACAGTTCATCTCTGGAGCCCTTCCCCCATCCTCATTATAGTTCACCCGTAACCCCCCCAATATCTCTGTGTTCTGTTTAGAAATAAAACCCACTGATGGAGTGAGTCTCTGGAGGATTGAATACCAACGAGCAGTGGGCCGAAATGAGGAAACCCCCTCTGGGTTTGGATGTAAATTTATCTTCCAGTCCCATTTAAATCGTACGTGTCTGTGTTAAAACATCATTTACTTTTGGGACTATTGACAAGCAACCTATATTATAATAATGTTTATATTATTATATATCATGTCTTCAAAAACATCTGGTCAAGGTTTTGGCATTTTAAAACCTTTGTATGGCACCTTTACAACCTAAAGCTTCAGTACAATAACAGTACCTTTTATTTGTTAATAATAGCTGATGTTTATAAATGAATTTATATTAAGTGATTAATAGTCATTGTTTCGCATCATTAGTAAACAGTGCTCAGCAAACACAGCTGAGCAGGTACACATCAAGCTTTAGGATCAGAACCCAATGAAAGCCTAACAACAACCAAAAAAGAACCCAACGAAAACTCAATGACCTCAACTGAGTGTTTGGCAAAACTTTATTCTTCTCTTTGTACTGTCAAGTGTTTTCTCATCCAAATGTTTTTGAAGACTCTCCTCCTCAGTGAAATTCCCCCGAATCCAAGATACAAGCAAGACTATGGACATACTGAGAATACTCTCTTCATTTAGTTTTTCTCTTCGTTTCTTTATGACTCAGTTATTTTGTCCTGTAGGCAAAACAGTAACGGTTCAAAGTTGCCCCAATGGAGGATCTATTAAAGCATGCGTACTTGAACACAACATTCCTTGACCTAAAAATACGTTTACTAAATAATTTACATCACGAGAGAGTACAATTACACTTAAACCATTCATCTAGAGATAATGACCAGTTTGATTAGAGAAAAATGAGACGGTCACTGAAGACACAAACTGAAGAGTCCTGTATAAATGACATTAAACATTTATTCACAGGGCAGAGATTTCACCTAGATAAACGAAGGAACATGTCAATAATCCAAATAATAATATATTCTGATTTAGACAAATAATCCAAAGTGTCAAAAATTCTTCCACAAAGGCCCAATAAAACGAGCTGTATGTGACCTAGCGAGCACACGTCCTCTTAAGCACCTGAAGTCTGCTCGTGAGGGCAGACAGACAGACATCGCTTGAGAGCCGAGAGGTGAGAGTGATTTGAATAATGAATGAAGTTGGCTGGCGTAGAGTTCTGCCATTATGAGAAGAGGACGGTTTGTCTCTGACAGCTGGAGAGCGGCTCAAGTGGCTGCATGTGAAAACAAGCCAAGAGGCGTATGGTCCGCTCACACGGGACACATTCTTGTGTTTAGTCTGCATATCTACATAGACCAAGACGAATTGGCTTATATTGATAAGTCATACAACAATCATGTTACTGTAATAATAGGTAGCCATTTTAAGCACATTCTTCTTTTTTCCACTAGACATACAGAATAATAGCAAGATTAGCACCGAGTCTCATGCGCATTAGCAGCAGATTTATAGTACCATTATTTGCTTCATTACTAAGTACCACATTAAAGTCTGTAGAGGATAAAATTACTGTAACAGGAAGGAATGTGGTGAACTTACTGAGAAGATGGAAAAATTTGCTATGAGCCAAAAAAAGGGTAATATATTCTCATTATCATCAACTCAAGTCCTGGCAAACGAATAGGCTATCGCATTATCTGTAATGTCTCAGCTGATAGAGTGATGGATTTGGAGATGATGTTGACAGCTTATTATTACCGAGGCCAGACTGTGCATTAGTGTAACTGTCTAGTCTTGTATAGTCAGACTTTTGACAATGAGCATCAAGTCTGGTCCAGTTTATCCATTTAATAATATTGATAACATCAAGATCTGTGGGGCGTGACAAAACTTACTTTTGAGCTGACCGGCTGCGTGGTTCAGACTCATGCGAGGGGGCAGGGTGCTGTGGTAGGGTAGCGTGCTGGTGAACAGGATGTCGTTGGGCACGGCCTGGTCCAGCATGGAGCTGCGAGAGCTGGCCAATGACAGCGCTCTCCTGTGGCTGCTGCACAAGCTCTCGTCAGACAGGGTCCGGTATAGGGAGCGGCGCGGAGACTGACCGACAATCTGTATCTGAAAGAACAAAAAGGAAAGAGATGGATGGGATAAATATACGTGATGACGGGCAAGAGGAAAACAAAGAGGAAGGACAAAGAGAGGGGGGAGAGAGTGTCGGTGGAAGAAATAAAGATATTATTCGTCAGAATATGATTATGTGAAAGGCTCTGCAATATTGTTAATAAAACAGCCGTGGCAATAAAGCACATATCACTTAATTGAATTGTGGGAAGGAAGCTGGGGGGTGGATGGGAAATTTGAGAGCCAGCAGGGGACCAATCAGCAGCAGCCATCAGAGTGACTGTGTGCGAGTCAGACCTATTAGAGTCATAGGACACTCATCAATAATACAGGTGTAATGGACACACTCCTGACGGGGGGTCTGCTGATGGGGGGAGGGGGTCCCGAACAAATACACAATTAGACCTGTGAATGTGACAGAGGGCCGGTGGCCCTCAAAGATGAGGATTTTACAGAAAATGTTGCAGTGTTAAGGTAGGTCGATGCATCAAAATATGATATACACACTTGTGGTTGAATGTGGTTGAATAGTGGATACATTACAGATTTAATACTGAAGCAAATTTACAAATCTCACCCTTATTATATGAAATAAATAAACCAATGATGCAAAGGCGTATCAATATCTTAAGCAGCAGATATTTCACAACTAGACAATGGTTTGTTCTCACTGCTGGAAGACGTGAACTCATTTAAATTTGCAAACCATGTATTGCATTTAACGCATGACCTTGACCCAAGCTAGCACCATGCCCTATTGCTATTCACATTATAAATGCAATGTAATGCAAATGCAGAACGGTGAATGCTGCACAGGCGGAAAATGGAAATGTAACCTTTGTGCAGGGTGAGACTAGTTAAAGGTCTATATTGAACTATACAACACACACATACATATATATATATATATATATATATATATAATATGCTACATTATACACAACTAGCATGTAGAACACACATGCATATGAAGCTTTGCAATGCTGCGAGCTTAATATGATGATTGACAGATGAACCGTTTGCTGGGCAACAAAGTCCCTTTGTGACCCAATTTACTCTTAGACGCTTCCATTGGTCAACCGTAGGGTTGCTACAAGATGCTGATTGGTTGATTTGCTTATTTGTCTTGTTTACTGCAACACATTTAGGATGAATATGTTTTTTCCCCACGTTCCAACTAAAACACCATTTGTTCACCACATTAGTCATCTTCCAGAGCTCATTTGAAACTCACCTTGCCGTGACCCGCCTGCGCCGAGGGACTGTCAGGTAGCAGCATCCTGAGGAAACACTCCTTGGAGATTGTCTGGAGCTTCTCGCCAGCACTATTAACCACCTGAGACGGGTCTGTCAAATAGAGACCCCTGGGAGAAACGAAGAGACAAAAAAGTGGAATTAAAAAATGGGAACAAAGAAAGCAAAAAGAACAAACAGACGAACATTAGTCACAGGTATTTATGTGGTGTTGTTTATTGTCAAAGGTCTACAAATGCATTCTTTAGCAACAGCAAACGGATGCTATCTATAGGAAAAACAAGGATTACAGGGGCAGGGGTTACGATAATGACGAATCGGTTGATGTACAGATTAAGGTCCAATAAGTGAATAGACAGAGGCTCAGCGGCTTCTACACAGTCATGATGCGACTTATGGGTGAACAAATCAAAACAGGTCAGTATCTCGTGACTTTCAGGGTGTAACACGTGCCAAGGGGAAGGTAACACCAAGAGGGAAAATACAAGCTCAGGTAATGAAGCAGACTACCTTGAGTTCCTCAAAAATGTCTTAAGAAGCAAAGACAAGACCTGCGACCCACTGATGTCCAACGCAACAGAAAAAGACATAAAAATAATCACACAGATGATTCACACTTTGAATCAATTCCGTTGAATCTCAGTCATGCATTGTTTGCGTCTGGAAAGCTTCATTGTCACCCAACAGCCTGTCCATCAAATCCCATCCAGGCTTTAATGGTCAGAATAGTCCTGCTGTCTGATAATGTGAAGTGGCAGGTGTCGAGTAGATTTTGTCTGGATTCTGTTTGATGGAGGTTCTATAATATGTTTGTTGACACAGATACTTTCTAAAACGCCACCAGCAAAACGTGTAAAAGACCTAAAAGGTTTTTAAAATGTCACTGCTGTGCAAAGGTACCAGTCAGAGTTGACTCTTTATGTTTGTGAAACAATGCGTTAAAGATGAAATCTAAAAAACGTTTTATAGACGGTTTCAAAGCAACAACATAAACGTTACTGCGCATGCATGCTTTTTTGCCCCAAACTTAACTTCCGGTACACATCCACAAAGAATAGGGTCCTTGCAGATTAATTCTGATAACAAGTAAATGACATTAGCTTGCAAGTTAAAAGTATATCTAGTCAGTATTATTTTGGGTTACCAGTAGAAGAACCGTTACATAGCTAAACTTAAATTCGACAGTTACACGACCCATTCAAAAAATTGTTTATGTAACAAATTAATATACAATAAAATTCCATTTATTTTATTTAATACAATATTATACAATAAATTTAATAAAATATTAATATCAATTAAATACTTATATTTAATTAATAGTTATATTATTAGCCACTAGCCAGACCGTTCAACAAACACAGACCGTAAGTTAACTTCAGGCCAGGCGTGTACGTCCAATGAAACAGTTCTACAAACTCTAGTAGCTTCAATGTTCATTATGCTCCATAAACAATGATAGCAGTAATGATATTTACCTGAATTCTCTTGCTGGGCCCTCCTCCTCAAGGAAATGCTCTGTTTCTTCTTTCTTCCACCCCATTAAATACTTCCCAGCTTGTGATTGACAGCTGTGCGAGTGCTTTTCCCGGCCACCCCCTTGAGTCGTGTCGGTGGGAGAGATAATGTAGATCTTCGAGGGGTCAATGGATCCGGAGTTCTTCGAACAGCGTTCAGAAGGGCTTCCAGAATGACGAGAACCACTAAGAAATCAATACAGAATCATGTGTGTTACAGACATGAAACAAACATCTATACAAAAATATGTTCATATTGTTTCTCACGTACAGTATTTGCAAGCACTGAGGATGAACAGATTTTAAGAGAATGCTCAAGGCGAGAACATGGAAAGAGGCAACAAGCAGCTGAAACAACATAAACAACGCAGCTGTTACCACCCAAAGCCTTCTGCACTTTAAAGTAGCCTCTATTACGCTGTTGGCTCACCCTGCGAAGCATCTTAAGAGGGGAAAACAGGGATTGCAGGGGAAAACAGGGATTGCAGTGGAAAACGCTCGGGGCTGATAAGATGCTGTTTTGGCTGCTTGTGTCTCATCGCATCAGATCTACTAACTCAAACGACGAGCCGTTTTAGCCATAGCAAGTTCTCCATCTATCTACCAATGATACTAAACCCAAAAATGCATTTTTCTCCCGTTTTTTGTGAACTCCGAAACAAAATCCTACCTTTGAGTCGAGCTGTTCCTCGAGGATAAGAAATGCTGTTTGATCCTTTGAACATCACAGGCCAAAACAGAAATCAAATAAGCTGAAGATGTGATTTCATAAGGCTTTTATTGTTTAGCTTTGGGCAAGTGAATCAAAAGTTGTCGGAAATAATACCCATCCGTTGTCATGATTGTCTTTGGCACTCAATGTGTTCGTGCTATGCAAGTTTCGGAGCTAAAAAACCAAGGCTATCTTTAGGGATGTGGAAAGCAGTATATTGCCAAAATGGACTTAAAAAAGGCTAGATGAATAAGCAGCCTTAAGGAAGCAATGCATAATGAGGCAAGTTGTGGGTTCTGACCCCAATCTGATTCATTTCTTAGGAGGAAGAATTCATTCTTGCATTCACAATCAGCTAGATGTTGTGCAATGTAATGGAACAGAATGCTGGGGTCTTAAGACACTTAAAACTCTTAAAACTCTTTTTAACCTGACAACATCGCCTGAAAATGCAACATTTACGCTGCAATGGGCGACAAAAATCTGTATCTGACAAAAAGCTGTATGACAGCAGCAGTGGGAATGAAAGTGAAGACAACTTATGCAAACCATCTAAAAGCTGAATCAAAACAAAAGGTCTAGATAAACAAGTCATCCTTCATTTTGAACCAGTTAAACCAGTTAGTTGTTGGTCTACCATCATGACCCATTTATTAACTGCTTTATTGCTCTTTCACCCTCCACTTCTCTCACCTTGAAAGCGATGATATCTCGCTCAGATCTCCCGTGCTGCCATCAGTGGTGTGTCCTGTTGGCGTAGCAGGAACGTACCCCTGAGACAAAAACATATTTGCCCTTCCCTCATCCTCCTCTCCTTCCTCAGGGTACTCCAGAGTCCAGGGGAGTCCCGTATCAACCCTCCCGTCCCTCATGACCATTCGTGATGGTCCCACCCCAGCCAGGGGCAGAGGAGGAGCTGGAGGGGGCATGCAGGGCGCTGTATCTATCCCACTGTCCGTGGACGCCCCCTTTATGTAGGTGAGGCCCAGGGACTCTGGATCCATTGGGTCTCCGGAGCCGAAATGTTTCTCGTCGCTGCCACTGGAAGCGTTGCTGGAGAGGGTGTTACTGGAGTGACTGGAGCAATGACTGTGACAGCTCTTCTCGCGGCTCTGAAAATTACAGTTTGGTGGTTATTATGATGACCTACATATATACTGCATGTTGAGTGGAATATATGAATACAGACGTTATATTTTTGAGAAGGAAACTGAAGCTGACTTTCATTGCGGTCACAATTCGCAGCATCCTGACAAAACTGCACAAGCTTTAAATTTTATCAAAATGAAACATTTGGTTCCTTCTGAGTCAAAATACAGTGCAACAAAAATGGATGAAGGCACCCTGGAGCGCTGAAGTGCATTTATCCATTTAGCAATAACAGCAAGTCAGAATAACTGGCGTGGCACCATTACCACCTACTGTAACCAATCTGATGGAAAATTAATAATTGATCATTCTGTTAAATTGCATCGTCTAAATTTAAGCCCTTTCAAATGAATGGAAAGTGGATGATTTTTAAACTTTAATGCATGGCTTGCTTGTCTATTGCCGGCCACCATTTCTAGCAGGATGAAAACTCAAATATCCGTCTCGGGCTAAACGCAATGTGTTCAATAAACTATCGCAAAAAGCTGTCCGTTCGGCTTAATGCAAAATACTTTGCAGATGTTACTAATATGAGATAAACACGACCTATGACATCATGTCTTGACATTAGCATCAACATCAGCTTACAAAAACACAAAGGGCAGGGTGACCTTTTCATGCTGGATAAATCAGGTGGATTTTAGTGAACCTGATGTTAAATAATGTCGGAGCGCTATCTTCAAACACAAGGTGGAGCGTGTCATTCTGTAACCAAGCCGTGTTCCTCATTCTCACGTCAATTCCCACAGGAATCACATGTCTAGATGTGGCACTATGGGCCATCTGCCATAGATGTCAACCCCCCTTTCTGCCACACCAGTGACCTCTCTGGGCGACTACCTACCCACACGGAGAAATGTGGCGGGTTGTGACGCTGCCAACTACACGCTTTTGACTAATGAGGTCACTGCACTCATCAGCCACATATAAACATGCAAACAGTTGGACGTACATGCATGTAAGCGCATAACATATGCTAGAGTTCATGTATAGTATGAAGCATTAACTGTATTTATAGGACATTTCTGCTCCAATAACCAGACGTTCGCATGTTTACATGCAAGCGAGACCAGCGAGAACAAATCACCCAATAATGAAACTTTTAAGCTGAAAGCTTTTGAAGGCCATATGATGTCCATTTCCCTGTCTGTAAAGTTGTTAAAGAATTCTATCGTCATTTACTTTCATCCATGGAAGACAACAGGAGACTTTAGACAGAAGGTTACTGACTGACAGCCTCAGTCACTATTCACTCTCATTGTATGGAACAAAGAGCAACAACATTCTTTGCAAGTTTTCTTTTGTGTTTCACAGAAGAAAGTCAAACACGCCTGGAATGACATGAGGGCGAGAAACACAAACAATCTTTATTTTTATGTGAACGGTTGTTTTAACAGATATCACGACTTTGTAGACTGACTGGGAAATGAACAGCACCTGGCCTTCAAACAGCTTTCAGTTTATAATATAATAATG
Source organism: Oreonectes daqikongensis (assembly GCA_026939265.1). Taxonomy (NCBI): domain Eukaryota; kingdom Metazoa; phylum Chordata; class Actinopteri; order Cypriniformes; family Nemacheilidae; genus Oreonectes; species Oreonectes daqikongensis. Next base: position 4,410,976 of record JAOTQM010000030.1, on the reverse strand, counting down.
ATAAGGAGATATAGAAAGTAAATCAAAATATATCGATTCAGTACTTACTCGAGGGAATTTACCAGGCGAGTCTTTCGCACCCTGTCTCTGTAAACCTCTGTTCAAGATCTTGGTGGAGGGGATGTGCCACTTCGCCTCTGGAACACAAGGCGACCCTGGAAATCACAGGCGTGATGTTACACATCAATAGGAGCCCTGTTCATTTAACTTATGGAACATCAGCTTATTAAATTCATAAAGCAAGCACAAGGCCACTTGCAATTTAGTCAATTGAAGTGGGTTTTAATGACACACAACTACTGCGGTTTAATAAAATTGAAAGAGTTGATTCGTACCAGCAGATCGCGTTCTCTCCAGCTTGTGCTCGCGATCTTCCTTTTCTTCTGGCTGGTCTTGAAGAGCAGGTGACTGTGATCTAGAAAATACAGTGTCATTAATATAAGTTCATTGATATAAATGACATTTCGGTTTTCATTTTTATTCACCAACCAAGTTCAATATGTCAATATGACTGATCAATATTTATTAGACATACAGAAAAAATAAAATAAGAATTTGAATACTGATAAACACTGTTTGTAAAATATATCAAACAGTGTGTATCTATATCTATAAATATAACATAGCTAAAGAAATGTATATATAAAAAATGAATTGAATATATAGGGAATAAACTTCAGAATAGAGAATACATTTCTTTACAAGTGTTTAAGCAAAAACACAATCATAAATGTAATATTTTGAGTAGTTAGGAAGGTGTAAAACCAATTCTGGCATTGTTGGGGAGGGGTCTTGTGGCTACAAGACTTTGAGACTGTCTGCGAATGAACAGCTGATCATCACAAAACCGGTCATGAAACATTATCTCATACCAGGGATGTCAGAGAACAGGAGCCAGAACGGCACGCCAATATCATCTTACTTCTCCATCGCACCTAATTCTCTTTACACAAAAGATTTGCACCAAATCTCTTATTATTATCTTCTGTCATGTCCTCTAAAACCGGCAGGCTTGTTGGTGTCAGAGCTACACGGCTGCTGAATCTCATTACCCATCATAACTGGCTTTCTGCGCCCATATGCCGCACGGCCCCGGGTCACTGGAGGTCGACTGGTTACTGGGGGAGTTGCAGTAATGCTGGCCGGGATTTCCAGACGGACTCTGAACCATCTCGAAATCCTGCAACACCCTAAAATGAGCAAACAAAAGGAAGAAGCTCATTAATCAAAGACAGGCTTCAGACAAACCTAAAACAACGACCCGAGCGAGACTCATTCATATTATCGCCCAGAGGGAGGAAACAGTGTCAAAAAAAGGCAGAGCGGATACTATTCATAGCAGAGGCTGTGAGTCTCCAGGTCTGAGTGTATGTGTGATCCGGAGGGTGGGAATACAGAAGGGAAATACAGGAGGGACCGACAGACCGCATGCAACACGGTTTTCGGCACAGCGGGGAGGAGATGACAAGCCGGGTGAAGGGGCCACAAAGGTGTGTGTATTTCAGACAAGGTGAAGAGACTAGTATGCAACACGCAGTCACTCAACTGCAAAAGAAGACGTGTAATGTTCAAGGGAAAATCAAGCACCCAATTAGCTCACCCTGCAAGGCGTCTCCTGAGAAAACTAAAAGCCACGCCAGATTCGGACATGAACAGTTTTCCGTTTCTCTAATCCGCAGGGTGGTGTGTCATTCTTAATGGCCTTTATACACAATCTTTTGGATTTCCCCTCTAAGACAAATTTAGTGTATATGTCAGCAGAGATGTGTCAGGATAATTGCTGTTATGAATCATTGTTTCTTATAGTTCCTGCTGCTGAGCTGTTCACACTCATCTGCAGCTCAGCGTGGATGAAAACCAGGTGTTGCTTTTTGTTACCTGTCCTGACACATTTACATCTGCTGGCAAACACAGCCTAACAACGGACGACACTCACGGAAAACATTATACTGTTGGCTCTGCCTGGCTGTCTGTACGAGGCCCCCTGTAACATCTGGACGCGGTTTATGATAAATACTTTAGAATGAATCTCACGAATCTGTCAAGAATTGTCAGGTCAAAATTCATCTCAACAAAAAAGTATTTATTACAATTTTAAATATATGTAATTATAGTATTTGGTATGAAGTAGTTTTTGTTTTGTACAAAAAAATCAAATAAAATATTAAAAAATGATAAATGTTTGATAATGTTTTTAACATGTATAAAGTTTTAATAACATTTTACATAAATAAATAAACAGGCAAAAATGTAACTAATTAAAAAAAATAAAGATACTAAATAAAAAGATGCCTTAAGATGCAAAATGCCTTAAATTCTTAAGCAGAATATGACCCAGATATTTCTTTGCATAATTCATCAAGCATTAATATTAGTAGATGCTCATATGTTAACAGTAGGCACAAAAACATCCCTAGGTATCTGGTCAGTAACTGTCCATACAAACAGATTTTCTGATCAATCAGCATACAAAATATGTGAACGATGAGGATCAATTTAGCTGGATATAAACTATGAGATAAACCCAGTGAAAACGCCTAGGGATAGTATTGACATTTTTTTAATGAGATCAATGCATTGGTTCACATGCACATGGAAGTGTGCGCACACACGCGTGCACACAGCTGAGTAAGCATGATCCACAGCTGGGTGTGTTCATAATGTAACAGAGATGACTGCAATGAAGGATCAATTACAAAAGCCAAATCAATCCACTCTACACCTCTGAGAACCTCTCTACACTCTTCTCACATGTCTCTCTAAAGTAAATCCATGTAAGACATCTTAGAGTAAGAATAAAGGTGGGCAGGACAGATATTAGCCTCTTACCTGGAGCCATCCTGGTACTTCTTATCGAACGAGGTGCTGCGTGAGATGGCAGCCTGGGCATACTGGAACACCTGTTGGCTCGGGGAGGGTCGATCAGGAGCTTGAGTGGGAGAAACACGAGAAAGCGGCAGCGCCTGGGGAACGTGAGTCATCCGATGCCAACCGGGCCCAGTACCAAGCGTCTTGTACTCCATGATGGGGACGCGATACATCTCTGAAGCGCCTCTGCAGGACACAGAGCAGACAAGACAAAATTCCATTATGAGCCATTAACAAAAGACGTTATTTGAAAATCGTCTTGAAGTCTTTAGACGGTTACTTTGAATTTTGTTCAGTGCTGATATAAACAACATCCAAAACCTGTAGCTGTGTAGAGGGAACAAAGTAGCTGGTTTAACCATTTGAGACCGGAAACAAACCAGGTCTAACTGGATCCAACTGGTTTTTGTCCAGTGCTACCAAGCATAATGCAAGTTTGTGTTTGCGTAGCCGACCTGTTTATCTCCTTTTAAAAACAAATGCACATCATGTACCCAACAACATATTTCATTCTAGATAAGCGCCTGTGGGGAGTGATCACATCGCTATTATGGATTAACCTGGTTCTCGGTTACATCACTGACTGTGTTTCTATACAGTTAATTAGCTTTGAAATGGCTGGGAGGATGAAAACTGCATTATGGGGGCAGAATGTTCCTTCCGAAAGAATGAAGATCATCATGGCAGCTAAGTTACAGGGCAAAGACCCCCGACAGCTACATTGCTCCCTTCACGCTTCTGAGCTCAAGGCTGTTAAAATATATAAATAAACATAAATTGCAAATTTAAAACTGAGACTATTTATGCGACTTTATGCCAATTTACGGTATTTTTCAGTGTTACGGTATTTTTCAGTCAAGCTACCAACTTGGTGTCATTGATATTGAAAATTAAAGTGAAAACGGTGGAAATTATTTGATTATAATCACTGCAGGGCTCTTTGGCAAACATTTACTGTTTTACTATAGTACAAGTACAGTAACCACATTTCTTTGGCAGATTGATTACCATTTGTACTACCATAGTTTCCTAAACTAAATATCTAAAGTCTCAAATACGATCTATTACAATTATGGCTGTTTTGGAATATTTTCACTTGTTTTATTTATTTTATTTTATCAAGTCGGGTTACTTAAAATATACTAACAGACATTTCTTTATCAAGCCATACAGTTTGAACAAGCACCATTGACCATCTGAAGCTATTGTTCACTGACCTTCAACTGGAATATTATTGCAAAACTATTTGCCCTGGTGCAATATCAGCAGAGTAACTAAATACAATCCTGACTTGTCCGGGCATGTTTCTGTTAACTACATCGCTCTAGAACCGACTTGCCCTGAGATACAGAGATATACAGCACTTCTCAAGCCATCCAGTAAGAGCAATCCTATATATTCATGTTTACAAAGGGCACAGAGTCTAGCATTAAGCCTTACGGGGGGCAATACATGTCAATCCAGTTATTGACAGTTCAGAAGTTTACTTTAATCTCTGCCCTCAGATGTGTTGGATCTTCTGAAATGAGCAAACAGAACATAAAGCTCATGGTTCAGTGAAGCTCAGCCGAGACACTATTGAAGTTTTCTGTAAGTGGTTTTCACAATGTTTAAGATCACGAGTGGTCTATGATCATATCATTCGCAAATAATCCCAACCGGATTAATCTTCTCCTCAGGAGGTGACATCTGTGTACCAGTGAAAAACTGGTGCGGCCCATCTGTCCACACATTACTTGTATTGCGCTGTATTGCGAAATGTAGCCAGACATGTCCATGACAGAAAACACATAACTCTCTGGGGTGCATTGTGGTACCACATTTCTAGTAAAAAGCCTGGGTAATAAAAACGTATATCTTTGTCAAATAATAAAAAACAAACTGTACCTCCTGGGGGTGCCGTCCTCATGCGGTTGTAAGACCATCACTGTCACCGGGGTGGAGGTTCGCAGAAGGTCGATCATCTGTTCGTGATTCAGAGTCGCAACGGCCACTTTGCAGATTTCGACCAAACGACAACCGGGGCGAAGTCCCGCCTGCCAGGCAAACCCAAAAGGCTCCACGTCAGCCACCACGCCCTCAAAGTTCACGTGGAAGCCCAGCTGTCCCAGAGCGTTTCTGCGCAGGGTCATCTCAATTGCCTCACAGCCCCTTGTGACCACCTGAGAAGAAGACAGAACTGGTTAGAAAGACATAATGCTTGACTATAAGCAAAGTCCGTTTACGGAAGTTGTGCCACTCGGTGGCCATGTTTGAAACGCCTCTGGGCAGTTATTTATGTCATAGCAAGTCCACAGTCCTATCTACTTGAAAGGTGGTAGGCAGGTATTTCTTAAATCGCTGGCAAAAATCACAATTAAATAGCATATTTCCAATCAATGATTGGTTTGCTAAGCTTAAATTGTGCTAAAAATCTCCTTTTTCTGGGTTTCTTCAGCTACTGTGCATGTGCACAGACTATCCACTTTTGGTCGGATATCTCAAGCTTCAGCTGGTCTCCGAAGAGTGAAATTAACTGATGTTCAACCAACATAAGACGTCACAACTCAACAGACTGATGTCTCATGAATAACAGAGATAGTACAACCAATACCAACCCATGTTTCCCATATTAGTTTAGACCTTCTGCACGCAGCTCCTCTATTCCAAAACAAACAGTTTTAGGGAGAAACCTCAGGTAAGCTGATCTTACTCTTACTCTGCATTGTTAGCATCCTAAGCAACAACAAAAGGCCTTTAAGGGCTAAAAAGAAACACAATCTTGTTTCAATGATCTGTTGCTCAACAACTGATGGTGCAAATACGTTTTTTCCAAACCATGTAATCTAATACAAAAAGGCTAAATCTAAGTCATGGAAACACCTATACTGTTATTAAAATGGCTATAAAAAAAAAACAATTGTTATATCATGTAAAATCTGCTTCCGGACGAATGCACATGATACGATGACAACAACGAACCACACAACGCAATAAACAACATTTAAGAGGTGTTTATGAGATATGTTACGAGTTAACAGAAGGCATTTTACAAGCTGTGAAAAGTCACATAGTAAACTGACCACACACGGTGACTACGTCCATCACAGCGGTTCATATTAATACCTTCAAACAGCACATCTAGGGCAAAACTAACAATGTGATATATAAGGTTATAGTTCACACAAAAAAGTTCATTATTTACAGTCATTAAAAACCGGTATGACTTTGTACAGAACATCAAAAATATTTTGAAGAACGCTGGTAACCAAACAACACTAGCTCCCATTGACTTTCATTGTATGAACAAAATCCAGCAATCATTTCACCAAAATCCCTTGTGTGTTCCACACAAAAAGAGTCATATACAGATATATCCAGATTTTGAACATCACAGGGGTGAAGAAATGACCAATTTTTGGGTGAACTATTCCTTTAAGATGTCAATTCTTAAGACCTTAAACCTGTCAATAGTGTTTAAAATAGCCAAATTTCCCATTTCCACTTAGTACAAGTTTATATGTTTATTTTACCTTCGATTTTTTATACATTCAAACAAATGTGAATCAAGTTAATGGAATTCAAGTGCTAAAGCCTCAAGTGGCCTCTAAGGTAAGATTTAAGGTAAACTAAGGTAATCTGTCCTAACATGATCTTTTTTGCCTTTCTAATGCTAATCCAGTGACCCTCGTCCCAAAGATTGCAGCTGCAGATACTCCAAACAGACACTCGATCCTGTATACCAACACCGACTGCTTAGCCACAGTTAAAAGTCAAGCCTGATCTGAGCTCCAGCTTAAAGTTAACTTGAGCTTTTCCCTTAGATCTGAGCACATACCTCTAATCGCTGTGTGACCTCTCGCACTTCCTCTGGGCATCCGTCCTGCACGGAAAACACCACGCAGTCGCCTCGCTCGTAAAACAGCTTCACTCTGCCCGCCATGGAGGACGAGCTCCAGCCAATCACGTCCCTGCAGTAACAGTTAAAAACCACTTCCTTGGAAGCCTCTTCGATGAGCGCCACAAATTCTCGAGAGACAGCCAGCAAACAACCGATATCGGTGGACTGGCTGTTGTCCCGGGCAACCACTGACCACGTGACGGCCCCCGCACTCTGCAGATGAGCGTTGAGCCTCGGCCGGCTACGTTCCTTCCTTTTGGCACCGAGGGTGATGAAGCTGAACTTTGCTCCTGAGGCGTCCACCGGTGTGGCGCTGGTATAGTTCTCCGCCAGGTCTTTGAGGTATTCGTGGCGGGTACGTGTCGCCATGACACGAAACTTCTCGGATTTGTGCGCCGCGTTTTCGCCATTAATAACCTTAGCCAATAGGAAGTCCCTGAACACAGCGGACTTGGGGAACATCACGCCTTTGGGGATGGAAGGACCAAATGCAGGCACATCTTTGGATCTGGCAATTGCAACACTGTAGGATAAATAAATAAATCAAGGTTTAAAAAATTTTTTGCAAAAATTAAAATTCTCTCATTATTTACTCATTGCATTACTATGTTGCCCAAACAAGTATACTGTTGTTTTTTTGTCAATGGACCACAAAAGCAAATTTTTGTATGAACTGCTCTTTCAATTTAATATATTAAATAAACGTATTTTCTGTAACATCTTTAGATCTTTCACACAGAGAGACGTTTTACTTCAAACAAAGAACTTCTGACGCAAACATCCGCAAGGTTGAAGTTGCCAATCTGAAATCTTTTTGCAGCAGTGTGACACCGTTCTGCTTAGAGGATGAAACAGCCAATTTTCCTTTGCGACGGTTTCCAAGCTCCCTCAGCTTCTCCGCAACGTAACGCTGAACAAGCTTAAGAGTCACCCAGTGAGTAAATAAGACTGGAAATTGAATTCCCTTCGATCTTATCCTTTAATCCTCTCTATCATTTGGAGAGGTCAAATCTGACTGTCGCCAAGCTGTTTGGAAAGCATCTTCCTCTATCGTCCTCCAGATGAAATCTTTCATTTACCAAATTGGATTCAGTCAAAAGGGGCCGGTCTGACTTTCACAGAAACAGTATTTAGTTGATCAAAGAAACGTGTGCGAGCCAAACCGTCACACCATGTGTCTTAAATCATGTGTCTAACCAAAGTATTTATTCAAGAGACTAGGGCTGAAATAGAGAAGTGATATTTTACCTTTAAGTGAAGCTATATATATTCTTACCTGTAGCAAACATGCTCGGTGCAAGGGTTGTGGACTTTGACTATGATGAAGATGTGCTGAAAGTGTGACCGTATGTTTTGGGGTGTGAAGGGAAGAGCTCCTGGTTCTTGGAAAATGATGGTGACAATGTCATTCCCAATGTGCCTCTTCCTCAGTAGCTGGATAAAGAAATAGATCATTTTCATTAAAGGCCACAACACCATACAACAGTAACATTTTTAGGTTTTATTTTAGTGCAGTTGTATTCTTCTGTATATCTTTTATGTTCAAGTGCAAATGTACAGAACTGAAAGACCAAAGGGATCTTTGCAATCTTAAATTCCAAGATTATCTCAGACCTGTATACCTGGAAAGGAAACCACATATCTCACAAATCAACAAAACAGGCTCCCTTTCCTTCCCATTCTCTAAAAACAGCTTTTGTTAAAAATCACACAATTTCATTATCCGTCTGAGCTCTGTCTAGGCAGAGGGATTTCAGGAAGTCATCGATGGAAAGCTGTTACGGTGGTAAATTAATCTGCCACAGACTCTATTAGGATTGTTCCGCCTATTGAAAAGTACAGCGTAGAAAGGAAATAAATCTTTCACATTTGCTTCACCAAATAAATTAGAACAGCGATTAAGATCTTAAATGCTTAAAAAAATCTACTCATTTCCTATTAATTATCTCTGATATGTCTTACTAATTACTTAAGACACAGAATCTGTTCTTCGTCTGGGCGATTGGAAAGGGAGCATCTTTTGATAAGACAGGGTATTCAGATGGTTGCCATGACGACGTGGCCGGCATGCTCAAGTGTTTACAATTAGCAGCATGCAGGACCAATGGTCTGGGTTCTGTGAGGTCTGTAAAGATGCACAGATCAAGACCGGGCACTTCAACAGAGAGCTGACGGGGGCTGAAAGAGGTTATAGTGCTTGTGAAGAGGACCAAGTAACTGATCACACAGGGCTGAATCTCATTTGCACAGGTGCTTGCTGAAGTGTGCATAATCCAGCAATAATAGAAGTCTATCATGAACTGTGTTTTTTGGGGGGGTTTTAATAACGAAATGATCATGGGTGCCGACCACATGTCTAACTTCAACTCTTAAAGGAACTCTAAAGTTCTCCTAATAATGAAAATTCTGCCACCCACACACACGCGCACACGCGCACACGCGCACACACACACACACGTAGATCCAAATGTATACTGACATTTATTTTATTTACCAAAATCTATTGTTTCCCCAAACAATATGACATGGATTGAAGCACTATGACAGAGGGTGAGAAAATGATGGCAACATTTTCATTGCACTATGGCTTTAAATATTATTGAGATCATATTTACACTTCATTTCACTTTTTTACAAAAAAGGAAGTCAGTAGGTGTCAAACTCACTTGCTGTCTGTTGTTGGGTGTGTAGGGCAGCATTGTAGAGACATGAAACATTAGCTCAAAGTCTTTATAGGTGGTGTAGAGAGAGTGTGTGCCAGTGGAGTCCGCTGTACAGAAGATGAGATTATAATCACACACATAATACCACTTAATCAAACACACACATTCACGATGACACACAAAATTAGTTTCCTGTGTGGCTAAATGTGTACTCATTTGCAAATGGCTCATCTGCGGAGACTAAGAGATTATGAGAAACTGTGCAATGGCCTATATACACACAAACTGACCAAGAACGATTGCGGTTCTAGCAGAACCCATTTTTAAAGCAGTGAAATCAAGTGAAATATTCAGAATGAGGCACTTACTTTTGTTGTCCAGCTGTGCCCTGAACTTAGTAAAGCCCTTCAGACGGACCTTCTGACCCAGCAGATCGAGAAACTCCTCCAGTGCGGGACTACCACTCTCGTTGTTATACATCTCTTCTTCTGTGCTCTGGCCTGCCTGACAGTACAAGATGCCCACCTTGTGCTGGTAGCTCAGCTACAAATTACAAGAGTAAAAAGATCAGTTTCAATGATTTTTGAATCTGAACTGAACAAATTTTTACAAAAATGCAATTATATATATATATATAATACAAATAATGTATATATACATTATTTGGCCACTAAAATGTCCTAGATGTCTTCTAATGTCAATCTGCTATTTTTTACATCATATGATTTTATACCATTATATATTTTACTATTGTATATTATTAAAAATATATTACACGCAGATAAACAGATGGATAGATGAATGGATGAATAGACGGAGTAGCTAAACTGACTGTACATTTTTCTTATGTATTATAAAAAAAGATCTATTACATAACAGAATGGTTTTTAGTGGTGCATTCCCTCAAAAAATAATCATTTTACAGCCTCTCCGTGACCTCATGAGGATATGGAATAGGTACTCGATTTAACATCCTATGACACGACATCATCAAAAAGCCCTCTTGAAGCACATGGTCACAGTACAGTAATATACATTGCCTACCATAAGTGGCCATCTAGTCCTGTTAAGTGCTATCAATCTGCGCAAATGCCTGACACATAGAAAGACCATAATGACATGAAGACTGGCCTCAGATTTCCCTTCTGCATTATGTATGAGACACATATCAACCAAACACCAAAGAGAAGAGCAACCGAAGCAGATGCTGGGGTTTAGGCATACAGTATGACTGGGCAAGCCGTAATACACTGTCATGCATTTTGACAGATAATAAAAATGTATTAATATTAACATTCACAACAATTAATGCAGTATGTGATGACAATTTTAAGTTTGAATTTGCCTGATTACAGAGACACAGGAATCTTTAAATAGTCCATGGTAATTTTTCCAAATCCCAGCCCATACCAATTTTTAAAAAATGGTAAAGCGATTTTAGTGCTTTCTGACAATTGCTTTGGCTTTTGTGCCATAAAATGCTACCAAAATTCTCTGAAGAGAAAAAGAAAAAAAACCAGACGGTTTAAAAGTGGTGGGGAGATATGGGGGGCATATGGTGGCAAGATGAAAAAAAACAGCCAAAGGATAAAAAAAAACCATAAAAGCAGCAATGATTTTCTTTTATTTTCACTGTAAGTATTGCTGGTCACAGTTGGCAGCGTCTCAGACAGGTCAAGTGGCCATTATTTTTGGCTAGGTGGTTGTCATGGTGATGATGGGGGGAGACAATGATTCGCATTTTAAGCTCCCTCTTTAAATGTCCTTTAAAATGTACTAATTTACTGTGACTGATTTGAAAAAATTAAATACGATTTATAATCATCACCAACATTCCAACATTCATTTTACATCTAACCTCTTTCAATGCACACATTGTTCTGCAGGGCTACTCTGGAGAATTTCCCCTCTGGCTGTCGTGTGCCTGCGATATCGATCAAGCCCTTTACTGCCTCTCAAATTCTGTTCAATCAATTTACAGACAAAACTGCTCATCTCATGGTTTTACTAGCGCCTGAGATGTGCGCGTCGAAGTTGGTCAATAAGTAATGAGATCTTTCGCTTTTAAAGAGGTTCCTTCGCTAAAACACCATCTCATTCTGACGCAGCAGCAATCTGAACCAGCAAACGGATATGTTGTGAGACTATGAGCACCTGATCGGCGCCTTCACAGGCTGAATGAACAATAGCTTTTAAGGATGTCACATCATCAGCAGAGGTTTAAAACATCTGTTTCTGTTTTTATCAGTACATATTAAAAGCCTAAGCGAACGGGACGTATAAAAGATATAATTGAAGGTTTCTTTAACCCCCACTTGATTATGTCTTAGTAATTGCACGCTTTTGCAGACATGTACGGTTTATAACACTGTTCACCACATGATATGAATCATCCTCAAGAATGAATGTTGCTTCCTTTATGTCACTTTGTGTTAGCTGAACTGGCTCTCAATGCCAAAACGCTAGGTAGTACAACGGTTGGCACAATTATTCAAATAATTAATTGACCACTAAAATTACCCCGACCATTTTAGCCATCCAATTCCTCTGATTAAATATTTGAAACCCAAGCATAACTACAACATTATGTTACAGATAAATTAAAAGTCTGTATGTGTAAAACTCACCCCCTGCTGATCCAGTTTCAACAACTGTTCTGGGACTTTGGGCGAGCTGGTGGCCAGTCTGAGACATTGAATGTTCAACTCAGGAACAACATACTCCAGCACCTCTTTCAGAGGGAGTCCGCGGGACATCCCGTGCTTCGCCGTGGAGGGGACCGCATCCTCCAGTATCGACCCTCTTAAGGTGGTGAGCTAAGATGGGTGAGGAAAGTTAGATGAAGGTTAACAGATGAACAATATAAAGGTAGAAAAGTTTACACTTGTAATACAGTTTATGGAATATTAAGAACTATTTATCAAAGGTTCAATTCACCTACCACTGGCAAAAAGTTAATTTTGTACCCTTCACAGCATGCCCAAATCCTTTTATTGAACATATGGATAAATCATTATACTAGTCTCAAAAATGGCAAGGTACCTTTTCCAAATCCAGCTGAATCTATCTTTACATCGTGCCAACCTTCAGGATGAATAATTGAGCTCAACTAACTGCAGCGGATGCTGAGGTAACGCTTTGGCTTTTAGCAAGAGAGCCATTGTACGCTCAACCGCAAATTCAGCAAACTATACAGTTGTGCTCAGGAAAATCCCTGGCAAACTGCATATGATCTCTTGCCATTTTGAAAGCCGTACCGGTCGGGACTGCTGTAATGCCATCAATGTTGAGAACCAAGTAGTAAAGTAAGGTCATTAACATCACCATGCATGGAAAAATCAAGAGCAGCATAGACATTATGCATCTTGATTTGGTTTTTAAACAATCAATGACATTATTAAGTCAGATCTATTTGGTATTCAGAGGAGATCATGTGAATGCTTTGGCAAATGCACTTAAGGGGAAGGTGGAAATCAATTATAAATTAATGAGAAGTCATTTCATTTCTGATAAAAGCATGCAAAAAGTTACTCTCGGTTTATTTAACATTTTATTGCATTTATGAAAATGAATAAAAACAAATTGAGATTTAATGCACTCATTTAAAAAGGAGACAGAACATTATGCGAATGAAAAAATATTCGGAGTAAAAACTGGTTTGCTTAGAGGATCAGGGTGAGTAAATGACAGAATTTTCATTTTTGGATCTATTAACTGGTTTGTTTACAATGGGTTTGATAGATGGTATCTTACCTCGCTGGTCCTGAAAATGACTCTATAATTATACTGTGGTCCATCCTTCCCATCCTCCAGTCTCTCTCTTCGGATGCTCACTGCCACAGGGCCCAAGTTCTCATCAAGACCAAAGTAGTTCTGGTGCTCTAAAAGAAAAAGTTATATAGTGAAAGCTTTTTAGACCACTTATCTTTAATAAAATGAAATAAAATGCAGTTTTGTTTTGGAGTCTGGAGGTTTAGATCCTACCTTTACTGAAAAAGAACTTATGGTAGTAGTACGCGCCCATGTCAATGTGTTCAATGATGTAGCGTTTCAAGCAATCTCGTGGAACAGCGTAGTTCTCACGAGAGGCGTAATTCTCTCTGTGCAATTCCAAAACAGAAACGCCTGCGTTCGTGCAGTGAGAACTTAAAGTAGACTCAATGGAATAAGTTTCACCTGCGTTGCTGGAAACATTGTTCGATTTAGCCGAGCCCAATTTTCTCTCTCCTTCACCACCAATCTCGTTACGGAAATACGGGCAGCTAAGGACCAAACCATTTCCCTTCCCGTCTCCTTCATCAGGATCACTGCCTAGTTTTTGTCCGAGTTCCTCACAAGTGTCCAAAGGGGACTCGCAAAGAGGCAAAGGGTCAGAACTGTCCACAGACCCGCCGGCCTGGTGCTGTGATGCCGCGGAAGCTCCCGTGGTTATATTCTTCCGCCGTGCGAGGTTGGCACGGTTAGTAACAGCCTCGCTGATGTTGAAGAGCACGCTCTGGACGTCGTAATGGGCAAAACATCTCTGGAAACTCAACTGACGTCCATGTCTGCTACAATCGTCATGTTCTGCTAACTGCCGCTGCTCGCTCTTCATGGTCTTTAGCCTGCGGAAGATAGACGTCTCGCTTTTCTCTGTCTTTTGCCGCTGTAGGAAAGACTTTTCCCTTTCCCGACTATAAAAGAGAGAACTGTCCACGTAGTCGGAGTAGTTCGGAACGCAGACAATGTCACCCCTCGCTATCTGCGCTGCAGTCTGAAGACTGGGAGAGATGGCTGTCTCGTGCCGGCGGAAGTCTGGAAAGCTTTGTGGCGGTGGTGCGCTCGGTTGCTCAGAGTGTTCTTTTAGATGAATAAAAAACCCTTCTTGGGGCAAACCCTGGTGATTGATGGAGGATGTGCTTCCATACTCACGATGTAGAGAGGCACCTGTGTTGGGGTTGATCGCCGTCTGATCCATGTCTTCTGCCCCGACATCGCTAAGAGTGACATCACTATTGCTCCTTTTCTGAAGAGGATGGTGCACTTTACCAGAGGACTGGCCTTCAAGGTCTCCAAGCCCATATTTCTCTTCCAAAAAGTTGGGGTTGGGAGGAGAACTCGGGCTTTGTTTGACATCATCTTCCGCTGGCTGACTTGGCATTCCATTCGGGAAGGTTGTCATTAGGCTGTCATATCTGGGTGGTGGACAGTGGTTTCCATCCTTCCTCTGCGGCCAGTCAGACACTCTTGCTCGGACGCCCATCTTGGGCACTGCTGGTGTTGGTTGAGTGTTCGCACTGGGAGGTCCCATGTTCCCATTTAAAGCTTGAAGCTTTTTGGCAAATAAATCATCAGTCTGCATCTCTAAGCTTCTATGGCCTGGTCAGCTATATCTCTGAAGTTAAGGACGTTCATATCTAACGATAATTCATCCTGACCAGAAATTCCAACTCCAGCATTTTACGGAACAGCGAAGGTGATTGACGGTGCAGGAAGAAGGATGTGAATAATGACTGACCCACGTCAGGGTGTTAAGACCTATGGGTCTGTGATCCATAGGAGGAGAATGGATCTCTTTATCTCAGCTTCACTGTCAAGGACAACTGCTCACTCCACGGGAGGGCAAGCAGGGGATACGGTCATTTAACAGGCATGTAGGCTTAACAAAGCCAGGTGGGATCCCTCTGATGCTCTGGAAAGAAACGAGAAAGAGAGAGATCATTAGAGAATCCATTTGGGAGGGAGAGATAGCAATGTGACCTTGAAAGAATGCAAAGCACTCAAAATCCTCAACTGAACAAAGCATCAGCAAAAAGGCCAATTAATTTAATAAGGCTTTTGAATGTCTGTCTAGAAAGGACATTTCTTTTTCCACTTGAACGTATGTCATTTTGAGATTCTCTATAAAACTGCAAACTTTTCTGACCTTGGTATACAATCTAATTGGAGATAAATAACTCAATGAAAAATGCATTAGTGATCTCATATATAGGCAATACTTCCTCTGATAAACAGCAGAACAGATTCAGATCACTTCCACAATGTGTACAGAAATATTTCAAGAGATGAAAGCTTAACATTTAAAGAAAATATCTAATTTTGTTTCGTTTTAAACAAGATACAAGCTAGTATATTCCTTTGTTGACAAGCTAAAATTTTCTATTTAATTTTGTCGCCTGTTTCTTCCCTGATGTACAATAAGCAGTTGACAAACAATTGACTAAATTCAATGAACCTACTGACCCTTCCATTCAGTAAAACAGCTTTCCAATACATAAAACTGCCATCCAAAAATAAAATACTAGAGAGAGAGAGAGAGAGGGGGGAAGAGTGTAAAATTACAGTACTGTCAGCCTTTGCCACGGTCCATTCAGCTGTGAACCTCGACTACCTAAAAATAATCTTTTGAAAGACAAGCTGATTAAACCGCTGTTTATTAATAATGTGTTTTGGAAGCGCTGTCTGTCTGTTACATATACACTGACCCCAATACCTCACCAACTTTAACCCTCCCTCTGAAACAAACATCTTCATCTGTCAACTTGTCTACCAGCTGTGCACCGCATTAAAATTCGCCTCTTTATCAGTTTACGAGTCTGAAAATTCACGGGACCTACAGCTGTAATATAAACATGAGCGATGAAACCCAAACTGACCTAATTTACTTCTATAATTATTGTGCACAATTCATCAGTGTGTGTAGACAAATATTTATCTCATAATTTCTTTTATTAAACTGTAAAAATTGCTTTGCCTTTGAATCAACTTTCCATTTCATCTTAAAGGTGGATGGCGATTTAAGACACAAACTTACAAACATCATCGATCGCTGTAAGAAGCCCATTCAAAATGAATTTCTGAGTGCTGTTCCAGAGGACGGAGAGCATCACGGTTAAATATTCATCAAAAGGTGTGACATTTGGACACAGCGACACAGCCTTATTCTCAGAAGAGATGCAGCAGTATGGCCTTTCAAAATGTAGGTGTAATAAAAAATTGAAACCTGAAAGTTGCATGATACGCAACCTTCTGGTAGCACCGAACATCTCAACATGGGATGAACAGAGTGATTGTGAAGCTAAACTTAGAATCAGCTCTCAAAATACAGATGAATAGTGTGTGCATAAATGACAAGCTGATTTATTATTAAAGAACGCTGTTAAATAGTAAATGAAGGAGGAGAGAACAACATGTAAGACGTCTCTCTTTCACAAAACACAAGGGTGAGGCTAGGCTATATATCACTGCAAATAAAAAAACTGAACCTTACTACACACAAAATGTTTCAGACACATCTGGGTCACATTTCACCCAAAAATCAAAAGCAAAAAAGCAGAAATTGCATTCTGCATTAAAAAATGAAAACTATTTTTAGGACCGTTTAGATTTTTTCCATTTTCATGCCATTAAAGCACAAGACATGACATCTGTCCTCTATTTCTCATAAACTACAGTAACATGAAAAAACTAATTAAACATATTCTAAAATTGCAATTTTATGTACATTTTTAGTTTTCTTTATCACTCAAAAAATACCAAATAACATATACTGTATGAATTATTTACTTTCTGCTCATCTGTTTTTAAAAATTCATAGACCTCAGACGAAAGTCTGTTAGTCTTCCAACACAAATAACATCAGTGCCATCCCTATAATAAAACAAATATTTGTTCTGGGACTTGTTTGCTTTAAAAATAATAAAAATATGAACTGTAAATATGAATGTGCACACTGTCGTCAATGTTTGTGTAGCCTTCTCTGATCACAACAAATCAGCCATATCCAAACCTTCAAAAAAAAAAAAAAAGCAAATAAGAACCCACGGTTTCCAGTCGCAGCGGGAAGCACATCTAGAACTAGAAAGGGCTTGAGAGGACAACAAATTGCACATCTGAAAGCCTCCCTCCCACAATCCCCCGCTGGGCTTCAGAGCCAGGCAAATGGCCAATCCCGTCCCCTCCGACACCCCCCATCCAGCTGCAGTTCCTGTACAGGTCATTGATTACCATTATGAGCCAGTCCCCTGCTTTTCAGATGCCCGCTCACATGCAACGTGCCGTCCCAGCAACAAAAATCATCATTGCTATCATCGCCCACCGCAAAAACATACTGACCCAATCTATTTAGACAGCTGGATCCATACAGGGGACTGTGACCACACCGGCCCGTCTATCATTTTCAAAAGCTACAGAAGTTAAAAGGAGTCCCAGTCTGCCTGATGTCTGATACGGTAGAAGATATGACAGAATATCTGAACTGAACATTTTCGATTCTTTTTCAGAAACTTTCACCTCCCGACAGGCATGTCACATGTTGAGCTTTTGATTCGTGACATGCTTTTGAAAATGCTCATTATTCAAAGCACAATAAGAAGCTTATACGGCAACTCATTTTTGATGTTTGGGAAATAAATCCACAACATTTTGATTGTCTCCTCTGGAGACAAATGATGTAAGCAGATTGTTAGCCCCTTACCAGATGATAGACAGCGACAGCAGTCTTGTCAAAGGCATTTTTAGGGCAAGGACTTTGCAATGTGGTGCGAAACAGATCAAAACAATGCCGGAAAGCAGGTCAACACACTCACAGTGGAAGAGCAATGGGCTCGGTCTGCCAACCCACAGACAGTGAAGTCCAAAATCTGGGATTTAAAACCTAATTTAAACCCAGTGAACATTTTGGAACATTTTAGAAATAAGAAATATCAAAATATGAAGAACTTTTCACTTTAATTGTTAAAGGGATAATTCACCCCACAAATACAAATTCATAGTCATCATTTATTCGTCCTCATGTGGTTCAAAACCTGTATATGACTCTTTCTTAATTGAAACACAAAATAAGATATTTTGAGAAATATCTTAAGTGGTTTATTCACTTCATACAATGAAGGTCAATGGCTTTGTTTGGCTATCAATGTTCTTCAAATATCTTCTTTTGTGTTCTGCAGAAGAAAGAAAGTCATACAGGTTTGAAATGACAAAAGGATGAGTAAATGATGAAAGATATTTCATTTTGGGGTGAACTATATCAGTAATGCTACTAACACACT
This sequence comes from Oreonectes daqikongensis, assembly GCA_026939265.1. Lineage (NCBI taxonomy): Eukaryota > Metazoa > Chordata > Actinopteri > Cypriniformes > Nemacheilidae > Oreonectes > Oreonectes daqikongensis. Next base: position 4,392,533 of record JAOTQM010000030.1, on the reverse strand, counting down.
TTATAATGTACATTCAGCATGAAACTAAAGAAACTGAACATAATATTGCAAACAAAGACATTTCTGACCATATCTGCACTGCTGCATTTGCAACTCCAAAGTCAAAATCAATGCTACAAGGTTACACCTAATGATTATTGCTTCCTGTCCTGTCCAGTTACAACCTTCAGCTCCTGGGTTTGACTGCAAAACAAAGAGATGACTTTGACAAGATTAAGTAAAACCCTTCAGTAAGGCAACTGGGTGAGCAGGCACATGTCCAAACCTAGCAGAACTTGAAGGTTTTGACATCAGCCCCAGTGAACACCCTAAATGGGCAACACCCCGTAAGATGCCGCCACAGTCTCCCAGGCCTGTTCTGCTCCAGCGCGGAGCTCACCTACATTCCTCATTCCTGGGATGGTGCTGGTAGATCCTGTGTTCTCATTTGCCTTTCCTTGTTAGGAGTCTCTTTGGCGCTGACGCATTCCAGTGCTGGAGGCACTATAACAAGAACTAGCAGCCAGTGAGCTCTAATGCCTCACATGCCAGGAACACTTCTGGATTTATTCCAAGCGTGCAGGAAACCCGCAAGACTGTTTCACACGGATGTTAAGCGCCTGAAAATCTGACAGACATACCAGACAGACAGGCAGAAGTAAACATTAGATTTCTACTTTCATTCATTTTGTTATGATTAAGCATATTAGGCAGTAGGTCTGATATATTAAAACAAACTGATCATATGTATATATTTAGTATATATAAGTGTCAAATGCGAATGCAAGCTCACAGTGTGATGTGCATGGACACTGTATGTGGTAAATGTAAGTTTAAATACTTAAAATGGAGAGTATTAGGGAGTCTACAAAACACAAAAGATATTTTGAAGAACTGTGTTAACCAAACAACATTGGCCCCTATAGGCCATTTTCACATGACGTCACGCAACTTCTGTTCTGACCGAAAGCAGTGTATCATCACTTCTGCTAGAGCCTGAGAATGGAGTTTACCAAGTCCCTTGCACATCTGCCACAGTTGTTAAAATTGCTGCTAGCTGTCCGAACCATCTACGCATAACACAGTAAAAGAATGGTAAATGATTAAAGATCAATTACATTACGAAATATGAACATGCTTGATACTAAACACGTACACATTAATAATCTCACCAATGTCTTAACCACTCGTATTTTGAGTCACTGCTGTTAAACCATTAATAATTTCCTGAGATTCCAGCATGATGGCAAAACTGAAGAAGTTCTTGTTTTATAGAAAACAGAAGTTATGATACACTGCTTTGCAAAAAGGTGGAAGTTAAATGACGTCAGTGTGAAAAAAGCCTATTGACTTCCATTGTATAGACAAAAAAACCCTGAGACATTTCTCAAATTTTCTTTTTTTGAACAACACGCGGGTAACTAAATGATGACAAATTTATTACATTTTTGGGTGAACGATCCCTTTAACTTACATTTTTACTTCGCACAGCATCTTAATGCAGCACACCTGCCAACATCTTGGGCAACTTTATTACATATTTACATGTAATTTCACAAACAAAGAACATCAAAACGCTTTCTTACACAGAAAGCCAATACCACTGCAAACTACACCAGCGAGAACATAAGGGTGGGAAAGAGAGGAAGAGGAACAGACCCAGTGAGAGATCGGGAAAAACAATCAACAAACAAAACAGAGGCTTGAAATCTTCACAGGCAAACACACGGGCATTATGGGCACAAGTTGAAAGACTGACTCCAGGAGGCCCCGGGGCTCTCTGAGGGAAACACAGTTAACTGACCTTTACCATTTGGCCGCCTAATACAACTTCCAGGTGTTTACCAAACAAACAGCGGAACGCAAACGGAGAAAGGGAACCGTGAGAAAATGCTGTGGTTTAGGTACACGTCAAAACACAATAACTCACATTTCCTTCATTTACATTAGGAAACTACCCAGATGTGACTTCCTAAGTATCTTGTAAAGCGAAATGACCTCAAGTTGGCGAGGAATGCAGGCTTGTGTGCCAGAATATGTCAAGCTTTTGTCATTTTCATAGCTGGAACTTCAACAAAAAGAAAGCTGCATAATTTCACACACACAAAAATCTGCAGAAAGTCAAAGTGTGATCAATGTGTGCGCGAAAACGCTTTTTGCTCGCTTTCATGAGTTTAGACTCGCTTTTGGCTTTTGCCTGACCTGGATAACTGATATCAGCTGCTAAAATGAGACACGTAGGGACGAACAGACAGATAGTCAGCATCTGCTATGCTGGCTTTCCAACACGCCTGTCTGCCGACGGAGTTCATGGCCTCCAGCCCAATGAGAGATAAAGCTCTGTTTATGACACATACTGTGAACATGAAATTTCATGTATTAACAGTAGATGTAATTGATAACAATTGGAATCTACATTGTTTGGAAAGCTATTCCCCTTATCCCCTTCTGAAATGAAAGAGGGCCATCCACCTTCTCCAAAGCCCATTCCCTCACGCCATTCAGTCCTGAAACAAGCTTTGCATTCTTAGCATTGCTGCTAGCTGGAATTAACTTAAAGTTTTAGTAACTTTAGTTCAAGTGTTAAGACAAAGCAACATTTAAAGAGAACCTTGCTGGGCAAAATATGCTTCTGTCCTAAAACACACACACTTTTACAAGCACCTCAACTATTTTGGCTAATGAGCTGTTTTAAGGGTAAGTTAGCCCAATTTCAACCCATTTAATGTCTTCCATATGACCCATCAACCACAAATGGCACCAATCTTGCGTAATGGAAGCTTATATGGGGGCACCTTAAACACGGCCGTGAGGTAAATTAACCTCCAACCCTTTACTTCTTTAACACTAAAAGTCTTGGCCCTGACCCAAATAGACCTCACTTGGAACAATGCTCATGAGCTAGCAGCTAAGAAAGTGGAGTCGAGAGTTTATGTAAGCCTTTTGTTCGGACACAAATCCTCCTTTTCACGCACATCAATGAGGCTTTAAGAACGGAATAAAGGGTGAGTTGGTATAGTGCCTCGTTTAATTAAAATTTGAATAATAAAGAAAAAGCTTGTTCGTTTCAGCATACAGCTGCAGGGTGAATGGCAACGTGCTGAAAGTTTGACAATCGCATCGCTTGACATGAGTTTCGATTTCTGCCGTTCAGGTTTGTGCAGCTGACGACAAACATATTCATAGGCGCAAATAAACTCGCGGAGACTCGTCATTTCGCACATACGCGGAACTCCGCGGCAAGTTTCAACAGAAACCCATGGCATAACCCAAAATTCATCTCAGCTTCTTTAAGGTCAGTGGAAGCAAACAGATCGAGGCTCTTTCACAAACATTGCTAGATCTAGACCCTCACGATGGAAACACACTGCCTCCTTGTTTTTCTTATTCAATTTCTTTCTTCTGTGCCTTTGAACAGCAGTAGCTTTGTGGAATGAGGCCTTCGGCATTGTCCCCCGAGCTGAACTAATTTCTTCTCTCGCTCATGCGGCAACCTTCATTCACCGGGAGATTCTGGCTACACGCTGGACTTGAAAGAAAGACTGAAAGGCCCTTGTGAGAAAACCGGAGCAGCAGGTAGCTTTGGGTGTTCGAGAATTCTGCCCGCCTGAATTGAGGCTGGTCATTCCAGACAGCATGTGGTCCACACCGCAGAGCTCCAGTCGAGAGTGGGAGAGCTTTTTGAGTTTAACAAGCACCATCTGGCATTCCGAGCTCTTTACAGCAGTCCGACATACACACACCCCGACACCCTGCTGCACTATCCACTAGAATACCTTCACTAGTCTGCGCACACAACACACACACAGATGACTCAAATGACCAGGACTCCCCAGACTTAAATTATGACCGTTTCCTAACACACCCTGACTTTAACAAACTGCCTTTAATTCAAGATTAATTCATACATTTTCCCTTTATAAAAGTGATGTCTATTTATTTACTGTTTTAATGCATAAATATATTGCATGTAGCATAGCTTTATGACCATCATAACAGACCTATGACCCATTTTTGGTCACAACCCAGCACTCGAGAACCTCTGGTGTAGAACATACAGAAAACAAACACGCATCAATCCATCGAACAAAAAGACCGAAAAATACAGTGGGAAGGACAACTATCCCACTAACAGTTTAAGGCAATTACATAACAACCATCCTCGGTATTAAAGAGCTCTCCATCTAACCTCAAAAACCCTGCTGAGTGCAATCTAGCCCATTACAAATGTCAAAACAAAAACAAGCGCAACTCACCAAACAAACACGCATTCTTTTTCGCGTCCGTCATGGATACCGATGTCAGGACCGTTCAGCCTAGCCGGTGGGTTTGGAACGGTCGCCACATCCTCACCACAGATGAAAAGCTGTAAATACATCCATCTTTGCGAAAACTCCTCAAGGCCTTGGCGTAACAAACCGGCTTCAGCACTTTGCCAAATGTGTGCAACACCTGGAAACCACACCCAAAAATGTACCTGCCCATACGTCGTCACTCGCAAAACAATACGAAAACTGACGTTTGCTTAACCTGAGGTAATCAATACATTCCAAATGCGGGCCGCAAGCCTTGCTGATACGGACAACAAATGTTGGTTACTTATTAAAAGAAATCTGTGTGGTGAAAGAATAGTTAAGATAAAGGGAAATCCAAAGCGGTGCAGAACTCGATATAGAGCCGGTGAACAATTAAAAGAAAAAAAAACTCATTTCCTCATCCCCCAACATCTCTCCAGACCCCTTCAACCCCCTGAACAAAAGCCCCTAACGACTAGTGCCACTGGCATATATTAGCATTTCTATAGAAAGAGGCAATACCATGAAACTCCAGTTATCGAACCAACAGATGAAGCCGTCCCTTCCCCCTTTTCCTTGAACCCCATCCACCCCCAAAGCATTCAGTCCACCTGCATTGACACAGAGACCCTCCAAGAAGCACAGAGGGCCCAGCTGAAGCATTTCTACATGCTTCTCTTCTCATTCAGCGCCAGATTTTGGTTGTGGGGGTTATGGTGGGGCCGAGAAAAGAAAGTTTTGAGAGTGTCGGATAAAAAGGACAAAGGTGGAATAATCCTGTGTAGGAGCCATATGCTGCGGCGCAGTAAACTCAGACGTCCTGCGGAGGAGAGGGCGACTGGAGGACAACGACAGTCAGATGAGCCCTGACAATCACGAAAGACGACAGAACTGTTCGCACAAACACAAACATTCGGCCTAACATAGCAACACTGTCTCAACCAATGGTATGGATTTGGGGGCAGGACTGTTTCTTTGGCTGGCCAATAGACTGCATTTAAGGTATACATTTTTAATCTGAGTGTATGTTCACTGGAAATCAAACCGACAACCTTTGTGTTGCTAGTGCAATCCTCTGCCAATGGACTTGGCTTTGAAGGCTTAAAAAAAACTGCAGAGACATGTTATAAACAATACACACACACATTCTATGACTGTAATTATATATTCTCTGCCGAATCAGTTTGCACTTTATATTCCTGTTTACGAGAAACATCCTATACAAAGTCTGATCGATTGACACATACACAAATTGCAGTGTCAGCTCCATAAACTCTCTGACTCACACATACACACGCTGAACGTCTCAAACTTCCTGTCAGTATGAGCTGTGCGTCATTAAAATTGCAGACGGTAAACAGACAGTAAAGATGGGAAAGCATCTCTGGGGCATTTGGACTGAAACCCAGCCCTTGAGCGCACGGCGCTGGATGATAATGCAGTCTGACCGAACCACTGCAAAAAAAAAACTACCCATGATGCCTCGCTTCACTCTGCCTACAGCTGTGCCAAGTGTCCATCGTCCTGTCAGGCCAACCCATTCCATAGCCTTCAAGGTTAGCAAAACTAAGCGTAATGCAGTGGTACGCTGGCTATGAGACAAGAGATGTTTTTTTTTAATGGTTGTCAATGGAGAAGATGCTGAGTACGTTGAAAAAAACGTACCACTTAATGAACTGTCAGCCTTTCTGCTAAGCTTGAATGTGTTTGACTTTAAATACTTACTGTGGAATGAAAATCCTTAAATGGAGATGGTTTGATATGTATTAAGTCAATAGACTCCATCTTAAAAATCTGCATTCAACAACATCAGACTGACATCTAGACACCTGCACTGGATCTGTCAGAAATTTCTGAACACATATATAACATTTTTAGCAAATGATTTTCCAAAATAAAGACACGTTTTGAACGTTTGTTAAATCAAAGGCATACTGAAAGCTGTTTTTAATCAACTGTGGTGATATTGAGGTCTCAAGGGGGTTACTGCTTGTTGGAGTCCATCTCTCTCTCTCCCTCTCTCTCTCTCTCCTGTTCCATCATATCTTTCTTCCTCTCCTTAACTCACCCATCTTCATTCCCCTGGAGCCTGAATAAGCGCTCACGGATCACTGCGACCACCTGTGTGCATGCACCATTGCAAAGTTTCCAAAAGGCAAGCCCAGAGCAAGTTAGACTTTAGTGAATTTAAGCTACTGGCTGTGTGCATGTGCACTTCACCAAAACGTACACAACAGTTATTTGCCGTTGTCTAATATGTATAAAAAAATTATTATGATATAAACACGCAATGAGAGTATAACAGGTATCATGAGGTTACATAGGTTACTGAATCATGAGTGGGTGGTGCATCAAAAGTGGAGCACGTTTGCGCGTGGATCGCGTCCAGATACTGGAGAGAGAGCAAGAGCGCATTTACGCTAAAACTATGTTTTACCCTATGATGAATAAATTTAAAGTTAATCCACGGGTTACATGCTTTACGCAGCACGCGAGGATGTGTTATTTTTTAATAATATTAGCCATACTATACAGCCTCTGCACACGTCCCGATCGAGATCATCTTCTTGTAGTATTTTGTGCGTTCTAGTGCATTTAGCGCCACCTGCAGAAAGGGAGTGTTGAGCGACCAGAACAGTAAATGTTTACCACTAAACAGTAAATGAAGACAGAATTTTCATTTTTGGTTGAACTATCCCTTTAAATCCCTCACGATTACTAATCTGCGGTTTCAACCAGCTGGAGCCAATAATAAAGTGTTTAAGTCTTTCCCCATTCCCCTCCGCGCAAGGTTAAAGGTTGGTACGAGTCGAGGCTTGGAAGCGCCAGTGTGTTTTGTGTGAAAACTTACCACACAGCCGTTGGGATACTGTGGCCGTGCGCCAGTGAGATGCCAAACACGACTGCTTCCTGAACGTGTTATTAGCCGTTTTCTGAAATGTGCACTTGTTTGTTGTTGTTAGTTAGGGGTTTGGGGTCTGTTTTACCCTGTTACCTAGCAACCTCTGATTTCATGTATCTTTGATTGACAGCACATTTCCTCTCATCTACGGTGGAGAGCGGGTTTGGCACATGTCAAATAAAAGAGAAAAGATAAAAGAAAGATGATGAAGAGATGGCCGTAGGTTGGAAGAGACAGCATTTTGATGGACTTCTTCCTATTATTACTTTCTCTGGTTCTGTTTTTCGCAGATATCACTTTTAAGTACAACCACAAACATATGGCCACAGCATGTGCACTGAACTCACATTCAGCATTTAAACATAGCAATCACAATGAATATTATTTCTATAAAGTAACATTTGCTGATGCAAACTGAATATTGAATGTAGGGCGGGACTTGATTTTATGTGGCTGTGATATTTGACTTGACCCACTCCTGACACTCAGGCAAAGCGTCTATACAAACATTGGGACTTTTTCCTCTCTATGTGGTGTGTTTGTATGTGCTTTTATTCACTGTGATATATTAACTCGGTTGATAAGAGCCCAAGGCATCACATATCTGCAGCAGACAGGCTAAAACTTATTCACCCCAATAAAAAACTGTTTTGTGTGTTTGCGTCCGTGTTTAATGGGTGAACTATACATCCACATACTTGTTTAAATGTCACTGGTAATATGGTACAGTGTGGGAAGGTCATTCTCTTCTGTCGCACACACACACACACGAGACTAAGAAACGTTTACAGCAGCCAGCGGCCCCATAAAACCCCAGTGATGGAGCACAGGAGAAAAATGCTGTGAATTATTCTCATTCCTTCTCTTGCTTTAATGGGCCTTGTGTCTCGCAGGAAAAACTGTCAGGTTTATTAGGAAGCGCTGTTGAAATTTAGTTTGGAATTCTACCATTATGTATAACATGTTTATTTCTTAGTAGGGCAAGAAATACAGTTTTAATATCTTCCCACTCTACACTGAATACAAGCAAATATTCACAAAGTCAACCTTCAAATTCTATACATTTACATCTTGCCTGTTTTCAATGAGCAGGGAAAAGCCCAGTATTTAACATAAACAAACAATGAACTTCACCGTTAAAGGAGCAGTCCATTTGTTCAAGTGAATGTTTCCGTACCACCATCGGTACACAGTAGATTACCCCAGACACTCATTTAAACATTTCCCTCAGTGTTTATAAACAAATGGGACACATTTACAGTAAATACAGATTTATTGTCTGAGGTAATCTACAGATGCGGTACAGACGTTAGGGTGACATGAACCCCGAATATTCCTCTAGCAGACCACCCTTCCCCCCGTGCACACACAAACATGCAGAGAGACAGGCAACAGCTGTTCCTGAGGTAGAGGTGCGAATTCCTAACAACAGACCGGCCCCTCTGCCCCAGGACTCCAGGTCACGTCAGTAGATCTGAAACACTTGTGGCGTCCCGACTGACGTGGGTCCGTCCATCACTTACGGCACCCCTCGACTCTTCCTCCCACTGCTGTTTACACTGCTGAAGTATGGTTTACACTACCAGCTAGGCCAGACGCTAAAAACCCTCTGATGCTTCGATCTCTTCCTGTTGTTCTACTAAACGAAGACATAAAAATCTTGACTGTTTTGGCTCCTTGCAGAGTCTGTGTGCAGCTGTTGGGTGCTGCTTTCCACTTGGTTCCCTCCTGCTGTGGGACGAGTGCTCTAAGAAGAGAAATGGAGGGGTACGGAAACAGCTGGTTCCCATTCACAATAACATCTATAGTCAGACTCAAACACATTCCCTCTTTATTCCGCTGCACTGTTGGCGAAAAAATAACGTGTTCAGGAGAAAATAGAAAGACAGACTAAGAAACCTAAAGGCTGCTGTTCTCACTTTTGCAAGCAATGTCTAGGCAAAGAGAGTTCGCCAAAAGAATAAGCTCGAATTTTTAGGAGAAATAACATTTGGGGGGAACAGAAGCTTAAGCAAAGATGTTCAAGGAAAATTCTGTCATCATTTACACACCCTGATGTTGTTTCAAACCTGGCAATCTCAAGACTGAAAAAGCAAAATTCAAGTATTTTAAAATGCCTTGAAGGTCAATGGGAGCTGGGTCTCTCGAGCCGCCACTGATATCTTTGATCAATTTAAAAATATCAGCATATCGACTACAGCATAAAAAGACAGTTATCGCGCAAACACAATCCTATTCATGCATCCCTATTATTATTCCTTAAAAATCCCCTTTGACAATACACAGAACAAAAAAGTCAGGTTAGTTAGGAACAACATGAAGTTGAGACAATGATGAAAGCATTTATTTTATGTTTGAGAGAACGGTTCCTTTAAGAGCAGTACAAACAGAGACAAAATGGGACAGAAAGAGAAAAAAGAAAGGATGAAGACGCAAAGTATTCCCTGGGCTCTATAATTCACATTACAAAGCACACACTGACTCAAAACTGTCCTCTCATGGGCGACCCAGCTGTGCTTGCCTTTCTCTCTTTCTCTCTCTCTCTCTCTCTCTCTCTCTCTCTCTCTCTCTCTCTCTCTCTCTCTCTCTCTCTCTCTCTCTCTCTGTTCATTCCCTTCATTTCTGACTCCTGGTGCTCTTTGGCATTCAGAGAGTAAAGACGGTGTGAATAAGGTCTTTCCCTCCGCATGGGAACAAAACCTTTTGGCTCTGTGAGTGACGCCTCTGAAGACCACTGACCTCTGACTGCTGAAATCCACTGAGACTGAAATCCGCTAACAATCTCATGAGCCCACTGTGCAGATGAAAGGTAGAACCAGAGAAAGAGAGAAGCAGGATCTAAAATATGGAATCTAAGTCTGCACATTCTGGCAGTGAAACTAATGCAAATATATCAGATTTAAGCATTTATATTTACAGTGTAAATAAAGCCTTAAGAACGGACAGAAAGGTTGGTGTTATCGATAACATACGAGTGTTGACAAACCTGCTACAAAACCTGTATGGATGCCTCGAGCTGGCACATGCATAAAAAATTAAAATGCAAGTTATTACACGTGTGTATTTGTACATTTGTGCGAGCTCTGATGTCAATAAAAAGAATGAAAAAAAGCCTGTTCAGTAAGAGTGTGTCTGCACAAGAGAAGAGTGATATAAATGTTTTATCTGTATCTAGAAATGTAGCCTATGTGTTTGCTCTTCAAGAATTTACAACAATCATAGAAAACGATTAATGCAAAAAATAAAATGTAATGTTTTTTACTAAAAAAAACACATGGGTGATTGGTATAATTTAGACAGAAATAAATCACAATAAATCTCAATATTTACAATGCTGCTCATTTTCATATCACCCTACTCAAATGTGAGATTCTTTTTTGCTTTATTTGTACTAAAACCATAGTAAATTTAATATGGTCTCACCACAAAAACCATGCCATGACACAATTGCTTTAATATAAAAAAAACATGGTTAATTTTCCTAAGGGGTTGTCTTATAGAGAGACTGTATTAAAAGTACATGTATGAAGTCAGACTGGGGGAAGCTGTTTAACAATGTGTGCGCGCGTGCATGCACGTCTACACGTCTATAGGAACCAGTGAGCTGAGGCTGCACTCTGTTAGCTGAGTCAGGAAAAAGGCATTAGACCGAAGTAAACGCACACATTTAAAAACAACAACAAACTGGAATGGCACACAGAACACAACAATACATCAGTGCCCTGCAGCAAAACGTCTAACCGTGTCATTAATCGAACAATTACCCCATCCTCCTATCCAGTTCATGAAACAATACACGCTTCCCTCAAATATCGCTAAAATGCTCATTAACTACATAAAATAAGCAGAACAGGCTGAACGGCAGCATCTGATTGGTTGCAAGCTCAACGGCTCATTAGAGCAGAAAGTCTGCACATACAGGCGCAATATAGCCGTGTCTAACCTGTCTCTGCTCGAGTTTCATCTCACAACATGATCTGCTACAATAAGTCCAATTAACCTTGAACCAAACAGGTCACCTACCAGATAATCAATTCCAATGTTAAGACGGGACACACACACTTTCTCACACATGCGCAGGCCGTGGCGTGACACGTCTGGCTTGTAAAAATCTCATCATGACCGTGACGAAAGATTTTTATGGCGATAATTATTTTATTGAAACAGTCGACTGATTTTATGGAAGTCAACAAGGCCGTGAAGAAGTCAAATGTTGAACATGCAAAAGGTCAGACACTTGCCCTTTTATGCTGATATGAGATCAGTATTGTGGGCTGTTATGTAAAACAAAGACAGGTGTTAGGAATCTGATCCAGGATCAGCACTGGAGCTCAATATCTACTGAGGGATTTCTAAAAATACAGCCAGGTTTACCTGACACCATTATGTGTCTATGTATTAAGAGCGCGGGGATTTAGCGATGCGAATCCCTGATGCAAGCAACAGAGAAAAGGCCTTAAATTCCACAAATTTTATCTCACAATTCCAGGAAAACGTGGCAGAGAACATGACCTGAATTGTATTTATTAATCTATAAAAAAATCAAAAGAATTTCTCCAATATATATTCTCCATTCACACACCTGCATATATATATACGCAGTGTAAATCTAAGGATTTGTTTTGCAGATTATAGAAATGAGACTGTTGTTTGTCAGACAGCGGTAAGCAAAGCAAATCAGCACTTTATTCCACATCTGTCACAGTTTACAGCCAGAAGCGTCCGCAAGCAAAACTACTAATCTGGCGAGTTTTGAAGCCATTTAAACGCCTTATTGCCCAAAATCGGATCTTTGATCTCTCGCAACACTTTAACAAACACGCCGCTGTAATGTTTAACGTGACGAGAGGCGACGGAAGACTCTGAAGACTGCACCTGCGTCTCAAGGCAACACGTGTTTTTCCTCGTCTTTTTTAATTGCCGACAGTCATTTCCTGCCACTATAATCACACCCATAATTTCCTGCACATGTCTCTAATTTCTCAGGTCATAGGGGTTTCCAGAAAATGATAAAGTCTTTGAGTATATAAAGGAGGAGAATAAAAAAGCCTAAAAAGGTATAAATGGATTCACAATGTCACCGGTCACTGAATTCCCCTGAGCTTCCAATTGAGACATCACTCTCGCTAGAGTGAGGAAGAGGAATGCAATGAAGGACGCTAATCCTCTTCTCTTATCTGGCCTGCAGCTTTAGAGGACAGCAGGTCAACTATCTAAACCCTCACTAAAAACTACACACCGTGCTCTATGGCCTCAGGGCATCCACCCATCAGTAACCACAGGTCACCCACTCTGAAGCATCAGTCCCTGAACTGTAATTCCTTTGTCATCCTATCCATCTCTAAACAGGGATGTAGAATAATTCAAACATTTGGGGGAATAATCTGGTGGTGAATTTTGCTACACAAAACAATACGGACCACTTTGCAAGATGTAAACACTGTTCCAGAAGCATGTCCGCTCTCATTTTTTATTTATTTATTATTAGTATTTTTTAAATCACACATATAGTTAAATCTTATAGAAAGGTGTTTAACATGTTAAATATTACATCATCTGAAGAGGTCTATAAAAATAAACCAATGAAAGGAGTAATGCTGTGTTCACACCAATCGCGTTCCCTGCTCTTTATTACTCACAGGAAAAGTTTGTTATTTCGCGTGAGACGTGAAAACCATCACACCGCTTAACTCGCGTTTGGTGTGAACACAGCATAAGAAATGCAACACCAGACCCCTGTTACCCTGCTGGCATATTGCTTTTATAAAACAATGACAACAACAATATAATAACACAAAGTAAGTTCTATAAAGTAATTAAAATGTGTAACTAATAATAGGACTGGCAGATATCACAATATTGAGCAGACGTTTAACTGTAGACATCGTCCGATGCCATTTTGGTAGACATCGGCCAAGCCTAACTAATAATATTTACAATAATATTTTCTTGTTTATTATTCTACATCAGCAGTTCTCAAACTGGTCTATGAAAAAAGAATTAAATTGACAGAGTCAGCAACATTTACTATTAATTGACTAATTAATCAACTCTTGACAATGAATAAACTGATTGTTAAACATTCACTTTATGATAAAGTGTTTCTGTTGTCTCACATTAATAATGTAAATGTATGCATCAGTGCATCTGATCAGTCCAACTTCTTACACAGCAAACTGTCCACTGATTAAGATTCATTAGCCCAAAGTAGCAGTTAATTGCAATGAGAAAAAATAAATAAATAACAGTCTCACAATTGCTTGCAGGCTATTATATTAAACATTCAAATGCAGAGTCAAAACTATCCATTTCACAATACGAATTTACGAATAAATCTGCATTAATAGTAGTGCCAGACGGACTCTTTCAAAACCATTAAAGTTTAAACCTTTGTATCACCCAAACAAACTCATAGGGCTTAAAAGTGACCTTGCTGACATGGTTCTTTTTGATGGATGTGTATGCAACAGTCACATTCCAAACCAATATGGACAGGTCCGTCAATGGGGCGAGATCAATAAGTCGGAACAATAGTAAACCCTGGGGGCGGGGGCACCTTGACCTCATGAATAAACCTGTCTATCCATCCCAAATAAAATAGCCAATGAGAGGTCAGAAGAGGTCCTGCATGTGCCTCACCTCAGAAATGCCCTTTACCACCACAGCCAGGGGGCAAAAGACAGAAGATAATCAAAAGAGCATAAAAGTAACTTAAATAGATAATGTGTGTGATTTCTGTGTCATTTGCATTGGCAGAGATAATTTATTATAGAAATTGAAAGTGACCTACCTACTACGAGCTTACCTGTAACTGTCTCTTAAACAAAGGGGATAGACTAGAACAAGTTGACTCATTACGCCACAAAACAAAACGGTTATGATTTATTAAAGTACTTTGAGGTTTTGCTGGGCAGGCGAAATAATGAGTGTGCTGCAACAAACAACAGCTGTTCCCGCTGCAAATAGCCCTGCTGATTATGACCAACATATGTAAATTACATTTAGAGGTGTCATCCTAAATCTCTATGGTATACATTTACTGCTCTCATATGAGACGAAGCAATAAAGCAGAGCAGACCGAAGCCATAACATAGGACTACTGAATCAGACAGTTAAAGTGTACAACAGACTGGAGATCATCTGCACCGATGCAGTCAAAGACAAAGACCCTAAATCTGTGTATTTAGGCACAATTAGAGCAAGCAGTCCTCGGGATTACATGCGTTTAATCGTCCTTGCACATGCATGACTAACAAACGGGCCCCGCAAACAAACACGCTGTCATGGGAATTACACATCCATCCCTGGCACAGAGGAAATGTAGGGCAAAAATAATAAGCTTTCCGCTCGGCTTGCATTGTGGAGGTGGCGCTGTCTGGCGTACAATGCATTTAACCGCTGCGCAAATACGACGAAAGCAGCAAACGGCTGACTGATGAGCCACAACAGTGAAGCGAAACGAAAGAGACGGCCATCCTTTGCGTTGCATTAAACGATATGTGGAGCATCTCTACCGTACGTCAAGAATGAGATGATAACACTACGTTGAGGGCAATCCGATTGGAGCAGTCAAGACAGACTTGCGACACAGTGATTCATGGCTGTTGAAAGGTAAACACTGCAAAACAAAGACTTCACAGATACCAAGCCATAGCTCCCGGTCTTTATCGCTTTCTTCGCCCTGAGACACGCCTTCATGACAATCGGCACAGGTACAACACGGCCACTGTTTCTCTCAACACTTGGCAGGAGCTGTTAAATTCATGCAAGGCCTTATTGTGCTCATAATTCATTTTTTTATAAGTGCCTGTCAATCATCCGGTAAGTCATACCATGTTTCTTCAGGTGAAAGCAATGAAAGCACACAGCCAATTACAGCGTTGTTAGGATGTGAAATTCCTCAAATTTTCACCCTCGAGGCTTTACCGGTAATCCCCCTGCTTAAAAATTTTAAAATGTAAAATAATATCTAATTGTGGAAGTGCTTTGCTCAGCACGCTGGTGTTCATAAAACGCACAGGGTTTGATCTTCCTCTGCACACAAAGGAAACGGAGATAAGGATGTGGATGTCTTTGAGCATCACATATAGATCCGCCTGTCCCCATTTGAAGTCTCTCTTTGTGACGGAAGCCACCGAAGAGCCCACTTAGCAACAGGGTGAATTTTATCAATTTCGATTCCACATTTAGGTTAAACATTTAGATATCGACATGTATGGTCATTTCTGCTTATTGACTGGTTTTGTGTGTGACGTTTTGTCTGATTTATTACAATTTGTTTTACCATAGCTTAACTACATCATGGTTAAACTGTAGTTAATATAATAAAACTATGGTCAAATTGTGGTTCCTGTGCTTTATCACAAGTTAACACATGCACATAATATGCACACAGGAATTGAATTTTAATTTCAAGTATCCAATTCCTATTCTTTTTGATTCCGATCCGATTCCTAGCCTGTCAATTCCGATTACCAATCAATTCCGATTTTCAATCCCAACCCTACTTAGCAACCACGAGAGAATAATTTTAGCCCCAATGAGAACAGAGATCTGGTTCAGAGAGAGAGAACGAGAGGAAGCAGAAGTAAAGCACCTCCGTGCATCAGCCACTCTCCTGAAATCTCCCTCTTTCACAATGAGCAGAGATGCTTGAGTGAGATTCGGTTCAGCCAAAGGGGAACTGTGAAAACCTATCTGCTGATATTTAAATCCGTGCGCTTGTGCAGCGCTACTTGAAACAAAGCTCAGCGCAGGACAATAACCTAGGCAAATGCCACGCTCCACTGCTCTAGTTTATCGTAGCGTTTGCCATTTTAAATATTGAGTAGCCTGTCATCCAGGGTTAATATCACGTAGCAGGTGGAAAGGAAGGATCCCCAAGGATGGCGGGAATGTACATGTCTGGTCAAAATTGAAGTCTGATCTTACATGTTTTGATGTGGACAAATTGATTCAATAGATAATACATTCACTCTTAGTTAGTGATGCTACTTTTTTATGGTAAAAAAACAAAACATTCTTATTAAAACATTGTATTATTTTTTACTTATTAACTTTCATTATGTAAATTATGTAGATTAGATCAACAATAACAACAATAATTTCTTATTAAAAATAACATATTCCATGAGTATCAAAAAAAGTGTTAATTGCAGCCCTAGTCTGAACTATCTATTGTTATTCAAATAAAGCATTTGGTGGGGTTCAGACCCGAGTGGATGGATGAGGCCGAGTGTTACAGTGTCAGGTGTGGAGGCAGATGGCTCCATGCATCTGATAGGGTTTGCCAGCAGCCTCTCTTGCTTTCCCATGGGCCTGTGCAATAGGCAGAGAAAAGGGAAGCTTCCAAGAAGGCTGGGTTATTATATGAGGCTGGACTGTGAGCCATTTATTATCACATAAAGATATTAAAGCTCTATAAAACAATGGATAAATATTAGGCACCTGCTTTAATACATCATATAGTGACTATTAAAACACAAATACAAATTTGAAGAGCATTATGTGAGCATGTAAATCCAAACTATTAAAGGGATAGTTCACTCAAAAATAAAATTTCTGTCATCATTTATTCACTCTCGTCATTTCAAACCTATAAGACTTTCTTTCTTCTGCAGAACACAAAATATATTCTGAAGAATATTGGGAACCAAACAATCTTTGAATCTTGACACACAATAGCACACACAATACTTGCTGCACAGCACAACCAGTGTGATATTAAGCCTGTTTTGTAGTTTACTAGACAGAATATTTGGAATTCTGCGACAAGGCGATTCTACCAGAGACGTCAGCAAAGTCACTGAGGCAGAAGTGAGAAGGAAAGTCTATGTTGGCAACAGCTTTTAAGGTTGTCTACCACAATAAAAGTAGAAACCTACTCTGTGATCTGAAAACTGAGTCCTCAAGCCTCAGGCTGGGGAAGTGTCATAGGAAAAGGGACCATTGTGACAACACCTTCAAAAAAGCTATGAAAGGAAAAAGAAAGAAAATAGCCGGGACTCAATGTCTGAACTCAATGACCAACTACAGGGAACTTTTTTTCCTGCAAACAAGGAAAAAAATATGATTTCACACAGCGTGCAACCACGTAGATCGGGAGGAATTTAGGTTTTATTCTCCACATCTATTATTATCAAAAATTCAATAATTGAACTCAGTCAAGTCAATCAATAGGTGTTAAATATAAACACCAAACAAAAATTCAACTTCCAAGTGTATTTTTGGTTAGTTTCAGATGTGAGACTGGCAACTATCATATACAGCAAACCATTTTAAAAGCTAACAAAAGGTTTGCAAGGCATTTTCTAAACAAGGATGGTGGAAAGAAGGTGGCACTAGGTGGTCCCTTTTAAAAGGTTGCACTTTCGCTCACAATGGCGCATGAGCAAACACAAATTAAAAATGGAGTATCTGAGGTCACTTTCGGCCAAACTGAAGTACCGTTGATGGAGTGCTGCGGTGATCTTTCCTGTACCCATGCGGGGAAGCTGAGAAAGGTCTGGCTATTGATTCCTTGGGCAACAGATGGCCATAGCTAATCCCTGTCTGTGTCCGTGCATTTTCCTTTCGCTATCCATTGGTAAAACAATCCTCTCGCTCTTCACACTCTGTGCATTACCACCAGCAAATTAACAGTGGAGCCTTTGTGCTCTTCACAAGAGACAACACTTCGAACTTCTGATGAAAGATGACGGCACTGAACGCATTTCGCCACCAGCAGTCACTATTAATATTTATCATGGTGTCCAGTTGACACATCTAATCATTTTCTTCTTATTAGATGCTATTCTAGTCAGAATCCCAAAGACAAACCACATATTGGATGAATGTGACTATTTAAGGGAATTTTAGAAGTTTACAGATGGGTAAACCGATTAGGAGCAACGGCATCCGATCTGGGTCTCAAGATAATGAAATACTTCCTTTTCTGAGAAAACCAAAAGACAAAGTCTTTCAGAACGAGGTCACAAGTAGGGCAAAGGTTTGTTTAGTCTTGGATTTAAACCATTTGGATCGCGTTCCCTGTGGTGTTCTCAACTCCTGACCTTGATTTTGTAAACTTGAGACATCCTAACTTACTTCCTTTCCATTATCTGTGAATTATGCAAACTATGCACATAATTTGGCCCACCATGCTCTCAAATATGCTCTGACTGTTTATCATCCCCAGGGAACCTGTAATGCATATAAAAAACCTAATATTAAGAACTCTTTCCACAGAAACAGACCCAGAAACATACAGTCATCCACTAGACAAATATGACTCACACAGTCACCTATGAACAATGAAAAACAAAGCATACAACAGGGAAGGGTCTTCGGATTCGGTTGCTAGGATCAACGAGGTTTCCGAAGGATGAAATAACTAAATCAACAGACAAACGAGGACCGGCTAACACTCAATTGCACGTAATATAATGTCCCTAAATCACATTGCATGAGACCACTTGAGAAACATCTGCCGATCTATTTCCAAGATCTCAAGGTTCGCCCAAACCCTAAGGGACGAGACCGGAGAGCTGCAAAGAAACAACTGGAGACTTCATTATCCTGACCGCACTATGACAGGACAGCAGAAAAGTCCCACGAGGTTAAAGTGAAGAGTCCCTTAGTGTTGACAGGTGCCTGCCACGACACAGAGAGTGGAAATTAATCCACTAACACAAACAAATCACCCTCAGGCCTGTTTTCTATCACGGGTAGCGACACAAAGGCCATTGATTTGAACCCCGTGAGCTGGCAGGAAAGTGTTTTTGACGGGTTCCCTGCTGTCAGACATTTGGGGTGTTTGACTTCTAATCCACCCTGAGGGGGTTTCAAATGACCACACATAGCAGCAAGAGTATTCATAAAGTGGTCTAAAACAGCATATCACTATTTAAATGACTATTCGGATGAGAATATTTAACTAACGCATTTGTACGCCTAAAATGAAAAGAGCACAGATGTTCTTGTTGGACCAGAAGCCCTTGTCCTCAAGTGCCTCTGAGTCGGGCTGAACATAATTACATTGGAGTTTCATAATTAAATTAACAATAAAATATATGCCATTTCATTAAAGAGCATTCAGACCCATCTGCATCTCTGACATATTACACATTCGGGGCGGATGTCTTTAGTTTTTATTGGATGAAAACGTTTTATGTAAATGTCACTCAGTTCTAACAGATGAGAACAAAGTATTTGCCCGAATTAGAATAATGGATGCGCCTAAAACAAAGAGGCTGGGAGCTACAAAGGGGTTCGGGCTGCAAGGCACACAAACCCCTCCAATTTGGGCATCAAAACCTCTCCAAACCCAGGAGGAAGAGAGAGAGAGAATATAATCGAGGATTTGCCGGGTAGACTGCCAAGAAGATAGAAGCAACAGCTGGCTGCCAAGGTTACTGCTGAAGGAACAAAAAAAACTATTTTCTCTTTAAAGCGTTACAAATTAAGCGAAACTAATCCATTACGGACCGTAGCGGAGATTTCAACACCGTTGAGTAATGAGTAGTTTCGGATAATGTCTTTCAGGATGACAGCATGAACTTTCGCGCAGACGCGGTTATGAAATGTTTGACATTAAAATGCTTCATAAGTTTCATAAAGTGATCAAAAACCCGTACAACTGCTAAATATTAAAAATTTCGCTCTAATCGCAAATGCCCCACGACAGGATTGACAACAAGTCAAAAACAAGCTGTTGACAACTTACGCCGATACGCGGCTTAAATTCCCACAAACAATAGACTGATATTGAATTATGCTAATAATCACCAACGGTCGTATCCGTCAGCAACAACGACACATCCCATAACAAAAGCATTCACGTGAACGCCGACATTCGGATATCTTCATCTGAAACAACACAATTTACCTCCACAAATGCATCTTTTGTTAAACACGCGATGTGGACCCGGAGAGATCTCTATGTGTAAAGCCCACGACGCTGCGCGGAGTTTACCTTTAAGAAAAGTTTCCTTCGGACCAAGTTCATTTACAGGAGTGAGATTAAATATATTTATTTTACCTCGTCAGGAAAGGGGACTGTCCCATTATCTTCGAAAAATCATACAACGTGTCGATTCCTTGTGTCATAACACGCGTTATTTCCCAAAGAGACGCGGCTTCCACAATAGAAGCGCAACAACTCCAACGATCTCAGGACACAGAGAGCGTCTGAATGACAGGCCCATCGGCACAAGCACCGCCTTTCCTGCATGCTGATTCGTCAATTGCCGAGGATAGCCCCGCCTTCTGTGACGAAGGCGTACGATTTGCTATCTGGAGTGTCAATCTTTCTCTTTAACAGCACGGACGACATAAAGATGCTGTTTAGATGATGTTGCGTTAAATAAAGACTAATTTATACCTCGTTGAGTAAATTGCATCTAGTGAATTAATAAATCAATGTAATTATAACACAAATAAACTTATCAAATTTATAAGCGCTATAAATGTCCTCCTAAAGTACATTACTGTAAGATATTGCTTTATAAGTTCTCCGTTTAATTTGTTTTATCCGGCTATTTAACAGACTCATATTATTGGTTTGAACAATCTTCACGCTCGAGTAAAATGTCACGTTATTTTTAGCTCTGATGCCCCGTGACACGCGTGCCATCTTATAGCCTGTCAAGAGTCGTGTTTCCTGTCTTTACACGGCATTTCAATCTTTTTTAAAGCAATGGACATACTGTATGAATCACAGTAACACATATGCAGTTCGTTTTATTTTGTGCAAAACAGTAAAGGACGTATGAAGATTAACATCGTTATATAATCACAGAAATACAATAATTCAATAGCACGCATGCTTCATGAGAGTGATTTACAAACTGTGTTTATATAACTGCTTCATCATATGTACACCTCATTGCAATGAACACTTAGTGAAATGGTTGTATTTTATAAGCAAGCATCTTTTTTATTTCTTATAACTTTCGGGGCGTCTAATTCTGGTGTTAGCTCTAAATGTGGTGAACAAAAGTGCTTTTACTGTACATGGGTTCTTCTAGAAAAATGACTCATGTTTTTTTTTAGTTTAGTAGCCTAACAACAATAATTGTGTTTGGCTTATAATTTGTATTACCATTTGGTTTATATAATCACTATAGTGAGCCAATGGTAAATTACCACAAACACCACAGTTAAACTATCATTTTCTTATAGGTTGTCCCATTGTCCGTGCTCATCCAGTACTCACGAGTGTGACACTAGTTCCCTCTGGCGTTGAAAATAAGCAATGACAATTTCGATCTTTAGTCTATTGTCTATATACGTAATAAACTCTAAGGTGTGTATTACCACATTGATAGTTTAGCATTAACTTAAAAAAGAAGAAATACAATTCATAAAAATATGCAGCAGGTAAAATACGAGGTGTCCAAAACAAGGGTCCACAATAATCCATCTTGCCAATGATGTGCGTATGAAACGTCCAAAATAACCCCATCTCATCCACGTATTGGGAGAGTTACGTGTCCCCTGTTGGTTGTGATTGATAACCCTGCAATTAAAAATGAAATTAACCTTCCATTAAAACAGGAAATATACTATAAAAATGAATGTGTCACACACTCACTCAAAAGCTGAATTTTAAGCACACTTTAAAGTCCAAAGGGAAATGCTGGCCTACTTTTAAAGCTATGTTTGAGACCCAGTACAGCTGTCCAACATGGCAATCAATTTCTTGTTATTCCCATTAGGCCCCATCATTATTACAGCCTGGAGTATACATCAGTGTAATAAAGACCACACGGTTTCTTGATTAATAACTGGAGTGTTAAAATATTAAATGCAGTCGCTCTGTCACACCTCATCACAAGTGTGTAAATATCATCTAATAAAATGTATGTTCCAGTAACAGCTTTTAGTATATTTATAGTTTCATGTATTGGTAGATATGTTATCACTCATGATTGTAGCTCCCATACTTGTGAAATAAAAATGCAAATGTTGCTTAGTGAAGCATTAAGATGAACAGTGTGTCTCATTTGCACGTGTCCAACAGATGGAGCTATTTGCTAATCTCGTCACACTTTGGCAGATCACGTTGTCTGGCCACACCTAACATGAATATGGCACTGTACTGAAACCATATGATGTCATATTAATGTCTTTAAAGACCAGCACTATTCAAATGTTTTATATTTTATTAAACCTCTCTGTTCTTGTTATAAATACCACTTTCCTTTATGAAAACCTATTATAAGACAATCACAAATTAGAAATAGTCAATAACCAACAATCCAACAAATTACATTAATGATTCAATATCAGTGAAAACTGTAACTCATCTTACCTGTTTCATCATCCACATTTCTTTCCAAAGTACAATTTGATGCAAGGTTACCCATTTTTCCTCTCCATATATTTTCTAGTTCTTCCTCCTCCTGTTGAAAAAGCCAGTGGCCCGGCTGAAGAACGGCCTCTATACCGTCAGACATCCCCGCACGGGGTTCTCCTACATCTACAGTCTCTTTATTCGTGTCTCTAAAACACACCGCACAGTCTCTCACACCACAGTTTATGATACGTGCGCTCTTACCAGAGTCCCCCAGTCCATTAGACCAAACCTGTGGGACGTCTGTCGGGGAGTTTATCTTGATATATTTCGAAGAGTAATATAAGTGACCGTTCAGGTCTTTTATTTTGGTGTGAACGCTGAGGCATCTATGACCACAGCCTGGAGACAAGAGATTTGGACTGCATTGAATGGCTGAGGGTGAGCAAGCTTGGTGTTGACTAGAGGAATCATTACTCTTGTTTGGAGCTGGTTTATGTTTATCAATGTCTGTATATGTCAAATAAGAGCACTTCGGGGTTGTTTGGACGTCATCTTGCTTCGTGACAGACTCTGTGCGGTCATACGTGTGATCTAACTCTTGGGTCTCGACTTCAGTGGTTGGTTCTTGTGTCTCTTCTAAATCTTCTGAATTTATAACTTTGCTATTGGAACTTGGGTCCACTTTAGTTTGTTCTACATCAATATCCATCGCTTGATGTGATGTGCTCATGTCTCTTGGACTTTGATCTGAAGGTAATACCGGATTGTTTAAATCACATTGGTTGTTATAAATCACGGCAGGCTCAGTTTTGTTTTCCAGATCTGAAACGCTGCTTTGGAAACGACTGGGAAGACAGAAGCTAAGTGTGGATCCCAGAGACAGATAAGAGCAGATGTTTTTAACCGACCCACTTGAATCGATCTTGATCGCGCTAGGTGCGTTGTCTCTTCGAAAAGTGACATCATTTGCCTTGTCTTCAATGACAAAATCTACCGTGCTCTTTTGAACAAAAACCTGAAGTGTGCCATCTGATTGACTTTCCTTCCCTATCCTCTGCCCTTCCGGCCAAGTGTTACACCTTTGCCTGAAAATGCTTGTTTTTCCAGACCTTTCCAATCCAGCCATGCCAAGCGTGGAACGCCTCCGCTGCTCTGCCTCTCTTCTGATTGGCTCTTTCGGTGTAAACGCAGAACTGGCTTTAAATGTGTTGTGCTTACAAACCGTCCTTTCATCAGACGTGACGTTATGTACAAGCACCGAGGATGAACATTTTGAAGACGTGGATAATGGAGACATGGCAGAGGTTGCATGTGGTGATGGTGAAACTGCAGATTTGACATCTGACACGTGCAAATACGTGAACACCTGCCAAAGAAACAAACGCAAACATTTAGATAAGCGTTCCCGCTAAGAGGCTCCTAAAAACAAACCCAGCTAATAATGGCCCACACGCATTCTGAACCGTACGGTTCTTGAATGCATACGTACCCAGCTGTGATGCTAATAGCCGAAGCATGACTAATCTGATAGCATGCCAAGTTAATAAATCCTATTCGAAGGCATGCGTAGCTAGGCTTTGCAGTGCATTCTTAACACTAATGGCAGTTCTACATGCCTACACACCGACAGAAGGCATTTCAAAGCCTGCAACGCCATGGAAACTTAATCATGAGGTCATTCTTTTACCACATGGGACAGGATGTACAGAACAGGGGGAACAATAAGCACATACATGTCTGGTGTGTGTGCAGGCTTTGAGCTCAGGAATGCATCTGGAGCTCAACACGCTCTGTTTGAAGTCATACTTACTCTGTGAGTGACTTCAGCTGACACTTCATTCCGCAGGTGGTCGTTTTTGTTAGATGTCAAGTGTTGATTCTCTTCTAGATTTCTGTATGACGATTGCGACTCTTGATTTTGGGCTTCTTGCGTGACCGATGGCTCTGGCTTTTGCATGTCTGATGAGAGCTGCGAGTGTGTTTTGTTGAACTGAAGACTAGCTTCTACGTGGTTGCAAGATGAACGGTGAATGTTACCAGGAAACACATCACAGGATACTTCTTCTTTGTTTGGTGGTTGTTCGTGGTTGTTTGGTGGCAACTGTTCTAGATTCCAGCAAGGTGACTTCTGTCTGGGTTCTGTATCGGTGATTGATCCATTTGTGCATCTCACTTGAAGCATTTCTAGGGATTGTTGCATTGGCATTGAGTTGCCGTCTTGGTCACAGTTCACCTGAACGTCACTTGTTGACTCTCCCGTGTGTTCTTTACTTTGGGTTGGTAAAGTAATGTCATTGTTGTTGGGTGACCATTGTTTGGTCACTTGGTTGATGCCTGAAGACTGTTCATCAAAGCTCAAAATGAGACAGATGCTAGAACCTAGGGATGTTTTTGCAAGGCAGGACTCCTGACTGACAACACTGGACACATCTAGATGCATCCTTTGTTGCTCGAAACCACCTGTAACCTCTGCGATTTCTTCTGAAATAGCCTAAATAGGGAAAATACAAATAATCATGTGTTAAAAAATGAATGCACACTGCCTAATTTCTAATGATTACATATATCTCTGGAAAACAAATGTTTATTATTTTAAAAAATAAATCTAAATTAATATTCTAAATATAGTGTAATGTAATATAATATAATGATTTAAAACATTTTTTTAAGGTTATTTGGTAAAAAAGGAAAACTATAAATAATCATTTATTAAAAAATGTATGTATACAATGTATACATGTAATTAATTGTAAAAATTATTACATTTTTAATTTAGCTATTGCTAGTAAAAAGAAAAAATATAAATAATCATTCATTAATAAATAGAAAAAATATAGTTTTGTAATAAATATAATAAGTGTAATATAACTGATTATAATTTTATAAATATACATTTTATTTAGCTATTGTCAGTAACACAAGTCATACAGTAACCTCTTGCTGGACAGCATCATTTGTCTCCTCTCGTTTCACACTCTGGTCTCCTTTAAGCTGCTCTCTCTGAGCACGCCAGTTGACCTGGATCCATCCCAGCATGCTTTGCAGTTCATCCGTCCTCTCCTTGATCTGGAGACACAATGATTGTAATCAAGAAAACATATAATGAGCATCACATAGTCACATATGGACCCCACATATTCCAACAGCAGACATTGTTTTGCCATGTGGAAAGAGTGAGTAAATCAATCACACACACACTCACAATGTTTTTAAACTGACTCTCTTCCTGCACAAGCATTTGACCAGCTGTAGCCAGTTTGCAAAACTCATCCAGCTTCGTTTCAATGCTGCGATCAATCTCCGTAACTTCACTCTCTCTCCAAGCAGAGCTGCCAGCAAGAATACAGGATCTGATGTTTTCGGTCCATGTACTAGAGGACACACATAGTGAGACAGCATCAGATTACCAACTTGCTGTATTTTACTAAATTAGCTTATTTAACATAACTGTTATGGAAAGTCCTTTCAACAAAAGTTGCTGATATTAAATATGTCAGTGGTTTTCAACAGGTTTGGCTTTAAGTCCCATATTTTACATTCAGCACAGTGCCAAAACTTCTTATAGAATAGAAAACAAAAATGTCCTTAAAATTAGCCAGTATATATTAGCCAATATACCAGTATCGGTATCGGTGCCGATACTAAGCTGATGTACTTGTAAAAGTATACCGATACCCAAAACAGATACCTATGAAATAACTGATTGAAATTTGTGCTTTTAAAGTTTATGACAAGCACATAAAATCATTTCTTTTTTTCATAATGTGTTTGAGGTGTAGTTGTAATTATAAGGTTATTCTATTTTTATTAGTATCACTGTTGTGCTTGGAAAATTGCCACCTCACCAAAAAATAAAGAAAAAATACAGGTAAAGGGATCGGTATCGGCAAGTACTAGAAATGAAGTATCGGTACTCGTACTCTGCCTTTAAAATGGTATCGGTGCATCCCTACTTAAGATCAAACATTATCATGTACTGCACAAGGGAAGCAATATGCAAAAAGATTGAAGGATGGAAACAGTTCGTTGCACATGCAACCTTGGTTAGTTTTGTTCATGGTTTTCAAAAATGAGGGCATGTCATGATGTTACATAAACTTTCCATGTTGGTGTCTTACTACTTTGGCTGGTAAGTGACATATGACATCAGTCTAAAATAACCTACGGTTATTTGTTTTTATATCCAAATTTTTGGATCCAATGCAGTTTATTTTCATGTAGATCTGTGTAAATCATGGGATGGTAATTATTGACATTATCTGCATTAGTCAAGCTTTCTCTTCTTACATCATTGCGAGATAGTTTTCAAAATACTCTTGAATCCGGTGAAACTTCTCCAGGCGACCACTGTTCTCAGCCATGTTGTGACCAACTTCCTCCCAGGCCTGCAGGATCGCCTGAATTTCTTCCCTGAGAGGATCTCTCCGTTCTGCGGGAAGAGCCTGTAGCTGACTGGCTAGTCTTTCCATCTCTTTCACTTCTCCCTCAATAATGTGATAGTGAGCCTTTGTGAGACATAAAAGTAGGCTATATCAGCATGATATTTTCAATCATGACCAAAATAAGTGTTTAAACCCAGCAGGTACATAAAGGCTTAACTTAGTTTAGATGCTTAGGTTAAGTACAGCTCTAGGGTCAGTAAGTGATGGAATCATCTGACCTCTAGGTCATCTTGCTGCTCCTGCAGTCCATCAAGTCCACTCAGGTCAGGGTCACAAAGCACCGCCAGATCTGTTTCTACATCCAGGAGATCCATACTGAGCTCAGCACAGCGGGAGAGATGCTGGTTTATACGTAGTGTTAAAGTAGACAACTGCGGAGACAAAAACCTGCTGTAAACATTAAATAATTTATTTTATTTGATAAAATATCAGAGTAAGTGAAATCTGCAAATGATACTGGACTTAGATTCTGTCAGCTATTATTGAAACTATTACTTTTACTAACATGGTTATGAAGAAGTCAACCTTGTGTCCCATATTTGGGCCATTTGTTATCATATGTAAAATCTAATAAGGTTATCATTGCTTTTTATCTTAATTTCTCTGTTGTTTGATATAACCTAAAGGAATGCAATTCATACATTTATATGTGTACATTTATTATCATATTTTATAAAACAAGCTCATGTACCGAGATCTGAAGTTCCTCTGTGGTCTGGTCAAACTTCTGTGATGTTTCTCCATCGGTTTGGTGACCCAGCAGATCAGGTGACATTTCTGTGGCTTCGGCCATTTCTCGACTACTAGGAGTGTTGGGAACATCCTAAAGCACATTTACAATTGTGTAAGTGAACCTGTACACTCTGTTGACTCATTTTCAAACCTGTATGTCTTTCTTTCTTCTGCAGAACACATAAGAACATATTTTGAAGAATGTTGAAACAAAGGTGGTACCCATTCACCTCTACTGTATGGACACAAAACTATTCTTCAAAATATCTTCTTTTGTGTTCTGCAGAAGAAATAACGTCATACAGATTTGAAATGACATGAGGGTGAGTAAATAATGACATAATTTTCATTTTTGGGTGAACTACCATTTCATACCATATTGTAAAATAAGTGATAGAGGATTGTGGTCTTATTCCCAAAGAAATCTGGGAGAATCATGAACACACTATATTAGTTTGAAGATGGGTATACAGGTTTACCTGACTTATTTTGTTATATCCACTGGGATCCAGAAGTTCAAGGAACTTTGCAAGCATCCCAGAATTTCCTTCGTCTATACTTTCTGGCAGATGGTTAGAAAGTGGGAAATCTGGCATCATCAGATCAGGCTTATTTCCAGGAGGATCTTTTTCATCTGGTTTAATCTCATCGTTTTCTCCATATTTCTTCTGCAGAGCATCCCAGAGGACCTCAACCTGGCCTAGGAGTTCCTCCAATTTTTGATCTTGACTTTGCTTTGAGCACTCATGATCTCCTCCATCACTCACAACCATGTTGTCCTTTAAACAAAGTTAAGCCTGTATTCATTTCTCGTTCTAACATCAACTAAACCTAAAAAATATTTTTTATTTACCATTTCACTTGATGCCGTCAACTCGTTCGACATCTTGCAGGGTACGAGATGTTTATTTGAGGGATTAGGAATCATTTCAGGCATCTGGCTGACACAGCTAGGAAAACATAGACTGTTAATCAAACGTTATTTAACTGCATCTTGAAATCTGTGGCATGGAATGACATCACACATTCATGGATCATTTAATTCATCCTCCACACACTCGTTGTAAAATAAATAGTAACTGCACCTCTTCCTGTCCATGTCCTGTTTCTCTGTGATACTGTCCAGTTTGGAGCAGCTGCTCTCCGACAGCGGGCCTCGACTCCCTACAGAACATTCTTCAGTCGGACTCCACATCCTTTGGGCCCACATGCCCTGAGAACACTACGCAGAAATACACATTCAAGCAAATTCTTGAGCACAGATTACACATAATCATAGACAATTCACAATGTCAACAGTCATTTCCTTTAAAAATTATTTTTTTGTACTGAACTGGATCCATTGCCTTGTTGAGTAGACATGTGCTATTATGTCTAAACGAAGACCATCAACATCCTGTTTCCAATTCTTAATGGGATAGTTCACTCAAAAATAAAAAATATTATCATTTCTTGCTTAAGTGGCACACACAAACAAAGATATTTTAATAAATATCTCAGTGGTTTTATGTTTAAGGCCCCAGTGTTAAAGATTGTCTGGATCTCTGTCTAGATTTGATATGCTCATGACTGGCCATTTATAATCACATGCTCACAGATGTTTTCGAGAGTAAATGCAGTTTACCTCAAATCCTCTGAGACGGTTCTGCTCCTCTTTGACGTCTTTTCCCATTACGCTATGACCCTCGTTTCTAGCAAAGCTATGTGAGTCAGGGCATGTGGTCAGAGGATCGGGTGAAGATGATGGGCATTTAGAACACACATCTGTCTTTTGATTCCTGTAGAGGCGGAGCAAACGATACCTTTAATGTCACCACAAGGCCGTCATTACTTTCGACGCCAAGCTTAAACATCTTGGATATATCCTGCAAACCATAATCTCTAAATCTTTACAAGGTATATTTCAATGTTTGAAATATAAAAACATACACAGCACAGTAACATTATATCTTTTGTACTTATGCAATCCTGGCAGACACTTCTGCGGCGATTGTTTTGGTTGAGAAGATATAACGGTTGGCAGTTATGCAAGCGATGATGTCACCTCCCTCTTGTCTGGTTAGCTCATAGTTTCAGGAAAGGTGTGTTTGCAAAACTGTTGATAG
This sequence comes from Oreonectes daqikongensis, assembly GCA_026939265.1. Taxonomy (NCBI): domain Eukaryota; kingdom Metazoa; phylum Chordata; class Actinopteri; order Cypriniformes; family Nemacheilidae; genus Oreonectes; species Oreonectes daqikongensis. The sequence continues at coordinate 4,362,801 of JAOTQM010000030.1, read as the reverse complement.
AGGACTCGTTGGGAAAGACAGATAGGTATGTCGGCTAGGACAAGTTTGAAACCAGTTCTGTCGACAAAGAAAACATGGACCCCAAAAAGGGTCTAATATCTTCAAGGACGGTTTCCTTTCTGAAAATGCACCATTCTACTGATGTTTGTCCTACGGCTGATTTGAAAAAGATGTTTATACTGTATGATGACAATTTTGCCAGAGTTTAAGCAGAGTTTATGTAACTGTAGGTTGTTATGATATGTACTATTATGTTGTTTTAAGACTATGAAAAGGTTTGATGAGCACTTTTTATGCGTTGTTGACATATTTCACCTTGGACCAATAGAACACAGTTACATTATAGTTATAATCCATGATATGTTATACGTCTGTTTGTTTAAATCTGTTTATAGTGCAGGATTATATTTTTCAAAATAAGATTTTTTTTGGTTACAAGAAGATAAAGAGTAAAAGTTACATTTAAAGATTTTAAAAGGGATAGTTCATCCACAAATGTAAATTCTGTTCTTCTTCTGTGACTTTGTTCCTTCTGCAAAACACAAAAGAAGATATTCAGAAGAATGTTGGTAACTGAACGGCTGTACCTATTGACTTGCATTGGTTTTGTGTCTATAGAAATGAGTGGGTACCAACATTCTTCAAAATATCTTCTTTTGTGTTCTGCAAAAAAAAGAAAGTCATACAGGTTTGAAATGCCAAGAGGGTGAGTAAATGATGACAGAATTTTCATTGTGGGGTACACTAATCCCTTTATTTGTATAAATGTTTACTAGTAAAGAGCCTCAAAACTAACATAAGCCACAAAACATTTGTACTTATTTGTATTCATATATCTTTTTATTGATTTTATTTTATTTTATTTATATATATATATTTATAAATATATCATTTTTATTTATATGGATTTATGACATATAACAGACGTTTATCTTTATCAATTCCTCATTTGATTTGATGGGAGTCTCTGTTTCCCATCATATCCTCATACCATACACATGAGCTATTCCTGCTCACATCTGCATCAGAGCACGGCCTAAATCTTCTGCTTATAAAACTCAATAACCATCTCTTATTCCTGCTTCTATAAATCACACTCTATATTTCAAAACTCATAACTCCTGCACAGAGGTCAAGCTCAAATCTAAGTTTTCATAATGCTGTGAGCATCTGTGGAATTCTGCATCTCACGCTTTTGTAACTATGTAGTGATAAAAGCTGTGGCTCCTCTGATGTGATATTTCATAGCTGGGTGATTTAACACAGCCACTAATCTTGAGTGGTATGAGCCATGCTTTAAGTTCTATAATTATACTGCTCAGTAAACATGCAAACCAAAGAGTGTTTTGAAAAACAGTGTTATCACTCCTGCTAAAGAAATAAAAGGACAGTTCACCAAAATGGAAAATTTGTTCGTCATTTATTCACTCTTAATTCAGACCTTGTATGACTTTCTTTCTTCTGCAGAACACAAAAAAAATATTTTGAAGAATGTTGGTAACCAAACATGGCCCCTATTGACTTCCATTGTATGGACACACAACCGCTGAAACATTTCCCAAAATAACATATTTTGTGTTCCACAGAAGAAAGAGTCATATACATGAGTGTGAATAAATAATGAATTTTTAACTTTAAAGGACCATGTGCTTGTGCAGATACCAAAAAAACATATTGCATAAACTTACCTAGGGCTTAAACCTGGGTTCGACATGTTATCAAGTTGTCAAACTGACAATTGCGTCAAAACACTTACAAAATAGTTTTTGGCATGCACTAGCTAGGACTCAGATTAAAATACCATAACATTACATCACTAAACCACATGTCAGTTCAACTCCTGCATGTTTACAATAATCAATTCCCTATAGTTGTGCTAAAACAAGCCCTACAAGCATTGTACCTCACTAAGTTGTGTACATTTACATTTTTCTCATAAGGACAATGGGAATAACGTGACGCTGGTTTACCGTAGAACCTCCTGGAGAAATGCCCAGTTCTCCTTCACCTCAGCCTGTTTGAGTGAAACTCTTCTGGCCAGGGTTGGGTGGATATTTGACAGGCGAGATGCAGACTCGTTCAGCATCTGGAAAGAGAGTTGTCCAGGGAGGGGTGGGGTCATGAAAGGAAATGACATCATTCATTTGGACTTCTTTTGCTACAGCCCGAAGAAAAAATGAGTGAGACTAACACAACAGGCCACTACGTGGTTTACTGCTATAACACCGTGACCTTGTGGCGTCTGAAGGGAATAGAGTATTCCAGGAAAATACAACAATCATAAGATCATATGCAGTCGAGTTACACGACTACATCCCCAAATGAATCACTGATTCAGACTTACGTTAATCTGACAGGCAATTTCTCTAGTCTCCTTGTCTTGACTGCTTTTGTGGACGTCCGTCATTAATAGACCGTTCGTCTGCAAAGGAACAGTATGTGCAGACAGTGTGATTTAAGCAGATTTATCATGCTTCTCAATGTCAGAAGTTTTATGTATAAATAAATACAAATCACTAGTGACGTTCAAGTTTTCTCAACCTTGCAGCTGATGGCGCTGATGATGCTGTCGGCTTGTTGATAAAATGATGAGACCTCCAGAGCCAACATGAGATCCTGATGATAGTCTCTGAGAAGTGACCGCAGCTTCACCCATCTACAATATTAAATGCAGAGATAATCATGATCTAAAATACATGGTGTTCTTTGTGATGTGCTGCAGCATATCTTACGATTTATCAATGTTGTCCCCTGGGGTAGGTCTTCTTCTAAGCATTTCCAATCCTACATCTCCAGCGTCTGTCTTCTTTTGATGAGACATTTTTGGTTCCTCCTGGATCAGAAGAAGAATTGAGAGCATGATAAGTATATATACAGCCACGGAAAAAAATAAGAAACCATTCCAAATTTTCATTTAACCAGCATTTCTAGATGTATTTTGACCATTCCAGTCCAGTGTCAACAAAATCAAACCTCAGGAGTGACAAAGTCATCCAACAGCAATGTGAAAGACTAACAGCATGACAAGACACAGCAAAACTGTGATAAAAATCGAGGTTATCATAAAAAAATAAACGTTTCCAAAATACTGTTGTACTGCTGTATTGCTTAAAAGTAAATATGAATTTGTTATCTTTGCAGTATTTCTCTGCAGAGCATTTTTTCAGTTTTTCTTTACCCGTTTCTCCAGTTTTCATTTTCTGCAAAAAAATGCAAATACAAACAATATTTTTGTTTGAAATAAGAAGGAAATAATAAGTTCACAGAATTAAACAAAAATAATAATTTTACCTAAACACATACCTATTAATGGTAAATATAGAAAAACTCAAAATGGTATTTTAAATGGTCTCTTAATTTTTTCTGCAGCTGTATATTGATATATATAAATATATACAGTATAAATTCATAAAAAAGTATGCATGTTTTAACTGCATTCTTAAATGTTTCAGTAATAACAAAAGCTATTATACCCAACATCGTTGACATTGTTGAAAAAATAAACAGTTGGGTTGACTTTTGTAATGCATACTTAGACATAAATTGCATGCTGCATACTAGTTTACGTTTAAATTAATTTAGCATTACGACATTAGCCTAAATAGAAAATTGTCAATTGTAGAAATTAACAACACAAAATATTATTAATGACAATTTACGCTACACTTTACTCCTATAATTTGCTCTTAAAGCTGGTAAAATGTTTATGTTTCCTGCATGATGTCACAGCAGCCGGGTGGTAAAAGTTGAAGCTCTCATACAATTTTGAGTTTACACGTTGTCATTTTGAATTCGGTGCATTTAAACACTTTACAGGTCAAATCGAAGTCCAAAAATTGAGGCAACAAGCTTTGCGACAGTTAACCTTTTGCAATTCTTTTGCGCTGTTCACATTGATTGACTGTCAAAGTTAATGATTGACACTCTCTTACCTTCTCTCTAAACACAGCAGTGGTCTGTATTGTACGCATCAATGACAAAACAAAACAAAAACGCACAGAAAAGCGAGTTCCCCTATGGATGTTGGGACAGGGAAGTATCACCTGTGACAAGTCCAGACTCGTCGTCAGCTGGATGAGGGAGTTCTCAAAGTCTTTAAGGTCTCTCCTCTGGCTGTGAGATGCATCCTCTGGTTGATCATGTGAGAATACTGGCATGCTATAATCGTAGTGTAGGTTCCTTATCTTCCTTCCTCTACTCCACGGATCAGTCTGCAAATACAGAGAATGTCAAAAATAGTCAGGGATTTATGTGTATCCTATAATGAAAAACATCTGAAAGTATTATTTCCCTCAAACACATAGTCATTGTACAGATATTGCATCGGTCATGGTTTTCATCTGCACTTGGAGTCATGCAAATACGGTCAGCAATGACCTCAAACTATTGACCGACAAATGAATTGTCGTTCTCTTTTTGTATCTCTCCCAAAATCTATTACATCATTTTATGTTGCTACAACTAATTCGGCAGACGAGCCAAGTTCAGCTTCTTTTGCCATTTCTCAACTGTTAGGCAATAAAATCATGCTGTTTGTTTGGGTACATGAAGTACAGATTAAAGAGAAAATCAGATCGCTTACAAGACGATATGCCAAAACATTAATCGAAAACAAGTTTTTTCTGCATAAGCATGACTGTTCCTCCGCGGTATCAGATATCTCCGCAATAAACGTCTTGTGATAATGCACCTGTGTTTAGTAGCCACAGGGGGTTTACATGATGTATTTTGGAGACTAAAGTACAATAATAGCAGGAGTTCTGCCGGTTGGCCCAACAACAATACATGAGCCTGCAGCAAGGTGTGGTACAGCCAAACAATGATCTCATAGAAAAGCAGTAGTGCTTAACGTTGCAGATCTTGCATTCATTCGTCTGTCTCTTCTGCACCACCAAGATGACTGCATCTCTATACACCCTGCGTAAAACACTAACCCGTACCTTCTTCATAATGTGCTGCAAGAAAAAGTTATTTATTACTAAAATTCATAATTGGGTATGATCTGGTATGCTTTAACATCTGACACATCTTCAGCCACATAATGCATCACAACCAGTGTGACGTTCTGTATCATTAGTGCAAATGTAGCCTGTTAAATCACCAGTTTGATCTCAAATCATTTCATCCGCGTTTTCCGTTTGGTTTTTTTTGTGGAAATTACCAGTTCATCTGGGCTGTGGGCTTGTGTAATGAGGGGCCTGACTATGACCTCATCTCTATGAGCACAGTGTGCAAAACTGTAATAATCCACACAGTTGTTTTTCTTTTTTCTTCCTCTCACAATAAGACAATGTGTTCTTGTGTTTCTGCATTTCTGGTTTTGCACAGGGATACTCCATGCAGAAGTTTGTGGACAGTGTGCATAGACATACAGTAACAAATGAACAAACAAAGATCATAAAAAGAGAAGAGAAATGGAAAATAAACCCATTACATTTGTATGTCAAATATATACAGTATGTGATGCCAACTAACTTATTTTAAATTTTTTAAATATTACTTGACGAGTAACGTTCATAAATTCATTCAAACGTTTACATTAACATACAGTGGGTTGCAACTTGCAATTGCAGAGTATGTAGTGAAAATCTAAGATCTGAATCTAATTTAAACAAAATAACAGAATGTTAAAGGATGTTAAAACAAAAGTCATTTTGATGCAAACTGAATATTAGAAGAAATATTAAAGTGTATGCACCTTTCTCTCTCTCTCTCTCTCTCTCTCTCTCTCTCTCTCTCTCTCTCTCTCTCTCTCTCTCTCTCTCTCTCTCTCTCTCTCTCTCTCTCTCTCTCTATATATATATATTTAACATAGACCATGTATAGAATGTTGGATTATTCAAATGCTATTTGTTTCTATCTTTGAATCCTTAAAATATCCGGCTAAAATCATGAATCACATCCAAATCATTGTGCAGACCATCTCACCTCCAGCTGTGAAGCAGACCTGTCACTCAATCTGTCCTCAACAGCAAACAGCATTTCAAACGAGTTATCCGTACTGTTCGTCTCATGGTCGACTGTATTACAGTTTGAGGCATGACAGTTCCTCGCAGTTCGGCTTTCCGTATTCCCACACATAGCAATCTTTCGGATAGATCTAGAAGAAGCTGGTGGAGAAGCAGAGTCTCTATCTTCTTCCTTTATATCCTCTTCTGAAACGTCTTCCATAGGTGCAGACTTCTGGGGTGTTCTGCTTTCTTGACAGCAAGCAGAAGTTTCATCACTTGACTCAATTCTCTGATCATAGCAATCCTCAGCCGGGACAGGAAGGATGATGCCTACATAATCCGGACATCTGGTCTCAGCGGGAACAGATAACTTGGTCCCGATGGTGAAAGGTTGGATCCTCTTCATTGCTTCTCTTGCTTTAATCATCTGACAGCACCAAGGAGGAAAAAATATCTATATATCCGAAAAATGTCCACGACCCACGTGTAAAGTCAGATGATGGTCATCTAAGAGAAGCTTTGAGAGACTGCCGAGAGCAGGAATGGTGGAGAACGTGACTCCTGGAAACCCTGATTCCTGCACAGACTGTGAGAAAGCTGGGGGGGGTGAGGAAGCAGAGGAGTTAGAGAGAGTTTAGTAGAAACAGGGTGAGGTCATCATCACGCTCAGTCACAGCCCCATTTGGAGGGAGCGAGGGCTATAAACCCGGGCTGTAAAAGCTTCCTCCCAAAATAAGAAATTGTGGGCAGATAAGAGGCTAAAACACGGAGTTAAGCTCTCTGAGGCCTTGCTTCTCATTCAAATAGACAATGATGTAATGCTTGTACAATGTGCATTACACTTTTCTTTTATGTTTCTTTAGTTTTCTTTTATTATATAAGTACTTCTGGTCTGATTCATGCATCATGTATGCAAAGCAATGGTTTATAAAAACTCTCCCCGCATGTCACAGAATATGCACCCTTTTGTTAATCTAAAGCTACATGTGCTTATTTTGCCCACAACTACATAAACAGATAAATACTAAACTGTTAGGTGAGAAGATGCAGGAGGCTGTGAATAGTTTAGACTGTGGTAGCCTCGTACTATTATCTAAATGTTTACAGAGCAGCAACAAAGGAAAACATTGCACATTCTGGCTGTGGCGCTCCTCTGATTTAAACCAGGTGTTTGGTGCAATGAGTTAGAAGAAGCTACTGTAAAACACTTGACTGTGGGGATTGGTGTTATCTCGTAAACATTACAGTCTTTACACTTCATTTCATCAGTTTTTAAATATGTTTACTTTAAAAGGCTTATTGACAAAAGAGCAATAAGTTTGCTATAGATCAATATAAGCAATTTATTACAGACACCATTGAACATACTCGTTTTTGTTTGTTTGTTTTTGCTTACTCCTTACGATCATTCATCCAAGGTCTTGTACAAAAAAATTATGTCCCACAGACCTCCATCAACCCTGCTTCAATCTTGATAGAAAATCTATGCAGCTACATGATCTGGATTCCTTTCGATGTGGCTCATCCTTTAGCTTGTCTTTTCATGAAGAGACTAAAGTGTGAACAAAGAGTTTAGTCACAGACTCCCTGCAGATCTCTTTTATTTGGCTCACGCTGGACTGGAGGTTTTTCAGATATTCTTGGGTTCTCTTCACACAGTAATATGTTGAGGTTCTATGGATGAAGAAATACGCACAGGAGAGAATGTTATGCAGGGTATCATGTGAAAAAATGAAGTATTCTTAAACATTTATTGTTATTGTTACATATTAGATGATAATGAGTGACATCTGATGGTCTAACAAGAGAGGCACTTATGACAAAATGCTAGTTTTTATTTTTACAATGATCAGTCATTTAATAATCAAGTTAAAAAATTACAAATATAGACAAACAATGGCAATAAAATAGACATGATTGTTAGTGCTTAGTCTAAAAAAAAATGTTGAATTTATAATCTTTATCTTTCCTGTTAAAAATAGCTAGTCAAGTTCAGCACATTTGGACTAAGCATTGTTCAAGTAAACCATGACTGGTCAATGTCGTCCTCTGGTGGTGAATAAAAACTTAAAAGCTCTACCGTTTATTTAGTCACTATACAGTTTATTTTAGGCTGCAGTGCGCAACGTTTTGGTTAAAATAAACAAAAACAATTATTGAGGAAGTACACAAAGTGGTTTTCAAAACTGTCTCCTTACCCCAATTCGCACCGGTAAACGTAGAATAACAACTTTAGCAGGTACGATTTTGCGGGTAACGTCAGCTCGACGTCAACTCACGTAAAGAGAAGTAGCCTACGTAAAGTCACCTGCAATTTTATGTTTCAATTAGCCATTAATAAATGGCAGCTGTAACTTAAAAATAGTAATGCGTTTTAATGTGTTAGCAATCATCAGTGCCTAATGAGTTGTGAACTACGAAGACTGATCTAAACCTCTTTAGTCATGTGTTTGTGTAGAACCTTCAAGATAAGGACTTTACTACAGAAAACTTTTATTTTGACACTCGGCATAGAAGCAGTGGTCACGTGTCATAACAAAAAACCCGATGTCATATGACTTTCGTTTTATTATTATACCATCATGGCTTCTTTGCACATCGGCTCCTTGCTTCTGTGTTTTATCTCTTCTGTGTTTTCTTCACCTGTGGGTCGAGACTCCATCTGTGGTTATAAGGTAAAGATTTACTTCGATTTAATTCTGTAAAATCTGAAAGATTTTTTAGACAAAAGTTGGCAGAGAGGAAGTTTTAACAATAACATAGAGGTACAACAAATACTATGTTTTCTGGACGGGGCTCTTTCTGTTCATTGTAAAACAATAAATACAGTTATAATAAAATATAAAATAATAATGTACCATGGAGTAACATGTAAAAATGGAACTTTGTTGCAAAATGGAGCTTCACTCTCTAACACAGAGAGGAAATTATTGTTTTAGTGTTTTGAGGAAGTGCAACTCTTATTGTTGACACTTTATGATCTTGATCTTTCAGTCATGTCCAGCCACAAAGCCATCCATGCTGAACGTCCATCTGGTTCCTCACACACATGATGATGTTGGTTGGCTCAAGACTGTGGATCAGTACTACTATGGAGGTGAACTTTTCTCCTGCATGTGTAATTTGCTTTTATATGATAGCATGATGTCCTCCATGTGACGGTCTATTTGCTGCATATGACTTTTGCTTCTTATCATATGATACTGGTAAACTGCTGAAGTGGTAAAACTTAATGTGTAACTTCACACTATCACACCACAATAGAAGTAAAAGTTGAGTTGTCATCACGCGTTTTTGTGTGTGTGTGTGTGTGTGTGTGTGTGTGTGTGTGTGTGTCTGTGTGTGTGTCTGTGTGTGTGTCTGTGTGTCTGTGTGTGTGTCTGTGTGTGTGTCTGTGTGTGTGTGTCTGTGTGTGTGTGTGTGTTAGACCGAAACAACATCCAGCATGCAGGGGTTCAGTATATTTTGGACTCTGTGGTCGACCAGCTACAGAAGGATCCGGCCCGACGCTTTATATACGTTGAGATTGCCTTCTTTTACCGCTGGTGGAAGCAACAGAACCAGAACACACGGCGAATTGTAACCCAGCTGGTAAATGAAGGTAAGAAGAGCTTTTGCAGAGCACTTTGTATAATAACATGCAACTTCAAAGATTAGCAAATTCAGCACAGCAAATGTCTTTTTTCATTCAAAGGTCGTCTTGAGTTTATAAATGGCGGATGGTGCATGAGCGATGAGGCCACTACACACTATAGTGCTGTGATAGATCAAATGACTCTAGGCTTGCGTTTCCTGAACGACACATTTGGTGAGTGTGGGCGTCCCCGAGTGGCCTGGCACATCGACCCTTTCGGACATGCCCGAGAACACGCCTCCATCTTTGCACAGGTAACCACAGAACAATGACAGATCCAAACCATACACATAAAGTTCTCTGTATGAGCTTGTCTAGATTTTGATCTGATGATTTTGGTTTTCAGATGGGCTATGATGGTTTCTTCTTTGGCCGTTTGGACTATCAGGATAAAATTCACAGGATGAGCACCAAAGAGATGGAGATGCTTTGGAGAGCTAGTGAAAGCCTGAAGCCTCCTGTTGCTGACCTCTTCACAGGTACAGATTTGTGATCGATTCATCTATTTAGTTCCACTGTTGTGGAGGATCCATTTTATTCTCATAAAATGTTGGGACTCTACAGGTGTCCTTCCCAATGGCTATAATCCACCTGCTGGTTTCTGCTGGGACCAGTCATGTGATGATGCTCCCATTAGAGATGACCCAGACCTTGAGGATTACAATGTAGATATGATAGTACAGAACTTTTTGAGCATTGCCAATAGTCAGGTAAATTAACAGCACATGAAGTACATACTCAGAATGTGATGGCACAATACTGTCAAATACTGAATAGCTGTTAGCTATAATAAAACTATTCTGAGTCTGTTTTGATTTTTTTTATGTTTACAGGCTACATTTTATAAGACAAACCATATCATCATGACCATGGGTTCAGACTTCCAGTATGAGAATGCCAATCTCTGGTATAAGAATATGGATAAGCTGATAAAGTATGTTAATGCTCTGCAAGCTAATGGGAGCAAAGTGAATGTGCTTTATTCCACCCCTTCCTGCTACCTGCAAGAGCTCAATCTAGCCAACCTCACCTGGTCAGTGTTTACATACGTACGACACACATTATTCCTTGTACACTTTCAAATGTGCTGTACGTTTTTGTTCATCTTAGAATATTTATTTTCTCTTTTAGGCCTCAGAAAACTGATGATTTCTTCCCCTATGCTGATAATGCTCATGACTTCTGGACGGGTTATTTCACTAGCCGCCCGGCCCTAAAATTATACGAGAGATTGAGCAACAGCCGTCTACAGGTGACGTCAACAAATGTTGTTTATTAAGCATCACCTTAACACTGTTTAGGTCTTACTGACTGATTTGGTTTTCTTTAGACCTGCAACCAGTTTGAGGTACTTGGGGGGCCCAAGTCCAGATCGGGACCTTTTGGTGAAGGGGACAGTGATACCATGAGTAAGTCTGCATGAGACGTAACTCAATCACATCATTAATTGGTTGATCTGTTGAAAACACTGTTTTCATTGGTTCAGAGAGGGCGATGGGTGTGGCCCAACATCATGATGCAGTGTCTGGTACAGAGAAACAGCATGTGGCATACGACTATGCTAAGAGACTAGCTAGAGGCTGGGCACATTGTGAGGTACAAAAAATTCGATATAAATCTAAATAAAAATAAGTTATTAAATATTATTATATGATTTTATGTCTATGTGCATCTTCGCCTTCCAGGTGCTGATTCGTAATTCTCTGGCTGTGCTTAGTGGTTCTGAAGCTTCACGTGTGTTCTGCGAGAATCTCAACATCAGTGTCTGTCCGCTCACAGAAAGCAGCCATAAGGTGCCATGCACACCAATTCCATTGCATGCAACACCCAACAAAATCTCACTATTAAATCTTTGTGATCCTCTTTCTCTCAGTTCTCTATGAACGTGTACAATCCTCTGGCCCGGGCTGTAAGCTGGCCTGTGCGTTTGCCTGTCAATGGTTCCCAGTACAGTGTTACTGATGCTAACGGCAAAGCAGTGGACAGTCAGGTTAGAAGCTGTGTCTCTACATCACTTAAAGTAATTTGTTTGTGTTAGATTTATTATATGAAATCTGTAACATTTCTTCCTCTTTCTTTACCTTATTTGGTGTCTGTCAGGTGGTTTCACTGTCCAAATCCACAAAGGAAGTGAGACGAAACAGGGGTTACGGCAAAGGTGAGCTGGTATTTCAGGTTGAAGCTCCTCCTCTCGGCTACACAACATACATCATCTCCTTGCTACGGGACGAGACTCCAGAAGCCACGAAAGAACACGGAGCTCCACCATCTATTCAAAACAAGGTTACAGAAGAACCCCTTTTAATAACCTATAACAAATATCCGTAAAAGAGGCCATGTATGGATGACAAGATTACAGTATATACTAACTTTGATAATCTTCTGTTTCTTGTGTTTTAGTTCCTGAAGGTGACCTTTGATAACAACACTGGTCTTTTGAAAAGCCTGACCAACCTTGAAACTCAACAGACCATTCAACTCTCACAGAACTTTTACTGGTCAGATACAGAATCAGCATCTCTGTCCCGGTTTCTACAACACTGCTATTTAACAAATTGCACAATGCTGAGATTATATTTTCGTTTTTTACGCAGGTACAATGCAAGTGCTGGGAATAACTACGAGAGTATCCAGCCATCAGGAGCTTATATCTTTAGACCGAATTCATCAACACCCTTTATCATCAACAAAACTGCACAAATAGAGATTGTTACCCTATCCGGCGTAGTACAAGAGGTGACACAGTGGTTCGGTCCGTGGGTGTCGCAGGTTGTCCGGTTGTATGAGGGGCGCAGGGAGCTCGAGTTGGAGTGGACCGTGGGACCGGTGCCCATCAAGTGAGTCAGAGCACACGTTTTCCTGGATCAAAGATATGATGCGAAAGATCTAAATGTATGCAATTGTGTAATGCAATGTGGCAGATTATGGAGGATCTATTGACAGAAATGCAATATAACATACATAACTATGTCTTCAAAGTGTATAAAGACCTTATATAATGAAGCGTTATGTTTTTATTACCTTTTGAATTAGCTATTTCTATCCACATACACAGCGGGTCCTCTTACATGGAATTCGCCATGTTGTTTCTATAGTAGCCCTAAATGGACAAACTGCTCTACAGAATGCATTCCATAAATACAGCCGCGGAAAAAACTTGTAATTTCAAACCAGCATTTCTAGATGTATTGTGGTCATTCCTGTCCAGTGTCTGTTGAATTTCAACTAAATCAAACCTCAAGAGTGAAAAAGTCTTTTTAACATCAATGTGAAAGACTGACAGAGTGACAAATTCGGGAAAAATAGGGCTTCATTTCATAAATCGGACCTTTAACAGAACGTCAAGAACAAACACATAATGAATAACATTATTCTCTCTTCTTTTTTTTTTAAAGGGATGGCTTAGGAAAAGAGGTGATCACACGTTTGGACACAGACATCCAGTCTTCTGGCTATTTCTACACTGATTCGAATGGCAGAGAGGTTCTAGAGCGACGGTGAGGAGATACAAAGAACTGTGTTCGCAACAGAATCCGAATGTCACAGACACTATAGAAAGCCACATCATCTATGCATGTTGTATGGCATATCAATTGTTGAAAAATTCATCTTAGAAGATCTGTTTCATCATTGTAGGAAAGATTATCGGCCCACATGGGATTTGAAGCAGTCTGAGCCAATCGCCGGAAACTATTATCCCATCAACTCTCGTGCCTATATAAAGGCAAGTGTCATGCAGAGAGAATCTGTGGTTATTTTTATTCAAATGATGAGTACTTGTAATTTAGATCTTATTTGTCTTCATTCTCACTTTCACTAAAATGTGTGTGTGTTTAGGATGACAAGCGGCAGCTGACAGTGGTAACAGATCGCTCTCAGGGGGTCAGCAGCATATATAATGGCTCACTGGAAATCATGGTAACATGAAATTATCTATCATTCCCTGTCAACTTTCCATAATAAAATAAAAAATAGGCACGTTGCCAAAGCATTTGCAAGGGCTAAGAATATAACTTAAAAGCAACAAATCAATCATGTAAATATATGTATGTATTATATCATTATGTCTCAATATAATATGTAGGGTAGTCATAATACATAAAGTATTATATATGTATACATTAAGTTACCCATACTCGCTGTGTTTCTCAGCTGCATAGGAGACTTCTGTATGATGACTATAGGGGGGTGGGTGAACCTCTTTCTGAACCAGGAGAGTTTGATGACGGTTTAGTTGTGCGAGGCCGTCTGCTCTTGACCCTCACACCACCGGACCAGGCCGCAGATGTCCATAGACCCCTAGCTCAGGGCATGGTTCTGCAACCCCTCCTGTCCTTCCAAGTTGGCACACCTTCCACCAACAGCAAACTGGAGGTTGGTGGGAGACGAATTAACTCAATAAACTGGTTATTATTTATCTAATTTCTTTCTCATTGCTTCTGTCCCAATAGTTCTCTGGGCTTCAGGCTGCTCTTCCCCCGGCTGTTCACCTGCTGACACTGTCCCAGTGGGACAAAGACTCGATTCTGATTAGGTTGGAACATCAGTACGAGGCCAAAGAGAGCAAAGCCCACTCACAGCCTATTACTGTCAACCTACAGGTAACACACAGGAGAGCAGCCTACTTATCACCTGTTCCAGTTTACTCAACCAGTACCACACACCAAACCAAAAACATTTATATCCTAAAGGATATTATGTAGATTAGTGGTTAAACATCTGGGCCGGCAGCCATTTTTCCTCAGACCTCAGTAGTGGTGTGGCTTCACACCAGGTTCTTGCAATGGAACTGAGTGTTGTTCTGGGAAATGGAAGCACTGTCCCAAATGAAGCTCTCAGCCCTTATGGTCCTCCTCCGAGCTCAAGCTACGGTGATGTAATGAAGCGTGAGCTGTTGGTTAGCAGACTGCTGGGAAGTTTGCACTAGTGTGGGATTTGGTAAATGCTGCATCAGGGGTGCGTCATAGCCACTCCTAAAAGCATTTTCAACCATAATATGACAAACATATACAGATCTTCATAAACACAGTCCACATCAAATGCACCATTGGCTTTACCGTCAATAATAAAAAGGATGGAGTTTAACTATTAAAATAATAAACTGTTCCTCATTGTGTCTGTGCAGAAGCTGTTTTCTACCTTTAAGGTGCTCGGCGCATCTGAGATGAGTCTCGGGGCAAACCAATGGAAAAAGGATATGACACGTCTGTCGTGGAATAATGGTAACAAATCAATAGAGTCTGGAATACATTAAACACGACTTATAAATCTCAACAAATCTGTTGGGTTGTGTAGTGTAATCCAGTTTTAAACCTTGTCATGTTTTTTTAAAACAATATTGTTTACTAAATGTTTACTTGTTAACTAAATATGTCTGAAGATAATAAATTCCTTTTGTTTCAGAAATGAATGGGAAACCTCTTCCTGTCAGCGATAAAGACCCCTCGCCATGGGAAGTGACATTAAACCCAATGGAGATCCGCACCTTCCTGTTACAGGTGCAGCAATAGCACTCAACTGACGACCATTGCCATCTGACATTGAATTAAATAACAAAAATGCACCAAAATCAGATGTTAAAATTATTTTTAACAGCATTTCTGTTGCATAAGGGACCTAAAGTAAATCATGCTGTTTTTTAGTTTGAATATTCTTCACACAATTGTGCCTGTATTTTTTACTGATACTGTGCCTTTCATATGTAAATTACTTTTTCATGATTGAACTGTGGAATAAATGAAATAAAATATAAAATATACATGTACCTGCTCATGCTCATGCTGCAATACATTAGGCAAAACAAAAGGACATTCACCTAATATTTATTTGATAGGCAAAAATAAAACATTCTGAAGATAAAACAAAAATGATGGAATAAAATGTACCCCATGAATACATGCCCTAATTCCGGAATGCCAGAAGCGTATTTAAATAAATTTATCCGCAGATCTGTTCAAACCTTGTGGACAGAAGTCCTGACATTCATAACACAAAGAGAAATTTCATTTCAATTAAATAACAAAAGGTTTGTCTCAAGCCACTCTTAGTTAGGATTGACACAAGCTTTTACAATTGTCCGATCTACATCCATTTTTGAGAAAAGCAATTAGTCCATCTTTTCATCACTGGCGTCTTGTTCCTGTTCATGTGAATAGCAGCATTTCTCTCCATGTGTACATGTTCCCTAGAAAAGAAAAGCGCTTTGTTAGACAAGTTTTTCAGTTTTTACATTATTTTTTTTTAACATGTTAAACTAAACACACCTTACGAAACCTCTTGCAGGGGAAATTCTTTAGTTGAGAAGAGTCTGTAATATGTTGTTTCCTTTTCCCCTGAAACTGTTTTCTTTTGTCTTCCAACCCAGATGAGATTCCTCCACTAACCCATGGAAAAATAAAAAGCATCAATTAATATTGATTTACCCACATTTACTGGGAATTTTTATACTTTTTTTCCTGAGAGAATTCAACGCACCCAGCTCTGGCACGTGCTTTGGGTCCCCAGTTCGCCTGTGGGTTTTCCTGGAAACGTGTTAGATGACGTTTCCTTGACTGTGGGTTTGCATCCTCTCTGATGTCAAAACAGGCCTGGAGACTAAATGAGAAAGCATCGAGTTATCACACTGTTACACTTAAACAAAGACATAATGTGTGCATCTCTAAATAAATGAATAAATAAAACACAAATGTGATACTGACATTGGCTCTGTGGAGAGAATACGGTGTGCAGGGCTGGTCTCTGACAGCCTCTCTCGTTTAACAGGGTTGGACTTTTCCTGAAGAACAAGCAGAGAAACAACCCGTTAAAATTAAGTTTATAGACAGGCACTTAAATGTGGATGGTGGTCACTCACCCAGCAGCGAATGAAATCCCACAATACCCCAGCAGGTGCATCTGTCTTGACTGCATTCTTGCAGGCATGAGAGAAAGACACCCTGTACCCAGCATGCAGGAGAGCTGACCTACAACAACAGCATAGGGTGAATGTGTGGATTCATGCTAGTCAATCAAACTCAGATTATTGGATGTGCATGACGAATTTTCAAAAAGGTTGAATATATGCATGTTACCTGAACTGTAGCATTGGTGGCGTGTTGCAATGAACTGTACTGCTCAAATGATCTAAAACGTAGTATAGAGGAACATCCAGCAGCTCCTAAAAAACAATCTACAAATATTAGCACTCAATTCAATGAACCAGAAGACATGCAACATATCAGAATCATCATTATTATAAAAATTTTGATAATACTCTTAAATATTTCTGACCTCAGTCACCATGCTCAGCATTCCCTCAATACGCTTCGATGTTCCAAAACGTTTGGGGTTCCCTGAGACTGCTCCCAAAACTTTCTGAACAAATGAATGGTCATGAAGAGGCTCCGCCCACATGGGACCACCCAACTAGAAATACAGATGAGAGAAGGTAATGCAAATATATTATGTAACAAGCCTAAATATATAATTGTAGCACACAATAAATCAATATATGGATCATTCAGACCTGGAATCTCTGTCCACAGTGTTCACAGTTGGGCCCTACAGGGGGTCCGGTGGCTGCTGAATACTTCATACTGAAACACAATTACATTTATGCATTTGGCAGACGCTTTAATCCAAAGCGACTAACATTGCATTATACTATACATTTGTTTCTGAGCATCCCTGGTATCGAACCCATGACCTTGGTGTTGCTAGCACCAAACATGTTACTGTGCCTCACTTGGCAGAGCATTGCAATAAGTGTGCCAATTCCCAGGAAGCACATACACTGATAAAATGTATTTTTGAATGCACTGCGAGTTGCTTTGGTTTGTGTAAATGTGACAGACATGTGATTATGAAAGTCTTACTGTTTTCCCTGGTTTATTCTCTTTCCCATCCTCTGAAGATGAAATGCCCCACAACCAACACAGTTATACACCAGTGCCTGCTTACTGCAACAAACACACATTAATATGTTATTTACCTAAATGAATATTAGTAAATAAGTATGAGTATATAAATAAATATACTCAAACAAATGTAAAGACAGAAGTTGCGTGTGTATGTGTGCATTACCTTGCAGAGTTCTTGACCTTGGCCTGACCCGTTTTGACTCTGACGAATACACGGATGTAGAAATCCACACTCACACTCAGGAGAGGTTCAATGTAGCGCTGATACACGGCTGCTCTCTGATCTAAACTGTGAAGGATTATACGCAGGGCCTAGAAAACACACACAAACAAACAGCCATTATAAAGAGTTTCCATTTTTCACCTTTTCACAAACACAGAGTCTGTGACAGTGCGCACATCTTACCATTTCATGGCAATACTTAGACTTGATGGATACAGAGCTGTATTTGCTGTAGCAGGTTTCGCCACTGTTTCCAGCCATTACAGCCATGTCAGTACATGTGATACAAAGCAACCCTGATGATGAGATTCAAATTAATCATGTTGACTATAAACATCTCTGTAAAAAGTAAAAACACCTTACAAAATCTACCATCATACAGAATAAACAAGAGAGGAGCAAAGAATTCAGACTCACCACCCTCACTGACTGCCTGCACAGCTGCATCTACAAATGAGGAGGGGCTGCCATAGGGGTCCAGATCAATGACATCATAGCGATCCTTCTTTCCTCTTGCCTCATACATCACCATACTGAACAAAAAGTACATACATGGTTTTATTTAGCAGTTTTTGCCAAATTCATACTGAAATGTTGACCGTGTTTAATGTTACACAATTAAATCGTATTTATTGTTGTGGCATTCAATCTATGCACGTGAGTTTATTAGCTAAGAAAAGCTTTGATAGAAGAAATCTAAAGGTCTGACCTGGCATCTTTCTGGCTGGCCTGCAGTATGTGGGAAACATTGTTGTGCTGTGCATTGCGGGCGATGAGAGCAGCAGCTTTAGCAGAGTAATCATTAGCAGTGATGCTCTTCAGTCCCGGAACCTCCAAAGCAAAGCGAACAGAACGAAGGCCTGATGCTGCCAGACCCTCCAGAACACGCAATCCTTGCTGAAGACAGAGAGAGATTATTCATTTATTCCTACATTTAATCAACTAGCAGACACTTGCATTCAAAGCATTCACAAATTTAAGATAAAATACATATGATTGCATGTAAAGAATCATATGGAGTGTCACAATGCATTCTACTGATATACTGAGGTGTCATCAAGTTTATACGCCAAGATGAAAAATAAATGTTATACACTACTACATCATATAAAAAAGTAAGACTGTAAATGCATCATGTAAATACAGTACATACAAACCTCGCATTTCTCCCCCACAGAGGCAGTGATCAATTCCTTATCATTGCTCTCTTCCTCCTCTTGTTGCTCATTCTCATGTTGTTCTATGGCGTCCTGATCCTTTATCCCATTCTTCTCTTCTGACAGCTCGACCACTACTCTGTCTTTCTCACCCGGCACCAGGATCCGGATGCCCCGCTGTGCCAGCTGCTCCCTGGCAAACTCAGTGATCACTGCACACCTGATTTAAGAAGATGCGCATTAAATGTATACATGTACAGGTGAGATTAAGATAGAGAACTGGCATCATACATACGTTAGATCTCTGTTGAACTCCTGCACAGGGTTGTAGAACACCTCATTGGCGCTTGGGAATAAAATTGCTGCCTTGCCCTCCCTCACAACAGTCTCTCCTGGCAAAAGCCCCGGTTGTGTCAATGAGTTCTGGCTGGCTTCTGGGGAGCTAGAGGGATTTGTGTCCTCCATTGGTACTGGTGTAGCAGTAGTGTCTGTATCTTCTTTATCGTTGTTCATTGTCCTGAACCTTTTAAAGAGACAACAGGGTCCTGTAGTGAGGTTCAGCAGAAAGGCTGGTTTTTCTTTAGGGAGTCTCAATAACAAACGTACTGCAGTCCAGTGTAACTGAAACGCACTCCTCCTTAGTAGCATTTACTAAAGAAAAAAACCTGTCAAAATAAAAAATATACACTGACGTAACATAAATCAATCTAAAATGTTTATGTCATTGCGTTATGACTATGGGTTTTACAACGATTGGCATTTCAAGTGAATTAATATTGAAATGTTTAAGTAGCATGTTCATGACGCGCCCATTTAAACTTCATTGCGTTACTAACCTGGTTAGCACTAACATGTGCATTTACATTACCAACTTACCAGTAAACAACGTTTCTTATAGATACTTTAGTTCCGCCATTGCAAATATAAATAAAGAGGTTCGCTTTGTTCTTTTCTCACATGCTTGTCAGGAAACGGTTAGCATGTAACAGTTACTTTTTGCAGTGAGAAATCACATGGGTAGTCGATGCTGTGTATAACCTACGGAAACCCGAGAGTACAGAACTCTTGACGAAGACCACTGCGCATGCGTACAGTAAGGTTAAGCGTTGCAGTAGGTTGAAGGGATAGTTCACCCAAAATGAAAATTCTGTCATTTAATAACGTAAAGAATTACAATAATGTAATATTTTATGAGTATGAACTGCATGGTATGTAAAATAAGTTTCACATTGTGTTTGTCTGTGATTTATTAACTATTAAACCAAAGAAATAACAGAAAGCACTTTGTATAATGGGAAATACGGGGCCTTTTATTGCATGTTTAAGATTTGTATAACACTATTTGTTTGAGCATATAAGGCAGGGGTTCTCAACCTTCTTGACTCCAAGGCCCCCCATTGTATTCAACAATATTCTAAGGTCCCCCTCCCACCCACGAAACCTCAAAAATTTCTACCCAATAAAATATTTGATTTTTAAAGCTTAACATTACTGGAAAAACGTTTATTAATTAAAAACATGGCGAAATATCTAGTTTTTTATGTATTTCAATGCTCATTTTGTCTAATTTCAAAATATTGGTCATCTTAAGGCCCCCTTTGAAATCAGCTGGGGTCCCCCTGATGAGAACCACTGGAAGATTTATTCTGTATGTCTGTTGTTACTTGGAATGTCATTTGTTTGAATAATTATTTAGAACGTAAAAAATAGGTAATGCCTAAGCACTTAGAAATGAAATATCAAACCTGGCTCCCTTTTGCCTTTTTTGTTCTTGATACTTCATGAGCTTGTACCTACTGTATAATTTATATAAGGATACATAATAAATAATATAAAATAAATATTTAAATCACCCCAATATTTCACCACATTTGATTAACCTATTTTTGTTCTTGCATTATGCTAACTGTTTATATTTATATTTTATCCTTTGTTAATTATACAGTCAATCTTACTTTGTGCAGAGTTTAATTGCTGGGTACTGCATTGGAGAGGTTACTGGGGATAATCAGTTTTTTGTGTGTTTTCATCTCGTAGTCCTGTATGTTGCTACTGGATGCCTGAATTTCCAATAAAGTATAAGCTACTATACGATCTTTCATCTATTTAATCTGCACATCTACTCTAACCTATTCAAATTGATAAAGTCTAATTGCCCATACCCCCAATCATTTCCTCACAATTAGCACTAGTACGCGAAGGGGCGTTTAGTGCATCTGTTTTTCAGTGCGCCATGCAGAGCTGAGTTGGCATGCTGTGCGCGTAGCACCAACACCCCTCTAGGGGTTCACCTGTACAGAGTCTAGACTCAACACAGCTCACTTTCCCAGCACTACAGTACGGGGGTCTCGTGCATACAGACTGATCGGTCAACAGCGCGCGGAATTCACCGGGTTTGCACAGAGATTCAAAAGTGAACTTAACGTTCATATATTAATTCACAGTCCTGTCTGTGATCGGTGATTCTGTGCTCTACGTGCGTCCCGAAAGGGGTAAAAATTATGCACCCCCTCGATAATTCTGCGCTCGGGATCTTTGCCTGTATATTCACGATGAATGGCTGCCAGTAGAAAGAGATCGAGAGAGAGAGAAGAGTCTGACTCCTGCATTGAAACACTTTCCAGCCGATTGCAAGCGAGGGGGGTGAGTTTTTTTATGCATGCGCGAGGGCTTCAAGCCCATTAAGTGGGGTCAAAGAGCACGCGCGCGCGGGGGTGAGTGCGGGACAGTTATTTTTGAGTGTTACGGGGATTTTTAAGAATACGGTATTGTTTTTGTGAAGGTGTGCAGTTGCTTTGGATGGGGGATGGGTTTGCAAAAACTTTAACCACTTAAATGACTCAGTCCTGAGAAATCGCCGTATGCTGCATGGATCTTTGTCTTTTATTCCGCTTTTCAACTTTCTTGTCATGCATAACATCCCTTGCACTTGCGTTAAGACGTCTGTCAGGCTGATTTAAGGATTTTTTAACGCCAAGAGTTACGTTATGTTTAACGCTTTCAGGCGTCAAGTGGTTAATTGTGTCTTGTCTTGCGGATGGGTCTGGCTCGCCCCCCAAGTGCTGCATTTGTCCCGGGATGACCTGTTGATGTCGGGAAAATATGGAGCCGTGACCCCCCCGTAGTGCAAAATGGAGTAGACTTTAACCACTGAATATTTTATGTAAATACAATCATTACACCGCGTGCAGACAAATATAAATAATAGTCAAGAAGCCAGTTTGCATACATCTGCGGTGGGGAAATAATGCACGCGTGCATATCTTGTATTGGTGGATGACTCGTCGATCTGGGTATAGATATCCCGGTGTGTGCTGGCCGTGGACTGTAACTCAACCCGACATTGCATTTTATAGCATTGCATTGGCACCGAGGGGGCGAGAGAAACGGATGTGGGCTCCTAAATAATTCATCTTTAGACTATTTTGGTGACAGCATTCTTCGGGGTGTCGCAATTTTGGCTCCGTGGTCACCGCTTCAAGTGTGGAAATAAGGCGGTCGGGTATTATTTCGGATTTTTTTTGCCCCCCGGGGCCCGTGCCAACCCGGAGCTCGTATCCTGCTGGGCAGCGGTGCGGGCACACACACTCACCGGTTACAGCAGTCCTGCCGCTGGCGTCCACATCACACAAACACCGGGGGCATATAACGTTACCAGTGAGATCTTAAACTATTGTCAATTTGTGATCATTATATTTGTATGAAAACTGTTGTGATTTTGCTTTTGGGAAATAGCGGTAGCGAATGCGAAACAGTGAGGATCACATTTAAACGGCACTTTTCGCTAATGCTGTTTCATTGTGATCAATAATCGATTATTAAAAGTAAAAGGCTACTTTAAAACGAAGTTTATGTTCCTGATTTTAAGAATATTGATTGTTTTTTATAATGTGACTGCTAGTAGCTAATACACTAGCTTTAACCCTTCAAACTATGTGGCATGAGGATGGGACAAATGAAGATTTCTGCTAATTTTGTTACTATTCCTTATTCGTTTCATTTGATACAGTTTTATTATTCAGGATACAAACAATATTATGTTTTCAAGCAGACTAACAATATGGTTTGCAAATGCATAACTGCTCAAACTAATCTTTGATCTGCCTTATATGAGCATTACTTTGACCTCATGATCGACCTTTATACAGGGAAGAGAAGTGTGAAATGACTACCCATACTTTTTTATTGTGCTTAAAGGAATGTAGTCATTGCTATTTATTTCCATAATTACCTTTTTTTAAATTATAAGCAAATTCTGTGGTTTTAAACACATAATTGTTGATGCTTGTTTTTAAACAATAGCAGCAGATTAATTAAAATCAAGCAAACCCATGTATATGAAGATAACTAAACAAGGCAGAGTCAGACACTAAAAATTGGTGAGGAGGACCAAGACAAAAAGTTTTTGGGTGGGTACCTGCTCCTATAGGGCTATTATTAAGTATTCCCGAGGACCTTAGTGGGCCCCCTCACCACAACATTCCAAGTTTGCCTGATAATGGCCCTAATATTGAAATATGACTTTCATACTTATTGTAAAATGAGTCTGCGCATTCATGCTTTAAGTCTGCAGTGTATACGATTACAGGTTGTCATATTCCTGCTTGACTGATAAGTGACCCATAGACATTACATTAGGCATGTGCTAATTATCTTAATATATATTAATGTCTGATAAGTATTGAGATTCTGTCTCAATGTTAATGGTTTTATTTGATACATTTGATTCAAAGAGGAAAAGTGTTTCTTGATATGTGTATGATTTAAAAAATAATTTACTTTAAGATTATACGTTGTATATAACATATAGGCATCTAGTTCTTGGTTATATTAGGAATAATGTATTGTCTGTTTGTGTTTTTGTTTTCTTGTGGAGCGT
Source organism: Oreonectes daqikongensis (assembly GCA_026939265.1). Lineage (NCBI taxonomy): Eukaryota > Metazoa > Chordata > Actinopteri > Cypriniformes > Nemacheilidae > Oreonectes > Oreonectes daqikongensis. The sequence continues at coordinate 4,339,059 of JAOTQM010000030.1, read as the reverse complement.
GTGTATTTTGTGTCTCTGTGTTATGGACTATGTGATCACGAGACGTTGTTTGTTGTCTGTATGCTTCTGTGAGATTATAGATAACAGTGTGTGTGAGCTGATTTCAGATTTTTTTAGATAGGGACATATATGCATGAGACATTTTCTGACACTTATTACTACTGAAATAATAATAATAATTATTATTATTGTTTAATAAACAATAATTTTGCATATAATAAAACATATAGTTATTAACGTTGACAATGGTTCATTTTATATTAATAAACAATAACCATAATTGAATAAAAATAATATCAGCAGCAACAATTAATAGTAACAATAATTTATCATTATTATTTTTGTTTTCACAGATCCTGTAGTTCTGGGCGTTACGATATGGCTCAGATGCTGCAGATGGCGATTCCCAACTTTGGCAACAATATTTTAGAGTGTCTTAATGAACAGAGGCTTCAGGGTCTGTATTGTGACGTGTCAGTGGTGGTGAAGGGTCACACGTTTAAAGCCCACCGGGCGGTGCTGGCCGCAAGCAGCTCTTACTTTCGAGATATATTCAACTCCGGTAACAAGAGCTGTGTTGTGGAGTTACCACCAGCTGTTCAGCCTCAGAGTTTTCAGCAGATCCTGTCTTTCTGCTACACCGGCCGACTAAGCATGAACTTGGGAGATCAGTTCCTCTTAATGTACACGGCGGGATTCCTGCAGATACAGCAGATTATGGAAAAGGGCACCGAGTTCTTCCTAAAAGTCAGCTCGCCGAGTTGTGACTCGCAGGGTCTTCACGTGGAAGAAACCCCTTCCTCGGAACCCCAGAGCCCTGTTACGCAAACGGGGAATGGCTCTGTGGGAGGCGGGGCTGTGGTCGCCACGGTAACGGCTCGACCCGCCTCCTGCCTCACGCCACTTCCGTTGGTGTCCAGGGTGAAGATGGAGCAGCAGCCTCAGGCCCAGCAGCCTCTGCAAGAAGCATCGCCGTATTCGGTGGTTTGCGCTCCGGTCGCGAAGCGTCTGTGGGAGGGGGGCAGTCGTGAAGGGGGTGGAGGATCAGGAGGAGGTGGAGGCATGAGGAAAGCTGCCCGTTATTCACAGGAGGTGCAACGCGGGGCAAGTGGGACGCTTCCTCAGAGTGCACATGTATTGGCTGGAAGCGGTACGAGTAACAGCAACAACAATAATAACAACAACAACAACAGCGGCAGCACGCCGGAAGGCACCAGCCCGGGAACCCCCAGCATGTACACCAGTGACTCGCCGATCTCCTACCACGAGGATGATGAGGAGGAGGAAATTACAGAGGAAACGGCAGAAGAGCAGTATAGACAGATCTGTAATATGTACACTATGTACAGCATGCTGAATGTAGGGGCAACAGGTACGGTAAAGAGTCCGGGCACTCCTAGTTGAACCATTATTTGACATTTATTTTGGGGTGAACTCTCATAACTTTTTGTGTTCCTGATTTAGCCAATGAACGCGTGGAATCCCTTCCGGACCACCTCACAGTTGAATCGAGGGGAAGGGGAGTTCGAGTGCGGCAAGAACTGGCATCTCTTCCCACAGAGCTCATTGCACAGATTGGAAACCGTTGTCATGTTAAACTCTATGAAGAAAGTGATCCTACTGAGAAACTGGAGCTAGTATCAGGCACCGGTGTCTATATCTCACGAGCTCAGCTGATGAACTGCCATGTTAGTGCAGGCACACGGCACAAAGTACTGCTCAGGCGGCTGCTTGCTGCCTTCTTTGACCGGTGAGTGATGGCATATAAACCAATACAATTATTATGTGTATGTATTTGTTGAATAACTGGTTTTTGTTTATTTGTAACTAAAAGGTTACACACTTTAGGTTTTAAGCAAGTTCACCAAACAATATTTGCGACACATTCTACTCGTTTCTTGTTTTTATAGAAGCACTCTTGCGAACAGCTGTGGGACAGGAATTCGGTCTTCCACAAATGACCCGAATCGCAAACCGCTGGACAGTCGGGTTCTCCATGCTGTTAAGTGTAAGTTATTGATCATTCTTTCTGGCATTAGGACTTTTTTTCTAATTTGTGGGAGGTCTGGTTTTATCTACATTATTGTCTAGTCTCTTTTTGACCAACAAAATAATTGGCATTGTTAGCCTATAGTTGTTAGCATAGATATGTAGAGTACAATCTCTATTCTCTATTCCAATGATGTATAATTGCAAAAAACATATATGTATATATATTGCACATTGAAAAAGCAACACATTTGGTGGCAAAATAAATCATCAGATCAGTTTGTTATGATAAAAAAGACATTGACTTGAATGCACTGAGTGGAGCCTTTTACCCCACTAGTGAGACAAATATAATATTGAGTAACATATAGTTACAACCTGTTCAAAATAACCACTTCTGTAAAGGTTATACCATTTTCTGTTCATTTTACTTTAAATAAAATAAATAAAACACAAAATCTTTAATTTCCTTAATAATTTACTAGCAATAAATACAATATATATGTAAGTTTTAGCAGTATTTTTAAGCAACTTTGCACAAAATCTATTTAGATTTAAATAATTTAAGAAAACATGGGACATTTTCAGTCTATAATGGTTAGGTTTGGCATATATTTTACAAGTAAACAACACTAGCCCAAATAATAGGTTTTATGCCATCTAGTGGTTTGGTAGAAAATAATATCAAAGGCGCCTTTAGCCCCGTCGTACCCTATAAGTAAAATCTACATTTAACCGCTCCATATACCTTGATACGTCTGCCATATTGAAACCGTAAAAAAAAAACAATGAGTTTATCTAACATGCCACAACATTGTGCGGAAACAGAGATTTAAATGGGATAACCCTTCACAGGTCAGAATGTGTTGGGTTTGTGTTTTAATGTTGTGTTAGATAACACCTTCTTGTTGTATTGTGTTTGATAGCAATAATAATGTCAATTTTTTTTTCTGCCTTCAGTTTACTGCCAGAACTTTGCTCCTAGTTTCAAAGAGAGCGAAATGAACGCCATCGCTGCAGACATGTGCACTAATGCGCGCCGCGTGGTACGTAAGAGCTGGATCCCCAAACTGAAGCTCCTGATGGCAGAAAGCGACGCTTACGCTAACTTCCTTCCGGACGCTGCCAAAATGGAGTCTGACGGCCTGGGGGTGGACCACACCTTTGAAACGGGTTGCCTGGAAGGCGGTACGACCTCTGAATCCGGCCAGTCATCTACAGATGCCCTGCAAGGGGTGAGCGGGGATGGTAGCAGTTTGTTTCAGTGAGTACGTATCCATGGTGACGCCGCCACTTAAGATATTCATTCTCCTTGTCACACTTCTTGGTGTCACCTTTGGATGTTGATAACATCCTGGAGGGGAGAAAATGTATATGAAGACTGTTGTGAAATCCTGCTTCCAAAGCTGGTATTTTGTATTTCCCTGTTCGGTCGTTGAGCGTTTGTACTGTTTTGAGTTTACTATCCTCACCATGCTGAAACACATTTCCAAAGAGGAGAGAAAATGAAGGCTGGAGGCAGTTTGTGAACCCTGTCCTGGTTCTGAATGTACCTTTATGGTGGAAGTTTGTTGTTAAACATAAGGTAGTATTCATCTTTAAATATTTACTAGCTCTCTGTACCCCATTTCTTCTTCTTACCAAGCTCCCAGAGACACAACTTTTATTTTCTTTGATATTTGAAATGTTTTTAGTTTTTTCCCCAAGTGTCCCAAGAGAGGCAGTTTGTTACAGATGATGTTAAAGGCAAATGAATCTGCTTTGCTCTATTTCAAACTACTGTTGTGTGATGAAGGTCTGTGTGGAATCAACAAAATGTGTGATATGTTGTCCACTTGAACATTGTTGAGGAAAAAAAAAAGAAATGTAAATGCTTTTTGCATTAGCAAAATCCAAAAGTAATGTTAGATATTTTATTTTGGTATATTACCAAGGTTTAATGTCGTTAGTTTTTAGTTTTACCAAATTGGAAAAAAATTCGGAAAAGCAATTCATCCCCAAGACGTTCCCAGATTGTCTAAACTTGATCATTCGTATGTGTTTAGACTAGTAAACCACAGCTGTATGTGTACAGACAGAATATAACGTTGGATTGGCGCCCATGCGTATATGTGGCAGCTGCAGTTTACGATCTCACACCTGATTGCTTCATGCATCTATCACACGCGCGTGCCGCATTCTGACGCGCTACACCCAAGCATGTGTGACCGATGAAATGGGCCGAGTGCAGTATCAGAAATTGGCACTAAACAGTCCTTCAGCTGCAGTGCTTGTGAACCACTAAAGTGGATGCTGTTACGCAAGTTGCATTTAATGCTCATTTAAAAAGGCAGTTTTAAGTGTCTCCATCGATGGTAATGTTTTGTTTTCTAGATGAAGTCTTTCATTTCCACAAAAATGCAATTGGAACCTATGATCTCTAGATGAGAGAGGATGACCATGACATTTAAAAGTCACTGGAGACAGCCGTAACCTTAAAATATTGAAGAGTATGTTTAGATTAGAGACCATTAGCACACTGTAAGACACCCAAAGCATGACCTGAATGTTCAGGGTTTTTAAGCACACTTATATTTTTAGTAAATGTGATGTGTGATGGTGGACTATAATGTTTGTCTGTTGGGACATGTGTGAACAAGGTCAACCCACACCTCCAAGAACATGACAAGCCAAATAACCCTTTAAAAACCCACTAGTAGTCACAGTTAGGGCTGGGTGATATAGCAGAAAAAATGGTTTGATAATTCTTAGCCTTTTCATATTTATGTTTGTGTTGTAGTTGCTTTTTAATTAAATTATTTAAATTCGCTACTTCAAAAATGTTCCATTAGGACAATATCTATGAAAAATGTCATGTTTTATTTTAAAGAAGCAGATTTTAGGGGCATCTAGTGGTGAGGTTTCTCCACTGCTCACCCCTGCCTTTCGAAGCACTACGGTGGCTGATACAGGACAAAGAGAGAAGTAGATAGAAATAGCTCATACTAAGGTAATAAAAACATTACGGTTCAAAGTCTTTATACACCTCTGAAGACATAGTTATGTATATTATATTGCATTTCTGTCAATAGATCCTCCTTAATATCACACATTGCACCTTTAAAGTATGACACATATTAGTCACTGAATTAGATTAGAATAAACTAATAAGTTTGAACTGATTTACAAAAATTCAGCATTTAGAAACGTTTTAATTGTAGGTTTGGGAGGAGAATGATTATACAGTCCTGTCAATCATTCTTTAAGTGTATATAAGCAGCCACCTACCTTTCTCTTACGCCAATTTGTCCCGCATCCTCTGCTCTGACTTGAGTCCGGGTGTATAGCTCGGAGCTTGAGCCGAATTTCTGGACTAAGCTTCTCCTAAGACAGCAAGCCAAATTTACAATTATTCTTTGTGTGGAGTTAAACTCATGAAACACATAAAAATCACCATTACGTCATTCCAAACCTGTATATGACTTTTTCGTCTGTGTAACACAAAACCACTGAGACATTTCTCAAAATATCTTTTGTGTCGATACAATGGAAGTCAATGAGGGCCAATGTTGTTTAGTAATCAACATTCTTCAAAGTATCTTCTTTTGTGTTCTGCGGAAGAAAGCAAGTCATACAGGTTTGGAATGACATGATGTCAGTAAATGGTGACAGAATTTAAATTTTTGGGTGAACTGTCTGTTTAATATCACCACAAGAATCATTGTGACTGTTATCTCACCCAGCCCAAGTTTCGATACTACACATTTAAAAAAAAAAAAAAAAGCATAGACTCTGTATTTGTCTTTCAAAAGATGTCAATGCTTCCATTTTAACTTTTCTTTAAAAGAAATCATTTTGGCATTCAAAGATGGCAGCTCATGTTTGTCAATGAAATGCATGGGCCAGGCCATGGAAAAAGGATATGTTTAGGCAGCGTGGTCCCAAGAGACTGCAACAAATCCCAGACAGAATGAGATATTTGCACAGAAATCTGCACTGAATTGTTCAGCATTGCCTTAAAAGAATCAAAGTTCCAGGCTGGGAGTTTGACACAGCCAGCGTGTATGACAGAAGAGAAAGGGATTGTGGGTTCAGAACGCCTGGATGGGTCTGCATGCGTGCGTGCTCTCGCTTTTTTCCGAGGCGCTTCCATTTTTGGAGTCGTGTGCTAATGTCTACGTGTTAATGCGAAGAGGGAGAGAGAGTGCCAAAGACTGTGTTGGTGCTTTTGTTCGAATGTGCATGTCTGTGGGAGGGAGCGTTTGTGTCACGTTTTATATTCTGAAATATGTGTGTATGTCTGGTTTTCATGTGCCAAATGCACGTCTGAAAGAGTGCGCGTGGGTGGTGTTGGTGTGTGTGTGTATGTATGTGACGGGCGGGTGGCTGGTATGTGTGTATGCAGAGATCACAGAGCTCTGTTTGTTTTTGTCTGACTCAGTAAGGGACATGCAGTGCAGACGCAAGCAGAGAGGGGAGGGTATGGATTGGCGAGGAGATGGATGCTCAAACGCGCACACGCATACATACAGAGTCTTACACACACAGCTGGTGCAGTGAGCCGTTGCCCAAATGAAGGCATCAGACGTTAACTAAACAAACCATTAAATCTTCTTGAAATCTTAATCAGATTAGTCTGCTTTAGTTTGCATTCACCTTATTTTCATTTTAATACATTCCTGATCTTATTGTGCTCCTTCACATTTCTCAACAGCCCTGTGAAATAGTGAAAGCAACTACATGCGAATACAAACACGGTCTGATGTGTGTTTGAATGACTGCCAATCTGTCCAAACAACAGATTCATGTTAAAAATTGTTTGATGGTGACTGCATAAATATGGCTTTGTGAGGACCTTTTCGAGTCAAATATAACCATTTCGTCATCCATTGAAATGAAGATATTCCGTGGTATAGCGGCTAGATAAGATGTCTTCTAATTGTTATAGCCAGGAAACACGGGGACCAGAGCAGCATGCATGTTCATATAGGCTGGATTTGTAATGTTCTCGACGTGTCCTTTTCTCATCCTAACAACGTATCACCATTTCATATAGGGGTCCGACCCGGGACCCACATCTGGCGTTTGCTGTCTCTGATTTAATACCGTTCATTCAGATGATGAATCGTGAGTTAGGCCGTCAAGAGTTAAGTGTTTGAGTATCATGCAAGAACATGTGAGGTTACTCTTTGGGTTAAGACACGAATTAAAAAGTAATACAATATAACAATGAACTGTTTTTATGGTTTGATATTCGAGTATAGACTGTAGTGCTTGGCCATTGAGAGATGCTACTCATTTTTAACATAGATTGTAGACTCGCGAAGCATTTTGTAAAGGAACATGAAATGTATGGTAGATAGAAGAAAGAGGACGCCATATTTTTGCATTTATAAACTGAAGTGCTAGAAAGGGTACTAGACTAGTTTAGTAATTTGAAGGAGAGTAGATGTAGGGGATACAGAAAAAAACAGCAAGATAGTGGGTGTTTATGCACTTCCTTCTGTCTTGAAGCAATTTTGTATTGAAATGTTTTGCTGATGAAGAGAATCTTTGAATGATGTTGGTACTGCCTCTCATGCTGTTGTTATAGAGAAATGCGCCACCTGGTGGGAGACTTTTATAAAGAGTCCCATAGGGGGCAGCAACAATGATAAAAGGATTGCTTGTTATTTAATGTAAAAAATTAAATTCTTCTTTTTTCTTTTAAATTTAATAACCCCTGACCAAAAGAAAGTTTTTTGTGTTTGACTGCCAAATATAAGATGCCATTATTTATAACTAGAATGAATTGTTTCTGATGTTTGCCAATGTGACGATCAAATCAATATTTAATAAGACACTTTATTAGCAGCTGGCCAATATGAGGATTTGATAGCTTAATAATCCTAACAGGGGAGAGAGGGAATCTTTTCTGAATTTGATTGACACTTTATGTATGAAATTCAACTATGATGCTTTTTATCATGATAATTATTGAATGTTTGTAAGGACGGACAGAAATGACGATAATGATAATTCCCCAAAAACCTGCAGATTTTGTGTGAGCCTTCAGATGAATATAAAGATCATGTTTTAATTGTTTTCTGTATAGGATTCTGTTGCTCGTCCCATGACAGTGAGGGAGAGGGAGTGTTGTAAAGCAGTCCCATAGCACCTTGGTTTTCTCTCTCTGGTTTTACGTTCTCTCATCGAGATAAACTCACTCAACCTCAGACAGTTGTTGTGAGTAGGGAAGGGTATGTGAACAAGAATACAGTTGCAAAATGTCGGAAGACGACGTACCTCTTTAAATCTGAGCTTTCAGGAATGTCATCCTTTTTATAAGATATCCATCATGCAACCTGACCTTCGTCGTTCTACCTTTCCTGCTTCCGTTCAATGTACGTTTACTTCGCTCAGTTCTGTGCGCATCTGCGCTGCTGGCAACCTCAAAGACTTACAGATATTGAACTTGATATATTGCTCTTATGTGCATCCCTGCCCACCAGAGACCAGTGCACATACACACACAAGTAGGTGTGGATCTACCTCCCTACACCTTTAGCCATACCTCCCCTGGCCCCGATACAGACAGTGTGTGTAGTATGAGACTCCTTGAGCTGATGGTGCTACTTCTCATGATGACAACTAATAGATGTGAATTGCACAGATGCTGTATTAGGATTAGGAATGTGGTAGATTTATACCTCACCAGGGGCCGGGGAGCTTCATCACCACCGTGGCAGAGCATGTCTCTGGTGTGGCCACAGGGACCCTGCAGCTATTTTTTCCACTATAGATCTATGGAGATACATATATAAATGCAAATATCTATATACATACTGTACATTATACATAGAAACACTAATGAAGTTTGATTGTTAGTTGTGTACTCACAGCATGAGATGTTATTCCCTGCTTTTTGAAAATAAATGCAGTAGTGTCTACTGATGTCAAAACCTCTGTACCCTTCACCCCATCCTAAAGTACATGCCCGTGTTTCCTCTGTGTTCCAAGTGCCAATAACTTTGTGGATTCCTTTACTGTGACCCAACAAGAAAGTTGCACATTACTGTAAAAAGATCATCTGAATATCTTAATAAAAACATTTGTAACAAAGAACATCCGTTTGCTTGGCTTTTGTTTTTAAGGTGCCATTCATTTAAAAACCTTTTTAAAAATGAGAATGTGCATCAAATGCATATACTTTATTCAGGAACCCATCTAGATTCCCAAGGCGAACATTTTGTATAATACAGTCGTAGGAAAATGTTTACAAATACAAGTGACAAGGGAATTAGACTTGAAATCGATCATTCATACATAGGCAGCACTGAAATGACGTCATTGCTTTACAAATTCAAATCAAATACGTACCAAATCTCCCTCAATGAGCATCTAAGAGGTAAACTTTTCGCAATGATCCACTTTTGAATGACAGTGGGTCGACAATCATTAAGGCTTATAGAAGTACATTATATCATTTTTAAGGGTTGTTATTTCACAATAAACAAAAAAACCATGAAATCCCAAATTCAGCTGAAATAAGACAAGGTTTAACATGGGCTTTCTATTAAACATACATTCACCCACAGACACACAGTGTCCTTACACTTTGATTTGAGGACCATTGGACACAACTCATTGGCACAAGAATATGAGTACAATATGCTCGATATCATGCCCACAGACAGACGGGCATGTTATTACATCCAATCTCTAGCAACGAAAGGTCAATAACAGATAACATATGATTCATTTATTATCAGTCATTACCAGAACATACATTGTATCTCACTGCTTTAGACTGGAATTAAAAAATTGGCTGCCAGCGTGTTCTTTTAAAATGATACAATAAAAATGTATTTTAGTATGAAATCTCACTGTAGCATGAACTAAACGCTCTTAAGAATATGTCTCTGTTGACTTTAGTCACAGATTTACAATAATCTGAAGTGTTACTCAATAAATAAAACAATTTAAGCAGGTAATACACTTAATGCTTCGACATGCAGCACTTCCAGGAAAATTCTAAAGTTAAAGTGCAGGCAAAACTTTACATCATAAAAAATGTCCGCAAGATGTTATTTGGTAAGACAGCCAAGATGATCAATAAACAAATCACGGATAAATCCATGAAGGAAAGATGGACTGGAAAATGTCTAGCTGAGAAGTTGGTTAACCTCATTAAACCTATTTAACTCTGCTAAATCATTTAAACAATGCTGAATAAACTTCTTCTTCATCACTGTTATACATATATATATATTCTCCTGTATGAATTACTCCTTACACTGGCAGCAATAAGGGTTTTATAAAAAAATGACTATTACAGATTTCTGGGGTTTCACTGTATGGATTGCTTTAACTTTCGGTTTTGGAAACCAACCATTGGTGTCTTTAAGGGGCCTATCTGATCTCAAAACCTGATCAATTTGAAAACTAAAATAAAACATATAAAGATAAAAGAAGGCAATATCAAATGCCTCACCACACTGAGCTTTGTACCACAATAAAAAAAATAAAGAAATGAATATGATAACTGTTAACTTCTGTCTCGGCACCATCTGGATTACATCTTGCAGAGAACAAGAGTCAAATCCAAAAGCAGTAAAAGAAACAGGGAGAGTCAGAAATAGATGTTTGGAATAAAGATAAAAACATAAAAGGCAAGGGAGGAATATAAAAAAATTGCAGATCTCTTTCTCACAAAGAAAAACAGAAGCAAATCCGTGTTTCTTCCTCTACAAGCCCAGGAGGATTCTGGCATGTGAAGGGCCAAACTGGAACAAAGTCTGGTTTAAATTGCGAAAAACAGGATGAGCACCACAATCAGAATGATTACAAGAACTCCAATAGCACACCACTGCCTCCGACCTGCACATTACAAACACATGAAACCAAGAGTTCACACCGGTATTTTTTATCAGAAGAGAGGTACAAGTATGACAACAAACCTATTTTTTTTAAGTGAAAACCAAAAAATATTGTGAGGATGGATCATTCTCTGTTTGTGTGACACAATGTGAGTCTGATGGAAAAAAGTTGAACAGACCAACCAAATCGTAACATTTGTACTTCTCTTGAAAAACATTTAGTTATTTGGCCAGAATTGGGAAAATATAGATATGTAGTACGTTCAGTTGCTGCCTTACTGTATGATAATGTGCTATGAGAAACACAGACGAGCACTTACTGCTGGTCATATGTGAAACCTTCTCCATTTTCTTTAACACGGAGTCCATTCTAGAACTGGTCTGGTCCATTTCTTCACTAAACTCACCAAGCATACTAGAAAAACACACAAATTAACAAAGATATATTTGCACAGTTATAATATCTTGATGTTTTAGCATCCTTCTTTCCCACTTAAATGTGTTCTTGACTCACACAGACTGCTCATCCAGCTCGTCTCCTATCCTGTTGGACATGTCCTTTAGGACACGGATACTGCCGGACACCAACTCCAAATGCTCATCCTGATCCTGCATGATCAGCTACACAGACAGACAATGAGGAGAATATTATGAATTATCATAAACATTTATAAACACTTTATTCTCACAAGGATGTTGTGTTTACCTGCTGTTGTTCCTGTTGCTCCTGAATGTATCTGGAGTTGGCAGACACCAGATGGGGCTCCAGGACGGCATAGCGGTCCTTCGCTGTGGCCCCCAGCAGAGCCTGTTTGTTCTTTCTCTCTGCCTGAGCAACTGCCGAAGGACTGATGAGCTGATCCTTCATCAGCTACACCCATATACATAATCATAAATACATACATGTGCATACAAAAGACACAACACAGTACAAGTAAGAGAATGATTGGCACCTGCACAGATTGCCGTGTTCGCACCACAAAGTCTTTCCTCTCCTGGAGTTCATGTTCTCCTAACCGGAACTTTCCAGGATTTGTTTCCACGATACCTGAGACGGTCAAGGATTATAAAAACAATTCTGCCTACAGAAAGAAAGTCTCATGGTTGTCTTGAATTTCTATCATTTTTCTATAAAACATGTCAAATCCTGGATACTCCTGTTTTTCTAAAAGCTGTTTATTTTACAATTCGGGTCTACATTCACTGTATACGTACATACTCAGAAACAAATGTATAGTACAATGCAATGTAAGTCGCTTTGGATAAAATGCATAAATGTAAATACGTGTGCATTCCCTGGAAATCGAACCCACAGCGTGTTTTGCTAACACAACCAAGTGAATAGTGCAGGACTACAGGAACATCTTTCTCATTCCTTCACCCGAGAGGATACTGATGGTTTCATGTAAGTCCTCCAGGTCCCAATCGATGGCCCTCAGGCAGTTACGGAGTTCATTGGTGCTCCAGTCCAACTCATCTCGACTGACGGGCGTCTCATCCTGGAGCAGCTCCTCCCATCGGTCATGCAGCCCCTGTGCTTTGGACAGGGCCTTCTGCACCTCACTGCCAGAGACAAAGTTTAAAGCTGGATGTGAGTGCACTGTCAACTCATTTTTACTTAGAAGAAATTAAGTGTTTATAAACTGTAAACAACTAGATGTCAACTGTTACAGTACAAGAATGTAAATGCATTGCGTTCTGACATGTCATGTTTTATACGACAGACACACGCGATTCATCTCTGTCTTATATTTGTACAGCAAAGGAAAACTAAGGACACATGAAAAAACACATCAGCAAACTGCTGGACACAAAACACGGACACAAAACACACACACACACACACACACACACACACACACACACACACACACACACACACACACACACACACACACACACACGCACACACACCTGTCAAATATCACCAGCTAACTCTTCATACTCGACTTAACACCAGAAACTGTTTTATGTATGTAAGGGTTACACAAATACAAATAAATGCTGTTAAAATAACCTGCAAACACTCCGTGTGACATTTAACTGAAGCTTCACTAACCCGTATCTTAGTCTGACATTATTTCAAACATCTCTTTGATAGAAAACAGAGAAGATAGACATCGATATGAAGCAAAGGAAGATAAGTTTGCTTACCCTTTAACCACGAAAAAAGGATCTTCCATGGACATATTAGCCCCTCTGTTGCGGGAGCTACGTGAAGTTAACGGCAAGACATAATAAATTAAAAGTCTGTATGCGTCCGTTTTCAAAATAAAAGTCTTGTAACCCCAATGTTTCGATTGCAAGTTTGAAATACGCACATTCCAAAACAGTTTTTTTTGCTATTACCATATTATTTAACTAAATATATATTTTGGTAAATATTAAATTGAATTATTGATTTTACAGAGCTTGCTGGGCTTTTGCTTTTGTTACTAATAATCAGTTTCTATGAGCAAATCCAAAACCTCCTCAAGCTTTCATGTGGTTTACTAAAACTCTAGTAGCTTTGTAACAGACAAAAAAACAAACAATGTCTAAAACACATGTTACCTGACCTATAACCAGTTTGTTTGGGCTACTGTGTTTTGTAAATTTGTGGTTAAGTACTTCCAGTATTTGGCTTCTCTCGTAAATAATTGAATGAACAATACATGGTCTCATCCCTACAAATACAGTTTTCATATGTTTATCAAAAAAATATGTCAAAATATATCTTTGCTGCAGCCCAGAACTGAGTTTGCTTACATAACTGGCCTACATTTGCATAAAGCTTAGGTCATTAAACAAGCTGGCAAGTGGCCCCGCTTCTGTGAATTTTTAGCAAGAGGTGTGCTAAATTAATGGATTTCCATGTGTCTTTTTTTTTTGGCGGGTATAGGGTTGAGATCCTGAAGTCTAGTCGCCTCTCCTTTTCCTTCATTAACACTATTCTCCTTTACTTCCTCCCCTACCTCTGACAGTCACGCATTCCTTCCTGTCTCCTGTCTTCCTCTCTCACTCTCTGTATCCTGTTCTCACACAGTATAGCCAAATCTGTACACGCAACCCCTCCTCCTTTTCCCTGCAGCAGCGCTGGGTGTGTTTGTGAGGTGGTGTGTATGGCTGTGCGGGATAAATACAGTGAAATACTGACTTGAATTGAAGTGGTCCCTATTTTTGAACACAAATAGCCATGCTTAGGGTATAGTAAATATATTAGCATGAAACCATTGGGTCTGAGAGTTCTTCATTAATATAACATCAAAGGTCTGTGTGTGTGTGTGCGTGCGTGCGTGCGTGTGTGTCTGTGTGTGATCACAGCTCAAGAAACACAAGGGTGGATCTGTGATAACTGAAGGCCTTATCACATGAAATGTAGTTTGTCAGAGAACAGTAATGAGGAAGCTATTTTTACAAGCAGGAGCTTGACAATTCTCATGTTTAGTCATTGCTTACAAGACATAAACATTTCCTCCTTTCTTTTTTCATATACACTGTACTGTATTTTTGTTTTTTAGTTTATTCCCCCTTTTTTTTTCCTATAAAGCTTCTTTGGATCAATGCACATTGTGAATAGCGCTACATAAATGAAACTGAATTGTTTAAACTCACAAACCAGACTAATATCCATGCAACATAACCAATAAGCGATAATATGCATTTTATTCTTTGCTTTCTTGCTCATAGGCATTACTTTAAGCTCAACACAGTAAAGCCACACAAGCAAAAGCTTCACATTTCAGCCAAGCACCAGGTACAACGAGATTTCCCATTTCTATAAATAGATCTCATGAGTGCCAGCTGCCATCTGACCTCAATCGCTTTGCTTCCTAGAGCTCAAGTGAACAGAATGGGAGGTGATGTTGGACCGGTGACAAGTCCAAATATGGTGTTGCGGTGACGACACGATTACTGCCTCTGCTGCAGCTGCTGGCGCGTCACGGCTTTTCCACTGCTCGCTCTCCGGGGACCAGGCGGATGTTCCAAATATGGGTATCGGCTGACGTCGAGCAAAAGAAAAAAGATAATCTTCCAAAGAACTGTAAACAATGGAGGTAAGTCGATACACGTCGAGAATTGTATATAGAGATATTGCTTTGCTTTGCAAATAAATAAATAAACAAATAGAAAGTCAGAAAAAAAGAAAGTGTAGCCTACACTCATCCTAGGAACTAGGCTATAAGTTGTTTTAAATACCCCCAAAAAGACAAACGAAAAAAGGAAACAGTAAAAACTAAATAACAAAAGTTAATCCAACTTGCCTACTAAAAGGATGCACGTGCCTTCTATTTCCACTACGTCGTAGCCTATGTTTCGCGTTTAATGAATGTTTAATGTTTGTCATTCAGTAAAAAGATCAATAAATAATGATTATTTGAGAAACAGGTCTCCTGAGGTTATAATATAGCATTGAACTGTACCGAGTGAAAAACGATATGCTGTCAAGATACTTTAGCGAAGCAGAGCCACGGTGACATATGTTGTCAAGATACTTTAGTAGCGCCGTGGTATTCTGACGTACGTTGACAAGATGGGAGGGGCGTGTTTACACCCGGGGGAATGGAAACTCGTTACGTCACCCGAGCTCCCTTAAAACCTCTCCCTGAGAAAAGTTTTACAGTTCACCCAGAAGAATCACAGTGAGACATTCCTCAAAGAGCAGACGAATATAAATGCAAAGCAAGATTAAACAACTGAATTATTACGACATACTGTAAACGTCAGAGAACCATGGACACAGAAGCCAGGAGAATTATGGCTCTGTCCATTAGTAAACTGTATTCGTCAAGGACTCAGCGCGGGGGATTGAGACTTCAACGGAGTCTCCTGCTCTCCATGACCATGAGGGCCGCCCGGGACATCTACCACGCCGCTGTACTGCTCCGAGAATCGGGTGAGGAACAGGTCGTTCCGTGCGCCCTGGAGGAATCCATGGACATTGGTAAAGATCAAGACACTGTCAACGAGTCTCCACTGAAGGAGGCGAACCCTCGTGAACCCAAAGACTATTTGGAAGAGGACAAAGAGAACCAAGGCTCTAAATCCAGGAAGCGCCGTGGTAAGACGGCGGTCGAGCCTGACTTTTTGCCTTCGAAGAAGGCGAGAATGGACACAGACGAAGAGGTTTTCAAACCAAATAATGGAAACAGTTGTCGCCCGACTGAAACGCTGACAGCGTTCCCGACAAACCGAGCCATCGTGGCGTGTTGAACAAGACGCGCTTTGGATTATACAGGAACGATGTCCCTTGGTGGGATTTTTCTGGACAAACTGGTTCTCGACTGACCGGTTATGGCAGTCCGGACGGAGCGCGACGCGGTGCATCAGCACGGCAGAGCTCGCCATCTGACCGAGGAGCGCGCAAGACGCGCGGGCATAAGGGACGGAGGAACCGCGGACCGTTCACCGGGGCTGCTGCTTTGTTCCTGAGACGAATCAGATGATTCTCTTACAGCAGCTGAACTTGTGGTTAGAGAAGACTTGTCTTCTCCTTCAGTTTATGAAAACATACGAACTCAAACGCATCTTTTTCATGTTTTAAAGTTTCACATTGTGATGTTAATACAACATCTTTGCCAACATGTGTTGAAGTTCACAGTTGCACTGATCAATTGCACAGATGTGTATTATGAATGAAACATTATGAATGTTTTAATAAGGACACAGTGGACTGACTATATGAAGCTGTTTGTGTTTGCTGGCAATTAAACATATTTTAAAATAATTTTGTTGTTCTGATGTATTTTATCAATGTTATTATACATACCCTTCGCTTCAGGACTTGACAGGTGTATATCACAAGACCTCCAAATATATTTTAAAATTGAATTATTGGGAAAACTGGATGACTCTGGATGGTTCACTTCACGTTAAAGGTTACTTTGGACTAAACTTAAAGTTGGTGTTGTAAGACTGAGAATTGAGGTCACATTAGTAATGTGTGACCATTTTCATTGGATTTGTAATACTTGTCATTCACAGATAACTAGCTCATCCTCTGTGACTTCCTCATGTGGGTGGAAACATAAGTCACCAGCTGGAAATACGAGAGTGTGTGTGTAATTTCCCTTCATTAGTCAGCAAGACTTGCCTGAACATGCCATTGAATCATCAAATTTTATTTCCCTTTAAACACATACAAGAGTCAGTCAGACCATATAATCATCAAACTTCAAAAGCACCATAATAGCATTAGGATCTGAACACAATGTGAAATAATTAATGAAAGATAGAATTTTAATAAGGATGTTAAAGTGTGGTTTTGATCCTCCTGTTATGTTTGGGGTCTTGTATTTTAAACCTTGAGTCTTAAAAATAGTGAGCAAGAAAATACACGTATATGATAATAACAAATATCTAGTTATAAAATAATAGTTGTTTTCAGTTCTTGCTCATGTGCTATCTGGAACTACAGCTTAAATGGTGGGAGGTTTCTGATTTGAATAAAAAGTTATATTTTGCCATTATATTGTATTTTAAATACGATTAAGGTAAAGTGTAAGTAAAAAGGCAAAAAACTGTTTAAATTTGAGTAATATATCATATATTAAAACATTTGTGTGGTCAGTATAACCCCACACATTAAATCATTGCTAAAATAAAACATCCCAAGTGTATTTTTGGCTTTCTAAATGTAATGCCAAAGCAAGTGAAACTGTGAATGGGCTGTATAAAATGACAAGTATGAGTAAGTATGAATCACTGCTTTGATGTATGGGTGGGAAGGTGTATCTACATAGGTGTGCATGTAATTCCCTGGGAGTCTTCAGTTTCAGAAGCGGATAGGAGGAGACAGGTGGATATCCATGGAATCCTCTCCTGGGAAACTGCAGTAAGATAATAACTCAGGGTGAATAATCACGAAAATTAATGTTAAGGTTAATTATGAAAACCTAAAGTTATGTTACATAAGCATTTTGTGGACAGAAAGTAACCTCAGACATGTTTCATGGTGGTCTTGTTGTGGGTCTACCACCTCTGTAACTAAATAGACTAAATAGGATGAGGAGTGGGAAATTAGGCTATAAAATACAAAAACTGTTATGTTTGGGAGTAGGTCTGAATAAGTGTTATGCAGGTGAAAGGAAATGACTATATTCTGTAGTTTTATGCTTTTTACAGGGTAAAATTATTCTTTTACATTTCACTTTCTGACAAAGTAAACACGATAAGTATATAGTTTAAAACACTGCTTTGTATGTTTTGTCTTTTATATGCATTAAATGTTTTTAATATGCCCTACCTACAAACCAATATTCAATCAGAAATTGTTACCCAATTTGAGACAATGAGCATCAAAGTTTAATTTCAACTATTAATTTCACTATAATTTCAATCTTTGACATGACCTTAAATATAAATATTAATGTTATATTTTCATAGAATGTTCTTTACATTATGTAAAGAATCACAAAAAAGACTAGCTGGGTTTTAACAGGCAGGTCACAATGATCAAACTAATACAATGAAGTGCTTACTTTTTGATAAGAAATAAATGTGATTCATTTTCAATAGGTCTTGTATTTCTATTGTCATGGAGATTTCCTCATAGTGTTTAGATGCACATTCTGTAATTCTTCATTTCCCGAGACACCTCGGATTTAACGTTCACCAATTGGGTTAACGGCTCAGATGCTTAATCACTCTGCTATTATCACTTCCTGAACAGCTGTGCATGTGTGGTGTCATTTTCCCCACCTGAAGCATTAAACACGATGAAATCCTTTTTTGCATTATTTCTACATGTCAACGAGGGATCTGTTGTGGACAAATGTTCCCAAAGTGTCATGTAAATGCTGGAATCAGACACACACGCATGCAGGCACGCACGCACGCACACAACAGTGAATCTGAAAGCAAGAGATTGTAAAGGCGCAATTAGAATGCATTCTCTCTGTTTTTATTCAGGTTCTTAAGGAAGAGTTCTGTTCGGAATTACAAAATGCACTGGTAGAAATAGCAGAGAGACAGAGGAAGAGAGAGAGAAAAAGGGGGATTTTTCATAGCCGGAATAAACGTGTAACATCACCAGGTTCAGGCAGCCTCTTTCACAGTTCAACATCAGCAAAAGGGTTTTGCATTTCTTTTTAAATCAGATTGATGTGCAGTTTCTCATAACTGAGAGCTACTGGATATCTTTTTAATTTTTTAATAATGCTGTAATACATTTCCACAGCGTAATGTGTGCTCACCTTACCCACAATTCAAGAGAACAGTTGGCAATAGAAACAAACAAACATTCTATGATTTTTATTCATCACCGATGTCACATCTCGTGTGTATTTTTTCCTCTTGGTGCTCTTTTTTGTCTTTTCCGTTTTTAAAAATAGAAGAAAAAAGTAACACATTGCTCATAAAAACATCTATCTATATTTATACATATATATATATATATATATATATACTCTTTTCTTTATATTTCTTTTTATATTTTATAATTCCTGAAGTTGACTTGTTAACCCACATAGTGGCATGCACATTGCACATGCAAATCAGTAATTAAATACCTCTCCATTTCATAGTCATTTTTTTCTCCTTAAATGTCCTCTTTTGCTTCTAAATGGTTCAGGTCAATAGCGTGTGGATGGTGGGTGGAATTATGGGTAATGAAAAGGTGGGACAGGTTTCAGGGTGTCATTGTGACAGTGGCTGCACACTCTCCACATTCACACAAACTCATTTCCCCCTGACACGCACTACTGCTGACGACGGTGAAAGCCACTTCCTGTCTCGAGATCCACTTCCTGAACTTCGATTCACATTCCGTCAATTGTTTTTAGTATTTCGTTCAATGCTACATAAGACTTTAACCTCAGTTCTGTCAATAGCAGAACTGCTGGTGCAAATAAAGTGTGGTTTATGAAACAAAATTCATTTATTACATTCTATTATGTTAGGAATATACATATAATACTTCTTTAGATGCTCATTTCAATACGAATCTGATCAATTTTTTCCCACAAGATGTGTTTGAATGAATATGTTTCTCGAACAACAGGGATGAGACGTAGAAACAAAAAGAAACATGGCAATGCTTAAGAAAAGAGGATGGACACGCAGGCTGCTGCAGGAAGTTTATGAATGAGATATACAAGAGTTTACAGAAGAGAAAAAGAGAAAATCATCACTGATGACCTAAACAAGTTCGATAAACAGTGGACAAACATGGTTAGACAGTTGGACTGAGGTGCAAACATGATGATGATAGCTGACCCTCTTCGCTTTGCCATGGCTTCATATCTGTGGTCGTATAACTGCGATGGAAAATCTTGGACTGTTCATTGTAAGGCACTATTTAACATCTTGCCTTTAAATCAGCTCGCAGACACACGCACACAGAGGACATTCCCCACTGTCACATGGATGAACCCAACCCTTCCGATCTTCTGCTCCATGGAAAAATGGCCATGACTCCATATCCAATCTTGGATGAGGATCACGGGGGAAGGTGATAATGAAATGTGGTGGATGCTGAGCAGAAATGGATTGGCAAACCCAGCACTACAATACTCAAAGTGCACAATATAATGACGATTTGTATCCATTTCTGATTTTTAAACGACATATTTTGGCATGCACAATGCCTGTGCTGGCCACAGCTGTGCCTAAAGTTCTTGCTCTCGTACGTACAGACATATCCCATCACCCCCCTCCCAATTCTTCAGTCCCCCCTCACACATTAGCATGCACACACATGTAGTTCTGTTCTGTACAAAGGGAGACCACGGGACGTGGTGTAGCTACATAGAGGGTGACTTATTTTGGCAGCACTCAACCATTGTAGGAAAGCCCTTATTTTGTGTGAAACAAACAAAAATACAGGTTGTTTCTCCAAGACAAAAGGAAACAACACGTGCTCACGCAGATGTGTCGTGTATCTGAGATTGTTCGCTCGAAATAATGCTGTGAACAGAAAATGATTTTCTGTCGGCACGGAAAATGAAGATGTGACACAAAAACGATGTGAAGAGCAAAAGAGGGTCAGAACTGAAACTGATGAACAAGCAGAGCCAAAGAATGGTGCACCTCCTTTTGCATCTATTGTGGATCAGTAAAATAACATCTTAATCTATTGATTTTCAGCATCAAGTGTTCCGGGCAAAACAATACAAGACCAAGAGAACTTCTAAATGGGGAGAATATTAATCATGCACTAACGTTCATGCCTGACAAAAGTAAGCCTTCCTGTCCTTTTGCTAAAGACCTGAGAAAGTAGAACGATCCCTCCGATATTCGATGCAACTCTCTGTACAAGCAGGGTGAGACGAATCAAATGCGGCTGCTTGAGGAAGCATAGCAAAGACAGAAAGAGAGCCGAGATGGACACCCTGACAGAACTTGGTTGTCATTTCCCTTCATTACTCTCAGAGTAACTGGGATCTTTCCCCATCATATAACCGTGCCTCCCTGTCTTTAAAAATCCCAGCAGACAGCGCAGACATGGGGACTTGTTAAGGCGTAGTGTGACTGAGTCCATCACATTGAGAGAGAGAGAGAGAGAGAGAGAGAGAGAGAGAGAGAGAGAGAAAAAGAGAGGACAGGGGTACGAGAGGCAGGGGAAGGGTTAGTGTGCGACACCAGAACAGAAGGCACTGTGGCTCTGCAGGTTCATCTGGACCCATGGGCATCAAACCAGGGGCTAACCGGGGGCCAGCTGCAGATAAATGTGGGCCAAACATCGATACCCGGATAACAAAACAGTGGTCTACTCGCTCAAAATATTGGTGTAAAGTTTAGGATGAGAACGATCTCTTGGCTGGGGATTTGGGGACAAAATATGGAAAGAAAACAAAAAGCACTGTCCAACTGACCTGATGATGTGCAGAATGAGATCCATTTAATCTTTAAAGCGAGTTTTATGTCCGATCTCAATTGTGTGAGAGCAAATAGAGAGGAAACACTTTTTTTTGTCATGTAAAAGATGAGAGTTAAGTCTCTTCTACGTTCATTTTTAGATTTAATGTCTCTTTTATATAAACAGCATTTCTTCTAAAGATTTGAGCTTCTGAAACAACTTGAAGTCATCTGAGCTATAAAAGAGCTATCACTGAGCAACATTTTCCTTTGTACTGGGAGAATGAATGGTGTCTATCTCAGTGGTCCATTGAAATATTTTGAGATGGGCTTGTCAGTTGAACAGTTGGGAAGTCTGAACCTCTACACCCCTGTGAGATATATGTTTGGCTGTATTGTTGTATCCTGAGCAGAAAGGGGAAGAGGGTCTCAGATTGAGCAGGCAGCCAAAGACATACAAATTGCCCATGATAGGGAACAGGAAGGCAGGGGCGAAAAAATCTTTTCCAGTTCGTCTAAATTTCAGGTCAAACATCTTAAATAAAAAACGACTGTCAGAAGTCAAACACGAGCTTTGACAGATGTACTGTAACCTGCTACATCACCTTTCAGGACAGTTCTGCCCTGTTTCATGCAGGACTGGTTGTCTGTAGTCTGGCTAAAGCTGTGCAAAAGCACCACAGAGTGGATAAGAAGTAAACATTCTTCACTCGAAATCCTATCTTGCACTAACTCTACAGCTGTAAAATTATAATTCAAAGAGTAATAACTGACCCTCAATAAAACTGCTCTATATCTTTAACTGTTGAGAAATAAATATGAAATGAACCCTGATTTCAGTGCCTTTTTGTCTTCACACTCGACACAAACACGGTCCGAGGGTATCCTGAATGGCCCGACTGTCCTCTTTAAAACATTCATAAGCTCTGACCCACTACAGATAGGAGTATTCTACTAAGCTGAGGTCACAAGTAAGTAAACTTCAGGATGCTTTTCAGTACGCACCCTTTTAGACTTCAACCAATGCTGAACAGAACCGAAAAAATAAAGCGTTAGAAACAAGATGGCCACAAGAGACAAAACTCCCAAAAACAAGACTACAAAGTCACATGACCACCTGTATCTTCATCAGCATCACCGTCATCATCATTAGTTGCATTACGATTTATCATCATCATAAGTCTATTGTTATTGACAATAGTAAATTCAGCCTTTAGCCTTCAGAAAGAAGAAGCGTTTCTCTCCCCCTGGTTCTCTCTCTGTTTGCAGCCATGGCAGACAGAGCCGTGGTTCCGGCTCTTTGTAGTGCAATCCAAGGTAATAATAAACGCAGTGCAGAGCATTATCTGGGATCCTCAGATGGATAGAACGTAGAAAACATCTTTTGTGTCTCTATCTTTCTACATCTGCTGTAGGGCCTATCTATAAACTCCTTCTGCATGTAAAGATCTACAGACATGGCAAGAGCAACAGGGAGAAACCGAGAGAAAGAACTTCCTCCAACTTAATGGAAAAAAAGAGAGCTATCACCCCCCATTCCCACAGTAAATCTTCTGTCTGATATATATATATATATAATATATATATATATATATATATATATATAATATATATAGATTTTTTTTAAATCAATCATGCAAGTTTCCATCAGATTTGAGTCCAAAAACATCAAAGAAAGCTGAGCAAATGCAACAGAATAACCAAGCTCCAAATGTTCAAAAAGAAGAATTAATCAATTGAAGACATTCTGAAGAGGAAAAAGTCCATCCCTCCCTCATCAGCCGTTTCGTTCTTTTCCACCTTGTCAGGACTGAGTGGCAGTTTGTGGGCGGGGTTTGACGCCCACCCGTCCCCTCTTGCCTGCACTGGGTCCTTTTATATGCCACGCCTCTTTATGGTTAACCCCGCCCCCAGGTGATGAGGTTACTCAGCATCTTGAGTTGGTAACAGTAAACAGAGATGATAAAACTCATCAATATTAGCCAGCACATGGGGCTGGTTTTGCAGTAGGTAGAGCTCTCATTTACAAGAGCACTTGCTTTTTCTTTAAGTCTTTCCTTTACGTCCATTTTTGGGTCTTTTCGAGAGGCATAGATGTAAGGACAAAAGAGGGATTCTGGCTTTATTTTCAAAATTCCTTTTTTTGATTAAGAGAGGTTATTATGTCTCCTCTTTATTTCCATCAGCAAAAACCGGTTGGTCTTGCACAGTCTGGGGGGAGCCTTCAAACATAGCAACACTGATTTTTAAAGCTTAGTCCATCCATACACCACGATCTGCTCCACCCCACAGAATTTCTCATTTACCCCCATAAACATTCCCTTGCATGCTGAGCATTGTGGGAAATGCAGTCCAGAGAGCAGGAGAAAGCAATAGAGAGAGAGAGAGAGAGAGAGAGAGAGAGAGAGGAAGTTTGGGAGCTGCTCCATGGTTAAGAGTCTTACAGTATCACACACACATCCATTTATCCATGTGATAAGTGTGTTTCACTGTCCTCTATTCCCCCTCCACCCCCCTCTCCCTGCTGCTGTGCATAAACATCTCGAGTTGGTGAGCGGCGCCCCCTCCTGGTCACCCTTTGCGCTAACACCAATCATCCTCGTCCGTCTCGCTATAGGGTTCGTGCAACCCCTTCCGGGGCCCACGGCCATGTGCCGGCCGTTGTGGACCTGGGTGGGGGCCGCGTCGGTGCGGGGAGGGCGAGGAGGAACGGTAACCGTTAGGCATACGGCGCGGGTGAGGGGCAGGGGGAGGCCCGTGACGAGCAGTCCTTGGCGAGCGAGGGTGCGGGTTGCCCTGCGATAAACTCTGCTCATAGGCAGGTGGCTCGTGGTGGCGTTCGTATTCATAGTCCCGATCGTAGAATGGTCCTTCTCCCTCCAGGTTGTCCGGCGGTGGGCCCCAGCGGCCGTGACGTGGGGATCTGGGCGACGCGTGCCTGGGGGAGCGAGGGGACGCGTGTCGGGGAGACTTGGGCGACCCGTGATGGGGCGAGGCGTGGCGGGAGGGCGATCGATGGTAGGGTGGTTCGTGACCTGGCGGAGAGAAGTGTCTCGGAGATGGGGAGCGGAGTCGACCCTGTCCCGGGGAGCCGTACGGGGGCTTGCGGACAGCGGGGGAGTAGGTGACGTGAGGGCGCGGTGTAGACGGGGTCTGGGGCAGCTGACGACGGCCACGCCGGGGGGTGCTGGTCCCCGACGTCGAAGGAACGGGGCTTCCGCTCACGGAACTACTGCCCTACATGAAAATTAAAACAAGGCAAATAAAAAAACACCACAAAATTAACGTCAAACAAAAGAGAACAGCACACACCGGCAAGAGGTGGAGGATAAGGAGAGAGAGAGAGAAAAAGAGAGAAGGTGTGTGGAAACAACAACATCAATAAAACCGTAAAGAAACAAACCGGCAATGGGGCAAAACAGCAGACACATAGAAGCCACAAGTCACATCGAGAAAAATGGACAGAAACGGTGATAAAAGAAAATAAACAAAAGAATAACACAAAAAGAGAAACTGATTTCAGTAAGCAGTCAGTATAAAGTCACAGGTGAGCAGATGCTGTCTGGTTACAGTCTTCCTGCATGGACCAACACCTGTGTGCAGCAGATACATCAACCCAGGTGCATGGTTTCATCCCTCAGGATCCTTTTGGAGTATTACTGAAATGAGGCTCTAAACCACGCACCGACAGATGTGTGAACTAAATAAAGACAACTAAATAAAGTATGGTGGCTGTACTCTTGTCTGGAATGAATGTAACAAAATTAAATATACATTTGGTTTAATACTGCAGTGCAAAGAAAAAAGAAGTGTTATTTTTCATTTTTCATTTCAAGTTCTTTTAAATTGAAAACTACAATTTTGGAAATTGTATAAAATTCAACTCAAAATTGTCACTTCAGTGTATGTGTGTGTGCCCCACCTGTCTGTGTCCTCTCCCCTCACTCGGCGAGCGAGACCAGTGGCGTTCTGATCTGTCGTGAGGATGTCGATGGTAGTCGCGATCGTGACCGTAGCGGTCTTTATCCATCGAGCTGTGGTGGTGATGATGATGGTGGTGGTGGCGGCGGTCTTTCGCTCGCCCGCGCTCTCGTTCTCTTTCTTTAGGTGGAAGGTCACCTGACTGCGTAGTGGTGCTGAGATCTGTGCCCAGACCTGACAGACCACAAACATAGAGAGACGCAAGGTTCGATTTTACACTTTTGGCTGTTAAGTAAGAGTGTTAATCCTATAAGTCTATGTGTGTACGATGTGTCGTTGGTGTTTAGTCTCTCTGTGTGTGGTGTGTGACCTGTATCTGCGTCTGTATAGCGAGCAAGGGATCTCTCTGACGTGCGATGACTGCGATCTCTGTCCCGGTCTCGATCGCGATCTCTTCTTCTTGGACCGTGCCGGTGGCCCTCCTCTGACACCACCCTCTCCAAAGAGTAATCGTCCAATCTCACGCCTCGACCTGAACGTCCGTGGACCAATGAGGATGTGGAACGGCGCATTGGACTTGTATCAGTGATGGTCTACAAGAAAAGAAAAGAGAGCAGGAAGAACAGAAGAAAGAATGGGGAAAGACAGAGGGTTACACTGAGGTGATTCATTATAGAATGGCTTTATCATATGCGGCGCTGTGATTGCATCGGTGTGTCTAACTGGTATTATTTAGGCGTCATCAGCTTAACACGCAATCCATTCCACACACACATAGCGAAAACCAAGTCATAGATATATCTGTCATGCTCGACAAGACAGAAAGAGAGATTAACAGGAAAGCAACAAAGCTCTAGAGAGAAATACACAAAACGATGGGTAGATGGTAGACAGACAGACAGACAGACAGACACATACATACATACATACATACATACATACATACATACATACATACATACATACATACATACATACATACATACATACATACATACATACATGAAAGACTGATGCAGATAGACAGGCAGATATTTGGATATATAGACAGACAGACAGATAGACAAAGATAGACAGATGGAAAGACAGACATACAGAAAGAGCAGCAGATAGATAGAGCGATAAGATAGATAGAGCATGCCTTGCATGCACTGCAGCATTTACTAATACAAGCAGAACCATACTCATTGTTTCCGGCCATCTCTACCAAAGCGGAGCACACAGAACCCAATCCAACCATGAGTCCATGCACATACCCTGATGCCCAAATCATGTATTTGGGAATTGTCTGGGAAGCATGATCTGAACATTGAAATAACCCTCACTTGCTCTTCAGATATACACACTCGCACACCACCGCTTGATGCCATGCGCTTTACTGCGACATGCTAACAACATGACCGATACTAGCCGCAGGATTTTCAGTTTGCGACAAGTGCTACGAGACAGCAAAAAGCTCCCAAGTCCACAGGACCAACACCGAGACAAGATACAGGCAGATGAGCACACACATAAACATGGATACTGGGCTGCATAAGTGGACAGCAATAAAGCTAAAGAGAGAGAGAGAGAGAGAGAGAGAGAGAGAGAGAGAGAAAGATATACAGTAGAGATGAACAGAACATACAAAGGGAGGACAGAAAAGAATACAAGAAAGATGATCTGAAATGAAGAGCTCAGTGAGACATTGAGACTTATAGAGAGACATGGACTCCTGAAACAGACAAAATGAAAAAAAAAATGTGAGAGCATGAGAGAAAGAAAGAATAGAGATAGAGGAGAGGCAGGAAAGCCAGAGACGGTACATACACTGAGGTTACTTCCTCGCGGCCTGTGTCTCCGTCGCTGTTGAACAGCAGACAGACGGTGCGCAGAACAGGACACACGCATGAGATCACAGAGACGACACACAGAGCACAGCAGAGAAAATGTGTGAAGAGAGAGAAGAGGAAGATAAAGGGAAGCAAGAGGAAACAAATGGGAAGAGGGCAACGTAAGAGTTTGGAGTACAAACAAAGACCATTGAGACGGATGGGGACAAATGCAAAGAAAAGTGTGTCAAAGATGTAAAGACAAATAGAAAGGAAGTGATTGAGTAGGTAAAGAATCAATCACAGTAACAGAAAGTTATCAGGAGAGAGATAAAAAAACAGAACAATAGGAATGGAAATGGAAGGAAGATGGGAGCAAACCATGAGGTACAAAATAATGGGCAATAACAAATAAATGAAATAAAGTGAAACAATAATGGGGTTATTGTGTATAAACAAGATTACAGATCAACATCATCAGATTACATTTAAGAATGAGTGTCAAAACATGAATGGAAACGCAGGTAGTGATGGAAAGTTATAGGATAAGTGTTCCACACAAAGAGACAGGGTTACGGGAAGTGCATGTCAAGAAAGACAGAAGAGCCCAAAATAAAAAGAGAAATTAAAACAAATTGAAATAGAGTTAGGAGATAAGACAGAAAGGGGGAGATTGCAAGAGAGAGAGAGAGAGAGAGAGAGAGAGAGAGAGAGAGAGAGAGAGAGAGAGAGAGAGAGAGAGATCGTGATCCCCATTTGAATTAAGAGACAGCATAGAAACACACAGGCATCGACAGGAGGGGGTTGGGGGAGGAGAAAGAGAAAAAAGACAAAAATTGAGCGAGTGTAGAAGAAGATAGGTAGCACACTAACACACTTACCGCAGCAGAACGCAAACTCTGTGGGGCAGAGCAGTGTTAAACAAGAGTGAGTCACAGAAACAACAAGCAGATCTACAGTACACATTTACACAACGCAAAAAAACTGCCCACTGTGGTACGGACCCTCACACGACTTGGTTTGTATACAGCACGACCCAAACACACACACTTCAACTGTGTACCTCACCAGTCACACACACACACACACACACACACACACACACACACACACACACACACACACACACACACACACACACACACACACACACACACACACACTTCATATGTATTTAGACAAAATGTTCAAACCAGACACATCTCCAACAGGTACTCAACCAAGAGATCATGAGGTGTGTGTTTATGAACACGTTTGTATGCATTGAAGCTCACTGGCTTTAGAAATGCATCCGTGTCTTGAGTGTTGATGTTGGTTGTATGTAATGTATTGGAGTTTTATGTTTGTTGAGAGATTGATTTGTGGTAGCGTTTTAAAAAGTTCAGTTTGGTTAAATCTTTTATTATGCAATAGCCTAACATTTTATTTGGTGGCTTATTGATGCATTATATTGTAAGTGATTTTACCATAGTGAAGAACTGTTAAATAACCCTAACCACTTTATCCCTAAATCACTGAAACTATATTACATTATTAAATATTTGTTTACATAATTAATCATTTTTGAACACATACACATATCTATAAAACAGTAAATTTAGAAAAACTGAAAATAATTTTGGAGTGGTCTCTTATTTTTTCTGTGGCTGTATATGTATGTACTTTAATGTCATAATGTAGTGTTGTCATATAAGTTGAACCACTTTTTTATCCAAAAACCACCACCTCAAATCAAGCACTGTCAACAGCACACCCCAGACACACCAAGGTTTTCCTGAAAGTGAGTATAAGTGATCAGGTAAGTGATCATCAAGGTGTGAGCCACTTATCCATGTGCCCTTTGACTCTTGACAAATCCATGCTAACATTTACATGTTAGCATGACAGCACACCAAACTGCAGTTTGGCTCCTCAAACGAAGCGGTCAAAGGCTGTTAGCTGGATAACTGACCACAGAGTAATGTTGGGTAAGGGGTAATAACAGATAAAAGGTGGAAGAACAAAATGGGTGAATGGATGAAGGGTTTGATGGAAGGATGATGGTGCTCACTTGGTTGTCTGCTGAGAGGCGTGGCATGGAGATGGTCCGGCCATGCCCTTCCATTGGGTGATAGGGCTCAGTATCCGAGTAACCGTCCCCAACAGGCCCAATCTCTCTCATTTCTACCGTCTGCAAAACAGAGCAACAGCATGTGGGCCGGGCTGATGCCTGCTTTACCGGCCTACAGCTCTATCTGGTTTGATAATGGACCAATGACAAGCTTAAACCAATAGAGGCCAATGTAATACGGTCATAGGTGACAATCTTCATCTGAGACTAGATGCACACTAACTTTGTTAGATCTGATTGTCCTCCACTGGTTTAATGCTTGTTAACATGCTCAAAGCTGTCTATTCAGTCGCCTCTATACTTCATGCTTCTAGAAGATGCTTCTGATGAGTGGCCAGTGCAGTGAAACATCAAGGTCTGATGACTGTTGAGCTACAGAGAACAGTAAGACTGAAGGAGAGATGAGAGTCTGGAGGGGGTTTGGTACGATCCAGCAGAGAGTGAGAAAGCAGGCAAGCAGTGAAACACCCCTGCAGTCTGACAGAGGCGGTACGGTCTACATAAATGAACTCGAATGAGGAATCGATTCATTAGAGAGAAGAAGTGAGCTACAGACAGAGAGAGACAGAAGAGGTAGAAAGTGTGAGGTCATGAATGGGAGGTGTGTTCGAACACTGCAAAAAGTGGTGATGTGTAGGATGACAGTGATCGGCTGAAACACACAAGTCTCAGAAAAAACAAATGCTGAGAGAAGAAACAGATTGTGCTGTTATAGTCACAGGTGCTTTGATGGGGACCAATGAAGCATATCAAATACCTAAAAGTCAAAGTCAGAACTAAGAAATGTAAGGCTCCTTGGGGAAGACATAGTGT
Source organism: Oreonectes daqikongensis (assembly GCA_026939265.1). Classification (NCBI taxonomy): domain Eukaryota; kingdom Metazoa; phylum Chordata; class Actinopteri; order Cypriniformes; family Nemacheilidae; genus Oreonectes; species Oreonectes daqikongensis. The sequence continues at coordinate 4,308,802 of JAOTQM010000030.1, read as the reverse complement.
AGAGCAGAGCTTTGCTAATGCTCTTCTGATCTTGCATCGGAGTCTCAGGTATTACCTGTGGATTGTGGCGGCTGTCATGGTGATCGTCGGGATACGGTCTGTCTGGGTTCCAGTTTTCCGGAACAGACTTCTGGAACATTTCCTGGGCACGCGACGTCACCCATGACTGGCTCTCAGTCATTCCGCCCTCTGGAGGTCTGAAGCATAGAGACATGTTAGTGTCTAGCTAATTGTTTTACTTACAAACAGGCACACACATTTTGTACATACATAATAGCTTTTGTTCAGTAAACTAGTTACAAAAGCACAGAAACACCATCAGCGGTTAATGCATATCGCAGAATTTAAACATAATGAAAGACAGATAGCTGAGAAAAAAGGCTAAACATAAGGAAAGAGAAGTTTGGCTTCAAGGAAAAGAAGAAAGAATACGATTAAAAGCAGACAAAGAGAACCATGCCCCTGCTGAAAAGACCTGCTTAGACCAACATGAATGTTTATGCTGGTTTATGTTAAGTTGGTTGAAATCATTTTAAATCGAACTGTGATTAGTTCAAGCTAGTTGTAAGCATGTTTCACCATGAGACACACAAGAACCAATGAGATTTTATTGATTTGATTTTAAGTTATCAGGGGGTCTGGAGTCACTTGGATAATATTTTAATGATGGATAGGCTTTTTGGAGCTTCACCATGTTCAGTACCATATAAGATAACATAACATTATGTTTACATAACATAACACATTTTAATATAAAATTATTTGTTTGTGTTCAGATCATTTTTGGGTAAACCATTCCTTTAAGCGGCTAAGAACACCAGCATCCAAATCTCAGCCTCTATTGGTCTTTTCCGCAGATTTTTCAGACCGATAAAAGCTTACAAAAACACGGCTCACATTAAAAAAACCTTTAGGAATTATGCTGTTGTACTCACAGGCTGTTGGCAGGATCCTGCGGTAACTCGGGGAGGCCGTTCAACCCCTGCCCCCCTTCCTGGTTTGGAGACGGCTCCATGCGCTGAAACATTAATGGCGTTCGGTTCTGTGTGAGATACGAACATGGCCTGCAGCTGGGATCAGACACACTCATGGGATATGGGGTAACACACACAAGCCACCGTGCATAACACAGGTGGTGGGGATACCAGACAGCAGAGGTCACCCGGAGGGCATCATGGGAAATGGAATCCTCCTGTGCCCTCACCAACCAGAATGGACTCTTCCATTGGGACTGTGCTGTCTAGGTAGGTGCTGATGGCTCAAGGCATTTCCATCCAACCCACCAGAAGATATGGGAGGTAGTAACAATTTGGGCATGCTACAGCGAGGATCTGAGGTTCACATTAAGAACTAATGGTTCTGGTGGACTCGAGTGGCTGGGTGATACTTAAACAAGAAACCAACACCACTGCAAATCCAATACTCAGAGACCGTGGTAGCCCAAAGGTTACACCAACAACAGCCCCTCAACATCTATTAATGAACATATTGGCAAATGTCCACACATAAGGAGAGAAAATTCCATGTTAGTGACATTGAAAAATTAACCTGACCATTAAATGAACAGACAAAAGATGAGACAAAATAGGGATAGGGAGAGATAGAGTGGGAAACTTCACATAATGAAAAAAAGTAAATGGTCAGCTTTCATTCGATTTTGATTCAGGGAGTCACAAGAAATTCCAAACTAAGTGAACTGAGTTCTATGTGAAGCTTTTGTAAAAATGTACTGATTCACAAAATCACTGGGTTTTAAAACCTTGTAAAAGACCTTCTGGTGTGTAATATAAATAGTAATGGTTATTATTTAACTCTTTCAGATTTTTGTTCACAATATTGTATTTTCGAAAATATAAATAAATTTGGTAAAAAACAAATGTGAACGTGGACAACAAAACCAATTATTTGAAATTGAGATTTTTACATCATCTGAAAGCTGAATAAATAAGCTTTCTTCTTTGTTAGGATAGGAGAATATTTGTCCGAGATATAACTATTTAAAACTCTGGAATCTGAGGGTGCAAAAAAAATTTATATTGAGAAAAACATTAAATGTAATGTAAATAAAGTAAAAATAATGTACATTTTTTCTTAATATCCTAATGATTTTTGGCCTAAAAAAAAAGATAATTTTGACCCATGCATACAATGTATTTTTGGCTATTACTACAAATGTTCTTGTGCTGCTGCTTCTTGGTTTTGCGATCCAGGGTCACATATGACGTTTTGTTCTTGTTTAAAATCAGATGCACTGTTCTTTTATTTGAAATGTTCTTATATTCACATCATCATCAAAGTTTGCGATGCAAATCTTTGTTTTAAATTAATGCTGGTTAAAATCATTGTATTTTTGAGAACCACAGTGAGCAATTTGTCATCAGAAACATGGAAAAATTAAGAAAGAGAAAACACAGATATACACAATACACACAGTAATACAAACACATTGACATTACCTTGAGAGACAGACAGGCATATAAACAAGACAGGTCAGGGATGGATATAAAGAGTGAGACAGCCAAATACTGCTGATGTTGAGAGGGTGGTGCAAAGATGAAGTCAGTTAGGTTAAAAAGACAGACTGGGATATATATTCAACCATTCCTTAACACAGGCAGAGTGTTCATGGGCCTCATAGAGAATATGGATGTTTAAAATAGTTTTAGTTTACTTTCATGCCAATGGTACAAAGACATTTTGGCATGTACTGTATATAAACCATGCACACTGTGTCTGTAAGGGATGGGAACATTTCCTGGGGAGGGTGCAGGAATGACACTAACAAAAAGGCCATGTTGTATCATTTAACATTGAATATATCCAGCAATATCACTGCATCTGTTTCAAGCATGCTGTTACTCTTTAAATAAATTGTGGCATGATTGTGTCTAAAAAAGTTTTATTTTTGTGTCAATAACTAGATAAGAGTTATATTACATTAAATATTAGTGCTCTATGTGACAAGGAAGTTGCAAAAGCTGGATGCAAACGTGTGAAGCTAGCTGACTAAACGCAAACTTGACTAAACAGGTCACATGCTTTATTTGTTGCTAGAGGAGCTGCAAAAAGGTTTCAAAAAAGACAGAGCAGATTTGTTGGTTTGAAGAGGTACCTGCTCCTCTCGAAGCGCCTGCAGCTTTTTGGCTTTGCTCTGCCGATAATACTCCATAATCATCATGGCGGCGTAGATCTTGCCCACCGTCAGGTCTGTTGCTGCTGAGAATATGAAAAAGTTAACCTGCACAATTAGACCGGGGTGGAATGGGACCCTGAGCCGAGAGGGGAATGGGAGTTGGAGACAAGACATGCCACAAACACAAAGGTCCAGTCTCACAGCTCCAGATAAAACCCAGTCATGACCTCAGAAGAAATCTGGACAGGAATTAACTACGTGAAGTTCTTCTTGGTCCAGAATGAGTTTCAATCTAGGTCTGAGAAACTGGACTACAGATGCAACAAATTACAGGACGAATTACATACAGTACATTGGCCCCAAAAAGTAACTGGGTTATTAAACCAAATAAATAAAAATCACATTTTATAATTTACAAACCTACAAACTTAAAAAGGTTTGTGTGCATGAGCTATAATCTTAATTAAATGTTGTTATCAGAAACATTTTGGGGGTACTGTGCTCACATTTATATAAATACACACAATATACAGACACAATTTACAATTGACACCTCACAAATTTCAAAGTACACTGACAAATACAAAATGCCACAGAGCTGATAGTCTTTTCACAGTCAGATCCTCATCGACTAAACACAGTTTTGCTTTTAAAGCTACACATTTCTAGCCTGTATTCAATTCCTACAGGGACTCAAGAGCCATTCCACTATATATGCAGACGTTGTCAATGTGACGACAACATCAACTTAAAGATTATTAAATTGATTTAAAATGACATTGAAAATAAGGAGCTCAAATTTTTCATCAAAACTCCCCAGCGGCATCCAGAGTTTGAATGAGACATGTAACATATAATTTGAAAAATTTGGAGCTGCCATAAATGTGAAAATATAGTTCATGCTTCCTCTGGTCATAGTGAAATGGCATTAGTCCCCAATAAACTTATTAAAAAAATATGTCTAAAACATGCTAAAGCGTTCAAATTAATGCATTAAAACATGCTAAAGGAAAGCACAAGAAATATCAGACTTGGCTATATAAAGATATATTTAAGTATATACTGCAAAGTAACCATGTCATACTGTATGGTACTGTAAGTACTGTTAACATCTTTTGACACCCTCAGATATGAGGGAATCCAGGGACAAGTGCTCTCGGTTAACTTTGGTTCAACTCTGTTTCTGAGGTGCTCTGTGGTTTAGAGGCTAAACCCAGCTTTGTGCTTTACACAGGCTGGAGTGAAAAGACTTCTATAGAGGATCCATCTATAGCGAGGCACCCCCTGATAACAGGCACTGGAGGCAGAGGATAAAAGAAAGCAAGAGGGAGAAAAGAGGCGAGGGAAGAAGAGAACATATATATGGTATTTTAGAGAGAAAGGAGGTGTGTTAAATTCTCTAAGCAAAATAAAGGGGGATGGTTTAATGGCTCGCAATGTATGGCTTGCTTGTTAAACTTGTTAAAGATGGTCAGTTTATTTGAATTGGAATCATTGTGGTCATACACATTGCATCATGCTGGCCATTTGAAGCTGACTAGGATCATGTGCTGGGGTTTGAGATGTCTTAAGATGAAATGATAATGTCTGAACTTAATAAAGTTGACATTAGCAATGATAGCATGGTTGGAATGATCTAACAAACAGAGTGGCAAATTGGTTTGTGTGGTTCAGAAAGAAAATTGAGAAAAGATAAAAGAGAGTTAGTTTAAGGTTTTAAAAAAGTGTTGCCTGATCAGAGGGTGCTGAGCGGTGTGAACTGAGAGAAGCTTTCCTCTGATGAATTGGTGATCTTTGATTGGTTGTTTTTCTACAAACCCATCTGCAACTTACACTTGTGTGGCGTTACCAGCAGATCCAGGTTTTTCTGGGAGAGATTCGGCCAAATCGCCATCATTTCCTTACGGAGCTCCGCATCCATCTGGTGTTTGTCTGCACCTCCTAAAAGCGTGTGATTTCATATGGACACACAAAGACATTATTATCGTTATTCATGGAAAGCAAGACAGACAGAAAGCAAGAAAGATTTTGTCCTGTACCCTTGGCGATTTTGATGTCCAGGGCTGTGCGGATCAAGGCCATGAGTGTGGAGTTAAAATGTACCGTGTTGTCATCGGCAACAGGTAAATCCATACGCAGCAGTCTCTGCGGAGAGCCAATCAGAGAGGATGAGGGCGGGGCTGTATAGTTTAAACCTCCAATCTGATGTTTGGTGGGCTAAGAAAAGGCTTGGGGAGCTCATCCGGTTGTAGCTTTAAAACTACTCATAGTTTAGTGGAATTTTTTTTATTTTATCGTACCATGCAATTAAAAGGGCATGATTTTAATAATCTTTCAGTGATACTTATACAACCACACAAATCTGGCTGTATGTCACCAGCATCTGTGAGAACCACTTTCACTGACAGATGATTGACCAATAGACTGATAGACAACCTGCAACCTCATGTGTGAATGAACCTAATCTCATTCACACATCTTATAAGACAAAAACAGTACAAACCAAACTACTGTACAGCTGAGGCATACACATCAATTAAGAGACTTAAATGCAGCTCTCACAGATAACACAGAGGCAGTATCTTTAAAAACTGAACTCAGAACAGTTATATACAACAGGCCCAGAAAAGTATTAGGACACTTAATCAGTTAAATCGTATAATGAAATATTTAGATAAAAGATATAAGAAGTACATATTTCAAGCAAAACATAGAATGCAAAATAAAAGTCTGTGTGCAAAACGCGTGTGCACCGTGTATATTTATATGTAGATATACAGTAAATGCACTCACATACATGTATATATAACAAATATTTCAATTAATATATATAAGTGTATATTTAAATAATTTATATTATATATAAATATACATATATATATACTTGTATGTTTGTGGGGAATTATAAATACATACATAAATATACACAGCACATTGCACATTCATTTGACAAACTACTTTTTTTATCAATTAATTTAATGAATTTAATGTAATAATTAGTAAAGTAATGTATAAATTATTTAATTTAATAATTATTTAATTAATTTATAATTTATTACTTATTACTCGTGGTTTGCTTTTTTGTATGTGATAAAGACGAATTGTGTCTAAATGCTTTTTGGGCCACTGTAAAAACTGCAATCATAATGTTCAAAAGCTGACCCTGAACCAGCTGGCAAATTTTCAAGAAACAGGTTAAATTTCCCATACTGTGAAAGACTACCGCTTTAGAGCTCCCCCTACCTGTTGGAGGTCTTTTTTTTGGACAAACCAATGAATGAAAAGGAACCTAAAAACAGCATTTTGTTGTTTTCAGGTCTTTTTTTCACTCATTGGATTTACCTTCATAAGCGTTGGACTGCACAAGCACACATGGCGTTAGTGTAAAGAAGTGAGTAGGTGCGTGTGTATACATATGCAGGTGTGCATTTCCGGGCCAGTCCGTTGTTCCTTGGAGGTGTAGACACCAACGAGCACAAGGCGCTGTTCCAGCGATGGCCATGCAAAAGCACATGCGTTGCAGCACATGCGTCTCCTTATTGATGGCACACACCCACCCAACCGCCCATGCCTACATCGTCCCCACTTCATGCAACGTGCAGTGCATGCACCCCCCCGCCTCCCTCCCCAACCCCCTCACAAAACGAGAGCAGTGCAGCCGCGCACAGAGAGTATCATTTCATCTTTTATTCAACACTAGTTTTTTTGGGTTTATTTATCCTTCTTTGGGTGATATTTCTCATAGGGTTTATGATTTGGATTGGTGTCATTCACATTGATATTTTTTTTTCTGATCTCTCGATGCAAAACGGGTGCAGTTTTTAGAAGGTCAGATAAGGGGTGGCATTCCCTACGGTGTTAAAGAGGAAAAACGGTCATGTTTTACACCGAGCAGGTGTAGGACTGAATTAGGGGGCACAGGTATAGAGGTTAGTTCACTTCAGACTGGAAAGCTATGAGATGTGTACCACATATAAAAATAATGAGAGAGGGGGAGTGGTTGTTCTTGGCAATGGATAGAGAGAAGTACTTAGAAAGGGAGCCAAAGAAGAATGCTGTGGTTGGAGATGAAGGAAAACGATAAGAGAGCATGAGAGGAAGAGTTTGAGATGGAGGTGGTCTCAGTAAAACATTGCAATTAAACATCACTTTGTAAAGAATCTACAAGTCATGTTGGCCTAGATGAAGTCTATTCAATGGCCAATATATGAAGAAAATAAAATGACAAGTAGTAACTATAACACAAGGACATGTTCATTTTTGACAAAATGTGTTACTTTGTTTAATATGCACATTTAAGAGGTCCGCTGACTGACTAATAGTGAGACAGAATGCATGAAATGGGAAACATGCTGTGTTCAAAATGGAATACTGCTTGCACACTAGCAAATATACACCGATCAGGCATAACATTATCACTGACAGGTCAAGTTAATAACACTGGTTATCTTTTCATCACGGTACCTATTAGTGGGAGGGATATATTAGGCAGGAAGTGAACAATTTGTCCTGAAAGTTGATGTGTTAGAAGCATGAAAAACTGGTAAGCGTAAGGATTAGCGGGAGTTTGACAAGAGCCAAATTGTGATGGCTAGACGACTGGGTCAGAGCATCTCCAAAACTGCAGCTTTTCTGGATTATCCCAGTGTGCAGTGGTCAGTATCTATTAAAAGTGGTCCAAGGAAGAAACAGCGGTGAACCAGCAACAGGGTCATGGGCGGCCAAGACTCATTGATGCACGTGGGGAGCGAATGCTGACCTGTGTGGTCCAATCCAACAGATGAGCTACTGAAGCTCAAACTGCTGAAGAAGTTAATGCTGGTTCTGAGAGAAAGGTGTCAGAATACACAGTGCATCACAGTTTGTTGCGTATGGGGCTGCAAAAGCGGGACCAACACAATATTAGGAAGGTGGTCATAATGTTATGCCTGACCGGTATACATTCCAGTATAAACTGCATACTTTTTTCTATTTGATAAAAAATAGAAAATGTTAAATGTTTTAAACAACAACAGAATGTTGTTGTCAGTTGTTGACATATCATTAAGGATTAAATATGTTTATTCATAACCACTTTGGTGTATCTTTTACGAAAAGAAAGAAAAAATAACTGGAACATTGCATTGTGGTATGCAGTGTGCTTTTTGTCACATTCAAATGGAATATTATGCACAGTATGCAAACTACACTACAGCAAAATCAAGTACTGTTGTATGCTATTCTGAACTCAGCAAAAAAGTGCGAATAGAAGACAGGAAGTGAGAGAAAGACAGCAAGAGAGAGAATCTGGCAAGAGAGGGTTTATGGAGCTTAGAAAGAAGTCAGAGAGGAGCAATGACGTGGTGATAAATGTGGAAGTACAGAAAAGAGAGAAAGAGAGCATCAGATCAGTAAAGAGAAAGAGACAGTAAGAAAAAGAGAGAGGGGAACGGAAAACAGGTCAGAACTGCATTGACAGAATCAAACGGAGGACATATGGAAAAGCTTATTTGTGATTCTAGTGAAAAAAATTCGAAGAGGGTCTGAAAACGTGTTTTCTGAACACTACACGATCACACTAGCTGAACCTGCAAACATGTCACCAGCTGGAGGTCACCAAAAAATGTACAAAAAATGTGTGAGGGAGATAAGCGGACTGAATGAATAAAGGTCATCCAAAGGAGAGAGAGACGCAGAGGAAAAAGACACACGATCCTTCCCAGTCCTTCTGTACACGCACACAGTGTATACTCCTGATTGATAATACCTATATTTCTGAAATACTTTTCTATTATATTTGTATTCGGGATCTACAAAACCTGATGATGCAATGACCCTTTAATGTAAGGAAATAAGCTGAGAATAAAGTAAAGAAACAAGTATTAAGTGTGAGACTCTGCAAATGTTTATTAAAGGTGCTGTAAGAAATTCCCTAAACATTAATTTATTTGATTTACTTAAAATTTGAGAAAACTTACAACTATATGATATGTACCACTAATACTATAAAACATTTTCTCTTATTTAACAAAAAGAGAAATGAGGGCGTGTGTTGAAAGGGGGACGTGCATAAGAGGATGAGGTGTACATCTAATTTAGCAGGATTGAGGATTTTTGAGCACTGCTTACAGCACCTTTAACAGTATTGATGTCATTATAATATTAAAGACTGTATGAGTGTGAGTGAGGGTTTGAGTACGGTGCAGAAGGGCTGACAAGGTATCCTCCGTTCTCTTTCTCCAGTGGATGCGTGTGCATTTACATGTGTCAGCTGACTAACGCTTTCGCCAGTACCCCACAACGTAAAAAGAAAGATACAGCAGCTCACCAACACCAACACTAACAGAAATAAAATACGGACAGCTTTGATTGGCTGTGGCGCACCCACGGCGGGCTGCTGCCGCTAACCTTGTAGGCGACCCGAGCTGGGCACCTCTTCCCCAGGCCTAGCGGTGGACACATGTGCCTGAGCATCTCATACATATCACTGTAACTGATCCTGCCGCTGTAAGGGTGGGGTGGGAGGGGAAGGGGTGTGACCCCAAAAAATAAACGAGGAAAACGAAATTAAAGAGGACGACGGACGAATAAAACAACGGACAACAAGGGAACAAATGAAGGGGACCATGGGACAAAACGGAGGATGGTACGGGAAAACGAAATCAAAAAGGAAGAGGAAATAAGAACGGCAAGAAAGAAAAACAAAGACACATAGGTTATTGTTTTGGTCTGGGCCAGGGGCGGGGTTTTAGAGCGTGAGAGCTCTTGATTGGCTGGATCTGCAGTTATGCAAGTGGAGGTTAAACAGGAGGAGGGGAAGCTGTGCTTTTAGTCCTAGTAAAAATCACTGTTCTATGCGATCGTGGCACGGTCCCATAGAACTGCAGTGGGGCTTTGAACAGGCAAAGAAAAGCTCCGCTGCTTGATGGTGAACTATGGCAGTCAATGCAGTCCTCTGATCCCCAACCCTCACTTCGTCCCCAAACAAGAACAATGCACACTGTTACACCCAGTCTGCCAAGGCATGGTTCAACAGCAAGCAGAAAAAAAAACAACAAAATGGCTGATTCGTTTGCTTTTTTTCTTTTCTTTTTTTTGGCTGTGATTCATTCCAAAGATAGTCGTACAGACTTGGCTGTCAGTGGCAGTGCACGTCATGCTTCTGAAAAGTGTCTGCATTGTCCCGCACATTCTCATTTGTCATATCAGAATGCATATAGAGATGGCGAATAAAATAACAAGAATGAAGTTAAAGGAAAAGAAGATAAAAAAGAACTGTGGAGAAGAGTAAAAAATATAAAAAGAAAAGGAATCAAAAAGAAAAGCAACATTCATTCCAGTCTTCAATGCGAGCAGGTGCTTAAATTTTTGGTTTAGTAGGATCCAAACCTTGCAGGCCACCCTATGAGGACATTTCTTGCCTAAGCCCAGCGGGGGGTCGATAACCCGCAATAAACTGTACATATCCTTATAATGAATGCGCCCGCTGCAAGAAGAATACAGGGAGGTTAGAGGGGGCACACACAGGAAGAGAGAGAGAAGAGAGAGTGAGAAAGCCATAGAGGAAGTGGAGAGGGAGAGAACAAGAGCACAAAGAACAGAGAGTATCAAAGCACACATATCCATTGACAAATCACAGACCAAACCCAGTGATGCTCCCTTGGCTGTTCCACTGCCTCCAACCAGTAAAAAAAACTGGATCATTCAAAGGACAGTCCTACCAACGGTATGCTAGCAAACACTGTCGGATCACACATCCGCTCCTGGTATTGTCTCGGCTGTATTTAAAGTTGCAATACATTTTTGGGGGGTTAAAAACAAAGAAAAATCGGTAGTGCAAGCACATAAAAACAAGCTTTTAAATTGTCTCCTTTCACCGAACGCTAAACTTATAAAATATTTATACGTTAAGCGTCACTTTGACCCGCGTAAATAAAAGTATGTAAAGTAACCTGCGATTTCATGTTTCAAACAGATATATAGAGGTAAAGTTTCAGATTGCAGCTTTAACAAGTGGAGGGTGATGGTGAAAATAAGCAGCTAAGATTTGAAAGCATGTGAAAATTCAGCTGAATGAAGAACTAGTGAATTCTCACATGTGAATAAACTTTAGGCGGAGCTGCGTTTGAATGATCTTTAGTGCTGTTCTGAACATCCCGCCCCACATGATGCCAAGTAGAACCATCGATATGACCGTGCACATGAGAGTCTCTCTCAACTTGGCAAGTCCAATGACTTAATTGAACTGCATACAGCAACAACTATGTGGGTTTTATCAGTCAAAATACATGAGTTGTATTTTGTAAACATTTGTATGCAGTGGCAAGTACAGAAATAAGCTGCGACAGCTTGTCTGTGGAGATGTCTGCCATGCACACCGGAGCCATAAATGTGGGAGAATTAAGTCATTGTGTGGTCACGATCTGCCATGCACAGGGTCTCACATTCAAAAAATTGTAATTAAAAAAATAATTTAGTGTACTATTACTGTATTTTTTATACAAAAAACTGTTATCGTAGTCCTTACATACTATACAGTATGCTTTTATTTTACTGTACACTCACATGAAATGCAGACATAACCTAAAACTTGCTTTTGGCTGAAGCTGCATTCATGTCTGTATAAAGTCCACTACGACTGTCCATTATAACTCTCGAAAATCGTAAAATGTAGAACAGCACTGTTGGAGGATGCAAGCACTGGGACGAGGGAAGCGGGAGATGTGAAAGGAGTCTGGAGTTTGTACAGTCGGGCTAGTGTACGTATGTGACATGAAATTAGACTGCTGAGGTCACATTAGCCCTGGGTACATCTTTAAAGGGTAGAGGGTGGATTAGGAGGGATATAAAGATATAAATGGGGCATTCTGAGAATTTATATTCACTACAGGGCCTTATCCACAAAGTGACAAAATGTTTTATAGAGATCAATTTTGGGTACCGTAACCGGCAATGGGCCAACAGCTATGGAAAAGAATTGTTTTAGTTTGTTTGCATATAAATCAGATAAAATGTTTGTTAGGCTTCCAATACATCTTTAATATTAAATTTATGCGCTACCATTTAAATATAAAAAGATGGTTGAGTTTGACTTATTAGTAAATAAAAGTGTCAGTGTGCAGAAATATATATTTGTGTTATGATTGGGTTTGTAGAGATGTATGTGTCTGTGTGTAACTCACCAGGCTGCAGGGTCGTACTCTGCCCATATCCTGACATACTCATCCAAATGATGGGGACCCAGGATAGAGGAGTCCCTGGTCAGGTACTCAAAGTTATCCATGATGACAGCGACAAAGAGATTCAGCATCTAAACATACACACATCAGAAAGAAAATATTGTTATCTTAGTGATTGATCTAATACACAAAAGGAACATATTCCAAACCATAAGCTTCTGTTAAAGTAAATAAAGAATAAAGAAAAAACATCTGATGATGAGTCAAATAAAGAATACTACAGGAAGTTAACCAGAAAATATACTAGAAAAGCAAGTTCTCACCAAGAAAGAACACAGGAAGATAAAAGAGACAAAATAAGCATAGGCAACGTTGCTGCCACACTCGCTTCCCTCATTCCCAGAACTCCGATCGCACGGCATCCCTCCAAGACAAGCCAGCATGATCTCATGCCACGCCTCGCCCGTGGCGCTCCTGTTACCAAAACACACCCATCATAGATGAAAGCGAGCATCAGAGGAAGAGATGTAAGGAATCATGGGATAGCCATAATACTGTACCAACCTGAAGAGGAGCATGAGGGCCATGATGAAGGTTCTGAAGTTGTTGTGTTCATTAATCGCACTCTCTCCCTCTTCATCCAATTCCAAGTTTCCGAACAACTGCAACATGCCAAAGCGAGTTGTTTTCTTAAGAAATTCACACTGCGGTTAAAAGGCTTTTCAGGTGGAACAGAAGGATTACCTGCATGCCGATGATGGCATAGATGAAAAACAAAATTGCAATGAGCAGGCACACATATGGGAGAGCCTGCAAGCAAAGAGAGAGAAAACAAAGAAATAGTGAAACATTTGTATTATTGCAATCCTACATGGGTTGTATTGTAAACACAACAAATACACAAATTAATGGAATTTATATAGAAATGTATAGAAAGTATATGCAGTTTTTTGTACCTTAAAGGATTGAACAAAGGTCCAGAGCAGAATGCGAATGGTCCCACCCTGCCTCAAGAGCTTAATGAGACGAGCTGCTCGAAAGAGTCTCAGAAAACTCAGGTTTATGAAGTTTTCCTGAAGATGTGTGTAGAGATAGAGGAGAATGTTCCAGAGGAAATGAGAGGATGTAAAAGAAAGTGGAGAGTGGTGACCAACGAATTGATAGAGAAGATATATGTAGAGAAGTGTGAGAAGAAAAATCTAAATCAGATTCCATTATATAAATTCACTTTTAAATGTCTGCAATCTAAAACATTGGAATAAGTAAAAAAAAATGTAAAGGGAGAGACTGGGATAAAGTAACACAATATATGAAATTAATAAAAAAATGGGATTGACATTAGTAAAATAAAAAAGAAACTAAAACAAGTGAATGAAATATAGCCAAATTAATTCAAGAGGGGTTTAATAAAAAAAACCATCACTAAATTGTAACAGTCATCATCCAATCATATTAAAGCATCAACTTTTTTATTCAAATGCACTGATCTGTTGGGACAGGCAAACCACAAATATGGAAGCAGCCCGGTGCACTGTAATATTTCGGCCTTTGCATACGAGCATACGAAACTGTGGCAATAGCATTGACCAATGGGAATTGGCTGCTTTGGTCATGTGATACTCAATGGTTCAATCCACACCATTTTAGAACTGCTTGATCTATATCAAACACAAAATGTCAATATTGTATTTTGAATACATTCGAAGATCTTCAAAACTCATGACTTTCCTCTACAGATCACAAAAGGTAAAAAATGTTCTCCCTGCTCTCTTGCATGAAAACGTTTGTTGTCAAAGATAAAGCAAAGTTGTTTTCACATAACTTGTTTGCTATAAGCCAAGTCTTTGTGTATCTTACACATATATCTTTTTGTGAGGAACACAGTGTTGTTTCTACGAACTGGAAATCTTGGCTTGAAAATCAGTGTGGACAGGTTATTGAGTATCACTCCGCATTCCATCATACGCATAACCTTAAATGAGAGAGATGTAGCTCCCTCTCCCATTCAGAAGAGGAACTACAGCAGTGCAGAACAGGCTGATGGGTAGAGGAGAGGACGAGAGAGATGAAGGAGGAGGGGCGATCATGCAGCTTTTGTTAAAGTGCATGGCATTCATGTGATGGCAATATCTATTTCTGCAAGTGTTTAAAGGCAATATACACTCTTAAAAAGGATGTGTTCATTTTAACACACTGTTTAACACATTATGTGTGAAATAAATTAAAGGGACAACACAAGTTATGTTAAACAAGAAAATAACACAGAGATGTGTGTTGTCCTTAACTGAACACAAAATGTGTTGGTTTTAACACAACTGTACATTTTATCAGCTATTGGCCCAGACTATGGTTTAATATATATGTGTATTAGGGGCGAGTGGTATGACCAACAATTTAGACTCGATATATGAGTCCATTTATATTATGGTGGTCCAACATATCATGATATAGAATTTAAACAAAATAAAGGTTTATTACTAACTAACGCTCTACAGAAAAATCTACCATGGTACAGCATTTATACCCTTGTAGGAAAAAAATATATCATACCACCCATTCCTAGTTTGTCTAAGAGTTGAGTTTTGTTTACTGCTACTAATAGATATAAATTACAATGTAAGCATTACATTGCAAGCATCCCTGGTGATGGGTGTCGTCATACTAAAAGCGCATGCTTTCACAAAGGAGAGGAGGAAAGAGAGAGGCATTTTGGGTAATGGATGCATTGGTAGCTAAGAGAAAATTACAAACCAACCAGATTCTACGTGTTGTTGCAGTAGATGGGTGCATACATGTACAGCGAGTGTGTAAAGGGTTTTGGATGGGCACACATGAGATGGAAGATATGAGAGTTTCATAGTGCATTTTTGGTTTTGTTTTGGATTGGATGGATTTATCGCCAACAAATCAGAGGAACAAAGAAAGCATGTAAAAAGATAAAACAGGAATAATTCATTATGGATACAGTCAACAAGCTGATTAATCAAACACAGATACGGTGGATATCGATTCACACTGCAGGCTGTTCCAATGGACAGACAGGATATTAATACAATAATAAATATGAGGAACGATAATAAAGGTAAACAATAATATGAGCTATACAGATTTGTTCAGGTACACTGAAGAAACAAAAAAATATAGTAGTAGGATTGTGTGTTTGTGACCATTGGGACAGCCTGCACACTTCAGTCTAACACATTTACTTTAAACAAAGAACCTCCAGAAACACACGTAGGACACAAACCACCACAAATACACACTGACATTTACACACAAAACACCAATACAAAGCACAATAGCACAAACACGTAATGGTTTAATAGATTGTACAGCTAAATATTGAACATGTTGGATTTAAGTATTCATGAGTCAAAACACTTCTACTCAACAGTAAAGGAATACATCCTTCTTGTCAACTATTTCAATAAAGTGTGATAAAACTCATAGATATATTCTGCCCATTCATTTTCAACTATCAATATGACAATGCTTTCTAAACTTATCTGAAAGTGCACTTACCACTATCTCTGTCACTAAAATATCTGTGATGCTGCCGATAACGGAGACAAAATCAAAAATATTCCAAGCGTCTCGGCAGTAATTCTGCAGAAAAACAAAAGTAGAGCATGTGTTAACCAATCACAGTTCTCATATCACCCAATCCTGCTTTAAAAGGACCATTTAGAAAGTGTAGCCAATCACATTCATGTCGTCATGGAGAAAGGCGAGAGTGCATTAGAGAGCGTTTTTCCCAAACACTACTTTCTAAAGGGGTTTGGAGAGGAAAACATAGTTCAAAAAATTGGGCTAAATAAATAACTGAACGTATGATTTAATAATTGACGATATCTTTAGATACACAGTGAGTAGGAAGAGCTTGATGTTTGTTGAGACTTACTTTGATGCCAAAGGCAATGAGTTTTAGTATACACTCCATAAAGAAGAGTATGGTGAACACAATGTTCAGGTATTTTAGGACATCATCATATGCTTCAGAGGCGCCTTTGTACTAGAAACACATATAGAGAAGACAAAATTAGGAAAACGCACAAGGATAATATTTATCGATACCAGCTGACGAAGATGGGGCCCATACCTTCATCATCAGGACGATAGTGTTGAGCGCAATGAGAGTCATGATACTGTACTCAAAAGGAGGAGACACCACAAACTGCCACATTCGGTATTGAAAGCTCTGCTTGTTTTGAGGCATGTGGCGTGTCAGAGGTTTGGCATTTATAGCAAAATCAATACAGGCTCTCTGGAGAACAGAGAAAAACTTGAAAGACGTGTCTGACATATCATGTTGTGCAAATCAGACGATAAACTTGGCTCAAAGCGGACATTTGCATGTAACTACAGTAAACTAGCAAAGTAAAAATACTAATAATAATATTTTCAAAAAAATACAAAGAACAATGATTCAAATCATTTTAAATTGTTTCATTTTGATATTTTGAAGAACGTTGATAACCACATTGAACCCTATTGACCACCGAAACAATATCTTTTGTGTTTTACAGAGACAGATACAAGTTTACAGCCACATGAGAGTGAATAAATGATGACAGGATTTTTATTTTTGGGTGAACTGTCCCTTTAAGCACAAGATTCAGGACCTCAAAAGTATTGATACAGACAGTGTAACCACACAAAAAAAGCAGTGCAAGTACCTCATTTTTTTCAAGGCTGTAGTCCTCCATCATCTTGTCTCCTTGCTCTTGGAAGGTTATGATGATGAGAGCTACAAAGATGTTTACGAAGAAGAAGGGGAAGACAACGAAGTACACCACGTAAAAGATGGACATTTCCATCCGGTACCCCGGGCTCGGGCCCTGATCCTCATAAGTGGAGTCCACCGAGTGTTTTAACACCCTATACAAAAGAAAAGGATGTGAAGAGAATAGCTATTATCTCATGAAACAATTTAAGCAACACTGTGAATATCCAAATGCACCATTCTGTGACCATTCCTTGTTGTGTCATGTGCCCACATAACCCACAACCTTTTGAGTCAACCTTTGTGTCTATGTCGTGTGTTCACTCACTGTGGCCACCCCTCTCCGGTGGACACGGTAAAGAGAGTAAGCAGGGCCCAAAGCACGTTGTCGTAGTGGAAATCGTACTTCTTCCACTCCCGCTTCTGCGATCTGACCTCATCACGCTCATACACCAAATACTCGCCCCTTAAACACAAAACGACACAATATTTAGTGTAAATGTTTACACGACTTCTGCATTCTACAATTGTCTTGTTCTCACCTGCAGTCACGGGCGAACTCTTTGGACTCATCTGTGCAGTAGAAGAATCGTCCTTTAAAGAGCTGGACGGCCACCACAGCAAAGATGAACATGAACAGCATGTAGACAATGAGGATGTTCAAGACGTTCTTCAGAGAGTTTACTACACAGTCAAACACAGCCTGAGAGAAACACATAGAAGGTGTTAGCAGCGTGTGCGGAGAAGCGGTAGCGTGCAAACTTTATTTTTGTAGGTGATACAGTACTTTGAGTTTGGGAAGACGTTTGATGGTTTTGAGAGGACGTAGCACTCTTAGGACTCTCAGAGACTTGATGACACTAATGTCTTTTCCCTTACTGCTCCCCCTGTGGATTGGAGGCCAAATAACATGATATTAACATTGTGTAGAGCGAAAGGAAGAGTGAGGCCAGGAGACCTTCATTAAAGGCAAACATTTTCCTCAAGACATTTCATTTATAGACCAAGAGAACTTTCTTTGTGCTCAGATTGTAGAAGATACTTTCAATACCACCATGCATCTGACAATACTACAGTATGAGCATTAATAAAGAGGTTATATTTTAAACTAATTTGTTTTCGTTCCTCAAGCATCTTTTCACAGGCCTTCAAATTTACAACTGTCGAAGTTTTCAATCGACTCATTACCTTCTCCGGGCATTCCAAAAGCATAACACATTCAAGTAAGTATCAAAAGTGTCAGGCATTTTTCGGTGCAATGCCCAGCCAAACCTCTTTCTTTCTTTTTTGTTTTAGCTGTGTTAGAGCAGACAGGGGAATGGAGGTCTGGGAATGAGAGGCTGTTTGTGTTAATTGTAGGTAACATGACAAGACTGAGGGTTCATTGAGATGCTGACTTGAGTCCAACTGTATCTTGTCCCTAGAAGAACTTGAGGAAGCTCAAACCAGGAGACAAAGACAAGTTAAAAGGACGTTTCATTGCATTCAAAAGAAAAAAGAAACAAAAGACTGTAGGTAAACTTCACATTTCCTGCCACCAACACATATTTAAATGTTGGAAATAGTGGCCATTTTAGAAATATGCTACACTGTGTTTACACTGGAAATGACGCAACAGTTTAAGGCAGTCTACCACTGGAAGCATTGAACCTGAATATGTTCCTACCTAGTATGTTTTTTTGGAAAAATGTTCGTTATATTATAAAAAAGTTTTAAAAAAAAACTATTTTTGGATTCCCATTTATTAATAATAATGGCATCTTATACACAGTTTCAAAGCAAAAACATAAACAAATGTTACTTGGCTAAACTTAAATGCGACAAAGTTACAAAGTGTTTATTTAATACAATTATTATACAATAAAATATTAATTTAAATTAATATTAATATACATTCAATAAAATAAAGGCAGCAATAGTTAAGCAGTGTAAAAATAGCACATCCCCCCTCAACAGGCATTTCCAGTGTAGACAGCAATGCTGATTGTAATGTATTTAGTATCTATTTAGATTTGTTGCATCATGCCAATGTAAACACTGCATAAGTCTTTAAGATAATTTCAAAGATACCAACACAAACAGAGATGAACTTTTCAATCAAGCAGCCAGGGCGGTTGTCTTTAACTATGAACTTCTAGGCTAAAGTCCCAGCTGAAGACCAGCCAATTCATGGCAGATTGATTGAGTCAAAGCACTGGCAACGTTCCACGTTACCAATAATCAATAAATCCGGAGAAAAGTGTCGACTACTCAAGCAGTGTGCAAGAATTCTGTGTGATCAGTTTAGGTCCACAGACGGACCTGTTCAGAACCGATATAAGTCACGGCAGAATAAAACAGGCAGTGAAATGGACAGAACGAGAGGAGATGAGGAAAAGAGAAAGGGAGGGAGGGATGGATGGTAGGGAGGGGTAAAAGAAAGAAAGAGAGAGAAGCCATCGCGTGAGCTGAACGGTAGCCGTGCGACAATAAGGACGGGGGGACTTTACCCGGAGAGGCTCCTGTTGATCACCAGGGCGTAGACATAATAGAGAGTCAGACAGCAGAAGAGACAGAAAGAAAGAAATACACACAGAAAAAGAGAAATAGACAGAAAAAGAAACAAGATACTAGGAGTGGCTTGGCAGAGGAAAGACATCAATATGAAAGACAGACAGAGAAAGGAATCAAATAAAAACAGTGAATGATTCAAACTGTTGAAAGCCCATTTAAATACCCTGATGTGTAACACTAGTCATAAACATTAGTCATAAAAAATGCTGTCTGATAGATCTTATAAAAAACATTTTCTGACAAAAGCTGACCACTTACCACAGTTGTATCAGATATGTTATAAGTCTAAAGTATCTGCTAGAAGACTTAAAGGAACAGTTCACCCCAAAATATATATATATATTTTGATGAAAACAGAGAAATAAATTTGGAAGAAAGCTTGTAACCCAGCAGTAGTTAGCCACCACTGACTACCATAGTAGTAAAAATAACAATGGTAGTCAAAAGTGCTTCTTTTTTGTTCAGTTCTGGGGCACTTTTGACTACCAGTGTAATTTTTACTACCATCAGTGGTGTTCAAGAACTGTTTGGTTGCAAGCATTCTTGAAAATAATAATTATTTTGTGTTCATCACAACAAAGAAATGTATACAGATTGAAACAACTTGAGGGTGAGTAAATAAGACAGAATTTTCATTTATAGGTGAACTGTTCCTTTAGGTTTTAATGGCCTACTCAACCTAATTTCTCATTCTCATTTAGTTAAATAAAAAATAAAAAATCTTTGTGGGGCAGGATGAGTCATCAATGCTTTTGATCCATTTATCCAGCAGTAAAATACGTGTATAACGTGCCAAAGTTTTAATTTGCCAACTTTTAGGAGAACATTTGGGTATGATGGAGAATACATTATGTCTTTATGTCTATTGAGTCTTTAAAAGCATTACAATCACATACAAAAAAATTGTATATATTTATATTTTTTATTAAAAACCATGATTTATTTTGCAAATCTGGTAAATTTTTAGTAAAATATTTTTGCTTCCTCATTAGTGATTAACTCATGCCACACATCAAACACACAGGGGTTTGCTGCTCTTTGCCTTATTGACTTTATCCAGACTAAATCATTCTCATCATCTAACCCCTGTCAGGTATTTGGCAGACCTTTACTCTGGGCCTGTCCCCAATCAATAACTGAGGATTCAAATTTGTCACACTTATGGATTAGGACAACCCATTACAGTAAGGGAAAATCCTCCCTCTGTCATGCCAAGAGCAAGAGGAGATTCTCACCACCTTAGCCCTTTATCAGCACACTGTATTACACACTTGAGCCCGAATGGAGGTGGAATCCATAATAGACTGCAATAGAGCCAAAATGGCCGCTGCACCGCAGTCACCTCAAGGTGGCAGTGTGTCACAGTAACTGTTAGGCAAAAGCAGCACATACGGTGGTCATCCTCTCACATATCTCTGGTTACATGCGGTTCAGTTATTTGTCAAAGAATGAAGGTGCCCGAAGCATAATCATTTGTTGAGTCATTTTGTACTAAATGTGAGATTATAAAACAGTGGCAAGTCTTTCCTCCGCCAAACTGAAGTATTCTGGGTAATCTGAGATGCCTATACCCAGAACATTTTCACTGAGTGGGCAGGCAATGGAGAGAATAAGACTTAACCTTTCACGAGTGTATGAGTGCAGGAGAGAGAGAGAATGAGATCAATGACAACAACAGATGAACGACAGAAGATTGGAAGATTAAAAGTGAAAGTCAAAAACACCAATTAATGAGAAGAAACCGTCAACCTGGAGTTGTCTTTATCTTTCCGTGCTAAAAGATTGTCTCTCTTTATTTTTGGGAGATCATATTATTCCATCTCTTTTTCTCTCTATCTCTCCACATCTCCTTTTTATCACTCACTTTGTCAGACTCAACAAATGGAGGCCCAAATGATAAACAGCTTGATGGCTGGAATCGGTCCAGGACAGCTGATGAAGGTAGGAGAGTGGGGTTGGATGCATAAGGGTTGTTATGAGAAATGAGAGGCAGGATGACATGGGGCAGAAACGGGAAAGATGACTGGTCAAGTTCATTTAGATCAGGTTCAGGATAGAAGTATGAGAATTGGGCGTTGCATGTGGAGTGATTTTTAACTTAAAAGCATAACCCAAACCTATCGGCCTATGTGTTAGCACTTAGCAGGCATACAGTTCGATAGGTTTTGCCACAGGCATTTAGCTAACACACAGTCATTCATATCAGCATACAGTACCAGGTGCCTTGATATAAAAAATGCATGAGTAACTCTACATTACCCTAAGGTAAAAATAAAAAGTGTAAAGACTAGTCTTAATATTGAATCATTTGGGTTCAATAAGAACAATGTAGGCATCCATTTAAAGCGTGGGTACTATTCTAGTTTCCAATAAAAATTACTATGATAGCACTAACTGTATTGTTTCGTATTGTATTGCTTGTGTTAATCCTATTCGTAAATCATGTTACATTGTGTGTGCTAAATGAATACAGTTCAAAGTTCACATATATTTTACATACACATTATATACAGCTTTACGTTTAATATATATTACTTCTGTCAAACGATTATTCACGATTAATCGCATCCAGAATAAAAATTTGTGTTTACATAATATATGTCTGTGTACTGTGCATATTAATTTTGTATTTATATGTATGTATGTATATATATATATATATATAGGAAATATTTCGATGTATTTATTTCTATTTGAAATTATATAGAAATGTTTATTAATCTTAAAATGTTATATTTTATATATATATATGCGTTTGTGTGTGAACTGTATATTAAACATATAATTAAAGATATATAAATATAAACATAATGCTATATATAATGCATATATGAAAAATATATGTGAACATTTACCTGTATGTATTTAGCACATTTATACATGAACTGCGTATGTATGCTGATAATTTGACTGGTGCAAATGTCCACCTTCCTCATTTCTTATGATTTTCATTTCTTGAAAATCTTCTTGCTGATTGAATAGTAGAATGTTAGTAGACAACAAAAACATAGACAACAAAAACATAAAGCTAAACAGGCAGAAATGTAAATGATAAAACACAATAAACAAGCGAATCATGACATAATTAAAATAATTATTTTAGAAATAAACAAAACACTTCAGTAAAGACAGCAGGCAATTTTAAACACTAGCACAGTGTATCTCAACCTTTGTGTCCACAACAATATTTGAAGCCCCCCACGCTTACAATATCTACCAAATAAATAAAAGATCTTGACATAATTAAATAATTATAATTTTCATTATGAAATACCCAAATATATTGGTCTTTAGTTGTTATAGCTTGTTGATGCTGCTTGCAACCACCGGGTTGAGAAACACTGCGCTTGCATGATGTTATTCACAAGCTTGTGTCATAAAGGGCTGAAGGACACTTCCTGGTAAATTCATGGTAAAATAATACTGCAATGGTTTTGGTTTCAAATAATGACACATTACACACAAGTGCACATTAAACCACAACAGACTCTGAAAAACACTACACCTTACTACAAACGCACGCACGCACACACATGCTCGTTGTCTGTATACACATCTATATTTAAGAAACTCTGGCCTATAAGACTGAGGAAGCTGTACATATATCTACTAAATAATACATGCACAACACATACAAGAAAAACCTTTGAGGTTTGAACAAGAGTAAAAATCATTCCACGCTCAGAGCCCCATCATTCACTCTCCTTTCGTAGTGACTAGCTGATCTGCCCGAAAGTTAAAGTTTAACCTTCTTTTCCCATCACCATCCTTACATCTCCAGGCTGCTGGTCTCCCAGGACGTGCAAAGGAAAGAAACCAGAGTACCTGTGGCAGGGGCGGCTCTCGCTGATCCATACATGGAAACCGCCTGGGCACTAAAGGGCTACAGGTGCCTGGAGACCCCTCACCCCCACAGGGCCCCAAAGGGCACAAAACCCTTCTCAGCAAAGGGAAGGTGGGGTGGACAGAGTTATGGGAAATACGTGGTTAGTGATGTAATGATGAATGGAGAATGGCCTTGACACTCCAACAAAACAACGTTTTACGGTTTGATTTTGAGAAATAAATGTCATTGTATATTATGGTTTGGTGATAGTTTGGTTGTATTGTCTCTTTTTCCATTGGAAGTGAACTTGAAATCTCTGATTTTGATAGCAAGCTTTGGGAAAATTATTCCATTTGTGATGGTAAGAGCTAACCTATGAAAACCGCTGTAGACTGTTGGTTTTGACTGGAGTTGTTTTATAGAATCAAGAGAATTGTAATGGATAGAAACTATTGCGAAAGTTTAAGTAAAAAAGATGAAGAAGATGAAGGGTTTTGACTGTTTACAAACCAGAGGAATGGCAGAATGTGAGATAAGATACAAATTAAAAGGCGAAGATGGACAAACAGAGGGGTTAGACGGATAATGGAGAGCAGAATTAGTTGGTTGGGAAAAAGAGGGCGGGCAGGGAGAGCTGATTGGCAAGAGAGAGAAGAGAGATCCTAAAGACAGAAAACAAGTGAAGCTCCCACGTTTGATGAGTGTGTGTATAGAGAAAGTGGCCTTCATCTGTGTGGCTGATTGAGCGAGTGTAGACACAAATATATATAAAAAAGAAACATCTAGAAGAAGGCAAGGAGATCTGACAGGATCAGAAAAGAGCAACAGTGGGAGACTGAGAAAGAGAGAGAGCAGTGAAGAGTATTGACAGGCTCCAGGGTGGCAGCAGGGTGACAGAAGAAAAGACAGGGGCAGCAGGCAGCACTGTGGGCCAGGAAAAGGTGGGGTAAAGGGCACTTACGTGAAGGCAAAGGCTACCAGGGCACCACTAACCACTACAAAGTCCAGAAAGTTCCACAGGTCACGAAAATACGAGCCCTCGTGAAAAACCAAGCCTAAGACCACCATCTACAACAAAGCAAAAGACGTAATGGAAGTACAGTATCACAGGCACGTGAAAAAAATAAAATGCTGTACACGCTACCTTGATGAGCATCTCAAAGGTAAAAACACCGGTGAAGACATAGTCAAAGTACCGTAGGACCTGGAATACCAGAAGTGAACGTTTATTTTTTAGAAAACATGTAAAAGCGAACTATTGTCATCATGATTGCTAAACAGATCACAAAGACTAATGTAACATAAAACAACAAGAGATTAAAAGGGGAGATCTGGGCTTACATTGTTTCGGGGTGAATCGGGCCACACTGGGTCTTCTGCTGCTAAAGCAATGCTGCTCATG
The DNA here is from genome assembly GCA_026939265.1 of Oreonectes daqikongensis. Lineage (NCBI taxonomy): Eukaryota > Metazoa > Chordata > Actinopteri > Cypriniformes > Nemacheilidae > Oreonectes > Oreonectes daqikongensis. The sequence goes on along the minus strand of JAOTQM010000030.1, from coordinate 4,284,007 downwards.
GCGATGACTGACAAAATACACATCTCGAAATATCTCAGTGTCAGGATGTAGTGACAGCATCTCCTGAACCTGAAAACTCACTTCGGTAAGCATGTAACATTCATTCTGGACACATACACTTATATACCATTCTGATCCTGATAAAGACTCATGACTTTCCATCCATCATCATTCCTGTAGTTTAATGCAATTACATAAAGATTCTTTTTATAATTTTACACAGATTTACATTAGTATGTTATACTTATGTAGTATTCAAATATAACCCTAAGTAGACAGCTATCACTCGTTTTACTTAACACAAGCATTTACAGTTTCAACAATTTAGAGCAAATTTCCATTACTTGCCTTACAAAAATGAGATTTTATTCATTTGCAAGGTTCTTCTTGCCCACATTTGATATTACTGCCTTTTAAACAGTGTAGAACCTGGGCTGACAAAACACACATACACAAACTTACGGGTTAGTAGTCGATAGTATAAAACAGGAACTAAAAGGCGGAATGCGTTTGGGTTCGTCTTCATCGCCACCCTCGTCTTCCTCCTCATCTTTTTTCTCACCAGGTTCTGTGTTGGCGTTCTTATTCACTGCACAATGAAGGGATGTAGAAAAAGAAAACGCTTAAAGAAACAGTCCAACTCTTATTAAAATACTTTTCTTCTGTAATAGTGTAACCTCATGTCAGCAAATTAAAGAAATAGAGGTTACGCCCTGTTTTAACTCTGCAAATTAATTGAACCTGAAAAGCAGGTGTTTATTTTTTAAAAAGCACCATAAACAGATGTCCTGCCCAAACCGTCAAAATTCCATCATCAGGGAAGGATCCCTGTTTAACAGCATAAGTACATCTTATGATTTTTATTATTTTTGGGTGTGGATTGACTTGGAAGGATGAATTGTTCACCACAAAACTTGTACTAACAAAGTAAAAGAAAGCTTTCATGGGTGATCAAAGAGTTTGTTTCATTCACTACTATGAGACAATCAAGTTTTTTTGTGTGTATATTTATAGCAAGTTCAAACATGAATTTCTTTAGTAAAACACATTCGACCAATAAATGGGCCTTAATCCCAATTTGAAAACTAAAATGTAAAAAAATACCAGCCTTAGTTATGTAGGGAAACTTCATAAAACCAAATGTAGACAGTATAGTTAACCTTTTTAAATGTATTACTAATCATAAAATAATTAGTTAATTATTCGTTATTAAACAGACGCACTAGAATGTGACATCCACTCATAATCATTGCACAACCGCAAAACTTCTTTTGATTCCTAAAGTGTACATGACCTTTAATTTATACATAATGTATACAAAAGTACTTTCTTTAAAGCCAACACACCATCACATTGGAATTATAAGGTTCTATCTGCATTCTGAGCAGGTTTGAGATATTCAGTTTTTAAAGGTTTTGTATTCCATTCGACTTTGTAGTTAAAACCTTTTTGTTTTCTAAATAATGTCCAAACATGTATACAACATAAAGAAAAAACATCCTATAATGTAAATAAACATCACAAAATAACTGTGAATAACTCAATTCTGAGTCAGATTGAATCAGACAAAATCTTATAATTCCAAGGAGATGACACACTTACCCTGTAATTTGGCATTAAGTGAGGGGTAAATGGGGGGCATATCTATGGCAGTGTGGTCCAGCTTGCCGGAGTCGGTTAGAATGAGACTGCTGTCATGCAGATCTGGTCCTTGAAGGTTCAGCAGGTTATTGGTCTGCTCTGGACAGCAGGGGTCATAAAGGTCAGGGTCGGGGTCGTGGATGGCCATCTTGCTGCTGTTGCGGAGGTTATCCAGATTCTCGCTGTACTGGCTTTCCCCGTGAGAAAACCCCGGCTGAACGGTTGATAAACTACACTCTCTGTGTACAGACAGAGGAAAAAAAGCAAATGAAGGTTTGGAGTTATAGATTGTTACCTACAAAAATATTACACACTTCAGATTTAACTACTTTAAATTATGAGTAGCAAACTACACTTGCCTCCCTTTCACTGATTTTGATATAATATCACTGAAGGTAAATCTCACATATTCTGTCAGCTTCCAACAAACGCAAACTTTGACTTACACCACACGCATAAACAAAGCAGACTCACTTTCTCCGATGCTGTCGACTTCGTTCCCTATCCTTCCTTCCGTCTCCATCCCCATGGTTTCCATGGCGATGCCTCCTCTGCTTCTTCTCTTGCCCCTCCTCCCCCTCTCCTCCCAGCCCTCCACCTCTGCTGTGGTGTTCTCTGTGTCTTCTTCCTCGTTCTCCTCCATCTTCATCCCGTCTTCTGTGCTGATGGTGTCGGGGTCGTCTGTGCTCCCCCACGCCCTCCGCGTCCTCGCCTCCTCTTTGGGCACAATCGTACCCTGCATCCCCCAGCTCTGAGTGGTGTAAGGACTGGCGGCTGGAGTGGGTGTGGTGATGGTGGTGGTGATGGTGGTGATGTCTGGATTGGTGCGGCAGGTGTTCTTCACCCCGCTGCTGGTTTAGGTCTGGTTCACCTGGCCGGGTCTTGTTGGTGTTGTTGTTGCGGTTCTCCTGAGGATTGACGACTAGTGGGCGGTCCAAGTGGGTCTTCATGTCAGTGCGGTTACGGTAGTTCATCTAGAGATACAGGGAGCAGATTGTTTGGCAATTTTAATATGATGCTGACTTGTTCTAATCTATTTTAAAAAGAAAAAGAACCACAACGTCATCGCCCATTGATTCATGCTTTATAATACATCTTCTGACCTTCCAGTGATCTTCTGCATCAAGTTCATTATAAAGCGCCTCTCTGCTGGTCATCAGGTTCTGTCTGCGGATCTCGCTCGTGCGCTGTTCCCACACTGACTTGGAACCTTTTGAGTTCTTCTGCTGCTCTTTACTACACAATAAAAACAGAGAAAAAAGACAACAGTTTTAGCTCAGATAAAAAAGTCTTTCATCCCCTTAAACACCTATAGTATGAGCAATGATGCAGACTGAAAGAAAATGATGGAGTTCTAGTCCTAAGCAAGAGAACATGGACGTGGCTCATGAATTCTGTGAAGGGAGTGATGACATACAGCACAATAAGACTGAGCAAAGACAGACAGATGTTGGTTGCTTGCAGTGCTGCTGTTGATGTGTGTGTCGCCACAGTCAATGCCGCCCGCAGCCTCAACAACAAAACTGAGCTAAGTTACACAACAGAAGCAGAACACAGACAAACATACATACAGAAACATAAAGATGCTACAGCGAAAAAGAAAAAAGTAAGTAAATGAATAAATACCAGTGCAGTAAACTGTCTGTGGCATCGATACGTTCAGATTTTACTGTAACTCTGGGGAGAGGGGGGGTGAAACAAGGAACATAAAAACAATGCTACCACAACTATAACAACACTTAACAGAGTGAACAGACTGAGTCCTGTTCATCTGAACGTGGCTCTTGTGGTTAGCTGGATAAATGCAGTATCACTGTCCAAAATAAAACAGATCTACTAGATACATTTAAGTCTGTGTCCTAACAACAAGAGACATGTTGCTTTTCACCTGCTGTCTGTTTCATGCACAACATACTGGGTTTCCCCGCCCACAGTAAATTTTCATTTGTCCAAACTCCCACTCCATGTAACTCTGTTTTAAATAATTAATGTCCTGATGTGATTGTGATGAGTTGTACAGCATTTTTGCTTTCGGTGTGACAGACTGATTACGTGTCACATCGGCTCTGGTTAGGACACAGTGTAAGTGTTTATTTTGTCAAAGGAAACACACATACACATAAGTGAAGACTAAACATATTGAATGTGTTTTCCAAGGAACAGGCATTATTGTGCTTACGTGTATATCGAACGTCTTTACTATACATGTTAACATTTACAGATAAATGCTGTCAATTTATATGCCATAGAAATTGAATTGAATATATATACAGTTGGGGGGGAAATTAAGAGACCAAATTTGCAGAAAATAAAAACTGGAGAAACAGGTCAAAATAACAAAAAATACTTTCAGACCTCAAATAATGCAAAGAAAACAAGTTCATATTCACTTTTAAGAAATACAAAAATAATATTTGACATGTATTTAAGAAAAGTTCAAAATTATTTTTTGTGTGTTAACCTTAGATAAATGTGTCTTGTCATGCTGCCAGTCTTTCTGGACTGTAATGACAACAATACATCTAGAAATGCTGATTAAATAAAAATTTGCAATGGTCTCTTAATATTTAAGATACTGTAGGCAGGTTTAAGGAAGTCTGTGAAAGTGAATTAGAGTGGATTTACTTAAATAAGATAATAAAGTTAAGCTGACAGACTAAACTCAGCTTAGCTAAAATAGGCTGCAGCATTTAAACCAGTTACAGTACGGATGGGTCAAATCCGATGTGACATACGACACAATCTCTCAGTGTAATACGTTAAAGTATGGGCTGTATTATTTGTATTTAGAATGTTAGAGTTTTTTGCCAATAAGTGTAATATGGCACATTTGCATAGTTATGTGCATATTAATAGTATTTATGTGAGGGGTGTGTTGTAAGACCATCACCTTTTAATCTTGAATATGGATATTACCTATATTAATATCTATCTAGGTGTCTGTTTATATGTGTGTGTTTGCAGAGAGTGCTGGTTGTTAGCATGTTGAGTAACTCACGCAGCGATGGAGAGATTAGCAGCAGACAGCGGGCTGACTTCTGCCACTTCTTTTGCTTTCTGGAGAGCAATCTTCTGAGTTGTGGCCTCCTCTTCCTCTTGTTCATCCTAGAAAAAAACAAAATTGTTACAGAATATCAGACCCATTTTACATTTAATGCAGTAAGCAGACACTTTTATCCAAAGGGATTTACATTCCATTCCTTTAATACATTTTTATCAGTATGTGTGTTTCATGGAAATCTAAGGCAATGCTATAACATTTGAGCTACAGAAAATGCAACTACTGTATGACAGGTGAGACTAGTGAATGTGTAAAACTACCTTAGTTAGTTCCTGAGCGTTGGCCAGGTTATCCACAGCGATAGCCAAGAATACATTCAGTAGTGTGTCTGAAAAGTCATGTTAAAAAACAACCACAGATATCGAGCATGTTAAATAATCAACGTGTGTCTGTGATAATGTGTGTGTGCTTATTAAAAAGGATACAGTTGCCAAAGAGTGTGAGGACAATGAAGAATATGGAAAAAACCATGCCTTTTTCCACTCCTCCCTGAGACTCAATCCCATCATACATCACCACATTCCAGTCCTCACCTGTTAGAATCTGAAATATATACAGAGGTGTTCATAAAACATGAAGACAGAAACTATTTCGCATGCAGCATTTTACCATTTTCACATGTTATTAAACAGAAATGTGTTCATATTTAATCCAACATATATTAGTTTAGATAGCAATTGATGCTGACTTAGTATTTGGCCAAAAAAAGCCTCGTAAAAGTATGTTAACTGAACTAAACCAGGCCTAAAATGCTGTGTGTAGGCAGTTCATTTGGTTTTGGAATAGATATATTTGTCAAGCCAAACAAGCCTCAAACTTAACCGGCCTACCTGAAACACTGTCATTATGGCAGCAGGGAACGTATCAAAGTTTGTGGGAGGAGTTCCTTGGTTAAAGTTAAACCTGGCAAACACATGACATTCATAAAACATTTCATTTTATAACCATAAGTTGCTTGGTGTAGAAGAAAACCGATCTATACTGACTGGCCACCAAAGAGTTGCATGCCAAGAAGAGCGAAGACTACGATGAAAAGAAAGAGGAGGAAGAGTAAACTAATGATAGACTTCATGGAGTTCAGAAGTGAAACGACCAGATTACGCAGAGATGCCCAATATCTGAAAAAAGAAAAAAAAATGTTGTTTTGAAAATGACATTTAAAAAAATGAACATACTTGTCTGAACTATCCAAGATTTATCTCAAGAAATAGACACCACATAAACTTGTGATGAAGAATCCAAAGGTTAAAATCAAAGGGCCAGAACGCACTTGGTGACTTTGAAGATCCTAAGCAGACGCAGAGCTCGTAACACGCTGATTCCGAAGGATGTCCCCGGCTTCACCATGGCCCAAAACACCTCGAATATACTGCCAACAATGACCTGAAACACACAGTTAAATCCCAATGCAAATAAGGAACGCTCTGAGGAGCGGCTAACAAGGGCTCGAGTCGACATCTAATGTAGGTCAGCAGCTTGCGGAGGTTAAAAACAGAGGCAGAGAGGGAGAGGGGTAAGAGAGAAAGCGAGACGTAAAATGGGCCAAGAGAAAAGAACACTCACGGCACAGTCGAAACAGTTGAATGAGGAGTGGAAATAAGGGCGCGTCCCCAGTCCGTACATCTTAATCAGCATCTCTGACATAAAGAGGCCTAGGAAAATGAACTCAGCATAATCTAGAGAAAAAGAGAAAGTGCGCGAGAGATAAGATTGTGAAAGTGGGAGGAAAGGAAACAGAGGTGAGGAGGACACACAAGAAGTGTGGGCAACTTGGGAGACAAGATGGGAATTAAGCAATATGATCTTAAAACCATACAATAAAGTTCTGATTCTTTCGGCTTATTGTGAAGTTACTCAAAATGTGATATATGAATATCTTTGACTCACTTATCTTATCTTTTACTCAGAACTTTTCTATACATGTTGGTTAATAGTACAAATAAGCAATTCAGGAACAGTAAGAGAGATCCAGCATCTACACAGACGTCCACTTACAGAGGAAGTCCGACAGTAACTCGGGTTGATCATAGTGCACCACAGCCACACACAGTGTGTTGAGTCCCACCAGGCTGAGAACGGTCCAGTAGAACGCCTGGGTCTTCACGATCTTTCGAATCAAGAAACGAAAGCGACGCTCCTTCTTGCTAAAGTTGGCGCCGTCGCCCATCCCGCTCTTTATGCTGGCACGAGCAAAAGGAGAACCTGAAAATATAAACACAACATCTTGAGAAATGTATGTTTACATGACAGCTTCAGTGTATTTAGATCTGTTCTGTAATAACGTATAAGCAGCTGTGATACATTACATATATTACAAATACAGAGGTTAAGCCATTTTGCTTTTATCACACAATTAGGACCATAAAATGTGGTCATGTTCCTACCAACTGCATCTCCCATGTGGTCTTCTCCTTCCTCTGGATTTAACAGGTCAGCTTTGTTTTTCTTTATGGTGGGCCTGCGACGAGATCCTGCTGACATAAACACATTTGCAGATGTTTATGAGTGACTGTGGCATTTCATTCAGCACACTCAGGTTTAAACACAAAACGAGAAAAAAATTCAAGATCACCGGTGCCATTGTCATCTTCAGCGAGTATGACCTCCTCTGTAAAAGATGAAGAAAAAAGAAAGATCGGCCATTGTGTTCTGTTGTCATTGTTGCATGAATGTGTGTATTGTTTATGCACAAGCCTCTCCAGAAATGAAGACAACTAAAAGTTTAATTCATGTTTATTGATGTCTTCATGCATTGAAGTCTTCTGTGTGCACACCTGCTTTGCAGATCCACTCCAGATATCCATTGAGCTCTCTCTCGATCTGCTGCTGCCGTCTGAGTTTTAAGAACTCACTCCTGTTCTCCACACGCTCTCTCTCTTTGGCAAACTCACTTTTGGGAAGACGGGATAGCAGTTTGAAATATAGATGTACATATACATAGACACCAGTACAGATTTGTCAATATTATTGAAGATTTCAATATGAACGCATCATGAACATTTATCCAAAACCTGATACATGTGAGCAAAGTGAACAGCAAAATGATCCACTGAGAAACCTTCTGAGAAATAATAAGAGTTTCTTGATCAGTTGGTCTTACCCAGAGAGGACACCCAACACTAAATTGAGCATGAAGAAGGATCCGATGATGATGAGGGGAACAAAGTACATCCAGTTCCAGGCACTGCCTAATGCATCATTACTCTGTATAAAACACACGTACAGTCAACGTCATCGACCAGATCCGAAGACAACTTTTAATAATACATGGTCTGTTCATTCACAGAATCAATAACAAAGTCAACTTACGTAATAAAGCATATCTGTCCAACCCTCCATGGTGATACATTGGAAAACAGTGAGCACGGCAAAGAGGACGTTGTCAAACTGTGTGATGCCATAGTTTGGTCCTTGCCAGTATTCCCTACATTCTGTTTCATCTGGACATTTTCGAGCGGGCAGCGATTCACCACAGGGCTGTTCATCAAACATCTCGCCTGGGTAGTTTAACAGCAAAAGGTTTAAAAAACATAACAATTGAAGGTCATTTTTTTGTTTTTTGCCAAACAGGCTGATGAAAGCGGCCATCTATGTTGCATACCTGTGGTGTTGTCAAAGCAGGTTCTGTGAAATTTGCCCATGTAGAACTCTAGGCCAATGATGGCAAACATAAGGATGGCCACAAATAAGAGCACGCCGATCTGCAGCAGTGGAATCATGGCCTTCATAATGGACTTTAGCACCACCTGCAGGCCTGGAGAGTAATGGCATAGTCAAATAAAATATTTTTTGTTTAAATTTTAACATGTTTAATATGCAACTTTATACAAATCAATTCTATTTTAATTGCTTTAGAATGTTATTTTTGTTCACTTTAATTTTCATGCTAAATAAAAAACTAGTATTTACAAAACATTGTTTGGATTGGATAAATCATCTCGTTACAACAGTATTTAAAGTGTACTTAAAGATTGATCCACCCCTCAATAAATGGCATATTTCACCTTGTGCAAGGAGTCGAGACAATCAAACTCAGAGAGAAACAGATACACTCAGACAGATGAAACACTTACTTGGAATTCCTGACACTAATTTTAGTGGCCGCAACACTCTGACTGCTCGCAATGTCCGCAGATCTAATTCTGACCCCACGGAGGAGAGTATACTGGAAGAGAGAGGATAAAAGAGTGCGGAAAAGATACAGCAGGAGAAAGAGAGAGACAGAGAGAAAGGAGACAAAAGCAGTTAATGTTTAAATCATATTATGGGCTCCATTAATGCTTGATTTTTAAACCCAATTTATAGAAGAGCAGTTTTCATCTCCCTTTTGCTCTTCCATATGTACAGTATATCATTTGAGTATCAGGGCCATTCTAAAGGTCATCACAAGTCCCTCACGAACATGAATGTATGTAAACATGTACATTTACATACTGTAGGATACACACGCACACACTCACTATACACATATATTATTATCCAAAGCTGGAATAAAAGTAAACACACACATACAATACTGTGAGAAGAGGTCAATCGTAGATGAATAATTGATCAGACACTGCTCTGTTCTCACATCACACACTGGTCTGATCATCTGATCTTTAAGTGTGAGCTTTTGTGCCAGTACGACGTTGGGAGTACAAGGACAATCAGGATTTAGAAACAGAAGGATTTGGAAGTATAATAATACAAAAAAAAGTTTTCCTAAATTAAATTCAAACACTTTGAGTTACTTCAATATTATTGCTTTAATATGAACATGTGTACTCCTTATTAAAAAAAGTTACAAGCACTGTAACAAAAAACAAAAACAAAACTAGAAAAAAGAAAAGTTTTTAACCTCTTAAACTCTGCCACCCTCCACCGCCCAATATTGCATCATCAAATCTATAAGTTGTGGAGCAAAAAAAACTACACGTGTGTGTGTGTGTGTGTGTGTGGTATCCTTTAAAGGCTTACAGCTTCAACTTTCTTACCAGTCCCATCAATATGTTTTAATGTTGCATAAAAGAACACAGTAAGGTCTCAATTTGTCTTCCCAAACCCAATCTGTGAAAATCATATCAAATAATATTCAATTTCATATTTATATCACACAAACTCACAAAACATTGATATGTAAGTGTGACTTTGTGTGCGCACGTGTGTGTGTATAAGTATATTGTAGTGTATATTCATATTACACTTTAGAGTAATATATCATAGATCAATTGTCAAAGTGTTAAAAATGTTGATCTTTTTCTGTAATATGAGACCATTTTTATCAGTTTACTCCAATGTTTGAGGGTAAAACAAATGCTAAATATGCACCAGAGCTGATATTAAAAGACAATGAACAAAGGAAAACATCATGATACAAACCTGGAATATATATAATACCAGAGCTAGAGCTAGAGATTGTAGGATTGTACCTAAAGTGAAGTTGACATGACACTGAATTCAGTTATTTCCAGACACCATTCCCGTTTTGTTCTCTTTACATTACCTTTACACTCTTTTTCATTCTGCTATCGCCCGCATATGATGCTTAGAGCTCATTTATTAATGGTTACAACATAGAGCACCAGGCTCAGTCAATAGGCCTTACAGCTCAGCCATCACATGCAACAAACACCTACATAAGCCGAAAGAAAGGACAGACTTGAAGGAGTCTGGGCAGAACGCTGCAAACCCGTCTCCTGACTCATTCTTTAATGTCTTGGGCTTTTTCAGCTCTTCCTGTTAAGCCTGTTCAATTGTCAAGCACATTGTGACTAATTCAATCAATGGTCAGAATCATATTAGTTATTTCGTGATGTCATAGGGTGCAATAAAGTTTTGAGAATGAGATTCTACGTGGCGCCAACCCTCTATAAATGGCCCATTGGTTCTGTCTCGAATATTCACAACTGAACCTTAATCATTTATGAAATGGAAAACCTGATCACAGATCAGCAAGCCGTGCCCCCCTTTACCAAAACCAATTGAGATCTTTAAATGGAACTGTCTGTAATTAATTTACACCTTTCTGCTGTCTCGCATAACCAATAACACCTATTTATGACCCATCTTGCGTGATCAATAAGACAGAGACGGACAGGTGCTCGCAGTACACGCAAATCTGCATTTGAAACTCAAAGAACTTAGAACTGATCTGATATCTGGACTGAAGCGCTTAGGCTGGTGATAAAGATCAGTTTACATTTTATTTCGTGGAACGGTGGAAACTTAGATGCGGGAAGGAATAAACTGCCTCCAGGTCAGGCGGTGAAGAACACTTTACCTTCTATTAGTGCAGTCGAATACCAGAGCCCTGACTGCGCTAATATTCTACTACACACTAAAAGGCCTGCGGTAAATTTGATGGAAGAGTGGCCTGACGTGTGTGCATGAGCGCATTCGAGACAGACGGTACAGTATGTGTGTATGCATTGTATAGAAGAGATTTGAGAACAGGGAACAGAAATTTTGTTTTTTCTGGACAATATTTAAGCCAAGAACCATCTGTCATGTACTGTCAATGAAAGTGTTTTATTTTTAACACGTCTTCTTACAGTAACTACTGGCATTTAATTTCAATGCCAGTTGTTATTCTGACCTTGTGGCAATCTCACCATCAAGGTCCTTTTTTCATGATAGTCACTGCCCTGTCTCTAAGGGACAGTGGGAGCATCCTCCAAAGGGAGTAAAGTGTGATTTGGGACGCTCTGGAGAGGAAAGATTGAAAGACCCTGAGAATGACAGAGCAGCGGAGAGAGAGGTACAGGGAATAAGAAAGCCCCTGGCCCCAGGGAGATGAGGATGACAGGGTGAGATGGAGGAAGGGAACAAGGGATTCGCAAGGAGAAAACAGGTGCGGAAAAGGAGCGACAAGGCCTCGGTCTGCTGGGGAAAATCTGACAATCAATCAGAGTAAACATACTCATGTAAAGGATTCCTCTCTCATATTCTCTCGGCACTGGTTTATCGCTCTTTGCATCTTCTGAAGCTTAAGAGAGGTTATGTATTGTGTTTACAAGTTTGCTAAGACATTAGCAAACTGCTAAGACATTTCTCGAAATATCTTCGCGCAAAAGTGTCAGTTTTGAACAACACAGTGATGAATAGATGATTTTTATTTTTGGATGAACTATCCCTTTGGGCATGTGTGCATTCTTAATGTTTTAAAACATAATTTATGCTTCTGTGTTGTTCTGTACCTTCAGCCTATCTGAACTACGAAATAAACAATTAAATTAAATGAAAATGACGATCGTGGAAGTCTCTCACCAACATTACGGCACCAGGTCTCTCCCCATTCACGGCGTCACCATAGCAACCGGCGATTCCTCTTTACGAAGTCTCCACGGTTACCAACCTCCTCTCATTCATAACCGTTGCCGCAGCAACGGGCCCTGTGTCATTGATGGAATCTCGCTATTGCCGCGGCAACCAGGCCAGCAGTGAAAGATATAGGGTCCCCTTTTGATTGATCTCCGATCTCTCCCCCTTTACATTTACATTTAGTCAATTAGCAGATGCTTTTATCCAAAGTGACTTACAAATGAGGTAAACAATGGAAGCAATTGGAACAACATAAGATAACAAATTGCATAAGTGCAGTAAAAACTGGTCTGATAAAGCCTAGCACAGTATAGAAAGCTAAGGAATTAAACATTTTTAAAGAGTAGAAAAGAGATAGAAAGAAAAGAAATCAGTGTTAAGTTGTCAGGTGTTGACGGAAGAGATGTGTTTTCAGGCGATTTTTAAAGATGGCTACAGAATCTGCTGATCTTGTAGCAGCAGGCAGATCATTCCACCAATGTGGAACGGATCCAGAGAAGGTACGCGAGAATGATTTTTCACAAGACATTCGTTTGCAGAGCGCAGGGATCGGGCAGAAACATGGGTCTGTATTACCGAGTAAAGATACTCTGACCGGACACATATACACAGTTTAAAGAGCAAGCGGATAAAATCGGCCTCATTTGCGTGCAGTTAAACCTCTACATACACACGCAGGCGGTTACCCGGGCTTGTTGCCGTCTGAGACGTCTTACATCTGCTGGTTCCTGCATTACAACAGCAGGAGCGCAGGAATCCTCCCGCTTATCGTTCGTGCTGAATCTAGGTCATCCTGATATGCAGTCGAACTCTACATTATTCAATGCTGTACACTCAGGCCTGTGCATCTGGGAATATGGTGCATTTGTGCTGTATGTGAGGGTGTTTGTTTAGGGAGTGCGACAGGGATCTGGTATCAGATATCTCGCCAGAGTTTGTAAAGTAGGTCTCATGTATGCATCAAGGAACTGGAATATATTTGTTTGTTAGTTTCTTATCTCTTTCTTCCGTATAAGGGTTTGATCTGATCTGGGCGAGCTCTGGGCTGCTGAAAGTCCATTTTCAGCTATGGGAAAAAGATGTTAGGATAGATGGATATTACATAACTCCATAATATTTTTTTCTAGGCCTGGTTTTCTGCTTATGATCGTTCAAAGTAAGAGTTGCTAAATAAAGCATCACCATCACTGCTCTGGGCTAGGAATCTGAACAACCCATTAAAGGGATAGTTTACCCCAAAAAATGAAAATTCTGTCATCATATACTCATCATATACAAGAGGGTACATCATACTCTCGTCTTTTCAAATCTGTATGACTTTCTTTCTTCCGCTGAACACAAAAGAAGATATTTTGAAGAATGTTGGTAACCGAACAACGGTGGTATCCGTTCACTTCTATTATACAGACACGAAACCAATGCAAGTCAATAGGTGCCACCGTTGTTCAGTAAAATAACAAGAGGGTGAGTTTTTTGGGGGTGAACTATCCCTTTAACCTATGCATTAACTCTGGTTGCTTAACTTTGTGCTTCTACTTTTCAAACTAATACTTATCTGATGGATGTCAAAACAGGGGAAGAAAACATTTAATGTGACATTAAAATAGAAACAAGTCATATATGATCACGCATAACAGCCTAGCAACCATCTAAAAACTACCCAGCTCAGCCTAGCAACAGCAAAGCCCTGGCAACAACCTAGAAACATGGTGGTGAGTTTTGGCAATTGTTTGTTCCTGCTGTTCTCAACACAGCTGATGGTCATTCCCTCTCCCTCCTCACGTCCTTTCTGTTCCTTGTTCCCAAGCAGCCGTGTTCCCCTGCACTCTTGTGTTCTTCCACCTCTCCCGACTCCTTCTCTTCAACAGTGTTGAAGAGAGAAAGAGAGAGAGATTTTTTACCTGTGTGAATATTGTACCATTGCCATCACTTCCATTACTATTATTGCTCTGCAGTCATTTAGAGAAAGACATCCTTCCCTTCACCTCCATATGGGCCTTAACCACACACACACTAAAGCACACGTTCACAAACACTAACACACTTATCTTAACATCTACACACACGTACACACTTCACTTAAAGTGCATCTATTCCTGAAACACGCTTTTAACCTAGTGTCCGGTCTGTGCAACAATTACGTTAACACACGTTTTTTCCTGGACACGTTCTCAAAAAAGATTTTGTACTCATACACACACAGTCACACACATTCCTTTTTAATTTGAGATATTTTAGGCACTTTTTAATAGCCATATTAGCAAAAGGACAGGAAATGATGCAGAGAAGAGAGTTGGAAAAGGGTCGGAATATGCAAGCTATGACTCTAAATCATCCAGAAGGAAAGAAAAGTCATGAATGAAATCTTTAACGTCTCGTTTCTCCCTAACAGAGCAACGTGCATAGCTTCTTCCATTTTTCACCAGGGACCGGAGTTATCTCACGTGTCTCTTCTTGAGTTTCGGAGTTAAACAACGTTTGCCACAACTGTCAAGGTATCAAAGTCTGCGATCAATATAGAAAAAAGGACTTCAATATAAACTCAATATTAAAGCGATAGTTTATCCAAAAATGAAAATTCTGTCATCATTTACTCACCCTCTTGTCATTTCAAACCTGTATACATTTCTTTGTTCTTATGAACACAAAGGAAGATATTTGGAAGAATGTGAGTAACCAAACAGATCTCATCCCCCATTTACTGCCATAGTAGGAAAACAAATGGGGGGGTGAGATCTGTTTGGTTACTCACATTCTTCCAAATATCTTCCTTTGTGTTTTACAGAACAAAGAAATGTATACAGGTTTGAAATGACATGAGGGTGAGTAAATGATGACAGAATTTTCATTTTTGGGTGAACTATCCCCTTTAAGCTTAGTCACCTGCTTTTTATAGCTTTATATTCCTACTGTACTGTATGTTAACATTTACTTTGTTTGGTACCATTTTTATTTTTCCTAAGAAACAGATGAAACAGAATTGATACTAACCTATATATGGCACTTTTCAGAACATCTACATTTGGCATGTTTCAATGCACACTTCACCTTTAATTGCAACATATATTGCATCTCCAGAGCTATGAAAGAGAAACGTCAGAGCACTACATTTATATTAGATGTCACCCGCATGAACGCCATGGCTCGGAGCATTTGTGTTAACTACTTAACAAACAAACGCTTAAAACAAATTAATGCTTTATACTGCATACACACAGATAAACACAAAAAATACTGCCTTTGGTTCAAATTAGCGTTTAAACTGTCATCCTCCTCATAGCATTAAAATGATTGGATATACGTGCAGACAGGGAGAGATGGATAAATAGATAGAATTAGAGAGAATGACAAGCGTTGTCTTCTCTGGCCTTCAGCAGTTCTCTCTTATTACATAATATCGCTATGGAAACAGCTGCGCATGGCAGCGCTAAGGTGTGTCCAGAAACTGAGAAATTCTGAAGTCTTCTACAGGCTAAACCATGGTGTTATGCTCTCTCTATCTCTCGCTTCTCCCCACTTTTTTTCCTCTCTATCTCTATCCGCTGTATGTGCCAGTAGTGAAGTCACAGATTGGCATGAAGCACGCAGCCAATAGCCAGCGCAGACACGACTCAGGAATCTGCCAAGTAAGAGCTGTACATTGGCAGCAACACACACTCAAGCAGTGGCATGTTAGTACGGACTGTGATAAGGAATTAATAACGTTATTGGTTTGAAATGAAAGTACTACGAAATGGTACATAAGTGTAAATAAATTTGCTTATAGTCAATTGGTAACCTAGAAATAGTGGCGATTCTTAAATACTTTGCTAAAATATGATCGGTTCAGATACTTTGTTTAATATGTTTAGAATATAAAACCTGATTTCATTGTGGTCTGGACCTCACTATAAATACACTATATAAAACATTGTAATATTTGTTTTTAAATTAATTTACAGACACCAATTGACAAAGAAATACAGCTGGAGAAAAACAGACCATTCCAAATGTTCATTTAATCAGCATTTCTAGATGTATTGTGGCCATTTTAGTCCAGTGTCTATTAAATTTCAATAAAATCAAAACTCAGAAGTGGCATATATCCAACAGCGATGTTAAGGACTGACAGCATGACAAGACACATGCAAACTGTGATAAAAATCAAGGTTGCACATAAAAAAACCTTTTCCTTAAGACATGTACAAATATTACTGTTGTATGGCTCAAAAGTGAATAAATACTTGTTTTCCTTGCAGTATTTGAGGTCTGAAAAAATACAAAGCATCTCTTCTGTTTTTTTGACCTGTTTCTCCATTTTTTATTTTCTGCAAATAAATGTAAATAGAAACAATATTTTTGCTTGAAATTTGGGAGAAATATTGTTAGAAGTTCACAGAATAAAACAAAAATATTTTTTACCTAAACACATACCTGTAATTAGTCAATTCAGAAAAACTGCAAGTGGTCTTTACATTTTTTTTCTGTAGCTGTAGATCATAGTGATGTAGTTCAGAATAAGCTCTAGATTGCCACCGTGAGCGATGACCTCACTGTGACCAGTAACAAACTCCACTCACGAGTGCCATGAGAGCATGTAGCTCTGCCATCACGCTTCATTGACGTCTTGATGTCAAATCTATGATGTGAAACTAAAATGCACAACTAGAGTTTCTGAGAAGATGGAGAGGCTCTCTCTAGAGAATACTGCAAGCCCTTAACCAACACCCTTAATAAAAATAAATCTCGAAAAATACACTTCCTCTGGTAATGCTTCTTTATGGATCTCAGACAGAACAACACTACAACAACCTGCTTCCATGTTTATGGGTTTCAGTGAGTAAAGGTGTCTATGAGTCTGACTGTAAATAGAAATCGAAGCAGCGAGAAGAAGGATGCATTTTATCATCAAAGTGAAACTCTTTTTCACACACACACGCACGCACGCACGCACGCACGCACGCACGCACGCACACACACACACCACTGTGAAAGCCAGCTGATGCTTACAAATGTGTCCAATGTGCACACACAGCAGTCAATGGTGAGTAAAAATGTGTGTATTGAAGATGTAGTTAATGATTAGCCATGTTTGCAGCTGCGCGTGTGGATCTGCTGTGTCTAAAAGCAGAGCTGCCTGATTGATCATCTGCAGTAGTGAAAAGCAGGTTACTGCAGCAGCTAACGAAACACACACGTGTGCACGCGCGCACTAACAAACACATCTTTTGCCCCTGCTGTATGTTCCTCTCCTTCCCTCCCCCTTCCACTCCTGTGTTTCCTTGCACATCTATCCACCATGCTGTTTCAATTTTTCACTACAGCTTTCCTTACATATGACCGGCGTTCCTGGTTTTGGATGCTGGTGTCTCTACCAGACTTATGAAATGTCATCCAAAGATTTGAATTCTGTCACCGTTTAAACAATGTTGACTCTCCGTATTTCCATACAATGAAAGGTTACTGTCAGTCATGTTCGTGCTTTATGCGTTTCATGGAAAAAGAAAATAACATGAATTTGGACCAGCATGAAGATGCGTAAATTATGTCAATACTTGGTGAACCAGCAAGTGTGTTCTGGTGAACAATACCGGTATGTTGGTGTTTTTGGTCGGATTTTCACTTCCATCAGCTTTCAAGCTTCCTCTCTTCTTCAAGCACAATCCACCAGCAACACTTCTTTCCACATCAACACCCCTCTCTCTCTCTCTCTCTCTCTCTCATTTTCCAATACTCCAAAGCCCAGGGGAATAGATTAATGGAGTCACATGACCCTGTCTTCTTTAGCACCGCAATACTACAACACCCCCCATACACACACACACACACACACACACACACACTCTCTCTCTCTCTCTCTCTCTCTCTCTCTCTCTCTCTCTCTCTCTGCGAGGTGACATTTCAGATGTGGCCTGATGGTTGCTCCCTACAGTGCTGCTGTGATCTGCCCTGTGTGTGAGAATTCACTCTGAAAAGTGAGTGTGTGTGTGTGTGTGTGTGTGTGTGTACGTGCGTGCGTGCTCATTAAGGTATGAGGGAGCCTGTTGTCCAACCAGACCTCTGCTGTGTACACAGCTTTGCTTTACCCACAGCGTTCCAGAGGGGGCTTGTTTTTTCTGTGTGTCTATTACATTTACAAACCAATTTTGGTTATATATTTAGGGAATAATGTACTGTCATTATTTGATTATATGATACTTAAATGACCGGTTGGCTGTACATTTAATTTATTTATTACATGGCCAGGCAATACATGAACAAATTGATATTAATTATGTTATTAATATTGATATGTTATTTTCTATAATATGAGAAAAAGATGACCCCGGTGTCATACAAGAACTTAAAAATAACACAGCGATGTAGGACACTGGTTGCCTGGGTCAGTTGTAAAAATGCCAAACTGATGCATTATAATGAAGTATAGTATTGTTTTGATTCATAAATGCTGACTCAAATTATCTTTTATTTAGTCTTTGTGGTATGTAAATAAGAACTGTGAACATGACACCAGTGTTTGTGTGTGTTTGTATCACTCACCCTGTGAGCACCACTACAAAGTCCATCACATTCCAGCCGTTTCTCAGGTAGGAGCCCTTGTGAAAGGCGAATCCTAACGCCAGAATCTTAATGCCCGACTCGAAACAGAAAATAGCAATGAAATATGGCTCCGTGTCATCCTACAGGAGAGAGGAAACCGCAAATGAGATTGTTAGCGAGGACATTTTACCCAAAAAGCACAGACCTTTTTTTCAAAATATCTTAATCTTGTGTTTTTGTATTACAGGACGTATGAATGAAACTTAGTTTACAAACAGGTGTGACTCTTTAAATGTCCTGGGCATGCTCTTTATCATAATTTTAAGATTTATGTAATTTAGATAAACAATTAAATGTGTACATGTAGTTCAAATGGTAGAGCATTGCATTATCAACTAAATGGTTGTGGGTTTAATTCCCAGGAAACAATAAAATCTATACCTTGAAAGCACTGAAACCTAACCTGTGAATGTTTATTTAGCACTCCAAACAGCAGATAAAGAAAAATATACTGTAGTTTCTCACTTTTGTGCATGTGTGGAGTGTTTGCATACACACTATATACAAATAAATGTGAATTGAAATTAATATACTACGACTTGTCATTGTGTTTTTGTGTGCATTCCAGAATGAGTGGAAGCACATTTACACATGTGTGCAGTAAAAACACTAACAGAAAAATAGCGTAGTGTGCGTGATGTGTCTACATACCAGTCGTTCTGACAGCGGAGTCTTGTCTCCATCCGGTAAGTGTTGCTCAAGAGCCAGTACGATGCAGTTGGCAATGATGGTGGTCAAAATCATCCACTCAAATGGAGTGAGAGGTGAAGTTAAGGTGCATAACACACTGAATTTATCATATCAAGCATGGCACATTTCTATATCAAAAGTATTTGTAATCTTACAGTCACAACATATCATCAAAGCGTTCAGAAAATAATCACAATATAATCTATAAAACAGTAATCAGTAATAGCAATAAATAATAGGCTAAAAAAGTTTGATTTTAAATGACTTGATGCTGAATTGAATAAAACAATTATTTTATAAATTACCCCCCAAAAATAATATTACAACAAAACCAAATGATGCACAAAAACCGCAGTCTGCTTTCATGGTTAAGATACACCATGTGCATTCATGTGTAAGTGATACAGAGCTGTAGGCCTGGGCTCACACATATACATACAAAAATAAACACCAACACAAACACACACACACACACACACACACACACACACACACACACACACACACACACACACACACACACACACACACACACACACACACACACACACACACACACACACACACACACACACACACACACACACACACACACACACACAAACACACACACACACACACACAGAGGGCTGCAGGGCTATATTAAACAGATGAGTGCAGACAGATTCAGCCTGCCTGCAATACAGCACTCATTATACAGTTACTGTATGTCTCTTTACCAGCTGCCACTGACAGTGATACACACACACAGCTCTTGTCATAACTGCTTATGTCATGCTTGTGAAATATACTGTACACACAAGCGCAAACACAGAAACATACCGTCAGTGTGATTTAACTACACACTTTACCATTCAATAATAGCTAAAGTACAATCATAAAAATTTGCATTTTGAAACAACTATGAATAAAGTCTTACAGACATATTTTGACACTTAAGTCAGATCAAGAAAAGTATAAAAGCCAGTGCATTAGATAACAAATATCAACCCTGTTGAACAAAAACAGTAAAACCAGCCTATGGTTTTAGCTGGAATGATCTGGTTTAAGGTGGTCCTCCCAGGACAAGCTGGTGTTCAGCTGGTTTTATCAACTGGGTGACCAACCAGTTTAGGCTGTTTTTAGTCGGAAAACCAGGTGGCATCTGCAAAAATGGACTTAAGTCCTTCCTCTGACTTAAGTCTTGCTCCTTTTATCAGCAAAAAGAGACAGCAGATCAAGCCACACCTGTCCACCTCGGTTACGTTCCTTCTGCACTATAAAAACACATGGATCATGCATTCGCTTCTCTCTGTCCATCAACATAAGCGACCCTAGAAACGTATGTAATAGCAATAAATAATACGTAACCAGAAATTTTGTTCACGGTTTGCAAACACAGACATTGATATACTTCTGTGAGGTCATATTTTGAACTTCCTCCCTATTGTGTTTCACCAACACACCGCTAGCTCTGGGCTAATATGGCTACCAGTAAAGTGCATGCTGGGAGACTTAAAGAGGTATCCATGGCAACCACTCGAGCGCCGAAGTGAGCATGTGCAGGGTGGCTGGAACGAAATGTGGAGCGTTTGCGCAACCCTTTCATGGCACAAGCCACGGGTGGAGATGCTGTGCAGAAAACTATCATTTCCAGGGTGTTCTCTGTTAGAAAAGCCCATGCCGTCTGTATTCGGCTTTCTAACTGCTAACAGCGCGGCTGCACGATGCTGATGATACGCTCCTGAAAAATAATATTGAGTCGGAGTGGTAAAGCTGTCTGTAGCTTATTATGTGCCCTTAATAATTCACAGCTCAATTTTAAGACTCGGATAGAGAGGGAGAGAGACAACAGGGGCAATTGAGAGAAAGCTAGTGAGAAAAATAAGAGAATAAAAAACAAATGTAGATGTATTTAAATTAGCAGGAAAGGAGAGATGGGAGAGAAAGAGAGAGAGAGAGAGGGAGCTGTGAAATGGAGAGTTGGCCAGCATCTGAGACAGTCTACTGCGTTGCTCTATCAGCAGTTTAAACATGTATTAGACTAATAAGAGCTAGTGATGGTGCCAGTTTCTTTTCTTTCAGCATCTTTCGCTTTAATTAAAAAGCCTATGCACAGTACAGCCAAAGATATACACTGTATCCGAACACAACGTTTTTGGTCCTAGGCCCATTTTTTAAAGATCAAATTATAGTAGGTTCTTAAGAATAACAAGGTATTTGACTATTTAGGCAATTTTATCATAAGTCAGCCACACTACTGTCCCTCAAGTATAGCTCAGTATAGACACACAAGGAGTGTAAGTTCCCTGACCTCAGTAACCTCTTCCCCTCTTGATCTCTCGATCTCTCTCTGCCCGTTATTACAACCTTCCCATGAGCACCTCTCTTCTTGTCACCCGGCATGCACTCTTTGCTCACCCACCCCATAAATACACACACACACACACACACACACACACACACACACACACACACACACACACACACACACACACACACACACACACACTCTCATACTGATTGCATTATCAAGCATCAGCATATTGACGCTTGACTGCTCACAACTAAAAACTCCATATTACATTATTAGAGGGCAGTCAAGAGAGATGAGAGCAAACCAGATGAGAGATGTATCGTATCGCAACCAAGACGGTGATGCTCATGTTGGCTTAAACCAACGCCTTTCTTTGAAAATCTACACACGAATGTAACACGAATGACCCCTGATCGCATGTAAATGCAAAAACACATAGTCTACATAGTAAATTTGACTTTTAAGTTGACTTTGTTAGTAGTGACAAGAACTAAAAGTCTAGGTGCATATGTTTAATGCAGGCGCGTTGGGCTTTTTTGTTTAGAGTGGTTTCTGCACTCTGGATTTAAGCTGACAGCGTGCTTCAGGGCGAAACGGAGCTGATGAGACGAGCACATTTCAAACGAAATAAAACAAACAACACTTTCTCTCCCTTCAAAATAAATGACAAAATACACAAGACTCAGCAAGGGCTCTCGCCAACGAAGGACTTGCTCTCTGCGCACGCTCTCTCCCTCGTTCCTTCTTTGGCAAGCCACGCACCTTCCCGTCTCCATCCTTCGCGTCTTCCTCTCCTCCCCGATTGCTCTGATTTTCCTGCAGAGAGACCCGAATCGGGCGCGCGTGTGATCCATCATGCTAAAAAGCCTTCAGTTATGAATTCCCCCTCCTGTTCTATACGCTACACTAAAAATAGATACATGACAGATTCAGGAGTCTGCTCCTTTCCTCCCTGAAACCCATTTCTTTCTCTCTGTTCCTCTCTTGTTCCATTTTTATTCTTTATTAATATTAAAATCTTCAGTATCCTGCTGCTGTTGAGGTCTAACAGAATCACACTCATCTTCACACTAACTTCTTCATTTGTCAGCTGCTGTTGCGACCGCTTTTACTCTGTCTCTCTCTCTCTCTCCTCTAAGATCATCTCGCTTTCTTCCTCCATCATGGATGCCTTTAATGGTTTTCATTGCAGTAAGCCTGTGCTAGCCACTAAGCAGACTGTTGGTTGATAGCAGTGCACACATGAGGGCTGTTTTACTGATGCAATATGTAGAAAGATCCTGAGTCTGCAGCCAGAGCAACATTACATTTAATATCGAATGTCTGCTCTAATACATCTAAACCATGTTAAATAATGCCCTAGATTGCACTGCTGAGAAATGGTAAAATATTCTGATAGACATTAGCCAATGAAATGCTTCCATTATTCTGTATTAAATGGCTATTGATATCGGTTACACATTACATTGATTAGGGTTAACTCCAATTACAAATCTAAGTAACATGGGTAACATAGTATCTTAGTATCTAAAACACATATCGTTGGCCATCTATACTTGGGTGATTCTCACAAAACCGCTAAAACATCATGGCAGTAAGGATTTGAAATATAAAACATACAGTTTGATAACACAAAAAAATGATCATAAAGATAATTGTGTTCCCTACCTTGGAAAAAAATCTTTATTTATGTATTTTATTGCTTTTTCTGTTGAAATTCTCATAACCGTAGCGCATCCTGATTTGTCTAAGTGCATTATATGTTGTAATTTAAACAGAGTAAAATTAAAATGTTCTGAAAAAACAGTTGGATGTTCTTCTAGATGTTCTCAAACTACAAAAAAATGACCAAAAAAATTATTGACAGAATATTCATGTATAATAAAAATAAAGAAATAGTGGAGGAAAGAAGTGTCCTGATATTCTCATTCTCCGTAATGTTTTTAAACACACAAATATATTTACATTAAGTTTGATTTTATGTAAAGAAATACATCTACTAGTACTTGACTAACAAGTTAACAAATTACTTTATATTTTTCCAGTTAAAAACTTAATATTCTCTTGTCACGTTGTGTACACGACTTTTTCCCTTCTCATTACAGATACAGGTCGTTTTCCACTTTTAAAGAAATTCTACATATATAATAATAAAAAATGTATAAAAATATAATTGCTTTAAATGAATATAAAAGAAATTTGTTAATATCTTGAAATCAAGATTTTGTGAGAATCACCCACTTGTCATTAAAGCATCTAAATAACGGTGCTATACAACCATCCAGGCAATCCAAACACATAAGAAATGCTGGGGATATGCGAGCATATACAATCTACCTGTAAGATTGGAAACAATCTGTTCATGACAGCTGATCACATTGATCTGTGCTGACTGAAGCCGTGTTTGTGTGATATTGATGTAGATTGTCTAGGGAATCCTCTACACACATTGAGTTTCAACCACAAATTCAAGTCATTCCTCGCTACATCCCAGATCTGCGTGACTATAATGTAACACCTTTAAGGTAACGTATCACCTGCTCTCTGACCATCAAAAATACCTGCTGGAAATTATGAAGTCACAGATGAATGAACTGATCTAATTTTAGAAAAAGTGAAATAGTGTAGCGTAGTGTATATGTAGCGGAGATGGGGGCTAGCTGTTATACCTTTCATTCTCCCTTATCTATTTAAACTCACCTTGTGCAATTTATACTAATAATGAATTAATGTATGTATAGTAGAAATAGTTTGAGGACAAAGTTAAGAACAAAATAAGAATAAAATAGGTCATATGGTTTCTTACAGTATAAATGGTCTCATTGGATGCATTGAAAGTTAACTTCCAGTCGGTTTGTTGATCAGTCTGGCTAGTGGCTAATAATAGAACTATTTATATTTTATTTAATATATATTAATATTAATAATTGAATGTATAATAATTGTATTAAATAAACAATTTCTTGAATGGGTCGTATAACTTTGTCGCATATAAGTTTGGGCATGTAACGGCTATTTTACTTGTAACCCAAAATAATACTGGCTAGACATCTTTCTTTTGCTTGTTATCAGAAATAATCAGCAGGGACTCGATTCATTGCGGATGTCTACTAGAAGTTAAGTTTGGGCCACAAAAGCATGCGTGCGCGGTAACATTTGTTTATGTTGTTGCTTTGAAACCGTCTATATTGGAAAGTCTAACAGGTTTCTGTTTTATGGTAATTTATGGTAATTATAACTAGCAAGTAGTTTTAAATAAATACATTAAAAGTCCCAATTCAGATATACTGTATGTACAACGGGATGAGGTGTGTTTATGTGTGTTTGCAGGTTTTGGAAGTCTTTTCCATAGATGTCCACTCATCATTTTGCTCACAACAGCCTTCACTTTCATATTTATGGTCTGTCTATCATTTTAACCGTTCTCTCTATCTCACCCCACCCTCATTCTTCCATTCTATCAACAATCCATTTGTATCTCAATATTCCACATACACTCTTCTTTATATCTCTATCTCTGTCTCTTTTGCTCCCTGACATCTGCATCATTCTCTCAATCTGACTCTGACTGTATTAAAAGCTTTCTGGTGCCTCCCTGTTCGCATTCTCTGTTCTCAGTCTCTCCTGTCGTCTCCTCTTCTCCTCGTTTTATCTTTTATCCTCCCCTCTTTCCCCGCCGCGTTCCGGCTTCCATCGCATTCTCTCGCTCTGGTTCGAGAGTGCTGTGCATCAATCATACAATCTTAATTCAGTCAGAGTGCTTATGCCGCCTCAGCATTTCTGCAGAGAGAGAGAGAGAGAGAGAAAGAGACAGAGAGAGAGAGAGAGAGAGAGAGAGAGAGAGAGAGAGAGAGAGAGAGAGAGAGAGAGAGAGAGAGAGAGAGAGAGAGAGAGAGAGAGAGAGAGAGAGAGAGAGAGAGAGAGAGAGAGAGAGAGAGAGAGAGAGAGACAGAGAGAGAGAGAGAACATAGAGGAGGGAAAGAACATCAACAGCGAAGAAACAGACGAGAAGAGAGCCCCTAGTGAGAGAAACGAGAGAAAAGGGGGAGGAAACGGGATCTGCAGAGAGGTGTCAGAACCGAGGGTGGAGAGATGCAGTATTTTTTTCTAGCTTGTTTGTGAGTGGGCTTCAGGAAATAGATTGCTGTCAGCCGACTTACTCTCAACCACAGCGACTATGCTTTCGCATTACATACTATGAGCATGCGAGCACGCCATGCATAATTTAATACTGCACTCATTTTGAGGAGAGCACATACCTTTAAACGCATAATTACATCACTGCCAGCTCTGGACGATATTTTGGCTATTCGTGGTATATTTGCTATTAAGTGTTAAATTAAGCAACACTGGGAATAAAGCAATAACTATAACTTTCACTTTGACACACTATAAAAGAATCTCGTAAAAAAAAATATTAATAATAATACTGATTCAACAGTAATATTCCAGCAGCTGGGGAGCCAAAAATAAACCGTTAAATACATTTTTTGTCAATTAAAATGACTTTTTTTATGTTATTTTACACCCAGACTAATTCTGTAACTTTGACATTTGTTTACCATATTTAAAAAGGTTTTTACAGTGCAGAGTATGAGACCATTAGATTAATAGAGTAAAAAGTCAATAAAATTCGATTTGCTTGTATCGCCATTTAAAAATGTCTACTAAAATTGTATATATGTATATTATTAAATATGTATATATATATATATATATATATATATATATATAGATTTAGTATTTCACTGTCTTATTATTCTTGCACTAAACACTTACTTGGCTACAATGCTAAAGCAAATATAAAAAAAAACGTATTAGGATACGCTGATTTATTTTGAATTAATGTTCTATACTGAATAAGCTGGATATTTATATACTATCTAGCTTATATATATCACTTCCATATACATTTTTTTGATCTGATGTCCAGAGGAGACACACTGTAGATATTCCCCATACAGAGCTATACTCAACAAAACTGATGTACACAGTCACATTCACTGTCTGTATGCATTACACTACTGTGACCAAGCACTGAGTGTTCTTTCTGTTTTATAGAGCATTGTATTGACTCTCTCCCCCTCCCTGATGTGAAGCAACAACAAATGTACAATATGCCACATAGCACAACTCGCAACTGCGAACCCACAGAGCATGTCAGCATTATCTGACTTAACATATTAACATATGTTTTATAAGAAGCACTAGCAACGTGCATGTTTACAGAACTTAATACTGTAGTTACAGCAATATTGGAGAATTTAACCATCAAGAACTGCAACTATCCAGCATTTCTCGTTGTAATATTCAATGTCAATTCTCCATGTCATGTAGGTGACGGAACCATGTTTTTACGCAAAGATGCGTCACGCGGTCCGCAGAGACCGAGCTGAGATGAGTTCTCTGGGCACCGGCCAAGTGAAGCAAGTGCTGATGGGACTTGATGGAATGTCAATGGCCCAATGCAATCTGAGAGATCTACAGCAAACCGGCGGTGCGCACCTGAGTGTATGTGTGTATGGTGCGCACGTCAGCAAGGCCTGGCCCTGATAAGAGAGGCTAAGGGCTTGCAGTCTCAGCAACACAATTTCTAAACTGTCCCGTGGGAAATTTTAAGACACGGGGGAGGGGGCGTCAGAGCTTGCACAACCCACCCTCCCAATAATAATAAAAACTCTCCCCAATTCACTTCTCATTTAGAGGAGCGAGAAAAATGCTTGTGTCAGAGGGAAAAGGATTCACAAATCAATGAGGGGTATTGATAACTTAAGACTACGGTCCGTTTGTTGATAAAGTCTGTTCGTGTTCTGAACAATCCACTGCGACCCGCAATAACCCCCGGGTATGAAAACAATATAAACCCCATAAACTCTTTCTTACTGTGTTTTTTTTTTTTTACAGATTCAACTAATAACTATTAAAATGTTAGGGTATTTTACAAGCAATGGAAGGGCTATCTCAAACACATTTTGCTTGTTTTATGTGACATTAAACGGATAGTTCACCCAAAAATAAAAGTTCTGTCATCATTTACTCATTCTCGAATTGTTCCAAATCTGTATAAATTTCTTGGTTTTGATGAACACAGAGAAAGATATTTGGACGAATGCTTGTAGCCAAACAGTTCTTGGCCACCATTGAGTACCATAGTAGGACAAATCACAATGGTAGCCAAAAGTGCCACAGAACTGTTTGCTTTCCTACATTCAAAATATTTTCATATGTGTTTAACAGAACCATGGAATTTACAAAGAATTTTTTCCTACTATGGTAGTCAATGGTGGCCAAGAACTGTTTGGCTACAAGCTTTCTTACAAATATCTTTCTCTGTGTTCATCAAAACCAAGAAATGTATACAGATTTGGAACAACTTGAGGGTGAGTAAATGATGACAGAATTGTAATTTTTTTTGGTGAACTGTTCTTTTAAGGGTTGAGTAAATAGCAATAACTAAAAAAAAGAGAATCGCAAACAGTTGTGGACCGTGCCGTGAGTCACCCTTGAATAGCCACATTAACAACCTCTGTTTATACTCGGACTACTATATATGGAACCAGATCATTAATTTAGGAACTTGGTTCGGCCTCTGTAAAACCTAGTTTTCCTCAGATTTGTGTTTCAGGGCAGCAGGAGGAAGAAGGAATTACATTACATGTGACACCTGCAGTACCATTACTATAGTTTACTACAGTAAATTTAATTTTATAAGAGAAGCTTTTCATTAATAAACAACTTTGGGTATCAAACAAATCTACAGAATAGATTTAAGTGAGCAGAATATGAGAAATAATGGAATCATGAGTTTAGAAATACTACCGGATAGGAGTATAATTTAAGGGCTAAGAGATTAATGAAGTAAAGGCTTGTGTCTTAATGTAGGGGTATAACAGTAATTAAGACGACACCGTTTCACAGATTTTTACTGCCATAATTCGCTGGATGCCTGAAGCACAGTGACCACAAGCATGTCCCAGTTACTAGAAATAGAGCCCGATTGGAGAATTAATTAAAACACACACACTGTGGACTGACAGAAAGCTGTGGGTGTCTGCAAGTAGTTATAATAAAGAAAGCTCAATATATTTTAAACTATACTCTGTAATGATATTAAAAATCCTAGATGACATTTCAAAAACCTTGTTGTTTGATTCGTAACTTCAGCATATGAAATCTTCATACAAACGGAGGAATCGTGGATTAAAGTTTGACCTCTGGGATCTCTAGGGGCCGTGAGTATTGACAACTGTGACCGTTCTCATCAGAATATTAGCTTCTGTACACAAACGTCTATGACCGTCATGAGATACATGCAAACATCCCTACTTAAAGAAATATTTCATTCATTATTCTGCCTGTTTATACATTTGTACTTTAGATTTGCTAATAACTTTAAACAAACCTTGAATGTCAAAAACAGTAAATTTGTCCTGTAATAATCTAATGACTCATGAAAATCCATGTATTTTCTGATGTCTAAGTACACAATTCTACTAACTGAGCAATGGATTTGAATATTTGCCATAGATTTACTCCTACTAACAAATCATTTTATAGCTGTGATAGCCTAACGGTTAAGAGACTGGTTTCTGAATTTGACTCTAAAAACATATGCTAAAATAGTAGCAAATCTGTACATTTTCAAGACATCAACGAAAATATTTAATCTAATTAGACTGGTCAATACCTCTATAACTCAGTCATCGTGTCTGCACCCTGTCTGGTCTTATAAGCATACACACAGGTCTAGCAATAAAATGTGTAAAATAATTCTGCTGTCTTGCAAACTACACTTTTAAATCATATATTTAGCATCAGTATAGACAGCCTTAAACAGGTTGCCAAGTGGTGAAAATAAAACAATTACAGTTATGGAAGGAAAAGCAGAAGAGAAATGAGATGAGAAATTCAATGTTTGTGTGCCTAACATAAACCGATGTGTAAACACCAACATGTGTGATTTGAGATTTCAGACGGATCTGATTCAACAGATAACTTCCACAGCAACACACAGTCCACTAATTGCCGGTTCACTTTCCCTTCTTTAATCTGGGGTCAAATGTCCCACACAGAGACATAATAGTGCAGCTCATGGACCACCCCTACTAAGAACCAAACCTGTAATCTTCCGGTTATCCAAAACGCTTTTATTGATGTGATGGCACTGGCCTGAAAAGTCTGACCCAGAGTCAAATTGCAATCTACTTGTTCCATTGCTCCCAAAAGGATACAAGGAAAGCTGATGCCTCTGTCTCTAACACACACTTCTTCTAAACCCCATAGTAATATTGTATACTGCATTCTGTGTCCCTTAAACAGTTCCTGTCGTTTTTGCTTGTTAATGCGAGCGTGTATGTGTGTCTGCTGGCTTTCGTGCGCTACTGCAGGGGCAGACCCATCGAGTTACCGTGGTAACCAACAACCGCTATATAAAGTCAGAATCAATAGCAATCATTAGAGCATGGCGATCTTTACACCAGGCCTGTGGAGAGGGGTTGTGTGTGTATTTTTGCATAAACTACAAGGATACTATGTTTGCTAATGCATGCATACATTATAGATTCTCTGGACGGCCATTTATCTCATTGCTTCTGAAGTCTCAAGCATTTTGCCTAACCCTGCAGGCAATTGTATTTAAAAGGCTACTTCAGCACCAAAAAATGTAAATCACCCTCGTGTTGTTCTAAACCTCCTTCATCCAAGCGTAGAGAGCAATTTATCAGAATGTAAAACTATATTTTCTATACCTAGGAAATTAATGAGAACAGATTTGAAATATAGTGCAAAAGTCATGTGTATCATGACAGTTTTATGGCATAAAGCACAGAAGAAAATGTTTTAAAACAAATATTTTTTATGCTTTAATGATGATGTTTTGTCATTTTGACCTGTAAAGCTATACGACAAAAAAGTATATACTTTACTGTTTATGCTAGGGGTGTCAAAATATATACGGTATTGACAATAACCCTGATATTTAAAAACACAACAATTGTTATCATGTTAATTCTACACATATCGTAAATAATTCGTAAACAAAATGTTGCCTTTAGAGTCAAAATGGTTACAAAATGTCTCTCTACCTCCCTACACTTATATTTTAAATGTGATTCATTGATCAAATATAAGAAAAAAACATTCTATATGTATTGCATTAATATCGTTATCACAAATTATTTTTGCCTCAGTAATCATGTAGTGAAAATCTGATATCATGAAAGCCCTAATATGTGATCTGGGAAAACTCAACACATGGTGAAATTTTACATATTTCAGATTTTGATACCATTTTCCCAAAACTGTTGTATGTAAAACCTTGTATGTAACAAAAGTTATGGTTATCCGAAGTCGGCTGATCGCTATGATTTTCAGAAAAAGTTCCATGCCATAGGATAAACAGGAAATGTGCATTGATACACCTTCATTCTACACGTTATTTGATTACTTGGATATGTCTCTTAGCTTTCCTTCGCCGACACGTCCTAAACATCAGCTTGGCATTATAAATCGCTATTTTTCAGCAATAAAGCACATTTTGCCAAGATGTTTTCGTAGATGATAGACAAGATGTTATAGAATAATCATTTAACAAAAAAACATTTTTGACAAAAGCTTTACTTTCGACCCATTTTTTGGATATTCCTGAAAACGTCACGCGACATCTGACGGGTTTTCCCAGATCGCATTACATATATTGACAGCCCTGTATAGTGAGCAATTCAGCTTCAATTATGATTTTGATAGCGTAAAACTGCTTTATTGTTAATAAACATGAGTACAAAGTTTCTCTTCCGTTTACCCTCTACCGTTTGTAATTTTCATGCAAGAGTGAAGGTAAAAACTTACACTACAGCAAAAAAGGATCAAATGCTTAGATTGCACAATGTGTGTGTATCTGATGGTGAGAGGACGCTGTGACTTCTCTCTGCCACACTTTGACGCTGGTGTTTGATCTATGAGGAAAGCTGTCTCAACAATCGCATGTTAGTGCTGTCAAAATGCACCAACCTGGCCAAACTTGCAGGAATACACACACACACAATACCGTACACATAAACACACACACATCTTCTCTGGTCTTTTTCTATGTGTTAATTGTTTTGTTGTAGCCCTCTCTGGTGTGGGTGCCTTTCTGATCTTTGTTTCTTGCCTTTGAGTGACAGTCAGTCTTTTTATAGCGCACTGAATTACACACATTACACACTTTAATCGCTGCTTCGTCAGCGCATGTATAGATGCTTTAAGCGCTGTTTGATCCCGCAGTACCACACCGGTCTATAGATGGTTTCAAAGCAACAACATAAACAAACGTTACTTCGCAAGCATGCTTTTGTGACCCAAACTTAACTTCCGGTACACATCCACAAAGAATAGTCCCTATTTCTGATAACAAGCAAAAGAAATAACAAGTAAATGACATTAGCTAGCAAGTTAAAAGTATGTAGCCAGTGTTATTTTGGGTTTCCAGTAGAAGAACCGTTACCGGGTTAAAGTTAAATGCAACAAAGTCACACAACTTATTCAACAAATTGTTTATTTACTGCAATTATTATACAATAAAATATGATATAATATTGAAAATATTAACAGAGCTACAGTGCCCTCCACTAATATTGGCACCCTTGGTAAATACGAGCAAAGGCGGCTGTAAAAATATATCTGCATTGTTTCTCATTTTGATCTTTTATCAAAAGAATCTACAAAATTCCAAAATTTCATTCAAGTAAAACAATTTGAAGTGGGGGGAATATCACAGTGTGAAAAAAAATGTTTCTCTCTAATACACCCTGGCCACAATTATTGGCACCTCTAGGAATTCTTATGAGTAAAATATCTCCCAAGTATATTCCCATTGAAATTCAAATTTTCTGAGCACACCAAGGTGACTAGAAACATGATGTTGTCCAGTCATAACTTCTTGTTGCACAGGAGAATAATATTAAGTGACACAAATCCCAACCCCCCTTAATCATTCATCACAATGGGTAAAACTAAAGAATATAGTTCTGATGTGCAGCAAAAGATTGTTGAGCTACACAAAATACAAAGTGGATTTAAAAGGAAATGGTTAAAACAATAAAATTTCCAACATCTGTGCAATAATTATGAAGTTTTAATGGGCTGGAGATGTTGCAAATCTGCCTGAAAGAGAATGTGTGTCTGTCTATATTGTCTTAAGGCACAGCAAAGAGAATATTTTGAGTGGCCAAAGACTTTTCAAAGATCACAAAATGAGAATTGCAGAAATTAGTTGAATTTTAGTGTCAGAATTTTTTTTTTTTTAAATAAAGGAAAACTGCACATGTATCACATACGGGAACTTCAAACAGGACTGAGAGGAGAGTATTTAAATGAATCACGCATTTTTTAAAATTTTGCCCTGTTTAGTAAATCTGGCCCTAGGTGTTCAATGTACCGTATGTGGAACATAATGTTTGACCAACATATTTAAAGCAGAATTAAGATCTGTTGTTACCCACAATGCACCAAGGGAAACTCCACCAGGATCAGCAGCTTCATTAATTAACTCTGATTGAGCTGCAAATTGAATTCTTGCTGGAGTTTGACACACACGTGACATTTGTGCTTTTGGGGAAGAAAGAATCCTCTGAGAATGAGACATGAAGTGTGAACAAAGATAAAAATAGTCTGTCTGTCAGTAAAATAGACAGACAGACATTTGTCCTAACAAAGAGAGAGACAGGTATTGACACAAGAGGCTGCAGCTAATGGTATGATATAATAATATCTCATAAGAATGATGACTCTATTTTAATAAACGGGTCTATTTTAATGCAAACCCATTTAAATATACATGCAGTCTCTCCCTCTTTCTCCACCTCGACACATCTCTCCATTCCCTCAATCTCTTCCTCTTTTTCTCACACTTTCTCCTGAAGCAGCCCCTATAATGCCAAATCACACTGTCATCAGAATAATTATTATCATTACCCTTCCTTACATAAGCACTCCTATTAGTATCCTCTCATTAATGCTGTGTTTTAATCACAAAATAACAATTAAGCTGGAAATTTGTTTGATCGATTCACGGCAAAGATCAACAATGAACAATCTTACAACATCCTCAGTCTCAAATGGTTTAAAGAGGAGAAGAAAACCAAGCGGCAAAACCACACATGACAAAGATTCAAATGCATCACAGCACACACTGATATTTAACAGCATTGCTTATACCCAGTGAGCCCAGAAACTCCACATATAAACCAGCGCCGGAAAAAGGTCCAACTGGATTGTGGGATACCGAAGGCTAAAAACACACTTTACTGCTTCTGTCTCATAGCTGCAGTCACATGGAAAGTTCCAGTGTACAATAGCTATCATAGGCACAAAACACACACACACACACACACACACACACACTCACAAACCTGCAAGATGAACAAATGAACTTTTTGTCTAGAACTTTTTGTTGAAAGGCCAATAAATAACATGTTTCCGACAGACTGCACATATAACTTTTTATAGTGCAGTCTCAAAACAAACACACAAAAGATTGTCTGAACAACACCAGTTCCTAAGATGGTTTTGGTGTACTTTATGGCTACAATGAGTACAGAAACATAATTTGGTGTATTGTTTGGATGCGTCAACATTATGAAAGTAGGAAAAGGGGGATCTTGCACATGTAACATAACTGCAATATCTAAATTATGAATCCAATCCAAAACAAAACAAAAAACTTCAAAGGAAATTTTGTGGATTTACAATAATGAGTTGCATTCCTCGTAAAGAATATGTCAAAAGCTTTTTGTAAATGGTTCCTTTAAAGCCAGTTTGAACATACAGTAGTCAAACGAAAAGGGAGCCATGGGAGCTCATAAGGTGAGACTTTCCTTACAGTGACAGCAGTGACACTAAGGCCATACAGCCACTTTGAAAGCGAGCCAATGGCTCAAATCCAACACATCCTGCCAGACAATGAAAAGAACTCTTGAATCTCTCCCTCTGTTTGTCTGCCTTTCTTTTTCTCAGTGATAGGGATGAGATGTGCCCAATAACTCACAAACAGATCAACATATTAAAACTTCTAGTATATGTTGTCTGGCCAACATCTGTGGGATGCTAATTATAATATTTAATGACATCTAATGGCTAATTTACACAAATCCCAACTTTCTTAGTTGGATGTTGGATTCTAAATGTTGGAAATCACAACTGTCACGCTCACACTGCGTCACCAAATGCCATGAAAATTGCAAACTGTGAGAAACAATAAGCATGTGTAATAAAGATGTTTATTGCTTTAACTGCAGTTACCACCTCTACTTGATGTAGATATTATTAACTTATTCAGCCAGGAAACAACAAAATATCTTAACACAAATAGCCTTTCTATTTCCTCTGCATTCTAATGACATTGATAACAGACAGAATTGAATTTATGTATTTTCTGAGTAAAAGTTGAGTAAACTGTTAAAGTGAACACTAACAAATATTTTGTTTCATTCCTTGGAAATGAGCTGTATCACATCATCAGCGAAATACAGCCTCAGGTACTGAGATCCAATCAACTGCTACCTGGGGCTACCACTAGCCAAGAGTCTCAATGTGTTTAGCAAAGCATTATGGGAGCTCTCCTAATACAACCATCCGAAAAGGTTATGAACTTAAAGCATTTTGGAATCACTCCTTCCTAAAATAGGGGCAGAACAGAAATAATAACAAACATAATCTGGTATTCATAAAAAAGACCTTTAAACTGCAGAGGGTAACTAAAGGTTATGGCAATAAGGAAGGAAATGTCCAACTGAGAAGCAAAAAAGAACATTTATGAATATGTGTGGGAGGGTGTGACAGACAGCATTAAATGAGAGAGAGACCGAAAGAGAGGTGCGTATTATATGTGTGTCTCAAACACTTGCGAAGCCAAACTAAATCATTTTACAGTAGTTAGCCTAAATGAGCGAACTCAAAAATATACACATTAATGATCATATATGGAATTCGGTTTATTTCTACAATCTCAGCAATATTTATCTAGTAAATCTCAATTATGGTGATCAACAACTTGCTGGAAAAAGTAGCTTGTTACTGTTACTTGAAACAGCGGGTCTACTGTCACGCTACTAAAAAATTTACTTACATTAGGAACTGTACCCAACAATGATACATTATTCCAACCTTAATCTTTAAGTAACACCCCAATGTCCACGTACAGTATGCACACAGGACCATTAGACGCTTCTGCTCAAACTATCCTGTATCCCTTCAAGTTTGTGCCGCAGCAGAGCGCCAGATTGTGCTCCTGTAGCCAGAGAAAAGCAATGGATTTAGTGTCTGGTATCTGGCGCGTGTGTGGGTGTGCGAGTGTGTGCGTGTATCTATTTCTTGTGTGGCCGTGCATGTGTGTCTCTGTGATTGCACACTGGAGCGTGAATGTCCCACATGGTGTGTGTGTGTGTGTGTGTGTGTGTGTGTGATGCCATTGGCTGGTGCTGAGTCCTGGCCCGGTTCCTCTTTCCTTTGGTCTCCCGAGGAGACTGATCCTACAGAACAGGTGTCACTGTTTTAGCTGCCATAGTCCATGTGCAATGTGTTTGTGCCTTTGATGCCACAGGCTGTGCCACCCGACCAAGTCTTCACTCAGCCAGCAATAACCCATCCTCTGCATATTACTGCTGATGCACAAGCTCCATTCAGTTTAAACAGGAGGCCACAGTGTGAAACCAGCAGAGACATTTACAAAGCTCTGCTCTTTCATCAAAACACATGGTAGTCTCTGTAGGACTTAGGCTCCAAGTACATGATCTTAAAGCAAAGTATAGATTTAAAAGGACAATGATGGTTGATCGTGTAAACGAGTTCAGGTCAGTTTTCACCCTGAAATCATAACTGTATTTTACAGTCCATTTTATAGCCATTATTTTTACATTGTGATGATATTGTTATGAAAATTAAACACATTTTCCTAAAACAAAATCCCAAATAAATGCTATATATTTTTCATAATAGTGTGAAAAGTCAAATTTGAATTAAATCGAAATATTTAAAAAAAATCCCTACGATCATAAAAAGCTTGAAATTCTTCATTAAAAATATATGTATTTAAGAATTTTGTTTTTTAATGAATGGGTGAAAAATGACATTCTGCATACTGGTAAACAATTCATATAATTCTGATCTGCTTTTAATATATGACCACATGCCTCATAATATATTTGGCCAAACTGGTATAAGAATAGCTATAAATCTATTAGCATCACATGTGCTCACGAATGCACATGCACATACACACATGTCCAAGAGGACACGTACCTTTCCAAATCTGATTTTTTAATTTTTTTTTACCGTTTCCTCTCACATGTCCCTGCCCAGTGAATCCAACAGAACCCCAGGAAGCTCCACCACCATACAGACAACAGAGAGAATGAGCAGATGGTCTTAGAAAATCAGAGCGAGAGAGTGAGAGAAACAGCAAAAGGATAAGGGAGGCATAAGAACACAAGAGTATGAAGGAATTTTTTAACTGGCACTCATACAAGCAAAGTCCTTATAAACACATCATTTGGACCGAGTATTTTTAAAACAGTCTAACACCTCAAAAATCTCGCTGCATTACCAAACCTTTAGCACGCGGATAGAAAACGAAGACTGTACAAACACAAGCTGACCCAACAGGACTGGTACTGAGCAAAACCACATGACCATCACTTTGCTAGACATGAACAGCCTTTTAAAAGACAATTTTTATCATGTGATGTGAGTGAAATCTCAGCCTTACAGTAAAGTAATTATGGCCCGAGGAGACGGAACAGAGTGCATCTAATACACCAAAGCAAGTTATGTCTGAGTTAGTGTATTTTGGCCGGTGTGAGGATGAAGTCCACAAATAAAATATGACACGTGTGCATTTGTACTTTAACCAAAAACAACGTCAAACTAATGATGGTATTACAAGAGAGTGAATTTAGAGAACTCATGAAGAGAACAAGACAATGTACCAATGACAATTTCACATGTTAAAACTAATACATTTACAATCTTAATTGTAATTTTTATTTTAGACTAGACAGTCCCACCCCACTCACAAAAAAGTTCCAAAAATGTCCCTAACTCACCCTTGTGCAATATGTTTGATCAGTAATTGTACTCCTCAATAACTTAAAACTTAACCACTTATCTAAAAACGAATCACAATAACTGGATGGAATTGTGAACTTCTTGAATAACTGCCGATACACATGATCACTCTCCTATAAACAGAGAAGGCATTAGCATCAGTATCCTGCCTCTGTAACAGTACAGCTAATATTACAGAGATAATATCTATCTTACAACTTAACACATGGCAGCCTGCCAATCACCATAGAAGAAGCTGTCTGTCTAACCTTTTTAAAGCCTCTAAAAGCCACTATGGCACTGCTGTGATCTAAGTCTTACTGCATAACCAGTACTGTATATGTATGTATGAAAGGATAGCGGACACAGCTTAATGTTGTAAAGACTTCAGGTTGAAAGTGATTAGAGAGGACCCAGAATCTGGCTGTTATGAACTAAGTTTTATTTTCATCCGAACCAAGCAGTTCTGATCGAACCATTACTAGTAAAACAGTATTTCTGCTTCTTTAAAACTTTCTCCTCCATCTCTCCTTCCCTGCTTTGCTCCAAGCCACACTGTTAGACTCCACTAAAGCTCATATGCTGACATCAGCAGCCACCCTCCACACACACGAGCACTCCAACAGTCACTTGCGCACCAGCGGGAAACCACGCACGCCCACGCAGCCCCAGGCCTCTGAACACAGACCTGTAGACGTAACATGTGTCTTACACATGGATATGACAACACATGCACATAATTAACTGCCTCGTCTAGACCTAAATCTGTAAGGGTGGGGTACAATCTCTTAATAAAACAGGAATGGAAAAAAATTAATTATCTTTGCTTAGTATCTCAAAATGAATTCTGTATAAAGATAAAAGGCAGAACTCTAAAATCTAATTTTACTACAACGTAGCTTCAAAATTATTAGCATAAAAAATAACTGAATAATGATCATACATTACAGTGATTTCTATTAGGAAAAAGACACTCACAAATGGACCAATGAGAAGGGGCCATCACCACTATGTAATGTATTACAAATGTGTACCTGTTCCCAGGAGCCATCTGCCTGTGCGCTGCATTATGTTTAGTAAAGGATATGGCCATTCGGTGATCTTTTTGGCGTATTTTCTCACTAGGTTGTCCTCACTGAAGAGAAACAGAGAGCGGTTGACCGTCAGGCAGTTCTGTCGGACCGGGATCGGGTTGTACAGGGCCATGGTCCGGGCTCTCTGGGCCATCGATTGCTTGTACATCCTCTGGGCCCCTGGCGGGCCGCCTTGCCTGCTGCCGCCTCGGCCGGGTCCCCCCTGACCGGAGCCTCCTCCGCCGCCGTACCTGTTCGGCACTTCGTCTCCGAACCGAGCCATTCTGTAGACACCAAACGCCAATCGTTACGAGGCAGCCGAGAAGGGGGTAAAGTTTCAGGGTGAGAACACCACATCACACCCCATCCGCTTCAACACAGAGCACGCATACATTCAGATCTGTCCGTTCAGATCTTCATAGCTAAGAAACGTCCATCATTAAACACCAAACAAGATCAAATTGGATGGGAATGTGTGCGCGTGTGCGTCAACGCCAAAAAGGGACTCTATAATCAGATAAAGCGACTGATAGATGGATGGAGTATGTCCTTTCAATGGTGCAGTCAGCTCAACAGTTCGTTTCAACTAAAATTAAACAAATAGCCACATATAAATAGATAAAACGTCGACGGCTTATCTTCCTCAGGAGGGTGGGATCCACATTTTAAAAAGTATTTTTCTTCTCAACACATCGGTGTGCAGCATCTTGTAATTTGCACGGTGTATATAAAGATCCTTTTAACATAACTGCGTTAATGCAATATAGAAATTGCACGTAAAGTGGCATAAAAATGTTGCAAGTATCAGGGCTCTGATGCGTCTTTTTCAGGAGTGCATCTTGGCAGGAACTGCATTTGCATTCTCGTTATTTTTCACATCCATAAGATTAAAAAAAATGGAAAAAAAAGAGTATAAAAACGGTGAAAACCTTTTAATAATTAATTTATTTTCTTGGTATCCGCAATGTTTGGTATAGTATGGCAATATTCAGCCTCCCCTCCGCCAAACTCTCGATTACACTCGCAAATGCAGACGACGGGGCTTCCCCAAAAAATCCACACTTCGGTGACATTTGTTGATTTTTTTATAGTAATTTAAGTTCATTTGTTTGTAGAGCCACATCGGTCCAACGAAGTGGGCGTGAGCGCGCGCTGGGAAAATAAAAAAACACCGTGTCAAGATATGGTGGAGATCTCTTGCGGCTTCTATCTCAATTCCTTAACGACTTAAAAAGACGAAAACAACCATCATCTATACTCCAGAAGTCGGAGAGAAATCCAAAATGCGAAAAATCCGACTGTGGTCGTTGAAGGAAGCATCGTCAGTTTTGGAGACGCGCCGTAACGCGTGTATTGGAGCTCGAGCTCGCATCTTCGCTGGCACCAGTAACCGAGAAGATCCGAGAGGCACCCATCGCCTAAAGAACCCCCCAAAAAAGCTCCGCTTCGGTTTTCCCTCGCCTCGTTGGACGACGAGCGGACCGGAGGCGATGATTTCGCCTGTAAAGTTTTTTTGGCGGAGAAAAGGAAATAGAGACTCGGGGTCTCGAGCGCAGTACTCCTCAGATCAGCTGGCGGGTTTAGAGCATCTGATCAATTTAACGCTCGTGCTCAAATCTCAAGCCAAGCCTTGCAGCACATGACGCGCGTCCCCGTAGCGATTCGCGTATCCTCCAGCTCACTCCTCCTTATGGCCAGAAGACTTAACCGAGCTCTGTGTGCCATTTTGCTTCTTCTCGCAAAATTCACATCGGAGTCACCGTGTGAAACGAGACATTATCGATAGGCGATGTGTGGCTTCATATCTCATAATACTTATCGTGTCTGAGTCATACACCTTGCCGGAAGAGGGAGTGTGTGCGAGCCAACTGTTGTCCAAGTATGGGTTTGTGGGAACACTTTACGCTGTCCTTGCTACACATATAACATGCTACTATAAATAACGTAAAAATAACACTGTGTTATCAAATAACATGATATGAAACATGTGTAAAATGTTATTTTTATTAACAGTGTAACAAAAGCAGACGAGCTTTTACATAACATTGAAATGTGATGCCTGACAGTTTGTCAGTCTAAAAAGACACTCTGCTTATATCATGCCCATCTGTCCACCTGGCACCAGTTTCTAAAATGCCTTTGCTTGCTAATTCCCCGGGTTTACTCTCCAGCTAAACTTGCTGAGAAAACGTGTCCGATCTCAATTTGACAGCTGGCGGCATACTAAAAAGCTGTGGACTGAATTTGCTAACGTTCTGATGTAAGGAAATCAAAATATTTGCTGTGAATACGACACAGAGGGCTCAACGGGCGCTCTGTTTAGGCACTGTCCGGGGTTCTGAAACGGCGCTATACGTTGTTTTAAAACTGCGCTATCCGTGGTTCTGAAACGGTTTGAGGGATATGCAGTGGAGGTACAGCATGATTACTTAGCGCACTTGTTCCGGGAGCTTTCGCGTCAAGCTGCCCATAATAATGCAATAAAAGGGGAGGATTCCCGCTGAGGAGGTGGAGTGGTTGTCCTGGTAGTGGGCAAGCGCGAGTGTCGGTAAGGGGCGTGGATGCGCAGTCTGTAGCGCATCTTTGCCGAAGCGCCTGGTGTAATGCAACAAAGATGATGAGCCTCCGCGTTGAGAGACATGGTTAATTAAGGCCTAATGCATTCGCTTGGGGAAAGAATTTGACAAAAGGTTTTGTAACACACACACACACACACACACACACACACACACACACACAACAGCACAGCACAGCACAGCACAGGGGAACGAGAGAGAGTGAGAAATCACCACTGCAGCACGCATTGCACATAGGTAACAATTCACCAGCTTGCCTCCTGCAAAACACTCCAATTGATTTCTGAGCTCCCCACAGAAACGGTACAGTGCAATTTAAATCGCAACAGCTCAGAAGTGATAAAAACGACTGTTTTGAGAAATAAACCAGTGTTTATATATCCTGTTTGTGTTCTGCGTGTGTGCAGTCTGTGCCGCATGTGTGTTTGTATCTATAACAGCATGCTAAGTGTTCCTGTGTTTCTGGTGGAGCTGACTGAGTCGTGCTGTGGCCCTGATGTGCACCATTGTCATTCAGATCGCGTTCGCACGGCAACCCTGCAGGAAGCACCCAGTGCTCCCCCGCATTCTCTCTCTCTCCCTCTGGCTCGTTTTTTGCTCTCTCTCCCTTGCCTGCTGCACTTCTTGTTCTTTCCATCTTGCAACATCCTCCCGCTCTTTTTGCTTTAGTCTAGCCCCAAGTACAGCTAGCAAAATAGAATAAAACAGAATGCATGTATTTTATTGGTAAAAAGAAAATGAGAATGTAAATACGTGTGTGTTGAGACTGGAATGGCATGTAACTCTCCAACCACCTGCTCTCTAAGCTCTGGTCCTTCAGGAGTATTTGGGGTTACCAGATGGTGTTTTGACTGAGCATAGCGTGAGGCATGAGAACCCTTACATCCACAAATATGCATTCACAGAGACAAGGAGTGAGGATTATATCCAACAGAAGGGCTGACACTGTGTACGGCCCTGCTCACCTGTAAGAAAAAAATCACAAATTAATTCTTTCTTATCTCAGTTGTTTCTCACAAACAGCAATGAGATTAAATGGAGGTTAAATGCAGACACTTTTTTACCTGACACTCAGATGTTTCTCCTGAAAGAAGGATCTAAGGCATCCCAGTCTCTCTGCTATCTCCAATTATCTAAAATTTTGACTATCCATAACTTTTTGAAGCATTAAAATCATTCAGTTAGTGCTACTATTATTAGATATTACTAAAATGAACACCAACACCTA
The DNA here is from genome assembly GCA_026939265.1 of Oreonectes daqikongensis. Taxonomy (NCBI): domain Eukaryota; kingdom Metazoa; phylum Chordata; class Actinopteri; order Cypriniformes; family Nemacheilidae; genus Oreonectes; species Oreonectes daqikongensis. The sequence continues at coordinate 4,241,481 of JAOTQM010000030.1, read as the reverse complement.
AGACCAAATTAATACTAAAAAAAAATATATATATATATATCTGGGGAGTTCAAAGGGAGCCACCTAAAATAAGATGAAATGCATCAGTTTCAACATTTTTATAACATGGTATTTCAAAATCAAACTGAAATAAGTCAAACAGCACAAAGTGTATGATGAAGATGAAAATCACCACCTGCCAAGAAACCATGAGCTTCTTAGTAATATACTGTGCAAGCAGTGAGATTGGGGGGCTACTATATTTAACCAGGCAGCGAGTGCAGTAGATTTATCCTCAGCTGTTCTCAGTGTATGGCAGCAGGAGGTGTGTGAAGCCTCTTCAGATGCGGTCTCAAGAGTTTAGAATATGCTCAAGAACTCACTTACTCTACTGCTTTGTGACTGCCACACATTAGACACCACCTCTCTCACCACAGCAAGAACAAATACCCCAGCTTGGCGGTGCCAATCAAAGGAATTCGATGTGACAAGACTACACTTGTGGCTATAGATGCTGTCATTATAAGCCCAGAAACAAGATGCTCTTTTGAAGTCTTATGGACAAAGAGTTTTACTCTGTATGAAGAGAGACAAAGCAAGAGAGAAAAAGCAACTATACTACAGTGACAGTACAGAGTTCAAGGGACTATTATGAGTTCAGACACATAAGCCATACTTGTTTTTTTACTGCGTTAGATAAAAAAACAAATGCATCTGCAAATAATTTTTATTTTATAATAATTTACAATGTTGTACTTTATTTGTCAAGCAAAAATGTACATATAACCGAATCAGAAATCAGAATCAGAAAGCGCTTTATTGCCAGGTATGTCTGCATATACAAGGAATTTGTTTTAGTGAAAGAAGCATCCAGTGCACAGAGACCATAATATAATACAAAAAACAATATAATACACAGATGATCTATATATAAAAAGAATGGAATACAATAAAAAATAAGATAAAGATATACCAAAATACAAATAAATATAATTATTACAAAAATTTTTGTCAACATAATTAAAAAGTATGCTTTTTAATCAAGTTAGTGTGTCTAATACGTTTTACGAGCACTTGTATGCATTTTGCATGTCTGAAGATGCATGCACCCTGTGTCCGGTAATGTGAACTCCGTTTCTAGGGCTTGAGCCACTGGGTCTTGAGTTCTGTCCAGAAAATGATTCTATACTCAATGATTCATAAACCTAAATAATTCATCGCAGCCATGCATATTAGTCCAGCGCTCATTATTAAACTTTGATCTGTTTAACTCTCTGCAGCATCTCCAAGTGTAAGTATGAGTGTGTAGATTTGTTTTCCTAATATTGGTCTGTGAAGTTCTAGTCTAAAACAGTCCAGAGAGACCCTCTTTTTGTTGTCTTTCTCTTCCACTATTCTTCACCACTCTCTGAACTCTTTTATAAAGCTTCTTTAATCTTCTTCTTCCTTCATTTATTAAAGCATCACCAACTTCTAACCAAAATTATATCTATATATTGATGCATGCAGTGAAAGGGTCTCAAATCTCACAAAAATATACAAAATACATTTAAACCCAAAATGTCATCTGGACAATCATTACTGTAATGTTTCCAAATTTAGTTCATAAGATGATAAATTCGTTGCAGTATGAAAAGATCTCCTGATATCTTAAAGGTGCTAAAACACGCTCCATTTCTTTTAAAAATATAATTTGTTTGGAGTAACTTTAAATAAGAGCTGAATGTTTTCTTGACATGTTTTGTGAGATGCACCCCTACATCACTCTCTTATATTATAACAAATTACTGTTCGCTGTGTCTTTATCTGCATCCGTTTCATGCATTTCTTAGACTAATGGCCTTTTTCTTAATAGTCTATATGGATAGAGTCTTGAGAGAGAGAGAGAGAGAGAGAGAGAGAGAGAGAGAGAGAGGGCAAGAGCAATAGCAATAGCAATAGCAAAAGGGAGGGTTTATGAGTGGGGGAAAGGAGGGAGGGCGAGGGATGAAGTGACAGAGAGAGGAATGGAGGAGGATGGGAGAAGAGCCACAGTAATTAGGAGATTGGTCTTTTTTGGCTGTTCTGTGTGTTTGCAGAGAGACTGAGTGTGTATTAATTGATGAACTGATTGATGAGTGGGGATGGAGGGAGGGAGTGAGAGGTGGAGAGGGAATGGAGGGGTCAGACTGCACTGCTGGCCTCAGCTAATGGCCTAAGACTGTTGTGGACTAAGCAGTCTACTGAGGAGGATCAGCACTTACATGCACACACACACGCACACGCACACACCAACATCTACAATACAAACACACACATCGTACTCTGCTGTTTCATAATATATAAAATACTGTATGATGAGAGGTACACAATACTTTTTTTTGTTGCCATTTTTCATCAAGATATCAACCCTGTCAATTGGTAATAGTAATTTACCTTGGCATTTATAAACAAAATAAGTGTAATATTATTGCAAAATATGTTGTGTCTATGGTACAATATATTTACATTTTATCTCTATGCAAAAACGCATGAATCACCTTATATCTTAATGCAGCATTCCACTTTGAATACAGTTAGTTTTAAAACTAAAAAGGGAACAAAAAAACAAGATAAATATAGCAAAGTGATAATCCATGAAAGACGGAAAGGATTTGAAAGAGACAGACACAATACAGGAAGATGGAAAGAAAATGAAATGAGCGCATTAGAGGGAGGAAATGATGTTAAAGAAGGAGGTGTGAAAAGAGGTGGAGGAAAAGTTATGAGTAAGCAAGAGAGAGACGGTGAATGAGTCTGGCCAAGAGTGCAACCACGTCAGCTCATCGATCCCTCCCTCCTTTCTCCGCCCCTCCTTCATTCTACCTTCTTTCCATCTATCCATACATCTAGCCAGTGTGCTGAGCGCTCGTTTTTTCCTGCTTCTGCAAATGGCAAATCAGCCCTGATTCATCACTGAAGGCCTTTCAATTAAACTGAAAACTCTTTGGCGAGAGAGAGAGCGAGAGAGAGAGAGAGAGAGAGAGAGGAGGGGGAAAAGGAGAGGAAGAGAAAGAGAGTAGGGTGGGGTAGTTTGAAGGTCTGAGTTAAAGAAAGGTTGAAGAATGGAAAGGGAGTGGACGTTAGAGGTTTATGTCCAAGTGTGTGAGTGTGTGTGCATTACATGAGTCTGTATAAATGTATCTGTAAGTCAAAGTAAATTAAAATTGATCCTTTTATTTTTGTGATGCATGATGCGCTCTTAATACACGTCCACTTTGTTACATTGTAATTGATTTCAGTAGACAAAAACATTCAAGCTTCTGATGACGTTTTGTTTGCGAGATCAGTCTGTTCTATTATGGATATTGCAACCTTTCTAAACACTTGCCAATAGCTGACGCAGCAAATGAACCCTTTAAACATTAAACGTCCCGACTCCCAATCAAAATGTCTCCTCAAAAGTGTGTGCTGGCCACTTTTCACAATCCAGTCAATTCCTGAGCAAGGCCCATCTGACATTGCTTTTAACCCAGGCATTACCAAAGAAAAACGGGTTATGAATGCGGTTTTACGTTAACTAAAATGAACTAAAAACTCACTTCCCTTGTCTATAAACGGCCAAAACCACTTCTCCAGACTGAGGACAAGAACTGAGTAAAAGATGATGCTAAGGATAAAAGAAAAAAGGAGAAAAGAAAAAGTGTGACAGAAAAGGATTAATAATAAGATATGGCCCATTTTTAGGATCCTTGTTCAGAGAAAGTGAGTGCGTGAAGCAGGTGGAAGAAAACAGAGCACCTTATTTTACTACAAACTGCTGAAGCAAATATACCCTAAGCTGTGAGGGTGTGAGAGAGAAACTGAGAAAGATAATAGCACAGATGGATGTGTTAAGCAAGAGAGTGTAAGCAGTCACTGTATTAAGTACATCTTGTGTCTGCGTACCACAGTATTTGTGAGACAGAGAGGTTGTGTTTCTGTGCCTATGATCATGTGTGCTTGTTGCTCATGTGGATTTAAAGTGGAAACGCTAGGGCAAATGAGACTATGATGAAATGACTATAGTTAAACGTCTCCCCTTCTTGCCACACACACAAACACACATAAATCGTGCTTTATGCCTTTCATAATCAATACCACTACTACTGACTCACCTATTCCTGCCTGTGCTTTAGTGAGGGGAGGTCTGAGAAAATCATTCCTCACCATAAATCTAATTCATACCTGCACATATTCAAACTCGAACATACACAAGGTTTTACATTAGTGATGCCAAATTATATTCGTTTTTCACACACAGCTAAAGCAAGCTACAGAAGAATGCTTGACAGCCCTCACCACCATACAGCAGTGCCAAAAATTGAGGTCCAACTTTGGAAAAATTAATGTTTTGACTCCTCATTCACATAAATTATTATAGAAATTATATATCAGCATGTTTTGTATGCATGTACAGTAGGTTGTGTTTGGAGTGATAATGAAGCTCAGCTTTGGAGGCTTGGCAAAATCACAAACAACATGTGCAAAGCTTACTCAAAATGACTATTCTGACTTTCTTGAAACCCTTTCTTGAAATCTTGGATTTATTTTAAGAATCATCACACAAGGTTTTTTCTTCTAAGTATACAACAGTGGTCAAATGTAATGTTTGGAGGACACAACACACAGTCAATGTATGCTTTATACATGTATGCTTTTTTGTTTGCATTTCTACACAGTTTCTATGCAGTTGTATATTAGAATGAAACCCATATGCTTTCATTTTTCCAAATAATTTGGTTGAACAAATACCTTAATTTAGTTTAATAAATTTAACTCCCAGGTTGTTTTTTCCTTTTGGAATCATACACCTCATATGTGACCCTGCCTGTGAAAACCCACAGCTATAATAATTTTGTGTGCATGACTTATCTCTCATCCACATATTCGCCACCCAGACTCTGATGCATCTCATTTCCGCTTTTGTCGTTAGGATGGTGTAAATCACGCTCTCTGAGCCTTTCATTGAGAAAAGAGCTGAGCTCAAACTGGCAGCCAGCCAATCAGAGAGAGTGACCCTGAGAAGACATGTGAGTGATGGGATGCTTGGCTACTCAGACGGGCTAAAGCACTTATCGCAGCTGCTAGCCAGATGTGAACGCTGGTGATGTGGTAGCTGCAGGGAATACTATACTGTACAGTTAGGAGTTCACATACATCTGCGTCGACACAAGCAATACTTTTCCATTCCTTAGAACGGAATTGATCCGAGAACAACTGCAGTATTTGACTCATTCTATGGGCGTCTTAACATTTATTCACAGTTTACTCATTTCGTGTTAGCGAAGCATAGGTCACGAGTTTGATTCCCAGTGAAAGTGTCTGCATAAATGGAAAGTAATTGCTTTACAGTTTGGGTAGAATATTTCTCAAGTCAAAGCAAATTCTTTAACCCGAATAATAGCATCCCCATTCATACTTCAATAGTGGCATCCGTACGCTGCCTTTAATGCAGTTGCATGAGATCAGCGAGGATTCAGGCACAGCACACGGCAATCATACTGATTAAATCCATTCAATCAAACTGCTTGTCAAAATTTGGTTTATTACTACTGCTGGACTAATCATCACAATGTTACGTGTCTAGGCTTCGAGCAAGAAGGTGGGCGAGAGAGAAGATTGTCTGTGTGTGTGATGGGAGATCCTCTCAGTTGTGGGTGATTACAGGGTGACAAAACAGTAGGTGGGGCTGCAAAAATACTAAGCAATTGTCCTGCATCGCCCCCATGTGTCTGAGTTTGGTAGAGCAGGCAGACAATGTATTAAAGCCACATAGCGCCACCTATAGCTCATGACAGGTACTTCTCTGAGTGCAGAAAGCACATGCTGTTCAAACCAAGGTTTTGCTGGCCAGGATGGTTCAGTTAGGCCCTGCTGTTAGATGTCACAACAACACCATCTGGAGCCTGGAAGCGTCTTTTTTCATTGACTGCCATTCAAAAGTAGCATTGAATGTATTTCTGATGGGGGGGAAATGGAAAACATATTGATAATATTTTATAAAATTATATACAGTGCCCAACTTTAGGCTTTAAAAGGCATGAATTTGACTTATTTTGTGCATTCTGCTCCTGATAGACAGTAGTTAATAGCTTGGGACTGTGCACATTCATGTGGTGCCATTAGACTGGTAAGCATGTCATGCCATCATATCTCTGCAGCACCAGAGTAGTTAGTTATATTACATTTACAGTTCAGGAGATGACGATAAAACCTGGATGCACTTAGGGAGGGATAGACACCCAAAAATGAAAATTCTGTCATTATTTACTCAACCTCTTGTCATTTTCACACCTGTATGACTTTCTTCTGCAGAACACAAAAGAAGATATTTGAAACAACGTTGGTAACCGAACAACGGCAGTACCCATTCACTTTTATCGTATGGACACAAAACCAATGCAAGTAAATGGATACCACCGTTGTTTGGTTACCAACATTCTTCAAAATATCCTTGTGTGTTCTGCAAACAATTTTGAAATGACAAAAGGATGATTAAATGATGATACAGTTTTTGGGGGGGAACTATCTCTTTAAAAAAGTTTCAGCGCAAAAATCCATAGACCTAATGATTTGTATACTGTACAAACTGTATATTGTATCGCCTAACCTTCACCATACCCTTAAACCTAGCCATCACACAAACCTTTCTGCATTTTAACATTTTCAAATAAACAGTTTAGTTGTTTTTAAAAGCTGTTTATAAGCCAAAAATACAGCTGTTTTATAGGGGACCAAAAATATTGTGTTGTTGTGTATGTTGGCCAGAAGAGGGCAGCATTATAATATTAAAGAAATGTATTATAGTACTTGCTACTATTTGTGATGTGATACTGAGCATCTCTTATCACATTTTCCTTTTTCCTAAAAAAAACTCTTCTACCTTGCTAAACAGTATAACCTTTTTTTTAACTAAGGATGACTTTACAATAGCCAGATTGTAAAACTCTCTAGAAAAAGTTTATATCTACCATTTGTGAAATACAACCAAAAGTATGCAAAATCATAAGAAAACTGAGTATTTGTTTTTCAGGTTTTTGTGACAATGAACATCTACCTACACTATATATAACTGTCGATCTCATATAAATATATATATATATATATACTTTCAGGAAGCCTTTTACACACCATGTGACAGTCAGTTATGTTTCCATTTGTGTTATTTTCATTATCTGGGATTGAGTCAGATGGCAAAAGGGCCGTGTCTAAATGGGTGTGAACGAAGGTCAGACTGTCTGCCCCAGAGCAGACTTTAGCTGGCCCGCTCTAACCTGTGGGCCTACAGCAGATGGAAAGAGCTCGCTGTATGAATTAGCATCAAAATGGCTCAGAGGAATGATAGAGGGCATTAAGGTGAGTTCTGCACTACAAATATGTAAACACAAAAGATAAAAAGACACCAGTGAATATAAACACATTGCTAATACAAACAGTCCAAATGTAGGTCTTGGTTGAATTTCTATTAACACTACTGGTTTGATACCCTGAATAATATACTTTTATCAATCATTAAGCAATGAGAGGGTGTGTGAGTGATTTTAGCAAAGTTAAAAATGGTCTCAGGGCCTTGACACAGACAAGCATAAAAACAACCTTACAGACAATAGATTGTCAGCCCAAGAATCATACTGTCAAATGTCTCGCACACATTCCACAGGTTCACATCCGAAATCTCTTAGAGGAAGGCAGTGTGACATAAATGCATGATTGGGATGCAGGAGACAGAGTCTTGAGCTGGGAGAACACTGTGGATTGACAGGAATCCCATGCTCATAAATTGTTCTTAAAACCAGACGGTGCATTAGTTTACTGCACAGACGACTGAATTGACATAATGCATTTGCATTGTATTCAGGTCCAGCAAAGTAATTATGTAGGGACATAGTTGCATGGGAATTGCTGAGGTGCATTTAAGAGTTCAATAACAACGAGGGGTTTAAACTAAGCAGGATTCTTAATTCTCCAGGCACTCACCAAAGAAATCAATAAAACACACAGACAGGCAAGCGCGCACACACGCACGCACACACACATTTGCCCTAACCCTTAATCTAACCCTCACAGGTACCTATTAATTATAGAGACAGTCCAGCCAAAAATGAAAATTCCATCATCATTCACTCACCCTCTGATTGTTCCAAATCTGTATGAATTTCTTTGTTCTGTTGAACACAAAGGAAAGATATTTGTAAGAATGGCAGTAACCAAACAGATCTCATTGCCCATTGACTCCCATAGTATTTATTTTCCCTACTATGGCAGTAAATGGGGGATGAGATCTGTTTGGTTACTGACATTCTTACAAATATCTTCCTTTGTGTTTACCAGAACAAAGAAATTTAACAGGGTTAAAACAATATGAGGGTGAGTAAATTATGACAGAATATTCATTTTTTCGGTGGACAATCCCTTTAACATTATTAGACAAGTAAAAAAAGTTCAAATCATAAGTTTGAGTCCTATATTACACACATAAATCAAAATATGGTACTCACAAGTATAGACAAAGCAAAACAAGTAAAGCACATAAGCACACCCACAGGGAAAAAACTTGGTTACAGAGGATCCTTCAGTCCCCAGCTCAGGGCAATGAGGCAGATTGACGCAAGATATAAAGACGATAAGGACCAAAGAAAAAAGGAGGAAAGGGTGAATGGTATCTATCTATATATCTATCTATCTATCTCACTTCACATCTTGGTTCTGATGTCCACATTTAAACAGTGATGGTACACATCATCACTATCAAAATCTTTAGAGGCTAATCATGCACATTTGTGTCTGTTGGCACAAGCTCCTCTCAATCTTTGGGGAAAAAGAACGGAGCGCAGCTGCCAAGCAAAGACGGAAGTTCTGTTTATACAAAGATCACGCTGGATGACATTGACCCATCATGCTCCCTTGCTCCAGTAACATCATATTTCACAAATCATCTCTGTTTCTCTCGCTCTCTTTGATACCACTTCCTCTGTCGATCTTAAATCAACCCTATAGTTTATTGCAGCCTTGATAATGATAAAAGGTCAGTTTTATAGATGCTAAAAATAGCACAGCTACCCTATTTATGTAGCTTATAGTTCCTCCTGCCAGTGAAATTGTGGCTGCGTCCTCTCAAAAACTGCCCCGTTGTCACACTGCCCACTGGTTTGTCTGCACTTGCTGCCAAGTGTCGCTCGGCATAGGACTGCGTGTACGAATGTGATTATGATGCTTGAGGCCTGAAGCGTGTTTCATTCTATATCCAGATAGAAATTTTATTTCCATATAGTATACTGAGATTTGTCTTGAACTTGTCAACAAGACATTTACAACAGAGGACATGTTTGGGAGATGAAGGGATGGAAAATAGGAAGAGGCAATACATATCCAAGAGACACAAGCATTTTTATCTATTTAAGAAGCTGGTTTAATATAGCACTGCTGTAATTGAGAGTGTGTACCCTGTGTTTAGTAAAAAAACGGAGCAGGAAGCAGTGACAGGAGAACATGTGTCTGTGTGTGTGTGAGAGAGTAAAAAAGGTTAACCATACAGTGTGTGTTTTCATATTGTGAAGTAGTTTAATCTACAGCATATTGTCGCTGTCCTTTAGAAACCTTACATGTCCAAATTTGCTGTTTTTCAGGTAATGGAAAAAGCACTGTACTTTTTAAATGAAGTGTTGTCAAACTTAATACTTTTAATTGTTTACATATTTGCAAAACCCAGTGACAAACGTAACGGGTGACTAATCATTTATGGCAAAAAATAAAAATCATGAAATACGGAGATACAAGGTTTCAGAAGGACATAACATGGCCTTTACCCAGGTAAAACCTGGTTATCTATAAATAACCTCCAATCAGCTGGTTCTTGTTAACTTAACATTGCCGGTGTTACAAATGTACTTACATTCCATTTAATACACTTTCTGCTAGTGCTTATTCATAATTTGCTGATAACAGCTGTACCCAGAAGCAAGCTACATCTACCAAAATATTCCCTTTGGGAGTAATATTCCCTTGGGATGCTCCCATAAACAACATCTGAATACAATTGGTTTCTTTAATTCTAAAAATGTTCAACATTTACTGCAAGGCCTAAATAATAAATATGAATCTATGGCACATCCCAAATCGTGTGTGTTTTTGTTCACTTATCTGCCTCTCTGTTGTGTGTCAGACTCCCTGGGCTCATATTTAGTTACAGCTGATCACTCACAGATCAGTGTCAAGAAAAAGAGGGAGTGAGAATGAAGAGAGTGAGTCAAAGACAGTATGGCAGAATGATTGGCTGAAAAGAGAACTATAGGAAGTGAGAGCGCAGTTTTAGGCTGTTATCTCACGTTTCCCCACTGATACTTCTGTCGGAATGAGTGGGTGAGCATGAGAGTGAAAGCCTCCACACCCCTGAAGTGCAAAGGAATCGTGACTGGAATCCACCGACACTAAGGTTCCTCGCTACTTGGTCCCACCGTGACGCAAACATGCAGACAGACTGAAACACAAATAGATCCTTCAGTGCACAAGAGACCAGTGGCCGATGACACTGGTATCTACTACATGCGCTAACAATTTCAAGGTGGAAAACATTTTTTCTTTAAGGTGACGTGTGCAATTTTTGACTTTTCCCATTCCAGCTCAATGTGCAAAATGACTATAAATTGTTTGAAGGTTGGACTTCTCAAGAGTAAACACAGCGGATGCTTTAAACATTGCTTGTTTGCACCATTACAACTTCTCGCTATAAAGTGCAGAAAACGTAGGAGGGGATTTCGGAAACAATCCTCATATTTTGCAATCTTGTGTGCTACTGCTAGCGGCACAGAAATTCACACATCGCCTTAAGGGCGTCCAATTATAAGCTGAAGTCAGCAGAGGATTTCATTGAAGTTGACAAGCTCGTGAGGAGCATGTGCCCACTAAACACAACACAAAGAACTAAACAGGCTTTTGCTTCACTACAACAGTTTCACCTTAACTGTTCTGTTTTCATAATGGTCTGATAGCATATCTGGCAATATCTTTTACTCCAAAAGTACACATTCGCTACCTAGTGTCAGGCTTACACTGACATGCACAACACTTTGTCCATCATTGTGTCCATCACTGTGAATCTAACAATACACACACCACACTCCTACACCTACATGACCTGTCCTTTATACATAGAGATATGACAGGATTTTGAGAGACACGCTTCCTAAAAGAGACCCTTGGAGAATTACATTACCTTTCAAAAAACAGACTTTTAAATTCTCTTTCATTTACATTATGAAAGCAAGCACTGATGCATTTTAAGATCATTATCTTCGATGTGTGAATCTGTGTTGACATATGAAGCAGGTTATGCTGTTGAGAATTTTTAGTTTATGTGACTACCACTGACATTAAACTACTTGCTCAAAATTATACTCTATTGAAATGTCACTAAATGACTAAACATCCGTGACTGGTGCTTATGATGGACTTTTCTTCAAACGAACAGAGAAAACTTATACACGTGACATTTTTATAATAATAAATAAAGCTAATCCAGGTGACGAGCGCACATAATTCAATACTCACTCCCACTGTTTACGCCGGGCTTGTGGAGTGCTCTGCATCTTATGTGACTGGTGTGCTTTGATGACATCACGGTGATCCACAAGTCCTCCTCTCCTCCTGACAGGTGGCAACAGAGAATCACTGGGCATCAAAGAGTAAAGCAACCCATCCGTCACCACAGCTTCTCCTCCGTTCGATTTGCTGCAGTCAAAAGACTCATCCCGACAAGTTTCGACACTCATGTCATAAACGGTGTGAAAATATGTTGGGTTGGCGCAAACACTGCTCCCGCTGGTGGGCGGATGACAGCGCATTCTGCGTCCCTGGGGCTGCACTCTGCCTCTCTGCCACAAGGGCGGCGCTCTTTCCATGATCACCGAGCTGTCTGGGTACATGGGAGACAGCATAGCCCTATAGTAGGAGATAAGGGTTGAGAACGTGAGGGGAAAAAAGAACACAAAGGGAAGGTTAATTAAAGAGGCTACGCCGTTGTTTAAAGAAAATTGCAATAAACAAACGTCAGGCGAAAGTAAATGATGAACGCCTCCAGGCCAATATCTGCTGACGGTGTTTGTGTGCCGAGACATGAAAGGAGGAAAAGTAATTTAAAGTGACATACACAAGCTCAACACTCTCAAACACACACTCACACATGCACGAGAAAATGCAGAGTGCTATAGTCAGGAGTTCTGGAGCTCTTTCGGGATTAGGATGCACCAGAAGGGCCGATAACACTTCTACTGTTAAGCTGCTGAAAGCAACGAACCAAAGATGTGACAAATGCTGTAGTGGCCTTCCACATGAAGTACAAAGTAGATGAAAAGAAAGGGGAGAGATACAGCACAAGAAAAGATTGGCAAAAATTAGAATGAAAGAGAGAAAAGGCTACTAAGATTCACACTACAGTCCCGATTGTGGCTATAGTCTTTATAGACAGGCAGGGTCTTGTTGCCAGGCTGTATTTAGGAAGGACACAGCTTGTCGCCATGATCAGACTAAAGATGGAAGTCACTAAATCTGCCTCTCCTGCTCTTTATTTTTGGGCAATTGAGAGCAAAGCCATTACAATAAGCATGCCAGTGTTCCAACTGGAAATACGTTCAGCGAGGTGAAAGAGAAGCAGAAGATCCCTGAAGGGCCTTCACACGTTTGTTTGTTCCCTTCCTGGAGCCTGACAACATCGTGACATTCATTTTTAGTATTTTTAGTCAGAGATGCATGTCCTCCTTATATAAAGGTTTGATTCATTGGTTCCTTCCAGGACAAGACAAAAGAATGTATCTTTGCTTCGAGCCAACACTATAAATCTTACTGTAACAGCACGGTGAAGCCTAGTAATAACAACAAAAGATAGTAAACCCCATTTTTAGACCATTTAATTTTCATCATTGTGCTACACCAAGAGGCCCATTTGTGTGGGTTGGACATCTATTGCACCGGCCCACAGACAGGCTCACCATTGTGTGGGTGTGTATGAACACATGCAATTATTGTGACATTCACAAAGTTTTCCAAAAACACTAAAACATATAGAAATAATATAATGGCCATTTTCAACAGGCCATTTTACAAGTTAAATACAAAAAATAATATCTATTGCAGTTATTCAAACATTAAGAATGCCGTGTACACATTCATAAAGCAAATTAAAAATTTTAATTAAGTAAATTTTGTGTTTTTATCGGAATTGGCCGTAGCCTTAAAAAAAGTCATGTGGTTTAACTGTGATTTATATTCAAATTAATTCATTTCCTTAACAAGTATTTGCAATTCTTTAAGGTCTGGTAAGTAATGATATCCTATTTTTGTTCAATAATTTTAGAGTTGCCTTCTTAAATGTAATTAACTGAGTTATTTTCCTGAAAATCACATACAACTGATAAAAATGTTTTAAAAATACCATTCACCTAAAAACACTGTAGCAGTGACTCATATTTCAGCCAGAGAAATTAGATATTAGTTTAATACATTTATTTGTTATTATTGGTCATACTACATGATGAGTGGTCATAAAATCCACTAATGTTTTTTAAAAATTATTATGTATTATATTGTAATTGTTATACATGACCATACCTATGAAAACCTACCAATAGCCATTTTTGTCCCCAAATTTTAAATTTATATTCATATTTATATTAAAATTAATGCCTAAAATCAAACTTTGATGTTCATTATCTCATCATTAGATTGAGACTTTAGTCTGGTTTCACAAACAGTCACATATGACGTATATTAAAATACGTGTTAAAGGTAAAAGATTAGAAACTGTTGACAAATTTTATGTTTATTGTGAACAGATGAAAAGATGTGAAAACACACAATAATAGGTTTTGCTGCATTTAGTACCCTTCAGTGCATAAATAATAACCTATCTGAGTAACACATTATGATAAATAGCTCTGGCTGTGAGTTACTGAGAGGGATGAACAAAAGACAAGCAGATAAGAAGAAACATTTTACTTAAAATACCATGACTGAATAAATAGCACATTTGAACATGTTTTTATCAGGTACTCCAAGGTATAAAATGTTTTGCTTTTCTCTTGGTAGGCTACTACATGTTATGTTTGTATAGAATCTGCCTTTAAATGTCGTGAACTAAGCATACCATTAGTTTGTTTATGGAATAGCAGCAAGTATATATTTCTTTACTAAGATGGCATATAAAAATACCTCTAAAACGACTGAAAAATACATATACAACAACATATAATTAAAAGAGACTTTTACCATCACTTACCAAAAAGGTTCGTGTCGTTTCAGATCTGTAATCTGGAGCCGTCTGGATCACCTGTAGTTTATAATTGAAAAAACTACCAATGAAACTCCAAAAACTGAATGGCTCGAGGTCCGCTTTCTCAGAGCTGGAAATCACATCCATCTTCAAGCCGGGAACATTCTGTTTTTTAATGTGTGTGTGTTAGGCAAAACGGATAATTTTGTGTTTTCCTCACTCTCGAGAACGACTCTGCGGTCTGCGTGGCGAGAGACCTGCGCGTACTCGTGTGCTCTATAGAGTCTCGCGCTCAGTGAGCGCGTGTCGGATACGTGACAACTGTACAGCGTAGTGTCGCGCGGATACACGTAAATCACTGACTGGTGCGTGCGTGGTTCATAGAAACCACTAGGCTACATCACAGAAAGTAATACATAGATTCTGCTGTTATTCAAGGTTAGAGTAAATATTTGATTTAACAGGATGGTTGGGTTCACACTGGTTTTGTTGATCGTGCAATGTGTGACCAACGATAAATGACTGAAAGTGCATTGTAAACTCTGTTGAGGGTAAATGCTGATTCAGACTCTTACTCAGCTTTATCCCCATAAATGACATAAAGCATTCTTCATATGAAATCGAGAGATTCGTCATCATTATGACTGGCCGTATTATGAGTAAGTCTTCTGAGTAGCACACGGTAATTTCGACATAATATAAAGTCTAATGCAAAACAGCACGACACGGTAATCAAATATTATACGAATGAGTGCATTAATTCTCATTTCATGTTGAATCAATGGGCCAAATGCAACCCTTACATTCGGAATAATTAGATTTGTGTAGACATGCATCAAAAAGTACTATGCATTTACCAGACGTCTATTATCCGTTATAAAGACCGTAAACAATATGCAAACTGTGCGCAGATTATATATAACATGGTCTTTGACAAATTGTCCACGTTGCCCACCTAGTGGTAAAACAATACGTAACAATGCTTACTGTTGAAAAATACAGAATTACAGCAGGGCTGTAGTTTCAGCTTTTGTACATTAGGTTGATGTTCTCTGTCCAGCTGAATGTTACAAAAACACATCCAAGTCACAAAGGCAAACGTATCTCTATGCAAACACCCTAGTTTGAGTCTTTTGATTGTAAAGTGAAATGATACACGTAGACAGGATTGATTTTTGTACATAACTTTTTTTTGGATAAATTAAATTCTGTTGCTGTGATTTTATAGCAGAATTCATATAATGCCAGCTCATGAGTTACCAGTTTGGTCTTAAATCCACTAGGTCTGAGCAGTCCAGCATGCTGTGAAAAAAGCATCTGGCACGTCGGCTTTACAGAAATTCTGCGGCACAGCACAGAGCTCTGCTAAACACCCGGGCTCTCTAGCGCACGGAGAAGCACTAAATCTGTCACAATAAAAGATGGACATTCTACCTCCACCCGGATATACAGTCAAAAGAAACATAAGGAGGACTATCAAAGCTTTAAACATTTTTTTATGAGGTCTGTCCCTAAAAAAATTTTTATTTTAGGGTTCACATTTGTAGAAAAGCAGATGAATGACTTCTGATCTCTAAAAAAAAAAACCCATATATTTGTAGATCTAGCTACAACAAACAAACGCATAATTAAGTTTAAACAAAGCATAATTTACTCCCTAAAATCATTCATATATTAGTATTTTAGTATAACCACATACAAGTGACAGTTGTGAATTGAGGGCACAAAGAAAACAAAGGTCAGACATGGGCTGCATTGGTCAGCCTCTGATTGGCCAGCTGGAGTGATGAGTGTCCCTATGTTCCAGAAGGACAGTAGGAGGATCAGCTGGTTTTCTCTGGCACTTATACTATTACCCCGCTGAGACGGCCCGTTGAGTCTGGTTTATTTGTTACCACGGTGGTGACATGGGCTGTGGATTTTGCAAATACGACATCACAACCGCAGATATGGATAACCTGAAGAAAACAACTTGTGTTTAACACTGCACACAGTATATGTACAGAAGATTTGTGAAATGTCAATAAGTGAAATGTTACGGAAAAAAGTTATTTTAATTTTCATAAAAATAACTTTCTAGCATTATTGATCAGAAAAACAATTAAGCATAAACACAACTCACATGAAGCTGCTCATCATTTGTTTGGTGTCTTCTGAGCTTCTTGAATTGGCAAAACTTATGAACGAGCAGTACACAGCAATCCACGCACACCATTTAAGCTGCCAAAGGAACACAAAAGCAATTATTCTGATCATGTTTTAATCACATACAATGAAACAATAAAGATCAGCCATGTGCTGTTGTCTGTAAACAAAGGTGTTTATGCAGGTAAGGGTGAGGTCACCTTGAGCATCAAGCCACACATACTGAAGATCATGCCCAGCAGGTTCATGTAATCCGGTGTAGGGTCTTCCAATGTGGGGTTCGTTTCTGTGTTGGGAGGCTTGTAGCTGTAAAGCGAATACGTGGTTTTATTAATATTGTTGCTTTCAATAGCAACACGTTTCCTACTTTTTTACGAAAAGCTTGTGACCCAAGCAATAAGCGATGGATAAAAAAAGCTAACGTGTATATAGCAGTAATAAAAATGAGCACATAAGAAAACACTGTAAACAAAGTGTACTACACAAATTGTATAGACGTAACGTTACTATTAAACTAATGTGAAAATAATTAGTATTTAAGGTTGCTAATGAATGCAATCAGATATATCAAAGAAAATGTTCTCTAATCTCCTTCAAACCTTTAGCCAAACTGGTGCTAACCGTGATGCTAAAGACAGTCAATGAAAAACGCTTACTTGAATCTTTTTCACTTCAAACTGCAAACGTAGAAACGCTACTTACCGAAATATTTTGTTAGGCCTTCTTGGATCTGCCATGTTGTTCATGGTTAAACTTTAAAACCCAATAACAGAAAAAAATATATATATTTGTAGGTCTTAAGAGAACAACACGCCAGCAAACAACTGACCCGTAAATCCTGACTCTGCTACCAGCCTGCTGTTGGGTTTAATGTACGCGGTTCACTGGAACCCCCAGCGGCAAGGAGTATATTTATAGACGTTAACGGAGAGAAATCTGCATTAAATTTAGATAAAAAATTATGTATTTATCGGATTCCTAGTGTTACACTTAAAACTGTAATAAAAACGCAATTTATTGTCATTGTTAAACAGCCATGAAAATTCAAGGTGTAATATACAATATGTGTTTTTATGTAGCCTAGCCTACATTTAAAAAAATAAAATAGAAATGTATTAGTATAAATTAAATCTAATCACGGTTTATTAAAACTCAAAATACAAAAATAACTAAATTATTTATTAACACGTGTTTATTACTAGAATACGTGGATAATGCATGCATAATTATTGTATTATTTATACAAACATGACCAAAAAAACCACAATCTTGTTAGTTAGTTAATAGACAGTTCTTTACTCATGATTAGTGACCACTGACAGAAGCAGATGAGGTATTTGTGCTTCATGATGCTGCCATTAATAACCTTTGTATAAAGAACCACCTTCAGACAAGAATTCTGAATCCTGCTGTAGGAAATTAGTCCAGTCCAGTCATTTTTCTCTTATCTTGCATGTAATGTACTGCGTCTTGGGTGAAATGTATTCTGTTCATCTGTGATTGAGCCGAAAAGTGTCACTGGTTATCTGATGACCAAAGTCTTTATGAAGTCTCCTCTTCTGAAATAACAGGTGCTTCATTCATCATCACGTTGAGCTCGGCCTCAATTGGAGATGTGGACACCAGTGTGTGTCTGGAAAAAATGTGTCCTCGGTATATTAGATGGTTGTGAAAAGTATGAATCAATGTTTTTATGTATCTTTCTTTACGTTTAGTACCACACCTTCCTTCTTCCACATCCAGAACATACTCTGGAAGATTAACATTTGTGGTCTCGGGCAGCAAGAACACCACACATCCACTAAGAACAGCAGTGCCAGCAAACACTACAGAGGGTGCATACTGCCACATATCCTCCAATAACATGACCATAGGAGCCAGAGAACTTCCTAAACGGGCTATAAAAGAGGTGTAGCCCAGGCCGCACTGCCTAAAAGACATCAGCAAAACAGTGCCATCTCTTGGTTGTAAGCAAAGATATCAAGGAATTAATTTTGTAACAGGAAATTTTGTAAGGTCATATTTTATAAAACAGTTTGCATCAAGTGAAATTGAAATTGAAAGTACCTGCCTATTATTTTACTATATTAAAAATTACCGTAGTACAGTAGGGTAGAGCTCGGAGGTGTACAGGTAAGCAATGGTAAAGGCTACCTCGGAAAATCCCTTTCCAATAATTGCAATTCCTGTCCGCAAAGCAGAAAAATCTAAGGACGACACACACGCACACACACACACACACACACACACACACACACACACACACACACACACACACACACACACACACACACACACACACACACACACACACACACACACACACAAAACAACACATTGTAAACCTTTAATAATAGAAATATTTCTAGAATCTACTTATTTTGAATTAGTTAAAGCAGATTTGATGTATCAGTATCAGTTACTGTTGATAGTCGGAATAGTTCTGTTGATCAAAACCTAAAGTGCAGTTATTGAGAACCTACTAGTTGGAATGATGCTGTTTAGTCCTATCAGAGATCCTGCTATTATGAGAGACCACGCCTGTCCATTTCTTCTTCCAATTCGATCCAGAACAAAGTATGTCCCAACTTTAGCCGGTATTTCAATGACTCCATAGACAAACTGTGTTAGATAAATGTTCAGACCAAACCCCGTGATGTTGAAGCTGATCCCATAGTAGGTAAAAGAAACAGCAAACCTGCAGATTCATCACATTGGCAAATATTAAAAACTGAATAATGTTGTAGAGAACATGACAACATTTTCCAACATACCAAAAAATCCCAGAGCATATGACAATCTTCCTTAGTTTTGGTGTCTTAACTAAATCAAGGTAGGAATGACTCTTGGTGTCCTCAGAAATGGTTACCTTCTTAAGAGTCTACATAGATTAAAAAGAAACATTTAAATAGGTCAAATTCTTATTGGTCATCTCATCAGTCCATCATTCCTTACCAAAGTGTCAAGTTTTTCCATGTAACGGATCTTTCCATTCATCTTAGCACACTTGATCAGATACTTCTGTGCCTCCTCTACCTTTCCATTCGCCAGCAACCATCTTGCAGACTCAGGAATCCACCTTCGTAGATCAGTTGCATAGGGGAAATGTTACTATTTGCATTTTTCTCAGTGGAATTTTGATTTTAGATTTAATTAAATACATTTGGAAAATGGATATCTGACCCTGCCAGTTTTCCCCAGCATATTGTTTTGTTTTGCAATCTATAGATTGTACACATCTTTCAGGGTCTAATAAGCACTAGTTAACTGCAGTTCCACTACCTACCACCAGGCAATAATGCCGAGAATGCAGGGTGACGTCACCACCAGGATGAGGTGCCTCCAGTCTCTGATGAGATATGCCAGAAGAGCCAGTAACATATTCCCAACACTCCACCCCAGACTGATGATGGTACCCGTAAAAGTACGATGTTTAACATCTGTCCACTCAACACCTGGGGAGAATAGCCTACATATTGACTATAATACATTATTATAATCTGAAAAAACGACATCATAATATTTTAACATTTTATAATTGCCTACGAATAAATGTAAAATATCTATTTAATTCTTAAAGACATGACAACAGCTTACAAAGTGACACTGTGGTAAAAATCATCCCTGTCAGGGCCACACCACACAAGGTTCTTGTTATGGCGAACATTACGTAAGATGTAGAAAAAGCCTCCAAGAATCCAAAAATTGTACTGGCCACAAAAGACACCTGAATTATAGGCCTACGTCCAAACCTGTAGAGTGAATTTAAAGACAAATTTAACCTTAAAGAATATTAAAACAGTTTATAAGAAAAAAACTTTTTATCACATGCCAATGGCCTTGCCCTTTACTTTGATAGCCAGATAACTGATCTATTCCATGACAAATAGTGTGTAAATTAATATATTTGAGCCCTTTTCCGGATAATTCTTCATGTATAGGCAACTATGCAGAGCGAATCAAGGAAAACAAATCGTGTTTTAAATGCGGACATGTGATTTGTGAAACTAAGGAGAGACTTTAAAAACGTTTCTGTTGCGAATCCATGTGATCTGCTTTCAGCCTGAGGCATCTCTACCATGGTAATGCTAAAAAAGACTGAAATAATAGAAACGAAAAATGACATGGAAGTAATCATTTAAAAAAAGACAGCATACTTATCTGCCAACTGGCCAAAAATGACAGCACCTAAAGTTACTCCAAGGAAGAAAAATGTGGCGAGTGCTTGGTTTAACTTTTTGTCGTCACATACCAGATCCCACTAAAACAAGAAATCGCACCGAAACAAAAAATGAAGTTAATGTGTTTGCACAATGCTGACTTTTCATATCTGTAACACATTTGATAATTAATATACAGCAGGTGATGGCTGTCGTGAAAGTGAAACTGTGACCATCAGATATACAATATACAATACTTGTATAAAATGTATTTGAATATACAGTAATACACTTTTCCGAAGATTTAAAACAGAGGAAAAAGACATCTTACTTCACTGGCTGTTGTTGAGGTGAACTGTGATCGGTCATACACCCATCCATGCTGGCATGGCACCGACACATTTGACCGGTTGCCGTACAGGTTGGTGAGGTCACCGTCAGGGTCAAAGCCCATAGGTAGGGGATACATCTTGCAGGAGCTATAAGAGCCATCTGTATTAAGCGGGATGCCAAGAGCCAAAATCTGCGAGACTGCAGGATTTTCCTTTTCCGTGCCACCTGCGTAGCTGTCCTCCAAGTAGGGCAGAGCACAGTGATGGGGTGGCACACCTGAGATAAAATTGTGGAGAAGGAAGTGCAACGGAAGAATGATCCGCGGGAGCCACAGAATGGAGAGAAGCAGGAATTGGAATTTTTTGAAGCCACCAACTTCATCTAGGATGTCCTCAAACCTCATTGTTCAAAGAAAAAAGAGCAACCGAGTAGACGTGAAGGAGAAAAGCGTGCTAGTCACCCATCAGAATCGTGATCGTCTGAATGAAATTTGCCCTGAGATCAGCGAGGACAGCCTGGTTAAGTCTGCAGTTAACAGCGAGCAGAAGGTTCTCTGATGAGGTTTGCAATGCTGCATTACGCTATCAAAACTCTGTTGCCGGTCAGACTTTTTATGGTCTGTATGAGATACAATAACATCTTTGTCTCAGTGTTTCAAAGTTCATAATCGCTCACCTGACCTAGTGAGAGAAAATACATTGGTTTCACGATGGCCTTTGACCAAAGAATTTGGCAATTTGGGACTTTAAACAAATAAAAAATAAAAAAAGAAGAAAATACTGTAAACCGACCGAATGTGCTAAATATTTACAGTTCATTATTTTGTTAGCAAATATATTATGTATTTTATGTGTCATTTATTTTTCATTTTCTTATCTGTTTTTACGTGGTTATGTATGAAGAATGAATGGTTTTAGGTTGTAATTTCATGGTGGATAGAGAGTACCATACTCTCTTTGTTTAAATATGCTCACATGCATGCGTTTAGCAGCAGTCCCTGCAGGGAAAAAGTTGTAGGTCATAATAAAAACAGTATTTAAGGTGACTTAAAATGGTCACTTTGTTACATGTTCACGTTTTTTACAAGCCTTTATAACTGAACCGTGTTAATGCATTTGTCTCTCTAGTTTTAAAGGGACAGTTCACCCAAAAACACAAATTCTGTCATAATTTACTCATCTTTGAGTTGTTCCAAATCTGTATACATTTCTTTGTTCTGATGAACACAGAGACAGATATTTGGAAGAATGCTTGTAACCAAACAGTTCTTGGACCCCATTGACTACCATAGTAGGAAAAATTACTATATAATTTTTTGTGAGATATTTTTGTAGGACAGCAAAAAGTTCTGGGGCACTTTTGACTACCATTGTCATTTTCCTACTATGGTAGTCAATGGGGTCCAAGAACTGTTTGGTTATAAGCATTCTTTCAAATACCTTTGTGTTCATCAGAACAAAGAAATGTATACAGATTTGGAACAACTCAAAGATGAGTAAATGATGACAAAATTTGTATTTTTGGGTGAACTGTTCCCTTAAATGCAATATGTAATAAAACAGAAATAAAACAACACATGATTAAAAGACGTTTAATCACTTTTATGCTCTTCGTTCTGTCAAAAATCTGAAATAACATCTCACCATTTTAATAAGAGTTGGGAAATCATTTCGAAACATGTATTGACAATAATTAATAACATGTGACTTCGGCCATGCTCAGAAAATGAACCTGCAGTAAATATTCTCAAATACTTTGCCATTTCGTTTGCCTGATAAAAATAAAGACGTCTCTGCAATAAATACTGAAAAGAATATGTACAAGCATACAGCGGTATTCAAATACTTGAAAACAAGCTAAATACAATGCATGCCCATTGTCACAAGGTTTACAAAGAGTGCCCAGCTGCAGACCAAAGGATGATTGTGCACTTTTATCCATGGATATGTGGTAGATATTATAATGTTTAGTGTGCCTAGTGGTTTATAATGTTTTGTGCTGACTAAATACACATGTAATATACGTTGATGATTGTTTCAGCTGTAAATAATTTCCCATGGCAGCTAACAAATGATCAAATACATATTTATGCACAACAGAACAGCACGTAAACAGTATAGCACCGTGTTAGCTAAACGCAACATTACCTCTATTGTGTTCCTTGAAACTTTCAGCATGATGAAATAGTACGGCATTAAATTATTAGTGCAGAATCCAGAACTGGAACAAGCCATTCACCGAATAGGAAGAACATGAAATAAATTACAATGTTCATTTTGGTCTTTAGTGTAGATCATAGTTTTGAGGCAACGTGTTCAAGTCATTTAGAAATGGTAATTCCAGTAAACAGCAGTCACAGTGTTTTATCTGGCTGCAGCTGTGTGGTTGCTTGTGCTTTCTTCCCGGTTAGCGGGAGCGGCGTTCTTCAACAGAGCAGAAGCTTTGGTTCGATTCCTGACGGGTGCATTGGTGGATTGTTGGGGGCAAGACGTAGTCCTAGACTTCAGCGGGATCTCCACAGTGGCTCGGAGAGCAAACGGCTGCTTGCGGGACTCGCTGCCAGTGGTCCTCAGGGGTGGCCTGTGTGGGGAGGGGCTCGCCATGCGGCTGCTGGAGAAAGTGCAGTTTGCTGTGCTTAAGCTGCGACGGGATGATGCAGGAATAGAGGAGAGAGGCATGCGGTTACTTCCAGTTGGCACGGTGGAGCGGGACAGTGATGATTTTGATCTTGTGTGAAGTGGCGGAGCAGCTGACTCGGCTTTTGGGCTGAGGATGATAAAAAAGATATTTCATTGATCACTTTATATTGCAAACATTTATGCACACACACATTTTTCATATATATTGTACACATTCACACTGCTGTTCAAAAGTTTAGAGTCGCTTAACTCCGATGTTTTTCATGATATAAACCTTTTGAGCTTAAGGCTGTCTGAATTAATGTCTGATTTTTCAAATTAGTTATATAGACAACAACATACTTTTGCCACCATATTTCATTACAGAATATATTTCTGCAAATGTTACTTAAAGGACATTTTTATTGCTAAGAGGTTTCCATTTTATAGATAGTGTAGTGTAGTTCTCAGTTGTCTTTAAGTATGAACTTGTTTCTCCAAAAACAGAAATAAATATAGAAACAAATGAGACGTGTTAAAATACATTAAGATTATGGATTATATTGTATGGGTTAAATAATCTGAATACGGGCAAATCTGATATTTGAGTTCATATTGGAGTTCAAATTAATATTTATTCATATCTTCATCAATATAGATTTTTGATTGAAGCCCTGCCTGAGTTCAGACACTGTTGAGACCTTATCTGAACCTCTAATACAGACATTTGTATAATTTCTGGGTATTTTTCCTAGGAGAAAAATTGGAGACATAAGCAGAAATTTCTATTTCCTTTCCATTTAACCTAATCGATGTATAAGAGAAATAAATGAAAAAATAAAGAGATCTGTCTCATGAGTAGACAGCCGGTAAGATCCTTAAATGTAAGTCTTAATAGTTTTTAATTTATTTATTTCTGAAGTTACATTTATGACAGTTTGTAATTTATTCTGAAATAAAAAAGTTTTATTAATTTCAACCCAGCATGGGGTCAAAAAAAGACAATAGTTAAAAAACTAACAAATGTTTATAATTGACCAAAGAAATGATTCAAGTAAGTAATATAAAATGAAAGACTTACCCATCTCTTGACTTTTGTCCTACTACTGCAGTATTAGCCTCGGGTAGAACAACAATTCCAGAACCTGCGACTGCTAGTTTACTTGAAGGCCTCCTTATTGGAGTGACAGGTCTGGGTATCCTGCTGTGCCATCCTGTCACATTCTTTTCCTCAGCTTCTTTCTTCAGCTTGTTGAGTGTCTCATCAGATTCATGAATATCCTCCTCTGAGCCTGTGATAGAAAGAGTCTCTGAAGCTCTCTTGGGCTCATCTCCAGAAGACAATGAGGATGACGTCCTAGAATTCAACCTGTTCCAGCGACCCCGTCTCTGTCGTTCCACAGCCTCCCGGGCCAGGTCCTGCTGCATGGCTCTTCTTCGCAGTCGCTCTCTGGTGGACAGGGATTGCTCAGTTCCCTGGTCTTCTTCCGAGGCCAGGATTGGTATTCGGCTCTTGCTCCTTGTCCGTGGACGTGCTGAAAGCTTTAGACTGGCTGCTGGCTTCTCGTGAATGTCTTCTTGGGGTTGTTCTTCCTGTTTTCCATCAGAATCTTGTTGGATGGGTTCCTTTGTGTCATGAGAGACAGGAGCTATAAGATTGTCAGAAGTCTCATTTGGCAAAGATTCACCCACAACGTTGAGCATCTGAGGCTCTTCTGTAGGTGTCTGAGATGTGACTTTCTCATCTTGCTTTTGAGATAGTAAAGATCTGTCTGTGATCTGTTTTGTCTGTGTTGAGCCTTCAACTTTCTCAGGAATCATTGAACTTTCAGGGTCACCTTCCCTCACCTGTGCGCTACTGGAAGACATAATATTCAGATGGGTCGTCTCAGCAATGTGTATGAAAGTGCGCTCCACTTTTGACAAAGGGGGTGATGGAATCGAGGCTGAAGCCATTGCGGTTGTTGAGATGGTTATCACAGGTTTAGAAGTCTGTAGGGACGGATCGACCTGCTTTACGTCCTCCTCTAGTCGACCAACTTTATCCGACTGTTCATTTTGAGGAGCATCAGAAGCTGCCATGCCCTGCTCCATCTCATTCCCATTCATAGTATTCGGAGACTTCTTCACGTCTCCCGGAGAAAACAAAACAAGGGTCTTAGAGACGTCCTCTTGGTCAGGATCTATATCGGCCACCGAGCCCAGTTCTTTCGGCCCCTCGGCTACTAAAGTGAACGGAGCACCGTCTTGACTTCGTTCGGTACTCTTTTCGCTCGCCCCGCTGCTGGACTCACTTTTTGTGACATCATCATCTCGAGGTCCTTCGTCTTGCGTGTCTGGTGGGGTCGCAGTGAAGGCCCGGCGCTGATGCAGGCTTCCTGTAAGCATGACGGTGAGGAAGTCGGCTCTCTTAGCCTGGAGTCTGGGAAGGATATGGAACATTTCTTTCTCTGATGATGGAGACTTGGTCCTGTAGTCAGTAGGTGACAGTAAAGGCTCACTCGGAGAAGAAGCCTGAAAGACAACATGCAGATGAAAGTTATTCTGGCCTTGAAATACTTGCTGTATGATTAAAACAATTTCAGGACAAACTTGTATTGAAAGCTTCTATAAAAAACGAAATTTTAATCTTTTTGCCTAAATAATAATAAATATGTCGTTTTGAATTTCAAAATTTATATTTTTCCTCCAATTTATTTAAGCAAATAATTCAATTACAGCCACAGCTTATTTTATTTTTGAAACAGTTTAATTTTATTTAAATTGTACACAAGCTTTTCAAGATTGTCTAGATTACATACATAAAAAAGGCACAAAAATGTGTTAAAGAATTTTCCCTTTTACAGCAGCCAGTCAGATTTTGCTTTTTTCAAGTGTATCTCAACATATAGGTTTTCTATACAATAAATACAGACTAAAACCAATCAGATAACATGCTTTCACATATACAGGATTAATTCAATTGCTCTTTCTTAGATATATATGTACATATACCTATATTCCATTAAAAAACATTTAAAATACATGCTTTAATTGGAAATATTACAAGCAACCTGTACAGTTATACTGTCATAGAAAAGAGAATATGCTTATTGTACATCTAACAGATCATAGCCCATTTATTTTACATAGCAATACCAGACCTCCACTGTAAGCTACTTGCCTGGTTAAATAAAGAAAAAAGGAAATCCTCCGCAACCTATTTTACATGTTTAAAGCTGTTACCACTAACATGTGGTTGTTGCTCATAGCAAACATATTGAATACTGGTATTATGATCAGAAGTCAGAAGGGCTTGTATAAGCTCCTCTATAAGGACTCATCTGATGGTCTGTGTACATTGTCGCTTTTCAACGGTTTGTATCAACATGTATAGAGTTCATTGTATATTCTGAAGCTTCTCACAGCACCGAGCTAAGATTAGCACTACCTACAGGCAGGATTATGTTTCATGTCCTAGATCTTTCAATGTTTGTCTATGAGCTATCCAATCTTCCCAAAATACAGAATGACCCTGCAGTCAGCAAAAGATTTATACAACATGCACATATCTATGTTACAGCACTTTTCTTCATATAAAAGGTGATAGTGTACCAACGGCTTTGTGTACAAGCATGAAGTAAAACTCATTTGCATCACATGCAGATGTTACGTAAATAAAGTTTTGCAAATCTTGTAAACAGTACAGTGTGTATTATTTTATAGAAACAGTGTTCAAAAACATATGGGACATGTTAACATTTTGTAATGCAAAGATCAATGATTGCAGATGGATGATGCTTTAGAATTTAAATGCAAATGTGTATATTGTGCGGAAGTGTTAGGTAACAAAAAAAGAAAATATTATAATATAATATTTCAATTAAAGAGAGAACCTGCTGTGTTAAACCAGTGTGTAACTCAATGATCAACACACAATCCACAGGAACAAAATGGCCTAATAAACAATACTGTACAGAATTGTTTTACATTATAATTTCTTCAACAGACATTTGTCATGCAAACAGTGTTAGAAGGTTTCAATTTTTTGTCTTTCCCGCATTTTCCATTAACATTGGTGTCAATTACTGTTAAAATCATTGATATAAAGCAGACCAAAGCAGATGTGCAAAACAAGTGCAACAGTAGCAGCCTGTTTGTGTATATAAACAGTACATTCATGTGAGAAGCCATGGCTGTGACAGTACCAGAAACCTTTTAAAAACAGTCATTTAAAAACTCATTTCAATATTTCATTTATTAAACTGTCCTGATGACATGAGCATTTGATTTTTACTTTATTATTTATTCATTTCCATTTAACACAGCGAATGTAAACACGTTGTTTCCAAAATATAAGGGGATTAAAAAAATATAGACACAAAATAAAATAACAATGTCTTCCAAAATCAAAGTGATCATTTCATCTGCTTTTGTGATGCGAGAATAAATACATTAAATGCAAATAAATGCAACGTGCACGATTCAATTATTCTTTTCGTTTTACATTGACCTGCTACTACAATAACACTGCAATGTTACAAGAGTCATGTTACTTCCAAAGGCTTACTTTGTGTGAAACAACTTAAACCACTTACATCCAGATTTCTCACCAAGACCATTAAACTAAGATGTATTTATAGCTAACAAACCACGTGTTTCTAATGCACATCATATTTTATAGAATGTGCCCTTGTTGTCAATTTTGCGGGAAACAGTGATGAATATTAAATGACAAAAGTGTACAACTTTCCTATCTCAGAGTTTCGATGGATTTCTTGTCTTGTATTCAATAGTACAAATATCTAAAAAGTCTTAAATCAACATACATTGACTTGACAAAGAAAGTAAGATAGTTAGTCTTGTATTGTGAAAGAATATTTAAGAATTAAGCCAAAAAAAGAAAAAACAAATCTGTAAATGGAGTAATAAAAATGGTGTTATTTATTTATATTACCACATTTTGTCTGTTTTAAACAAACATATTATTTTATTATTTACTAAATAAACTAAATATAAAAAGACTAAATCTTAGGTCATTTTCCTTGTCATGTAAATGTATCTTGATTTCAGAATTTGTATTTATATATATATATATATACTAGTGACAACAAGTCTCAATTCAAAACCACTATTCAAATCTTATTGCATTCATTTATATTTTTCTTTCACATCGCCAAGGTAACCTCTATGGCTCCAATTCAGTGTCCTTTGTAAAGTGCAATAGTGAGATACAGTACTCAAAGGACTCTACAGCAGTCTCATACACACACACGCTGGGAGTTTTTGCTACTCAAGAACACACAGCACAGAATTCTGTGCATCTAACCCCAAGCAGACACTACACTAGGAGGTATTCAATGAGATATAATGCTTCAAGCTCTACATGGATAAATATCTCAATATAAATGATCATACGGAAGCTTTATCATAACTTTCTAAATACAAAAAAATGAAAGACGTGAGAGGATAATGCAAGTTCTGTAGGAGGAAACTGCTTTCTTTTTGCTTATGCTTACTTTGTGGCTATATTAAATGGATAGTTCACCCAAAAATGAAAATTCTGTCATCATTTATACACCTTTGAGTTGTTCCAAATCTGTATGAATTCCTTTGTTCTGATGAACACAGAGAAAGATATTTGGAAGAATGCTTAAAACCAAACAGTTCTTGGACCCCATTGACTACCATAGTAGGAAAAACTACTTCATAATATTTTTTATTTTGTTGAACACAAAATGAGATATTTTGAAGACTGTAGGAAAAGTTCTGCACTACCATTGTAATTTTTCCTACTATGGTAGTTAATAGTGGCCAAGAACTGTTTGGTTACAAGCATTCTTTCAAATATATTATTCTGTTTTCAACCAAACAAAGAAATGTATACAGATTTGCAACAACTAGAGTGAGTAATTTACGACAGAATTTTCATTTTTGGGTGAACTATCCCTTTAATTTTCCCAAAATCAATGTAGTGGTCTAGGTTGTATAATATCTAGCATGCCTCTCATTGGTTATACAAGTACTGACATAATTTTTCCCTTTTGATCCTACGGTTCCACTTGAAACACTTTCATTGAACTTGCATAACATTTCATTTGTGAAACAAAGCACCGTTCGAGCGTGGAAAATGTTGTGAAAACTCAGTGTATGCAACATTACAGACTGTGAATTCTGGCTCAGAATGTGGTTGACATCTAAAAGTGTCAGACAAATAAAAGCGTAGAAAATTCGTACAGACACTTTTCCATGTAATGTTTGTATGGAAGACAATGAAATAACTTGCATATTAAAGGCAACGGGTCACTTCAGTGAAGAAAAGCGATCGGCCGTGTCTCAGAGTGACCCCAGCTGCGATGCAAAAATGCAATACACATGCGACTGAGGTAACACTGTAAGATACTTAAAGCACCATTTGAGGATCCTCAGCTGCCACAAAGGCAAAACCCTTTAAAAAAAAAAAACCTCAAAGCACCTTTTAAGCAGGTTTCTTACATGGTTCTGCCAGGGTTAAGCTGAGGAAGCTCAAATGCCTTGTACGTCTTTCACTTTTTTGCAGACACACAACAGCTAATAAAGAGAATTTGGCAAACTGCTTTCACATTTTAAAAGTTTGCAATATCCTCCGTGATCTTCAGAGCTTCATGTCAGCGTGACTGAATTGACTAAAGCATTCGTTCATGACACAAAAAGTGCAAGATATGAACAGTAAAAGCTTGGCATTCCATTTTAAACACGCCATTCCAATTCTTACAGCCCTCTACAATTTATTGCATCAGAAAAGATTAAATCTCCCCTAAAAACAACCATTAGAAGTCTATCACATCGGTGTGTGAGAAGAGATTACAGAAGGGATGACGACAGCTTTCCTCAGCTGTTTTTGTTCATCAGTTTGGCCAGCATTTGCTGGAGCTGCAGCCGGGACACGTTAAGCATGGAGTGCCGGCTACGGGGACTTCCAGGAGCCTGCAGGGGAGGGTGACGTCTCGAGCCCGACCGCATGTTGGCGTGAGCGGGGCTGCTCTCGGCCGAACGGCTGCGTTGGATGAAGGATCCTCCGGCGTGAGGGTACTGCTCCGTCTCCAACGTGGACGAGGAGAAGACGTAGGAAGCGAGACGTCGGAGCTGGTTGGAGCGAGGACCCGAGTGTGGCCGGTCATCGTCCGACTGAAAAAAAAAGCAGAAAGAGCGTGCGCTGAAGTTAAGCGAGCCGAGCGAAGGATTTGTATTTGTAACATTAAAGGCATCTCCCCAGTCGCATGCAGTGAGAAGAACGCCAAACACTCAGGAAAGAGAGGAACGGTCTCTTTCGGTACACAGACCTACAATGGGTTGCCTGGAAACAAGTTTTCACAAGAGACAAAGCTTAAAGAGATATTTGCTTTTTGATTTTGGTTGGGCAGCCAACATTGAGAGCCTCTTTATTCCTCGGAGGCTGTTTGTTTGATGTAGATCCACCTCTTGAAATACACCATATGTGCCCATGTGCCAGACAATGAGCCGGGAGAATCGGACATAAAATGACACTTTTATTTTAGTTTCGGTATCATCGGAAAAGCGTTGCCGTAAATGCGGACGACTAAAACAAATGATTCAACAGGCATACGGACACAAACACACATGGATAAAAATGGGGCAATATGGATAAAACGATGACAAACAGAAGAAAAATAAAGAAATCAATGAGAGCAAGATCATAAAACAGGTACAGAAGGGACTAGCCTAAACTGTGCTTACCGCAAACATTCTTTCGCTCTTCTTTTGCGGCTCCAGCGGCAGCCTTCGTATTTTCTCCGTGGGTGAAATCAACGTGTCATACTGTACGTGATTTTGAGCGAAAAGCATTTAAAAGGTGAAGACTGCTGGGAAAATGAGCATCCTCATCTGTTTTTTGAGGTTTTGGCTATTATACAAAAGAGACAATCCCGCAATCTCAGTTCAGCTTGGAAATAAGGTGACTGTGTTGACATATAAGGGGAACCTGATACTTGCCCCGCAAAGAATAGTTCACTTTTTGTGTGTTTTACTACAGTGTGTTTCCTTTTGGGTAACTTTGAAGGTTAGATAAAAGATAAGGGTCTAAGTATTTGGCTCACCCTATTAGATATTTCACTAGATGAAATTTTTACATACATTTCGTTTTCTGGACTATGAGAGATGACAAACATTAAAATATGACAATGAATAACTGTAATGTGAGTTAGTGCAGAATTGTACTGTAAGGTTTAGTGCTGAGCATCTTAAAAAGGAAGTTTAGTCAATGTTTAAAACGCTCAGCAGTAAACCCTTCACTTTCAACAACTTCATCAATTACACAAACACACAGTATCGAAAAGAGTCCCTTAAAACAAAAAAAGAGCAACATTTTGATATTTTCTAATGAACAATATAAAAAGTCTGGCCTTGTGTCCCACTCTTGGATCAAGAATATATATATTTATTGTTTAATAAAAACTTCAGAACCGACAACACGACACATGTTTTAAAGGTGTAACTATCTAATAATCTGATCGGTAAAGAAATTTAAGTTTGCAGCTAAATACAGATATCTCTCTTTTTCTGAGCACTTAAAGAGACAGTTCACCCAAAAATACCTACAATTCCTTCAATATTATTCACCCTCAAGTCACTTCCAACCTGTATGACTTTCTTTCTTCTGCACAACACAAAAGAAAATATTTTAAAGTTATGTTGGTAACCAAACAACATTAGCCCCAATTGACATTTCTCAAAATATCTTCGAGTTCCACAGAAGAAAACAAAAAGAGTCATATATAGGTTTTGAATGACATGAGCGTGAATAAATGATGACAGAATTTAGATTTTTGGGTGAGCTGTTCCTTTAATTCCATTCTGTACAGAGTTTGTCATCTAGGAGGGTGCCGACTGCATTCCAAAACCAAATACAACAAATCGTCTCCCAAACAAACAACCACTAACAAACAAGAGTCATTATTTTAGCAAATCATGTGAAAACTAAAAGTCTGATGGTCAGAAAAGAAGAGATGAGGCATGGGTCTGAGTGTCAGACAGTGAATTAAAGACAGAGTGACAGGCTGAAAGAGCAGAGAGAAAGAGAGAGAGAGAGAGAGAGCGAGAGAGGAAAATATAAGCACACAACCTTGCAAAAAGTGGAGAAGACAATAGCACAGCCCCATTTAAAGCACTAAATTTTAGATTCATAAAACATTCACTATTTATAACACCTAATCTAAATATAGTTTTAAGGATAAGACCATGAAAGCATTTCTTCTTTGCTTCTTAAGTGTGATGTAAACAAATGTGATGTTTCTGAGTCAAAAGAAAATGTTGATGTCAAGAAGAAACATTTCCCACCATTATTATTTGAAATCTCATTTTCCTCCAAACCACCACAAAATTCCAGCTTTGATCTTACCTGTCTCTGAGGTCCGTTGGGGTCTGACTCCCGTCGCCGTGGCCGTCCGGAGGGCAGCGAGTGACAAGGTGACTGTACCGGGCTCTCCGCTGATGTCGATTGCCCTTTTCCGCTCCTCCTGGACACCTCCTCTTCCGTAAGAGGAAGCATGCCTCGTGTAGTCCGGTCGCCATATGACAGTTTGGGTCTGACCGACGGATCCACCCCCCTGTGTCTCCTCCGCTCTTCTCCTTCCTCCAGAGGGCGTAATTCCTCCGGTTCCTCATCTGTTGTGCCGGATGTGGTGGGTTCGGCACCCGGGATGTGGTGGAAGTCTCTTAGCTCTGTTTCTTTGTCTATTATAACCCACTCTTTGCTGTCAAAGTCCTCCTCTTCCGCGAGCGGGACAGAGCGAATGAAGGCGTTGCTGTGGGCTTCCTGATCAACGGCACGGCAGCCATCGACGGACAGCATCTGAGCGGGCTGGGAGGAGTAAAGGTGTCGAGAGGGAGAACCCAGGATGTCCATTCTGAAAAAGGATAAAGTCGAAAGAATTTATTTTGATGTATGATACAAAATGCATGCACAAGAATATAAATATATAAGAAAATAAACATTTGGGTTGCATTATATCTACCTCAATATTTATCAAATATATAAAAATTCAGACCCACCGTTGCCCGTAACCATCTCGTCCATCAGCCACAGACATACGTTCCGATTCAGGACTGTTGACCCTTCGGTACCTGAGCGAGTGCAAATGCACACCTGGAGAGTCCAGAGCTCCTCCTCCTCTTTGTGGTGACACAGGACACACCCCTCGATTGCTGTCTTCCTCTTGACCTCCCTGAAACATATACCAGACTGAGTAACACTGAATGATCATTTAAAACATTTATAAAAATATCTTTATTGTGATGTCTAGTTTCTCAGTTTTTTTCATTTTAATGTGGCATTAAACTTAATGACAATGACATTAAACTTAAGTGAAGGGAACCTTTCCGATGTTAATCCTGAGTTTGTTGCGGTTAAAATCTGTCTCTTCCCATCCATCTGCATCTGTGGGCAATTGGCTGCCATCAGCTAGCCGTCCAGAGGGAATGGGGGGAGCATTTTCCTGGTCGCTCAGGTGCTCGTCCTGCACGACATCATCTGTGTTCTCCCTCTGAAGGTCACCTGGCATCAGCGTCACATTTATGACCCTAAGGGATCAATATTAATTTAAAAATAAAGCTGACCTTAAATGACCTTGCAAAATGTCTATTTAGAACTGAACTGTGTCCAACTGGGCTGTTATCCATCGAAGGTTAGTTTTCATCTTTTCTGTTCACTACAAGATGCATTTAAAGATTCAGTTTTCCAATTTCAAATGACTTTCTTCGATCTCAATCAATTCAACCGAATTCCATTATGTAAGTGAACTTCTGGCTCAACCAATGGCATGTATTTGGGGCGAGACGAAAGAGAAATCTGAGTAGTTAAATAAAATATACCACACGTTTCCTATGGTGTGACAGCCAAAATGTGGGAGAAAAAAACAACAACAATGAAGATCAATCTCTCTTATGCTATTTTGTCTTATGCTATTTTATCAATAAGGAAAACTTGAGTGAGACAAGAGCAGCTTTTGGAGTGTTTATAAAACCTGAAAACCATTATCATTTTTGCAATTTCATGTTGTGCGGCAAAAACGACACACTTCACCTTTGAAGAGCATTTTATGTAAATGCCACCCAGTGCTTTGCAAAAAAGCATCAGAGGGAAACTCTGTTAAAAGTCATCAGCCTTTTTCTTCATCGTGGTAAAATGTATTTCATATCCTGGAGCAATACAACAGCTCTGCTTTTCTACAACTGCAATAAACTAAAAGGTAGTGACATTTCCAGCCAAAGTAAGCTCTCTCCTCCCTGAAGATACAAACATACTGCAAACTAGTATTTACCTTGTGACAAACACACCAGTTTGAAAACTCCTTTTCTGGTGTATGAGACTGTATGCTTGCCTCATATCCATCTGTACAGCTGTGATGTGACAAGCATGCAGGCAGTAATGAAGTCCCCAGATACGCTGTCTGTGAATTAGTGTGAATCTTGTAGCACTCAAGTGTGTGTTAGTGTACATGTGGATCTTTAACACTTCAGAAGAGACAACAAGCTAATCATAAATTATTGTGTAAGAGAGAAAGGAAGCCAAGGAGCAAGACAGACAGGACACTACAAGTGAAATGTTCATGCATGTGATCCTCACCCAACCATAGCTGGTGTAGGCCGTGTGTTTTGTTGCGCTGCAGTCGGTGTGGTGGCGGACATCATGGAGTCCGTCCCAGTTTTCTCCCAATCGTATGGCTCGTTTTCTGTGATGATGCGCTCTTTTATGCTGTTGTCGAACACTGACATAAGGAGCTGAAAGTGAAAAAAAAAAGACACTTTAGAAATGCCTAGCTACATTTGTATGATGAAATATCCATATTATTGTATCCTAATACATACATAGCTTTAGCACAATTAGTCAAAAAATACATTTTGGGGTTACCTGGTAGTCAGGTTTGGTGTAGTAGTCCAGGGCTAAAACATGCTCCAGGAAGACATTAAACTCTGATGGCATGTGTTTCAGTAGCATCCGATGATCATAACGCTCTTTAATCTGACCCACCTGCTCCTAAAGCATGAGTATAACACTGGATTTCAATAATAGTGGTCTGATTTAGAAAAAACAAAACACTTGTAAGCAAAATTCTGAATACCTTGTCCTTGATTTTTCTCCACGGCAGCTGCCCAGCAGCAAATTCAACCAGCATATAAAACAATGACCATAAGTCATCGTGGCGACCCATTTCCTGCAAAACAACAAGCAAACACACAAATGTCATACTATAAATTAGTGTGTACTTGAATATGTTGTTAATAATTAATAAGTAGTAAGAAGGCAATAAAAGGCATCAGTTAAAAGGCGCACTCACTTTGTTTTTATGTGCATTCACAGATGCGTATCGAACTGTTCCTCGAAAGCCTGCAACGGTTCTCGGCTAAAAGAGGAAATGTTTTAGAAAAAGCAAATATTCGACTTTGCTGTAATGCATAATCCCTTTTTTATTCACCACATACATTTGGAGAAAACAAAACAGATCAGACAAAAATCTGAGCATTATCTCATATTATATAGGATCAACAATAGCCGGGAAACACAAAGTACACAATACACACCATTTGAAATAGAATATCACTGTGATTCTGCCAAGGGGCTGAACATAACGTACCATTCTTCCAGAACACTGAACACGCAACGCAAAGGTAAACACCTTGCACACACGTAAATGTCCCTGCGTGTCTGACTTACGCATTGCGTGTGTATCTATCTTTCCCATTGGGAGTCTCTTAAAAACCTGCTCTTGCAGGCAAGACAACATTTTCTTATTAACTAAATGATATGACAGGTAACATCTGTTACAAAACACATACAATTTAATTTGCACATTCGCAATTGCCTTTTGCCATTGCCAATTGTAAAGACAGGCTCTTAAAAAAAAACAATTTCACTCTTATTACCTGAACGTGTTAGTGGCAGATAATCTTATAATAAACATTATAGGAAGAGAAACTTCCTATACTATACTAACTTTTTTGGATTTGAAGCCGAAATAAAATGTGAAATGAATGTAATGTGCTAAACATTTAATTCAACTTATTTATTGCAAATAAATACCGGCTCTATGCTTTGCATGTATATAACTGTTTATAAAAATGCAATTTAAAGAGCAGGTTTTCATTATATGTGACCCTGGACAACAAAACCAGTCTTAAGTGTCAATTCTGAGATTTTTACATCATCTGAAAGCTGAATAAATATATAGTTTGTTAGGATAGGACAATATTTGGTTGAGATATAACTATTAAAAACTCTTTTGTTAATCAGGGGTGCTGTAGCAGGCCGCTGCTAAGAAGAAAAAGGTTTGTTTTAACGCTCTCTTTTGGCTTATCGCTGTAATGACGTTGTGAAGAATAGATGAACCTGAGAGCTAAAATTCTCAGCTTTACATAGATAACAAATTTGAGTGGGTCATTCCCAAAGAGCGGACAGCAGCGAGTGAAGTTTGTAGACATGTTTACGGTGATTTTTGTTCATGACTTTGCTGCATCCACTCACAAAAATAAAGTTGTGATATATTTACGGTACGAAATTTACAAAATATCTTCATGGAACAAGATCTTTACTTAATATCCTAATGATTTTTTTGGCATAAAAGAAAAATCTATAATTTTGACCCATACAATGTATTTTTGGCTATTGTTGCAAATGTTCTCGTGCTACTTAAGACTGGTTTTGTGATCCAGGGCCACATATATTTATTATAAAATGCATATGATAAGTTAGTAAAACATGAAAACTCGATGTAATCACTCACAATGAAAGTCTTTCCATTGGTGAGAGTGTGTGGGGAGAAGGGAACAGATGGAGAAATACGTCAGACATGCACGTCATAAATTTAAACGGCAAAACGAAAACTGCAAAAACAAAACAAGTTGGTCAAGCAAATGAGAAAGCATAAATAATACCAGGCAAGATGATTCCATGCAATGTAATTATGTACTTAAAAAATTTAGTAAAAAATAATGAAGAAAAATGTTATGAAAACATTGACGGTATGATTAAAATATACAGACATCAAGAAATAATAAAACAAGTAAAATTCACCGTCCTAGTTGTATGTATTCCAACAAAGACAACAATTACAGTTCTGCGGATGCATGTAGCTATTAATAATCTTGAAATTAATTATTCATTCATTTATTTATTTATTTCAAAAATGTTCCACATAATGCATGAAAAATCATGCATTGATAAGTGAATAATTTTCTATGGAAAGTTAAATCACTGCCTGTTGTAAATAGAAGTTATGGAGGGCTGGTTTCATCTGCTCGCTGTCTAAACTAAGTTTGCAGGGGAGATACAGCAGACCAAACACTTTAGCACTGCACCATAAAACTGACCAGTTGAGTGAGGAGAATGTATTGACAGACAGAGAAAGAGAGAGAGAGAGAGAGAGAGAGAGAGAGAGAGAGAGAGAGAGAGAGAGAGAGAGAGAGAGAAATACATAGGGAGAGAGAGAGAGAGAGAGATTTTCCTCCCTGAATCAATGAGTGCTGCTAACTCAGCTGTACAGAAAGGAAAGGCAAGAGAGAATGAGGAAGAAATAGAAAGAGAGAGCAAGAGAGAAAATATTACATCCTCTCAGGCCAACCCTGGGGGCATTGCTCACTGATGCATGCAGTCTTATTAAATATTCATATCGCTGCACTAAAACCTGCACGTAGAGAGAAATCGAGAGAAGAACATGTGCGAAATGAAGAGCTCCTTGTGAAGATCTAAAAGAGGAAACAGGCTGCTTGATTCACACAGCTCTGCAAACCTCTCCTGGGTTTCTGCTTTCAGCCGGTCTGCACGCTTACAGTAAATAAAGAGCTTTATTGCTCATATAAATCTCAACCACTTCTTAATAATACCAAATCTTTTTGTTTTATGGTGGTGTTGTAATCAATATTATGCAATGTTAGAAGTATTCATATTGCATTTACACGGCGCTTCGGTTGCCAAACCATAACTGACACTGAGGTCCATTAACAAGTAAATAATTAAACATACATCAAATAAAACAGAAAAAGAAATAAACTGTGACATACTGGTCGGACTTCTCCATTTGTGTTAGTGTACTGTCGTGCGAGCCCAAAATCGAGCATATAACATTTCCTGTATGTTGAAGGTAGTCTTCCCATGGCGAAATTTGACTGTGAAGATAAAACAAACAAAATGTTATAGCTTCACTAGATGAAATAACAGTGCTGTGTTACACTGTGTAAATAATTACTAAGAAATTATATGGATGGCACATGTTTGGAAAAACAGATGTTACCGGTTTGATGTCTCTGTGCAGAAAACCAACAGAGTGAATAGCTTCTATGGACTCTAGAATCTGTTTTCCCAGGCGGAGGGTTGTGCTCATGGTAAAAGTGCCGCGTGGCTGACTTCGCCTGAGATCCGCTAGGTTTCTGCCCTGAGTTACAACAAACATGTAGAAAACCTCTCAATCTTCATTACATGAGCTGTCGGCAATTTTGCTTTGTGCAAGTTACAATTGTCTTTTCTCTGTGAAACACAAAAGAAGATATTTTGAGAAATGTTTTGTGTCCATACAATGGAAGTCAATGAGGGCCAATGTTGTTTGGTTACCAACATTCTTCAAAATATCTTCTTTTGTGTCCTGCAGAAGAAAGACAGTCACATAGGTTTGGAAATGACATGAGGGTGTGTAAATGATGAAAGTTAGATGAACTATCCCTTTAACTAATGTTAGCCATCGAAGCTTTATTAAAAAGTGTTACCAAATAAATACATGTCACAAACAATTTCAGGCCATTTTCCATTGATTTCCACTTTGTAGCTATTTGATATGGGCTTTATCCATTTTCCAGAGAAGGCACTCTTTCTCGCCTCCACTCCCATAATGAAAAGATGAAGCGAGAAGCTCCTCTGTATGATTTAAATCTTGTCACAGCGCCAATCAAGGCTTGTTGAAATGCATTTGGTTTGAACTATGAGGTTAAACAGAAACTATAATGTTCGACTAGAATCACTTACCTGCAGCTGCATGACAACATAGTTGAATTTATCATTTCGACCACAGCCAATGAACTTACACACATGGTTTTTACCTGAAAAACAGATGCACAGTTGATTTGTATTTACATACATACACAAATACAAAAATATGAGGCACTAACATATTTATGATGACTAATGACCTTTTTTCTGATGACTAACAGCTAAACTGAATCATCAGAATGTGTGTGTGTGTGTGTGTGTGTGTGTAGTATGAAGTATAGGCTGCGTCACGCGTTCTTGTTCATGTAGTCCATGTTAGTACCGCTTTGTTCACAGTGCCACTTATGTAATGTGACAGGCATATGTTCTATTCTCATGCTGTGTTTATTTTGAAACAAGGCTCAGCCATCTTTTTTTTTTTACACCATACTGCTTTTGAGTTTCTTTTGAAGCTACATAGTTGAAAATGTTTAGGGCAACAAGAATGTGCCTTTTATTTATTTCTTGCCTATTTTATTGGACACAAGTACTGTCAATCTCAAAAGTGATGCTGAACAGACGAGCATGTCTTACCCTGCAGTTTCTTCAGAACCGCTACCTCCATCTTCAACACTTGTTTGGGCTGCTGAGCTGACTCCACTTTCAACGCCACGTTCTCCCGCGTCAGCAGATCCAATGCCTCGTAGATTTCCCCAAAGCCCCCTCCACCAATTTTTTTCAACTGGATATTAAAAGAACATAACAGGATGTTAGCTTTCATTGATTTAAGTGAAAGACTTGTCAATTACTAGAATATTTACAAGAACACCCGCACCTTGAGTCTAAAATGACTTTTTATTAATATGTTCTGTATGAAATTGACCTGCCATGAATATT
The DNA here is from genome assembly GCA_026939265.1 of Oreonectes daqikongensis. NCBI lineage: Eukaryota > Metazoa > Chordata > Actinopteri > Cypriniformes > Nemacheilidae > Oreonectes > Oreonectes daqikongensis. The sequence goes on along the minus strand of JAOTQM010000030.1, from coordinate 4,201,155 downwards.
TTTTTCTTTGTATTTTGGTATTTTCACTAAAAAAAAATATTTTTATTGTAAAATAAAGCTTTCATGTAGCTCAGTGGATAGTGCATGGTGTTAGCAATGCCAAGGTCATGGGTTCGATCCCAGGGATTGCACATACTCCAAAACAAAATGTATAATGCAATGTAAGTTGCTTTGGATAAAACAACAAGGATCTGGAAATCAGCAATAATCAAAAACACATCAACCAGAAATACTGCAACTAACTCATTCACATCCGCTTGATACAGTAGATGTGAGTAATCCTGTATTATTGATTGCCGATCTAAAGGACACATATATTGATCAATCCTGCTGCACAGTACATACATTTTCCTACATCATAAAAGAAAGAAGAAAACACTGTAGTATTCTGATTTCAAATGACTGAAAATAAAAGATAAAGATGTCAGCATGTCATAAATCATTTTCTCTGACTGTCATGTTGCTCACAGTCCTGAAAACAAGTCCATTATTTTACATCAGAGCTAAGCAGTCATGTGAGAAGAACATTCATATCCCTCACGTACTGGGAATTTTGATGGAATTTTATTTCTTTGTGATAACTTTTGACAAGACAGTTTCAGTTATTGGGGTCAAAAGAGCAAATACTATTACATAATCTATTCAGAGGAGAGCAGGAATGACATGAGGCTGAATCAAAGACATGGAGTATATTTTATCTATACAGTATGTAAATGTAGGGTTTTATTATAAACCCCCCACATCATTTAACTCAAGATTTTCGTGTTTTTCATGTGCTTTTACATAACTAATTACATAATATTGCATTTAGCTGCTTTTCACCATCTGTTATGTGCATACTAGTGACATTTTGCTTAAGCAAAGATCAGGGGCCGGATTCAAAAAAAATTTCTTGACACAAAACGTTCAAATTCAAGACAAATAGTAAGACGCTAGTAAGAATAATTTCGAAAATATATCAAGAAGTTCTCAAACATTTTCTTAAGAACATCTTGAGATTTTTCTTAAAAATAAAATGTCTTTGAAAGTGATTGTGAACCCCTCAAATTTACTTTTTACCCAAAATAAATGTAAGAACATGTCATTAGCAACGCCAAGGTCATGGGTTCAATCCCAGGGATTGCACATATCCAAAGACAAATGTATAGTATAATGCAATGCAAGTCGCTTTGGATAAAAGGATCTGCCAAATGCGTAAATGTAAATGTAGTGAAGTCCCTTTACGATATACCACTTTGAGTCTGTATTGAAACATGAATGTGCAAGTTTTCCACAGATACGTACCACTTTCCATCGCTCCTTGACCATGCAGTTAGGGGGCAGAATGTCCTGCTGCTCTGTGCCGTTCATGTTGCCGTTATCCTGCAGAGCTGGTGCTAAGCACTGCAACCCTGAGACCACTCTGGCAACCCCCAGCTTAAATGAGCCATTCAGCTGTGAAAAACCACCAGAATTATTGTTAAATCACCCATTTGACTCTAAAGGCACCGCTACTGGCATCTTGCTGACGTGCTATCGGTCAGTCGAGCTGGTTTCTACATGCAATGACCAGTCGAACGAACAGCGACATTCCAAAAAGGTTGACTTTGGAATGCCCTTAAAGTAATAAACATTTCAGGATGTTAAGAAATAAAAACAAACACCAATTTATTTCTATGAATACATACATATTCATGAGGCAAAAGGCTGACATTAAAATCTACCTCATTCTGGTTTTGTCATTTTAATCAGCGTTATATGAGACACAATGTTATGCTACACAAAAAGGTCTAACTAGGCACATCCATTGACCCACATACTTTTTGACCCAAATACCTGTGTGAAGAAAATAGCCACAAATAGCATGAAACACAAATATGGGAGAAAGAGTCTAGAAAATATTTGAATGGAAAGTCATGACAAAGTACTAGCCCTCATAAACAAAGAGTAAGACATTTTTTGAAAGCACAAGCTATTACAGATATAAACACAGCCTACAGTGTAACAACACACTGTCAAACAGTTCTGCGAAGTGTGCTGGCCATTTCTGATATCACTTAAAAGCCATAATAAAAACTAAAAGCTTTAGAATTTTATGAAATATTTTAACTTGAAGCAGTGGCATTCGACACTCATCCCAGAAGAAACGATTAATTAATACATTTATTTATTTATTTTAATAATTGCTTATGAACTTACAGTCAACATGAAATCAAAATTAAAACATATTTAATAGTTTTAGTTAAACAATTGAAATGAATATGGTGAATGATTTATTAGTATTTTTCACACAAAAAAACATGCTTATATAGTAATGTAGTAGCTTGTTTAAGCTCATTTACTTTTTGGGTGATTTCATCAAGTCTTTTTTCACCCCACCTGTATTTTAGAGACCGCTTGTCACTATCCACCCTCCAATTTCTGGGCAATAAAATGCTTTGTGAACGGGTTTCATGTTGACTTTTCAAGGACTTAAGCCGAATACCACTTCCCTACTACACTCTTACCTCAAAACCAACATCAAACATCAGCCTCTTACCATCCACTCTGCAATGAAATTACAAAACCTACAGTATACACTTTATGTAGTAAAGAAACCTTACTCCATTCAAATCAATTTACTGTGGTTTCTCTTACTTAAAACTAATTTTTTTTTAAAAGATGCAGGTTAGAACCCAATAACATGCTATTCGGCATGCAGCGCCATTGGTTTGTTTTAACATGCAGGGCCCAGCTCGGCTCAGATTCAGTAGCTCAACAGCTAACTCATGCCCAGCCCAGCATCCGTCAAGAACTGCAGTCTCCAATGCAGCATCCTAAAAAGGTGCTCTACGCAGAAACTAGGAACAAACTGCACTATGACATTAGGTAGACATAGTTCAGCCAAGAAAGTGAGAGAGCATAATATTGCCAACTCATGTGCCAAGTTACTGACACCTGCGCTTATGTAACCTTGATAGAGGTAAACAAGGAGATTGGTGGGAACAGGTGGCCTGTGACTATAAGACGGATACGTGTGATGTTTTTAAAGACTGAAATCTCATCCAAATTCACATGAGTTGGCAAAAGAATGTGAGCGGTGAAGAGTTTAATCACTATGCGTTGGTTTCTGAACACTGAGATACAACTGGAGTTGCCAGCAGTTGCACACTCTGCAGTAACTGGTTATCAATGACTTCTTTATTGCAGTATAGTTTTGTGACTATTACAGCTATTGTCCTGAGAATCAGAAAACCATTTGGTATGTCTTACACTAAACAGGAATCTTTGTAATTGAGGAAATTGACCTGCAAGGTGTGCAAATGCTATTGCAATGTTCACTTTAAAAAAAATCCACCTTAAGACAAAGGCTACACATCCTCTACAGTTTCTATATTAGCAGCCATAACTACCCCTCACCCTTTATTAGCCACTAACTAACATAGCAAGAAAAGTTCCTTATGGGTGTTGTTTGCGCACTGGCTGGAATGATGGCGAAACAGCTATAAAGCATTAAATCGCACGGCTCGTACAGTTTTCCCCTGCTATCTGCATGTGAGCTTTCTGCTAAACTCAGTTTCGTTCCAGGGGACCCATGGGATGTGAGGTTACAGTGAGCAAAAAGCAGAGAGGATTTCATTTAATAAAGTGTCATTCAAATTCCTCTGAATCCCAGGGAAGGGAAGCGTCAACAACAGCCATTTTGTGATCAAACTCTGAGAAAGTGAAGTGCAGCCACATTTCCAAGAAAGGGAGAAGGGAGCTATGAAGGACGGTGTAACTCTCTCACCATGTTCACAAATCTCGTCAAAAACCTTACGTCTCTGACAAATATCCTGCAATTGACCAATTTAGTCGACGCCAAAACCCTCCTTTGCCAGCCTACAAGCCAGAAAAACAAGAGAAGAGATTTGTTATGCTTGTCAGATTCTTTTTTAACAAAAAGCAGTTGAAAGAGACGCTCAAAACGGTGTGCGTTTCGCCTGCTTGGATTTCTTTGCCTGCGCTGCAGTTGTCACAAATTTGGAAGTAGTGGCCCTTGGTAATATCGTAATGTCTCCAAGTGTAAAGGCGGCATTTCCTCTTCTGTTCTTTGACTATTATAATCATCCATCTTAAGGAAAGCATGGGTCAGACGGAAACTCAATCCATAAGGATGAATGTCACGAAGGTCAGTTTGCACTCAATGTCCCAGAGAAAGGTGATACATGCGTTATTGAATCATAAGCTGATGCGCAAAAAAGAAAAAATGACTTTGACAATACGAAAAAAGACATCACCGTTACGAAAGCCCTGTGAACTGAAGAAAACACAAACATACTGATGTGCAACACAGTGATGGACACAAATACCTCAACACATACACATACAACACATGGGCCAGTGTGAAGGACACACAGTAAACATACATATAATGCTTTTTTTAATGCATAAATGTTCAAAAGCATATATTGTTTCACAGAGATGGAGTAAAGTTTGTAGGAAATGTGCACTATATGGTTAACAAATTATGCCAAGTACCTTACTTTAAAAGAGCTACGTTTCATTGCAATCCCTACTCCATCATTTTAACATGCTTTAATTGAAAATAAAATAAATGCAAATCCATATTTAAAAACAACTGGATGTGCTCATCCTACCTGGCACAGAGACTACGTAAAGTCAGTCTTTTCCGTCGTTTAGAAATCTTCATTTGGGACCTCACGGTGACACAAACCATCAGCTGGGACCTTTTTAAAAACCATAAAGAGCCCGATTTTGGCTTCTTATTCTTGATGGTCCATCAAGCAAAAATCTTCCCAGTTGTAATGAAATACCTCAATTTAACAATGAAGAAGCACCTTACTTCAAATAAACGCGAAAATAATATGTAACTTATGCATGTAACAAAGCCGCCGATGAATCCATTGAAAAGCCATTGCACTGCATGTCAGTGCACCACCATAAAAACACCGAAATCGTAGTTGGTTATCTAATAATCATTATGCCTACCAAATGAAAATCATGTTAACTGATATATGTGTCCAAGGTTATGGCAAATACACAGATCCGGCACGTGATGTGTGCTTGATTTCGCAGTATACGCTACAACGAGCTCAACATAGCAGACTAGACGACATACAATGAAAAAACAACGAATGTTCTTCTATTTAGAAATGGGAGACATCGAATGCATTGCGATAAATGTGTCTTCACTAACGCAAGTGTCCAGTCGCGCATCCTTCGCGCTGGTCCGCACTGCAGCGCGTCAAACACCCATGCAATGACGCTTCGCTATCTGTAGAGGACGCGCGACGCTGACTGAATAAACTCTGTGAGGAGTACTATGGCCAAGTTCAATACGTGAATATTTATCACGTTTCGTGACGTTGTGTTGCATGATTGGTTGGTAGACTTACCGCCAGCTGTTCAAGTGGCCAATCAACAAATCCAACTGAAATGAAGGGTGGGCTCATGAATATTAACTAGATGGCGTGATTGGATGCTCAGGAAAGTTTACCAAGCAACGTCAGCGTGGGTTTATGATTATTCATAATAACGCCTTCGCCGTAGTAAGATTCGCAAAGATTCGTAACACGTCCCCTATCTACACCCGCTGTCAATGTGCTGTTCCATATTGTTAAATTAACTATTTAACTAAACCATAGAACCAAGTCTATAGATTACATTGACAGTTTGTTGACCATAATAAAGTTGCGTTTAGATACCAACCGGACCAAAACAAGATCAGCGCGCGTACAAACAGAAATACAAATCCCCAAAAAAGCCAAAAAGACTTCAATTGGCCAATCCTGTAAGTGAACGCACAAACATCTCTTAATACAATCCCAAGATATCTGCAGTCAAATTGGATGCAGTTGGTTTCGTTGACATGCCTACGAAGTCCAGTGGTCCTCCAATAGGACAAGGCCCGTGACTAGAAGCCATTATGCCAAATCGAGGTTGAAAGATAAAAATAAAGCGCTTATTACCTGCTCATTTTTTCACGTATAGAGGCTCATAACCTCTGTCCCCGCGTTAATATAATGTTTGGACCTTGCTCCAACATGGCTAAGGACGCTGGATGCTCCCTGCTTAGCTCCCCGCCCGTCTGGTTCCCAGCATCAGCACCGCGCATCACTCTTCCTCTCTGAGCGCCAGCACAGCGATGCTGATGCTCCACATACGCTATTTCGCTCTCTGCTGGTCCACACTTGACAGCACATGATAACCAACCAACCAATCGATTAAATCATAAAGAGTGCAGTCTTATTATAAAGACTCTTATTTTACTGTACTATAAGTCCTTTCATTTCTCCTATATAGTACTCTATATAACCATTTAGAATAGATGTGTGGGCAAAATATCACTCTAAGCCAATTCATGTTTATGTTGTAGTGTATTTCCCTTTTCAACAAGTATACAAACGAAATATATAATAGAAAAAAAGATTATTATACAAATATATAAATACACATTTGATTAAAGAAGCCTTTATGACAACTGATGAATACTGTGATCCAAATGCCAAAGTGTCTTAAATCTCGATGAAAATTGTATATATATATATTATATATATATATATATATATATACACACACATTTTTAAAGGTTTTTGTTTCATTCCAGTTATATAGAGTCAAAAACAGGGTTTGAGAAGTTTATGTTTGGTTCCTCCTCCTCATTGAAGTCTTCAAGGCGGAGATCAGTCTCAAACATCCGCTGCAAAAGTCCATCCACTGTTCTGGATCCTAAAATATAATCAAATAAAATCATTCAGCGTCAGCATATCGACATATGAATTCAACTTTTGGTGGAAAAAAAATCACACTTGGTTCATAAATATCTGATTAGAGCAAAAACACACTTCTTGAAGCAATCTTGAACATAAGAGAGGGCTTCCGTTTGCCAGATTCATTGGGACCCAGTTCATTGTCACAGCTTTCCATTGCATCTACAAGACCATTGTCCACGCCATCCCTACAAAACCACATAGATCTTCATTAAAACCTTAAATCCAGAGCTTATGAATACATATATACTACAAACATTAAACAATATCAAATAACTATATGTGAAGGTTAAAATTCGTGGGGCAGTCGTGGCCCAGTGGTTAGAGAGTTGGACTCATGATCAGAAGGTTGCTGGTTTGATTCTCAGGGCTGGCGGGTAACGGCTGAGGTGCCCTTGAGCAAGGCACCTAACCCCCACTTGCTTACTATACAAAATGTACAAAATGTATAGTACAATGTAATGTAAGTCGCTTTGGATAAAAGCGTCTGCCAAATGCGTAAATGTAAATGTAAATGTAAATGTAAAATGGCTGATATTGTTGATAAACAGTGCTTAACGTACTCTTGAACATTGAGTTCAAGCTCCTTAATTTTCTTCTCAAGAGAAGTCTGAAGATCACTTTTGTCAACTGTGTACTCCACCAAGAATGCCTCCAAGATAAAAGCAACAAAAATACTGTGGAAGAAATAATAATATTTGATTACATAAATAATATTTATAATATTTATAATATTTATAATATTTCATATTAATATAATATTTAATGTAATATTTCATCATTACTGCAATTCTGGTGGATAGCCATAACTTACTTGATTATAATAATGACAACGACAATATGAAAGAGGACAAAAAATATTCTGGCTGAAACATGTGTTACCGCTGTAAAACCGCTGGTCAACAGTAGACAAGAGTTAAGGGAAAGGTAATGCATTGCGGACGGTTTTCGCTAGATGTTACTGAAACGTTCGAAGATCTCAGTTTGCCATTTCACACAGCTTGATCAAACTTTCTCTTTGAAGCATTTATTTATTCTCCAGGTGTAAAGGATATCATGCCACTGATTGACCACAGTAAGCTCTAGCAGGACAATGAAGGAAGAGACAACATTGTTGAAGTTGTTCTTGCAGTAGTTGAGTTTAGCAAAGGTGGTGCCTTTCAGAAGAGGGTTCCCGCAGTACTCCTGATCAGGCCTTGTAGAGTTCGGCTCAAAATACTGTATTCTTCCTTTAAATAATTCCATGCCAACCATTGCAAATACGTAATACACCACCTGCAGTGAACAGAGATGCTGATTTATAATAAATTCATATATAAACGACACTTTGGATCCACAGACTTTACAAATAATAATTTTATACATGTGATAAACCCAGGCTCAAAAATAAAAGAATGTTGATGGCATGATGAGGTGAACCAGAAGCAAAATGCAGCCATAAATCAGGCCCCCTCTATATTGGACAGGGTGTCCTTGAGACCAGGTATGTTTTGATATAGACAGTATAAGGAGACGGGTCATGCATAGAAATAACACTCAATATGGTGAATAATAGAAATATGTCTGCCCTTCAGTTTAAATGAGCCATTCACCTTAGTCTGAAAACAGCCTTACTAGCAAACTTTATGATATTATTTTTGCTACAGTAGACGTCGTTGCGGATTTGGTTTGTATTACTGAAATGACATCTTAACAAACTGGTTTTAAGACTTGAGGCTTTTTTCCAGTTTGAGCTGCATAGCTACAGTATCGACTTGTTCAGTATGACCTGCCTTATAAGATTTTGGGTTGTATCAATGTGTAAATACTCACCACTATGAGTTGTCCAAATGTGAGAATAGTTGGTCCAATTTTAATAAGCGTGTTGATGATGGCTCGGAACCTGAAATTTTTTTCAATTCATTTATAATCATATACTATAAATAAAATTAAGCTTCTGTTTAAATTGCGCGCACACACACACACACACACACACACACACACACACACACACACATATTTACATTCAAATCCCTTGTTTGCTTGCATTTATCTGTAAGTACCTCTTTATGGAATCCACCAAGCGTATGAGTCGTAAGACCCTCAAGATAAAAACAATATCCAAGATCTGGCGACTCGTGTAACCTCCAGCTGAAAATGAACAAAAATAGGTATCTTTGCATGAATGTAAACAAAACACAATTAACGCACAATTGAATTACTACATTTATAGAGTATGCAATAATCTAAATTTATATATGTCACCTTGGATCACAAAACCAGTCTGAAGTAGCATGAGAACATTTGTAACAATAGCCAAAAATACATTGTATGGGTCAAAATTATCAAGTTTTCTTTTATGCCAAAAATCATTAGGATATTAAGTAGATCATGATCCATGAAGATATTTTGTGAATTTCCTACCATAAATATATCAAAAACACGTCTACAAACTTCACTCGCTGCTGCCGCTCTTTGGCAATGACTCACTCAAGTTTGGTTTCTATGTAAAGCTTAGAATTTCAGGTTTCAGGTTAATCTATTCTCCACAATGTCATTACAGCGGTAAGCCAATAGAGATCATTAAAATAAACCTGTTTCTTCTTAGCAGCGGCCTGCCACAGCACCTCTGATGGACAACTTTAAAGGCATTTTTATTTTTTTGCACCCTCAGATTCCAGAGTTTTAAATAGTTATATGTCTGCCAAATATTGTCCTATCCTAACAATATCAATATATCCATATATCAATAGAACGCTCATTTATTCAGCTTTCATGTGATGTTAAAATTTTCTAAATAAGACTGGTTTTGTTGTCCAGGGTCACATATGAATCTGTTTAAATACTGTTTATATTATTAGATAACAGTACTTACAATGTTTGAGTGCTGAATTAATGATGGTGCCAAATAGTGCAGACACAACAATGATGGTGTCAAACCTGCGCGGGAAGGAGGGCATGATAGGCATGTGACCTTGCACAAATGATATTATCTGACAAAATGCTATGAACCACAAACACTAAAACACACTAAACACGCACAAAGCAATAAAAAGAGCCTCCTTACCAGTTCCAAAACTGATGTCGAGCGAAGAACAAGCGAGGCTCAGTGGCATAGAGTTTGAGAATAATCTCCAGCATATAAAGAGCCAGAAAACCCCACTCAGCATTTGACACCACAGGGTTCTCCTCATCCAGACCAATAAACACAGCATTGATCAGAATAATCGCATCATAGACATATACAAACATTCTGAAACACAAGATACAACAGGACAAATGATTGCATAAAATACAACCAAAAATGATTAATTGTGAATTAACTGAATTCTCTGCGTGTGTTGCATACCTGTGACGCACCATGTGACAGATAAACCTGCTGGCTGTGGAAATATACAGAGAGGGGAAGCAGATTTGCAATGGATGTGCTTGTGATCTGACTGTGATCACCTGGATGCTCAACAGATCACAGGACTGGACGAAAGCTAACTTTCCTGCTCAGACACAGAAGATGAAGGAAAAAAAAGAATATGAAAATTTCAACACTTGAGTGTATAAATAAGTCAAGATTCTTTAAAGTCCATTTGACCTATGTGTCCTTTCTCCTGATCATCTAAGACGCTCCACAGCAGTTCCCGGTGGGCAATACTGATATTCGGCTTGACAAGATTGACCAGATGGTTCCATTTGGCCTGGGTCACCACTGGCTCCCCACCCTCACCCAGGGCCTCCTGCAGCAAAGAAAACGCCCGGCACATCTTAAATCTTCTGGCCTTCACCAGCTGCCGCACCTCCTCCTAGAGAACATTAAAATCACAGTACACCCTATTTTAGTTTATGCGATTAATAAATATGTTAAAGTAACAAATAACAGTACACGCGAGCAACAAACAAACATCTTTGAAAGTGAAGATGTAAATACCTTCAGGTACTTCTTGTAGTTATTGTAAACAACAGCCAGAAAGAAGGACATAAATGTGTAGGTGTTGACAACAATATACAGAATGAAGAAAATAGTGAAGAAAATACTGTAGTTGTATGCAGGCATCCTTTAAAGACAAAACAAAACAGAAGGGTTATCCTTGTGCTCAAAGCATTTTGTGTGCCTGTGAAAATGTTTACATTGCTGAAAATATACATTTGACACTACAGAAAATGAATATATTGCAAAGCTAATAAAAACACCAGTTGCCTAGACTTACATGATATCAGGGCTATTCGCAGTGGTCACTAAAACATACAGATCGAAAACAATATCCAAATAGTCTGTGAAATATGGGGATCCATCGATGGTCAGAAGGCCCCTGAGATTAAAAAAGACAGTTTTGGGTTATTTTTTGAAAAGACAACAAATTAATATCTGTGAATGAGTTTAAACATTTACCTTTTCCCAAACAGCTTTAGAGCTATGAGAGAAAAGACCAACACGCTAAACATGAATAAGAGGAAAACATAAGAGATCTGAGGAAGTGCATTCCGAATACTCCTGAATGCCCTGCGGAGCTACAGACACAAATGGAAAGAAATCAGTAAAAAGGAAGAGACTTTTTTTATAGAAATCAGTAAAAAAGAAGAGACATTTTTTACTCTAAATCTACTTTTAATTTAAATGCATATCAAACAGACCATGTAAAACTACACTATAAGTACACTAACATTTATTATTTTTTAATAGAGATTCAAAATAAACCCAGTTCTTACAGTAAATTATTTTACAGCTAAATTTTACAGGAAATGTTAAGCTTTAAGCTTTTATTATTTATTCATGTGTTTATGTGTGGACAATTTAATGGACAATTTGGGAAAAAATACTAATAACTAAAATTATTTAGTTAAAAAAGTAACTAATATTTGTGTGAATTTAAATATGCAAAGTTGTGTCCATGAAAGCATAAAAAAAGACAATCCACTTTGTTAATTGTTTTGACGTGGTTTTTTGGTTGGCTTACTTGTCGCCCCTCTGTAACATTGACTAACAGAAGTGGTCTTAAAACCCTTGACCATCGGACGCCAAAGTAGCCTGCTGATTTCAGAGCCCCGTATATAGTCAAATCTATAAAAGAAAGCTGAGAGGTGGAAACGAGAAGAAAGTCAGTTAAAAAAGTGACTCAAAATCTCCAAAAATGTGGCCTGCTATCTGCTGCATATAAACCCTGTGCCTGACTTCACTAGAGCTAGTGCTCATAGTCATTTCCTGGTGATTCTGCTGAGAATGACAAACCACGGGCTAAAGTTCACTTCTCAACATTGTTACGAGCACATTCTCAGCATTTTCTTATGTTTGTAAAAATAAAGCCACAGTACAGACAGAATACATCAGGCAAGCACACTAGTATGAAATATTTGTGAAGCCAAAACCAACAGCAAATGAACACATGGTAAAACTGTGTTTAAACATAAGAATAATATTTTATTTCATTAAAAGTCTACACAGGATTTACTGATTAACAAAAAGGTTACAGAAAGTAGCAGGAAATGTGAAGATTTCAGGCCTACCGTTACAATGACTATGAAGCAGATATTTTTGGGATCCTTCCAGAATTTATCTTTCGGAATGACTTTGGCATAGTGTGCTAGCCGCACAGTGAAAGCAGAGAGACATATGATCTCAATTGTTAAAGTTGCCTGGAACACACAAACAAACACAATAAAGATATCAAATTTGTCAAAGGGTTTCACAGTGAATAACCAAACTCTATCAGCTGTGGGTGAATAGAGACATATGTACTGCATCCAAGTCCCAAAACTAAAAACGTTACATGAAAGTTGTGTTATGACACATACCCATATCGGAACTGGTACAACAGCAGGATCTTCAAACAGAGCCAGTGCAAGGTTTGTTATGATGAAAATATATACCAGCGTCTGCATGATCCAATGATTGTAGAGCAGGTAGAGTCTATAAAGCACATTATACAAAACAGTATATATTACAGTTACACATTACAGAAATTGTTACTGTAACCCCAATAAGTAGCATCTCTTACCTCACAGCCTGAGGTGATGTATCAAAAAAGATGTTCCTGTTATATTGGGCATCTGAGACATAGACCGTGGCCAGGTTCAACTTCTACAATATGTTTAAAAAACAGAAACAGAAAATGAATAAATTCAAGACCATGCAATCAGACATTAAATCAAAATATCAACAGACAGATCTTCACTACAGATCCAAAGAAATCAATAGGTAATATATTGTTTAAGCATTTAAGATGTTTCATGTGCCATGTTTCCCAGTTTCCCAGTGTGCCATGAGTTTGTTTGTTTTTAACAAGCACTACAGCAGATGTTTCTCACATCTATAAAATAATCCAGATTTAAAAGTAACATGTTGGTAAAATGAGAAAACCAAACACTCCATTTAGCAGATTCACAGTTGCATTCATTATTATTAAAAAAAATGTTTTCACTTTTTTTGCAACTCAGTGATGAACACGGGATTACAAGAAAATTATATCAATCCAACATACTTTACCTCTGTCATCTCATCTGGAACATCACTGGAAACAGTATTCCCTCCATTGCTTAAACCTTCATCCTTTGATAAAGAATGACCCACCGTTTTCTTGATCGTCTCTTGCTCAGACATGATCTGTCTTCCAACTTTTCTGTCTTTTCCCAGCAGATAGATCCAGTCTGCAGGATATCCCGTCTTGAAAAAGTCCAGCGAAGCGAATTTACGAATCCTACTATGGCACAAACTTGGCTTTTAAAAAATTAAATCCCAGCCCAGTGAAAACATACCGAGCCGGTGTAGGCTACTTAATATTAAAGAGACCAGAATGAACTTTAGTCATATCTCATTATTATTAAGTAGCAAAGCCTTCCAGTAGAAAACCAGCCAAAGTTAACGTCACGGCGTTTCATGAATGTTTATGGCGTGGCTTCGCTATAGTGGGATACGAATCGATAAATTCGTCAACAGTGAAAATGTTTCTTATTTGGCTATAACCTCTAAAAAAGACAGTTTTAGGGTGAAAATTATATCACATGTTTTCTCTATATTGTGTTTAAAATACTTGATTTAGCTTTTTAAACCAGATTGTGTAATTTTGACCGGTCATGTGATGAAATTTAGCGGAAATAGAGGAGCAGAAGCGCAGGATCCGAGACCCTGCTGAAAAGTGCATTCAGGCCACTCGGCAGCAATGTTTGCAACTCTTCTGGGCAGCAATTTCAGCCATAGCCAGAGAACCTTGCCATCTACTTGAATGGCAGAAGATAGATATTTCCAAAAATCGTTGGCAAAAATCACAATTGAATATCATATTTCCGACCAAAAATTAAACCTGACACCGACTGTACTATAACGTTTATTTCCTACCTTTAAATTGCGTTAAAAACACATTTTTAGAGCTCGCTTCAGCTACTGCGCATGTGCACAGGTTGGCAAGGGGATAACGAGAGCCCGCCTCAGAGAATCGACAAATGACGATTGGCTCTTTTTACTAGAAGGCGGGACTTTTCGGTCATATTGCATGCATTCCCTTCCCATCAATGGTTGTGGCGCATCTGCAAATAATATAATCTTTGGTGGAAACCAGCTGTTGATCTGCTAGTGATACATTTCTGTGTTTAAACGACAATTTACAATAGCAAAGAAACAACATCACAATACTATCTGTTTTTATTATTTTTATCCCATTAAAATATTATTATTGTGAGCATGGCTTTGTAGACTGCACTAATGTTAGCTCACTGACAAAATGTTTAACACTCTCTCTATAAGTCACTTTAGATAAAAGCGTCTGCTTAATGTATTTAAAACTTTTTTAAATGACAGATCTGTTTGGATCTTTCCAAAGAAAATATGACAGAGGTAAAGTATGTTGGATTGATAAAATTCTCTTGCTGGTCACTGCTCTTTCATCAAATATGGTTAAACAAGGTTGTTCAGAATGTTTTGTTGCTCAAATGGAAAGTTTTGAACATTTGTGCAAACAGGATATAGCCATATTAGTCATAATGGGCCTGACAAAAAAAATCATTTCTACTAAACAATGATGTCTGCCATGTTTTGAAAATTAATGTATATCTTGTGTTCCCTATCTGTAATATAAGATGAGGTAAGAGGTTCTCTGCAAGACATCTTGGAAGCAAGCGTCATAGACAACAGTGTACTATGAATCTTACTTCTACTATAAGTCTTATACTTACTTTATTTCCTCAAAAGTATGATATATATAGGAAAAAACAGTCATGGAATTTAATATTATTAAAGTGATACATAGAGAGTGAAATTCATAAATGAATGTGATTGTTGTTCCAGCAAATTGTAACCAATAATCATACCAATAAACTTTTCTCGAAGATATAAAGTTATTATATAAATTCAAATAGAATATAAACATGTAATAGTTTTAAAAGGTAAAGTGAAAGGGTACACACATCTCAAAAATTCAAATGTGTAAAATGCACCACATTCTCAAAAACCTTTACACATTCTGTTCCTCTGTGGTGGAATGATCTACCAGCCTCCATCTGAACTGCAGCATCCTTCACAACCTTCAAATAACAACTCAAAACATACCTGTTCCGTATTTATCTGACTAACCAATAACTGTTTTTTGTCAAAATATAAATTTCTTCCATGTTGTCCTATTTCTCCCTTGCTTACTTCCACTTTATCCTCATAGTACAGTAACATGGTCTTGTAATCTATCGGTACTAGTGTGTTGATAAAATTTTTACAAAAGTTTTATGCTCTCCTACTATCAAATTTAAATTTAAAGGTACAGTTCACCCAAAAATGTAAATTCTGTCTTCATTTACTCACCCTCAAGTTGTCAAATCTGTATACATGTATTTGTTCTGTTGAACACAAAAGATACTTTGAAAAATGTAGGAAAGCAAACAGTTGTGGTGCACTTTTGACTAGTCATTTTACCTACTATGGTAGTCAATGGTTGGGTGAACTGTCCTTATAAAGGTGCCAAACTTTAGTTAATGTGTAATGTTGCTGTTAGAGCAAAAATAATGCCTGCAAAATTATAAATCTCAAAGTTCAATGCCAAGCGAGATATTGTCTTTAACAGAATTTGATTTTAAAGGACTACAGAGAAGTATTCCTGAAAGATGGAACAGGTCCCACTTTGTCTGGAGAAGGCGTTGTTTATGAATCACAAGTGCATTTCATTTTAACAGTTTGTATCACTTATATCACAAAGGGCAACATTGTTTAGCTTTGCTAGCCAGTTAGCTAGATGCTAATTCAAATTTATCCAACAAACGTCTATAAACTATGTTTGTGTTTGTTGGTATTTGTAGTGATCAGTGGAAATCATTTTTGTTTACATCTATCGTTTACTGTTTAACATGCTCGTTTAGCTACATGCACGCGAATCAAGGTTCTGTGTTTATGTAGTTAGTAAAGCCATGCTTTATTTCTTAGTTTTAGCGATGGCTATTATGCTACAACGTGCGCTAAGCTGTTGTCGAATCACAACGCACTGGATCAGCTACACAATCAGAACTCGTTACGTATTTGTGAAGGAGGGACTTCAAGGAAGACATCAGCCCGTTTTTATGACAGTGAAAACAGAGAACAGCGGTACATGAACATGTTATAGTGCGCACCATAAACACAACCACAGCTTTGAAAACACCCAAAGAACGGCACCTTTAAAATTTAGCTGTAGCAAAAAAAGAGGTCCCATATAAACGTAATAACAAAGATAAAAGTTCTGTTTTATCTTTATATCCAAACAAATCTAAGTGTATATATAAACTTTCTGTGCTACAGGTATTAGTCCTGTACACATGTGCCAAAACTAGTGCCTAAAAAGAGACTTTCACACTTGTAAAAATAGGTATCAAATTAATCTAGGTCGAGACGGGTTGCTCCTGATGGAGGAATACGCTCCGATATGCTGGATCGAATTGGGTTCAACACTATGTGCCCGCTCTCCTGGCGCCGATCTAGCTATCTTCCAGAGCACCATATCTTTTGCATTACCCTGAGAGCAAATGGCCTTATCCAGGTACTCGGCTGCTCGAACTGATGCATTGCCTGGAAAGAGCATAGCGGGGGTGCAGCATTCAGTCGCAGGTGACACAGCATACAGCTGGGGTGAGAGGCGTCTAAACTCCAAAAGGTAGTGTCTACCTGCCAGCTCAACCACAGCCATTACATAGAGAGTCATAAAAAGAAGATGAGGTGTAGAGAGGGTAAAAGAAAGAGGTGTGTAGTGTGACAATATGATGAGAAGGATCGTAGCAACAAATAGGCCAAATCCCAGCCATTCCAGAATCCGACACGGCTCTGGATTCCAATACCTCTGCAGACGTTCCGGGTGGAAGAGTTTAATGTACAATGTGCTGAGGGCGAACTTCCTTGAAAGCAAGTTTTCAACCAACGGAAAAAAATCTGGCATTGGCAGTGCATCATCCTCCAGGACGACCACGTTTTTTGGTCTCATCACCTCGAATCCCTTTCGCAGACAAAACACATAGTCTCTTTTCTCCCTCTCGAAGACGCTGAGCACTTCTCTGCTCTTCCATTTCTCACTTGGAGAACGTCGAACAACCTGGAACTGTTTTTCCACAAGCAAGACGTCCTCGTTCACAGAAAGACCGATTTCGACATCACAGACTATGACCTCTGCGCAAGGTTTATCACCACACACTTTAAGGAGTGACATTAGCCATTGAGTCACCTGCAGCAGGTAGTGATAGTCCCTCCCCTCGCTTCTCCTGGCTGTCACAACAGTGACCAAGAGATCGGGATTCTTAGCAACCGTTTCCACCGGGTCCCTCAAGCTTTCTAAAGGCTCCACACTCTCCCAGAAACGGAGGGCTTCCTGGCCTCTGTTGTAGCTCACCTGTAGTTCTGCATCACTCAGGGAATCAAGATAAACAGTCTTTAAAAAATAATATGAGTACAGTAAACGATGGCAACATATGGGCATTATAACTCCAAAAGTTACAACACATAAAATCAGCCCTTGGACCACAGAGCTTGACCATTGTAAGGGCTTGCTGGCACAGGTTCTCCATCGACGCATCTGTGTCCCTTGAACCAGAGATTATAATTCGTTGTGTTACTCCAGCTTTCAGAACACGTGACGTATGTGCTGGTGAGGTAAAATGACTCAACGTCTCTGAAGCTCGCGCATATGGGCGTGCAAACTACAAAAGGCTTTTAAAGATATTTTCACACACGGCCCGTTACCTAAAGGCAAGAGTGATCGTATTAGGGGATAATATAAAGAGGATACTATTCTTCTTAAGACGAACAGCAAATCCTACAAAATAATAAACATAAGTATTACATTCTCACCACACGTAACACAACATGGTTTAAATCACTCTTTTACGACAAGAAAAATTGATTTGAATCTGGCTAGCTAAGTAAAATAAAGAACAGCTAAGCAAAGCATGCATTATTTCAGTAATACCTTTCAGAATATTACGAGACCTTCCGCCACACATTGAACTACAGCAACGAACTATCGTTTCTATTCCTACGTGAGAGCAAAAGTTATGGCGCTTCCGTTTTACCGTAACATCAGGATAAAATGCGCGTTTATCTTTTCCAGTGTGCGCATGCGTGTTGCAGACGTGCACGCACGGGTTTACGGATGCGCACCACCTTTTGACGAAACGTTTACGATTACACGTATGCAAGAGACATAACTAGCTGGCATATTGTTAATCCTTTAATCCAAGCTAATTTATATTAGTGACGATAACAATAAATTTACAGGGTTTTCTTTCACACAATTTATTGTGGTGACTTGTAGCAGAGCTCGTGTTTTAATGGTCTGTAAAGCAATGCATTATAACAATAGGTAGCGGTATTATAATACAGTAGGCTGATACAGTGAGATAATATAACCAGGTGCTTCTTCTTTTGTATAAAATAATTTGTATGGCGTGAAACAAGTTAACCAGACATCATTACACTCATCAAAACTCTTATAAAGCTTGGAGAAAATTAAATATGCAAAAATATACAAGAAAATATTTGCTGTTGCAATTACTGTAACAGACACTAGATGGCAGTGTGCGGTAAATTATTGCGTCTTAAATTGGTTCAAGTCAGTGGCGTAACTTTGTTTCGAAAAGTGGTGGGGACATGCACGCATTTCAAACTGGAGTCGCGGCTCTCTGTCTTCCGCAAATATAACTTACGAGTGCGAGCAACGGGAGATTGTGTGAAAGCAGCGTATCCTGCGTTTTCCACGAGTTTTAGATGTTAATGGCCACTAAACAAGACATATCTTCCGCAACCATTTCTTAATTTCTTCCAAAAAGTGGTTGGGACATGTCCCACCTGTTCACCCGCAAATTACGCCTATGGTTCAAGTACTATAGGTACAAACCCAACCTCTGTTTTTTTTTATCTGAAACATACTCCATGCAGTCATTAAGACTTGGCCTTTACTACTAAAACGATTTTCTGATTTGCCGTCGGTAAAGCGAATGCACCTCTACGGTCAAAGTTTTTGTTTTAGAGCAATCGTTATCGGTAAAATATCAACTGGGGGAAACTGGTCGTTCTAGTTTTTTGAAACATTCCGAGTACTGGCAAAACAAAACTATTTTCTTGAATATGTAGCCTTTCACCACAGCAGAGATACACTTTTGTTTCTTGTGATTTTTTTTATTTTGACGCTTTCTTGACACACGAAGAGATGAAATCATCTTCTACATACCTCAGTATAATGAATATCATTAAATAACTGAATAAATTAATTACATTAATATAAACTCCAGACACTAAAAGGAGTGCAAGAGTATCTCCCCAAAACAAGTGAGAAAGCTTATCTGCCCTGAGTCACGCTCTGACTTGCACAGTGTACAGCTGGTCGAGTTAAACAAGGAAATTTAACCCAGCCGTAAACAGATCATGAGTCTTCTTTATCTGTAAGGTTGAACATCCTGCCAGAACCTCCAGGTTTCATTTTGCTTACACTGTGCCACCTGAGATCATTTTAAATAGATAAAATCCACTGTTTAATAAGAACCATTATGTGTTTACACATGGCCTGTCAACACCACCAAAATAAAAACAGAAAATAAGATCAAGCTACAGTGACACAGAAGAAAAAAATTAAATATTTATGAGCGTCGGTCGCTAACGATTTAAAAACGTGTTGGCTTTGTCACCCAAATGGCAACCAAGCCAGCAAAACAGCAACAGCCAAAAGCGCATGGTGGGTATTCATGGAATGCATCAAGATGAACAAGTTTGTCCAGTGGTCTGTCAGGCTCTTTAATAAAGCACATCTTCACCACTTTTGCACACGCATTCTAGCCGTGCACAGAGACTCAGGTGCTCGCAAATGGCAGCCAATACTGGACAAATGGGTTTTCTGCCGAGCGGAGGTGCTATATTCTGCACCATACCAGACATCCTCTACCTGCCAGAACTTGTGAGACATTTTTAATTAAAATAATATTTGTTTATTTGGTTGCACATAGTGGTTCGCAATAACTTTAGTTTAAATTAAAACATAATTTCTTTCTATCGAACAATGTATTTTATTATAATTTATTATAAACCTTACCTTTTCATTTATTTTTTTTCACTCTTTTATCAAGTTAAATATTACATTTAAAAATAACATTTTGTATGGTAAATAAGTGATAAAAATGTACTCAAATACTATTTTTATTTTAAATAGGTTAAATATCACTGGTCTACATGTTCAAATCAATTTGATTGTTGTGTGCTCATAGTTTCTATAAAAATATACAAATCAGATTTTTTTTCATGACATTTATCAGCTCTTTGGAGGTGCGGTATGGTGCCTTATAGCAGCTACATATATCTGGACTCCCAACCCCACCGCATATGTGATTACTGTATCACTTTTCTGTTTTGTGATGACTTTCCTCTGGATGATGATTTTTGCCTGTGGGTCACATCGTAACAAAAGCTCTTGGGCAGCCATGGTGGGTTCAAAATAAGAAACATACACTTTATTCATGCTGAACCATTCCGTTGCACCTGGATAATCTGGAATAAAGTTGTCTTTTCTTTTCTGTTGTTTCTGCACAGGATGTAGCATACCATGCATTTGCAGCTCTTCTGTATCTCAGTGCTTCTGTGCTTCTAGCTTGGGTAACAATTATATTACAAGCCATTTCAGTGGATTCATACATCCTCTATTATAAGCTGGACATAGCTGCTGTGGTAAGTCCCAGGAGTGTTAAATTTAAATCCATAATACACCGATTTATTTGATTAATTTATGATGATGTTCTATATTATTGTGCATTTTTTAACTATATTATAAGTGCAAGTGAGAAATCCTGGGTTACAAGCAAGCTTCAGAAATGTTATACAGACATTTAAAGGAGAAAAATGAATAATGTTTTTTTAATACAAAAACAATAATACAAGAAATCATTTTCAGATATCAGATCAGATCACATCACATCACACATAAGGCATTTGTTACAGTGTAAAATAACCCTTTATGTCTTTTTTTATTTTAGGTGTTTTCCTTTTTCACCACTTTACTCTACGTCATCCATACAATTTTCTCAGCCATCAGATGGAAATCCTTCTAAAAGGGATCAACTAACTTATCAACTTATCTTATAACACTTGTGACAGACACTGCGCTGGTTCTTTTACAGAATGTTATGTTTATGTTTGCACCAGTATAACTTGCAAACAGATGATATGTGACCCTGCCTGTCAAAACCCATAGCTAAAGTCATTTTTGTGTATTTTCTACATAAAATCATCTTACATAATGTAAATAACATTATGTGAAAATACAACCTTGATATCCTTAATATTGACTGGGGCCATGTCAAATGGAAACTTAGATGTTTGTTATATCATAATTACATTTTTAAACTTTAGGACTTCACAGATAGGGTCACATATTTAGCATCATTGTATCCGCAATTGATCATGTGATATAATTGATTGTCCAGTCCTCTCATCTCATCTTATAATATGTCAAAATGATGTATTCTTTTTAAAACCTGCACCTTTTGCCACCATTTCTTTTGTAAACTATTCTTACAAGTATATAAATTGTATTTAATTTTGCTTTATCTAATAAAAAGTAAATAATACCTGGTCTGTGGAGTATTACATGTCAAACCCAGTAACAGCAGTAGATAAGGGTAGATAAATATAATTTTAGTATTAACACGCAAAGATAAATATAGTCCTGCATGGTTTGTATACTGTAAGTGCCACTTGGCACGGTTGGGTTTATTTTGGATGTGTTTGTTTAGGTGTGTCTTTTTTCTTAAAGTATGTGCAATAGCCTGTTTTGACAACTAAATGACATTCCAGTTTTTGTTACAAGAAAATAACTGGTTTGCCCTGTTCTTGAAGTCAGTAGACTATCCATAGGGGACCATCAAAATAAAGTGCTACCGGTAAGTGTAGCACACATTACATGTCTGGGCCAAAGGAAGATTGGACCCCTTAAGATGATGGCAGTAAACTGTATCAAATAATTAATTCTTATTAATTTATTTATTTTCATTTATTCTTATTGATTTATTCTTGTTGGAGGAAGTGTTTTATCATAGACATATTTACTTTTGTGCACCATAGTGACCCTATATGGAGTGTCTGAGTGTATATGTTATTTTATCTGTTGTGACATTAATAGGAAATATTGTGTATATGTCTTTGAACAATTATGTCATATAGGCTTATTAGTACTAACCCTCATTTAAGCAGATAAAACACTTCTCAACAATTATTGTTACTACCCTATGTAAATGAATTAACATAGTTTAGCTCTTATAGTGATAGAGCTTTTGGGCAGTTCCAGTGTTATGGATGTGACATTTTTAGCCCAAACTTGAAGTATAAGCTTTTAAAAAATGTACTTATTACCAATATATTGAACTATATGTTTGAATCTTCCTTAACCTCTGTTGATACAGACATCAGGAAAGTATCAGTATATATTACTGTACTTGTTTTCTATTATGAAAATGAAAATAAACATATATTGTGGATGTGACAAAAAGTTGACAGTTTTTGAGAGTCCACATATTACTGTGAATTAAAATGCACAAACCAGAAGCAATAATACTCATTAAGCGGCACTTACATGACATAGAGAATCATGCTTTAAAGATTAAAAAAAGGCTTTGTTATTTAAATGTAAAACTTAATTTTTTTATAGTAACATAAACCTTTGCATGGATTTTCTCTTCTATCATAACTTTTAGCTTGTTGCTACAGTCATGTGGAGCATATCTGGTTGGGAAAGGTGATGAACAAAGGAAAAAAAACTTTGGAAGGTGTGAGTGTCCCAGCAATCTCATAAACACTACTCTTCAGCAACCCAACGCTTATGATCCGTGGTTAAAAATAGTCAATCTAGTGGAACTTCAACAAGGATAAGATTCAATATGTGTTCTCAGCTTTAATCAGACATGTGGACATTTTCTTAAAAAGAAAAGAAAACTCTTTTTGCACAAATCTAGGACCAAAAATCTGATTGAATTTGCTATTTTGAAATAGGAGCCTATATTGCAAGAATTGCAGATACCTAATGATTTTTTTATTTTACATAATGCAAAATACGATTTAGAAAACATCCTCTTTTAGACATTTTTAGAAAATGCCGTCTTGCTAATCCTTTAGGTCACACAAAATCTAGCTATTTCTTGGCGGTTGCAGGAGGAAAGTGACACAATTGGATCATTCTTGTCACCATCAGCTACTTGGGAAGCTTAAAGTAAACACATGACCCATGATCAAAGATCAGTCTAGTATTAAAGCTGGCTTATTGCGAGTCATGATTGATGTGCCATTAGCCAAAAGTACAGCTGTCATTTTCAACCAATGATGAAGTAGGAAAATCTGTGCTCCTCTTGCTCGAAGTAAGAGCTGCATGAGGGATTTTCTTGTTTAAGTGACCTATTTTCCAACATTAGAGAAGCCACTTTTGGCAGTATTACAATGTATATATCTCAGTTTTCCCTTTGTTGTATCTCCATCAACTGATCTTTTTCTTTTGAAGCTTTAGACACTTCCACAGGCTACTGTTACCTGTTAGTAAGGCACAAGACAACAGAAAATGAAAGCCTTGTTTTAGCCAATGCATGTGTTTTGTTAGATTTCTAAAGGATGACAAATGTTGGATTCATCATACATTCCCTTTCATCAAATTTGCAGGAAACCGAGTGCATTTCCATTGATTGTAATTGAATTTTGTGATTTCTTTCTTTCATGTAAATCTGCTTTAAAACAATGCAACATTGTAAAAAGAACCTTAAATTAAAATGATACAGTATTTTCCTGCACAGGAGAATTAAAAAAGATCCAAAATTAACCAAAACCTTGAGAACTTCCCTGAACCGGTTGGGATTTGGCTACGGTATAAAGCTAGCTGTCTAATATCATGTCAAATATAGTTGTCTTTCGCCTCCATCACGTTTTAAGAACATCTTCTGGTCTCATTCCAACAGAAGGATATAAGCCAGCTTTTCCAGACCTTCCAGGATATCTCACGGGATCTGAAGATGTCACGTCCCCCATCTGGGGTCCTGGGAACTGTAGAAAATCACCAAGGGTGCTTCTCACATCCCCAGTGCATTCTTTCCTTGCTCACACTCACAGACACATATGCCCACACGCACCGAGAGAAGAAAGCAACCTGACAGCGGAGCCCCTTTATCTTGCATGTGTCTCGTAACGACAAGGAGCTGGCAGATAGGGGAGCTTCAGAGAGAGGCGAGCGAGTGACAGGCTCAGAGCACAGCCTTGTATGGAAGTGACTGAAGAAGACGAGAGCGATAAGGAGCAACCCAACTATGCTGTCCATGTTTAGAGGCACTCACTGGCCCACCGGTACAGGAACAATGCTCGTTTCTGTTAAATTTAGACAGGTTATCGGCCACAGCTTCTCTTTCTAGTCAGTCTCTCGCAGCACCACAGGGAATAGCTACAGAGGTGAGTGCCAAGACTTGATTTGTTTCAGAGAACTTTTGAGTGTAAGTTGCATTAAAAAGCATTATTTTATTGGATGTCTGAGTCCGGTCAATGTTATGGGAGTGAGATTATTTGCATTGATGAATTAGTTGCTCATTTGGTGCATCGTTCTGCATTATTTTAGTGGAAATGAACGTTTTTAGGTGGATATTTTGGAGTGCTGCAGACGTGAATCGATCAGAAAATATCTTTGTTACGTCATTTAGAAAATACATTTACAGAACGGAGAGGATTTATGGCACATACTATTTGCTTAACATTTGCATGAGATGACCTTATAACAGTAGCAGTTATTTTGTGGTGGCGTTTTTGTCTTGAATAAAAAATGATTTTCACGAATTTTCGTAAAATAATCATTCGAAACCGAGTCAAGCCTTAGAGACCATTCAAACAAAACACGTAGCTTTAAACTTTCAAACCAGTAAATCGTGGCAGCTCATTCACACCGGTTATGACTTCATGCTTTAGTGTCAATGAAGTGAGAAAGTGAGGGAATCGAGAACGGTCAAAAAATGACTCCATCGACTGACTGCCCACGAGCAACTGACAGCGTGTTTTCGCTTATAAATGTATTTATTTGTTTTCCGGTGGAGAGGTTTTCGTTAGCCAGGTCAGGCGTGAGATGCTGGCATGTCTGTGGAGCTGCAGAGGGAATAACACACCTCACTGAGTCAGCGGTGAGCTCATTTCGTCTCAAGGCCTTCCTTCCCGTCTCACAGCTCAGCTGTGGAGCTATGTGAGGTGAAAGCTGGCCACAACAACACAAGCCTCAAGATTTAACGTTCACAGCGAGTTATGAACTCGAACATTGTGTTTGCTTACAAGGACACGTCTTGAGATGTGCTGTGGAGCATGTACAGAATCAATTTTATTTTCAGATTTCATATCCCAGATATCCAATGCAAAACAAAACTGCAAAATGACTGTGTTATTTAAGTAAAACCTTAAGATAAAATTGATTCATGTTACACACATGCAGATATTTGAAGGTCATGGTGTTTCCGTCGTCTCTGTTCTACCCTTTTGCCTGTATGTGTTTGGCATTGACATTATCAAAAGCTTTTCTAACTATCCAGCTTCAGTTGTCCTTGCGGTTGGCGATACATAAGATTTTACTTTGGCTGTTATCAACTATGCTTGTGTGTATAAACCACCAAAGTCAACTCACTAAAGCAATCATGTACAGAATCACATCACGCATGAGCGTACATGACAGTATGCCCGCATGCATGCATATATTTGCATTTCCACTGGTTCGCGTCTGGGCAAGGAACAATAAGACACATTCAAATTAATAGACGGCCATCAAGTCATATCATTCTAATGCAGAGAGACATGTCACGACGTCACTGGTGAGTGTGACCCGGCATAACACTGACTCAATATATAGGGGTCCAAAAGTGTCTTTTCTGCAGCTTTAGTCATGATGCAGAGATGAACTGACTGGCAAGTCTTCGTAGTTTTACTGGATTGTGTTTGTGAAAGCTTGTCGTAGACATAATGTCAGATGATCAAGATGCTGTAATAAAGTTATTTGATCAATTGGAAGAATAAACAAAATAGTACAAAGTGTTATGTATTAGACACACAACTGTGCAATTGATGGTATACCACTAAAAAACTGAAAATGTATTAATTCAAATCTGTATGTGACTCTTTATTCTGTGGAACACAAAAAAGGATATTTTGAGAAAGTTGTTTTGTGTCCATACAGTGCAAGTCAAAGGCGGCCAATGTTGTTTTGGTTTTTTTTTGTAAGTATCTTCTTTTGTGTTTTGCAAAATAAGGAAAGCCAAACAGGTTTGGAATGACAAGACTGTGACTAAATGATGACCAAATAAAAAATTCAGATAAACAATCTTTTTAAATATTGCATGTTCTGTCCTGAGAGTAAAATAAACTGATTGCTAACAAACTATATGTTTAACAATGAATACCTTGAATGGAGTGGCTGACAAATAACATAAATGTAAGATCATGTTAAATATTTATTTTAAGATAAATATTTAAATATTTCTCTATTCGTGTAAATGAATGTAACATTTGTAACACTAAACATAGACCAGCATATGTGTTACCCCTACAATTTTTCACTATGTAGGGTGTTGAACTGTGCAAACTCTGTTATTCGCTCATCGTGTGGCGGACTGTCTGGCATGAAGCCATAGCGCGGTCCGAGCGGAGCCCAGCTCCCCCTCCTCCCGTCAGGCATGCGAATCCGTACGGAAAAGTAGCTTACAACTCTCTTCACGCGCAGCTGGGAATGAAGCGAGTCTCAGAGACACAGCTCTCTCGTTAACGGGAATGATTCAAGCGCCAGAGGATGAGAGAGAACGGTCGCGGTACTTTGCGAACGAGCGCTCCCGGTGAACGGTCCGGTTGATTGAGGCTGTTTTGCGTGAATCTCCGAGCGTCACAACCATAGACGCAAACACATGTGGCGGCTTTCGCATCATAAGAACATTGTGAAAGGTATCTTAATGCCTTTTTGCAGTGAAAACCCGTGTGGATTTAGTGAATGCTTTAGGTTTTTAATGGTGTGAATTATAATCTGCACATATTATTAATCTTTGAGGAAAAATGTGTGTAGCTTGTCTTCGCTTATCTTTCCATTTCTATTTCTATAAGCAGCTTTTCCATTAGCATACTTTATTTAACCGTAGTGATGTTTTTTACAGTTTTACTATTTTGTCGCCATAAATGTAATTTGCATGTGATTTTAAAATCCTTTGTCATCTGGGTTGTGCATGCATGTCATGTGTGCATGTATGTGCTCAGAAGTCAAACAGATGCTGTGTGTCAATGTGTCTTTCTGAATCATCATACACTACATCAAGCAGGTTAATGTATGTTTTAATGGTATAGCCACTCATGTTAAAGGGTATCTTAAAGGGATAGTTCACCCAAATTTCTGTCAAACCAGATATTTTGAACAATGTTTGGTAGCTAAATAACGGTACCCATTCACTTTAATTGTATGGATACAAAGCCAATGCAAGTCAATAGATACCACCACTGTTCGGTTAGCAACATTCTTCAAAATATCTTTTTCTGTGTTCTGGGTGAATAAATGATGACAGAATTGTATTGTCTAACCAAAAAATTTAAATCTGCAGAACTTTCATTTTATGTTCATTTGTGTAAACCGCATAGCTTTCTAATCTGACATCTTGTTGTATCGTTCCTAACCATTCTCCATTACTTCATTTCTCTACAGGGTAAGGGAGAGCAGGAACAAAATACCTCATTGGGAACATGGACCAATCTGGTACTTCATCCTATTTTTCTCTCGTTCTAAAACTCAGCATCTTCCTCTTAGTTTTCTCCCATGAACTCGTGCCAGCCGCTGCAGGCGGCTCCAAAGCAAGCTTGGATATGGATACTTCTGCTAATGAAACTTCTGCACAAGAGACATGCGGCGGTAGTTTTGAATGCAAAGACGGGGTGATTCTGCCAATTTGGATGCCGTTGAACCCGGCCTTTGGAGATAAGTTGGCCAGGGCCACTGTGTATTTTGTCGGTTTATTCTACATGTTCCTGGGGGTATCCATAATCGCAGATCGCTTTATGGCTTCCATCGAAGTCATCACATCCCAGGAGAAAGAGATCACCATCAAGAAGCCCAATGGGGAAACCACAACCACGACCGTTCGTATATGGAATGAAACCGTTTCTAATCTAACTCTCATGGCTCTGGGTTCATCCGCTCCAGAGATTTTGCTCTCCGTGGTTGAAGTGTGTGGGCACAACTTTGATGCAGGGGAGCTCGGCCCAAACACCATTGTAGGAAGCGCAGCTTTTAACATGTTTGTCATCATTGGCCTTTGTGTGTCTGTGATACCAGAAGGAGAGCATCGTAAGGTAAAGCACCTGAGAGTGTTCTTCGTCACAGCAACGTGGAGTATCTTCGCATACACTTGGCTTTATCTGATATTGGCAGTGATCTCCCCAGGTATCGTGGAAGTTTGGGAAGGACTTCTCACTCTTTTCTTCTTTCCCATTTGTGTCTTGTTTGCTTGGGTTGCAGACCGCAGACTGCTATTCTACAAGTATGTGTACAAACGCTACAGAGTAGGAAAGCAGAGGGGAATGATCATTGAAACAGAAGGAGAGCCAGAGCTCCAATCCAAGGCAGATATCGAAATGGTCGGGGGAATTCTTAACTCTCACGGGGAGGAATTGTTTGACGGCACTGTGGATATTGAAGATAAAGGCATGGATGAGGAAGAGGCCAGAAAAGAAATGGCCAGGATTTTAAAGGAGCTGAAACAGAAACATCCGGAAAAAGAGATGGAGCAGCTCATCGAGCTTGCCAACTATCAAGTTCTCAGCCAGCAGCAGAAAAGTCGGGCTTTCTATCGCTGCCAGGCCACCAGGCTAATGACCGGTGCCGGCAATATTCTGAAGAAGCACGCTGCAGACCAGGCCAGAAAAGCAATCGGCATCCACGAACTTCGCTCGGAAGTCTCCGATAGCGATATCTCCTCCAAAATCTTTTTTGACCCTGGCACATATCAGTGTCTGGAGAACTGTGGGTCCGTGGCGTTAAACGTGGTACGACGCGGCGGCGACTTGACAAGCACAGTGTCGGTCGAATATCGGACCGAGGACGGCTCTGCCAACGCGGGCTCTGATTATCAGTTCACAGAGGGCGTTGTAGTATTCAAACCAGGTGAGACTGAAAAGGAGATCACGGTGGACATCATTGACGATGACATTTTTGAAGAAGATGAACACTTCCTGGTTCATCTCGGCACTGTTAAGGTGGTGTCTGAAGGAACGGGCAATGGGAACCCAGGCGCCAATCACGTGGAGATGTTAGCTGGTCTTGGCCTTCCCTGCACGGCGACTGTGACTATTTTTGATGATGACCACGCTGGAATTTTCACATTTGAGGAACCCCAGATTCATGTCAGTGAAAGCATCGGTACAATGGAGGTGAAGGTGGTGCGTACCTCTGGAGCTCGTGGAGTTGTGGTGGTCCCCTATAAAACCATTGAAGGCACAGCAAAAGGTGGAGGAGAGGACTTTGAAGATACCCATGGAGTGCTGGAGTTTCAGAATGATGAGATTTTGTAAGTGTAACTTTTTCCTAGTATTTAGTCGTAATGTGTCTTTTATGTAAATGTAGAACTGTATGTTTGATGGCAAATTTAAAGCATTAGTTACCTTTGATACAGTAGTGTCCTAGAAGTTTATTAAAAATGTCCAATTATGCTAATTTAATTCTCACCAGGTTCTTAAATCCATCTGATCTGTCATGCTTGATTCCAAGTTTTAACTTTGCTCTTTATATCTCCTGGGATTTGTTCCCTCTTGACGCATCAAGGATTTTTTGTTACGGCTCATTTTTCCTTTGCATATTTCTCCTCTTGCTTTCTTTATCACCCTCCCATTTTTCCTCTAGCTTTGCTCACTCCAGTGTTTCCATTTTGCACATTTCAGAATCATATATCAGTTGTCTGTTTGTGATTTGATAGTCAGGTTATTTGCCTATGGGTAGTTGTGTCCTAAACGTAAATGTGTCCTATGGTATGACAGCAAAAATATAGAACATTTATATTCTAAATATTAATAATATAAAATAAACCATACGACACATGTACGTTATATTTGTCAACTACCCATGTTTTATGCATATTAAACCCTTTGTAAGTCTGTGAAGTATTTGTGGAAGAAAGTAGTGATGTGGTTAGATTTATATCATTATATTGTCATTGTGTCATTGCAGAAGCATGCATTTCTACCTCAAATTTGGGCCTAATGTACCCACACTGGAATGCAAAACTCATTACCTGGATCAAGAAATATTAACAGAGCCTCTTATTGCTTGGTGTGATTAAGTTCCTCCAATAACAGACCTTTGACACACAATAAAGGCTTTGACAAATGTGGTCCTTGAAGTCTGAACTGAATGTAAAAGCATCTGGTTTAGAGCGAATGAGCTAAGTAGAAGCTTTCCGCGTTTCGATTACGTTTCCATGACCGTTGCGACGCACAGCTTGAGTTTGGGCTCCGGCGCTAGAACTTCTGGCAAGGAACAGGCCCTCCTCACACATTTATTTGTATGATCACGTACTTGACAAGGTGGCCTGAACCCCAGACATTTTCCATGGCAGGGTGAATATAATGATAACAGATTTGCCCAGCCGATTATAAACAGCTCTGAATGCGGTCCAAGATGTTGAAATGGAAAAGGTCCGTTGCTTGCGCTTATTTTAAGCTGATTAATGGGAAGACGTGCACGAATGTAAACAGAAGTAAACGAATTGCTTTGAAGTAAGCAACCTAAACCACACTGATCTGGCTGTGTCCATAGATGAAGTTCCATATATGGACAGGTCTCCTGTTTGGAAAGGAGGGCAGGATCCTGAAGACGTTTGGAAACTTTACTTAAGTAAGCTGTGTATTTTAAACAGGTGTTTTGTATGTAAATGCAGGTTAGAGAAGGCCAGACTGTAGCATGATGGGATCTTGATATGGGACATGCCAAAAAGAAGTAAGACTCAAAGATGTCTCAATGGTATTGATTTATTTGAATGTGTTGCCAATACTCGTCATACTAGTCAGATCACCTAAGCACAAACCAGTCCTAAAAATACTGAATACTAGATCTCCATTAGATTGATGGATTAGCATTAAGTGTTTTGTACTGATAGGGGGCTGTCAAAGACACAAGCCAACCGTCTGTCTCCTCTCAGGGTGCTCATGCTTAGTAATGAATATAATGTTTGTCAAGTTTGTAATGGTAATCGCTGCACTTTAGTGCAAATGATAGATTTCTTATCTATTCTAAGTGTGTTGCTATTGGAAGCAGATTTGAGCATTTTCTCCAAAACACAGTGTAATGCTTGTGTAAGTGTGTTAAAGAGAGAATAAAGTTAAAACATAGTAAAACAGAAGGAAGAAGAAGGCAAAGTCCCGGGACCTGGAACATTTAGTCTACAGTAGCTACATTTGTGAAATCCCTCAAAGTAGTCTGAAGAACTGCTTTTCCAAATGAAAAAGGGGATTTTAAATCCTCTATATTTTGAGGTGGAGCTCTGCTCCGTCTTGAAATTCACTCACTGGACTGCGTCCTCTCCATTTCCAGCCCTCAGTTTGACTGTTTACATAGCCTAGGTTGTCTCAGAGATGCCTTGGTGTGATTTCTTAAGAAACCATTTACAGTTATTTCTCAGGTAGTAGAGACATTTTACATTTTACAAAAACTTGGAACCTTTAATTTAATGAATAGAACAAAGAAGTTTAATGCTGATGTAGGGACTTTACTGTTAGACTGTAACATGACCTTTGTTATCAGGACACGGTATGTGTATGTGTCCTCATGCACAGTCGCAAGAGTTCTTGCCGCTGCCTCGGGCAGATTGGATGATTTGTGCACTAATCATGTGACAGTGACAGAAAACCTTGGGCAGTTTTGTGTCTCTACAGTGTAAACACTGTGAAACGAAGTGTAGTGAGCCGATGAGTGGAAGAAAAGAAAAAGAACACAGATGAATGGAAGAAAGTATAAACAAAAAGACGGCCAAATAGAATAGCAGACGAAAAGAAGCGTATGAGATTTTTTAACTTTGTTTCCCTCTGTTGGTTCAAAACTATGTCCTGATTCTGCAAGAGAAGGAAAGATGCTCCAGGGTTTGTTGTCATGTTTTCGGAGCATGATTTTTTCCTCCGTCGAGGAGCAAAGCCTTCTGTCGCAGGGGTCTTCTGCCAGCTCAGAGCTGCCCAGACACACAGCCTGTCAGTTGATTTCATGTGACTTGTTTCACAAGGCAAAACGAGAGTCAGCCGCGCAGCACCATTTCTGCCGGGATTATTAATCGCATTATGTAGCTCCTCTTGGCAAGTTATTATTTTAGGATCATCTCTGACTAATCTGAATTATTTCCAGAGGTTTCCAGTGCATGCTAAGCGCTCGTGGGTCTGTCTGGTGCACGTCTTTCTCCGTTTTTATTAGCAGATTAGCTTTTTTCTGAAACCACTTGATGATAGGTTGCAGTGAGGCTAGCAAGAGAAATAAGTCAAGCTCTTCAAGTTTATGAAGAAGTTATGCAGCTTTACATGTGCAATATTAATGCGTTCATTTTTAAGACACCAGACTGATGAAAAGGTCCTTCTTAAGGGAGGTCATAAAAATGCATTAAATGTGGATTTTGTTGCTAAAATGAATCAGCAGTTGGCTTATGAGAAAGCCAGCCACCATCAGAATAACCCTCAGTGTCCCTTAAAGGAGACTTCTTTATGAGTCTTGCTCAATGTCTGAGCATTACATTCGCCTGTTTAGTTCAGTTTATTCATTCATGATGAAATATCTTCATGCACATTGAGTGATGGTGATTTTGAGAGGGCAAATAAAAGTGTGTCTGATCGAGTACTGTTGAGGTTGCACGCAAAATTATGATTCTTAAAAAAAATGAAATCAAATTTAGTAGACTCTTGCCCTTTTGGGGATAGTTCACCCCAAAATGAAAATTCTGTCATCATTTACTCACCCTTCTCACATTTCAAACCTGTATGGTTTTCTTTTTTTTTTTTATATTTCAAAGAATGTTTGTATCAGAAAACCGTTGGTCACCATTTACTTGCATTGGTTTTGTATCCTTACAATAGAAGTCAATGGGGACCAATAGAAGAAAATATCTTCTTTTGTAAAAGTCATAGAGGTTAAAAATAACAAGAGGAAATGAATTGTTATTCTTGGATGAACCGATGATGATATCTAGAAACATAGGCGGAGCTGGGGTGGGGAAACCGCCAGATATGGTGCTTATAATTAAAACAGTGGAAAATCTCTGCAGAATTTCTCCCCGAGCGGCGAAGAATGTAAACAGTGCACATTCATTCAGTAATGTTGTTCTGGATCTGAGAATGTTTTTCTGATGGTTCATTTATCATTTGTCAGACTGCACTCGCGTCTGGAAAAATTACATGAAAGTTCCACACATTCTTTCAGCGCTCTCTCTTTCTTTCCCTCTCTCTCTTTCTTACCCTCTCTTTCATTCACTCCCTCTCTTTTACTGTAAGGTTTTCCTGTATTTTCCCCTTCGGTTGTATTTTCCATGACTTCAGCCTCACTGCAACACAAGGGCAGGCAGGAAGATGAGAAATATCTTCCTGCAAACTATGGAAAAATGGATCTCAGTGATGGATAACCATGTTTTCTTGCTTGTTCAACTTTGCAGAGGGGAACTCTCTAAAAGTAAACATTTGTGGAGAAAGTGGAGAGCTTGGCTTTCCTGTGGCTCAGTGGTTAGAGCATGGCGCTAGCAACGCCAAGGTCATGGGTTTGATCCCAGGGGATTGCACATACTCAGAAACAAATGTATAATGCAATGGAAGTCGCTTTGGATAAAAGCGTCTACCAAATGTGTAAATGCAAATTCCCCAAAAACTTTATTACAGTAGTACACACACACACAAGGATTTGCTCTTTGGCCGATGAGATGCATTTGTAGCTCTACACTTTATTACGTTTCTTTATCATCTCGTCTGTTTTCAAAACAATGTTGTTTTTCCAGTAGCGAGTAGAATAATGCTGCGTTGTTGGTTTTTGTTGTGCTGTACTACACACTTTTACATCTCATGTCTATTTATATTACAAAATTTAGGTTAACTGTTCATCAATATGTCACAGTAAAAAGAAATAATTTTTGTTTTCTGGAAAAAAACACTGTTGAAGTAGCACAAGAATACAGTATATTACCTGATTTAAAGGGATAGTTTACCCTAAAATAAAAATTCTGTCATCATTTACACCCTCTTGATATTTTAAATCTCTGTGACTTACTTTCTTCTGCAAAACACAAAAGAAGATATTTTGAAGAATGTTGGTAAACAAAAAGCATTGGTCCCCATTGACTTCTATTGTATGGACACCAAACCAATGCAAGTCAATGGGGACCAATTGACTTGTTACCAACATTCTTCAAAATATCTTTTTTTGTGTTCTGCAGAAGAAAGAAAGTCATAGAGGTTTGAAAGTACATGAGGGTGAGTAAAAGGTGACAGAATGTTACATTTTGGGGTGAACTATCCCTTTAAAGAATATTTCTGTTGAGTCTTGCTAACGTTCAGTATTTCTAGCTACAGTATTCACACAAACACTATTTTAGCGCCATTTTAAATGTTGTACATTTTGCTGACTGCACTTAATATAATAGCTCACCCTTGTTCCATTTCGTTCCAACACTTGAAAAGCATCCTGCAAGGCATTAGCTTATTAGGGCAATAACTTTCTGTGACCGCAGCCTCAGTGCACATACCGTTACCGTCCGCTCATCGGTCCAGTGTGTGACGGATCGTGTTTTCACGCTCATCCTCAGAGGCCGTCAGGCTTCCTGCCCGATATTCTTTAAGTGCATTACTCTGAGGGGTGGAGGTGGGGAAGAAGTGTGCCTTTAATTATCATCTCTCATTGCCGTCACTGTCACCATCATCGTCACAGGCTTTTCCAGTTTGTTGTGGAGGAGCGGAGATTGCATTTAAGTAGTTCAAAATAATACCCTCTCAAGTGTGTCCAGGAATAGGCCTTGTTTTCTGAAGTGCTGTTATTTTCATTGCGCTTCCTCTCCTGATCTGCGCCTGGGCCTGTTTTGTCCATGGTTATCATAATCTTACCAAATCCTTATTTTAATGGAACACGCTGCTTACATCAGTTTGGAAGTGAAGTTTTCTCTAGGCTGCTCCAAATCCTATTGTGTAATTTTATAAAATTAAACAGCATGCAGAAAGAGGAAAAAACCCCTGAAGTGTAGAGTTGGGGCATATTGTTCACAAAATACCTGCATAATATGCTGGCATTGTAAAATGATGCAACTTGGCAACAAATGGTTGTTTAGTTAATGATGATTCTTTTAATAAAAAATATTGCTTTTTAAAAATAAACAGCAGTATATAGACGGTTTCAATGCAACAACAACAAACGTTACTGCGCATGCACACTTTTGTGGCCCAAACTTAACTTCTGGTACACATCCACAATGTATAGATTCCCTGCGGATTATTTATGATAACAAGCAAAAGAAATAACAAGTAAATGACGTTAGCTAGCAAGTTAAAAGTATGTGTAGTCTGTATTATTTTGGGAAGAACCGTTTCTTGGCTAAACTTAAATGGGACAAAGTTACACGACCCATTCAGCAAATTGTTTATTTAATAAAATTTGTATACATTAAAATTCAACACATTGTTTATTTAAAACAATTATTATACAATAAACTATTATTATAAATTAAATAAAATATGAAAAGTTATTGCCACTAGCCAGACCGATCAACAAACACAGATTTGGGCCAGATGCATGTGTCCGATGAAACCGTCTTTAATCATAAAGCTGAAAATGTTTGCGATATCTAACTGTAGTGCACACCATGAAAGAAATACATTTCTATTTGTCCACTGGAACAATTGAGAGAAGTGTCAGAATGTACTCATTCTATCTCCCCCAAAATAATAATCTGGCAACAGTAATTATATTTGTGAACTGTCATTAGATGGCACAGCAGTTTCCCTAGGCCAAAAAAGAAATTACTTCTGACTAAATCCAATGACTGACTGTTGTCGGCCTGTGATGTATCTGACAGGAGCATTATAGTTCTTTAAGTAGTTAAGAAATTTTTCCTGGGGGTTTTTCCGCCTGAGAATGACAGCATCCCATCCGAAGCTGTGACTGAATGGAACTATATTTAGCATTTCCTTTAATCCAAGTTGTGCAGTATAATAAAGCACAGTTCACTTAAAACTGCAAATGTATTTTCATGGTTATTTAATTACCTTAAAAATGTATAACTTTACCTAAACCTGTATAACTTTATTTGAGGCGGTTACAACTCACTTTAATGCTTAAAAGGATAGTTCACCTAAAAATTATTTCATTATTTACTCATCCTCTCGTCATTCTAAACCGATATGACTTTTGGCAGAACACAAAAGAAGATATTTTGAAGAATGTTGGTAACCAAACAACATTGACCCCCATTGACCTCCACAGTATCCACATTTCTCAAAATATCTTCTTTTGTGTTCCACTGAAGAAAAAGAAATATACAGAACATAAGGGTTAATAAATGATTTGATGAATTTGATTTTTTTTTTGAGTGAACTGTCCCTTTTAATAAAGTGCTCCAAGGTGTTAGATGGAAAGTATGTGCATTATTTATTAAGAGTTAAAGTGGGTCAGAATGCCATTGAAATGAATCCACCTAACTGGAAATTTGTTAAATTGTCTCTCTTTTTTGTCTTTAGAAAAAAATGAAAGTCAAACGCATTTGGAACAAGGAGGGTGAGCTAATGATGACTTATGAATATGGCTATTCATAAGCTTTCCTCATACCATCTGTTCCCTTAAAAGTTTGACATGTATGCTTCATCCAAGTATCTTGGAAAAATGCTCTGATTTAGTTCCTTTGTCAGAAATAACAATATTTTGCTTTTCTTAAGCCTTTGAAAGTACAGATTAGGGTGAAGAGCACTGAAAAAGAAGAGGATTAGAAATGTAACCTGGTTTTGAATTAAGCCATCTGTCCTCTTCGCTTGGGAATTTGTGTCGCTGACGAATATCTGAATGATTACAAAATAAGTAATCACTGTTTTTACAGGTCAGAGATTTCATACTGGTTAAATAATTCAGATCGAGTCAACTCACAGGCCCACAGGTTGAATTAGGAAATAAGGTCATCACATTATTACAAACCTTGGAAATAATTTAACTGCCTAGAAATCAAAACCTTGCATGGGTCACATCTCAGGGCTCATGTAGTTTTCTGAATCCTCTATGCCAGGAACAATCTTTGGATTAACACAATATTACATATTTGTGGTGTAATGTATATACAGATTGTAAAACATGAAGACCTACGTTATGTGTACATTGCAACCTTTTATCCAATAATGTAGGTCACTACTTAAATCAGGTTTAAGTTATTGAGAGACAAATGGGCCGAGAAGGATGAATTAAACAGTAAATAAACAAAAATAACAGAGAGCAAAGCATGGTTGTCAGTATCTTAAATGTTGAAACGCCCCTTTTCAATCTTGTTGTTCATTCACTACTTTTTGTCTAGTATGAATTGGCTTGCTTGCTTTGTTTAGTGTTTTTTTGATGATACTTGTATTGTGATAGAAAACCAGCGATACTTGTTGTGAGTCACTGTGCAACACTGATTTAAATGAACTTTTGTTCGATTTTCAAAATCCTGTCAGGCTTGAAACTACAAATAAAACTGCTTTTAAAAAATGTGTATATGCTGTACATCCAAAGAATTTGTCTCGTCCGAGTAGTTTGTGCAGGTGCGTAGCTCATCAAAACTGTGGCACGTTTTCACACTTTGATGATTTGTCTCTATCGGTTGATCACAGCGGCACAGAGCGTGACATTTCATCTGACACTCTTTTTCTTGCTGTCATTGAGCAGAAGTTCTTTCTGAAGCATAGACATTTCACATCTGTCGTGTGCACTGTATAAACAAACTCAAATCAGCCTTTTCTGCAGACAGATGAAATGTAAAATAGGGTTAGGCGAAAGCCTAACCATGAACACCATTAAGCACATCAAAAATGAAACTGAACACCGACTGTCAGATATCAGATATAAGCTGAAACACGCTGATGCCCTTGTGTCTGAATGAGAGCAAATCCATCTTCTAGCATCTAGTTGAAAGGCTTCTCAGATGGGAGAAAGCTGTTATTTATTAAGATTCTTAAGATGTTAGAGACATACATTTCAGTTCTGTCTGTCAGAGGAGAGATATTCCCTTCTGGGATTTCAGTCCTACTTGAGCCTACAGCAATTGCCAGGGCAAATATTTCTGTAGCCTGAGGAAACTGAACCAAGCTGCTCTCGTGGCCCTTAAATCTGTGTCTGTGTATGCCCCGGGAGGCAGAACAGACAGGTGACGTCAGGTCAGAAGAAAATGATCTACGACGTCTGCTGCTTTGATGACAAACAGGCCGGTAAATGAAATAAAACTGACATTTAGGGTCATGTTTTGAACGCTAGTCGATGGGTTGTGTTTTGCGTGGGGTCCTGGCTGAATGCTGGGATTTCTTCTTCTTTATATTTGACCAGGTGGAGTTTTCTACAGCATGTGGGAATATTTCAAACTGTTTGTGGCCATATTTGTAAAATCAGCATCATTTGTTTGTAAATGGCTTTTGGTTTGATGTTTTGGGTATTTTGTAATGTAAATGAGAAGTTCGCACAAATGTAACATGTTCTTATTTACTCAACCTCATGTCATCCCGGATATGACTTTCTTCAGTTTACCACACTTTATTTTTGTATTCTTTTATATTAAAATTCCTTGTTATATTCTGTCATGTCACTTGTGTCTCGTGATGAACGGCACATATGACAACTAGTCACGATACATGCGAGAAGTTAGAAACCAATGAGATTTCATGTCACCATATTTGATTCTAGCGCCGGATCTGTTTGTTTACATTTCAGTTTGAATAAATAAGCTCAATACATTAAACATGTATTAACTCACTGGAACCATTCAAATGACTTTATGGTTTTAGTTGTGTTCAGCTTAAGATAAGTAGTCATGTCTGGGATGGGATACATTTTTATTTTTCTATAAAATGCTCTCAAATATGGCCCAAATGAAATTGTAGGCCTACTTCATAACTTTATATGTTCTATAAAGATGGCTGTAATATTTGCCAGAAACATAAATAAAGATACAGCACCTTGCCCCGTGTCTTTCTGTATAATCCTGTCCACCAGCTCCTGGCTTATAAAACACCTGATCATTCTTTGAATGAATGCTGATCAGATGCTGTTCTTTTGTAACCACTGACAGGAGAGATAGGAATTAGAGATAGAGATGGAGAGAAAGTAAATACAGGCAGAAAGAATATTGGAAGCCATCCCATTACGGCTCTTGGAAGAAAATCTGTTCCTGGATTGCTCTGTTCACTATGGTAACAATACACAGCGGGGACTCATATGAGACATGGCTTTACATATCAGATCTGGTCAACAGGCCGGTAAGCCATTGGCCCTTTAAGCGTGGCTTTAGTCATGGACGTTGGGGGAAAACAGCTAATGAATATTCCAGCTCACAGTTAACATCAGCCAAATGCTTTCTGCTTTGAAAAGCGCTGGTGCTGATTAGCTTTTGAGTCGGAAAATAGGATAGGATTGTGTACAGGATTAAAAATGGTAAATCGCCAGCAAGATAAGTGAAGAGTTGTGTGTTACAGAATTTGGTAACACTTTATTTTGATAGTCCACTTTATAGATATTGTACATATTAAAACTAAAAAAACGAACATATTAAAAAACTACAAATATTGTTCATATTGTCAACTACCAGTCAGTATTAGTATTAGGGATGTACTGATATATTTTGAATATATGAACATTGCATACATATTAAAATACAAACTAAAAAATTTTTATAATGCTTTACAGATTGTGAGTTAGATATTTTTTAGAAGCTTGATAGTAAAAGTACAGTACTGTATGTGTTTTACTTCATGACTTCTGGTATTGCTGTACAATATACGATTTTCACTACTTTATATATAATGATATCATTGTGATATCTGTTGAAATAAAAAATATGTTTTATTGTGGGAATATGTCTTATCTGCAAACCCCACACACTGCAGTGGAAAATGCTGGGGATGGCAGCCATGACGGTGTCTCTGGGGAAGTGTAAATATTTCATGTTAATCCAGAACAATCCAGACAGCATTAAAGTATTATATATCATGAGATCAGGTTATTGTTTTGCCAGCCAAAGTGTCTAAGTCACCACAATAAAACAACAACAAACTTATGTAGGCCTATTATCTGGCTGTGGCTGTATCTTTGTCTGTCTTTGTACAGTATGTCTCTCTGTCTGTCTCTTATGGTGCTACTATGTATCATAAATCACTGAATTGAACTCAAACCGATGTCGCTGGCTGTGCTGAAATGATAAAAAACAGGCTGGTGTCAGTGGTTTGTACTGTACTGTAAATGGCACGATGTGCTGCAGGTTTTTGCTCTTACTCTAAGTTTTACTTAGATTATCTCCACGAGATGGATGAATTTATACTAAAACTGTAAAATAGTTCTTAAAACTGTCTATAAATTATAACAGCTCAACTCACAGTTTCAAGCTATAAAGCTTTTCTTCCTTTACTTTCATTTTGTTAACACAGACTGAGCCCACATTCATGTCTTCTGTCCAATCTGTTATTGTTTACGACAATGACAGAAGTGGAAACGGCGATAAAAGTATAAATAGTGTGTAAGGGACGTATCCACTGTTCTTCACATTAGTTTACCCATATTTGGTAAGCATTGCTCCAGGCGCTTCTGGATATCCTCAAACATGGGATGGTGTCCTGCGGATTGGCCCATAAAATGAATTGATAGACACTGTTACGCTGTTATCTATAGCGCTAGAACGAACAAAAGAGAGAAGGGGTGAGAATGAAAGCATGTTAAGATTCAGTACATTATGTAAACAGAACGTCCGGCTGCGTTGCACAAGCTTTCCTGTTAAATAAGCTGAGATGCAAAACAGTACAGCGTGTTTTTGGTGTCAGGCTTGCCCCGCAACTGTGAGTGTGCAGCGTGCTCGCACGGTTACATAAATCTATAGTATGTACACAGAGAGACAATGTGCTGTTTTCCATCCGCAGGCCTCCGTCTCTGTTTGTCCTTGTTGTGCGTGTCGCAGTGTATCAGTCTGTGGATTGTTGAGTCATTACAGACTGTCACAGACATACAGGTGGACGGACATCTTACAAGAGGCCAACTGCGTGCTCTTGGAATTATAAGTATGCCTTATGAAACTCACTGACGTTTTATAGACTGGCTGTCTATTTGGTTATGATTTTAAGCACTGGGGAAAGGTTTATTTTGAGTATGCTGGATAAAGTAGAGAGTATTTTAAAGGATGTGTTTTAGCTTTCTGTCAATGACACACACACAGACCGCCCGCAGTGTTCTCTGTTACACGCAAGAGCTGGCTGAAAAGCATCAGTTGTGATCCGAAACGTTTTCATGAAGTTAGTTTGTAAGAGTTTTGGATGTAAGTTTCGATGGGTTTGACATTGCAGAATAATTCTAATTCATTTTATATATCAAAATGACAACTTTTTAAAAGTGATGTAAATGCTGTATGTGACCCTGAATCACATCTTAAGTAGCACGGGGTCACATATGTTTTTTTAAATGGCTTTTTATGTTAATTAATAATGTGGAAAAGACTAATCGTGTAGTTGTGCCATGAACAAAACCAGACAGAGACGGTTATGGGGTTTTCAGGCCTTTATATTTTAGTAAACACAGCTGCCTTTACAGAAAACTTTCCACATGCTTTCCATTGCTATGCAATGAGCCAAGAAACAGGGAATAAGCATGCACAGAATGTACAGATAAACAATTCATTCAGCCTGAACTTAGTATGTTACAGTTTTTTCATTTCATTCAGGAAATTAAATATAAGTTGAAAACTTGTTTAAAAAGTCGCATTTTTCGTGAATTCACAAATGTAATACATTGATACATTTTTGTATATACTTGTAGATAATGTAAACGAACATACAGTCGTTCTACATATTTCTTTCTATTTGCTTTCTTTCCTTTTTTTTTTAGCTGTTTAGTTATGACATCTGTTTGTAGACCAACCTAGATGGCAAATTCTATATGTGATATTCGATTAACAGTTTTCCATTTATTGGAAAATAAAAACAACATCTGCGATTTTTATTTTTATGTTTGTTTATCAGTAAATGACACACTTCAAACAATGAATTTTAAACCCACAACAGTACAATTTGTCGAGCATAAACATTCTTAGTGCACATTATGACTAAAATCATTTTTTAAGGCACATAACATGTTTTAGGCATATATTTTAAAATCTCATGACATATTCATGAGGCTTAGGCATGTTGACAATTCAGTTTGTACTGCATGATGTGCCACTCACTTCAGCTGTCTCTTCCTTAAGCTTTTCTCACATCTGCAACCTTGTGCTCTCTCTGTTTTTCTCTCTTTCTGCTTCTCTCTTTCTCTTTCAGCAAAACTATTCCGATCAATATAATCGATGACGAGGAGTATGAAAAGAATAAGAACTTCTTCCTGGAGATTGGAGAGCCACAGTTGGTGGAAATGAGTGAGAGAAAAGGTGGGAAGTTTCTCCCTCTGTCCCACGTGCTGCCATCTGCTGGGCTGAACTGGAAGTGTTGCTATGCAAAGCCAGCAGAGAAATAACTTGCTGATTTTAGTTTTAGGCATTTTGTCAGAGTAGTTGCACATAAACCAAGGAATAGTTCACCCCCCCCCCCCCAAAAAAAACCTTCTGTCATCATTTACTCACCTTCATGTTATTCAAAACTCGTTCTTCTGTGGAACACAAAGAAGATATTTACAGAAATGTCAGAGTGATTTTGTGTCCATACAGAAGTCAAAAGGGCCAGTGTTGTTTGGTTATCAACATTCCTTAAAATATCTTCTTTTGTATCCTGCTGATACAAAAGAAAAAAGGTCATACAGGTTTGGACATGGGGTGAGTAAATTACATTTTTGGGTGAATTTTCCCTTTAATACACATGCACGGTTCATACCATCAAATGTGATTTTATGTTCCTCCAACAGGAAGACCATAAAGGTTAATATTCTTGACCATGAGGAGTATGACAAGCATGCAAACTTCTTCATAGAGCTGCAGGAACCAGAATGGAGGAGGAGAGGATGGACAGGTGAAAGCAAAAAAATGAAATAAGCCTTTTTTCTCTGTAGCTGCCCATTATTCTGGCCTTTTTTCCTTTTCTCCTCTCCTCCTTCAAAGCTGATCCTCTACTTTTGTTCTACTGCTGCATTAAAAGCATCTTCCTACTGCTCAATTTTAGTGGATTTATCCCTCATATTCCCTCCTGGACAAAGAGCTCTTTCAAACAACAGGCATAGTTGGCCCTGACTCGAGCTTTAATGTGTGGAATCTGGCTGGGATTAAAGTTGTAGGGACGCTTCCTTCAGGCCAGGATAAGGACA
Organism: Oreonectes daqikongensis; assembly: GCA_026939265.1. Taxonomy (NCBI): domain Eukaryota; kingdom Metazoa; phylum Chordata; class Actinopteri; order Cypriniformes; family Nemacheilidae; genus Oreonectes; species Oreonectes daqikongensis. The sequence goes on along the minus strand of JAOTQM010000030.1, from coordinate 4,157,513 downwards.
CGTGAAACCGTAATGAGCAGAAGATAAAGAAACTTACTGCAATATTCCAAATCCTGTGAGCTTTTAAGGTCCCTGATTTCTACTGAAGAGATAAAAAGAGATTTATCTCACCTGTAGGGCCAAATCATTAATAGCATACTGTCAACAAAAAGGTGACTGATTTATAATGTCTTATATGATGTATTTTTCCTGTCACCGTACAATATATAGATTATATTAAATACGATATATATATATATATATATATATATATATATATTATAATTCTCCATTATATTCTTGTTAGTCCAATACAAAACTTACGCTTCCAGCTATTTGTTTTCTGAAATCACAGTAAAAAACAAACATTTTTACTAAAGAAAAAACAAAGCAAACCAAAAAAATACAACACAAACATACTGTCCTGAACATCAACCTTACAGCATCTGTGTTACATGTTTATTAGTTCATATTCATTTTTCTTTTTCTTCATTTTTCTTCATTTTCTTGTTGGTTTCGTCTCTTCCGTTTGTCTGCATCAGCTGTCTTGCTGCGTGAATGTGGTAAGCTGTCTCTTGTTTGATCTGATATTTTTCTACATTCACTAAAAAACTGTTCATCTCATCTGTAACCATGCAGAGTTGTATTTGTTTTTATATACAATGGTCCCAAAAGCACTCAAACACGCCTTAAAATGTGCGAATGTCATTCTTTTAAATTAAGATAATCAAACCACGTAAAAAAGAGTACCAAAAATAAGTTTTTAAACAGATTTGATGACAGTGATGAGATGGTTAAAAAATCAATTGCAAACATAAATTGCAAATTCATGCATTTTTAAGTAAATGTTTTAAGGTCATTGGATAAACAAATACAGTGTAATTGTTTTAATTCATGCATTTATGTAGTCTAGTGCTAACATTGTTTCCTGTCATTTCATGGTTCTTATCAAATCACAAAATAAACAAAATTCATTTTAACTTTTTATCATTTTAGGTGGGTTCGTGAAGACAGGTATGGAAGTAATTCACTAGTAATGCTTACTGCTGTCACTTACGCTTTGCTAAACGAACAAAAGAAAATTCAGCCATTTGATATTTTCTGTGATAATCTTTTCTTTGATAGATAAACAACTTCATGGTAAGGGATGAAATCTCTTTCTCAGAGCTGAAAACAGATGTTTTTTTGTCAATTTGAGTGGTGTTCACTGCTATATTTCACTGCTTTTTTGATAAAAACAACACAGTTTAAATGTAATTTAAACTGTACTGAGATACATTCTTTTTTCTAGTTTTAAGTATTAAGAGTTCACCAACACAGCACTAGATTCGATTACACTGCAGTAGAGCATGAGCTGTCAGTCGCTTCTAAAACACCATCAGGCATGACAATAACATTGTGTAAATATGGCACAACCCAACGTCAAACTTGAGGTATCCTCAAATGTATTATTCCTAAGGGCAACCAGGCTGATTACTAACTGAGAATGCATTGCTGGCCTTTCTAATGCTGACATGTCAGAGCATTCATAACCGTCCTGTCGTACTCACTTAACTGTGACGGCATGCACAATGACTTCAAATACCCCTTTTCACTTTGAACAATAGCAGCTCTTTCCAAGGAGTGTCTGTTGGTGAAGAATGTCATAACTGAGAGAACAGCGCTAGCTAAAATTAACATACGACAGTGAAAAGAATCGAATGAATGTTATTCATGAGAAGGGTGTGATTGTACACATGGCCTTCTAAACAAAAGTTCAGGAGAAGTGGGTTTTCTTTTCTAATCATGGCACGCTTGTCTCCGTTAAGAAGGTCCATTTCACCAACCATATATGTTCAAAATGATTTATTTTGTGCATTAATTAAAGGTGATGTGTGTAATTGATTTTATCACAATAATTAATCATGGTTCAAATGTATAGTAACAAATCAAATCAAACAAATGTATATTATAGTGCAATGTCGCTTCGGATAAAAGCGTCTGCCAAATGCATAAATGTAAATGTAATGAGCATAAGGTTGTACGCTATTTATAGGATAATATTCCTAAAAGTGTAAATATTGTGGTCGTTTGCTGCTTTCAGCATTGATCTGATTACTTTAGTGATAAGTGAAAGTTGAATATATCAGTGACATAAACTATCTGTTTGTCCTAACAATGGAAGAACGCCATAAACAACCTGTTTGTCCTAACAATGGAGTCAGTGCCATAAACAACCTGTTTGTCCTAACAATGGAGTCAGTGCCATAAACAACCTGTTTGTCCTAACAATGGAGTCAGTGCCATAAACAACCTGTTTGTCCTAACAATGGAGTAAGTGCCATAAACTACCTGTTTGTCCTAACAATGGAGGTTGTCCTATTGCAAATTAACTAGTGGCACAAAAATTACACACTTCACCTTTAACCATCATAAATAAAGTAGTCTTGAATTGGGTAGAAATAGAAATAACAATTACTTTCCAGATAAAAAGATAATTGGATAATAGGTCGTATAGATATACAGTGTAAATAGTGTTGTTTGCATAATGTATTGCAAACTTTATTAAATAAGCTTTATGTGTGTGCTGTCCTCGAGTGATATTTGAAATGATTTTAAGCTTTGCTTCATCATAGTCTAAGCGCTATATAATCTGTTAAAACTGTATGAAAACTGTTTAGTAAATGTGTTTGGGCTCATCAGGCAGGAATGTGTACCGGAAAGTGCAGGGTAGAGACAAACCGATCCCCTCCACCATTATCAGCATCGCAGGTATCTGTCTGCCCTCCTTCTTCATCCCTTTCTTTTTCCTTTCATTAATAACATTCTTCGTTTTCCATGTGTTTATGTGTGGTCTTGTCAGAATTTATTCGTACCCTTAGGTTGTGCCAACTCTGTATTAATTACTGTTATGTCTTCCCATGAAACACAAAAGTTTGGGATTTTCAAATTTTGGATCAGAATGAGAAATTATGACTTTATCATTTTAAAACATTTCAAGTCCCACACCCCAGTCAGTCTGTTAAACACGTCCAACTGGTCCAGACCGACAGCATTTCATTCCCACACTTCATAGCATATCTTACATTGTGAACATGTTTTAGTGAACTACATAATCATTGTTAAATGTGTTTTTAATCGCAGCATGCACATGAAACAGCCGACTCACTCGTGATGAACTTTCATGATTTCCAAATACTCACCATACCTCTCTTATTTATTTCTTCCACTTCCAACACATTTCTGTATGCTTTCTTTGTCTCATCCATGCGTATCTCAGAGGACGGGGAGGAGGACACTCTGACCGTGAAAGAGCAGGATGAGAGACGTATCGCTGAGATGGGCCGCCCGACGCTGGGCGACAACGTGAAACTTGAAGTAGTCATTGAAGAGTCCTACGAGTTTAAGGTACATTACCTTTTCCGCCCGTCTCCATCCAGACATGTTTTCTCGAAGTTCAAGCAGTGACATTTTAAGCGTCGATTAGGGCACTTAAAGGTGAATTAGAGGAGGGCAGAGCATCTGGACATGAGAGATGGTATCATGAGAGATGGCTGGAGACACACGACCAGATATTATCGAGACCTTTCAGGGTACTTGTGCATATTAACAACGCTCCACATCCAACTCTTTCCATCTTAATAATTTCTTAAGTTTTTTGGCTCCTGTGTCTCAGAGTTTATTGGTTTTCCCATCAGATTAATTTGCTTTGACTCAAAGCCAAATGACTTCCTTGTATCCTGAAGGTTTGATTACATTGCACAGAATTATGAGCGGCCTGTAATGAATCAAGCGCGGCACATTCTGCAATCCACATGTTATGAGTATTAAGTACAACCATTAAAATGAAATGAGAGCGCTACCCTAACAAATCAGGTTTGTGATGTGAAGGAGATTTTGGGTTCAGGCCACCCAGAGGTTTCAGAAATGATTCCTTACTGGCTTTACTAGATGATCTGAGAAATCTGTTAAATTATTGAACAGAAGGAAGGAAAATTTTTGTTTAAATGCGTTACTTTTATTGGTTCACCCAGAAATTAAAATTCATTTTTTTAGTCACCTTTTTGTCATTTCAAACTCAAAGTTTCACCTACTTCATGTAGAGCGAAAAGGAATCCGATAGATGCTCTGCTCTTTTTGTATTATGAAAGTAAATGGGGATGAACATGATTTGATAGCTTCGTGTGAAGAATAGATACAATTTTGTCATTCCCTGAAATTACATTGATTTTCAAGTGTTTCATACACTGCAAAAAATGGCTTTGTTACTTAGTATATATATATTTTTTTCAGTACAAATGTCTAAAAATTCTTGAATCCAGATGCATTTTCTTGATGAGCAAAATGACCTAAGAAAATTAGTCTTGTTTTTAGGCAAAGAATATTAAATGTAAGCAAATTTGTGCTTAAAACAAGCAAAATAATCTGCCAATGGGGTAAGAAAAATAATCTTGAATTTAATGACTAAGAAAAGCAACCCCCATTGCTTGTTTTAAGCACAAATTTACTTACATTTCATAGTTTTTACCTAAAGACAAGACTTATTTTATTACGTCATTTTGCTTATGAAGAAAATGCATCTTGATTCAAGAATTTTTAGACATTTATACTTAAAAACAAGACAAAAATACTAAGTAAGAAAGCCATTTTTTGCAGTGTAATCAAATGTAAAAAGTCGTTTTTGGACAAATTCCTAATTCCTAATGTTCTTGACCCCACTCCCAGAGTACCGTCGACAAACTCATAAAGAAAACCAACTTGGCCATTCTGGTTGGAACCAACAGTTGGAGAGACCAGTTTGTAGAAGCCATCACTGTCAGCTCAGGTAGGTCCCTGAGAAACTACCATCACTCCATGAAGTCACTATAATAACAAACATACACACCACATAACCAATACTTAATAGTTTTCTCTCTTCGGTGTCCTGACTGATGCTCTATCACGGTGCTAATGCTCTTCCTTATCTTTATCCCTATTGCAAATGTTGAAAGTAGATTTGTAGCCAGAGACAAATAAAAGTGTTTTGTAAAACAAAGACGACACTCAAGAGATGATAAACATCATTTGCTTTGTGAGACTGAGAAGCTCTAGCTAATACAGTATAGAAAGCATTAGTGTTACCATTGTGATGTCTCTGGATTGATCTAGAAAATTTGGATGTGTTGCAAATGTCTTATTATTCATTTTCCCTTCATCACTCTCATGTTTTCACTCTCGTGCTCATGTTGCCCCTTTTTAACCCAGAATTTTCCCATAATGCACTTCAAGGATGACCAAACACAAGCCAGCACCTCTTTCTTTGAATGTCTTGTTTTTTCTCTTTTACCCACATTTGTTGTAGCACAGCATATCAATACGTTTATCAGGAATGTGTGGACGCAGAGCACAAGGACTCCATGTTTTTTTGACACACACGTACAAGTGGACGCATACACAAACTCTTTGACAGGCTTGACTGACCTGACAGATCTTGTTAGTGCTGTTAGTGCAGGGAGAGAGAGAGAGAGAGAGAGAGAGAGAGAGAGAGAGAGAGAGAGAGAGAGAGAGAGAGGATAATAGGGAATGTTTATCATAATCAGACATTAGGTGGTTTATAGACGGCTGTCTCCCTCTGCAGCGCTGCAGTGACATTGAGGAACAGAGAAGAGCTCTCAATTCAGGAATTCAGTAGCATTCTGTGTGTGTGTGTGTGTGTGTGTGTGTGTGTGTGTGTGTGTGTGTGTGTGTGTGTGTGTGTGTTCATTAAAGCGTTTTAATTTGACCATATTTGTTTGCTCCATGTACAACATGCCAGTTTCAAATGGCATTGGTCCGACAGCATTTGTGTGTGCTAACCAAACGTCTCTCTTCCTTTCTTCTCATTTGAAGGTAATGATGACGACGAGTGTGGTGAAGAAAAGATGCCGTCTTGCTTTGACTACGTCATGCACTTCCTGACTGTATTCTGGAAGATTTTCTTTGCTTTTGTGCCCCCGACCGATTACTGGAATGGATGGGCGTGTTTTATTGTGTCCATCATCATGATCGGCGTCCTCACGGCTTTCATTGGAGACCTGGCGTCACATTTCGGCTGCACAATTGGCCTGAAAGACTCTGTCACAGCAGTCGTGTTTGTGGCCCTGGGAACCTCTGTGCCAGGTATGGATTTACAGTTAAGATGAAAGAAGTTTATGAAACATTTGAAGTAAAAACGACATATAAAGGAGATATGATTATAAATATCATAAAATACTTTTTCTCTTTAATTCAGACACTTTTGCCAGTAAGGTGTCAGCCACCCAGGATCAATACGCAGATGCCTCCATCGGCAACGTGACGGGCAGCAACGCCGTGAACGTCTTCCTGGGCATTGGAGTGGCTTGGTCCATCGCTGCAATCTTTCACCAATCGCAGGGCCAGTATTTCCGCGTGCAACCCGGCACGCTAGCTTTCTCCGTCACCCTTTTCACCATCTTTGCCTTCGTCTGTATCGCCGTCCTCATGTACCGCCGCAGGCCGGAGATCGGTGGGGAACTGGGTGGACCGCAGACTCCGAAAATCCTCACCACCACTCTGTTTTTTAGTCTCTGGCTGATGTATATCGTTTTGTCCTCCATGGAGGCCTATTGCATCATAAAGGGTTTCTAAATCAACCAGGAGATGATGTTGAGAAGCAGATTTTAAAACAGGCGCAAAACTGGCAAAGACGATGAAAAGCATTTTTGTGCTTTGTTGTGTTTATCCACTGTTAGTTTAATCTGTGTGAAAGCACATGCCCATAGGAAAATAGATCAATCTCTTTAATATCATTACTGTTTGAGAGGAAATGGAGACTTTTATGCATCATTTGTTGTTGGCCTACAAAACTGAATGACCTGTGAGTAGCCTTTTGTTGTGTTGTTATGGATGTTTTGGTCAGAGAAGGCTTTAAACATCACTGTCACATTCAATCTTGTTTATATACTTGAAACATACTGAAGAAACGAAAGATTCAATACATTTGTGAAATCGATTTTTCAAAATCTGTAAATTTCCTTTTCTGTGATGAAGACACAATTTTTCAAATGTACAAACGGGTGTTTTTAACTAAGAAGAGTGTCAAACGAAAGTGTGAATTTGATACATATTGTAAGAATTAATGAACTTTAAAGATAGTGTTTGTGATTCACACAGTGCAGTATGCTGATATGTTTTCATCTGAATTCCTACATTTGGGGAATAATGTGTTTAATCTTCGACATCCATAACACAAAGACTTCCTGTTAGGAGTCATGACAATCTGAGGACAAGCAAAAAATACATTATATGTGTTGTATCTGTGTGTGATTTATCTCTGACGTCTCCAGTCAATGAGGCGCTCTGCAGGTACTGGCAGTTTCAGACTCACATTGTATGTCTCAGTTCAGTATTAAGAAAAAAAACTCCATGTGAACATGTTTAGTCATTGTACAAAAATAAGAATCCATAATTATCTGCATTCTGGACAATCTAAGACTTGGGTTTTTTTGGTGACTTATACCACCACATCTCTCTTTATGACAACAGAGACACCAGAAGACTGTTCTTGTTGTATATAATGTACAGTGTTATGAACATCTTCAAATAGAGAATACAGATCTTTGCCTTCTGTGTTTTACCTACCTGAGGACACAAGAACAGGTCCTGTAATTTTTTATGATTTCTTTTTTCAGGACATGCCAACTTACAAAGTACCAGGATTATACTTTTTACTATAGTTATGTCTTAGGATACATAGAATTTTAAACAAAAGTTCTGTTCTAACGGGTTTGTTTCCCTGATGTGCACACATGTTGACATCCTCAGCATCATTTACTTTTAACAGGCACTTTTCCCTTCCTTATGGGAGTGACCTTTAGGTTTCATTTTTATTCATGTCAGGATATTATGATATTTCTATTTGGAACTTATTGATTGCTGTTTTTGAGTTTTGTCCTTTACATTTCCCTTGTGTGGCACACTCGACAGAAGGGTAAAGCACAGTATGTTACTGCCGTGTGTGATCTTCCCTTCCCCACCACAACAAAATAAAGGTTGAGGACTTGAGAATGAAAAATACTGTACATACTTTCATCAGTTTCACCAAAGACTAAATGTTTTTGGGTGGTAATGTGGCGCCCCCTCGTGTCAACATAATGGAAAGCCCTGGTTTGGTATTGCTCTGGTTAAATACACAAATTTGAGTAACACTTCTTTGTCTTTTTCCAAAAATTCCCTTATATGATTTTGCTTTATACAACTTCTCTACATGTATATGAGTTTCCACAATATTATATGATTTGAAATACGTAAATATCTTAAAGGGATAGTTCTCCCCAAAATGAAAATTCTGTCATCATTTACTCAAACCAATGCAAGTCAATGGGGAGCAACTGTTACCAACATTCTTCAAAATATCTGTAGTGCTTTAAATGGGCCACCGTACTCTATGTCTGGCTGATAGAACAAACAAAATACTGACATTCACATGAATCCCTTCTTTCTTCACACACGTTTATTTCATCCTTGTAATGTTTTATTTACGATACACTTTCAGGAACACAACAGAGGCAAACAGTACTGATTCAGGGATATGATACTGTCTTGGCTCAGTTTGGAAAACAATATCCAGCAGTTCATCTAGTCCTCTTGTCAATTTAATATTAGTTCGTCTTTTCCAGAAGGGGCCGTTGAGGCGAGTGGAGGCCTGTGAAAGAGGAGGACTTGAATTTATTTTCAGCAGTCATGTCGTGAGAGGCCTTTCATGAGTGAGACGGGTTTATTGGAGAGCTTTCGCTCCGAGCATGCTGTCATATTACGATTGCATTGCCAGCGACAGCCCCGGTCGTGTTTTGAATCTTCAGAGACATGCCATCCAATCCCAAATTTGCATATCCAGGTCTTAGATCTCAGACTTCTCGTGTCTCTTTGATTTTTCAATCTTGATGAACACTGGACACCAGCTGTTACCCAAAGGTGATATATATATATGCAGTCATGCCTTTATACATTTGTCTGATGTGTTGACATGAAACATTCTGTTCGAAGCTTTCTGGCATTTTCGTTTGAATTATCAGTTTTCCGGCCAACAGTTCATCATTTAATATGATGTACGTAAGGCTGAACTGGGGACATCCACTTAAGAATACTGAGAATGATTAGAGCAAATACTTCAAATGGTTTGCATTGAAAATTGTGGCTCAGATCTGTAGTGTGTATATATGCACCTGATCCAAAGAATGATTGTTTCATGACATAAGTAACAACCAACAAACATACACATACCCACATCAAATCAAAGATTGTGTTCTGTAAAGTCACACTTGTACTGCATATTTGTGTTCGTGTGTGTGTGTGTGTGTGTGTGTGTGTGTGTGTGTGTGTGTGTGTGTTTGATTTGTAGGCGTGTGATGTTCCTGTGCGTAGAAGCACACACACACACAGCAAACTAACTCCTGTTTTCCTCTCTGTAGAACATTAACACATTTCAAAACCTCAACAAAGGTATCAGAAATCTACAAGACATTCACTGCTGTAGCGTGAATTGCCCATATAACACTCCTCAAAGAAAAGTGTAAACTTGAATCCATTTACTAAAGCGCCAAGTGCTGATTAATGTCAAGAGTCCGCCGGGCCACGAGGGGCTCATACAGACGACTCCCTGGCCGTTTTGGAGCGCAGGGCCTTCGTGCGGTTTAGGAAAGGATTGGTTGTGCAGATACAACCAGACGCCACCGTTAGGCCCAGACTGACCCTCGCACAGAAGATGGACCACCCGTAACTGTGATCCACATCGCTGGGCAAACCATAGATGAAAGGAGGGTTCCTGGATTGGTCGTACGAGACGCTGGCGGCGTAGGTGCACAGTGAGATCGTGCAAAAGATTCCTGGGGGAGAGAAGTTTAAAGATTTAAAAAGTTTCAATATAGACATAGTGAGAGAGAAATAAAGAATAATGTGGGAAATTAAATAAAACGAACTAAATAAATAATAATAATAATCATAAATGTAACAATGCCAAGAAGTTTGAAAGTTGTGAAAAAAATCATGCTTATTGCTTCATATATTCGTTTATTGAACTGATCCTAAAATTCATGTAAAACATTATTATTGTGTTGGTAAAACATGAATATGGACTTTTATCAGTATTCGTCATCTGAAAACATTGCATCTCTTTTGATATTTTGACCAGTTTGTACAGTTTCAGTTTTCTGCAAATAAAAAACAATGGGAAATGTTGTCAGCAGTTCACAGAATGTCGCAAAAAAATAAAATAAAATACACATTCTTATAAATAGTAAATAAAAAATAGGTTTTTTTTGAGTGGTCTCTCAATTTTTCTGTATACTGTATATATATATATATATATATATAAGAAATCAATGCACTGTAATAAAAATGGCAGAAATAAACCGTTATTTTAACCATTTTATTTTGTAAACATTTTTCTTGTAAATTTGCTGTCAATTTTACATTTTTTAAGAGTATCGAAATAAACCTGAAAATGTCCGGCAGCTGGGGCGCCAAAACAATAAAGTGTTTTCTCAGTTTTTCTTGTAAATTGTATGTTTTTTTTTACCTGTTTTAAAAATCACATGAAAAATCTGTCAAAAAAACAATTTGACATTATCTGTAAAAGCAATAGCAGAATGATTTTGTAAAATTACTTTTTTTTTTTACAGTGATACATTAACATATATTGTAGGCCTGTATGTGTTTTACAGTCATTTTCATAAATAAGAAGAGTGAGATAAGACAGTGATTTCAGGAGAACCGTGTACCTGCCATAAGGAACAGGAGCCCGGACACATGCTGGGTTAGACTCTCTTCCCAGAAAAATCCCACGGCGGCCACAATGCTACCACACAGCATCACGGCAGCAGCCATGCCCAAGAACCCCGCCGTGATGCGCCGCAGATCTGAAAACCCGGAGAAAGACACACTGTTTCCATGACTACCGCCCACTTAGTCAACAACTCACACTACACAGCTACGGGTAACACCTCAGTTTCAAGAACTTTTCCTGAGCTGTGTTGAATAACTGCTTGGAGGCGATTTTAAACAGGTTATGGCTCTGCAAAGTCCTGGAGATACAAACAACTGTTGGTAGCGGATATTCATTTATTAAATGTTATTCGTAGGTGTATTGCATTATGGAAATGGATTGGGGCATATGCACGAGGACGAAAAACCTAATCAGGAGGCATTTTAATGAGGGCTGTAATGAAGACTCGCAGGCTCCCTCAAGACTCGCTAAGTTACAGCATCACAGGAGCTAATAAGATTCCTCCCAACAGAAAATGACATTTGACCAAGTGTGTGTACACGAAACAGTACTGCGGGCAACATAATCACATCAAGGAGATGCAAGAAAAGGTTACGATTACATATTTATGACAGGACATGTAATAACTGCATTAGCACAAAACACATGAGCTGTTTTCTTATTGTGGAATGAACAATAACAACACTCTAATGATTGGATACATAAAATCATTTTCAGTCGTCATTAATTCACCCTCACGTCAGTCAAAACCAAAGTATTTTGAGAAATGTTGAGGTCAATGGGGGCCAGCGTTGTTCGGTTACCATCGTTCTTCAAAATATCTTGTTTTGTGTTCTGCACAAGATACAAAGTCATACATGAGAGAGAGTAAATAATGAAAGAATTTTTGGGACAATATGTGCCTTTAAGCATCACAATGAAGAGACAGTGCATGGCATTGTCAGAGAATGTAAATGTAGATCTATATAATTTTTTTGTGTCAAGACTGTAAAGTTTAAGTCAATTTTGTTCACTTTAAAGAGTATTGATGGCTTAAAACCTGAAAATGATCAATTCAATTTACTGATCAACTAAGTCAGCTAATAATTTTGTGGCAGCAATATTATAAAAATGCATCAAAAATAAGTTCTTTATGTATATTTTGACCAAATTCAGAAGCCCAATTTTCTGTAGTTACATTATAGTTAGGTATATATAAATTTACCTTAAATAATCATATTTAAAATAGACATTTGTGACCAAATTCATTGATTTTTAAAACATTGAATCAAATCATGGTCATTGATAATAACACAGGAAGCTTCATAGGTTCTGTACCTATGAAGAACAGCACAGTTTTCTTTATGCAAAGCACACTTTGCTCCAGCTTGCATGCGCTGCTTAATATTCAAGGCATAAGGCATATCAGGAGCTGTACAAGATGTTGAGGAAGCTTTGGGAGACTTACGTAAGAGGTGCCACTCGTCCTGCTGGATGGTCCTTGTCAGGTTGAGAGGGATGTTCCTGAGTCGAATGGGTTGGGAGAAATGATACTTGACAGACGTGCATCGCTCTGCAATACCTTCACAGGGATCACACAATCATTTAACTTGCTTTTCAAAAATGCACTTTTATTTGTCTTCATTTTGCATCTTTTATGTCTCTGCACTTCAGTTATTTACATGCCCTTCTCTCTGTTACCCTGTTTGTTTGTTTGTTTGTTTCAGAACACTCCAGCACCGGGCCAAGTACATGTAAAGAGCCAACTACTGCTGGAGATCCAGCCTCCCCGACAGAGTGACCTTCTGGTATTATTTCCGCCTGGGTTCACACCACACAGATTTGTCTGATGTTGTGAGCTTATTCGGAGAGCTTTGTCGGGACTGCAGTGAAAATGCAGCAAGCAATACATAAAGACACAGAGCGGGTCTATAAAGCGTGTGTGTATATAAAGTGTCATCTGTATGGCAGCTCAGTCACTCTGAAAAATGTAAAATGTGTGGGTGAAATTGGAATGTAAATCAACAAACTACATGTAATTCGGAGCCCGGCCAGCACGACAGCCAGAAAAATAGCTTGCTGTCTACTTCAGAAATAATGACTTAGATGGATACGTTTTCTCAGAAAGATCTACTTTACTGAACACTAAAATTACATTTTGACCTGTTTGTTTTTCTTGTGATTGATGAATGAGAATAATAATATTTTTTAAGGATTTTTAAAATAGAGTTTGGAGTCACAAACAACTTCCCAATACATTTATTTAGAGTTAGCCACAAAACTTTACACAGTGACATGCTTTTATTGTGATTAAATACTTTTATCAGTATACTCCAATACTGCAGTTTTCTAATAAACGTAATATCATCAAGTCACATATGATGAACGGAATTAAAAGGAATTTCATTCTCTTGGTTGCCATGGCGCACTCATCTGAGCTGATTTCATTTCAGTACCTCTGTCTTTGATGGGCTCATTCAGAGACTCACTGTAATAGATTGTGTCAGATATCAAAGGCAGGGAACTGAAGGTCAAGTGATCTGTGTGACTTTGGGCTTGATTTAAATGCAAGGTGGCACCGAGCTTCCGCTTTTAATCCTGACGCGATCAGATCTCAGTAATCTGTATTGACTAGGAATCATCACTCATTTCCTTTGTCTTTTTTCACCTTGAGACTTTCATCTCGCGCTGAGGAAACTTTTGTCTTGGTTGTGAAATGTTTCTATATGCTCGTATCTATCATGCATGAAATTGATTCGCAGAAAGTGCTTTAGCAGTCAAACAAACAGGTCAAGAAAGATAGAAAAATATGGCAAGCGCTGGTGTCAGCAAAGAGCCCATTAACCTTAAGTTCGGATGAGTGTCAGTACAAAAAGGATTAAATCGATATTTCTTCCAGGAAACGAGTCTGCATAAGCTAAATATTCACCCACATTCACCTACTGTATGTTTTTGACGCAATACACCATGCAGACCATCATATTCCCCCACAAACCCAACGCCAGCCCACTTACAGTACGGCAGATCTGTCAAGCAGCCAAAACTAAACGGACATTTGCTGCTTCGTGCTTCTTTGGCGTTGAAATAATCTTTCCTCCCTCACATCTTACCCTTCAAAATGAGTTTGTCAATATCCCTGTCCATTCCCTGGAAGTAGCATTTCCTCCAAAGTCCAGAGTAGGTGGAAAACAGCGGGCGCCCGCACTCCGTCTCCAGGATGCCCATTCCCAAAATCGCCCTCCAGTTCTCCAACAGTTCCTCCTCCCGACTCCCTACATGGATGGGCTTCATAAGAGCCAGGTTGCGCTTTGAATTCCCGCTGTCCACCAAAGGCAGGTGATAGATGGGCATCTCTCTGTTTTTCTGGTCGTTGGACTCCGACCCGTACCGGTCGCAGTTCTCCTTGTGTCTCCTGGTGTCGGTTTCGTACCAGTGGTCGGTGAAAATCGCCGTGACCAGCAGCATGAGCGCGAGAAGGCTCATGGACAAGCTGATCGCCGTTACGAGAGCCCTTTTCTCCATGTTTCCAACATCCGCGCAAAACCAGCAGCTCAACTCACTCAGCACCAGTCATCACCGGGAGAATACTTTTCCATGCCTTACTTACTTCTTTTCCCGGGACAATGCGCGGCTTTAAATCTGTCATTTATCCACAGCGGTACGTGGGAATACAGGTGGATCCGCGGAGTTTGCCTGTGTGCGGTACTACGAGCATCTATGGGGATGCGCGATGGGCGTGCGTGTTTACCTGCACTGTGTTCAGCGTTTGTGCATCCTTCTTTCGCCGCAATAGCCGCTCTGATGCTTTGCTTTTCCCTCGCTGACCAAGAATGATCCACTGAGACGAGATTTGAGAGTGAAGGCGCGTGTGGGAATGTCAAGGCTGCCGCTCGCTCGCTGTGCCAACAATAGCGAAGGGTGTGTCAAGGAGACAGGCGAGGCGCGCGACTGAAATGTTGTGATGATGATGATGATGATGATCACAGTTTGACCAGCCAACATCAATGCAGCAGAGACCATATGCAAGGGGGAGGGGAAAACAAACAGAAGAACTTGGGTGTTCTCGAAATAAAAATGTTTTTTTATTTTTTGTATAATTGTTCTTCTAAGCATATTATGAATTGTTATTTTGATATCACGTGTTTATTTGTAAATTGGGACATGCAATATTTAAATACAGTAGCCTACCCCAAATCACACCCTCACCTTACCCCTAAACTTACATTTGTGCAGTGTTTTTATTTATTTTTATTATGAATGTTTTTGTTTATAAATGAAAATGTTCTCAAAAGATGAAGGTTTTGGCATGTTCTTTTGTTACCCAAACTATATCTCTTACTGGAAAAAACTTATTTTTTAACCAATTTTCCACATGATAGCCTAATATAATAAACCCCTTGTAACTGAATTGTACAGATTTTTTTTAAAGACTTTTCATGTAATTAAAAAAATAGGTTCAAAAACTTAACATTTACAAGAAAAATGGGGAAAACACGTAATTTTACAGGGTATAACTGTTATTTTATGGTTTATTTCTGGCGCCCCAGCTCCCGGAAAAGTTCAGATTTATTACAGGATTTATTAACAGTTTATTTTTGAAAATACCATCAAAAATCATACAATTACAGAAAAAGACAGCAAACTTACAAGAAAAACAGGGGAAAATAGTAAAAATCGGCAGAAATGTCTTTTTTTACGGGATTTTTAACACATGTTAAAAATTCTATGGCTATTTGAAATAATACTAGTCTATAGCCTATGCACATAAACATGCACAAATATGCATGAACACCTAAAATATAACTTGAGGCTCAAATCGAGGTAGAATAATTGTTTAAAAACGCAATGCATCCAAAATATTACCATGGAAATAATACCTTTCTTTACAGGCTAACTGGATTGGTTGTGTGATAACCGCCGTCATGCTGAGACCTTGATCTGAGCCAGTGCATGCTTTAATAATCAGTCAATAAATTGCATCCTGGATGTGTGCCTGGCATCTGAGAAATAAATTAGTCTGAATAGTCATGGCTCATAAAACCTTCAGAACATTCACATTGTGTAAGTACAAATGTGTTCGGAAGCTCACTCTTGGCACATTCTCCTCTGTGATTCGGAAATAAATAGCGCTGAATCACAAACCTGTCTGCAGTGAAAGAGAAGAAGATGGAAGGAGATGTGTATGAGACTGCTCCCTCAAAACCGCATGGAGAATCTTGACAACTGTAAATTTGTCAGCTGTCTGTGATTTGTCACATAAATGGGAGATACATGGGAAAAGAATAGAGATCAAAGTGAGCTGTGACTCCTCAAATCAAGCAAAAGAATGGAAAACAACACAACCTAACTGGAATGATTTCATAATAATAAAGAAATGACATTCAAATGCTGAAATGTAAAATAGCTACAGTACAATCGGTGATTGTACTTTAACAAAAAGGTTTTCAGTAGGCTATAACTGTAAGTTTTTCAATGAGGAAATTGCAAAGACGAAAAGTAATAAAAATCAACTGCCCTGGCTTTAAATATTTTGCAAATATTACCGTATATTATTTTAGTTTTTCCTCCACATTGTAAGTTTCATTCTTGGCTGCCAAACAAATGCTTTATTATGCACTATTAAATTTCACTATTGAATGAAGTCATAATTATAACCGTTTTATTCGTATAAAAATGAAACGAAACTTTACAGAAGCATATTATGGAGTAGCTATCTAGTTCTGTCAAAGAATATTTGGCTAGTCATCTGACCCAACTCCTCCTCTTCTCATTCTTCACTCTACCAACGTTGCGCATGCGCACCTGAGCTCACGGGAAGCCATGTTAAAGTTACAGTCAATAACCGAGGCTGAGATTCTTTTCTGACGCCGTATGTTTGTTTCCACTTTTTTTAAGTCCGTCCGTGTCAGGGACCCGAGAAAACCTAACATTAATATCCAGAAGCCGGAGTCCACGCGATGAACTCCAGTTTCGATCTGTCCAGGAGAAATCCGCAAGAGGATTTCGAGCTTATCCAGAGGATAGGCAGCGGGACCTACGGGGATGTCTACAAGGTAAAAATTGATTTTTCTGCAAAAAAGCTATTCTTACGGGCAGCCCAGTTTGCATTTAAAGGGTCTGTGAGATATGTTAAAGCAAGTGTGGTGCACACTGAAGTGAAAATGTTTAAAGATATGCGGTTATAGAGATTGGACTTCTGCGATCTAGATCACTGAGTCCAAAACATCAGATCATTCGCGTAACTTAAGAAACGTGAGAGCAGCATCAAAACATTGAGCTGTCAAAATTATATAAACACTGTAATATACTATTGCTTAACTGCTCTCAGGCAGGTACACTTTTTAACCTTTTATTTTACATTTATTTACACTCGGATAGACTAGGCCTCAAGCTTGACTTTATGTCAGCTTGTTCAGTTTATTTACACTACTGCACGGTTGATCGCAACTGTAATGGTAAGAGAGCTAGTGTTTGAATAAGCTTATTGTGGTTGTTGTTTGTGACAATGTTACTTCCATTCCTTGTAAGAAAGTTGCGCAAGACGTGAGGAAAATTTTGAGGAAGGCCTTGTGATGTCACCGCGAGTTTGTGGTTACCATAGAAACGGTGGGGAAATCTGTGCAGAATGATGGGTTTTGTGACAGCTTGCCGGTTGATCAGGGATGCTTGCTGTTGTGTTTAGGGTTGTTGACTTGGAAGATGTTTACAAGTGGTGTGAAATGTGCTGGATAATCTGCAGCTTTATCTGAGGAAGCAGTAGGACAGTGTCATCAGACCTTCACCTGTCACTCACGGGTCACATGGTCAACTAGTGTTTACGTACAAGATACAAGGATTTGATTTTGGATTTTTATCCAAAGCAACTAAAAGTGCATTCATTTTATCAGTATGTGTATTCCCTGGGAATCAAACCTACAACCTTCACGCAACCAACCCACAACCATTGCTCTACCAATTGAGCAAGATACAAGATGTAATGGATTTGATTTACATTTTATGCATTTGGCAGGAGCTTTTATCCAAAGCAACTTAAAGTGCAGTCATTTTTTCCGTATGTGTATTGCCTGGCAATTGAACCTACAACCTTCACGCAACCAACCCACAACCATTGCTCCAACATAAACACATGTAGTCTAAATGGATTTGATCTTCAGGAGTCATATGTAGGTTTTGAAGCATTCGTGCATTGTTTTATCTCACAGAGCATGTAATGGGACTGTGTTAAAGATAAGTAGAATTATTTTTATGCTGGTCGGATGGATTTTAGATAACAGATAATGGATTATGTTGACTACTGTCTAGAGTAACAGAGATGAATGAGTGACAGATGCAGATATGCAATTATTTACAGTGTTGTTCTCTTTGATAAGCAGCAAGCAGATGAAACCAAGCATGTGGCTGAGTCCAAATGTAGTTTAGAAATCAGACTCTTAAAAAAATTCAAATTAATAAATTGATTAGGGATGCAACGATTTGCTCATCACGATGCGATTCACGATACAGATCTCACAATACGATTTTTTAGTTTTACAAAATCAGCTAAGACTAATTAGGCATGAACAAGTGCCCTTTCATTATTTCTCAAATGCTGCACATTTCTTTGTAAAAAATTTTTTTTGTTTATGTCAAATGACTAAACAAAACTGCAATTTTGAAACAAATTCCAAATTAAACAAAAAAGACTTGCTCTGTGCTTTTCTTGGATTTTTCTTTTTCCGTAAACACAGCGGCCCATGCTGTTCAAAAAATGTATTGTGATTCATTTAACATCTCAACCGACTTGAATCGTCACATATTGTAATCGATATTGTAAGTTAAAAATCGTACATATGATTATTTTTTGCACAAAATTTAAAAATGACACTGCTTAGTTTGCATGAACTGTATCAATATGAAAGTGTTACTTTAAAAATGTAAATACTGTAAAAAACTGGAATCTTTTGCATGAACCATTTACAGTGTAAAATCTACAATTGGTAGATCATTATTAGGTGTGCAAAGGTTGTGGGTTCAATTACCAGGAAAAAAACATATTGATAAATTTACACCTGTCCCTTAGATAAAATGTCTGCCAAATGTATAAATGTCCTCTTTCGTTCATAACCGACCAAGACATTACATTTAAATACCATCCAGTTTGCAACAAGTGTTTTATAGGGTTTGTTTGTCTACTGGGTATGCTTGTTTTTCCGAACAGTTTGATGTAAATGTAATGCCAGCCTGCTTCTGATGGGTCTTAAAAGGCCTGAAAGCATACAGAGATGTAAAGTATCGATTGAGCAAAGAAAGTAAGTATTGAACAAAAAGCCTGCTGCAAGGATATGACTAATTACCCGGTTTGATCAGCTTTATTGGCTTTGTGTCAAATGTTGGTGAGGCTATTTTGATAGTTCTGTGGCTTCTCCCTATTCACATAGTGGTTTTGTATCGATTGCATTTTTCTGTTTACAGTTACACAGAATGATTTCACGCAGTGCGTGAAAATATGAACGTGCCTGTTAAAGGAGAGGGAGTAATGTGTCGGTGTGAGGAAGAGTGCGAGCCGAAACTGTGGAGAGATGTCTAATGCATTGTAGCATCCGTGATCAAGTTGCTCTTCTGGTTGCATTTTTAGAAGCATTTTTGGAAAAGATGGTTGTGTAGCTCATCTCTCACATAACACTCCTTGTGCACGGGTTTGTATGTGTTGCTGGTGCTTTCCTGGCCTCCTTTAGAGACGCATTTCTTTCTCTCGCAGGAAGTTTGGCTTTTCCCTGCTCGAGTTTGTTCAAGCCAGGTCAGTCTAAACAGTAGCTCTCTCTCTCTACAGGAACGAATACAAGCTGACGCCAGTCCAGACGGTAAAATGCAGTGGATTGAGCAAAAAGAAGATATTAGTTAATGTCAGCAAAACAAAATCTGTTTATTTCTGAGAGGCCTGAGAGGTTTGGTTTCAGTTTTTTTCTTGCGTTTTTAGAAATAAATCACCCTAATATCATTGCACCTACATGATTTGGTGAGATCAAATCATATTAGCTTACAGTTTTCCCTCTCAGGTTTTTGAGGTGAGGTAGTTTGATCGGAAATTCTTGTCTTCGGGTTTGACCCGGCTGTAGGGTTTTACGCTGGATTAAAATCACTATTAGTTTAATCGCCCTTCGCTTTTCACACTAAGGAAGTCTAGCGACGCCCTCAAAGATGGATAAACATTCATCCTAACTAGAATTGTCACCTTCAATCACGGAGATTAAGGAGAAATAGGGTTCTGGGATCTTGAGTGGCCCGCATTGTGCATTTGTGAAAACATTCTGACAGGATGAAATTCAAGATGATAGAATTTCCTTGATTTGCTACGTGTGGAGCCCTGCTGCGCTACTGATGTGGGGGCATTTCTGAATTGACTTTGTCGGGAAAAAATGATCATTAATTATTCACCTGTTTTAACAACTGGGCAGTGCTCCATCCTGTAACACTATCATGCTTCAGAGATTGGTAACGGTCAGCTTTGGGACATGCTCGCAGCCCCTGACTTTCAATAGTCCTGACAAATATACTCAGATGTATAAAATATATGTTGGAACAATCGACCCTGATATTGATTTTAAATTAATATGAAAATAAACTCAAGTATGTGGGCTTACAGTCTTTATTAAACTATTCTGCATTGACTTCAGATGCAAAAGTTTTGAAGTTTAAGTATAGAAAAATGTATTTACTCACCCTCATGTCACGTATGACTTTCTTCTGCAGATATTTTGAAGAACCTAACAACATTGGCCCCTATTGACTTCCATTGTATTGACACAAAACCACTGAAACATTTCTCAAAATATCTTCATTTGTGTTCCACAGAAGAAAGAAATTCATACAGGTTTTAAACAACATGAGGGTGAATGTGAGGATAGAAGTGAGTCTGCCTCTCTCTCTATCCTATTCTTATTGTGATCATTTTTTGTACGTTTCCTACCTTGTTTTTGCAACTGCTCATAAAGGTGTCAGATCCTCATTCAGACATGCCAAGTAAAGCAACCAGGATTCATTAGTAAGAACAAGCCATAACCTTCAAACCCTTCTCTGATGACAACTCGAACCCTCACAGGAGTCTCACAAAGCAGAGGTCGACACTCAAGCCGTCACACCCGATTTCTTCACGTCTCGCAAGAACTGAATGTCAACACCTTTGCTTATTCTCATGAGTTTTATGCCTTTTCGCAATTCACAACAAACCTGGATTACATAGGTTCTTTTAATAGAACGTCCTTGCCAACTAGCCTACTTTTAAGTGGCCATCTCCAGATTCTGGAGATGAAAGCAGTTTCAAGCTCCTCTCGTCCTCTCAATGAGTAAGCAGAAATACAGAGCAACATGACAGAGTAATCCACTGTCCTACAAACACAGCCTCGGAGGGAAATTGTATTCTCCCATAGTGAGCGTAAGCCACTGACATTCTACCTTTGTTTGGACATGAATGTGATTTACTTAATTATGTTTGGTAACAGAATTAGATTTAGACTGATTAGACAGCAATGGACAGTTAATCGACCATGTGTTTGTAATGATTTATACATGTAAAGCATGGTTCTTGACATATGGGATAAAATATGTCTAACAACATTTGGTGGTATTACCCTCATTATATTGATACTGTAATAATACAAATGCAAAATATATATTTAGTATTAATAACACAAATAAATGCACGACTGCTGCTATAGACCACTTTGCAAGATGTAAACACTGGTCCGGAAGCACTTCAGTTTCAGTTTTAATTTTTAAATCTTACATATATATTTAAATCTCAAAGATATTTGTTTAACATCGGTTATTAATATTTGTTGTATTTTGTTCTAATGGTTGTGTAACTGATACAGGAAGTTCTTCTGGACCAGTATTGAACCAGCTTTTTTGCATCATCGGAAGAGGTCTATACAACAGTAATATGCAAAAATGTGTTTTTTTTTTTAAATATCCTATAAAAATATTAAATAAGGTTTCATTTAGGTTATTCTGCAATCTTTTGCCTCTATATCACCTTCTCTGTTTGAAACATAAAATTGCAGATTACTTTACGTACTTATCGTTTGGTGGGTCGAGGTCAAATAACATCTAAATTTCCTGCAAAATATTACCCGGCAGCTCAAATTATAAATCAATATTATAAGCTTATGATGTCAGAACAGGATGAGGTAAGGAGACAGTTTTGAACGTTTTTTGCTACTTACTCAACTGAATTGTTTTTTAATGCAGAATTTCTAGTGTTGTTTTTTTTTCATTTATTAAAGTAATTGAATTTCTACAATTGAAAAAATTACTACAATTGAATACCACATTTTGCAATATTTATAATAAATATTTGACACTTTTTGTCTTATTTTCAACATATTATATTTATTATTATAATGTGTATGTATATTTTATATTTATATATTTATTTTATACTATCATTATTATTATTATTATTATTGATTATAAAAATATTTGACAAAATATTTATTGAAATTTTTTTTATTTTATTTTCTATATAAAATATAATTTTACTGTAATATTTTCATAAGTATTTTTTTTAACCTTGCAGTCAGTTGTGTCCCAATACTTAAAAATCAGTTTGTTGACTTGAGACTTTAAACAGGCCATAGTCTCACGTAGTTTCATAATCATGCTATAGCAGGCTCAGGCACGCTCTTATTGGCGCACTGTAGAATTTTTGATGCATAATGTACTCTGCGTTTAACTGCAATACAGCATGAATAATGAATCGGCTAAAATGTTTGATAACACCAGCGCAGAAAAGACATTAGAGAGGAAAACGGGTTGTTTATCGGAGGTCAGTACTGCATTGGCACAGTAAATTGTTAATACAAGGCATCAAATTTGCCAGACAGTGCAGAAAATGATTGGCCTAGATTCGGCTGGTCGGAGGCCAAGCTTGCAGTGATTTATCCTCCCTCTCTGTAATTACCTGACATGGCAGCCGCTCGCAGCCCGCTGCGTGATGCACCTGTGCAGGTGGAGCGTTGGGCTGTTGCTCTGCGCTTCAGCGCTGCTGGGGGAAAAGGGCACGCGAAAGTGTGCGGAAAGTTAAAGGGTTACACAGCAGCAAACAGGTTTTAATTCCAATTTACTTCATGAGGTCATTTGCCGCAGTTAACTCGCAATTGTTTCAGCATGGTATTGCAGTTATGAACCTCACTGAAGGCATTCAGAAGGTGTTGAAGATGTATCACACGCTGTGTGTGGTGTTTTTGGCTCGGTTGACCTTGGTAAATAGACCTTGACCAAAATGTTGTACTATTCAGCACTCATTTTCAGAGTTTACAGATCTGAACATGCGTTTATTGGTTGTTTCCCACAATCCTTGGCTTTAACCTCTTGGCCGACGATAGGCTCATTATATAAAATCATCATTTGAAATCACACCTTTATTTGACTTATACTGTGGTAAGGTATTGAACGCTGCGGCTGGAGGCTTGATGAAGTTATTGATCTGTACTAATCTTCATGCCTTTAACATACAGGCACAAGCAAATAAACCACCAAAACGATGCTTTTGCATTCTCGTCCCAATCATTGAAAGATATAATTATAATAATTATGTACAATAATTATGATTTAGTCCAATAAAAATGTTTCATCAGGCATTTTATGGGATGTTTACTTTATGTTTATTATTTCTGCATTAGAAATTCAAAGCAACGATCTGATGTAACGCGCTGACACGGGCCAACGTTTCATGCATCTCGTACACATCAATGTGACATACCACACGCTCCTTGTGTTTACAGTGTAGGTTCGATATCTACTCGCATAGCTTTGAGCTGAAAGGATTTATCTAGATTCCTTCCAAATGCATCGCACGATGAATTTGAACACGCAGCAAAGACTCATCAGCCGCTTGGAGTTTTAGCGTTTTTGACATCTCAAGACGAATCTTGACAGACTTGGTAAAGATCTATGACTTCTATGCATCAGTTGCTCGGGTTGCGTCTGTGTTTCATGGCGTCGTTCTCGGCTGCTGATGTTTTTCCGAGTTGTTTTCCACAAGGGAAATGATTACGAGACCGATCGTTGATCATGCATTAGAATTCTTCCCACGGCTTGACTCAAAAGCCCTGCTGCTGTTCAGATTAGACTTGAATAAATGAGTTCAATTAGAAGTATTGGAATCGAATGTTTTATAGAAGGATGTCTGTCATAAATGAAATGTAATGACTGGAGGTTTGATGCAATCGTTGTCCTGTGTCATTGGTTGAGAAAAGTTATTTCTGTTATTTTGGCTTTGTGGGCCATACTTTTCTATAACATTACACTTAATCAGTTTTGTGTTCTCATGGGATGTGATGGCTGTGTGTTTTGCCCGATAATACTCAAGTCAATTTATCCCCATCCCCCTGTTTTTACCGTTGCCATTGCCTAGCTGTCAGATCTCGTCTCTAGGAGAAGGAAACAGAATTTCTTTGACCATTTTGAAGATGACATCTTAATTGAAATCGGGCTAATTACGTCTAATGTTTTCCTGCTGTCACAACTTTATTGAATAAGTCACGTTGGACTGAACAACAGTGTTTCGGCGTGAAAAATTAGTCCGTCCATCTGTGTGGACGTTGAGAGTGCCATGTTTTTTTCTTCTCTTGATCAGTGAAATGGTCAGTGTTTGTATTTAGCTGTAGAAGTGATAAAAAGCTCCTCTGAATCATGAGATATTTGTGTCCGTGTGAATGTTCAGATAAATTAACATTCTACTCTGTGATCACTGACCAGCATGAAAATGTGTATTCAAAGGCTGTATTGACACACTGCTAATGTGCTATTTCATTTGTTTCTTCATAATAGTCCTAATGTCTACAACACAAATCTGCCAGTTGCTGGTATAATGTACATAAAACAATTTAAAGGTGAATACGAATATGCATAGACAACAATAAACCATTTGAGCAGCAGTCTGACACAGCAACATCAATAACATAAGTTTGGGAAGGAATCTGTTTGTCTGACTAATGGAAGATGAGGGGCTGGTGTATGTGAAACCAAGCCGATATATCTCCCTATTGTACTACTCATGTGAATATAGTATTTAATTAAAGCCTTGTTAGGTGATGAAAAACAAATTGTTAATCAATAGTAATATTGACTTTCAAGCTCATTCGTAACCGATTGCATGCAATAATCACTGAAATCTTTCAGCAGTCATCAGAGTTATTAACACCACGTCATCATGTGTTGATTATGTTCTGATGTTTTTCTCTCCCAGGCTCGTAATGTCACTACAGGAGAGCTGGCTGCCATCAAAGTCATCAAACTGGAGCCAGGTGAGAATCTCCCGATTTCCTATTTAAGTCACAGTTAAAGGGAAAGTTCACCCAAAAATGGAAATTCTGTCATCAGTTACTCACCCCCTTGTCATTTCAAACCTGTATGACTTTCTCTCTTCTGCAGAACACAAGAGAAGATATTTTGAAGAATGTTGGTAACCGAACAACGGCAGTACCCATTCACTTGCATTGGTTTTGTGTCTGTACAGTAGAAGTGAATGGGTACCGCCATTCTTCGATTACCAACATTCTTCAAAATATTTTCTTTTTTGTTCTGCAGAAAAGAGAAAGTCATGGGCAGTCGTGGTCTAGTGGTTAGAGAGTTGGACTCATGACCAGAAGGTTGCTGGTTCGATTCCCAGAGTGGACGGGTAACGGCTGAGATGTCCTTGAGCAAGGCACCTAACCCCCACTTGCTTACTATACAAAATGTACAAATGTATAGTACTATGTAATGTAAGTCGCTTTGGATAAAAGCGTCTGCCAAATGCGTAAATGTAAATGTAAAATGTAAAAGTCATACAGGTTTGAAATGACAAGAGGGCGAGTAAATGATAACAGAATTTCCAGAAATTTCCAGAATTTAACAGAAAGTCACTAGTCTATATATGATCATATATTCATTTTCAATGCAGTCCTAAGATTTTAATTCATTAGTGGGTGGTGTCATGGTGCTCTGCATTGGTAAGGTTGTAGGTTTGATCCCTACAAAGAGTGGCCTTGAATTTTCATGATTATACCCTTGACTAGTGCTTCTGCGCTAGTAATGTGTACTGTAAGATAAAACGGCTTGTGAAATGACTTCTTGCTTCCTCAATAAATGATGAACCATAAAAGGACCTTTGCTATTAGTCAATATTACATCCTAGTAAAGCCATAGTATGTAATTATATTGTACTTCCTTTTGGCGTTAGAGTTTTTTTACTCATTAATACAGAAATGACACCGAGTGCTATAGACCCATCAAACAGGCAAATGTTTCAGGGTAGAGATTTCACGGATAACCCTGATGATTCAAGTCAGTGGTACAGAGTCGAAAGCCTTTTGATATAAAACACAGGGAAAAGCAGGAGGAGACATCAAATGGGATCTGGGGTTCGATACAATTTGACAGTATTGAATATCAGTGTGACTGTAAAGGATGTACCTGGTTTATCCACAAGCCGCCTGGATTGATGAATGACATTCCCTAGCTTAAAGAAAATCAGTGGAGTGCGAATTACATTTTGATTTTATAGCGTTTCTATTTGTGGGCTGTTTTGCTGTTCCAGCAGTAATGGCAGGAACAATAGCGGACCTCAAACTGTTTCAGCTGGTTTAAGATAAAAGAGAAAACAAATAAGAAACCACAGACATCTCCTTTGGAATACTTGAACAACGATACAGTTGATGATTATTTTATTTTATTAAAATCAAGCAACCAATGTCCTGTTGCTCGTTTCATCTGGTTAGGACAAAATGTACATTCAATGGGCAGTTTAAGATGAAATGAGCAACATATTTGAGCTTAGGACAACTTCTCACAAATGTGCAATGTGGCAAGTTTGAGTGGGAGTACAGACAGTGAAACTCACATAATCCACCCGATACAGCCAATAGGAACACCCACTAGTAACCAACAGTACAGTGACCTTGCGACTGGCAGACATGTAATTGCTGTTTGTAAGAGACAGAACTTTCACTCCACGGCGGGTTAAGACGTGGTCATTCGTATATTGTTTATTGAAGGTCTGCTGTTATTATTTTTACAATGAATGTAAGAATTATCATAGAAACTATGGCTATTATGATCAATTTTGGTCGCTGCCGATTCGTTTATACTTTTTTACTGTTGTTAATTCCTGTATGTTGCAATGCAAAAGTTGTTTTTATGACACTAAACCCGTCGGCCTGTTTGTTTTGCCCTGCATGGTTTAAACATTGACCAAGAATTCTGTAACCACTCACATGCGTAGACGCAGATGGACCGGGTGCATTAGTCAGCTTTCAGCCTCATTAATTACCACATGCCTCTCATTCCAGAGTGAGAGAGAGAGAGAGAGAGAGAGAGAGAGAGAGAGAGAGAGAGAGAGAGAGAGAGAGAGGCTTTCTCATGTGCAGGTAGAGATAAGTGAGTGTTTGTGCGTGTATGTGCGAGCGTGGTTTTCAGATGCCCGTGTTGTGCCAGATATTTGTTAAGCTGGGTTTCAGATGTGGGAGCTTGATATAGTCCAAGTGTTTTGGAAACACCTGCTCAGGCTTGCGTCCAAGCTGTTTGCTTGAACTGGCAGGAAATGTGCACAAAAACATAGCATGCACAATTTGTCTTTTAGTGCACGTCGGAGCATTGCCATATTTAGGAACTTTATCGTCAAAGAGTGCAGTACTAATGCATTTTTTAAGAAGGCCGGTATGTCCTGGATCTCTTTATTGGTCTTGATCTGTAATAAGATCTATGAATGAAAGTTGATGTAAGGAGCTAATAACTGCAGATGAATCACACTGCATGTGTAGCATGAAAAACCTTTCTATACTTTTACTGTAAATTTTATAATCGAATCATTACCAAAGCAAATACTTACTCTCGGTTATCTGCACATAACTCATTTACAAATAATGTCCTTGGAAATGTGTCATTCATGCTGTCAGTGGAAATAAGGTGACTGTCTGCTCGTAAACATACAGACAGTAGCCATGATCTCCTGAGGGCCGTTCTTTATTATGTGTTGGTTTGCAAGGAACACGTGTTGCCAAGATGAACAAACAAATCAATTATTAGTCCCAGATTTACCTTTACTTTCACAGGAAGTCAATAGGAAGTGAGGCTTATTAGGAAAAGATATTAACACGGGTGTCCATTGGGTGTGTTTTTATGGAGATGTCTTTGTAGTTTGTTCCCATTTGACATCAATTTGCAATTCTTATTAACATGCAACTTGTCTTCCAGACTCATTGGACTGCAAAGGCGTTTTTACTGTTCTAACCCATTAGTGTCTCTGAGCTGGCCTTTACAAAGCGTAAGAGGGAGGAAACACGCGCTCGCACATGGTTTAATCCCGATGGGTCTTCTCTCTTCAGCACCATAGGGATCAGGGCATGTCTTTGAGTTTTGGCTCATTAATTTCACATAATCAACAGGAGGTCATCAGAAAATGACCCAATAAATATATTTGCGAAACACAAACACAGGGGCCTCGGGAGAGTTTGCGTGTGGGGGCATCTTGGGACGCGTGCTTACGGTCTTAAAAATCTAAAGAGCCCGTGGCGACCAGACTGCAGCTGAACGTTCTTATTTCTCTTTGCAGGTTCAAGCTCTGTTTTATACATTTCATTCAATATTGATGAATCTGTGAAATTGGACTTCAGAAAGCAGCGATTTGCCACTTTGACAGGCCTGTAGAGGGAATCAGTTTTGTATCGTTTTCAAACCCTATCTGTGTGTGTTTGCCAATATGTGCGTGCTTGTGTGTACATTGGCGTGCATGTGTGTGAGTTCGTGCACCTGCGTCGGGGTACTGCTGAACAGCAAAGGCTATTCTTACACTATAAAAAAATTCGACCTCATGAGCAAGCACTAACTTGGCTTTCCGTCCCTCTTAGCGTCAACTCGCCGTGCTCACGTATTCACGGTGACAAGTTTGAGCTGCATACTGGAGGAAGTGGTCAGGTAAAATGTTCATTGCTGTGCAAAGGTGGACACTTGAAATGTACAATTTCTGCTTTAGATTTGAATTTGATGTCCTTGGATATGGAAATAAAGATGAAAACATTTATCTGCTACAATTTTTCTGTTCTTTACCGGATTATTTTATTTGGTCAATGTTGGTGTATGTGACAGGTGAATTTTGGATGTAATACAGCGTGAACATATTATAATTCTGTTTGATGCATGTCTGATCAAAAGTCACTGCTATGTTTGGTCATTGGTGTTAGATCACTTAGAAAAGTAATTGCCCACTTCTCCCCAATAGTCTGTATGTCAATTCTCAAACCGTGTTTTATTATTAATGTTTAATAATAATAATAATAATAATAACACAAAAATACATTTTTGTTTTTTTAAGGGATGCACCATGTATGTTAGGTTAGATTTGTTTAAACTAACCTTGAGGAAGACCAATTCTAGTAATGTTGATCCTTTCCTTAGCATATCGCTGTAACTAGTTGAAATAACTTACTAAGTTATTGTTTATTTTACTGTTGGTCATACTAAGTGTTAGAGAGCCTGAAATCCCTTTGTGCTTTATGGCCATATGGCTGTGCTTCAAAACCTAGTGAGCAGCCAACAAATTTGGACATCACAGGCATGCTCCTGTCCTGTCGCATATTCTGTCTCAAATCACCTACGCGTATGATGTTTCCTTTCTTCAAAATGCTACATCTATGTAGACAGCTGTTTTTAAATCTTTTAACCTGATATTAAAAAGACAAGACAGTTTTTTGCTGTTATTTAGAGATGTCGGCTGTGTGCGTTTGGATGCTGTGTCTTTGTTGGCTTTGTTTCCCGTATGGCATGTAGAGGGAAGCGGAGGAGAGGCGGTATAAGAGCAAAGGGGGGTTGGGTATTAGCCGGCTGGGAGCACCGAGGCGCTGCGGGCAAGCAGGCGTTCATTTAAAATGCATGTGCTCGGAGGTCAACGGCCTTCAGAAATGTCACTAGCTGTAATGGGAGGGAAAGTGCCAGAACCTAGAGTAGCTGCGGAGTCAGAGGTGTGTTTAATGCATGTGCTGGATAGATGTGTGTGTGTGTGACTGCAGTATGGAGCATTGCATCACAGCTTTTTCATCATCAACAAATAGCGCTGGAAAATATATGGTTTTAAAGTACAAGGCCGTATTTGGGAAAGGGGATGTAGAGTTAGAATTGCAAAAAACACACCACAGAACAGAACAAATGTAGTAAAACAGAGATTTCTCAGTAGAAAGGCTTTTTTTGTAATTTATTGTAATTTGCTTGTTAACAGTAAAGCCTTGAGGATCAGTTATAGGAAAATTAGATATAAATTTGATAGGTATTAATTTTAATCACCTTCACTCCATGGCGCAGACTATCTTCATCAACCAATAACGGTTCCCGAATGGCTCATCATAGATGTCACGGGGCATTACCAAAAACCTCTTTCATGTTTATGTGTTTATTCTCCTCCATGTTTCTCTTTTGATATGTATAGCACCTTGCTCAGTCAAACATAGAAGAGGGCTGTGTGAGAGTTGAGTAAGCCACTATTACCAAACTATGGTATACATGGAACAGATAATATGTCATTTTTAGTCTTTGCAAAGGTATATACTTGCATACCACCCAGTTCTATTCATATATATTAAATAAAAAGATTGTACATTATTTTGTAAAATCTTTCTTATTAGTTATATGTTTCAATGGATTTTCCTCGCTAAAGGGATCATTTACCCCAAAATGAAAATTTTTCATCATTTTCACCATCCTCATGTCATTTCAAACCTGTACAAAGCAAATTTTTAGCTTTTGTCATTTGATTATTTATTCCTGTTGCTATATAAGATTAATAAGATGATATTTTTATTTTAGTTTTTGTGTATTGTTTTTCATTTTTCCAATTATTTTTAGGTCAGTATTTTATTTGATTTCGATAAAAGAAAACATTTTCAAAGTTTTAATTTTAGTAAACTGAAATAACCTTGAACCTGTAAGACTTTTGTAGAACACAAAAGAAGATATTTTGAAGGAGAGTGGTATCCAAACAACACTGGCCCCGTTAACTTTCATTAAAGCGACACAAAACCACTGACATTTTTCAAAATATCTCCTTTTGTGCTATGCATTTTTTAAACAACATGAGAGTGTAAAAATGATGGCCAAAATGTAATTGTTTGATGACCTATCCCTTTAAAAAGGCTCCAAACATTATTGCAAGTGATTTGACTGATGCAGCCTGCATCAAGTACAATGTTTATGTCTTTTACACACATTTTTGTAAAACTGTTTGTTTAATTTAACATATTATTACATCCCCCTAATTCCACAGCTTTATCTGTATTAAATCTCTTTCATCTTCATATACCACATGACATCAAAAACAAGCATGTTTTAATAAGGGATGAAAATGTGTGTCAAAATCACACCCACTGTATGGGGACATAAGTGCTAATGGGGACAGGGTCTCTGTTAAATAGGTGATATGAAAGCAGGCTGCTTTCAATTAATATGTCCATCACACCAGTCAGCCATCGCTTGCATTCCAAACCACTTTAAATCCCAATGATGTAAATGTGTGTACACACACACACACACACACACACACACACACACACACACACACACACACACAGTCTCACTTTAACACTTACACTGCATTCTGTCACATCCATGGAACTGTTAGCCCTGCACACACATATGCACGCTGACACGCATGTCTAATAGAGTGACAGCTGAGAGCCTGTCTCCGACAGTCTCTGTTTCTGTCCAGCACCTACAAATGTGCCCAAGAGCACAAACATGTCCCACTTCCGTGTGCCGTGACATGCACGTAATTTATTTAGATTCAAATCATTATTCAGATTATTTTCTGACCGATTGTAATGCTGTTTGGTTAAAAAATCACTGTCTCTCCTCAACAAGAACTGTTTTCTGTAGCTCTGCTCGCTCGTGTCCATGTACAGTAATGGAATTTGGTTGGGAAACATACCAGACCTCTAGACAGGCTTTAGCACTCCCTCACATAGAAATGGAGCCACGCTTTTTGTTTTTAAGAGAGACTCTTAACTGGCCATTCTCAAATCAATGAACACTTTCTCCCTGTCTGCCTAAAGACAGACACTCACAAACACACTGAAGTATATGCACGTATAGTATATACTTGTGCTTAAAAGTTTACATACTTCTTCCTAAATCCTTTTTTAATTGAATTATTAACTGAGAATACAAGAACATTATTGCATTTAAAATATGCAGATACTTTTGGTTTCTTAATATGGTCTGTTGCTATATTGGTTTGTTGACCTTCGAGATAGTTGTGTTCTAGTTTTTGGTTTGTCTTGGGCAGTAAAGTTTCCCAGCATGCTATGCACAGTTCAATTCTCCACAGTGCTGCAGTTATGTTTATATTCATGTGTGCATTGCCAGGCAGGACAATACACAGCTATCATGAAACTGAATAGTGTGTCAAGATTAAACTTGTGTTAACCTGTTATTTCGTCTGATGAAATATACCTAATGTTATTGTGGCGCACAGCCAAACTGACTGGCCACTGCTTGAAAATACTGTTTTTGCTCCAAAGCCAAGCGTTGAAACCCTAAAGCATTCTAAAAACTGCTTCAATTAGTATCTTCCCCCAAATATAAACCCCTCCAGTTTACACTTTTAATCGCAGGCTAGCTGCTTCTGTTTCCCCTGAAGGAGGCAAGAGTCAGTATCCCGCTATCTCTCACAGCTTTCTGCCCCATATGCACAGGGAAATGTCACTGTCTCAGAGGAGCGCTCACCGGATCGCTCGGCCCGGCAGGAAGTGCATGTCACCTGACCCCTTCTGCTGCCACTTTATGCTTCCCTCGGGTAGTGAACGTCTTTTGCACAGATCTACACTTCGAGGACATTATGCAAAACTTCAAAAGCTTTTCTTCACATGCTAGTGTTCCATGGGGTTAGGAATAAAAATATTCCTACCAGGTTAATTCTGCTTCATGATCACCTGCATGTTTATAGCAATTATGTAGCCCAGTCTATACTGGTAAAAACGTGTTTTGTTGATACAGTGATGTTTCCCTAATAAATGTTATTGATTAATCGTGATGTGCATTTTATATACATATACATTTAAATATACATAACACACATATATTATATTATTAAACAAACACATTCATTCAATCAGTTTGACAGCACTAGCCCATAGTAGGCCATATTGCCATTGTATTATCATGGTATAAAAAAAGCATAGTAATGTAAAAAGAAGTAATTTCTTGGTACATTTAAGCTTTCTAATAATCAACCTTTAATTTTACAAATGGGATCATTGGAGGCAGCACCCAGCATGGGCCATTCAGTCTATTAAATGTAATGGTGAATTATGCAGGTTTATAGTTAGGCAATATTTATCTCTTCTCTTCTATGTGGGAGTTGAAGGGATTTGAGTCTGTTGCTGGTGTCAGTGGGAGAGAAAAAAAAACACTTTTAATGAGCCTGCAGCTTCCATCATTAAGCAAGCAGTCACAACAAAGTGACTTTGTTCTCTCCGCCTCTCCTCCATCTCTCATAATCTGTCTCTCCTTCTTTTCCTCTCCGCTCGCACACACATTTATAAAGCGAAGGCAGAGATCAAGAACGTCTCAGATAGAGTCGAGGCAGAAACCCCCACACAAGCATTATAGGAGATTGCCTTCTTCACCCATCACCCCTGACATCACATCGCTCAATCGGCGACCAGCGTTTCATATGTTCCATGTCTGTCTTTGTTTGTCAGCCTCTTCGTTTCATGTAGAACAAGCAATACATTTCTTTCACTGAAGTAAGCTTTGGAAAAGGCCTATGCTCAATAACTTGTGGCTTTTAAATAAGATGAGGTAACATGACCCAAACTAAATACTGCCAGTTACTTTCCTCTCATACTAACAGTGATTTTTATCACCAGGTTGCTGTACTGTTAGTCCCATTTCATGGTGTACAGTTTCCTTTTATAATGTCACTGTGTGTGGGTACTTTTGAATAGCATAGATTGAACATTTATTTATTTCATAAACGTCTATCCACTTGACACTTGACTATATAAGACATCGCATGAGTCTTACCAGTTGCCATGTTGTGTCTTTACCCATATGGAGAACTTTCTTGCATTTCTGGACACACGTCATATTGCATCGGTAAACTGTTACGTGTGTCTCTTATTAAAAGTAAATCTATAATTCAGGTTGCTTTTATTGTAATCATCCATTTCAAGGGATAGTTCACCCCAAAAAATTAAATTCTGTAATCATTTTTTCACGCTCAAGTTGTATCTGTATCAATTTTTTGGTGTCTTTCTAACCAAACAGTTCGGGGGCACCATAGACTACCATTGTAGGACAAAGCTAACATGGTAGTCAGTAGTGCCCCAGAATTTGACTTTGGTTTCCCACATTATTTAAAAATATCTTGTTTGTATTCAACAGAACAAAGATATTTATACAGGTTTGAAACAACATGACAGTGAGTATATGATGATAGAATTATCCCTTTAAGGAGAGAAGGAAGGGAATGATCTCTTCATCAGCAGTCGGGAGAAGCCACACAGATTCATGCTCTCTGAATGCTAATAAGCTCAGTACTGTATAGGCTGTACTGTATGTACATACGGCCCGCAAGATTAACACGAGCATCCAGTTATCCTTTGATGTATATTTTATATGAGGTTTTGATACCAATTGATTTACATAGAACTGTCTTTGCGGGGTCTGCTAGGCTTGCTATGGCTTTAAATGGTAACGCTTGTCGTGTTTTGTCATTAATAGAAATATTAATAATAACAAAATAAAAATGAA
This sequence comes from Oreonectes daqikongensis, assembly GCA_026939265.1. Taxonomy (NCBI): domain Eukaryota; kingdom Metazoa; phylum Chordata; class Actinopteri; order Cypriniformes; family Nemacheilidae; genus Oreonectes; species Oreonectes daqikongensis. Next base: position 4,123,054 of record JAOTQM010000030.1, on the reverse strand, counting down.
TGGGTTTCCCATAAAGATTTTTTGACTCCCAAGTTTCCTTGTTGACCTCTATACTCATTCTAAAATACATCCTAACCTGACACCACACAGGCGCAACCCACCTGTCTTTTGGTATCCGCTGGGAATCTCTCTACCATGTTTACACACTCACCTTGCCCTCTTCTTTCTGTCTCTGTTCCCTGGACAGGCGAGGACTTTGCAGTGGTTCAACAGGAAATAATCATGATGAAGGACTGCAAGCACTCCAACATTGTGGCCTATTTCGGTAGTTACTTAAGGTATAGTATTAACCACTCTCTTGACCACACGTTTACAGTTCTCTCTCTCCTTCACTTAACCTCTATGTGACGTCTCCTTTGTCAATTCCTATTCCTGTCAGAGGCTGTTGAGTTGACACTGCGCTCTGTTGGTTGGTCTCTCAGCTGCACTGCAGGAAGAGTCACAGTGATTAAGCACCTCTGTTTCTGCTAATTGTACAACCTGTGCCGAACAGACCTCACCGCAAACTCAAGGCGGTAGATCTAGTTTTATCAAAGGAGGAAAAACATGATTTTTTTTCTAAATAAATCTAATTAGATCTGACAAGTAGCTTCAGATTTTAATTGAAAAGTACATTATGACTCATTCACATCAAGAACGATAATTATTTTATCTTCCACACTAACATATGATATGTTTATTGTGTTTCACATATTAATTGTGTTGGCCCTTTAAATTTGAATGGATTTTGACTCGCTTGACCAGCTGGAATAATGCTTTACAAATCATGATATTAACAATATTGTTTTTGTGTATTGTTCTAGTTATTGTTGTGGACTTCGCTATTTTTCTAAATTAAATTTTTATAACTTTAGTTTTATTATTATTGTTATTGTCCTTGATGTGAATGTGAATGTGAAACATAATATTTTTAGTTTTTACAATCCGTGGCATGAGTCAAAAAAATGTTATGCTAAATTTCCATGGTTTAATTCAACTGGGCATTTCTATGCAAATGTCAGCCTTAAGATGAAAAATTTAAATTTTACCAAATGTTTATGCCATTCTGGTCAGATGTCAATATTTGGTGGTTTAAACAACCATGTTAAGTCTTTAATGTTTTTAACGCATTGTTTTCCCTCGTCAGGTGAGTGAACTGTCACATATATAACGGAATTGTCACATCCGTAATGGTACATATTCCTCATATATGGGCACATGAAAATAAAAATATAGTAACTATTTTATGTCCTATAAAGAGTCATCCCTTTTCCATTTGTTGGGTATTAAATATTGCTTCTGCACATTTAAATTCACAGTATTTTGTCTCCCAAAACGTGTTTTTTGTCACATCCATAAACCATTACGTTTTCCCTCTTTTAAAAAAGAAAGCTACGGTATAAACTGTATCATCAGGGGTTTAGTGAAATATAAACAGATGCTTCAATATGTTGATAATAAATACAATTTATAGTTCAGGTTTTGACTGAAAATGTCACATCCATAATGCTGGAATTGTCCAACTTCTGATTCTACTACAGTATACAGAAGCATAAGGTTGCTTTTAATCACCCATTTAAAGGGATAGTTCACCCCAAAAATTAAAAGTCTGTCATAATTTTCTCACCATCGAGTTGTTTCAAATCTGTATACATTTCTTTGGTCTTTTGAACACAAATATTTTGAAGAGTCTTTCTAACCAAACTGTTCTGGGGCACCATGGACTACCATTGTAGGACAGAGCTACCATGGTAGTTAATAGTGGCCCAGAATTTGAGTTTGGTTTCCCACATTATTTGAAAATGTCTCATTTGTATTCAACAGAACATTATTCTGCTACAGTACATTAGATTTTGTTGTACTGCCACACTTTAACAAACAGTTAAATGTATGCAGTTTGACAAACTACTTAAAGTTCAGTCAAATTTAAAACCACACTCCTGCTGTTCTGTGGTTTTCCTCATAACTAAAGGCAGCCAAACAAGTATGGTTTGTCTCTGGCTGACAGTGAAGCTGCAGAATATTAGTCTAGACATTAGCGCATGACACCTTGCAGAAACAGAGAAGGGTGTTTTTGATAAAAGCAGGTTGCATGTGAGTTATTACTGTGTCTCTTGGTTGCTGTGTCATGACCCAGAAAAGTGTGCATCCTATCAGCCTCCCCGTGGGGCTGCCAGGGAACTATTTCAAGATACATCGATTGAAATATAATTTGTTGGTGTTTTTCTTTCTCTGGCTTTTCAGGAGGGATAAATTATGGATATGTATGGAATACTGTGGGGGAGGTTCACTGCAAGATATATATCACGGTAAGATACACTATATCAAGGTAAACAATCAAGCCTAATGCTAACTCAAGCTCCAGTACACTTAGCGGTCAGTGGAATATTTACATTGCATTATACATTTGTTTCTGAATATGTGCAATCCCTGGGATCGAACCCATGACCTTACGCCATGCTCTAACCACTGAGCTACAGGAAAGCCTTTCTGAGGAACAGAAATTGCCTTTAAAGACATTGTGAAGAGCTTTGTTTTCATGTAACTTAACTGATATAGCAATGCCAAGGTCATGGGTTTAGATCCCTGGAAATACAATCTGGTGAAATGTTAGACTTCAATGCACCCTAAGTAGCTTTGAATAGAGGTCTTGGCAAAATGCATAACATTAAATGTTGTCCATGTGCGTTTGGCCATTTAATAATAGTGTTCCCCCAAATTGTTTGAAAATTGTTTTGTATAAATAGGAAACTTTCTTCTCCAATTAGCGATTTGATTTCTGACAGATGGCGTAAATATATAAATCTTTTCTCACGCTTGTGAAAATGATCTGTGTGTACGTTCCCAGGAGATAAATATAGCAGATCTCAGCAGAGTGGCCCTGTCAGATCATTAGAGCTCATTTTCACGGCAGCTGTCAGTAGTTCTGTGGCTTCTCTCTCGACGCCTCTGCTCGGGGTGGGAGTGCGGGGGCTGCGCACGGGAGGGGGCGCTTGCCTGTTAGATGGTGTTATGGTGCTAACGTGTTAGCTTAGTGCCCAGGCCAGCGTCCCGTGTTATCAACCCCCTGCTGACACGGTTACATTCTGCTCCGGGGTCACGGGCCTGATTAGAGCCGAGGCTGACCGGTGTCACTCCACCCACATACAACAGTGAGGGAGAGAGAGAGATGATGTGGAGCAAGCTCGGATTGATCAGACGTGTCTTTAAATAACTCTATGAACTCATCAATGAGCAAGAAACAGAGTGGTAAAATAGTGACTACAAAGCATGTTTACTCTGAATCGGTCAATTCTTTCATACTGTACGTGTTTGGGTGTCAATAGACCCTTTTATATACAGTAGATAAAGAAAGCAATATTGCATTCTTAATGACTGAAAACACTATTTTTGTCTAAATGTCTTTTTTTGACACGGTGAAATGTAAATATTTATTAGTTTTGTAATTTATGCAAACACCGTACATTGTTGTATGCTGTTGGGTGCCATCTGGATCTCTAAAATAAGATTTACAGAGATTGCAATATACAATTCACATAAAAATCTAATTTAACACCTTTTTCTTACCATGGGCCCTTAAGAATTCACTCCTCCCCCTTATCACATTTCCTGTTTTTCAGACATTTTAACTAGCAATAAATGTTTGCTGCGGCGTCATAGGCTTCCAAACTTTAAACTCTCCCACAGTCACGCTGATCTTAAAACAGCTCTAAGAACTGACAGATGAGCTTCTCAAACCCTCTCAGGCGCCTTTTGACCTTTCTTTGTTGAAGATGCACAGTGTGCTATTCTCATCAGTTGTCTGTTTTGAAGAGATAATTCAGATCTGTATTGTTCTTGAACATGGGGTTGGAAACTTAAGGTTGTCAGGCAAGCGAGGAACAATGTAACTGCTCGTATTGTTCATTGCTTGCTTGATAGTCTTGTCGCTTTGCGCTGTTTAAAGTTTTATTCTCACGTGGCACCAGAAGATTAGTGTCATATTTGTGCTTTTGCTTTAAACCATTCAGAGAACTAGTTGCTTTTTGTTCATTGTTCAGACATTTACAAGTTGTTATAACCAGAAAACCAAGAACTTACATATGTTTTGATGTTCACAGATGTTTTTTTTTAGGTTTGCTTAATGCTAATGTGCGATAAATATGTCTCCACAGTTACCGGGCCACTGACAGAATCACAGATAGCGTATGTAACAAGAGAAACCCTGCAGGTGAGTCCTCTTACTGGACTTTGTTTTGACAAACACTGCAGTCCACTGTGACTATGAAACCTGCTTTTGAATTTTTAATGTTGACATGTTGACAGACACGTTTGCTTTCTTTGCTCAGAGACTTGGAATTGAATTGTAATGCGGATTTTGTCTGATAAATTTGTTGTGGCTTATATTTCAGGGTTTATACTATCTACATAACAAAGGAAAGATGCATCGAGACATAAAGGTACCACGTGTTTTTTATGCCATTTCTAAATCATTTGAGTGGTTGAACAGACAGGGAGTATTTTGATATTTTACTAAAATAGAAAATAAGAAACAATTATAGCGCTAAATCCCACCCCCTGGAATGTCTCTCAGCCAATTCGATCAGTACCGTAAAGAGTGAAAGTTTTTAGCAATTGTTTGACCTCACAAGTGTATTGAAAACATTTTTATTTAAGAGAATGCTTTGACTGTTTGTAGTCTTTTCAGGTTTATAATCTCTTTTAATAAAAATATACAGGTATTTTTGAAACCATTTGAAGAGTATTAAAATAAATGAACTGATTGTAATTAGTTGTAGTTGCAAACTTTAAGAAGAATTTGTTATTGTGGCGGCTCATATTCACAGACTGAAGACTACGAAGCTATTCAAGTTGATATTTCTTTATGTGATCTTAAAGAAATCTGTATGCCCTGTCTATTTACGAAAAATACCTTTAAATGAAAACCCTTAATACTTTTTAACGGTAATTTGGCCAAGCAATTTGCAGTCGCTGGTAGAGCTAGCGAAAATGTGTTACCTGGTCAAAGTGAGATGTAATTAGTATGACTCAGAAGTCTCTTTCAGATCTCTGATCACAGATGAAAGCAGTTGTTGAAAGAGAGCGATTTTGTAGAAAACAACATGAAACGCTGAAGCCAGTCATGTCCATTTTTAAACCTCAGAAACTATCAGAACATGCAGTGATGTCTTATAATAGCAGCTGTTTTGTTGTTCTTTTATTATAGTTTTCTTTTATTCGTTGTCTTCTGTTTGAAATAGGGGGCCAATATTTTGTTTACAGACAACGGATACGTGAAGCTTGGTAAGAAATCAAAGACTGCGTTCGTTCTCTTCCTGTTGAATTTTATAGGATGATGATTATGATGTTGTTGATGAGTTTTGATTTATCAGCTGTGATTTATTGTGTGATCAGTGTAAATCATTAACAGTGATTGTTGTGTCGAATGATTGTGTTAATAGTGTTGTGTTGCTAACAAAGTGGCACATCATGTTTTCACATCTGCTGTGGCATTACACGGCTTTCATAATTCATTATTCATAAGCTGTACTTCATTTAAAGGCCTGTTGTGTAGGATTGTGTATAGTAAATGTGTCTTTCTCTCTCTCTTTACAGCTGATTTTGGTGTATCTGCACAAATCACAGCAACACTAGCCAAAAGAAAGTCCTTCATTGGAACTCCTTATTGGTAAACAGATGCTTTTTCAACTGTTGTTGTTTCCTAAACACAAAAAAAACACTACTTAATACTAATATAATATTGCATACATCATGCATGTATGCAGTAAAATATTATCTATACTGAAATGGGTAGTTGACATAACATTTCAAGAAGTGATGGGGCTATAAGAACATTTAAAACTTCATATCCATTTTCCATGATGTTTTTCATAAGTCAATTGTTCACCCTTTATGTTTGTATGTGGGTTTTACAAATATTTTAATAACACTACAATAAGATACAATAAGGTATGTCCAATCATATCTCATAATTATTCAATTAAAATTCAGTAGCTTACACAGGCACTTTAAGCTCAAATAACCCTCAGTTAGGATGTGATTTTGAATATTTTAAGTGATGATGTCTGTGACCCGTGCCAACAGGATGGCCCCAGAGGTGGCCGCCGTGGAGAGGAAAGGAGGCTACAACCACCTGTGTGACATCTGGGCCGTGGGCATCACTGCCATCGAATTGGCTGAGCTGCAGCCTCCCATGTTTGACCTTCATCCCATGAGGTCAGAGTTTAAACAGCAATATGGATCATTTCCAAAACAGTGTTTAATGTGATTTTTCAATCGCCAATTTCTCATTTTCACACTGCAGAATAAAAGTCTGAAATGTTTTGATGAGTTGAACTAATTAAACACACATTTTCCTGTTCTGCTAGTGACAACCCATCTCTCTCTCTCTCTCTCTCTCTCTCTCTCTCTCTCTCTCTCTCTCTCTCTCTCTCTCTCTCTCTCTCTCTCTCTCTCTCTCTCTCTCTCTCTCTCTCTCTCTCTCTCTCTCTCTCTCTCTCTCTCCAGGGCTTTGTTTTTGATGACGAAAAGCAACTTTCAGCCTCCCAAATTAAAAGATAAAGTCAAATGGTATGTGATAATTAAATATGTCAAGCTTTCAATTATTAGGTTATCTGGGTTTGTAAAATCCTTGAAACCAAGAGGTATTTCTGAGTTTCTTGGTTGTAATTCTGTTAATCACCAGTGAAACTAGGCCCAAGCACTCTCATAAGCCCAAAACAGTTGCTTATATGAATTTTAATAAGGTTGGACTTCACATTCTTTTATCTTGACTGATTATAAATCTGGTGAGGTCGTCCACTGAATGCATTCGTCTCTGTTACCTTGCAGCTCTGTTAAATCAAATTAGCTTAATTACATTCAGAGCTAACAAACCGCACAGCCTCGCGGTCATAATTCTCGTTTTGTGTGTGATTTATGGACATCCTTTTCTGTGTTCTCAAGGACCAATAATTTCCACAACTTTGTGAAATTGGCGTTGACGAAAAATCCAAAGAAAAGGCCGCCAGCTGACAAGTTATTGCAGGTGAATTTGTTATTTCTTCATTCTGTCATGTGTTTGTCAAAGCTCTGTACTTGCAACTCCTTTCTTGCCGCTAATGGTCGAGAAGGTGAACATTTCACTTTTAATGCGAAGTATTCTTTACTGATGAAACACAATATATGTTTAGTAATCAGGCATTTAATGTCTCACATTACCAAATCAACCATCTCTACCCAGCATCCCTTTGTGTCTCAACCGCTGAGTCGTATCCTGGCCATAGAGCTCTTGGATAAAGCCAATAACCCTGATCACTCATCCTACACAGACCTGGATGATGACGACCCGGAGCCTGAGGTACAGTATATCTCCCTGTGTGATTCTCAGTGTTATCACAGTTATCATAACTATCCCATGACGGCTCCTTCGGGACTATTATTCACAAACGGAGCCCAGAAAGCTGTCGCTGACAGAACTGCTGCTTCAGTGAGGTAACTGAAGTCTTTCAATCTCACAAGCAGCGAAATCAGTGTGACGAGTCCCATGAGTTCAGAAACAGTTCAGGGTTTCCTGCGAGTGCCCTGATAAAAAATACTGGAGGATGTAGTTTGCATTAAATGATAATGATAAAAATTGTACCACAGAATAACTCAACTGGAGAGAGATTAGAGTACTTTGATTCATGAACAAATGACTCGTAGGTGTTACGCTTGCTTACATTTTTTTTTGCTTGTTACAAAAGTCTTTACTTTTGCGCAATATAAAACAATACAAAAATTAGCAATAAAATTCTGTCATTTTTGATTTACCCTCTTGTCATTCAAACCCTATATGACTCTTTCTTCTATGGAGCAGTGTCTCAGTGTTTTTACAGTGGAATCTTTACGTTTTTTTAAATAATAAAGTCAAATAGGTTTGGGTGAATATACAATGAAAGAATTTTCATTTTTGGGTGAACTGGCCATTTAATGCATTTTGAGGGTGGACAAGGATGACCACCTCTGCAGTAGTGGTTTTATTTGGCTAACATTATTAGCCTGTAATGTTTAATATAATGACATTCACTCATCATGATAGTCGGTAGAGCACTGTAGGTTTATACGCTGACATCTCTTCATGTTGTGCTGGGTGCCACGGGCTGCCTTTACTTAGAAGTAATTTGTAAAATCACACAGTTTCTTTCTCAGTCCCCCAGTGAAAATGAAAAGTAATGTTTTTCTTAGGCCATAGTTTCCCCTCATTTCATCTCACTGTATTACCCATTTCCCCAAGGAACCATCCATCATCCTCACTTGCTCTTGTTTCATGTTATTTTCTTCCCTGCTCCTGAAGTTTAAATACAGGGGGTTGTTTTTGCCCGTGTCTCCTCTTTCCCGTCGGGTCTTTCGCTTTGCGGCTCGCAGAAAGGTACCAGGGCTGTGTGTGCGTGTGTGCGTGCGTGCGCGTGTGTGAGCATCTCATAAGGTGCATTGCATCATCTGAGGATGTTTTGAATAATTGTTAATTGTAAATAAATTATGAATGACATGACATTTTTTAACCTAACCAAACCTGTTTGTGCATGAGGTGTGTTTTTTTTTTGTGCAATAGTTGTGTACCCATAGTTGAAATGGGTGTGTGTGTGTTACAGAGGTGTGCACAAGGATGTTGACGGAAGTTCTTAATTCTTGTCTGATTTGTGATCGGAGTGTTACTCCCTAAAGGAGTTGGTTGGGGGAAATGGAAGCACGCTTCAAAAGCTGTTTTTGGATCTGTTACCAACAGATTTTTTTGTCTTTATGCTGAGGTTTGCTTTAAGGGTTTAACAAAACATCAACATCAAAGCGCTTTATTGAAATGTAGCCATAGGACCTGAATGAATATATCCAATATTAGAGAGAATCTTATGAAATTTGTCAAGAACACGTCCGGCTCGTACTTCACCCCCCCGAGTCTGGTTCTTGAATACTTAAATATTTATAAAACGTGTAATGTTAATACAGCCTCATTTATTAATAATGCATAATTTGCATTATGGTAATGAGAAGTTTTTTCATTATCGGAGTTTACAACTTATAGAGAACATTATTAAGTGTTCCAAGGGAAATAAAGCTTTACTTATTTTTTCCTTGTTGATTTTTGGGGGGTTAAAAATGACACATTCTTGTCTTCATGTGTTTGCCCAGTGGTTTATAGTACCAGGTATTTTGGAAAGCACAGATATTGTTTTCTTACTCATTGTTCCATGTGGTCCAGTTCAGCAAAGAGGTGTGATAGAATATTAGAGTCGCCCGTTCCAGGAAGGACGCAGTGTTTGGCATGCTGTCTGTTTCTATTTCAGAGCCCTGCTGTGTCCTTGTTGTCTGAAGGTCGTACGTCTGTTCTTCCGTCTTATCTCTCTTTGTCACATCTACTTCAGCTCATTCGGCATGAAACTGGAGTGAAGGATGTCCTTCAGCAACCATTTTGTGTCTTGAGCCTTTCAGCAGTAAAGCTCTCTCTTTTACTCTTTCTCTCTCATGTCCTTGTATGTGGTGAATATGCATGTGTTTGTGGGTCAGTTTTATTTTGTCTGGATCTGTTAAGTTCTTCAAAAATACATCGAAATGTATTAAGCGTAGTATATTTTGACCTTTTTGCGGAAAAGCACATTTTGTTTAGATCAAACAAATTGTGTTCTTGTAGTTCAACATTGCATTAGCAGTGCAGGTTACAGGTTTGATCCCCAGGGAACATGCATATTGATAAAATGTGTACCTTGAATGCACTGTAAGTCACTTTGGATAAAAGCATCTTTCAAATGCATGAATGTAAAAACAGTAAATGTATTTAAAGTTACACAACTTCAAAAAAAGTCATCACATTTTCTGTCAAAAACAGCATGAAACGTTCTTTCTAATTTTGATCTCACGTCTGTAGTTGTCATTGACCCTCATATCCGCAGGCACGTGTGACTCTTAGTTTGCAGTCGTGTGTGTGTTGCTGAGGGAGGGTGTTCTTTGATAAATGAATGACAGCAAACTTTTCTAGGTAGTCATTAGGGACTCGGCTGTCGGGCGTCCAGTAGGCCTTAATGATTTTCTCTTGGGCCGCAGTGAGACAGGACAGCTTCGTCAGATAGACAGGGATTCAAAGGGTCGGCTTCATGACCCCTGCTGTTATCAGAGACTGATGCCTGGCATGTATTTTTAGCCTTTAGAGTTTTGCCCTCCACCGAGTCCCCGGCGATGGCACTAAGTGATATTTGAAGTGTAAGCATTTAAGCAGCTCTTGTCTTAAATGTATTGATGTGTGCTGGTCTTGCTGATGGGGTGTTTTTGTCTTAACTGGGCCTCTGATCTGCTAAGAATGGCACACTAATATGCCTGCTATCGACTGAACGCGGACACATTCTGTCCTTTTTTGGCCTAATGCTGTTTGTGTATAATAAGATGTTCAGTTCATATACAGTAAGATGAGTTTTCTGTGATTTAAGTGGCTGATGTGATGATATATACCCATGACATAGACAGATAAATAAAACATTAATGCATTTGTTCATCCAATAAAATGCAAAGCCATTTATTCACCCTCATGTTGTTCAAATCCTGATTCTTTCTTCTGTGGAACACAAAATTAGATATAATTATAAAATGTCTCAATGGTTTTGTGTCCATACAATGGAAGTCAATGTTGTTTGGTTACCAATTTTCTTCAAAATATCTTTTTTTGTGTTCTGTTGAAGAAAGAAAGTCATACAGGTTTGGAATGAAATGAGGGTGAGTAAATGATCAAATAATTGTAATTTTTGGGTGAACTATCCTTTTAACAACATTGTACTCAAATAACCTTTTGTGGTTCTCATTATTATGTTCTGGGTTTTATTCATGATTTCCTTATTTTCTTCAGCCTCCAGTGTCTGTTCCACATCGGATTCGTTCAGCGAGCCGTAACAGTCGGGAAGGAAAGACCCTGTCAGAGATTAACTGTGAGTGTTTGTTGGATGTCTCCCCTGGGCTCACCTGACAGGTGCTCCTGTTCTCCTGAGCATGCCTCAGTGAATTCCTTAGCCTCACTTCTTCATTCAATACATCTATCCACTGCAAAATATCAGAAATTCTCCCTCATCATCTGTTTGTTTGTATCTGCTGAGGTTTTGGTATTATAACAGACCTTTATAGTGACTTGTAAAGAGCTGACTTTACTTGCAATGATTAGTTGTGTAGTTGTGTATGTTTAAAAGGACTGTCATCATTTATTCACCCTTCTGTCATTTAAAACCTATTTTCTGTGTAACACAAAAGAAGATATTTTGAGAAATGACTCGGTGGTTTGGTGTCTAATGGAAGTCAATGGGTGCCAATGTTGTTTGGTTACCAGCGTTCTTCAAAATATCTTCTTTTGTGTCCTGCAGGAGAAAGAAAGCCATACAGGTTTGGAATGACATGAGGATTAATAAATGACGAAAACAATTTATATAAACTATCACTTTAGTTCTGTAATTAGTCCAGTAATGTGTTTGTTTTTATTCAGTCGGACAGGTGAAGTTCGATGCTCCTTTAACCACAGAGACAAAACCTCATCATGAATTAGTGAGTACCATCTTTCTGCCTTCGCTTTTTAATTTTTCTGTAATTACCCACAATTTCGTGAGATCAGCCAATCACAGCACACCACAGATCAGAATCTCTTTAATCGCCTAGTCACGTCAAGCCTAATCTGAAACCACCCTGCCTTCCCAGTCATATTAAACACTGTACCGATCACGTATTCTCTCCCATAAGCCGACACTTTGTGTTATGTAATGTTTTTCTTTACGTACACCTCAGTCTCCTGCAACATGTTTGACTGTTATGCATTCGAGCCGTCTGTCTCACACTTTCACCCACCGTGATAATTGAAAGGTTAGATGCAGCTTTCCCTGGCATCTAATCAATAAGACCTCCTTTAAGCGCCATGGAAAAAAATGCAGCGTTGACTCATTTTTGTCTCTCTCGAGCACTCAGGGTTTCTCATGTTGTAACTGGATTTGTCATCAATTCATAAACCAGATCATTTTTTAACAGCAGGACATCAAATTAATGTCGGCTCCCATTGCAGCCTCATGCTTATGATGTCATCTCACATCAGAAGGCCGGCCCCACTCTTGTTTGGTTTTTCATTTTCTGGATTTACATCACATTTGCCTGCTTTTTGTACAAAAAAATCAATTCATAATTGCTGAAACTGGACTTTAAGGTTTGCGTTGTAAACATTGCATTTGTGCAATGACCATAGCGTCTCATAAATGTCAATGTTTTCAATTTGTAATGTTCTAAAGTGAAGGTTATTCAAAAAGAAAATATAGAAAATACAAATACATGGTGCATTTTGTACCACCATCCCAGTTTCAACAATTGTTCAACAATCATTTTAACCCACGGGCCTGTTGAAAAGGTCTGTTGTGGTCAGACCACATCACTCACCATCCCAACCACTTTACCCATAATTCATTTAGACTCAAACCATATGGACACCACGTGTGTGTGATTAACTAAAGTTTCTTGGTCCTTCTACTAAACAGCCTGACACTGACGATTTTTTGGACTGTGCCGAAGAAATATACTACACCGCAAGATCTAATCTGGTATTTTTTCGTATTATTCTGTCTCACTTGTCTTCGCGTCTCCCACCTTTCTTCTAGCATCTTGTCAGCTTCGCCATGCTTGCGTAGTACAATCATCCATCCATTTGTAACTGTCATTTCTTTTATTCATTTCATTGTCATTCATTTTGTCTTGTCATATTTAGATCACGGCCATCTATGTCCTGTGTTGTATATAATATCAATGTTATTGCTTCTGTCTGTCGAGCCGAATCTCTACGCTGGCTTGTTTTGTTTAGGTATTGCAGCCTCCGGCTTCATTTAAAGGCACATTCCTTAAAGTTGCCGCACCGTTCGGTAATCAAAAGCACTTTGAAACTGCCAAGCAAAGCATTTTATGCAGTCGAACCCTCTGAGGGGCTTTATTTTTAGGCCCTGTCACAATCAGACACATCTTGAAAGCGAGAGAGAGGGAATGGAGAGAGATTGGGGTTAGACGGTCGGAATGGATGTTGAGTGGGATGGAGAGGCAGAGCGAGAAAAACAAGAAAAGAGAGCAAGGGGGAAAATAAGAGAGTGCGTGTGCATGTCCCATTGGGACGGTTAAACCAAAGTGCTTTGCAGGTCTGTGTGAGTGCAGGGGGGGAGACATCGGCTCAGCGAGTGATGCTTTGGGTAACAAACGCGACACATAGGGTCTGTTTAAGGTACAGGTGCAATTCTGTGGCGAGATGGAATCTCATTGGTCTTTTTATGATGTGTTTCCAAGGGGTTTTTATATCACACGTATGTACGTTTGATCATGTGGCAATTGCAATATTTGAAAAACATTACAAATAAAGGATATTTCTAGGCATCAAAATATGTTTAAGGCACCTTACATGAGCGGTTCCTTATTTCCTGCCAGACTCAAACCCATATCACCCACATGAGCTTCACGGCTCAATGCGCGCCAACGCATCTCCAACATCTGCCAAGTTAAAAAAAGCCCCCTATGGTTACGCTTGGTTTTTTTTTGAGTGACATCCCATCCATCTGGTCTGAAACCCACAAACTGAGGTGGCACATCGAATCACATGCTCGGATTCTGCGTACGAAAAAACTGAAAGGACGTGCAGGAACCCGACGGAGAGAAAAAAGGGAGGGAGATGAAGGAAGGAGATGACAGAAGCAGTGAAGCGGATCGTCTGGGATGTTCTGTTGGCTTTTACTCGTCCCCGCTTTCCTACGTACTTTCTATCTCAATCACTCTTCGAGAAAAAGCTCCCATCAGCAGAACGGCAGCTCGGTGAATGAGGATATGACAGTTTGCTGCGTAAAGGAAATTTGGTTTGTTAATCTACAGGGGAAAAATCAATGAGGTTTTGCATGGCTGAGAGCTTTATTTCAGAGAGGGCAGGAGAGGGAAGAGTGGGCGAGAGAGGTATGGATAGAGCGAGGTGAGCGAGAAAACAAAGAAAGGTGTTTTAGGGAGTACTCTAGTTTCATCAACAATAAAATGATTATTTCTGCAAAATCTTTTGTGAGAACATTGTATCTAATGGATGGAGCACTGTGTGTATTCCTCTCTAAACATGAGCAACTAGAAAAAGAGGTTTTATGGAATTATTTGTACATGAAATAGAAACCTCTAAGACTTCAAGAACATTGAGAACCTGAATATAATAAGAAGTAATGTAAGAGTAAAATGTGGGGAAGGTCATCAAACCGTGTTGTTCATGAGTAGAATTTGTATTATGTAGGTGTTTTTAAATGTTTTCTTTCCAGGGCCCACCTAGACAGATATAATCTTAAGACCCATCAAAATATTTTAAATGGAAATATGGGGAGAACAATACAAGAAATTATTTTTTATTTTCTGTGTCATTGAATGAATTAAGTATAATGTCAAAACCATTGTCATTGAAGGTCCAGTGTATGAAATGTAGTGACATCTAGCGGCGAGGTTGCGAATTGCAATCAACGGCTCACTCGGCTGCTCACCCCTCCCTTTCGAAACACTACGGTCGCTGACACAGGACCATGTCGTCACATACATGTATATTGTATATAATATATTATATTATATGTACTGTCAGTAAATACGGTTTAATCTTCCTCATTGCACATTTAATTGGACTAAACAGTTTTTTAATTGCAACAGCAAATCATCATTGCGCAACACACTTTATTTCACTCTATGATCCATAGTTTGAAAACTTGTTTGACAAGATGTACAATTTATGAAATACAAGCTGACATTTATGTTGCACATTTTAGCTTGGATTATTTCATGAATATGTCACATTGTAATTCAGGGTTCGCAATAAGGTTGCAATTGAAGAGTTTGGATTTTGATCTAAACAACTGACATTGGTACGTTTTGTCTCGCAAACTTCAATCCAATCCTTTTTTTTATGTGAAAACTGTTGATTCTTGCCATCATTGCATCAATTGATATTCAATAGACATTTTTTTCTTTCTTTCATAGTATTTAATAGAGATGTTTGAGTTTGCTTTTTTTGTCAAATTTTTTGTAAGACATTTCTCATATTGTGCCTTTCAGCTGTCTGTGAAGTGCAGTATTTAAAAGATGCTGTTCTGTTTTAGAATCATATTAATTCATGAGCACTATGTTATTCCAAGTGACTGGCTGTTTGAATGATCATATTGGCGAGTGGGAGTGGAGATAGCACATGGCCCAGTCCACCCACAGCGCTCTAATTAAGAGTACAACAGAGCAGTTTGTATGAAATCTCCAGCAAATCTCTTGGAATCAACATTTACTTGCATCACAAAAATAGACAACTATAAAAAGTATTTCGGCATTTAAAAGATTTAAATCCGACCAGCAATCGTGTGAGGGGAGTTTTTGGAAGAATATAATCATGATTATGTTTAATGGTGTTAAAGATACCTTTTATAACCCTAAGCCAGATTTTGTTGTACAAATTTTGTTGTGCTTGCTTGCTGATATAATGCTGATGTAAAGCTAACACTCTTTATAAGGTCTTATCATTTTTCTGTCCTTTTACTCACAAGTAATCCGTAACAATGCAGTATTAGTACGGAGATGCATGTGTAGGTAACTAGTGAACAACACTATGTACATACAAAAGCACTAGCGCTCAAAAGAGCTGAATAAGATGTGCCATCACAATGTCATTTTTTTCTTCATTGTGTCCATGACACATGCATGAATGTAGTTTGTCACTGACAAAGAGCCAAAGCTCTGTGTGATCATACCTGAGGTCTACATAATATGAGGCTTAAGATGTATGAATGTGTGACTTTCTGTCTTTTTGTTTCAGGATCTACAGATGGATTATGGGCAGGATTCACCCAAAGGCTCTTTCCTAGGAGGAAATAAGTAAGTTCACTACAGACAGTTCTTGGGTACCTCACCCTGTTCTGTTCACCATTTATCTTAATGTGCCGCTGACGTCAGCTGTTGCCCAGTAGGGGTTTTAAAAATGCTTAGATCCATTGCTATCTTTGTTTCTGAAAAGAATTATGAATCACGGCAAAATAATAAAATAAATCAAGTAAATATTTACACCCCTAAGTACCAGTCATTGTCCAGCAGTCACAATTGCAGATGGCACATTAAAGAATGCTAGACTGTCTTTTAAGACACCCCGTGGAGAATATTAACATTGGCACGAATTGTAATATTGGCAAGAGTTTGGACGCCTTGTTTCATGAGATCTCGCTAGAGCACATTCTTGTGTAAGTGATGGACGGCATAAATTTGTTAAAAATGTTACATCATACATGGATCTGAGTGACAAATGCATTATGTACCTTATGTTGTGAGCTCTATTGTATTCATAAAGGAGTTCATTTAGAGGTAAAGACACATGATACATTCATTCATCTGACATGACATGTATGTCTTTATGTTGTGACACTTTGTTGCAGGTATCTTACACATCTGTACTGTATGTGCCCGTAACTCTTATAGTAAACGCACCTTGTTGACGGTCTCTGCCATATAGTGAACAGAAGGTCGAGTAAGACAGATGGAGTGAAAACATTCGATGTGTTTGTGTGAGAGTCTGCGCATGTGTTCAAAGGTGTCGCTCTTGGCTCTTGTCAACAGATGGGCCCGGGCACTTTTCAGACACCCCCTCAGCGTCTAAATTCACGTTGTATGAGTGCTTATTCATTCTCATTCATCCGGCTCTACGCATGGCTACAGTTATCAATCTCTTACAGTCATCTATCTGGTTAATGGAGGGAAACAGTTCATATTGAGAACTGTGTTGTGTGGATAACATAAAGGGTGACCAATAATAATGATTTATGGCAAAAATACTGTGTTCAGATTCTGGTCCGCTTATGCTTACCTGAAAGAGAACTGGCTTCCAAGAACTGGTTTTCACGAGTCTAGTTTTTATCTCCTGCGATTTCTACTGATTTGCTTTTATTTCAAATCCCTTCAGTCTGAAACACATTACTGCTCAATAATGTAAGAGTCGAGTAGATAAACAAAATCCGAACAGTGAAGGTTCAGACATTAGGGAACAGAAGTTCTTTGAAAATTTAACAAGTGAACATTGGACTGTTTCCCAGGGTCATCAGAGACAAATTAGCAGTAAATGCTTGTTTATTTAGGCTTAAATCAATAAAGACTAATGGATCCCTTGATGTGTTATAAATCTGGTTATCTCCTCAACATGGAAGTCTACATACAGTCTGGACTGTACTGCCTGCTGGCCAGTAACTTTATTAGGATCAGTCATGTGGTTTGTGGAATTTTAGGAATGATAATCTAAAATTACAAGTTAAAAGTTACAATATTTGCTTAATTCTTTTCCTACAGGAGTCTTTTAAAATCTGTCGAGGAGGAGCTGCATCAAAGGTATGATGATGTTGCTTTCCAGTGTCGTTTACTTCAGTATCTCTCTCATCTCTCTTTAGCATCCGCTCTTTCTCCTTCCCTTCCTTTCTCTTTATCTATCCATCTTTTTGCTGCTCTGTCAAACTCAACCGGTATCTCCCTCTCTCTCTTTCCCTATCTCTCTCTCTTTTTCTCTCTCTCTGCATAGCTGTTTTTTATCTGATCAATATTTGATGTGACCTAACCTTGCCCTTTTGTGCTTGTCCGAGTGGAACCAAAAGCAGATTTGCTTGGCAGGGCTGTGTTGGAGATATTTGTGTTATTTTTGCCACAGTATTAGTTTTCCCATTTCTCAGGGGGCATTTTACAGTTAGTCCATCTTAAAAGAAGTTTGCTTTAAAAGGCACGTGCATGTTCAGATTTGTCTGAATTTGTTAATCTGAATGAATGAATAGGGGGCATGAGGCTCATTTGGAGGATGATGATGAGGGTGAAGATGATGGTGATGATCATGATGATGAATTGCAACAGTAAGTTTCTTAATCATGTGCATCATACGTCTTTATCTGCTGCTCTAGAGTTAAACATATGGCCATGATACACTGGCAACATTTTAAAGCACATGCAGGTTTCATAAATAGACATCACATTCTAAGTATTTAACTGATAAGATGCAAGGGTTATTGTTAATGTAGTCACTTGCAGTTTTTATTGTATATACAGTATGGCTATTTCTTAATATGGCATAAATATTAAAAAACACCAATGTTATTAAATATATCAACAAATGAACCTAATTAAATTATTGTTTCCTTGTTGTGAACATCAAGACCCACCCGTAAATGTGAATATATATATATATATATACCGTATATGTTGCCAGTATATCATGCTCATTTTAGTGCTTTGAACATCTTTCCATCTATTTACTTTTTTACTGAACACAACATCCTCTTTTTTTTGACAATGCCGTAGCTAGCCCATGTCATGATTGATTGCATGTTTGTATGCTGCATGTTTCCTGTCTACGATTATACCCTGTTGTTGATGTTCCTGAAAAAACATTGATGAAACCAATGTCATAAATGATCAGCATTGTTACTCATTCAACTGGATATCTGATTTGTCTCAGCACGAAAAGCTCCACCATGAGGCCTAAGGTCCCCCCACCACTTCCACCTAAGGTGAGTTTCCAAATACTGGTTATTTATTAATAGTTTTTATAGCCATCTAAAAATTGTATCTCTATTAAAAGTTAGTGGTAAAAATAAATGTATAAAATTGTGGTTGTTATGGCCCATTCACACCAAAAACAATAACTATAACAAAAGCTATGATGTGTCCCACACCAACAGATGATAATGTTGTTGTTTTTTTTCTAATCTTGTGTGCTGCAAGTTTACATTTCAATGCATTTGATCTTTGAATCAGAATGGATTTTAATTGGCTGTCATGATGTTTTGTCGTAACACTTTTAAAAATTCTCTTTGTTTATAGCATTATTACACCCCATAATATCATCCCTGTATTATTGTTGTTAATAAATCTGATATACAGGTAAAAAGGTTAAACATCATGAGACTTTTTAATATACACTATGTCAACTAATATTCAAGAATATAATGCTGTTGGTGGCTTACTGAAACCATTTATTATCCAATGGAATATGACAGTACATTAGCTGGAAAAAAAAACATGCCCAGATTAGACATTGCCTGCTCATTTTAGAAACCCGCCACTCTTCTAAATGTGTTTACAGTCCACGGACTGTAACATTGAGACAAGTTTATCAGAACCAAGTCAAGCTTATTGGAAATCAGTGAACAGCCCCTACACTTCTATTTATATCAGTAATCACAGTATTGACTCAAACAAAGCTGTTAGCTTGATGCTAATTTTATTCTACCTTTTCCAGCCAAAGCCCAGCCCCGGACCACACCAGAGCCCGTCTGCCGATCACGACAGCAGCCAAGGCACTATTAAGCATTGTCCAGGGACCGAGAGCCCGGCTCGATCATCCACCAACGTACCCCCTCGTCCTCCGCCCCCTCGACTGCCCGCTCACAAGCTCAGCAGTTTAGGTAATGAGGCTAATCAGGACGAGCATTGCCTGTGGGAAGCCCAGAGGGATGCTGGGATATATAGTCAGTTCGACGAGAGGCTGCAGGTCTCGTTTGAAGACGAGGGTGATAAAGAAGATCAAAATGATGGAGACAGTAAGACAGGACCCTCCTGTAGTGATTTAGACCATCAGCCATAAACCTAGTTTGACCCCAGTCACTAACCATGTGTAGTCACATTCCATCCTATGCTAGATGCTACATCTCAGTTTATCAACAAACATTGTCGATTGTCTTGTTGTCCATTTAGTTAGCCTGTAGTGAGATCACCTATCACTCTGCTGTCACACCCACCCAAATACATCATGAGTCACCCATGTAATCTTTTCCTTGTCAAATTATTGTTCTCCTGTCGTTGATGTAATTCAGCTTCTGAGATTCATCGTGTGTGTCTAGTTTCTATTGAGCAGTAATATGGTTGTTACTCAAGATGCAACATCTTAGTATAAATTTTGCTTAATGTATGTGCAAAAACACATTTAATCTTAATATATGTACTGTCTGTGTAGTTATATGGTTGAATGGTTTCGTGTAGTCAGATTTCTAAGAAGACTGAAACTCTGTTGTGATCATTATTTTTTTCTTTTACAGGCAATGGAATCGGTCCCTCTGAACGCTCGCCCTCGACGGAGAGACAGTCCACAATGCCCCCTGCTGTTACTATACCAAAAGACAAGAAAGATTTTCCGGTATGGCTTGTTTCCAGTGTATTTTAATAGTGTTGATTCACCTCCTGTCGAATGTATGAGACATAATATGCGTAACAAGTGTTTGAGGGAATGTTTTTTATGTATGATAGCAGTATTTTAAGTCTGGTCTAAAATATGTCATTCAGATGCACATGAAGACGTATATTAATTTGATTTTTTTAACAACTGAAAAAGATCCTTTATTATATATATATGAAAATAGTATAAAATAGAAATGATGCCTTTCTTTGTTTTATTTTCCTACAGAAACCCATCAGCAATGGTCTCCCTCCAACTCCACAGGTTCATGTAAGTTGACATCCAAGTTGTCTTAACACATTGTTTTGTTCTTAGGTTATTTGTTCTCTTGGGCCAAAATGATCTTCCAAGTGCCTAATATGTACTTGTTCTGTGTTTCCAGATGGGAGCATGTTTCTCTAAAGTCTTTAATGGATGTCCATTAAAAATACACTGTGCAACCTCCTGGATCAACCCAGACACAAGAGGTGAGCTCAGTTCAGTTGCAGTAAAACATAGTTCCTACTTTAAATATTGCCCACAGAAACATGATGATTCGGCTGGTGATTCATCAGTTTTTTGTTCTTTTGTTCATGAATTTCAGACCAATATCTCATATTTGGAGCAGAGGAGGGTATTTACACATTAAATTTAAATGAGCTTCACGAGACATCCATGGAACAGGTATGATATTACTTCATTCAAGAATAGGTTTTAATTCAACTACATACAGTAGTAACATATTTTGTTTGGTTTGTGTGAAATAAATGATAAATTATGCATACATTTTTCTAAAAGTAACAAGTCGTATTTGGTGCATTGCGCCTTTTAAACGTTTTTTACACTTCAACACTGTTTTTGAAGGTATTTTTTGTCTTCTGCTAAAGCTATTTTTGTTTCATTCTCAGCTTTTTCCCCGGAGATGTACTTGGCTGTATGTCATGAGCAACAGCCTGCTATCAATATCCGGTGAGTTCTGCTTTAAAACAATAGAACATTACATTTGGTTCTTTTTTTATTGCTATATTTCTGGTGCTATATTTTGCATTTCCATCAAGAATTCGTGAGGGTAAAAAGTAATAATGATAACAGTAACACTTCATCAAGTTACATGATTTTTTTAGCATGTCTTTCCGACTGAGAAAGGTAACAGCTTTTGGTGTTGAAACTGTTTGGTTTTTTCATGTTTTGAGTGTTGTGTAAAATTGTTTCCTCAGGAAAAGCATCTCATTTGTACTCTCACAGTCTGACGGGCTTGTTTGAGCATGCTCGGCATATGCAGAAGCTCCCTGTTGCCATACCGACGCATAGATGGCCTGACAAAATGATCCCCAGGTAAATGTTTACATCACGGTTTGTTTGAATTTGGGTGATGTCATGAATCTGACACATAGTATGCGTTACAGCATCATACAGTATGTTGTTTTAAATGTGTTTCAGGAAATTTTCAGTGTCCAATAAGATCCCTGACACAAAAGGGTGTCAAAAGTGCTGTGTAGGTGAGTGCGTCTCATAATGTATCTTCTCGTAATTTCTTTTCTGTTTTTGGTTGCCTGAATCCTAACAAATTGAATGAACAATATAGAAGCATTTTGTTTCCACATGTTGTGTTTTGTCTCTTCTTAGTGAGGAATCCGTATACGGGTCACAAGTACCTGTGTGGTGCCTTCCAGTCCAGTATCGTCCTTTTTGAGTGGGTGGAGACCATGCAGAAATTTATGTTGGTCAAGGTGTGTTCAGTGCTTTCTCCATCATCATCACAAAGAATACACAAACTAGAATCTAGTTCACCGTTGAAGAAATACTGCAGGATATACTCCACACTGTTAGCTAATAATTAATGCTTCCTTTAAGCTTCTGAAATTGCTGATGTTCCACTTAAAGACTATGAGGAATTAAATGGCTTGACTTGGCATTCATCAGATGTTTTCGCACACACGCTGTTCCAAATTAAGCACTGACTCATTGCTGTCTTTTCCATCCCCTGCAGAACATAGACTTTCCCCTGCCATGTCCGCTGGAGGTGTTTGAAATGCTGGTGGTTCCGGAGCATCAGTACCCACTCATCTGCATAGCCGTGAGCAAAGGGACAGAACTGCACCAGGTGGTTCGGTTCGAGACCCTTAACCCCAACTCAACCTCCAACTGGTTCACTGATACTGGTGGGTGCTATAAACCACTTACAAAGATACTGTCACTTCTCAAAGGGGTAGTTCACCCCAAAACAAATATTCTGTCATCATTTCCTCCTCCTCATGTCATTTCAAACCTGTTTGACTTTCTTTCTTCTGCAGAACATGAAAGAAGATATGTTGAAGACTGTTGGTAAATAAAAACCATCGGTCCTCATTGACTTGCATTGGTTTTTTTGTCCATACAATAGAAGTCAATTGGGACCAATGGTTTTTTGTTACCAACATTCTTCAAAATATCTTCTTTTGTGTTCGGCAGAAGAAAGAAAGTCGTTCAGGTTTGACATAACATGAGGAGAAGGGAATAAGGATTTGTTGTTTTGGGTGAACTACCATTTTAAGATACTTATGAAACATTTTTTTATTAATTAAAATTTTTTATTTAGGAAGGATTTTTGCATATTATAATGTTTGAAATTGTTGTTTCAGACACCCCACAGAGTTGTGTAATCCATGTGACCCAGCTGGAGAGAGATACAATTTTAGTCTGCCTAGATCGTAAGTATAAGTACAGAATCTACTGTTTCTATTTTGCGTAGCAAAATATATATTTTACAGATTGTCATCTCATCTGTTTTCTTCAGGGTGCATTAAAATTGTCAATTTACAAGGCCGGTTAAAATCCAGTCGAAAACTTTCTGCAGAATTGACTTTCAATTTCCAGATTGAATCAATAGGTATGTGAAGTTGTCTATTACATGTATCAGTAAAATGTTTTGTATTGGCAATATTTACAGTAACTATTTGTGCATCTATCTATTCTTTTTAGTTTGTCTACAAGACAGTGTGTTGGCCTTCTGGAGACATGGTATGCAAGGACGCAGTTTCAAATCCAATGAGGCAAGTTTAGCGTCTGAACTATTGTATTGGTTTGTGATACATTTTGGTTTAATCACATAATTTTCTCCATCTTATCGTAGATTACGCAGGAGATTTCCGACAACTCAAGAATATTTAGGCTGCTGGGTTCAGACAGGTGAGAATAAACAAAACAAGTATCAGTAGTAAGCGTTGTATAATCTAAGATTATTTAAGGTTTTTATTTTAAAGGGATACCTCTTGTACTTTCTAGCCTCTTGTGACTTTCTTTGCAGAACACAAAAGAAGATATTTGAAATGTTGATAACAGTTATTGTTGGTAATGTTGTTGCAACAGCGATACCCATTGACTTGAATTGTTTTTGTGTCTGTACAATGGAAGTGAATGGGTACCGTTGTTGTTCGGTTACCAACTTTCTTAAAAATATCTTAATTTGTGTTTTAAATAAGAAAATGAGTCATAAAGATTTAAAATGAAAAGAAAGTGATTTAATGATGACAGAATGGTTATTTTTGGGTAAACTATCACTTTAAATAGTAGTTTGTCGATCCATGTTATTTACTGCAAGGCGTAAGAAAAACTATTTACTTTGACATCAGGTCAAAAAGTAACATTTGTTTTATGTTGCTCTTTATAGAGTGGTGGTTTTGGAGAGTCGGCCAACAGACAATCCCACAGCACACAGCAATCTCTACATCCTCGCAGGCCACGAAAACAGCTACTGAATGTGATGCATTTTGGGACATAAACACTAAATGCCGGAATGCACCATTGGGAGTTTTTAGTTTCGTATGGTCCAACAACAACAACAACAACATCTTGACTGCTTATCAGAGGAACCACAAGTATGCTATTATTGGACCGCTGAGAAGTGGGAGACTTCAATATCAGAGCAAAAAAACAACTCAAAAGACAGGCGGGTTGTTACCGCATGTTATACTACAGTATGCACTTTCACCCCTAACTGTTCTCGAAGCCTCACTTTTGGCTTCGTGCAGTTCTTTTAATGGTTTTAATTTATTTGACCTGAAACACACACGCCAATTTGTTTTTAAACCTAATCAAAGTTTTTGTTTGTTTTTAGCCACTACAGTCAATTGACGCTAACCACACAAGTGCTTTAAGACATGTATTTAATTAATGTACATACAGATTTAGTATTGTTGTACGCTTTGTATTAGTTGTATAGATATTCGTACATATATGTTGTACAGGTTCGTGACAGCATTAGCTGCTATAAAGAGGACTGTGAGCTAAACTATGAGAGAATGGGTACTATGACCTCTAGGGCCAGATGCTTTTTTGTTTTATGCAATGATTTTAGGAATCACATCGCTGAAGTGCCCATTTTTTCAAGACTTGCCTTTTTAACATGTTTGTTTTGTTTGTTTTTATTACACAACTTATTCTTTAATAAAGCCAAATGCTGTTTTTATTCAAATCTTTTAATTTAGTGGCCCTTGTAATTGTTTAGTCTGTGGTATGCGCTCACCTAAAATTTGCACAATGTTATTAAAATGTTTTTTATATATATGTTTAAACCATGCAGATTATAGCAGATATTTACACATATTTTCTGTAAATGTGTGTACACACACACACACACACATACACACAGGTATAACTCTAATAAGCAATAACTCATTAAGGTGTTTTTACATCATTGAGAATAAATCCACAGCTTGTCATGTGGATGACATCACTGTCTGCATCCATTTGTTTGTATTTTGAGTGTTGTAGACACTTTTTACAAGACTATGGTGAAATATTGAAAATTGCTGTAAACATTTAGCAACATGGTATTACGTCCACGTGTCAAATGGAAATAACATCACAGGAAAATACTCTATGCGTTTTCTTTGTTTATTTGTAATTGAACAGTTAATACTTGGGTGAAATTAATTTTCTTTTGTGTTCATGTGTAAATATTGTAAAATAAAATCACTTGGTTTTACATAAAGATGTCTAATGTTGTTTTAATGATATTATTAATATTCATGAAAATCTTTTCTCCCTGTTAACTGCTTATATATACGATTAGATTAGTTTATTTATTGTAGTACCATTTGGCATTATTCTTGACTGTTAGTCTCATAAGCTTCGTTTATAGAGCCCTTCTTACAAGTAGCAACTTAAAGTGCTGTTCAAAAGATGAATAAATCAACGAAAAACTTTTAGGACAGAAGAAAGAAGTGTATTAAACATGCACAGACGGTTGTTTAACTGAGGAAACAGGACCCTCACACACGGAATAGGACTTTTATTTTAAAATATACGAGTGCACGTGACGTGAACCGAAGACTTAAGTGAGTTGAGCAATCTGGCGAAGCGTACGTTTATTTAATAACGAATAAATAGTATGGATTATTCATTGGTCAAATAGTTTTTGTAAAACCCTGATAAAGTTTATTTATTAACTTAAGACTTAAATCTTGGTTTGCACATCATTGTGCCTGTATTTGGGTGCTTTAGTTGCAAAACGTGTCAGGTCATGACGATGATGTTTGAACTGACAGAAGTTATGATTACTGATTATATATTTGAAAGTGTTCACTGTATTTTCAACCCAGCCTGCCGGGGTGATAGACTTTACTTTACGTTAGGACGCTAGGACGTAAAAGAACCGATGAACCGGTTCATTGAAACGAACCGGTTCGCGAAAAAGAATCGGACTTCCCATCACTAATATTTACCCATGCGCAGTGCACTCAGCGCTTTGTTTTCGCTCGCTTCACGTCAGTCAGATATGGCCGCTTCCAGTGTTTTTAAAGCAGGTCTTTTCAATCACAAAGTTGCAATTGTTACTGGTGGCGGAACTGGAATAGGAAAAGCTATTACTTCTGAGCTCCTGCAGTTAGGTAACGTTATGAGATTCAAATGTTTTTTCTTTGTAGGTTTTGACGTTGTCTATAGTTTAGGACTGTCACAGTCCTCACTGTGAACTTTAGTCTAGATATTGAGCAACACAAGTTAATTACTGCTAATGTAACTATATTTTATCTGTTCGTCATCTTATATTCTTCTGTTTATTTCCTATTTAATGTATTCATATATAGTTTTCTTACGTTTTTTTAAAAAGTTTTTTTTGTCTATTAATACATTTATTTATGTGTCAATCACTCGTGTTTTAGGATGCAGTGTTGTTATATCGTCCAGAAAGCTTGATCGTCTAACATCAGCAGCTGAAGATCTTACACAGAAAACCCCCCCATCCAGTCATGCCAAAGTGACTCCTATACAGTGCAACATCCGAAATGAAGAAGAGGTAATGGTCCTATAAACGTTTAATTTTTTAAAATAGATTAAAATATTCATTATTTGTTGTTATTCAGACATGGTGTTGGTTTCTGTGTACAATAATCTGTTTACACCATTATGAATGTTCATAAAAAGGCACTTTGCCCAATGAGTTGCTCCAAATAAGTGGCACTTTTTTTTTGGATCAAGAGATGTGGCTGATATCTTTATGCGGCATGTTTTATATTTATGACAGGTGAAGAATCTTATGGCCTCCACTCTAAAGCTTTATGGGAGGATTGACTTCTTGGTAAATAATGGAGGTGGACAGTTTTCCAGTCCTGTGAACATGATGAGTGCTAAAGGCTGGAAGGCTGTAATTGACACTAATCTCACCGGAACATTCTTATGCTGCAAAGAAGGTTCGGCATGTGAACTGCATGCCTTTAGATGCACATTTGGTTCCACATTAAAGTTAGCTTTTTAATTTGATTCTGTATTTATTTTGGGCACTAAGATGGATTATGAAAAGAAAAACATTAATAAAAGATTTTGCATACAAATGTGAAGAACGCCTGAATAACCAAATTAAAAACTGTTGTTGTTACACACCTTTGTTAATCTTGATTTTCAGCATACAACACATGGATGAAAGACCACGGAGGTGTAATTGTTAACATTATTGCTGACATGTGGAAGGGCTTTCCTGGAATGGCGTGAGTCGATGGTTATTTAAAAAATATTTTAATTTTAAAAAAAAAAATGTATGTAGTGTGCAGCCTAATGTGTTTCTTAGTATCGCTCAGTCAATTCTGTTCACTGTTTCTGTTTATTTAACAAACTCAACTTGACGGTGTACATATTTACGATATGCTATTATAAATTATTGTAGCAGTAAAACATTGTGATAAACTTTTGGGGTGTTTTATGACAATTGCACCTGCAGGCACACAGGAGCCGCCAGGGCAGCTGTAGATAATCTGACCAAGAGTCTGGCCATTGAATGGGCTGCCAGTGGGATTCGGATCAACTCCGTGGCACCGGTTAGTGCAAGCTTGGAAAAGTTTGGAAGCAAATGTTTTTAGTAGTTAAACTCTTTTATTGTAGAATCATACCCTTTTATTGGTGTTGCATTTCCTAAAAAACAGACTGTAGTTTAAAAATGAATGAAAGTTTATTTGAAGTGACACTTCTAATTAACTGCACTATAAACAAAATGTTTTTTACTCGGTGTAATTGTGTGTTTCATTTTGTTTTTTCAACATAGGGAACCATCGTTTCCAGAACTGCAATGGACAACTACAAGGAATTTGGTTCCACTTTATTTCAGATGTCCGCTCCCTTCAATTCTGCTAAAAGACTTGGCATTCCTGAAGAAGTAAGTGCAAACTTAGAATGATGAACTGACCTCAATTTTTACATTTTTTAAATATTCAGTTTGTAATTTATTATATAAATTACAACTATTACAGCACCCATGAATGCACCCACACATAAAAACACTGGATGGCAGCTGTTACCAGTATAAAATTTCCTGTCTGTATAAATCCTAGTGTAGTGTAGTGTATCCTGAAAAGGAAATATTTCTTATCTGAACGAGTACTTAAAATGTAGCTGCCACCACTGTATTAAACTAGTGCCGTCCACGTATGATTCTAACATTAATTGTTTTGTCTGAACTACATGCTAATGCATAAAGCAAATGTATTAACTTTCTAATCTAACCCATTTATTAATATTTCATGAATGTCAATATTTACTTTATTCCATCAGATATCTCCAGCCGTTTGTTTCTTGCTTTCCCCAGCTGCCTCATACATTACTGGAGCAACCCTGAAGGTGGATGCAGGACAGAGCCTCTACCACTCTGTATGGGAAATCCCAGGTAACCACTATCAGGTACCCCTGAGGTTTTGTGTAGTTTCCAGAAATGTTCACAAACCCATTTTTTGTGCTTTAAAACACAATTTTTATTGAGATTTTTATGAAATCTTTGAAATGTTGAATGTTTTGTTTGTCTCTCTGATCAGACCACAATGCTTGGCCCAAGGCCCCAGAGGGAGAAAATACAGACACTTTAAAGGAAATTATGGACAAGACCAAATCTAAACTGTGAATCATACCTGACTATATGACATCATGAATATGGCATTTGAGGGGTGCTCACTGAATTTTAACATTATGATTGCATAATTTCACTGTAATATTTCATCAAGAGACTGTCTTGAACTTTATATACATGTGGTACTAATCGTAAGATTTATATCAAAATAATGTTTATCAGCCATCACAGATAACAAAACAAAACAAAAATAAAAACATTGTTTTCCAAAGTTCTGCAGTTTGCAGTTGTTTACAAAAGATGCTTTGTCTAATCCATTGTCGAGTGATTGTATTACAATGGTAATGCAGTGTACTTAAGGATTACCACATTCATTCATTACTTGCTTGGTATTTACATCGTAAATTTTTTGTACTTTATACAATAGAAGAGTATGTATGATTGTACTAGTATTATTAAGTCTGGCGACTTGCAAAAGTGAGGAAACAATGGATTTATGGTAGTGATACTATACAACATATGTATTCATCTATTATCATGGTAGTAATGCCAGGAATAATGAATGATTACTCGTTCGTGCTGGCATCTCTTAACTCGATTAAAAAATTCCGACTCCCTGCAGAGCGCTGGTGGTTGCCAGGCAGAGCCCAGCGCGAAACGCGCATGCGTACGCGGCTCAGCGCGCAAGCTTGTGATTGGTTCCACGTTTGTATTCAGCGGCGAGAGGGGGGATGCGCTTAACCCGGTGGGGCAGTGTCCGAAAAATAAACCCAGTGCTACAATGATACACGTGGTAAAGATGAGTAAAATGCCAAATTGTGAAGAATAGGAGATCGAGATGCATTTTCCGATGCAAGGTAAGTGTTCCTCCGCTCAGTGCATTTCACATCGATCTTTAGTAAATGAAAAGCAGATAGTAAACACGGGGCGGTGACTTCAATCACCGGACAACAGAACAATGTCCAGTTTTTAAAGGAACGTTACATGCATTGTAATGCAATTTAAAAGAATTATGACGTGCATTGGTACCGTTTCTGTCCTACTAGAAGCATCAAACTGACAGCATACCGTTTAATAAGCATCTGGGTCGGGGTGTAACCATGAGCGAAGGTGCATCTGGAGATACCAATAGTATGGAGCTAGATGGTGTCATTACTGCAGAGGAAACCCCAGTGAACACACTGCAGAGGTTAACTGAGGATGAGGGAACCACAACACGAAGGAAGAAGAAGAAAAAGAAGAAAGAGATTATCTACCGCTCTGACCTGGAGGTTGAGGATGCTGGAGAGGGGACATCGGCAGATGTGGATGGAAATCTCGGCCCTCCATTTGAAGAAGGTGAAAATGTGATATTTTGAGGTGAACTGTAAATCCATTCAATGATTATTTGTTGAAGTCCTGTGTAAGTCACTGTAACAAGAGGATGAAGGCACCAGCTCATCACATGGGCTTTTTATTCCACTTGTTTCATAGTTTTTATAGACAATAAGGTGTGCATAACTTTTTAATCAATATAGTTTTTTCTAATATTACAGTTTTTTAAGTACAAAATGATCTTAATAATTAAGTATTTGCTGTAGGTTGCATTCACCAATAAAGGGATAGTTGACCCAAAAATAAAAGTTTTGTCATCATTAGTTCACCCTCATGTCTGCGTATGACTCTTTCTTCTATGGAACAAAATATTTTAAGAAATTACTGTGGTTTTGTGTTCCCAGAAAAAGTAAACACATACAGGTTCTAAATAAGAGAATGGTCATTTTTGGGTGAACTATCCCTTTAAATGTAATATGTTTATATTGCACTCTAGGTATTGATATCAGCATTTAATAATTTAAGTGAGTTTTTATTTAAAGTAAGAGTTCTGTTACCCCCAAGTTTTCCAATTTCTTGATAAATGTGTTCTTAATTATAGTTTCATCAAACCTCATGTCATTCACAGATGAGGAGGATATACCTCCTGACAGCCGTTTCGTGACCCTGACTGGTACCATCACACGCGGAAAACGGAAAGGCCAAATGGTGGACATCTATATGACTTTAACTGACAAAGAGCTGAGAGACATGGCACGTTCCAAAGAGCGTCTGGATGCAGAGTGTGATGGGGTCGCCGAGGCTAAGCAAAAACCTTGCGCACTAGGGGTCAGCCAGGGACCCCATGTTCTCCTCTGGAGCCTCTCTTGCTCTCCTTTTATCTTCCTTCTCTCCTTCATCACCTCATTTTATTATGGAACGCTCACCTGGTATAACGTCTTCTTGGTTTACAATGAGGAGCGCACCTTTCTGCACAAGATCACAATGTGTCCTTTGCTCATCTTGTTGTATCCGGTGCTGATCATGGTGTTGTGTGTTTGTATGGGGGTGTATGCTGCTGTGAACCAGCTCTCCTGGGTGTTTGGAGAATGGTGGTTGGCGGTGAGGGACCTTGAGAAGGGCTTCTGTGGGTGGATGTGTGGGAAACTTGGGTTGGAGGACTGTGCCCCGTACAACGTGGTTGAGCTCCTGGATTCGGACAATCTGTCTGGGACACTCCAGGGGAGGAGGATGGAAGATGTTGAGCAGACGTCCTCTTTGTGAAATGGAAAATATGGAAAAATTTTAAGTTAAGCTCTAAAGATAGCATCTGTGGCATGCTTTGGATTTCCACAGAAAATTGTTGTACTGTTACTTCCTTTGTATATAGTTTCTGTGGTAAATGACACAGATGTCACAGATGTTTAAAATAAAACATTTTCAGTATTCTAGACATGGTGCTAGGCTTTCATTCATGAGGTATGCAGAAATGCGAAGTTTTAAAGTGAAGTGAAGTGAAGAAAATAAGGGACAACATAGAATCATAATTCTACACTGACATACAGTTGATACAGTAGAGGTGGTATTATTGGCAAAAGTTTAATTGTAGCTCTAGACAACTGACAAAAAAATGAAGTTTTGTGTTGCCTTCATGTACTGTTTCATCATCTTGATACAGGATAGGGTTTTATGGTTCTCAGTAGGCACCCTCAGTATTTCACTCACTGTTGTTACAGAGTTTCAACTTTTACATCAGCAACATATCTAGCTGTGTCAGAATGTGATGCATGGCAGATCATTTCACCTTCATACCCGTAATACTTAGTACTGTGTTCGGTTTATGAAATTTTGTTTACGCGGACAGAAGTGAGCGTAATTCCAGTAACATGAACTCAATGTAGATTATTCATGTTCAATGTCTCTCTTTCAGTCAATTATTGTATTATATTCTGCTCATTGTGTGAATCCCAATCACTGAACTATTGTTTGTATTGGAAACAGTGTGGTGTTTTGTGTTTTTTACAAGGTATAATAAATGGTGCTAATGGTGCTCACCCAGGATCTCAGCCATTAAAAACCACAGACACTGTAGTATCACATTAAAGATCTCAGCCCAGTTAGAAAGAACTTATTGTACGAGAGCATCGTCTCACAGGAAATTCCCAAGATGATAACATTGCTGCATACTTAGTTGGGATGATATCTGCTTCTCAGTGCATCTAAAGTCAATAACTGGATCAGCTCTGACAATGCAGTTTCAAATTATACCTCTTCATGTGTTCTGTCTGTTTGTTAAAAATGACCAAATATGTTACTAGAGGTTTTTGCATCTGAGCTATATAACTTGGTATATTTCTGAAATATATATTATGTATATATTAAATAATATCATGTAAGTTCTTACATGATATTGTATGAAATCTGCAGGTGGAGCTATTGCAAACATTCAGATTCAGCCTGTTACACAGTATATTCCTTTTATTTGAGTTTGAATTGAGTTTTTCAATTGTTGTGCTATACAACTGACACATAATGTCACTGCAGAACTTTGCCTTTGGTCCAGCCTTAAACTTCCACACAACACTTGAATGAAACTGTCTCTGTAGACTGTTTTTCTGCAAACATGGTTTAAAAGCACAAGCTTTGTTTTTATAGCATGAACTTTATGTTTTGTTTGCATACTTCAGTTATTTGCACAGGGTGTAACGTTGTTGATTCATTATTAACAGTTTCTAATAAAGATTTTTTTCCTGTTTGTCATTTCAGTTTATAGCACTGGTCAGTTTTATTCAGATTGTTGCTAAAAACAGCGGTGCACACACCTTTAAAACATGCATTGTTTTATTTTACCAAACCCTCTTTAGTCATCTGAATATCTCGAAAACAATTCTTATTCTCTACGGGGACTTCCAATGGCTCTAAGGTGGTTAGGAATATGCACTGGTGAGCTAAAATTTGTAAATATTTTTAGATTAAGACACGTAACGTTACAAGCCTCACAGGTACTAATGAGTGCCTATAACCGATTCTCTACACAGCTCGAATCGCTGGCTTTCACGGTAGTTTCATATGGACTCTCAAACAAGGCTTGTTCGACTTTAACCCGAGCCGCAAGAATCGACAGACGGATGAAATCAAAGTACCGCGAGAGCCATTCGAAACCCCATAAGGAGTTTTCGTTCGACTGGCTCTCGCGATACTTTGATGTCATCCGCCTGTCAGTTCATGTTGCGCTGGTTAAAGAGCAGGGCTTTCGATTCTCAGAATTTATAAAGTAGAATACGTCCAGTCGTCCACGTTTATACTTTCGTTTTCTTTCAAGGGCACCGAAGATGAAACCACACAGTGTTAACGGTAAATACTATTTAGGAATAGGCTATAACTTGTCTTTTTCGCATAAGTACGTTTGCATTACTTGCTAGTTTATATGCTTCCGTCATTTCCGCCGATGGTTGTTTTTTTTTATCTCTTTCTTTTTCGTTACACGGTTAACTCGTATTTACTGAATACGTACAGTTTAAGTACTATGGTTTGAGATCATTGGTTTAAACTGTTTGTGTTTATATATGACGCAAAAATGTAAATAAATATACGGGGTTTGTGTTTTCAATGCGCTTCTTGTATGTTTTACAAATATGCATTTAACAGGTGGCCATAGACCAGACGCCTGATTTCAATCTTAAGTAGGCTAACATATTTATTTTTATTCCAACTTAAGTACACATGTAAACATTAAGGTATACACGCGGTACTTAATGCTTAACACACCCACTAATAAAATGTGTATTTCATTATCATACCTGGTTGCATCATCGAGTAATTGCGTCATTTAACAACGCGATTATTCGCTCTTGAAAATCCCCTTTAGGTTTCGGTTTGCTAACAAGCTTCCCTGCTAAAAAGAATACCCAAATTTAAATGGATTTAAAGGGATTTTTCAGAGGCAAACTAAAATGACACAATGTTTTACTCAACCTCAAGGCATCCTAGGTGTATATATTTTTATTCTTTCAGACGAATACAGTCAGAGTTATAATACCATTTATCCTTTTTCTTCCATCACTCCCATTCTACGATAGAAGAAAAAGGATAAATGGTATTATTACTCTTGACTGTATTTGTCTGAAAGAAGAGAAATATATACACCTAGGATGCTTTGAGGTTAAGTGAAACATTGTGTCATTTTAGTTTGCCTCTGAAATATCCCTTTAAGGGAATGTATTGGTTTAAATGGTAAACAGCTGATGATTCATAATGATATTTGTAATGAATTGAAATCATTACATTTGTATTTTTGCATGATCACAAGTCTGTTCACAAATAAGAAACTGTTCATTCCAAGAATTCCAAGCTGCCAACACTTTTACCCTTACATAAATTATTGCGTATATTGCGTATATAAACATGAACATAAAAATGAGTTTATGGGAATTTCCAGTCAATGTTTTTTTATCAAAGGTGTAGTTTCATCATGTGTTTATTGTGTGTTTTCATTTTCTGTTTTCAGCATTTTCCCAGAGAAGCCTCTATACAGGCACTATGACCGGAGCTTTTGGCCCTCCGATCAGCGCATAATAAAGGTAATAAAATCTCTTCACGGTTCTTTACGTGTTCTCATTCACTGTACAAATATGTCTTGTGTCTGTTTTATTATTTGCAGGGGTACATTCAGAGAGGCCGTTGATTTATATGAATATGTGATGAGGCTACAATGGTTTCCTGTCCATTGTAAAGATGAATAGTGCCCTGAAATTGCCCTGACTTTAATTTTTATAAGCTAAAAAAATAATAAATATATAAAAATTGATTAAAAATGCGTAAAACCTTTTAAAATGACCACATACAGCTACAGCTACAACATACAGAATCTACGGTATACAGAATCATACAGTGAAATGGCGGATGGATTTTCTATAATGGTTAACAATGTGACAGCATCTCTCAGTAAAGAAGAGTGTAGGACCCTGCAGTACCTGTGTACAGATTTGTTCACCAACAGCTGTGTGGAGGATCTGAGAGGAGCTTTGCTAGATTTTGCTAAACAGAATCAGACATGCCAGCCCCAGGCAGGTGATGCATTGCTGACGGAGTTAATGTTTCGACTCAAGCGCTTTGATATCTTAAAGAAAGTCCTCGGCACAAACAGACAGCAGGTAGAAGGTATTCTACAGAAGGGTGGCGTCCTCTCAGATTACAGGTGATTTATCTTATTTTACATTTTGTTATCAAGCCATGTAGTGTAAATAATACTCTAGGTTTGTAATTTCATATGTTTATTTATACTAAACCGATTTCATTCATCTAGGGTTCTCATGGCTGATGTAAGTGACAACCTGGCGCAAGAGGATTTACAAGCTCTTATATTTCTGCTGAACAGCACACTACCCAAAGAAAGAGTGAAAAAAGCTACTGTAAATTGAAATTATGTTTAACTCATGTTTTTGTTGAAACATTCTGTTTGGCATGTGATAACAGTATGCAATTGCATTTCTAGAGTTTTCTAGATGTGGTGGTGGAATTGGAAAAGTTGGATGAAGTTTCTTGTGATAATCTAGACCTGGTCGAACATTGTTTAAGAAATATTCGCAGAATGGACCTTGTCAAAAGGATTCAGGCATACCAGAATAAAGGTCAGTCATCAGGAGAAAACCTATAGACTCAACATTACTGAGGTCATGAGCTTAATTGTTGATTTAAAATATATACATAGAATGTACTGTACAGTAAGTTGAAAAGCATCGATCAAATGCAAATGCATCAGCCAAGAGCATATTTGAATAAAACCGCACGGAAGGTTAATGGACTTTACACTGGAAAAATGGTTACACCTGCTTTAAACAAACATGTTAAATAAATGTCATTAATAAAATGCTGTAACTCATGAAGTAACTCATTGTGTCTTTGCATTTCTTTTATTAAATCACTTTTATATAAGTGGTTTACAGTACTCTTTTCATCATTTTATTTGTAAACTTGTTCATTTCACTTCCAGTCATACTACAATTTATTTATGAACATAGTTGTAATTCTTAGTCCTCAATGAGTTTTAGAACTATTATGATAATCTAACACACAGAAATAATACAGATGTATATATTTTCTTCAGGTCAAAATGTACCATGTGCAGCCTCTAAAGTTCCACAGCAGAACTGCTCTAAAGTAAGACATGAGTGTTTTATATATCTGAAAATAATGTTTAATAATGATTATTGTGTACTAATTTATTTCTTTGCATTTCTTCCATTTCAGTATGCACCTACTAACCCAATGAGACAGCCACAATGTTTTGCTCAAAGTGAGTGTTTTTGT
This sequence comes from Oreonectes daqikongensis, assembly GCA_026939265.1. Lineage (NCBI taxonomy): Eukaryota > Metazoa > Chordata > Actinopteri > Cypriniformes > Nemacheilidae > Oreonectes > Oreonectes daqikongensis. The sequence continues at coordinate 4,086,989 of JAOTQM010000030.1, read as the reverse complement.
CAAATGTATTTAGCTTTATATATTCGTATATTTTAGAATTTATGAATGTACATATTACTTTGTTTTTCTAGAGAACGTTTTAAAGCTTTCAGTGCCTGAAACAGGGACCCGACACGAACAGGTATGTTTCAGGCCTTGTCTGTTTTCTACCATTAAATTCTTGATGGGCAGGCCATAATATGTAGTTCTTCCATGTTCCGTATGTATGCAAGACTGTAATGGAGGAGTATCAAATGAATCCTGAGAAGAAGGGTGTGTGTGTTCTTCTTGACTGTGTTGGCTATGATGGAGGTAAGTCTATGATGTTCTAAAGTGAAAGTATATGAAAAAAAGAAAGTGAATGAAGAAAGAAAGGAAGTTAAAACTAAAACATGTGGCCAGTTCAAAAAGACCCCTTTACTGAGCATCATGTGATTTAGTAGAAGTTGCTCTAGAAATGTCATGAGTGTTTTAGCAGTGCTTCAAACAGGGATTAAATTAATAAATATAGGAACAGATGCTATATGACTCAACAACACTTTTTTTTCAGAGTTGTTGAATCAGACATTCAAACATCTGGGTTTCATGGTCATCTTCCGCACTCACCTGTGTGTGAAAGAAATCCAGAAGGTCCTGGAAGACCTGGCCCATTACATGCACCTCCAGGAGGTCAGCAGCTTCATCTGCTGCCTCATTAGCAGGGGAACAGATACTCACCTGTTAGCCAATGACTCGCACGGCTCTGGCATCAAGCTGGAGGATCTCAAACAGATTTTCAACCCAGTCCGATGTCCCTTGTTGAGCGGCAAACCCAAACTCTTCTTCACCCAGATCTATCGAACGACAGAGGTCCAGAAAAGACCCTTAATGAATGATGAATGCCTTGAGACGGATGGGCTGTCTTGCTACGCTGAGGATGCTAAAGGAATTCCAGTATCTGGAGATGTGCTTTGGAGCATGTGCATAACGGAGGAGAAGCTTCTGGAGTGTGCTGGCCACCGTTCTGTTTACCTGCAGGCGGTAAGCTCTGCTCTACTGAGAGGACATGAGAGGTATGGACACACAACTACATATTCCCAATCACTTATCCCGTTATGGAAATGTCTGTATTTACAATATATTTTTCCTCACGTGCAGGAGGATGCATATATTGGACGTTATGACAGAGGTGAACAGTGGCGTGTATAGTCACAATCAGCAGAATCCTGGGAAAACATATAAGTCCCAACATTCACACACACTACGCAAGAAACTGTACGTTTAACTTTGTTTTCACAGATTTGTAAATGTAATATGTGGTAATGCAGTTAGCTTTCATATGTCATATATAGTATATATAAGCTAAGTACAGCTGAATACTGCCATTCTAACACATATTTGAATATTATTGTGTTTATTATTGTACTTATTTATTGATGGAGATTCATGTGTTTCAATGTTTTCATGTGTATTCAAGTAACAGGTAATTTCTCATGGTTTTGACTGATTATGAAGATATGTGAATTAACCGAGTCACCTATGAATCCAAAATGTTTTTTTTATTTTACTTTATAAAAGACATTTGGTAGTTTCATGGGTAGCTGAATCAGTTGGCAGCTAGTAGATTCTTTTATACAGTACTTGTGCTAATGTCTCTATTAATTTAACTAATGCAAAAATTGCAGTGGTTCAGTAGCTCATGTAGTATTTTTCTTTTCTTACAATTAATAATTATTTTATATTTTAATCATTTTGATTCACCATACCACTTATATCAATGTTGAGTTATGTAAACATATATAATCAATCTGTAAAGTAGTTAACGATCTATACCTTTAAACATAGCCTATAATCTCTCTGCAACGTTATTAACTTGAAATTAAAATATAAAAGCTTTTACATCCATATGAAGTATATAGAATCAACAATGGTATTGCTATCTTATGAGCAAAATAAAGATCTAAAAAACTGCATGTTCGATGTGTTGACTGCATTACTAAATGTTTAGTATATTTAAAACATTAAAAAATATAATGACTTTTTTCCGTCCATCAGGGGGCGCTCAAAGTGAATTTATTTTGTGGTTGCTTTTAATTAAACGAATACGAAAATAAATACATTTAAAACAGGACTGATCAAATATCCCACCGTCAGATTTTCTTTGAAAATGAAACGAAACTTGAGGAATTACTAAATACAAATAGTGCATTCAATTGCACAATTCAGCCACTATAAATGTGACAAACATATTTTCATATGAGCATTAAAGAAAACAATAAATCTTTTTTGTTTGTTTTTTTAATCAAAAAGATTTGCTGTATTCACATTGTACTATTTTATTCTTCCAGTTTAGCAAGTGTCACTTTTTAATGTTCTTTCAATAACATTTTTTTTTTATTATTCATGATGATCATCAGCACGCTATTAGAATTCTTTTGAGATACTGAGCTTCAAAATGTTTGCATTCGATTTGACTTTGTAGATAGAAGTTTTTTGTTCTCTAAAAAGTACACAATGTACAAAATGTACAAGAAAAACATCACATAATATAAGTTGTTACAGAATAAAAATATGCTATTAAATCAATTTTGACAAAAATGTCAGAAACATATAATTCCATGGTGACAAATTAACAAAAAACACAATGACAAAAAGGAATTCAGTGCTCTTATCGAAACAAAAACAGAATAAAAAAAATGATTCAGTCAATTCTATTACAGATGAACTAATTGATGAACCAGCAACTATTTTGCCATCAGCTTTAGTGATGCCAGTAAAAACTTTGCAAAGGGTTTTGCAGCACAACACTGGTGCATTATATAGCTGATCCCAGTAGTGTGTGTGAATATGGAGAGCTGATCAATTTTAAGGTAAGTAAACAGCCTTTCATCCCTGTAAAAGTAAATATGGCCTCTAACTTGTCTAAAGTTAAATACTTTGAAACAATGCAACATTGTAAAAGGCGCCATATAAATAAACTGAAACTGAATTAAAATAAGACTTTCATTATCATGACATCGTCCTGTTGTTTCAGAGAAATTGTGACTACACCTGTAGCTAAAAAGTGAAATATCAAACTGAAAGCATTTGATGCTAACAATAAAAAATGACTGGCATGTTGAGTGAAACTGCTTGACAATAGTGAAATGTGATCTGGTTTACAAAACTGCGGCTATAATGGCTCTGAAGAAATCAGGTTTGGCATTGTTATTATGAAATAAAGAAATGGTCATAAAAGTTATAAAACATGGAATTTTAAGCACCAGTATTTACATTCGGTGTACATTTACTCTGCCTTCCTCTTCTGCGTTTTCCGGCAACACTTTCTCCAGCACAGCGCGCAGCATTTCAACATCGCTAGTGTTACAATCAACACAACACAGAGAAGAAAACCAATCACATCCAGACTGTGATACTGAAACCAGTTTAAGTCATGAGCAGCGGGCCTCAAGTGATCCGCTCCCTTGTGTCTCATAACAAACTCTGTCCAGTAAACTGCAAGATCCAGGGGCTGAATGGGGCGGTCGTTGTGTATAGCCGAGAGCTTCTTCATCTTTTCCTTATAACTGCAAAACAAGCAAGAGAGATTAAAAAAGAAAAAGTGGAGAAATGTGAAAGTTTGGTTCTGATATTCGTGTTACAGTACTGAGACTAGTCTCACCTGCTGTTTGTAATGACTGTGTTGAGGGCATCAGCCAGTGATTCCGCAGTGATTTCATGGATGTTGAGGATCACTCCCACTCCTCGAGATGCCACGCGGTGCACGTTGTCACTCTGGTCACCAAAAAGTGGAAGCATGACCATGGGAACACCATTACAGATGCCCTCATAGATACCATGTGTTCCACCATGAGTGATGAAGGCTTTTGCTTTGGGATGACCTTTAAGAAATAACAAAAACTTATAGAAAACCAGCATTACATGTCAAGGAATCAAAATATGGCTAATAATGTTCAATAGCATCTAATTTTCTAGTACTTTGTAAAGCTGGTGGCTAATGGGTTAATGGATAATCTGCCAATACAACTGGAGTTAATAGGATTAGCTTTTATGGGTCTGACTGGATTTTGCTCTGCAGTTACAGAAATCATAACTGACATGCTAGAAAATGAGACTTACATTGTTGGTTTAACAAAAGCTGCCTCTGTGTTCCCGGTTTAATGATCTATGTTGTGGGAGCTTGAATTTGTGATTGGCTGACACTTTAAAAGCTTTTCATGGTTCGGTACAATATGGACAAAACTGTTGGGTTATGAATTAAAGTGATAGTTCACCCCCCCAAACAAAAACATTTACTCACCGTCTTGTCATTTCAAACCTTTATGACTTTCTTTCGTTTGCAAAACACAAAAGGAGATATTGTGAAGAATGTTGGTAACTGGCACCCATTGACTTCTATTGGTTTTGTACAATAGAAATGAATGGGTGACATTGCTATTCGGTTACCAACATTCTTCACAATATCTTCTTTTGTGCTCTGCCGAAGTCATACAGGTTTGAAATGACAAGAGGGCGAGTAAATGATGACAGAATTTGGTGAACTCAATCTATGCTGTGTTGTTTAACCTAAAATGATGGATTTTTAGTTTTTCAAAGTGGAAAACTCACCAAGCAAGTCATTCTGTGGAAGCCACTTCATCAGCTTAACATTTTTTGGGACATTCTCAGGAATCTCCCCTGTATACCGCCACAGGACCTGCAGAGTGTTGCCATTCCACAGGCAGTTTTAATCTAGAGCAACTTATACACATGCCTTAGCAAAGAAAAATTGATGGGAATATACTGGGAAAAATATAAATATTAAATAACACATCTCCAGCAATTCCCTATGGATTATTCAATGTATTGTGATATATTAACAATGTATTCTATATATTTTCAAATAAAGAGTTTATTTGCAAAAACAGATAACTTGTTTACAAATCATGTTTTTTAATGTGCATTCCATATGCAATTGTGTTGTTTTGATTAGGCAATAACTAAAAAAACTAATACAGCTAACTAACACAATAAACCCATAACAACACATATGATTTTTGAAAATGTATGTTTTTGCAAATGAACTCTTATATTTATAGATAATATCGATGCTGTCCTTTCGAAACCTCGTATCTCCATATTTCGTCATTTTTATTTTTTTGTCACCCTTTATGTTTGTCACTGGATTTTGCAAATATCTAACCAATAACCAGTATTAAAAAGTGCTTGTCAACTTTGAAAAACAGCGAATTTGGACATACAAGGTTTCAGAAGGAAAGCGACAATATATAGAACCATGTGCACATCCCTTACGCAAAGAAAATATATATGACAGTGAAAGCTGTTGTTTGGTCTTAGTGAAATCACACCCCCTCCCATGATAACTTTAATGGGAGCCAGATGTTCCTCTGCCCCTGCCGCTGGCTCTGCGTGCAGCCTTCACTTACAGTAATTTTACACTTCAAAATGCTGAAAAAAGAATTGGCCGAACTGGGCTCATAAACCCACACAACCTTGACTGAGAAATGACTGAAGATCTTAGAATGGGCTCAGGTCACGCACCACACGGCTTGCATGGCAGGACTGCTCTAAACGCTTTCCAACCCTTGTAAATGCATGTATTTTACACATTGCTTTACTGCTAAGAACTTCTAGTTGTGTGTGAAGAATTGTTGATTTAACCGCTACGTCCTAAAATGTAAAAACATTTCTCACCCTCTGTGGGATCATACTGAAAGCCTTGAAGAAGACCTCTGCTTTTTCTTTGGGCATAGTGGCGATGAGAGAACCCAGGGTGAAAACTACAATACCATGTTCTCCTGAACCTTCCACAAACTCCTCCACCTCCTGCACAGAATAAACAACAAGACCGAGAATAACAATGTGAGACAAGATAAAATACACAAAGCCATTTCTGATGAGACATGAGCAATGAAAGACATTGCACAAAAAAGGCAATTTGTTTGGAAAATTATGTTCCAATTATGTCCATTATGTTATTATACTACTATCATTGCCATCATTATTGCATAAGCATTACATCTTCCTCGATCTGATTGGCTGAGATCACCACTCCTCTATTACAGCACGCTATGTTGTTTTCTCTATCAGATGCTTCCTTGTACTTTAGCCAAAAAATGTTGGCATCACAATTAAACGTCTCAGCTTCTCCAACCACAAATACATGAAAAAATGCGTCAAAATGTGATTTGATAGCTGGAATAGAAATCTTTGATCATCATTTATGCTCCAGTATGTTTCAGCTTTTTTAGTCGCTCATTTTTCCTCAATGAAAATTAGATCAACGTTTAATTTTGCATCATTTAATATTAAGGAAGCAATCTACTGTAAACTGTTTCCAAAATCCCAACCTATATTAAACCTCAAAACTGCCGCTTATGTTTATATGTGGCTAAACATCTCACATTAGGGCAAAGCACCAATATCAAGGCGAAAATGAAACCAAATATCCTGGACTGACAATGACCCCAACCAAAGGTTATAAACCAGACTACTTTTCTCCTTCGGAAAGAACAGACTTTGTTAAAGCCACACAACCACCAGGAAAAATATCAATGACAGATCTAAAAGTGCTTCTGCTGTCTTACAGCTGTAAGTTTGGAGTTCTTTGCACAGTTGATGCCTCCAATGAAAAACATATTTGGCATTAGAGGTCTGGGGAACTCAAAAGTGAAATCGTATCTAAGCAACCAGACAGCTCCCCGCCCGATGAGCTCCTGGTACGTCACGTCCGCATCCAGGTACCTCGCGGCAAGGTCGTCGAAACTGGCATACATAATTTTACACAGGCCCAACTCCATGCCACTCATGAAAAAATTTCGGACGCGCTCGCCGAAAGTCATCTTATCAGTGTTGCCGGAGTGAAACCGAGGTATATAGGATGGAGGAGAGGGGCACTGCGAAGCCAACATGTCGAGGCCGCAAGGTATTCCTCGTAGGAAGTAAACAGCAGGGAGACCGAGTTTGGCAGCGATAATAGACCCGCACGGCAGGAAGGGATCCGTGAGCACCAACTCGAAATTCTCCTCCTTAAGTTTCTCCATCAAAGGCGCGTTATATAGCAGGGACTCGCATCCTTTCACCTGCATTCCCGTGAAGCTCAGCAAACTCTCCAATTGGACAAAAATGTCCAACAGGGCAGGGCTACGTTCAAAGACCCCCTGCTGAAATCCCTTTAGACTGGTGGACAGCTGCTCCTCGGAGATCTGCACCGGGAAGGTCTCTGTCCGAAAGAGCTCTGAACTCTGGATCAAGATGTTGGTCTCGGGTACCAGGACCAGGATGTCATGACCTCTCTGAGCCAGTTCGGTCGCCAGCACCTTCATGCTGAGCCAGTGGCTTCCTTCAACAGGCATGACCAGCACCCGGCCACCCTGAGCAGGCCTCACCCAGGCACCCAGCCAGAGAAGCAGCAGCCCCCAAAACCAGCCTTCCTTCAGCATAACTGGGTCTGCCTAAGACCATACACAAGCACTGAAAGAAAAGGACAGAAAGCTCCTCCCCCAGTAAAGTGGGCTGTGTTCAGACTCTCTCGTGTGACTGAGGAACAAGAGAGTGAAAGGGGAGAGGGAATGAGAGTTCATGTTCGTGTGAATCTTCATGGTGTTTTTTTTAAATGGCAGTTACTGAGAAAAACATTTCCTGAAAGCACAGCCAGAGTTGCACACAAATTCCAACACGAGGAAACAGCGGTGTGTGTAAATACTATATAATTATATAAAAAACGTATCTCGACTTTACTTACTGTGAGACAAACACATGATATATTCATCATTTAATGTTTTAATATAATATTTCATCTGTCAAATAATGTAAAACAGGCTCAAATTTCATCCACAACCAACTGCAGTTACTCAAGAACACAGCAGCAACTTAAGAACAGCCAGAAGTATGACTCGAAAATAGCAACTCCCACCTGCACACAACCCCCCCCAACTTCCCCTGGAACCCAGCTCGCGTGAGAAGCCCGTCACTCCCTTCCTTCCCATCTCCCGTGCTGAAGAGATAACCTGACCTACAATACACCCAACATGCGTGAAGAGAAATAATAAACATCACGTATTTGATCTACTGTGTCAAAACATTTTAGGATTGCAGTGTTGAATGTTAAAAGAATGACTCGCTCATTAACTCTATTGAAAATGTAGGGTCACACTTTATATATTGGGTTAAGTTTCAGCTCCAGTTGTACTCAACTTTGTATGTACTTATTCTTTACAAAAACTTGAATTACTATTTACTATAACTTTGTAAGATTAATACAACCATTTCAATGGTTGAACTCTATACTGAATGTTTACTGACTGCATGCACAGACACTGACAGCAGTCCAATCTCAATCCTATGACTTTTATGGTTATCTTTCACTGACAAATTACTTTTAAAGTGAACAACATATATTTTCGATCTTTTCCCTAGCATCTCAAAAAAAATATTGAGAATGATTTATGAGCTCTTAATCTAAAACTTTTCGTGGTTAGAATATCTTTTAGAATAAAAACAGTAAATAGCTGCAAATTTAGCTTAACTTTGGTGACGAAGTATATACACACGTCAGGTTTTTGTAGGGACTTTCCATAGTCAACCCTCAGCCTACCCCAAACCTAACCATCACAGAAACCATTTTGACATTTTCAGTATCAATTTACAGTAAATTATACTAAATTTATGGACCACTGGGTTTCCATGTCTTTGGGGAATTTTCATATACAAATGTTTTATGCTTGTAAGTCGCTTTGGATAAATATTGTATCCCCTATCCCTGAACCTAACCATCACACAAACCTTTCTGCATTTTTACACTTTCAACATAAACACAGTTTTTTCGTGGTAACCGAAAATCTCCGCACAAAGTCAAAACATTACTGCTATTATTATCTATGCGAGGACATCTCTACCTGTTAATCTTTATGGCTGCAACTTTATTAGTAAAACAGCGACCCCTGTCGCAATATCCTGGAAGAACATGTTCAAAGTAGATTTATGTCACTAAATGTATTTATTTATGTTATTTGTTACTGTTCTTTATTTTGTGTGTAAGTTCCAAAATCTGTCATTAATTTATTTTAAAAACCGATAACTTTTTTTGTCTTTTTTTACCATGAAGGCATCGTCACAATGTGCTCACCTTTGTCAGCGGGTTCCTGATTTCACAGTTAATTCCTCCTATAAGCACCATGTTTGGCATCAACGGTTTTGGGAACTCCAGGGTGAAATCATACCGCATCAACCAGACAGCCGCACTGCTCAGGATCTCAACCACACTCACGTCTCTCTGAATGAAGCTGGATGTAATTTCCTCAAAGGGCCAAAACATCAATTTACAGAGCGGCACTTCCAGCATGCTCACAACCGTGTTGACCACACGCTGACCAAACGTCATGCTGTCTGTGTATCGCGTAAAGAAGCGTGGGATATATGACGGAGGGTTGGGGCAAGCATCGACTCCACACGGCATTCCCCTCAACATGTACACTGCTGGCACTGAAAGATTATACGCCAAAATGGCCCCTATTGGTAAGAGGGGGTCCGTTAAAACAGCATCAAAGTTTTGCTCTCTCAGGAAGTCTATCATCTCCTGGTTCTTGAAGAGACTTTCACCTGTAGATGCCATGACATTAAATATCTTCTTCATTTGGTCCATCTTTGAGGAGAGTGAGGTTGTCATTAGAGCAGAATAATCTGCCATCATTTCATCGAAAAAATCCCGGCTGTACGACACTGGAAACATTTTTGTGATGTAATGTTTACCTGGACCCATACGCATGCTTATCTCAGGGATCAACACGATTACCGTGTGCCCTTTGCGGCCCATTTCTTCTGCCACGGCTTTCACACCTGTCCAGTGACTTCCGTCCATGGGAACCACTAAAAGCTTCCCAGTCCAACCAGTCTTCCTAACTTCAGTCTGTTTCAGCGCTGCACAACAGATTATACAGACCACCAGACATAAAAATGCTTTGCAGTCCATCTTTTAATGCAAAACTGCTCTCTTCTGCCTGTGTGCCAAAGTACCTCTTTGTACAAGTATGTGCAATAGTTCAACTTTTAGTTCAGCTTTTGGACTTATTATCAGACAGATAGCGAGTACTATGGCACATCGATTGCTGCAAGGTGAGAGGGACTATTTTTGAACAGTTACACACATTTGAAGTAATAGTAGAAATGCACAAATCTATTGAAAAACAAAATAAAACAGGTGTCTTTGTACAAAGCAGTTGTTAAAGATCAAAAAATATTTGATAGATGTCAGTTGCAGAAAGTCATATTAGGGTAATGATTACAAGAATGCCAGTGTAAACGCAGCTATTTCACACAGTGCTTCAGGTTCTTGACATTTGAACTGTGTTTGCAGATATGCTACGACTAAGCTGCAACACAATGATGCAGCAGTTTTCTGTACAGCTATGTTTTTCATCATAAGCTTTACAAGCTAGAAAATTAAACCTAAAAGCTCAAGTCAAACCCCCTTATGTTTGACATGAAAATATGTTTTCAAGTTTAAAGGGATATTCATCATTTGTTCACCCTCATGTCATTAGAAACATGTGACTCTTTCTTCTGAAGTTCTGATGAACACAAAAGAAGATATTTTGAGAAACGTTTTAGTGGTTTTGTGTCCCCACAATAGAAGTCAATTGGGGCAAGTGTTGTTGTTTAACAGCGTTTTACAAAATGTCTTTTGTGTTCTGCATAAGAGAGAAAGACATAATCATCATAATTTTTTTATACGTTTTTCTCATATGCACCAAAAATGTCCAAACAAAACTAAAAGAAAAAACCTTGGCATGTGGGGTTTATCAGGACCATACACACACGCAAATGCCAAAATACAACAACATAGTGCAGTAAGAGACAGTGACCCGGTCAATAAGCACATGCAAGTCAGTCACAACATTAGTTGAAACTTTGTAAGAGAAAACAGCGATCCCTGTTGTAATTTTCCTGTTAAAACATTTTCAAATAAATGCAACTGGATTTATGTAACTAGATTTATTTCTGTTCAAGTTTGTTATTTATTATTGTCGTTACGTTACAAAATCTCTTTTTTTGTCACAATGTGCTCACCTTTGTCAGCGGGTTCCTGATTTCACAGTTAATTCCTCCTATAAGCACCATGTTTGGCATCAATGGTTTTGGGAACTCCAGGGTGAAATCATACCGCATCAACCAGACAGCCGCACTGCTCAGGATCTCAACCACACTCACGTCTCTCTGAATGAAGCTGGATGTAATTTCCTCAAAGGGCCAAAATATCAATTTACAGAGCGGCACTTCCAGCATGCTCACAAGCGTGTTGACGACACGCTGACCAAACGTCATGCTGTCTGTGTATCGCGTAAAGAAACGTGGGATATATGACGGAGGGTTGGGGCAAGCTGTGGCCGTAGCATCAACTCCACACGGCATTCCCCTCAACATGTACACTGCTGGCACTGAAAGATTATACGCCAAAATGGCCCCTATCGGTACGGCGGGATCTGTTAAAACAGCATCAAAGTTTTGCTCTCTTAGGAAGTCTATGATCTCCTGGTTCTTGAAGAGACTTTCACCTGTAGACACCAGCAATCCAAACGTTTCCTTTATTTGTTTCATCGTTGACGCTATACTCTCGAGGACGGAACCCGGTGACGTTGTAATTTGATTCGAATTGTTTGCCATCATTTGATTGAATGAATCCTGGCTGTACGGGACCGGAAACACTTTTGTGATGTAATGTTTACCTGGACCCATACGCATGCTGACCTCAGGGATCAACACGATTACCGTGTGTCCCTTCCGACCCATTTCTTCTGCCACGGCTTTCACACCTGTCCAGTGACTTCCGTCCATGGGAACCACTAAAAGCTTCCCAGTCCAACCAGTCTTCCTAACTTCAGTCTGTTTCAGCGCTGCACAACAGATTATACAGACCACCAGACATATAAATGTTTTCCAGTCCATCTTTAACCGCAAAACTGATCTCTTCTGCCAACGTGCTGAGGTAACGTTAGCCTACTTATAGCAAGTACACCTGTCTGCAGCCTACTCCTATGTGCAATAGTTCAACTGGTCGCTTTACTACTTTACAATATAGATAGCGATTACTAAATGGCACATAGATTTCTGTCAAGCCTGTTAGTGGAGGTGGGAGAGTCTATTTTTAACAAGCTACACACGCATTTAAAGTATTATTAGAAATCTATTCAAAAGCAAGCAGAGAAAAACAGGCATACAACGAACAAAACATTTGACAGACACGACACTTAGTTGCACAAAGACATTAAGGTAATGATTACAATGCCTGTGTAAACACGGCACTATTAGTGTGCTTCGTGTTCCTAGCATTTGAACTGTGTTCATAGATACGATACACAATGATGCTGCAGTTCGATGTTTTTTTTTCATCGCAAGATTTACAAACTAAACGTAAATGCTCTACACTGCAAAAAAATGTATTTCTTACTAAGCATTTTGTCTTAAAATTAAGATACATTTACTTGACAAGTAAGTCTGTCAATGGGGTAAGAAAAATAATTTGCATTGGGTAGCCTACTTAAGAAAAAGGTCAAACTAAATTGAAGATTATTTTTCTTACTTCATTGGCAGAGGTTCTTGCTGGTTTTAAACATTAACTTTCATAAAACAAAACAAAATATCTTCACTTTCCTTGTCAAGTAAATATCTTGATCTTAGATATTTTTACTAAAAAACGAGGCAGCTATTGCGCAGTAAGAAAATAGTTTTTTTTGCAGTGTAAGTTTGAAATGAAAAAATGTTATCAAGTTTAAGGGGATAGTTCACCCAAGATTCTGTCATCATTTCACCCTTATGTTATTGAGAACGTGTACATGACTCTTTCGTCGAGAAAATATTTTGAGAAAAGTGGTTTTATGTCTATATAAGGTTTCAGAAGCAACAACACAAACACGTAACTTCCGGTAGACCTCTGCAAAAAATCAATAACTGTTAATTAGTTTTAATTGAATTTAACACAATTAATATACAATAACATGTGAATATAAATTAATTTTAATGTAAATTAAATATAAAGTATATTATATATTATAACCAAACACCAACCGGAAGTTAACTTCATGCCAGTGTGGGCATCTGATGAAACAGTCGATACAATAAAAGTCAATAGGGGCCAGTGTTGTTTGGTTACCAACTTTTAAAAAAATATCTTAATTTGTGTTCTGCGAAAAAAGTCATACAGGCTAGAAATGACATGGGGGTAAATAAATGATGAAAGAATTTTCATTTTGAGGTGAACTATCCCTTTAAAAGCATCAATGTACAGCCACATCCACACCAGATGTAGTAAACACAACATTCAGGAATCTGCAAAAAACATTTAAAATGTCTATTTTGCGTTATTTCTCAAACACTCTTGCGCTTACCTTAGTCAGAGGGTTTTTAATATCACAGTTAATGCCCGCTACCAGGACCATGTTGGGCATCATGGGTTTAGGAAACTCCAGGGTGAAATCAAATCTCATGAGCCATATAGCTCCCGTTCGCAGGATATCTGCCAAACTTACATCTCTCTGCAGGAATTGAGACGCCATATTCTCAGTTGACCAGTATGACAATTTGCAGAGCACAGGCTCCAGACAGCTAACTAGAAAGTTTACCACACGCTGACTGAAAGACATACGGTCTGTGCTTTTAGTGAAGAACCGCGGGACGTAAGAAGGAGGGTCTGGGCAGGCTGTGGCAGTCGAGTCTAGTCTGCAGGGTAAGCCACGTAACATGTACACGGCGGGTAAAGAGAGATTATAAGCCAGTATGGCACCGGTTGGCACAGCTGGGCTGGTGAGAACGGCATCGAAGTTCTGCTTTCTCAGGTAGTCCACCAGATCTTGGTTGAACAGGAGACTCTCAGCTGTGGTTGTTTGGAGGTTCATAAATTTTCTCATGTTACTTATTCTGGTAGGAATCCTCTCCAGCAAAGGTAGCTGTCTGCTCGCCTCGGCATTCCGAGCTTGGAGATCCTCCAGTTCTTCTGGTCCATACGGAACCGGAAACGTTCTGGTCGCGTAGTGTTTTCCGGGTCCTAGTCGTACGCTGACTTCTGGAATGACCACCAGTACTTGGTGACCCCTGCGGCCCATTTCCTCCGCGACAGACTTCACGCCAGTCCAGTGGCTGCCGTCCATGGGGACCACTAAAAGTTTACCAGTCCAACCAGATGATCCAGGCTGTGTCGTCCCTCCTTCAGATGCAAAGACGAGGATGAGATGCCCCATAAATGCAGCAAATGTCCATCTCATTTTTGTGCCTTCAGAATAGTGTACAGAATATTCAAGAAATTGTCTCTCCCCTTAAAATGTATTTTAAAAAGATTAAGGGTTATTTTCTGTGCACATTCCACACAGGATTAGTAAGCTTAGATTTAAAAGTTTTGTGACGACAAAAAAATAAATCATTAAAAGTCCAAAATACAGATATTAGGCTAAGCAGCTTGTGAAATGTAACCAGATATAGAAGTCACTCCAACTAAGATGCAGAGAAAATGTGTCAATATATTTGAAAAACGCAATGAATGCAAAACCTGGCAATGAATGACTTGGGTACAAAGTCTCACTCATCTTACTGGCTGAGATCCCAGGACCTCTGTCTCCATTCCAGCCTGAATTTATCAACAGAAAAACATTAGGAGACACAACATGATGAGAGTTGCAGTTATTCTACATTTTAGTAGAATAATGAGTATAATTCATTATAACATATTCAAATTAATTCATTGTGTCACACTTATTATAGCAAACAATGCTTTTGCAAACACAGATATGGCTTGTGTGAGAAAGATAAGGAGCGACAAGCACGAACAAAGAGGTTGAGAAGGGAAGGGGAAACGTGGCCTCAACATTTCAAAGTTGTGACCCTGCATGAAAAGCCTTTTCATAAAGTCATCCTACAGCACTGAACATAGTGTGAAGAACATTCTGTAAAAATGATCACATCAAAGATAAGGTTAAATAGCTTGGATTTTACAGACATGGTCACAAATGAACAGCTTTGTTTTTCATCCTTTATTTCATGACACTCTCATATACAGTAGATGTATTACAGTACATTTAACGCAAGGAAAAAATTGGATCAAGCCTTCTGTGAGAATTCCATGCAGGACCATAAATCTGTTTAAATAAAAGTAACAAGTACGTTCACATGGTAGCCTTCAACCAGGTTAATGCTAGTTTTTGCATAGTCAAGCTACAAATGTAATCTTTTAAAGTACACATGACACAACAGTTGTATTTACACACGTCTGAGCACATCATGAGCACAATGCTGAGTACAGCTGTTGGTCAACGAAATAATACACATGTTGAATGAAGTAGTTACAGTAACATTATTCAGGTTTTTACAATTTCAGTCAGATTGAAGCATTTGCATGTCATTTGAAAAATATATTATTGCTTTCAATAAACAGCTTGGCAACTGCAAGTGAGTTGGTGACAGGTTTGCTATTTGCACTACTGATTAATGTAGCTCATATAAAAACAATTTAAATATTTGTCATTTTAAGGATAGCCTTTGTCCGCCATGTGTATATATACATAACCATTTATTTTCTGCACTGTCTACCTTGACATCACTGAATTTTGTTTCCCAGTTTTTTGAGGCATTAAATAAACTGCAATACGTTATCTTAAGGTAAAAGGAACAAAGGTTTCTTTGTATGACTTGCACTTTCCAGTTGTGCAGTCTTGTTAAGTCTAATAATGTTAGGATAAACATTATGAACTATATGAGACAACTCATCATGATGCAGCAGTTTATGAAAAGCATGCAGTACTAAGTTATATACAGAGGGATTGTGCAACTACTTGCCATTAACTGTTTTAAAAGAAAAGTTTAAAAGAGTAAAATATTAACTATTTTAACTGAGAGGGAAACATGCCAGTACATCTCTGTATCACAAAGAAAATCATAGATTTGCAAGACTTTGTAAATCCAAGCAAGCTTTTACTTCATTTAACAGGGCTGAGATCCCCTTCCTCGCCCTATAAAGTATATGAATTCATTTTCAGATAATAAAGTATAGGTATATAAAGTATAAAAATTAATTCCGCCAGAGGTTAACACATCATCTCATGAATTGATTGAAAAGGAGAAGGAGATAACGTATTTACAAAATGCGCTCTGTAAAGCAGTTTGTCCGTTTAGGTTTACTGTAGAAACAACATGCTGAATTCCATGTAAGAGGACCCGCTGTGTATGTAGATAGAAATAGCTCATTCTAAGGTAATAAAAACATAACGCTTCATTATGTAAGGTCTTTATACACCTCTAAATACATAGTTATGCAGATTATATTGCATTTCTGTCTACTTAATTTTACACACAGCACCTTTGAAGAAGTGATGTAATTAAAATCCATATCTTACTTTTACACACAAATGTGAATAATCTTTTAATTAATGTGGTGTTAAATCACAGATTTTTACTGAATTTGTATTGGGTGGTTTGACAAAATACATGTGTATTATATAAGCACACTATATGTAATTTGCATATTATATGTGCTTAACGGCTCACTTCACCTAAAGTATTTTTTTCAACAAGGTGGTGCAATTTCTTTACAAGATTTTACATTTATTTAGAAATCATGCATCATATTTCCACTTGAACTCTTAACTAACTAATACAATTGTAAAAAACAATGATCATAGCTTAGAGGAACAACCTGGTAAATCAATGTTACAAAATTCAGCCATTAAACCTTATAATCACCATAAATTAACTAAATAATTGACATGTTAAGACATCTGTGCTTATTCATACAATTATGGATGTAGAAATACAAAATACAATATTACATATAACTAATATGACTTATATTTAAATATACATAGTCAAGATAAATACATCAGTATCTTTCCTCTTTATTGTGATGAGCTGGTCTGCATTGGCAGACAGATTTTCTGGTTATATGGAGATATTCGGTGTGTTTCTGGACAGGCGCATTTGTAGCTTCCTCTGTGGTTGATGCAGAGGTGCGAACAGCCGCCATTCTTCCATTCACACTCATTAATATCTGACAGGGATCAGAGGAAAGCAGCTCTTAACAGCAAGACTTCATTTGTCAAGATATCAACACACAGCTCTCTTGCGTGTACTGTAACATATAAATCGGTGTGCATGCATGCAAGGCATTGATGCAGACACTTCTGAAGTGAGTTTCAATGTCACATATGCATTCCATCTATTCCCTAGAAAACAAACACATTTGCTAGCATCATGTTCTAAAACATGCAGTGTTAGGCCCCGATCAGACAGGGTTTGTGTGTATTGTGTGCTGACCTTCACACTGGTACCCATTGGGATGCAGTCTATATCCTCGAGGACAAATACACCCGTGTGTACCCGGCAGATTCACACACTTCCACTCACACCTGTTCAACTCCATCTGCTCACATTCATTTATGTCTAAAACCAAAACCAACATACACAAAACACTCAATATAAAAAACGTCTTAACTTTTCTTAACTTCCAAATAATGCAGATCTGGAGTTTGTTTTTAAAAACCCCTATGATAAAAAATCATTTTAATAAACAAATTTGGGAGAATATGTAATCCTATTGTACCACAACACACCAGACAGTAATTCACTCACTAAAACAGGATGTCCTGTCTGGAGAGAGATGGAACCCTGGATTGCAACTGCACCTGTAGGAGCCCAAGGTGTTTTCACAGGCCTGCTGGCACAAGTGTAACTGCTCCACACACTCGTCCAAATCTAAAAACACCGCAGACACACACTCGCATGAAAACAAGCTCATGCACTTACAACAGATACTAATGTGCACAGACACACATTGACTCCCAAGTTTGCACTTGGGAATGGATACACACTAACACCGTGATCCGGATGTGATCCGGTGTGGACAAAATGTAAAATTATAATGGGTTCGAATTCGTTTTGTCTTTTGTCGCATCGCGCCACGTCGTGTAGACATGGTGTAACATGGTTCAAAGGTACTTCTGTCTCCGTAGTCTGGTTTAATATCTGGTCAGCTGGGACGCATTACTGTCATATCTGCATAAAACCGAGAGACTTGTATATGAAATTTGGAAAAGGAGACATTACAAATATATTAGAAAGAGACTACAAAGTACAGGTCCTATTGTAATATTTCACCGTTGTCTGGAAACAAACCATCTGTTTATGCAGTTATGGATTTTAAAACATATTACATATTCCATAAACTGCCTATTCGTTTTTATTGACACACACATAAACACAAGCATTATAAAATCAGTATGAATCTCACACCACATGCTATAGCTTGTTTTTAACCCCAAGAGCACAACTATTATCCTGTTACGGGTCAAGAATTCACAGCTCTGGGGTATCTGTGGTTAGGTCGAGTCTTGCAGGCATTGATGTTGAATCTACACAACACAGCTTGTCTGCTATCGGAATCATAAATCTGAAACACACGGGTTAAGGACACTTAAACTGTTAACCCAGTGTCACGACCAAATCATGAAAGGAAAAAGAGAAAGACATTATTTCTAAAGCAGAAACCCTATAATCTGTGGAGTCTTGATGTCTGAGGAATGCTATTTTGAGGTCAGATTTCCTAATCTGTGAAGTAGTAATGATGATACTATGGAATAAAAGTGTATTTGGCTCATTTCTCACCTCTACAGGTGCGCTGGTCTTCCAGGAGCAGAAATCCTGGTTTACAGAGGCACTGAGCTCGATTCTCACCAATGTCCTGGCAGATCTGAGAACAACCTCCATTGTTTAGGGAACAAGGAGTTAACGCTGTAAGAAAAAAAACAATGAAGCTGTCAGCCTTTTTTTTTTTAGCACAGAGGAAGTTATTCAGGTTTCCAGAACTGTCAAAACTAAACAGACAAAAAGGAAAAAATATCTATTTAATGCAGCGATACTACATTTCTCCACCAATACAAATAGTCGATTATTCAGAGTGATATCTGCCGATACCAATAGTTTGGTGGTTACATTAACTCACGTTAACTAAATTATTAAAATGATATTTTTTTTAATGAAAATGTTCCTGCTTAGAGTGAAATTCCATATTTGCTTTGGTCTATAGGGACTGCATCCCTTTCCAACCTCATGCATTTACGTTGTAGACAAAAAAACACTTCTAACTAGATTACTAAGATTTACAAAAACTAAAGTGGTAAATTGACAATACTGTATGTACTTAATTTAAATAAAATACTTTATATTAAATAAAATCCTATCGTGCACACTTTTCAAACAGGATAATGTGTTTAACAGACCACCTGAGGTCAAAACAGAAGCATCCACCAGTATAACACACATTTCCAGATGTGTCTGATGTATTTTAAAGCCATTCTGTTGTAAAGGTAACATGCTGGAACTTTCTGTGTCACCTGTTTAAAGAGGAAATGAGCCTGGCAGAACATTACATGGAGATGGACGTGTAGTCTGCTGGATTGGTTGGTGAGCACGACAGGAAACGTATGGTAAAACATTTCTCTGATAAGATCAATACGATAAAAGCACCTAAACTTCTAATTACTTATAATAATAATAATAATAATAATAGTGACTCCACAGTCAATTCTACTTAATGCCATATTTTACCTAAGCAGAGAGGTGTTTTGCCGCTCCATTGTCCATTGTGCTGACAGTAGCTGTAGACGTCACCACTGGTCAATGTGTATCCAGGGTAACAGGCATACTGGATATAATGCTTATATTGATGTGGCCCGGTATTCTTTACTGACCGAAAGTAAAACGTCCCATGAGAGGGCAGAGGAGGGTAGGGACACACTGGCCGATGTTTCCTGGTTGGAAATCTTGGAATCTCAAGAACTTTCCATTCTGGTGTGGGGTCACTCCCATTGCTTCTTTCATATTCTTGTCCATAATCAACGCTTGACGATAAAGTAATGTTTTTTAGAAACTGGCTTAACAGATTAGGCCTAGAAAACCCATTTGAGGCCTTATTTGTAGCTTCCCTCTGGGGTACATCAGGTATAAGCTGGGTGGCTACGGTCAACACCTCCATGCTGGGCGATGTATGTCCAGTGGTCACCTGGAGCTCAGATCTTTGATCACAGAGTCGTCTGCAGTTAGATGAAACAGTGCTGTGAGTAGTAGACTCTAGAAAGGAGCTTGTTGTTGGAGAAACTACAGTGGTTGCTTTATATGAAGCGTTTGAAATAAAAGTCACTGACTGTATTTTATCTGTAGAGGAGGCATTAGTGTCCGGCGTGTTGATGTTTGACATCGGTTGAGAATAAACTGGAACATACGTTGATAAAATTTCAACAGCCGAAGTGACTGGAGAATGAGTTTGAGATGGTTTGTTTGTACCAAAAGCAGACTGAAGATCTTTCTTGTTTCCTTTATATGATGTTTTAGTAAAACTCGGATCCGTGATCTTTGCGGTCGACCCTTTAACATCTGTCATTGAAGTAGTGAAGCTAGACTGAAAAGAAGCACCAAGATGAGAGGATGAGATTGTGGTCACATTGGAAGAATCCACCAGCAGATATTTCCGAAGATCAATGTTCTTAGCACTCTCCATATTGTTGATTGGTTCCTTAAGAGCATCAGCAGCTCCCTTATGTTGTGTTAAGGTTTTGTCAGACCACAGCTTCTTCAATGGCTTCATCTCCAGTGTTTTCTTAATATTTTCATGTCCTGTAAAGTCAGGTTTGATGTGAGGGACCCCAAGTAATGCTGATTTATGAAAAGCTTCTTTGAGAGCCGTGACTGCAAGTGTGTTTAAATTGCCATGCAAGTGAACTTTTAAGCTTACAGGAGCATCAAGGTCCCGTGCAGAGACGGCATCATGTACTGACTCCTGAGTCAGATGAACGCTCATGATATCAGCCACTGAAAGAACAAAGCAATGATTCATTTAAAAAGAAGTATAGACGGTTTCAAAGCAACAACATAAACAAATGTTACTGCACATGCACGCTGTTACTGCGCATGCACGCACATCCACAAAGAATAGTCCCCATTTCTGATAACAAGCAAAGAAAATAACAAGTAAATGACATTAGCTAGCAAGTTAAAAGTATGTCTAGCCAGTATTATTTTGGGTTACAAGTAAAAGAACCGTTACTTGGCTAAACTTAAATGTATAAATAAATAAATTTTTATTATTGGCCACTAGCCATACCGATCAACAAACACAGACCGGAAGTGAACTTCGAGCCATGCATGTGCATCTATAGAAGATGATTATGATATAAATTAGTCTTTAAATATGCAATTCATACCTTTGCAGACAGGTTTAGTGCTATTCCAGATTTTTCCTTTGCAGTAGAGCAATTCAGAACCAAATAAACTAAATCCAAAATCACAGCGGAAAAAAGCCAGCGATCTATCTTGAGACACCACAGTACTGCCACGCAGGAGATCACCAGGGCTGGGACATCCTGATGCTGAAGTATGGAAGAATATATGGGAGAAGAGGAATACATTAAAAAGTCTATTACAAACAACCAGTAGTAGCATGCATTGAAATATTTTGTATTGCACTTTGTATTCAATTATTGTTTATTTCTAGTTATCAAATCATACTGGCATATGTATATGAGCTTAAAAAAGCTTCAGATGATGTTGGTACAGAATTATTTAGTGTGTACACGAAACATCTACTATAAACATTTATTCACTGACCCACACACAGCGGTGGGTTTCTGGCCCACTGTCCAGACACACAGCTGCTTGTACGATAACCATGTATCCGGAACCCAGGATTACAGGTGAAGGTAACATACAGTCCTCCATACCGAAAAAAAGTTCTACCATTTTCCAAGTGCTTAAAACCACTGCAGCCATCAGTAAAGCCTAAACACAAAACAAATGCATACACAGTCTAAAGTAGTCCACATGTACATGCAAATTTACTACACATTTTTTTTTTGTCTTTTGTAACCATATGCATCTCAGCCAATATGAAAATCACATAAACCTAAACTGTGATACAGTACCTGGAGTTAATGTCCAAAGCTGGATCAAAGACACAAACAGCAGCGATTCTCTCTGCATATTTGAGCAAGTTTTACTGTATAAAAGTAGCTGTTGAAAGTGTGTGGGATAGTAGATTAAGATCAGACACACAGATACTAGTGAGAGTCTGGAGCAGAAGGAATTCAGGGATGAGAGAAGGAGAGAGAGAGGGAAAGGGGAGGAGACGAAGAAGAAGGTTAGGATGTATGGTTAACGCAAGCAACAGGTAAAATCAACAGCCAAAATCTTGTAGAATTCTGTGTATTAAACTAAAATCAATAAATAATGCAAAAGATGAAACAAGCCACGTAAAAGTCGTACAGTATAATATAACACGGTAATAACTCGTAAAGAAAACAATCGCAAGCTATTCGTTACCTTTACGAAAAACGCAAATCCTGGAAAATCATGCTATGAGTAAATGCTTATGTCCATAAAGATTTATCATAAAAAAAATGATGATCTGTAATTCTGTCTTGTGGGCTGCTCGTCCAGAATTAACCCTGCTGTTGCTCTTTGACATCCAGTTTATGCACGACCCTGAAAGCCTCCAGGAACTCATTAAAATCAATACTGCCGTCTTTGTTGAAGTCGATGCTTCTAGCCATGTCGTCTATCGTCTGGTCATTCACAGCCACTCCCAAATGAGAACTGAAGAGCTTCCAGGTGTGACGGAACTCCTCGATGGAGATCTGACCTACACGTGCAGATGGATGATGTGTTTGGATCACATGCGAATTAAAAAATAAGTGCATCTGGACCCGGGAACGCATTGATATTTACCTGAATGGTCCTTATCGATGATGTTAAATATGATCTCCAGGTCAGTTCTATACCTGTAAAGAGTTTCAGCTAAGTTTGGTGTCACCTAAAAACACAAAATAAATAAGATTTATTTATATAATATAATAATTTAGAATTAGTTTATTTGATATAATTATCTAAAATACAGCAATTAAATTTTATATATAAAAATATTTTTGAAAACAAAAGCAAATATAAATAACAGATATTGAATGTTGAGCTGTATGATTTCAAACAGTAGAGAATGTGTTACTGTCAAAAACTATTTATTTTATAATATTTGGTTTGTTTTAAGTCTTTTGCTTTAGACTCAAGTGTCACATAGCAAATAAGACCATATAAAACCATCTTTACATTATAAGTATAATTTGATCTTTTAGTGTACCCATCAAGCCTCATATAAAACACAATATACAAGCATTGTTTTAAATACATTTCAAAATAATATTGTGATATATACATTTTAAGTGTGTGGCACAAACAGATAAAGATAGTAACCGGAGGGATGGGTTCTCCAGGGCTGATGTCCTCAAAGCAGGACTCATACTCTACATCTCCATCTGGCCCAAGACGGGCCAGACGAGGGCGAAGGGTTCTCCATGGCAGATCCATCCGCAGAATAGATTCAACCACCTGCGCCCATTCACTAACAGAAATGCGGCCTGAACGGACAAAAAGAAGTAAATGAGACTCAAGTTTGACATAAAAAACATGCATGTGAGCAAAGAATAAACCCCACCTGTGTTGTCTATGTCGTATTGTTGAAAGGCAGCCATCAGCTCAGAGCGGTGAGCATAGAGCTTCTCTTTCAGAGCTCTAAGTGCAGAGCCCTCTGCTACACGAACTCTGAAACACACAACCAAAGTTTTAGTACTGCTTTATACACATAAAACATGAAAAACACTTAACAAAACAAGTAGTGATAGTACCTCTGGTGCAGGGTGAGTTTTCTGGTACTGCGGCTGACTTGATACTGGAAGAAACGTGGGACCAGTTCAGGGCCCAGTTTGATGTACGCCCCACGGTTACTGCCTTCTTCGTAGTAGTTAGAGGCAGAGAAAATTGTGATAACCTTTAAAAAGGAAAATAATACAATTACTATTAAACTGCCTTTGCTTGTAGAGCGAAAAGCAAACACAAGAGGGCACTTGAAATTCTCTTACAGGAAAACAACATTAGGTTCATGTAACAAACCTCGGATTAGATTTGATGAGAATCTTGAAACATTTAATAAAACTAAAAACCTTGATGCTGTGTAATGCGATAATAGAATAAGTTTTAAAGAAGGTTTTAATGTTCACCTGTCCATCGTGGCAGAGCTCATAGCCCTCTTGTTTACACTCATGTGATCTGATGAGCAGACAGAGGCCGTGTTTCTGCAGAAGCATCTGAGTCACGTCTGGCCCGAAGTAACAGCCTCCGCCGCGGAAAGAGTTTGGACTGCAGCCATTTTGATTTTTAGGGTCACTCCAGAGGATATCCACAATCTGTACAGAAAAAACAACGTCCCTGTAAACCAGCTTATGTTAGTTATAATGCATATCTATGACGAAGCATTGTTTAAGTAAAATTTCAAGGTGCTGTTTGTAATATTTAGAAGGATCTATTGACAGAAATGCAACATAATATGCATAACTATGTCTTCGGTGGACCTTACATAATGAACCGTTATGTTTATATTACCTTAGAATGAGGTACATCTACGTACACTAAATGGACAAACCGCTCTGTAAATATGTAATCTCCTTTGGCAAAGAAGCGAAAACGTGCCAACATACGCCAACATACCGTAGTGAACCGCTGGTTGCAATTCACAACAGATGCCTCTAAAATCTCCACATTGCATCTTTAATTCTTAAACTTCTGGTGATGTCAAACTTGAGGTTTTGTGATTAATCAATTAATCATTACTTTTGTATCCGATTCCCAAATGGTGACACATTAGCGTTGCTTTTAATGTCTTCATTTAAAGTTTCTTATCGACAAATGGTATACATTTAGAATCAAAGATATACGAAAGCAAATAAATCACCTAAAAGTCAATTGGATTTCAAACTCACTTGTTTCCACTCTAGTTCCTCTCTGGGTGGCTCTGGAGGTTCGAGAGAGACGAAGGAGTCCAGGAAAGGCACCTGAAGCATGTCCGATGGACTCGGAAGACTGGGAGATGGTTGAGGTCGACGGGAAGTATTTATTGATGATGAAGAGGAAGAAGAGGATGATGAAGACGAAGAGCAGCTCCCCTGTTTGGTGAAATGCTTCTTCCTCCTGCGGGACGTGCGATTGCTTGGGCCAGTGGAGGAGGGGCTGCCCTGCCTGGATCTGCCGCTCTGTCTGCTGCTGCTGCGGCTGCAGGACCGAACGTTGAGATGATCAATGCTGCGTTTGGGCAGTCTGAGAGCAGATTTCACCTGCAAGGACATGCGAAAGGGATAAGGCGTTTTCAGGACTAAACACGCTTCTGCATATATCAGTCAATCACACAGTTATCCTTTTATATGAATGCACAAATTGACCAATCAGAATCAAGAATTTAACTAATATACAAGTAAACTGAATAAATAAAAATAAGTAAAAATACCTACTTTATGTCTTTCAACAGTGCTCAGGAAGTCCAGATCAGTTTTATCTGATATGCCACCGTGGACTATAAGGACTTTATTATCAATGACAGTTGCCAGAGGAAGTAAGCTGAACACATCTTGAAGAAGCTGTAAGATTTCCCTGCCATGTGTCTATCAAGAGAGCAACATAAATTAATATGCATTTCTTTAAACGTCCACCAGGGGACAGTCATGTCAAACATCTCACTAGCAAAACATAAGAAAGTTTAAAAAATACAGAATACTTTTATTCCATTTAATTTTACATTTAACATTGGTAGAAGGTATTATTGTCATTAACTGTATTTATTTATCTTTTTTAAGTTTTAAAGTCACTTTGTCTCTAAAGCAAGTTTAATTAAAAAAAAATCCATGTTAGACAATGATACATTTTGAGAACAATTTTATACCATTTTATTACTCAATAAACATCAATTAACTTTTTTCTCTGTAATTCTAATTCTGAAAAAAGGGTTATTCTATTTCCAAATTATACCTTGTACTTCTGCATGACTTCTCTAGTAAATCCATATCTGCAAGAACAAAATATTATTTTATTAAAATATTAAAATTGTATATGAAAATACAATTTATTCTAGTGTACTCTAGAGATGTCCAGCGGAACAGAACATATATTAAAACACAAGTCTTATTAAAAACCTCACCTTCATTTTTTCATGTTTAAAGTGTCAGTTCACAAAAAAATAACAATTCTGTCATTTATTTACCTTCTTGTCATTTCAAACCTGTATGACTTTCTTTCAAAAGAAGATCTTCCCATTCACCCATTCACTTGCATTGCTTTAGTGTCCATACAATAGAAGCCAGTTAACAACTTTCTTCAAAATATCTGTTAATGCTTTGCGGAAGAAAGAAAGTCATATGACAAGAGGGTGAGTAAATGATGACAGAATTTCAACTATCTATCATGTTACCTGAGGTTCATGATGTGGTCCTCATGGTTTCCTCTGTTCAGATGCATGTGGTCTGGGTAAAGCAGCAGGAAGGCAAACAGGATGATGATAATCTCTATAGATTTTTTTCCTCGATCCACAAAGTCTCCATTGAATATGTAGGGGTTCTCAGCAGACGGCAGACCATTCTGGGTAATAAGGCAATATATTGGGAATGTGATTAGTAACCATTGACATCCGAGGACTTTAAAGAACTCATTACCACTGAAGAAATATGATGAAATGTAATTACAAGAACTACGTTATAATAATAAATCTACATTTACCTTGTAAAATATAAGCAGTAAGTCATCCAGTCTACCATGAAGATCGCCTGCATGAGAGAGAGGTTTGCATCATTGCAATGATGAAAATAAGCAAAAGAAAAACGAATAAAAGAGAATATTAGGATGTAGAGATCTTTTCACAGTTTTCCAAGTTATTTATGCATGTTTTTCTGTACTAATTAAATCTGGAGCGCTGTTGAGACGGAAATGATGCAGGTTGTCTGCGAGAAGCATTTACCATTGAGGTAAACTGAAGAGCTTTAGGAAGTGCAAAATAAACAAGCGTTCAAACATTCATGCTGCCATCTCTATTTCTCATGCAATATCTCGAAAACATTGAGAATCTTAATTAAACTGTGCAAACTCCTGAAATCCATCAGAGGTGGTTTCTTAAGACGAGTTTCTACCCGTGTAAGATTATAAAATGTACATTATAATATAGTTTTAAAATTATACAACCAATCCTGATTTGTTCAGATGGCTATTCTAGTGTTTTACAAAACATAGCATCTCACCACAGATAGTGATCTCTTTTGCATAGGACGTCGACAGGTATATGACATTCGGCATCTGTTTTAAGAACTTCTTTGTTTCGTATAGCAACTGCAGCACATATTTTCCATGGAGAGTCTGAAAATAAGAACATTGAATGTTACTGAATATAAAACATTTAAATTAATATATATAGTTTATATAAACTATATATTTGAGGCCCTGGAGTTTCTGAAAACTTTCGTCTCCTTTTCATTTCGGCTCATATTTTGCAGACTATAAGTGAATGTTTAATATTGTTGTACCTGCTCCTCTTTGAAGGCACTAAGCAGGGCATTGGTATCAGTCACGCACAGCGGGAAGGAGATACGAGGGCCGCTGTACGACTCCGGCACAACGATCTGCTCGTACTTCAGCTGCCTGACCTCCTCAGTTAAAGGGTCGACCACAGAGTCCAAAAGGTGAGAGATCAAGTCTGGGGGAAGAAAAAAAAATGGTGCCGTCGTGACTTTGCGGGCTGAATAAAAGCGTGCGACACGAAACCCTGTGGTGTTGATGTGAAATGGAGAAAAGCTATTTCATGCGACATGACATGGAACTTGCAAAGGTGTAAAATGGCCTGAACTGCTGCAATTTAGAAAGCAGTAAATGCATCAAACATATCAAGATCTGCAATGCAGACGGTTCAAAAATTGTATCACAGAATAATTTCTTGAAAATATCAGGCTTAAAAACACACTAGCACAACCGGTAAGGTGCATGACACAGATAAAAAGCCTGATAAAATAATGTTAATGTGCATTACAAAACACTCCAGAACATCAAAAGGTTTGTGTTTTTGTTAGGCAACACTAGGGACGTGACTAGATGAAAACTGAGGAACATGAAAACAGGAGACAGCCAGTCAGACGTCCATTTTTCGGTTAAATAAATGATTAATTCTCAACCTGAGATCTATTATGAGACGCATTGGCATTGCCCATCAGAATACCCGGCACACAAGGTCGTAGCACAATGTAGCATGCTTAAATTTGCATAGCGCCTGCACAGAGGGCCGCCTGTTCATTGTGTCATTCTTGAAAATGTAAATTTGCAGTGTTTGCTAGAAATGTATGCAGACAGACTTGAATTTTAGAAACAGATGTTTGTATTGAGCAGAGAGACAAATGCAACATCATTCACTGCTGCTCAAGAATGACAAACAAGCAACATTGATCTCCATTTGCATCCACACAAAGCGCTCTAAAACCTGGTCAAAGAATTCTTATTTAAATCCTATTAATTAATAGTGTCTGTGATAGGCGTGTGCACTTGTCTTTTCAGTATGTGGGTGTATAAATGTATTTTTACACAACAATATATTACATATAATATATTAGCCTTGCCTGCTTAGTGTGCGGTGCCCGCTTACTCTTGCATGCTACAATAATATGCTTTATAATGATCTGGAGTTAAACAACAAGGGGCCTGATAACCATTCAATCCAAGCCTTTAGACACGATTAACCAGCACTTGAGGAAGAGACTAACCGAGCATCCCCCCTCACCATCATCATCATCATCGCAACAAAGCAAGCAGCGTCCATGACTTTTACTATAAAATCGTAAACAACAAACATGTAATATTTGCGCTCATGTTGTTCTCAGTACCAGGTCTGGTCTGGCCAATGCATTACAATTCTGCAGCATGCACGCATAAGAGTGTTGTCTCATGAGAGGTTCCTACTGCTTTCTCTCTGATCTCATTTGGGTTTTTGCTTCTGCGCTTGACTAAAAACGGCACTAATTGTGTTCTGTAATTCTGCAGTTTTAGCGGCTGCCTGTGGAGGATGGTTGCTGCATCTCTCTCTCTCTCTCTCTCTCTTGGTGCATTATAAACACTCAAAAGGGGATCTCCCAAGGTTGCTAAGCAACTGGGTCTCCATATAGGTTTTTAGGAATCACTGAAAGGATAGGAATACAGTCCATGGGGAGACTGTGAGATTGAAAAACAAATTTGCTAGGGGGCTTCTAAGGTGCAATATGGGGCAGCCAATTTGAAATGACAATGAAATTATACATAAAAAATTTTTTTTTTATGTTATCCATACATGTTATGATAAAATTTTTTTATGTATAATACATTTTCCTGAAAAGATGAAAAATCTTTAATTTTGTTACCTGGCCCGTTTCCATTCATCTGCGTGAAGTTGTCCAACATGAAACTGAAGAAACTGGACAGCTATAGAAATTAAAGAGGTTTTATTAAAATAAAGGAATAATGTTCAATTGTGTTCTACAAGTTTAGGATGCACAAATTAAACAAGAACAGTACAGAAGAAGCACTTCCGGTTTCATTTTTTATATTATATTTTGTAAAATCTTATATATGGTTAAATCTTATAATTTGGTTTTAATTTGGTTATAAATGCTCTGTTGAAACGTTTGTAGTTTTAAAAACTAAAACAGAAAGTTTTTACTAGACCAGCGTTGTTTACATCTTCGTCTATTGGCCGACAAACTGCTTTGTCATTTTTGTGGACAGGCTTCATATTTCAATACCTGTAGCTGGTCCTGTTCGCCAGCATACTCAATGGACTGGAAGATGTTCCATGTGTAGCGTCTTCTCATTTCCAGGCGAGCAACATACCGTCTGTACCAACGCTGGATCAGTATGGCAGCTTTTATAGCTAAATATGTTACAAACACAAAGAGTGTAACTGGTGTAAACAAACTGGTGTAAACAAAGCCATGCAACCACAGTTTTGCATGGGATGCTTATTAAAAATGCTTATTAAAAAGAGTCACCAGTAATGAGAAATGATGCAGTGCATGCAATTCAATGAATCTAAAGTATTGCTCCCTCCTTGATTCAGAAATGTATTAATTGCACATTTATGTAAAAAAATAAAATGCAAACAATTTAAAAACAATAGCAAAGATGCTACATTTGATTCCTGTTTGTCATATCAAATTCAAGTTGCCATGTTAACATCAGGCTTAAATGCACATCATGCTTTAGTGACTCTTGGCACTGGGACAATTACATCTTCCAGAACACTTGAGTGCAAAGACACAGCTAAAAATAAGTCTCGCCTCAGGGGGTCAATATCACAGGTGCTAATTAAAGAAGTACAAAGAGCAGCTGAGGAGAAAGAACAGAGCATAGACGTCAGAGACAGGGGCTCGCTGGAGAATACAAACACACCGAGCAATTGTGAGCTTGGTTTGAGAATGTCATGAATCTAAACAAATAGACAGAGAAACACACTTCCGGTTTTGTGCAAAATGAATTTTGATCTGCTAATATGACAACATTGCTAGCAGGTGATCAAAGGCAGATAAAGAACTTAAAGGTGCTAAAAGCATTGTTAACCAGTCTGGAACATATGGCACACTCTTTCCAAACCCCAGCCCAACAAAGGTGCCCTTGAGAAGGTTGTGTACCTCAGAGATGGAGCACGTCATCTCAGTGTCATCAAAACCGTCAGAAGCCACGGCAGCAAAATGCTTATGAGGTTAAATATGTTTTATGAAGTGCTAATATCATACGCTCGTTCTGTGCCTTGTGAACGTGCAAGATGACTGACAGACGGAAAGCGCCTTAAAGTCTTCTGCTTGGCTAAACATAATCTGGGAATTTGGCTTTTTCGTGTCTGTTAAAGAAACGGGTGTAAGGACACATAATTCACTAATATCTGTCAGGTACCGCAAATGCTTTGAAAATGAAAAACGTTATAGCACCTTCAAGATCTGCACTGTAAAAATGAAATTTTGGGTCAACTTAAAAAAATAAGTAACCTGACTGCCTTCAAATTTTGAATTAATTCATCGAGTTTGCATGAAATTCATTAGTTAACTAATATTTTAAATGAACTTTAAGGCAGCCAGGTTACTTATTTTTTTTAAAGTTAACTCAAAACATTTGTGTATATTTTGCCATAAACACACTTGCACCCCCTGTATTTAAGTGTCAAAATACTTTATATTGGTAAAATGATGCTTTGATGCCAACTAGAGTAGTACTTCACTATGAACACAAATGGGACACGGACAGTGATGACAGATGCTGAAGAAATGCCTTACTCAGAGCCGGGCTGTGTTGCTTGACGGAGCGATCTGTGTAAGAGGTAATTAAATTAAATTGAACAATTTGAGTAAAGCTTCGGGGGCAGAGAATGTCAAAAAGAGGAAAGAACTGGAGGTAAAATTACAAGTATGATAACAAATTCACCTAAGCAAACAAACTATATATGTGTTATATTTTAATAAGGAGCAAAAAATTGTTGAAACCAGTGTTGCTCAAAAGAGGAAATGACAGATTAAAGGGACAGTTCACCCAAAAATGACAACAAAAAAAAAACTGGTCCCCATTGACATTCAATGTATGGCAATAAACAGCTTAGACTTCTAAAAACTCTCACATGTTCCACATAAGACACAGCATTTTAATTTTTGGGTAAACTTTCTTTTAATGTGTTAAGTACTAAAACAGATTGGAAATAAATAATCAGTATTTACCCGTCTCTGACGGTCGTGTTTGGTTCTCAACGGCAATGGATGTGCCGCATCCCATGTTGATGCTCCTTGAATGTTGTCATGAATCTGATAAACTTTTCTAATATTCTTCTTCATTTAGCATCCAGAAAAGCCTGTGAAAAAACACAAAATTGTTGATCTTTATCAATCGTTTTAATCAAATTTAATTCAAATGAAAAAGTGCCTTTATTCCAGTTTGATATTTATAATGAAGTGAAAATGGCAGGAGAAATGAGGGACATTGTTTGGGAATGAAAGCAGTGTGACGTTCTGTCTCTATCATACAATAAAGCAACAGAAGATAGACTACTTACAGCACATCATGGTGGACTTTAATCTGCCTCCTAAAGAGCTATTCAAAGTCCCCTTTTAACAATGATCAATCTCTAGAAAGAGAGCACATGAATGAAAGATATCATCTTCACAACGTTATACGTAGGCTATATAAATGGTGTAAATAACGGTACATTCGTGAAAAACAGTTCAACTGAAGGCTACTTACGATTCCCATGGATGCTTAATATTATATAGGCTAGGCATGGGAATCTCCCAATATCGCATGCTTTATATGATCTGTAATATTACTAAACCCTAAAATAATATATGAAACATAACATCTGTTCTCAAGCAACATAAACTTATGGAACAAACTATCCTTCAAGTAGCTACGTACACTGTATATAGTCTAAACATGCAAAGTTACCTTTGCGTTGCTCATCATTAACATCGACTGCTCGTGCAGACACGCCGAGAAAATACCACGTAATGGGACGAGACGCTGGATCAAAAATAGAAACCAAATCAAACGTGAACGGGATGCGATGGAGAAGCACCACAGGTGTCAGATGAGCTAAACACAGAATCAGTCTCGCGAGCGGAGCGCACTCAGCGCAGCTTCCACTGACGTTCGCGGATCAGCTGTGGACACAGCGTCACTCCCCACCTAAACTACCAGCAAAACAACCACTCTTATCATATTTTTTGTACGTTTACATGTTCCGTTAATGTCCGATCGAGGACCAGTGACGATCTTGCAGGTTTGTGACGTTTGGACGCGTCGCTCGCTGCATGGATGGGGCGTCAAAGTACAGCAACAGGAGCAATCAGCTGGGGCGGTGGGAGTGAACCATACCCAGAATTTTGAGAGCTTTAATTAAGCTAGGCTAAAATGAAAGCCGTTTTACTAAACAAAGAGCATTAGGGTTTTACCGTAGTAGTTTTACTACGGTTTGTAGTAAACAATAGTAGCCTGACCACCAATTTACCCCATCACTACGGTTTAACAATGATATTTATTTTGTAGTAAAGCAAACAACAATCAATCCGCCAAAAATTGAAAAATGTTTTATTTTAACAGTTAAATAGGTTTCCATTAAAACAAATAAAACATCCATTAAAAACAAAGAGAAAAGTTCAAGCGCCAGCCATTGCGGCTGGAGTCCTCCGGTGCCTCAGGTGATCCCAGGCCTGCAGAACCTCCCGCCGCGTGACGGCTCGGTGGCGGCTGAGACAAGAAAGACGCGACGCCTCTGAGCCCATTCTCTGGAGTACATATCTGCTCACGCCCCTGGACTCATGAAAACGTCTAATTTCCGTAGGATTGGTCTGTGCATGACATACAGTTAACATAAATCTTTTTAGTTAAGTTTAAGTATTCTCTAGTCACGCATGGCCTTACAACACACCTGTTGCCGGGCGGTGTACATAGACGAAGCGTGGCCTCTGGTTCTTGATATTGTGCTTCTTGATGGTGTTGCGCACCGCTTAGTTTTAAGACCACGAGCTTTCATGCTGGATAGAGGTATCGATTATCAACGCTAACTAACAAAACCGCGTTTTAATGCAAACGTAATCAATTCCTTAAGGACTAAACAGGTGTATACTACCCAAAATGACTGATTGCGCATGCGCAGTTAAGTTAACGCGAGCTACGCTACAGAGATGTAGATTGCGCATGCGTTGGTTGCAACGAAATATTTTTTACAATTATTTTAGTAAGTTTATTTAGCGAGTGACGTCCAGTAAATCGTGTTAATTAATGTAGCCTAGTTGCATTGCATTTAAGTTAGAATATTATAAAACAACTCGGTAGTCAGATAAATCAGTTTATCACTAGAAATGCAAGATACATTTAGAACTGTAAAGTGTTGTGTGTTCGAATAAGCATAGTGCATTTAGGCACATATACACTAAGATATACATTGAATTGAATAAAATGTCTGGCAAATGGATAAAAAGGTGAACAGAAGTACAGTGAGTCATCCTTTATTCAAGGACAGTTTTTCATCTGAGCCACAAACACATGTAAACAATCTAGGCTTATATTAAACACAAAAAGGAGGCGATTACAGTGAGGGTACAGCACACCACCATCACAAACTACATCAAACAACACAATGATACCGCAATCATTACAAGCCTGTGAGATCGTTCCACCCCTTTCCAGATTTGCAAGCTGTCCTTTTATTTATATGAACAGAGTGCAGACTCCTCTGGCCTCGGCTAGCAATAGTTGCCCCCTTCTATTTGCCAAAGTAGAACCAAAATAGCAACCAAAAAATTTTAAACAGAATAAAAAAGATGTGAAGAGAGGTCTTTATATCTCAGAGAAAGGAAAACATAACACAAAATAAATGTAAGTCTAACATATTCAAAACACTCCTATATGTTCCATACAAAATAACAGAGAGTTTTTGTACATGAAAAGTATAAATGCAGTAATTGGGCAGTGATGTGACTTTGGCATGATGGGGTGGGGGGCAGTGCAGGAAATAGTTGGGTAGCATTGCTGGTATGCGCCAGATCAGGTGCATTTATTCATGCAAAGTAGCAGCTCCAGGCGGATGGCGATGCGGGTGTGCCAGCCCAGCGGTATGATACGAATGTAACGTGCTACGATAGGTGGACGCAGCAGGTTCTGGACTGTGGATGAACGGTCAGAGTTCCCATAGAACAACTATGAAAGAAAAAAGTAACTGTAAAAAATAAATCCAAGAACTAGAAGCACCTGGCTGCCTTTTCTTCTTATATAGTCAATTTTGTAAAGTATACGACTACTAATATATGTTATTGCCACCTATACCATCTATACTGGCATATATATATATGTATATATGTATATATGTATATGTATATATGTGCATATATATATATATATATATATATATATATATAAAGCCTTGACTGAATTTCTCAAATGCTATGAAAGTAAATAGAGTTTGTTTAGTAGTGCTTTACATTCATTATCATTATTATTTTAACAAAGCTGACTTGTTGTCTTACCCTGTTGTTTCCAGTCTGGTCCTTGTAGTAGATCCAGTTCAGTTTCTCATTGGTACGGTACTGCACGGTGTACTTAGTCATCCACTCATCAGAGTCACAGCGCCCTTGGGTCAGGATACCAGAAACCACATTGACTTCCTTCAGGTCAATTTGAAGCCACTGGTTGGTATCCTGAAACTTAGACAGCCAGGCACACCTGGAACAAGAGTGCGAGTTGTCTTTAAAAATGAAACCTAAAAATGACACTAATTATTCTAAAATCAACTCACCCAAATCCTTGACTGTTGAGTCTTGCCTTGTTTGCAATCCAAGAGGAGAACCAGCCTGTGTACTGGTCTTCATTCGAGCAGCTGATCTGATCTGAAGACACAGACCCTTCTTCAAAACCCAGCGGCTTATGGTAGGGGCAGTCTGTAAATTACATCACTCAGCATAAGTTGGGTAATAATTATCCTGAAATATCATATATGCATCATGATCAAGCTACACTGTAAAAAAATCATTTTCTGTCAGCTGGAGCGACAGAACTATACCATAAAATAAAATATTTTCTTGTAAAATTACAGGATATAAGGATATATAATAAATAGTTTTCCCCATATTCTTGTAAATTTGTGGTCTTTTTCTGTAATTTGACAGTTTTTGAAAAATAGTTTTTAAAAATAAACAGTATTTATGTTTTAAATTATGTTTTCCCCATTTTTCTTGTAAATTCTTTCTGTCAATTTTACGTTTGTATGACTGTATTTCATAAATCTGTAAAACAAAACAGTAAAATTCCGGGCATCTCTCTAAAACTTATCTAGTTTAGCTTATTCTCAGCAGCTATGAATAAAAAAACAAAGGCCTGCAGTGCACAATGTTTGAAATGGGGTTTAATGAAACATTAATCACATGATTTATCTGCCCTGGTGTGTTAAGCGGAAATGGACATAGCAGTAAGCCGGCAGCTGTCCAGTCCATGCTTCTCTGTTCATGACTTTACAATCCCGAAAGCTGAGCTTTAGTTCCTCCTTGTTAAAGATCAACATCCATTAATACTTTAGGATGACAGATGGTCACGTTCCATCCTAAGCTCCAGTCCCGCATCAATTTTACGTAACAGTCGGGTTCTACAATGTTAACAACACAAAATAAGATTACCCACTTTATTCTAATAAAACTGCCATTTAAGGGTAAAAATGTCAGTTTCAAAGAATCTCTTCAAAAGTTAATGGTTTGTCATTGCCATGCACATTTCATAACAGTTTGACCCTCCTATTCTTGTCTAGCTAATCTTAACATCCCAGTCCCCTTCTACTGGAACTAATGGGATTATGAACCCATGCTCTGTCATTCTTGTTCTCCCCTCTCCTTCCTCCCTTTCGTTCAACTCTAACACATTTGTCTCAGAGGTCTGAACACGGGTTTGTGTTAATGGAGCATGTCTGCCCTGTGGTGGTGAGCCAATGGGACGCAGCGAAGGCACACATGGCCCAGGTGAAACTGCAACCAAATGATTAATGACTTTCTGGTCTGCTGCAGGCGCAGGCTTGTCCGGGAGCCAGCTCATTCGCACATGCCCTGCCGTCTGTTCCCAAAGGCACCGGCTAGTGCTAACTAATCCATCTCACTTCTCCAAGAGTCAATGTTAGAGCAATGTCTCGTTTAGATGATAAAACTGTACTAATTATTATTTTTGCCTGGAAGGTCAACAGCAGGGTTATTATATTTGTGTAAATACATTAATGTCACATTTTTACCTAAAAAGGGAAAGTTAAAACAATAAAGTGAGTGCATCCAAACCAATGTTAAGTAGTCTTAAAACATCTTATTGCAACATTACTGTCATTATTACTGATATTTCTGGATACAGATCAGCTTACACTTTAGTCAATAGATAAAAATTGTGATTCGAAACATTTAAATATGCATTCTTTTTTCTTTCTCACCTGGCATGCAGACCATACCCTGTTCCCAGCTGGATCCAGAACCTTTAGAAAGCAGCTTGCCAGATGAATCTTTGTCGCATTCACACTTGCAAGTTTTTCCAGCCCATGTCTCATTGCCATCACCGTCCTAAGCACACATGTGAACGTGGTGAAACGTGGTAAAATTGCTTGTCTTTTATTGTCACTGATATGGCTATTAAATATTTTAATTTACCTCTTGAGCTTGTAGCCCAACAAAACCTGGACAAAAAGAGTCAAAGATTTGCATTAAAATAGATGAATTCATGACATAATAATAGATTGTACTCTATTTTGTAAAACCATGTTTTAATACACACATGTAAATATTATACCACATATTATATGTAAGTTTTATTTATTTGTTGTACCATTTCAATACAACTTTCATTGTGTTTGCATTTTACAGTTCGTCTAATGTAGTGAAAATAATGAAACGTATAATAATGCAGCACATACCTTCAGTCACCAGCAGGATGGCCAACAGTAACATGTGCTGCAGTCTGTACTCCATGGTGATTTGTTTTTCGAGTGGTGGACCACACTGATATTAAAAGGTCTGGATTACTATAATCCACAGAGCACTAATGGCCTTATCTAATACGCTTTATCTCAAAGCTCCTCCTTTTACTGCTGAAAGCTATAGTTTGACATCAGTCACATCCCAGTTCAAGCCTGGTCTGTTCAAAAAAAGAGAGGAATAGCCAAATGATCCTGGACTATAAAGCCGGGTGGTCACCTTCTGTGACCCACTTAACGGTTCAATGCATGCAATTAACTCATTCAATATCCCCAACAATCTGTTGATGAATATCACTACATACTGTATAATGTCTCAACTTTTGTCTTTTAAGAGTTCAGAATCACTGCTTATGCGATTTATTGATCTTATTTATACTAAGATTATTGCATCATGATTCATAATAAACAAACACGTATCTTGACATGTATTTGTAATGAAATGATGCTTGGACATAGTTGCGTAGACATTGTTTTAATTGTTATTAATTACAGCTGAATACACGTGTCAGACATGCTTGAAATCAAACAACATTAGTCTGTTTCCCACTCGTACCATATAGAACAAAATTTGCGTCTTAGTGAATCTGAATGGATCGATTTTTGGAGGCTGTGGCATGTTCGATGCTAGCTGTGTAATAAAGATGAACTGTCAAAGTAGAAAAGACTGTGGTAAAAAGTTAACACGTACATTCTTATGCAGATATTAACACTTGTTATCTAATGGTCAACTGGCAATAGGTTACATTCTGTAAACCAAATGCTTCTACAGCTTCTAGGTCATTGCTTAAACTGTTGCCATGGTAGTTCTTGAATATAAATATATAACCCAAACCAGCCATAACCTAACATGAGAGTTTTGCAGTTAGTGAAAAGGTCGGATCTATTTAATCTATTATGTGCTGATGTGAGGATGAACCTGAATGTTTGTATCCCTGCATTCAACAGCGCAGCCACTGAAAAACATCCTCTTTGGATGACAAATGCTACAAGCTAACAGAAGACAATCTGTCTATGGCTTTTAAACCATGGAGGTTTCTCAAAATCACCTTTACAATATCTTTTTGAATAAACATTTAAGGCAACCAAACCCCTGCTCATCCAGTCCCTATATATGAGATACTGTATCACACTTGCTGAAGAAGCCCTTGCTCTCTCTCTTTTAATAGCTTTTTTTGTTTGCTCTTCATTTTTTGCATGACTTAAAGCTGCAATCCATAACTTGTGCCTCTTTTTATGTTCGAAACATAAAAATGCAGGTTTCTTTACATACCTCCCTTTACATGCTTTGAGAGACAAACATTTCCTGTGAAATCCGACCGGACAGCTTAAATTATAAATCATTGTTATAAACTTATCATTGTGTCTTAATGTTATATCTGAAACTTTGTATTACTGGCACTTCTCGTGAATATTTCTTTGCTAGACGCATCGCTTGCTGTTTTCCTCAATTGTAAGTCGCTTTGGACAAAAGAGCCTGCCAAATGAATAAATGTAAATGTCAATAGGGGCAAGGTAGGAGACCGTTTTGAGTGTTTATGCACTTGCTCAATAAATGTTTTAAACAAAAAGTTACAGATTGCAACTTTAAAAATAGCCTACATTACCATGTTTTGTACCAACAAAATAATGTTGCTCAGAGTTTGTAAGGTGGATCATACACTAGATTTACATTCTAGATGTGGGTTTTGGTTAGGAGGTTGGTGAAAGATCACCACACGCATGGATAGGAGGTTGACCTGGTTTAGGGGAGACAGACCATACCAGTGTAGATTAAGCAGTGCCAGTGCATATATGGGCAAGGTGTTAATCCAGTAATAATGAGGATTCAATAAAAACTGGCAGACTGCATTGCTCATGAAGAAAATGTTGTAGGTCACTATGAATAACCTGAAATATATTCAAAAGGAACAGACACAAGACTTTTGTCTTCTATATACTCTTTCAAAAGTTTACATCTCTTTCTAATAAAACACTTTGTTATTGCATGGCAGTTTAAAAGGAAACTGAACCTGACTTAAACTACCAAATACTGAAACTGACTGATAAAAAGTGATGCTGAAATATATATATAGATGTTGTGAATCATTCTTATTCTTACCCAAAACACTGCAATTATGCTCTGATATTTTGAAAGATATAAACAAGTTAATGAAAATAAACCCAACTTGTGATGCAAATATCAAAATTGTAAAAAATAAAAAGGTATAGACTATAGATAATAATTGTGTATAATAAATACTTATGGTGCTCCAAATACAGTTTAAGAAAAGACAGGAGCTAGGTAGACACACAGCTCAGATAAAAAAAACGGAAATGTGAAAACAAACACATGTGAGAAATGTCTGTAAAGTGCACTATTAATAAAGAATACTTAACCCAAAAATTGAAGAATGTATTTTACTAGAGTTGTTTAATATAAATCCTCTGTTGCTTTCTTTAAGGGACTGAAACAAGACTCAATTTGAAGGATGATAACTTCACCTTAAAAAAATGATATATTGCTCTAATTATACTAATACTGTTCATATTTTATACTAATTTTGAATTTGTGGTTTGTAGAATATAACTTAATAAATACAAAGGGGTAAATCTAAAGCAAACAGTAACATGGGGAAAGGCCAGGATGAAAAAACGCATCCCACACCTGCCCTCCCACGACCAGATCAATACAGACATTACTTCTTTGAAACCCTCACCTGGTCCCGAGGCAATGCTCTCATCTTTTCAAAAACATGCCGTTAAACTGATTAAAATAAAACTGCCAGTGGTTTAATTGTTTGAAAGACTCGTGCGCACATGCAAGCCGCTGAAGGCACGTAGAGACTTGACTGTCAAAGCCTAACCTTGAGCAGAGCTGCATGTAAACCACGGCTCGTGCCTCAGGCAAAGTCACCCTGGAGGGGTGTAGATCGTAGGGAGAAAATGCGAGGCCCTGGGGCTTCCGTTGCCCCCGGCCGCCCACTCTCCTGCCAGCTTCAAATTTATTATTCACGGGAAATCCGGCTCTTCTGGGATCGGCGCTCTAATGAACCGATGCTACAGAACGCCACTGCACTTCAATCACTACACGGTCCCAAAACGTGATGTTAATATCCTGTTTGTAATGCCGTGTTGAGCTCATGGGAGGCAGGGATTTGTGAAATGAGTGGAAATGTTGTAAGACACAAGGCTAAAGGTAAAGTGAGACAAATAGGCATCATGGGACTTTGATTTAATGGTCTCACCTGAAAAGTATTACAGAACCTGCTTAGAAAGGATAAGTACTTGCTGATACGCTGTTATCTCATTTCAATGGGGAGAAGTCCGAAGCCTTGAGAGAGGTTTCATTCTTTAACCTGTGTGTTATATACTGTAGACCTACTGAAAATTCATATCTGAAAACAATGTTCAACAAAGAGAGGAAAGTAATTCAAACAATAGATACTTCTGTTACAACCATAAAATGCACTCTGTACATTGTAACTATTAACACACCGATAAGTCATTAAATAATCTCCATGAAATATAGAATTATTACACATTAAATATTTATACATTCTCTTGTGTAGAAACTAAAGCTCTTACAATTCCACAGATTTGTCCCCCGTCCCTAAGTTTCCATTTACAAATACATAGATTCATATCATCGTCAATAAGATATTGAACAGAAAACTGAACCCAGATGTAATGAACAATAATACAAATTCTATCAAATGTGGATGCTTTTAAAAAACAAATCTGAGACATAACTATTGCCACCTTCTGGCTAAAAGTGGCATTGTGTACCACTGTATGAACAATATTGTGTAGCATTCCATAGGTAGCCAAGAAGGAAAAGAGAGACCAAGTATCAAGGGGCCGCCCGCCTCTAAAGAGCCGTTTCCTTCAGATCATTGAGGTTCGGCATTCTCGTGCGGGCTGCTCTGGTGAAGCCGATACCGTTCTGCCCACCTTTATTTGCCATTTGTTCTGGATACGGTGCTCCTTCGGCTCGAGTCAAAGCAGAGACGTGCCAGCTGGACTCGATCTGCCCTGGCAGAGGGTAGTTGTGGGGTTTGCGGCTCTTGGTATTGGGGGTGACGCTGCCCACTGGGTGCCCTCTGCCCTCGTTCAGGTTCCCTTTGGGAGGGGGGTTAGGAAGGGGATGGAAGCGCAGTTCTGCCGAGCGATCGGGAGGTGGCGGCTGATTGGACGTAGCGGGAGAGGAGAGGTGTAGGAGTTTACGCAGGGACTTCAAAGGCTGGTTCTGAAACGAAAGGAAAGATGGATGCTGTATGCTTGGGGTTTGGAAAAAAATATCTTGTCAAATATCCTGTATTTGCACAATTTTAGAAGAGAACTGCTCCCGATCCTGTGTGTCTTACCTGAGGCTGGACATCTGGTTGTTTTTCGGGCGGCCAGGTGTTGTCTCTCTCCCTTTCACGATCACGCTCGCGGTTTCGGTCCCGCTCGCGGTCCCTGTCTCTTTCCAGGTCGCGTTCGCGGTCACGATCCCGGTTTCGATGTCGACTGCTATGATGAGAGGAGGATTTCACTGGTCTCTGTATCACTATCTGGTCCTGCTGACTGTCACCGGGAACCTGACGCACAGAAAGCAAAAAGCTTGTGAAATGACCAGAAGGAAGGAACTGAAATATAATGTCTGCCTGTCCAAAGAAAAGTGCACAGAAAATAACGTGCATGCGGCCAGAAATCTGAAAACGTACCAGAACACACAAGAATGCTCAAAGGCCGTCACCCCAACAAAAACAGAAAATGATATTTTGCATAAAGAAAGCAAACTGCTATGATTGTTTTTGCATTGGGTCATTTTTTTCATGATAATGGTTACCAGACAAAAAAAAATATTGTAAAGTATTTACACATCATGGTAGTATTATTGTATTAGCTGTAATTTATGAGAATTTTCATTTTAAAAGGTATTTCAAAAGTATTTTGTGCTATACTACAGTAAAACAATTTGAGGAAAAATCTTAATTTGAAAAAATTATATACACAATGCAAAAAATCTTAAACATTTTCTTAATGCAAAATATAATTAGCCATATTTGTTGTCATTTACATCTTAGCGTTTCTTAGATTGATTACTGAATACAGTGGCATGTAGATGATGGTACGCTGTATAGCAATGACTTTCTATGGTGCCCAGCCTGTTTAATATTTTACATATGGT
Organism: Oreonectes daqikongensis; assembly: GCA_026939265.1. Lineage (NCBI taxonomy): Eukaryota > Metazoa > Chordata > Actinopteri > Cypriniformes > Nemacheilidae > Oreonectes > Oreonectes daqikongensis. The sequence continues at coordinate 4,044,501 of JAOTQM010000030.1, read as the reverse complement.
TAACTCGTAAACAGAGATGTAAACCTGTCTTAATGAATCCTGTAAGTCTTTAGCTATTAGCATTGGTCATTCTGCATTGTGCTTTGGACTCATCTTGGTTGGGCATCCACTTCTATGGAGAAGTCACAGTACCATATTGTCTCCATTTTGTCTAACTGTGGACTGATAAATATCTACAGTCTTTGAAATACCTCAGTAACCTTTTCCAGTTACATGCATATCAACAACTCTTGATCTTAGGTCTTCTGCAATATTTGTTCAATAAAGACATGAAAGATCATGACTGTATGTTTTATCAGCTAAGAGATACTGTGTGACTTTGGTGAAGATCACATCAGCTTTCATGACCAATTCGAGCTGAAAACCAGGAATTTGACAATGGTTCACTGACTTTTTCTTGCCACTGTATAGATAAACAAAGGCTAGTGTTTTGGAACGTGACCAGTTTCTGACCCTTTGTACCAAAATGTATTTCTAGCTGTGTGTGCATGTACAGAAGACAGAGCCTTTGCGTGTGTGAAATGTTTTGACCACTACTCCCGCTCTGTCCTGGTTTTGGAGAATGGTGAAAACGTGCATTCTTCTGCTATAGACGACTATGTGGTCCATGCACTTCACAGAACACATGCTGATGCTGCTGCGATGCTAGCAGTAACCTATGCGATGCAGCTTGATGTGTCAAACACGAAGAACCAGATCCATTATATCAACATACATAAACACTAATATATCCACTAATGGGGTGGTTTGAAACGTTAAAATGAACCTGAAACACAACTTGTATTAACCAAAAATGATTCATAATACTTGGCAATGCAGGATATTGAATTATAAGGCTGACTGGGCTGCCAGCTATTCAGACCATAAACTAAGCTCTGTTGGCAGGCATGGTATGTATGTACAAGAATGCATTAGGCTTAAAGACCAATGCAGATGGGTTTTAGCTCTTTATACACACTTTTTCAAATTGCAGATGTCCGCCACTAAGTGTTCAAGAACCGTAGCATAAATTCAATGTAATGTCACCTAGTTGAACATGGATCTGGGCCTGGTGCTGACATGAATCTAGTGTTGTGTTCATAAAAACGACAAAAGACATCCAGTCATAAAACAGCTATACAAAGAAAACCATCATGCAATGGAGATTGTGTTTGTTTGGTGGAGCGGCGCGGTTTATGCGAGCAATACCATGGGCTGCGGGACAACAGGTAGCACTTTGACAGCAGAATTATGCTTTAAGCTATTCTTTGAGTTAAAGAGGGGGAAAAGGCTTTTCTTGATGCTCGGGTTCCTTCCCGCGCTGTCGTCCGTCTGCAATATAAGACGCACAAAAGCCCAGTGGCTCATTCTATTAACACCAAACATCTTTTGTTGTTGAATATAGCAGATGAACATATGGTCCTCTGGTTCAATGTTTGCGGACAGAGCACAGTTGAGGCAGAATCTGCCACACACATGCTGCTCGGGTCTGGACTGGTCTCCATATGGCTGTTAGGGGAAAATGGTACTGAATTGCACTATGAGAGTAATTGATGGATTTTGTTTGCCATAAGACTTAAGAAAAGGAAACTTTAGGATTGCATGTGTTTAATCTTTACAACCCCCATCTGGGATGGAAGCTAACCTAGGAACACTATATATTAAAAAGACCAGGTATAAGTTAAATAAGCAATAGTCTGTGTATATTGTCCACAGACCCCTGGTTAAAACTCTGATCCTATATAAATCATACATCCACTTCACCTTTGCAGCCACTTATGTCTCTAAATACTTCAAAACATGATTGAATCAGTTTCAAGAGGGGAACACTCCTATCCATCCTAGTGGTAATGACAAACAGTATTTTATTGATCTATCCCAGACTATTATCCTGTGCGCACAACACATTATTTAAGGTTAATGACTAGCGGACAGACATACAAAAACAACACGCAAACACAGCAGCTAAGCAACATGTATACATACACATCAAGTACCCACAGAAAAGGTCTCCTGGCTAAAGCATTACTGTTCTGCATCTGAATTCAGTTGATAAACATTGGATGAAGAATAGAGATGGAATGAACATTTGTTACCGGCTGTGATTTCTTTTTCTTCTTCTTTATGGCTCTGAAGAAACCCTGCTTCTCTTTTTGTTTAGGGACTTCTGGTTGGTTCATGACCATGGCCTCTGAGTTATTCCTATAAAAATAAGAGTTTAATGTTAACTTTGACCAGACAACATGTGGCTCATAATTTATCCCAAGTAAATTAATAAAACAAAGAAATAAAGAACAATGAACAATCACTCAAAAAGGACATTTACTTCAAACAAACATAAAATAACTTTTGATTTAAAAGGAACAGCCATGTTGACAGAAAACTGGGAACCACTTCAGAAACAGCATGACTGATGTTAAAAAATTAAAATAATAAAAAATATATATTTCATTTTAGATGTCAGCCAAGAATGTGAAGAGAATGCATGTATATAGTAGCTAAAGTGTGCATTTTTATTTTACAGCAAATCTACAAAACAGAAAATAATAGATGACGCTTATTCCGCGCACCTTGATTTAGTAGTTTTTTTATTCATAGCCAAATATTTAATGTTGTCACTTCCTCTCCGACAAAGCATTTCATCTCGTAGACACACACAGACAGAATGATTTATTTGCTGGGATCAGGCGGTGTGTGCTGCCTGAACAGGCTTGTGTGCTCACCAGGGGTCGAAATTAGTCTGACGTTTGGGGTGGTTTGTCATGGCTGTATTTTCTGCTGCCACAACCGGCACTCTGCTCTGCCCAGTGCTCTCGTGGAACGTGTTGTCAGGTCGAGGAGAGGGGACTTTATAACAGAACAAATAAAACCAAGCATCAGCGACACAAAAAGAAAAGGATGTATTTCCATAGGTTATGTTCAAACACACAGCATAAGTCAGAGACAAAATTCTCTTTTCACACTGACAGCTACTAGAATAAGGTTTTTAGCTATGGTAGTGGGATAGTTTACCCAAGAGTGACAATTCTGTCATCATTTACTCACCCTCATGGAAATTCATACCTGTATAAATTTATAGATTTAGATATTTGGAAGAATGTTAGCAATTTTCAGTTCTGGGACATCATAGTAGGAAAAATGAAGTTGGTTTTCCTAAATTCTTTAAAATATTTAATTTTGTGTTCAACAGAACAAAAAAATATACAATATTTATTTCTATTATTATATTATATTATAGATATTATATACAATATTATAGAAAATTGCTAACATATCTTTTTTTGTGTTTAACAGAATTTATACAGGTTTGAAAGGTGAGTAAATGATGACAAAAATTTTCTTTTTGGGTGAACTAGCCCTTTAAGTCATTACCAGCAACCGATGTAGACATATTGTACCAGATTCTAACAACGTTGCCTGAACAATCTGGTTTCATTTCTTGCAAAATGATAGAGCATTAACTGTTAACCAACAAAATTAGAATTAAATAAATGCAGAATAAGCAAGTGTCTGTAACCCATTAAAAATACCAACAAATGTGTTTTTCCAACAGAACGTGTTTTTTATAAATGTGCAAAACATCACACACTTGCGGTGCTGATGTAAACAGGCATATACAAAATATATTTGACTTCATAATTACCAGAACAACAATTTAAAAATACATTGAATTGTGCTCTGTGCTGAACTGCCATAATAATAATAATAATAATAATAGCCTAGACCGGGGGAAAGAGCGTCCCACAAGACATAATGACCCATTTAAACACCATTTCTACAGTTTAAAGCAAGCTGCGCGTCAACACAACAGAGCTGTACACACCACGAGCGCTCAGGGACATTTATGGTGATGATCTTTCAGCACCACATCTTCTAGTATTTATATATAGCATACGCTTCATTTAATCGCCTTCCGCTGCTTCTTTTCCGCTAAAGACACGCTGCAGTTAGAACTGCGAATGCTGTGGTTATTTCAACAACAGTAGTGGACACCCTAAGCAGCAAGTGCTTATTTGAACTACTTTATTAAACCACCATTTATTGGTTAAGCAGGTACCTCTGTAAAAGCTTCCTACTCTACGAGGCATTGAGTCACTGTAGATGATTCGGTTCTCCTTGGACGAGGTTCCGTCTTCCATGTGAGTGTCGTGGTACATTCCAGGCTGGGTTACGAGAGGTCGCTCACACTACAGAACAATACAGAAACCGTGAGAAAACCACGTGTATACATACTTCTACTGTAACTGAATAAATGAGTACGAGTTTGAAACAACATGAGGGTGAGTGAATCTTTGGTGGAGTCTTCAATGCTCAACACGCTAGTTAGCAGTTAACATAACATTTAGGAAACATCCATATCAACAAATAGAGGAAGCAGCAGTGGTCTTAAAACGAAATGTAATTTGCTTTAATGGTCAAACAAAGATAAGTGGGGGCATGGAAAACAATAGCAAACATTTCAAGTTGACATTTATATTCTGTGAGAAATTGTGTATGTATGTGGCTCTATGTATATGAGTTTTAAGGGTCTTGTTAGGACCACAGACCTCGTTTTTGGGGCGTTGTGTGTGGAAGGAAGCTGTGTTGTCCCTCGTAGAGTCTTTAATCGGAGGGCGAGAGTGAGGCTTCTCTTTGGGAGACTGATCATTCTGCAGACATAAACACACAGTAAATTGAAAGATGCTGGGAGTGTGTACTGTATGTGTGTGTCTAGTACAAAAACAAAAGACTATTGATGATATACACAAAGGGTAGATATTAAATGTATGTGAACAGCATAGGTCAGACAACATGTTCGTAGAAGGATGTTAGGAAAATTGAGACATTCTTCTGAGAAGCAGGAGTTGCAAGTTTCTTCTTCTGCGACCTGATTAGGTGTGTGTTACTGGCTATAGTTTTAATATACAACGTTATGTGAACGTATTTTATGGTTATTCGACACCAGGATGAGTATAGAAATATGATGGAAAATGCCTTTGTTTCTGTGCTGACAGCGAGTTACTTCAGACTGTCATGTTTACTATGAATTTGCGATTAAGATGCGTGACACAAGCACATGTTGGTCAGAGCAGCATAAATGCGATTAAGGTGTTTACATGCCTTCTTATTGCGATTAAAACCGGCGTACGCCACATGTGTTACTTCGATTATGTTTACAATTATGAGCTTAATTGCATTATTTAGATCAAATATTGCTTTTACATGAGGTAAAGTGTAATCGCAATATTGCCAAAATCCTTGTAACCAAACAGTTCTTAGCCACCACTGACTACCATGGTAGGAAAAAGATTTTTGTAAAAAGATATTTTGAAGAATGTAGGAAAACACTTTTTGTCATTTTTCCAACTATGGTAGTCAATGGTGGCCAAGAACTGTTTAGTTACAAGCATTCTTCCAAATATCTTTCTCTGTGTTCATGAGAACAAAGAAATGGTAAATGATGACAGAATATTTTTTTTTTAAAACAGCCACCAGAAATAATAATTTCTTTTTTGCATAATTTAACATTTCGGATGCATCCAGACCACATGACCCTTCATCTTCATATTCTGACAACTCCACCATAGTACAAAATACAGAGTTCCCATATTCTCATCTGAAATCACAGATGTCCTCGAACAACACAAATGTTGTTTGGAAATGTAATCCCATTGTGCATATTTTTGTGTGTGGGGGTGTGAATGGTTGACTGTGTAATCAAATAGTTGTGCACACAACAATAAAAAACATGAATGCAGTGGAGCCATATCTTTAAATTAGATCACATTAGAACACATGAAAATGCAAACACTTGCGCACACGCACAACAATCTAATCTTCTGAAAATACTGGCCTGAACAAGCATTGTTTACATTATTGCTGTTTGCTCACAGCAAAAAACAGAAAAGATATATTTACAGAGAGAGATGAGCTTAGAAATAAGAAGGTATCCTTGCTCGGGACACTCTCGGGAGATATTCAAATGCTGATAATGGAAAGCGTTAGACGTGTGTTTAAGAAGATATCCAATACGCCACAGGACACAGAGATAAAAACAGAAGAGATCACTGACCCTGCTCAGATCTTGCGTGAGTTCTTCTCGAGAGGAACTTGTGTTGTGCCGTGGAAGCGTTCTGTGCTGCAGCTGGGGCGAGAGGAGCTGTAAGCTGCTGGCACGCGTCGGCACGCCCTGCCCGACCACCAAGCCCACCTCCTGTCCGTGCGGCCGGTGTCGCTCTCTCCTAACGTACATGGAGTGGCGGTGAGGTCGCTGCTGTGAGGAGAACGGACTAGTGTAACCCAGACCGTAAGGGTAGGACTCGTGCGGGGACGGGAGATTGTGAGAGTGCCCGCCCCCTGCTCCCGCGGCCCTGCTCGGGTCGAGCGTGTCGGACACCTTCGGTTCATCCGGTGTTTTTTTGCGTCCCGAAGAACGGCGAGAGTCAAGCGTGCCTCCCTCCAGCCGCGGATTCCCCCGTCCACTGGGGCTGTGACCTTGGCGCTCCGTCCCAGCGTGTCGCTCCGCTCTGGGGCTGCCGGGAGCCGCATTTAGATCCAGGCAGCTTGATGGGAAATACCTGGAACCTGAGCCCGACCCGGCCATGGGGTCGTCCGGGTGGAGCCGCGTCTCCGAGAGATTCCCCACAGACTTTGCGTCATTCAGCGCCCCGTGGCTTTTGGACAGGCTGAGGAACGAGGAGGAGCTTTTGGAGGAGGATGTGGAAGGCATGGATCCGTGTGAAGATTCCATGTAGTTATGGCGACTGTGCTTGTCCCCGGACTGGAGCGTGCTGGTTTTTCCTTCTAAGAAGGATGAGTGCCGTCCTGGTTTGGAGGACTTGAGGTACTTTGCACCGGATGTGTCTGCTCCTGCCGTAGCACCTCCAGCTTTAGACCCCAGGTTAAAATCAAACTCGGTTTTTCCTTTATTGTCTTTGGGGCTGAGGAGGTGGGGAAGGTTGTTGTTGGCCAGGTCTTTGCTGCTGGAGGCAGAGCGGCTCAGGGTCTGGGCCTGGTAGCTCTTGGGGTGTAAAGTGGGGCTCAGGGTGGAAGAAGTTGGCATGTTGCTGCCGTTTAGGAAGCTGTCGGTACTCCGGTGGAGGTCTTCATGGCGCGGTAGAGACGAGCAGTCCTTACTGTTAGCTCGCCGATGACTTGAACTCTTGCTATGACTTCTGCAGAGGAACACACCAATGAAATACACTTTTATGTGGAATGTGTCATATTGATGTAATTTACATTATTAAACTCATGTAAATGTAAGTGTGATAAGTAACCTGAAATTTTATGTTTTGAACAGAGATGGCGAAAGAGAGGCAAAATCTACAGATTGCAGATTAAAAGGGATAATTCACCCCAAAATGAAAATTCTGTCATCATTTACTCACCCTCTTGTTTTAAACCTCTGTGACTTTTCTTTCTTCTCCAGAACACAAAAGAAGATATTTTGAAGAATGTTGGTAATGGAAAACTGTTGGTCCCCATTGACTTGCATTGGTTTTGTGTCCACACAATAGAAGTCAACGGGGACCAACATTCTTCAAAATATCTTCTTTTGTGTTCTGCATCATAAAGATAGTCATACAGGTTTGAAACAAGAGGGTAAATAAATGATGACAGAATTTTCATTTTGGGTCAACTGTCCCTTTAAGTGTGTTGAAGAATTGCTGACCGGCTGGGGATAGTGTTGTCTCCATGGTAGGGTTTTCTCTTTGAGGAACGAGGTGGGGTGGGCGAGAGCGGCGCTGGTCGCTCCGGACCCCTCAAACACTGAAACACGGGGTGGTTCAGACACTGCTCCGTCAGAAAGCGCTCGGTCGGGTTCAGGCACAGCAGGTTCTGACATGGTAAAAAGAAGAGGAAAGTCATGGAACAATAAAACTCAGATTCTGTCGTTTTTTTTAAATAGATCAACACCAAATATATCACAACTGTTTGGGTAAGAGAGGAATTTGTACACTGATGAATGTTGCAAATTGCTTTACCTTCATTAAATCCAACATTAGTCCGTTGATAATACCCAGGTACCTCCGCTCCAGTGTCTGAGGGTGACTTACAGAAGGGAACTGTCACAAACACACAACAATAGCATTGTTGATGCGAAATCTGACACACTAAAAAACAATACTGTAGACGTACTGTATGTGTCGTCTAAGGACACATTTTTCAAAATAAAAACAAAAATATTGTCTAAAATAGTGAATTAATTACACTGATTTAATAATACTTTTCAAATGTATCGTCAACTTTTCTCTCAGCTTGTCTGCCATATTGGATTCATTTATTTTGCTAAACCAATTGCAACGCATTCTGGGATTTTTGCTGAATTTGACTAAAAGATGGTATCTCAAGAATAATCTTTGCCGCGAGTGCACACCTATGACACGTGTGTGAATATTTTGTGCTGCGATCGGCCCCGTCAAGACAGCCAGTTGTGTTTCACACTGGCACATAGCGATACATGAGTCATAGCCAGTCACTTATTCAGAATACTGGGATTGATGCCACAGGAATAGAGGGAAGCGAAGAGGCGAGGACAGGCGAGCACACGAAAGAACATGACAGTAAAGCGCAAATAAGACGCATTCTCACTCTTAGTCCGGCGAAACGAGGGTTGCTGTAGAACAGCTTCATCTGTTCTGGTGGTAAGGGACCCAACACCTTCTGAATGGTGAAGAGCTGGTCGATTTCACTTTCGCCCGGAAACAGGGGCTGCCCATCACTCAGTTCTCCCAAAATACACCCCACTGACCACATGTCCACCGCCTTCCCATATGGAGCCCTGTAAGAGCCAAGCCAAAACAAATATAAGTCAAGCTTTGATTCCTTTACTGGAGTTTTCTATTTTTGTAAACACAAAAATGAAAATTCTGTCATTATTTACTTACCCTCATGTCATTTCAAACCTGTATGACTTTCTTCCGAAGAACACAAAAGAAGATATTTTGAAGAAGATTGAAAGCTGAACAGCAGCAGCACCCATTCACTTCTAATGGGTGCCAGTAACCAACATTCTTCAAAATATCTTTTGTGTTCTGCAGAAGAAAGAAAGTTATACAGATTTGAAATGACAAAACGGGAGTAAATGTTTTTGTGTTTTCAAAGTCTAAATATGTCAGAAAGTTTGTTTTTTGTTAATTTAGTTCATTCATTTGATCCATAAGAAATTTTAAGTAAGAACATTTAAAAGTGCAAAATAATAAGCAGCACAGCAGCTCTACAGTAAATACATTTTTGTACGGACAGCAAAGACATAAGAAAAAAACTGTATAGAAATAAGGGAGTAAAAGAAAATAGGAAGATTATGAAATATAACATACTGTTGCTTTATACATTAATACATTACATACATTAAGAGATTAGTGTTACTAATTGCGTACGAACAGAGAGAGAGAGAGAGAGAGAGAGAGAGAGAGAGAGAGAGAGAGAGAGAGAGAGAGAGAGAGAGAGAGAGAGAGAGAGAGAGAGAGAGAGAGAGAGAGAGAGAGAGAGAGAGAGAGAGAGAGAGAGAGAGAGAGAGAGAGAGACATAACACTGAGACACAAATCTTTGCACCAACACACAGCAAGAGGGAGGAGAGAATATTTGTGTGGGTGGAATTTAAATGGTGAGACTTTCAAAAAATCTTCCACTGCATTCATCTACTAGAAAATAACGCTTCAATGGCGACAAGGACAAACCGCCGTGCACCACACACACACACACACACACACACACACACACACATGATGTCACATCTAATGGATATATCAAATCAACATTTCTGTAAAGGAAATTAGTTTCATGCTTCCTTGTAACTTTACAGATCTGATGCTATGTTACAGTTATTGTCAAGAACAAACTATGTTAGGCCAGAACAGGAAGTACACAGAAAGTCTGAGGATGTCGGTACTCACCCCAGAAGCAGTTCAGGTGAGCGATACCACCTGGTTGCCACGTATTCAGTGTAGTTAGCATCACTGCCTTCAGAGAGGTTACGCGCAAAGCCTGGAGGTGAAGAGGCGGGGTGGAGAAGCGAAAAAGTAAAGAGGATGAGAACGATACAGGAAAAAGAGGTATTTGTCATGAGCAATGCTGTGCATGACATTCAGAGTTCTTAATTAATCTTGCCATGTTGTTCCCTCTAAAAATAAAAGTCTTTGAGAGAAGCCTGCGGAGTGAGTCATGCCCGATTCCTGTGCCATTCGGTGTTGAGGCAAAATTGAACCCTGAGTGAATATACATACATACAAAATATATGGCCTCATAGTTTTACCAAACTACCAATACAGCTAAAGCGTTTCCTTTTGAGTGATAATATCAGACATTTAAGTCTTTAAAATATCTCTCACAACTTTAAACAACCCCATATATTTGCATTACAGCCGTTCAGGCCCTCAAACGATTGCCTACTGCATGAGTAGATGAAATCAGTTTATTTCCCATATGCTCAAATTAAAATCTGTTATTTTCTGTTTTCAGACGTCACTGCGGAGCTCGAGGAGTCTAAGCAGCATTCAGCGAGAGAGATCAGTGTGAATATGGGGGTGGCTGATCCGGAATCAGAGTCTCTGCTCACCAAAATCACACAGCTTTAAGACATCATTGGAGCTGATGAGCAGGTTTTCAGGCTTGATGTCTGAAAATTAGATCAAAAGGAAATAGAGATTTTCTTATTGAACTTGTGTTTTAATGTAACGTAAAAATAGAAAGCAAAGACGTCTCGGATGTTTTCTTATGTGACCTCATATGATCTGTTACAACATGAAAATATATGCACCATTTTTCACACCTTAGCATGCAGTTGGTGGAAAAAGGAAAATAATAGATATGTCATTAGACAAGCAATTAATCCTAAAGCTTTTAACCTTAAAAATCAATTTATGAGAAGTGACACTCCCTCTTAAAGGAACAGTTCACCCAAAAATAAAAAATCTGTCATCATCACCCTGAAGATGTTTCAAATACATTTATTTTTGTTCTGATGAACACAAATAAAGATATTTGCAAGAATGAACAGTTCTTGGCCACCATTGACTACCAATTACAATGGTAGTAATTGTGCCCCAGAATTGTTTGCTTCAAAATATCTTTTGTGTAAAAATGTTCCTACTATGGTAGTCAATAGTGGCCAAAACGTTTTGGTTATAAGCATTCTTCCAAATATCTTTCTCTGTGTTCATCAGGACAAAAAAAAAAAACAGATTTAGAACAACTTGAGGGTAAGTAAATGAAGACAGAGTTTTTATTTTTGGGTGAACTTTTCCTTTAAATGAGCGATTTTGGCCTGGCTTGACCTTTTCCACTATATCCAACATTTAAAATAATATGACAATGTCATAATTAATCTTATTATGTTTTAATAGTTTACATTTTACACTCGCAATTTATTTACTCCTACCTCTTTTTAAATCAATGTCTAATCATAATATTCATAATGTTCATTTTATGCATTAAAAACAAACAAAAACACGCTTTCTATGGCTGCTTTATACAACATGTGATGGTCTTACCCCTGTGAACAATCTCATTTTTGTGACACCAGTGAATAGCTTTGATCAGCTGAAAGATGTAGCTTCGTACTTTATCGGGTAGTGCACCATTGGGCAACTCCTCCAACAGCTCAAGCATATTCTGAAATATACACCAAAACAATCTGAAACACAAGACTACATCACACTTTTCTACATGGGGCCTTTCCTAAAACAAACAAAAACATAAAAACCATAAGCAATGAATTTGACTAAATTATGACTAAAGACCACATGACTGAGGCAGAGCCTTGTAGGCAAAACATTTTTTCTTCACCAAAAAAGTATCAACTTTAATGTTTTAAATTCTTTGTCCTCTCTAGGGACTGAGGCATGTCTAATAGTGCAAATTGACAATCTATTTCCTAAGGGCACAACCCTAAATAATCTTTCGTTTTGGCTACACAAACATAACTTCCGTGCAGTGAAGAAAACACTAGCTTGCCCTCCGGGTGTGACGTCATGTTAAAACTATCAATTGGACATAAAAGTAGAGATGTTTTGAGCTGACCTTCTCCACATATTCAAACACTAGATAGAGTTTTCCCCGTCGACGGAAAGCCTCTTTCAGTTCTACGATGTTGTCCTGCTTCAGCGTCCGGAGCATCTTGAGCTCTCGTAACGTCGTTTCTTTGACCTCCTCATTCTCTACGGGAAAACACAGCAGGTTCGGGAAAAGATTAAGAAGTTGCTTGTGTCTTCTGGTTAGAGAACTGACAACATTTTTAAATAGGATCTTATTTGTGTCACAATGTGTGTAACAGATAACAACCCAAACAGATCCTTACGTTAAATCATGCAAATTATTATCCGCGTCATGGTAACCGTAACTATTATGCAGCTCACTTCAAAGCCTCCAAACAGCAAATTGCACGGACGAAAAAACAAGCATTCGGTTCAGTCTAGCGGTCTTTTACCTTCGCTGTCCTTGAACTTCTTAATAGCCACAAGCTCTTTTGTCTCCTGCAAAACAGATATGCAAATTAGTTGAAGCTTTTTCTCAAACACAAGCTTTATTAGCAGGCTGTTAATGGACTCGGTAAAAAAGCATGTAAAACAGACAGCTGAAAGTCACACACTTAAACCTTAGAAGAACCTAAGGAAGCCTATGATGCTTCAACTCAACAACATAAAACTACAGCCTGTTGTGTTAAAAATGTCACAAAGGGCTATTATTCATGACAAAACTTTGACAATACTTCTGCTAAGTAAAATTTTTCAATATACAGTTTATATTTTCAAGTACTATGTCAAATTGTAGGTGAAAGTATTAAATTTAGATAAATAATTTAGTTACAATTTAGATACTGTATGTGTTTAGACCTTGTGGTGCAGAAATGTTCACCCACTTTCAGTCCTTCTCATCTGTGGTGTTGGGTGAAGCATTTTTTGCTTATCTTTGTCATTCAGAACTCTCATTTTGCACAACACCACTTACAGTGAAAGTGGGAAAGGGGATTCATCATGCTAGCTGCGACACTCAAAAATAACAGGCAATATTACAAGACCATGGTGGATAAATACATGGATGATGATTCTTCTGTTTTTGCGTAGCCTGTCTTTATCAGTATATTGTAGTATAAGCATTTGGCAATATGTTTTGGAGATTGTATTATAGTAAAGATGTTGTGCAAACAAAAACATTTTAATATAGTTCACCCAGAGGTAAAAATTCTGTCAATATGTACTCACCCTCTTGTCATTTAAAACCTGTATGACTTTCTATTCTCTGCATAATACAAAAGAAGATAGTTTGAAAAATGTTGGTAACCGAACAATGGCATTTACTCCTATGGACACAAAACCAATGCAAGTTAAAGTGTACCTCCGTTGTTTGGTTACCAGCATTCTTCAAAATATCTTCTTTTGTATGCTGCAGATGGAGGTCATAGAGGTTTCATTTATGGGTGAACTATCCCTTTTAAAGTCGGAAATTTTCTAATTTTATGGCCCATTCACTAAGAATGATAACTATAAAGATAATGGATGAAAACATTGTATATTATTTATTTTATCATTCATCAGCTAAACTCGGAGCATGATCCAAGCGATAATTGTGATGTAGATGCCACTATTCGTTTTAGGACTATTGCCCTTATTGCCCTTGGTATCAACAGGCCTCAAGTCTTTACTAATTTGAATGTGATGTACACACAGATTAAACCACACCACCACCCTCTGACTAAAACATGTGTTTGCTAACATTTGGACCGAATCCATGCTACGCCCCAGCTCTCAAGATTTAAGTAGACTGCTGAGAGAAGCAGCTGCAATTAAAATGAAAGAAAATCCCAACTTAAACTCCCACAACAGGGCTGGATCCAGGCGCCAGCTCCACCTGACGCCTCCAGTGCGGCACCGAGTGCCTTGAAGGTTTCCTCATGCTTCTCCTCCATAGCGGACCCACTAGTCATTTTCACTTCAAGCATAACTTATCATTAACAAATATGAATCGTGATCAGGCACAGCAAGCACACGGGACTGGATCAGGAAGTGGTTTCCCCATACGGAGTTACGAGGGCCCTTGCATAGGGTACTTGCAAAGAGTCACAGACGTTTTAATTAGACTGCACTGTCAAGGTTTGATATGCTTTTATTATAAAGGACTGGGTCACTCAGACCATTGCTATTGCATTTAATATTAAAATGTTTTTGTGAGCATAATGCAAAACATGTAGCTATGGCTACAGTATCATTTCGAGCTGTTATTGCAAATGTAAAATCTAACTCTTTTTTTCTTTAAAATAAGTAATTTTTGTGATAAGACTATTGACAGGGCAAGTACAAATCTGAGTCACAAGCACAACCTGGTCAGCAAAACCAAAATCCTTTTTGTTAAGTCCTGACATGTATTGCAACACATAAAACGGCGCAATACTAGACTGCAAAAATTATGACACAAATATTTTTAGTTTCTTCACGTACTTGAAGAACACGTCTGTCTCTCAGGATATATATAGAGGGTGAATGAGTCACGGACAATGGATCGTTGATCTGAAATGTCTTTATGGAGAAACTGAGACTTTTACATCTTCAAAACCCGCCACCACACACGCTGTATCCTCATCTCACATTTCTAATAACCATGGAGACCAACCAATAACTCTATTTACCAAGTGCAAATATAATAAAAATATGTATAGACGAAATAACCTGATATTACAGACAACAACATTTCTGATCTTTGGTAAACGGAGGTAACTCAATCTTCATCTTAGTTGTTTCCGTTTTGGATTACAGCACGTTAATGTATAGGTCAGGTGTACTTGTGAGTGACAGGCTGTTGATGCGAAACATAAGGACCACTAAAGGGCCAATGGGGATAGTCAATATATCATTACATTCACTCACAGGGGGAGTGAGCCTGTGTTGATGGCTTTTAGTCTATCACGTTACCATGTCCACATAGTGGGATTACAAACAAAAAGCCTAAGTCAGTCAAATATATTTTATTTTTTATTTTCAATATGAGAAATCAATAGTTTAACCAAACGGCTGATGCTGGTGTGAATAAATCAAATGCACTTGCACATGTAGCTAAAGCAGTAAATAGGCTTAAACATGTAGGAAGCCAACCTGTAGTATTGCTTACTTTAATAATGATCTTGGCATCTGTAGTTAACAACTACTTTGTTAAAAAACAGCATGGATCTAATTTCATATTGCTACATTGCATATGCAACTTTAATTGTCCATGCTGCTAAGACAGGAAACAAAACATCTCATGCCAAGCTGGGTTCCTGAGCTGGCAAAATGACACTGTTTTGATAAAGAACTTGTGAACTTGAACCCCTTGTGCCTCAAGCAGAAATAGAGTAGTTCACAGCTAAATTTGTTATCATCTGCATTCAAGAGATCTCTATTATAGTCATCTCTATTAAATTCTCTTACGTTTGCGAGCGTCTATTTGAAAGAACTCGATCTAGGACAGTTTTTTGCGGTAATGATAAAAAACGAAACATGAAAAAGGGAGAAGAATAAGATTGGCTGTCAAAGTGCTTAAAATCTGCATAAAATCATATTCCCAACCCATTTTATTCTGGTGTAACATATTTAATATTGATGCAGGGCATTTAAAGAATAAAAAGGATTAAAAGCCTTTATCTACTGAGAATTACCTGGAATTACCTTGATCATCTTAATCTGCTATTTTATATTGCCATTACCTTTATTACATTAATAACTGACATTAAACTATTGTTATTAATTATGGCAAATATATAAAAAATGTGTACAACAGAAATGTATAAAAATGCCTAATAATAACAACAGCTTTTAGAAAATTAGTTACTAACCAGGGCGATATCATGGAAATAGAACTGCAATAATATAAAAAATATGCACACAATAAGACCTGGAAACTATATGTGACCCACTCTGTGAAAACCAGAAAAATAACATTTTGAGATAACAACCATCAAGTTTGATTTCAACCATTAATATCACTATGATTTCAATCTTTGACATGGCCCTACTCAGTCAATATTAAAGATATCAAGGTTATATTTTCACAGAATGTTCTTTACATTACTGTACATTATGATGATCTTATGCAAAAAATGGTGAATCACAAAACTGGTCACATATTAATAAACTAAAACGTAAATTTTGTTTTTTATGTTGGCTTTAGAAAATATCTAAAAGAAATTCCATGAAATACACAGAGGAGGAAACAGTCTTAGGCTACCCATAGAAATACCCCAAATAAACAAATAATGCTAAAAGGCCATATCTCAAACTAAAAAACAAAACAGCAATAACTCGAGGTGATTTATTCTTAAAGCTGATTCAGCTTTTTTCAATTGTCGTTGGCACAAATATTAAAAAGCTTCACAATCCTAAATGGTTGTGTAAGCTTAAAAAGTGGGCAGCACTACATGTTGTCTTCCTCAAGGTCTATACATAACATATTGACTGTGTTTTCATCGACTACAAAGCTATTGTTCCATTACCAACACAGACATGTTTACATTAGACACATGGCGGAAAAAGGCTTAGCCTTGAGAGCCACACGATGACATAAGTGCTAAATAATATCATTATAAGTTCGAGGTGCCACTGGATCAAAAGCACCATTTGTGCTCACAAAATAACATGAGCACTCAAGTGAAAACAGCAAAAGCCATTTCATTTATAACACCATGCGCTGATTTGTTGGACGCGGATTAAGCCAGGTAAGACACTAAAAAAAGATGAATTAATCACTGCTCACAATGTCATTTGTTCGTGCAAATCTGGTCCTTTAATGTCCGTATTTTGGATCTGCATTCACTTTAGTTGCAGCCTTTTCTGTTTGTCAATATGGATCTTACACCCCAAAAGAATAACATTTACATTTTAGATTAGTTGCTGTCCCTGTCATCATTTTCAGTACGCTCGAGTATAATAAAACAATTCAAGCAGCATGTTTGAAATACAAACCCCTCTACAACTATCCTTCTTAATAAAACACGCCCTATCTCTCCATCTTTTCAATTCTGTCACACACAATCTCGGTGCCTTGCACAGTCATCTTAACATGGCCCTCCACAGCCAGCGTTCCCACTCAAGGTGACCTATTTAATGCAATGCACACTCACGTCCCCACTTCCTTCTCTGTCCTCAATTCAGCTTATACGATATAATAATAAATATTCCTCTCCTCCAACATTACAGGCCTTTAAATTCAGATATCGCCATCACTTACAGAACCACAAAGGACTGAAGACTATATAAAGCACCCTTATACAGCTTCCCACTGGCAGCAGAAAGTCATTTAGCGCATCTTAAGAAATGAGATGTTCAGATGCTAATCAGTGTGGGTGTGAAATCACATTGATGACAAATAAATAAATTGCTGCTTCTAACATCTTACTTTTTTCTCCGCTTTTTATGATTACGTAATTTTACGAAATATAGCATTAAAGTGACCATTCCACTGCATAAACAATTTGGAGGCCTAATGGAGACGTATGGTTTAGTCTCTTTCTTCTTAGACTTTTCATGACCATACAAATCTTAAATTGTGCTTGGATTTCCCAAATGCTGTCATCACGTCACAGATGTCTATAAACTTAAACATATCTCCTAATAATTAATTCAGACTACAATATTCCGATGGTTTTACCTAGTGGGCTTGACCAGCTAAAACACCTCTAAAACCAGTCTGCTAGGGTTGTCATGATAATTTGTCTTCTAAATTACTTGAGAACTGGGTTAAAGGGATAGTTCGCCCAAATTGAAAATTCTATCATCATTTACTCAGCCTCTTGTCATTTTAAACCTGTATGACATTTTATTTTCTGCAAAACACAAAATAATATATTTAGAAAAATGTTGATAAACAAAACGTTGGTCAATAGTCAATACGGACCTATGGTTTACAACATTCTTCAAAATATCCTCTTTTGTGTTCTGCAAAAGAAGAAAAGCCAAACAAGTTTGAAATTACATCAGGGTGAAGAAATTATGACAGAATTTTCATTTTGGGTGAACTATCCCTTTAAGACTGCTGAGCAACAAAAGAGCATCAAGGAAAATATGTAAGAATACACAACTGACAAGCATATTATTCTTGTATTGTATATTTATATACTACAAGAGACATAACAGAATCCAAACCGAAGAAAATAACGCATCTCGGTGTGTTTGGACACACACAATAGGGCTTTCATGGCCCCTGCTTTCTGGGATAACATCACTCGGGCAGACTTGAGAGGAACAATAGACATTCCAATGCCAATAGTTAGAAACAAGAGCCTACTCACTGTAAAACAAAGAGCTGAGCTTTAAAAAGATTTGGTTTACAAAGATAAGTACATAACTATAAGACAAAATATGCTTAACACATACTAACGACTAACCGTATAAAATATGAATGAGCAGGAATGCATAAAATATTAAAACTAACAAGTTTGTTTGTCTCTCTGTTCGTGCACATGCCCGCATAAATGTATGACAGCCTAATCCATGCTGTAATAAAATTCATCACAAAATAACATCCATCTCTCCAGTCCATCTACGAACAATGTGTAATCCGACAAACTCGTAAGAAGGCTCTGACACCAATCACATTCTTCATTATGAGGTTTTGGCTAATACATTTTGGTAGAAGATTCAGATTTTCAATCATTTATTTGCAACTACGCCTAGTAAGATCTCAAACACTATGTGTAATCTTCATTAAGGTTGTAGGAACCTGTACATCTATGTTTTTGTACTGTATGGAGGTATTGAATTAGTATGCAGACTGTACAGTATTAAATCTTACCGGATGATACAAGACAACCGTTAAACACATGAGCGTTGTTGAATATGTAAATAGGGTGTTTCTGGATTCAATCAATGTTGATCTAACAGAGCTTATAAGTATTTCAAGTAAAGGTTTTAAATAAAATACATGCAATTGAAAACCATAACTATAGAATGCTGCAGAAACCAACTAAATTTCCTTTGATCGTCTATATACTACACTAAAAGCATATACAACACAAAAACATAAACCAGTTTCATAATGATGAATGATGGCAGAACATTATGTTTTTTTTCTGTGCTTTTGTAACATTATATAAGCTTCCATGGCCAGAGTCAGTATTTGTTATACAAAAATGTTTACAAATACAAATACTGAGATGTTTAACATTAAGAATCTAAGACCGAATTTGATTTTACTAGGTTAAAAAACAGTATAGACAGAATAAAAATTTCACAAGGGCAAAAGAGGGAGAAGAATTAAAGTCCAGTAGAATAAAACATTGTTTTTAATAGGGTATGTATGTACACGAGACATGAGACCAACAGTAGAAACATTTTCTCTTGATATCTGCTAAAATTTTGAATGCAAGACACAAGAAAAAAGTGCTGACTGACCATTTACTAAAAGTAAAAGCACAGTTCTGTGTTTTGGCACATGGAGAAGTAAATTTGCTGCTGAATTTATGTCTCATTATCATAACAATCATGCATGGAAACCTGAAACGGAACACTGCAATAATGCATTAAAATATGATTATATATAATATATTCCTTTGTGTCATCCAATTACTGTCATTTCAAAATAAGCTTATTTCTTTACCTTGTCTCATGTCAAAATCAATAAAGATTTTAAACACACAGGAGATATCGAAGGACATTGGTTAAGAGAAAGTACTACGTCAGCGTTTAAAGAAACTTTCTGACCTTGATTTTGCCCCCGTGCGTTGCTTCTAAAAAGATCTATGTACTGTAATTACATGTATCTCTACAGATACGAGAAAACATGATATTCTTGCTATCACAGTGAACTGTGTGCGTTGAGGTCAGAGAAATCTAAGGTGTAATGAGCCCTAACCATTATGTAGCATTGTACTGTCATTCATCATCCAAACAGGCACCCAGCCACACCGCTGCTGCCTGCCCAGGCATGAAGACACATCCTGGGCATGCAACCATGACTCAAATACCAATAGTGTTGAGGACACATAAAACCGGGACTATTGAAAATAACAAGCAGGCGGTTTTAATAATGTAAAAAATATCAAGTGTTTTATCTCAGATCCAATGTATTTTGTGTATTGAACAGTGTAACAATACCATGGGTAAAATAGTTCGAGCGGGCAGGCATATGCAGCGTACACAAGCTGTATTATTAACACAATAGAAGAATGCACTACACTTTCAAACGGCACATCAGCAATTTCCTTTTGAAAAACATTCATATTTACCTTATTGTGCGTTAGTCTAGCAATGTTCAACTGTCTGAAAATGCCTCCCAAACAACGAAGGGAATCTGCCAACTAGGCCACAAGCAATACATTTGAAGAAGCCCACAATTTTAACAGAACCAGTTGCTAGGGAACCATGCCATATTACAATTGAAAATATATTTCTAAATATCACAACAAATGTAACGTTTAAGGAGTTTTTACAATGTGTTGTGCAACGCTTACAAGATACAGCCGCAAGGCTCATAAAACGTAAGTCTGTAAAGCAGTTTGTCTTAGGGGTAAAATATTAGCTAGCTGCAATATTACGCATTACGACGTTTTTCACATATACACTAAAGCTGTGCAATTAAACATATACTACACATATTTAAACATATACACCCAACTATGGTCAATTCTACTTGTTGATCAACAGACTACAACAACATACATTACCTTGTGTCTGCATTTCAGGACCACCCCATAGGCTCCTTTTGAGAGAGAAAAGGTTTCGTAAATATATTTAGCTTACACCAGAGGCTTCATCTTATAGACATACCAACTGTTCACAAATCATCACCAGTGCATTACATGTGGAAAACAAATTAACGAATGTTATTAGCAGAAGATGCACTCACCCTCTCCTACAATCCCAAGGACCTCAAATTTATTCATCACATTACCGATGTAAGGAATCTTCATCAAGTCAAAAGATGGCGAGATGGTGCGTGTCTGGGCCGAGGAGAGAGGAAGGCCGAAGGATGGGACTGAAATCTGTGCTTGAACGGGTCATTGCAGCAAAATTCCGCTCCCGGTTGGTCATAATCCACACACTCTGACACACATTCCTGCACACGAATACACTATGCACAGACACACGCACGCTCAGTCACCTAAAGATGAAGAGCAAAACAGAGGCAGAGAGTTTGAATGCATTCTGCAGCATTAAATAGTTGCATATCTAATGTATATTTCACATGCTTGCATCAAATGATTATTTTAATGAGACACACGTACGACTGTCGTGGTTTGTTTTGGCTGAAGCAATAATACTATAAAGAGAGTTCCTCGACACTGAATACCATCGCAATTCACATATGTAGTTTCACGAGCTTGAGAATTACAGGTGGGTGCGCTCAGAGCGAACGTCAGTGATGTAATATGATGAAAACGCACATGCTCATGCATTGAATAACTGTCACCTCGGATGTGCGACGGGTATCCAGCTGCCTCATTTGTGACCCGTTGCTTTCACGTGAGACATTATTCCATATGCGTTACGCAGGTCACGTCGTGATACCCAAAGCTCATTGTATACGTTTGTGCAATTGTGCATAACGGGACGCGCATGTCTGCATTTGATGTGTTGTGCGGTATGTGCGTGCGTGTGCGCGCACGCTGGAAACAGTCGTAGGTGGATAAAAGTTCTATCATTATTTTAAGCATCATATCCATCTAAGCATAGCCAAAGCTTGTGTCACAGCATCAAGAAATGACTGATAGCCCACACCATTCACACCCACTCTTAAATGAACAGTAAAAACGCGGCGGTGCGGTAAAAAAAAAAAAAATCACAATTGATGTATATATTGCCCAGCCACCGCAAAGACAAAACGTATACAACCGCGACCGCAAAGGTGCGTGACTTAAACGCATCGATAACAGGTGACTTCAGTCTCCTGTTGTGTGTGGGCAGGGGACGCGGGAGGTGTGTGTGCGTGCGTGCGCGGCAACGCTGTAAAAAGCCCAACACATCGGTCAACGAACGCGAAAGCGCTTTGACATGACTGTACATTTACAGAAAAGCGTCAACCACAATACTCACTTATGTCCGAGACAACGATGCGCAAACTCTCCTCTCTCCGCATCGCCAAGTAACGATGTTTTCATTTTCACCTGCAGTGGTAACCCATCATCGCAGCTGCAACAGTATCCACCTTCATTCTGAGCCATTGACAACCTAACAACGCGATCAGACGGCGAAATTACACATCGCACTACCGCGAAGGCTTTACTCATGAATATTAATCAAGTCACGCTGACGTTGCCTGGTTACCTTTACGGTGCGTCCTATCGCTTAACCTAATTAATATTAATAAGCCAGTGCTTTCGCGGTAGTATGATTCGTAATTTCGCTGTCAACCGAAGAGACACTAAACTGAGTGACGGGCTATTTACCAATAGCATCCGAATACAGACCCCGAAGTCCGGCACCAAACCCCACTGTGGCCAATCACGATAAAGAAACCCTCAGAATGCTCCATATGGGGCGGAGCAGCTGCGACTGGGTTCGGTTGAGCAAGGACGTCTTATATTTTATACACGCATACGTCCAAATGGATGTGCTTGTTTGGCACAGGTTTGCAGACGAAATGTTGAATGTTATATATTCGGTTCATTTATTACATATTCTATTCGTGATCATAATCTCAAAACTATTTTTTGGTTTGATTTCATCACAGGTTGTTCAAAAGCATCAAATAAATATACAATAAAACCCAAAACGCTTTTTGTGAGCAAAGCGCGTTTTAGTCCATGGATGATCAACTGCAGCCTCTTGCGACCAGCAGTGGTATAACACAATGAAGGCATGTTAAAGGGACAGTTTACCCAAAAATGTAAATTCTGTCATCATTTAGACAGATCTCAGGCCCCCATTGACTATCAATATGACTATCAACTATATCCCCCCCCAATGGCAGTAAATGGGGGGTGAGATCTGTTTGGTTACTGACATTCTTACAAATATCTTCCTTTGTGTTTTGCAGAACAAAGAAATGTATACAGGTTTGATGACAAGAGGATGAGTAAATGTTGATTTTTCATTTGTGGGTAAACTATCACTTCAAGTACATTCAGTTTTAAGTGGAATGTGCCACTAAAATTGTACAGTATAGCTTAAATATGCAGTTAGTAATGTCTGTGCATGGTAGCAGTATGTACAGTTACTGAAATTACGATTGGTTTATTTCGGTTAACTGATAATTACATTCACAATATTCCAGCAATTTATGCTTAACTATAAAAATAATGGTAAAGTTTATAATTGATAATATTCTGAAAAACGTTATTCTTGATGATGTATGCAGCCTACAAATGCGACCTCTGAAGGATGCAGCCTTGTCATATACTGTGTAACAGTAATGATCCACCTTTTTTTGTGTATGTTCTCATAGTGGTGTTTATTAATATTAATACCCCTATGTATATAGTTGTTTTTAATATTTAATTTAAATGTATTTTATATTGTTGTTGATATAATTTCTTAGATGCGTTTTAGCATTAAAAAAATAATAAAAGAATCAAAATTATTTCATTATACATGCAACAACAACTTCTACTGTTTCATTATGACGGTCTACACTACCCACATATTTTATAATGGTCCATTTTTTCAGATCAACATAAATTTATGGTCAGAAGGTAAAATAAGTTGACAACTTTGCAGTCGATAATATTGTAACATTTATGACTATGAAATTAAGATTCGCTAAATATTGTTTTATATGCATATTGAAAATGTGTGTATACTTCTCAAATTCTTAAAAAGGTAAAGTAAGAGTTTTGACGGTGAGATTAGACTGATTTATTATGTGTTTAATTCAATGCTCTGGACATAACGCAGAAATACAAAGATAAGCAAATAGTGAAATGCTAGTATATTTTCATTACAGGATCTTTAAATATATTAATGCCATTAAAAAGCATCAACTATTTTACTAAAGATTCTTTCTTCATAAAGTCATACTAATAGACTGATCTGAACCCTTAGAGCTGAAACAGAATAAGTAATATACATTTTCCCTAAGCTTTTGTATAACAAAATTTTAGCCTTGTTAATTCGAAAACAAATCATGATCAGAAAAGCTTTCCATACAATAGACAAACTACATTTTAAACTTCTCATGTTTTTCAACTGGTTTCTGAATCTCTCTTCACAGTCATTTCTGGAAACAGAGAAACTCCAGTTTTTCCTCACATGATCTGGGCTCCCACTTCCCGCTTGATACAGCGAGAGCACCGCAGCGATGTGTGACTGGACACAGTTTCCGTTCACCATCTAGCCAGTTCTCATACTGTAAACCATCTCCACACACCCAGAACCAAGAACCTTGGAGAAAACGCAATCCAGTCCACACATAACCACTCTGAACATCTGGAACCTTCCTCACGGCCTCCTGCTGTTCTGCATCCGATCCCAGGCTGACCAAGTCCACATATGTGTCTCTACAGTGATTCAACGCCTCCTCCCATGATTTGGGTTCTGACACCAGGATCATAGAGCGCACTGTTGCCGAGCAAAAGAACGGGTGAGGAATTTGACAGGCGTCATCATATAGCTCACCTTCTTTAAAAGCTACACAAGATCTGATGGTGTTTTGTATGGGCCGGTTCATAAAGTCTTTCCCATCAGGTTGCATGCTGTTCCAGGTTGCAAATGGACTGCTTTTGACATTTAGCCAAGGGTCATTGTATAAGCCGATCCAAAAGTAAGGACTGCCCACAAAGGAGCTGGTTGCTCCTTGAATTTGCTTTAGTAGTGCGGTGATTTCTTCTTGGGTTTTCACCATGACCAGGTTCATGCCCCACACCTTGCAGTGGCTCTGAGCTTCACTGAAGGTTTTGTTCTCATTGACAAACCTGACTGTGTTTATTTCTATAAAGCAGACAAATGGGTTTTTCTCGAAGCAAACACGCTCATGCCAGAAGCCTTTCTGATCCATCACTGCACAAAATAAGTAGGTATACCAGTTGGAGTACGTGAGGGGCTGGTTATTTACCCATCTCCAAGTGGACTTTACAGCCAATCCGATCCAGTAATACAAATCAGTTTCTAGCACAGCACAGATATTGTTGTTGTCCGTTGCGTTACCTATAAACGCCAAACCAGCATGATGTGTTTCACAGTATAGTTTTGCATCATGCCAAGTTTTATTTTGTTTGATTAAGATCCATCCTCCAGAAACTTTATTACACACAAAGCTTACTGTAGTGTCGCAGGACAGCTTAAACCAGAATCCATTCTTCCTCATCGATGTACACTCGCCAAACCAGTTGAAATACGAGGCTTTGGTCTCATCTGCCCATTTCCAAGATACAATCCCGGACATCATTCCGACCCAAGAGAAGTCATTGGCAGAACCGCTGAGGTTCATGAGGTCATTTTTACCAAACCCTAAATATAAGTCTTCAGCATTACGGAGGCAATAGTCCCTTGCAATAAACCATGGCATTTTCTTCTCCACATGGACGAAATCCCTCGCTAACCCGGGTATAGACGTATTAGCAGATGTATACAGCATTAGCAGCAGACAGCTAAGACATCCAAACTTCTCCATGATCACAGGCACAGACAATGTGGGTGACTGCTACCAGAACACATATCCTGTTAAACTTATCTTCAGATTCATTTGCATAGTGACATGGTGGTTAATTGAATGGAAAAGTTTAAGTTTCTGAGAAACCACATGCTTAGACTGATATTTTTATGATGTCTGGATCATCGAGGGTAAAATATATACAGATAATTCAATATATTGGTAATAAGATAATTTATAGTTCAAGTTTGACTGAAGGAATTTTATACCCTTGAGAGAATCAGCCTTGAATTTCCAAGCCATCTCCTTGCAAAGTCACAAACTCTAAATAACAAGCTAATAAAATAATAGTATGTGTACTACGCATACCTATATATATATATATATAAAAACTATGGCAATTATTTCAATTAATTTTGACATGAGGTAAATTAGAATAAAGGAGCCAATGGACTTGAGAAGGGATGATTCTGCCATTATAAAACCTGATGAATTTGTTGCAAAAAGCAACACAGCTGTCCTGTCTGCTGAGGCAAGCAAGTTAATTTACAGAAACTACTAGAATTTTCACATAAACAGTCGGTAAATACTGTGTTTGAACGAAAAATAAGGACTTTCATTTTGTCCGTCCTGTTACTTTTATGCTGATGGGCATCCTGTTTTCTTGGTATTGTGTAAAAATTAAGTGAATCATGAGGTTTAAGTGCCTGAGTTTGATCGGAGCACACCTCCTAAAATCTGTCATGCGTTAATGAAAAAAAACTCTGAAAATATTTTATTACAGCCTGTTTATCATAATGCATAACAGGTAATATCCACCTGTGACCCCACAATTCAGGCATGTGCATCTGACACAATGAATTTACATTCAAGCATTTAAACAAGAAGATAAATGTGTGTATGAAAATGGTAAATGTATTTGAATGAGACGGTTCAGTGTGGATGTTGATGTCTGTTTAACTAATCTGTAATTTGCAATGGAAATGTAGTCATAAGAATAGCCTATGGTCTTAGACTTGGCCACTGTTTTTGTAAGGTTGGTCTGGTTTAATGGTTTTAGGTTTTAGTTTTTAGTTTTTGTTCACTCATGTTTTAACATCTATACAACATGGAACAGGAATGAACCCTGTGACCCTCTACTAATTCAGGCATGTGTATTTGACAGAATAAACAGTGTTTACCTGAGAAAAGAGAAGGTGTATTTGTGTAAAATATTTAAATGAGTATATAAATGTTTGTGGGTTTAAAGTGACGTCTATATTTGTTATTTGCAATGGAAATGTAATGCTATAAGAAAACAAATGCATAGTGTAATGTATCTAACCTTACGTAACCTTGCAATGACAATAAATCAGGCTAAACAAAAATATCTGAGATAAAGATTATAGACTATCGTAGTCTGATTTGACACTTTTAATATTTAATATTTATATGTGATGTTCTAAACTAGCAACACTACAGACATTTAACAAACATACTGTAAAATACAGTGAAAAGTGAAATGCTATGCTTTTAAAAGTATTCAAAAGACATTCCTTGTGTTGAACATCAAATCCTACAGGGGACACTAGTGCACCAGTCACTACGTCAGATATCCACTCATTTGAGAACTTGAAAAAACTATGTTAAAAAAATAGTTTTTATGCCTTAAGACAATGGAAACCAATCCTGATCGAGGTTGCAATAATTCATGCAGAAAGAGGTTAAATGTTCTTTTTATTAAAGACTTTTTTGTTCAGTAGTTTTTCAACTACTTTAAAATACCTGTGCCAATATAGACCACTTGTAAACAACGCTGGTTTAACGCTGATCCAGAAGAAATGTTTCAATTTTTAAATACTGCAAAAACATTTCAACAGAATACAACCAACAGAATATTTATAATAAAACGTTAAACAAATATCTTTAAGATTCAATTATATATGTATATGTATATGTCTTTTAAAAATAAACCAGAATAGATTCTGGACATCATGAGTTTACATCTTCTGAAGTGATCTATAAAATCCCAATCCCAGAATTAAATCTGGCACACTTGCTATTTAAAAGCAATCCATACCCAGAAAAACGCGGAATACAAAAGTAAAACTTTTAAAATTTAAAAATGAGCATCAGGAGAATTAAACTTGAAAACACACATGACAATTAGAAACAAGGTTATTCAGCATTCTGCCAAATCAGATACTATTGTCATATTTTTCCTTATCTGAACACAGCAAAAAAATGTACCTGGTTTAAAAATGCAACAATAACAATGATATTGCTATTGTATATGTCTCAATCCTACAGGGGAGAAAGGGGATGGTTTCTATACATTGTCGGGACTTTCCATAAACATAATGACTAACATAAAAAAACATTATTTCATTTGTTTAATAATCAATTGAAATGTGGGGACTACTGACCGGTCCCTAGAATGTAAGTGGTTAAGAAATTAACTATCATTGTTGGGACATGAGTCCCAATATCAACAATATGTGCTATATAGTTAAAAGCAATGTCAATTAATAGTGGAGACTAAATAATTCCCCATTCCCCAATTGTAATATCATAAAGTGAATAGATTGAGCTTTTTAAAAGTTAAAAGTAATTGTTTGTAAAGAGAAATAAATGTAAGTATATTGTTCTTTCATAATCGGTAAGACTAGGGCCACACCAGCTGGCATTGAATAGCATCTAAATGATCTCAAGGTGAATGACGTAAGGAATGAGTCTTCACAAAACTGAATAAATTAAACTTGGCTTTTGCTTTGCAAAGGAATTCACTGCAATGGAAGCACTTACAACAATACACACAGAGGACATCTGCCTGTCAAAAGTATGTAAATACATTGGAAAACCACATGCTGCAAAATGTTTTAGGGTCAATTGCTCATTCTTTATCATTACACATTTTACAATACTAGTAAACTACTCAAAATAAAGAATTACAAACAAATTAATTGGCGCCTTTTCTCTAGAATTTATAAACATTTTCTAATTTTAGCATTTGATCTTTTTAAGGTCTCACATGGGACGTTTTTAATTGCTTTGAAGGATTAAAGGTAGTACCATCTCTAATTGTCATTATTCAGTCAAAAACATTTTTAATAAAAGTTTCGTTTTTGCCTACACAATGTAATTCAAATAAAGTCTTTAAGATCATGAAAGACCATTCAGTCAAGTGACTCTAAACTTTAGTTGTATAACCTAGTGTGTTTTCCTTGTAAAATATATTTTTGAGATGATAATTGAGATGACTTATGCGTATAGTTTATTGTTTATTTTTGTTTGAATCTGGTAAAGTTTGTCCTCATATTAACAAATTTATGATTTATTTATATAACTAGTTTCTCATCTTATGTGTTCGTCTGCGGGAACAAAGAAAATAGGATTTATTTCCCCATACAATTAAAGCTGATCTGGGATTAGAACTTTCAAGCTCAATGTACATAAAAGTAGCGTAGAAGCGACCCACAAAACTACAAGACTTTGCTTGATGCAAAGTGTCTGTGAATGCTGAGCAGCAAGCAAATAGGAGTCTGAGCAAGCAAGAGCAATCATTTCTTCACTGAATGCATATCACTAAATGGGACAACTAATCGTTCCTTTAAAGATCATTCCTTTATTACTATATTCATATAGTGCAGGTACTGTATGCACCCTCTACAAAAGCATGTAAATGTGCCAGAAAAGGGTCAGAAAGTGTGTATTGAAATGAGAAACGTCAGCAACTGTCTAGCTCTTCTGTAGTTTGCAATGGAAATTCTCCCGATGTCTTAATTTTCTGAGAAAGGAAGTTCTTGTGATACTGTCTGTAGATTTACATACCTCGAACAGAGTCTAGATATCATTCCAGTCTTTAATCACTGTCTTGCCTAAAGCACCATTTTGAAACATGTCAGCAACACCCAGCAATTTTTTACTTTTTCATACAGCGGGGTTAGTGTACAACATTAAAACAATGTAAATTCTTCTCGTCCGTATTTCTTTTTTGTATCCACCATTGCTTTAATATGCAACCATCCATCCTCTCGCTCTTCAATCATCTGGATTCCATTTGGATATTTTGGCAAATTTTTTAAACGTTTTGTAATAAATATTCCACACTTGCGTGTATAGTTTAGGAGAGGCAGATACAGTAAATGCATTTGATTATAATTGGTTAGTTTGGCGGAAGCACATTTGAATTTTCTGCCATTTTCGGAAGCACTCTTGACCAAAGCAAATAGTGTTACATTTTTTGAATATCCGTGCTGATTGGTCAATTAAACAACAAAAGCTGTTATGTGCTCAACCTTCTCTGACACTACATGTGATGTGATGCATGTGTTTTCAACTGATATCACACATTCAGTTGTCAATGTGAACAACTTTATTAACTTTATTGCTTAAGCTACGATCATTTCTGCTGATGATCCCCTCTGGAGACCCAACTAAAGGTATTTTACAAATTACAATTTCTCAATGAACAGCCCACAAAAACAAACACAGTATTTCAGGTCTAAATATTTTTAAAGACTAAACTAAATGTATTAAATGCTTATTATAGTTTCATTGCTAACACTTTACAATAAGGTTAACATTAGTAAATGCATTAGCTAAACAATTCAACTTAAATGGGTAGAGCACGAAAGAAGATATTTGTAAGAATGTTGGTAACTGAAAACCACTGGTCCCCATTGACTTGTATGGACACAAAGTCAATGGGTACCAATGGTTTTTGTTTACCAACATTCTTGAAAATATCTTCTTTTGTGTTCTGCAGAAGCAAGAAAGTCACACAGGTTTGAGGGGAAGCAAATGACAGAATGCTTGATTAGGGCGAACTATAAAAACTTATATTTAAATTATATTAAACTAACATTTTTAAGTTTAAATAGGTAAAAAATGTTACAATGTAACTAGAGAAATATACATTATCAGCATTTATTAATCTTTGTTAAGATATTCTAATACAGTTGTTCATGTTACAACATTTGATTTTAAAAATGCATTAGTAATGCTGAAATTAACATTATTTATATTAATTAATGAGTGCTCAAATTAATGTTCTCATTATCTTTAAAATATCAAGGAAATAATAAATATACTACTTTATTAAGATACCCCATTTAACAAATATTCATACTACAAAAAATAGAGAAACTACATGTCATGAATTCTCCTATTTAGCTGGTTTTTGGGTCTCATTTCATTTCTGTCAATCCTAAAAACAGAGAAACTCCAGTTTTTCCTCACATAATCTTGCCACCCAGTTCCCGGTCGCCACATCGAAAGCACCACAGCGACGTTCTTTTGGACACTGTGGCTGTTCACCGTCTAGCCAGTTCTCATACTGTAAATCATTCCCATACACCCAGAACCAAGAACCTGCCAGAAAACGCAGTCCAGTCCACACATAACCACTCTGAGCGTGTTCAACCCTCCGCATAGCCACTTGCTGCTCACCATCTGATCCCAGACTGGCCAAGTCAATGTATCTGTCTCGACAGTGATCCAAAGCCTCCTCCCACGATTTGGGTTCCGACACCAAGATCACAGAGCGCACCATGGCCGCACAAAAGAAATTGCGGGGTTTGAGACAGTCCTCATCGAACCATTCACCGTCCAACGTTGCTACACAACTCTGAATGTTGTTGGGTATGGTCTGATCCCAAAAATCTTTACCATCAGGTTCCATGCTGTTCCAATTTCTGATATTCGAACTGCCTTCGCTCCAATACCAAGGGTCATTATATAACCCGATCCAAAAGTAAAGACTGCCCTTAAGGAATGCGCCGTTTCCGCTGATGTACGACCTCAGTGCGGTGTTTTCCTCCAGGGTTTTCACCATGACCAGGTCCATGCCCCATGTCTTGCAGTGGCTCTGAGCGTCTCTGAAGGTTTTCTTCTCAGAGAACGGCTGGTACTCAGGCACGTTTTTATTATATCTGAAGCAGACAAATGGGTTCTGCTCAAAGCAAACACGGTCATACCAGAAGCCTCTCTGATCCATCACTGCACAAAATAAGGTGGTGAAAAAGTTGGAGTATGTCGGGAGCTGGTTATTCGCCCATCTCCAGGTATCTTTTAAAGCGTTATTGTCTGTAAATTTATACAGCCCAATCCAAGCAAGATCCTGGATCACACCACTGATGTTGTAATTTTCTGTTGCATCCCATATAAAAGCTAAATTGTGATTGTATTTATTACAGTAGCTTTTTGCAGTGTTCCAATTTACATGTGTTTGACCAACGTGCCATTTCAGTGGACCGTCTTGACACACATAAGGTAGTAAATTGTCACATGACACATCAAGCCAAATACCATATGTCACTGCGGCACAGTCCCATTCTTTATACCAGTTTAAAAAAACTGCTCCCGTATCATCTACCCACATCCAGTTTACAGACCACCTAACAAGTCCGATCCAAGAGAGCGGTTTGGCACGACCGCTGAGATCTCTCAGATTGTTGTCGTCCGAGACTCTGAAGAGTTCATAATAATTCTTCCTGCAGTACTCCCTCGCATCATACCATGTCAAACTCTTTTCCACATAGATGTATTCTCTCTCTAATCGAGGTATTGGTCTTTGAGCGTAAGTACAGAGCACCAGCTGCAGGAAGGTAAGCAGCCCTAACATCGCCATGGCCAGACAATGACTGAAGACTGATGATGTCTTCAAGTCACAATATTACTTTGCAAAGTCTCCTAACAAGACCCCGCCTAGAGCCCAGCGTTCTTACGCAAATGAGTGGCGTGCCGGGAAGGACCGTCTTTAACCAAGCATGTGAACTCACAGTTTACCATGGAGTTATTGCAAATTCTCTGTGCATTCACTCCTGTTCTTATATAAGTTTGCCTTCTGTTTAACAGCCATTTATATATATATATATATTTACAATGCAACATTCTTCAAAATATCTTTTTTGTGTTCCGCTGATTAAAAAGTCCCAGGTTTGAAATGACGTGAGGGTGAGTAAACCTTTTGGGTGAACAAGCCCTTTAAGTTATATGCAAAGTTTAAAATGCAATTTGCAAATAATGATAGATGGCAGATTTTATTCTGGTGTTCCTTAAATCAATTCACGGGCAAATGCAAGTGAAATGCAGTTAATAGAAAGGTTTGAGCTACTGTCACAACAACATTAGGCAACTCTCAGGCCAGGCAAATTGTATTTAAATGAAGGGGTCATTCAAAAACATTCAGTCTCAAGTTTTCTTTAGGTTTCCTGACCACACCAATAACATCTACCAGGGTTAAAACCCAAAAGATATGGTAAACATGGCATTGCTGTTATATTATTTATGATTCTAATAACTGTTTGTTATCATCCTATAGATGAATGTCTTACGAATAAACAATGTCTTACGAACCATTTTTAAACATTTAAAATCAGTGTGAATGCCAAATCTGCCAAAAAATCTGAAAATGATCTTTGTGATATTTGTTTATTTTCCACCCTGTGTCCTTTAAGTAATCCTAAACTAAACCTGATTTAATTAATGCATGTGCTCATTAGTATATTATTTCCATATGCACATTGGGAGTGAGGCATCAGATACTGCTAAGAAAATAAGACCTAAAATGTCATATCATAACTGCAATTTCACTTTTAGTGTACATTTACCTGTTTTCTTTTTTTTGGATGTGACATCTGAGAGCGTGGCTCGTTTCTCCATTGTGATTTGAATGGATCTACATAAAAAAGCAGGTGTTTCATTCAGAAAAATCACAGTTGGAGGAAATGGCTTAACAAAAGTTTAACAGAATTTAATTTAAGATTACAAAGACAAAATTGCATTGATGAATTTTTTACCACAATTATTTACTTAATTAACCTTGTACGGTTACTGGCATTGTAATGTTGTGTTATACAATGTTGTTTTTGTTCAGACAGGAAGAACATTTTTTTAAGGTCAACTTACTCAGAAATTGACTGCTTACTGTTCTTAGTCATACAGTGGCAGCTGGCCAATAAGGGTTGCCATCCTTCCTGTGCCACACACACAAAATAGAGCAATAGAGAGATTAAATAGTGATTCAAGAATTATATTAAAGGAAGAAAAAATTGTAAAACTATACAAACAAGGCATTTATAATGTTTGACAAACAAGTCAGTAATCAAAACAATTGCTAGCTTGAAACAACAGGGGCCAGATTCTTTAGTAAATAAACCACCATTAAATTAGTTTAAACATAAATATTTAAGCTTATGTGTGATTTTGTGAATATGAAATACTTAAATATGAAATATGAATACTTGAAAATAAATAAGAATGTACACATTTCAAAATAATAGTCGGAAAACAAGTAATACAGTACAAATGATAGTTAGTTAATGATTATTTATTTTTATAAGTTTAAAATTAACAAAACAATTGTAATTTATTCACCATATAAATAGTAAATCATTCACTACGTTGCATTCATGACTTTGCATCTTTAGGCTACTACAGACATGTTTTTCACAGGCAAGATCTCCAATCATAGTTTTTTTGCCACATGAAAAAATTCCCTTAGACATTAATAAACACTCGAACATAGCTACATCTTTATTTGAAGTTATCGTATCTAACGTAAGTTGTAACTCTTACATTTGACTTCTTAGGCCCTTCGAGGTATGCTATTGTGCAGACTCCCTTTAGCATCTGTCCAGAGGTTCATGCTTATCATATTAATGCGAAAATGATCCAAAGCTCCACACAATGGCGCCGTTTAACTAGGAACTTGTGTTGCCTTCCGCCAGCCATTTATCTGCGTTGTGTTGCCATCGTGTGGTAGGAAAAAGTCATTTACTCTTCATTACACAAAAGAATATAAAAACACTACTGTAGGTCTAGAATAGATCACCCGAAAATTAAAATGAACATCATTTATTCACCCTCATGTCTAATTTACCATCGTCTCACTAAGTAACCATAGTTTAACCATGATAGGCTATTTGCAGTTAAACTGTCATAGAAATGGCAGTCTAAAACACGATTACTCACTTCACAATAACAAAACCATGGTTAATACTGTAGTTATTTATATAGTATTATTTTATTTATTAAAATGGCCTCTTTTAAAGAAGCAGCCATAGCAACAAAACACAATAAAAGCAGTTGGATATGTTCAATTTTAGCAGCAAACATTTTGTTGTGAAACCTTAAAAAAGGGATGGAAATAATTAGTCTGTTGATAATAATATAACGTATGAGGAGAAAAGTAATGTTTTATATGTAAATAAATTGTAGCTTATTATATATTAAGAAAAGCAATAGCCTACAAGCACATTTTGGTAACTACGGACATTTGAAGTACACATGGGAATAATTCAATTAGTTGGATACTGTTTTGCCTACATGTTGAGAGAGTTAAGAGAGGGAGAGAGATCATTTGAATAGGGTTTTCATGATGCAGTCCTAAACCTTGGATTGTTTTCATTTCTCAAATTTCCATGACATATTTTGTTTTTAAATTTGAAAGGTGATTCCCATTTCCGAGATGGCTAGTGACATTCACTTAGACAGTCTCTTATGCTCCATTGAAGAAGCTCTGACTGCAAACATCAGTTTGTCAATCTCCACATTGCAGATTATTCAGTATTTTAGGAGTGACCCACCTGTGATCCTCTATCAATTCAAGCGGATGTGTCTGACTGACAGTGCATACACAAGACTTGGTTTTTAACCAAGAAAGGTTATTAAGGATATTGATGTCTGTTTGGCTAATCTGTATTTGCAATGGAAATTCACCTGACCTTGTAGCTCAGTCAATGATTCAGTACATGTTTATTCTACCTTAATTTAAAATAAAACCCTAAGCCTAACTTTATATAAAAGAAGGGTTTTTGGATTAAACCGTCTGATAAATGTGTGAATGCTATCTAACATTACAGTTTTAACCATTCCAGGAAGTTGTCACAGAATTGCTATATAGAAAGAATAAACAATAACTTTTGCAAAAATTTATTTTGCATTTTTTTTATCTTCAACCAGATGCCAAGTGTCTTGGTCTTTTGTCAAGTTTCTGCCAAAGATATAGATATAAGAGTAGAATGGTCATTGGGGATGGTATGTCAGTAGTTTATATGCACTTTGCAATGAAAATTGTATTCTCAACAACTCACTTGCTAAATCAAGTTCCATTTTTATTGACATATTTCTGTCTCCCAATAAGTCAGATTTAATAACTCATCAACCTTAAATATTAAATAATGAAATGTGTTAAATGCACATCCAAAACATGTTTACAATGGTAAGTAAAAATTAAAACAAATATGTTCTAAACTAGCATTTATTTAACAAACATACTGTATGTGTGACCCTGGATCACAAAACCAGTCTGAAGTAGCATGAGAACATTTGTAGTAATAGTCAAAATACATTGTATGGGTCAAAATTATAAATTTTTCTTTTATGCCAAAAATCATTAGGAAATTAATTAAAGATTTTGTTCCATGAAGATATTTTGTAAATTTCCTACCGTAAATATATCACAACTTTATTTTTGTGAGTGGATGCTGCAAAATCACAGACAAAAATGGCCGAAAACACGTCTACAAACTTCACTCGCTGGTGCTGCTCTTTGGGAATTACTCACTCAAGTTTGGTATCGATGTAAAGGTTAGAATTTCAGCTTTCAGGTTTATATTCTTCACAACATCATTACAGCTATAAGCCAATAGAGAGTGTTAAAACAAACCTGTTTCTTCATAACAGCGGCCTGCTACAGCACTTCTGATTAACAACTTTAAAGGCGATTTTCTCAATGTTTTAATTTTTTGCACCCTCAGATTTCAGAGTTTTGAATAGTTATATCTCAGCCAAATATTGTCCTATCCTTACAAGCTTATATATTTAGCTAAAAACAAAGATCCTTAAAACCTGGTTTTGTTGTCCAGGGTCACATATAAGACAAAGCAGTGAGCAGGGTACACAACTATTTTAGCACTACATAGATTTTTCTAACGAAAACAAAACATCAGTCTACCAAAAACAATCGACCAGTCTACCATGTTTTATGCAAATAGCCCTACAGATCACCATTGCTTTGCATATGTCTAACTTGACATAGATTAACTTTTCATAATTACTGGTTATATGGTTTCCACTTTGATTCCTTGGCTATCTAGAAACAAACAAAAAATGGAGAAAACCATTTGATAAGTCATTTCTGGAAACAGAGAAACTCCAGTTTTTCCTCACATGATCTGAGCTCCCACTTCCCGCTTGATACAGCGAGAGCGCCGCAGCGATGTATGACATCTGGACACTGCGGCTGTTCCCCATCTAGCCAGTTCTCATACTGTATACCATCTCCATACACCCAGAACCAAGAACCTGCCAGAAAACGCAGTCCAGTCCACACATAACCACTCTGAACATCTTCGATTTTCCTCATGGCAACCTTCTGTTCAGCATCTGATCCCAGACTGGCCAAATCCACATATTTGTCTCTACAGTTATCCAAAGCCTCTTCCCATGATTTGGGTTCCGACACCAGGATCATGGATCGCACCGTGACCGAACAAAAGAAAGAAAGGTTCTTGTGGCAATCCTCAACAAACCATTCACCGTCAAGGTTAGCTGCACAGTGTGATACGGATTCATCTCTAAAATCCTTTTCATCGGGTTGCATGTTGTTCCAATTTTTTATATCCGATGAACCTGAACTCCAACGCCAGGGGTCATTATATAACCCGATCCAAAAGGAAAAGCTGGAGTCTTTGCTTTTACATATTTGATCCAATAGTGGAGGCATATTGTCTTTAGTTTTCAATGTGGCTAGTTGCATTTTATCATTTAGCAGCTTACAGTGGCTCTTAGCTTCTTTCCAGATTTTACTCTCACCGACCAGCTCGTATGTGACATTGCCATTGATATTACCAGAGCAGACAAATGGTTTCTTCTCAAAGCAAGAGGTGTCATGCCAGAAGCCATTGCAATCCATCACTGCACATAAAAACAAAGTGAACCAGTTGGAGTATATGAGGGGATTTTCGTCTACCCATTTCCATCTATTTTCAGTGGTTTTGGTTAGCCCTATCCAGGCTTCATTCTCTCCGAGCACAGCGGTGACATTTCCGTTTTCCTCCGCATTGTGTAAAATAGCAAGTTTTTCGGTCGTATGTTGACAATTATTATTTGCTTCAGACCAAGACAATACGATCGTATTCAAGTCCCACCTTGGAAACTGCTTACACACAAAGGCTAAATTAGAATCACATGATCTGCTGTACCAAAATCCTTTCTTGGTTATTGAGGCACACCGCCCAGGTACATGCCAGTTGAAATACTCACTGTTGCTCTCATCCACCCATTTCCATAACTGATCTCCCTTGTAAAGTCCAATCCAAGAAAGATTTTTGGCAGATCGGGTCAGATTCTTTAGGTCATTCTCATGCCAAACTGTAAAGAGATCTTCATAATGAAGTCGGCAGTACGTTTGTGCAACTTCCCATGACAAATTCACTTCTACGTGGACGAATTCATGATCAATTCCTGGTTTAGTTTGGGCAGATCTATGGAGCAACAGCAGCAGACCCATAAGAAGCCCAAATATCTCCATGGTGAGAGACTGAGTGACTGGTACCAACCCAGATGTCAAGTTTAGCTCGAAGCTTTCATGACATCACTAACCTGTTGTGTAAAGAACCACAAGATTACTTGCCAAAGCAAATACAATTCAAATGAAGAAACCATTCAAAACATTCAGTTTTAGCTTTCCTTACATGACCCTAAAACAAATGATCTGTCAGGTCGAAGAATGAATGAGATGGTGAACACACGCAACACTCAAGCACATGACAAGAGAGAACGTCTATGAGAATATCAAACACTAACAGTATGGTTAGAGACATCTGTTTTGTGTCCATATAAAGTCAATGGAGGACAATGTTGTTTGGTTATCAAAATATCTGTTTTAGTGTTGTGCAGAAGAAGGTCGTACAGGTTTGGAATGATATAAAGGTGAGCTTTTACATTTACATTTATGCATTTCCAAAGCGACTTACATTGCATTATACTTTATACATTTTAATTTTGAGCAGCAAAATATACATTTCAGATTTTCACATATTTAGTCACGTACTAGGACTTACTGCACAACCCCACCTAATAAAATTTCCATTAGTAAAATTAGTAACATTTTCGTAAGGATCCTTCCTGGATTACTGACATCAGATGGGACTTCTTATTTAAATGGATAGTTCACCCAATGTCATCATTTACTCATCTTTGAGTTGTTCCAAATCTGTATACATTTCTTTGTTCTAGTTAACACAGAGAAATATATTTGGAGGAATGCTTGTAACCTAACAGTTCTTGGACCCCATTGACTACCATAGTAGGAAAAAATACTTTTTTTGTTAAACTATTAAAAGTGAATGTAACTGTTGG
Organism: Oreonectes daqikongensis; assembly: GCA_026939265.1. Classification (NCBI taxonomy): domain Eukaryota; kingdom Metazoa; phylum Chordata; class Actinopteri; order Cypriniformes; family Nemacheilidae; genus Oreonectes; species Oreonectes daqikongensis. Next base: position 4,005,705 of record JAOTQM010000030.1, on the reverse strand, counting down.
TCTTATTCAATTTAATAACAACAGTTTATTGTGTCCTCTCTTTAGACTACATTTGTAGATCTGTAGTGGAATGAAATATTGGTGAAAGAGTAAGATCTGGCCGAAAATAATTCAGAGAAGATTCAAAGATTTATTTTATTCTGCTTTAATGAGAAAACATCAGCAGTGGACTGAAAAATGATATTAAAAATGGTTTAGGATGATGTTAATTGAGAATCTATTATGTACAGTACCATAATAAAGCAGTCTATGGTCCTTAGCCTCAGAATTATTGTCAAATTAAGACAATATTATTTAAAGAAAATTACAAGAGCAGTTGTCACATTTTTAGCATAATCAGCTTTGTTTCCTATAGTTCAGACAAAAATAAAAAATTCTGTCATCATTTACCCGTAAGTTGCAAATCTGTATACATTTCTTAAATTTACTTTGATGAACACAGAGAAAGATATTTGGAAGAATGCTTAGAACCAAACAGTTCTGGGGCTATTGACAATGGTAGTCAAAAGTGCTCCAGAACTGTTTCTTTCCTACATTACATCTTCTTTTGTGAAATGTAATTTTCCCTACTATGGTAGTCAATGGGTTCCAAGAACTGTTTAGTTATAAGCTTTCTTCCAAATATCTTTCTCTGTGTTCATCAGAACAAAGAAATGTATACAGATGTGGAACAACTCGAGAGTGAGTAAATGATGACAGAATTTTCGTTTTTTTTGGGTGAACTGTTTCTTTCAAATCCAATAAGACATAGCTGTACATATTACATAATAGCAATGATTTTAAGCAAGCTACAGAAACACACGTATGCTGCTTCCACGTTTGAATACAATATGCAGAGCAACAGTTTTATATGTACCTTGATGCCTTTGCATCAGTCTCTTACACTTACAACGGTTTCCTCATAGCTGACCTGTCTGTCTGCATAGAGCTGTATGAATACATTTACAGGAACTGATAAAAGTAATAAAAAAAACACGGCGACAAAGGCAGTTCATCATCAGAAAAGTAAACATGAAGGCATTCACGAACAGTATAACAAACATTTTTGATAACAGAGAGGGTTTTCTTGATAGGTAGGTTTTAATAAAATGTAGCCATTCAGTGGTCAAAAGTTAGTAGTTGGAATTATATATTAAACAATTGAGAGAATGTATTGATGGAGGTCTAGGCTACTGTGGGATGACTTATAACAATAAACAAATGTAAACAAAATGTACATGAACTATGATTGCATGAAAAAGAAAAACATTTAGGACAGGTATTCAATGTTTAGCCCAAATACGTTTACTAAAAAAGACATGTGAATGTGTTTTGGTGATGTTGCAACTATGCATAATAGTGCCAGTAAACAGTAAAAAGATGTCATTTGAATTTTCCTCGAAACGCTTGATGCATGTAATGACATCTCCTGGCCGAAATTCAAACTCTGTTGTGCACTGCTGCTTCAAAAGGTGAGGCACCCAAAAAGGAAGAAATAAGAAATTGTACAACCATGTTCCTCTCTCCTTTCTTTCTCGCCATACTTTCACCCAACGTTGTTTCATTCTCCTTTTTTCAAATCGGCCCCTGGACCAGCCAGAGACAAAGTGCTTCTTATTTCCAAGATGGCTTTTCTATGTCTAAAAAATACAGGGAATGATGAGAAGAGAAGTAACAAGACTCGAACACTAATAGTGTGAATACAGTCAATAAATAAGTATACCTTCGTCTAGGTCAACAGCTTCTGGAGGACACAGTTTGGACATTTCTGCTTCTTTCAGAAGGTTGTTTTTGTAGTCTGAAGAAACAGAATAGAAACGGGTTTCTCCGAGCCTTTAACAAATGCTGTAGCGAAATCAAAGGAAATGTGATGTAAACTCACCCAACTTTGTTTCTTCCTGGTTCTTTAACTTCATCTCTGGGGCACATTCCTTTTTAACACATGATGCTTGGCTCCTACAGTAGTTGAGACACATACAGTACATAGTTGATGCTTTATGAATGATGGCTAATGCTTGACGGTTTCATCGGACGTACGCGCCTGCCTGGCCCAAAGTTAACTTCTGGTCTGTGTTTGTTGAGCAGTCTGGCTAACAATATAACTCTTTATTTATACTTTATTTAATTGATATTAATATTATATAGTAACGTTAGTAACGTAACATTTGTTTATGTTGTTGCTTTGAAACCATCTATAGATCAAGTTTTTTAACAGCTGTGGATACTCACACATACTTCACCGTTGGCAGAGGTGGGTTTTCAACCTTCCGTGGATCAAACTCTTGGCCTACATTTTAACGAAATACATTATCCATAAGGAATTAAGTACAAATATATACAGTAATATCTGAGGACACAATGACACATTTATGTGCAATATGTACAATATAATGAATAACTTTTTTACTTTTATTCATCATTTTATCAAATGTAATGTTTTAATAACAAGATCAGTGATGTCACAATAAGACTATTGCTATTTCACCACAACTTCATTGTACAGTTATTACCATCAAAGAAATGTAATGAAAACATATCTGTACAGTTTGAAGGCATAGACAGACCAAATCAAGGTTAAAAAAATACCTTGGCTCTTTCGGCGACGTGTGAGCAGAATGATACCCAGAATGGACAGAGCCAGGAGGAGGAGAGTGGCCAGGATGTAGCCCAGCTGTTGCAGGAAGTGACTCCTCTGCTCTGGCAATATGACATTGATGACATGTGGCGGCACTTCTACCATCTTGGTGTCTACGGAAAAGGATTAATAATTTGTATTAAAAAAAATAGTGACCACTAGAGGGCTCCATATTACCACAAAGCTACCTGGAGGTTTCTGGTAATACAGGATTTGTTTTGGAAGAGTTTAGGGTCAGATTCTGTAATATTCCTCCATGCTATGCAGAAAATATCCTCAAAGATAAGAAAAAAGTCAATAACAAAAACATATTTGAGAACTTTAAAGCATTATGAAAACGTTTACATCTACAAAATTGTGTGTGCGTGTTTTATGGAAGTACAACATACTTCAAAAGAAGAGTGGGTGGAAAACAGAGGGAGGAACGACGGGGAAGTAGGGAGGTAGTATGTGCTTAACTGCGAGTGACTTTGCACTTTTGCTGTCATAGGAAAATTCAACACCCCCAAAAAAATCCAGATTTATGACACTACATCTACACTACAGACATTTTAGAGACAAACACACAACAGAAGACAACAAAATCGTTGTTGATTCTTAGAAAAAATACAGTGAAGTGGAAACTGCATTGCAAAAAAATCTGGTCTTATTGTTACTGTAGGAAATTGTTATAAGGCAGTGGAAGGATCAAGGCTCGAGACACTGTTTACAGTTATAGGCCTTGAGGTCAACCACAGCTTCTCTGACAGAATATGCATGAACTCTGTGTTTTTCATGAAATCTATTAAGCTTTCATGTATACTGTACAATAACAGTTTTATACAAGACAACAGAAAATCAACATGTTTGAATGTAATCTATTAGCACTCTGTATGTGAGAACAAGTCAAATCTGCATATTACCTGCTTCACGTACCCACAAGTAATTGTTAGCTGTAAAATACAGGTTCTGCCCTGTAATTTCAATCTCAGCCATTTATTGTGGCTGTCGGAACCCATGCGCAGAGAGAAAACAGACTAATGTCTCATGGTGGATTACTGTAATCACTGGCAGCTGAGAGCATCTAACCTCACTATTCTGGAGACCTCACAAAAAATCCGGACGTTACTGACTGTGAGTAATGCTTGTTTAGAAGAAATACTGTGTTTTTAAGTTCCCTTAAAGGTATAGTTCCCCCAAAAATGACAATTCTGTGATCATTTACATAAAGGAAGATATTTTGAAGAATGTTGGTAACCGATTGATTTGCATTGGTTTTGTGTTCATATAATAGAAGTGAATGGGTACCGCCGTTGTTCGGTTACCACAACCTTCAAAATATCTTCTTTTGTGTTCTGCAGAAGAGAAAAAGTCATACAGGTTTGAGAGAACTTTCATTTTTGTGGGAACTATCCCTTTAAGAAAAGTAAGCATGGTTTTAATATAGTGAGAGTGTTATGAACATATTGCTTACTGTTCCATTTGTAAACTATAGTTTTGCTACAAATATCAAGGATAAACTGGTTATAGTGTAGTAAAACCTTGGTTTAAGTTAAGGTTACTGTGGATTTACTACTAAAAAAACAAAAATTATCAAGTTTTTCACCACAACATGTCACCACATGTGATCCCTTGGTTTCACATGGGATTTACATGAAAATGTTTCAAAACCACATGTTTCACATGTGAAGGGTTTCTGGGAGGGTGATGTAAAGATGTTTTGCTTAGCTTCAGACTTCTCTCACCAGCTCACGTTCATTCTTTTGCCAATTCTTGAGAACTATTTCCTGCTTGTCGTAAAATGTCTTCAAGGACAGCCCTGTTCATAAAGCTCCCGAATTTAACTGGTTTAGTTCCAGGGCTTAAGAAGAATGCAGGAGGTTTTTGTGCCAAACAAGAGGAACAATGATATATTACAGAAAATGCTACAGAAAATGTTGTAACTATGTGATCTGTCAGATCCTGTCAAAAGATTTGAGTGAGTGATTCGCATGATTGATCGCAGCTGGTTCAAATCAACTCGGCTCTCCGAAGATTTCCGAACAGAATCATGAACATTACAAAAAGTAAATATCAAAATATTTGGGAATGCTTGCGCAGGATCCAGAAAGCTGTCCTCTTCATCATCGTGCTTAAACAAAATAGAAGAAAAGAACCAAAACTCTAAAGACGGCTAAGAAGAGGGTGGAATGAAGGTTAAAGGGGAAGTAAGGGGATGTAGAGGGTGGGCCGACCTAAATCTAAAACCCTAAAGGCTCCTCCTCATGGCTCGCGGTCTGATGTGGAGCTCTAGCGACAGCTGGCCAGATGCTTCACAGATGAAGCACTTCCCTTTTCCTGAAGATAAACACCACACTGTACAAAAAAACTCCAGAGACGAGAGAATAGCCAAGAAGAGAGAAAACTGTTGAGAGAGAGGCTAAAGAAACCAAAAGATGGAAAATGAAAGAAACAGAAGTGGGCAGACGGTAATAAGCAAGGGAGCAGATGGGAATCATGAAAGAAAACAAGACAGAGAGGAGAAAAAAACACAAAGAGATTAAGAGAAAGCTACTGAATAGATAGCCAATTCTCACAACACATCGTCGAATGACCCAAAAACAGCTCAATGGGAGTGTCTTGAGGAAATCTGATCAATACCATTTTAAAGAAAGTTACTGTAATGCATTTACGGTCGTCATTGTTAAAATATTGTCAGTTCAGAAATGTATATAGAAAATCTATTTAAGCGCTTGCCCAGATATATTTCTAGCCCACATTCTACTATTATTGGTTTCTCCATCATAAACTCTTTTCGTGCTACTATAAAATGATGAAACGTTATCAATCCCTAGCTGACTCGAGTATTTCCTTTTCTTTCATTTCTTCGTTCACCTCATCTACCTTCTTTTGCCTTATGCAAATAAAATGCATCTCCTCTTCTCCTGTCTGGCTGGAAGAAGCTCAAAGGAAAACATAAGACTATCAAATGATTCTGAACTGTGAGAGCCAGCTGTGAAAGTTGGAAGGGAATAAAATGAAAGGAAAAAAGTGTGCATGAAGCAAAAGAGGATTTAAAGGAGAACTGCTGCTTTTTAATAAGCAATAAACGTGGCAACATTGAGCCCAGGGTATGATCTTTAGACTTGGGAATGTTATGATTTAGATTTAGATTATTGTTTGTACTCACTGCGTTTACACCCAGCCTATTCTTCCCCCCCCCCCAATCTTTCCCCTTAGTTTTCCAACAGTCTCAACAACATTTTAAATTCTTTATTACGGAATGGTGGTAATGAGGTTTGGTCTTTGGCTCAGTAAATGCAGACAATGTAATGTGAATTAAAGGATTAAAACACCCTTTTTTCTAGAATGAGGTATGTCTACTGGTAGCTATCTATCCCCAAGTAAACCTACGGTCATGTGTTTCTTACTTTGGTCTTCACTGGGAAGGTATTGAGGTTCATCGGTGGATTCCTCTGGGATCCGAGGGGTGACAGTAAGCTGGAAGATACGTCTCTCATGCAGGCCACAGTAGTGATGATGCAGATGGCAAGAGTAAAGACCCTGATCTGGTGTCTGGATGTCTGAGATGATGAGAGAGAAGTCTCCCTGTGAGAATGCTGTGGCCGATATGTTCATCTTACGCTGGACGAACAGCGGTCCGTAGTGACGCCTCTCGCCGGAGGCGTACAGGTCGATGAGACGATCGGCTCTGTCGTGCCTAACCCCTGGAGGCTGGCGGTCCCAGTGCACCACCTGCTGTTGGTCCTCCTGACTGTTGCCTTCTGTCCAGATGGGTCGGCGGTTAACGCAGGGGAGGACAACAGTGCTGCCCACCAAAACCACAAACACTGCCTTCTGACCGTCCCAGAACTTCCTCTCCTTACGGGCTGAGATACAAACAGGGCTGGATGAGTATACAGTACATAAACCCTTCATATGACACCGTATGCACACACACCTCATATATTATATAGATTTACATACGTACATATACACACAAATTGATGAATGGACTTCAAAACAGTGCGGTCTAAAAAGCCTTTCTAATACAGAAAATAAAGAGAGTCTGATTTTTCTTCCCAGTTCTCTTCACATTCCTTCCATTCTTTAACTCACAGCAAGCTCCTTATTTGGGATGAACTTGACCACTTTGATAATGAGGCAGGATAAGCGCCAAGAATAGCCAGACAAAAACAACCTCTTCCAGAATGCGGAGGTGATTTTACCAACCTGACTTGGTGACATTAAGCTGTACTTTGATGGACTCATAGAGATGGCAGTAATGATGATGCAGGTTACAGGAGTAGATTCCTTTGTCACTCATAACAACATCTATATGGACGAACCAAACATAATATATTAATATTTTATATATAATAAACCCGACTTTCTTCTTCAAAACACCAAAGAACACTGAACCCCACTGACTTCTGATGTATGGACACAAAACCATTGAGACATTTCTCAAAATATCTTCTTTTGTGTTCCTCAGAAGAAACTAGGTTGTTACTAGGTCTAAGGAGTTACAGTAGAAAAAGTGTTTCACCTTTGATTACTAATGAAAAGTTGCCGTCTCTGAAAGCAGTCTTTGGCATGTTAACGCGTCCCTGGTTATAGCCATTGTAGATCCGCTGGTCCCCGGCCGAAAACATATCTACAACACGTTCCATTGCATGTTCTGGGCCACTACGGAGTAGATCCCAGTGCGCTACCCGTTGGCGGTCTTTCAGGCGGTCTTGCGTCCACACCATACGCTGACTATGACACTGCAGTACCGCCCGAGATCCCTGGGGGGCGCTGATGTTGTACATGGCAACCACCACATTGCTGCCATCAGTTTGGCCTAGCACTGAAATACAAAAAGCCAATTACTCAAACACACATTAAATCTGATCATACAGCATACTAAAGATTCAGCTTTATTGTAAAAAATCTAAAGTAAAAGAAAGTATTGTACTTACCAGGGCTGAAGTGGATCGAAGCCAGAACTGTAACAGACACAAAAAAGTAAATACATAACACAAAACAGCACTGAGCAAGAGTCAAAACTCCCTCGTAAATTTCATCCCACGGGGTTAAGGATCAGCAATGTACCATATGGATTTTATCACTGTGTTTTCAGAAATCACTGTTTGGACGATAAGAAAAGAAAAGACAAGAGAAGCTTGAGCAGCACTGTTAATCTGACATGTATGTTAACAGGGCTGAAAGCTAAATGTGTTTTATGGCAAACTGGGCCGTGAAAGTACACACAGAAGACTACTAAACACAAACCTGAGGTGCACAAACAATCATAAAACACTACAGAACTGCATTGTGTAATACAGACAGATTCAGACATGTACATTTTCCTGTTTACATGGCAGTTTTTTTTTGCAATGTTTGACGGACATTGAGTTTCTAACCCCCCCTGAAACAGTAACACGACTAATAAAACACTCCTGTGTGATGTCCGGTTAACTTTAGTCTGCTGGGCTTCTGTCAATAAATATTTTAGCAGACATTACCTGCTGTAAACGTGAAAAACTATTATTGAAATAAAGAACAGTTTCTGGCTGAACTTACAGGGTTGATTTAATAATAGAAAGTTAAAGAAACTACATAAAAGACATTTTGAAATATCTTTGGCGGTCAAATTATACATTATACAAATTATACATACCTTAAATTATACAGTATTATAATGTATAATTGTGACTTAATGATAAAGGGAGTGGATAATATCTGACCTTCTTGCATTAACATCAGCATATCGTCGCTGTTCTTCCAAAACCTTGTATGTTCAAATTCGCTGTTTTTTAGGAAATGGAAAAAGCACTGTACTTTTAAAATGATTAAATACTGTGTTGTCGAAGTTGACAAGCACTTTTGAATACTTTTTAGATATTTGCAAAATCAAGCGACAAATATAAAGGGTGACTTATAATAATGATTTATGGGGGAAAATAAATAAATAATGAAATATGGAGATAGGGATTTGTGTTAACCCTTATCTCTCTAAGAGAGTTTAAGAAGTACAGCAGCGATATTCGAAATACAGAAGAAATATGCGCCGCTCTGTGTTTTTGATCCACTCCACCACACACCTAAACCACACAAACACATTATGATTGATGAACATTGTTTTTTAACTCATCAAAGCCATTTCAAGCACACCTAGCATTTCAGAGACAGAGAGACTGTGTTTTTGAACAGCTGTCTTTATAGCAGCTGTGACTACCATTCAAATGACTCAACGACTGGAACAGTAACCAGCCTCAGTCTGTACAAGTAATTCCAAAGAGGCCGTTTCTCTGAACGACCCAACATATAACGTTTCTGGAGGCTTCTAGAATTAATAAATGTAAAGATATTCGTACTAATTCTATTTCCCCGAGTTACGCATTATGATTTTTTGGGCTGTCATATTATAATATGTGTCAAGGAAATGCTGTGCAAATGTACAGCAAACCCTGAGGGCAATAGAAAGCAAGTAATAAGCATGTGTTAGAAACCGCAAACATCAGAGTAAAGGAGAGGGGAGGAGGGTCAAGGGTTTGGAATTTGCTGAGAAAGCAGATTGAAGCTCAGCGGCTCATCCGTATACTCATATTCTTACTTTATTCACACACACACACACACACACACACACACACACACACACACACACAAACACACACACACACACACACTAACCTTAAGAAAGCAAAGCTACACCTGCACAGAGAACTGGGAAGGCTGGGAACTCACAATCCTGTGTCTCTCTACTATATATCTTTCTTAAGTTTGTTCATATCAGACCCGATCAAATATTGTTTATCGTGTTACTTTTGGCAAAACCGGAGAAAAATGGGTTTAAATAGAAAAAATGTTTTTACTCTTTTAAAGAAGAAGTTCTTTATAAGGCAGGCCTGTCAGGACATAAATTGTTTATGCCTCAGGTTAAAGAAGACCAAATTCAAGAAAACCAAGACTTGTAGTATTCAGGGTAAAAAGTAGCTATTAGACTGCCAACTGCTTTAATAAACATCATAAAACATCAAGGTCAAATTCAAACAAAAGCATTTCAGTTAGCTGACACATTCATCTCTAATTCAATACAGAACCTCCAAAAGATCCAGCCAATAGATCCACTCACCAAAATGAACTATACTCATAGTTTAACAACACTGACTCAACCTGTGATGGGATGAGTAAACCTGAATAATAAAATAAATGGATAAAACACGATCAAACTTTTCTGTTTGGGTCAAGTGAATCATTCCGAGTCACTTTGTGTACAATGTAAGAGGAATTCTCTTGATTCATTCTGTTGTCAATGTAAGCACCACAATATGATTCCAGTCGCATGATGGGATTAGATTGGGCATTTGTGAACCATCATTAGATCAAACACATAATTTATAAACATGAGAATCAAATTTAAACCACAAGAGCATCAAAGTAGATCATTGTGGATATTCATCACAAACCTACTTTTAGAGGCCAAAACAACAATGGTCAACATTTATGGTACATCTGGAATTGATTGCAAAGAATATCCACCAAAAAAATCTTCTTATCGCGTTTTGAGTGAGTTCAGAAATATAGTCCCTCGATCTGCTTTCATTTATGTGTCTTGACTTTTGGTGCTTCTGTCATGCAAACTGGTGAGAAGCAGAACCTTACAGCAAAACAAAGACATCAGTCTTGGATATAGAACCTATCTGCACCAGCTGGTTTTAACATTTTAGGCTGGGTCTCAACAGACCAAAATACAGACTGAAAAACCATTACATGAGATTATAAAACAGAAGTTATGAATTGTATGAGGGGACACAAACATGCAATGTCTCACACACACACACACACACACACACACGCACGCGCACACACACACGCACGCTACACAAACATGTAGCCTACACATTAGCAGACTAGATCTAGATCTCTAACACAGGTGATATTTCACAGGGTGGGTTTATATATAGGTTTTCCATATAGGCACACACCTTATTCTCCGTTCTAACAAATACATGTAACATTTAAACCATTATTGTTCATTAATTAAAAACAGTTTACTGAATACATTTTGACACTTTTCGTGTATGGGGCGAGTTGTCACAGTAGAACTTGCCTGAACTTTGACCTGCACTCTTAAAAATAAAGGTGCTTCACGATGCCATAGAAGAACCTTTTTTTGTCTAAATGGTTCCATAAAGAACGTTTAACAAAAGGTTTTTGTGGCGATAAAGGTTTTTTAAAGAACCTCTGACTGAATGGTTCCTCTATGGCGCTGTGAACCTTTCAAGCATTGATGTATTTCATAACAAATCACATTTTAAATCTGTAAAATGTTCTGCACAGCAATGCCATATAACCATTTTTGGTTCCATAAAGAACCATTAACGGTTCCTTATGGAACCACTGTATAAAAAAGGTTCTTCAACAGCACCTTTATTTTTAAGAGTGTAGGCTAGACTCTATACAATATAAAACCACGCAATCGCTTAAATAGACGCTTAAAGAGAATAACTGATGGCTAATGTTGGATCAACAGGCGAACATTTCAATATCAATACTCACGCTGAAAGCAGAAAAGCGATGGAGCGCACAATCGCACAGCCAAGTTTCTCCTGTCCGATATCATCTTGACTTGATCTCACTAAAGGAAAGAAAAGCGTACAGATGCGTTAAAAGTAAGTGTCTGGATTCAGCAGAAAACATGTGTCGCGAAGTCGAAGACTTGCTGTTTGTCGGCCAGCGACATCAGCAGCAGCTGCAGCACTAACTCACCTTCAGTCTCTCTCCTCCTGGACTGCCCCCTTTAAAACGCACTACAAACACCCAAAATGAGTGTTCAGTAATCCATTTTGAATATAAAATACGAATTATTAATATGTAATATTTGTACATTTTGCGACTAAATTAAACATCAAAACTAGTTATGAATCGTTTGTATTGGGGAGTTTTAATTAGATGTGTACAATAGACGTTACAAACAGGTAGGCTATATCTTATATCTTATTTTATATTATAACATATATTTCCAAAATATTTATACGTATAGGCTACTACAAAAGATTATTTCAAATGTCTAATTCAATGGCAGGGTACGATAGGTGTATAGTAACACATGGTTAGTATTAGTTAAGCGCTTTTTTCAGGGTGTTGCTGTGTTTACAGGCTTTGCTCATGAAGCACAGTGCAGACTCAGCTCCCGCAATGACCAATAAAACTCCAGGGGAGCAAACAATCAAAAGCCTTCATGGTCCCAAAAGGGTTTAGACAAACAAAAGTGTAATTCTACAGTTACATATACAATAACATATAGAGTCATTCTAATAGTAATATCAGTGCGTTATGGATTTTTACCTCATGGCCTGCTGATATTTGGGCTTACTTTAGTTTATAGTTATGCAAAATGAGTTGCACGACCAGTCGTCTACACATGAGCTGTAGGCTATATTATAAACAAATAAATGAAGACGAGGCCCTTTGCTCGAGATCTCTGCTGCCACACTGCGGATTGAGAAAGTATTGCAATTTCGATATAAACAGCGTTTTAAAATATAATTGCTTGCAAAGTAACAAAAAGAACCATTAATACACATATTGTAAACTGTCCCTGTTGAGAGAAAAAACAATAAAGATGTTAATGGATTTAATGGTAATAATGGGGTATGAACTGGTTTTAATGGAAACTATAATGGAGTTTATTGGATGCTGTTGGTTACTGCTGAAAAAAACATAGAAACTCAATAGAAACCATCACAGAAATTCGAATGGTTTCCATTAAAATACTATTATGAACCATTAGCTTTTTCCCTTAAAACCATTACAAAATTCCACTTTGTAGTGTGTTTTGGGAATTATTCCAATAGGATTTAACATCCGACCAATACAATCCATCACATACCAGTATTAGTAACCATTATAGTTTCCATTAAAACAATACAATTCCCTTTAAAACCATTCAAACCATTACAACTTCTTTAATGGTTTCTATTGTTTTTTTCAGTAGGGGTGGGATGCCCTGCTAAAAAAAAACATAAAAACCCATCAGAAACCATCACAGAAATTCTAATGGTGTCCAATAAAAATCATTATGAACTATTGGCTTTTTACCTTAAAACCATCACAAAATTCTATTTTGTAGCATGTTTTTGGCATTTTTCCATAGGATGTAATATCCGACCAATAGAATTCATCAAATACCAGCAGACACGACTATAGATTCCATTATTTCCAATACAATTCCCTTTAAGACCATCAAAACCATTAGAACTTCTTTAATGGTTTCTATTGTTTTTTTTTCAGCAGGGTGAGGCAAGGAGTATTCAGAATTGTTGAATAAGAAGTTTTGTATACACACAAAGCGAATGCATAGCATCAGAGTTGGCATCTAAAGCATTTTAATTGGAAGGTTGTGTGTATTGTGCTTTTCATTTTTTTGGGGGGAACAGGTGCACATTTGTAAACTGTAAATATGTAAGCTACATATGTAAACTGATACAATCCAGGAAAAAAAGACATTAATTCAGCCCTTATTTGTGTGTCAAAAATTACAAACAGTGCTAACATTCAAAAAGCAAAAAAGGCAATAAGTATATTATCTATAAAACAATGCAGATTCAATAAATACTATATTTACAAAGCACTGAAACAAACAAACAAGCAAACAAACAATAAACACTAAATGCATGCAAGGTCATGATTGTGGGCTTGACGCAAAAGTAGTCCACAATTGATTTCACATGTCATTGAAGTACAAAACACCCCAATCTGCTTTAGGTGTTTCAGAAGCTACATGTTAAAGTTCTTTGGGATTCAAAGATCGTTTTGTTGTCCATTAAAGAAAAAGACTTGTGAGATTCTAAGAGTGGTTTAGTTTAACATTTGAATGAGGAACGTTCCTTAGATATACACAAGAGGGCAGTAATGCACTGCCAAAACATCTAACCAAGCCTCCTGAAATTCAGAAAATGTTCAGTCTCAAGTGCACAAAAGTCTATTATTAGTTCAGGAAAACGGACATTCAGAAAGTAATATAGAAATAATTGAAATACTCAAGTGATGATGACTTACAATGCTGCTGTGGGAGTTCATCATCAACACACGTCATGAAATGAAACAAAACTTTTCTCTTTTTCTCTCTTTCACTTTGAGTTTCTTTTTTACAAACAAAACAGACCTGATCTAGGAATAAAGCTAAACATGCTTTTGTCAACATAGTCATTCTTTTCCACAAAACAGCAAACTGATTCTGATATGAAAGGTTAAAGCAAAGATAAATTATATCTTGTTCCCTTTATTTCGCAAAAGCCCTGATTGGTGCACGTAGTACAACACTGATTATCTTTTTTAACATCACAGGCATTAGACACAATGTACTTCTTTGTGCAGATAATCCTCTGAAATACAACATTGCCTGTGCGGTCAATATTATGTTATTATTAAGTTAAGGTCATGGCTGTTTACTTAGAGTTCCACAGTGTTCTCCTTGTGTTGGCCTGTGTTTATATTTGAGTTGAATCTCCTCTTTTGGGCACATGATGTCAAGGTGCTGAAAGCCCTGCCAGAGATACCAGTGACGGCTTCTTTGCATATGTAGTCCTGGACCTGGTCTAAGTCCCACCAATAGACCATCTTATGGCATCAAGCTTTATTCGTCACTACACCTCCCTAAAAAGAACAAAACAACAAGATTCAAATTAATATATTATGAATTGTAAACTTGTAATGTCACATCTTACATTTCGCATTATTCATTCAGTCCAACACTAAGCAACAACCACAAGTCCAGAATAGAAAAAGTTCAAAACTGTACTCATGTGTTCCAGATACAAACATTTTCTCTGAAGGTCTCTTTAAACTCAATTCTCTAATAACTCTGGGTGGAGATCACAGATTATTAGATAAAAGACACAGAGGACAAAAGACTTGGATGTTGAAATGCCAGCTTCCCACAGACTCGACACAATAGCGCCTGGCTTTATTTTGCATCACTGACTGAGGTCACTGTGTCTCACCCTATATACGGTTATATCACAAGAGCACATTGTCTCCTAATGGCCTCAACAATGTAAAAGTAATGAATTGTTGCCACACTCGAAGGAAAACGTTAACAATGAGGCTCACGTTGTGCAGGCATGTCTGGACAATAAGGACGAGATTTTGTAACAACATGCAGGAACAATCTGTCAGCAAGCACAGATTTAGATTTAGGAGAGTGCATCCTGATGCCTCGTGTCGACTCTCCATGAAATCACAATTAAAATATGTATTGAATCAATAAAATATAGCTGTAATTTTATTTAATATTATAAATATTTTACTTTAAATATTACATATACTTTTCACATTGCAATAATGAGAATGAGTATCAAATTATAAATGACCATATAAAGGCTTATTAAATGTTAAATTATTACAAAAATAAAACAATAATACTATAACTAATACTAACAACAACAACAATAATTATTATGATTAATACTATTATAATAACTTATTTTTTGTAATTCATTTAGCCTTATTATTATTGTTATTATTACTATTAATATTACAGGTCAGAGGGTATTGCAACACTAGTTAATAAATAAAAATAATTATTTTGGTTGTTGTTGGTATTATTATTATTATTATTATTATCATTATTATTATTAATAATACTAACAATAACAATAACACTATTATTACTTTTAATAATAATAATGTTATATTAAAATTATAATTATTATATTTTCTGTGATTTATTTACTATATTATTATTAATATAATATTACAGGTCAGAGGGTATTGCAACACTAGTAAATGAATACAAATTATTATTATTATTATCAAATCATGTATTATTATTAACAAGTTTTTTAATCTAGACACTTAATCTAAAGTCACTCATTACCTTAAAAGAGGAAGCTAATATTTAGCAATAATGCATGTTGTCAAAATTATGAAATTATAAGCAACAAAAGCACACAAAACATGACTGTAGACTTACGATGCAGTCAGTGTTGAATTAAGCACCATGGTGGCACGTATCCTGTGCAGCTGAGCCACTGTCAGCTTCTTCTGCTGGTGACGGGCTTGCTGGGATAAAACCAGGGTGCCATTTTCTTCCAGCCCACCAGGGGGCAGTGTCTCAATCGCTGTAAGCTCACAGTCAGTCTGGCCATTGGGGCAGCTCAGGGTCCTTTGAACATGCCTGGCCTCTGCTCGCCTAAGAGTGTCTGTCAATTTGCTCGACAGTGCTGTGGTTTCCTGATCTGTCTGCGATAGCTCTGCGCTGCGAGACGTCTGTTTGGAGAGGTGTGTCAGGCTTCGGCTAAAATTGCTTCTGTCAGTGAGCCGGAGAGGGCCGGTGATACATTGAAGGAGGTCATCCTCAGAGCGTGACCTCAAAGTAAAGTGCTGCAGGTAATCCGGGCGAGGCTGGATGGGCGAGCGGCGTCTCAGCGTGTGGGAACGGCAGCCCGTGACCTGAGAAGTTCCAGCTTTGTCATTCACCTGGCAAGACGTCTGATTGTTTGAATAGTCATCCAAAATGTAAGACTCATTTACAGTAATCTGGGAGCCGTTCCAGGTCATCGAATCCTCATCCTCTTCATCATCCTCTTCCTCCCCAGCATCTGTGTCTTCTCCCTCACTCTGGCTCACCTGTCCCTTTAAGTCCAGCTCTGCTATCAGGGACTCCGGCGAGAGGGTTCCATAGGCACTGTCTATAGAAAGAGAGCGACTTTCTGGATCCAGGTCGGTGGTGACCAAATCGCCCAATCTTTCCAGGGTTCTTCCATCATTAGCGGAGAAGGAATCCCGCAGGACTGAAGAATCCGAAAGCAGGGAATTTCTCAAGGATGCAGTCGGCAGGGTCTCCCCGGCCGGCCTGACCTCATCCACCTCTTCCATTGCAGCCACAGAAAGGGTTTCTGTCGAGCCATCGGAGTGACTCGGTGAAAGAGAGAGACTTTGGAAAAGAAAAAAAAATGTATTAGACTGATGTTTTTTGACCAAACATGCTGTGTCATTTAAGGACTGTTTATGCAAAGAGCCGCTCTGATAATGACCGCCGTACGGGTTGACTGGGGGCAAAGAAATTGTAACGCCCTAAATTTGTGTAACAACACCAAAAAATTCGGCACACGATTAAAGTTTTGGGAGAAATAAAAGTGTGATTTCTTCATCAGCCTTAATATAACATCCGATGTATTTCTACAGTAGGTGGTTGGTTAAAGGTTAACCAAAAACATAAATGACAGATTCTTAAGTGGTCTATAGTAGAAGTATCGCACGTTCACGACAATTGTGCAGCCCATTCAGTCTATACACATTTTTGCATTGCCTTTTATGTAATGTACTTGCGCAAATAGTTCCAAGTCGCTCTTGGTGTGAACACACCGTAAGGGTCATTCATTAATAAAACAAACCTCTATTCAGTGTGTATAAGTGAAAAAATAATATGCATTATGTCAAGCAAGATGAATTTTAATAGTCCATGTTTAAACATTACCTCTTGTTTAGTGACTCTCTGTGCTGTAGCGATGGAGAGCTGGATGTAGACATGCTGCTTTCAGTCTCATCTTCATCTCGGTCATCTCTGTCACTCCTCTGTGACTCTGAGTGAAGTCTCTGGAGCTGATTCTGCATGGAGCGACATATTTGAGCACAATCAGCAAACAAGCTTAATGCTAACAGATTGGAGTTGATAAAAAGGATATAGGTTGAAGGTGGACTCTTTCCTGTAACTTAAACAGTTCACCCAACCCCCCAAAAAATCGAATTGTTTATGCATTTATACAACAATATTAAAAGCAACTATTCCTTCTAAACTTTCAAAGTGCCGCTTTCTATATTCTCAAAATTGAGTAAATATGGTGTATACGACAGCATACCTGTGCGTTGTAGATGGCCTCCATCCAGCTGCGACCCTGAGTGCCGCTGTTAGCCTGAAAGCAGTAAGATGCCACGGCGCAACGAAACTCATTGAGGTAGATGAGCAGGAAGCTTCCCGGGTCCTTTAGCTCCCGGCACACCACGTTACGGATGATGAGGGGCTGCCGGATAACCTTCACTTTTTCCACGCGCTTCACCGGCTTAGTGATCAACAGAACGTCAGTGAAGAGGAAACAGTACACATCCATCTGGCGGAAACAGGAGGTGAAAGAGTCTGCTGAGAAGCTTTTAGACAAACTGTTCGCTTTTAGTTGTAAATAATGCTTGCTGAAGTGCACTCAGAAGCTGAACATCTCTGCATCTTAACATAAAAAAGAAATCGTACCTTGCTTTCTTTACCCTCCTTCATCTTTAGGGGTCCTTCGAGAAGCAGCTGACGGGTCTCCTCTGGTGGAATGCCCATCACTGGAGCGGTCAGGTCGAAGTTATTATATTCTCGGAGGATCTGAAAGACCAATGCACAACAGAACAGATGATAACAGAGACATGGAATCAAAAAACCATTTTATTCAATATTTTTTTCTTGAATTTTTTTCAATTACCCTTTCCACTTCTTCACTAGCCCCCTCCACAGCCTCGTATGCCTCAATACGACTTGCAATGGCAGCAAGCTTCTGTTTTTCCTCCCTTTGTCTCATCTGAGAGTCGACGCTGTTAATGAAGCATTCAACGCCAGCCACCTGACAGACAAAACAAAGATTTACAACAGAACTGGTTGTGAAACGATATCGCATTTAATTGTATTCATGGTCTCTACTATACCCCTAAAACGGGCATATTCGTCTCTCTTTAAAAGACTCTGAAACGGTCGCATATTTATTCTTCCTTACCATTTTGTTAATGGCCTCACGAGTCGGCGGGTCATCTGTCTTCTTCAGTACGCTCTTGAGCAGCAGTGGATATTTAGTGAGTCTTTGATGAGGTTTCACCAACATGTCTGTCAGCTTCAACCGGTTGCACTGTTTATGAGTCTCGGCCCACTGCAGGATGGAAAAGTTTATTGAAAGTCTCATCTGATAAACAATGATAAACATACTCCACACTCAGAGCACGAGAGAGCCACTGAGTCATAATGACGGGCTGCTTTTACAATACTGATCATTATACTGAAGACTTTATATATTGCTTATATATGATATGGTAAACCTTTCATTCATTCAGTTTAATGTGTCTGGTTGAAGAGCAGCTGGATGTGGATGAAATGTTACATACTCACAGTTACATATATTCTGAAGAGCTCATTGTCTTTCAGTAATGTGCGCATGTACTCCATACAGCCCTCTTCCTCCATGCAGTAACGGATGTAGGGCTTGAATCTGAAACCAAACTGCACGCAAAAATAAAAATCAGGTCAGTAAGTCCATGTTTACTATACAGCAGCAGAAAAATGTAGCAGTATGTCTAGATGTATTGTGGCCATTCCAGTCCAGTGTCTGTTGAATTTCAACAAATTAAACCTCAGGAGTGACATATAGTCACCCAACAGCGATGTGAAAGACTGACAGCATGAAAAGACACATGAAATCAAGGTTTTCACATAAGAAGTTTTCCTAAATACATGTACACATGTTACTGTTGTATTGCTTAAGTGAATATGAATTAGTTTTCCTTGCAGTATTTAAGATCTAAAGAATACAGAGCATCTTTTCTGTTATTTTGACCCGATTCTCCAGTTTTCATTTTCTGCAAATAGAAACAATATCTTTGACAATTGAGAGGAATATTGTTAGAAGATCACAGAATAAAACAAAAATAATCATTTTACCTAAACACATACCTATAAATAGTAAATTAACTAAAACATGGTCTTTGAAATTGTCTCTTAAATTGAGAAAAGAATATGTTTTCCACATAAAACCATCTTACATTATGTAAAGAACATTCTGTGAAAATATAACCTTGATATCTTTAATATTGACTGAGTAAGACCTTGTCAACAATACAGATTGTACTGCTCATTGCAACTTAACTGTTGCTTTCCTTGTTTACTAACCATCGTTGGTTTATTGACCAATATCTATATTTTATCTGTAAACTTTTAGTAATCTTTTCTTCAACAATGGGCACTTTTGAATGTCTCTAAAACACATTTTTTATTCATTTAATTTCTTAACCAACAATGAATAAACCTAAATATAAAAAAAGTTTATTATTGTATATTTAACTCTTTAAACA
This sequence comes from Oreonectes daqikongensis, assembly GCA_026939265.1. Taxonomy (NCBI): domain Eukaryota; kingdom Metazoa; phylum Chordata; class Actinopteri; order Cypriniformes; family Nemacheilidae; genus Oreonectes; species Oreonectes daqikongensis. The sequence goes on along the minus strand of JAOTQM010000030.1, from coordinate 3,986,045 downwards.
TGACCATTGTTTTTAGAATTTAAACTATGTATTAAATATGTGTGTTGAGATTGAAACTCTGGTGCCTGACATATTGTAAAACCCCATTCTTTCATATTAATATATTACAACCATAATAATCGTGGCCGGTATATTCGTGAATGTATGAGTATGTCACTCACAGTGCTAAAGCCCTGATGTAGGTCAATGGGGTCAAGCAATGTTCTCTTCTGCCTGGCCTTCTCCAGCGCAGGCAGCATGACCTCTGCCCACAGCGATGTATGCAGTTGCACAATGTCCTGAATGTTACTGAAGAGACGTGCGGGTTCGACCTCACTAAGTAAACCGCTCTCCTGCAGGTTAAGCAGTCCACAGAGAAACAGCTGTCGATAGAGCGAGAGTAAGAGATGGTTAAACTGGGTTTTAATGGGGTGTTCAGAAACAACTAGATGGACAGCAATTTATAAAATGAGATTATTAAGATTATTGTAAATTCGCTGTGTGAAATCACCCATTGTTGCATATATTGTTATAGGAAACTGGTTATGTAATGCAGTAAATACAAACAGCTGTGCAGCTGGATCTTACATCAGTGATGACGTGTAGTTTCTTGATGTAGTCTGACTCTGTCTGAAGTAGCTCCCATACGGCCTCCTGCTGATGACACTGACGTCTGCTTAAAACCTGCAGGAACAAAAAACATTTCATGCCAAGATATTTGACATAAACAGTATGTTACAATCTACGTATTAAGCCAGGATAGAAGCATTTCAACAATAAAAATACATGTACTGTTATTTGAGTTACTTATATACAATTGATAACAGGAACAATGAAACATCCATCAACATGAGAAGGCCAAACGTTAATGAAAAAGCACAAGTCAAACTCATTCATCACTAATTATGACGATTGATCTGACAGGTTTCTTATTGCACAAGTCAGATGATTTTCATCTTGAATTTATTATGGGTATTAAAATCCTAATGAGACTATGTAACAACATAGTTTTGGTTTGTGTTTGTAATAAAAGGAAGGTGAATTCTGTACCTCTGGGTTTTCCAGCAGCTGCTTCCAGCTCTCCTCCAGCTCCAGGTTCGGCTCCTCTTCCCATGAGTCTCTGTGGAACGAAAGCTGTGGAGGCATCTTGGGTAATCCGAACATAGTGTAGGAGTATAACTTACTCTGCAACTGTTCCACACGATCACACTCCTGTGGAGAAGAGGAAAGAAAATACAAAGAAGGGGGGATGATGGAAAAGGAGAGGAAATGGGTTTAAATAGCTCTTAGTTGCTAGATTAATATAAATAATAAAACTTTAGGATTTTGCTCTTTTCCAGGCCTGAGAAATCCTCATTTAAAGTGATAGTTCACCCAAAAATGAAAGTTCTGTCATTATTTATTCACCCTCTTGTCATTTAAAAAACTATAGAACTTTCTTTCCTCTACAGAACACAAGATATTTTGAAGAATTTTGTTAAATGGCACCCATTGACTTGCATTGGTTTTGTGTCCATACAATAGAAGTGAATGAGTGATGTGGCTGTTTGGTTACTAACATTCTTCAAAATATCTTCTTTTGTGTTCTGCAGAGGAAAGAAAGTCATACAGGTTTAAAATGTCGAGACGGTGAGTTAAAGATGACAAAAATATTTTACATTCTTTTGGCCTCCAGAATTCCCAGGTTTTCATACCCACTATACATCAGCTATTAAAAATAACAACAATTCAAAATGATGTATTGTCTATGTATTGCATACCCAAATGAGTTATATTTAACATTACATACAATATTACTACATAAGTGTATTGTTTGCTGCATCGACTAAATGTCGAGCCACCTTTAAAGATCTCATAAACAGCCCCAAGCCGTCATTGTTGTCCATACCGGACCAACGTCAGGCCATTATTACATTTTTACAAGCGTCACATTGAGAGGAAGAGAGTCCCGCCTGAGCTTAGACCCTACGTTTACACTTCAGGGCCAGATGGAACATGTAAACCATCTGAATCATTACAGCTTGCTAACACAAAGGTTCCTGCACGTGTGAGAAGTAAAACCTATCCGCCTGTCACATCCTGAACATAGTCACTTGAAGGAAAAGTCTACTTGTACATCTTCCTGTTTTTGCTTGTACAATTACAACATTAAGTGGGTTAATACATTGACAAATTAATATCTTTTCCTAAACTGTTACACGGCGTGAAATGCACAAAGCTAGCCAAAAATAGGTAAGTGCCTGTTTTTGCGAATGAGAAACTGTCTTACAGACACTAACCTTCCCAAGAGAACCGTTTCCTGAGTTGGAACTGAAGAGGCCGCTGAAACGGCTGGCAGCACGATTCCTCCAGCGATCCGTACCCGTTATGGAGCCTGGGAGTGATCCGCCCAGCTGGGACACAGAGTCTTGGGTGGGGGCGACGCTGGCATCGCCCAGAAACTCCGGCATGTTCTTTCGCCGGCGTGCGTTACCCTGTGACACAATGACGGTGAGGAAAGGACAGAGGATGTTTGTTAACATTAAACATACAATGCTTAGTTATTTAACAGAACATAAAACCAAAGAAATTCCACAAAAGATTAAGAAAATCCAGATGCAGAAAATGTATTTCACATTTCCACTGCTACCAGTTAATTCCAGTTAACCAAACCAATTTTCACTCACAGCGAGTGTTAATATTAGACCCCGGATATCACAGTAGCACTGTTCACAAAGGAAACGCATCTGTCATAGGAACTTTGACAACCAGTCAAAGCAGACACCGTTTGTACTCTGTCCGAGTTTTAAAGTCATCAAGTCGAGCCGTGGAATTTTAAGTGCCAGACATATCCTCGCGCTGACAGGTGAGGAAGAGCACAAAAATCCAGAGGACATTTACACATAAACAAAGGCAAGCTTGTTCTCAGACCATCTTTGCACATTCCCTGACATCTTTCACCTGAGGTGGCACATGTGCGTCTAACTGACCTTAGGGAACACATTGTGCTGTCAACAGGTGAAAAGGTCATTTACGTTTTGCCAACATTCTGCGCGCAGAAAGGTTAAAGCGCTAGAGGTTTGAGTGACAAGAACGAGCGAACCCTGTGACCCGAGGCGTCGAGAGGAACCCTTCAGCAACAACAGGAAAGAGGCAAGGCAAGTCTACGAAAACAGGGGAAAGGCTTTTCCCTGCTCACGACAATGGAGAGAAATGAAGAATGCATGAGTGGAGCGGGGAAAGCCACTCAACGTCCCCCGGGGCTCATTACTTGGACATTGTGTTCTGACGGTGTGCTTCTTTTCAGTGGAAAACGCAATTACAATGGGTTAAAAACAAATCGTATTTTTCAAAAACAGATCTTTGGACGCAAACTCGTTGGTCAATGTTCTGGGACGACAGCGATGCGCGGACGGAATGTTCATTGCTGCCGGTGACCAAAATTGGTCTTATTATAAAGACCATTTCACTGGCGCTTAACCAGTTAAACACTTTTAGATCAAGTCAGCATGTTCTTTGCCATTTATGAAGCCAAGACCAAACCAGCAAACAGATTCTGGAGAACCTCTAAGCTTCACAGAGATTCCAGAATCAATGTCAATGAACAGACCAGACTTTGAAACAAGAAGCATCTCATGTTGACCTCTGAAAAAGAAACATCAATCAATGGTCTCTAAAGCATTGAACAAGACACCTAGGTTGCAAAAAAAACTCATTAAAATCATCCTTCAAAGATGAAAATGTCAAGGGTGACACTGTCCTGGTCTACGCTTATCCAGAGAACCTGTTTGATTCATCTCTTTAACCAGTTTCTCTCTGAGAGCATGTATAAGGTATACAAGACAAAGCAAGCACATTTTAGGCTCATCTGCTATAAGAAAACTATTATAATTCCCTATATTTTTGATGTAAATGTTTCTTTAAAAACGTACAGGAAAGTCAATTCACAAAGGAGGTGTTTTCTATATCTCGAGTCTTATCTCACATGCGTCTTTTAGGACTGATCTCAAGAATGTTTTAAACTGTTTTCAGATTTGTCAAGATACCTTAAATCATCAGAAGTCTCCAATTAAATTGCAAAGATACTAAATGAGCTTAAGTCTCTGTCTCTCTTGGTCTCTCTCGGTCTCTCTCTATCTATGGTGTCTTCTTGGTGTCTTTTTTCCTCCTGAGCATTTTTGGGAGAAACATCCTGGTTAATACATAAACATAATTGAGACATTCAAGTCTACGCTGTGAAAAATAAACCTCTGCGAATTTTCCAATGTGGAGCACATATGCTACGTCAAACCATTACATATATTACAGATATATATTACAGACACACAGTTTGATTAAAGCCGGCAAATACAGACACTGCATACATTTCAGCCAACATTTTTCCCACCAATTCCAAGACAGATGCTGTACATTCAAATATGACTAAAAACGTTTCCATCTCCAGGTAACCACAGTGTCAAACCGAGAAGACGCGCAATAATAAGCTCACCGTAGATGTCAGAGGCATTTCCAAAGCAGTACACAACATCGCACAGCATCAAAAGAAAGCCAGGCCCATGCTGCTTCTAAAATGAACCTCCAGCAACCTGCTTCCCTCCTGGACTCACTCAGACCTTACAAATGCTACATTGATGTTGCACAGCCTTAAAGGAGCACGAATGGACCGGTGCATTCAAATCCACTTCCACAGGCTGCTCGGCTTGTGTGTATATGTGCGTGAACCTGAAGGAGATTGAACGGTAGCCCGCTGCATTACTGAGGAGGGCTGGCCGGGTGTCATAGTAACTGCAGAATCCTGCCCTCCTATTGTGTGAACAGGAAGAGAGGGGAAAGGAGCAGGGGAAGGGAAGGAGGGGGGAGGAGCTACCTCAAACGACTGATCTTAGAGCAGCTCTTCAGAGGTTGGCTATGAAATGAACAGCTCTGGGCAAGTGGCAAGAGCTGACTGCAGAACAGTTTATAATGCACATCTGTTGTTGAGGCAGATGCATCATGCATCTGTTTTTGAGCGGGCTCTAGTGTAAGCCGTGGATCACAATATATATGTACGTATCACGTGTGTTTTTAATGTTTCTTTATTTGCAACTAAATTCGATCACTATACATTTTTTGCTGTGTGGATTTTTTTTATTTAAAGCTGCAATCTGTATCATTGACCTTTCTATCACCATCTCTGTTTGAAACATAAAATTGCAGGTTACTTTACATATATATTTGCTGTGCGTGGGTTGAAATCAATTGACATCAAACTGACATTTTATGTGAAATCATACCCAACAGCTATATTTATAAATCATTTTATAAAGCTTACTATTGTAAATTAGATCAAGGACACAGTTTTGTACACATGTTAAAAAGGTACAGATTGCAGTTTTGTTTTTTGTTGCATTCAAAAAAATACAGATTGCACATTTTTTTCGTTTTTGTGGCATTTAAAATCCACTTTGCTCAAAGATTTGATACTTTTTAATGTTAGACTTGTTGATGCCTAAAGTAAAAGTATGCATTAAATGATTAGATATATACATCCCTATGTTATCCTTTTAAAGGGATAGATCACCTCATGTTATTTCAAACATGTACAAGTTTCTTTCTTCTGCAGAAAATAAAAGAAGATATTTTGAAGAATGTTGGTAACCAGACAACACTGGCCCCCATTGACTTCCATTGTATGCACACAAAACCACTGTGACATTTCTCAAAATATCTCCTTTTATGTTTCATGTCATGTAGAGGTTTTGAACAATATGAGGGCGAATAAATGGTGAAAACTTTTTGTTTTGTGGTGAACTATACCTTTAAATCTCACTGGGGTACAGTCTACTGAAGAATATTTTGGAAGATCACATCATATCACCAACACGTTTAGTTGCTTTTTTTTTAAGCAAAGTGTCCAGTTTTCCCCGTGCTTCGGTAGAGAGGAACACATTAACCCAGAAACCTCTGTTCCTAACACTGCTTAACTCGAATGATACTATAATAAATAACACAGAGATCATTAAGGTTTTGGTTTCCTCACAAGATTTACAGCAAAACAGTACTGTAAAAATGTAAAATAATAAATCATTTCTATAAACAATGTTTAAAAGAAACAATAATAATGGCTTTAAGTTGCGTTAAGTTAAATCACTCAGACATCCATGCTGAAAAAAAGAATAGAAACCTTAAAGAAACAATCACAGAATTCCTTTTTGTAGTGTGTTTTGGGTATTATTTTCAATAACATTTACCATCCCATCAATAGAATCCATCACATACCAGTAGACACCCTTATTATAGTAGACACCATTTCCCTTAAAACCAATAAAATTCTATTATAGCCATTAAATTGTGTTTTGGGCAGGGTTCTATTGTTTTGTTATAGCGCCTACATAGACCAGCAAAATGCATCAATACCTCGATCTCTTGTGTAGTATCTTCCAACGTATACAAAAGGCTATCAGGAGGTTTTGGTGTCCCAACAGACTCGGGGCCGGGAGGCGGCGTACTCTCAGCTTCAAAGCGCTGCACACGGGCAGCCACCAGCCCCGTGGCATGACGCCGGGCGGCATGAAGCCGAGGAGGCTCATTCAGAGGACTGTAGTGAATCAGCATTCCACCAGGCACCTCCGGCAAAACGGACACGCTGGGCACATTCCACGTCCTCTGACGGAAGTTCAGCATTTCCACACTGGCACAGGTCGATCTACCATGCAAGAGTTTGTAAGACCTTAATGGTCCTGATGGAACAGTTCCAGATGAGGCTCTGGATGTTGAAGATCAAACGATTTGGCAAACCCGCACAGGCGGAAAGCTACAAATAGGATTTCAAATATTAAAAATGGATTAGACTAAATTTATTAAAAAAAATGTAAAGACACCAAGAAACTTGCTTAGTCCACTTCTCTGTAGTTTTAAGTGTGTAATCGTCCGCATGGTTGAAACACGACCACGAATGAACCCGTATTCGTTCAAATCCACCTTGAATTCCACCTTCAAATCCTCCAATCCTGTTGTAATTTTCTTCTCTTTCTTTGTTGTTCCGCACACATCTGCCGTTTGATATTCTTCTGCTTCTGTTGTGCCCTTTGACCCCAGTGCCAGGCTTGATGGGAGGTGGAGCGGAGAACTCGCTCCGGCCAGCACTGTGCTTCCTTTCAGGTGACACGCACCACTGCCTTTCTCGACAGCCTTAACAGGTCACTATCTTATCTCCCCTCTATGGCTTGAATATTACCTTTATGGCTAGTTATGCAAGCATGACTGGTTATGGTCCAGCATACATATGACTTGCTTACACAGTACAGTAAAAGCACTCTTACAGTAATATTTCACTATATTGTATCATCTGAGTGAATTACACCTGTCATTCTTAGTTACACATCACACCTTGCTGAATCATGACCTATAAGCCAAATATTTCCTTATTGTGATTTCGCATCGAAAGTATCTTATTGAGAGAGTTTTTTAGTGTCTTTGCTGTGAAAATCAATAAAAAGTAGTTTACAACATTAAGACCAAACTTTTCGACTCTGAATTTTCCACAAGGGACATCCGGGGTGAAGTTAGTTAACCTTATTCCCCACTAAACTGCTGATGGAGCACAAAGCAGGGGACAGTCACAAGGAAATAATATCTTATGAGCTTTGACCTTTGCTCCTGTTTGATACTGTACGCCAATGTTTCACAACCTAACATCAACTGAGAGGCCTAAACACAGCAAATACACATTTAAATTCATACAGTCAATGTGCTAGCGCAAAAGAATACGTGTTTACTTTAGAGGGAAGGTTTCTTTGTATTTTAAACTTGATGGCTCAAGCTGGCACACGCTGCATATGTGGAAGTGGATTCACTTGGCAGGATTTCCGAGACACATCCCTGTATTCAAACAACCTCAAACCCTGAACGTGTCTCTGATATGATACTAAAATTTCCTTTAAAGGAGAAAAGGGCAAGCTTTGAACACCTCGTGATCTTTCAAGTTGAAATGTATCATTTCAGCAGTACTGGCGACATTGAAACGGATTAACTAGTGAGTTACGTTTGGGGAATCTGTGTAATGATGACAGAATTTTTATTTTTGAGTGAACTGTCCCTTTAAGAAAGAGTTATAACAACAAATGAGCGATAGCAATACATATTTCCACAAAAATGATTCTGGAAAGAATGATTCAGTAATTCTGATCTGTGACAGAGGTCACAGGGATGACAGCATGCAGTATAAAAAAACAATGACTGGAAAAAATGTTTATTGCACAAAATGTGAATTGCCCAGTTCTAAAAAAAAAAAAAAAAACTAAAAACAATGTATAACTCATAAAAAGGTAAAAAGAGAGATGGGGAAAGGTAACCAAGCAGAACTACAGCTAGAAAAGAACCAAACAGAAACGTACCAGGCCAACTAGCAGGTCCGCAGCCTCTCTGCGTCCCAAAGAGCCGTGCTCCGCTCGCTCGGTAGAAGAACTGTGTGTGTTAGAGGACCTCATGATTGGCAAACTGAGGGACCGAGGGTCTTTTACACATCTCTCCACCCTCAGCTGCTCTCCTGGACGAGCTACACAAAACAAATTAAACCACTAAATGTGTAGAACTGCAAATCTGTTCCACATACTATTGTATTTTTGTCATAATTTATGCACCAAGTTGTTCCAAACCTGTATAAATGTTGTTGTTCTACTGAGCACAAAGAAAGATATTTTGAAGAATGCTTGGAACCAAACAGCTCTGGGGCTGACCTCAAACTCAAAGGGTAAAAGCAAGCAGATATACCTCGTACTCTGAGGTAGTGGCCACCAAAGCGGTAGGCTTCAAATCCCAGTGAAAGCGGCGTGTTGGATTGATCTAAAAACAGGTTGACACGTGACAACTCGATGCCTTTCCTCTCAAACACAGCTCCCAGGACTTCTCTGAAATGCAAATCGATGGTTTGGATGTGTATTATCGGCCAGTACAAATGCTTGTGTCTCCATTCAGTTTGTTCATTGCACCACCTAGGGGTTAAAAAACATAGTCACCTTAAAGTTTTCTTCTTCGCTGCTGGAACAATCTCCATGCTGATGTCAATATCGAGGTCAAACTTCAGAGTGAAGCACTCCTTGCTGGGGTCCTAAAGGAGACAGTCATGTAAAGTCACCGTGTGCTTTAGGGCAACCAAGTTACAGCTGGTGTTTCAAGCCAAATCCATGGCTGGACGTGATTACTGATAACTGATGGAGACTATGATTAAACCATCAGAGAGAGACATTAGACAACAGCAATGACTCAATGAATCAAGTCAAAAATGAATCATTTCTTGTTCTTGCTCCGACTTGAAAAGCGGTTCACAGACGTAATAAAAATCAGAACGCAAATTCTTTTCTTACATCTGTGTGTCTGCGTCTGGTCTTCTTCTTACTAAGTTTCATTCCTCCACTCCTGCGATCCCTGAGAAAAAACAAGGCAAGAACTGCTTGAAGGTCATACACACTTAAAGTGATAGTTTTCCCAAAAATTCTGTCATTCAAACCTGTATGACTTTCTTTCTTCTGCACAACTCAAAAGAAAATATTTTGAAGAATGTTGGAAACTTAACAACAGTGGCACCCATTAATTTCTGAACACAAAACCAATTGAAGTCAATGGAGGCCGCAGTTGTTCGATTACCAACATTCTTCAAAATATCTTCTTTTGCGTTCTGCAGAAAAAAGAAAATCACACAGGTTTGAAGGGTGAGTGAAAATGAGTAAATAATGACATAAATGTATTTTGGGTGAACCAATCCATAATAATCGAATCATGTTGTAAACTAAACCGACTCATAACTATTATACCCATTCATGTCAAGCTCATCAAGACACAGCTTGTTCAGATTTACACTCCAGTATCAGTTTTCCATGTCCTAAAGCGATTTGATCGTCCAAAACAGATAGTCCCAGATGTTCTCCAGCGAATGACGCCACTGGAAAGTACGCAGGCTTCCTCTTTCATTATAACGCACATTAGCAAAGCCCGATTGTGCCCATAAGGGATGGAATAATAGAGGGATAACAGTGAAAAAACTGACCCTAGGTCAGAGCACCCCTCCTCTCCGTCCTCCATGTCTGAGGGGGGGCCGGTGCGAGGCGGACAGGAACGAGTGGACACGTTCCGGGCCAGGATGGAACCTGTGGGGGAAAGGAAGTGATGTAACGCTAACATCCTGCCAGAAGCTGGTAATAATAATTACACACCACACACTGACAGTTAAGAGTCATCCAGGCCCTGAGGACATATATTTTTATTCATATTCATACTGTGTGTGTGATTCTTTCTCCTCTGACTTAATGATAAATCAGAATTAAAGACCCCTGTAAAATGTTTATTTTATGTATAGCATACTTTTGGTATACATTTTGTGCAATATTGATCACAAAAACCAGTCTTAAGTAGCACAAGAACATAGTAATAGCCAAAAATACATTGTATGGGTCAAAATGATCGATTTATTTAATGCCAAAAATCATTAGGATATTATGTAAAGATCAAAGATATTTTGTACATTTCCTTCCGTTAATATATCACAACTTTATTTTTGTGAGTGGATGCAGCAAAATCACAGACAAAAATAGACGATAAATATACGTCTACAAACTTTACTCGCTACTGCCGCTGTTTGTGAATTACTCACTCAAGTTTGCTATCGATGTAAAGTTTAGAATTTCAGCTTTCAGGTTCATCTATTCTTCACAACTTCATTACAGCAGTAAGCCAAAAGAGAGCGTTAAAACAAACCTGTTTCTTCTTAGAAGCGCCTCTGATTAACAACCAAATATTGTCCTATCCTAACAAACCATATATCAATAGAAAGCTTATTTATTCAGCTTTCAGATGATGTAAAAATCTAAATTTCGAAAAAATTACCCTTAAGATTGGTTTTGTTGTCTAGGATAATAATCATCATAACAATCATAATGGCTTTACCTTGTGGCTGCAGGTCAAATCGCGGGTGCCTGTCAAAAATCATGCCTTCCCGGGCGACAGGGTGGCAGCTTGAGTCACATGACTCACAGAGGTGGAGTGGACTGCCGTCTTTAAGGTCTTGACACAAAGGGTGATGACAAACCTGAAGCAGAAATCATAAAGAAATAAAGAAAAATTGCAAACACTTAGCTGTGCAAAATGCACAGTGTGCATCAATAGGAATGACAAACTCTGCAGCAAGAGCGACAGGAAAAAAAGACGTTTGGAAAGATAGAAGAAAGAGGGATTAAGACCTCCTACTTGTGCACTTCCTTCTATTGTTCTCTTGATGTGCTTTATAACTGATGCAGCTAAAACTCAAACACAGCAGCATGTGAAACTCTCCATATGAAAGATGATGTTTGGCAACTTCTCAAAAAGTTTATTTAACTTCTTTTTTTTTACAGTGGGGTTCAAGAGTCCACATTGAATCTGTGCTTCAAAACCTAGCATTATGACATACAAATATTAAATGCAGCATTATTTCTGGGTCTTTAATGAAATGCAAATGTGATGTTGACTATTTTTACACTCCTGGGCAAAAAGTCACATTTTCTTGTACTATTCAAGCACACAAAATGCTCACTGGAAGATTCTTAAGTCATGATGGATTATCAGGTTTAGCATCAACAAGCCAGCTCCAGATCAGGCACTATTCAGATGCAACGAGTAACAAGGTTCAAATTAAATTTAATGGCAGACAAACATGATAATCAGCACGCAGAGGCTTGTATTAGAGCTCCGTCTCAATCCAGCACGCGATCACATGAAATCCGCTCAAATATCACAAGCCAACCTTTCTCAAAGTGCCAAAACAAATGCGCCTCCTGGATGCTACACAGTGACGGACTGACCAAAAACTCTCTGGGAGAAAACCTCAAAAAGTTAGTAAGCAGATGGCATGTGCCAGCAAACCCCAACAAACACACGAAGAGAAAACTGGCAGACTTTGGATGTTATATAATCAGAAAAACAACATATTGAAAAATGATCACTGAAAATGTGAAGATAAGCAATCATGATAGATTATGTAATTTTTCCTTATAAAGCTTCCAGGTTTTTTTAAAAACAGCAATGCCAGATTGCTGCTCAATAGTTAAAATGTCAAGCTATACTTAAGGATTACTGCCAAACCAAACTGTTACCTTATCCTTCCTAACTAAACCTTTTTTCCAATTTACTCTTAGTCTTGTCACTCGAAATGCATTTGTAATGAGTTACAGTAAAGAAAATTCAAAGCCATTCAAAACAACCTTTTCCGTCTACTTTTTAAGACTTAAGACGTCTTTTTGCTATAAGGTAACATGCAGTATACAGTAATGTAAACAGTTGAGCTAATGTCAAGAAAACTCAAATGAAATGGGTAGTCATTGCTAATGGCTTCATGCTAGGTCAAGCAAACCTCTCTCTGCACCGAACATGTATATCTGTATTAACTGTTATGTGTTACAAACATAGTAATCTTAAATGATACGCTGTCTGTAAAATCCATGCCAATGTCTCAACTCAAGTCTATATAATCTAATTATGAGATTATGAGCATCCAAGTTTGATTTTAACCATTAACATCAAAAACAGTAAATCACAAAAAAAAGACTTTCTGACAATTATATCTCTGGAACGATGTACAAACTGTAATTGCCACAAAATATATGTACATTAATATCAGCTATTAATGTAGATTAAATCTACATTAATAGCTATGCCTGTACTGTAACAGTAAAGTTGTTTATAACATATCATATACAATAAATGATATCATATACATATCATATACAAAAGGGTATTTGTAACAATTTTTACTGTGCAAGTGTATACTTAATGTGTTTAACAGTGGATGTTGCTTTTGCTGTGATTTACAGTAAACGTCTTATTTATTTGCGATCTCAAATTTATAGTCAGCACAGAGACCAGGCTGCATTTCACACAACAGTAATAAATGCAATGTACTTTCAATTAAATTAACATCATCTTCCAAAATCTGTAAAAAAACAACCTCAAACCGCTACCACTAACATCTTACATTTATATATTTTCTCTGTGTTTTGTCTGTGTGTCTAAGGTTATAAACTACACAATTCAGCAGGATAACAAGACCCTGTGAGCGCAAACCGCATCTCTAGATTTGCCCCACATGACCTCAATAGAGAATGTAGAGGCACATTATTAAAAGCAGCTTGTGATTGCCTTGTGCCACAACTTACAAAGGGCCTTGAGATGACTGGAAAAAGTCTACGATTGTTATCAGGACCTGGGCAGAAGTCAAACAATCTCACACCAGCGCACGCCTATATTTAAAGGTCATCGGGGAGCGTTTACTTAGGAAAAAGTTATTAATATGACCCACAACAGCAAACTTTGACTCGAAACAAAAAGCTATTCAATAAAAACATACAGACGTTACAGAGCGAAAGAGAGAGAGAGAAATGGACAGCGCAAACCCATCATCTTGGCTATTCCTAATTTCTCCGAGACCTTTCACACATCTGTGGAGAAATCCGCAGCACTTCACATGGCTCAGAGACTTTCATAACAGCCATAAAACCGCCTCAGTCGCGACTGCAATAATAACGCATTCATGACACACACCTGATGCCGGTGTCACACGCATGTGTGTGTGCGTGCGAGTCTGCGCCGGTCTCTCTCCCCCCCGCAGTGTGGGGTTCTCGGCAGTCCATGCAAGAGTGGCAGAGAACAGCGTAGAGTCTCGAGACAACTCGATCCTTTGAGCGTCCAATGCCCCCACTTTCTTGCTCTCCCTCTTCCACTTCCCCTGCTTCCTTCCTTTCTTACAGCCTGTTAGCAAGCTCTCTGTATGTGTGCATCTGGTGTAGGTGATTCAGATGGAGAGAGCAGCTGTGTGTACAGACTAAAAGAGGTCGAAAAGAGAGCGTAAGTGAGAGTAAGAGCGGTGGTTTCCCAGCCACACCCGCACACACTGATTTTGCCCAACCTACCGTACAAAAAACAAACACACAAAGATCCTCAATTACAATCTCTCATTGCTTTCTCATGCTCTCGCTTGTCATTGTTTTATTCATCGAGGATAAAAACTCAGAAACAGGACCTTCAGTACTAAGAGATTTTTTGGGGGGTTGGTTGAACACAGAGAAAGATATTCGGACGAATGCTTGTAACCAAACAGTTCCTGGACCCCATTGACTACCATAGTAGGACAAATTACAATAGTGGTCAAAAGTGCCCCAGAACTTTTTTGCTGTCCTACATTCTTCAAATTATCTCATTTTGTGTTCAACAGAACAAAATAAATGATAAAATATGGTAGTCAATGGGGTCCAAGAACTGTTTGGTTACAAGCATTCTTCCATCACATGTATACAGATTTGGAACAACTCAAAGATGAGTAAATGATGACAGAATTGTTATTTTTGGGTGAACTGTCCCTTTAAGGTGGTTTTTTAAACAATGTTCTGACATTTAAGTCTTTTTTTAGTAAAACACAAAAGAAGATATTTTGAAGAATGTTGGTAACCAAACATCATTGGACCCCTTTGACCTCCATTGTATAAACACAAAAAGACATCTCTCAAAATATCTTCTTTTGTGTTCCACTAAAGGGTGTAACAGAATTTTGATCATAAAAAACACAAAACGACATATGAAAGAGCAAGACCTTGTGTTAAACCGGACGTGTGTATCCTTTCTCTTTAAGTTTTCTTAAATCTACAGTAATTCCCTCCCACCATCGTCTACTTCAGACAGTTCCCAGAATGCATCACTGCAGGGGACAGGGCTATGTGGAGTTAGGATATCCTACATAAAAACAAAGCCTTTGAAGCCTGAGGCTGAGCTTATCTTTATCAAATTCAGAGAATTACTGTATCACAACCTTCTTTCTTTAACTCACTCCATCCTTCATCTGTGTCTCTGCCTGTCTTTTATTAAACAGAACAATGTAGAACCTAATATTGTTCGTAATGATATTACCACATCCACACATGGTCAACTTAAAGGTCACATTGCCACAATTAGCTTTAGAAAAACAAACCTATAAAAAAAAATGAGCAAAACGCAAAGGATGTGACCGGTCAGGTAAAATGTGCCCCAGGAAGGGCAAGGTCTCAGAAAATAAGGAGACAGGAGTGTCATCATGAAGGACGTTTCCAACAGTCAGGCGTCACTCTTGTACCCATTTCCTGTTTTTACACAACAACTTTCTGACGCCATGTCTCGCGGTCTTGTCGTATAAGAACTGCCCGCTACACGTGTGAGCTCACGGTTTGCCCTGCAGTGGAAGATGGAAAGCATTTCAACATTTGATAAATGTCCTGGATTAAAGCTGAAATCTGTCCCAGTCGTAAATACGGAGACAACTGGAAGTACGTCATTTGTAGGTTGATTTCACGAAATAGTGTAAACACTGATTCTGTGGCACTTCAATTGTTACATTTATTTGGCCCAACAACAACCAGCAACATTGGCTCAACCAATGATGTTTGTTTGGACATGACTGTCTGACCGGCATATCTGTTTAGTGACGCTATAGTGGCCCAAAAATTACACACTTCAGATTTTGACGAGCACAAATATAAAATTTCCATCTGCAAATACTCATATTGACAATATTTTTGGAAACCACCATAGAAACCAATATTTACAAAAGAAAAAGAATTGTATTACAGATAACTGTAATGATAAACAGTATAATATGCATGACAACCTCTAGACATTTGATGTTACTTTAAGCCTGTTGTTACATGTGTATATGCTTTAGGAAAAGGAAGCTTTGGATACCTGATGCAGAGCAGAAATTAATTGTAATATTACACCCCGGGGGTCACGCATTGTGAACTCTTTGTTCATCTGCAGAGTCTTAATTCCTGCCTGGTGACATCACAGGTATCCTTTAAAGGAGTGAATGAGAACCGAGAGCTGTATTTGGCAGTATGGGTCGCTATTTGGCAAGGGGGAGCAAAAGGAGAGAAAGAGAGAATTTGAGGTTTTCGTGTTGACGTTTGTTACATCAGGAAATGAAGAGTGATGTGGGCCGGCCTTTTCACATTGCAGTGTTTAATCCGAAATATGTGTTAGCTACGTTATCACCACAGATGCCATCGTGACTAAGCGGCAGCTGTTTGTCGCTGGGGAAAATGCTTTGATTGATACTGGCAGATTTGTATTTGTACACAGAATGTCACCAGTGTTTATCAGCCACAGATGCATTGCAAGAAGAAAAAGAAAAAAATAAATAAATATAGTTGAAAAGAATAAAATAAACAAGATACAAAAAAATGATACCACACAGAAAATGAATTTGACAACAGCTAGTAACTGCAACTTTGTTCATTCCCAAAGCAATTTAAATGTTTTTATTTCAATTGCTTTAATAGGAGTGTTAAAAACCATTTTAAATTCTATCCAATAGGCTTTTAGGCATTCTTTACAAAAAACAGAAAAGGTCACTGAGAATTGTTGCCCCATCTGGTGGTTAGCTGAGGTAATGACGCCAGACACTATAAAGCATTTTATTCGGATAACGGATTTACCCCATTCATTTTCTTCCTAATTCTTTTGGCCTTGATCAGATCAGATTATCCTCACACTTTACAGAAGCAAATGGTGACAGGAGACAGAGCACAGAGATGGTGTGCTTTATGTTAATCCTCTCTCTCTTGTTACTGTCTGACAGCACGAAAACCTGTTTTTTACATTTTCTACACAGTGCAACAAACAGAAAAGCATTTCTGTGCTTCGCTTGAGAGTAAAACAGCCTGTTACTGTTAATAACCTACAATGCCTGAAAACTACAAAGTAATGAATCTTCTTTTCTAAACAAACTCAAGCCTTTGAAACCAAGATACTGGCAAAACGTTTGACAGGGTGACAGTCTGTTTTTCATGAAGAAAGTGTCTGATGCTATCTGCCAACCCATAATACTATACCCTTGGACCTTCCAGCTTAGTGAGTAATGTCTTTGTAAGCAGCGTATTAATCTTTTAAACACAAATTATTGTCAACTATTAATGGTCTGTGTTTATTATAGTACAGTCAGTGTTTAGTCTGCGAATGTGGGAGTGATATAGATGGTCTATTTCACAATTTTTTGTCGCATACACATTTACATGTTCACAGGAACATAAGCATGCACATAGATGAACCACACATAAATTGTGCATGTATATATATTGTATATATATGTGTGTGTGTGCGTGTGTGTGTATTCACACACATGCACACATATACATAGACCACTGTGGTTACTCGGTGTTCAAATATTAGTTCCTGTCAGGTGGAGTTAATCTGTAATGAATCTAGTTTTCCATATAAATATATAACTACATACCGTTACATGCATTTACAAAAGAAAACTTGACAGCCAACGTTAAAAGTAAGCTTCCAGGATGAGCAAAGATAACATACCCAGGCATTATCGCACGCTTTGACATCCTGAAAGTGTTTATTTTGTGATAAAGACCATCTGACTGTAAATTATGCCACTCAATATAGTTCCCAAAAAATTTAATATGAAAAACGTATTTATGTTCAAATAATTTTTCCATCAAAGTGATAAGACTAAGCAGAAAAAACGAAATATGAAAGATATGAAACCAGCAGCATAGCGCAGAATTTTGGCTGCCAGGGTTAACATCCAAACATACAGTTACACAAAAAGTGCGTGACCACAGAATGCTGTAATTGACCAATCAGAATCAAGTATTCCAAAAAGCAAACTAAATAATGTTGACCACAAACTATCCTCATATCATCACTGCGTATTGTCCCCCCCGGGCACAGGAAGAAGAAATCTAACCAAAACACAGCCCCAAAGTGAAGGAACCTCAAAACATAAACACACACAAGTATACTTTAAAAATGTTCCCTCATTTTCAAATAAATACTGTACGAGTCCCCACATAAGCTCATCGTTCCATATTTTAAGTGTAACGATATAAGTGCGTGCCTGTTTGACATGAAAACATCGGGTACATTAAGTTTAGTCTGGCTTCGATCACAGAGGAACAGAAACAGAAGTGTTTATACAGAGATTTTTTTTAAAGCTCCGAGGACACTGGCAAAGTTGTGCTCACTAGAAATGTAGGACACTAAAAGACAATCAACCATCACAGTGATGTCCTATAATGAATCACACATGGCAGATAAATACAAACTTGTAAAGAGTATCTCTATCCAGTGCATGAAGTGGGATGGGATACGCAATACTGGCAGTTCTGTGAATATTTGTGAAAATGTGATGCCACAAAACACAAACTATTAACTTTTTTTATTGTGAGCACTTTGCTGTATACATGGTTTTTAGTCTTTATTCTGTATGGAGGATTTCAAAAGGAAAGGGAGCACCTGTTAAAATAAGTGAAAGTGGAAAGTGTTTGTCATGAATAGGCATCAGGTTTGCCAGTGAGGGAAAAATGGGAGTGCCTGACGTTAAAAAGAATGAGGGATACTGGCAGGAATACATTAGCTTTTCAGTCAAACCATTTTGGCAATGGACCCATGACAATAAAACAGCATCAAAAACGCATCACACCAAGCAGTACGGATTATATTTTATAGACAGACAGAGAAAATAAGATGTGTGGCTAAAAGAAAGAAAGAAATACAGGACGACAGTCTGTTTCTGTGTTCATAGGCTACTGTACGGTACTTTCCATTTCTGCATCCCCAGATTCCCAAGAGAGAGCTGTCGGAATGGTGACTATGACACCACATCCGTCCTTTCGTCGCAGCAAATTCAACAGCACAAAGACAAACAAAACTTTTGTTTTTCCTGTCCGTTCCCCAAGCACAGACATTGACAAATGATTATTGTGCTGGAATATTCCATGTGATGAATGGAACAGGCATGCTTGACATTTTTAGGCATAACAGTAAAACACTAAAATGAGATTATTTACTAAGAGTATCGGTTTGTGTCGCCCCTTAAGGGCTTCCCCACACCGTGTGGCGCATTCGGACGGCTCACCTTAGAAGCAAGCCGGCGTTCCGGGCAATTGGGATGTTGACACAAGATGCCGGTTTTCTCCTCCAGTGCAGGCTTCTCACCTTAAACGAAACACAAACAGAGGTTAAAGATCAACCATATGCGGGAAGGATCAATTTATCAGGAGTATTTGAAGACATGGCGTATCACTGAGACATTTCATAGAAGGGGCACTACTGTATGAAGGGACTCTTGCAAACAATGAGCCTGTGGGGGATTTGTCCTTGGGCATGAGCCAAAAGACATAACAGCAATACAGGGAGGACAATAAGTGAGGCAGCTGTGGGAGAAAGAAAGTGAGACATAGACTCAATCAAACTCTGAGAAGCAAAATAAAGAGGGAACGGTGAGTGAGAAAACAGATGACAGAGACAAACATAATAAACATCTATAGTTAACATCTACAAATCAAGTCCATCAACCTTTCAAATTGTATTAGCGATGGCATCTTTCTCTTCAGTCACAGCATCAGCATGAGAGAAAGCAGAAGACAAGTAGAGGTGAGCTGGAGTTATTTCGACACTTTACAAAATGCAAATAAATAAGACACAATTCCATTTTTTTATAATTGTAGAATATTGTATTAAGAATATGGATCTGACTTAAAGGGACAGATTTGGAACATCTTGAGGGTGAGAAAATAAAGACAGCTTCTTTAATTCTGGATATTTATGAAACCTATCCAATAGCCATGTTTCCATTACAGATTTGCGCAAATCTTTTGTGATATTTTGTAAATATCGATAAAAAAACGATTGTTATGTGACTAAAACCCATTCTCTCACAATAAACAATTCCAAAAATCACGGTGAACTCCGTCTCATCTTCGGTCCAGACATACTGCGCCATCTTTAAATAATGATCATGTTTACTTTTTAGGTACACAATGTCATCTGTAAATGCGGAAAAAAACATTTCAATTGCAGTTTTGCAAAATATTCCTTTTTCGAATTGCCTGAAAAACCACCTCATGCAAGCGAAAAAACGTTTTTGCAATAAATGGGAGGTTTTTGCCAAATTGACGTGTTTCCATTTAGTGTATTTTCAATCGAGCAATTAAAAGGGTTAATGGAAACCTAATGTTAATTTCTGTCTTTAGTGTGATACTTTATGTTCTAAACGTGAATAAATAAACACAACCAAAAAGTTATCCCTGTTCTCCACTGCCTACCAGGGTACCAGATGACAGAAAAGCAAAAGGTTGTTCACTGTACTCGTATTAAATGCTAAGGAAGGGAAAGACTAAAATGAAATTCATAGGAAAAGAAAAAGCAGCGTATAACAGACAGAGAGGGAAAAAGTTGGCGGAAATCTGAGATTTCCAGACATTACAAGTTTGCTGGAAGGCTGGCTGATTTTCCTTTCAGTAAGGACAGTAAAATTCCTCTTACCTAGAAGCCCATAGGTTTTATGAGAAAAGGGCATTTCTTTAGATTCTCTTTTTTTAGCAAAGCCATTGGTTCTTACGACAAGTTGGTTGCTTACAAAGTTACAGTAATAGTGCTATGATACACAAAATAGTATCTGATGGTAATTCCATGGAAATTTGATATATGGCTTTTGTTGTTTGTTTGTTTGTTTGTTAGTTTCAACAATCTTCATTTGTGGACAGTGTTGAGATTAAAATCCAAACTGGACATTACAATGAGACAGTGATATGGTACTTATTTATATAGCACAGTATTAACATTGTACCCCAAGGTACATCCCAGAATTCCATGACAAGGTGGTGTGTAAAAACAGTAATTACATCCTACTTTTCTAAACGTTTGATTAACAACAAAACAACACAGCCCAGAACAGACTGTAGATATTATTCTCAATGCTGCACACATTCCATCCCCATACTTGCCTCCATCTCTCAATAAAAACTATTCCATTTCTCCTTCTTTAGTCAGAGAGGCACAGGGCACCACCATAGAAATCCTCTATGTAGGAATGTGCAGAATGCCAGGATCTGTTTTTCATGCCCCTCTGTTTATCCAGTCGTTTAGAAGTTCCTGAGGAGCTGAATATTTAGCGCATCCACTGTCTCATTGGCTAGCGTGGACATATTTGATGTAATACTTGTTTCCTTTGACTGCACTGAAAGAACATGAAGCTAATACCATGGATGCCGAAACGTGATCATGCAAGGTCTGAGTATGTCAAAACATCACCAGCCGTATGTCTGGTAACAGTTTTTTGATATGGCTGATCCTCTCACGATTCAGGTGGTGTAAACATTTCAAAGTAGTGTTTTGTGTGCAAATAGAAATGTAAAAACAGGTAAAGGAGAAATGTGGAGATATTGTATCAATCATTTAAAAAAATGTATTTGCTGCAAGAAGAAAATAAAAAAAATGGCGCATCGATCCCTGCATTTTAATTTTGGATGTTCTTCAACTTTAATAACTTCAACAACTTTTAAACGTAAATATCGACATTAAGTCCCACAGTACTACATAGTACATCTAACCATTTACCAGTGGCAATTAAAATCTCTTACCACCACAGGACTCCTGGGTAATGTCCATGAGGGAGGTCCAGGTGTACTTCTCCACCCCTAGCTCACTTTGTGCACATGACAAAGTTTCCAGTTCATAAGATCCATGTCGTCGCCAATAAAACATCGTGGCTCACAATCCGTACACAACCGTTAATTTTAACGGCGTGTTTACATTTCACTTCTCAACACACGCAAGACAACGACATGAGGTTCTTCCCAACCTGAATCGAACCATCAACCATTAAAACCATTACTTCTCCTTCAGTACTTTAGCGTATATCAAAACTCGAATGAGTTCTCTCGTGGAGAACAGTTCCCAGAATACTGGTTTCATGAAAGTTTCCAGACACAGAGCTTTGGACTTTCTGAGCCAGTATGCAAAGGGGGGAAAGGAGGGGGCTTGACCCACACAGCACGACAGACAAGCAATGCATTCATGCACATGTGAAGTGCATGCTGGGATGTGAGGGAGACTTGGACCTGTGACTTTTCAGAATGGCAGAAGACACAAAGCTCCCTTTTCAGATGTCCACCTACTTCCATCCCACAAATTCTGTGCATCTCAATGGTACTGTATGATATAGAGCAATAAACCTGACCATTACATAGACACTGCACCATTCAGCGATGGAAAGACAGTGGTAACAGAAGCTGTAAAATGTTCATTTCCTGCTTTTAGGCGGAAAGTGAGAAAGGGTTAAGATCAAGATTAAGAGAAGTGGCCTCCAGCCCCCCACAATTTCTAATTTTGCTCTGACAAATTAGAGAGTAGAATGGGAGAGTCTTAGCTGTTGGGAACCAACCTTTTCCAGCCATATGGTAGTGATTTGGACCAGTGTGACGTGCAGGGGTTAGTTTTAATGAGAAGCCTTCCAGTGGCAGTCAAGTCAGTACGCTGAATTCTCCGACTCTGTCAGCTTTATCTTCTGCTGGGACACGTACAAACAACAAAGCTCTTTTGATCTCCTTCACCAAGACTTTTCTCTGTACGAACACATCTTTTGTATTTACAGGTTGTTTCGTTATTACGTTAAATATTTACGAGGGGATTGTGGCACTTGCCTGACTCTTCGTAGATAGTTTCAATGCAACAACATAAACAAACGTTACTGCGCATGCATGCTTTTGTGGTCCAAACTTAACTTCAGGTATACATCCGCAAAGAAACGAGTCCCTGCAGATTATTTCTGATAACAAGCAAAAGAAATAGCAAGTAAATTACAAGTGGTGTTTTAAGAGTGATGATACTGTATTTACAATACCAGCACTGTCAAGTTACACTGTTTACATCACGCCATTTGTCTGCGTAAATGGTGTAACAAACCATAGCACGCAAGTGGTTTCAGTTTTGCCTGGATTGCTTCGATCACCATGGGGCATGGCGCTTGTGGGAATCGTGAAATGAAAAACCTGGAGTGGACATGAAACGGAGTGGTTACTGGACACTTTAAAGAGAAAGAAAATTTGTTGTTGCTTTATACTCTGTTCTGATTTGTACATTGGTGTATTTCTTTTGCAACTATTTTAAATGGCCGAAAAAATGTAAGTTGCAATGTATTTAAGGCATAGTTCAGCCCAAAATTAAAATTCGGTCATCATTTTAAACATGTATGACTTTGTCGTTTCTGCAGAACACAAAAGAAGATGTCTTGAAGAGTGTAACCAAATCCATTGACTTTTTAACATTGGTTTTGTGTTCATATACTAAAAGTGAACATTGTTCGGTTCAAAATATCTTTTTTTCAGTTTTTTCTTAAGTCATACAGGTTTGAAAATACACATTTTCCTTTTGGGGTGAACTACTCCTTTAGTTGTCTCAAAGTTATATGTAATAGAACACTCACAACCTTTGCACTGATCAATACATACCAAAAGCCAAATGTTGTTTATAACATCGCATCTGGCGGGTGATCATGCTATCTTCAGCTCATGATACACAGCATGAAAAGCATATGTTACCACCAGCATGTTGGCCACACATGAAAGAACACTGCGGTGTGACAGCAAGTAAAGTCAATTTTAAATACTAAACTAATCCTCTGATCTGCGATTCTTCTGACATTATGTTTATCTTTGTTTAAAACACTAGCATTAGGAAAGTCATGCACACAGTGAACAGGCCAGTCGATCTGAAACCAGTAATGGGCTTTGGTTTGGAGGCTAGATGGCAAATTAGTCAGCCAAGTGACAGTTCTCAAGCAGTTCAGATCGCACCAGGTCCTATTTAGAATCAAGTAAACAGGTCTGTGGTACTCGTCATTATAAATTCAAAAGATTTGACTATGTTTGACATTATGGTAAAATACCCCTCAGCAGCTTCACTGATAAACTGTGAGCTTCGTAAAAGCATGTATGTAATAACCATCGTCTTGGAACTCACAGACAGAAATGTCTTCTGGAGTCACACTGTTTTAATTGTAAAATTAATAAAAAGTCATTTTAAACTATTTTTAGTCATTTTAAAGTTGTAATTGTTCTTGGAAAAAATATGCAACAATGCGTCACTTATTCTGTATATACTAGTCGCACACAAAATTCTGTCATCATTTACTCACTTTCTCGCCATTTCAAACCTACATGACTTTCTTTCTTTTGCAAAACACAAAAGAAGATATTTTGAAGAATTTTAGTAACCCATTGGTCCCCATTGACTTCTATGGACACAAAACCAATGCAAGTCAATGGGGACCAACGGTTTATGTTTACTAACATTCTTAAAAATATCTTCTTTTGTGTTCTGCAGAAAAACGAAAGTCATGTAGGTTTGAAATGGCAAGAAGGTGAGTAAAGGATGAGAGCATTGTTGTTTTTGGATAAACTACCCCTTTAACCTGTAGCTAAATAAAAGTAAATACTGTAAACGTAAACCCATCAGGAAAAAGTTTAAGGGATGAACTTTTAAACAGACGTGACATAATGTACTTTAATTAACACTTGTCAATACTTACGAACTGTGACATAAGCTATGTTAGGAATCTCTCATTTAAGTCTCTTCGTCCTATAACTACTGTAGTAATGTTTTGAGTTTTCCATGCGGTAAAACTCCTGCATTTTCCCCTGTTTACTTCACTTCAGACCTTTCACAACTATTACTTATCACTGCATTAAAACATCAACATATTTGCTAACATTTTTCCAAACTAAATGTAATCTGCCCTTACAGTTGTTGATACAGGATGAATCATATTTCCTATGATAGGCAGTGCTGAGGTAAAGCACAGAGCTCCATGTCCACCTGTAGCAATGTAAACACGGTTCGACTCAATTGTGAAAGAATTGCTATCCTAAGCAATGTGAAAATCTAGGAAATCTGGATTTGAATCACCCAAAAAGGTAACAATCCTCTGAAGGCAGACAAAGAGTAACACATCCTGAGTTTCAGGTATAATAGATTTTATTTTAGTGTACTATTCTAGTGCCTAAAGGACCTGATGAAATAACTTTAAAGAGATTACTGGACACCTGTGACCTAAAAGCTTTCCTGTAGGTGAACACCTTTGGTTCACCCAACTGACAAATAAAAAGATGAATTAAGAAACACATCACTAGGAAACATCAGCAAATTCTTAATATGCATTTAATAGACTCTTAGAATTTAAACTACAAGGACTACCAAATATTCCAATATGGATAGAACTGCAATAGTATCAAGGCATTAGTTGTTGTGACATCACTATGATGTGATGAATGAAATGAAAGTTAATATTAGGAATATATTTAAATAATCTTTAACACGTATATTTTCAGTTATGCCTTGTTCTTAATATTGTAAGAGTGACAACGATCTATTCGTCAACACAGCCACAGAACAAGTTTAACGTTACGCTTAGCTACACTTTACATCGTTTGTTTAAATCAGCCGGTAACAAAATGACACTTACTCAGTCGCAACCGAAGACCAAGCCAGCTCTTGGGTGGAGATCCGTATCGATACATCATGTCCCGTTAACCATAAGGCTAAATTTCCCAAATCACTTTATTCACGTGTTGCTCTCAGTGAGGAAAGATCCGACCGGTATACCGTCCACTGTCAGCGTGAGAGCAGACATTGACGCTGACGCGCAGCTGGCAACGCGCCAACAGACAAAGCGCTATACAACTTACATTTATATTATATAGACAGCGTTCTGAACGTGACTGTGCTTCCCTATATTACGCTGCAAAGCGATTCAGGTGAAGCGGTCCCTTTAAAATCTCTTATCTGTATGCTTGAGTGACTTCCAAAGCGCTTCACCTTGCGTGCGCTGTGGAGACAAAGACCTGTTGACTGTGCCGTTGACGCAATAGTTTTGTCTTTTTTGGCCTCAAGCTTTAGTGAAACTTATTGAATTGCGTCGTAACCTCATGGCATATCCCGTTACAGAGTCAACATCGCATCTTTTAAGCGTACACTTTGTGTCCATGTTACAAAAAGAAAAACTCGACTCCTGGGCAAAAACACGCACAGTATCCTTCACGTGCAGCTTGCTACTAATGCTAAACGCGCAGGCGTCAAGCCACCGACCTCCCCTCCTCGTCTTCGCAACACGCATGCTGACATCTCACTTCATTTTTCAAATTGCATTGAAGGCAAAAAGCAATATTTACTTTGCTGTTCGGTCATTCCCAAAGAAGCATTACATCTACTCAATGCAGAGTCCCTCAGTTTTACACATGATGATTTTCAAAACTTTTGTCTGTTATGAATTACTTAATAATGTCTTTAACTTTAGACATAATACGATTCATAGATTTAATAGATAATAGATCACTCGGGCCAGCTACATGGCTTGCTTAGTGACCTCTTTGTTTTGTGTGGTTTGGCTGTACTTGTATAGGCTACTAGTTCAAAAGAGTGTCTTCTGAAAAATAGTGAAGATTTGGAAGCTCCGGCAAATCATGTTTTATTTTAAATTGAATAAAGTGAATATTTGTGTGATGGTTAAAGGGGTTGGAGGTCAATGGGAATTGAAAATATCATTAGCCTGGTATGAAAACAATGGCTTGATTGTGGGAATTTGCAGTTTTTAAACATTAAACACATGCGACTTCTGGCTCCTCAGAAAAAAGCTCTTTGTCTGCTAAATTCTGCAAACATCAAAATCAGCTGTTAAATGTGTTTCCAATTCTGAAACACCTTCTCATCACCGACTGCCAACCTTCAGAAATGCTTAGCCCCTACACCGCGACTCCAATTTTTTGAAATAATGTTGAAAGCATACGAGCAGCCTCCCCCATCTCTTTTCATCTCTTTTAAGTATAAGCAAACCTGCTTCTGGCTTGCCAGGCAGGCCATATGTGGAGCATTAACCCTCTGGTGCTCTCTTCTCCTCCATCCCCCTCACTGCCTCCTCTACATTAAACACCTTGAAACCACAGTTGCTCGGACAGACTGCAAAACTGCATCTGAGAGAGGGATCTTATTCTGCACAAAAATAAATCAATAAAAAGTAGCTTCATCACAATTCCTCTTTGCTACAGACAGTGAATCAGGTATATGGAATGTGGACACATTGAAGGTGTCTTGGCCTTAACCAAGCTGCTTTTTTATTCCTGGCAGTTGGATAATGCGTTCCCTAGCCAAATCAGGATTTGAATGTTTGTTGTGTTCTTACGAAGAGCAACAATCCAGATGAGGAAGAGCTATACCCGGGTTGTTTTGGAACATTCTGGCATTCCCGGCTATTATCAGGTGTGACAAATCCTTAATCCATGTCAGGTTGACACCAACCGCGCTTTTATTAACTGTACAGGTCTGTCAAACGCTCTGGGGGGCAAATCTCTTCAGTCCTGTAAATCTGTAAACCATGACCTCATTTTTTAAATATGCACAAAAATGTTTAACGAAAACATACATATGCCCTCCTCCATCAGTGTAAACATTCACAGTCATGAATTAATTTCTTAACAATAGTCCTGATGATAAACGTATCATTCTCACATATACTTCATATTGGAATTATTCCATGTTTATTCTGGCTTTTGTAGACTGAGTAAATCTGGCTGTTAAGAAGGATGGGAAGCTGTCCCAGCTCTTCTTAAGCTGATTAGCAGCAGATTAATTCATTAGTTTGCAGATAGAATGAATATATTTAGGCCATTATATCCAGTACTGTTTCTACCCTGTTGAAGGTTAAAGTTAGTTGCTTTGAATTTCAGCTGTCTGTAGAATACAGTCAAATTGGCAGAAGAAAGACAGAAAGACAGCCCGAGGTCTTGATCAGATGGTTTTTAATCAGTTCCTTTCCTCCGCTCCCCTATGTTGACTTTTCTTTCTCTTAGTTTCTCATGCTTTTGTCTAAAGCCAGTTTTTCTCCTTTTGCTATTCTTCCCTCTATATCCATGTCTATTATATCAGACGTCACATGACAGGATAAGACCGGCTGTGAATCAGGCGATATATCAAAGACTCACAATATATTCACATTGACAATGTGACACTCGAAACAGAACAAGTGAGAAAAGTTTCTTTGTATCTTTACCCTAAACATTTCACACTTCTGCCCAGTCTACGCAACATTTTTATTTACACACGTGCGCAGCTCTTTGTTGTATCATATGGCTTTCTAAAAATAACTTCAAACATGTTTTTATGATCTTATGTGGATGCCAAAATGAATAAAAATATAATAGCACCTAATGAAAGCACCTAGTTTACATTTTGTCATGAAACAGATTTGAGAATTATACCTTTGTAATGGTATAGTTGATAACTGAAAAGCAACTGTACCCATTCACTTGCATTGATTTTGTGACACTGTTCGGTTACCATCTTTCTTCAAAATATCTCTTTTGTGTTTTGCGGAAGAAAAGTCATACAGGTTTGCAATGACGTGCATGAGTAAATGATGACCGAATTTTAATTTTTGGGTGAACTATTACTTTCAGAAGTCTCCGCAAAACATTTGTATATTAAAATGTTTTACTTATATGTGTAGGTAAATATTGTTGTTTATAAAACCCCTATTGTGTTGTTGACTTTTATTGTAATAAATATTTGACTTATTGCATTAAACATTTTAGAAGACATGTCTTTAAACCATTTCAGAGGAGATATACAATATTGACATATACACTGAATATTGAAATATATTTTCTCTATATCACCCATATCTATATATTCGAAACACTTTGTTTCATATATAGATTTTTATATAGATTTTTATTCATGCATCTACCGCCCCCTGCTGGCAACCTCACCCCAAAATACAAGATACAATATTGTTTCCCCATCATAAAATGTATGAACTTATTTTCTCAGTCACCTGGGGTTTCCTCTTTATCTTTGTGGCTTTTTCTGGTGACAGGAGCTGTTAACACGTGTGTGAGAGAGTGAGTGTGCTGCTAGCTATCCCTCAGGGTCTGCATTGTCAGATTTCATTCCCTCAAGCACAAATACACTGAGCTCAATGCATCCAGCCCGAAGGCTATCACAAACAAAGAAAGCAAAGTGCTTTTGAAGTTATCCAGTCGAGCTGAAAGGTAGAGAAAAACCTAGCAGAATCTAGCAGAAAATGTTCGTATTTAAGAAAAACAAACAATTTACACTGATCACCCTCAAAAGTTGAACCTTACTCTTAAAGGGATAGTTCACCTTAAAATGAAAATTCTGTCATAGTTTACTCACTCTCTTGTCATTTTAAACCTGTATGACTTTCTTTTGCAAAACCCAAAAGAAGATATTTTGAAGAATGTTGTAAATACAAACCAATGGTCCCCATTCACTCCTATTGTATGGACAGAAAACCAATGCAAATCAATAGGGACCAACCAGTTTTCTGTTACCAACATTATCTTCTTTTACATTTACATTTACATTTATTCATTTGGCAGACGCTTTTATCCAAAGCGACTTACAATTGAGGAAAACAGCAAGCGATTCGTCTAAGTAAGCAATATTCACGAGAGGTGCTAGTAATACAAGGTTTCAAATACAACGTCAAGATAGTATAAGCAAGTATATAGAGAACATTAGAAAAGGAAAAATAGGGGTAAAATGAAAATATTTTTTTTCTTTTGTGTTCTGCAGAGGAAAAAAAGTCATAGGCTTGAATGATGACAGAATTTTTATTTTGAGGTGAACTGTCTCTTTAAGGTACAGTCTCATGTTCATGTTGTCTTCTTGAGGATCAGTGAATGTTGTGAATCAGTGACTTTTCCCCTTTTTGTACATATCATATTTTGTTTATTCAAATTGTTTATTCAGGGCAGTACTAAATGAAAAGCAAACCGCAATTTCAATGATCTTTCATATATTGTTTCCTAAATACTAACATTTGGCAGATTTTGGGGTATACAAACCTATGAGCTTAAATCCAAATGCATCTTGCATGTTATGTTTGTCTATTCACAGCTAAGATTTTACTAAAAGTCATCCAAATTCATATTCATTGTTGACATATAATATCATTTTACACATATAACAAGTGTGTTTTTCTTTTTTGGAAAAGCCCATCAATTAATATTAAAAAAATTACTGTGGTTACTTTTTTTGTGGTGTATTGCATAACCAAAGTTTCAATGCATAATATGTCAGATCAATTAAACATTGCATTAAGTAACACCTCATTTCCACAGCAGCTGTGGCACCTATTAAAGCATGTGTTCATATTGAACATCTGCCAGGGGTTGACAGTATATTCTATTCATATTTATATGTGTGGTATGTGAGACATTAAAGGGACAGTTCACCCAAAAATGCAAATTCTGTCATCATTTACTCACCCTCAAGTTGTTTCAAATATGCATAAAGATGATAATTTGAAGCATGTGGGAAACCAAACAGTTCTGGGGCACTATTGACTACCATAGTTGTTTAGTTGCCTACTATAGTAGTCAATAGTGCCCCAGAACTGTTAGTTTACAAACATTCTTCCAAATATCTTCTTTTGTTTACAGTGTAACAATAACATGTAAACAGGAGTAAATTATGATTTTTCATTTTTTGGGGGAACTATCCCTTTAACTTAACAGGCAAAAGATTGTGGGTTTAATTCCTAAAGAACACACAAAATTATAAAATGCATAGAAATGCATTGTAGGGAATTTTCAAATAAAATTGCCATTAAAGATTTAGCGTAGCACTGTTGTAAGAATCCTTACAAAAAAACATCTCACTTAACAACTAAAAATAGCTGCACAATTATCAGAATTTGTGTGGTTTCTAGTTAACAGATACAGCAAACGAACTCACAAATACACAAACACACACTATACACACACAGTTGCCATTGTTCAATGTTTAAAAAGCTGCTACTTGATGCAAGTTTAATTTTAGCTCCATTTTCCGTTCACAAGCCATGTGTTATCATTTCTCTGCATTAAACTAGATCTCCATCATTATTTTTCGACCTTGCAGACTTGCTAATAAAAGTTTGAAGCTTCTTCTGGGACCTCTGTCTACACACCACATATTCCAATTAACATTTCTAATAGCCTCTTAGCCTGATGCGTGAATTTCTTCAACCTGCCTTCCGATCGAGTTCGACTTGGTGCGTAGGTTTCAAAGATAAAGCCTGGACCGACTCTACCGTGGACACAAATCAATTTCCAATTCTCTCTTGTGCAAAACCTATATGGATTATGCCGCAAAACACGGGTCTTTTTAGGTTGACCCTCGCTCATTACAAAGCTAACTATTGGATTTTGTCTCATTAAGACAGGGCCACATGCCAGGACGTCCCCACCTGAGCTCAGCAGCTTCTTATCTCTCTTTAGACATAGTAAAAGGAGGCCGGCAATGTGAAGATAACAACGGCGAACCCGCTCACAGCTCTGCTTAAACCTCCCACATAGACGTTCATTGTATTTTAAGCAGCCTATACTGTAGCATATGGTGCCGAGAATCTAAATGACCCTACTTGAGCGATTCAGAATCGAGCATTCCACTCACGTCCGCACGCAGGGGTCTCAAAGTGAATAAATGGATGATGGTCTCTAAAGATCTGCAGTCTTCTAAAGGTGCCTACAGGAGCTCCATCACTCACAGTTCTCATTTGTGTTCCCCCTCCAGACTGATTGCATTACGGCGGAGCTCTCATCCATCGCAATAAAATGGAATAACGAATGCTGGATTCCATGGTGATGGTATTATGACATGTCCGTAAGGGATCGTTTTGGAGCCTTGTTTTGTTGCACATACAGTGCATGTCTGTTTATTTCATGTTGTAAATGAAGCTGAAAACTAAGATAAAAGGCAGGTATAAGGTATTGATCTGCCTCTTGTACTTTCTGATATGTGAGTCGCAAATGTTTTTTCTTTGTTTTGTTGTTGCACTGTTCATCTAACTTTAGTATTCTCTCCGAAGTACATTAACAAGACTTCTGAGAAACTGCAGGTGGAGAGTAATGGTTTGGCATACATTGATTTAAACCAGCAGTGTGTTTCTTTACCACCTGTGTCACCGAACACAATTGCAAAAATGTTGTGATAGTGCCACAAAGCGGCAGTGTTAACCCTTTATGTGATTTCTTGAACCAATGGCTTATTTGTAGTTCTCTTCCCATGTTAAGCTAGCATACACTGTAAAAAAAACATTTAGCAGAATTTTTCTGTTCTTTTTTACAGATTTTTCATGTATTTTTAAAAAACAGTCAAGAAACTTAAAAATATCACAAATTTACAAGAAAAAGGGGAAAACATTTTTGCCCCAGCTGCCAGAAAAATGGGAAAAACTATTTATTATATATCCTTATATCCCATCATTTTACAGGGAAAATATATTTTATGGTATATTTCTGTTGCTCCAGCTTTTTTTACAGCTTTTTTTTGACAAAACTTTTTTCAAAATAAAAATACACTTCCCCTTTAAAGGTGCAATATTAAATAGGATCAATTTACAGAAATGCAATATAATATACATAACTATGTCTACATACACTGCGGGTCCCCTTAAATAGAATTCATGTTGTTTCTACAGTAGCCCTAAATGGACAAACTGCTCTACAGCGTTTTGTAAATATGTGCTCTTCTTCTGCAAAAAAGCGAAAACGTGACAATCTTTGTCCTGTGTCAGGCACCGTAGTGCTTTGAAAAGGAGGGGTGAGCCGTTGGTCGCAATTCGCAAACTCACCGCTAGTTGCCGCTAAAATCTCCACATTGCTCCTTTAACATACATGCATGCATAATTAATAGCATGTAAAATTAAATTGATTACATCTTTAGAAGCTGGGAACATCAGAAAGATCTGACCTGATCTCACAGGAACTATTTTATGAGATGGCTAATTCGTATGTGAATCATACAAAAGGTATGATTATTAGAAAACTCAATAGTGCCCCTGCCCTAACCCCATCCCTATAACGTCACTGGTGCGAAAGTAAATAAGATCGTACTAATTCATATGAATTAACCACCTTGTAAAAATAAATAGATATTCCTGTAAGATTGTGTTAGAAAGATTCAACAAAAGCCATGCTCAACAAACACACACAAGACATTAGCATTCCTTGCATCTACATATTCAATTTCAATACTTCAAAGCTGGACAGTGAATATTATTTAGAAGGGCTCTTAGACAAATGGATTTTTTAAATAAAAAACAATTCATGCAGGATATTGCAATCTAAAAAATGCTGTTTTTTCAACCCAGGTTAGTTAAAAAGGGACAAACCCAAACATTGAGTTATTCAGTGGACTTGCACAGCACAACATTTACATTTGGTCTCATACTTGTGCAGTTATGCAGTTATGACCCATTCAGACTTTCAAAACAATTTCAAGGTCTTTGCATTAAAACCAAGCATTGCAAAACGTCACAGAATTTTATAACAGTGTATTAGTCAAATTCACAATGACTGGCAGACTAACAAGAGAATGACCTCACCTGCATGGCGATTTTGACAAAGTGTAAAAATGATGAGCTGGAAGTAAAAAACTGCTGTGACATACTCTGTAGATGAAATGATCTTCTTTGTCTCAGCCTATCTTTTAATCTTCCTGTGTGTGTATTCCTACAGCATATCATGTTTGAGCAGGTCAGGCCTTGGACTGTTAGCTCCTCATCTGCAAACAAGATAAAAGTTGTACATCACATTTTAACTCCGGCATCTATGAACATTCATCTTAAAGTAGGCTACACTGTAGTCTACATCTGGAGCCAGTGAGCAGGGATGGCACACCACTGCGTCTGCATTGAAGACACATGTATGTACCCAGACTCTGAATGTCCATGTAAATCTATACATGATTATTTACAATTTATTATGGTTACTGAAATTTGAAAGGTTTTTTATGGCACATATAATAAAACATACCTACTACATTTGAGCAGGGGCGTCTAGGGCTATTTATTCGGGGCTCTAGCCACGAATGTTTTTGGCCTAGAAATCCCCTTATTGAAATTATGAAAGAATGCAATGTTAGTTGTTTAAACTTAATTCGGCGATGTCGCGGTTTACAACACAGCCTTACACAAGCACGCGCTCACGCACACGTGACGGAGTTCATCCAATCGTACTAGTCTAGAGAAGACCTCCGACTAGCACAGCAGATGAGCGTGACACGGCCACAAGCCGCTCTGGAACTTTATCCAAGGTTACAGTGAGCGACAAAACATACACACGCAGAACAATCGCAACATGTTACCAAAGATAACGTGACGTTTGTTTTACAGAACGCACGTAGATAAGAGGCTTATATAAATGTGTTGTTAATATGATGCCAATGAGAGATGATTTAAGTTCTTAGTGGCTATGTTTATGCACCCATTTTCGTCAATTCAAATAAATTCTATATGATTGCAGATTATGATCAAGTGACGTTAAATGTCCCCTAAATGTAGCAATACGAAAAATTCGTTTACATGTAGCCTACATGAATATATTCCGAACAGAACTTCTGCGCAAGCGCACAGCTAGGGTTGCCAGATTCGCGTAACATTTCCAGTCCAATGTCTATTCAAAACGATCTAAAAACGATCTCAAATGACCTCGCATAGCAAAATCAACAGCTGATGAACAATATTATTCCACTTTTAACCCGCGCGGGGAAAAAAACCAAGCGTTTAAAAAGTTCCTTATTGACCAAGTCTTTAAACGTAGGGGGACCTTCAAACTTCGTCTCTAGATGGATGGTTAAGTCAGTAGGCCTATAGTCAGTATTTTCACATTTGCAGAGAAAACAAAGTTTTCGAATAACAACGTTCTTTATTTAGGCTACTTAATGTAATGTTATAAAAGAACACGATCACGCATGACATTGCCATAAAACATATGTTCTTGTTGTTGTGAGTTTCGTGTGATTTTCAATAATTGACGCAAACATTAGATAATTAAGACATACGCAGCACTGCACTGCGCATGGAAACGTGGCTAGAGTAGCTTTTGTGATTTGTTTGTAGGCCTATTGTTCATAAAAATGTGAATCTTAAATAGGCCTACCCACGAATGTTTGTATTTACGTCAACTTTGAATCAGTTTGGTTTATAAACTTCTGTTTATAATTTGAGTTTATTAAAGGTTACTTTCATTGCACATTTTATGACAGTTACGGTTTTATGGATATATGTCATAATGCTATACAGTTTGGTCAGGCAAATGGTTAGGTTCATTTTAGTATTTATTTCAAGAAAATACTTTTATACACATTAAATGCAGACACTGAAACTATACACACTGTCATTTACATGTGGTACAGTACATTTTTGTCCCTTATCAACCTTGCAGAGCACACAGTAATCTAGAGAGGGATCTCCAGAAACTCCAGATCTCCATTTTCAGCTCAATACTGGACTGGCCATGCAAGGGTTAGGGTTACTCAAAAAATTAAACAATGCCTACTGAAGAATTTTAGGTAATGCTGTTTAAAATTTCATGTAGAACTGGCTTAAAAATTGGTCGCAAAAATGATGCACTATATTTTTAAGTAACCTCAGCGTAATTATTTTTCAGTGTATGCACATTAGGATCTGTATCTGCTTTTACACACAAAGGCACTTTAACTATCATGTAAAGCTCTACAAAGTGGAACCTTGTGAAGAAAATATCAAGCAAATAAATATAGAAATACATCTGTGAACTACGGTATTAAAAGGAACCCTTGCTGAGTCTCCAAAGTTATATTATCAGGGCTAAGAATGAGCTAGAGACTAAACATATATAACAACAGGCGAAATACTACAATACGATGATGTGAAGAGAACACAAGGAACACTCACTGTAATAAATGGAAAATAATTCACTTCTGTGAAATGAATTCAACTCATATAGAATTTAAATGAAAAGCCATTAAAACCACCGTTGTAAAGCCTGAGTGTTTTAAGATTGTCTTGAGATATTCCTGAATAAGTTTTGCAAGAATCCCGACTTTCCTATCATGAAACTCTTTTTATTTTTTGGTTACTAAAATATTTAGTCTTTAATGAAGCTATTTTATTTTATGCTTTGCAATAAAACAAGTGTTAAAGGCCTTTGAATAGAATAAATTAATCATATGCACAAACACAACAGCACTAAGGCATAAAATCTTACTTCATTAACCTGAACTATTAAATCAAAGTCAAGCCAAAAACAACAAGTCTTAATCCTCTACCTTTACTAGTGCTTTTGCCTGTCTATTTGGTATGACATCTAGCATGTAGCATCTTTGAATCTGGTGAAGGTGACACATGCATTGCCCTCCTTCACAACTGGTATCTTATTAACATCCCAACTGTTCAACGCCAAGAGGGTGAGATGAATTTAGGTCTGGAAGAGAGGACAGCACAGTCCACAAAAAAACGTAAACTTATGCACATTATAAAGTTGGACATATTTCAACCAACTCTATTTTCTCTATTGAATAAATACTTTACAAGACTCGCTGTGACCCTCTGTACAACAGGGATACTAAAACATGTCCTCATATTGCATTCCTGACCTAACCTGACCTGTTATGTCATTCCCACAGGTGATTAGACAGTCAAGGATACACAGCGTGGGAAAACACGGATTACTTCCTGTTGATCCTCCCTGCTTGAATGAAAATCCATGCATACTGATTTGTGCGCCAGGTTGGATACTAATCGAGATACCCCAGGCGTATAGCCAGTGGGGAGCAAATACAGTAATTCTGAGCCAGGGTTATATAGAGACCTTCAGCACTCTTTAAAGCTACATCCGATCATGCTGTGGAATCCTGGGACCGAGGATAGAGAAGTGCTGGGCTGACAGTTTGATGCTGATGGCTTTTATCAGGGTATTAAAATGAATTTATTAACTTTGCCTTTGGAGTCCACTGCCTACGCTTTGTGTTGTTATAATTTCTATATTAAAGTAAACAAATGTGTAAACAGTAACCAAATTTGAGCATTATTGATATTGTGTATATTGAGCTAATGTAGTGTTATCCCAGCTACAGTAACGGAGAACAAGTTCTCAAAAAAATATTGCAGTAATGTTAAAAGAATTTTTTTTTAACGTGATATATCATACAAACTTAGTCAAAACAATATAACATGTTTTTGTTTGCTGGGATGTGTCTACCAAGACGCATCATACGTTATCATGTGTACCATTGTCAAAGATCACAAAATAATATTTTCTTTAAAAAGGTTTGTTTACATTATAGTATTTACCCATTTTTTAAACATCTAATATTTAAACAAACTTAAAAAGTTTGGATAAATGTTTAAATTTAACTCACATGAGATCAGTCTTATCAATAAGTCAGAGTTAACAACAACATCAGCCAGCCCAACATAAAGTGCATCCCTAATAAATTATCATCACTTTAAAGAGTGTTTTGTTCAATATATGAATTTCTTTATCAACTATTAGAATTCCTTGGTGGAAGAATGACTAAAAATATCAACACAAAAAAAAAGATTTAACTGAAAAGGCACCAAGGGATAAGGCTCCAGCTGTTCATTCCAGAGATGATTTTCACCTCTCAAAATAATCATGTTTCAGAGCATCCTGCACAGAAAGTAAAGCTGAAATGAGTTCTCCAGAGAATGGCTATTTTTCTCCATATCTGGTCTCTGTGTATCTCTATAGACGATCCTGGGTGAGACAGTCACAGGTTGCAGCTGAGGCCCCACACTGTTTGCATATCAAATATTCATCTATGTTCCAGGCCTCCATGGAAAGGAGTCGATAAGCCTGTTCCAAGCAGATGCTTCTTATTAACAAATATGATCGGGAACAAGCATTCTCTCTCTTTTTTTTGTTTAGTTTAGTTTTTAGATTGACCGTGTTATTGCCTGCTGGTAATATTGGTGTTTCCTTTATCTGTAGGTGTATCTTGATTCAGTTAAATTTATGATTCGTGAAGGAATTCAGGGAAAATATGATGAAAAGGATTATTGTTGGTGCCACGAATCACGCTTGATGAAACAAAATCATTTCATGACAGATCTCCCACTTGCTGTGAGCATTTCAATCTGTCCAAAAGAGCCAAGAAGAGTTACAGTAAGTCAGTATCCCACGGTGCCACACCATCCCACTGCCTTTAAAGACATTTTACACATTAACATTGTTGACCTCATGGACCAACAATATAATGTCACGTTTCACTACTTATTTCTAACACTTTAAAGACAAATTATAAAGAATTTGAATAAAGATTCAGTCTGCACTCTTTTAGCAACACATTTGGTTTCCTATGTGCAAAGAAAAGCTTTGTAGATGGAAACATAAAAGTTTCAGTGGGAGCAGCAGTGAAGTCATGTCCTTGCTATACTCTCCCTTCTCCTCCTGATCCATTTTTAATAAAGACTGATTTTTACAAAACATCTTGTCTCCTCTAAAAACAGAGATGCTGTTTTGGAGTACAGTCAAAAGCCTCTGCAAGATTTTCCATTTAAGTATTATGCAACAAAGATTCAGGCATCAGCTGTCCAAATTTAGTCTTGTTTCTGT
Organism: Oreonectes daqikongensis; assembly: GCA_026939265.1. Taxonomy (NCBI): domain Eukaryota; kingdom Metazoa; phylum Chordata; class Actinopteri; order Cypriniformes; family Nemacheilidae; genus Oreonectes; species Oreonectes daqikongensis. Next base: position 3,947,862 of record JAOTQM010000030.1, on the reverse strand, counting down.
TTTATCCTAATAAACAATCAAGCTCTGCTGATGAATTGAATCTAATTCATCAAATGCATTTCTTAAAGCGTGTCTAGAATTATAATGAAATGCATCAAAAATATACGATCAAAATTATTACAGCATGCAAGTGAAGCACAGTGGAAACTTTTAGATGTGTGAAATGTACTGTAAGAATATATTATAATGTAACTGTAACCATAAAATCATGTAAATTCAATTAAAACTGAATTTAATGGACTGCACATTTACATTATATATGCTGTGCCTTTAATTACAAAAAATTAATTTGCTAATTAATTTTTACTTTCCAATGTTCTTTTCTCTTAGAAAGTGAACATACCTAACTATACAAGTATTAACAGTACATAATTTACAAGGCCAACTGAGATACAAGACATACGGCATTGAAAACCATACAAATTTATGCTTTTCCCATGAAATATGCATATGAAGGATGTGACTCAGAATGTGAGCAGAATCCTTACTACACATTCAGACTCGTGGCTCACCTCATCTGATACCAAATCAACAAAGCAAAACTACAAATACATCACAAACAAATGGACTAATATTTATGATCATGTATGTGAAAAGTAATTATACAGGGGTCTTCCATTTTATTCAAAAAAATGTTTCAGATGTAATTACCATCATCATCATTTCTATATGAATGAAATGGTCTACCACTGAATTATATCAAACACATTAAGGGATGTACCTATATCCTACTGTAAAAAACGTAATTTTTCAATGTAAAAACATGGTAGTTTGGAAAATGTGGAATTTTACTGTTTTTACAGATTGTTTTTACATATTTTGGAAATATGGTAAAAACCATCAAATATAGAAAAAGACTGCAAATTAACAAGAAAAACATGAAAAACATGCAATTTTACAAAAAAAACTGATATTTTACTGTATATTTCTGGCGCCCCCAGTCGTTTTCTACAGGATGTTTTTAACAGTGTATAGTGGAAATCACATTGTGATGTCATTCTCCTGTAATAATAATTTTTACAGTATTGGGCATAAATTAGCCAAGTGAGAGTATAAAATAAGCCAGAAAGAAAGCAAAACATAGCAACAAACTAAAGAACACTTTATGACATTGAGGACTGTATTTCTCATGATTTATTCCACAAACAGAATAGCGCTAGCTAAACGAGAGCGGTCAAAGCGGCATAAAGGAGGCGGAGCTTGTGTTTTCCCCTCTCATGTGTAAGAGTAACAGAAGAAGGAAGGACCGAAGGGAGGGGAGTGGACACGTACAGGCTTGGGGACAAAATCTCCAAGACATGTGTTGAACAGTGGCTCAGTGGAAGAAATAGATATAATATGATGCAGCACCTGAGGGTACTGTCGCTTCATTAGCCCCCCCACCCACCTACCCCCACACAATCATTCGCCCACATGCGAACATCCAAGAGTTGCAGGAAGAGACCTACTGGTGTCTATTTATGATCCACTCCTGCTGTTTGTCTATTTTTCCTGGTCCTAGATGATAAAGGGACCAGAAGTTGGGATTTGGACTTCAACCACCTTTGAGGATCAAGACATGTTTTGTGAGAAGGCAGTGGCCCTCATTGTTGACCTCTGCCTGGACAGCAGCCCGTACCTGGACTCCGCAACATGCCAGGATTTCCTGTTGCTTGTGACCAATGAAAACCCCAACATCTCCAGCTCAGGTAAACACCTGGTTGTTTTCCAGAAGTGTTTGATGGGAAATGTGTTTGTGGGGGTGACGTGGGAGGGGGGATGTGGTTATGTTTATGTGTGTATAAATGCATGAGTGTGAGGGAGAACTTCAAAGGAACATGACCTTAAAATATGCCCTCTTTCTGCTTGGTTAAAACCAGAATGGAAGTTTTGTTTAGATATGTACCTTTCAACGAATTTTACTTTAAGAGTCATGAAGTATAAGCCATTATTGCAATTGCAGCTGTGTTGCATGTGCCTAGTCTGAATGTGTTAGGATTTATTTCTCCTTTGATATTAGTATGGTAGTCACTGGCGATTTAGATCACTTCTACCAAATCCGCCTTTCTGTTCCTGTCTAAGGACAACTGCACATTTCAGCTTCAAACTGAGAAATTTCATTGGTGTGCTTCATAGCAAGATTAATGTAAACGTCTTACAACGTGTCATTTTGGACTACAGACTCACGGCAGCCACGCAAGGTAAAATTGACAAGAAATTGAATTCTGGACAGAAGATCGAATGAGCTGTGATATCTCTACGTTGGCAGGTGATAGGAGTGTCTAAAGCAATACGAATTAAAATTCCTGATCTGGAAAAATGCCATGGAGGAAGAAACAGAATCTAATTGTCACTCTGAGTTTCTGTCACAGAAGAAATTAAATAAACCGCCGCTGGCTCTGACCTGCATCGTGTCCCCGACCACAAGGATGGTGAATGCCACTGTGTGTTATCCACAAATAAAGATTAATCATGGATGCCACGGAAAACGTAAATGGTGGTTTCGCAATATTGCTGAGTGTCAGTTTTAAAGTCACTTTAAATGTGTAAATAAATGTATAGAAACGAAGCAGCAGTTTCTAAATGTTACACGAAAGCATTTCACAATATGTTTGCTATTGCTAGAACTACATTATTTTTTAATAATTTAATTAAAAAAATTAATTAATATTATGGCGAGTAACGGGTAGGTTCGGACAGGGTTACAAAAATGTCTAAACACTAGTGCAAAGCGATTAATCGTGACTAATCGAGATTAATCGAGTCCAAAATAAATGTTTGTTTATATACTATATGTATGTGGAGTGTATGTATATATAAATGCACACACATACATCTGTATATATACCAATAATTTACATATGCATTTGCATTTAAATATAATTTACATTTTGTATGAATATAAATATATATATTATTTTTATTTCTTAAATATATGCATGCATGTTTGTGCATATGAATATACACGTCACATACACATACATTATATAAACACAAATATTTATTTGGGATCATTATTGATTAATCATTATTAATCGATTTGACAGCACTACTAAATACATAGAATCAAATTCAACTAGCCATAGGGAGAAAATGCTACATAGATCTTTTGACAAATACATAAAACTTTAATGTTTAAGCACAAATTCATCTGTTAGTCAGCCAAATAAGTTAGCACCGTGGATGGGTAGTACAAAAAAATGCAAAACAAAATACAACCCAAATGACATTAAATGTGTTTTAAACATTGACATGATGTGTTTGCATGTAGCACTTGATGCACCACTTTATCACTAGTAATGCTGTAGTGAAGAAAAACTCCTAATGTCATAAAGTCATAATGATTGAGCTCTAATTAGGAAGGAAGTGTTGAGTCTGTAAAGGGAGCTGCCTGCTGACTTGACTAGAAATGTAGGGAGTGTCTGGAACCTGCAGTCCACAGGCAGTAATGCCAGATGAATGGAGGACTGCCGCTGGCCTCCGCAACCCCATGGTGAGAGCTGCACCCAGCCTGCCAAAAAGCAAAGGTCATGCATCAGGAGAACCAGCTGGTGCAGCGCTCACGCAATGCCAAATCCCTACTCGATTGAGCAGGCCTCTGACTTTAACAGCGGCCACATTTAATCAGTGCTCTGCAGCTTGGTGCTAATTGTCCAACATCCCTCTTGAATGGATTTCAAGTGGTTAAACATGTGTAACTGCAGCTGTAGTGTAGTCCGGGGTATCTCGTTCTGTTGGAAATGCAAGGATCGCTGGTGTCAATTCTCAAATTTTTAGGAATGAATATTTTTTTTATATGTTAATGCTATTCGGTTGTTTAGTGATGACGTCAGGAATACCATTTCCGGGTCCAAGCCTACATTCGTTTTAAGCGGGGCTACAACATAAACAGCCGTTTATAAGCACTGTTTATTCATATCGCCTATTTAAGCAAAACATTAATAAACTCACCATATATACACTACAGTATCCAGGCTCATGGAGTCCACAACATTAACATTTTAATAAACTTTAAACAATTAATCGCTGTCTGGCCATTTGGGATTTCGCTATGAAGATAAAGATCAGAATCTTGGTTTTCCAGCTCACCACGAGCGTTTATTAGCTTTTTTTACTGTTTGCCTATGGCATCTGATAGAGCGTTTGGACCCGGAGACGGTACATGACCTTCCATATATGGTGGTGCGTGACGTCAGACTAAACAACCGAATACAGAACAAAAATACAGTTTAATAATTCAGTTTGTGCCTTCCATTGTTCAAAATTGGATTGGATTTTTCGATTGGAAAATGGGTAGTGACAAATATACTATACATGTGTCCTATAGTGAAAATTCAACTGTTGATATATTATTTTTATTTTATAATTTTTCAAAAAACACATTATTTTTCACATACCATACATTACTGTTGCTCCTCTCTGCCCAGCGTTTCTGAAACACGACGATTTTTACAAAGCTCTTTGTTCTGAAAATCACTGTGTGCTTTGATTGGTCAGCTACCCAGTGCGTTATTATTGGCCGAATATCTGGCGGAACTGTTACCTTATTTGAAACATCAGCTAGTATACAACATTACAGCGAGAATAGTTACACCTTCTTTCTGTGCGTATACATTTGGGCGGTGTTATACAAAGCTTCCCACACAGTGATGTAGATTTGTGTAGATTTTACATGAGCCGTTTTATCAAGATCTGGATGAGCTTTAGCTTTAAATGCACCATTTCTTTAAGTTTAAGACTTTAAATTTCGCAATTTTACGTGTGAAATATATGCATGAACAACTAGTTACACACAAAGATACAGGAAAACATGAAATCGCATCATATAGCCCCATTAACCCAATGCTGGGTTTTTCTTTTTGACCCAACCATAGATTGAAAATAACAAAGTGTAAAAAAATTTTACCTCAATTGATTCAAAATGATATTTTATTGGCAAAAAACACCACAATACATTTGTGCCTCTAAGACTTAACTGTATAAAAAGTCACATCAAAGTCAAAGTGTAGTTGTGGAATGTGCCAGACAACTTTTATTCTTACGGCAGACTAGCATTTCAAGTTTATTGGCCAGCTTGTATGATAGAAGTGCTGAGAACGGAGAATTAAGACAGTAAAAGTCGATATAATGCCACTCATATACGCAACGACGGCATATGTTAGGAGGACTGATCTTTTTGATCCCATTTCTATTGTATAAAAGCCCTCAAGGTTAAATCAATTACGTTTTTTCAAACACGACAAAAAGGTCATAACTGAATATGATGGTAGAGCCATAGAGGGCATGTGGTGGAGGAACCTCATTTCTTTCCACTAGCGAGCCGCCCCGTAAAAAAGATGAAGGGAAACCATGCAGAATTTCAACCAGACACGTTTCAAAGAGCCACCTCTCCTCCTGTTTCTATAGCACATTGAGCAGAACATTGCTATTAACCACCCTAGAGTGGTTTATAGTTTTAGCACACTATGCTTCACTGCAGAGAGCCATGCCCTCATACTAAAACTACCACCGCAGCTACCGCATTATGTGACCATGAATAAATAAAACAGCAAGTAGATACCAGACCAGCAAGAAAAATAGCATTCACTTTATCTGTGCACTCCCTGCTGAGGTAAGATGGAGTTCGGTGTGACTATGTGTGTGTAAAATCACCACCAGGGGAGTCAACCCGATGGGAAATTCTCTAAAGTGAGCTGGTGAAATCCTGTGTGGTGTGATTAAATAATTTAGCATATCCCCATGCTGCGTGCCAAGTATGCCACCAGCTAATTTGTGACCATACTGTTGTAGTGTTTGTTAATTACTAAACAGGTGTACACTTGGCATAGCAGCCAAAACTACCTTCCATTTTTCACTGTACGGTTTAAGCATTCTAACTTGATAGCGTGCACTGATCTTACTTTCATAAAAACAAAATCTGCTGGGAATTTGGCAGTAATTTCAGTGTTCATGAATACGTTTATACATGCAGACAGCCAGTCTTCTGCAAAGTAAATGTGAGAATGAATTTCGCATTTCCAACCTACCGTCTCTCAACTTCACAACATCGCACTGATATCAGATCATATGTGTTAGAGCTCAGAAAAAGATCTTCATAGTTAATGTTACAATTCTAAATGCATTACGTAGTCTTTTTCTTTAACACAATACATTGGAATACTAACATAGAGGCCTTTTCGTGCCAAACTCCGAGCTCTTGTCCATCACCATCTGCACCCCTAAAAAATCGAGATGTAGTGTTCTCTACAAAGGACATTTACACCATCACCATCTCAGAAGGTAACTGACAGTGAGCTAGACTACACAAACATTTTTATCACAAGCTGCCCTATTTGTGGGACTTGAAGAGGGGGTTTAGGCAGAGAGCAACATCCAAATGGATTTCATTTATAAAATCTAATTTACAGGGTCTGCCTGTTATGCGTGACTGTGACTTTTTATCTATGATTGTGTTAAATCTGATTGTGTTCATGGGTCGAGGTTAAAAAGACACGCCGACATTGACAGCCCAGCGAGTAATGTTAGATTCTGTTGGTATTATTGCCAGTTGCTGGGTAAAGGCATCTACTATTGAAAGTGAGATGAATGGTTTCCAAATTAATGATGAAAAACACGAAATCCATCACCGGTGTAGATCAAAGATTGTAACGCATACTCAAAATACACATGGAAATACATCCAAATGTAACTCATTTTAGATGTGTTGCTTTTCAATTTCATTTGCTAAGATGTTTCAAATCAAGTGCACCTGCTGCCATACATTTAAGATAACTCATCAAGCCAATGAACTGAGCACAACATCATTTTATGCTATATTGTTATTTAATCTAATCTTAGAAAAAGAAGATATTTTGAAGAATATTGGTATCGGCACCCATTGACTTGCATTAGTTTTGTGTCTATATAATAGAAGTGAATGGATGCCAGTGCAGTTTGGTTACCAACTTTCTTCAAAATATCTTCTTTTGTGTTCTGCAGAAGAAAGAACGTCACACAGGTTTGAAATGACAAGGGGGTGAGTAAATGATGATTTTATTTTTTTAATTAATTACTCTTTTATGTAATTTAATAGAATAATAGAATCAACCAACCATAGATTATAAAAATATGTAGCCTAAGTAATAGTGCCCTGAACAACCTTTTGCACCAGCTAAATAAATAGCCTAATTTCAGTTGAAAGTGCTTCGAAGGACAGATCATGGGTGCAGAGCATTCTCAAATTTGTGCATTTGAACAAAGACAAAGTGAAAAACATTTTCCCGACGCAGTGCGTCCACCACACCACCAGTTGTCAGAAACATTTTGCAACTTTTGTCAAATTAACATTTTCGTTAAATCAAGTTGGTTAATTAAAATAAAGTTTCTCGATTGTCACGTTCTGTCACTTCATGAGGCGCTTGGTAAGAACTAAACTAAAAAGTGTAAATAATTACCTCACGTATGGCTAGTGCTGCTTCACGCCATGTCTAGTTACCGTAATTATGTGATGACAACCCGTGAAATTCAACTCAAAGCTTCTCACATCCTCGAGCCTTTAGTTATCCATTTCTATGGCAACACGTTGTATTGTATATTTTCGTTGATATTCACATTCATTTTACATGATTCTAAACTGATAGTTTCCGCCGCGTGACGGCGAAAACGCGGTTCATGTCAGATTACGTAATTACGATAATTTGGCGTCCTACTTCCAATGTGTACAGCTCGCTAATGGCATTCTTTGGTATTGCGTGAAGGGATTCAAGTAGCCTATACTCACTTTTATTTGTAATGACCCGTCCGTCAGGCAGCAGCTTCCCCTTCCCGCAGTTCCCCTTTTAAGGGAGCAAAACTAGGCTACTTCAGGGTGACTTAATTCTGGCTGCATCTAACTCTGCGTCCCTGTTCAGTTATTTGCACTGCTTTGCTACATGTCTTGTCAAGTCACTTGTGTTTACACTTGGTAGGAATTAGTCAGTGTATATAATGCCTTTCAGCATTTTTGGTCTTGTATATATGCAGTGTCAGTGAAAGCTTGTGCTCATGTCATGTCCACTAGAAAGTAGGCTATAGTCATTAGCTGTCTGTAATATTTGCGTGTGGATTCAAAAAACATAATTTCATTTTTAATTTGCATTTTCTTACTCATTTTTTATAATCCACACATAGGTCATGGGGTTATCTCTAGTTTTACCAATTCTCTTTCTTGCAGAGTTTATAATCATCTGCTAATCTCTCACTTTTGATGTTATTCTCCATTAGATCCAGATGAACTGCTCGAACACAGGGGTCAGACTTGCGTGTCTGTGTGTGGAGATTAAGAGAAAGCAGATTTGAAATGTAAGCATTTCTTTTCATGTGCGGCAACATGCTGTATTGCTAGCACTCGTAGATTTATACGCAGTCATTGTGTTTTGCAATATAGGACATAGGCAAATTCATCATGTCTGACAGAATCATTATCCAAAGCTTGTGAATATTGATTTCAAATCCGGTTGAGTTATCGGGACTCGACAAAGGAACAGAGATACTCAAATAACATATGATAATACAGCTTTATACACCGTCAGTATAATTAATGACCCATAGACAAGAATAATTAAGAATCATGTATATGTTCCCCTTTAATTCTTAAGGTTGCAGGTTTAGCTGAAAAAGTATTGTTGTTTTTTTTTGCCATGATTTTATGTGTTTTTGCGTACAGCCAAGCACAAGAATCTTTATTGCATAGTTTTAATTTGACTACTTTATGTGATAAATCATTTAGGAATGACCAAAGACATACACAGAAGTTCTTTTCCACTCCAGTGTACATCATACCTCAGATACAACATACTAGAAAATACTACAACAATGACGCCCTATGTCAGATAATAATAATTTTTTGAAGTGCTCTTTGTAAAATAATGCAACACTGGCCCCAATCAAAAATTTTTTTATATACCCTAGTGTGAAGTTTCTTATGGTGCTGTTGAGCAATTTCATTTGTGTGACACGTTGCCCTTAATTATCATTATGTAAAAAGTGCCTTTTCCCAATTGTTTATTTGTTTACTGTCCTTGTTCATTATTATTTTAGTACTAGTTACAAGTGTTTTACTCCACACTGTCATGTCCTGAATAAAGTTCTAATTAAACCGACATCCTTCATTCTGTTATTTTGTAAAATCAGGCGGCACGGCAAAACCCAGCCCATGTGATGATAGAGCGCGCACATAATTACCACACAATTTACATTAGAATAAACCTTGTTTGTACAGTATCTCATTGAAGGCAGGAGATGGAAATTAGAACAGAGCTGGCACTTTGACCAGACCCTCCGTATCCTCTGCATTGAAACAGCAGCCTTATCTCAGCTACCATTAGCATCCTTTCAATAAGCCTATATGCCGGATTCCAAGATCGTGGTCTTATGAGAATGTACCAAAGCCACAATTACTACAAAGCAAATTGTGCTCAATTGGGGATGTACAGTATTATGCTAGTGGTCGACCAATATGAGTTTTTTTATGTCCGATACCGATATTAAGAGGCCGATATAACAAATGCAATTAAATTAGTCAATGGGAGACATACAGAAAATTGGTGCAACTAAATGAACAATTATTGTGTATTACGCACAGACTTGAACAAATGAAGAGGTCCACACATGACATTATATTAATTGTGGGCAGCTAAAAATGGCTTAATATAAATAAACTATAGCAATTTAAACACATGAAATGTTCAGTGTATATGTGTGAATGAAGTGTTCTCTTGGCTGCCTTTGAGAAAAGCAGACATGAGTTCCCTGACTCCCCTTCCACATGAGGAGCACACCCCCCTCCCAATGCAGTTACAAGATCACTGATGTTAATCTGTCTAGAAGTCGGCTGGGGGAACCATGGCATCTCAGCCAGAGATTCACACAAATGTATGAACAAGACACATAGGGGTTGTAAGTCCGAAAAGCTTGTAAATGCAGCCATGCATGCATCATAGAGCACAAAAATCACAGTTGGAGTCAAAGCATGGCTCTGTGCTCAAAACTAAATTCTGTATTTCTGAAGTTTTTCTTTACTATCCCTAGTTTGTGAAAATGCCTAATGTTTTTATTCATTCTTAATAAATATGCTTGCATTTCAGAAGAAAAATTATAACACATAAACATAAATAATTATAATTATAACACATAATCCCCATTTACTGTTTTAAATACATATAGCCTATACATTACCAGTCGATAATCAAGACATACAGTGATATAAGCGATTATATACGGTATTTGTTGCTTCGAAATATAGGGTGTCTTTACAAATAATAGCCTAGGGTTATTTGTTTGCGGCAGTTGTAAACGCACCGTCTTGGCTGAGCAAGGTTGGGCTTCCTCGCGCTGCCATAGAAACGCGGTCCCGTGCGCGCTGCTGTGTAGAGCTCATTCTGAGGGAAGCTTGCGGGAAGAGAAGAGCCGTTTTGAGGCAGGGGGTGATAAAAACTGAGAAAGCGAGTTTAAGTGGAAATACCAGAAGTGAGAAGAACTTGGTGGTAAGCAAACATGCGTATTTTTTGTTTTTAAGAAAGTTTGTGGGGTATTTTTCCGCGCTTTAGCTCGTGTGCTTTGACAACGCAAAATCCGCATTGTACAAAGACGTATTAGCCTACACGTGTTTTTACCTGATGATTCGTTTACTTTTCTGCCTTTTTGCTTGGTATATTATGTATTATTGGTTTTATTATAAAGTTCAAAGTTGCTGCAGCGTTGAGAGGGCTTTCATGCAGGTGTTTGCGGCAACCTCCCTCGACTGCCGTAGAGATGTACGTTGCCTCACAAAAGGCTTATTAAATAAAGGAATCATCTGCGTTAAACATAACTTTAAGAGCGAGGTGGGAGACTTTTATGTGCTTCCTTCTAATCTAGTTTTTAGTATCTCTTAATAGGTACCATCTGTGGATGCTTCATCCAGGAGAAAGTGTTTATGACCAAAGTACAAAGGTTGATTTCTTTTGTACGATGTTGTATTGATCTGACAATATAGTGTTTCGCTCCGTTAGCTCTGAGCATATTGAACATATGGCAGTCAAAAGAAGGTATCGCTGGTGCCCGGGGCTGCTTAAAGTAGTAGACTATATTTCATATGAGTTGTGTGTTCATTCAAGCGCATAGTGTGTGTGTGTGTGTGTGTGTGTGTCCAGCAGCCTCTTGTGAATGGAGTGCTGAAAGGAGGAAAGATGAATTTGTGTGTAAACACAGCACATACATCATCATGCAACTGCAGACATGCAAGCGTCTGTGTGTACCCATGTGCATGCTTTTGTTCTTAGTATATGTTGCCTGTACACTTGTACGGCAAGTGCACTGACCTGCTTCTCTGGTGCAGTCTGGTCCATCACTGTTTCTCCCAGCATGCTCGTCTGCCCAGACTGGGCAAACACGCTCGATCCTCCAGAGTTTCCTGCATTGGCAGTCGTTCACACTAGAGGTGATGCTAGTGTTAAACCATTGCTGTCAGCTGCATCTCCAAAGCTGCAATGTAGACAAATGCAAGATCTGGCAAAAACAGGCCATGGTGCATTGCTATCGTGCCTTGGTATTACACTGACTCAGTGTCTCAACCTTTGGGTGATTATGACACCTTTTGTGCTGTCAGTTTAATAGCTGTTTAAGATCAAATAGTTTGTTCAGATGTAAGTGGGAATGGGGAAAATGCATGCAAAATGTGTGTTTAGGAACAAGGAAACTAAGTATCAACTGGTTGATGGGAGTATAAATGCTTTGAAGGTGTTGCAGCAAGAGATACGAGTTGTTTTACTCATAGTTGCATGGTATTGACTGCAGACATGAACCAAATAGTTAAATATCAACTGATTTATTATTTTATTTGAAATATAATTATTATTTTCTGATATCTTTAGCAATAAACTGTGACATACAAGCATTGCCAAAGAAAAACACAAATAGAACCGGTATGATAAGGATCTAACACGGTTACACAAGTGCCATTATAGGAAAACGAAACATTTGCATATTGATAAAACATTAATATTTGTACTTTAAAATATGCCGAGGGGTTTATTATAAGCCTGAAGATAATGGATGCATAATATTGTTTGACATTTCGCTGACAAAGTTGTATTTTTATAGTACCACTGACGCTGTGTCATCAGTACAGCTCTAAAGACCAAATTCGACTATAAAAGCAAACCTCACTGAGCAGCTACAAAGGTTGTGCAACAAGCCAATGCTAGGCTTTGTTAAAATGCAATAGGTTTTTTATATACAAGCCAGTAGCATTCTGTATTCATTCCTCTTTGTGCACAGCATGAAGTGCACTGCTTTTGATACTAACATTTGGGGACAGTTTTTACCTCAAGGCGTAACGCTGTAGTCAACTGTAGCTACGGTTTTTTCCTTGTCTTTCATGCTGCCACATGTCGTCATCTTCAAATGCTTATCCTAAATGGCTCAATTTCACCTTTAAAGGAACCCCTGTTGTAGCCTTCAGAAGGGGTTGACAGGAAGATATAAGGGTATTTGTGTAGCCAAATACAGGGACTGGCCCCTCATTTCAGCCTTTTCTTTGAATGACTGGCTGTGTCCATCAAGACCAGTAAGCTAGCTCTTCTCTCGCCTTATCTCGGGCACACACTCCCCTTTCGCCCGCACAACGAATGCTAATCTAGCTCGGTTTTAACCTAAAGGAAGGGGACGGCACTTCAGAAGTGGCATACGATGTGATTTCTTCACCTTATCTGGGGTAGACACTGTCCTGAATTGTATGCTGCTAAATGAGGCTGTTGGGTTGAAAACAATGCTTTTGAGTTTTTTCATGTAATGAGATGTGTTTGTGAGCAGTCCTATTTCTCACTTACTTCTCTCTCCTGTGTTGAACACACATCCGCCTGCAGGGTGCAATGAAGGCAAGGAACGTGCTAACTTGTTAACACTGCAGAGATTTTTCAGCTTCGCCTAATTACTAGGAGGATTCTTTTTTTTATTCTGACACCATTTATGACTTTGCTAAATGTAAAGTTGGAAGTTCACTTGCTTTCTTTGAGTTGCAGATTGTGTCCCTTATGTATTATACAGTGCAAAATAAATTTAGCTTACACATCTAAATATTATAGCAGACCCTCTTCCCCAAACATAAACCTATAACGTGTTGCTTTTAAAAAAATAAAAAAGTATATAAAAATATAGATAAATACATCTATTAACGATTATTGCCCAATTGCCAGTGTTTTATCAATATAGTCATATCAGCAGTATATCAATAATAACTGCATGTTATTATTATACAGAATAGCTAATAGCTTTTGGGCAATTCCATGCAAATGTCTACCTTACCATGAAAAATGTTTTTACTATACTGATAGCACAGATGTCAACATTTGGTGGTTCAAATAGCCATGTGAGCTCTTAAAGTTTTTAAAGCATTTTTTATTTTTAGTGCATGATTTTCCATATGGTAAGTGCCATTTTCGGTAAGTGCCATTTTTTTTGTCCAATCCCACCTTCTTCACATCCAATATTCTGGGTGACAGCTGCTGTTTTGTAGGGTTTCCAACAGTGCAACACATCATCGGTTGTGTACCTCAGCCTCATTGGGTGTTTCAGCCCTTTAACACAAGACACCCTCAGCCAAGGCTGATCAGACCTGGGTTTGTATTGCATTGGTGCATGGTCATTGGCAGCGCATACTGTGTCCATCCGCTTCAACCACAGCCAGTGGCTTCTTCTTTTTAGCGACTTTGGATAGTTCTTCATTACCCTCTGCTGGACCTGTGATTTGTGGCAGATCCCCATGTTTTTCATAACATTATTGCCGATTATAACAACCATTCTCATGTGGAGCAGTTTGATTAATGTAGGTGACTGTAGTTGGTTCCAGAGGCTCAACAGAGACATGATCCCAGAGCAATGACGGTACTTTTGAAATGGTGTTTTATACACTAGGGGCATTGGAATTATAAAGGGCTTTCGCTGTAAGAGAGGTAATCGTAGGTTAGCCTATAGTCATTACCGCTCTGCAATCAGAGTAATTGCTTGTCTGAAAATTGCAGCTAGAGTATGAGGAAGGAAGAGAAGATTCTCATGTTGTCAACATGGCCACAAGGGCAGCGGCAGAAGGAATTATTATCTCCAGTTATTTGTATTTAATCTACTTTGATTTACTAGTTTCTGCAGTAATACGCAGACTTAAGGTTTTATTCTGTGATTGATGCTACCATTCGGTGTTATTTGGGGCTTTGTAAAGACTATCGGTCTATCTGCAGGACAAGGATCTTATTACTTTACATCAATTTACCCTGCAGTTTTGTAATGCAGGGAATACCATGTCCTGCAGTGAATGAAATAAATGATTTAAAAGAGCAAATAATTTAAACGCACAGCTATAATCGGTTGCTTTAATAGAATGGTTTGTATCAGCATTAGACCCGCAATCCTAGTGCTGATGACAAGCATGCTGTTCTATTCATTAATGTGGGCTAGTCTTATGTTTCTTTTGCCAGGCCTGACCACAGCTGTCACAACCTTATACCAGAGGGACTTGTGAATGGCTGCAATCTAATGGCAAGAGCGCATTTAACTGGATTTCACCCCTCCTCTGAGCTCCCAGAGCTTTGATGGGGCTCAGTGGTGTTAGATGGAGCTTATATAGAACCTTACAGGCTATTGTAGAGGTCAGGTGGAAGTGGTAGTAGGCCTGTATAAAGCACATCGATAGGTAAATAATTGAACAAGGTTTATTGTCTTGGACAAATGTAAGAGTTTCTTGGATGTGGTCATTGTTAACATTTTATTTAAAGTCATTAGTTTTTTAGCTATAGTGTTTTTATACAAATCAAGTTAGGTCATGTGGTTTAATTGTTATTTTTATTCCTGAGTGGCAGGGGAAAGAAAACAAAACCTAAAATATTTATCAGTTTCTGCGGAAACTTTTATAATGCAACACATCTGACATATAATAAACATTTCTAGGACATAATACATATTACTTATGTAGCACATCTATCTATGTTTATTACTAAAGTACAATACAATTTCCATATTATGAAACGTTTTCGTATAGTCTAACAAAGTTTCTATTGAATTTCTAAGTGAGTTTCAACATAGAAATGATCTAAACAGAACTGTATTTGATGGCAACACTATTGCTTTTATATCACAAAGCTACTGGAACTAATTGGATGCACATGTTTAGCGCTTTTTTTTATGATGACCGAAATTTTTGAGGGTAACTGAATAATGTGTTTCCAACAAACCATGTCAGATTAAAGCGAAATATACCATTGGTTGCGATTTTTCTGCAGTGCAACAGTGCCTTAAGCCTAATTTTTCCCTGAAGTAACAGTTTAAATGGGGGTTGGAAAAGTCTAATGGATAAGTTTCTATGGATACCAGGTTAGATTTGAAGACACCTTAAAGAGAAGTTAAAATTAACCCTGGGGCTTGGGTTGCTCTCTGTCACTGGTACCAAACAAGTCTTAATTAGATTTATTGGTCACAGGAAATGTTCCACCAGATGTTTTTCAGCTTTGGCTGGAAAAACCAACAGGCACAGTGAAATCTCCATTCATGAAAATACTTCTCCAAAGTCTATTTTATTCCAATATTTAGACAATTGATTGATATTGTAAGCACAACAAAAGCATATTAAATATATTAACCATGACATACAATGTTGTTTCTGTTGTGCTTTACCCTTTAGTATTTTGTTTTGCATGTAGACAGGATCATAGACATTACTGCAAAATATCTCATCTCTTTGGAGGATTGCAGTTGGTTCTTGTTAATGTACTCCAGCTTGTGAGAGGTGAAGCTGTCAAAGCGTAAACAGTGTAATGGTTGTGTAACCTTGCATCACACCGATTAATATTTCATTTATGGCAAAAAAAAGAGTCTGGTTGCCTGAAAGTCTAAGCTCTTATCTGCTGAGCCGATCTGCTAAGCTTTCAAGTCAGGCCACATATGAACTTGTAGTTCTGGTTAATGTATTTAAATGTAAACATTTTACACCATTGATGTTTCTGCCAATAGAAAATGATCAGCCTGTTTTAGAATTGTGAATAACACATCAATCACACCAATGCAGAAAAATGAAGATTTTAATTTGGGCAGAGAGCAACTAAAGTCATTAAAATTCATTAGGTTGAAATCCATGAACGTGTCTCTCCTGTTACAGTGTAAACAATTGAGAAATATTATGCATTTTCTATATATAAGGAATTAAGATCGGTTTATTTAGTACTTTTTAAACAAAAAAACGTGGCTGACAGCGCTCAGGCTTTTAAAAACAAAACAAGTAGTACCCAATTAATACTTTTGGTCACTTTATTCATTATTCTTATTGGAGACTAGAAGCACAAAGACAGTTTGTACTTTCTCATATTCCTCTGATTAGGTAGCACACTTGCGTACTCAAATCCTCTGTTTTTCAAGTGTGGATGCAAAAATTTAAATTCAAATTTATTATATAGCTTTTCTACAATGTTGTATTGTTTTAAAGCCACTTTACAGTGACAAACAGCTCAAATGAGTATAAAAGACCAACCATCTATGCAGATTGACTGTGTTCTCTGCATTTGCAAATTTACAAAATGGACATTTTGCAGAAAAATGGCAAAAATCTGAAATTATTACTGTAGAGTAAATCTCTTGCTAGCATATGCTGTATGTTTACAATATAAGCACATTTTTCCTCCAAAGCTTCCTAAGTGGCCAGTTTGCCACATATATTGGCACATTAATTATGTTGTCATTTTGTTTACATGCTCCCACAGTCCTCCCAGCAGGAGAAGCGAATCACTGTAAAAGTATGGACAAAATGTGAATTTTCATTAACACGGCCCCTGTTTGTTTTCTTGGTCTCTGAGATGCGTGCCACTCCAACGCATTTGTATTAAACGTGTTTTTTTCATCCATTCAAGCTATATAGTTGTCACTGTCAGCCTGCCCATGCTGGTTTTTATAGCCTCTGTGGACCTCTTGAAGAAAATTGACCAATGACCTGCTCGTCTTTAATGAGGTCTGTAATTACATTTAGCTCATTTGCAATTCCATCAGGAAGTAAAGTGTACTTCAGTGTTAATGCCTGTCTAAGGCTGCTGGAAAGTTTTGGTGTTTTGAGGATTGTCTTAGTCATTACACTATGATGTTCCCATCATCAGTGATGGCTTTAAAAGGCCGTTTTGAAAGCATAAGGACCAGAAGCAGACAACCGCACCAGATTCATAATTTCTACAACTGTGTTTGCTTTTCTTAGTGTGCAATGATTCATATATATGTGAGAACTTGTGACATACAGTACTGCTTTGCGGTGCTTCTCCAAAATGTTTACAAGAAGTGGGCATAGCATTGTCAAGATATTTGATTCATTAATTTACTTTACCATAGACACAAAAAAGGATGAAAGCTTTAGGCAGCATTCTTTAAAAGACATACACCAGAAACCAATAAATGCTGCCACACAGTTTTATAGTGTACTGCATGATGTTGCTAGTTTTATATAGTGAACAGTGATATAGTAAAGGTTTAAGAGGTCATAGGACTGCTAACAGAAATGTTTACACCATGTCAACCCTGAAATAAAGTACAGAAGTCCTTTGGAATCATGGATATTCATCTCTTGCAACTCTTTACATCTAAATATTTTCTAACAAAGTAATTTAAATATATATAAAAAATATGATGTCATCATCTATGTATTATGTGCATTTTTACCACATCCACTTCTGTTTTTGTCCTATATACCAGACATTTCTGTCAGTCTCCTGCTGCTTGTATTTGTGGTGTGCGGTTTGGCCCTGCTGGGTGTCATCAGCGTCGCCACCTGGAAGCTGTGCTGGGTGCCCTGGCGCAGCAAAGCACTTTCCTCCAGTGCCACCGCCCTTGCCCCCACCCATCAAGAAAGAGAGAAACACAGAGAAGGTCCCGGCGACTACTGCCCACCACCCCTCAGAAACGTCATGGCAGCAGACAAGCTAAAGGGTCCTGGGAACTTTCTGGAGGCGGCGGTGAAGATTAGTCATACGTCGCCAGATATCCCTGCAGACGTGCAGCTGTCCATGAAGGATCATCTGCTGAGACGTACGCGTATCTCACGGCAGACGACCGAACCGGCCTCCTCTAACAGGTCAGTGTTGTGGAAGAACGAGGAAATGTTTGTTGCATCCAAAGACCTTCGTGCAGATCATCATGGTTTACTGTATATATAAACAATTTATACTGAGCCATTATGAGGTTAGTTGCAGTCGTTCCTAATCATGTTAATGCTTTAAATCTTGTAAATGTCAGCTAGAATTAGACCTGAAGGAGGTCTCTGGCTTTTAATGACTATAGGGAAGGTCATAGTAGAAACCTGCAGCCATAGGGCTGGATTTAAACTTGTTATGCAACTAAACGTATTTTGCAAAAATATTATTAGAACCCCGCAGCATGACTGTCGTCTGACAACCTTTAGAAGTATCCATTTGCATTTGTTCACGGGATGTTATTCAAATGTAGATTAGCACCTGGTGTACCTTTTGTGATAGAACCAATGCCTAATATCAGGAGCCAAATTGTGTCTGAATGTTGCCAGGCATAGTTCCTTCAAGAAGCACCTCCCCAGACAGATGCACCATGTGACTAGCCTGGACCGCGGAGGTGAGTTTTTGGATGTGGAGGACCATCCAACTTGCACGACAGCATCTCTTGGGCGTATCCAACCAGAACTTTACAAACAGAGCAAAATGGAAGCAGAGGACTCATCTAAGAATGACAATGCTACATGCGGCAAGATCAACTTCTCCCTTAAATACGATTATGAGGGAGAGCTTCTTCTTGTCACCATCCTCAAGGCTTTCGACTTGCCAGCGAAGGATCTGTGTGGCAGCTCGGATCCATACGTCAAAATCTACCTGCTGCCCGACCGCAAGCGTAAATTCCAAACCCGGGTCCACCGCAAGACGCTCAACCCCACGTTCGACGAAACCTTTCAGTTCCCCGTCCCATACGAGGAGCTGGTGACCCGAAAGCTCCACTTGAGTGTGTTTGACTTTGACCGCTTCTCACGACACGACATGATCGGGGAGGTGATACTGGACAACCTTTTCGAAGTTTCAGACCTCTCACGGGAGACATCCATCTGGAAAGAAATTCAATATGCTACCAGCGTAAGACAATTTATTCTCTTTATTACTTATAGAGTCAAGACCCCACTGGTGATTTGTCAGATTAATGTGGTTTTTGTCATATTAATGCGACCCTAATGATTTGGTACTCATAGCGAGTATTTTGCTAAAAACACAGAAAATGAATAATTGTTGATGATTTATAAACATTGTATTCTATTGGGGGGTGATATAGCAATTTGTCCAAATTGAAATGACCAAACATGTGCAATGTTGTGCAATGTATATTAAGCACTAAAAATAAAGTAGAGGGCAATAATTTTCTATCCCTCAGCACATTTTTATAAACAATTTACATTTCATTTTATTTGATGTTAAGACGTCCTTGGTCTTTTTTCAAAGCTGCTTTTTGTACAAAGCAGAATTGTTGTACATGAATTAGTATAGTAGTATAAAGTAGTATTTTGTATTATTTTGGTCTCTAAAATTCCACAATAAGGCCAAACTATTCATCATCTGCCTTAGTAAGTAACACACATACATATTAACATGTTGCACTTTTTCTTATGAGGTTATGAAGTTGCATGAGGATAAAAAGAGTTTAAGTTACTGTTTGCCAGTAAGTGTAATACTTTGATTTTGCGGTTTACATCTCTTATAGTTCATAAATATATGGTGGATTCCAGCATAGACAATATAGACAGTGACAGTCTCCATGGTAAAGCTCCACATGCACACCAATTCCCTTTTGTTTATCTGCAGCAGTTTGACTGCAACAGCCCTCAGTTCCACTTGTCACCCTTGTTGAAAATGAATTGTAGCCTAGCGGGTAACTTTTCCCAAGCAGCTTTCCAATGCTTCCAAGCATTTTATATCTGGTCTCGCCTAGGGCACCATGATGTGAGTCCTCCACTGCTTCCACATTAACAGAGGATGCTGTCTGTATAGACATTAATAAATACAAACACACACAGTTTAATAAAGCTTTTAATTGAAGCTTTATTGATGTCGCTTACTTATTCATCAAAGTTAAAGAGATAGTTCACCCTAAAATGTATTGCTGTCATCATTTATTCACACCTTTTTTGTGGAACCGAGTAGGATATTTTGAGATTTTGTCTTGGTGGTTTTGTGTTCATACAATGGAGGTCAATGGAGGACTGTGTTTGCTTACCAACATTCCCCTAAATGTCTTCTATTGTTTTCTACAGAACAAAGAAAGTCATACATGTTTAGAATGAAATGAGGATGAGTAAATGATGAACGAATGTTCATTTTTCAGTTAACTGTCCCTTTAAAGTATATTGTCATATTCCTTTTATTTCTTAATATTGTGAGTGATTGAAAATGGCAAGAACTGTGCTTAATAACACTCCTAACGCACAACTGTAGTGTACTCGGCCATGACTTCAACAGAGATATAAGGCTGATACAGTACATGCTTCAGATCATTGAACACAGCAATGGAGGTGTCAATGGCATAAATATATCAAGACAGGTTAAATGTGGAGGGACTTAATAAGAATTGTGGTATCCCCTTAATGTCTTGCTTCATTCTCATAAAAGTGCTTGTGCAAAATAAAGTTATTGCATTAACACTTAGTTGTTCTGCATTTTTCACACCTGAATTCGGATGTAGAATAATTGGATGACAGACTTATAAATAACCAAAATCTACATGCACAGAAATGGATTAACAACCATATTCATTTTCAGTATGTATATTATTTAGTATATAGGCCTATTTGGTTTAAATCTGAATGATCAGATTGTCACTTAAAGCACACAAATTTATTATGAACAGAATTTTGATAGCAACATTGTGCTTGATTTTTAATGATGTATTAATTTGACTTCACAGGAGAGTGTGGATTTAGGAGAGATAATGTTCTCTCTCTGCTACTTGCCAACTGCAGGGAGACTCACGCTTACCGTCATCAAATGTAGAAACCTAAAAGCCATGGATATTACAGGTTATTCAGGTATGCGTAGTATATTTGGCTCCATTTTCCTGTTTATCAGTTTGGACACATTTTTCATTGTCAACAAAGCCATTACAAGTCCATTTCTCAAAATATTTAGATCAGAACAAACAAGAAGAGCTTGAGAAATTTGTGTCTCCTTTCTGTTGGCAGATCCGTACGTGAAGGTGTCACTTATTTGCGACGAGAGACGCTTAAAAAAAAAGAAAACGTCCATTAAAAAAAATACATTGAATCCGACATATAATGAGGCAATCATCTTTGACATCCCTCCAGAGAATATGGATCAAGTCAACTTGCACATATCAGTTATGGATTATGATCTGTGAGTAATATCTGTTATCTGCTGTCATTTGAACAAATATTAAGGTCATTATAAAACTGTGGTGACATCAGAAAATGTTTCTGGGAATGAAACTCATAAATCATACGTTAAATCTTTCATCAGCAATTTATCATAATGGTGTGATACCAATACCACTGACAATTCAAAATGACTTTTCAAATATGTTTGTTTTTCATGGACCACCAAATGTTTTATAAAAATAATGTTTTTAATAATGTTTTTTTTTTTAAATAATGCAACAATACTACTGATCGTTGGTAACACTTCATGCAGTAAATGCATTAGCTAACATTAACTCACAATGCGCAATATAGTTTTTCAGCATTTATTCATCTTTGTTAATGTTAGTTAATTTCAATGCATATTCATATTAGTTTATGGTGCATTAACTAATGTTAACAGTTACAACTTTGATTTTAAAAATGTATTAGTAAACCTGAACAAATATTGTTCATTGGTAATGTTAGCTAATGCATTTACTAATGTTAACAAATACAACCTTATAGTAAAGTGGTACTAAATGGCCTACATAAAATTGGATACATTTTGTTTTATTTTGCCTCAATCTTTTCCTACTTTTATCGTTTGATTTACTTGGAAAATTGTACTCATATACATTATTGAACAGTAACATATTTTAGGGCCTAGGACACTTATACAATAATTCTAATAGGCTAATTATAATATCATACTATGTTAGGTTACAGTATAAAAAAAAGTTATTTTCTATTGCAACATTACATGTTTTACATTAAAGGGATAGTTCACCCAAAAATGAAAAACTGAGCAGCACCGACACACAACTACGACACAAAACCAATGCAAGTAAATGGGTGCTGTTAACAACATTCTTCAAAATATCTTCTTTTGTGTTCTGCAGAAGAAAGAAAGCCATACAGGTTTGAAATGACAAGAGGATTTTTAAATGAACTATTCCTTTAAAAATGGACTTGCAACATTTCTGCAATGGTACAATGATGCATATTTTATATTTACTCCAAAATCTCTCTATTGCTTCTTTTTGCATTCTGGTGGACAGAGTGGGACATAATGAGATCATTGGAGTTTGTCGTGTAGGGAGCCATGCTGAGGGACTGGGCAGAGATCACTGGAATGAAATGCTAGCTTACCCTCGAAAACCCATCGCTCACTGGCATCCTCTAGTAGAGCCCAAGAAGTCTGAGAAGGAGGTGACAGTCCAGCCTTACATAACGTTTCCAGTGTGGTCTTCGGTTCACTTGCCTTAAACTATTGAATTTCAGTTTTTCCATACTCTCTCTGTCTCTTTTCAGTGGAAAACTCGCACAGCAAGCTTTGACAGTCAGGGTTCTTGTCCCTCTCCCAGACTTCCCTCCAGTCCATAAGGGAGGAAGAGCCTCTCTCTATGTCTTTACGCAAGCCAAGGATCTCTCAGGAAGCGGCGGTGAGATTCAGATATGTCCTTAGACAACATATGTCTGTGTGGATATGTGTCATGGAACGGGAAAGAAGGATGATGCAGTCCAAACCTTTCATGCATATAGTGCAGCCGAGTCTAGCCAGGTTTTAGTTTTTTTTTGTTCGGGCTGAACTGTTGCTCTGTTGCGTTTGGTAAATTCAAAAAACACAAGAGTTATGTTTCCCCAGGAGTTTTTGTTAATATATATTGTATAATTGGTAGATGTATAATATATTTTCCTTGACATTATAATAGTATGAAAATAAAGTTTATTATATAATGTATTTAGCCATAACTTCTAGTTCTATTGGTAAATACATATGTTCAAGATATATTAGATTGTTTACAGAGCAGTTATCCCATTGATCTTACTTTTGTTTGTGAAGTAGTCAAATTGTTCTGTTACCAAAAAGACAAATGCCGAGAGCCATTTGTAGCCTGTCTATGTATATTTCATCATGAGTGTATAAATAGCGTTGTTTGGTTTTTGTCTTTGTTTTGCTTGGATTGAAAATGTTGACATAAATAAACCTTTTAATTTGCTGGTATATAAATATTTTTCAGTTTGCTATAATTTTCTTCAGTAAAGTTCAGCTCAGACTTAACATCATAAATGCAGTAATTGTAGCTTCTAAAGAAACACCATGATGATGAATACCAAGGATTGTGTTGAGAGCATGCCAATGTCAGGAGTCTTGAATTGATAAGACTTGAAACCATTATGTACATTTAATTTAAAATCTTTAATGTAATCCTAAAAAAGACTCGTTTTTGTACTTTATATAAACTGTGACAAACATTCATTGTTCTATATTTCTTACTTTGAGGTGTTCTTTCTTCAGATAAATCAAGATTTTCTTTATTTGGCAGGCTGGAATACACTGTAACAATAATGGGATTGTGTATAATGTTTCTGTATGAAATGCTTAGTACAGTGCTTAAAAGCAACTTTCCACTTTTATATTGAGAATTTCTATTTATTATAATGTAAAGTAATTGATTCAGAACAGACCCTTGTACTTCAAAGGTGTGATTAAAGTTCTTTCTTTTATCTGCTGTTATGATTTCTTGTCATTTTATGTTAATTGTATTTTAATATGCAAGCTAATCAACAATAGATGAATCTCATGAGTCAAACTAATTTGTTAAAAGAGCAATGCGGAGATTTTAGCGGCATCCTGCAACCAACGGCTCACTTCACCGCTCGCCCCTCGCATTCGAAGCACTACAGTGGCTGACACGGGACTGATGATGTCATCACGTTTTAACCTAGATAACCTATTTACAAAACATCTTCTTCAAAGCAGTTTGTCCATTTAGGGATGTTCTAAGGTTCATTATGTAAGGTCTTATACAGTTCTGAATACATAGTTATGTATACATTTCTGTAATTTCCTAAATATTACACACAACACCTTTAAAATGGCTTTGCTTATTAACAGAACATTTCACATAAGATATAAAATCATTTTAATAGTTCTGCTCCAGGCAAACTAAGTTTAAACATACAGTATTTTTCAAGCCCATTACATTTAATAAGCAACCTAAACATGTGCTTTCCTTTAAAACTCAAAACATTTGACATGTGACTTATGTTTAAGATGGGTTGCCTAAGCTGTCCTCTTCTGAACACTCTCTACACGTCCAGTTTCTTTTTCATTTGCAGTTTGTAGAGGATCTGATATCCGTCATCCCACGCATATAGTAACTGCTCCACGGGACTGTATTTGAGACTGGAATGAGTGCCATATCGCTTTGGAAAATACACGTGCGGAGCGTCATCATTAGTGACCATATCACTGACGTCAAAGACGCACTGGATTCTGGAACGGCTGGGCAGTTTGGAGTTGTACACCACGTAGACCGTACCGCAGATCACAAACGCCACCTCCGCGTTCTCCCTCGCACAAGGAGTGTCCCACATCTGCTCAATGTCTAGCGTTTTAGGGTCTACCTTCGCAAGAGAGATGTGCCTCTCGTTCTCCTGAGTGGCGAAGATGGCCCACAGACCTTCTTCATCTACCGCTAGATCAATGTAGGTCTCAGGATTCAGGCTGTAAACAGGAAGCTGATTTTTGGCCGGGAAGACGGCACTGTCCACAACAGTGCTCTTCTGAAGATCGAACTTTATTAGTCTCATTTCCTCACCCTCCTTCATGTAGTACAGGTGGTGTTTGTAAACTGCATGGCCCATACCGCGCCAGGAGGAGGGAAGCTGGACCGTCGTGGCGGAAGTTAGTCCCTGGGAGGACGTGAGGTCACGGACTGAACTGAACTCGTGCAAGGTGTTATCGTCTGTCCCGTTTAGGATGTACACCTTGCCGGTGGAGGCTCCCATATCTTTGGTCCACATACCTTTAGCACCGCCCACTCGCTTGAGAATCTTCATGGCTTTGATGCTGGAGATCATGTCACTACAATCTGAACATAAATGAAAGTATAAGAGAACACAAGTGAAGGACTGTAAATAAAGAATGCTGAGTTTAAGATTAAGTGTCCTTTATGTAACACCTTGTTGGCACTTTTTCTCAGTTATTATATCAATCATCAAATATGTCACTGACTTTGTGATCCATCTCCTGCTTGCTGTAATGAAAGCATCAATTGCCCTTTCCTGTTGTGTAGTAAAGTTTATCCATCACTTCATCATCACATAACTCACGATGTTCCTGTCACTAACGCCTGATTTAACACCAAACCCTAATGGGAATGCATATCACACTAATAACAGTCTAATCGGATGTTAATCAGATTGCGGCTATTTACTATGAAAAAGCAATACAGAGCTGCTGAAGTATAAAGCATTAGTGTAATTACTGTCTTTCTGAATGATGAAATAATTTAACACATTTTATTTAGTACCACTAAGTGCTTACTACGTAGGCTTCAGAAAGATTAGAACCACTATTTAATGTATTATGTATAATAGCGTTTCAGTTTCTAATAGTTCAAAGTTTGACATGACTGAACTTGCTTCCTTGACTTTTTCAATTTTGCTAAATGCCACTTATTTATATAGACCTCGTCTTATTAAGAGCTTCTCAAAACCTTAATCTTTAAAAATGCTATTTCTCTTGACATAATGCTGCATTTAGGGCAAATATTAAACGCATAGTTCATCCTGTCACCATTCACTCAAACTAATGTTGTTTTAAACCTCTCTGACTTTGGTTTAATCTTTGGATTAGCAGAGTGCCAGAGTTGCACTTTTCTATAGAATGAAAGTGGATAAGGGACAGGAGCTGTCAAGCTTTAAAAATAGCTTCAGTAAACAAGACTGCTATAGTTCAAGTCTTCTGAAGCGATACAACAGCTTTGTATGAGAATCAGTATGAACTTTATTGGCTCACACACACAAGAAATTGGACTTGTTTACTGAAAATCTTACCTTAATAAAATGAGTTTAACAGATTTACCATTTACTTTCATAGTATGAAAAAACTGTTGATTATTCTGTTAGAAATAACTCATTTTTGCATCCCACACAAGAAAGAATGTTACAAAGAAATGTTAAAAGCAGTTTTAATTTAAGGTCATTTTACATTACACCATCTAACCAAGTGGATGCTTACGAAACAAACATATTGCAGATGTCCTGAAATCTCAAATCTCCATATTTTGTGATTAAAAAATGTATTTGCCAATGGGTTTTGCAAATATCTAACCAATAAAAAATTTCCTAAAAACAGCGAATTTGAAAATCGAAAGAACAGCATAGATAGGCCATATGGGAATGTACTGGGAAATATAATGCAATATATTTAAAATATATATTTCCATATATTGGAGCAAAGTGCTTTTTTTCAATATATAAAAATTGGAAATTCATTATTTATTACTGAATAGCCTATATTGTAATAATGTTGTGTTACAATGCATTATTTTATAGTTTTTCAAATATACAATTGCGTTCAAAATTTGAGATCACTTGAATGTATTTTGTGATCTTAAAAGCATCTAATCTAATGGCTTTGCTTATTTTTTAGGCAAAAATATCATTGTGAAAACATAATAACTTATTTTATTAGAAACTAAAATTTTATTAAATGAAACATTTTTGAAATGGATGATTTGGGCTAAATACTGAGGAAAAGGCAGCGCAATAAGAGCTAACACAAGTGGGAACTTCTTCAATAGTGTTTAAAAAGCATCTTAGGGTGATACCTGAAGAAACAGCTGATAAAATGCCAATTCTGCACATTTAAAGCAACTGATAGACACAAATAACATAGCTTTTTAGTTTCCTTTAGTTATAACATATTCTTATCATCATATTATTGTCCAGAAGGAATAAAAACGTGTTTCTAAACTTTTAGATGCTATAGTGTACATTAAATGATTTAATACATGGACAGTTAAAAGAAAATATATTTTCTTGGCGTATAAGTTGAACTCTTCCAGCCTTATTACCTGTAAGCTTGGAGTACTTGGCTTTGTTCCTCTCCTTGACAACCGTCACCTGCTGTTCCACCAGCTTGTCATCCACGTCCACGCAAGGCTGCGCACCGTTCTGAGTCTCGAGGTAGTCCATCTCTCTCTCCACGCGATCCACGCGCGTTCCCACTGAGTCCAGCTCGCTCCTCAGCGCCTCCTTGCTCTTGTCCAGGCCCTCTAACTGTGCCACCATCTGCTGCTTGAACTCGCGCAGCTCGGAGGCATAGCGGCTGGTCTGCTCGTGCCACAAGGAGATGCGGTCCTGCCGGTGGAGAAATAAACAAAAACACGTCTCAAGAGGGTGTGATTTAGATTTCTTTTGAGATCATTTGCTTATCATGCTGGTTTGATTTTTGAAGCCAGCTTTCATGAACACGCGTGTATATTCATAAGGTTTACGCCATGAACTGCATTATGCAGCCTCTCGTGTGTCAATTATTCAAAGATAAGCCCTCCCTTGACAGCTGCAGGAATTCATCCAGACTTTGGCATTGGAACAGCATCATTTACGCTGCAGATGGATCAAACGTTCTTTTTTGAATTCGTGACTCAGTGGAAGGGAAAAAGAAGCGTGTTTTAGCATAATCGCACGGGATGACTGGCCTGTGAAGAACGGTGCGGACTCGGCACGGGACGGAGCAGAGAAACAAAATTTTTTCATGTGGCCAAACCCAAGATGTAAGACGAGACATATTGAGCAAGAGTGCTGGCAGGGAAACTAGTGATCGAATAGAGAGAGAAACAGCGTGTGTCTCATGTTAACTTTGTATCTGTATGTTTGTACAAATATTTTGTCATGCATGCAAGAGAGGCAAAAATATATAGCAGCAAAAAACATTACAGTACTTTCCTTAAAGGGATAGTTCACCCAAAAATCAATTCTGTCAATTCTTGTTATTTCAAACCTGTAGGCTATGACTCTCTTCTGCAGAACACAAAAGAAGATATTTTGAAGAATGTTGGTAACCGAACAATGGCGATACCCATTCACTTTTATTGTATGGACACAAAACCAATGCAAGTCAGTTGGTATCGCCGTTTTTCGAAATATCTTCTTTTGTGTTCTGCAGAAGAAAGAAAGTCATATAGGTTTGAAATGACAAGAGTGTGAGTAAATGATGACAGAATTAAAAAAAAATTTTTTTTAACTATCTCTTCAACACCTCTTGGTCACCATGCATGGCATTATTTGTAAAATGCGAATGCCACTGAGAAAAAGCATGCCAAGTACCAACTGACCGCACATCATACTTAAACAAATAACCCTGTTCATTCAATACTCAGTCTATTGTCTTTTGTTCTGTAGCTCTACTCTTTAGTCCCCCTCTCCCTAATCTCCAGATTCCTGCCAACTGTCTGGAGGCCAGGGTCTGGCTGGGAGAGCACGGTTGTGTTCTTACCTCAATGGCAAGGAGTCGCCTCTCCAAGTAGTCCATAAGTGCCTGCTGCTGTGCCCCAACCAGGCCCAAGAGAAGAAGGACAAGGAGCTGTAGGACTCTCATCTTGTATAGCGGAGTGTGTTAATATGTGTGCCCTCATGCAGAGGCACTGACTTTGCTGGAATGTTTTGAGAAAGAGTGGAGCAAGAGGAGGAGCTAAAAACATCTGGAGCGCCTCTTTGGATCTCCTTTTCTGGTCAAACACAGAACTAAAACACAAATCACCATTTCAATATTCATTATCAAGCTTGTTTTGTTGAGTTCATGACAATAAATAATGGTTGTAGCGTTCCAAATAATAAACTGGGTCAACTGCATAAATACACTTTGAAAAATATCCCAGTTAGGCAATACAGAAGGACTTTACTGATGTCTTGCCTTTTTGTTTTCTTTCCATCTTCATTTTCTGTGAAAACCGCACCGCACAGCACACATTCATTCTGTTGCATAACATTAGATCATTTCCTGACAGAGAGCCATTTTTCAGTCTAGTCTAAACTGTGGAGTGCTTAGCTGCCGGCACTTTCGGCAAACAAAATGTGTTGCTCTTTACAGTGATCAGTCAATGTGTTGAAATGTGTCGAAACAATCCTATATTATTTGTTTGTGGCTCTGGTATTGTCTGGGTGTAATACTGGGTGGAAATTGGGAGAAAATGAGAGACATTTTGGATAAACGGTAATCTTATATTTGGTAAAACTCTAGGGTTTTGCAAAATAATCTCATATAAGCTTTGTTGTTTTTAATACATTTTGTATGGTCATAATCATGCCACAAACTAAAAAAAAGTATATTTTAAAAAAGAATGAAAAATAATATTTAAAGAATATTTGTTAAAAATAGAAAAATAAACAAAAAAAATTAAAATATTAAAATTGTAATATAGTTATATTCAAAGTAATTTTTCATTCTGATGAACAACTTTCATTAACAATTTAATATTGTGTTTTTATATTAAAGAAATACAAATAAATGGTATCCACCAGGAGGCACTACAGCATAATATATGTGCAAATATCTTGTGGGAAGGTATGCTCATGTAGTATTGCTTAAAAGTCACTGCTTGTTCTAGAAACCACACTGTTTTCAGAGTGTTGTTGGATTACAAACAGTTTCTTCCCCAGACTGTGAGAGCCTCAACTTCCATCAAACCTCTACAGTACTTTCTGAAACCCCCAACAACTCCCTCTTTAACAACCCTCAACTCTCAAACCTTCCACACATTTTACCACATATTGCCATTGTTCAGTACTGTCCCATGAAAAAAAGTAGTTTGAACAAATTAACTGAATCTAATTTAATATTAATAATCATGGGAAAATTCTTTAAAAATAAATCTAAGAGTATAGAGATCAAACCTTTGTTTCTGTATTTAAAGATGATTTTCATTATTTTCCAACAATAAGTTGTATTAAGAGTAAACAGGCCAGTTAAATGTTGGGAAGATGAGAGATTGTGGTTTCCTGGAACATAAAAAAGACCCGTTTGTACATTGTTTTATATATATATTTATTGTTTCCCACATTATTTGTGTGCTTTGATTTTATGTTTTGTTTCAAATGTATTTTAACACCTTTTGTAATGTATAGTTTGTTAAAATACACTTCCTCTTCTTGTTTATGGCAGATCTCATACAAACAAAAGCTCAGTTAAACATAAAAAAACAAATAAAATAAAATACACTTAAAAATATAGTGCATCATTTTTGTGACCAATTTTTTAAGCCAGTTCTACATGAAATTTTAAGCAGCATTACCTAAAATTCTTCAGTAGGCATTACTTAAATTTTTGAGTAATCCTAACCCTATTCCCAGCAAGGGATTTTGCTTACATTTTTTGTTTGGTGTGACTTAATATTTAACATATTTTTGTTATTTTCACCAAAAAAGTCTAGCTTACCCTAATGATAAAATGTAAGCTCATTTAGATTAATATTTTTTTGTTCTTAACACCTAAAATAGCCTACAGGAACAGTGTACAGCTGTGAAATGTTAAAAGCTTTATTTTTTCACTGAATTAATTTAAACATGAAACATGAAGCAGCTCAGAAATGTACATTTTATTGTACAACAAAAACAAATAAACATTACTAAACAACAGACATTCTGACAATATGATAACAACAGTAACCATCCACATGGTTTTTAATATTTGTGGTGTTGTATGCATGAGTGTGTAGATCCCTCTCTAGATTACTGTGTGCTCTGCAAGGTTGATTAACTTCACCATTATTCACCACTGAAACAAAACAATATGATATTCATGTATAATATTAATGTATAATAGTATAAAATATATAAATATACATACTGATAATTAAAAGAATGAAAAAAAACAATGAAAAGAAACAATAATGTAAAGAATCAATATGAACCAGGCCCGGATTGCACATCGGGAGAACCGGGACGATTCCCGGTGGCCGGGTGACTCATGTATGTTTCAGCTATAATGCCTATACCTTTCAGATTTTTTATATTAATTACAGTAAGCTATATGTGAATACTGCTGTGTTTTACTAATATATTCTGTAATATAACTCAAAAATAGGCTAATTAAGGGGAAATACTTACAATCATAAAACTGACGTTGACTCAGTGCAAGAGAAATGATTGATATAGCACAATGCAATTGTTTCCCCTTACACATACAATGAAGGCATATAATGTATTTGTTTTTTGTTTTTGTAAAACTTAAATGTATAACTAATCTCCAGTTTAAAACTTGTAGTATAAATCCTTTAAACATGCTTTTGTGGTTTGGCCATGTGATAAAGACAATCAACAGTTTAAAAAAAAATCTTGTTACTTTCTTAAGCTAAACCATATTTAATTTGGTCATAAATAATGCACTGTCAGTTTAATTAAGAATTATCAGCACGTTTTGTGATGGTTATAAAATATTCTAATTTAATAAAAAATAGGATTAAAAATAGGTTTGTGGTTCCTTAATTTGGTGGCCTGGATAAGTGTGGGATTTCCCGGCCTGAATTTGAGTCCCAGTCCGGCCCTGGTATGAACTGTTATGTTATGTTATGTTATGTTATGTTATGTTATGTTATGTTATGTTATGTTATGTTATGTTATGTTATGTTATGTTATGTTATGTCATGTCATGTCATGTTATGTTCAATGCGCACGTCACTGCTCTCTTCATTAGGTTACATTGGCTCCCTGTAGCCGCCCTGCATCAATTTCAAAGCTCTGCTCTTGGCCTACAAGACCACCACTGGTTCGGCACCATATCTTCACTCGGTAATACAGACTTATGTTCCTGCCCGATCCCTGTGCTCTGCAAACGAACAACATCTTAAAATATATAACGAAAAAAATCACTCTCACAGTGGTGGAATGATCTGCCTGCAGCCACAAGATCAGCAGATTCTGCAGCAATCTTTAAAAATCGCCTAAAAACACATCTCTTCCGTAAACACTTGACCGATTAACACTGACTTCTATCTCTTTTCTACTCTTTCTCAAAAATTAAAAAAGGAAATTCTTTAGCTATGTATACTGTGCTAGGCTTTATTAGACCAGTATTTTTACTGCACTTATGCATTTTGTTATTTTATGTTGTTACAATTGCTTCCATTGTTTACCTCATTTGTAAGTCTCTTTGGATAAAAGTGTCTGCTAAATGACTAAATGTAAATGTAAAACCTGCAGACTGGCACAGACTTTATGCAACAACTCCAGACTAAAAATCTGGGCAAAAATTAGAGCAAGTCTTGTAGTGTATTCCAGCTTTAACATATAGTGCACTGTAAAGCAATAGTCCACTCCAATTTACAGTTTACTTGTTTGTAATATTTTTCAACGAGGCACAAAATGAGATACAGAATTTGCAAGATATGCATATTATTCATCATAAAAAAGACATGAAATAAAACAAATCACAAATGGGCTTATATGATAACAACACCATGAGCCAGTACAGAGATCCAAGCACTATGCTAAGTCAGCGTGTTATTGAATTAGATTAGTTCGTCTAATGATGTTTATATGAAAGATGATAAAAACAGTGCATGCTAGCATAGTGTTCAGTTCCCATTTAAAAGATTTACATTGTGTCCCAACTAGACAAGATTCCAGACATTTCAAGAGGGGCGTGACACGACGCAATCAATCATAAATGACAGCCTATAACAAAAGTATGTTGAGGAGTTCTCGAAGACTCCGTTTGCGCGCTCTCGCGAAGGAACACGGCACAGCGGAAGTGCGTGAACTAAAAATAAATGATGAGCCTAACGTGTGTTTTGAAGACTTCCGTCATGATTCACCACTTGGTATGATTTTAATGGCTTTCTTTGTGGAGCTCGAGGGATCATATATGATTCCAAACCTCCACACGCATATCACGTTTTATAAATAAACATGCAGCAGTTTTAACATTACGTGACATCTGAATTACTCATGTCACTATGCTTGTGGTGGTAGGCTTACATCCGGTTGCACATCATCTCTAATACTCAGTATGACATCCATTAAATACAAATTATTTGTGATGTTTTTCTTGCTTAAAATTGGACACTATAACAATATTAATAAACACTTTTATTATTATTATTTTTATTAAATACAAATGTGTTGCCTCATGGACTAATTGATACATTCAACATTTTCATGCAGAACCAAAATATGTATGTAATAAAATTAGATATTGTATGTGAATTACTATCATTATAAATGCATTACAAAACAATTCAAATAAAATATCAACATTAAGGTTTTTGTAACTTCCTATTGTACGTAGGTGATAAATAAATTTAAAACTTTTGAAGTAACTTCTTTACTTCCCAATAAAGGTGGTTTAGATTTTTTTGTATGCAATTATTTGGACTTAAACCATTGAAAAATGCACTTTTCATTGGAGAAATAACAGGGCTGTGTGGCTGACATGTGCTGCGAAAGGAACCAAACAGCCCCTGTGGGTCATGTGACCACTTTTTTGCACATTCATTGGTTTGTATTTGGGTTCTTCTTTTTTATAAAGCATTGGCCAATTAAATTGGCATCTTATTTTTTTTAAAGACTGAAACAAGTAATGTTGCCTGGAGAGCACACGGTACCATAGAGGGTTAAGATGAGTTGAATCTTGACTAACTTTTAGCTTGAGAAAGCTAAAAACTGCTCGACTTGTTTTGACAAGTTAAAGTAGGTTAATGTAAAAATATACATGGTCATAACGTATTACTCATATCATTACAGTGTTTTCAATTTGGTTATAATTTATTAAAAACATTTTGTTAGTTTGGCACATCAGAGTGGCATGTCGATCACGCAAACTGCCCGTTCGCAGGAAACACAAGGAATGACTCTATCATATAAGTCACCACGAATACCACATTAACAGTCACGTTACTGTGTTTGTGCATGATGCTGCATGCAGTAGAAGTAAGTGTACACTGGTGGTGGTCACCCTGACAGTGAATCCAAGCAATAAACCAACTAAACTTATTTTCTGATTTAGAAAAATACCGTACCGTAACGTTTTGTTATTTAACAAATTAGCCGGAAATTATGAAATATATAAATGACCAAAAAACAAATTAACTAACTATTGCAGTAAATCTGCAAGTAAAACCTTATCTCCGGCCTATCCCAAGGTTAACCTTTTGTTGTGGACAAGAGGATAAAAGATTTTGTTTGTTGAAATGGATAAAGAGCTTCTGTGCGTCAACTAAAGACTTCGACTTTTCATGCAAGTAATCCCACATAGTCAGTGCATTTTTGCTTTGTTTTCTAGGCAGACAATTTACTGAATAGCCAACACACACACACACAACTGTATACCATATAGATAGGGTGAAGTGTAGTATGAAATGTGTGTGTGTGTGTGTGTGTGTGTGTGTGTGTGTGTGTGTGTGTGTGTGTGTGTGTGTGTGTGTGTGTGTGTGTGTGTGTGTGTGCGGCTGGATCAATTTCACAATTCAAAAAACAGCTGAAGACCCACCTCTTCCGTGAGCACTTAACTGTCTCATAATATATTTATTTTTTTTAAATTCTACCTTTCTTTTCTTTTTCTAATGTTCTCTATATATACTTTCTTATACTATCTTGACTTTGTATCTGAAACTTTGTATTAGCACTTCTCGTGACTATTGCTTACTTAGACGAATCGTTTGCTGTTTTCCTCAATTGTAAGTCGCTTTGGATAAAAGCGTCTGCCAAATGAATAAATGTAAAATGTAAATGTGTGTGTGTGTGTGCGTGCGTGCGCGCGCGTGTCTCTGTGTGCGTGTGTGCGTGTCTGTGTGTGTGTCTGTTCTAACTTTAATTTAACTCTAACTCAAAATTTTCAGGTCATTTCTTTTGTGGGATGATAAGAAACCCACTCATGAGAAATGTTCTGTCTTTATATGGTCAGAAGTAATAATATCTGTACTTTTTTGTTCCTTGAATTCCCTAATAGTTAGAAGTCTACACTTATTACCTATTTCAGAAAATAAACTATGGCGAAGCACAAAAAGTCTACAGTGCATAGAAGAATTAGGTTAAGGCAAAGAATTATGTAATTTTTTTCTTTATTGGGGGGTTAACTTTCCTGCTTGAAAAATAGTAACGACTATGAACTTGTGAAAAAGATCTCTGTGTAAGACTGAAGTGAGTATGTTTTATTGTTGAAATACTTTCTTTTATCCTGTCGTATGCGGACAACTATAAGATTCTGTAAGATAATTTCCTAGAAAATATTTGTAACGTATTTATGCAATTAAGTTTCAGTGATGCTACTATGACACTTCAGCTTTGATGTTCAAATGTAATTGCAAAATAACAGTATTTTAAAATCCATAAATTTTTTTGTCTTCCTACATAATACTTAAAAAAATAAGTTGTAAACTTATTTTGTACAGTCACAGGGAGAGTTGAAGCTTATCCCCGATGGTAGAAAATTACAATTTCCAGAATATAAATTTTATTTTATCTAGGGCTACATGGACTAATAAAATATTTTTGCTTCAAAGTGTAAAACTAAATTATTAAGAAGAAACCAAAACTAAACGATTGGGAATGAATATATAAAATGTATCCTGATTTTCAAGATGTTGGATTTTGTGCGCACATTATTGGTAAATGTTTAAGATATTGATTAATAAAATGCTGTTCTTAAATTGTTTAATTCATATGAAAAACTGTGGAGAAAAGACAGCAACTTATGTTTTAATCCTTTAAAAAAAAAATATATTTATTCGTTTTATGGCAAAATCACACATTTTTTAAATGCTGTGGTGTTTCAATCCACGTTTGGGTCAAATTGTGATACACCCATCGGTTGGGTTTGTTTAACCTAGACCCAACAGTTGGGCTTTTCCATGAATTAGCTGACCATGAATTTAAATACAGATTTTTTTTAGAGTAAAACGTTCTGCTGTCAGAAAGCCATTTGAGGTCATTTGATTTAATGTGATCATAAGCATCTTGCATAAAGTGGACTGTATATGAGACCGAATAGCATAATGTCAGCACGGTTCTCAGGAAGTTTTTTCCCCCACCCTCCAGATATTAGTCGGCAGCTAGCGGACCACACTAACATAAGTTAAATCCAATGAGTCATAAACATCAAAACACATCAATACCAGAGCCGTTTAGTACCAATTGCGTCATTTTCATTCTCTCCAATGGAACCGTTTTTTTTACAGCAATGACGGTTGATGGAGCCTCTCAATAGTTCCCGGAAGTTACTAGTAACGCATGGAGCTGCAGCAAAGCAGACCGTTTGTGACAAACTTTTAATCTATTTAAAGACGTTAGTAATAAAAAAAATGAAAGAAATAAAGCATTTAAAGAGAAAACATAACTTCCGGGAACTATTTGAAGGCTCCACGAATCACGTGACACGCGAAAAGTTTGAACTTCCGTTGGCGCAACTCTCTCTCTCTCTCTCTCTCTCTCTATGGCTCTGATCAATACGACAGTCCCTGCGTAAACAACTTCATTATAAGAAAACAACTAACTGTAAAATTTACAACCCGCACAGTGTAAGTTGCATACCAACAAAGTATCTTACGGTATTTCCTTATATATTTTTATTAGACTGAAATCATAATGTCTCACTACATATGCAGCAGTTGTGTTAGTATACAGTTGAATCCATTGGCACAGTATAGTAATGCAGCGTAACACTTGGGTTCGCGAGATATTAAGTCATACACAAAACATTTTTTATGTTGTGTCTGGGACTGTCCTGTTTCTCTTTCTGTTTATTTATCACAGTCATTTTGACTGTGGTGTTTTGTATGTCATTTCTATTTAAATTGACTGCATGAGCACAACAAGTGTTTTTAAAGAGTCATGAAAAATGGGGGCAGTTGTGGCCTAATGGTTAGAGTGTCAGACTCGTAACCAGAAGGTTGCCGGTTCGATTCTCAGTACCGGCAGGTAACAACTGATGTGCCCTTGAGCAAGGCACCTTACCCCCTGTTTGCTCCCTGGGCACTGCAGTGATAGCTGCCCACTGCTTCCGGTGTTTGTGTGTTCACGACTTGAGGTGTGTGTGTTCACTATTCACTGGCTGGGTTAAATGCAGAGGTCACATTTCGGGTATGCGTCACCATATCTGACAAATAGGTCACTTTCACTTTCAAATAGCCTATGGTGCTCATGTAACGCTACACCAGGAAACCACAGCAAAACGCAAAACTTCTCTAACATGGTCTCGTAGCCTTCTGCTTAGTTGAGCGATGAAATGCGTCTCGCCAACTGGCTGGTGTCAATAAACGGACTCTCACTTCTTTTTTTAGCTGCTTACGTGGTATATGAGAAGTGACTGTATTGACTTGATGTAGCCTACTGTATTGGCTTGTGAGAAAACTAATTTAAAAGTGTACAATATCATACACTTGCACAATTCGTGTTTGGATGCAAACATAAAGTAAATGGCATGTTATTTGTCCTAGAAACAGGTACGTTTGCAAAATGTCCTGCTTTATGACTCAGTTGGTTCAAAATCATACGGTTTCATACTGATGTGGGGATAAAAACAGCATATGATTTATTCTTTAAATTGGAGAAATCTCTTGTCTTTGTGATATAATTAGAAATAGAAGGAAATAGAGAGAGAGAGAGAGAGAGAGAGAGAGAGAGAGAGAGAGAGCCTGTTGTTGCAGATTGTGGTTTCTAAGCATGTGATAGGCTAGGTTTTGCTGTACTATGCCCATCATTTGCACACAGATGGCAAGCAACACAGATATGGCACTCTTTGATGTTACAGTGAGCTCAACAGGCGTTTACACCTTTGAAAACTACTATCATGATGATACAATGAACTTGTCAGAAATCTACGACTACGTTGATCCCTTCGATGGTGACCCGCTGCCCTTTTCCAATATCTACATTCCCGTGCTCTACTTCATCATGTTCTTGGCTGGCTCCTCTGGGAATCTCTTTGTCCTTTTGGTCATAGGCAGCCGGCGCAAGAGACACGCACGTCTTGTGGACACTTTTGTACTGAACCTGGCGTTGGCTGATCTCATATTTGTCCTGACCTTGCCGCTGTGGGCCGTCTCAGCAAGCCATCATTTTGAGTGGCCCTTCGGAGAAGCCCTGTGCAAGATCAGCAGCTTCATCATCGCTGTCAACCGCTTTTCCAACATCTTCTTTCTCACTTGCATGAGCGTGGATCGCTATCTGGCTGTCGTGCGTTTAATGGACTCGCAGTTCCTCAGGAGCAGCAACTGCGTGCAGATCACCTGCGGCATCGTGTGGATCGTGTCTTTTCTCCTGGGAATACCGTCTTTGGTATACCGTAGAATGATGGACGAACAGCTGTGTTCGGAGGATCCAACGTCCTCTTTTGTGCAAGGAATGAACCTTCTTACCATATTTCTAACGTTCCTGCTACCTGTCGTGATTCTGGGCCTTTGTTATGGGTCAATTCTGGTAAACCTGCGGCGTCACTGTCAGTCTGCCGCGAACTCGCGGGCAAGAGCCAGACGACGCCACTCCCTCAAGATCGTGCTCACTATCATTTCAGCCTTTCTGATCTCCTGGCTTCCATTCAATGTGTTTAAGAGTATCCAAGTTTTCATACTGATAAGCACAGGAGAGGTTAGGGAGGATGTTAGAGTCTTCTTATATAAAGGACTCACATTGTCCTGCTGTCTGGCGTTTTTCAACAGCTGTGTAAATCCAGCCATCTACTTGTTGCTGGATCAGCATTTCAGGCATAGAGCCTACGTACTGTGTCTGACTTGCCTGGGTCAAAGTGATACGCATCAAAGCTATATCTCCTCGAATTCTCTCTCTAATGGAACCACCGAGAGCTACTCTGGAAACACATCTACCCGCGGACGCCTTTTCTCACATACTCAAAAGAACTGAACTGAACTCAAAAGGACATTTTTGATGTTCTGCTTTTTTGATCGATGCGACCAACGATTGAAACCAAGACGTATTTAACAAGCTTTCATTGTACTGTCACTTCTTTGCAGTGGCAGCGTTAAGATAATATGCAATGCATTAAATAATCATAGAAATGAATATTGCATACATTACTGCATTTATTTGTATTTGCTTTTTTTGTTTAAACAGTATTTTTATACAAGTGTATTTTTCATTTCATATATATTTGTGAACTGACTTGTATATAATATTAATTTCTGTAAAATGTTAATCATAATTAAAAAAGGCTTTTAATAATTTGTTTAAAGCAGTGTATGCACATGCTTGTTCATTAGCATTAAAAATTGTGATAATTTTGTAATCTTCAATAATTTAAAAGACACCAGTCATCTACATTGTTGATGTATAAAACTTTTGTGACAATCATGAACATGCAATTTTAGGCTTTACCAAAATAGACTTCAGACAATATTTAAAATAAATTGCTTTCTTTTTGTATTTAGATAAGTAATAAAATCATTTTAAAGTCTCTTCATTTTTTTGTGTGTAACAAACTATATAAAATCAATATTAGAACACAAAAAATAGCTTTGTAATATTTTTTATATACGCTTGATAAGTTATCATAAATAGACTATACAGCAAATATGCCTACCGTTCATTTGTGCCTTGTATATTTCAGCCTCCATCACAGATCATTGAAACTGTAACTGCAAATGTTGATGTCACTTATGGAAAGGGGTCATTTGACAAATGTTTCATTTTATTCAGGAGAAATTTTCTCATGAGAAACTGTGTGAGCCGCTGTGAGATTTGAAAGTTCAATGGTTCACACATGGTTGCATGGGCATCGTAGTTCCCCTTTGAAATGAATCATGCTGCTTCTGAGATAAAATGTTTCTTGCGTGTCTCACTTAAAAGTAAAATGCAGGTCACAACTTTAGTTTTTAATTTTGGGCAGTTTTTAAATGTGTAAATTGTAAAACCGTTGATAATGTTGCAAAACACAATCCACCCATATGCAAAAGTTTACAAATGATGACCTGAAAGTTCTAACAGTCTAAAAGTTGTTTAAAAATCTTTCAAAAAGCAAAATAACTTATTACATGGCAGTGCTCTGGAATACTTCATTCTGATTGGTCACATATTTGTTAGGTATGTCTTATTCCTGTTGTCTTTTAAGTTATTCTAACTCAAATAAATGTGTTGTTAAATGTGTGACATTAGAAAAAACTAACAAAGACGATAAACTTCTCTTATGTTATTTTATCTTATCTTATGTTATTTTCTATTATATATATTTATATTTATAAATATTAATTATATAAAATAAGATATTATTAACAGTTAGGACCATAGGACACAATGGTTTGTCAACTACCCAAATATGTTAATTGCTTGATATTATTGTTTATATTTTGTTAATTGCTGTGGAGAGACAGGATGTAAACCAGACGATCAATACAGGAAAATACATTTGCGCAAGACCCATCTGAGTGGTCTGAACGGGTTTATTTTTTGATAATGATCATCTGCAGATAGCAAGCGCCACCGTCAGTGATTCAATTCTGAAACTGAGTGGGATGTTTTGTGGTTGTATGATATCTTTTTGTGTGAAAATAAATCATGATAACTTTTGTTTTTACATGGATACATTCCATCAGCATCATAACAATATACTTAAAATTTAAACTTGCGCTTGCTATTTCTGTATATGATAGATAGATAGTGTGCCGAGTTAAAGACAATTTTCTTAGAAAAAAATAGGTTATGACCTATTATTGTCTTTCTTTAGTTGTACAACTGCCACCAAGTCCAACCACAGTTTTACTTAACATAAAAACACTGGTGAGAATGTAATCGTCGAAGCATTCTCATGCACCCCTGCAATAACAGTCTGCGCTGTAAAACTACTCTTGGTTTGATTATGAGTCATATTTAATGTATATAAACTTTAATGTCTGTTTATTTTATTCTTGTGTATATTTGTCCGCATTGGTGACTTTATGTAGTCATTGAAATCAGTCCATTATTCAGATGCTGTTTAAAACAAATTTCTGGTGTTACTTTAACTGTTTCTATGTCAAAACGTATGACAAATAGGATATTGCAAATGAGTCACACTACGAAAAAAGTCACTTTGGCAACAGCATGATCACATTACATAATTTGTGTCTTTTGTCAAGATGATGGCCTTAATTTGTCTTCAACTTGGGCTAATATTCACACCTCTTACTCACTGTGTTTAATAACTAATAATAATTAATAACCTAAACATATTACGGTTTCACGATTTGACGGTATTGCAATTACAGCTTTCTTTCAAATGTCTGGGTAAAACCTCCAGCTTTTTTCCATTGAACACAGTATTTAGGCAACACAAAATATTTGGAACAGTATAAACATTTACACTATGTCAGGTTAAATCAGTGGTTCCCAAACTTTTTGAAAGCATAGCACCCCTTTCTAGTCATTTTTACATGCATTTCTATATTAAACTTACATGCATACACATATAAATACATTAAATGCAGATGAGCAAACAACACATTAAGCAAATTTTTAAAAAGAATAGCACAGAACCTGGTGGATTCTTGCACTTTCCGTCTTTGATGGGACATAAAAACAGAAAATGTTAGTTGTTTTAAAATTGTGACTTTTTAAACCACGTTATAGCATGAAACTGGTATTTGGTCCATGCCTAATTGTATAAGGCTTTTGTTTATAACATATTTAACATTTGTTGGTGTGTTAATAAATAAGCAATTGTATTAATAAATAATTTAATCGTTTTTAAATTCTTAAAAAAATCAAGTATCTGTATCAATTTCCCCCCCAAAAAAAAGTTTTTTCAAAAACAGTTTTTTTTTCATGAGAGGATTGAGCAGAAAACTTCACAGCTTGCTGCTGACCTCTAGCGGTACAAGATACAGAGTGTATTGCGCAAGTCTTTATTTATAAATCTTCATGATCAGTTACGATTGGTATGACTTTATATTTCCAAACGCAATTCACGTACAGAAGTAGGCCGTTATTGTGTTTCAACCCGTTTGCATTTTCTGCTTTTCAGCTATTTACTGTGAGAGAGCCTTTTAAGGTGAAACCTTTCATATGTTAATAAAAGGCACCCGCACTCCTGCTGTCCCGTAATGGCAAACAACATTTTGCCCTTTAAAACGATTCCGCTTTGCATGCATTGACAAAAAGCGTCCATTTCCCATCGTTTGCAAACTATTTGGGTCGACATACTAGCACAGAATCTAACTGTATTCACTGCCCTGCATATGTTCAGCACTGCGAATAAATTGTAGAGGTGAGGGAGGTACCATTGTGACACGGGGGGCATGGTTGTTAGTTCAAACATACGTGCTGGCGGAAAACACATGGAACCAAAGAGATAGGTAAAGCACAATTTAGAGGTCTCAAAGGGCCCGCCGTATTGAGAATTTCTTTTAAATGTGCTGTTTCTGGTCCGTACCAAGATTTATAAGCTACGTGTGAAGCAACACCTTTCGTTCGTGTGATGTGGTATCGCCCATTCTTCTCGCTACATCAATCTGGAATGCGTTGGAGAAGCGTGGATAAATAATATCCTGTGATAATGCGTTGCGTAAAGCTTTGACGACTCTCCGTGCGTTTTCCAGTTGTTATGAAGACAAGAGGTATGTTTTTGTTTTGTCGACTACACATTTATACCGGCAAAACGAGCAAAGAGCACAAGATGAAAACAGCGCTGCTAACGTTACTTAAGTTTTGCAACTGTTCATCTGTTACAGAAACCGAGAATGATATGTTTGTTTTTCTTTATTTTTAAAGCACACTTGGGTGCAAAGTAATATAAAACCACACTTTTAAGTAATTCTGGAAATAACACTAGGGACTAGTTTAACTTTTAATGCAAACTAAGTATAGATTCTGACTTTTTAGCAGATATAATTTAGCACTGTATTTGAAAGAATCACTACACGAGTAACTTATACGCTATTAAACGATGCTTCACACGTACAAAAACGTTTTCTACAAAAATTGGCGTTTTGTGCTGAGCCTTGTTATGCTAATCTTTTCCCACAAACTACCGAAATAAGTCAGCACTTGTGATTGTTATGCATATGGAAGTACAGTTGTGTTGTGTGGAGTGTATAGAGAAGTTATAAAGCTCGAGGAGGAAAGAAACGTGCAAAGGTATTTATCTGAAAGCGTGAGAATCACATGGTTACATTGTGTCACGGTGAAAAGGGGGATATTATTTTACATGCCATTCATTTATTCAAACACTGATTTCTTCAATTGTGGTTAGGTTGAATGAATTCTACAATAGATACAGTCATAGCTTAAAAAAAATCTTATCTAACAAAACACAAGCTTGTGCTTTAATGAATAGAGTACAGTCTACATTTCATTGTCAGGTTGCCTTTATTTCTCATGTAAATGGTGTGCAGTGGCAAGTTTTCCCCAGTGCATCAAGAGTGATTTGAGTGGGCAGGCATCAGAGGGAGGTGTGCACACCAGTGAATGTGAATAGCCCTGGAATCTGTGGCTTTGTTGGTTCATAGCCAGGGTCGGCCAAAGCGGAGCCAAACAGCATGTGTGTATTGTGTGCTGTTGACAGCTATGTTTTAAGGCCCTCATTAACACCTGTGGATGTGGCCTTTTATGATGACAGACACTAGTGACGTTTTAATTTTGTCCACTTGTGTGGCAACTCATTGTCTTTTAAATGGGACTGTTTGCTAGACAGTAACATGTTTTTGTTTGTAGTACTGTTTTAGTCTTATTCTGATTTGTTTCAAAAGACTTCCTGGGTCAAATGTCAATGCACAAGTTTAACTTCCTCCCTGAAGGCTGGCTCACTTGGCAGTCGGTTGTTATCTCAGAAAATCGCATCGGGTCCTGTATCACACTGAAGGGGCTTATTTCGCAATAACAGCTGGCTGCTTGTACATTATCCTGCTTATAACACGGCTACTTGCCAAAAAAAAACTAAACATGAAATGTTAATTTAAAATATTTTATTAGCTTATATTTTTAATGAAGCATATTATTGCATGTGTCTTTTTGATCATGCTGGGGAATGTACTTAAAATTTTCCACTGTATAGCCAAATTTACATTTATTGAGCTCCCCAAATGATTGTGTAATGCTCACCTCAG
Organism: Oreonectes daqikongensis; assembly: GCA_026939265.1. NCBI lineage: Eukaryota > Metazoa > Chordata > Actinopteri > Cypriniformes > Nemacheilidae > Oreonectes > Oreonectes daqikongensis. Next base: position 3,903,687 of record JAOTQM010000030.1, on the reverse strand, counting down.
TCCTTTGTGTTTGTTCCGTTATTATTAGTATTTCACTACATGGTTATTATAATGGTTGTATTTAACATGTGTGAGGTAACCACAAACCACTTTCCCCTAACAGAAAAATACCACCCTAGTGTAGTTGTTAAGCTTGCCTCTGTGAGGTCTGTTATATCCGCCGTGTCTTGCTGCAGTAATAATGAACTTACAGAGAGAAAATAGTCTTGCTGCCTGAGGTATTCAAGCTGCGCTGCAGTACTGGTGGTAGAATTAAAGCCAGAGGACACATGTCCGTCCACAACAGAGAATCCATCTGTGCTTTGGCTCGTTTGAAATCAATTTCCATTTTACATCCTCTTTCCATGTGGAGACCCGTGGCCACACAAGAACCAAACTCAGGGGTGTGGTGTTCACAGCCCCAAAGATCCTCGCAGGCTCATCCACCAGAACTGTAATTTTGCAATGTCTTATGATAGATACTAGGAGTAATTACAAGTCACTAATTACTACAGTGGTGTAAACAACAACATTTATGGGAGGCTACTCAATAGTTCCTAAGAATTGTAATGTTTTTTTTAATCCAAACTCAAAGCAAGTTGAGTTACAGACTTTTTTACTATACATCACTTTGTGCATGTTGTGTAAACAGGTCCTAAGTAAAGGGTAACAGTTCACTGCTTTTCCCAGTGTGCCTGAGCTCACCGACTGAATGAGCAGGATAGGGGAGATCCCCACAATAATAAAACCCTCTCCCGGCTCCCATGCATGCTAATCCCACATTCCCAGGAAGGGCAGATATGAATCTACAGGCTCCAGTAGAATATCAGCTTCAGTTTGTAGACAGGAACCTCTTGCGTTCACATTGCTAATCCCATGGAAATCCAGTGGATGTAGCACTAGCTAAACATTTCCTATATTCGCTCACAACTGTCTTCATCGGTTTGTTGGTTTAGATTTGTGACTCACCTCTGCCCTTGCTGTCATTTTTAGACAGAGCAACCCCCGTGTAACTTTGGTTTTGGAGTTTACATGACCCCCAGAAACTGTTTTAAAGCAAAGGACTAGTATTTTAGTACTAGCGTTTACTTCCTGTAAGAGATTTGATAGCAGGTTGTAGTTTAATCACCCCAGTATTATTAATCAGCCATAGAAAAAATACTGCATTTATACTGTGCTTAATGTAATTCTAGGAATGTTTCCAACTCAGTTTGGGCTGTGGTTAACATAGCCTGTCTGAATTGGCTGAAATAGCAGCATAGCTCTATGGGGAAGTCTCAGCGGTGTTTGCTTTAACACAAATAACATGATCCAAAAAACTCAATTACTTCCTGCAAAATTGTCCTGTTGCTAAATCTGGTAAATTCAGAGTTCACTGTTCGGTTCAGTGTTTGTGGAGACCAGCCCGTGGTTTTGTCAGGCAAGACAAGAAGTTATTTCTTTGTTCATAAAATGAATAAGATGCAGGAATTCTGCTTTATTTTGTATACTTTAAATCTGAATAAAATATGGAATACTAAAATCATGTACTTTCATTGCAGAAATAAATATTTTATCAATATGAATATTAACCAGTTTTACTACACTGTAAAACAAAATCCGTAAAAAAAAAACACAGACATTTTCAGCTGGAGCGACAGAAATATACCGTTAAATATTTTTCCTGTACAATTACAGGATATATAATAAATTGTTTTCCCCATTGTTCTTGTAAATATGCAGTGTTTTATGTCATTTTAGTTTTTGACCAAAAAAAGTTTTTTAAAAATTCTGGCAGCTGGGGGGGGCCAGAAATAAACTAAATAAAATAACAGTTTTCCCTGTAAAATTACATTGTATACAAACAAAAAACATGGCTACCGTAGTTAAACCATACTCTCAAATTAACCATGGTTCATTGCTACAGTAATAGTACATATGAATACAAATGGTAGCCAATATCCCCCAAAAAAACATGGTTACTACACTTTTACTATAATAAAACAGTGATTGATTTGCACTTGGTGGGTTAATGGCTTTGGACCCTGCTCAGATCCTTCAGAAGTTTGTCCTTTTGATACCACTTTCACACATTCTTGTATGTGGTAAAACGTTAGATATTGGTTGTAAAATCAGATACTGACATGCTCCAGCAGTCATGTTTGTTAGGCGATAGTATTCTGTCTGGGAACCGTGGCGGCTCCTATAGGCACTTAACTGAAATTCTTGGAGAGCCAGTGTGAGGACAAGAATCTTGAATGTATGCAAGCGATGCATGAAACAGCAGGTGCAGCGTCTCCCATCGTATTCTGAAGAACTGTTACTTTGACAACTGTGTGTGTGGGTTTTCTTTAAGGGTCAGGGTGGAATGGCCATCTATACAGTGCTTCACTAAAGCTGATGCATCCATGACAACAGCATTTGCATTACTGTACAAGGAATGTCATTTAATTAGGGATTTGTTTGTTGGTTGATGTTTTGTGTTATTTGTTAGGATTGATCGGTTTGTTTAAAACTATAGCCTAGTTTTAAATGGCTTTGCAGTTCTTATAGATACCTTGGATATTGAGAGATTGTTCACATGTATTGCATGTTTAAAAAAATGCGTGCTCCAGGAGAGGGCAGCAGGACTTTGTTTTACTACAGTTTTTGCTTCTTTTAAAATAAATGCTTTTTTATAAACAAACACAACTTCACAATTATAACAAACAGCATTTCATCGTCAGCTGCTTATTCCCTAATGGTTGGCTTATAAAAAACATGTTATACCATTATATGTTGTATTAATGCGCCTCGTAATTCATTTTATAATAATTATGTATGCTATTAAATTTAAGCGTTTGGGCTTGTTTGCGTCATAGCATTGCTTTGCTTACACAATCTGATTGCACCTTATATGGTGTGAATTTATCTTTCTGTGCACTAGTAAGTGCAGAAGCTGATAAGAATGAGTTATGATACTGAAAGCATAGTCAAGTCGCTACAAGCGCTTGCATGAGGAAGGAGCGCGCCGCTGTGATCGGTGAACAGTGTCGCGTGCGCGCGCACAGGTATGCACATTGCACAGGTCGCGCCCTGGTTCATTTAACAGCGCGAGCTCAGACCGGCACATATTCGGCATCAGACAGCTGTGTGGAGTGAGCACATCACATGGGAATCAACTGATTCATTTTACAGGATACACATAAACTCGTGTTTGAGAGAAATATTGGTTTTTTTTCGATATGTGAGTATCTTTTTTGATGAAGTCTAGTTTGTAAGGATATTAATACATCTTGCTTTAAGATTGTTTACTTGTTTGGTTCTTATTTGTGTTGTCGTTTAATAATGTTCATGTTTACTTATAGGAGCTACTCACAGTTTGTTTATTTTAAGGTGAATTATTTTGTGTTTGGTTTCAGAATTGTAATAAACAGTTACATTTTGTGTAGTTGAATATGTTTTAATTTTGGGTTTGATAAACATGAGTATGTTAAGACTATTATTGATTATATTATTAATTATGAGAAATATTATTATTGTTATAATAATTTAAATGAATTTATATAACTCATGTTTATCATATTTGTTCTGGAGCTGTTGTAAATACAGTAACATGTCAGTGAGACATATACAGTCACAGTTTTAGAGTAATAAAAGGACATCTGTAATCCACATTCAGTACGCTGACAGCTGATAGATGTGTTAATCATTGTCCCAGCTGTAGATATTCACAGTTTACTCAAACAGTGTCATCATCATGACGTAGAATAACACTTTATTTTGGCAGACGGGAAGTTGAAGATTTGTCAGAGACGTACACCGCAGAACATATGTGTCACGAGCTGGACTGGACTTTAGCATGACTGCGATGTCACATGTTGTGATAACGCAGTTGAAAAATCTTACAAAACAATTAGAGACAATCTATGTTATTGTTTTGAGCTATATGGAGATAATAATGTAAAGAAATTACATTATTGTTAGGATGGCAGAATGCGAGCCTGGAACTAGTTTACTAGTTTAACCGGGCATGATCGCTTAAAGGTATAACAGTTGTAGTTATGTTTGCACATGGTGATTAGTCATAATCATGAGTGTGTTTTATTCACAGATGTCTGTCGATTTTATCGAATAGCATGTACATCAATCACAATGTCTTTTAACTCCCTAAAAGTAGAGGGATTGTACACCCAATCGCTATCTCTTTAAAACTGTATCAAGGTTAATTTATTACAAGTAAATGCAGCGGAGCATGTCTGGCCTCTTTATTAACCTCTTGTGTTGGGAGCATTCCAGTGTTGTAACCTAAGCACAGCACACCCTTGTTCCTCCTGGAAAACGGACATTTCTCAGAGACAGCTGGACAGAGGACTAACGTGAATGCCCTCTTAGTTAAACCTCACCCTAAGCCCCTGCTGACACTGCATAGCTGACAGGCGTAGTTAGACTGTGATTTTTTAGTAGCCTTGTGAAAACTATTGTTTGCCAGATTTAGTCTCCTGGAATCTGCTGTGACCCCTGTGGCTCTGGGTCAGGAGACCCTTACGGCTGAGGGGCTAAGTGGTTCCACGAGACCAGTTTTGTTCTCTCCTGAATGTGTGTGAGTGTAATAGAAGTTGTGTTCACTTTGTAGGAAATAGTGGAGCAAGAGAAACCAAGTCTTGGAAGACCACTTGACCAGCTGATATGGAAGGAAAAGAGGAGATCAGCGACACTGATAGTGGGGTTATTCTGCATTCTGGTATGTTTGACTTTAACTCAATACAGCTTGGTTACACAGCGACACATTGCACACAACATTACCTTTTTCATTTATGAAGTCATTATGGTCTCACAGTATTTGTTATTACTGATATTTGGGTGGATTTGGTTTATTAGTCAGTGAGATTGCTTTAAACAGCTACAGATCTTTGTTGGTTAGCAGATTTCGTCCCAAAAAATAATGATAGCATTAGAAGAAGCTCATTTGTAAATGTATGATTCATGTACTACACCTTCAAGGGTGTAACAGTTTAATCGGAAACCACACTAAAGCAGGTTTCGAAAAAGCCGAAAGGATTGCTCGCAGCATTCTTACTCACAGATTAAGAGAAACTATGCCCTGTCTGTTTTTCAAACTATAATATAGACTTTATAAATCCATTTCTTCCTGTGAAGTTGAAATTTTGGTCATTGTTCACTTTGTGTGCTGTCACAGTGGTATATAAAAATGTATGGTAAAGAATTCTGTAGAAAATACCTCCGGACACGCCAGAGGCATTTACCTAATATTCAAAATGTTAGTCTTTTGTTGTCACTCCTGGAGCCGTTGTCTGTTACGGAAACCGCCAGTCATCACATTTAGTTTCATTTTAGATCATATCACAGTTCTGTAGTACTAATATTAGTTTCCTGAAAGTCTACATCAAATTTGAAAATATGCTCTTTCAAAGTGAAACAAAAAGTGTGTGTATGATAATGATTAAGTATTTATCAATGAATAAATCTATTGAAATTATTATGAACTAGATATGAACCAGAACCTTTGGATTCTTTCTTATGATAGATGAGATATTTGTATTTGCATTTATGTTATGTTATTTTATTTTTGTTGTTATCATGTTTTTATTGTGTTAATTGTATTTTTTGAGTTATTATTACTTAATCAAAACAATCCAAATGCAGTTAGATTGATATTACTTGGAATGCACAATAAACATATTTTTGACAATTTTATCCATTTGTAATGTAGTTATGATTCAGTTTTGGTAAAAATCACAAATGCAAATCACATACAGAGCAATATTATTTATACTTATTTAATACTACGCTTATTAATAATATAAAGTATGATTTTTACTATACGTGCATATTATCTGCTGTCATCTTAAATCTGCTCTTCATCTTAAGGTGTGTTTATGTCTTGTAGGTCCTGATAGCCCCACCACACTGATAAAAGATGTGACCACTCACACTCGGGTCATGAAACTGAAGCAGCAGTCTCTGGAGGATAGACTGAAGTTGTGTCTGCTGGAGCTCAAGAAACTCTGTATCAGAGAGGCCGTGAGTCACCATTTGCTCTCACAAATACATAAACACAGATCTGCCAGAACAGTCCAAAGATAAGACGTTCATGGCGATTAGGAAATTAAAGGGGACTGCCACTGTAGGCCGATACCATCATGTTTTGATGAAAAACTAAGTCAATCCCCCAATGACTTTAAAATAGTGACCAGGCCACTCCATGTCTGTCCTACAGTATCACTCATCATCACCTTCAGACCCCGAGGCTTTCTATTGTATTTGCCCACAAGACATTAGGTCACAGAATTGCATCATCGTTTCCTGCTGGATTCACCTGCTGGGGCTTGTCCAGGTGTCTCTGATGACACTTTAATGTCATAATAGGTCTGAAGTCACGGCAGGGTACTGAGCGTGTGTATCATCGGTTTATGAAAGGATTCGCCCCTATTGTGTCTCTCTAAAGAGCTGTGGGCATGTGGTTTTTGTCTCCAATTGTATCCGAACGTATGCTGGCGTGGATTTTGAGAAGATGGATAGCAGGTTTAGTTTGGCAGGTTGAGCTCTTGGAGGAGCTTAAGGAAGAAGAGGCTCTTTGAAACAACAGGCTTGCATAATGTAGCGGTTGAAATCCGTAACTTGTCTCGACTCGCTAAAGGGTTGCACTAGAAAAACAGGAATTCTGGAACCATTTATGATAACTTGTCTGAAACATGGACGCTGATTTTTTTATTACTTAATTATAGCATTTTGTAATTATACTGACAAATCTTTTTTTTCAGGAGCTCACCGGTCATTTGTCCTCCGACTATCCCCTATTTCCTGGAGAAAAGCCACCTCAGATTCGCCGGCGCATCGGGGCTGCTTTTAAACTAGATGAGCCGAGCATTTTACAGAGAGCTGAGGTAAAGGCTCTTATTGACAAAAGCACATTTTTAAACTAATACAGATCCATAAAAGATAAGTCAAGCTGATATAAATGTTTGATGCCCAGGACTCTGAGCTGAGCTCTGTTGAAGCTGGTCTGGCTCTACAGCAGCAGATATATGTGGCTGCTCAGAGGTTGTGTCAGGAAGAACATCTCGGCAAGGCGGTAAAGAGGAGCCGTCTGCAGCAGTACCAGCGCGAGGAAAAGAAACTCAAAGATCTGCAGGAAGCCGTGTTCAGGTTGCGACTGGAACACGGTCGATCCTCACCGCGCCCTGGCATGATTGCACAAAAAGGTGAGAACATTGAGTGAGAGATTTTTAAAGAGATAAATACTTTGATAATACTTTTATTTATTCACCCTCATTAAATACTTTTTGAGAAATGGCTCAGTGGTTTTGTTCATACAATGAAAGTCAATGGGGCCCCAAATTGTTTGGTCACCAACATTCTTCAAATTTCTTCTCTTGTGTTCTGCACAATAAAGTCATACAGGTTTGGAATGACATGAGGATGAGTAAATGTTTTATAAAATAATTAAAATTTTGGGGTGAACTATCCCTTTAAGGCTCAACAAATAGTAAAAACTCCAGCATTCTACAGTGGCCTGTTTTTATGTTTATGTTTTATTTGTGTTTTAGGTTTTTCATTCTGTGTTTTATCTGTTTATCAAGGCACTTCAGATGATAGCTCATTGTCAGACTCAGCTGTGCTCGATGAGGGTAAGTAAAAATTGACTGTTGTGACTGTTTTGTCAAGAAGTTGTAGATGAAAAGATATAAATTGTGAATAGTTGACATGAGAAGTCTACGAGTAACACCAGCGCCCTGTTTAGTAACATGCTGTTTTTCATTTACAACTATTATAGTTTTACTATATTTGATTTTTAATTTTCATATAATTACTTATTTTTAGTGTAGTTTACATGATTTTCTAATAACTGATAGACTACAATGAATATTTATACTATTAATTCTTGATAAAAGAAATAGTTTTCACATTACAAGAACTTTTAAATGAGCATCAATGTTTTTGTTATGGTTTAGCTATGTCAATGTAATGCCAACTCTCCATGTATTAATACTCTCTCATATATTTCAGAGGAGCTTACGAGTCAGTCTTCCTACCGTTCCTCCGATCTTCCCGCTCCAGCAGTAGGCCCTCACCCTCCACCCCTGAGCAGCTTTCATCCCCCTCATATACCTACAACTCCCTCCTACCGGCCCCCTGAGGTCATAATCCACCAGACCCCACCACAGTCATTGGAGAACCTGCACCTCTGCCATAGTCCAACAGTAGATCATGACCCCGCACCCATTCAGAACTCTCCATGGGCGGAGTCGAGTCTGGACCAGCCCTATCAGAAACAGAAAAGATCTCACTCCAGCAGCACTAAATCCAGGTATGTTTATATTTCTTTCTTTTTTTTAATCATACCTAAAAGTGTGAACACACTTCTATGACTTTTAACTGGTGGTGCATATTATGTGAAAATCACGTAAGCCTTGACCTTTAAAAGCTATTTTTCACAACTAGTCATTAAGACAGCACATAGTAATGTAAGGGTTGGTTTGACCACACCTCCTTTTTTGTAGTTCTGTTCCAAGTTGATTTATGGGGCACGTGTATTGTTGTCACAGGAAATACAGTCAGCTGTTTTTGTTTTCTCCACAAACCCATAGTCCCGCTGTTACCCCCACGTTGCCTCCTCTGGAGGTGTGTCTAGTGGATGCTGGGATACCGCTGCAGATACCCACCCATGCTGCCCTGAGACACACGCAGTCCTGCAGCGCACCCTCCACTCCGGAGATGCACCTGCGTAGAGGACAATCCCTCAGGTCTGCTTCTGATTCGCTCACAAACCTTTAGCAGTCACATTGTTTATTATCATCATCCGTTTGTGGACATTGTGCCTTAAACCATTCACAAATCGATTTATTTTGCAGAGTTCCAAACACTGAGCCCCCTTATGATCTGGACCGTGAGCACGGGCGCTCGAGAGGCCCCAGGAGACGCGTAACAGAGTTCGCCGTGACATCACGAGATTACTCCCCCATGAGATTAAACGTAGGCAACCTCGTGTACTGCTCCAGTTCTGAGGATAGCAATTCTGAGCATTCGTTCCAATCGTACGCCAGCTCGCCCTGCCAGGAGCACCCCGGCGAGCTGCCGTGGCCCTACCAACCCCAGTACGCCTACCAATACAGCAGCCTCGTCGACAACCACGTATCGCAGAGATACTCGCCTCCTAGCTTCTACAAGAACTACCCGCCTCAGTCCTCACCTAGTTTTTCCAGAGGGTACGTAGAGGATGGATGGGGCCATCCTTTAGATATGGACACCGGAAGGTCATACATGAACCATCAGGCTCCTTCCCCTGTTTATTCCAATGGACACTACGAGTACTACTATAATGAGGCTCCGCAGAGAAGTTGCAGGGTGTTACCCGCCCATGTGAGACTGTCACGGGCCCCGTCGCTACGAGAGTGCCCTCACCACCCGACCATAGGCCTGCCCAGGCAGGTGGTGTCGGAGGAACTGAAATCATGGCACAAGCGCAGCCAACGACGATCGCCTCGACCGTCCTCGCTGGACCGGAACAGACAAGGTGCGATTCACATTCGAAGCGCCGTGAGACAGGAGTCTCCTCTTTCCCTTCCCCAGCACCGCATGTTCCAGGAACAGCAGGTAAACAGTTGTTTTTCTGTCACTTATAATGAATGAGCGGAAAATGCACTGACTCGCAAAAAGGAAATAAAATTCCAAAACTGTCTTGGTTCATGAAAATATGAAATAGAACACAGCTGTATCGACTTGCTGTCGAGTATCGAGCTGTTGGGGAGGAATTTCCTGAAAAAGTAGGTATGCACTGTCTGGGCCTGTCTGAGAAACAGTGAACGCTACGGAGAACGTGCAGTTTCCTTAATGCTCTGATTCATCAGAGTGAGGTGATTACCAGAACAAGGTGTGGTGTTGAACGATAAAAGAGTTCTCGATTTGGATTAGATTAGTGGCACTTTAACAAACCGCACACAAATCATAATTGTCATTTTGTGTCGTTTTTTTGCCTGGAGATATTTAGATATTATGCAAATCGAGTGCAAAGAGAGCTAAATAAAATTTGTGGTGAATACAATTTGCACATTATAATTTCCTGTCTTGCAGGTAGGGTTGTGGAAGATACGTCAGATTGCTTTGAATGAACGGCAACTGAATTATCATTATTTGAACATCAGTGAAAACTTGAGTTACATCTGAAGTGATCACTAGAAAAACTAAACAAACATATCAGTTTCGGTTATTAGCGCTACAATAGGTATCCCAGGCAAACAGTGCTTTTCAGGTTTTGTGAATAATATGTATGAAGAAGGTGTGCCATTATTAAAATGAATGACTGACTTAAATGTAATAATTGATTTAAATATGGTGCAGAATTAAGAATTAAGCAAAAGGTTAAGATGTGAATGTGTTGGTGTTTAATGTTTGCTAACACTTTACAATAAGGTTCTATATATATAACATTAGTTAATGCATTAGCTAACATAAACTAAGCATAAACTACTTCTACAGCATTTATTCATCTTAGTTCAGGTTTATTTCAGCATTTACTAATATATTTTTAATATCAAAAATGTTAGATGTTAACACTAGTTAATGCACAATGAATTAACATGAACAATTGTATTGGCACTAACTAAGATTAACATTAAGAAATGTCTAACAACCTTATTGTTAATAATACATTTATTGTTACACTATACTCAAAAGAAGATATTTGGACAAATGTTGGTAAACTAACATTTTAGTATATTATATATACTATAGTATAGAGCCAAAATACATAATATATTGACTACTATAGTAGGAAACGAAACTACTATGGTAGTCAATAGTGCCCCAGAACTGTTTGGTTTCCCACATGTTTCAAAATATCTTCTTCTGTGTTTAACGTAAGACATTTATACAGATTTAAAACAACTTGAGGGTGAGTAAATGATGACAGAATTTTCTTTTTGGATGAACTATCCCTACAGAAATAAATTGACACGTTTATACAAGTTTTTCCCATTCCAAACATGGCCATTAAGTTTCCCCTTACCAAACAAGCTGGTGGGAAAACATGCAGTCAAGGTTGATCTGCTGTTTCGTCTCTTTCATTCAGGCTTATGGTGGCTAAAAGCGTGTGAACTTGATATCTAGGTGAGCATTCCATTCCTCAGGGACAAAAGCCTGATTGGACGGAAGGAAACTGCGATAGCGACCCAACCCATTACCTCCTTTATTATCTGTTGCTGGATAAATGCAACTTTTGTCCGACTCTAAATATCATTTTAATAGCTGGCGTATTCCAAACTGAAACCAATAGGTGTCTCTTGTTTTGTTTTTTTAGTTCGTTGACATTGAATTTGATAGTGTATAAGGTTGCAGTAATACCTGAGCACATGATGGAGTGTCACCTATCCAACCTCAGTCTATTGTTAAAATGCCAGAAGGGTAATTCCTGAAGACCTGATCATGTTCACTTTAAACCAGTACTAATTGATGGATTAGTGACGTTTTTTCAGGGGGGGGGTTTGGCCGAGGAGCCTAGGTTTTGAATTTAGTAGAATGCATTTGTCATGCAATTAATCCCAAGCAAACCTTTTAAACAAGAAGAAAGAGTGTTTTTTTTTCAAACTAACTTTTTCACAACGTTACAAATGTGCAATCGGATACTTGGGGAATGCAGTGCACATGTAGCAGCAGGTCAGCATTACAAATAAATGAAAATTCCCTTTTGAATTAATTTGAGATGGAGACCAAATACTTAAAAGACATTAAAATTAAGTTTACTAATTTTAATGTCTTTTAAGTATTTGATCTCCATCTCAAATTACTATGCGGTTGTGTACTAAACTGCATTCACTCCTTTAAAAACTTCCTGACAACTACAGGAACCTGAAACCTCAATGCAAATATTCATGTGTGTGATTTTGTGGTGTTTCTGTACACTTCACTGTTGAGTGTTAATTCAGTTCTTTCTAATCTCTGCCAGTGGTCTTGGATCATCCCTTTGATGTTTATTTGGATCGTATGTGGGAATATCAGCGCCGCCTGGAACACACACTTGCTTCATTCCCATATTGTGTTTCAGTCTGTAATGATTTACAGAGTCATGTGTTTCAAACACAGGAGCAGATGGGAGTGACATTCCAACATCTTAAGGGATTCAATATCTTTTAAAAATCTCCCCCTGGTAATTTATGGTGTAACACAGTGACTCTATACATGGGGAAATATTGGGAATGTGAATAATTAAATTCTCTGGCCTGGTTGGTTGGTTGGAAGAACTACTAGGAACTCTGAGATTTAAGACACAGCTGTTGTGTAATCCCTGCTGGATTTAAAGACACACCTTCAGTAAACAGCACAGATCTGCTGATTGTGCAGTCACTCCCTACTTGTGTTTACGGTTAAGACTAAACAAAACCTTAAGTCTGCTTGTGAATGAAAGCTTAAGTGTTAAACTAGTGAAAACTTTTTGGCTTATTTGTTTTGCTCCAGGTATCCCAGAAGCGGGTCATTGTGACGACTCAAGACATGATGTATGAGGATGACTCTGAGATTGCCAGCCAGGTGTGATGGCCTCACCTGAAACCATGGACACCCTTCTGACAAGAGTCCTATTTATTCAATAATTTATTGAGCTGATGGACTGAAGTAAAGACTTGAGATTTTTACCATCAATAAAAAAAGGAGGGAGATGCAAGCTTTTGGTCTCCTTTTACTATCAAATGCCTTGTCACAACATACAGTATGGCAATAAAAAGATTTACTGTGAAAGACAATGTTTTTTTGTTTGTTTTATAGACATTTATAGATGAACTTGTTGAAATAATTTTGTACAATGAAATAAAATATAATTTGATACTAAGTGTATTTTTATGTTTCTTGTTTAGTGTATGTTAATACTAAAGAAATAAATAACATTTTAAAAATTCAGTTTGCACATGTGATGACTTTATTCTGATGTATTGTTTAAGTTTATTGTTATTTATTTTTAAATGGTTGTTTTGAAAATGGAACCAAGTCTGGAAAATACTGATTAGTGTAGTAAACTGGTTTTGGTGACAAGAAAGTATTAAAAATTATAAAAAAAGACACCTTTTAATTTCATACACACTTTTTATATACACAATAAGCATACATATAATAGTACATTTACATTTCACTCATTCATTTTAGCAGAACCTTTATCCCAAGCGACTTGAGGAAGTTTAAGTTTTTGTGTAAGCAGCCAACAATAAGCGTAACAAGTTAGCTTATTTTGTTAAGGTTGAAGCTAAAATTGTTGATGATTTATAGTTGTACGATAGCTATCAATCAATCAAACAATCGCTGGAATTAATATATAAATAAATATAAATTTGTAGAGGCGTTTCTAATAATGTAAAAAAAAATCATTTACATTTTGAACTACGCATTGCTTCAAAAGGTCACCAAACTGCGCTGTTCTAACTTGGATCACGTGAGACACTTTAGCCAATCACATAATGGCAATGAATTCGGTGCGCAAAAGTATTGTTTAGTTTAATGTTTAAGATTAGCGGACAGGCGATTCATTAAATTATACCAAAGATGATACCCACTTTCTTCACAAAATATGTTTATATAGCGTAGTGAAGCTTCTTCTCCACCGACATCTATTTAAAAATAACGGCCTTTAGTCTTTTTCTGGTCCCCTTCCTGCGTTACGCTTTTGTATCCACGATTGCAGGCTTAGCATTTAGCAGCTCTTGTCTATTTCTCTGTCGCATCTAGCTTCTTCGCGGCAAACAATACTGCGCTGCAACCACGCAGAATTTGTACTGGACGAACCACATTCACATAGGATAACGATTTGTTGCCCAATGCTTACGTTTAGTTCTTCACTTGATGTCTGTGATTGAACAGACAGATCACAGACTGACTCTTCAGACTTGCTGTTTCTATCCGAGTCACAATGGATAAAACATGTTCACTGTATTCAGCCAAAGCCGTCGACGTTGCAACCTCCTCTAGTTTCCGTCAGTTTAAAATACAACATTTTCATCTTGATCTTAATGTGGACTTTGGGCAGAAAGTTATATCAGGCACCGAAACAATACAACTACAATGTATGCAGGATGGTCAAAGTGAGTTACAACTAGATATTCATCCAACTCTCTCGGTGCAAGAGATCTCGTTCAGCCGTGATGCGCAGAACGCGAGCAGAGCAGAATTTCTCATTCGGGAATTCACGAGTTATGGCACCACTTTGATAGTAACATTTCCTACACCTTTCAACTCGGAGGACAAATGTCAAGTTACGATTAAATATACAGCTTCTGATGGACCAGGGGTAAGCATGATTTTTTTTCATTCTCACTATATTGTTTACAGTGCTAAGCAGCTTGATCATACAACTAAAAGTGAAAGTTACACTTGTCACGAGACCTAAAGGGAAGAATGCTTTCCTATATATATTTTTGATCTTCAGGTCATTTTCTTGTAATAATGTTTATTTATTTTTTTATTAACAATGGTCACGCATGCATCTCTATAACTTATGCCAGGGCATCTCTGTAGATGTTATGGCTGGACCCAGAGCAGACAGCTGAGAAGAAGCTGCTGTTCTTGTACATCTCTGGGTTCCCTGTGATGAACCGCAGTCTGTTTCCCCGCTTCCATACGCGCATGACACCAAGAGCGTTTACTCAGCTGCTGTGCAGGTAATGTCGGATCATCTCACCAAACTCATGTATCCTCTCACAGGTGTGTTGGCTGGAACCAGAGCAGACTGCTGGCAAACTCAAGCCCTATGTTTATACTCAAGGCCAGGCTGTGCTCAACCGTTCCTTCTTCCCTTGCTTTGATACCCCAGCAGTCAAGAGCACCTACTCAGCTGCAGTTAAGGTGAGGCCAGTCATATTTTCATATATTCCGAGGTTATGGAGGTACATACTATATAGACTTCTGCTGCTTCTTTAAATATCAGCTAGAAAAATAAATGATAACAATATTATTATGACAATGTTTCTTTAATATAAATAAACACTGTTAGTTACTTTTGGGCAATGAATCACACTTAAAATATGAGTGAAGGGAGGCAGGTTTGTATTTGTGTGGCGCTTTTAAATGTTAAACGTGTTCTGCAATGTTTACAATATTATCTCATGTTATTGTCAGTACTGACACTTCCTACAACTATTTTGTATATTTTATATTCTGTAATATGATGATGTATTTGGACTAAAATTTAGAGTTTTTTCTATAAGATAGGTGGTTTGGAGAGAAATTAATAAAAAACATGGCTTTGTTATTCTAACTAAAATGAAGGGATAAATATTTTCACTATTCCAATACTAAAAAACATTAAACTTTTATTAAAATGCAAACTCAAAGTGGAATACAGTCAGACCAAATACAGGTGTGCTAAAAAATATAAATTGGCATTTTGTTATTATCAAGATAGCCTGCATTGCTAAAGTGACAGTAAAAAAGAAAAATAATTTAAGACAAAGAGCATGTTTTTACATTTTAATTCATGTCTATTTAAAAAGAAATTGTATAACATGCACTGAATTATGTTGACAATAGGACCGGGATCATAAGTTTTTATAAAATTCATCGGTGCGTTGTGCGTTCTGCAATCGGTTTACAAGTAGAAAGAGCAGAAGAGCTGAGCGTTTATTACTGTCATATCATTGCACATTGGACTCATTGACACAGTAGCTTATCTCTTTGATGGTCTACATTCTTTTCATCAGGTGCCTGATGGATTCACAGCAGTTATGAGTGCTAATAAATGGGAGCACAGAAAAGCAGACAACACTTTCCTGTTCACTATGGATCATCCCATTCCTGCCTACCTCGTAGCATTGGCAATAGGGGACTTGCAGTCTGCTGAGGTGGGACCCAGGTAAGAACAGTATCCTGAATCCTTTTCCTTAAATGTAGGACAATGGATAGTCAGCCAGTTGTTATCAGAAAACACACTTATATGACCTTAAAGGGGTTTATTTTTATTTAGTCAATAAGTTACTTTGCATTAACCTGCATGGCTATCTGCCTCATAAATAAATCAATAAAATATTGGTGGATGATCTTTGTCAGCCTCTTTTTTATATTTACAGAGCCCTAAGTTTCTGCATGCTGTTTCATAAAAGTTAAACAGCAACTTGAATACGTTTATGGTTGACTGCAGCCTGATTTCATTTTTTATTTTAAGGACACGTGTTTGGACTGAGCCCTGTCTACTGCAGGCAGCCAAGCAAGAGTTTGATAATGTGATCGAAGAGTTCCTGTCTGTGGGAGAGAAACTGTTTGGACCTTACGTCTGGGGAAGGTAAAATTACATCTAAAACATTATTAATGACTTTCTACATTTATAAACTCATGTGGTGTGTCTGTGTAGGTATGATGTTCTGTTCATGCCTCCATCCTTTCCTTTTGGTGGCATGGAGAATCCGTGTTTGACATTCGTCACACCCTGTCTGCTGGCCGGGGATCGCTCCCTCGCCGATGTGATTGTGCATGAGATCTGCCACAGCTGGTTTGGAAACCTGGTCACCAACGCTACCTGGGGTGAATTTTGGCTGAACGAGGGATTCACTATGTACGCTCAACGCAGACTTTGCAGGGAGCTGTATGGTATGCTCATGTACATTAGATAACAGTGAATTTGCTTTATTTCTGAGTTTTTTAATGTGTGAAGCCTTTTTATTTTCAGGAGAAGCTTATTCGTGTCTGGAGGCTGCAACTGGTAAAGCTCTTCTGCGACAACACATACACAACACAGGAGATAGTCACCCTCTCAACAAACTACGTGTTATAATCGAACCAGGTAAATGAGTCATACATGGAATACATGTCTACATAAAAGCTATGTTGTAAAGAACATCTTTATATCTGTCCAGGTGTTGACCCTGATGATACCTATAATGAAACTCCCTATGAAAAAGGCTTCTGCTTTGTGTCTTACCTGGCCCACCTCACAGAAGATCAAGCCCGCTTTGATGCGTTCCTCAAGGTTGTTTAAAATGATGTATACAATATGTGTGTGAATGATTAACTATAGTTCATGCATTTTAATACCAAGAATCTATCTTTCCATTTATAGTTTAATAACAAATCGGCTGTCTTTTTTCAAGGCTTATGTGGAAAAGTTCAAGTACCAAAGTGTGATGGCAGAAGATGCTTTGGAGTTCTACCTGGAGTATTTCCCAGACCTGAAAGAGAAGAATGTCCACAAAACTGAGGGTGGTACTAATAACATTTCTTGATAGTAAAATGAATGGGATGGACTGAATACCGTTTGGACAGACTGGCTTTTGTACACAGCTTTAGTCCTTTGTCATGAACTTTTGTTTCTTTTGTTCAGGTCTGGATTTTGACAGGTGGCTATATGTGCCTGGTTGGCCTCCATATTGTCCTGATCTGTCTGCTGGTCAGCAGCTGATGAAACCAGCAGAGCAGTTAGCTGAACTGTGGGTTAACCAAAACCTGGATTTGGAATCCATTAGACAAATGAACACTAAACCATGGAAGACCTACCAAACTGTCTACTTCTTGGACAAGATCCTTGAGAAGTCACCTCTTCCAGATGGTACTGATGTATTTATGGAGAAATGTTGTGTATGATATAAAATCATAAATGCTAAGACTAAACAATCATTTACATTAATAGATAACATTAAGAAGCTGGAGGAGTTTTACCCGCACATCACTGGCTCCAACAACGCTGAGCTGAAGTTACGCTGGTCTCAGATTGTTGCAAAGAACCTGCATGTACCAGGATACCAACATATTCGGGATTTCCTTACCAGTCAGGTCAGAGTTTATTTTTTTCCTTAGAGATTTTTTCAGATCTCTGCATTAATAAATAAATGACTGACTTATTTTTATAATTTATGTACAGGGGAAGCAGAAATACACATTACCTGTTTATCGGGCCCTGTGGAATGGATCAGAGGAGACGAAGGCTTTGGCTATGGAGATATTCTCGGCCACCTCAAATCAGCTTCACACCAATGTTCGCAATTACGTGAAAAAGATTATGGATTAAGCATATAAATGAATCTGTAAAGCTTTAGGGAAATAAAATATGCAATACTTTGTTTTTACACAACTCCTGTATTTTAAAATATTGGTGCTCTAATCACACATAAACATATTTTGTATGACATAACTTCCATAATTGTTTGTAAATTACATTTGATTTCCTGGTTTAATAAATAAAGTCAAATTTACTAAATAAAATGGAATTTTTGGACAAAAGTCAAACGGAAAGACTCTTATTTAGAGCGCATTCTACGGGCTTCCGGTTTCTGAGACGGGACAACAATCGTCAGATCATGCAACACTATGGAAAGGCTTCTGAAAGTCACCCGGCTTCGTGGTTTTATGCGCAAAGACTGCGCATCGTTGTACGTCTCCTACACAAGGCTCCCTGCCTATGGGTGTGTCGGTGTATGTTTAATACTGACTGATACAGACACTCGTCTTGTCTGCAGCTTCTTGGAGTTGATCAGCCGTCATGAGTTACACGACGGTAAGTCAAATATGTTAAACAAGTGCATCTTACAAGTTTAAACCAGCTGTTTAACAATATTACGAAAGATACTTCATAAAATACTGTCATGGCTTGCGATCAAGTTTTTTTTTCCACAGCACGGTCACTTTAGTATATCAACATATTAGAGCAGTCGTGTCATTAATAAGTGTAGTGACTTGCGATTCAATTATTGTTTTATATCTAGGAAATTTGTAATTGAATCAGCTGTTTCCAGAGACTGTCTGGGATACTAAAATAGAAATGTCACAGTTGATAGATTAATCTAGGGAATAACGTTACCACTTTGTAATGTATTCGCATTTCAATAGACAATATTTACGTATTTTAGTGTTTGAATGAATATGCTTTTACCTCGTTTATCATGGCCTGTTATGAACTTCTGAAGTGGGCATTTAATTGTGTTAATATGCAGTAATCTGTGTTTTTCAGACCACAACGGTAGCAGTAACAGTTGGAGTAGTGCTGGTCTCAACAGCAGGTGTGTTGGGTTATCTTTACCTGAGCAGAAAAAGAAAACCAAAGATCACACTGGTTAATCCCTCTGAGAAATACAAACTGAGGCTCATTGACAAAGAGGTATTAAACACATCTTTACTTTTACACAATAGAGTTTATATTTGTGGCCGTATTTCACTCAAATAAATCACTCTTCCCATAGATTGTAAGCCGTGACACCCGCAAATTCCGGTTTGCTTTGCCCAGCCCAGAGCATGTGCTGGGATTACCAGTAGGTAAGCAATCTTTATGAGTGAAGGAGTATTGATTGTGAGTGGGCTAAAGAATACACATCCCACCACGAAATGAGTTTTGCATGTAAAAAAATAGGATATGTATGACTTACTTTCTTCTGCAAAACACAAAAGCAGATATTTTGAAGAAACAGTTCACTTCTATTTTATGGACACAAAACCAATCCAATGTCAATGGGTGTCAGTTACCGGTATTCTTCAAAATATCTTCCTTTATGTTCTGCAGAAGAAAGAAAGCCATACAGCTTTGAAATGACATGATGAAGAGTAAATGATGACAGAATTTTCATTTTGGGGTGAACTATCCCTTTAAGATTCTTGGTGTGTATTCGATATATTGGTGAACAATTCCGAATAAATTCTCTCTCTCGCTTTTCTCTTTCAAGGCAAGCATGTGTATCTCTCAGCCAGGATTGATGGTGGCTTGATCGTGCGTCCTTACACACCAGTGTCCAGCGATGATGACAAAGGATTTGTTGACCTAGTTGTTAAGGTTCCCTTATGTGTCCATAAGCTCACATTCTCCTAAAAGTTCACTTGGTTTTAGAAACGAGTCTGGGTTTTCATACATGTTATTTTGCAGATCTATTTTAAGGATGTGCACCCCAAGTTCCCTGAAGGGGGAAAGATGTCCCAGTACTTGGAGAGCTTGAGAATTGGAGATTTGATTGACTTCAGAGGTCCAGGAGGTTTGCTGGAGTACAAGAGCCAAGGTCTGACTCATCCGTCATTCCTTCATATTTAACATGATGTTTGTATTTACACATTGACCACACCTTACACCTACATCTCCACCCAACAGGTCAGCTTGCTTTACAAGCTGATAAAAAGGCAGCTGCTGAGATCAAGGTTGCCAGAACGTTGGGTCTTATAGCGGGAGGAACGGGTACAGTGCTCCCCACTTGCTTCTATTAATAGTAAAACCTTCTATGTTCATCTGATGACTCAAATCAATTGGTCTCTGCCACGTGTAGGCATAACGCCAATGTTGCAGCTCATTCGTGACATCATGAAGAACCCAGGTGACACGACTACATGCAACTTGCTGTTTGCCAACCAGGTTGGTGGCCCGTTTGAAATATATGAAGGGATATAGTTGGGATACATGTATTATCATTTATACAGGCGCAACTTAGTGTTTTTATGGAAACACAGCTTAAATTGTTGTGTTTTCCTTAGAGAGTGCTATTGTGTGGCATTGGATGTGTTGGAATGTAGTATGAGTCATATGGACCTCTTTTATTAGCATCTTTTTTCCCTCCAAATCTGTGAAAAAGCGTCTGCTTATGTTTAGAAAAGAGCAGCTTGGACAATCTTGCGACTTGTGAAAGAGAGAAAAGGTTTTTTACGTGTACATTTTTGCATGTACTGTCCCTTTAAGAGTGTAAAATGAATCACTGAGCTGACGTTTGTTTACAAATACATTTTTCCAGCCAGATTTAACATTTCTGTTTTCTAGACCGAGAAGGACATTCTGCTGAAGGATGAGCTGGAGGAGATTCAAGCAAGACATCCAAATCGCTTCAAACTCTGGTTCACAGTGGACAGAGCACCCGCTGGTATGATGCTTTTTAATAACTTCTCCAATATAAAAGCATTGTCTAAGATATCTGTATGGCACATGATCTTCCTCTAACGCTCACTTGTATGTACTTGTGTGCAGACTGGGAATACAGCCAGGGCTTCATCAATGCTGAGATGATTCAGGAACACTTGCCTCCACCCAGTGATGACTGTATGATCCTCATGTGCGGCCCTCCTCCCATGATCCAGTTTGCCTGTAATCCCAATCTGGACAAGCTAGGCTACCGGCAAAGCCAGCGCTTCACCTTTTAGACCATTGTGGATGCGCAGGGTCACCGATTACTCCACAGACGCTAACTTGCTATCGCCAAATCCTGCAAGTGCACAATCACGTTAAAGCAAATCTGAGCTTGCATAGTAACTCATTTACAAAGTATACATTTAACGTTTAAGAGCCAACTTGTTAAAACTTTGTTCTTTATATTACAAGCACTTGATTCTCTATTGCAATGCAAAGATGGTCTGCACTGTCCTCAGGCTTGCTATTCACAATCGTGAGTTTGGTTATGCTCTGTAAAAGATCACGATAAAGCGCACTTGAAGTCACTTATGTATTGTGTGCTTTTGGACTTTAATGCTGAATATAATATAAATATAATGTGCCTATGTGACGACTGACATTATGTGTACATTGAGTTATTTGCTGTCACTGGGGTATTTTTGTATGCATGCTGTACTCCGAATATTTATCTGTTAACCATGTTTAAAGATTTAAAAAGCAATGGCTGTGGCTGTATTTTATACAAAATGCACTAAAAGGTGGAGTGACGTGCGTATTAAAGTGTTTTCACATGCATTGTCCTGTTATTACTTGGATCACGCACAGAGTATGTGTGGGGCACGGTAATAAATAGCCAAATTGCACAATTTTAAATGTTATGATTGAGAATTTTGCATTGACAAAGACTGGCAAGAATTTGGGCTTATGGGAGATTGTCTACAGAGTCCAGTTGGTTTAACATAAAATGAGTCCATCTTGAAACAGAGCTGATGGAGTGTTGGGTTTTCCCTAAAGCCTGTCAGCACATGCTGGATAAATGCGACGAGATTATCTTTAAAGCTCACGCTCGGAAAAAGCATCACAGTAGTTTGTCTCTGTGGCTCATTTGCAAGTTTCACCCCCACTGCCTGGTCCTATACATTCAGATAAAACTGCTAAAAAATTACAACTAGATTTTAATTTAAAAACACTACAAAAAAATGGGTTAGTTGCCCCTGATGAAGGCTGTTTTTGTACCAAATTATTTCACGCAAAAATCCACCTCAACCGGCAGATGGCGCCACTGCGGTGTTATTTCTAAAACAACAGCGAGCCAGTTTAAACTCGCTGTCTCGCACACAGCGGCTTTCAACTCTTTATTTCTTCATCCTGCGGGTGTCTGGTCACCGTCCGGAAGAGATCGCATTTCTTTAACAGCAGATCTGGACTAGCTCAGGTAAGCATGCGAGCGATCAAATAAACTGCGATTAAAAGCGTCGTAACGTTAAAATGTTATTCTGAAATGCATCCTGACACAGTTAGCGGTTTCTGTGTCCCAATGCTAACCTATGTTATTCTTAAACGCACCCTGACACAGTTAGCGGTTTTTGTGTCTCAATGCTAACCTGCTCCAATGCAACAGCGATTGCTCATTTAAAGCTCCCAAATTTCGCAAAGATAGATGATTTATTGTTGGAGATGTTTTCTAGGTAATGCTATAGTGATTGTCCTTGTATTTTTTTTTATATGTTATGTATTTTCATGTAATAATCCGTAAATGTTGTGTCATGACGTGTACCGGTGTTTTTGTCTGTTTGTCCTCTAAAATCATCCGAAAAATTAGTTCGTTAGCCAGCAGGCTAATTACCGTTAGCCGTAGTTATTTAACTGTTACGTCAGCTTGACGTGTTCACAATTCATCGTACATATCAAATTAATATAAAGAACCTTTTTTGAAAAAACAAATTCAGTGCATGTTTTGTCCAAATATACTGTTATGGTAAACCATTTTTTAAGCACAACTAATCTTTTTGGAAAATGATTCCTGGGTTTTATTATCGTAAAGCATAGCGGTGTTTTTGGAAGACGATTACAATTCTTATTAGCGTAGTTTTATT
Source organism: Oreonectes daqikongensis (assembly GCA_026939265.1). Taxonomy (NCBI): domain Eukaryota; kingdom Metazoa; phylum Chordata; class Actinopteri; order Cypriniformes; family Nemacheilidae; genus Oreonectes; species Oreonectes daqikongensis. Next base: position 3,880,815 of record JAOTQM010000030.1, on the reverse strand, counting down.
ATGAGGTGAAAACATTAATTAAACCTATGGCAATTTTTGACATAAACACGAGGGAATATAAGTAAAAAAGTGTTTTGTTTTCAAGGCTGAATGCAAATTGACAGAGAAGCAAACACAGGGAGACTGGTTTAGACCTGCCTCTACTATTCAAAGCTCTGCCAGAGGTAAACTCTCTTTATTGTTATTATGAGTCACTCGTTGTCATGAGTTGACTTTGTCAATAAAGTTTTGTTTTGATCGAAGCTGTTTTTGACACACAGTGAACTGAAGTAAGAGACTTCAGAGATCCAGGAGGGGTTTCAGGGCAGTCTACTGATGTCAGGCCAAATCAGGTCTGCCAGTCAAGCGGATTGCCGTGTCACGGAGGAATGCCATGTTCCAGGTGACGTGGAGCTGATGGAACTTGGTCCCCTGCTGGATGAGAATGGGCCAGGAGGAGCTCCAGGAATCCAGTCGGAGGCAAGCGACACAATTATGAATATGACTGGATTGCAATCTCCATCATTTTATTCAATCCCAGCACAAAATGTTCCAGGCTCATTTGAAGTGCTGATTGCTTCCGCAGGGAGCCAGCGATCTGATAGATGATGAAGAGGAGGATGATGATGACGGAGACGTTCTGACTCTACCGCTGCAGGCTCATCATGCGATGGAGAAGATGGAGGAGTTCGTGCACAAGGTGTGATCGTAAAACGGGCGAATTTAAGTCAGTACAATGTTAACGCAGAATCTTACGGTCGTTTTTTGTCCGGCAGGTTTGGGAAGGTCGCTGGAGGGTCATTCCCTTTCACGTCCTACCGGAGTGGCTAAAAGACAACGACTACCTCCTGCATGGTCATCGGCCCCCCATGCCCTCCTTCCGTGCCTGCTTCGGGAGCATTTTCAGGATTCACACAGAGACCGGGAATATCTGGACTCATTTGTTGGGTAGGTTAGAGTTACGCTGTTGAGCCGTTGCAGAGACAAGAGGCTATTGTGCACCTCATGCATATATTTAGTGCATTAAGTATTCCTCAGATCGATTACAAGGTTGGGGAACAAACACCACTCTTATTATGAGAGCATGTGGGACCAATCCTGTTAGTCGGGCTTAAATATAAACGTTTTATCTCCGGTCAATGGTGTAAACAAACATATATATATAAGATAGGTTTTTATCATGCTAATGTATGTTTGTTTTTGCACAGGGTTAATCTTATTCATATGCCTGGGCACACTTACCATGCTGAGGCCCAACATGTACTTCATGGCCCCTTTGCAGGAGAAGGTTGTGTTTGGCATGTTCTTCCTGGGTGCCGTGCTGTGCCTCAGCTTCTCCTGGCTTTTCCACACAGTCTACTGCCATTCTGAGAAAGTGTCTCGCACTTTCTCCAAGTGAGTTCACGTTTTGTTGTTGTTTGCGCTGTTTAATGGTGAAAGTGGCTTGAAGGTCATTTCTCTCTTGACAGGCTTGACTACTCTGGCATTGCTCTGCTGATCATGGGCTCTTTTGTGCCCTGGCTTTACTACTCGTTCTACTGCTCGCCTCAGCCACGTCTCATCTACCTCACAATCGTCTGTGTGCTGGGCATTGCAGCCATCGTCGTCGCTCAGTGGGACCGATTCTCCACCCCCCGTCACAGGCCCACCAGAGCAGGTAATATATGTTTGCCTGAACGTGCCGATGCATTCTATTCATGCTGGTTGACTTTAGACCAGATTTCTTTATTCTAATATTTTGCTTTCTTTATCTCTAGGAGTTTTCATGGGTCTTGGCCTGAGTGGAATTGTCCCCACCATGCACTTCACCATTGAGGAGGGTTTTGTCAAAGCTACAACAGTTGGACAGATGGGCTGGTTCTATTTAATGGGTGCAATGTACATCACAGGTGCCGGGCTGTATGCTGCACGAATCCCTGAGCGTTTTTTCCCGGGCAAGTGTGATATTTGGGTAAGTTAAAGAATTGTCTGACCTTGAATGGGGTTCATTCTACAATTTGCAAACTTTTGAATTGACAAATTTGCTCTTTCCTCTCAGTTTCACTCGCACCAAATATTTCATGTGCTGGTGGTGGCAGCAGCCTTCATTCATTTCTATGGGGTGTCCAACCTGCAGGAGTTCCGCTATGGCCTTGAAGGAGGCTGCACGGATGATACTCTCCTTTAAGCTCTTCAACCTATGAACTACAAATCCACTCCCTATCATTTCAGTGCCCGGTTTTCCTTGACGATTGCTGTTTTATGTTTTGTATTTAATTTTTATGACTTCAGTTTTACTCTGTATCATTTCTCACTGTTACAGTTTATAAGCAATGCATAGACGTGAGGATGAGGTTTATCATTTCATAGACAAACCTCAATTCAGGATGTTCTTCATTTCAGAAAGTACTTGTGTGTGTGATTAAAGGGCACTTTAGGCTGAAAGAGTAACTTGCAGCTAGAATGTGACCCTTTTATTTTGAGAACAATCTCTTGTGTTTTTTAAGCGAAAAGCACTTTTCAAAACGTTGTAGGGACGTCGTAACATAAAAAAATCATTCTTCATGTCATGTGATGCTCACCCTCATTATTGCCCTGAAAATTATAGATGAAGCAATGTCTCTGTCATTAGTTTAATTTTGTTTCATACTGACTGAAAACTGCACAAAGGGCAACTGGGTTTGAGGGTTGAGGTAAAGTCTACCTGCTTTGAACATTTACAGTTCAAACAGTCCTTCTAGGTCAAACAAAATAAGTAAACAGGTCAACTATTGCACCTTACAGCACATATTGAATATCAATGTTAAAGCTTCTGCATAGATACCTCTGTGCAGCCTGTAAAGTTAAAACTTTCATGTAAAGTATCAAATTATTCCTGTGCCTTAGGCCACTGGAAATAGGTTTAAATAGATGGGCCAAAACTACAGTGTAGTAAATTTCATGAGTCACAAATATAACCATTTTTCTTTGCAAGCAATCCAATCAATTATATAAAAAAACCTGTATTGTCATTTATTAATTAACTTTCTCAGACTGCAGTTTGTATAAAGTAGTGTTTGATTCTTTTTAAATAAATTAGCTCACTGTGTGGCTTTACCACAAAGACTAAACTATCCATATATTCATGTGTTATGTGTAGAGGTGGTAAATCATTTACATTTAAGTGAAATGTTTTAATAAATATTTATGGATCTTAATCTCCTCTCTCTTATTCTGATTGAATACGCTTTAATAGAATTAACAAAATATAATCAATTCGATTAGATAGACATTTGATTTTAGGAGTATCCTCGTCAATTTACCACATGCGTAGTCTGAAAATGGAGTCGGTGTGATACTGGGTGGAACGTTAATTAAAGGGGTTTGTTTTCAGCCGGTCTTTGGCAGTTGCACAAGTATTAGCAAGTAGCCGGTTATATCAGCTAGTATTTTCCATCTAACGTTTATAATTTTGCTTTATTTGGCTAAACGTATTTATTATTTTTGAGGGTATTATTTGGGCAATACGTTTGTTTTAAAAGGGGCAGTTTTACCTTATGATCTACGTCAGAGGCGAGTATTCTTTGCTACTAGTTAATGTAGCATGCTAGCTAACATTGATGTTAGCATATTAGATGCATTGACAGCGGGAACAAAATAAAGTTTTACTCTAATAGATTGTCAAATTTTAGTTTGAACGCAGTTGTGTGCTAAGATGGATGACAGTGAGCAGTGCCCCTCTCCCGTGAGATCAACAGACCCATCACTTGTGTCAGAAGATGGGAAAAATGTGAAAGCGGTGTTGTGCCAGCGATGTGGTTCTAAGGTGCTCTGTCCAGGCATGGCAGTGTTTGCAGAGAAAGAGGTAACTTTGTGCTAATTTCGAATACACGTATGAGCATTGTGCGTTACATAACATAATGGCAATATTATAAGGAGGTGCATTTTGCTGTTAAATACCTATATCATTTAATATTATAACAGTCAATATCTTGTTTGTCTCTATATCAAATCCCTTCCAGCTGTTTCTGCCTTCAATGAAAAAGAAAACCTCCATAGGTCAGTCAGAAGGAACACTGGATGGCGACACATTAACTGCCCACTGGCTGGTTGATGATATGTACACATTTGAGAATGTTGGCTTCACTAAAGATGTTGGGAAAGTGAAATACCTTATTTGTGCGGATTGTGAGATTGGACCCATTGGTTGGCATTGCCTGGATGACAAAAAGAGCTTTTATGTGGCATTGGACAGGGTGAACCATGAATAAAGCAGTGCTGTCTTGGAAAATGATATAGTATTTGACAATGTAACTCAAACACTTTAGAACTGAAATGATCTGTGTTTTATTTTCTTGCCAATTTGATTGTTTCAAGAAAAGTAGTTTCTATATGGATTTTGTTTGTTTGTTTATACCTTTTTATTATAAAGTTCTCATACTCGCCAACCTCAACAATAACACAATTGCGCCTGTCTGTATCATCATAATTGGCTTTTAGCCCAGTCTGCCATAGACAGAGATGATGTTTTTAAACACATTCCTTAATACAAGGCCTTTTTCCATCTTTCTTATCATTCCGGTTTTAATAACACATTAAACCACTTCTGAGTATGAAGGTATTGAGAAGCACGTCCTTATAAACATTTGAAAGACTTAATTATTAAACCTAGATAGAATAAAGGTCTAATCTTTTCTCTTTTCAAGTGTTGTGCTTTTTATATAAGTGTTCTTGCACTTAACATATTAAAGTATAAGAATATAATATGTGTATTTCTTGAATAGTCTTTCTTTACTTGTGGTTTTATAGTTTCCTAAAGGCCATGTTGATCCAGAAATGTTTCATACTCAAAAAAGGTAACCACAATGTGCTGTCCAGGCAACTACGTTACTGTGTATGCATTTAAATTATTTAACACATACTGGCATACATGTATACAATAATTACTTTTATTCAGTAAGCTGCCTTAATATTTGATAGTAAAACATCACAGCGTTCTGCCACACCTAAGTAGCCTATATTCACTAGTACAATAAATGAGGCCGTTTCCACCGATAGGCGGATCGAAGAACCGGGCATATCTGTCCTGTGTTATAGGGGGCGACAAGACTTCCGAGTTGACGTGTGGTACGTGCTCGTAGATATTGCTTGCATGGACCGCTACAGTGGATGTTAATGGACACCCAGTGCAGAGATATGTAAAGACAAACGTAAACTGCGAACGCGGCACGGTGAGATACTTTCTGTCTTAGCACAGCGTTTCATTTTCCGCTGAAGGATTCTGCGTTGAGTATTCTGGTCATGTGACGGTACAAATCCACACGGCTTATATAAACGTGGTTTGAGAGCACTATTTATTCCACATTACGCGGTGTCTGAAATCAATCGTGAATTTAGATTTCAAGATGACCAAGAAAGCTAATGCTAAACGCCGTCCCCGAGCAACATCTGTTACTTCCGAGTGGGTAACTTAAAAGAGTCCATTTAAAGAAGTAGTTCCGGTGAAAATGAGGCTCCACTAAGCTACGGTACATCAATCCGCTCGTCACTTCTCTTATTCAATAGCAGCCTACTTTTGGAGAGACGTCAAAGCACATAAAATACTTAAAAGTGTAAATTTTTGGATTATGATATGAGTAGAAAATACAGTTTATGACTAGATGTTTTGTTGGGAGTGATGACTGTTATTTAATTTGGTTACCTTACGTTTTTCGCGAAGAGTAAAATAAACAATGGCATTTTCCTGAGCTTTGCAAATAAAATGGGACGCTTTCTGGGTGAGTTTTATCGACAGCTACATGTGTCAGATCTTATTGCAAATACCTTGTTTTATAGTTTGTTGAATAATGTACTTTTTATAAGTAAATCATATTATTCATTGTTAACCATTACAAAAACAAAGGCTTTGTTTGCAGTTGGCGTTAAAAAAAAATCGTTAGTACTTGTTAATATATTTGATACCTATTATGCCTTTCGGAAATATGTAAGTGTCTTTTTTCCTTAATTAACAATTAAATATATATTGATGATGAGCATGTCAGATAGGAAAAAACAGCGTCTCTACTTTTGTAAGCGGAAGACGACTAACCACTGTAACGTCGACACTCCGTCTGTGTGTACGTTTCCCAAAGTGGATGAGGATGTTAATTGTCGGAGTTCAGGTGTAATCATTCTTTAATATGGCTTATTTTCGAGGCTAATTAAAACATTTACTTCAACTTTAAACAGTTTACTGCAGTTTCTGCATGTCATCATTTGGATCAAGTTCCCCAGAATGACCCATTCACGACCCAACGAGTTTATTCCACCACCGGAGTGCCCTGTCTTTGAGCCCAGTTGGGAGGAATTTGCCGACCCTTTTGGGTTCATCAACAAAATACGTCCAATTGCAGAAAATACTGGCATCTGCAAGATCCGCCCGCCCCCGGTAAGTTTCTTCGACATATAATAGAACTGTCAAATGAAAGCCGGACCTCGATAGTCTTTTTACTCGTAGGTTGCAGCCCTCTGTTAAATCCCGAAACACTTTTTCTAAAGACAGGTTTTTCAACATGGCGGATTGCGGCTCCAGCCATTGCGAACGTTCGTAACTGTGCGTGAGCGTGTGCGCGCAGCTACTAGCTATGCGTGAATGCTCGCGTATGGCTACTCATTTACCCACCACAACAACATAAGCTACTTTCTTAGAAATGTAGTTTTATTACAATCTGGCTTTTGGGGGATCACGACTGACTTTGTGCACATACTTTAAATAAATATTTGATTGATGGAGCACAAAATATAAAGACTGTTATTGTCTTCAGTGTTGGTTAGTAGGCATCCACCCAAACAGTCCAAACCTTAATACTTGAAATTCTAAACCAGGACAAGTATTTATTTCCCCAGTTAATTTTACATCATTTTGAAACATTTTGCGAATGCTTTTCACCAGTAACGTTAACTTGCAATGTTGGTGCACCATTTACAACGCAACAACTTCCTTTTATTTTTCGCCTCAACGTCTAAACGTTTAGGTAAAATATGATCTGTAACTTGGGATTCTACATGTTAATACAAATTCATACAAATTGTTTTTGTTAATACAAAACTTAAGTCAATCAAATATGTATTTTGTACTGTTAATACAGTGATTCGGAGTGATATTGTTCTGGATTAACAATGGCCACTTTTGCTTGCTAATAATGTGAAACCGCTTCACATTTCTGTCGCTTTTCAGATAAATGAGTTTAGCGTTTTACTTGAGACGAAATGTAAAATTATTGCTTAAGTTTCAGGAGGGTAATTGGTCCTCGCCGTTGTCCTCCATGTTGTTCGAGTTGAAGATTTGCATTTGGCTTGCCATCTGGCCATTGAAACCGAAATTCCATGTAAATAATGAAAAGTGAAATTTAATACAGATCGCGTTTTAAACGTGTGCTTTACATTGTTACACACTTAGTTGTCGTGGCTATACATTTTATTGTTTTTGCCTTGTTTACAGTTAACACCCTGAAACGGCGTCCGTGTAAAGATAAAGAGATGTGTGTTGTCGTCACCAGTATCCATCCTAATAATTATTATACTGCCTTTGTGGTTGATATTTTACTACCTTACGAGATTATTCGAATGTTATTATTATTCCCCAAAAACCATGCCAAATAATCCTATTGTCGACTTTGATATATTGTGTGTTTGTATCATACCTACATTTTGGGTTAATGTACACAGCAATGCAGATTATTACAAATAAACGATAGTGTTTGTGAATTTAGCTGTTTTTCACCATTATGTTATCAGTTTGATGTTTATTTATAAGCAGTTATAACTGTACTATTATATATTATAAGTGTATTATACTTATTAAAGAAAATCATAGAAATGTGTGTGCATTTATAAATGCTGTGGTTTTAGATAGATAAACAGACAAGCTAAAACTATGTGTTTTGTTTTTGTCAGGGATGGCAACCACCATTTGCATGTGATGTGGACAGACTGCATTTCACCCCACGCATTCAAAGGCTCAATGAGCTAGAGGTAAGGCCTATCTCTTTCCTGCTGTTTGTCGGGTACTTTGTGTTTGCAGACATATTCATGTGGTATTATTTGGGGACTTCTGACCCTAAAACCCCAATGCTGCAGCAACAGGCGTGGCTTCTGTCTTTGGGTTTTGTGTCAATTCAAAAAGGTCATTGGTTCAAAGCTGCAACAAAAAAAAACTTTGCGCAAGTAGTGATTTGTGTTTCTATGTAGTGTAATGTGTTCAAAAAAGGTTTTCTTTGCAGACAAGTTTTTGTATATATCTAATGTGTGTTGTATTGTTTTTAAGGCCCAAACCAGAGTGAAACTCAACTTTCTGGACCAGATAGCAAAGTTCTGGGAGCTGCAGGGCTGCACCTTGAAAATTCCTCATGTCGAGCGCAAAACCTTGGATCTGTATGTGCTCTACAAGGTGGGTCTAAGATTATGTCATCTCAAGAGGTTCTCTTTCTCTAGAGGTTGAACACAACACTTAAGTAATGTTTACATCATTTTTTTAGGTCATTGTGGGGTTCTACAGTGACAAATGTTAAAAAGTGCAGTTAAATATTTATTCGATTTTTTATTTATTTTTATAAATCAAGTTAACATGTTTTATGAGGATTGACACCCCTGCATTTGTCCCTATCTAGCTGGTCAAGGAGGAGGGTGGCTTTGAAGTGGTCTGCAAGGAGCGAAGATGGACTCAGATTGCAATGAAGATGGGCTTTGCTCCCGGAAAAGCAGTTGGTTCTCACTTGCGTGCTCATTTTGAGAGGATTCTCTACCCTTACTATCTGTTCCAGACAGGAGCTAATCGTACGGTGAGGCTGCAAAAGGACTTGCATAACTTCCCCTTCTTTTATCTTTTAGTTCTGTTAACGTTTTTTTAATGGTGCATTCATGTCGATTATTCTTCATTTAAATAGCTGACAGACTTTGTTGTTGTTGACACATGCTGCTCTAAATGTATCCGAACAGAAATAGTACCCTAGTTCATTTAGTATTGTTGAAAAGTGCCCTAGTTTCTTTTTGCATCATATATGTTCAGTGTAAATTCACTCTCCGTAAAAAATAAGATGGGTGTCATACACAAAAGTTTTATATAGAAATGTCCTTAGGACACTTGGCTATGAAGTGCATTAACTATAATCGTGTGACTTCTGTACAGTGTGAATTTTGTTTGGCTTTGTCTGGCACTGTTTGTCTGTGTTTCTGTGGCTTCAGTGGTTGGCAGTTTTCTCTGTCATACAGTACATGTATTTAGTACTCACGGCCCCTCCCCTGTTCACAAAGGGGTGTGAATTCATTCATTGAGCCCTAGACCCACATGCCTGCTGCTTTTACCCCATGTTTAATACCCTAGGGGTGATCTGCTTTGCCTTCGACTGTTGCTGGTTTTAATGATGTCCACCCTGCTGTCATGTGGCTCCATTTAATTAGATAAGAGCCAAGCCACATGTGCACACATATAGTGCTCATGTAAATTCAGCCTTATGCATCTGTATTCAACAAATAAAAATGCTAATTGTAGGTTACGGGGGCTTTTTTATTGCGAATATATGGGCTTGTCACTCGTCAGGCATAGATTTGATGTTTATGTGATCTCTTTGTACTATAGAATTCTCAGAAGCCGACTCTGACTAATGACACCAAAGACAAGGAGTATAAACCCCATGATCTGCCCCAGCGCCAGTCAGTCCAACCAGCAGAAACCTGCACTATCGCCCGCAGAGCCAAGCGGACAGAGGTAAAGCTTCTTTGGACATGGTTCATTGGAACCTGTTGTTTTTAATAATCTCGCTCTCTCTAGTCTATACCTGAATGGCAAAACAGTCGTATTGTCTTTTAAAAATTCCCCTTTTCTTTATAGGGTCGCTGTTTCAAATCAGAACAAGGTGAGATGTGTGAAAACAAGCCTAACCTAAGAAGGAGAATGGGGTCATGTGTGGCAAAACAAGAACCAGGTATTTTCAAGTAACCCATTCTCTACAGAATCACTTAAGCATTTACATATATATGTTCATCTTACATATCTCTTTCAGTGACAGAAATTCAGATCGAGGTGAAACAAGAACCTATTGAGCCAACAATTGAAGGTGATAAATCAAAGGTATGGACAGAGGACAGTTTGTGTTGCACAAAATAGAAAATATGCACAGCATTCCATTTGTGGCAATGATTGTTTTTATTTATTTGTTCCTCATAGGTGGAGCAATACATATGCTTGGTGTGTGGGGGTGGAGGTGATGAAGATAGACTCTTGCTTTGTGATGGGTGTGACGACAGCTACCACACCTTTTGTCTTATCCCACCCCTTCACGATGTCCCCAAAGGTGACTGGAGGTGCCCTAGGTGCCTGGCTCAGGTAAGCCACTCCCCAATTGCCTACACCTGCAAAGGGATGGCGTAAAAGTCTTTGTGTTTGTCACATGATTGTTTTTGACATCGTGTGACATTTACATGGGCGTGACGTTTGCTTAAACAAATACAAAGCTGTATAATTATTTTAAGAAGCTATTTGCATAACTTTTATAACAAATTAAGAGGATGGGGTTGCTTTTAATCGTCGTTTCTATTTGCACTGCACTAATTTGCTGAATGTTTGTAATCATTAACGTTGGCTTTTATATTTTCCCTATAGGAGTGTGGTAAGCCACAAGTGGCTTTTGGGTTCGAGCAGGCCTCTAGAGACTACACCCTCCGCACCTTTGGTGACATGGCAGACTCTTTCAAGTCCGACTATTTCAACATGCCTGTTCATGTATGTTTAATATTTTGTGATACTTGTACGTGATAGAAATGATTTGTTTACCGTCACGCTTTGAAATTACTGGCTTTTTGGTTTGGCAGATGGTTCCCACAGAGCTGGTGGAAAAGGAGTTTTGGCGGCTGGTTAGCACCATTGAGGAGGACGTCACCGTGGAGTATGGGGCAGATATCGCCTCAAAAGACTTTGGAAGTGGCTTCCCTGTTAAAAACGGCACTTTTAAAGTCTCCCCGGAGGAGGAGGTACCAAGTTGCTCTAAAGTCCTTGTAATTGAAATGCTAAAAGCCCAGTAAAACCCTGATCATGTTGCAGGCTCTTATTTCTCCCCTTCATGACTTTTTAAGCGAAATCCTCTTGCTGTCCTTAAAGCTTACAGAGTACAGATGCAGTATTGACGACCAATTAAAACAATCACATTTCATTTTGTCCAGGATTATCTGAGCAGTGGCTGGAACCTTAACAACATGCCAGTACTGGATGCATCTGTGCTGACTCATGTCACAGCGGACATCTGTGGGATGAAGCTCCCATGGCTTTATGTGGGCATGTGCTTCTCCTCCTTCTGCTGGCATATTGAGGACCACTGGAGCTATTCCATCAACTATCTGCACTGGTATTCTACTATTTAAAAAATTCAATATGAAACCATTTGTATGTGGCTTAATATTTAGATGTGTGGTGTTTTTCCACTCAAGCGTTTGTTATTGTTGATTTGCAGGGGAGAGCCAAAGACGTGGTATGGCGCGCCAGGCTACGCTGCTGAGCAGTTGGAGAAAGTGATGAAGAACCTGGCTCCTGAGCTCTTTGAGTCTCAGCCAGACCTTCTCCACCAGCTGGTCACCATTATGAATCCAAATCTCCTTATGGATCATGGAGTACCAGTGAGTGCCCAGTGGATATATAGATGAAACAAAAGCCATTAATCGTAGAAGACTGAATACTTTTTTGTATACTCCGTTTGGCCTCTATCTTCATGTGAGGTGCATTATATTGATTAACTCATTTATTTCTCTTCTATAGATTTACCGTACAAACCAATGTGCTGGCGAGTTTGTCATCACCTTCCCGAGGGCCTATCACAGTGGATTCAACCAAGGGTTTAACTTTGCAGAGGCTGTTAACTTCTGCACAGCAGACTGGGTAAAGACCGCTAAATATCAAAATCAATGCAACATGAACATTTTAGTCAGATACTATTAAACCTTACATCTGGAAGTTAGTGTGAGTTTCCATTTGCAACCTGTTTTTCGTCTGTAATGTCACATGTTTCCAAGTAAGTAAAAAATGTAGGACAGGCCTTAATAATTATTTTGTGTATTTTAGAGGTACGTTCCAGAATGCTTACTTTCTGTTCAAAAGCAAAACAAGTTTAGGGTTAGGGTTATGTTTCTTTACAGATTATGAATTATTTTTCTTCTCATTGGAACAGTGTACACAGATATGTCATTCACAGTCACATTAACAGGAAATTGTATTGAATTAATAAAGGTTTTTGATTTCATGTTAAATTCAATGGAAAAACTAAAATGTGTCATGCTTTTCAGATACCTTTTGGACGCAAGTGTGTTGAGCACTACCGATCTCTGAACAGATACTGCGTTTTCTCCCACGATGAGATGCTCTGTAACATTGCTGCCAAGGCAGACAGTCTAGAATTAGAACTGGCCTGTGCTGTTCATAAGGACATGACCATTATGATTCAAGAAGAGAAGGAGCTCCGTGAGAGAGCCTATAAGCTGGTAGGTGGCTTTTTTTAAAGGTGTTAACTCTGTCCATCACCAAATTGTTTTATTAGTATATACAGTGTAACATTGTGGTTCAATGTATGAATGCACTGTAAGTTGCTTAGAATAAAATCATTTGTCAAATACGTGTAACTATATATGCTAACCACCATAATGTACAGGAGTACTTGAACTTGGGTCTTTAGTAATAACCATTAGCTCTCATGTCTCTTCACCCTTTGTTTGTGTATGCATGCTGTCTTGTCTGTCTGTCTACTAATTGATCCCATTGTGTTCATGCATCTCTCTAGGGTGTGTGGCACTCCCAGCAGGTTGACTATGACTTGCTGCCGGATGAGGAACGGCAGTGTGCTAAGTGCCGGACCACCTGTTACCTGTCTGCCATCACCTGTCCCTGTAGCCCAGAGCAGCTGGTCTGTCTCCACCACATCCAGGACCTCTGCTCGTGCCCTCCTAGCAGCTACACACTCAAGTGAGTGTTTACAAAAGCAATTGCAACATTTAATGGGTTTTAAACAAGGGCAAATGCTTTAAAAGTTTTTAGAAGTTTTTAGTTGTTCTACAAATGAACCCTTTTCTTTTGCTTGTACAGCTACAAATACACCCTTGCCGAACTAAACCCCTATTTCCATGCTGTCACGTCTCGTGCGGAATCCTACGATGACTGGGCATCTAAAGTCAACAAGATTTTAAAAGCGAATCAAGATAATAAAAGTGGTACGTTAAGACTACAGTACTGTTTTCTTCTACGCTTTTCATACAGATACTTCAGTCTAAAAAAAGACTTTTTTTTTTCTCCCGACTAGATTTGGAGGACCTCCGCTCGTTGATCGTAGAAGCAGAGAGAAAGATGTACCCCGAGACTGACCTGCTAAATCACCTGCGCCAAGTCATTCAGAACGCAGAGAGGAGCGCTTCAATGGCCCAACAACTTCTCAACGGCAAGAGACAGACGAGGTAAGTTTATTCTTCGTTCTAATTTGCAATCCATCTAAACTAGATCAGGTGGTAGTGTCTAACTTGATTTATTAACAGGTATCGCTCTGGTGGAGGAAAGTCTCAAAACCAGCTCACCGTAGAAGAACTGCGATTGTTTGTCAATCAGTTGTATGATCTGCCGTGTACCATTCGACAGGCCCCTTTTTTAAAGGTATCTGAGCGCACATCATCTTGTGTTAATGTCTCTGTGCTGTTTTTCAAATCCAAGATATGTTGATCACAACATTTTCCACGCCTTCTCTTAGGTGCTTTTAACCCGTGTCGAACAGTTCCAGCAGCAGAGCTTGGATCTCCTTGCAGAGGACATGCCTGGTTCCTCTGCCCTCCAAAGCCTCCTCGATGAAGGTGCGGGCCTGGATGTGGAGTTACCTCAGCTGGCAGTATTGAGGCAGAGGCTGGAGCAGGCCCGTTGGGTGGAGGCCGTTCAGCAAGCCAGCGATGAGCTGGCCAACCTCAGTCTCGATTGCATGAGGAGGCTCATAGATCAAGGAGTGGGCCTGGCACCTCACGCCTGTGTGGAACGAACCATGGCCCGCTTACAAGAGCTGCTCACTGTCTGCGAACATTGGGAAGAAAAGGCCCACAACATGCTGACTGCTAGGTGAGTTTAGTTTGACACCAGTATGTATGCTTATTTACAGTAAGAGGCTTTAAACCACTTTAGATCAGTGTCACATTATGATCAGCAAGATGTGTGAGTAGTGAAGGCAGCTTTTGGCAGTTTGAATGTGCTGGTAGAACGTGTTACAAAATAATTTGCAAGCTGGCAAAATTTTACTTGCAAAATTTTGGCTGTGTTGATGTGATGGCTGCTTGATCACATGATAAATTTTATTTACCTTAAACAAGCATGGTGTGAAAAGATACATGAATGGTTCAGCTTGCTCTGATGGAGACAAAAATTTGCGGTGTTAGCATTTTGGTGTACACTGTCCATACCCAAGTCATTTTTCTTTTTTTAGACCTCGTCACAGCATTGAATCTCTCGAGGCAGCCATACAGGAAGTGGATGGCATCCCAGCATACCTGCCAAGCTGTCTACAACTCAAAGACTGTGTCAGTAGGGCCAGAGAATGGATAAAAGAAGCAGATGCTCTTCAGGTGACTTGCATGTGTTTCTGTCATATAGTTATTTGTAATTATTACCCTTGTGGTTGGATGCATCTCACCTTTTTTGCTTTGCTTTTTTTTCTACAGGTTGGAGGGCGTATCCCTGTTCTTTCTGCCCTTTCTGAACTTGTGTCAAGAGCCAGAGGTATTCCAGTAATGTTGGAACCCTTGACCCGACTGGAAAGTTTGGTGTCTGAAGTACAGGCCTGGAAGGAGAGTGCAGCTAAAACATTCCTGTTAAGGAACTCATCCCATTCTCTTCTTGAGGTAGAAGCTGTAGTCATTTTCAGGATCATGTATAAAATACTTTGACGTTCTGTTTTTAATTGGAGTGTTTGCTTTTTTTAAGGTTCTGTGCCCTAGGTGTGAGACTGGTAGTCAGAAGTCAAAGTCTAAAAAAGTCAAGGATGTCTCTGTACCTTGCAAGAAACCTGATGTGAAGCTGGATTCCCTCTGTGATGTGGAGAAAGCACTTTCCACAAGCAAAGATACAGCTTCAGCAGTATGTTGCATCTTGACTTTTAAAACAAGATAAGCACAAACTACTAAAATGTACTAAAACTCCGGGCAAGCTTTACTGTTAAGTCATAACTGTGTTGGACTGTAAAGCGTCTGGGTTTCATCTCACCTTTGTTTATCCTTTCTCCTACAGATGGCCACTCTGGGTGATGTCCATCAGAAAGAGTTGGAGAGTCTGTTTATCTTGAGGACCTCAAATGAGTCAAAGTTACAATCTTTACCCAGCAGTTTGGCCCCGACAGTGTGCTTGTGTCACACGGTTCCTGCAGGCCCAATGCTCCAGTGTGAACTCTGTCGAGATGTCTACCACAGTGGCTGCGTGCCAGGGTTTAAAGACATTCCCGCGGGACAGCCGTGGTTATGCCCGCTCTGTAAACGCTCCGAGAAGCCCCCTCTGGATAAGGTGCTGCCCCTGCTGGCTTCCTTACAGCGGATTCGGGTGCGGCTTCCAGAGGGCGATGCCCTGCGATATGTGATTGAGAGGACAGTGCGTTGGCAACACAGAGTGCAGCAGGTTTCTCTTCCGACACAGCATCCTAATGGAAAAGTGAGTTTTGTAAAATCATTTGTAAGCAATGAATGGCATCGTCTTTAAATTGTAATGCATTTTAAATTGGTTACCCACAGGCAGGAACGATTTCTGGAATTGTATCATCTCACACACTGGAAGGGAGCATCAGTTCTTTTTACATGCTACAGCCATGCATTCCTCTCGATGGTACGTTAACACCATCTGCTGTTTTAACACACACACTTACGAAAAGATTAAACATGTATGTTGTTTATTTCATTGCGTGTTAATATTTAAGATTCTGATGTGTTGCAGGCCTCAGCAGTGAGTTGGAGGAGCTGTTGGTTGAAGGTCTTCTTCTGCAGGTGACTTTACCTGAACTTCAGGAGCTTTATAGCAACTTGATCAACAGGTTTTTACCACCCCAACACTCCCTGCAGAGCAGTGAACACGATCATCAGTATCACATTGCCCAAGAAAAGAGTCCGCCTCACAGGAGCCCCCCGCACAGCAAAGGACAGGTGGGATAACAGTCCCAGCTTATGAATGCTTTAAAAAAAGAAAGGTGTTGGAATATAGCATTATCTTATGGAAACCTTAACCATTTTTGACAAAATGTGTCCCATCTAGGATGTAGTTCCAGAGATCAGTCAGGAACCAGAGAAGGTTGAAAAGAACAGCAAACGGCGTCTAGAGAAGGAGAACCTAGACGGGCAACCCAGAGACAAGATGAAGAAGCCCAGGAAGAAGAAGCCCAAAATGAGCAAAGAAAGGAGAAGAGAGGAGAAAAGAACCATCTCGCCCTCCAACTCTCTTTCTGACCCGTCATATTCAGAAGACTCGGAGGAGGATTGGTCGGTGTGCTCTGCAAAGCGATGTCAACAGCCAGAAGGAAACGAGGTCAGCATTATTACATTTGTGTTTAAGTTTCTTTTTTTATATAAGTGTGATACGTGGTCCTATTTCACTGATTCAGTTCTTGTCTGAAGATTTAATGTGTACTTGTGTTCCTGACAGGTAAACTGGGTCCAGTGTGATGGCGGCTGTAACCAGTGGTTCCACCAGGTTTGTGTGGGAGTGTCTGCTGAGCAGGCTGAGAATGAGGACTACATCTGCGTCAGCTGCGCAATAAACAAATGAGGACCAAAAAATGATTTTTTTTTTGAAGGATAGTCAAAAGGCTCCCCGTTTTGCACATAAGTTACAGCACCAAGAATGCACCAGATGATATCCTCCTTTGAACCCCCTCCTCCTTACTGAATACCGACCCCTTCCCTTGGTGCTACTGCCTTCTTGATAGGACTGTTAACAAAAACCTGTATGATTCTTCTGCTATGTTTTTTTTTTTTTTGTATTTTTGAAGAACACCTTCTATAACATTTTCTTTAAAGAACGTGATGCATAGATGTACCTCAGGGGTTTCCATCCCATAAATGCAAAACAATAGGGGACCTCAGCTTTCCCAAATGTATTTTGTTCATATTTATTTTCTCCCCGGTCACCTTAGAATTTCTAACGTGAATTTATCAAATGACATTGATCTGGGCTATTTACACAAAATGTATTAATTGGACTAAACAAAATGGTCTAAACTTATTTTTGGAACCCACTGTTTTGGTACATGTGTCTAATAATATAAAATATTATTTATTTATCCCAGCAGTAACTCTGCTGGTTACCCTGATTTTCAGTAGCTTGAAATCTTCTCTGATCTGTTGCTTAATGCATTAGAAGTGTTTGTACAGAATCCTGAAGTAGGTTGTCAGACAGGAGATGTAGCAGGCAGAAGAAAAAGCTGTGTGAAAAATACTTTGTGATGTATACTGTGGCTTTCTTTAAAACTCACAAAACAGATCTTTCTGATGTTAATTCAGTTGTGGAATAAAATGGTTTGTTCTCACCTATAAATACTGAACTTATACTGGATTTCTAAAACGTCTTTAATGTCTTTATTATGATCGTACTGCAACAAGTTAAATATGTGGAAAAGCAGAGTGAAGCTTAAATTGGTACCATAGAGCAAAAGCTTAAATGCATTTCTACCGCAGAAAGACATCAGATGGCAACAAAGAGACGATTTCATACGGTGCAGCGCAGACGGTCCAGCGTACGACTCGCAGGTATCGCGAGATCGATTATTAAGCGCAGCTTATGATTCGATCTCGCGTTACCCCATGTCATACGACGATTGCTGTGCGCAGTGTCGCATGAAGGCGGATGCAATTCAATGTTGTCGCTATTCAACCTCCATTCCTGTGGATGGAGCCACTATGTCCATCAAAGCACCAACAATACACGAATGGAAACACTTCATGGTTTCATAGTCCCTCCCTAAACGTGCATTGGCGCGCTGTGCATCCTTCCGTCGGGTACCCGGTCATTTCTCCGTTAGCCTCAGCAAGACTGGCGAAAATATGGCGGGTATGAGCGCCTCGGGTCCCGGCCCGGTATCATCTCTCGACCAGGTGGATAAAGGACTAAAGGAGACTCTTATAGATGCGTTGAACGCTATCCTGTCCCCGGTGCAAGAAGTGCGCGCTGCGGCGGAGGAGCGCATTAAAGTGCTGGAAGTGACGGAGGGTAAGACCTGACGTTAGATGCTTCCACAACATGTGAACTGCAGATTTTACACATGGGCCTTCCTGTACACATGCTTAATTGCTTTTAAATGCCTGTTTGAGGAGTTTGTAATGCTTGTCGATCAGCTTGACCATTTTAGTCAACGCGACTCGCTGAAAACATTGAATTGAATTGAGAAGGCAAACGCGCGTGCCAAATAACGACTACTTGTGAAGTTCAAGCACTAATCGCAACAAATCAGAGAAAGGCATGATGTTATGAAAACATAAAAGTGAGCACTTCATATTCTTCCTAATATGTATTTTTGGTTTTATTTTTACTTTCACAACAGTAAACTACTATTGATGAATAGGACTCTTTCAGCAAAATGACATTATAAGATGTTCAAATACACAAAAACACGAGATGTGTTACTGAAGTCAATCGCGCCCAAGTTTCACCCTAACTTTTTTTTTTACCCCACCCTATATCCAACTGGGGGAGAGGGTTTCTCCCACTTTATATGGGCATTGATCTGGGGTTGTGGGGTATACCATCCCAAAACATACAGTTTTGTAATAAATAATATGCCTCATTCTATTGTCTTCACACACTGAAAATAAAAGACAGCATTTTAATATGGCTCAGTCAAGCTATGAACCCAGACATCTTTGTGTTATATGTACAGTTTAACACATCAGGATGGGCTGTGGCCTCACCCATGTGTAGGCTTCTGGCTGTCAGCAGTAACATTGTCTCGTGTTCACCAGCCTAAAAGTGTTCACCAGCCTAGAAATTTATAGAAATATACAAATGTAATGTGCTAAATATATGCATTTTGGAGAACTTTTCGATAAATGTCGATAAAGACATTCTGTCATCATTTGTTCACCCTCAAGTTGTTCAAAATCTGTATTTGATGTTTTCTTCTGTGAACCACCAAAGAAGATAATATGTGACTTCCCCCCCCCCCTCTGGACAAAAGGTTAAGGGTCTTAAGGATAAATTTTTCGAAATAAATAAGCTTTCTATTGATATATGGTTTTTGATATGACAATATTTGGCCGAGATACAACTATTTGAAAATCGGAATTCTGAATGTGCAAAATATTACAAATATTGAGAAAATCGCCTTTAAAGTTGTCCGAATTAAGTCCTTAGCATAGCATATTACTCACAAAAATAAAGTTTTCATATATTTATGGTAGGAGATTTATGTATTTGGCAGATGCTTTTATCCAAACCGACTTACATTGCATTATACATTTTTTTCCGAGTATGTGAAGTCCTTGGGATCGAACCCATGACCTTGCCATTGTTTGCGCCATGCTCTAACCACTGAGCTACAGGAAAGCTAACTTTTTACAAACTATCTTAATGGAACATGATCTTTACTTAATATCCTAATGACTTTTGGTATAAAAGATAATAATTTTGACCCATACAATGTATTCTTGGCTATTACTACAAATGTTCCTGTTCTACTTATGTGAAATGTGTCAGTGGTTTAGTCCATACAATGGAAGTCGATCAAGTACAATGTTGTTTGGTTGCCAACATTCTATTAAATATCTTCTTTTGTCTCGTGCAGAAATGATATGAGTGAGTAAATGCTAAAAAAAAAAAACATTTTTGAGGTAAACATTTGTTGTACATCTGTTTTTGTAGAGTTTGGAGTTCATCTGGCAGAGCTTACTGTTGATCCACATGGAGCACTTGCAATACGACAAGTAAGAGCAGATATTTGCCACATTAGAAGCTATAAACTATTATTTTGAGTCTCACATAATTCTTCATGTCTCTTTTGCAGCTGGCGTCTGTCATTCTAAAGCAGTATGTTGAGACCCATTGGTGCGCCCAGTCTGAGAAATACAGGCCCCCAGAGACTACAGAATGGGTAAGATCTTTACTGCAAAGACGAGTGGAAGGATGTCGATCAATTTGCATTAACAGTACTTTTTTTGTCCTTTCTACTCAGGCTAAAGCAGCGATACGTGAACTGCTGCCAAGCGGATTGCGAGAGGCCATCAGCAAGGTGCGCTCCAGTGTAGCCTATGCCCTGTCTGCTATAGCACACTGGGACTGGCCTGAAGCTTGGCCTGGCCTTTTTAAGCTCCTCATGGACATGCTGGCCAGTGGGGATGTTAATGCTGTGCATGGTGCCATGAGGGTTCTCACAGGTACTGTCTCCGAGCATCTATGCCAAATGATGTTAAAAATGTTTGCGCTGTATTTAAGTGATATGTGATGTATTCCACAGAATTTACCAGAGAGGTGACAGATGTACAGATGCCAGACGTTGCACCAGTCATTTTGCCTCAGATGTACAAGATATTTACCATGGCAGAGGTATTATGCTCAGTTTAGCGACACGTCATCCTTCTGCTTTGCTTGAAATGTATAATGAATTTTAAAGCACCATTGTGTTTTATTCATTGCATTCGCAGGTTTACAGTATTCGCACCCGATCCAGAGCAGTTGAGATCTTTACGACCTGTGCCAATCTCATCTGTGCTATCGATGAGGTAGCAAAGGTGACGTTTCAGTGAAATACTTCTATTCATAGGTAAACTTATCAAATATGGAATTAAAATTTTGGAACATGTCAAACTGACAGATTGTTTTGTTTTAATCTAGGGTGCTGCCAACACTTTGATCTTCCCAGTGGTGCAGCAGTTCACCGAGGCCTTTATACAGGCATTACAGATACCAGATGGACCTACTTCAGACAGCGGATTGAAGATGGAAGTCCTGAAGGTGACAATTTCTTTTTCCAGCAAAAAGCAAAATATTTTCTTTCAATTTTATAAAATAAAAACAAGAAATTGTGCCTTATGTTGCATTTTATTTTTTCATAGGCGGTAACTGCTCTGGTAAAGAACTTTCCCAAACCTATGGTGGCCTCCATGCAACAGATCCTTCCCATCGTGTGGAATACATTGACAGAGAGCGCCTCTTTATATCCATTCATTAAAACAGTTATATAATGATCTAGTCATATATAATGAGCTGTTTTCAATGTTAGCATGTGCACAAATGCATCTTCATATTAGTCACCGTTTTGTTCTTAATAAAACTTTACTTATGTGAGAACCGAGGTCAACTACACAGAAGAAGTGGATGATCCAGTTGATTCGGATGGTACGTGGCACTTTATTAGTTTGGTGCATCGTTGTTATTTACACACTTTATGGAGCACTCATTTTTCCATGTACAGGTGAAGTCCTTGGTTTTGAGAACCTGGTGTTCAGCATCTTTGAGTTTGTCCACACACTGCTGGAGAACAAGAAGTTCAAGAGCACAGTGAAGAAAGCTCTACCAGAGCTCATATATTACATCATCCTCTACATGCAGATCACTGAAGATCAGGTGTGTGGGAGGCATGGGTGTTTGCTCACATACTGTAGTTTTTCTGTAGTTTCATATATGTCATCCATGTTTTACATTTCACAGATCAAGGTGTGGACGGCCAATCCTCAGCAGTTTGTTGAGGATGAAGATGACGATACTTTTTCGTACTCCGTTCGGATCTCGGCACAAGATCTGTTGCTGGTGAGAACTCTGAGCATTTCTTGACAGGTGTTAGATTATATTCCTGAAGTTCTCAGGGTTATTTTTAAGGTGTTTCTTCATCCGTCAGGCTGTTGCTGCAGAGTTCCAGAACGAGAGCGCTGCGGCTTTAGCCGCGGCTGCAACGCGGCACCTTCAGGAGGCGGAGCAAGCAAAAAACGCAGGCAGTGAACACTGGTAAAAAGAGTTATTTTTTCCAGTTTGTTCTGTTTTTATATTAGTTTGCATTGATAACTTTCCATGTGCAGGTGGAAGGTGCATGAAGCTTGTATGCTGGCCCTGGGCTCGGTCAAAACCATCATTACGGAAAATGTAAAGAACGGTCGTGTTCAGTTTGATATGCATGGGTTCCTTGCCAGTGTCATCCTTGCTGACCTCAACTTACCAGGTAACTACTACACGTAAAATAAAGAACATGAGAGTAATGACTGGCGCTGATCACCATGTTATTCACCTCCCAGCAGCCTCTCCATTCCTGTTGGGTCGGGCCTTATGGGCAGCCAGTCGTTTCACTGCAGCGATGTCCCCCGATCTCATACAGCAGTTCCTTCAAGCAACAGTAAGCGGACTGCACGAGAGCCAGCCGCCTTCTGTTCGTATCTCTGCCGTAAGAGCTATCTGGGGGTAATTTGCTTTTCTTTCGTCTTGTATGTGCAAGTTCTCACAATTTAGTTGAGCGCTCACACACATCTCATTTAATTTCACGTGATGACAATTTTTGACCTGCTTTTCAGGTACTGTGATCAGCTCAAGCTGTCTGAGAGTACACACGTCCTGCAGCCGTTCCTGCCCAGTGTTTTAGAAGGGCTGGTGCAGCTTGCTGCTCAGTTTAGCTCTGAGGTTCTGACTTTAGTCATGGAGACCCTCTGTATTGTTTGCACGGTGGATCCCGCGTTCACCACGAGTGCCGAGAACAAGATCTGCCCTCTCACCATTGCCGTCTTCCTGAAGTACAGTAACGGTATGGTAATTTTGTAGTCAGCAGCCAGTATCCTTCACATTTAGATTACAGATTACAGCTGTGAAAAAGGTTATAGGTCATTTTAAGACCATTTCCAGTTTTCCAGAACTTAGTATTTATAGGTGTTTAGGTAAAATGATTATTTTCATTTTATTCTGTGTACTACCAACAATATTTCCAAAGTATTGTTTCTATTTGCATCTGTTATTTAGCTCAAAATAACAGAAGAGATGCTCTGTATTTTTCCAGACCTCAAATATTGCAAAGAAAACAAGTTTATGTTCACTATTCACAAGCAATACAACAGTCATATTTGTATTGCATGTATTTAGGAAAAGTTTTAAATTATTTTTTTATGTGATAACCAATTTTTATCGCAGTTTTGATGTGTGTTGTCATGGTGTCAGTCCTTCACATTCCTGTTTGGTGACTTTGTCACTCCTGAGGTTTGAGTTTGTTGATATTCAACAGACATGACTACAATACATCTGGAAATTCTGATTAAATAAAAAATTGGAATGGCTGTATATAGGGCTTATCTTGTTTTCTTTTGTCAGATCCTGTAGTGGCTTCTTTAGCGCAGGACGTCTTTAAGGAGCTTGCCCAAATCGAAGCCTGCCAAGGACCCATGCAAATGCGTCTCATTCCTACTCTTGTTAGCATCATGCAGGCACCACCTGATAAAATCCCATCTGGCCTTTGTGCTGTAAGTGAAACTGCTCTGTTTGTTGTCTCTCTAATTTCAGAATGTTAATCATTTCTATGTGTTTGTATTATGTTGTAACAGACATCCATAGACATCTTGACTACAGTTGTGCGCAACACCAAGCCCCCGCTGTCCGACATGCTTGTATGCCAAGCTTTCCCAGCTGTTGCCCAGTGCACCCTACGCACAGATGATAACACTACTATGCAGGTAACGTTGGTCTCCTGTATCAAAACATTCTGAACGGTATAAATACTAAAGAGTTGTAAAAAGTGGCATGTTTTTTTTTTTCAGAATGGTGGTGAATGCTTGAGGGCATATGTCTCTGTGGCACTGGAGCAAATCGCCCAATGGCAAGATGAACAAGGCCACAGTGGGCTTTGGTACGTCATGCAGGTTGTCTGTCAGCTTCTGGACCCCCGCACGTCTGAGTTCACAGCCGCTTTTGTGGGTCGACTGGTGTCTACTTTAATCGCTCGGGCCGGCACTCAGTTGGCTGATCAGCTGGACCAAATATTGCGTGCCATCCTCAGCAAAATGCAGCAGGCCGAGACTCTCAGTGTGATGCAGGTATGGTGAGTGGCACAGATATGGCCTTAAAGGAACAGTTCACCCAAAAAAATATATATATATAAAAATAATTCATCTGGAGTTGGGGGCTTAAGTGAGTTGTGAAACACATTCTCTCTCTTTATTTTCAGTCCCTGATCATGGTTTTCGCCCATCTGGTTCATTCCCAATTGGAGCCACTGCTGGAATTCCTATGCAGTCTTCCGGGTCCCACGGGGAAACCTGCCCTCGAGTTTGTCATGGCTGAATGGATGAGTCGCCAGCATCTGTTCTACGGCCAGTATGAAGGCAAAGTCAGGTGAGGCTAGGCTTTCCAATCTTATCATGAGCTTGTTTGAAGAGCTCAAAGATCTTCTGGAGAAATCAACCAAAATCTTGGTTGTTGTGTTCACAGCGCTGTTGCTTTGTGTAAACTGCTCCAGCACGGTCTCAACACAAATGACAAGCGCCTCCAAGATATTGTCGTCAAAGGAGATGAAATTTTTAATCCAGATGCGGGGATTTGTACACGTTCCAAATCGGCCAAGAGTAAGCATGCTTGTGTTGTTCTCTAACTGATGGTTGAAAAGTAAATGAGGAGTTATATTGTTGTCTACTCTAAGGTGCATGACAGGTCTGTTCCTTTTGTCTAGACCCACAGCGGTGGACCAACATTCCTTTGCTGGTGAAGATCTTCAAACTCATTGTCAATGAGCTGTCTTCTGTCGTGGAGGCTAACACAAACAGAGCGAATCCAGCAGATTGGAGCCAAGGTATAGGAATATATAAATCCCTTGTGTTATTAATACATTAAAACAATCAGTGAACAGTGTAAGTATAGGATTGTTTGGTTGTTTTGTAGACTCAGGAGGAATGTGGGATGATGTGGCAGAGGAGGAGGATGATGAGGACGAAGATGAAGGACTAGCAGGACAGCTCCTTTCTGATCTCATTGCCTCCAACAAATATGGTATGGTTTCATATAACTAGTACAGAAGTAAATTTGCAGGGTTCAATTCAAATAAGTTTGTCTTTGGCTTTAGTGTGTCTAAGCATTTTATTTGTGGACCCAAATCAACATGTGTATACACAAGAGAACCACATTAGAGTTGGCTTGAAAAAAGAGGGTTTGCGTATCACAGCTGGTTGGTTAAATTGCTTTTGATGACTTCTGATTTGCCAATGAAGGTGTCATGCATTTTTTAACGCTGCTTGTCTTCAGCTAGGGATTGTTGGTAAAATCAAATGACCATTAATAGGCTCTAAGCTGTAATAATTCACAAAACACTAGTATTCACTAGTTAAAGCTTCATTGCAACAAACAGTAAAAATGACTGACATTTCTCCATAGATGATGATTATTATGAGGATGATGATGAAGAAGATCCAGATGCTCTAAAAGATCCCATATATCAAATTGACCTCCAGGTAAGCTGTTTAACCTCTAGTTGTTGGAACTTTATTTTAGCCTATATATATGTATTCAGTACATAGCGTTAGAATAAAAATGTACAAGACACGGCAATGAAATCTGGAATGAAAAGAAAAAAGAGAACATAAAATGTAATAGAATAAAATACATTTACAATTCTGATTTTTATTATGAATGAATCAGTATTGATGTGTTACATGCTGTGCTTCATATACACATTATATTACTGTTTATCTTCCTTCTTTTCTCCACAGGCTTATCTGACAGATTTCCTCACCCAGTTTGCCCAGCAGCCTTGCTATAGCATGTTTTCAAGCCACTTAAATGAAGTAGAGAGAAGTGTCTTGCAGTCCATCGGCATATGACCTGTATCACTTCATGACACCAGCTCCTTGTCCATGTTTCAGTCTTTACCACTCGGTCATCTTTTTTCAAACTTTGAACATGTGAGTGGCCTTGGAGAGCCTTTTGGAAAGCACTTTCCCCACAACCCAGGAAAGGACTAGTCTGATGAGTTTACATGCCTTTCCCAGTTTTATTAGGGGAAGAAATGGACATTGATTTCCTAAGAGAAGACCAAGGGTGAGGAACCCCAGACGGGACAGTGTTGGATATGAAATGTATATCATAGATATCAAAACACTACTGTGCTTTGGTAGATTTGTCTGGTGGGATGACGGGGAGTTGATTGATTCGGTTTTTTGCAGCGGGACTGAATGACAGAAATGGTGTTAAAGCATCAATTGTTGTCTGTACCTTCTTTACTAAATCGTGGGTTACAAAATCTTTCTGTAGAGGAAGGCAAAAGACTTCCGACAGACGAACTTTGAAAAGAAGTTGGAACTGTTGGTGGCCTTATTAAATTGATCCATGTTGTTTGTCATTACATGGTCTTATAAGCATGGCCTTTATGTCTACACTGTGCTGGGTGAGCATGAAAATCCAGTGTTACCATGGTGATTATACATATATAAGTAAGTCTCCATTGGAGTATGACAATAAATTTCAAAATAAAAGGCCTACTAGGGTTTAATTTGTAAATATCAGCAGAGATGGTTTAAGCATTTTTAAAGTTTATACATCAACATCAAAACATGATTGTATTGTAAACACAATTTCATATTTTAATTCCTATTAAATATTTTGCAAAGAATATGCAAAACCAGCCACAATACAATCGCACTATAGACCTCACAAATGTCACAGACTAATGAGTCTTCAGTAAAAGTATAACTTCTACGTAGTTTAACATTTACACGTCAACTTTAGACGAATGTTTGATATGGTTTTTATTTATTTTGCAATATAAGCCTATTTTGTACTGAAATCATTCTTGTGCACTGTGCAGAAGAGCTGAGAGAACGGTCCACTGCCTACCTTTTTGCTTCATTTTAATATACTTCATAATTTATGTCATTTTAATTTATGCAGGATATTTATTATACGAACTAAAAGCCAACGCATATCTCAAAATACATTTCATTCGGTTTATTTTAAATTGGTACTATATTTGTAGTACCAGGAGGCTGCGGGTTTACGCGACCTCCCGGCGCGTCGCGTCACGGGCGATGTGTCATTCTACACGGATCGCATGTTGATCACGAAGCTGCGTAATTCTGTACGAGGCGTGGAAGACCGTATCATTTAAAGTTTTCTTCTCAAACGATGCAGATGTAACCGGTTTTCATTTGATATAACGGATAGTGTTGTGGAAGCAAGATGTCCTTGTACGCTGTGATCGTACCGCTCCTCTGTGTTCTTTTCTCGGCTTGGCAGGGTAAGACGATGCTGCTCTAGTTTCTTCATAGGCCGTGTTTGGGGAAATAATAAACACGTGAACGGAATTAGCTATTAATTTTGCGCTATAATATATCACCAGCAGTAATTGTTTATTTTTAAATATTTGTCTGGTTATAAGGTTTTGTTTGTCGTCAATAAGCATTTGTAGAAAGACCATATTACTCATAAAACATCTGTAGTCTGTTCTCATAATGTATATACATATAGCCTACACATAGCTGCTGTACAGATAACAAGGTTACAAATGTCTGAATATTTCTTTTTTTACATTTAAAAAGATGCAAGGGTGCATTTGTTTCATCTGCATTCTCTGTAGGTGGGTCACACAAATAATAGGCTACTATAATAGTATTGACATTTAAGCTTGTGGGGGCAACCGACCCACATTTGGTAATGTAGATAAAACAACAGGCCTAAACAATGAGGATCCTATGCTGTAGGAATGAACTCATTCATAAATGAGTGTACTTGTACATTAATTGTTTACTTTTATCTGTTTAGTATATTGTAATTTATCGAATGTATGATGACAATAATTAACATTAATAAACATTATTCATATTACTTTATACACATACTTAGTGTTTCAGTCCCTCGATTTTGCAATTCTGCATAAGAAACGTATAAATAAAGGAACCTATAAATTCTCAAATTCTATTCACAGTAGCATTTAATAGCAGTTATTGACAATTGTGCCATTTTTAAGTTACAAGTTACTGTGAGCTTTTTAGCAGGACAGTGAGAGAAAAACATATTTTATCAAAGTTTTCCCCCAGTGTTTGTTTTTAGTATTTTTCTGTGGTTTTGCCACTTTTGTTTAATTGATTGTGATTGTGTGTGTGTGTGTGCGTGTGCGTGTGTAGTCAGTGCAGATGAGGACTGTTTGTGGTATGTGGACAAAAATGGTACCTGGCACAATGGTTTTGACTGCCAACTCATGACGTTCTGCTGCGGGAACTGTCATCATCGCTACTGCTGCCTGGATGGCTTCAAGATGATCACCGAGGCGGCACAGAAACGCTGCATGCTGTTCCATCTCAGGTACACCAACATGACATAAAGATTGTAAGGGAAGTTGAACCAGGATTGTTATCTCAAACAACTGAAACCATCAAAACTTTTAGGGTTACTTTTACGTCTTAGATTATTTAGTATTGCCTAGGCTTTGGTGCAAAATGTCTTGTACTTTAGATTTGTTATTTGAGGAAAAGTCAGATTATTCAATATCTGTCACTATTGGATGACATCAGTGAAGTTTTCTGTCCTCCTCCTCTCAGCCCCTCTACCCTAGCTGGCATTGCTTCATCCATCCTGCTTTTTGTGGCTGCCATAGCCACCATGGTCTGTTGCTTCATGTGTTCCTGTTGTTATCTGTACCAGCGCCGACAGCAACGTGGTAGAACACCTTACGAAGGTAAACTCAACACGAGCAGTTTTCTAGTCACCATCCATTCTGAATTTACTAAATGAGGAAGTACTATTTTTGTATCATTTAAGAACGTAGTACACTGTATTTTTTAAACTCATCTTTTTAAGATTCTTTTTTGCATTGGATTTTTTGAGTTGTACTGACTTCCAAAAGTTGAGATAACTTATATAATTGAGTCAACTCAACAAGGTTGGACAAAACCATTGGATTAACTTACTAAATTAAGTTCAGCTGACTACAATCCCAAAACATTTTTTACAGTGTATATGTATTTGAATGTTTTTTTCCCGTTCTGGTGTTACAAATGCATTGCATTATTAATTAACATACTTATTGAACCACTTTGTCTGAAGAAAAAAGCGTAATGGCTGACTTTTTGCACCCATGATGCATGCATGAACAACGGCCCTTTTCTAAAAGGAAACCAAGCAACAGTCTATAACTAACTTGTGTCTCGATTTCAGCCCAGCACATTCCCATGGCCAGCTATCCTGTTGAGCCCATGTGTGATGCTTATGGTAAACCCATTGGACATTACCCTGCATATCCAATGGTGCCGCAGTATCCCGGTATCCCTCACCAGTATCCCATGATGCCCCAGGGTCCATATCCTCCTGATCCAGGATACAGTCAAGCAGGTAGACGATTTCTGAAGATCACTAAAAAATAAACTGCCAAATATAAGATACTTGCAGATGTGATGTGCAGCAAATCACATTCTGGGGTCAATTTTAAAGGGTAACCGGTTTAATGCGCTTTGCTGTTGTCCGCAATGGTCTGCACCACACTATCAGTAGGTTTCTTTGTGCTGTTTATTTGGTTAAAATAGTTTGTGGAAGCACATAGAAATAGCAGTAATGTGGTTAAACAACATTCTTTTCTTGTAAACTAGTGTTTGTTTTAGAAATAACAGACTGTTCCTTAAGTTGTATTAATGTTCTTTTTTTCAGCTCCTCCACCATACTCCCCTCCCCAGGGCACTGTGAAAGCTAGAGTCTAAGCAGTTTATATTATTTATTTCCTAATTAATTTGGGGAGTAAAGCATGAACTGACCCTGGATGGCCTCGCATCGGAGTGTTTCCTTCCTTGATGTACAGCTTTCATCGCTAACCAATGAGACCTTCTCCCTTGTAGATCCAGCAACTCACAGACTCACAAGACATTAAACAGACTGGGTCGCTTTACTGTATGTGCCATTATGTTTTGTCGAACCCTCCGAAATGGCCAGTAAAAAATGATTTTCGTGCTGAAGATGACCAAAACATACAGAAGGGACAAGAGGTTGACAGATTTGGGGAATTTTTCTCTGATCGACCAAATAAGAGGAGGCTTGTATCATTTGCACTGCGATAGACTTGCTTATGTGTGTCTCCCTGCTCGATCACTTTAAATGTGTTTGTTTGACTGCTATTCCAAACATGTCATGTGCATCATTAGCATTAAATCATGCAGTACACAGTTCACACATTTCATAGCCAGTTAACATGCAGTATGTAAATAAGAGATATGACATTTTTATTTTTCATCGTATCTTCAAAACCAACCAAAACTGCGCGATATGTTCCTTCTGTGCCATTTGCAGGATCAACTGGAATGAGTAATCCTGATCATTCATTTATTTTGCTTATGTTCTTACAGATGTAGCTTTGTAAAATTGATGACACTTTTAAATATTTGCATTATTGTTTAAAATGTTGACATAATTTGTCATATTCATTTTAGGTACATTTGTTTTGATTTTGAAATTATTTCTACTACCTCTTCATATCATATCAGTAATATTAGTTGTGATTGTTTGTTAACTGTTTAAATAACATGTAAGTTATTTAAATTGATGTATAGTTAACTGTGTCGTTTTTGCTACATATATACAGCATATGCTAATGTATGTGTCACTTTCGAATGTGAAGTACAAAGAAACGGATCAGTTAGATGAATTTTTACAATGTGAAAGTCTTTTAAACTTGGAATAAAGGTTAATAATACTAGTGTTTGCATTAATGATCAAGTAAGTGAGGTCTAATGAAAAGACGTGGTCGAGACGTATTGCGTAATTCTCTTTTTACATTAAAACAGCTTTGACTTTGGATGCTGTCTCAGTTATTGCTCTACCTGAAATCAACAGGCACCAACAATAAACAGATATACTTGATAATAAAAAATAGTACACTTAACCAAATTCTTTTTTACACAAGAAAAATGCTCTGTGCTACAAGAAGCCTGATTTCCTTGGTGACAAATAGGAAGTTGCAGTTTGTTTCTTGGATGCTTTTGAGTTTTAGTAAATCATGGCCTTCCCAATTGCCTTTAAAGGACTATGTACCCCCATCTAAATATGGTCATGCGCTCGCGATGGATTTCAAGGAATGTCCAAGCACCACAAACTTGCGCTGATAGTCCATCGCGTCCTGCGCGTTACTCGCCTTGTTTTCTCTACATGCAGCAAAGCTTCAATTTGACTATTTTCTCCTCCTCGCTCTGTTAATTGATGAAAGTAAAAATACAGGATAGAAAATTGGATATCTGCAGCAAGTTCGGTAAGAATCCTTCATTCAACGCAGCTATGTCCAGGAGGAAGGTGAGGGGGCTCACTAAAACCGGGCGACAGGTGAGCGAGGACCCGGACCTCGACAATTTACTGTCAAACCTGTCGCCCGAAGAGATGGAGGAGCTGCAGAAAGAGGTTTCGGTCGTTCCGGATCCAGACCCGAGTGAATTAATCATTGTGGACCAAACGGATGTAAAGGAAACATCGCCAGTTAAGAAGGATTCGCAGTTGGGAAGTAGTTCTGATGATTTTAGAGGCAGTTTTCAGAGGACCCAATCCACAGAGGTATGCAAACATTTTTAAATGAAAATCTGAATATCTGACTTTGAACTATTTGTCTCAGCGTGTCAGTATATTCGTGTGAAAGAAAAGTCAAGAATAAATAACCAATGTTATTTTTGTCAGTTTGTGTGCATTATTTTGTGTGTTATGTCTATTGTAGTTTATAATGTCTATAGTAATTAACGTTTTTTTGATATTTTAATATATATAGCCTACATATTATTTACTTGTAACTTTTACAAGGTGCCTAACCAGTGAGAGGGTGTTGGATTATTTTTTAATCTTTTATTTTTTATAATACACAACGTTTCATGAACAGATTTTTTTCCTTGAGGACAATAGAAAAAACAGAAATGCCACTAAGATTTTAAAACAATGTTAAAGTCTTTTAAAATGTGCTGCTTTAAAATGTTGGAATTGCTTGGTTGGTCGCTCCTTTGCTCACTGCCTTTTAAGGACAAGACTGCCAAGCCTGGAGCTTTCCACTGCAAAACAGTTTGGCTCACAAATCAAACACTCAGCCACTGTGTAAGTTTACATGTTCACTGTGTAACAACCGACTGTTGAATGCATAATGTAAACATTCAGTGCGCATGCACTGCGTGCACCTTTTGTGCAACCGTCTGTATAGTGACATACTGTGAGGCGTACATCATGATGTTGACGTGTAGGCCTCTGTTATTTCTTCCCACCCTCTGCTCCTGAACGAATATCTAGAATTTGTTTTGTATGTGACCCTTCAAAATTTCAGTGCAAAAGACTTCTCCATAACTCCAGCTGATATGTTTCTTTCTCAGGGAGAGCCGAAGAGGGAAAGCCGTAAACAAGAGTATCTCCGTAAAATGGGCCTCAGTCAGGAAAAGAATATATCTAGGTCTGATAGCAGAGATGGAGGTCTTCAAAGACAATCCAGCATCACCAGCCCCTCATCCTTTCCTAAACGTGATGTTAAAATGGAGGACAGGAACAGCAGTGTAGCAGAAAGGACCAAAGATGATAAAACCGTCCCGTCTCCACTATCGAAGAAGGATGAGGAACGTAGAAAAGGCGACGTCAGTGAACAAAACAATGGCACTAAACTTAAGGACAGGAGAGAGATGAGAGAAAGTAGCAGCAGCAAAACTAAAGAATTAATATCCAAGCTCCAAGAGAAAAAGGAGGACAGTAAAGAGAAAAACAGAAAAGATGACATTCGGAAAAGGGAATCTACAGACAGCCGAATGAAAGAGATGATCTCTAGGTTACAGGATAAGGAAATGAAGGAAAAGGAGAAACAGGAAGAGATGAAAAAAAGAGAAGAGATTAAAACAAAAGGACCAACTTCCAAGTTAGAAGAAAAGCAGGTTGTTGAAGACAAGATAAAAGAGGAGGCAAAGGAAAAAGATGAAAAGCAAGAAATAAAAACGAATGGAAGAGAGAAAGTGGCCAATATGTTGGAGGATAAGATACCTACTGAGACTAAAGAGCCTGGAAAGGGTAGAGAAAACATGAAGATGCTGCAAACACATAATGCAAACTCAAGGGATAAAGGAAGAGGGAATGTTCAGGAAATCGCAAACGAAGTTCATGAGTCCCCCAAGGAGAGCAAGGTTGGAAACTGCGTATCAGTATCAGACACGGTTACAAAAAGCAAGACTAAAGAAGAAGAAGAGGAAGATGAGTCAGCAAGTATGTTTGATGAAGATTTAGAGAGAGTTCGCCGTGATGATCCGGGGATGACTGAAGTCAACGTAAACAATTCCGAGGTCATAAAAATCAAAACGCTTATTCAGTTTGCGGAGGCCTTGAAGAACAACACCCACATCAAATCGTTTTCTTTGGCTAACTGCCGCGCCGATGACCACGTGGCTTATGCGATCGCAGATACCTTACGCAATAACAAATGCATCACTAGCATCAATCTGGACTCCAATCTACTAACAAGCAAAGGCATCATGGCGCTGATCTACGCCCTCCAGCACAACTCCACACTCACTGAACTACGCTTTCACAACCAGCGGCACATCTGTGGAGGAAAGTCAGAGATGGAGATGACCAAAATCTTCAAAGAGAACACAACTCTCCTAAAACTGGGCTATCACTTTGAGCTAGCTGGTCCTCGTATGACCATGACCAATATTCTCAGTCGCAATATGGACCGTCAGAGGCAAAAAAGGCTTCAGGAACAAAAACAAGCCCAAGCTCAAGGCACCAGAGACAAGAAGGACTCATTAGAGGTTCCCAAAACTGGCTTTGGTAAAGGTTCCCCCAAAGCATCTCCGAAAGCATCTCCTCTACCATCTCCCATACCATCACCTGCTCCATCACCTAAGCTGATGCATAAGAAAGGTGGCAGCGGACCTGGTGGTGGACCACCTCCTCCACCACCCCCGGGAGGCCCACCACCACCTCCGCCTCCAATGCTGGATGGAGATTTTTTGAAGAACTCCCTAACACCGGTTTCGAAGAGGAAGCTTGAGGATAAGACAAGTGGAAGAGGTGGAGCTCAAAACTCAAGGGACCAACTTCTAGCTTCCATTAGGGGCAGCAATATGAAACAGCTCAAAAAGGTAAGAAATATTTATTAAAACACGTGTCCTATAGCTTTCCGAAGAAATCAACAACTAAAAATTGTGTGTTTGTATAAATGATATCATGTGTGTTTGAATATAGACGGTTTCATCGGACGCATGCGCTGACCTGAGGTCTGTGTTTAGTTATAATAAAACAATTAATTCTATATTTCATTTATACTAATATTTTATTGTACATTTATTGTATTCAATTAAATCAACAGAAGTTTGGGACACATAACGTTTGTTTATATTGTTGCCGCTAAAACCGTCTACAGTAGTAGCTAAAAGTAATGTCTGAGGGGGTATATTTGTTAGAATATTTGCGTTAAATGCTCACTAAGTTGTGATTAAACCAACAAATAAGGTAAAAACACTACAATTTTAATGTATTTATTGTACAACATTATTTAGCAAATATGTTTTTACACATTTACAAAAAAGTTTTATTCCAAATATTCACAAAACGCACAGGAAAACAAAAAACGCATAGTGTATAAAGTAAACATTGACTACAGTTTTATCTATCATTAATGTTTGCTGATCGTATTGTGTAGTAATATTTTGTAACCAGAATTTTGTACAAGAATTTAATTTAAGGTTCAGTTTATACCCCAAGTTCAACAATGTAACATGAATACAACGTTTTTAATACATTTGAATAAAAAGCCAAGACATCGACAGGACATTTTTTTAACTGGTACTGTATTATTCTATGTAAATGTTTATTGGCATGCTTCATGTATTTTACAGGTTACAATACCAAAGCTTTTGCAATAAATGGATAAAAATGTCACAAAAAAAACGTCAGGAATGAAAGAACAGACATCTCACAGACCTTGAGAAGATCAACACTCAGAATCTTCCCTACAGAGTCTTATTCTGCCCTATGGTATGGAAGACAGGCAAGGATTTGTATATGGTAATACTCCATTGAATGCACAGCTTCTGCCCAGGAGTCTATGTATAAAATACACTGGACTGTAGAAAAGAATAAAGCACGGTGCGGTCACGGGTGCTCAGAGGATGAAGCGATACAGAATGCAGAATTAATGCCTTGCTTGTCATTTGCACTAAATGAATCATTTCAATGATAGATGAATGTGTGCGTGTGGTACAGCATGTGTGTAGATGTGAGCTTTCCTGTAGCTCAGTGGTTAAAGCATGGTGTTAGCAACGTCAAGGTCGTGGGTTTGATCCCAGGGATTGCACATACTCAGAAACAAGTGTGTAGTATAATGCAATGTAAGTCACTTTGGATCAAAGCGTCTGCCAAATGCGTAAATGTAAATGGATGTTTAGAGATGCTTGTGTGGTTTCTTGAGAGATCTTACAGCTGACTGTATTGCTCAATGAAAGAAAAAATCTGCATTTTGTGCATTTTTCACTGATCATAGCATTAAAGAGGAATCCTAAAACTCACAACATACATAAATGAAGTTGTTTCTATGGAAATACAGAGTCTATGATTTATATTTAAAATGGGGGTGCTTGAGTGAAATGTTAGCACAAGGAGAACGGGGTTGATGATGCAGGGATGGGAAATCAGATCTATTTGAATGTAATTGCATAAACATTTTAAACAAATATTTATTTGGGTTTCCTTTGAAGCCATACAGTCTAATTTTTTACCATCTGAATCTCTGCACATTTGTTTATTGTACCTCACATGCTTCAATTCAATGTTTTTTTTTTGCTTATAAAATGTATGTACAAAAATGATCTCAGTCTTCTGATGACCACAGCTATGGAAGATATTAACAGAACGCTCTACTCTACATAAGTATCACGATATGTGTGAGTAACACTCTTTTAACATCAGGTTTCGGCTGGAAAAGTGGACAATTATGAAATAATTCCTTTTGTGTGTTTTAATGAATCTGTCTGATAAAGAATATCTCAACAAAACCCCTTTTCTCTCAGGTCATTGAAACCTTCAGGCCTCTCTTCTTCGAGACCAAAAGATCAAATAATCATCATGTAACCTGACAGGCATTATATTTATTTTCTCATTTCTATGAGGACATTGCCATTAAAGTTTTATAGGTGTTTGAATAATAAACAGCTGATCTATTTAAGATAGAATGAACGATTGATGACTAGTGACTAGATCTTCACATGATGAAATCTATCTTACAAACAAATCCTAATAAAGGCCTGAGGCATGCTTCCAGCGTAAGAGTTCATTGGCCAGAGAAAAACCAGTGATCTAATGCATTATCTGATGTAATTCTCTACTCATTAGCTCAATTGGACACTGGAATAAAAGAAAACACATAGATGCTATGTAGGGTGGTTGAAAGAGAAATCTTGGAGATCAAAATACACTTCATCTTGGAGATCCCTTGCAATGTAACACCGTTGTTTACGTAATGATTATTAGCAGTTACAGTCATCAAAAGTATTTTATTGTAGATTTGTGCTCCTCTGTGAAGCGGCAGATGGTAAGACAAATGCACCATGTGGCATCAGTGTCAGTTTCTCAAAGGTATGTTGTTTATATTTTTAAGGCCCTTTTAAAATGGACTCAGTCTGTTGATTGTAACCACAGCAAGCTAGTTTATATTTTGATTGACCCTTGACTAACCCTCAGTACTCATGAAATGTCTATATTTGGTCATTTTTCAATACAGACTCAGTCTGCATCTCATTCCTTTCGTCTTCCTAATAGTAGGACCATAGCCAACAGCCTGTCTGACTATAAGAGTAATAACTGTAGGAGACATAAGAGGAAAAGAGGCATTCTTGTGTTTTAATGTGTCTTTTGGAGATCTGAGATATATAGGCTAAATAGGCTATGTACGTTTTTTTTAAATCAGAGTTTTCGAGATAAGGAGAATCTCTGGGTGAGGTACAATTGAGAATCTCAATAGAAAATAAAAGTCCAGTTGTATCTTATTCTGAACATCACACACATGTGGATGTAAGTTGGTAGACCTGTTCATTTGTCAAATTCATGCATTAACCAAATACCGCCACTAGAGGGGCTTTTATACGACGAGAGAGAGAAAATAACCAAAAGAATACGCGAAGAAAACAGATGCCGCAACAGCACGTGTGTGATTACGTCAGCAGGAACAGGAAAAGAACAAAATGGAGGAGTATGCGAGAGAGCCGTGGTAAGCCGACTGCTTCAAATTAAAACTGTTTTTTTTTTTTTACATTTAGCAGAACGAGTGCAATATCTCTTGATTTGTTTAATCTCAATTTTGTTGGCACACTGTTTGACGTTGTGAAATTGGTCCGATGTTTGCTTGTTAAATAACTCGTATGTCCTTCAGTACAGGCTTCATGCTGTCAGTCAGGCACATGACCTTGCTCTGTCGGCATTTGTTATCAGTTGATTTTGTTGTGTGCTGTGAGTTTATTAGTCATCTTTTATACCCAGTGTATGAAAAAGATATATTACAAATGTATACGTTTTTTTTTTAAACCTGGGACTAGATAACGTTACGTTTGTAGTACTTTAGTCAGGTAAGTTAACTTACTAGCAATAACACGTTAACGCATAAACACTCGTAGTATGTTACACATTTATATAAAATTGCTTATCTCGTTTATCTATGTTTTTTGTGTCTCGCAAAATTAAAATGCGTATGTTTGATTAAAATGCTAAATATAATTTGATTCGATTAAAACGTAATCATTCAGTCTCATGGTATTACCACGGTTTGATATCATTACGGTTTCATCCACAGTGCTTTTTGTTTACAACAGTTCAATAGTATTATTACTGAGAGTTTAGTATTGATTGTCCTTATCATCGTGACCTGTACTGTTTCTCAGCCCCTGGAGGATAGTGGACGACTGTGGTGGTGCCTTCACTATGGGGGTCATTGGTGGAGGGGTCTTTCAGGCAGTTAAAGGCTTCAGAAACTCTCCTGCAGTAAGTGATTCTCTTAGTCGCTGAATACATTTATAATTAAATTTATTTATAACAAAAGTATAATTAAATGGGTTTAATCTCTTCAGGGCATGAATCACAGACTGAGAGGTAGTTTGACTGCTATAAGGACCAGGGCACCACAGCTAGGAGGTAAAGTTGGTCACATGCTTGCCAAAATAATGTATAGGTAGTTAGTCATTGACATTATACATAAATGAAGACAAAGGCATTACATAAGTTCGTGCCTGAGCATTTTGTCACTGTTGAATTAAAACTTGGTTGCTCAATTTTTCTTTTTTTTCATTACTGGTAGCCACCCTTTATGTTTGTCTGTGGGTTTTGCAAATATTTAACTAATAAAACTATTAAAAAGAGCTTGTCAACTTTGACAACACAGTGTTGAATTATTTAAAGATATGTTTCCTTCCTGTCAATTTTGGAGATAAAAGCTTTTAGTCCGACAGTGACGATATCTTATAATACATTCGGTACCATTGTTTTGTCTTAAGATGCACACCAGTAATGTTTTTATAAAGGCACGTTTATAAAGGCCCACTCCTGGTTTAATCTGGAAAACTGCCTCATTTTGTTAAAAGTAACAAGTTTTAAGATATACAATTGTTGTATTTGCTAACAGAAAGTTCTTTTATATATTATGATGTTAAATATCAGCTCTGCTCTTTAAATATAGATATATAAACTATAATGGTCATGCTTTAGACTGCTTCTGTTTTATCCATGAACGCAAATAAGCATTTGCATAACATTTGAACGCTTTCTGCATGGCTAGGGAGCTTTGCTGTTTGGGGTGGACTCTTCTCTATGATCGACTGTGGGCTGGTGAAGATGAGGGGGAAAGAAGACCCCTGGAACTCAATCACAAGTGGAGCGATGACGGGAGCCATTTTAGCAGCAAGAAGTAAGTCAAATGCCAAAGATGGCTAGTCGGATTTGGGTTTATGTTGTGTTTATGGTTATTATTAATTTCTGGGGTGTTACAGATGGGCCCGTGGCTATGGTTGGCTCTGCAGCAATGGGAGGTATACTGCTTGCTTTAATAGAAGGTGCAGGAATTCTGCTCACGAGGTTTGCCTCATCACAATTCCCAACTGGTAAGTGTGCCAAGTTAAAATGAATAACAGTGCATAATTTAATATGTCAATAAAATGGCTAAACTAATAATCTTTTTTTTACAGGTCCACAGTTTGCCGATGAACCTGCTCCAATGCCTACTTCTTCATTTGGGGACTATAGACAGTACCAATGAGAAGCCTTTGAAACCTAAAGCCTTTTCTTATTCCATGAACTCATCTGAGACACTGAAGTTAAAAACGAGGACCTTTGTGACTCATTCATCACAACAGCATTGCCGAATGCCACCAACCACGAATGACTGTGATGAGAAAATATGAAAGGCAAACACTATAGTTGCTGTTTTTGTGTTTGTATGCCTTGTGTTATTCTCAGCCTTGTCATTGACAGACTCATGTTTTTGATCCACATATTCCCAGATAGCTTTTGCACGATTGACTGTTGACATTATGGTGATGCTGGTACAGGTGGTATTTTATCGATTGCCTGAGCAGTAGATATACTGTCTAGGTCATGCGAGGTTGTTTGTGTTGAGTCCCTACCAATTGGCTGTATAAAGTGTGTTTGTGTGTGTGTATGCATTGATTCCATTGTGTGTGTGCACTG
Source organism: Oreonectes daqikongensis (assembly GCA_026939265.1). Lineage (NCBI taxonomy): Eukaryota > Metazoa > Chordata > Actinopteri > Cypriniformes > Nemacheilidae > Oreonectes > Oreonectes daqikongensis. The sequence goes on along the minus strand of JAOTQM010000030.1, from coordinate 3,841,256 downwards.
AATGAGAGTTTATTACATGCCTGTGTACTAATTGATGCCTGTGTACTAATTGTTTGCCCTAATGTAAACATTCTCATAGGCTTTAACAAGATCTTCTATACATAGCTGAATTTTGAATTGATTGCTCCTCGCCAAACCTTCACATGCAGAGTATAATCCATCAAAGTTTACTTTTTGATGTAGCTATTTATTTTGTAAAAGTACAACTCGGTTTCAATATGTTATGTTGGATTGTACTTGAAATAGTAAAAAAATACAGTAAAAAAATGTCAGCCAAGGATGCATCAGAAAAAAAGTGAATGGACAGAATCAAGCTCCTTATCTGGTGGCTGTATGAGCCAAGCGAAGCTGAGAAACATAAATAAAATAGTTGTTACTACTGTGCAGACATTTTTTTGTAGTGCAAAAATGTTAACTTTACTTTTACTTGGCAAAGAATATGGACAGTAAGTTTAATGTATAACTAATTTATATTTCAAACAGTAAGTAAATACATTTAATTGACTTTAATAAATACAGTTTTAGTATTACTATGTAACAAAGGTAATGCAATAAAATGTAACCAATATTGTCCACTAGAGGGAGGTACAGTATAAACACACTAAAGGACAACTGGAACAAAATTTCAGTGCCAGATGTCAAATTTTAGCTTAATGTAGATTAACTTTTTTGATGCTTTAAAATAAAAACTTTTAATTTACAGGTTGATTTCAATCATGTTAATTATGTCAACTAGTAATAATATTGAACAGAAAAAAAGCTTAGGATTCCTTAAATAACCCAGATATCTTTCTAAGCATTCTTGTCCTGTTGTCCAGTACAAAGTCTCAAGATACCTTTACTTGACCAGGGAAATTATAAAAGAAAAGTGCTGTTTTATAAAAGAACATATAAGAATTAAGTAAGTATGCTTAAAACAAGCAAAAAATCTAGTAGGGTAATGAAAACAAACTTGAAGATTCACATTTTCTTAAGTATTTAGGTTTATCTTACCTCATTGGCTTGTTTTAAGCATAAATTAAATTTAATGTTATTTCATAAAATAAGCTTAAATATCTTAACTCACTTTCCTCATTAAGTAAGTGTATCTTAATTTAAGAATTTTTTGATATTTTTACTGGAAAACAAGATGAAAATGCTTTGTGAGAAAATATTTTGCAGTGTTGATTTCTGAAAACTGTGAGTAGATATTAAAGAAAAGGTAAATTGCCTAGTCTTTGTGGAGAAAGTGTGGATATAATTTTCAAATGTGTTGAAATGTTTAAGAGTTTGTTGAATTCTCACATTGCCTCAGTATCTTTCATTCTCATATGATGACAGATATTCTTTTACTGCTTGTTTTTACAATGCACTTTCAGACTTATAGTATGGATTTATATTCTAATCGTCTTCTTCAAAGTCATCTGCTGTTTTTATTGGTTTAATTTTGTTCTTCAAAGTCCATACTATTACCTCTAGTGATTTCTCTTTCCAAACCAGTCATTGTCTTTGACCCTTTGACTCTGCAGTCAAAGATTCAAGTGGTTTGGCTTGACTTTTATTTGAACTCCAATCTTTCTCATTCAGTGACAGCATGTCTCCTATAAAAGGCTCTGGGTCTTTAGCCTTTATTGCTTCGTCCTGCTTGCAACTTTGTTTGTAGACGCTGGGAAGAAGGTCAAATCCTGGTGCAAACAACTCATTAATAATTTAAGACGGCCAACACGACTGGTTGCTAATCTGCACGGGTCCAAAAAAGCCCAGAGATTTATAATTCAAGACACTGTGGGAGCGAAGAGTTCTCGATTGTTTACAAGAGCATTGAACAGGCACTCAAGATCTCTGTTAAAAGACTCCTACACTTATGTTGCTTGAGTTGTGGTGTGTGTGAATGTGAGAAATGAGGTATATAAGGTCTAGATGCCAATGCTACAATCCAATCCTTGTCTGAAAAGCAAGGACCCTAGATGATGTGTAGTGTCTGCCTGTATGTTTCCTAGATTAAGTTTATATGCCTTGTAAACACAGTTGGACACTGTTTAGTATGTAAGATGAGCATCACATAGAAGTAACAGGCTATCAAAGAGATTCCTAATTAGATGCCACTGTAAACATGCATTTTTCCCATCAGAGACCCGGAGGCCCTTTGCTTTTTTGTCTGGCATATGCAGCTCCGGGAGGCTTTACCACCAGATGCATTCTAACTACAACTTGTTATTTCTTTCCCTGCATGGTGTCTATGTTTTAAACTCACAAAATTCTGATGATGTATATTTAGTGAATTATGTTGCATTATGACAATCAGGAATTATATAGACATGCCTAATTGTTCTTAAGTGATAAATAGTCCACATTAATCAAAGATAATCTGTCATAAATTAGAAGTAAATTGTCTTGCAGGAAGCTCTAATATTCAGGAAAGTCTGCTAATAGTGAATCTTTTGCATATCTGTACTGACTCAGCAATGCATCTTTTCCAGCAGCGGAATAGTTTTTATCACTGTCTCGGTCTGTCCTTCACATTTTCACAGATGTTGCATGTTCATGAATGAAATAATATAATCATGGTGTGAGACTTGCAGGCAATTGCATGGAATAATCAGCAGTTCATAAACGTGATATTAACTATTTATGTCTACAATCTGAGTCTGTCAAGTGAATCGTGGCTTGTGGAACAATAAGACAGAATGTAAGTAGATGTGACAGTATGATGTACAATAGACATTATCACTGTTGGTGTTTATTGGAATGCTGTGTATTTAATGGGGTATGCGGCAGATTCGTCTTGTATGGGACTTTTGCAAGAAAGTGTGGGCTTATGTGGTTATGCATGCATATGCATGAGTTGTGTCTAAGGGTAAATTAGGTAAATTGCCTTTCTAAGTTTAAATGAGAGTCACTTATGGTCATTGCTAATCCATAGGAGACTATAAAAAATGTCATGCCTAATCCTAATAGTTATAGCTTTGCAATGCCATATTAGAAACACATAGTATGGGATAAATCCACTTGCTACTCAAACCTCTGTGTTTTCCCTAAACATTTAAGGCACCACCATTCAGTTCTGTTGTAACGGGCAGATCTTTCCCTAAGGTAGTCATGGTGACCACAAGGGCATCAACTGATGGATAGAGACGCTCTTTCAGCCATCTGAAATAAAAGCAAGGCAGTTTTAAAGAGGCAACGCGGGGTGATGGAGGAGGGATTCAGACCTGAACAAAAATAAAATGGCCATAGAGAATGGAGTGCTTTCAAAGATAGAGAGCGGTCGGTCTAATTTGCACAAAGTCCTCTCCCTCTCAGAGCCGAGCTGACAGCAGACGTTTTTATCAGTAAGGAACACGCTGCATGGAGAGAAACACATTCATTTCAATGCCGAGTCCTTGCCATTGACAATGCCCAGCAGGATGAACATAGTCGTCTTTTTGGAAAATCGGAGAAAACATTATTCATCCTTATTTATTTGTCGAGTGAACAACGGCTTTGAGATGAAGGCCAGTGGATGCTCAAAATGCAGGCGAAAGTGTTTTTTCCAATGGCTTTGATTGAAAAGATTTTCACAGTTAGTAGTAGGCTATACCAGTCAAAACATGGACACATATATTCTTTAATATAAAATTTAAGAACAATAGTAAAATTGTCAAGACTTTGAAACTACAGAAAATCACAGTATGTAGGCCTACCGCAACATTTTATCTGGAAAAAAATCGGACGCACGTGCCTGGCCCGAAATTAACTTCCGGTATTTGATAGTTGATAGGTCTGGCTAGTGGCTAATAATATAACTCTTTATATTTTATTTAATTCATATTAATATTTTATAGAATAATCATTGTATTAAAAATTATTTGTTAAATGGTTTGTGTAACTGTCATAAGTTACGTCAAACTTAATTTCTTCTACTGGTTAATAATACTGGCTAGACATTTACCTACTTTTTACCTGTTAGCTAATGCAATTTATAATGTAAATAATCTGCAGGGACTATTTACATTATAAATAATCTTTCCAATTTACATTTAGCGGATGTGTAGAGGAAGTTAAGTGTGGGTCACAAAAGCGCTCTATGCGCAGTAGCGTTTGTTTATATTGTTGCTTCACAGGCAAAGGGCTTTAAAGAAAAATTGCAAGTCCAAACTTTTGACTGGTAGTGTATTTTTCCAACAAATTAAACAGAAAAAAATGACTTTTCACTCGGTGGAGGCTTTACTTTTGATGAAGAACTGTATAGCCTACTACAAAATGTGTCCTCAGAAGGAATTATGTTAGTGACACCTGCTCACCTCTCCATTTCTATCCTGAGGAACCGAATTCAGTAGGCACTGATCTGAATCCCGCCATCTTATTCCTCCTGAGAGAACAAGCATTAATAAATCATGTTTTCCATTCAGCGGTAAGCGTGTGTAGCCTATCTCCTCTTTAGAAAAACATGTCCGTCTCACGGGTTGGTCCAGCTGTCTCTCTGTTTCCTTTAAACGTTTTTCTGAACCATAACAAATCTATTTTATTTCTCTAGAACACGTTGAGTGAACACAAATGAAATGTAATTTATTGCAAATGCTAAATGAGTTTGTGCATTTCATCATTTACTTTGACTTGAATATAATTCAGTCTGTTTGACGTCAGCAAAACAGACTCAAAACTTTTGAAGTTTAACTGCAACGTTTATAGTCGACAATATTAACGCTGCCTACAGCCTCTGAGATATACAGTGTGCGTCTGAGGGGGTGGATGAATGATTATATGTCCTCCGATCATTTGTGCTTCCGTGCAAATAAATAACCTGCAAACGCAAATAAACAGAGGCATCCATCATGAGCGCGTCCCGGAGACATTGACTGATTTCCGTGCGGGAATCCTGAGGGTGCGGATACGTGACACTGGCACTTTTATTGTGAGAGATGATGGCTGCCAATAAACCAATATACGCCTGGCTGACATTATTACAGAGATGTGCAGAGACGCCTGGCTGGGCGAGCAGGTGAGTGTGTGGCTTTTATCAGTTTTTTGATCATTTTACACAAAACTGTGATCTCGTGGATCCAGTGTTAAAAGTTTAGCAAGCAATACAATCTTCTGTCATAATAATAACACAAGGTTTGCTCTACCTGTTTTAATTCAAAGTATTTATTTCAGTTCATCTGCATGCATCTGACCGGTCCGCTCTTCTTTTTTCTGTTGTTTTGTTATTTCTTAAACCACTCATTCAGCTTTGCCGTTTATCCCTGCCCCTGTTAACAGCCTTCTGCTCTGCTTCTGATAGTTGCCAACCCAATAAATACCGTCTCTGTACGCTGCGATCCAGTTCCCTGCCCTCCTGCTCCAAGATTGATCCCTTATCCCCACCCCTTCTTTTCTCTCCTCTCCGGCAGGATCGCAGCTTTAGAAGCCATGTGAATGGGTGAAGCACTGAGGCTCCGACAGATGGCTAGAGCTGCCCTGATTCAGTCACACTGCCGCCATATGAATACCTGCTCGGAGAGACTCCCAGAAAGACTGGGATAAACAGCGCAAAAAGAGAGAGTGATAGAGTTTCACCCGTTTGTGGGAGAATGAGGCGAACGGGAACGTGTTAATATGCATGAGGGAAAGAGTAACTGTGTGATGGAAACAGAAAGAGTGTGTTTGGCGAGTGGGAGTGGACCGAATTGAATTGTAGATTAAGGGACTTCTTTCCATACCCGCCCTCTTTTATTTATCTGCTACTGAACCACGCCTCCTTCTTTTAACCTCTCAGTGTGTCTATATCAGGGGACCAGCTATGAGAGCCCACTCACACGGCTGGCGGAGGGGGAGCCCAGTCAGAGGTAGTCTGGCGTGGACCGAACAGGTGACGGAACATCACACTCGACTCCTGTAGTTGCTTTGTTTCTTGGGAAGGATTTTTGTGTCACTTCAGAGGAGGTGGGCATCAGAGAGGTACGTGCCTTTGTCCATCATCACTGCTTGGTATCATCACCTCTTTGAAATTCATTGTCAGTGTGCTGTTAAAGGCATGCACAGGTATATTTCTCCATTGTTGAAGTGGAGATTTTTTTCTCTCTCCGGAATGTAAGGTGTACAATTCTAGCAATCTCAAATTATATATATCCTGCATTTTAAGAATCACTTTATTGATGAACTGGTGTATTGACATTTTGTAGTAAATTGGTGCACTATACAAATAAAGATTTTAGTAAGTTGACTCAAAAAATGAAAATTCTTTCACTGTTCACAGAAAAACTGAGCATGTCAGTTTTTTATATTTTATTTATCTAATTTTTTTATTAATATGTTCTTTTGTGAGAGTGAAATCTATATGGGTTACAAAATGAGTAAATGTTGACAAAATGTTCACTATTCCTCTGAGTACTCCCTTACCTTCTGAAATATACAGACGACTTTAGTAGGTGTAAAAGAAAGCCAGATTAATTCATTCATTTCCACATGTCTGACTGCGTTTGCCACATTTACAAAGTTCCTAACAACACCCATAAAAATGAAAGATTGAATGAAAGAGCCAATAAGATCTGTAATTTCTCAATTGTTACTCCTAGACCTTAACTTTGATTGAGAGCAAATGGAAACTTTTGGTAAAGTCTCCATAATCTTGCATATTTTTCCTTAAAAAAAAGACCCATAAATCTCACAGTTTCAGAAGTGCTTTTAGGAAATTAACTTAGATTTGTCAAATCTGCATTTAAAAGTCAATATTATTGAAGATTTTAATATGAACCCCAAATCAAAATGTTTTACAATGAACAATTGTCTCATTTCTTTCTGTTTCTCCTAAGCGATTTTAAGGGAGAGACTAACTTTTCACTTAAATGAAACACAACTGAGAACTCCATAATCTCGGTCTATAAGAGAGCAAACATCTTTGTGTTTTATATCCCTCATACTTGTGTCCATGTTGCATGATTCAACTCATTCGTATGAGGTCTGTGTCTGAGCTGTGCGAGATTTTGGACCATTTAGGGGCTTTACCAAAAGTATCTTGTGTCATCACCAGCGTAAAAGGCTGCATGACTCATTCTGCAATGTTTTAGAGAATGACTCTCTTAGTCGAGCAGATTTCTGAGAGCTAGAGATCCACAGGGTTAAATATTCATCAGTGAACATGCTCTTGTATTTGCTGTGAGGCTATGAGGTAATGTCAGGGGTGATGGAGGCTCAGAGATCAATCATTTATTATTTAATGTTCACTGGCTCCATTCAGCCCCACATCAACTGGCCTATTTTCTGCTTCTGTCTAAACCTGAGTCGTGGACCGGGTCTTACAACATGTAATACATGCAAAGGCAAATTAATATCTTGCTGCTTTGTGTCGTAAGACAGAAGCTGTGTGAGTTTAGTATGGATGTACTTATTCACACACTCAATACATTGTCTCTCTTTTATTGGATACTTTAAAGTAGTTCAACAGTAACTTTTGAGCTGAATGAATCTGCTCATTTGGGATCTTCTGACAGCAATAAAAAAGTAGTTTGATCTCAATTTCTTAATTCCTGAGTGGGAGCTATTTAGGGTTCATTTGGATACGTACGACTGGGATTCAGTAGTGTTCTCATATCTTTACCCAATTTAAAGGCTATGCGTCACAAATTATTGTACTATGTGGGTGTTTACTTGCGTATGAGACCAAATAGTGGATTTATGAGCGTTACAGGTTTGTTATTGAATGAACCACAGATGAAGATTGACAGGTCGAGAAACTGAGCACTAACCTTAGACTGTGACTAACCTTTATCATCCATTCACAGCAGAGGTGAGGGTTAAGTCTCACACATTCTCATCCACCTTAATTTCTTATCTTTTAGCATCACAACACCCCTCCCAACAATGATTACATTAAATAGTCTGGACACTAGTCAAGTCCTAGCTCGCTCATGACACAGACACAGGATCTTGTTTTCATGAGATGCTGAGAGCAAAACATGACATGAATCTAAAATATCATTTGAGTCCATGTCGATGTTCTTAAATGTTAATAGCTGACTGGAAATCTTTGATGAGTGATTTGAAGAACAGCTCCTCTGGTGTTGCCCTCTGAGGCAGAAAGCGATGTGAATGCATTATAACTAAGCAGTGCCAACATACCGCAGGTGCCCAGCTGAGATCTGTAATTACATCAGGCAGAGTTCATGGAGAACATCAATCTTTGATCAAAAACGGAATTTGCAATCAAAATGTTTTAAGCTGTTTGACTTCAAGATCAGATTAATTTTAAAGGTAGGCCTACTATAGTTTGTCAGAGCTCTGGCTCGGTGGTCAGTGCTCCAGACATATATGAGCTGTTGGCTCATGGTGACCTGGGTTCGAGTCCGACCCCGTCTCTTACTCTCATGCTTCTGTCTTTTCTCAACTGTCCTGTATATATAAATAAAAGCCCCAAAAAAACACAAATTTTGACTTTCAATCTAATGTATTTTGTTACAAAGTTTGTTTCATGTGTCTAAATATATATTACCGCAATCTGATTGGAATATATTAGTGGCTCATTCGTGTGAATTTGTATGATCTCATTTGTTAGGTTTAAGGGGGACCGTTGCTTTGCCACCTCGTAAAATGCATTTATTTGAGCGAAATTAGCCTTTGCGTCTTTAATTTTTTAGTTTGGGGTGGAGTAAGGGGTCGCTTATAGCCACCTCATCTTTATATTGAAGATCGTGTTGACTGACACAATAAAAGGGGGGAATTCGTGTCCATGAACCCAAAATAATAGATTCTAAAATGTGTGATTATGTCATGAACTGCCGTGAGACTGGGTTGTGTGCTTGGAGTGTAAACATGCTCAGGTTTTGGAATAAATGGAGGTTTGGCAAATACATCGCAAAAAAAATGGAGATCCTAGGAAATTGACTGCTGTAGTCAAAAGCAAGAGAGGATCAACAAAATATATTTTTTTAATTTTAATGTAGTTTTTCTATCAATATTCTCTGATACACTTTAGTTTATAATTTTTTCAAAGTTGCATTTTTCCATTTTTTTACCATACACCACATATTTGGATGGATTAATTTAACCTGAGGGGCCAATGAAAACAAATATCATATTTGCCCTCCAGACAACACTTTTGGCCACTACTGCATGTATGTATAGTGTGTTTCTTGCAGATGTCTTTTCTCCTGTTATGACACATTGTTCATATACTGTATATGTAAGCATATTTCTTTTGTTCATTTTTAAAATAGAATTTCTTCGCTATTCTTTCCAGTCTCCTCAACAGCACCCTCAGGCTTTTCCCACCAGAATGTTATATGGTCTCTCTCTGACTTCGGCTCACATCCACCAATTACCCTCTCTCGCTCTCTCTCTCTCTATATCTATCCCGTTCCCTCAGGAGCTCAGCAGGCTTTGTGGCTGCTTATTAACTTTTATGGAATTATAGATTTCCAAAATTGGATTTTCTCAACTCGCTGAAGAAAACAGATTAGCTGGCTACCCTTACATGCACTAGATTTTTAGTGGCTTGAAACTTAACTTATATGTTTTAATGCAGACCATTAGTTTGGATGACAGGTGTATCTGTCTCTTACCAAGAGTTTCTTTTTCCCCTTTGGCAGAATTGGTTTACATTAACATCTGTTCATTTGGCTATTTGATATACACTTTGAGACTTTGAGAACTTTTTTAAATGTGCATGTACTTAAGAACAACAATAGATTATAAGAATAAAATGACAATCATTCTCTCAGCTTTATGTCATTCCAAACTCCTATGACTTTCCTTTTCCGTATTTTCCGGACCAATTTTTACTGTAAAATCTATAGCAAACTATATATGCAGTTATTTGCTGACACTATCTCTTGGGTGTTTTGATAAACATTACAACATGAAGTGAGGTAATGTAATACTATTGTATTGAACCACCCCAACCAGATATTTATTAAGTTACCTTCTTTTGTGTTCCAAAGAAGCAAGAAATTCATACAGGTTTGACATGAGATTTTTATGGGATAACTGATCCTTAAACAACCAACAGTTATCTTAATGATAAGAAATCACACAGGGGCACACAGCAAGATTTTAATTGGCTGAATATAAGAGGCCTGTGGAATCAATCGAAATAGATCTGTACCAGACAGAATAAAACTTATGGCCCGAGGGTCAGTCTGTACCAGATCTGAGAGCACAGACAACTTTTCTCTTTAACACATTTAGGATGCATAAGTTATATACATCTAAACTGGTACTTGAATGACTGTTAAGTTAGGAAATGCGGAAACTTCGCTGAGTTCTGTAAACTGTCAAATTTATTGGGTATATACAATATATGAGCAGAACATTTCTTCTGTTGTGTTGGATTGGTTTTATTATGATATCATCACAAGAGCAGATGTTATGTGTGGCTCTGTGGTGGTGATGACTGCATGTGTCAGCTGTTCAATCACAATAAATTGAATCTGGAGAGAAAGATTTAGGGCTCACATTTGAGGGAGGAGATATTAGAAAACAGATTCCTAAGAATAAGACCATATGCCATGTCAGACATTTTCCAAGTCACAGCATGTCCTGTACTCGGATGGTAAGTAGTTTATGAAAGTTCAATTGTCAGGCCAGTGATTAGGGAATTAAACATCTGATGCAAGGCTGAAAGGGCTAGATTACCCCAAAAACTTTGCATCAAAGTTTGGCATCATTTACTCATCCTCATGTCATTCCAAACCTGTATGAGTGTCTTTCTTCTGCAGAACACAAAAGAAGATATTTTGAACAATGTTGGTAACCAAACAACATTTCTCCCCATTGAACCACTGAAATATCTCTCAAAATATATTTTTTTGCGTTCCACAAGAAAGAGTCATATACAAGTTTTAGCCACATAAGAATGAATAAATAATAACAAAATGTAGATTTTTTTGGTGAACATTTATCTATTGCTCTGTTACATTTCACATTTTTCAGTTTAATTACATTATTGGTTTACATTCAGAATGTAGAAGAAAACTTCAATGTCTCCTCAATAGGTATTTGGACTGTAATTGGTTGTGGGTGGCAGCATGGTTAAGTCTGATGTGCTGGATTTTGCACTGCTACGGAACAGAAATAGAACAAGGTCTATTAGTTTTATATGGCTGTGCATCCTGCTGTGACTTGAACAAATAGCCCATTACACTGTTAGCTGTGCAGTAAACAATACACAGTGCTCATAAGAAGCAACTCTAAAGACCATCTCTGCCCATCAAATCATTATGAGTCCTTATTTATATGAAATAGCGAAGAGTCAGTAATAGCAACCAGATCAAGGTCAGAAGTACAGATGCTGTGATCTTGTGTAAATTTGTGACCCTGCCTGTGAAGCCCAGATGTTTTGTACATAGAATAATCCAACATAATGTAGAAATATAACCTAGATAACTTAAAAATGGACAGATTAAAATATTAAAATCATAGTAAAATTACCACATATAAATAAGGTATGGTGCATGGGACTTTATAAAACATGGCCATCTAAACCAGTGGAGTCACTTCTGTAATGTAATTACATTAATGTCAGTGATGTTGATCTTGACGTGAAACATTGATGGATCACACCTTAGAGATTCAGCTTAATGTTAATGAATTCTGTGAATGGACAGATCTGTCCATCAGGATTAAACAGTGTTACAGCTTGTGTACGAACAAACATGTTTTCCTGGTAATGTTCCAGGAACCTACTATATTCAGTTATTCTGTTTGAGTCATCTTCAAAAGAAAATGCATGTAGTTCATGTCTGTTCCTCTTTCAAACCTTTTCTAATTTTCTTTAAGCTTCGCCTGATACAACATCCACTTCTACCTGGAAGACAGAGAAAGACCGTCTTCAAAGACATCGCTGAAGCGCTTTCATTTTAATGTCCTCTTGAAGTTTTGCTTTCTTGCACACGATTGCGTAAATCCTTTGGTTATTCGGTTATTATATATTTGATAATCTCTGCCTGCAGAAACATGTTGTATACAGAATTCGTAAATATTGTCTGATGAAAACTTTTAATCTTTTGTGAATTTATATTTTCTCTTATTGGGGTCAGTTTTTGAATTCCCCAAAATATATATGAAAAAATCCGACACAAGGGATATGCGGCTGGAATCTAATTAGGAGTCAGATATTAAAATAGTGTGCCGGGATAATTGATTCTTTTCACTCTATGCAGCAGACAGCAGGAGGTACGCTGGCGTTGTCAACATTGGGCGAGGCGCCCGCTTTTTCAGAAAAGGTGCCCCAATGAAGCTGCCAGATTGTGCCAACAGACAGCCCACACACAAAGGTACAGCACATGTATGACAGCGTGGTCGGGGACGAGTGAATAACCGGTTAGCATTCGTCTCACAGCATCCTTTGTCATCAACCGAACCATCTACGTATAAATCTTTCTTCTCTAGTGTAAATACTTGAACCTTGAAAATTGCCCTTTTCCTTTGAGAGTTATCAAAATGGGCAACTCTACTGCTGCTTTGCTAATTACTTTAATAGGTTTAAATTAAGATTAACAACAGACAAGAAGCCTGCAAAACACGTGATGTCAATTCTCAGCGAACAATTCTTATTATCCTTTTTATTGCTTTCTTTAGAAAATTCAAGCCTCAAATCTTCTGTATGGTTGCCATCATTCATGCTGGGAACCGGACCAGAGGTTCATATCAGGTTGTGAGTGTTCAGGGTCATTAACTGAACGACCCGGGATATAAAACCAGTCCTGCTATTCAGTCAGCCTAATGTCGAAGCCACTACTGTGTCTTTGTAGTTATTCACCATCACAATTTATGGCCCGTTTTATGGAAGCTAGGTCAGACTTGGCCTCTCATCAAGTACCTTCAGCTTTGTGTTGCCCTTTCCTCCTCGTAACTCTTTCAAGCAGATGATTTGCCCCAAACCTCTCAATTAGTGGTGGTAACCACCTGTGCTGCTCTATTTGTGCATGTAATGACCATTGTGATCATGAGGGAAGTAAATGGAGAGGAAAGGCAATGGGAATTGTGGGAATGGTAATAGTCTTTTTTATGGATTACAGATTACGATCATCACAGGGGTAGTTTAGAGGGTCCGGTCTCGCCATAGGGCAAAGACACACACACACACACACACACACACACACACACACACACACACACCAATGACAGGGACATTACCGAAATGGGCTTCAGCACCATTAATGGCGGGTGACTAAACAGGGATAAAGATCAATTATCTAGGTAATGATTAGGTACTCTATTAGCTAAATGTATATACAATATGTGGATCTTGTTTGGGAAACCAAACCATGTTTTTTTTCCTTCTTCATTGGCACTACTTTTACTTTGACAATTATGTATTGGCATGAAAACGGGTTTTAGGACCAAGTGCACTGTGACATCAGTAAGGTAATGTAAGCAACAGGTGCCTTAAAGAGGCAGTGTACCCAAAAAGAACTCACCCCAGAGTTGTTCCAAATCTGTATGCATTTCTTTGTTCTGATGAACACAGAGAAAGATATTTGGAAGAATGTTTCAGTTCTGGGGCACCATTGACTACCATAGTAGGAAACATTACAATGGTTGGTCAAAAGTTCCCCAGAACTGTTTGCTTTTGTACAATCTTCAAAATATCTTCTTTTGTGTTTAGCAGAACAAAGAAATGTAAACAGGTTTAGAAGAACTTGAGGGTGGATAAATTATGACAGAATTTTAATTTTTTTGTGAACTGTTTAATGCATTTAGGCATGTAGCAGACACTTTTATTATTTACACGGTGGCCTGGCTTTTACATTCATATTCCTGTGTTTCCTCCAGTTCGCGTATTGTCTGATGTCTGACCTGTGGCTTAACTTGAAACTGGGAGATCTGTTGGAATTACCGGGGCAGCTGGCTCATATTCCATCCAGGATGAGTTTATCATGATGTGTTCAGTTCAATATATAAGTGCAGTACAAAGTGAAAATGTTCATATACTCAAAGTGAGAATTAATGATTTTGTTGAGATGTTTTATCATTTTTGCACTTATGTGTGAGAGTCTGTGGATTTATTTCCATTAGGTGTGAGTTTATGGTTATGTGGGTGTGAGAAAGCTCTTAATTTGGATTACACATTGAGCCCAAACTGTACTGGGAAAACAAATGATAGAGATAAGAACCATCCAGGGAATATATCCATAATACTTAGAAAAGCAACTATTTCTAGTGCAGGAATGGAAAGTTATAGAGTGAGAGAGAGAGAGAGAGAGAGCAATATAAAATGATGTGGCTGTGAAAGCTGTTGATAAGGGCTGCATGCCAGTGAACCCTTATCTCAGTGCTTGGTTATGCCTTTCATTTGTCAAAATTAGATGTTATTCCATCCCAAAAAGACACATTTTGTACTGTAGAGGATGATGGGAATGTTGAGCGTAGTTCAAATAAGTGATTTAAAAAATGCACCGAAAACAGGGGCAATTCATTCGACTTTATTTTTCCTCAAGCTTTTCTAAGTCCACTTTCCAACATGTCTTTGATGTGATGCTCTAAAAATTTCATAACCATCATATTTTATTATCTATTCTCTGCCCTAAATAACATCCACTGACAATCGAAGCACTTTATATCTGATTAGCTGATATTTCTCGGATCAGTGTGCTGGCCATTGGACCTTGTAAAGCTGAGTCCTTTTCTCAAGTTTCCACCCATCACTGCTGTTCTTAAAGCTCTTGTGTGTTTTTGGCAGCAAATGCCGTTACATGTATAGAGTTGGAAGGGGCGACTGCTAAGTCCTCTAATCTAACCACAAAGAGAAGGAAAGGAGAAGGATAAGGGGATTAGAATGAGCAAAGTCAGAAACGAGAAATACCAATGACTCCACATCCCCAGGGACGATCTCTGTAGAAGATTAGAAGATCACCACAGTGGCCACACTGACGGTGAGGAGCTCAAATGAATTACTGTAATGTTTATGTGCTGCAAACCACAGGGGTCACGGGCGCTGGATGTGATGATTACACTTTCTGCTGTGAGCCGCAAGTGCTGCTCTGTGGGTGGAACATTGAAGATGTGCAAACTGTGTTTTTGATACAGATTAGTTTAGAAATGTGACACTTTTTATTGGAGTTTAGTTTTTTAATTGTTCCTTATAAATTAAACAGTCTACATATATTTTAATCTTTAAATCTTTCAATTTGATCTTTCAATTTTTAGTTTAGTTCCCATTTTGTTTCAGTGTTAATTCCAGTTAAACAAAGCACCACATCAAGTTTCGGGTTGCATCTTAGAGCACATTTATATGTAACACTTTTATTTTATTTTGCTCTATTTTGTTATTATATCATTTTACAAGATGTAAACATTGATCCAGTTCCATTTCAGTTTTCCTTCTTCCACATTATTATTTGATATAATTGTATTTTATTTCTTTCTTTTTTTTTCATGTAATCTTGCAATACATTTTGTTATCTCAAACTGTGAAGTGATGCTTTTTAGTTTTGTTTAAGGCACAATATACGCTGCATTTCCTTCTTTTAGTTCACCAGAGACACTTAAAAATAAGAAACCAAGATTGTCTGTAATCATCATTAGTAATCATCGGGGCTATTACCCGTCCCCTCTTCCCCAAGTCATTTAGAGGAGACAAGAAAAATGGCAAGTAATTAAAAGAATATGAATGACAATGTGAACTAGCATCCTGTGGCTTTGCAGAAAGCAGATTGTTGTGAAAGCTGATTCTAATTGGTAAATCCAAACAAACAGAGACACTGATACTCTTTCATCTCATGAGCATTCTTTTAACTTTTGCCCAGAGTGGCTGATATTTTCTGACAGTTGATTGAGAGTGAAGTGTTATCACATACAGCAGTGAATATAACTTCATTTCATTTCCATGTATTGAAGTGTCAATCTGCATTATAGCAACAATCAATGTGTGTTTTTATATAGAATTCCACTTAATTAAGCTGATTGTATTAATGTAATGACTATTTGGTGAACAGTTCTTGGTCACCATTGACTACTAAAGTATGAAAAATGTATTTAACCTGTTAAAAGAAGATATTTTGAAGAATGTAGAAAAGCAAACAGTTCTGGGGCACTTTTGACTACCATTGTCATTTTTCCTATGGTAGTCAATGGTTCCCCAGAACTGTTTGGTTGCAAGAATTCTTCCAAATATCTTTCTCTGTGCTCATCTGAACAAAGAATTATATGCAGATTTGGAACAACTTGATGGTGAGTAAATGATGACAGAGATCTCCTCTGAGATCTTGTTATCCAAGGTCTGGATGAAACCCTATGCACAGTCACAGTGCTGTTGATAGTTTGTAGTGTGGCCCATCTGTCCTTCTGTCATGGGGCAGACGGAGGGCGGTAAAGTGGCCTCACTACACAAGGGTCGTCCCACAAATCCCCGATGGCCAAAGGGCTCAGGACCACCACGCTTGCCTGGTGCATGCCATATGGTTACCGACGGAAACGGAGGACATCAGGAACTGAATTCCTCTCGCACGTTTTGTCCACAAAATGGATTTAATAAAACTTATCTCTGGTGTGCAGTAAGCTACCGCTAAAAAGAATGGTTTTTTTGCCTTATCTTTGTAGCAGAATAATTTGATGTGTAGTCTCCCTTTGTTCATTGTGAATTTTTCAATGTCATTTGTCTTCAGTGAGAAAAACACAACACTGCTTTCATCTGTTCATTATTAGCCAATCACTGAGATAACAAGCAAAAGATTGTGATGATTAAAGCTCATTCTGACCTTTCTTTGGTGTTGTTTGAAGCCGAGGAGTTCAAAGAAGCTCAACTTTTGCTGGATTAATGAAGCGGTAGAGTTTTAAAACTTTTTTTATTTTAGAGATATGAAAATGCAAAACTTTTCTTATGTGAGTTTTTCATCAGCTAGGAAAAATGGGATGACCTCAAAAACCGTCAGTATCTTCCATATAGGCTACACGATTAAACCTCTGTGCTTTGATATACGAATGTGTTATTTTCTCGTTTGCTCTCAACGGCACGAGTCACGTGACTTCGAGGTTCCCCGAGGCTTTCGTGTCAGATGCGATTACATTACTTGACATGTTGACACACAGCAGTCTAATGAGTTTAAGTGTATGATTTAGAGGCGCTCTGTGTTGAAGTAGTGCTGACATGCAGCTTTTCTAGTTCAAGTGTGCTGTTCACAAACCGCTGACCCAGGAAGAAAATGCCATTTGCTCTCGATAATTGTACGTTCGATATTGCCTGAGCAAAGCGCCTCTGCAACTGCTCGCGCCATTATTAAAACTTAAATCAATTGTTGTAGGTGTCACGGCACATAGGTTCCACTCTGGGATGTTGAGAACAAATAAGCAATGATGGATACGGGGGTTGACCAGTTCCTTTCTGCCGCAGTCCTCCACAAAGGGTCTGATGTACAGTATTCAACTGGAGAATCCACATACCCCCACTTTTACTGGCAGATAAAGGTCTTCCCCGTGAAAGAGGCTTGTCACAGCATTTGCATCTGAATGCTAGCTGCTGTTGGCAAATTCGAGGAGACTGTGGAAAGTTTGTATACTGAATTGGAGGGTGGACGCACATTCCTCAGTCCATGCCAGCAAAGTTATGTATGCAGGAAGTGGACGGATGGTCATGGTGGTACTTGAGAAGTGTTGGGCATAAGAGTCGGGGACTTTAATTGGTCAAGTAAACCAATGTCAAATGACATTAGTGTTTTATGTTGTTCTAGTGAGTCAATTTTTATATACACTAAAGTTTTTACCGTCTTAAAATTTGTAAGTATAATTAAATTGGCTTTACCATTCTTTTCAACTTGCTACTTTAAAATTTGACCAGCGTTAAGTTATATACTTAAAGGAGCAATGGAGATTTTAGTGGCACCGAGCGGTGAGGTCGCCCCTCCCTTTTGAAGCACTACGGTGGCTGACACCGGACAAAGATGAGGTCACGTTTTTTGATTCTTTGTTAAAGGAGATAACGTATTTCTGAAATGTGCTCTGTAGAGCAGTTTGTCCGTTTAGGGATACTGTAGAAACAACATGACGAATTTAGTGTAAGGGAACCTGCGGTGTTTGTTGTTAGAAATAACTCATTCTAAGGTAATGAAAACATAACAGTTCATTATGTAACCTCTAAAGACATAGATATGTTTGACAGACAGATAGATGGTTAAATAATTCTATGGCATCATGAAGCACCTTAGGAGGAGATAGACCGACATACCGAATTTAGCATTGATTACCAACCTATCTGAGACGTACCAGGATCATGTTACCCCAATTTATAATGCAAAAACGCTGACAACAGCAATAACAGAATCTCTGCACAAATGTTTCCACTGGCATGAGTGCTGTCCAGTGTATTTGATATAGAACATCTGATACTGCATAGCATCTAAATAATTTTTACTGGTGTGGAGGAAATGAGTTTGTAAATTATGAGTTTCAAAGAAATCACAGACGAATGCTTGAAATGTATCTCACATCTATTGTAGTTGTTGGTATTACTAGCACAATATTAGCATTAACTTTCTAGACAAAAGCATCTCATGTTTATCCAGCGAGGGATGGATTTAAAGGGATAGTTCACCCAAAAATGAAAATTCTGTCATGAATTACACCGCTGTTCAAAACCGTTTGGTTGAACACAGAAAAAGATATTTGGAAGAAGGCTTGTAACTGCATTTTGTTGCCTTGTACTTGTACATGTGTAATGACAATAAAGTTGAATCTAATCTAATCTAACCAAACAGTTCTTGGACCCCATTGACTACCATAGTAGGAAAAATGACAATGGTAGTCAAAAGTGCCCCAGAACTGTTTGCTTTCCTACATTCTTCAAAATATCTTCTTTTGTGTTCATCAGAACAAAGAAATGTATACAGATTTGGAACAACTCAAAGGTGAGTAAATGATGACAGAATTGTTATTTTTAAGTGAACTGTTCCTTTAAGATTTAACTCTTTTCTCAAGCTGTTGTTTTATCAATTGCCAGCACTGAGTCCTAGAGTGGGTACAGGGGGGGTCTGGGGTGAACAGAGCAGCCAAGAGAATTTAAAACAGGAGACCCCCAAGGTCAGACCTCATCCATTCCCCTGAGACAGAACAATGAGGGAGAAAAGAGCAGGAATTAACATGGACTGAAAGCAGCTGTGTGTGAGTGTTAAGAGAGACCACAAGAGAAGGAGATGGTTGGAGAAAGACGGGGGACCAGAGCATAGGAAAGATACAAGACACTTGTTCAGATGACACAGTCCAGGGATGAACACTTGAAGCATATCTTTTGGAACGACCGGGCATTTAGTTTGTGCAGCAGGAGGGTGAATTGTGTTTTCACCTTTGGCCTGAAGACTACAGGGTGCCAAAATCAACAGTTGTTCTCTTTCTTCCAAAAGCACAGAGGTAAGATTTAAGACCGGAGAATAGGAAGCATTTTAGATCGTATGGAAGTTGGTGACATATTTCTGTGGATATCAATTATAAAAAAAAAGCTTTAAGTAGGAGAGTGTGGAGCTCTTTAGAAGTATGCTGTGGCTCTCATGCCAAACTGTGTTTTGAGGGACGGCGCTGTGGGAGATGAGTGTCCCATGGTGTCTAAAACAAACACACCGGAGCTCATTTTTCCTCCTGAATGCTCACAGTTGGTGGTGTACTGAGTTAATGCTCAGATAAAAACCTACAAAATCCTTGTATTGTATTTGACTATCAGTCATCTTTTGTTTGTGGGAGTAATGTTAGATGTTACAATGTTACTATTTGAAGTGTGCAGTCATTTTACACAAATGCATATGCAGGTTAAAAAAGTTTCTGTGGTTTTTAAAAGTTATGTTTCATCTGCAAAGATTAGTTTGATGTGGTCTTTCAATGAATGAACACTACACTCTAAAAAGTGCTGAGTTGTTTTTGATCAATGCTGGGTAAATATTGGACAGAACACACTGCTGGGTTAAAAATGACCTAATGCTGGGTTATTTCAACCCAATGGCTGGGTTGATTTCACTCATGGTTGGGTAATGACAACCCAGCAGTTGGGTAATTTTTAACCCAGCAGTGTGTTCTGTCCAATATTTACCCAGCATGGGTCAAAAAACAACCAGCACTTTGTATATGACATGTTAAAGGGATAGTTCACCCAAAAATAAAAAGTATGTCAAAATTGATTCACCCTCATATCATTCAACACCTGTATATGACTTTTTTTGTTAAGCACATAAGAAGATATTTTGAAAATGTGGTTTTGTGTTCATACAAGTCAATGGGCACCACAGTTGTTCAGTTACCAATATTCTACCAAAATATCTTCTTTTGTTCTACAGAAGAAAGTCATACATGTTTGGAATGACATGATAGTGTGTACTTCATTTTTAAAGACTCATCTACCCAAATTCTTCATCATTTTTTGAAGCGTTTTCTGTACCTTAGCCATACAATTTGCATAAACATGCATCAACACATTTATAAATCTGCAATCGTAGCAAATTTGTAGCAGGCCTCACATACCCTCATTTCTAATCCATTAGTACCCAACTGTCTTCTCTAATAACGTCCCTTTCCTCCAATAACCTCTGACCCTCTCTCTCTGTTATCTGTTGGCATGTAGCCCACTGTCATTAGCATCCTCAGCAGCTGCCATTTGTTCAACCGAGACGATCGTTACACATCAGCACCGACTTAGTTTTTTTGCATCATTAATGATTAATTAATGCCAAGCATCATAAATAAGATCATTTTATATGGACAAGCTCATCGGTTACTCACTGTCACTGATGACCAAAAGCCCAATAGAGGGAAAGCAGAGGGTAATTTAAGAAGGGTGTGTGTGTGTGTGTGTGTGTGTGTGTGTGTGTGTGTGTGTGTGTGTGTGTGTGTGTGTGTGTGTGTGTGTGTGTGTGTGTGTGTGTGTGTGTGTGTGTGTGTGTGTGTGTGTGTGTGTGTGTGTGTGTGTGTGTGTGTGTGTGTGTGTTTATGACAATGTATAGTGTTGCTGTCAATTTGAATAAACTTCATCTAAAAATAATTTTAGATCATGTATGATATGCTAGGGAGCATGCTTCTAGCAACCCCAAGGTCATGGATTGAGTTCCCACACAAATTACTAAAATGTAAATACCTGCATATTCTGCTTCAAGTTTATAAACAACATTTGAAATAAGCAAAACTGATCATTTTCTATTTTTGCATGTTTGTTTCATAGTGCACTGTATTGTTCATGATTTGCTTCAAGGTCATAACACTAGCCCATTATTTTATTTATTGTTTATTTTTCAGTGTATTGTATTGTTTTATTTATTTACCGATTTTCTGAATTTCAAATATTTTGTATTTTAATTTTATGATTTGTTCTCCCCATACAGATTGAGAGACACTGTACTTTAACTAGTGTGGGAGGTAAAGACTGGAAGGGTTAAAGCCATGGCAGTGGGGTGGAGACCAGCCACCTTTCTCCTTTTCTTCATCCTCACATTCCTCTGGCCCGCGGATGGAACCATGCACCTCTCCGGCAAGAGGCTGAGGTCACGTCTTCAGAGGGACCGCCGAAATGTTCGCCCAAACATCATTCTAATACTTACTGATGATCAGGACATTGAACTTGGTGGGTAACTTGTGTATTTATTATCTGTATTTTTGTGCATATGACTGTGAATATGTGTGACTTCATGAGTGTGTATAAAGTACGAAATACTTGATTCTCTACAGAAGACCACTTGACTCATTCAGTATAGTAATACCGGCCAACTGCTGGGATCCGTTGTGCCAGACTTGCTGTTTTTCCTCTCATTTAATCACTGAAGTGCTAACATAATAGCCTCATTGCGGGTCTTTGTTCAGCCCTTTCATTGAAACCCTTTTACAGAGGAAATTTATGGTCAAGCATCTGTTGCATAAAACGATCTGGATCTGTTTTCTGGATCTGTTTTCTTTTTTAAATCTACGTATATTCCCAAAGGCTCCATGCAGGCCATGAACAAAACAAGGCGTATAATGATGCAAGATGGCACCCACTTCTCCAACGCGTTTGCCACCACCCCTATGTGCTGCCCTTCTCGATCCTCCATACTGACCGGGAAATATGTGCACAACCACCACACCTACACCAACAATGAGAACTGCTCCTCTCCGTCCTGGCAGGCACACCATGAACCTCATACCTTTGCCGTCCACCTCAACAATTCAGGCTACAGGACCGGTTAGTAAATATTTTACAACACTATATAACACTAGTATACAATAGTCAGCTTTAAAAATAAACATGAAGTTACATGTGTTCTCAAAATATTTTTTACAGCCTTTTTTGGAAAGTATCTTAATGAGTATAATGGCTCATATGTTCCTCCTGGTTGGAAAGAATGGGTAGCACTGGTGAAGAACTCTCGTTTCTACAACTACACTCTATGTCGAAATGGTATCCTGGAAAAGCATGGAACAGAATACCCCAAGGTCTGCGGTCTCTCTTCCAAATGCATGACTGAACATTATATGATGAAACTGATCCATCTTTTCTTCATTGAGCGCATGTAATATTCTCCAGTAGTGATTTTAGAAGTCCAACTCATTTGCAATATTTATCCTAGATATTAACAAATCGAAAATATATATTTTCAATGTTTAATCAAGATCAAACCAATACAGAGATCAGATCAACTGGCGTCAGCTTTGACCAAGATCCATTGCTAATGGAGAATGTGATTTAAAGGGATAGTTCACCCAAAAATAAAAATTCTGTCATCATTTACTCACCTTTGAGTTGGATAATTTTTTTGTTCTGGTGAACACAGAGAAATATATTTGGAAAAATGCTTATAACCAAACAGTTGTAGGACCCCATTGACTAGTAAGAAAAATTATTTATACTTTCTTTTTGTTCTGTAAGATATTTGGAAGAATATAGGAGAGCAAAAAGTTCTGGGACACTTTTGACTGTAGTCAATGGGGTCCAAGAACTGTTTGGTTACAAGCATTCATCCGAATATCTTTCTCTGTGTTCAACCAAACAAAGAAATGTATACAGATTTGGAACAACTAGAGAGAGTAATTCATGACAGAATTTTGGGGTGAACTGTCCCTTTAATATATATTTTAACTTTTGCTTTTTAATATTTCTTTAACAGGATTACCTAACTGATGTTATCACAAACGACAGCACCCACTACTTTCGCACGTCAAAGAGAATGTACCCACACAGGCCTGTCCTGATGGTTTTGAGTCACGCTGCCCCCCATGGCCCGGAGGATGCAGCACCTCAATACAGCAATGCTTTCCCCAATGCGTCTCAACATATGTAAGGCTTCTTTCACACTACACATGAACTCATACAACTTATTGAGTATCATTGTTCATACATCTGTTTCATAACAAATGATCGGATGCTATCTGAGATATTGATTATATATTATTATATCATGAGTTATCAGTATAGTAGTATAGCACAGTTCTTTCAATGGCACAGAAAAACGCTTTTTAACAATTCTGTTATTGAATCCCACACAGAACTCCAAGTTACAACTACGCCCCGAATCCAGACAAGCACTGGATTCTGCGTTACACCGGGCCCATGAAACCTGTCCATATGCAGTTCACCAATATGTTACAGAGGAGAAGGCTGCAGACCTTGCTCTCAGTAGATGACAGCGTTGAAAAGGTGTCTTTAGTGTTTTGTTCACCATTTCTGTGAGAAGAATGTTCATCATGAATAGCCTACACATTTAAACACGGTTTCCTGTTTATTCACAGTTGTACAACATGTTGGTGGAAACCGGAGAGCTGGACAACACCTACATCATCTACATGTCTGACCACGGCTATCACATTGGCCAGTTTGGACTTGTCAAGGGCAAGTCAATGCCGTATGAATTTGATATCCGAATACCGTTCTATCTCAGAGGCCCCAACGTGGAAGCAGGTGCCATGTGAGTACTTTTGAAAGATGTTGAGCTCACTTCAAATAAAGCTAAAAAAAAAAAAGAGTCATTGTTGACTGATTTGGTATCTCCTGCAGTAATCCTCATGTAGTCCTGAACATCGACCTGGCTCCTACCCTGCTTGATATGGCTGGAATAGATATTCCATTGGACATGGATGGCAAGTCTATTCTTAAACTACTGGACACAGAAAAACCAGTCAACAGGTACACGCTCACAATATAAAAAAATGCACAGTAAACAATAAATGTGTGTCTATTTTAGGGGTATCAAGGGGAATTAAGGGTTGTTGCCTAAAAATTCACTGTATTTTTTTGCATGTAAGTTTCACCAGGTTTCATTTCCACAAGAAGGGGAAAGTGTGGCGGGATTCGTTCCTAGTAGAGAGGGGGTGAGTACATTTGATCAGCCCGGATGAACCCATGCATTTTTAATTCAACTGTGTATCACAAACTCCTATACTGTATCACTCTTAAAAAGATGTTTAACCCCAGAAATTGATTAGACACGGCTCCATTAGAGTGGCACCAGATGGCGGCCTGACATCGGACACATCTGTGATTCGGATAGGGCCGTATCTGATGCTGTTTTTGGGTGCCGACATAATGTGATCTCTTTCTCGATGAAGGAAGCCTCTGCATAAACTAGCAGATGGCAAAGAGGTGGAACAGAACACCCTGCCAAAATATCAGCGGGTCAGAGAACTGTGTCAAAGAGCCGAGTATCAGACTCCCTGTGAGCAACCAGGGCAGGTAAACACCTACCTGTTTTCCAGCCGCGTCTAGGGTTTTAAATCAATGCTGATAACCCCGCCTCTTTTACTATGCAGAAGTGGCAGTGTGTTGAGGATTCCAACGGCATGCCGAGGCTTTATAAGTGTAAAGGAATGGCGGGTCTCTTTGCTCCTCGTGCTCTTGGCCTGATGGCTTCCAGCACGGCACAGGTCACATCAACCAACTGTGAATGTGAACCTGCTGTGCCTCTTAAGAGGAAGAAGACGCTCACCAAAAAGAGTGAGTCACAACACTCGACTTGTCATTATTCATTTTGTCATCAGTGAAGATAAATAAGTTCATGTTTATTTTTCTGTACATTTGAATGAATAAGGTGCTCTTTTCATACAATAAAAGCACATATTGATTCAATACGGTCAAGCTCTATGAGGACTTTTATTCTTGAAAATCGGTGTAAGATCAATGCCGCCATCTGGTGGTTGAATATATGCATATGCCATATAATTAAATTAAGTTGAAATATTAATTTCACAGCAGTTTAAGCATGCTTTAAGTACCTTTACAGTCCTATATATCAGTCAACTAACAGGGATATTTAATGTGGTGGTCAGCTGCACAGTTGAAGTCCAAGAAGAGTGTGCCAAGGAATCGCTGGGCTCGCTCGGCTCCATTTCACCTGGATGTTTACACGCTGGACCTGGAGAAGGGCTACCAGCCTCTTAACCTGAGTAACACCAGGCTCATATTGGGCAGAAAGCAGGCTGTGTATGGAGAGAATGAAGAGTTTAGTGGAATGGGTCCTGCAGACACCAACTTCAACAGTCTTACACCACCTGCTGCCCTTAAAGTCACTTACAGGTACATACAGCAGTCAGTTACTGGGGTAAAAATTGTGCCTTTGTTAATTTTTTTATGAAACTACAATTTTTATTAATAATATAATTGATAGGTCGGACAAAATAGTGAATAAATACGTTTATATATATTATATATATATAATAAATGTAGGTGTGACATGATTATAATTTACATTTGTTATTGATCAGGTTATCATAATTCTAATTATCAATATTATTAATGTGGTTTCTGTGTTTGAAAAAAAATATTTCGTTATTGTTTAGATGCTCAATACTGATGAACGATACAGTAAAATGTGATGGTGGATTATATAAATCTCTGCAAGCATGGAAAGATCACAAACTACACATTGAGCATGAGGTAAGATCATTTACAGTGTAAGTTCTTATTAACATGAATGAAGACAAACCAGACATAACTCAGAGGATAGCATGAACATTTATGTGTAGATTAAATGTGACAGATTTTGGATTAACCGTGTTTGACTTTCAATAGATTGAGACACTGCAGACCAAAATAAAGAACCTAAGAGAGGTCAGAGGGCATCTAAAGCAGGTTCGACCGAAAGAGTGTGAATGCAACCAGAATATGTAAGTATCACTAGCTTGTTTGCTTTTAAATGTGTCCAAGTGTTGCATTGATCTTTTTCACATGATCAACACACTTATTTATTATTTGCTTGGAAGGTTTCAGCCACCGAACAGAAATCTGCTTAAGCTCAAAACAGGCCGGATACATTCTCTCAAGTAGGTCTTAATTCATCATACATTGCAAACAAACAGAAAGCGTGTTAATCACTAATGTAGTCTAACATAAGTGATAATGTGTTCTATTTAAATCTGAGTAGAATAACCTCCAAAGATAAGAAACAGTGGCTAATGAAAGACCAGAAACGCAGGAAGAAGTTGAGAAAGTTCCTTAAGCGACTCCGTAATAATGACACTTGTAGCATGCCTGGCCTCACCTGCTTTACCCATGACAACCAGCACTGGCACACTGCCCCCTTCTGGACAAGTGAGACATTACATACTGACCAATTGATTTGTAAAAACATACAAAGAATGGAATATTTTTCACGCAGTGTATGATCTGTATTTTTTCTCTCAGTGGGGACATTCTGCGCTTGCACAAGTGCAAACAACAATACTTACTGGTGTCTAAGGACCATAAATGACACTCACAACTTCCTGTTTTGTGAGTTTGCCACTGGTTTCCTGGAGTATTTTGATCTCAACACAGATCCTTATCAGGCAGGTCTTTTACAACGTTTTAAATCATCAGAAATGATTTACAGATGGACTTGAGGTTAGTACAGAGAACGTAATTTCCACTGATGGTATCTGTTGTGCTGTTGTGTGCAGCTGATGAACGCCGTGAGCACGCTTGATCGTGATGCTGTCAACCACATGCATCAGCAGCTCATGAAACTGCGCAGCTGCAAAGGTCACAAAGAGTGCAATCCGGAGACAGGTGAGTCATACCACCTGCTTGATGAATAGAATGAATACTACATTTCCACAATACTTATTACAAACATAACCCCATAACTCATCTCTTATAGGTGGTAAGGAAAAAGTCTCACTCTACGATTACAGGTATGGCTTCATTTTTATATTCTTGATCTAAAAGAAATAAAAAATAAACATAACATGTTTTGTTATGTGTGCTCTTGTGTTTATGTCGGTGACATATGTGTGTGCCCCATGTGCTTCAGGCCCCTTCATCGTCGAAAGAGGCCAAAAGTGAAGAAACCCTCTTCCAAATCAACGTGAGTTTGTTTGTACACACCATCTGTTTAATATAAGTCAGCCTGCCAGTTACTGCAACTAATCCCGCATAGCTCTTCTCCCTCTGTTATGTGCACACACACGGTGTCTCTCTGCATAAGCAGGCATGTGTCATAATGACACGAGTCCTTCATTCTTGATCGAAAAAAAGTGTGTTAAGAGAGTACTGAGTGGTGTAGGTGACCTACTGCCACAATTTCATGTTGTCCTCATTTTGGAACTTTGTTACAGTGAAATTGTTCCTGGAGTCATGTATTTAAAACAAATGTGTTTTGTATGTTTACAGAGGCCAAATTTGGGAAGGATGGGTAGGTTAGATTTGTCTCTGTTCTTTATCGTGAAGGGTGTACAGAGGAGTGGAATGTGAATTTGATGAACTCCTGACCTGAGGACAGCGAGCACATGGGCATCTGTAGTAAAAGTGTGGATTCGAAGAGTCGTGTCGTTGCATCTTTCTTTTAACGCAGCCGTCTTTGTTTGCATCCGCTTCATTTTTGTACTTTTATGGAAGACTTTTTGACAAATATCACGGACACTGATGGAAGGCCACTCACTATGCCTAACATTTTATCACCATTACTTCTATCACAAGGCAAAAAGCTCATCA
The DNA here is from genome assembly GCA_026939265.1 of Oreonectes daqikongensis. Classification (NCBI taxonomy): domain Eukaryota; kingdom Metazoa; phylum Chordata; class Actinopteri; order Cypriniformes; family Nemacheilidae; genus Oreonectes; species Oreonectes daqikongensis. Next base: position 3,813,478 of record JAOTQM010000030.1, on the reverse strand, counting down.
TTGGGATATTAAGTGTTTTTCATCGATGTATCAATAAACATACTACTCTGTTGTCAGTTCTGTAAGACCGTGATGTGCTATGATTCTGTGCTAAATGCAGGGCTGCTGTGGATATTTTCAGCAGATGTTAAACTCATGATACTTTACTCTTTTTGTAATATACAATGTCATCTGCGACCTGTGCGATTATGTTCATGTTGTTTATTTGAAATATGGTGCTACTGTAAGTTTGGACAGAATGCTGCATAGTATGTATTTGAATGTATGTGCAATTGATGTAAATATTGGAATATTTTTACCAGACTGAACATACATGAGTTTCTCTTCCTGACTGTCGACAAAGTATAAAAAGGAGAGCACCCTCAGTCTAACCAATGTTTTAAGTTTTTTGAATGCACTTATGAATAACATACTAAATGGTGTTGGAGTAATAATGTGTTAAAACAGTTATGAAATTTTGTGTATGTATGTAGTTGTCATTATGAAACAATTCCTTTTGTTTTCCTTTGCCTTGAAATTTGGAAAACAATGAATGTACAGTAGGCATAGTGGTAAATAAAGCATTCAATACTTGTAAATACTCACTTTTTGTTTTCACATATGTCATTTTAAAAAACTCACATAAAAACTGGGCACATGGTCTTTTAACCTTATATTTTTTTCAATTTAGACACAGAGGAAAGTAAGGGAAATATATAAAACAGACATATTAAAAATATGCAAACTTTTATACATTGTGTGAAAACGTTTTGACCAATTATAAATATTCTGAATTTAATTACATGTTTTTATTACAAGGCATTTTGTCTTTTATCATTTTATATTTTATCTCACTCTTACAAAAGAAAAGATTGACACTACAGACAAGCAGATTAAACAAGCACGTGACATTCGCCGGCAGGTGGCGCTTTCTAAATAATCCAATAAAACGCAGATAATTTTAGGCATTATAAATTCATATGAATGAACCACCTAAACTTGCACCTGTCATGTATCAAACAGAAACATCACAGCTCCCAGCCGCATGTAATATGTTTCCCAAAGTTAAATTTACTCTGTAGTGCTTGAGTCTGTGTGTAGGGGGTGGAGAGAGGGGTGTCCGCGAGACACCCCGCCGAGCGGCTCACGAGCGAGCAGTAGTACAGGCGCGCGCATTCAGAACTCTCAACTCATCACGAAACCCTCGCGCGATAGCAGGACGTCCGACGTACACTGAGATTGTTTTACCATCTTTGCCCGTACTTTTTTGAATGTGTTTGTGGTTTGACCGTAAAATGTGAGGAGAAATGGCCGGGACAAGGTAAGGGACAACGTTTTAGGAGAATTACTCAAGTTTTGACAAAGAGAAAATAATGTTTTGACGCGAGGGGTTAGCGCTGGGTTTCTCATGAGGCGAACGTTAGCCGCTCAACCAGATGAAACTTCTTTATCTACAACTTATTGTAGAACTACATATATAACTCTAAATGTTATGATATGTTATTAGTTCATATTGGGTAAAAGTTGGAATAGTTATGAATGAAATGATGTTACCAGGAGTTCGTGACTGCGGAGGGTTCGGTCATGTGAGAAGTTTTTCTCAGTTTGCTGTTGTCGTGTACCGTCATTGAATGTACAGTCGTGTCATTTGAACTGTTACAGCATTTTTTTGGTCGGTTATTTGACTACTAACTTAACTTTAGCTATATGACAAGAGCCCTGTGATTATATTCCTATAACTTACCCTTTTTTAATTGAATTCTTATTATGCTCAAAACTGATCGAAACATTAATAAGTAAATGAACTATTTCATGACTGGACGTCCATGAAGTAGTGAATCTGATTGTTCTTCACAAGTGTTGTATTCAAAGCAGCTTAATTTTGCCTTATGGTTACAGGCAACCACTGGAACCCTTTGATATCCTTCTTATTCCCTCGAAACCGTCTGTCGCCTTTGCTGTGGTTTCTACCGCTGAAGTTAAATAATGTGAGTTCCGGTTGGTGTGGTTCTGCACATGATGTCACAAAAACAGCATCTGTTTAGTTTATGGTTTCGGATGTACGAATAAAGTAAATTAAATGGAAATTTGCCTAAGCCTTTTTCCACACGGATTTTGATTATGACACAGATGCTGAAGTGTAAATGAAATGAAAAGCGGTTGTTGAAAGACCTTTGTGATGTAGGACATGTATTAGAGAGCTTTGATCATATCTAGTACTTTTGGTTTGCTGTGCTTTTTGTCCAAAAGCTGACACGGAGGCTTTGACACTTGTTGCTTTTTGCATTTACACATTTGGTAGACGCTTTTATCCAAAGCGACTTACATTGCATTATACATTTGTTTCCGAGTATGTGCAATCACTGGGATCGAACCCATGGCCTTGGCATAGCTAGCACTATGCTCTACTAACCACTGAGCTACAGAAAAGCTTTTAACTGTGCAACTAAGATCCATGTTTTGACAATGTACCTTGGGGTTGTGAATGGACACTATACATGAGTAAATGTGAATGGATAGATGTTATTTTGAAGGAAGTCTAATGTGATCTGAGAAAAGTAATGGAAAGAATACTTTACCCAAGTGTGGTCTGCAATATATTTTTATACTACCTTTTGAATGGACTGTACAATGTGTTTTGACAGACTGGGGTTTATGTTTGATCCAGAATGACTCTCAATAGGATGTTTTGTCCCTGTTTGCATATTTGGTACACAATAGTGTGCAGACAAAAGGAGGACGTAGCATTGTGACAGCAGTTAAGCACCGGTGTAACACAAGACCTTTGAGCTCAATGTGAGAAGCACCCACTGGCCAAACTCCAGTGCTCTGCCTGAGGGCATGTCTCGTGGGGCAAAGGGTAAATCACACCATTTTCCTCTTTCATTTTGTTTGTTTGCTCTTGTCATTAGTGGCAATACTGTTCTTTTGTGTAATATTGTATAATGTGAATCGGTGCGTCACCACCAGTTTCCTGGCCGTATCTCTTTTTTAAATAATGTGGTAAATATTAGCTTTCTATCAGCTGTACTTATCAGGTATATTACAGTTATACAATATTTTATCACTGTATTTATTCTTATTTACCTTATCACCGCATAAGCAATTAAACATAGATTGTATTAATTAGCTTTCTTAGGTCTTGTATTAGCTTCCTTGGGTTCAGAATGGAGCTGGAATGGAGCTATTACATCCACCCTTACAATTTCTACCTTTATGTTAATATGCTTATCTTCTTTAAAACCTCAGGCTCTCAGGCAGAAAGCATTATTTTATCTGGTCTTTACTCAGACCTCATTTTATAAGCACTGACACCAACGTTAACAACTCAATCAGTTGGACACTCAAGGCTGTGTCTTATCTCCTAGGAGCTTGCTTTGACAACGTCCTCTTTTGAGGTGGTGAGGTGACCTCTGACCCTGCTCCCACCCAGTAATACAGCCTCTTTCCCAAACATTGAGTCTGATATCCGAGAAACATTACCAACAATGTTTATGATAAATAAATACATCATTATTCTATTCTATTTTCCCTAATAATTTCTCAAAATGAACTATTAAAAAAAGTCTAAATAGGCTTTATGCCAAAACAGGAAAACAGGTCTCATCGCATCTAATCCAGGTCTTTTGTATGCCTTTTATTATATATAGATCTATTTCACATAAAATGCCTTTTAAAAAGATAAGCTTAATCGATGTCCATAATTAGGGCCCATGATTTCCACGCTGCGGAAAACGTGGACGGAATCCAGGCATAAAAACAGAAGTTGCTGTATAATGGAATGGCACGGAATCTGGCAAATGCATTACTACTTAATCAGGAAGTAGCACTGAACAGCTAATAAAATTTAAATTTGCTATGAATAACGTGATTCAGATGCGTTTTAAATATGTCATCTGCTTGTTTTGCCTGTCTATGAGTGAAAGAGTGGCACGGTTGCATGTACCACACGCGTGATGCTCGTGGAGCGAACACATGAACTGCATTGAAGCTACTGTCAAACACCCTTTGCTTTGTTGACAAAATGTTTTATGCTCTCATACTCGCTTTGGATAAAAGCGTCTGCCAAATGAATAAATGTAATGTAATGTAATAACTTGAACAAGTTATCAAACACAACCAAGTTGTACCACACCAACCCCCTTGATTTTTTCATTTGACCACTGAGTATATTATTTACTTAGTAAATTGAAGTAAACATGCTAGTAAAATTATATATTAAAAAAATAGCACTTGGGAAAAGGTAAAACAGAATTTTGTAAAAAATAAAACAGATTTCATAGGGCCGATTCATATGCAGATTGATATCTGATATCAAGTCCTTTATTTTTCCTCATTTGAATGGTTAGCTGATTATTGCAAAAATCCATAAATATCAATTTGTTCCTATTGTTATTAACACTTCTTCCGACATGCGGATGTAATGAGACCAGTTTTCAGGTTTGGTGATGTGATGTTTGACATACCCTATTGCTATTGTTGCTGACAGCTGGTGTAGTACACATCTATCATATGTAGGCTATATTACTATGTTCAGTCCGTCTTCTCCCCTCACACTTGTCTGTTCACGTCCCACTTCTTCACACCCTGTCAATGTGCTTGATTGTCCTGAGTAAGGTGGTTGAGATTGAGCGTGTGCATGCCTGTAAATGGTGGGCTTGTCAGATTTGTTGATTTATTGTTGTTTGGTTAAACAGTTGCTGTTTGGCAGTTAGAGAATAGCTTTGTGACTTCCCGCCTGGACTAGAAGCACTATCCACTGCATGTCTCATGAGACAGGAAGTAGATCTGCAGCAATGTGGACAAAAAGAGCCATGGGACATACGTGCAGTGGGTCATCTGAATTATGTCAACTTTTTTGCTTTATATTGAAATAATTCCAGGAAGGGGGCTGTAGCTTACCATCTCAGACCCCAAAGCCACACACACCCCCGCTGAGACATGAGTCACGTTCTGATTGGTCACCAGAGCTGTAAGAGCTTTGATTGTAAAGGGGGTTGTTCAAAATGAATAGAGCCTGATGGCTGAGTTAACAATGCTCTCCATTGTCACATCCCTATTATCCATTAGTAATGGGTGGTATTGTGATGTATAAGATGGTAACTTACCACAGTTTGTCTAGACAGCTTGATGTCATCTTTTTAACAACATCACTTCAGCACAAATGTTTTTTTTAAATAATTTTTGAGGAACAGAAAGGGCAAGTTTTTGCGAGAGATCACTGCATTAGCTGCTAGTTCAGTTTGGTTGTGCACACATTACATAGATGAAATGAAAAGTTGACCCTTTTAGTTTTTTTGGGGGGGGGTGAATTTGGTAATTGAATTCAATTGTCATTTTTGTAATTCAGTCAAGATGTGTCAGTCCTGACATGTCATCCCCAAAGATAAACCGTGTTAATCTGTACAGCTGAAGAGAATGAAAGTGAAATTGATGGGAACAGCTGTACCCTGACCTCTGCTGAGACACAATACAATCTGCAATACAAGATCTCAACCTGTACCTTCACTGCATATTCAGTTGTCTTCTGTATCCTCATGCCCAGGGGCCAGGAACTTAACTCTCTTCATACCAAACCATTAATTCCTTGTCCTCAGGTTATACTACCGTGGGAATGTTTGCACGTACAGAAAATTGATTTACCCAAACAGAAAACTGTTTGCTAAGTTCACATGGGTAATAAATTGAATTAGTTAAATCTCAAAAAGTCACATAAATTCAAACATGTATTAACACTTGAGACCTGCAGGTCTGCGTGTCCGGCTTTTCCTGGTATCATAGAAATGAAAGCCCTCGTTTTACAGAACTAAAGAATTCCTCTGACAGGTGCAGCAGTTTGTTTTCGGTGGGAATGAATGAGTGCATGACTGCATGCTCCTCTGTTTCAGTGGCCGAGCTGAGTGTGTGCTACCTGCCATGTGTGTTTTGTTTGTGGAACTACGCCTATTGTTTGCTTATGTGTGTACTCAGCTGACACACTGTGTATTTCTGTTTGAGAGTGACACAGCATGTTTTCTGTACTGAAGTACAACAAATATCTAAGTTAAATTAGTGGTAAACCATACTGTTTGACTAGGAAAAAATGACATTTAGAAGCTGTTTACTTTTAAGGTTAGAACAACGTGCAAGATTTAATATATTCAGGATATTGTTTGCCACACCTTGACCCGGGTAATTGCGTAACCCAGCCTATCCCAGTATTTGCATACCTTTCCACCATCTTAAATGGCATTATGTCATCAATTTAACCTGAACATTTTTGATTTGTCAAGGACACCAGAAGGGCATTCTTCCACATTTTTTATTAATAATCCCTTATAGGAAAAAAGCTGTTTATTTTTAAATGAAGTGGCTGTATTTGGCACTTGTATCCAGCCAAAGGTCTAACAAATTTGCTAAGGAAAAGGCAGGTCCTGTATTTAAACAAGTTGGCTTGGCGTGGCCAACGCGTGTCAAGTGTCAAACTCAGAATAGTATTTTATTGTTTGGCTTGGCTTCCAGCTTTAGGAGGACTTAATGGCAGCTAAAGGATTTCGCAACAGAGAATTGTTTAATCTTCATTAACATTTTTGCATTTTTTCCTGACTCTCAGCATGGTCCAGGACAGTCTAAAGTAGAGGTGGAATTTAGGAATTGCACCCCTGTAACAGCAGAATAAAAATGGACTGGCATTTGGCCTCATTTAAGAACAATGGATGTTGTTGTCCATTTTTAGTATTTTTATAGTGCTTGGAGACCAGCCATTTTAGAGCTATTTTGTTTTTTTACATTTATAAACAATGATGCAGAATTTGACTTTGACTTATAAAATGTTATTGTTTTTCATACAGAATGAATCTAATGTCTATAGAAGTTATTTAATAATATTTGGTCATTAAAAGCACCCTTTAGGCTCAGGGAGAGGGTCAAAGAGTCTTGTTGTGTGCTTGAAAAATTTGATGGACCATGATGGCCAACCATTACACATGTAGGCAAATAAATATTTTAATTATGTAATGCCAGACAGTTTAATGAGAAGGAGTTTAGTAAAATTCTGTTGTTGAAATCGAATGCCTGTCTTGAGATGGCGAAAACGGGTGAGAAAAGGGTGGGTGGAGTTCGGTGCACAAAGGCCTCTAGTTTAACTGCTCTTCAATTACATGGCTACCACTTTTAGAGCTCTTGATCTTGTTGCGAGAATGACTTTTATGCATCTAGTTTTTGCAGAATGCACTCTACAAGACAGAATATCAGTGTCATCAGTAGCTTTGCAAACTTTAGTTATAATCTATGATATTCATATAAACACAACACTTTAGTCATGTTGCACACAGAAACAAGATTAATGCATCATCTTAACTTCAGTGTGTATTTACAGGACAATAAATGTTTCTCCCAATAATATGCTTGAATGTTTAGGGTTAGGGTGTTATTGGAGGTAAAATGAGCTGATTGATGTGCCCAAGACAGATGGTATCCCAGCATGCCTATGCTAAGACGTAGTCAGGTCTGTTGCTTTGATTTGCATTTCCCAGATTTACCTCGCGCCAGCTGTATGTTAGTCGTAGGCTATTCTGTTCATCACTATGTTTCAGAAAAATTTGTGAAATCCATGTCAGCAGAATTAAAACTTGTTGACCGTTATAGCGGGCACATAGCAAGCGGGTGGCACACTTGTTGAGTAGACATAGCTGGGCACACATTGTCGTGCCTCACTGGCATCTCATCAGACCATACTAAACCAATGAAGCAGGTTTGAAAAGATAATTTACAGTAGCTGTGTCTACCTGTCTAGACACAAATGTTCAAACATCATAGTTTAGTAGTTTATTTTACCATGGCTTATGCTGTACCAGATAAATATCAATTTGTTTCATTTCGTCAAAATAAGTCATAGCGATTTTAGAGCTGTACTCTCTCTGTATCAGGTGAAGTATTTGTACCGCCTGGGCCAGATAGCCTGAGCTCCCTCTTGGCTTAAATTAGCACACTTAAGAAACATAAGTCTCTCAGAGGGCTAACATGGCCCAAATTAGTTGCATTGGAGTTTTATTGGCTTTCCTGTAGCTCAGTGGTTAGAGCATGATGCTAGCAATGCCATGGTCATGGGGTCGATCCCAGGGATTGCACATACTTAGAAACAAATGTAAAGTAGAATGCAATGTAAGTCGCACTTGCTTTTGATAAGAGTGTCTGCCAAATGCGTAAATGTAATTGTTCTTTAGGTCTCCGTCGTATCCTTCTTTCTCTTGTTGCGTCAAAGACAGATGCAAACTGGATTTGGGTTGTGCTTGTTGGCTTTAAAGTGAATTTTTCTCATTTTCTCTTGGCAGTCACCGTAAAACTGACCTTTTGTGTAGGCAGAGATCATAATTTTTCTTAGCACCATGATTAGTGAAGTCTTGTAGACTCATGCTCCATTCAGGTTTTACTGTAATTTCTTGTTAAACATTTCACACCTCCGTGTCCTTGCGTGTGATTGAAAGAACATTACACAGTCTTTAATATTTTATTATCAGTCACATGACACCAAGATGACAAACTCTTTGACCAGATGGTGCTTGCAGGGAGACCTGACTTGTCTCCTGATACCCTGTGTGCCTCTGACTGTGTGTGTGCAAGTTTGGCAGAGAGAAAGTGTGTGTGTGTGTGTATGGGAATGTATGTGAACACTTTCCAGCTCACACTGTGAGCCACTACTGCTCTGCCTGTTCCCTCGTCCGTAGCTGTATCTCCTGATATGATTAAGTGTGCTGAGCCAGCGTTTCTGAGCATGCACTCTCACACATGGTGCATCTCTCAGGAGCTTTGGCCTAATTCCCTTGGTAACACATCCATCAGGTTGCACTTAAGAGATTGACTGTGAAGCTTGGCCTGTAATTCATAATGGGAATCTGTTAGCACATCTGTGCCGTTTTTGTCGAGGAGATTTGATTTACTAGGATTCGAACATGCCACCTTTTATATGCAAAATAATCTAGCTCAGTATTGTGATGTTTATGGTTCTTTTTTCTCTTGCCAGCGCTGATTGGGTGGAAATACTGGAGCCCCGTTCCCAGGAACGCATGTACGTGAATCTGACAACAGGAGAGTGCGGATGGGAGCCGCCCATCGGCGTGCCTGTCCGTCAAGCTGATGGCAACCAGTGGTGGGAACTTTTTGACCCCCACAGTAACAGGTTCTACTACTACAACTCTGCTGGCCGCACGACCGTGTGGCATAGGCCGCAAGGTGCGGATATCGTCCCTCTCTCTCAGCTACAGGCCATGAAACGCAATACCGAGCACAGGACAGATGGGGGCACAAAGGAAAGGCAACATGGAACTCAGTCTACAGGGAGTCAAGATAGACGCACCCCTCTGCCACCCATGGAGCCTTACAGTCAAGAGCATGAATGTGCGACCAAAGAATCTACAGAGCAAGAAATAGACAGCAGACAGAAATCAGACCTCCAAAGCATGGATGGCAACAGAGGGAATCTCAGGTAGGCATCTGTAATTTTGGCACATATTCTTTAATTTTATTGCTGAGAAATTGCTGTTATGGTTCCTCAGAAATAACTGACCTTAACCAGAGATCAATTATCTCAGATTTTCCCCAACTTCAACTCTGTGGCTGAACGTCTTGTGTGTTTACCGTGTTCTCATAAGGCAGTCATTTAGATAAATCACTGCCAAATGTGAAAAAACTTGACATTCGCTCATAACCCTTATTATGGAGTGTTGTTGGAGAGTTTGCTTATTTTATCCCAGACCAATCAAAACCACCTTTCTCCTATAAAACCAGATTCCAGTCATGCCAACTATATTTCACCTGGCACTGGGCCATGTCTCTGTTATTTCAATACCTTATGCTTTACCCATCTACAATCCTTTGGCCGTTCTTTTTTCCTAAAACACTCTGGGCCCCACCAGATGAAAGCTGCTGGGGTCGGGGCCCAGAGAGAGCCAAACCATTGTGGTTCAAACGTGACTGGACTTTCACTTTTTACGGCAAAGAAAACGCTCACGAAACCACGGTATACATTATCCAGCACATGCAGTGGTTCTTTCTATTTCAAGGAAAGGTTTAGCAGGGCCTTCATTCTTTTATATCCATCCATGGAAAAAGAGTTAATGGAGTTCAATATCATAACATCAGGATCCCACTGCAGCTTGGAAGGATTTAGAAATATTGTGGCTACTTGTGGCACAGACAGTATGAGTTTTAAGGAGCATTAGGAGCTGTCTGCTGTCTTTGCTTCAGACACACATGACTGCCGTCTCTGGAGGCCTGACATTTTTGACCTTTGTGTAAAACTAGAAGAGCAACAAATTTTTGACCTTTAGGTAAAACTAGAAGGGTGACTAACCACTTGTGGGTGTTTCAAATCTCACAAGCAACAACATGGCTCTTAAGAACCACACACTTCTAAAGCCTCCTTATGGATGTCTCATATTTTTTAAAGTTCATGCAATCTACCCAAAACAATGACCATAGCTATAGCTTTAGTCAAGTCTATTGTGACTAATTTAGTCGTATGATAATATGTGAGTTCTTTTGTTTAATTGTGTGATGCTGAATATTCATCATTCAGTAAGTTTGATAAAAAAGATGATAAAAAAATGAGATTTCTAAAATTCTTATACTGTTAAAGGGATAGTTCACCCAAAAATAAAATTTGTCATAATTTGCTCAATCTCAAGTTACTTCAAACCTGTATAGATTTAGTAAAGATATTTGGACCATATTTGGATATTTTGTACCCAATCAGTACTGGGGCACTATTGATAGTAGGAGAATAAACTACAATGGTAGTCATTGGTGCCCCAGAACTGTTTGGTTTCACACATTCTTCAAATGATCTTTTGTGTTTAACAGACTTGAAGATGAATAAATTATTTCTCTATCTAATGACTACACTATTAAGTAGGCCTACTTAGCGATATACAGATTTTTTTTGCCATGTTTGCTTACACAGTAGAAAATATTTTTGCATTATTGTTATATGATTATTATTGAGCACTCTTTGTTATTGCGTTATACCTCAAGGGTAAGGAGTCTCTGATGAGTGTTTTCTTTGTTTGTCTATTTAAAAATAAAAGGCAGGGAGTGGTCATAAAATATCAACCTGACAATGTTCCAAACAACACCATCTGTGTTATCATATGGTGTGGTATAAGCAGCTTCCTCTGATTGATGAACAAAGTGCTAAATCTGGTAGTCATCACACCCGCCCCTCCAGGTCACAGCTCTAATACAAGTTAGTAGGGCTTGACCCTAGTGCGTAAGCATTTTTAAATATGCAAACCCATGCGTAAACAAACACCAACACACAGTCACACACTTACAAGTCTGTTTAAATGATGGGTTTCAGGAAAGTTATTAACTGTGAAAACTGAGCTTGCTTTTTCCACTACTGTGGAACATCTGCACTAGTGATCACAAGGGGATTATTCAGCAGAGTCTGTGTTATCTAGCATTCAGCCATTTATTGAGGTTGCCCTGGCAAGAAGATTGAAGATTATAGGGTGTCCACATAGTTTCCTTGCCATGTGACGTAGCAGCGTAACGTAACCCAGAAATGACCTGGGGAAGTTGTGAAGGGGTCACTAAATTCTTTTGTCCCGCAGGCGGACCCCAGGCAGAGAGGCTGCTATAGAAAGACAAGGGTTTAGTTAAGCACGCAAATCCCTGAGGACCAGCTGTTAGGGTTTCCCATAGTATGAATTGGGGCTGGATATAGACAATAAATTAACAACCAGCCTTATACCACCTTCTTTTTGTGGACAAATGATTTAGGTTGTCATTTTGATTAAACTTGTGGGGGGTTTCTCAGAAGGGTCTTTTAAAAAGTGAAAGATTTAATCTGACACCACACTTTTTGTATACCACTTTTGTACTTTCAATTTTGCTCTTGTCACATTCAGATGGTTGATTTACTTTAAGAAATGTCTGGGTGTTTTCCTACACACAAATGTGGTTTATGGTCATGTGTTAACATGTATTTTCAATTTCTGTACAGAAGAAAGTAACTTAAGTAAATAGCCATATAAGGGCAATCTTTAGCTGTTTCTTGTAAGCTTTCAGACGTCGCTTTGCTTTTCTCATGGTTTTTACCTTTAAATGGTCATGGACCTTAAACAGTAAGAAGATTCTAGCCTTTAACATGCCAAAGCCAATGGATCCAGCTCTCTTAAGCTTTAAGTATTTTGCGTGTTCTGTCGCACACATTTTGCTTGTTACCCCAATCATTAACTCAGAAAACTAGATTGGTGTCCTAACACAGATTGCCTATGAAAGTGGAGCAATTTCAACTGCCTTTTGCTTTATTTTAGTCATGCCTTTGGTGTTGCTTAAAATACATTGAGAACAGACTGTCGCCTTGATCCACTGGTTCCCATATAAATGCAGAGAGCTGTGAAAATTAGCCTGGTGCAAGGCAAGGCTAGTATTTCTTTACACCATAATTAGCCTTTTGATATATATGTGTGTTTGCTGAACTTAGATGTGAATTGTTACAAGCGAATTTGCAGCTTTAACCTCTAATGAAACGTAATTAAAGCTGTTTTCGCACACATTGGTCAGCCTGATGCTCTGTACAGTATGTGCACTGTTCGTGAAGGGAGAGATGGTTTTCACAGCTGTAACTAGAGCCATACATTCTCATGCTATCTGATTTCATATCAACAGATGTAGATTAGTGCTGACATTCCAGAGGCATCACATTGTCCATATGCTAAGCTGGCTCCCCCTGACTCCCTTTTCTGGGAATCTAGAGACGAATTTACAGGGACCGCATGAGCTTGGTGTGTCTTTCGAAAAAACTATTAATTATAGTGTTACACAAGTATATCTCAGTTCTAAGTGTGTTGCAAAACACGAGAATCTTTGATTATTATTTTAACCTCTGTATTGTCATAGCCCCCTCAATCTAGTCAGGCTTTATATATCTTGTACAGTGAAAGTACTGTACAGAGCTGGAGCAGGGTGTGTGGAGGGAGAGGATGGGCTGGTCACGTGTGAGGTATGTGAAGAAGCCAGACTCACTGGCTCAATGAGGAGAGGTGCTCAGCTGTCTGCAAACAGCTGAGTCCTATGGACCTCAGGAGACCTCAGGTTTGCTTCACGTTAAAAAAAACCTGCAAGCTAAAAAGTCTATATTTGTCCCCATGTTTGTGAATTAATACACATGGTACATAGAGAATGTTTATGGCAAACATTCTTGGATGTGTTTGTGAGTGCATGTTTGTCGCTAAGTTTTTCACATCTGTTGAGACTATCAACTATCAACTCTGAGTCATGTTTCAGGCCTTTCTATAGGTCACATTTCCTCTTCCTGTCCAAAAGATGAAAATAGCCCATTTTCTCAGCTTTCCTCTGGACCTCTGAAGAGGTCCACACATTGTACTGACATGTTTTCCAGTACATTCATAAAAATAATATATATTTAGACAGGTTCTCACAAAACATCATGTAAATATAGTTCATTAATAAACGTGTTAAATAAATGCTTAGATTTAAAATGCTGAGTTATCATAAAGCGTTAAATAACACTTTTTTTGTCTAATGTTTAATTTTGATTTAATTAGTCAGTGTAGTTAGTAGCATCCCCTCCTCCCTCTCCACAAGGTTCTCATTATGAAACGTTATGGTAAAAGAACCATTGCCATGACGCTTACACAACCATGCATTGTTCCCCCTATTTAAACAACCCCGGCACTATTGGTGACTATTGAAAGGAATGCTGAAGTTTTTTCTAATACCAACTGAGGCAGCCTCCCATGACTAACTAATCTCACTCTCACACATTCTTATTTTAATGCATGTTTTTCTCCAGCACTTTCATCCTCACACATGCTCTTTCACAGAGGAACAGGGATGCCACTGAAACTTGTGGGGCCCGGGACAAAATGATAATGGTGGGCCCCAGCTCCCATGCACCCAGCAGTGTATAGATGCATTTAGCAGGCCCCCTTGTCACAGGATCCAGGATGTTGCCCCGTTCCTTTCTTTTTGAACACACTATAGTTTAAATTTCGAAGGAATGCATCACAAGTGCAGAGGTAAAGACTGGCACTCATTTTATATCTCAATTATTGTTTCGTTTTTGTTTAGTGTAGATTGTCCTTTGAACCCTTTAACAGACATTGCTCATCACAGGAAGTTGAGCTCCCTGCTCGCTCACGCTGCCAGAACACATAAAACAACAGCGCTGATCTCTCAGCATGTTGAAACTTATGTAAACTTCTCTTCTGAATGTTCAGTTTGATATGTTGGGGGCTATAATCTACTTTACAGATTGTCCTTAATATTGCTTTCCTAACATCCACATGTGTATAAGGAGGAATGTCTTCAAGGTATGTCACTGTGTCTTGCCAGACATAGAAGACTGCTGAATTTCAAAGGAAAAGAGCAGCTACTTGTTTACAGTCTCCTCTTTTGTTGACAACACTTATTCTGCAGTGTCCCTCTGTCACCATCCTGAGAAAACCAGCACCATCTATACACATTAAGCTTGAAGTGGTCCACACTTACATGCTGTGTGATTCAGGCGTCAAGGCATCCTTTCAACGTGTTAGACTTTGAACATTGTTGATTGTTGTGTTGTCACATCTGACAGTCTTTACAATGGCCGTGGGGTTCCGCCAGATGGCTGACTTCCAGTCTTCATACATGTTATACCTGTCTAGCATTATAAGAGGTGGTTTATGTTCAAATATTTGAAAGATGATGGCTTGAGAATAAATGGGAACTACTATGGAAAAACAGGCTTCAGCAAATTGAAGAGGAAGTTCTTCCCGTCTTATATTTCCTCTGGGCATTGTTGTAATATTGCTTCAAAATGCAACAGAAGATTATCACAATCAGTAATAGTCAAATAATTGTTTTAGAGAAGTATATACATACAGATCCTGTTTATCTTTGAGCTTGTTTGCGCTGGATCTCAGTTTTTTTTGTGTTTTTACATTGTAGGTGTATGAGGAAGTAGACCAGTTTAGAGGTTAATTTAAGAGGTGACTAAGTAGAAATCCCCTGCATTCAGTCAAATAAGCATTCTTACTTTCTCTTTATCAGGGGAGTTCTAGGGATTTTCATTTCACGTTTTGCGGTGTAGGATTTGGTACATAAGTGCAGAGAGAAAGCATATCATTCTTAAATTCATATTAGCACAGGACAGACATTTGTCTTACACGGTAAGTAAAGTGTGTACTCCTTTCAATTTTACAATTTTAAGCAATGTTATTTATTTATTTTTATTTTGTTTTAGTGGAAATCTGTGGTTACACTTTATTTTAAGGTGTCCGTGTTACAGTGTACTTATACATTTAAGTGCTGAGTAATAATAATTAACTACATGTACTTACTATAGGGTTAGGTTTAGGATGAGGGTGTGGTTTTAGGTTAGTTGCATGTAATTATGCCTAATTTATAATAAATACTATAGTAAGTACATGTAACATGTGTAACAAGGGCACTGTAAAATAAAGTGTTACCAAATCTGTACATGAATGCCCACTGATTTTTTTTGAGGTGTTACATTTGAGTGTTTATGGGCAAGTCATTAAACACAGTCATGTTAAAATAGCCTGGTTGTGAGTTGTCTTCAGTATAAGCTGCTGTCTAGGAATACTGTGGGAGTTGCTGGGTTTACAAATATCTACAGATCAGTATAGTGACAATAATGTGGCGTAGACTCTCTCAACCAGTACAATTCAAGGAACTTTTTACCACAAAACTGTTTTAAATGCAAACATTGTAGTATCTTAAAATCTATTTCAGTTAAACAATCGTGGTTTGTTTTCCTGACAAAGGCATTATAGAAGTTTAAATAGACATTTTATATAGTTTTTCTAAATTACTGAGAATTTGGATTAACTGTTTGGATGATGAAGGCGACCATGAAGATTGCTTTTTGGACTCGTAAAAGGCATCATAAAGATGATTGGTTTTGGCTCCCTGCGTTTCTTTTTAACACTTAAAGCAAGTACACTGTCAATTTGTGTTTTGTTTGCTTCGTCTTGCAATGTTTTATGAGTTTGTATATATATATATATATATATATATATGTCATTGTTAGTTCAGGTTGTCTTGATAAAATCTCATGTATTTATGCATTTCTCCTATTGTTTTACAACAGGGAAGAGCAAAGAGACACATCTCAGAGGTGGCAGCCTCCTCCTGGATCTAAGGCCGCCATGTTAGTAAAGGTCAGCAGCATAGGCAGAAGCCAAGGAAGAGGAATCAGTGGAGCAGCTTCCCTTCACCTCCCACAGAGCAAAGCCAATGGTCACAGTGCCTGCACACTCAATTCCGGCAGTATCAAATCTGTTTCAGGCTACATGATGTCCCAGCAGGCTTACAAAACCACACCAGGAGGCAAAATAGCACCGGATGCAAGACAGGCCCACCACTTGAGGAAGGCAAGCAATGGCAGCTTTTGCCTGGTGACCTCAGGTGACTCTTCTCCACATTCAACATCTCCACAGCAACAATCCAGCTCACCAAGGCCAGTATCTCCACATTATGGAGCGACCGCACGTTTCTATGATGATCCATTAGCTGATTGCCCCATTTATGATGAACCTCCCATGGACATGGAGGTAGAAGGTGCTCACCTACACAATGGCACATCCAGACACAATCACAGCCTCCAGAAGGTAAAACTACTCCAGCACCCAGGTCAGTCTTATACAGGCTCCCGACATAAGAGGAACCCCTCTGACTACAGTCCAGCAGGTCTGGAGTGTATCAAGCATATGGTGAATGTCGACCCCAAGCAAGGACTCCTTTCTGCTTCACCAATGCCCTCTCCTATCCCCTCTCCAACATCTGCATCAGAGTCTTTACTTCTACCGACAAGGGGACTTCAAAAGGAGCCTGTTAGCTTGGAAAAGAAGCAGTCATTGAGGATTGTCGAAGCAGGTTTGCTCAGAGCTATGGAGGTGCATCACAGCAGGCAAGGCAGCCAAGGATCTCAGGACTATTCCACACCGCCACCTCCGACTGTTAGCTACCAAGACTCGGGTTACTCAACCGGTCCATCTCCCAGCCTGCGGAGGAAGAGCAGGCGGAGGATGGGTGCCGGCGGCCGACCCGGTTCTGTGGGTAGCACTGGGGAGCTCACAGCTCTAAATGAGCGCCTTATGGAGGAGATGAGGGAGGTGGTAAGTCGCTCAAACACTATGCGGGAGACCAAAGCTAGTCTGGATTCAGAGATGTCGGAGGGCTGCTCCACACAGCACACACACAGCACAGGCCGGTGCTCATCCAGGGAAGATATTTCTTCCTCCAACAGGTCATTAAGCAGGACAGGTAACTACCCTAATGTGGCCTTTACACAACTGGACATCCCAGGAAGGCAGAAGCGGACATATGAGAAGGTTGACACGCTTGAGACGAGCATTGCTCTGTCCTCACCTGAAACTGCTGGACCCCCCTCACAGGTACTGCATCGATGCATTCACACATAGAAATGCCTTTACAGTAAATTGTCACTTATAATAAGCGTAGAATTTACTGGTTCTCTTTTAACCCTATTATTTTATAAAGATTTGCAGTGTCGTATAAAATACGAGTGTGAATTTCTGGCGGTCTGTTTTCCACAGTCCTTGAGTTTCAGTATCATTAAAAGCCAGACACTGTATTTGTTTAATCTCCATGGGGGACTGTTGCGAGAGCGCTTTGTTTTCTTGAGGTTTTTTATGTGCGTCTGATTTTTTCCATGGTCTTTATTAGATCCAGATTATTGCGCGCACACTTCATCCCTTATAAGATAACAGTGATGTAAAACAACAATAGTCGTGTAGTTATTTCAGTCTAATATTCAAATGGGAATAAGGCAACAAACTCAGTATATCATATATTTATCTCTTAGGTATTTTTTATAATATATAGGTTGGAGCGTATTCCCAAGCTTCACATGATTCTTGTTAAGGGCAATAAGAAACTGTAACTGCTGCTCTGACCCAAAGCAAAGCTGTAATCCGTCCTCCCTAAGTAATGAACTTTATCTACAGCCAAAGGGTTGTGCTTCTCAAATCTGCTTTCAAGAATGCACTTCTTCGGTTTCGATGAAAATCAGCTCCAAAGCAATTATTTTGGGGCATTGAAATAGCTTTTGGGTGCTGATTGTGGCCAACATATGATACTTAAACCTAAATCCAACTGCTCCTGTTGCACCCACCTCTGCCCTCCTGCAGTCCTCTGATACGAATCCAGCAGTGGGCTGCCAGGGTAGTGGGTGAAATGCCAGAACGTAGCAGCACTGCACAACCTAATGCCTATTGAGCAGGAAGTATGGCTACTGTGGCCCATATGGTACCATCTCTGACACAGATGGGACAGTTGGTTCCTGGACAGGCGTGGTCACTATACCAACCAATTGTATGTCTACAGTGTAGCCGATAGGGGTTTGGTACCTGCTGGGGATTGTTCCATAAGCTGATGACATCATAGGTCACCTTATTCCCTGGTGTATAAGCCTTTTCACCTTAGATCACTTATCCTCATATTTTATGATAGATTGTTTTCTGCATTTTTAACTAATGGTAAATTCTTAAAAAGTGTATAAAAAAAAAAAAGGCTAATGTTACAAAACTAATTATGCAGAGTCGAAAGGTCTAAGATAAATAAATGTATATTATAATTTTCTGAATTATTTTATTTGCCTAGAATTGAAAGTTTTTTTAGTGTTCCCATTTATTTTTGCCATCTTATTGGCTGCATTTTCTTTATTATTTTGGTCATTATTAAGCCATACATTCATTTAGGCCTATGTAATTAAAGAAATCAATATATTATATCAATTATTTTGAACGTTTAGAAATATGGCTTCGGACTTTTGAACAATAGTGTATGTATGGTTTCATTAACATTGTTCATGCAAACATGCACTCTATTGTCTTGCTGGAAAACCATCTGTGAATTATGTCACTTTGACCTAAAGTGTCCTATAAAACTTCATTGAAGTTGGCACACATGTTGAGTCTGGTTTTTGTAACAGGGATACAGCTTTCAGGAAGGCAATGACGACATTAGGGACATTTTTACAGGACAAAATTCCTCCAGGGATCAAAATGAGGCCATTGCTAGATTTACAAAATTTTTTTAGATGAAATAACTTGGAATATAACTCTGCTGAAAGATAACTTGTTATCATGAAGAGAATTATATTGTAGTTGTAGTGGAAAGTATTCATTTTTACATTTGCTTAATAAATTCTTTATCTGTTTTTCTCACCCTATGTTCATTTGCACTGTTTTTATAGGTGGGAACGCTGGAACCTAAGGTGCAGTTGGATAACAGAACAAAAAGCATGGTGGACAACCGAATGGGTTCACTCGGCCCTCATCGCCTCGTCGTCAGTGATTCCAACTTACAGAGAAGTGATGCTGGGGGTTACCAGCTTTCCTATGCCACTCTGCGTCAGCCCCCACCCCCAGATGCCACTATGGCAGACTGGGCCAGCAAGCACCTAAACATGCATACACAGGGTTTGTTCCGCCGGCGAGTCTCCATTGCCAACATGCTATCCTGGAACCGCGGCTCCATCAAAAAGCCCATGCTGATGACCAACGACCGCACGGTGCGCAAAGAAGCCTGCGAGTTGTTCAAACTTGTACAAGCGTACATGGGAGACCGGCCCTCGCGGCTGGACAGACGTCACGCTGCTCTCCTCATTGTCACTAAGTGCTGGGGCATGCAAGGCCTGAGGGACGAGCTGTACATCCAGCTTGTGAGGCAGACCACAGGCAACAACAGCCCACGTAGCCTGGCAGCAGGCTGGGAGCTCATGGCTGTATGCCTTGCCTTCTTCGCTCCTTCACCCAAGTTCTGCTGTTACTTGGAGGGTTACATTCAGCGCCACATGGAGCAAACCAATGACAAGAAAAGTGAGTTTGTTGTTGCACCATTAAACTAATAAATACTTTAGTTATAAATACTAATAACTACTTTAGTTAACTACAGGTGGGCAATTCCAGCGTTATGGAGATGACATTTTCAGTATAAACTTAAAATATAAATAATTCTCAATGTATTTATTACCAATGTATTGAACCGAAAAATATACATACGTTTTCTATTTTTAAAGAGGGAAAAATGTTTTAGATATTTTAGGATTTCTGTTAATTAAAATGTGCAGACTCCAATATTGGTGGTGGGATGCCTTTTTATAGAACATAAAATAGTAACTATATTTTAATTTTTATATGCCCATTTATGAGGAATATCGACTGTCCATATGCATAATTCACTTACCAATTCACTTACATGACTATGGAAAACTATGCCTTTTTAGGTATTTAAACCACCAAACATTGACATCATCAGTATGGTGAAAACTTGTTTTTTTTTACATTTACACAAATGTTTTACTAAAACTGGCAAACCTTGGCGGTGAGAAGTTTTTAATTAAATCTGATTATTTTTCAATATAATTTTAATGAAATAAATGCATATTTGTATATGTATATTCATATCTTTCTCTTTTTTTTTTCTCAGTAACCCAGTTCATACTGAACCAGCAGGATATTAAGAAGAAGAACTCCAAGTCCAGGAAGAAGAGAAAACAGAACAGTGAAGAGGAAGCAGATGGTATTTTAACCTTTTCTTTTTATATCCCATAGTTCCTCTATTTGAAATACCTTGGAATAAAGCACAAATTTCCCTCAAAGTTGCTATGTTCAGATCTTTCAGATCTGTTTCAGAAACATTTGAATGACTTGTAAGAGACTGGAATATGTTACAGATTGAACAGACATTTACTACAGTGCCCTCCACTATTATTGGCACCCTTGGTAAATATGATCAAAGAAAGCTGTAAAAATTAATCTGCATTGTTTCTTGTTTTGATCTTGACTGAAAAGAAAAGACTTTTGTTTTTCTTAAAAAAAATTAGGTTGCAGAATGTAATAAATACAAAGGTGCCAATAAATTGTGGCCAGGGTGTATTAGAGAGGGGGGAAAAAATCACAATGTGATATTTCTCCACTTCAAATTGTCTTATTTGAATGAAATGTTGGAATTTTGTAGATTTTTTAAAATAAAAGATCAAAACAAGAAACAATGCAGATTTATTTTTACAGCCTTCTTTGATCATATTTACCAAGTGGGCCAATAATAGTGAAGGGCACTGTATACCAGTGTGATATACTCTGCATTGGGAAAAATCTGATGTTATGTAGTTGTTTAGAGACATGCGTGTTGTTCATTAGTGGCTGCTTCCCACTGTCATTGATAATTTGCCAAAGTCAATAAAGTCATTGTTAATTAACCCTTCCGGCTAGCACACATCACGTGTCGCTTACCAGTAAATGACAATGTCTCCACATTGTGGTACTTTGACCTTGATACTGTTACCACAATGCTCTGTCCTGATGATCTGGTCAGATTGCTCCCCACTCATGGCCTTGGCAATGACCACAAAAAGGATCCCTTACATTAAGTCTTACTGCCCACAGCATGAGCCTTCAGGCATGGCATGCCACTGACTCACTACTACAGACCCACACATGAACATTCTGCAGTCATAGGCCATTAGATGAGCACCAGCCAATTGTCATTTAAAGGAGCAGGATATGGCTCATATGTATGCTTGATCTTTTAAAGTTCTTTTAAAGTCTGTGAGTCAGTTGGTTAGGTTAGATCAGTAGTGCAGATGCCCAGAAGAGTGATTTTACAGATACTGCTGCAGCTGTGCACAGATGGATGCGGGAGAGGCTCAGTGTTAGGTCTGGGCTGAAAATAGAGGACACTTTCTCTGAAGAGTTTATTGGGATGTTAAAATGGAAGCTCTAATGATGGGTCTCCTGTAAAGAAGGACTCATCTCTATGACATAGGGAGGGAGTCACTAGAAAAATCTGTGTGGTCTCATTTGTGGTTCTTACTTTCCTCTGAACGATTGTTGTTGTTTCCTTTAGCTTCCTTTCGGTTTATTGTTGTCTTTCATTTATGAGGGCAACATGTGGCTGCACCGCGAGACCACCACTACTTAGTCATGCTTGAAGATCCAAAATATCAAATATAGGTCTGTTTGTGTATGAATGCAGTACAGTTGGTGTTTGTCCAGTAAATCAGGAATTGAGAGAAGGAGAACTGTTTATACAAAGATCAAATGCATTACAATATGTCTGATTAAACCTAATTGGAGTCTGAAACTGGGAGACTAACAAGAGGTTGTATCAACATGCATGTGTGTCATCTGTTTGCCATAAATCTGAAAGGTGTTAAGTTTGGGGCACATTCCAGAAAAGGTGCTTTTTATCACAGCAAGTTTTTGCCATCTGGCTTTTTTATTTAAGATTCAATAAGCTTGTAGTGAAGGTAGGGGGAAAAGCCCCCCTTGGATTTCTCTTTGGAGTTTGAAGCTTTCATTTGGAGTAAAAGCATACGAATCCCAAAGAGTAGTGGGTTTTCTCTAAAATCCTGTACGAAGAGTGCTATAAATTCTACGCTGCTAAATGCACAATAAATTCCTTTGAAATGACTCCACAAGTCTGGAGTTTTAGAATCAAGCACTATCTGGGTCTTCATGAGTCCATGAGGGAATGTTATTTATTATGAGCACTGGAACATTTTTAGCTGTGTCCGCTTGACATTGTCCAAAATCCAAATGTTCTTGCTTCTTACGTAACAGAAAGATAGGACAGTGCATTCATGAAGTGCAGCCTTGTAGAAACCCCTTCTGTCTAATTTTTTCCCTCTTCACTGTAATTCGCGTGTTACTGATGAGTCAGAATGTGTAGGCTGAATTTCCTCCTCCATGCTATGGGCCGAACTAAATTTATTGTATTTCATTCATTGGTCTTTACTGCCGTCATGCCACTACGATCTTATGATCAGTGATTTTATTATAACTATTATGGAGCCGATGTACCTCATTTCAGGAAAATATCCAAGTTTGAAATGATTCAAGTTCTCAATCTGTATACAGAAGTTCTTGTAAAACAGGTTTTGATACATCAGTTGTAAAACTGTCACCAGTTTCACTGTCCAGACGTTGTCTAAGAATAGTAAGAATGTGGCTTTTATCCCATCCAGCAAGAATCACTCACAGCTTGTCTTTTTGCCTCTAGCTCTTCCCATCAGCACATATGCAAAATACTGTCACCGGAAACTCCAGAAAGTGGCGATTACTGGAGGGAAAAAGGTGAGTTTTTATGAAACTGAAAAGCCGGATGTGGAATATCCTTATATTTGAAAAATTGGGTTGTAACTAATTGGTCTCGGTCTTCCACAGGGTCTCCGTAAACCAACCATAGAGGAGGTAGACCACAGTCGGCGTGCCATCATTACACCGTCTCTGTTCGGCAGCTCTCTAGAAGAGGTAATGGAGCGACAGAGTGAACTCTTCCCAGACAGGAAGTTGCCGTGGGTGCAGGTGCAGCTGTCTCAGTATGTGCTAGCTTTGGGCGGAGCTCAGACCGAGGGGATATTCAGGTAAGATCAGCTTCCTGTTAATTATGTGTACTAAGTATATTTATTGATGGGGAGGTAAAGTATGGATACAAAATTAGTGTACAGAAAAAGTTTTAAGAATTTTAGGAACACATTTAAAGAATTCTTTTTGTTTCCACAAAAAGTTCTGTCATTGTTTATTTTCTCTTATGTCTCATGTGGAAATCAAGTGGAAAGATTTTGAAGAATTGTACTGGTTTTGATCTTATCTGTCAAGTTTCAAAGAAGGAAGTAAAAGCAAACAATAAGCTTGCCTGATTTCCCAGCAGATTGCATTCATAATAATGATGTGCTAGCTCCCCCTGGCGGTCTTTGAGTGTAATAATACTCTCTCCTCCTTCAGGGTCCCCGGTGACATTGATGAAGTTAATGCACTGAAGCTACAGGTAGATCAATGGAGGATCCCTGAGAATTTGTCAGATCCCAACGTCCCTGGTGAGTAACTTTTCATGTGTTTGTTCATATTAAATACTTATAGTCATTAATCCTAAATTTATTAAAGTTTAAACATCTGTTTTGCTTTTTTGTTAGCTTCTCTGATGAAGCTGTGGTACCGTGAGCTGGAAGAGCCTCTTATCCCTATGAGCTTCTACAAGCAATGCATCAGCAACTATGATGATCCTGTGGCATCCATCAGCATAGTGCAGTCTCTGCCTGAGCTCAACCGCCTGGTGTTGTGCTACTTCATTCACTTCTTACAGGTAAACAGCAACAAATACACAGGATGAGCAGCATTATTCCTAAATAATATTATCTTGCATTTATTTAGTATGCAGCTGTAGAATTCCTTTATTACTTATTGCACTGCTCTGACATATGTCCCATATCTTCTCCAGGTATTTGCCCAGCCTACAAACGTTGCGGTCACAAAAATGGATGTAAACAACCTTGCAATGGTAATGGCTCCCAATTGCCTTCGGTGCCAGTCGGATGACCCTCGTGTCATATTCGAGAACACTCGCAAGGAGATGTCTTTCCTGCGCATGCTGATCGTACATCTGGACACAAGCTTTATAGAGGGCATTGTTTAAAGACTTTTCCTTGACAATATATGTGATACATAACTAGCCTTTCCACAAACAGTGTGTCACAAAAATGGATGTCAAGGACAAAGGTACCCTGTTAAAAGATGATACTTTGTGTAAAATCTGTTTTTGCATGGTATGTTCCATTGGAAAACTGTTTAATAGTGAACTGTGTGTTTTGTCAACCTCGGTGACAAAGGGTATTGAAGTTCAAATGCATTGATCGGTGCCATGTTCAGTAATGTGCATGTTCAAGAAATGCTTGAAAAACAAATTGTGATGATTATAAAATGGTTAACAATGCAGTAAACATTATAATGCAGTATATAAGACTATTGCAAGGTTTAAAGTTAAAAAAAATAAGATGCATGAATACATTGCTTTGTGAGAACTCACTCAGTTTGCTTGTTTTGTAGAGTAAGTCGTAGTGACATGTTTAAGAATCTACTCAAGTATGTTTATTCTTTGGCATTAAATAGTGTTTTTGTGTCTATCTGTGGATTTGAAAGAAAATATTATCTGTTGTGTACAGTGAAAATATATGAACGTTTTTTTATGTTCTAAGTGTGGTAAGAATCTATTACTAAAGATCTGAAAGCTTTAAATATAGTATTTTGGGGGTGTTTTTGTCAATATACGCTCAGTGTATAAAATAATACACAGTATTTTAAGCAGTGAAAGTTTTCTATTTTATTCTTTTAGTTTTTTATTATTATATTTTTAAAGCTGTGATGAACTATTATGCCCTTGTAGTCAGGATGGTTATTTATACTAAATGTGCCACTACACAGTTTAGTAAATTCCATTTACATAAACATTTGTACTACTTTAAAAGTGTGCTAATGAAATAAAGCTACTAAGTGATAATGCCATAAAACGAATATTTTTGATTGTGTAATGCTTGTGAAATCGCATTTGATGTACTAAAAAAAGTACATTAAATCAATGTAAATTAAAAGGCACCCTTAATGTATAGACCCAAGGTGTAATCTTATTTTCATGGTAGTTGTTTTTCCTGAAGGTTTATTGTGACTTTTATGTAAATAAAAATTGTAAATAGTGCTTCCTGTTTTACTGACTGCTTCTTAATGGAGTTGAGTGCTGGTGACCTGGCAAATAGATGTAAAAAACTAACCTTTTTGTATTTAGAGTTCTTGTGTTATAGGCTGGTTATATATGATCAAAACTTCTGTACAACTATTGAATTGTGTATGTATTTTGTGTGAAATGGATGTTAAGGAATACGTATAATAAACTTTTACAAAGTTATAATATAACGTTTATTTGTTTTATCTGTTTATTGATGAGACAAAGAATTGCTATCTTATTTTTTATTTTAAAACACAAAATACCAGTTTTAAGTGTCTAAATATGGTAGTAATATGTAGTACATATTTTTACTTTGATTTCTCCTTAATCTCGTACCTCATAAACTACTAGATTTCAATGGTCTTTATGTAGCCCCCCATGCGCATGCGCAGTTGCAGCGTCGTTCATACCGGTAGTCTATTGAACACATTGGATAATAGTGCGCGCATCTCGCCCACAACGTGGTTAAGATAAAAGACGCTGTAATACACACACGCATCGTTTTTATAGTTAAGGAAACGGACATCATTGCAAGGTAACCAATATTTTAGTGTTTTTTAGTACTGTGTTGACATTGATAAGACTTTGTGCGACTACTGAAATAAGCCCCTCAAATATCATATTTTTACACGTTTCGTACGGTAACGAAGTCAATGCACGCTGTAACATTTGCTTCAATAGATGCATTGTTGTTACTTACAGCTTAAATCTGTAGGAGTGGAAATTTACTCTCGCATTACTATCCGACTATCCTTGTCATTATTCTCGTGGAGGGTGTGGATCAGTCAGGAAGTCTGGTCGTGTTTTAGAAACATGCTGACCATTGAAGCGGTATAAAATGAAGTATTTCAAACAGTCAGCTCATATGTGTTGTCTTATGAGCGTATTCGAGTTAAGGGTCAAACGTAAATCAGGCGATTTGAGGATGAACACAAGGCATGAGAGCGAGGCGTGTCTTCGGGGGAAATAATAATTCGTACCCTGTTCAATTGTTAAACGTCTGCATTTGGTTGCACGTTTAGTTTACTCACAAGACAGTTTACAGGAAAAATCTTATGGGCTAAGAATAATGCACATGCATCTCATAAAGTATTGAAATGAAATCCTTTTGTTTCTATTGTTAGTGACATAAAGGGGGTCCCTGATCAAAGAACGCGATCGATCACTCTCATGACTGCATGCACGAGCAAAGTACAGTAATTGAATTTAATGTCTCGTGGTTTGTAATGGACATCATTACTCCTTCTAGTAGTTATTTTGCAACAATATTTCCCCTTAAGTAACTGAGGATAATAGTTCAACATTGATGCTAGAGATTAAGACTATAAAGATTAACATATCAGTGTTATCAACTGAATCTAAACTTTAACATTTCTAGGAAACAGGTGTAAATATATAGTTCAGAAATATCCCAAAAAATGAAATTTTGTCATTTATTTACCATCATGTTGTTCAAAATCTGCATAAGAAGTCAGTCATACAGGTTTGGAATGACAGGAGGGCGAGTACATGATCAATTTGTATTTTTGGGTTTATTTTTAAAGGGATAGTTCACCCAAAAATACAAATTCTGTCATAATTTACTCACCTGTGGGCTGCATTATGAATGATAAATATATCATGTAGACCTATTGGTCGGTAAAATAGTAACATTCATTTTTCTAGGAGGTTATTATGAGCAAAACACCTCCTAACAGACGAGGGATTACATTTGAGGTGGGCGCTGCTATTGAAGCACGGGACAGTCTTAAGAACTGGCAAGTCCCCTTTTAAACATTCATATTAGTCATTGACACATTTTCTGTTTTTAAGTTATCAGTGTATTTTTGCTCACAGGTATGCTGGCAACATTGAAAAGATTGACTATGATGATGAGAAGATCTTAATCCATTATCGTCAGTGGAGTCATCGCTATGATGAGTGGTTTGACTGGACCAGTCCTAATCTGAGACCCATGGAGAGAGAAAGAGTTCAACTGAGGAGAGAGGGTCTTCAGGAAGACAACTTTATTCCTGTGAGTCGCAGATGTGTTGCAAAATCCCAGTATATCACAGACAGTGAAGGATAGGTTTACATAAACTCATTGAAAGGGATTCTGCATTCATTTAATTGTTTTTTCTCCAGTTAATACTATGTGGATAACAGACTGAGATTATGTACAAATTTTCCCACACTGAATTCTTATTGGATCAGCCATGTGGCCATACATCTATTAAATGTGCAAAGTTGCGATAAATAGCCTACATTTAGACAAATAAAATTGAGCATCATTTAAATGCATTGGAGAGATTTTAGCAGCATCTAGTGGTGAGGTTGCGAATTGCAACCAATGGCTCACTCCACAGCTCACCCATCCTTTCGAAGCACTACAGTGGCTGACACCTGACAAATATGTTGTCCTGTTTTCGCTTTTTTGCCAAAGGTAATAACATTTTTACGAAACACGCTCTGTAGAGCAGTTTGTATGTTTAAAGAAACTGTAGAAACAACATGGAGAATTTCATGCAAGGGGACCAGCAGTGTATGTTGATAGAAATAGCTCATTCTAAGGTAATAAAAACATAACGCTTCATTACGTAAGGTCTTTATACACCTCTGAAGACATAGGTAGATATTGCATTTCTGTCAAAAGATCCTCCTAAATATCACAAACAGCACTTTTATGGACACTACGTTTGTTATGCGTTCATGGTGGTTTAATAAATTGTTCTTCAATACCAATACAAGTGTATGTTCAGTAAGCTGCTAGTTAATACATTTTGTTTTTATTTTTGTTCCAGGGGTTTCATGTGAATGAAAAAGTTCTTGCCAGTTGGTCTGATTGTCGATTTTATCCTGCAAAAGTCTTGGCTGTCAATAAAGATGGTAAACTTTGATGCTATGATGCATTCATTGAATAAGTTACGTTTTGCATGAAATGCTAATGTGGTTCATTCTAAACAAAATTGTCCCACAGCATCCTACACCGTGAAGTTCTATGATGGTGTCGTCCAGACAGTCAAAGGAATACATGTCAAACCATTCATCAGAGAGGTTCATTTAGCATTTTCAGTTCTGTTCACATTGTGTCACGACTTGTCTTCTCATTTTACTGATTCTCCTTTCTCTTTTCAAATAGAGAAGAAAGAAATTACCTGACAGAAACCTAGAGAAACCTCTGGTGAAAAAAACTGAAAATGTCAAGAAAATGCAGGAGAATGGTGCCGACGGTGCTAAAGAAGAACAGGCTGACCTTGTTTCTGAGGAAGAGGAGAATGAAATATCAGATTCGGATGGAGATGAAGATGACCAGAAGAGAAGCAGAATTCAAAGCACTTTCCATATGCATGAGGAACATGTGGAAGATATGAGTTTCAAGGAGGAAAGTGAAAAAGGAGAGAGAGTCCTGGAGCAAATAGGGCAACACAATTACAGTAAGTCATTTCTGAAGAAGGATTCAGGGCATGAGGAGAGAGATGAGAAGGCTGTGGTGACGATAGAGGACAACGCTACGGTTTTTGACTCATGCATTCATTTTAATGAGGGGATGTTAAAGGGAAACGGGATTGAGGAAGCAGAAGTCCAGGCAGAACAAAAGGAAAAGGAAATCAAAGGTTTTCCTCATGGCAAAAAGTCACAGAGACAGCGAGTTCGAGGTACATACAAAGTTATTAAACAACTTACTTATAATCATATAAATTGATGTTTCATTTTTTTAATGTTAAAACTTTTTATTGAATAGTACTATTAATTAAAAAAATATATTTTCTACTTGGCCATGTGCTGAGTGATTGTCATAATAGCTGAAAAATAAAATGTATTTGTTTATAGGGAAGAGGAGAATTTCAATGGCACGAAGAAGATGTCCTTCCAAAAAAACCAAGACAGATTCAGGTTTGGCTTTTCTTTTGCTAATAAGAATGTTACAATCTGGTGTCATAATAGTAGATGACACATTTTGTTTTTGTTCATATCCTTTCTCCAGATAAAAGTTTTCATAATGGTTGTGAGCTTGAATCGACCAATCAGAGAGCTCCAGGAAATGGACAGCAGTCTGAACTCTCACTTCTGACACAACCATCCAACGGCACACCAGAATTTCCCAAACCTACAGGTAAGGTTCTACCAATAATCTGTTATGTCATGTTAAATACTTTTTGTTTACTTTCTATTTCTAGTTACTTTTTACTCTCTATTTAATCATAGTCAGAAAACAAGCTTTTCACAACCCAAGCCGCTTCAGCAGAGAGCCATGTGAGTAATAATCTAATATGTCAAACTTAAAATCAATGATTTAAATAAATGATCATAATTATTTATATAAAACAATGAAATACTGAAGGTTTCATCTATTTCAGTGTACAGAGTTGTTAGAAACCAGCCACCACCTGTACTCTCGATCAACCTGGACCATAACTTATATAAATGCAGTGCTCCTGGCTGTATGAAGTCATTCCGCAAAGCAAAACTTCTGCATTATCATATGAAGTACTACCATGGAGATGATCGTGCAGTAGATGAAGATCTCGCTGTGAACAAAGACAACCAGACTGAAGTTTTCAGCCAACAGACGGCATTTAATAATCAGAATGGTTTAAAGAAAAGGTGCATTTCATTGTCTTCAGTGCCAGTGAGTAGTAAGGTTGATGCACAGATGAGAGTGAAGAGACGCTCTACGGCTCCCCCTGCTGTCAGTGCACAAAATTACCAGCAGTGGTCTTCACTAAAGAAGACAAGAGAGAAGAGATATATGGACATAGGTATGACTAAGCCACAAACCTCATAGTATTTTTATTATAAAACCTGCATTTACCCTATATATTTATATACATACATGTAGTTATGTTCTCATTTTGAGGGTGACATAACCTGCACCAACTGAGGGGATTATATGTCAGTGACAAATTTTAAGGCACCCAGTATTTCTTTCGTAGGATTTATAAACTCAGTTGTGTGATGGACAGTTGGCTGAAGAAGTCCAGGCCAGATGGAGACGGACACATGACTAACTCTAGTTAAACATCAAGGGCATGCTGTATTTCACCTATATACTCAAAACAGAACGCATGTGGGATGTTTGCTGTTATTTCCTCATTCTTCACTAACCGAAAGCATTAACAAAAATCTTTCAGCTGGTGTGAAGGAATGTGATCGGTTAAAAGAAAAGAGGTCGAGAGATTTCCTGCACGTCAAGCTGAAGAAAAAGAAAAAGAAAAAGATGAGAACGACCACATCAGGTGAAAAAAGAACAGTGTTTTTACCCACAAGGTGATTTATGACATTTAAATGCCGATAAATCTCTTTTATACAGGTGCTGTCTGCTGAATCTATCATACTACCAAGTGACATGTTATTAAAAAATCTTTTTGGTCTGCATTATTATTTGATCTTATTGTAATTTATTATGCACATAATTTACATCATGTTTTATGATCTGCTTTCAGATGAAGAGAGCATTTCTGATTGGTCCTCTGACAGCTGTGGGTTGAGCGATGAGGACATGGAGACTGACCTGGGCATCTTGCCCTCACCCCTTAGTTGCAGCTCTATTGCCTCGACTACAGGAAGCAGAGAAAACATCCGATGTGTGTGTGACGTGGAAGAGGAAAATGATTTCATTTTACAAGTGAGCATTGTGTTCCTGTAACTCAGTTGGTGAAGCATTGGGTTGGCAGGGCAAACGTCGTGGGTTCGATTTTATAGGGAACACACAGTCACGTGTTACATTTTTATTATGAACAAAGATCATGTTCAGAAGTGATGTTCTTAAACTTTTTTTCTCATCTTATTAGTGTGAAGAGTGTCTATACTGGCAGCACGGAACCTGTATGGGATTCCTCGAAGAGAAAGTACCAGAACGATATACTTGCTTTATTTGCCGAGGTTGGAAGTGATGCATGTTTTACTGTATGTGTCATTTCTCATTTGTCTGCTGTATATTTCAGTGTGCTTGTTTGTGTCTATTCAGGACAGATCAGAGGTCAGCGGTCGAGCTACCAGTACTGGTATGACAGAGAATGGCTTAACACTGGATATATGTATGGTCTCTCTTTTCTGGAGAACTACTCCCAACAGAACGGCAAGAAGATCACAGCCACTCATCAGCTGTTAGGAGATATTCAGCATGTAGTGGAGGTGCTCAGTGGCTTACAGCTCAAAATCAATGTCCTGCAGTAAGTGATGTGAATCACTGTCATATGTGACCCCGGATCACATTTATCTAAATAAGCTTTCTATTGATGTATATTTTGTTAGGATAGGTCAATATTTGGCCAAGATACAACTATTTAAAACTCAGGAATCTGAGGGTGCAAAAAAATCAAAATATTGAGAAAATCCCCTTTAAAGTTGTCCAAATGAAGTCCTTAGCATAGCATATTACTCACAAAAATAAAGTTTTGATATATTTACGGTAGGAAATTTACAAAAAAATCTTCATGGAACATGATCTTCATATCCTAATGATTTTTGGCATAAAAGAAAAATGGCAAATTTTGACCCATTCAATGTATTTTTGGCTATTACTACAAATGTTCTCGTGCTACTTAAGACTTGAACCAGGGTCACATATATATTTTTTACAGAAAAAAGTTTTTTTTTTTTTTTTTTTCTCTACAGGAACCAGACACATCCAGACCTCAAGTTGTGGCAGAAGCCATGGAAACTGGCTGGGAGATCCAGGATGAAAAGTGCTGCTCTCTCAGACTCAAAAACTCTCTCATCAGCATCCTCAGAAACCAGTCTACATAAAGAGCTCTTATCATCATCCTTCACGGATTACATTAGCAGTGAGCACTGTTACCAAAAGCCACTTGCATTGCACCAGGTGGAGCCGAGGCGGGAACTGAAGACACGGGAGATGGAAGACAGATTGTACAACGCTAAGAGTCTGTTTAAGAATGAACAACCAGCACTAAAAAAGACTTTTAAACTGTCCAACCATAACAAGGTGAGCTTTTTTGTCCCAGAGACTGAAGTTTGTTGACCAATTAACCATAACTATGGCAACTTTGTAGGAAGTTGAAAAGGAGCATGAGATGGGTGCTGATGGAGGCGGTGTTATGGGCGGAGCTCAGCAGCATCAGTGGAAGATCAACCTGCTGGAGCACATCGAGGCTGTACAGGAGGATGTTACTCAAAGGATGGACTTCATCGAAAGAGAGCTCGATGGTATGCCGTATGATCTACAGAAAGTTTTGATTTATCTTAAATTTAAAAAAAGTTAATTTATCAACTTGCTTTTTAAGTGCTTGAAAACTGGCTGGACTGCACTGGGGAGTTGGAGCCACCGGAGCCACTGGATCGTCTGCCTGAACTCAAGCATAGTGTCAAACATCTACTGAATAAATTGGGAAAAGTGCAGCAGATCGCTCTGGTTTGTGCCACGTGAGGGCGCTAGAGAGTATTTTACGTCATCACAGGACAACCTCATGTTGAAACCGGGGCATACACAAAAGATTCGGGACAAAGAACAATATGAATACTGTAATGTGAAACTGGACATGGTCAGTGATTGTGATATAAAGACTTTGAAGACATCACCCTATAGCAGATATGAGTACTATCACTTGTAGAACATGTTGTAATTTCTTTATTAAATGAATCTAAAGAATGTAAAAGCAGATTCCTCAAAACATGTGCACACCAAACTTTACAAAAGAAATAGTTCATAGATTTGTAAGGTGTTGTTTTGATCAAAAGCCTCTGACCCCCTCCACGAGGTTTCAGCGATCTTAGGCGTAATTTGAATGTTTTATATTTCTGAACAAATGTAAATATGGTAATACCTAAATTATATCATGTTTTATTCTCACTGTTTAGAGTCTTGTTAAGATTTTTACGAGTGCAAAGCCCTTTCTTTTTTAAAGCGTAACTCCGCCCAAAAATGAAAATTCTGCCATTAATTATGCACATTCAAATAGTTACACATCCATAAGTCCTCCGTTTTTCCCCCAAATGCAAATTAGTGTATTTTTTAAGCTTTCTGACTTCGCCATAGATCGCAACCAAACTTTAAAGCGCCTAAATACATCGTAAAATAGTCCACGCGACTCTGGTTGGTTCAGTATTAATTAATATATAGGCGATACTTTTTGTAGGCAAACAAAAATAATGACTATATTCAAACACTTCCTGATTTAATTGTTAGTTTCCAGCGCGCGCTCCAGAGAGCCACACGACGCATGCGCGTGCCGATGACATTGCATCTGATGTCAGCATTGCTTGACGTATGCGGAATCTGGCAGATTATATTTTAAACAACTCTGAGAAAGATTAGGAATAATCATGTATCTGTAACCTAAATCTTTTTATTATGCATATTTTATTTATCTACATTTTTTATATTCATTCTATGTCCCCCATCTACTCTAAATTTAATAATTGTTTATTATATTTGAAATGTTTTATATATTCTACATAACTGTGACAACAACAGGCAAGGCAGAACCAATCGCACGCACATGCTTTAAACATTTGATCACCTTTTTATATTCATTTGAAAAGTAAATTAAGGTGTCGGGATGTTTTACTTCCTTCTGGCCAAACGAATCAATTGGGCAAGAAGAAAGATGTTTGGTCCGCACCTTCCGAAGTTCCGTGGCAGGATTTAGTCTTTTAGTAATGAAACATATACTTTGTTCAATTCAATTCAAAAAGTTTTATTGTTTATCCCAAGTAGAGGTAGAAAATTGTCTTTAGACAAAGGCTCAGACACACAAAACAATACAAGTAATCATCACAACAAACATACATACAAAATCATTTTAAGATCCTATTTAATATACCAACTGCAGTTGGGATAAAGGTCTTTAATACTTGGCCCTTTTTACTAAAGGTACTGAGTCTTCTACACAGACCAATAGATGGTAATCACACTATTTTACAATATATTTTGATATGGATATTAACTATAGTTTAAAAAAATGCCCAAAAAAGTGAAAGGAATGCATTTATTTTTTTATTTAAAGTTCTCCACAATACCTTACCCCAGAGCGACATCTAGCTTAAATTCTGTTTAAAAATATATTAATGCGCTATTAATATTTAAAAACAAGTGTTATTCTTATTCTAAACAATTTAGTCAATTGTTGTGTAAAACGATTGAACTTCATGTTCAACTTCAAAAAGTTATTAATATTTACACTTGTGCAAAAGATAGGCTACTTTAAAAAGGTAATATAATTTTGCACTTATTTGTGCACTTTATTATACTTATTTGATTATTAAACAATTGGAATCTGTTGCATATATTTTTCAACTCCAATGTCATATCAGTCATTATAAACATCACATATTGTGACACTGCACTTGAATTGTATTTAATGTCCTTTTCCTTTTTTCTGTAATGAAAAAAACCCCAGAACAATTTAAATCTGCAAAGAATGTCTGCTTTTAATGTCCATGGAAAATGTTTTTATTTATTTATTTATAATTAAATAGGGTATTATATTATAAAAGTGTTATATATGCTGTTTCTAAATGAAGATGAAGATTTTGTTTTAAGAAATACGTGATTTCTTCCGGGAAGGTTAAATACCTAAAAATAACTTTCTATTTCCTTAAAGAAAACTTTACTGGAGAACCAAAAACGAACCTTACAAAGTAACCTTTTAGGAACCAAAAACTATTGCTAGCTGGGTTACCCTTTAACTTCTGGTGCTATGCCTTGCTGTGGGAGTAGTTTAGAAAACACTACTTTGGTTTCAGTGCGTATTTGGCTTCGATATGTCGTCATGCCATTGAAATATGAGATAATAAAAACATGACGTATGTATGTTAATGCTACTGTGTAATTTGTTCTTTCTATAATAAGATGAAAAGAAGTCCTCCATGGATATCACCTCACGGGGGCGATGCGTTACGTGTACAGGGGTGTTCCAAGCGCGTTCAGTGTGGGTGTGTAGTCCCGATAGCCCCGCCCACAGAGTGACATCAAAACACGGCTGGCAGAGACTGCGAACAGAGAAAAACGTGCAGACGACGATCTCCATCAACCTCTTTTTTTAATCTAAACCTTATCTTCGGGGATTGTTCAGAAGTCGGATCCGATTTTTTTTGACTGATTGGTGAGTTAAATGCATTATACTATAATTGTGTATTTACAGTTTTGCTAAATGATTGTCAAAAATGATGTGATACGATTATGGATGTTAGTGCTGGTTATATTTGCTACGTTACCAGTGTTATTCCGTTTCAAAGGTTTCCGTGTTTTTAAACAGTCTGGGACAACAATTATTCCAGTAACGTTAAGACAAGAAATCTGAGAGAAGCTAGCACGTATTACATTTAATCGTTTTTCCTTTTTATCTCAAACATATTTGTAGAATTTCACTTGAAAAAGGTGAAAAAAAGTATTTTTGCCCCCATTCGTTTCTGCAGACATTTAATAGTTTTCGTAGCTGGCTTTTTTTTTTAGCACAGATAAAGAGGGCCAACTGCATCCTACAAGTCTTTTTAATATGCATTGTCTAAAATAAATCTATAGTATGTTTATAATGAAAGGGTTAGTTAAAATATTGCCTGAATTAGTAAACTGCGAAATGATATACTTTGTTATAACTTATCAAGTCTTCTCTCATTTCTGTTTAAAAACCCTTTGTTCTTTAATAAAATAAGCACGTGTTATAATACGCCATCGCGTACGTAAATTGATAGATTTTTCAGTCAGTTTCAATAATGTATGACACAACTTCCGGCATGACAGAAATGACATTGTCCTCGGTCACCTGCTCATGGGAAGGTCGCAGTATTACTAATATGAACTCCATGTGCTCGCAGGTGTGATGCCTGGCGTACTCTGCTCAGACGATGTGTCAGTTCACGACAGCTGTTGACACAACAAACAAAAAATACTAACCTGTTGTTGGTATCAACAGGGTCCTAAAAATGTTCATCGTAATCCTTCTGTTAAAATCTGTTTACCTACATACAAACGTTGCTGTTCAGTTTTTTATTTCTTAGTACACACACAACAGCAGAACATTTGTTTGAATGGTTTGTCTAATATTCCATGGAAATGGGGTGAAACTCCTCTTCGCATCATATAACAGGTATTGCACAGGGGAAATTAGGTTGCTATGCTTGTTTTCATTAGTTCTAGTTAATGAGTACATAGTACACCACCAGTAAAGGTCTATGATTACCTATGGACAGCAAAATGTCTCGGTTTACATACATTTAGTTGTCTAGTTTGCTATTAATGCAAATAATTTCTAAGGGGTATTATTCATTTATATGCATGCGTATATATAGAGAGAACGTCTGTTCCAGCAGTTTGCAGAGTGGCGATAGATACATGACACGGAATCCTGGGTCTCTTGGGAATAGGGAGCTTTAATTAAGCAATGCTTCAGTTCAATTGAGTGTGCTATCTCAATAACACTGCTTTCAGAGCTTTGGAATCGCACAAGTACAAGTGGGTATAACCCATACTGTTTAACAGAGATAATGGGAAGACCTTGGTGTGAGACTGACAGTTTCTGAATGTCTCCTAGGTATTCAGTGTCCTGTACATCATCATCATTTTGGTGTGTGTCAGTGCCAAATGTCCTATATGTAATATAGCGAACAATCATAACAACCCACTTGTGAGGATGTTTTACTGGTCCTCACTAATAGAAAGGATAATAAATCGGTCAACTACTGTTGTTCTTTAAATCTAATTATTAGGATCAGGGGTAGGGTTTGGGGATATAATATATATGATAAGCCTGATGGAAATCAATGGAAGTCTTAGTAATGTAATAAAACCAAACCTGTGTGTTTAAAATATGGCGCTCGTATAGTTCTAGTTCTCTGTATATAGCTGTATCGTATAGTTCTCTATATAGTTATTGAAATATACTAAGTGAGCAGTATGTCTAACCTTCCTTTGCAGTCGTCATGTACCGTATGAGCACCAGGTGCAGGTGGAGAAGATCAGGGAAGCGCAGGTATCACGCTTTTAATTGGGTGATGTAGACAGATTGCAATCTGCTCCTACTGCAGAGACTCATATTTGAAGTCTGGGGAGCTTTTGTAAAGCAGATGGAAACACTTTGATCCTCTGTTGTATTATAATTCAGATATAATTCAGCAAGAAAGGCCATAATCAGCTTCAACAACATGGGTATAATATCATGGAATGTATTAATTTAATGTATTTTATGTAATGTCATCATAATTTATTTGTTTACTATAAATAGTTGACAAAACTTTCTAAACTACTAACTAAAAGTACTATTTTATCTATTTACCTTGGTATCAAATACTATGAAGAGCGAGGTATTTCTGTGATCCAGGACCAAAATACTATAGTAAAACCATGGTACGGTTTGCCATAGCAAAGCTACAGTATTAGCTCTACTTTAATACAAAGCAAGCATGTTTATTTTGTTAGGTTAGAGGCAGTCATTTAATGGAACGTTAATTGTTTATTTAGAAAGACAATAAGGTTTTGGAACAGCACACAGAGTTGGTCATTTGCATATTGTAATAGCTGAACCACACATGGAGAATATAACACACTGAGTTGTTTGAGAGTGTTTTTAAAATGCTATCTAGAGGGATTGAGAATAGCAAAAAAATCACACTGATGTTGTTCAGACGTGTTGTTGTTGTTAAGAGGATATTTTGAAGAATGTTGGTGACCAAAAACCGTTCCCATTGACTTCTATTGTATGGAGACAAAACCAGTGTCATGGGGGACAAGAGGGTGAATAAATGATGGAAGAATTTTCACTGTTAGGTGAACTATCACTTTAAGCAGATTTTTTATTTCCCAAAGCTTTTTCTTTATGGTTTAACCTTCATTATGAGCAGATACACTGTTTTTTGGCAAAGGGCATTTGTTAGCATGACCATCTGAAGAGTTTATTCATGAGATTTCTCTGTGACCTTAATTTCTGGATTCTGCCGTCACCACGAGGGGCACTTGCTTGTTTTGCATTTTAAGATGTGGTCCTCATTTATCAGTCGGTCCACACCTGTAGTGGAGCTTCCGAAAGGGTTACATCAGTGCCGCACACCACATCCACAGCTTTAAAAAAGCTATTGAAAATATCAAATTATAAAATGGCTTTATTTAAATAAATATGCATGCAACAGTAACGAAAAGGTGTAAATGCAAATGTAATCTCCGCTACTGGTCCACACCATGTTGTCTGAGCCTCTTTAATGAATGTCACCTTGTCTTATTAGCATTAAAGGTCATTCACGGCACGCTGGCGCGCACAGACTTTGTGGCTATCACACGATAGCGTTGTCTTGGTCCTTAGCCAAACCACTTGAAGTCCAAAACCTGGTTTTGTGCCATGTTTTTTTAATCCCCAATAACCACCCTCCCCCACATTATTTTCAGTTTGACAGCTGTGCTTCTGCGTGATGGCTCGATCAGACAGGCCTGCTGAGACGTCTTAAGCAATTCCATCAAAATGATCATCAGATTTCATACTGATCCAACACTGTGTCAGATCACAGAGGCTTTTTTCCCCCAAATCATATCCTGCCCTATTGCTGAGTCTTTAGGATTTTGTTTTTTAATCCTGAGATGCAGTTTGCACTGGTTGCTTAAGTGCAAAGGGCTTTTAAACCACTTTTTGTGTTGTGTTAAAACACAGAAAAAGGAAAGTCTTTTGGACAAGTGTTGTTTGTTTTCTAAAGTGGTCTATACAACCAAAACTAAACAAAATCTTTTGTAAGCAAAAATGCTTCTCACATTAGTTATACAGTTTATGATATCCTTTAGCTCTTTATTCATACCATAAAACATCTATTGTGTTATAAATAGTCTCTGACAGACAGTGTAAAAATGAGTGTGATGTGATGTGTTTATATATTTGACTGTTGATATAGCTGCCTGAGGCTTTATTGATAGATGTTGATCCCAATCCACTCACCAACTCTGTGCTGTCCATCAAAGCATCTCTCACTAGCTGTCACAGCCTCACCCTTGACTCAATAAGCTTTCCCCCAGGTGTTAACTGGCATATTTACAATATAAACTAGCCAATCAGAACCTTTTCAGGCATCTTATGCAGCCAGTGCATAGGAGGTCAAGCACCAAAAATATGTAGTGATGTGGTTGTTACTTGCATGTCTCGGGATGTCTTATCTGTCAATTTTTCAAAATTGAGATTGTTGCATCATCTGAAAGCTGGATAAATAAGCTTTCTATTGATTTGTTAGGAAAGGACAATATTTGGCCGAGATATAACTCTGAATTCTGAGGGTGCAAAAAATCTAAATATTGAGAAAAGTAGAGTTGAGTAGCAGGCCGCTGCTATGAAGAAACACGTTTGTCTTAACACTATTGGCCTACCGCTGTAATGATGTGGAAAGTAGATGAATCCGAAAGCTGAAATTCTACGTTTTACATACACTATATTGCCAAAAGTATTGGGTAACCCTATCTAATAAATAAGTTTAATGACTTTAGTAATTTCCATGAGTACAAATTTTAATGCTGCAGCATATCATGATATTCTATGGAAATGTGTGTTTCTAATTTAATAGCAACAGTTTGGGAAGAGCTCTTTTCTATTCCATCATGACAATGCCCCCGTCTATGAGACAAGGTTCAGAAAGAAATAATTGATTCAGTCAGTGTGGAAGAACTTGACTTGTCTGCATAAAACCAAGTGCTGAACCCAGCTGAACACATCTGGTGTGACTTTAAATGCTTTTTTGAACCAAAAACTCATCACTCCACATCTGTGGCTTGTACACAGGGGTACAGCCAATTTGGAACAGAAAAAAAGGTGCTTCCAAAACTGTTGCAACCGAGATGGAAACAAAATTCCTTAACATGCCATTTGTAGAAATGCAATTTAAAACAAAAGCCCTTTTTACTGTCCCAAAATGACGACTCCTGTGCACAAGTCATTAGTGTTTGGTGATAAGTTCTTTGCTTAAAGTCTGCATTTAAAATGACACCAAAAGGTGTTCAGCTGGGTTCAGGACTTGGCTTTATGCAGACCAGTCAAGTTCTTCCACACCGACTGAATCAATTATTTTATTCTGAACCTTGTCTCATACACAGGGACATTGTCATGATGGAATAGAAAAGGGCTCTTCCCAAACTGTTGCTATTAAATTAGAAGCACACATTTCCATAGAATATCATGATATTAAGATTTGTACTCATGGAAATCAAACCTGTTTATTAGATATGGTGACCCAATCCTTTTGGCAATATAGTGTAGATACCAAACTTGAGTAATTCCCAAAGAGCGGGAAGCAGCGAGCAAAGTTTGTAGGTGTGTTTTCAGTCATTTTATGGTTTTGTTGTTTTCTGGTCACAGATTTGAAATATAAAATGTGCTTGTTTACGGTTTAGGTTTTGTTGATAAACTAAAAATATATAGTTTTATTTTTACAAATTTAGTTTTAGATGCATTTATATTAATCCACTTAAGTCAGTTGGATTACTTTAATGATGGATGTGTTTGCATTTTGGAGCTTTATCATTTTGAGTACCATATAGAATGATTACGTGACCATGTTGTTTTAGCATAACATTGTTTGTGCTAAAGGAAGTATATACATCTGCGTATATTTAGAGGAAATATTCTTTTTTGGGTGAAATAATCTTTTAATTCTTTAAATCTTAAAGGGACAGGTCACCCAAAAGTGAAAAAAATTTTTCACATTCAAATCATTTACTCATCCTCATATCATTCCAAACCTGTATTACTTACTTCAAATAAGCATATTTTAAAGCACGTTGATATCCCAACAATTAGCGGTGGGCAGAATGACCACATTTTAACTCAAGTTTCACCTCCACTCACCTAAAGTTAAACTTTATTAAACCTATTAATGGCTTTACAAAGCGATCTGATTAAAATACGCGAGAATTCGCTTTTTTTTATATGCACGCGTAGATCCCTACACCCCTGCACGGGCATTGCAGGTTATAGTGAAAGCGCCGCACTGGAGCGGATCACAAAACTACAAACTAAAAGAATATTTGACTTGTTAATTTGTTATAGGTGGATTATTTCACACATTTTTTCATCAAAGCACCCAACTTGCAGAGCGCCGAGTTACTAAATTCCCGCGAAATAGAGGAAATAGAAAAATCTCTTACGGTTGACATTATATTCTGCAGTAACAGAATATTTCATCATACCGCCCAGCCTTACCAACAATAATTGGACCCCATTGATCTCCTCTGTATGGCCACTTTTGAGACATTTCTTAAAATATCTTCTTTTCACAGAAAAAAGAGTCATATACACATTTTGAACCACATGAGGGTGAATAAATGATGACAGCATTGTTATTTTTGGGTGACCAATCCCTTTATAGAGATATTTTAGAAAATTGTGTCCTTAGAGACCTTTTCTGTTCCAGAGCACAAAGTGAGATCCATAAAGAAAAGACTATTATTTCTAGTGTTATTATTATTATTTCAAAACTTGACAGGCCTGCACAATGGCCAGTGAGGGTGTGACGTTCTGATGTCTCTTTCCATGCATTATAGATTCAAGCAAAGGGTTGAGAAGTGTGGAGGCACAGCGGGTTTGCTCAGATAAAATCTGAATGGGATTTCAGGCTGATTCTCTCATCCCGGTGGGATTTCCCTTTAGACCTGATGTGCTGATGCAGGATATTATCCACTGAGCGTAGCCTTCATGTCACACGTTTGGATTTTATTTATGGCTCTGCGAGCAGGAAGCCATTAAGCTGGTTCACATCTTGTCCGGACAGATGGCCAATTTATTTTCTGTCGTTTATAAAAGCAGGTTAATTTGTTAACACCATCTAATACCCCGTGCTCTGCTTTGTGCCTATCTGTGTGGTCTGGTGCTCTTGTGAGGGGAAGATTATTGATTATCTAATAATTAGCATAATAGAAATGCAACAAACTAAAGAACTGTCTGCTTTTTTAAGGCCCTAACCTAATGCTGTAATTTAACCTACTTTAAAACCTCTCAGCTTTAAGGACACTTACAGAAGCCACTGTTTCCTAGAATTCAATTTCATCCCCTTCTGTGAATATCTGCAGCATCATACCAACCATGTAAAGATCTGCGGACATCTGCGGAAACAGACGCATTCGGTGATAGGATTGCATCTAAATGGTTTTTGATGTCACAAACGCTTCATGTCGTCTAATAAACACGACATCACTAAATGTGCTGAAATCGCAGTGCTATTTTCAGATTAAGTCATTGTTACTCTTTTAGAATAAACAACGCTCCAGTGCCATGTAAATTATATAATAGTCAATTACATTTTCCCTTGTTTACAAGTGCAATTAACATTACACTATTACAGGCCATGTACAACTGGCAGTAAAGGGAATTTTGTTTAAAAAAAAACATTTGTATACATTTTTATTGATCTTAGCAGGCGTAATTCATCAGAGGATGGAGAACAGTGTTATAACTGGGCGTATATCCAGCTGTTCGACGTAGTCAAGCGCACTTTCAGCATTTCATATTTTAATTTCTTGAATTGTGTGTGTGTGTGTGTGGATGGAAGCCATGGCAATGCTTTTACTGATGATGCCATCAAAAAAGTCTTGAATCAATACAGCGAATGGCTTTCTGATCTTATAAGGCTAAATAAAGTGACCCTTAAGGAATTATGCACTTCACCGAATGCATTCTAGGAAGGTTCTGTCTGCTTTATAAATGAAAGGGAATATAATTATAATATATATCATATAATATAAATGTGCATGTGAGAGGGAGAATGCTTCCAGTAAAGAATCCTAATATGCCTCGTGTGTGTGTGTGTGTGTGTGTGTGTGTGTGTGTGTGTGTGTGTGTGTTCGTTCGTGTTCGTGTTCGTGTTCGTGTTCGTGTTCTTATCTTTTTGGAAATGATGTCCTGACGTAAGAAGTGACTTAATATATAAGGCAAAAGGCCTGATGGGATTGATACAACACTGCGATTCTGTGGCAGTTTGGGTCACGCACGATGTCCCTCTGCCTTTAGTAAATGGTCCTTATTTGGCACAGTCTTGGGTATTGGCTGTTCCTCCAGAAGTGCTTTACTAATAAAGTGTGCACATCGCTTCGCCCCATCACAGATGCAATCACTTAGACAAGGGGTTTCCCCAAGTTCACTTCGTGATAAAGAGAGATGTATTCGAATCTGACGGCACACCCACCAGTCAGGGTTTTCTGACCCTGTGACGCATACCGCAGACGAAACTGAAAAGCCATTTGTCAATTTGATTGTCTCGACTCTCCTATGGGAATGAAGACCGATTTGTCTTGTTTTCCAGAGGATGAAATAACAACTGCAATTGCCAAAGTTTGTCGGGTTATTGACATCAGATCTGTGAAAGATGTTAAGGGTTTTGTTTTGATTACAGTCATAGACACTGAGGTCACGTCTCACAGCTTCCCATGCAGCTGCTCCCACTCTCCCGATAAAGTGGGCGGGGATTAAGAGGAAGTGGCTGCCCTGGTTTATATTCTACACATGAGCGTGCATGTAAGTGCTCTGTGGTGGATGCCAGCACGTAGGAATGACCTTCTGCATTAAACAGGTCGTCGAGTGAATGATTTACAGAGCATGATGGTGTGTCATGATACAATGATGTTGCTGCTTGTTCCACACGGGGGAGGTATGGAACTCAATTCTGGTTTGATTTAAGGCGTTATACAACCCATTTGCTTTTTGACTCTGTTTTAATGAGGGGAGAACACAAATTGAAGAGTTTTTCCTGTAATTCTCTTACCAAACCGGCGGGGTTGCAGCGTAAGAACGTTTCTGACTGTATAATATTAAAAAACAAATATATGAGTATTCATAGCTGACTGCATAGATGCACATTCTCCTTTCAAAGATCATAGTTATGCAATACACATGGGAAGATGGTGAATCTGGAATTTTAATAGATTGTACTTCAGAAAGCTCAGATATGAATAGAATAGACTAGAATGCTTCAGTCTTCTGTTCTGAATCTTCATTACTCTTGCTTGTCCCTTTGAGAACCATCACTGAAAATAAACTGGGCCTTTTTGTCACTATGGCAACAGTTTCACACTCCACTGAATTCACAACTAGAGTGGGTAGAGACTGAATGTGACATTGGTTGCAATCGGAAGTTTGGTTAGGAAGTTAAATATCAAACCTTGTGCTTTCGCTTGGTAGATCAGTGTGTGTAAAACGTGTGATCTGCTTGATAATTCCAGCCTGACCCCTTCAGCCTTGTGTTGGGATTACATTTAGAGACCATGATTACAGTTTGGCCCTTTGAACTCGGCCCAGATTATTTTACAGTAAGTGGAAGCGGTCGGGAATATAACAAATCTGAACATGCATGCTAAAGTTTCCTTTTGTGTGACACTCTGTGTCTGCATATCTTGCTCTAAACGGCTTTGCCACTACGATTGTGGGGGAGCTTTTCACATCCTTAAATGTCCCCTTTCTGTTTTCCTCTTAATGTGTGCAGTATGGCGGCACGATATTAAAGAAAAATGTGACATTAGTCATAGTTAG
Source organism: Oreonectes daqikongensis (assembly GCA_026939265.1). NCBI lineage: Eukaryota > Metazoa > Chordata > Actinopteri > Cypriniformes > Nemacheilidae > Oreonectes > Oreonectes daqikongensis. The sequence continues at coordinate 3,768,545 of JAOTQM010000030.1, read as the reverse complement.
TTGTAGTATTTATAAAAGAATCATAGAAAATGATATAAACTCTGGTCAAAATGGCGGCTCAACAGATGTTAGTCTATAATGGATTTCTCTGTGTATATACATTAGAATCAAAACAACCAATCACGTTTGGGCTCGCCCCAAGGTCAGGAGGCTTGAATGGCTGTGACAGCAGACAGATGAGGCCAGTGGAAGTGACTTAAGCTGTGTCAGCATGTTATTATACCAAACATGAGGTCAGCATGTATCTATAGAAACCTCATTTATACCAAATGTCAGTGTCACTGTCATTGCATTAGTTTTGGTGACTTTGTTTGGATACCAGTCAAATTTGAGATAAAAATCTGTCCGTCTAACCTTGAGTAGACATTGAAGAAGTCATAAAGCTGGACTTCATTTGCATAGTTTCAAGAGACGTAAACAATAAGCATCTTGCTTGACCATGCCTGTGTCAGTGAATACAGGGTTTGCCCAAGTATAATCTTCTGATCTTCTAAACAAATTCTGCATGTTTGTGTACAACTCAATTTTCCGAATATTAATCGGCACACATTAGTGGAGGGACCAGAATCATGCAACATTTATATAGCCAGTAGACTGTATCCTTTCATCAAAGCAGCCCAGTTCCCACGGCAACTAAAAAGAAAAGATTTTAGTATAGAGTTTCCCTTAAGCCCTTCTTTTATTACTGTTTACAGAGAATTGCTGTTATTTGGCATTGCCCAATGTCAGGTTGCCTGGTCATAAAAAAATAAAGGACACTGTTATATTCATGTTGAGAAAAAGAAACATATTTTGGCACGTGTGTGAAAATGATTTCAAAACATGAAAATTGGTTAAATTATTAATTAGGTTTTTTCATCATAAATGCAGTGCAAAGTCAACCACTTTGGGTCAATGTGTGGATTTTAGCGGCATCTAGCGGTGAGGCTGTGAATTGCAACCAACGGCTCACTTTACCGCTCCCCCTCCCTTTCGAAGCACTACGGTGGCTGACACAGGACAAAGATGTCTTCACGTTTTCGCTTCTTTGCCGAAGGAGATGGCATATTTACAAATTTGTCCATTTGGGAATAGTATAAAAACAACATGGAGAATTCAGTGTAAGGGGACCCGTGGTGTATGTAGATAGAAATAACTCATTCTAAATTAATAAAACATAATTCATTTCATTATGTTCATTATGTAAGGTCTTTAGACACCTCTAAAGAAGTAGCATATCTGTCAATAGATACTCCTTTATCTTCCACATTGCAACTTTAATAAGCCAAAATGAAATATTACATGACACCAGTAACTGAACTTTTTTAGAGAGATGTCATTTTTTACAATGTATGACTAGAGTTAAGTTTGACAACAAGACATTTTTATTAGCATAGATTCAAAACAAAGGTTTTGTATGTTGTAATTGGAATTGTGTAATGTAATAGTACTGCTGTGGTTATATCTTTCAAGAAAAGTTTGTTTCTGTGTTTTTACAGTGTAGACAGACACAGTGATGGATGAGCTACAAGACGTTCAGCTGACTGAGATCAAGCCTCTGCTGACCTACAAGGTGAAATTTACAGAAGTGTCCTGCACGCACACAAACGCACGTACTTGTGTGTTTCCATACACCTGCGAGCCCTAGAACACTAGCAATATGGCACAGCCAGTATTACATTTTACTATCAACATCTCAACTCTGCGTAACAAACACACCATCTTTTACACGTGTGTATGTACTAGTCCTGTTTTTATATTCATGCAGACAGAGGGGTAGGTTTCTAGAGCATATAAAGCCTATAGTATAGACAGAACTCCTCACTGGTTAAATATACACACACAGCAATACTAATACACTGATGTATTACACCTCTCAAAATACTGAATAAAATCAAAGATATCTGTGATTCACTGTAGCTGAAGCAAGTCACCTCTCTGCCACTGTTTTTACTTCATCTGAATCATTCATGCAGGACTTACTCTAGTTGAGATTGGAAAAGGGATGGGATGGTATATTTGTGGAATAGGAAGAAAAAGCATGAAACGGAAAGGAAAGAATAAGACGGGTAGGAAAAATGGGTTGATGCAAAAACACTGCACAAAATTTTTTTTTTTCTGCTCTTGCATAATCATTATTGTCTCTTGCAGCCCCTGTTGTAAGAACAAAATTCTTACTGCTATCTTGAGGGTTCATCAGTTAAACCACACAACAGCCATACAAAAAGACTAAAAATAGACACATTGATGTCATTGATTCATTAGCCTTGTGCAGAAATCGGGTGCTTGGGCTTGTAAGGTGATTAAGGGCTGAACTAAAAGAAAAATTTTGCACAAAAGGAAATTCAGAATATAGTCCATAAATCATATGGTCTACAGTCTGTTTATGGTGTAGTATTGCAATATTAACAGAATGAATCTTTAAAAAAATGTTTCTTTAAAAAATAAAAGCGTACCGTTTTTGAATGTTCATGAGTAGATGAATGGCGCTAGCTGACCTCTAACTCCATCTAGTGGAATCCACATAAAAAAAACTTTTTGACATATTTTTTATGCAATTCAAAGAATAAGACTTTTCTCTCTTTCTCCTGCAGAACTCTCACAACTTCCAGGACTTTGACTGTCAGGTAAGATAGCGTTTTACTTTTATCCTACAAATGTTTCATTAGTCATTAAAAATGAGCTATTCATAGATGCTCATTTGAAGTTTTACCTGCTCTAAAGCTGACATGTGCTGTGATTTATATTTTAATATCAAAGGGTGTTAGAAGAAACCTTGCTGAAGAATATGAATATGTAAACTTCATACTTTGATGTGTGGAGGATCTTTTATCACAGCAGTCTGAAAATGAGGTGTGACAGAGGTGGATTGTGCTTGGAGTCTAAAATAATTTCAAAGATAAGGTGTTTGTTTTCTACATTGTATTCACATACATTTTCAACATTTTCATAGCCGTTCCAACATAATGTCAACACATTTTAGTTGCGTACATCTTTTACGGAATAACAGCTGATGTATTGTAATAGTCAAGATCTCTCTGTAGCAGTGAAGTAGTCTTTGTATCACGTCTGCATCTTTCAGTGCTGTAGTCTCAGATGAGCTAAATATAGCGCCTGCAGCTGGTGTGGTGAGCATGCTCAGACTCCAGCATGACCTGGTCTACATCACATAGTGACTTTAGTATTTCTTACTCGGCAGACCACCGTACACACAAGCGTGCACACACTGTGTGCTAATGAGATGATGGGCCGACACGGAACTAGCCAATCCGTTCTGGCACGACACACAGAGAATGCTGCAGAATGCACATGTGTATGTGAGATGGCTGGTGTTTGTGGCGTTATTGCTCTCTTGTGGTGAAGAGAGGCAGTGCAATGTCTATCCATCCATCCATTATGCAGTTAAATAGGGAATTTTTGTTATGTTTTATGTTTTGAAAACAAATGGTGGAAATTATAGGAAGTACAAGTGTGGATGAATTGCTGGTATTATGTCTTTAAAGATCGTGATGTCCAGTTCTCTCAATGACATGGTTTTATTCAAAGTGGCTCAGTGCTAGGGTTGGGTAATGCTTGAATTTGATCGATTCTGCTTATCGATTCCGATTCCCAGTTTCAATTCCACAGGTAAAGTGTGTGTGTGTGTGTGTGTGTGTGTGTGTGTGTGTGTGTGTGTGTGTGTGTGTGTGTGTACATAGCAACCATGTTTTGTCTGATTTATTACAATTTGTATTACCATAACTTAACTACATCATGTTTAAACTGTAGTTAATATAATGAAACTATGGTCAATTTGTGGTTCCTGTGCTTTATCACAAGTTAACACATTTTTTAAAATATACACACAGGAATTTATAAGAGTAATTGAAGTTTTAATTTCAAGTATTCAATTCCTGTTCCTTTCTACTAGTCAGTACAAATACTTAAAGAACCAGTTTTTCAATCAGCTACATTATATAAACATGGTGGTGTGAGGAAAACACTGTGTAATATGTGTAATATTTTTTTGTTTGAAAGTCCTATTGAAACAATGCCTTCACTGTTTGTTTTTATATTATATTTATATTATTATTTATTTGTAAGTGGGGATAATATTTCTCAAATTCTTAGCCAGCAGTATTAGCCACAGCATCTAGTGTGTGAATACTGCAAGTCATCCAGCTGGTTGATCATTATTCAGACTTAACTTTCACCCATAGAGGGCACCAGAAGCTCGGGTTAAAGAAATTCATATCCTTGATTCTCACAGTATCATTCATTTTTCAGATTAAATGTAAACTCGGTATGCACAGTAACAAATTATTGCCAGGATACAAGAATCTTTTGTCATAATTTGCTTAAGTATTTAATCTTGTTTTTCATTTGATAGTGAGTTTCACTACAAGGGAGAACATGTCTGGTTATGTACTGTACTTATACTAATGTCATGTATCTTTCTCCATAGCATATTTGAACTTTTTTTTAGAGGATTCTGTTTTGTTGATCAGGTAGTCACTATTAACAGTCCTTCAGTTCATTTTGCCCTCTGATGTACATGCTAGCCTGAAGGTCAACGTGACCTCACTGAGCCTAACACAATCGTATTCATGACTCAAACTCTGGGGTACATTAATAACATATACATTACTGTGTTTTTAGCTGCTACCATTTGTTACTTCTTTGGTTTATGGTTGTTTAGGATTTGAGCAATGGAAACAATTCAAAAACAATTCACACTATAAATGTGCTAATTTTTACAATATAAATAATGAATGATTCTTCCAGTATTCCAGCTGAATTCTTTAGTGTTACGTTTTAGGACTCCGGCTGTGTTACGCGTCCCTTACTATTGCCTATCAGATTGTGTTTGTGTATGGCTGCCCCTGAGGGACATCACAAAAGCCCATTAAATGAAAAACCATGAAATGTTTCAACCTCATCTGCTGTGATAAATGACAGCAAAGCAGATCAATAACTTTTCAAGAACTGCAGGTCATAGTTTCTTCAACAAATTCTTTGATAGTAATTATTCAGTTGTATATCCAAGGACACTAAGAGTAAGTTTATGTCTGTTTGTTACACTGTTTCTTAACTGGTGGCTCATGATGCAGAAATGGTTTGCATGTCTGTTCTAATGGTTCACAATCTGCTGGAAAAATTAATCTCCAAGTGCAAATAATTATTTATTAATATTATATATCTTATTGATTTATTATAGGGCTTATCAACTTTTCAAAGATTGTGGCATTATGTTTAAGATTGATTGTTGTTTGATATTGAAATCTATTTATATAGTATAAATATGAATAGGGTTTTATAATAGGATTTTAAATACATTTTACATTACAATCTCATCATATTTAGTTTCTTTTAGATGATCAGCCATCCTCTGTGTTGTATTCATTTGATATCCAAAGAAAATCTCATAAGACCCAAGATCCTCATTAAATAAAACATTATCATATTAATACAAATATTTACGATGTTCAAATTGTTATCTCGGATTGCTTTAACAAATCAAATCAGTCGATTTGTGCTGTTGAGATGCATTAAATCTGAAGCAGTAAACTGGTTGACCCCACCCTGGAAAAGAAAATAAAGTGCTGTCATAAGCATCATTCCTTCCATGCCCTCTCCGTCTGCTCCACACCCTTCTCATCTACCTCCCTCCCACCTTACTCCCCCTCGTCCAATCAGAGCGGGCCACTTTCATCGATGCCGTGTGCATGAGCAAGCACAGCCTCCCCAGCACAATCCGCAGTCACTCCTTTCTGCTCCTCACCCTATCTGCATCTCTGCTCTCTCTCTCTCTCTTTCAAAACATTCCTCGTTTTTTTCATCACTTTCCCTCTCCACCCTCTCTCCTCCCTCTTGGATCTCTGCCTAGCTACTGCTCCCACTGTTCCTTGTACTCCATTCCACCTTCAGGAACTCTGTATTTCTCCCCGGATCTCGTCTGTGAAGCTGTCAGTGACTCGTGCGAGGAAACATGTCAACCGTTCTGGATGTGGAGCACAATGCATGCACTGGAGATGCTGTGGTGAGTGCATGCGCGCGTGAGAGACCGCAGCTAGTGACAGCTTGGACTGATTTGTCTTCTTGGTGTTTTAGCGCTGATGTAGTTTTGCAGGGGAATGTTCTAACAGAAGAGCACGGTTTTAAAGATGCAACATAATAGCAGGAATAAGTGACGTTGTTGACGTGTATGTCGGTATGTGTTTGAAGGCGACGAGCGAGGATGTGTGTTGTTTTGTGAAAGCTGTTCATTTCATGCATTAGTCATGCAAGTCATGCGCTGAGCTTGTTTACCTTACATAGATTAAGCCTTTCTGATACTAAACTGCTCTGATACATCCTTAGATCAAGACTGGTGTATAAATGCATGTGATGACAATAAAAATACACCTTAATACGTGTATAAATCGTATATTTTAATATGGCACGCATCCCAATGGCCTGATAGGTCAAGCAAAGCAAGGACATTTGTATCAGTTTTAAGATAAAGGTATGAAGAATATACAGTGTGTTTCTAATGCATTGGTATGGGTGGAGTGTATAAGGATGTGTTTGTGTGTGTGTGTGTGTGTGTGTGTGTGTGTTACGTGTGTAGTACAATTATCTTCCATCAAGTTTGTGCTGTGTAATGGCCCCCGTTGCTTGCGCTCTGCTGTGATTGATGCTATTAGCTGAAGGGTGGAGGGTTGGGGGCTGTATTCATTCATTCATTCATTCAGCTTGGCTTAACTTCTGTTTCCCAGGAGAGGGATGTGTTGCTTTTGTATTTTTGTTTTCTTTTTGAAGGTTTGTGTGCAAGGATCCGACTATTCTCCAGACCTCTGCAGGGTTACGGGAGGGCTGGAGCTTAGTGTGCAAGGATGTAACCGTATAGTTGGGATTGGGAGTAGCAAATGTAATAATTCAGGATTGCCTTTTCAAAACCCTTATCGGATAGCCAGTACATTCAGTCCAAGGTTATTTTTGTTTACTTAAATTAAAACTTTGCAAACGGTTCTTTTTATTGAAATCAAATAAAACATCATATTAAAATGTATTGCAAAAAATTCAACTGAACGACAAATAAGAAATAAACTAAAATAAGTTTAAAGCACTAAAATTATAATAATAAACAAAAAATAAAATAAAAATACATTAAACTTATATAGCAATATAAAAATAAAATGGCAAAAGCATTTAACAATTGCTAAAAATGTAACTAACATTCAAATAAACTAAAAATATTTAAAATATTAATAAAACAAAACTAACCTATAATAACAGCCCTGGTTGCATTATAAGAAACAGTATTTATTTTAAAGAGGGGAAATAGCTTTTGATTATGAATCATATTTTCTGGTTTGCATGATGCAGATCTTAGTTCAATTATACAGGATCAGGCCCACAGAGAACCTATACAATTTATTAAACATTTTGATAATATTATTCACAGTGTTTTTCAGTCTTTTGTTCTTCTTAACACATCTTATCGTGTTTAAATGTATTTTGCAGATCTTCCATAAAACCCATCACAGTTAAAGCAAAATAACAGGGCTGCAGTTTCGGTCTTGTCCCAATCATGATGACCCACCACTGTTTATCCCTGTCGCCTCCTCTGTGCCTCATTTCTATTCAACACCTCCTTCATGATTCTCCCGCAGTCTTTCTAGAGCCACATTCACTTTGTTTGTGTGTGTGTGTCTGAAAGTATGAAAGTGTGCCAGACTGAACAAGAGACTTTTTTAAAATGTTACATTTAAATTCTCCAACTCTGGCCTTGATTGTTCATGTCCCCTAGAGCTGAAAACATTCTAACTTGTTCCAATGAAACCAGTTTTTTAGAAAACAGGCACTTGATCAACCAACATTTCTCTCTTAATGCAGAAAACATGCGATTTTGATCTGTACCTTTGAACAAAGATGCCAAACTAAGACTGCATAAATAAAATTTGAATAACAGTGTTTGCCAGATGATTTTATGTCACAGCCTTGAACCATAACTTGCTACTTGCTCATGTTGCAGGTGGTATTAGAGGAGAGACACTTCTATTCTAGACAGCATTTGATTGGACAAAAATGACGACTCATATGTTGGGTCTGTTTCCCCAAATTATGAAAATTGTAAATGTTTAAAAAATAAAGCTTTAAATAAAAATAGAGTGTTTCCAAAAGACAGTTAAGTGATTAGAGCTACAATGGGTAGAAGCTGTTTTTATCTCTAGAATGCAGGACTTCTGTATGTCTCTTTGCTGTGTCTTATTCTATGAAGATATGAAACACAGTATTCTCTCTCTCTCACACACACACACACACACACACACACACCTGAAGTCTGACCTTGTGACGTCAATGTGGACTGAATGTGACGCTGCATCTCCATTTACTGGTCCACTGATCTGAGCTGATGATAAACGGAAGATTAACGGTGAGGTAGAAGTCGAGGATAGTTTTTAAAAGGAAACATCGTAATACAGTAAATAATAATGCATAAATGTAAATAATGTTTAAAGAATTGTATTTTGATCTTCTGAATACCAGAGCAGTTTAGCGAACTCGATGCACAAATGCCTTAAGAAGAGAAAAACAGGACACAATAAAATATTAAGGCAGTATTTTACAGGTAAAATAACAGTAAGCATACATTCTACCCATCATATACTGTCTTCAAGATGAAATGGCACTATTGTCATTTGTCAGACTACATTTGTCTTTTGTGGCAGCACAAATAAAGTCAGTTGTTCTCTCTCTGTAGAAGAATCTCAGACATATGGCCGACAACTCTCTCCGTTTGATTCAGTACAGTTGGATTTAAGGGTCACGCTCTCTTTTTCTCTCTCCCATTGCGTGAAGGCTGTAGTGTGTCACAATTTCGCACAGTCATACGATCAGGAGGACGGTGCTATTGTACATTCTCAGTGCCCAGCGCAGCCTCTCCCTGTTGATGTCTCTAGGATTATCCAATATCCACATGGTTTCCTTTTAGACATTATCTTAATGTGTGTGAGTGCGCATTTGTATCTCATGGCAGAATAAATATCCACAATATTACTGCGCTAATAGGGCTTTCAGGAAGATGCGTTATAGATTTTGGACATCTTCCCAAATGAAATTGGATGGTGATGATGGTAAAGTAAAATCTGTCATATAATGAGTCAATAGTAAATTTTTTTTATGTTTATTTGTATTAGAGTATCAGAGCAGATGGATCAGTTTCATAAAATTGAGCAAATGTAATTCAGGCAACAAACACCAATCTTGAGTTGTTAATAGATCGCGTTGAGATGTTTTATGTTTACCATAAATCCTAAATCATTGTGCAGTGAAATAAGTAAAACATCCTATAATCCATCATGCGGCTCCCACCCATAATGCACCAGTGATGGTACTGAATTGTGATTTTAGTCCTCTGCAGCTGCTTGACTCGTCTGCTGGTTTAGATTTCTCCAGATCTTTCTATTGATCTTGCAGCCATCTGCCCTGGGCTCCCTCCTGGGAGATATTACTTGCTATACAAATACATGACTCCTGAAACAACAGCACCAGTGCTTTACTCTCCAAACAGATCAGTTACATTATACACACTGTGTGTCGTTGTAAATCCTCAAGCATTTCCTGACGAAGATTTAGAAATCAAACTTAAAGTTTGATGCCTTTGAGCTCTTGTATCTTTTTTTGCAGGAGCATGATATTGAGACTCCCCAGGGTGTGCTCCATGTGACCATGAGAGGCAGTCCCAAAGGCAACCGTCCCGTCATTCTGACCTACCATGACATTGGACTCAACCGTATGTGAAACGGATGAAATAATGAGTTTATAAATGTCCATCCTTTGAGTTTTGTGATGGTGATGTTGTTTGGTTTGTATTTTAGACAAATCCTGCTTCAACACACTGTTTAACTTTGAGGACATGATGGAGATAACTCAACATTTCGCCGTCGTGCATGTAGACGCCCCTGGCCAGCAGGAGGCAGCACCTCCCTTTCCCACCGGGTGAGTGCCAGCTTTCATTATCCATTGATTAAATAACAGACATGTTCATAAAATGTCAATACGCTCAGTAAAATGTTTTGCATAGTCTGCATATACAATAATGTTTTATTGTACATGAAGTTGTGTTTTCTCATGGAGACTGACAAGTTGAGATCTCATGACCTGCCGTAACTATTCACTTAATGCGTGTCTTCAGGTACCAGTACCCCACCATGGATGAGCTTGCCGAAATGTTACCCTCAGTCCTGACACAGCTCAAGTAAGTAACTGAACTGAGTCGGTTCATTTGTACAGAATTACCCTTTTGCACTTTAATCAATCACATCTCTCTGTGAGCCTGTGGTCTGCAGGTCTTACAGATGTGTATATAATGGTAGTTTGTCACTCACTGAGTGAAAAATAAAAAGAATAAAGTACAATTGTTTTGCAGGGTGAACAGTGTTATTGGCATTGGTGTTGGAGCAGGTGCCTACATCTTATCCCGCTTTGCTGTGAGTTTTTCTGATATTTTTTCAGCTAATGTTTTGTATTTTAGGAATGGTTAAACTGTTTAATATTAGTTGTTTTATTCACCCTCATATCATTCCTATATCGCTGCTGTCTTGCATTTCCATATTTCATGATTTTCATTTTATGCCATAAATCATCGATGTTATGCCCCGTTCACATTACAAGCGGCAAAGCGACATGATCCCATTTATTTCAATGGAGAGCTGGCGACTTCCGGTGACATGAGAAGTGGCAAATGTTGGCGACTGGATGGGGTGTGTCTAGGGATGCGACAAAGTTGAGAAATGTTTAACTTTATGTAAATGAGGAGCGACTTTTGGGAGCGACAGCCAATAGGAGAGAAGATGGGAGCTAACGTGATTCTTCTTCTCTCTGCTACTGCAGTGAGCGTCACCAATAGTGGGATTGCCCTCTAGAGACCTAACCACCAACCCTGGTGACTTGCAGTGACAAAGTCGCTTGTAATGTGAACGAGGGGTTAGTCACCCTTTATGTTAGTCACTAGGTTTTGCTAATATCTAACCAATAAAAATTATTAAAAAGTGCTTGTCAACTTTGACAACACAGTATGTATTCATTTAAAAAGTCAAGTGTTCTTTCTGTTTCAGAAGGACATGATATTATGTTTTTTTTCTGTGCAACAAAAAATAAGATATTTAAGAAATGTCTCAGTGGTTACAATAAAAGTCATTGAAAGTCATTGTGGTTCAGTTACCAACATTCCTCAAAATATCTTTTTTGTTTTTGCAGAAGAAATAAAATCATAAGGATGACATGAGGGGAATTGTTCATTTTTGTGAACTATCCTTTTAATAATTACTAGCAAATCGCATTTTGTGTATGTTTATTCACAAATGCTGATCTTAATGAGTCCGAACATACAAAAACAGATTTTATTCACATTAAAAACCAAATATGTATGAACAGAACATAATCTACAAAACAAATGACCTGTCTTTTATCAAGCATATTTTAAGATGAACAACTGTACCACATATTTTTATATCCCTGCCCAGCTGAGTCAAGATAGTTTCACAAAACTGCATTGCTTTGAATGTCTCTGAATATAAAACTGTGTTTTTATATCGTGTGCACTGCGGCTTCAAACGCCTGAGTCTATTAATCAATATCTAAATATCTCTGACACACAAATGCAGCATTTCTTTAATAAAAGAAGCCACATAATACATTTCTCTCATTTGTTCATTGCCGAGTGCCCTGTATCATTTCCTGTGTCGTGCTCTGTCATCATATGCGTATGTGTGTGCGTAGACAGGCGCGCTAAAAGTTAAATGTCAGTAACTGTTAGCGGTACTGGTTGGTGCTGTGAAAGCTCTTCGATGAGGGTGGGTGACGGCTGCATGCATTTTTAAACCACCCTCCCCACATTTCCCTCATTAAAGATAAAACTCTTCTGTGTCCGCAGCTGATTCATCCTTCTTTGGTGGAGGGGCTGGTTTTGCTTAATGTGGACCCCTGCGCAGAAGGCTGGATAGACTGGGCTGCTTCGAAGGCAAGTAAACAGATGATGGTATCAGAATTGATTTATTGGCCGCCCGCTGCTGGGAGGCAGTAAAAATGTCTTGGTTGTAAGTACAAGAACAGCACAGCTGCTATACAGCAGTGCAAACTTTATTAGAGAGTATAGTGCAACAGCATAAAATGTAATGTATAACATATGGAAATACAAGTGGAAATATTGAGAATATAATTCAAGTATATAATATATCAGATGCATTGTTGAAATGAAAAAATTTGAGGTACATTGCCTTCTAATACGTTTTAATTTCTAATATCTGATTGGCCGTTTCTCTCTAGCTCACTGGGTGGACCAGCAATTTAGTGGACACTGTAATGGCTCATCACTTCAGCACTGTGAGTACATCACACCCCAGTCAAGCCCATTTTTTTAGCACATCGCTCACATGCTTCTTAATGCAATGCTTATTGTTCATTATGCTGATATATTAGGAGGAGCTGACCAACAACCAAGAACTGATTCAAACATACCGCCTGCACATCAGCCAGGACATCAACCAGGACAACCTGGCCCTCTTCTGCGGATCATATAATGCGTATGTGTTGTTTAATTAGGAAATCATCTATGATGCTAAAATTATATTGATGTTGGAGACCTAACAGTTGTTTGTTTTTAACAGGCGTCATGACCTCGGAATCGAGAGGCCGATTGTTGGTCTCAATGAGAATACAGTGAGCACGCTGACGTAAGCTTGCCTTTTGAATTATTAAGAGACGTGTTATAGTTTAATATTATAAATGTTGTTTTTCACCATTGCCTGTATTTGTACAGATGCCCCGCTCTGCTTGTGGTTGGAGACACTTCCCCTGCCGTGGAGGCCGTGGTAAGTTTGCATATACTCAGGTCATTAATCTTGTTCCATTGGTTTAACTGAAAGTCTTATACATTTTTCTTTTGGCTGCACCCTACATTGTCTTTAAGGTCTGTTATTTTATATTACAGGTTGAATGTAACTCAAGGTTAAATCCAACAAAGACAACCTTGCTGAAGGTAAAATATGACGGTTCATTTAATAGTAGCCATGAATTTTCCATTCACTTTGGTTTCAAAAATCCTATAGACTTACATTAAAGTAGGGACTGAGGTATTTCTAAAGGCTGGAATACACTACATGACTTTTAAAATCTGAATAGATTAGAAAACAGATTCATAATCTTTATATACTTGAATAATAATTATACTCCTGGAATGTTTCTGTTTTGTTTCTTTACAGTATTATTTACATTTCTCTAAAGTAAACACATTTTCTCTCATTTTTCCAGATGGCTGACTGTGGTGGTTTGCCTCAGGTTGTTCAGGTTAGTCCATCTTTATTTCTAAATAAAGAATAGTATAAAGTATAAAGAATAGAGAAAGTATAAAGAATATAAAAAGTATAAAGAATCAAATACAAAGGTGTAAACCGGTATACATTATAATGTTCATCTTAAATCTCTCAATAGCCTGGAAAGCTGGCCGAAGCCTTCAAGTACTTTGTACAGGGAATGGGATACAGTGAGTATATTTATTTGTTTACCTCGACATTTGATATTTTCCAGCCTGTGAAACTGTCCTTAGTTGTTTGTTTGGCCTGTAGAAAAATCCGGGGCAGTCTCTAGTCAACAAGCATCTGTTTATCTGCGTTTCTCAGACACTGGGCTATGCTAATAAACAATTCAGCACGGCACTATGACTAATGGCCGTCTTTTATTAAGAGCCCATCAAATGACAAATACGGCTTAGTTTCTCTTGCTTTCTCTCTTTCTCTCCTTTCTTCCATGGCTTCCCACACACTCGGTTTTGATTAGTTTTCCTTTCTAGCTACAGACGTGCGGGACATGACAAGGAGCCCTCCGCACATACTGGGTGACAGTTTGGCGCTCCAGTAAAGCGCCTGGTGTTCTGCCAGCGCTGTGGGTGAAAAGATGTGGCACTTGTCAGTAAGCTCACATAGAGCCAGTCACCCTCTCGCTGACCCCTCAGGAGAGACTTGCTGTTTCATTTCTGTTTTGTTGCAAAGGCCTTGATGCAGTCAGGCAGAAATTTATCGTGCGTTAGGAGCCGAAGGCTTTCTGCTTTGGTGTTGTTACAGTCTACATTTACATTTATGCATTTGGCAGAAGCTTTTATCCAAAGCGACTTACATTGCATTACATTATACATTTTTTGCTGAGTATGTGCAATCCCTGGGATCGAACCCATGACCTTGGTGTTGCTAGCATCATGCTCCAACCACTGAGCTACAGGAAAGCTGTAAATAGTAAAAAATTGTATTGAAGTTCATTGCATCATTTCAGTCTAACCTCAACCGTGAAGATTGTTTTGTGAATCTGTGTACGGCTAGTGCAGGCTTTGCAAAAAAAAAAAGTGTTATTGAAGGATGGTGGAGAGCAAACTATATATAACAGTAAACCCACAGCTTGCGACTTAAGTGCAGCAAAGTGTTTTGCTCATTTCACATGCAAAGAGGGTGTTGGTGCAGGACCTGTTTAATTCTAAAGGTTAAAAAATTAATTAGTACATTATCATTTTTTCACTATACCGTAAGTAGACCTAAGGGAAATTAAGAATGTATGAAATGAATACAGTTAAGTGCAAATGGAATTCATAATCTGCAGATGAAAGAAAGTGTGTCATTCGCCACTTGATGCCCTCTCTAGATAAAAAAACATGCATGCTGCTTAAATGTCACTGCAGAAATAGGATTTGCGATCCTCTTCCTGCAGAGAAGCCATTAAACACAGCAGTAAACACCTGCCAGATTTACAGCAGTGTGCAGTGGATGCAAGGTTATGCTTTAAAACACAGCTGTTCTAAACTACAAACACCATCTGATAAAGCCTGTTTGTGTTTGAACTTACTGTAGAGAATGACGTACTTAACATACAGTATTTACACTGAAACCTATATTGTACAAACATCTTTCTGATCTCTTCCTGTTTCCCTTGAACCTTTGCAAACAGTTCCTCATGTTTTGCTCAGCCATCTGAGCACTGAATCAGGTACCCGGATCTGAACAACACGTTTGACTTTGCATGATTTATTTTTGTGTTTGTGTTTAGACATATTTGCATGTAGATGTTAGATATTATTTTTTTTATAGTGGTCAACTGATTATTTAACAACCAGTGCACAGAGGTGGTCAAAATTCAATATAATGTTGATGTATATGTATTACTACATAATGATACAAACTAGATATGCACCGATTTATCGACCAGTAATCGTATTGGTCGATAAAAGCTATTTTTATCAGCTATCGGCTGATAGTTTAGAAACAGTCAATGATCTGGGACGATATATCCTGTCAATCATAAAAGAACAGGAAATTGCAATGTATTTGTGCTCTGTGTATAGAAAGTTTTAGGAAAAATCACCAGTTTGATGTTAAATGATAGAAGTCGTTATATGAATTAATAACATTCAGAAAGTTAAGAAATATGAATTTAATTTTGTTGATATAACCACCAAACTATCTGCATCGGCAGATATCACTCTGAAAACCATTCCTGGCCTGGCTGATATCGGTGTGCCACTATAATTTTATAAATATATATATATTTTTATAATGCATATTTTTATATATAATAGATGGAAATATGTATGGTGCAGTTTTATACTTAAATTCTTTTGATAAGTTAGTTTTAGCAGGTCTATATTTGGTCAGAAATGCTTGTGTGTGCACTTTTACTCTGTGTAGAGCAAACTTTTGCTTATCTATGATTATGTTCTCGGTTTCCTGCATGCATTTAATTTTTCAGTCTGCTGATACAAGACTAAGACTTCTGTGATTTATTACTTCTTTTTCCTTCAACAGTTCCAGCAGCTGGTATGACCCGTCTGTCTCGATCCCGATCCTCCTCCTCCAGTATCACATCTTCAGACGGCTCACGCAACCGCAACCTTAACAGCCCTCTGGATGGACCCAACTCTGGAGTCCTGGACAACCAGGCCAGGCCACAAACCATGGAGGTCTCGTGTTAAAACTACTGCCGCTCCTATCCTCCCCCTGGAGCTCAGAATCTGTCTGCTGATCTTTCACTTCTCACCACCTGTTATTTGTGTCCTAGATTCTTAAATGTTTTAAAAGGCTTGATAGTAAAGCGGGGAGGCTCCTATGAAATGTATGATATACTGAAATATTTACAGATGTTACTATATCCTAGCCACATATTCAGTCATAAAAGCAGAAACTAATATATATTTACACATGGTCTTCCATTTATTTGTTTTTGCCATTTTGTTCAAATGTTGAAGTGAAAATGTTTTCTTAACCTCTCACGGATGTTTTTTTTGTTTTATGGTGTGAACTCTGAACTTTCCTGTTCTCTTGTCTTGTCACATTGTGATATTGTTTAATTTGTTGTCTTCTGTTTAACTCCGTTACAAACAAATGTTCAGCATTGCCTGTCAAGATCTGTCATTTAATCCTTAACTGTTCATCTCATGAATGTATTGGATGTATAAGAATTGACTGTGTTTATAGGAAAAAAAATCTACAAGTCTAATGTAACCACATTCAACTATAACATTACCTTGACAAGACCTGGGATTGTAAAGTGGAATATCTATCATTTGTAATCTTAATTTCTTTGTATTTTAATATTTACAATAGGCCATCTCTCTTTTAAATATGCAAACCAACACTAGTAAAGACTTAAGTATGATATAGTCATTTTTTCTTTTGTACATTTTACAATCACTCCCTTTCCATTTTAACACAATTATTTTTAAGCAAACCATCAATTAATGTATACATGGAATGAGAATGACTATGTCTCCACGTATGATATTGTATCTGAAGAAGTCACTGTTTAATGGTTCTCAATTACTAAATAAAGTTATGAAAAGATGAAACCATGCCTCGTGCATGTTTCTCATACACTATGTGCTATTTATTATCTTTGTGGTGTTTCAGGGTAGCATTATTATTTTCAGAAGCTTTCAGAAAACAGCTTCTCAACATCACGGAAGACGATCAAGTCACAAAAGTTTCCAACCACAAATGTACTTTTTTTTGCCTTTCACATCAATCAGCCTTTATCCACAGATTGTGGTTAAACTATTTATACCAACATCTTCAAATAATGAAAATATGCAAAACAACCAATCACGTTACAGCTAGCATTATCAAGTAAACACAAAATTACATTTTAACTGCCAGTAAGTACTGGCATTGCTTGGTTTTTTTGTATACATTGTATCTCATGTTTTGTAAGTAATAGAATTTTTGACATTAGTGCCTTTACATGAGTAAGTTATGAGAGCATTATGGTTATGGATTTTTAATCACTATTAACACAGGAAACTTCATACCACAACTCCTACTCAAAACACACACGTCAATTCACACACCGAATAGGACGTAGGTTGCATCAACATTGTGTTTTAGTAATGTGCTGTGTATCTGTAGAGGTAGGCTACATGGTTTATCTTTAAGGCAACTGTGTTTTAAAATAGTAGCATTCTGCAATTTGAACATACCGCCTTAAGCTTGGAATACCAAGAGAATACAGTGAGTATTGTGTTTTATATGTCAAAATTAATCTTGTGTGTTTAGGACAGTTATTTTAGTATTGACTACACCCTTAATAATGCTACTAATACAATACAAGTACTAATAATATGTCTGCTTTTTCATAATGACATTTGTTAATATATTGCAGGTGCATATTTGCTTATAAAAATGACTGGGGTGCATTTGCCTTTTTATATTTAATAAATGAATCGTGCTTGAGTAACTGTGTAGATATTTTTAGCATTGTTTAATAGTGTCTGTGCATAAATCCATATTCAGACATGGTCATAACCTAATCATGGGCAGTTTATCGAGCAGACACAGGCATCGATCTGCTGCTAACAACCAGGAGCACCTATTATCACATGAAGGTATAGACATGATTGTGCACTTTAAAGTTACATATCATACATTGGCCAGATTGTCTACACACACACAAACATTTCTTGGTCAATAAATAAATAAAATCAAAATTGTGTATTGCTATACCAGGCTTATTTTAACCATGTTTTACTATATTCTACTATAGCTGCAGAAAATGAAATGTACATAGCAGTGGCTTTATGCAACATTTTACCAGACAGGAATCCTGAAGATACAATATATATAGGAGAAAGACTGAATATTATATCAGAGTAAGTGAAGATTATTTTTTTATTAAAAGTATATCAGTTTTTGTTATTCTTAATCGAAAGTGGGTTTGTTTCTTTACAGAGACGGTGACATGTTGAGGGTTAGCTCTGCATCAGCTGGCATTGAGAGTTTTGTTCATCGCACCTGTGTTTCCAAAGTGTATAATCGGTCAGTTTCATTTATGTTCAATGTCACGTCGGCACGATTTATATTTGCTTAAATATTGCATAATTTAAGCAGTTAAAATCACATGGTTTAAAAATCTGGATGTCAAGATTATGTGTTTCTCTTGGCTTTAAGATGGCTGTTTGAAGGGATCACCAGGAGAAATGCAGAAGAGCTTCTATTGTTGCCCCAAAACCACACAGGATCTTTTTTAATTCGGAAAAGTCAGACATGTCCTGGTTAGTCAGTATTCTCAGAGCAATGTATTGATCATCATTTTTTGTATTTAAGTCAATATCCTATCCTCACCAGATGTGTTTTTGTTTGCCGTAGGTTCCTACTCTCTTTCAGTTAGACAAAATGGTGGTCATAGACGCAACATAAAGCACTACAGAATTCTACAGCTCCGCAATGGCTGGTTCTGCATCCATCCAAGCCATCCCTTCTCCACACTAAACCAACTGGTAGATTATTATAAAGGTGAGTTCACATGACGTGCTGTGAGGCTTTCTGACTGTCATCCTGCTTCTTTAATACTTTGTTGGTGTCACAATGAATGATGCAGAAGATGCAGGCATTAATGAATGAATTAATGCCTGCATCTGCTTGAAATTAAATCAATAAAGACCAAATTTGAGTGAACTGCTGAGTTTCTTTTCTTCACAGGTGCTGCTAATGGTATATTATGTCGGCTGACTGAACCATGCATGTTTAGTGGCTTAAACACAGCTCCAGAGGCTATATCTTCACCTATAGTAATCCAGAGGCCTAATCTTAACTGGAGAGAAGTCACTAGGTGAGATCTTTCGACTGTGACAGGATGCTTTGGTTGTTCTGCTACTGAAAAAAATAACCTGGAAAATGTTTGTCTTCAGGTCAATGATTCAAAGGCAACCAAAGAGCACACATGATGAGAGTCTGGTCAGCGAAGGACTGCGAGAGACTGTAAATGCATATATTTATTTCACAGAGGAATCATGCTGTGAGGACTGAATGATCTCAAACAAAGACCAGGCTTGTAAGACACAGATGAAGATAAGTAATAGACCTTATGGGTTTATTTCATTCTTAATCATCCTCCGAGAGGACCATAACGTTTCGTCCCATGTTACAAAAACACCAAACTCTCTCATTCATTAATGAAGAAACTATTTGTTAAAGCCGGCGAGGCAAAGCAAAGTCTTGTTTTGCATACTTTGTTTTGTGACCTGTTATCTGTTATATATTGTAATTCAAAGTATTTCTTGTTACACGAAATGGTGAATGTAGTTGCAATATTTGTGGTGTGTAGTATGCATTGTAAAACGATTTTACACTGTTAAATGTATTTTGTCCTCGAAATGTATTTTATTTTCACTATTAGTTATACAATTTATTTATTTTATACAGCTTTTTTTTCTAAACAAAGTCAACAGACGTATTTTCTCGCGATACTTTGATGTCATATGCCGAGCTTAAAAGAGCAGAGCGCTCTCTGCTGGTCAGTTTAAACATCATCCACACGAGGGCGTGCGACATACAGGAATGAGCGTCGAAGGCAGAGCGATTTGAACTTCCTGTTTGGAACAGTTCAGGAAGACGAAATAATGGCGACACTACTGGGGCCCGAGTCCCCTTGGATGGGAGGAAAGAGAAGGACTCGTAACAGGAATGTCCTCACCAGAATACGGCACAGTCAGATCGGTGGCCGAGGGTTCAGCAGAGGAACGCAGGTAAACGGGAGAGTTTTTGGTGGGGAAACGCCACTGTCAGGGCTTCGCGTTATGAACCGCGTCGATTAACGTTTAAGTTAAGTTCAGTTAAATAAATCGGACGTGTGTAACGCATAAACTTATACCTATAATCCGTGTATTAGTGTGGTTTAAAACACATCTAGAGACGAGAAAGAGAGCTGGCCGTTAACAAATTGTGTTGTTCGGTTTGGCAGTCCGTGGATATTTTGGTTTAAACGAAACTTTAAATATTGCCTATCCTAAGCCTATCCTAAACAAAAACAAGTTAAAGACGTATGCACATATTTGTTTGGCTATAAATGAGCAATATAAGTGTTTCATTGCGTTTAGATCAATCCGTGCTCATACAATGTTTATAACAACAGCTGATTCAAGTAAACAGATTTCTGACAGCCTAGCGAGCTGTCTACCTATACAGCGTTTTTAGACATTGCATTTGTCCAGTATTTGCAACCAGACCATATTCTCTATTTGTTTTCTTCATTTTAGTGGCCATGTAAGATAGGGCTTGAGTTTGTGTGGGTTATTGGCTCAAGCCTGGAGTAGGAGCTTGAATTATGTAAGATGTCATGTTGAGTTGGACAGGGCACAAGATGATCTGAGCCTGGGATCTTTACTCAGGTTTCAGTTTCATTTCACAAGCAGACACCTCACCTAAGTCACCTAAGCAGGTTGCATGTAATGCTATCTGTAATGTAATGTAATGTGTTGTGTTATATCATAAATAGTATAAATGTATATCAGCATCTGTGATCTTGACAGACAGACTACTTAGTAAAGTGACTTTTAATTGAAAGTACAAATAATGATAAGATAATATGGGTATCGATTGTCAATCTTATAAACTTATAAAGCTTTCACACATTTTAATGCAACTAAGCCATTTGCATTGGATTCAAAGCATTACATACAATAATGTAAATGTTTTATAATACCTACCATTATTTATTTAGCTTGGATTACATATGTAGTGGCTTTTATTACTGTTTGTCTTTGATAATAAAATGACTTTAATAACTTGCACAGCATCCATTAAAAATGTAAATGGCAGCGGTGATGTTATTCTAATATTTGCATACATAACTCTGGTCTTCCGTCTTGCATGTATTTGCGTGTAGTTGTATCCAATGCAAAAACACAATTTGCCTTATTTTGATGAGTTGCACTCATTTTGATGAGCGTTTATTTAATCCTGTAACTTCTTCTACAATGCATAAAGTGTTGCGTTGTGCACAGTGGAAAAAAACAATAAAGCAACATGGTCAGAGTGACATCTCTGAAGCGTTTTATTTATGCAGAACCGAAGCCTAAAACCTAAACCTGCTTTAGCGCAGCTGGTAGAGTATTGTGGTGGTAATGTTAGTTATGGATTCAGTTCATTTAAACATTTAAACATTTCAGTTCCCAGAGAATACACAAGCTGCCTTGCAAGAACTGATATGTACTTTAGAAAATACAAATCTGGTTATGTATTTTGTTTCTAGCTACCAGAAGTTCTTCTCCAGGATAGAGATAAGAGAGCAAAATGGCATGGAATTCCAATCCTAGTCCAAGAGCTTTATGAGAGCAGCCACCTCAACAGTGACTTCACTCGCACACAAACTGTGCTCAAGGTGACGTCTCTTTACTCAACATCCTTCAAACCAAACTCCATGTGAAGCTAAGCAAACCATGTTTGTGTGCTGATCACAAAAATGATGCAGATGTCACTATTTATATTTCTACCAACTGAATTGATCTTTGCTTTGGTTTGTCATCATCTCAGCATCTTTGTATTTGTGTCTTTGTTTCAGGAGCTGTCGTCTTTTCTGTCCATGGAGGCCATGTCTATTGTAACGGAGGACAGAAAGGCAGCCCAGGAATCCACCTTTCCAAACACATACACCTTTGATCTGTTCGGTGGTGTAGATGTGAGTTGTACAGTGTGTCTTTTTTCTGAATCTAAGTAAATATCTGACATTTATTGACCGTAAAGCATTAGTTATAGCTCTGAATGAGTCAATGAGTGATTGTTTTATCATCTTAGCTGCTGGTGGAGCTACTGATGAGACCCACCCTGACAACATTACAAAAACCCAAGAGTAAGTTGTCAGATTTCACCTGTTTGGTTATTTGGTTTTAGCTCTTATATTATATGAGACCTTGGATCACAAAACCTAGGTAGCACGAGAACATTTGTAGTAATAGCCAAAAATACAGTTTATGGGTCAAAATTATAGATGTTTCTTTTATTCCAAAAATCATTGGGATATTAAGTAAAGATCATGTTCCATGAAGATATTTTGTAAACATATCAAAACTTTATTTTTGTGAGTGGATGCAGCAAAATTGCTAACAAAAATGCCCTACAAACTTCACTTGCTGCTGCCGCTCTTTGGGTAATACCCACTCAAGTTTGGTATCTATGTACAGCTTTCGGGTTCATCTGTTCTCCACAACATCATTACAGCGGTAAGCCAAAAGAGAGTTAAAACAAAACACCTTCTTCTTGACAGTGGCCTGCTATAGCACCTCTGATTAACAACTTTAAAGGCGATTTTCTCAATGTTTAGATTTTTTTGCACCCTCAGATTCCAAAGATTTAAATAGTTATACCTCTGCCAAATATCTCCTATCCTAACAAATCATATATCATTAGAAAGCGTATTTATTCAGCTTTCAGATGATGTAAAAATCTCAATTTGTTTCTTAGGTTTTTGTCATCCAGGATCACATATGCAGGTTGTCAATGAATGTGTAAGAATGAGAGTTCAGCTTATTTAATCATTTTTTATTGTTTTAGTGAATGATGAATTGGTTAAGGACTGCCTTAGTGTGCTCTACAACTGCTGCATATGTGTAAGTTTTCATCCCGCCTCCAATTTATTATTTAATAAAAGAGTGACTGAATTACCAGAGTAAGTCATGTCTTGATTTTCTGCAGACGGAAGGTGTCACGAAAAGCCTGGCAGCAAGAGATGATTTTGTCTTGTTTCTCTTCACTTTAATGACGAATAAGAAGACCTTCTTACAAACCGCTACGTTAATCGAGGATATTCTTGGTGTTAAAAAGGTCAGTGCTAAATATCTTCGTTTTGGACATCTATCCGTATCTCCAACCACTAATATTTTAATTTTTGGGTGAACAATTCCTTTAATGTGATAATGCTGTTAAAGAGCGGGTATTTTGATATAATTAAAAATACATTTTGTGTGTGTGTGTGTGTGTGTGTGTGTGTGTGTGTGTGTGTGTGTGTGTGTGTGTGTGTGTGTGTGTGTGTGTGTGTGTGTGTGTGTGTGTGTGTGTGTGTGTGTGCGCAGTCTGTAAAGCCGAAAGTGCACAAATAAAAAAGTTATGATTCACTTGAATCATATGAATCAACGACTCTGATTCACTTGAATGAGTCGTTGGACATTCTAATTTCATTTCCGTTACTGATTTGCACCACACTCGGTGCAAAGCCCGCCTACGTTTTGCTTGGACCGCCCGCAAAAACTTGAACATGTGCTGTACGCACTAGACCAATCACAGTTGACTAGACCATCTGACCAATCAAATCAGAGTAGACTCGCAGAAAGGAGAGGACTAGAAATTTGAAGTGAGTCAGTCTAGACGTAAGGTGATAATAACTGCCTATTATTAGAAAATTTAAGTCTTTTTACACATTGTATGTACGTAAACGTGTTTTTGGACACTCTATAAACCAAAGTAGGACCTTAAAAATCACAAAATGTACTCTAAGCATTTGTAGAAAATCATTTTAATATCCCAGAATCAAACTTTAAATTTGACTTAAAACTTGACTTAAAATCCTTTTGGCAGTATGTCACTTTCTGATTGTTTTAAATGGCTTCTTCCCAGGAGATGATTCAGCTGGATTGGATCCCTGATCTCTGTGGACTAGTGCAGAGCTTCGACCAGCAGCAACTCGCCAACTTCTGCCGCATCCTGTCCGTCACCATCTCCGAGCCTGACGTGGGGAACGATGACAAACACACCCTCCTGGCCAAAAACGCACAGCAGAAACGCAACACCAGCCCCTCTCGTGCTGAAGTCAACCAGGGTAGGTGAAATACTGTGAATGTACTTAGTCATGCCAGAATCATATGGTGGCAACTTGTCTATTCAACATACTGTTACTTTGCACTATATATGAAGAGAGGAACTCTTTTATTTTCCTTGCTGAGTTTGAATGAATAGAGCAGAAATAACAAATATATGTGTCTTTTTGTCCAGTCACGCTCCTGAACATCCCTGGCTTCATTGAGCGACTCTGCAAATTGGCCACACGGAAGGTTTCAGAGGCGACCGGGACACCAAATTTCCTGCAGGAACTGGAGGAATGGTACACCTGGCTCGACAACACGCTTGTGCTTGATGCGCTCATGCAGATAGCAACGGATGAAGCTGAGCACAGCAGCACAGGTAAGATTGCTGGGTTATTCTGTGTATGAATGCAGCACACAGCGGGCGTGGCGTAAATATTTGTTATCATTAATTAAAACGTTTCATTTTCATCAGAATCGTCTGATGAGAGCTCATTGGCCACCATCCCCAGGTGGCAACGTCTGCCACAGTCTATGAAGATTGTCCATGAGATCATGTATAAGGTGGAGGTTCTTTACGTGCTGTGTGTTCTGCTCATGGGTCGACAGAGGAACCAGGTAAAAATTCTGCAAAGGATTTCCATAATTAACTGATTATAGATATCTATATAAATCTCACTTTTCGTTTAGGTGCACAAAATGTTGGCGGAGTTTCGTTTGATTCCTGGCCTCAATAACCTCTTTGACAAGCTCATCTGGAGGAAATACACTGCCTCGAATCACGTCGTTCATGGACAGAATGAGAATTGCGATTGCAGTCCGGTGAGTTTCGTTTCTACTGATCACATCAGCAATAAGCTGACTGTAATTCTCATGGGTCACGTTTTCCTGTTTGCTGTTTATTTTACAGGAAATCTCATTTAAAATCCAGTTCCTGAGGCTTCTGCAGAGCTTCAGTGACCACCACGAGTAAGTCACAAACTCATAATCTTGGCGCATTTTACTTTTTTATGGATTGCCGGAGGAACGCTTTCATTAATTAGATTTCTTTTGTTTACAGAAATAAGTATCTTCTTCTTAATGTTCAGGAGCTAAATGAGTTGAGTGCCATCTCACTAAAAGCTAACATCCCTGAGGTGGAGGCTCTGGTGAACACTGACAGGTATTATTGAGATGGCAAAGCATTATTCAGCAAGTATCCAAGATTGTTCTCAAGTAGATAAACATAATTTATGTCTCTCTGTGGACTTTCAGGAGTTTGGTGTGTGACGGTAAGAAGGGACTTCTCACACGTCTCCTTGCTGTTATGAAAAGGGAACCGCCGGATTCTTCATTCAGGTGAGGTATTATGCCGGTTTATATGCATTTAAGCATATTTTCCTCATAAATGAAACGTCTATCATCTACTCGACCTCATAATAAAACGTTCAGCTTTTTAAAATCACAACACAAGGAGAAATGAGAAGAATTGACAGAACAATGAAGGGAAATAATAACAAACTGACATTATAGCATAGCATTACTTGTGTTTGTTCTTGGATAGAACGCAAAAGCATATGCTAGGTAGAATTTTTTATTTTAAGGGTGAACATCTCTAAATGTTTTCGGAATGTGTGATTGGAAAAAGCTTGTGCGCTCACATCATGTCACATGGCTCATGAGGACGTTACTTCATTCTCTTTTTGAAGGTTCTGGCAGGCCCGAGCTGTCGAGAGCTTCCTCAGAGGGGCCACCTCATATGCAGACCAGATGTTTTTGCTGAAGCGAGGTTTGCTGGAGGTAAAAACATTGACATAGGCCCATATATCCCATGAGCCTTTAAACAAGATCCTCAGTTCACACAGAACAAATACTGAGGATTCAATCAAATAAAAAATAAAAAACGTTACATGCTAAAAGTTAAAATTGTTTTAGTGTAAATGTGTGTTTTCTTCCATTTTAGCACATTCTCTTCTGCATCATCGACAGCGGCTGCAAGTCCAGAGATGTCCTGCAGAGCTACTTCGACCTGCTTGGAGAGCTCATGAAGTTTAACATTGATGCCTTCAAGAGATTTAACAAATATGTGAACACAGAGGAAAAGGTACAAACATGACCACACACACACAGACACACACATCACAGACAATGACTCTAGGTTGGTTCTGTGCTTAACTTTGACGTGTTGCTTCAGTTCCAGGTGTTCCTCACCCAGATCAACAGCTCTCTGGTGGACTCCAACATGCTCGTCCGCTGCATTGTTCTCTCTCTGGATCGATTCGAAAGCCAGACGGAGGACGTGAAAGGTAAATTCTGCTGGTCTGCTCTTGGATTGTAGCTCGAAAAATGTTCTCCAAAAGGCTTTTTTGAGGAAAACATTTTTGATGAATAGTCAGAAATTGTTCTCCAGGTAACTTCTGGAGATTTGATCAACAGATGGATTATTTTCACACGCTGTAAATTGCTTTACCAGATAACTCATCTGTCCAGTGCTTTCCGCATAATACGTATTGGAGTTTTGAGAGCTGTTAGCTGTCTTCTTTAGGAGCTTATTTTGCGAATTGGACACAAAAAAGTGGTATTCTGGTATTGAACTTAAATTTTATTCAAATAATGAAAATGAAATATTTTGTGGGTGTTCAAGGGTCTCTGTAGACATCATTCATAAACTGTGTTGTGATCCTGATCCTCGACTATACTGTGTTCTGAATTGATGTGTTGTAAGGCAGTATAAATAAGGTCTGTTTGTGTCTGCAGTGGTTGAAGTTCTCTCCGAGTGCTGTCTGCTGTCCTATATGGCTCGGGTGGAGAACAGGCTCTCCTTTCTTTTTAGGCTCATTAACATCATCAATGTGCAGACCCTCACACAGGTGAAACCATAGTGCTTCTCAAAAGTTTTTTGATATTCCATCTGATGATGGTAGTTATTCCTCTTTTGTTGATTCTTATTCGGCTGTTCTCACAGGAGAACGTAAGTTGTCTCAACACCAGCCTGGTGATTCTGATGCTGGCCCGGCGGAGAGGGAAGCTACAGTTTTACCTGAACGCCCTGCGGGAAAAGGAATATGCTGAGAAATATCCAGGCTGCCTGCTCAACAACTTGCACAACCTGCTGCGTTTTTGGCAGCATCACTACCTCAACAAAGACAAGGACAGCACCTGCCTGGAGAACGTGAGTATCTATATCTTACGTTTAACAGTCTGCTTTTTAAGCTCCACCCCTTTGTATTACTATAGATATATATTAGTTGCCTGTGTGTACAGTTTTTTTGAGTGGGCCTAAATATTAAAAAACATTATTTATAAAACAGAAATACATAGTTTCCTTGGAGAGTTCCAGGGTCCCCTTTGGAGACTCCAAGGCTTTTTAATGATGTTTTGAATAAAAATAAATACATGTAAGAAGTAGTTGAGGTAGTTTTTTTTAATTGCGTTTCTTGTTTTTCTCCCTTAGAGCTCCTGTATTCCCTTCAGTTACTGGAAGGAGACAGTATCAGTACTGCTTGGAGGCGACAGGACTTCTCCTTGTGCCATTATCAGCTACATAGATGAGCCTTACATGGAGTTAGACAGAGACCTTCTAGAGGATTGACTTCACGGGGTTCAGGTTGGGACAGGGCAAGGCTGTGCTGTAGGGACAGAGGCCGGGGCTGCACGTCCTGCTCTCGTTCGGTCTGGAGAATGCACAGAAGCACCTCTTCTGATTAAACGCAGTACTAAATGAGCTGTCCATTCTTCCTCACCGTCCATGATCCACTTCATCTCCGGCTCACAGTGCACAAGGATCTCCCCATCCCGCTTATTCAAGGAAACGCAGAGGCCAGGTGGCTCACGTGAGAACTGAAACAGTGTCAACAGTGCACAGATTTGCTCTTACTTACAGTGAGAAAGTGTTGATGAACGTCATTTCGAATGATTGTCAGAAGGTTCATTCTAGCAAACCGGCATGAACTGTTTGACACCGAGATCTTTGTACAGTATAGATGACAGAGAGCAGCGAACAATTTGGACTAGTCTTATGTATTTAACGCTTATGTTTCAATGTCAAAGTCTTATGTGTAATGACATCATAAATGACGGTTTCCCAATGATTTCCTCCTATTGTAGGTTTTAGTTATTCAGTTTTAATTCTTCAGTATAAATTAATTTTTTAAGACAATAAATCATATCTCGTGGGCACTGAAGGTGTTAAACTATGCAGGTTCACTCACACGGTGGTCATAAATATCTTAGCTAGCCTTGAGCTCCATGCTGCCATGTTTGTTTTGTAGCAAACCACTAAATAACCATTTCCTAACAAGCTGGCAGGTGACAATCTTTGTTGCGCTTAAACGCGCGTCTCCTGCTCGGTGCCCAGGAACCTGCGGAGGTGTCGTTCTGCTGCGGTCGCTTTGTGTTTAATGTAGTAGCAAAGCAAGCCTAGAAAACTTTGAATCAACTACCTCGTTTCATTTATTTGAACTCCTGTAGTTCAAGCATGCTTTCCCATGCTGTGGCTTATTCTGTTGCACACTTAACTTCACTGTGTATGCAAAAGTTCCAATGTATAAGTGACTAAATGTACGTTTCACAAGAGTTGCTTAGCTTCTATCTTTGTAAAATGTTCGCAGGGTGACTTTTTCCTAACGTTGTGTCACGGTGCTTTGCATTTGGCAAAAAATGTCATATAATTTGTGTAATGGGGATCGAATGCTACTAGTTTTTGGGACAGTTCTTTTAAGCCCAGGAATTTTTGAATGTGTACAGTTGGTGTGATTGTGATGAAATGTTCATTTGAGTTGAATGAGTGGTACATAAACACATTTAGGAGCTGAATGTCACATATTTGTTTATATTCAGGACTTGGTTCACGTCACACATGGGTTGGATTAGGATTTAAATACCTTCGATCTGTATTTCAGTTTACAAAAACAAAAAGTCTTGTATCTGTCAATACCAGTAAACGTAATGCTTTAAATAAACCTGAATTCAATAATCTGCCTCTGATACTTCAATTTGATTTTTGACTATTTTTGTGATCACTGGTGTATCTATAATGTATATCGTGCTATGTCCTCTGATTTCACTGTGATAGTTTTGCAGAACACAAAAAAATTATATTTAAATATTTTTTCAAAATAGCTTCTTTTGTGTTTTGTGGAAAAGTCTTAATTTTTGGGTGAATGTTACTTCAATATTACAATATTAATATTAAGTTGCTCTCTTTCAGCATTCGAACACACACACACGCAAAATGATTTGCAATTTTCTTTATTTCTAGAGCTTTTTTGGCTGATCAAGTGGTTGTTAATTATAAATTCTTTTTTTTTTTTTTTTTTACATTTTTTGGCATTGTAGTGTCAAACTTTTATAAACACAACTTATGAAAATATCTTTTTTTAGCTTGTCAACAAAGTTTGATTTCAACTTTAAAAAAGATGAAACACAACATCATCTGTTTAGTAATAAGTAGAACATCAACAAAAATAGCAAACTTTTTCTTTTCACACAAAACTGTTGCAGCTTTGCGCTGTGCTCATGGTATGTGTCTTCATTCTGCAAGCTGTAATGGAGAAAAGCAAAGATGGTTGATGAAAAGGATATAGCGCAACCTAAAATAAAATAAATGTAGACCAATAAGTGCAATGCAATATTGAAGCCTAAAGGAGTTACGTGCCTTTGGACTGGCTTTACTGCCCGGGTCTCTGGTGCGGGTGCGAAGTTTATTCACTTGAGTCTCTGCCGTCTCAGCTCGTTCCTCAGCATCGTCCAGCTCATGCTGGATCTTCTTAAACTTGGTCAGGTTTGTATTGGCTTGTTCCTCCTATAATCCAACAAATCACAGGTGGTGTTGACTGAAGTTATTTCTAAAGATTTAACATTCTATCTATATAAACATTACAGACATACCGCCGCCTCTGCCTGTCTCTTGTAGGTCTTAACTTTGGCCTGCAGCTTGTCTATAAGCTCTTGGAGACGGTTGATGTTTTTCCTGTCCTCCTCGGTCTGTAGAAACAGCAAATGGCACATCAGGCTTTATTATTTCAGAATAGTACAACTCATACAATTGCAACAACCTTTAAATAATTTTTACCTGGTAGGTGAGCTCTTTGATCCTTCTCTCATATTTGCGAATTCCCTTCTGGAATTCATTGCTTTTTTTCTGTTCGGATTCCAGTTCACACTCCAGGTCTCTCACCTTAAAGAACATCAATGAGATTAATGACGTAGCAAACGTTTATTTGATCAATAATAGAGTTGCCATCATGCATACCCTGCTTTCCAGTTTCTGGATTTGCTTCTTGCCTCCTTTCAGAGCGATCTGCTCAGCCTCATCCAGACGCATCTGAAGATCTTTGGTGGTCTGCTCCATGTTCTTCTTCATGCGTTCCAGATGAGCACTTGTGTCTTGCTCTTTCTTGAGCTCTTCTGCCATCATGGCAGCCTGCATGTTGAAAGCATTTTAAAGCCAAACATAAAAAACATCTTAATGTCAAAATTCGAAACAAGGTGCTTAAAATAAAGTTCTCACATCGGTGATGGCCTTTTTGGCCTTCTCTTCTGCATTTCGGCACTCCTGCACAGCATCATCCACCTCGGTGGACAACGTGGAGAGGTCACTCTCCAGCTTTTTCTTTTGATTGAGCAGTGACGTGTTCTGTAAAGACAGAATTCTGGGGTTATCCAAAAAAAATGTCTTATTGTTGTAAAAAGTGCCATTGCAAAACTTAAAAGGGACAGTTCACCCAAAAATGGTAAATGAAGACAGAATTTTCATTTTTGGGTGAACTCTTCCTTTTGATACCTGTGAATGCAGAAGGTTGACCCGCTCCGAGGTTTCCAGGAGCTCATACTCGGCCAGTTTACGTGCACGGTCATTCTGCTCCAGCTGGTTTCTCAGTTCTTCCACCTCAGCGGTCAGGAGGTTATTTCTGCGTTCAGTAACGGCAACCTGTTCCTTCAGATCTTCCTTCTGGTGAATGATTTCATCCAGCTCTATCTGAAGGTCCTTTTTGTTTATAACAGAGTGGGTTTTGCATTTTTGACCAATTTATGCTTTTGGAGATTTGAAGGCAAACGCCTATTTTTTTAATAAATATGCGATTTACCTTAATCTGTGTCTGCAGATTGCGGACCATTTTTTGAGACTCTGTGGCCAAACGGTTTGAATGGTTAAGCTGAACCTCCATCTCATTCAGGTCTCCCTCCATCTTCTTCTTCAGCCTGATGGCTTCATTACGGGATTTTGCTTCCGCATCAAGAGTGGTTTGTATCGACTCTATGGCGCGCTGATGGTTACGCCTTTAAAATGGCGAGTACATAAGTTAGGAATCATGTCTTTTATTGTAGACATATCATTCAGTGGAGTTTACCGGAGATTGTCGATTTCTTCGTCTTTCTCAGCCAGTTTCCTGTCAATGTCTGCTTTGATCTGGTGGAGCTCCAGCTGTAGACGCAGAGTCTTACTCTCCTCATGCTCCAGGGTGCCCTGAGACACAAGCACGTGTTTCAAATATGCCAAGTCTGTTTGCTAACATTGTTTTAAAAATCGAGGATGTTAAAGCAGATGTTTACTTCAGCCTCCTCTAGCACCACTTGAATCTCACTCTTCTCCAAATCCAAGCCCTTCTTGATCTTCTCAAGCTCATGAATGATCTTCCCACCCTGGCTGATTTGGTCAGTCAGGTCAGAAATCTCCTCTGTCGGAAACAAAAAAGGCATCGATCAATCCCACTTTGCGACAATATGTTTTATATGTATGTGATGTATAAGTAGTTCCAAACACACCCTGAAGATTTTTATTCTCTCGCTTGATGGTCTCCAGCTGGTCCAGAGCCTCCTCATAGGAGTTCTTGAGTTTGAAAAGCTCAGTGCTCAGATTTCGAGATTCCTTCTGTGAAGACTCCAGCTCGGACTGACACTCCTCGTACTTCTGCCTCCATTCTGCTAAAACCTTGTCAAACTGACGCTGCTTTTTATCCAAGGCAGCGGCGGCAGCATTAGAGCGCTCCAAATCCACCACCATGTCCTCAATCTCCGACTGCAGCCTGTGTTTGGTCTTTTCTAAAGAGGAGCACTTGGCATTTGATGCCTCCACCTGTTCCTCAGCCTCTTGCAGACGGATGGCCAACTTCTTCCTATCAAGATGAAAAATGTATGATTGCATTTTAGTTCAAAGAACCGACAGTATAATTATTTTGCGTCTTATCTACACACTCACTTTGCTTCTTCTAGTTCCTCTGTCTTCTGAATGGCATCCGTCTCGTACTTGGTCCTCCACTGGGCGACCTCCGTGTTGGCCTTGGACAGGCCACGCTGGAGCTCGGATTTGTTCTCTTGTTCTTCATCATATTGCTCCCTTAGTAGATCACAGTCATGTCTGGAAGACTGCAGGGCATGGGCTAGGACACTTTTGGACTGGAAAATGAAGGCCAGATCAAATATACAGATTACTTTTACTGTGGTGTTAGGGAAGAATTATAATTTTTCCTCTGGTTTTCTTACTTTGGTTTCTTCATCCAGCTGTCTCTTGAGCTCCTCAATGTTCTGGCTGAGTGAGTTTTTGGTGCGCTGAAGCTGAGACACCAGAGATTCACGTTCCTCTAGCTTTCTGCCCAGCTCAGCTGTAAATGTACACAAAAGAGACTTTTAGTTGGAATCCTACATGTCTGAAAACCAATGAAGAGATGTCTCAGTGGTTCTTGTTAAAGGTGTAGAACCAGTTTAAAAAATTGTTCTAAGAATGTTTTTCTCCGTTTTTCTTACACTATGTATTAGCAAAAGCAAATAGGGGTTCTTAACCTTTTGACTCCAAACCCCCCCCCCTTATATTAAACAATAGTCAAAGGCCCCCCCTCTCACTCACAAAACCTTCAAATTACTATCCAATTAAATATTTTAGAGCTTAACATTAACTGACCAAACGTTTATTAATTATAAAAATTGTCAAATAATAAGAAAAAATCTTTGTTTTTTTTGTTTTTTAATGCTAATTTTAAAATATTTTTCATCTAATGGGCCCTGGCCCCCGTGTTGAGAACTACTGACCTAAATGTTACTGCGAGAACGTTTTTTTATAACTTTTAGAGTTAAAGCTTTTAGAGTTCCCTCTACGTATCGTTCAAATATATAAATAATGGTCTGAGCCAGTGTTGCAATGTGCAGCTAAAATGAGGAATAAACAGCAATGTGCCAACTTTTGCATTTTCTAGGGAAATGAGCCTCTAAATGGCTCACTTTATGTTGTCTTCACATATTAAACCATGACAGGAGAAAGAATCTGAAAAAAGGTGTAGTTTGTTGGTATACCGCTTTCAGCCTGAGCCCGTGCTCGCTGTGTGTTTGTGTCATTGAGCTGTCTTTGAAGTTCCTCCGCTTTAGCTTTGGACTCGCTCATCTGATCCTCATACAGACGACACATTTTCTCAGCGTTAGCCTGTAACACGATATCCAAAATGAGAGCGTGCAAAGTCCACCCGGCTGAAATATTTTCAATATTAAGCTCGGGTGAAATCAGCTCCTGAATTTAACTCCCCCTTGATTTTCTTTTCAAAGTCATCGCTAATTTAATGCTAGTTAAATCAGATCAGAATGTGGAACGTGATGCAACGCAGATCATATTTTCCACCTTGCTCTTTGCCAGCTGCTCTAAATTGGAGGCGAGGTCATCGGCTTCCATCTTGGCCTCGCTTCGTTCCTTCTCCAGCTTCTGTTTGACACGCTGAAGGCTGTCGATTTGCTCGCTCAGTTCAGCCACGCTGTCCGCGTGCTTCTTGCGCAGGGCCGAGGTCATTGCCTCGTGGTGCAGCATGGCCTCCTCCAGGTCACGGCGGACTTTCAGAAAGTCTGTCTCTCGTTTCTTGTTGATCTCAATTTGGGCAGAGGTGGCACCCCCTGCTTCCTCGAGGCGCTCGCTGAGGTCTTCCAGCTCTTTGGCGACATCGCCTCGCTGTTTCTCCACTTTGGCTCGGGTGGAGCGTTCTGCCTCAAGTTCCTCTTCAAGTTCCTCAATGCGAGCCTGAGAGTGAAGAGAGGAACGTGAATATATGATATGATAGCGAAGATCTTTTCAAAATTAGAATCTAGTTTGACCGACCTGCAGTTCCTTGATCTTCTTTTGAAGCTGGATTATTAGGATTTGCTCATCTTCAATCCTTGAACCGATCTGGTTCATTTCAAAATCTTTCCTACAAAAAATGAAAAGCAGATTTGTTACTCTGGCAAAATATGAAAGGTTTATATAATATGACATTCGGTCGTGTCATAATCATACTTTTTAAGCTTTTCTTCTAACTGCTGCTTATCATTTTCCAAGTCCATGACAGATTCCATAGCTAGCTTCAGATCCCCCTCTAGCTTGCGTCTAACCCGTTCCAGATCCATTCGCAATTTCTTTTCCTGCTCCAGGGACCCCTCAAGCTAAAACAGGATTATTGTGTATTACTTTTTTCATAATAACTCTTGATCTCTTGTTTGGTAGTGTCCTGCTAAAATTTCTCCAAAATACTGGACTTACATCATCTACTTGTTGCTCCAGCTTGGCTTTGGCTTTAGTAAGAGTGTTGACTTTGTCTTCCTCAGTCTGCAAATCATCTAAAGTCTGCTGGTGACTCTCCTGTAAGGCTTTCTTCTCTTTGGTCAACTTCAGAATTGTTTCATCCAAAACTGCCATCTCTTCAATCAGGTTCTTAACCTGTGAAAAAGAACAAACTTTATAGCAGCTCAACAAAAAGGCTTGATCTTCAGATTTAATGGCCTCACCTTGTTCTCAGTGGCATGCTTTTCCTTCTCCAATTTGGCCAAGGTAATCTCCAAGTCATCAATGTCCTTCTTAAGCTCGGCACACTCGTCCTCCAGCTTGCGTTTCTTTGCCAGAATGGTGGCGTTGATCTCTTCCTCATCTTCTAGACGTTCAGTCATCTCTTTTACTTTGGCTTCAAGCTGGATCTTGGTCTTGATAAGAAGGTCACATCGGTCTTCTGCATCTGCAAGGTTATCCTGCTCCTGGAGAGGGATCCGAGAGGAATCATGTTGAAATGCATTTAGAAACATGTAGTTGAATTACAGAACAAAGCCCTCAAGGTTATTATAGTTTACTAAAACTATTAAAACAGTTCTGTTAATTCAAATCTAATAAAAGATTTTTAATTCATGTAAATTATTTAATGTAAATTAATTGAATGTAATGTGTAATGTGTAATAACTAAATCAGTGTAAATGTAAATAACTTGTTAATATGTAATGTTTTGTTTTTTTAAATTGTTTATTTAAAAAAGGAATATGTTGCCTCAAACTGTAGCAATAAACTGAAATAAGCTAAATCAATATAACTATAAATAAAACTAAAATAGAAATAAATAAAACTAAAAAATTAATAAAAACAAAAAATTAATAAACTACAAATAAATTAAACTTATAAAACAATATAAAAATTTAATAATTAAATAATAAAACTGAAAAACAGAATTAACATGTAAACATAAAATATAAAAATAAATATTAAGCAAACTACAATAAAATTTAAAACTATATAAACCATAGTATTGCAAAGAATTTCTAGCACTCATTAATATCAAGTATATAATACCCAAACATCTAGGAAATGTACTTATAAGTTATTATTATTACCTATATGTTATGTAACAAACCATTTAATATTTGATTTTCAAATTTTTTGGGGGGGATCTTCCAGTTGTCTGATCTTAGAAATGTATATTATGGTCTTTGTGATGTCTCAATAGAAAATGAGCATTCTTAGAAAAATGTGTATCCTTAAATCATACAAATAACTTTTCACATTTTATAAGTCTAGTACAATTTCTAGATCAGCAATAAAATGTGAAAATTCAAGTTCATGAAATATGTTTCTGTGGTGTTTATGGGCAAACAGTTTGTCACTGAACTGATCATGTATAAAACTGACCGCCTGAAGCTGCAGAGAAAGGTCATTCTTCTCTTGGATCAGGCTGACTTGTTTCTCCTCCAGGTCCTTACGTTTGGACTCTGATTTGTCGAGTGCCTCTTTTAGCTTCAGGAACTCATCTTTCAGAGCGGCCAGCTCTTTCTCCGTGGCTGCACTCCTCAGCAGGGGCTTAATTTTAAAGAACAGCTTCATCCACGGCCAGTTCTTCACAAAGTTGAAAGCCCGAATATTCCACTGGATGATCATTAGGGCCTCCCTAAGAATAAGATAAACCACATATGTCTTTACATTAACATTAACATTAACATAAATGCATTCTTGACTTCAATGCATTAAACTGCGGAAAAGGGAACTTTAAATGCATCACGGAAAGACTATGTCACCCCCATATGACCCACTGGCTTACGTCCATGCGTGAATGAAACGAGGCCCATTTTAGTTAGTCTATTACTGGTGTGACTTTGATGTCATGTGTTTGCTGTTGCACTGCTGTGGTTACTTGTTTGTGGACGTTAGTCAAAGAATCCAGTCTGATCAAATAGCTGCCGTGCCGCTGTGCCCTAGGCCACCCAAAAGGTGAAGTGCCTACTATTTATTTAGAAACCGAGGCCTTCTGCTGGAGCAGCGGCTTTAATCCTTTGCCAGTCTTCAGATATGCTTTCAATGTGGTTCTTTAGCGGCACAGGCGCCTTGGCAAAACAGCCCTTGAGAAGGTTGCTGCCTTGTATTTTTAGTGGGGGTGTGAGCAGCTGCCATGTGACCCTGTGGGCTTTAAAGTCACCGTCTGCATTGTCTAATAAAGGCAAAGGGTGGAGATCATAGATATAGGCGCTGTGAACTTCACATGATTCAGAAAGTGTCAGAGCGTGTGAGCGGGGTCTTGGCCACACAGGCGCATGGACAAATGTGTGTTTGAAGACACACTCCATCCACATGACTCCATCCAAATACCTGTCATATGTTGAGGGTTGAGAGGGATCATGTGACAACTGCTTTTTGCTAATTTTATAAGGAGTAAACCTGTTAGACATCAATGAGTGTGTATTTGGGAGGGAAGTTTAAAACTAATATTTATTCACACACAAAAAAAATCTTGCATCTACATTTTAAATCTTTTAAATCTCTAATCTAAATCTTTTATGTACTTTTGCTTATTTTCTGTTTTAAAAGAAATCTTATGTTACCTTCTCTCTGTCATCTTATTCAGCTTCAACCTCATGATCTTGCCCCGGCTGGCGGCCTGCAGAAGGGTGAGGATTTTAGCCAGGCGCTCATCCCTCAACTCTTCCAAGTGTCCCAGCAGACCAGCCTTGAAGAACACCTATATTGTAGATATACAGACTGATTTAGCCTGTGTTCAGACTGACAATTGTTGAGGTGTAAAGTGGCTTTAAGATCGAGACAAACTTACCTTAGTATGTCCAAATTTATACTGATTATGGTCGACATCCAGTGAAGCTAGCAGCTTCTCAGCCGCCTTTCTGCTATCCACAAACGTGTCGTCAGGGATGGCATGGGGGTTCAGAATACGGTATCTTTAAAAAGAAACGACACATATATACTCAGGACTATCACAAATAGGGCAAGATATTTAATTCCAGGGGCCAACAGGTTCAGGGGGCTCACAACAAATTCTAGGGGCCGTCCCCTCCCTATATGCCAAAGATCACCCATACCCTGCATGCATCCATCCATCCACATGGCCTGACCCTAAACTAATATCTATAAAGATACATATCCTCACTGTTTATTCTCAAGCACTGCTGTTAATGCATTTAACGTGTCAATGTTGAATTTATTTTCAGTTTTGCCATGAAGTTTATATACTTTAGCATAGAAAAATATTGTATTAAAGAATCTAATCATAGATGTACTGTTTATTGAACACAATGCAAGTTAATGGTAGCTTTTCCCACCGTTGTCTGAAATAAGCGTAGAGGATTCGGTTTGGAAATCCCTTCCTGCAAATTCGAATCCCCTCCAGCACTCCATTACAGCGCAACTGGTGCAACACCAGGAAAGCATCCATGATCCCTACACACAGCATGAAAATATTTATATTACACTTTTCAGCTCGGATTGACAGTTTGCAGTTTGGTATTGATTGACTAAAAGTGATTTTCATCAAAATACTGTCGGAGTGGTTTTAAAAGAACCTGGAGTCTTGGTCTCATTGGGGATGATGCAGCGCACGAAATGGGGTTGAGTGCTCCGCAGGTTTGTCATCAGCTTGTTCAGATTCTCCTGTGGTTTGCAATCAAGCACACAATCAGAAAACAAGTTGACACGCTCACAAATCACCCTGTACAGCAGGCCTCCAAATTCATAAAGCAAATCCAAATGGGGACCTTCTTCAAAAGCACATGATAATGTCAGGTTTCCAAAGACTTACCTTGAGATGTTGATGCCCATAGTAGAAACAGTTAGAACAGGAACCAGCACAGACTTAAAGTGATGTTCATGTATTAATTTCTCTAAACATCACTGCAAGTCTTAACTGGCTCCCTCTCAGTACTGAAGACTTGAGTTAATACTTATCAGACCATTTCACTTTTGTAATTATATACACATTGTTTTTTTATAGTTTGTATAGAGTCTTTTTATAGTAACTACAGTAGAAACTAAATATTGTGTGTATTCTGTCCTGGATTATAAGTCATTATAGTCAATATAACAATTTACAGCTTTGCTGTACTTACAAATATTTATTGGCTTAATATTATTCTTTGGGAGTTCTTGTGTTGACTTTGCTGCAAACTTGTATTTTCAGAAACATTTGAACACTACTATGTACATATCATTTAAATCTAATAGAGATTGATAACTGACACACACATTAAAAACAACACAGTAAAAATGTACATTAAAAAATGAAATAAAGTTCTGTGGTCATAATGTGCAGTGAATCCGTGTCTATATTCCCACCTTGTGTAGCTGTGACACGGTCTGGAAGGAAGCCGCCTTTTTCCTCTTTTCCTTGCCTCCTGTCTTTGTGTCAGAGGCTGAAAGAAAAAACCAACTCATATTTAGAAATAGGTATATAATGTATAGAATGTTTAGAGGAAGTTTGGCTTGTTTACCTGTTTCAGAGCCGACATAATTCTCATACAGACTCGCTAAAAGTTTATTGGATGATTTCTGAAAACAGATCACCACCGTTTCATTCAGGGGGTCTTTGTTTTTGTCTAACCAGCCAATAATAGTGTATGGCACCTGAAAATCATATGAAAGAAAAGAAGAACGTTAACAATATCCAACGTGTGAAAAATAATCTACATTTATTACATTTGACATAGTTTAACATTGCAGCTCATGGTAGGAACTCACCACTCCTGCATAGTGAACCAGCTCGAAATGAGCCTCATATTTTCGCTTCTTGTCAGGCCTTGGCTTTTGGAAATTGCCGGACTTGCCAAGGTGGTTGTCATACAGCTTCGCCTTGAAGCTGCTGTCAGTGGCTTTAGGGAACATGCACTCCTCTTCAAGGATGGACATAATTCCTAAGGGCTAACAAACAAACACATCATTTTATGGTACAGTTATAACAATTTGTTCAAAAGACTTCGACCCAAATCAATCCCTTTCTCATACCTTTTCAATGAGGTCAATACAGGCTTGAAGGTCAAGCCCAAAGTCAATGAAGGTCCACTCAATGCCTTCCCTTTTGTATTCCTCCTGCTCCAGAATGAACATGTGGTGGTTGAAAAACTGTTGCAGTTTCTCATTGGTGAAGTTGATGCAGAGCTGCTCGAAGCTGTTGAGCTGTTGAGAGAAATCGCATGACAGATGCATGAGGCTGAGCGCAAACATCGACGGAAACCCAGATACGTGCCGTGCAAGAGTCACGTACGTCGAAGATCTCAAAGCCGGCGATGTCCAGCACTCCGATAAAGAACTGGCGAGGCAGGGCGGTGTAGAGCGTTCTATTTATACGGCCCACCAACCACTTGAACATGCGGTCGTACGTGGCTTTGGCCAAAGCTCCCACTGAATAGGTAACCTGCACAGTGTGTGAGACACATTCAAAGAGCATGGAAAGCACAGCTGTCATTCATATGGGTTGCAACAGTTGCCTAGAAACCAGAATGATTGCTCAGACTGCTTTATTCTTCATATCTTAACAGTAAATGTCAGTGGTTCCAACATATGCCAATAGGCACGAAAGTTTCTTTTTATTACCTATATAGCTATACATACACAACCTTAACACTTTCTCACCTGTTCGACATTCTGTCCTTTGACCACATACTCATTGCCCACCTTGACTCGAGGGTGTAAAAGACCTTTTATGAGGTCAGCTGAGCTAACCCCCATCAGGTAGGAAGCCTTATCGGCACCTCAAGTAAAAATAAATGTAGCCAACATCAATATGAGTAAATCACTGGTTTCCATTTAATATTTTTTTCAGGACTCACTTTCAGTGCCATCAGCCTCTGCCTGCTCCTCACGCTGCTTCTGCTTGAACTTCATGTTCCCAAAGTGCATGATGGCACCTACTATTTTATAGCAGCCATACTTCTCCTCTGGAGTAAAGCCAAGGATGTCCATGGCATGCTGGAGTAAAAAGAGACATGTTCTCATGGGCAAAAAATCATACAAGCAATGTGCTTTTTATCGGTTGCACTCTGCAGATGGTATTTGATGAAAGTTTATTAATAGATGTCCATTGAATGAATGAGCTTGAGCTTACATCAGTGGCCATAAGCTCCTGCCCGTCATCCATGCTCTCCACTGTTGTCACTCCTTGGGAGCAGAAGTGGTAGTCGTAGGGGTTTGAAGAGACCAGGAGCATGTCTGAAATTCAGAGGAAGGAGTGGATGGAGCTTAATAACAGAGCAACAGGTATTAACCTGCATGAGTATTGACAAGAGTGTTTCCACACCAAGAAGTTCAGGCTTCTTCTGCGACATGATCTGGTAGTAGATGTGGTAGCTTCGCTCTCCGGGTTGCTGAAATATTACTCTGGATTTTTCCAAGAGATCTACAAAAGTAATACTGCAAGTTGTATATTTTGACATGGCATAAACTTGAATTACATTATCTGCTTTAGTACTTACAGATGTCAATATCAGCAGAAGCCAATTTCCCTGTTGGTCCAAAATGGATTCTGATGAATTTACCCTGTTAAGCAATTGAATTTTTTTTAATATTATTAAATTAACAATCTATTCTAACCAAACATTTTTTCGGTGACATTACTTACAAAACGAGAGGAGTTGTCATTTCTCACTGTTTTGGCATTTCCAAAAGCCTCCATTGCAGGATTAGCTTCAATAATTTGGTCCTCTAAAGTACCCTGGAAATATATTTTTACAGTTTATTAAATCTGTCAGCATCTTTTGTTTCAATTAATGCTGTTTGTTTCGTCATGTACAGATTTACTCACCCCAGTTTTAGTGGCTGGGGCCTTTAAAAAAAACAAAAAATAAGTTTGTCTTGTTAGAAAAGTCTATAATTCTTCTATTGAAGTTTTAATTAATTTTATTGAGCCTCATTGTTTAACGTAATACAGTACCAAAGTAATGTAACATTAAAAAAATCCAAGTACTAAAGATTCTTTAAAATACAGCTATAAACATGAAAAACTAAAAAAGAGAATGGTAATTCATAGAAAACAAATTGTTAGCTCACATCAAATACAAAGTATTTGACAAGGATACAGTACAGTATAGGGTAAGAGCCGCACAAAAGCAGGAATTTTGTCATGGATAATGGATTTAAAAAATGGAGATAAAAAAAGTTCAAAAACAAAATGTTGCCTGGGTGAAACCAAAAAATAAAATGTTAAACACAGCTTTGACAGAAAATTAAAACTTGGCGGAGGAAAAATGCATTAGATGATGTGTTGGGGTAAAGCTACCAGAGACACAGGGAGTCAAAAACACTCCACAAAAACATTTGGAAAAACTGCAAAGACAAAAGGAGGAATTAGTCAAACCTCACTCTAGATGTCCAAAACAGTTATATTCATAAAGATGATACAGCGCAATAGATTGTAGTAAAAATGTGACGGACACCTAAAGCGACAATGACAAACACTTGTCAGCATGAGGGGCCGAATGAGGTCAATGCCGATTTTTAAAAAGACGAGGGAAATGATGTGAGAAAAACCTAGAGAGCTTTGTGTCTTACTCCTTTTTTAGTCTGTGCCTCACCCAGAGCTGCAACTATGGCAAAATACTGAATTACACGTTTCGTGTTAACTGTTTTGCCAGCACCGGATTCTCCGCTACGAGCATCAAGAAATCATTGAGGGATAAAGAATATTTGAAAAATGAAAAAGTAAGAAAAATGCACAGCAAAGACCATTAAGAACATTGTAGCAGAAAGTTATCCAAAACATTATGTCCCCAGTAGCTTAGTTTATTATTATTATTATTTGTAATAAAAAGAAAAATATGCATTTAACCGGACTTGAAATACACCAATACTGATTGTGTCATAAAATATATATACATTTCCAAACTTACGTGATTAGCATGGACTGATTCTCACGATCTGTGTGGGAAAACAACAACACATTCTTT
The DNA here is from genome assembly GCA_026939265.1 of Oreonectes daqikongensis. Lineage (NCBI taxonomy): Eukaryota > Metazoa > Chordata > Actinopteri > Cypriniformes > Nemacheilidae > Oreonectes > Oreonectes daqikongensis. The sequence goes on along the minus strand of JAOTQM010000030.1, from coordinate 3,726,091 downwards.
TCAGGTCATAAAAAGCTTTCCTAAACAGACTTACTGTCTGAAACTATACTGACCAAAGATACACGCTTGCTTTGAATTAATACTCACTCCGCAGCATGTCATTGTAGGCATTGTCTGCAATGGAATAGATATGAGGTGGTGCCTCAGAACGGCGTTTGCCTTTGTAGGCGGCCACGACAGGGGCCGTGTAGACGGGAAGCCATTTATATGGATTCACGGTCACACAGAACAGCCCAGAGTAAGTCTGCCATAAAAGAAAGAGAGAAAATTCAGCAGGATCAATCTCAGGACACAAAAAAATCATGCCATATGATGTATGCAGTTTTTTTCAGTGTTGCCCAATTACAATTTAAAGTAAGTCTCCAGGAAGCTGTAACCTCTCTGTGATGACATTAGGGATGTCATTTTACTGTATCGGTTATAAAGGACAAGCCTCTGGAGAATTCACTTGTATTTGTCCCTTGGCAAGGCAAGTGATAAATTCATTACAGTGACTGTAAAGTTCTATGAATAGTGCCAGCGCTCTATGTTTAATGCTCAGGTCAGGTTATTTGTGGCATCAAAGATTAGTGAGAAAGGGCAGATCTTTTCTTTGCTTTGAGCCGTGGACGTGGTGTGATGGTACCGACATAGATCATCCAACTGCTGTATCGCCTCCGCAGATTAGAGAGCACCGACGCTTCATTCAGGTGCGTGAGCATGGCCATGTCCTCCATCAAGTCAAATTTGGGAGGGTTCATCTGTTGAATGTCATCCTGCTTGACAGTTAGACACTGTGGGATTGAGAGGCATTTACAAGTACAGGGTCAAAACAAGGAGACAGATCTCAGGGGAGAAAGAAAGCATAAATTTATACTATTACAACATTTAATTGTATCTTCTCATGTGACTTTATTAATAACATTAGGCGACATTTATTTACTTTGGCCTGTTCTGCAATCATTCAAATAAAATGTGCTTATTTTAAACTGTAGAAGTCTTACCCTGCCATCACCCGTCTCAACTATGACTTTGTCACCATTGATCTCCTTAATTTCAACCTCTATATACGCTTCTTTCTCATCTGGTATCCAAGCGCGTTTCTTTCCTGCGCACAAGGAAGGCTGCAGTGAGTCGAAAATCTCCACACGCCCACAATTTTATCTTCATTTGAATAAATCAAAGATTAAACGCTAAATTGTTTTGACATGCCCTTTTCAACATTAACGAATTATAAGTAACATGCATCTAAAGATTTAAAGCCGGCACGTAAAAAGGCGAATCAAATATTTCAAAGAGAAATGAAGTGTTCGTATCCGTGGTAAAACATTTGTTGGAAGTCACTTGAACGTGTTTTGTCTGAACTACCATCAAAAGCTGTAGCGTGCACTGCCAAAATCTCCGAGGCGGATTTGCGAAGAAACGGCGCTGCTTCTCCAAACTCCGTCACATCCATGAGCCTTGCCATGATAAATCCACTGCTCCGTTGCTCGCCGAAGATCCGATAAAACGTGCTTTTCGAAATACCTTAAAATAAAACAATAATTTTCCTTTAAAATAAAAATAATAATATTTATAAATAGAGCAAGTTGGCATATATAATTAAAATAGTAATAAATAGATAGGCTACGCAATGCAAATAGCCAATTACTGCTCTTACAAATGTTTACAATTTAAATTGACTACGTATTTTTTTCTAATAATTTCATTACTTTTAAAAAGTTTTAGGAAATGTAATGTCATTTTACATTTTTTTTGTTATTATTATAGTAAATTCTTAGTGAATTAAATAAGTTGAAGCGTCCAGTCATAATTTGGTAACTGACCTTAACGCGGACTGATCGGCTGGTGTGGTCGGACTCTTTTTATCATCTCCTCCAAGGTCATGGTCACAAAAATTATCATGTGTCACCTCCTCCATCGCCTATTGGTGCTCGCCGTGTGTCCAAACAGACACAAAAGGGCAAGCCGCATTTTTATCTTTACCCAAACTTAAGCTTGGTTATTTTTATAACAGCATTACTTTATGGAGAGCATTGATATCAAACAAGCCGTGTGTTTAATGATGTCATAATCAACTGCTATCACCATAACAAATGTGCGTAATTACGCATTAACCAAAACAATCTAAAGCTATTGATAAAGGCAAAAATATAAATTATATAACACGTTTCGCCTAAAATGCTATTCATGTTAATGTTTTTCGCAGACATATTTTGTTTTTTAAACACTAGCAGTCATTGCGTCTGCGGTTACTGCAAATTCCCTCTGGCCCCGCTTGGATAAAGGTGACAGCTATCCACTCAGCGGCAACAAGCAACACCCTTACCATAACCTCTTTAACATCTCTCCAATAACTCGTCAACAATCCTCTCCTCAACATACAGGACGAGTATTAGGTGATCATAATGGCCATGTGTCCGGTCTTCTCTCTTACTCTAATTGCTTGTTTGCGGAATCCTTTGTTGTAAACGCCAGCGGAGGAAGGCCTGCCATTGTGTGTGTGTGTGTGTGTGTGTGTGTGTGTGTGTGTGTGTGTGTGTGTGTGTGTGGCCACGGTAAGCGCAACCCAAGACGACTTTACTAAAGAGTCCCTTGTGCTTGACATGATATGGGACGCTAAAAATACATAGCAATATTAGTCTATGATGCGCTACCCTTAATGATATTATCAACATAATTGAGAAGGATGTGCACCCCGTTATAGAAACCCTTTACGAAAAATATCCTTAGTAACTTTTTATTATTTATTGTGATAAAACCACAGTAACCATATGGTCTCAACACAATAATGGTATTATTATTTTATAATAATAAAACACATATCTCAATTATATATTCTTATTTATTATATAAATATTATTATTGAGTATATTATATTATATAATATTCATTTAGATTTATTACATACTAAATTAAATTAAATGATTACTTGTTCCTTCATTTAATTCATCATGCATATACCAGACAAGATTGTTTGATCACTGTTGAAAGCACTGTAAATATAATTTAACCTAAAACTGAACTCCATATCTTAACTAAATCCAAATTAAGTTAAACTTATTGAATCTTAAATAAAATATGACTATTCAAACTTGGCTAAATTATGTGATGACATTTGGATAAATGACAAAAAATGCACCCATAATCATTAATTCATCATCTCGCTTCATGGCAAAAATGCATTGATGACATACAAAATGGCAGGTATGTTGTAGAACTTTCCAGACAAAAATTCAGCGTATTAAAATTCAGCGTATTATGTAGGGAGCCGGCGCAACATTTCCACTGGTGTCAAGAGCAGTAACTGAGCGTGCCGGAGAGGAGCGCCTCTTTTTACACACCGGCCCCAGTGGATCTGACCTTGCATTCGGTGTCCTTGTATGTGGAAAAGGGGTAAAGAGTGTGGACCGAAAGAGGAGGGGGCTCATAGTGTCCCAATATAGACAAGAATACTCCATCCCTGCCTCATGCCAAAAGCTGACATTCCTGACAATGAGCAACAGACAAAGGGGAAGACAGCTCCTGGTTCGCTCATTGTTTGAGGAAGAGGTAACTCAACCAGTTAATAAATTCAGACTGAATGTTAACTATAATACCGAATCACTTTAGTTTCAGCACAGCAGCATCATAATAAATGTATCTTCTAATGTCACTGATAAACGGATACAAACTGTTATTATTGTTATTAATGATGTTAATGAAAACATGTTAGTTGATTCCAAATGCTGTAATTGATTTTTGTTAATGGAACAGCAACTATCTGTTGGCACTGCATGGAGTGTTACACTGATGAGAGAAACTTTCTTGCGCTCACCAGTTGAAGGCTATTCTGGGACACTTCATAAGTGCGGCAGCTGGGATATGTACAGCTTCACTTGTGGCACTGTACGTAGAAAAATGTTGACAGATAAAACGTGAGCGATAACGTAATCTAAAGTGCCTGTAACATTCTTAGTCTGTTACATGTCATATTTATGAAGAATTATTACTAATAGCCACATTGAAAGACCTCCTGACAAGCTTTTTTTAATGACCCATTGTTTTGTGCACTCGTGGGTATTGTAATATTCATCTGCACATCTATCTGTTGCTGCAAAAACAGCAGTCACCCAGATCACACAGATTGAAACGGGGATTCCTGGAATCAAAGTTTCAATTGCAGTTGGGTCACAGTTGTTTTAGATCATCGTGCACCAAATGCCGGCGGGCTTAGACACTGAAATGGATGGAGGCTGAGATTTACAAGCACACACACACGCACAAATGTGCACACTGTGTAAAGGAGCCGGACCACCGCACGTACGCACATAATTTGTCATGTAAAACCTGAACATTCAAATGAACACTCATCCCTGCGAAAAAATAGAAAAGCATTTCTGATTCTAATTTAAATGGTCCCAAGCACCTTTAAAGGTGAACACAGTGCAAGCTAGCATCACAGCAGCCACATTCAGTTCAACTCTTGATTATCGGTTAATCGGTGGTCTGCAAAACCTTTCGCCAACTGCACTGCATAAATCCATCCAAAAGGAGACAGGGAAGCATTTTGAAGAGACAGCACTTAATGCAATAATCTCACTCAATACCTTAAGCAGCAACCAACACAAACAAAAGAGGCAATAATAGGACGAGCCAATTAGTCTTGGAGCAAATGGCTGGTTTAAAGTCTGTTCCAGACAATAGACTGTATTAACTCATGGATTTTGGCCCCTGTTGGGATACTAGTCATTTTGCTATATATGCTCTGTTGAGGCACACTTTTACAGTGCTATCTCATCTAGTGGCACCGTCACAGGGTTTTATCTAAACCAGTGCAGACATGCGGTCGCATTCAGGGATTCACAACAATGCATTTCTCAGTTCAGTTACAATCCCCAGACTTCTTCAGTGTTGCAAAAATGAACAGGTTCTTTTTATTTTACATGATGATGTAAGTTTACAGAAATATAATTCAAAATAGTGTGCTTATGGATGCCTTTTAAAGAGATAGTTCATCCAAAAATGAAAATTCTGTCATCATTTTAAACCTGTATGACTTTCTTCTGCAAAATACAAAAGAAGATATTTTGAAGAATGTTGGTAAACCAATAATGGCTGTACCCATTCACTTCTTTTGGTTTTGTGTCCCTACAATAATAAGTGAATGGGTACCGCCGTTGTTTTCATTTTGGGGTGAACTATCACTTTAAAGAGAATGCATGAAAAACCTTTCGGGACGTGGTGAGAGAGTTCCTTTCCCAAATGACTGCCCGTCAGAGATGTTTTGGTCAGGGCCTTCATTCCCTAACAAGGTTGGTCAAGCTGTCCACCGAGACTATAAAGTCTCAAGCATGGCATACAGTGAACACAGCCATATCCTTCATCGTCTTGTTAAGAAATATTAAACCCGATTCGTTTGTCTGGCCCGCCAGATTTCTGTACCAGCTGTCCCTCTGATAACTTGCTAATACGCCCGTCTGGCTAATGTAGTTGGTATGTCTTGCTGAGAGGCTTTTGTACAAACAGCATCTTTCAAGCCATCTGAAGACAGCACGCACGTCTCTTGAAAACAGATAAATGAGGTGTAAACACATTACATTGTCCATATCATCGCTTTCACAATGCACAAAGATCTTTTGAGGGCAGTGATACACATATCAGAGGCAACAGTTAATCTTTTAGGTGCCGTGGAATGTCAGGGGTTGCCCACTACTGAAGTCAGTTCACTACCCCCCGCCTCTGTACCGACCCTTGGGAGTGTGGCACCTGTCTTGCAGCAACTGCTTAAATGCAGACACAGCCAGTTTATGACGCAGAAGGCTTTCAGCATGCTGTTCACGAGACTAAACAGTAGCGTCTGAACTGTGCAATTACACTTCTTATTCTTTCATAATGTTTTTGATGATCATAAGTTTCACAAACAAAGCTCATTTCATGCTATTAAAGGGACAGTTCACCCCAAAATGAAAATTCTTTCATCATTTACTCACCTTCATGTCATTTCAAATCTGTATGACTTTCGGCAGAACACAGATACTTTGAAAATTGTTGATAACCAAACATCGCTGGCCCCCATTGACTTCCACTGAATAGACACAAAACCACAGAGACATTTCTCAAAATATCTTCTTTTGTGTTTCACAATATACAGGTTTTGAATAACATGAGGGTGAATAAATGATGTCAGAATTCTTATTATTGTGTAAACTACCTTTAAATAGCATTTAAAAATGATATTATTATTAATTCTTTGTAATTATTAAAACTATATCAGATTATTCATACATAATGAATTGTTATTATTTAAATGCTTTTTTCCTTTAAAGGTTTTAATAAATCAGATACACAGCTACTTTTAAATAGCCATCAATCGATTAATGTACATTTACATTTATGCATTTGGCAGACGCTTTTATCCAAAGCGACTTACATTACATTGTACTATACATTTGTACATTTTGTATTGTAAGCAAGTGGGGGTTAGGTGCCTTGCTCAGGGGCACCTCAGCCGTTACCCGCCAGCCCTGAGAATCGAACCAGCAACCTTCTGGTCATGAGTCCAACTCTCTAACCACTGGGCCACGACTGCCGATTCGATTAATGACGTTGGTCACATGGTGCAGTTCCATAAACTACCAGCAGGGGTTAACTGCTCCAGCCAAACCCTGACCCCCTTGCAGGAAGTCTATGGTAACATGTAACTATTCTACTTTTGCTGATCTTTTTCTTAAAAATGGCATGTTAATAAAACAATTTGATTCATTTTAAAATGTAATTTTAAATGCAGTTCAATTTTAACTATTTGTAAATGGATCATAAATAGCTTAAAGGAAAAACCCCCAATAGTCCAGTTTTTTATTATCCAAAATATATTGTCTTCCTATTGTAGGTCATACAAATTAAACAAAAAATGATTTTGTAGTTTGATAAACTCTATCACATAGTCAACTGATTATTTAAACATTCTACATTTGATTTGCCCTTTGTTGATATATCTATATTTAAATCCACCTTTGAACCTAGTAAGTAACACAAGTACTAAAGTATTCTATATATATATAATTTGATGTTCACATCCACAATTGACAATGCTTCTGTAAAAACCTTGCATTGGCAAGAAAATATGGCAATAATATGTTGACACTTGTGATTGCAACCCTGAGTGAGAAAGGAACGGGTGGCTTGGGTTGTGTGTGCATGCATCACTTGCACTTCTGACATTCTGGGGTGTTGGTGTGAACCCTGAAGCATCTCGACAAGGACTGTATATTGGCAGAGTCTCAGGCACTTGAGTTATATTAGACCCTTCTAGTGAATAGGTGAACATTAAACAGGCCCAGAGTGAATAGGTGAGTGACACAGGCTACTGCACTTTGATGCTATGACTGAATTGTTACAATCCCGTCTCAATAAATGACGTAGAACCAGAGGTAGCGCATCTTGTCAGCTACAAATGTCTTATCAGAATGACCTACCGAAATATGTTTTTAATGTAATGCAGGCTCTAGTTTGCACACTCAAACATGGCAACATGTCAACATGGCAAATTTCGCATCACTAAAATGTTTTTGACGCAAATGACGTTCAATTAAAAAATAAAAATGTATAATAATATTTAAAAACATACAACAACGTTAAACGCATAAAATGAAAAAATAATAAGTCGTCTTACCGTCTTGTCGTTTCATTTTCAAATGCCTTCAACCTTTCCTAGAAAATGTCAAAAGTTATATAAAATATTTATAGGGTTTTACACTATAACGTATTGTCAAAATCGTCATTTATGCAAACGTTATAAAAAAAATCAGGCAATTTTATGGAAGTCAGCTTTCATTGTGATGGCCCATTCATCTGCGTCGAGTTCAACAAAGTAACACAGATTCAATAAGTTGTAGCTTAGTTTTGTGTGTATTATTTATTATTATAAAATGTAATTGTAGTTTTAGGCAAGTGTTAGTGTTATTTACGGCACAACTACGATATTTCAGCGGATAAATAGTCGGACGGTCCGGGAGGGGGTTTGCGCCATCTTGTGTCATGTCTGTAGGTTCTGCAGGTGTGGCTAGTGAAAGTTTGCTCAAAATAATCAATAAATAATTTTTTTTGCATAAAAATCGACTACTGATAAACTACAAAGCTATATCAGCATTATGTTGCAACACATTTTTTGGGGTGATTTTATTGACGTCTTTACGTAATGACGTTAACGACGTCAGTGGCGTTAGTTTAAAAAATGGGAAATGTGTCTCTACCACCCAGGTCACACCGTGTCTGGTAATGAATTATAAAATTATAGATCATTTACTAAATTCATGGCTATGAATAAGATCATTATTAGTTTGATATGATCTACATTTGATCTCCGGTTATATTATAGTCGACCACTAGATGGCTCTATGTGCCAGTTCAACTCCTTGACCTGACCTCAACCGTGAACCGTTATGTAAATTATAGGTCGTGGAGTGGTTGGTTATCAACACATATATACATTTCGTTGTTTGTTTTAATGGCCTTGTATGGTTTTTTGTTAGCATTGAAGAACGTTGAATGACGCATGCCTGAATGTCTGCACTTTAAAAGGCTTTTTCTACCTCATATGGAAACTGTTCCTGTGCATTTCCCTCTTCAGATGGCGCCTGCGTGTGTTTATACTCCATTTGGCTTCCAAATCTAATAAAACTCCTATATTTAGAGCTTTACAGCAGCGTTTGCTCTGTTTTCGTTCCATTCACCAACTAATTCAAAATATCTTGATCTCATGTCATGTTCACTCACAGATATGAGAGATTACACGAGAGCAGATTTCGGTAAACGTTACCGACGCGGTTCCAGAAAGAAAGGTGCTTTGTTCAATATCTCATTATCACAGCAATATGTGCATCCACTGTTTTCTTTTCAGGCATTCTTTCTCTGGATGTCATATGGACAGGAAAGGGTTATCTGACAGGAAGTGGAAGTCCTCCTGCCGCCCCATCCTGTGGCTGAAGGCCTGTGGGCCAGGATCCCCCCCTCCCCTCATCGCCCCTCCGCAGGGCATGGCTGCCCGCTTGTGTTTTGGTAATCTTCATCCACCCTGACCTGCTGGCCTGCTCCTGGCGCCAGCAGTCTCAGAGCCCCCTCTGCACCCCCAACCCCCGGCTAATTCACTCCAGCTGTTGCAAGGTGCCTCGGCCACCCCCACCCACCACTGCACTTGCCGTATCCTTTAACACTAATATGCAGTGTGCGCGGAAAAGACGCACAGCACTTGCGGCTGTGTTGAGACAGGTTTTCATGCTCTTGTGGGAAACAGTAGAAGATCAGGTATAGCTGCTTTTTTTTACTTTATAAATGTAATCTGCTTCGTGACCCTCATTCAGATTTTTCCTTTCGTTTCCGCAAGTGCCAGAGAACCACTAAAACACATCTGCATTCTTTCTTTGTTTATTTCTTTGTTTGTTTGTGGAGCATTTTTTTTCAAATAAAGAACCTGATAAAAACATACATATAAACTCTGTTTAGTTTCTCACTCACATTAGCACAAGTGCAAACAGACCCTCATTTGACTCGCTGTGTCCATATTGAAATCACATGCGGGCCATGAGCTCTCTGAATGAGCAGATGATAGAGAGGGGTCTGTTTCCTCTACTGTGGATGAATGCAGAGGAATGCAGAGGTTTAAAGGAAACTAAGAGACCTCTATCTCACTCAAGATAATCCAGGTTCTGGAGACTTGCCCGGATTGTTTTCTTGTTCGTCATCTGTTAGTACGTACATACGCATTATGTCATCTAAATATGTGTTTATATGCGAGATGTATAATTTGGTGCTTTGTTTAGATGTTTGGCCTCTTTTTTAGCGGCCGGTGCCACCTTGCTCGTTTTTGCCAGAATGTTTTAAAATAGAGAAACGGAGACGTTGAGCTTTTTGAAGAACCTACCACACCCATGAGAGAGCGCGTAGGTGAACGCATGTCTAATGTTGGTTCAGAGCTCAGATGGAGGTCAGGTTGCTGTGGGATTTCCTCCCTCGGCTCTCTGATGTTCCTTCTCATCCCTCTGCGTTTGGACGAGATTTATTTCACTATCGTCACTGCGCATAAACCTTAAACTTTTTTACATATATCCATACAAAGTAGTAACAATGCCAGACGTGTGCCAGACTTATTACATGAAGGGTTCACCTGGCTGTCAAGTACCACAAATGCACACATTTCTAAGCAAACGCGAGTGTTTATTTAGTTAAGGGCTATTTAGAGGATGATTCAGACTCTAGGCTCGGTGCACGGCGATGGTCGCTCAAAGCACTCGACAAGCCAACCGTGTAAAACAGACAATGAGGAGCCCCTTTTTTCCTTTGTAAAAGTGAGAAGCCCTTTCACAGACGATAGCCAACAGGTGACTGCACAAGGACGATGGCACTGTTTGAACTGTAGACAGGTGTTTGGACCATTTGCCCTCTGCAGACTTATCACCGGGGTGTTAAATGTGATGGCGGGGGTGCCGGGGGGCTACCTAAAGTTCACTGGTATGTGAGTAAAAGCTGTTATCCTGAAATTCTTTGATCTTAGGTGTGAATGTCCGGCATGGTGGGCGAGTGTCACTCATTTAGCGAGCCAGTGAGAGACAGGGCTCTTTTGATGGAAAGCCATGTTAAAACACTTATGGTAAAAGTATAGTTCACCTAAAATAAGAAGTTGTCATAATTGATTCACCCTCATGTGGTTAAAAATCTTGTATGTGACTCGTTTCAACACAGATAAAGATATTTTGAAAATGTCTCTGTGTGGAAGTCAATGAGGGACAATGTTGTTTGGTCACCAACATTCTTCAAAATATCCACTTTTGTGCTCTCCAGAAAAATGAAAGTCATACAGGTTTGGACTGACATGGAGGTGAGAAAATGATTTTCATTCTTGCCTGAACTTTAAGTGCTACATATTGCTGCCTAAAATGGGTGTTTGTGTGTTCTGTGAACATGGGCACAAATGTTTCTCATGCTCTTTAGTATCCACGAAAAAAACCTTAAAGCCTTGGCTCTTGCTGATAAAAATAAAACACTCAAAGATGTTGGTTCACATGATAAGCTTGCTGTCTTTGACTCCTACTCTCTCTAAATTTTGATTTTACGATTGCCAGAGCATCTCACACTGATGTCAGACAAAGTAAATGAGCCGAATGTAGAGACATGCCTCTGTCTACCTATCATTTGTACTTTTAAGAGATTTTAGCTTGTCTGTTCATAGCTCATTAAATCTTTATATATCAAGCCAACATTCCCATTACCTAAAGCATAGCTGGGTGGCAAATCCTTTAGCAAATGGAGCCCTTTTTGTAAGGGGCTTTAGTTTAATCAATCCAGCATGTAAAAATCCCTGAAACAACAGATATTGATGGAAAGAATCTATATGCTATATGTGTACTGTATTTTGCAATAGTGTTAGCATAAATGCGAATATAAATATAGTATATATAATAATATATTATATAAAAAAGTGTCCTTGTTGTGAGTTTTGGGGAAGTTTCATCTCATTCCTGCAAATCTCCCCTTCTCATAATATGTAGTTGAGAGATTGTGGGTTGTCAAATTCTTTCAAACAACAGGGTGAGAAGATCAGAATGATTCCTCATGTTGGATTAGAGAGATCAGGTTGACCACAAGCTTCGCGAAATGCTTCTCATCATTACGAAGCTGCTGCTTGGTCTCTACAACAAAGGACCACCCCTGGATGTATGCGTGTGTGTGTTGGGGGAAGGTGCTGGTGGGTTGCATGATGTTATATGACAGCTGTAGAGTGTTAGTTTGTGTTAATGTGAAACAAACAAAAAGCTGTTTAGTTAGTTCAGTAAACCGAGAGCCGCCCCACGTGACTCAAACGTATAAACAGCTTTTCATCAGTCGCACATTAATTTTTGTATTTGAAGGACGGTTCGTCTGTGTTGTCCCCAGCCAATCGGCTCAGCGCAACCACGAAGCTGTAATTCTGCAGTTCACGCCCCCTACCAAATATTTCCCCTCTACCTTTTTTACAGGTCGGCAACAACAGGAAATCCAAGAGTTAAAGTCTGGAAATGCTGCGAGGTGCCATTGATCTAACAGTAAAAGTTTGACACTTGTCCATCTGGTCAGGTTGTGAATAACAACACTTCTTTCTTTTTGCATGTGTAAGGAAGAGCTGGGCAGAGGAATCCTAGCACAGGATACAAATTGCTTTGCTCAGGAACAAGTTAAGTACGACCTGGGAGGCAAAAGACCTAAAATTGGACTGCATCCTCCGTGCGCCGCACTTCCCGCTTCGTTTTGCAGACAACGCCCACTATAATTTTTTGCATGCACTTGTTTTGGCAATCATTTTCATATGAGTCATTGGGTATTTCTACTTGAAATTGAGCAATAGTTGTATGAATGATGAGATTTCAAGTATATTGTGAAATACGTCATGTCCATAATCAAATTATCACTTTTGATGTAGCAAGATGTGATGCTATTCTGTTAGAACCTCAGGGGTTAAAGTGTATCTTTTCTGCACCTGTGATGGCACAAAAGTGCAAGGGTTTATGTAGCTCGAATGGTATAGAGCATTGACACAGACAATGGCAAGGTCATGGGTTCAAATCTCAGGAAACACATGAGCGGACCAAAAGTATGAGAACGTAATGTTACCTTATTTAAAGGGACAGTTCACCCAAAATTGAAAATTCTGTCATCATTTACTCACCCTCTTGTCATTTCAAACCAAAAACATTGGTCCCCATTGACTTGCATTGGTTTTGTGTTCATAATATAAAAGTCAATGGGCACCAAGAGTTTTTGGTTTCCAACATTCTTCAAAATATCTTCGTTTGTGTTTTGCAGAAGAAAGAAAGTGATATAGGTTTGAAAATATACTGAATGTAAACAACAACAGACTTTACAATATTTGCTTAACCAATAGTTAATATAGAGTGGGACTTGCTGTTTGTCCAAACAATGGAGGTCTTGGACAAACAACTTAAACCTTTTTTACTTTGTTCTTTAAAAGACGTGGAATGTATACAAAAGTTCCTCAACATTTACTATTGAAGAATGAACTTTAGGACTTTAAATGCCAGTTAAACTCAACGCATAGACCCAAAATGAGAGTCTTCATGCTCGCCTAATGTGGATCTCCTCGCTACAGCGTGCTTCCTGTCCTGAGGTTTACATGGTTTATTTTTCTCAGCATGACCCCCACAGTTACCCCAACCCCTGTGTGTGTGGCAGAGCCGAGCCAAGGGAGTCCAGGCGCCACACATTCGCGCTCGTCTCCCCTTCTCCTGCCTTCTCACTGGAACTGAGACCTCAGCAACACATGTCTCTGATCAAGTGCAGCCTGCGTCATTGGTTAGTAAACACGCAGCTCCAGGAAAACCAACAGAGAGCACATTCATCCTCTGCAACCCTGTGACTTGTGAGTGTGTGATTCATTATTCTGTAATAAGGTCTCTCCGCTTCTCCAGCGGCCCTCTGGCAAACTCCAAAGCTCTTGGAGAGAAAGCTAAGGAGCTTTTTGCTTTTTGTTTGGCGGTTTTGTTTAGATGTCATTGTTCATGGGAGACCTCAGCAAAGTTGATGGAGAAGTCTCTCTGTCTGTAATTAGGCTCATTGTGTTCTTCTGCACATCTGAGGGGCAGACATTGGAACATGTGGGTGATGTGAGGTAAAGATGAAGCTGGTGTGCAACCCGTACGTACCTAAATAAGCAAAACTGTAACATAAAACCAAACTTGTCTTGATAAAGCACTGCCTGAGAGGCACATTCTCTTCATCTGCCTTCAATGTTCCCATCCAATGCATTAATGGTGTGAAGGTCATGGGTTTGATTCCCAGTGAACACGCATACTGATAAAATGTATACTGTCAATACAATGTATGTTGCTTTAGGTAAGTGTCTTTTAATTTTGTACATCTACCTGTCCACCATCTGAAATAAATTGAATCAAAAGAAATCAGGCATCAATGCATGTCTGAATCCAACTTAGATGCCTTTATTTAATTAATTTTTTATGATATACCACAACAAGTGTGCAGTTTGAAAAGAAGAAATTGTATATGTTGAGTCAAAAGCAATAAATAAGTTTATAAATATCACATCTGTAACAATCTTATGCATAGAAAATATATTTGTATATAATGTAAGGCATAGTTCACCCCAAAAATAAAAAGTCATCATTCACTCACCCTTTTGACATTTCAAATACGACTTTCTTTCTTTTGCAGAACACGAAAGAAGATATTTTGAAGAATGTTGGTAACAGAAAACCATTGGTATACCAACATTCCATAAAATAGAAATCATTGGGGACCAACAGTTTTTGATAACCAACATTCTTCAAAATATCTACTTTGGTGTTTTGCAGATAAAGGAAAGTCATACAGGTTTAAAATGACAGGAGAGGTGAGTAAATAATGAAAGAATTTTTATTTTTGGGTAAACTATCACTTTATTCGTCAATATATTAAATTATGTAATGAATGTTTGGAAATGTATAGAATAGTACATTTTTAATAATTTCATATTTTGACATAAATGGCATTATATTTTTCAGTATATTCCCTATATATTTCAGTATATATTATTATCAATAAATCTATACTGTGATAATAACTGTAAATATTTTTGTTTAGTTTAGTTTCTATCAAAAAATATATATTACCTTTATATTATTTATATTTTCCTTTTGTTTTGTATTTTATAATAATCTTTGGAGCTGATCTGACTTACATTTCACTACTGCTTGTATATTCTCTATATAGCGAATATACGAATACGAATAAAAATCTTGAATCTTGAATCAATATAGTATTATTTTGTACTGAATTTGTTCATCAGACATGACGTTATAATTCACTCTCTGCTGAAAAGACATACAAAGCTGGTCACCAGGACATTGGCCAGCATAAGCCTGCATCGGCCTGGAAATTCACGCTGGTTGTTTAGTACATTTGGAAAGCGTTCTGAAATGGTATCTTCATATTAAAACGCTGTTTGTTAGGTAATCGACTGACTGGCCGGCGAGGCAACAAGGGAGCTGCCTTTGGTTTGGGACACAGCCATAATCATGAGGAGACATAACAGTGGTCTGATATACTAACAGCAGAAATGCTTTTAATGAAGTTTAGAATACCTGCGGTGAGTAATACATGACTTTTTTGCATGCAGTCACTTTGACACAGACAGCACGGCGGCTGCAGCGCATTCCCCCCAGCGCTAACGTGTCGTGGGCGCAAGACCACTCGTGTTTATAGGAGGATGACAGCTTCTTCCTGTATCCCAGGCCCCGAGCCCCAAGACTTGGCCAAGGCCCTGCCGGCGCTCTCCCCCTCACTGAGTGGGAGAGCAGGCGTGGGAGGGAATCTTGTGTGGGGGGATGGGGCTTTTTTTTTCCAGCTATACTGCAGTCAGTGAACACTTGAGCCCACTTGTTCTCTCCCTGCAAAGTCGGGCCAATGTAAACTCCCATTTCCTGCCTGGGACATTGGGTGTCTCTAAGGGAGAGAGATGATCCTCATGTGAAGTAAGGCAAAGGCCCACAGAGGCGACCCACGCATCAGATTTAGCCACGTAAAGTAAAGAGGGAAAAAGCCAGAAAGAACGGGAGCATAAGAGGCATGCACGAGCCCTGAGAAAGGGATTGGAATGTTAAACACATGCTTTATGGCAGCAGCAGCCACTTTTGGTAAATTACAGTGAACGTTCTGGCACTTGGGAACGCGCAGTGGGGAAGGAGTTCTCCGATTTCAGAGACAGACGCCTCATTATCCCTTAGGAACGAGCGTACGAGGGCGCATATTTACTTTTCATTTCTTCGAGAAGAATACGCGATCCTAAATATCGCTGTGGGTTGCGTTACAGCTCTCTGAGAGCTGGTGCGTTGGCCTGATGTAAGTTTTCCAAGTTCGGTTTTACAATAAGTTTGAGGAATTTCTGTAGTGTCAGCAACACAAAGGTCATAGGTTCGATCCTAAAGATACTCCTAATAGATCAAATGCACTGTACGTCGCTTCATGAGCGTCTAACGCGGGGGTTTTCTACCTGCTGACAACGCACAGTGGGGCTTTATCAGGAATTTCTTCTTCAAAGTTTCTCACACAGCAACACTGATAACGTCATCTCATTAGACTGCCTCTCCCTCCCCCCCGGGCTTCTTACAAATCGACCACATGTAACCGTTCTGCTCCCATTTCATACAGATGTTTTCCTTTCTTTCCCTGAGCGTTTGTGGGATTGGGTTCCTCCACGGCGCCTAAAAAGGTTAAACCCCAAGTGGATCACCAAAACCCTTTGTCTGCAGGGTGACGCTTAAGCACTTCCAAACTAGCATCCCCCACAATTACACATCATAAACTACATGTCCGCACCTGACGCACACATTCCTCAGTTTGTGTATGTCTGTGAGTGGTTGGGTGACTAAATAGGAAGCGACTCTGTGAACCAACGCTTTATAGACGCTTCAGATCTGGGACAGCAAATGGAAGAACTTACCTCATCACCTACACAAGCGACTACTTTGACTGCTGCGTGGACTTATGCTCTTACTCCTGACAGCAGTTGACTCACTGTCTGGACTTTTCAAGTTTAGTCTGATTAATGTGGACCTGCGTTTCACTTCCTAGCATTCTAAAGAATACGAGATCCATGGCAAGCAGGGAGCCCGTCCTAGGTCAGAGGCATTACAGTTAAACCAGCCAGGTCTCAAGGGTAAAAGCACCTTACATCAACCCAACGTACACATGCGGCTCGTAGGCAAAGCTTCCAACATGAAAATATTTATGTAAGACATTCCATCAGTTTGCCTTGCAGCTATTCCATAACCTCCCGAAGCAAAATTACAGTTTGAACGAACACAGAGCACTCAGTAGACGAAAATACCATCAGGCCACAATGACATCTTTATGCCTTGTATATAAAAACGGCTCCACGGCTCTGAACGCGTGCATGCAGAGATCAACGAACATCTGTACGCACTGACTAATTATGGGTAAACCGTTTTGTTTGCAGAGAGCGAGTGTGCCGCGTGACAGGTGGCATTGTGCGTGGCAGGTGCATGCAGTTGTCCCTGTGCTGTCATAGTTAATTCACCTGTTCACCTGCCACCCAGCAAACACCAAAGTTACAGTCCCTTCTATTCACGGGAAATGAACCACCAATCTTCCCATTAACACATTTCAACAGTTTCAAATAGCACGGGCAGATAACAGTGACACAAGTCCTTGACAGTCATTTCCTGTTTCCTCGCTTTTAGCTCAGATCCAAAATGAGCCAACGTGAGGTCTTTGTATAAACTTAAATTACTTTATTGAATGAAAATGATTTGGACAAATACAATGAGACATGAAATATGAAAAAGCGTATACTAAAAATCAAGAGGGAAAAAAAATTGCACCAAACTCAATTTTAAGAAGATATTTCATGCAGTTTCTGACGTCAATACAAAGCGGCATTGAATTTGATATGTCCGCACGCATAGTGGATAGAAAAATATTGCTGGCTATGTACTGCGCAGGTAAAATACACAAGTTTTGCATCTCATCGCTAGAAAAACATTGAGGTATAAGAAAACAGCTTGAAATTACAAAAAGGTCGCTAACATGGCTTTGCTTCCAATTGTCCGGTCGCGTTTTTATCATAGAAAACGACAGGACATCAATACTCTTTGGTAAACTGGAGTGCATTTTAAAACGTAGTCCCCTGATACAACAACAAAGTGATAAAGAAAAAAAAAACAGAAAGAGTGGTACAACATGTGATGAAAGGCACAAAGCAGACTTCGGTAAAAATAAGAGTCGACATCAAGGCAAATTTTGCACATGCAAGTTACAACCCACTAAAAACAGGGCAAACTCTTCAATCTCCTACAGCTCTCGAAGAGTGTTTCTAGAGAACTGGGCAGACGCCACCTGTTATCAAAGATGTGCCGGTCAGGGCCAGGACACCTGTTAGCACACTGCCTCCGCACCACAGAACAGCTGTCTGTCTGTGTGCATATGTTTGCGTGTGTGTGTGTGTGTGTGTGTCACGCTGAGAGACATACCCTATCATAGTGAGCCCACCCCCAACCTGACAGCAGCTGTCCTTGGTTCAGGACTCTTACACTGCACGCCACCAAAAAACATTGTGCTATCATACTTAAACACATTAATAATTCCTTCATTTGTAGTATTTTGGTTAAGAAAAACCATCTGGGAAATGTATCAACCATGTTGTTTTTAAAAAGTCTGAATGTTTCAGTTGTGTTGTGCTTCTCCGGTTCCGTATTAAGTCATCGTTGTTAAGAAGGAGCACACAGTCATTATTATCTCATAACGCACTTTGTCCTGAGTTAGCACCTCCTGGCAACAGAAATGCTGCTCTTCCACTTTCCTCATAAAATGGCTCCCGGTGACCCTGTGTCCTCAGGCTGTGGATGGACAGCAACCGGCTGCGGTGTGTTTCTGCAGCAGAGACATTCGGCTGAAGGTGCGAGAACAGGTGCCGCATTGGTACTTCTTTACGTCTGCGTGGGTCTGCAGGTGCGCCCGCAGGTTAGAGCGGTCAGCGAAGGCACGGTTACAGTGCGGACAGGAAAATGGGCGCTCACCTAAGAAACAAAATGAATTGAATAAATGTCCTAAATGTAGACTTTGCTAAAAAAAAAAAAAATTTAAAAAAAAAACACTTGAGTGAAGTCACAAAGCAGACTGATTGAATTCAGTTGACTTTAGCCTTTAGACCTGAGTTTAGGTACACAAAACAAGTGACCACTCAAGCAGGATGATAACAATTGCTTTCTAGCATTCTTGATCCACTTATCTCTGTTATCTCCACTCTCACACAACAGATTGATAAGATTGTCCTATTGTGACATTGTTAGGATGACGTCAACACAATGAGTGATCAATGGAGGGCAATTACATTGAATGTGAGTGAATGCATCACTAAACTGTGTTATATTCATACAATCATTGATAAATAAGATTTTTATAATGGAAGACATTTCCTCAGCCATCAAATAAATAAAACTGTAAATCGTACAAAAACTAGGGAGTATGCTAAAATATACAGATTAAATAATTTGATTTACCTGTATGTGTGCGAATGTGTCCTCTTAAAAGCCATGGTCGTGAAAAGGCCTTTCCACAAGTGGGACAGACGCACGGTAGTGTGTGAGAGCGAATGTGCATCTTCAGAGCGCCGAGACTGTTGTATTCTTTGGGACAGTGCTTGCAGAAAAATGCCGGACGTGTGGCGGGGACGGGGGGCTCGCTTTTGTCGGTCCTCTGCCCTGCCCTGCTCTTCCCGCTGCG
This sequence comes from Oreonectes daqikongensis, assembly GCA_026939265.1. Taxonomy (NCBI): domain Eukaryota; kingdom Metazoa; phylum Chordata; class Actinopteri; order Cypriniformes; family Nemacheilidae; genus Oreonectes; species Oreonectes daqikongensis. Next base: position 3,706,846 of record JAOTQM010000030.1, on the reverse strand, counting down.
TCTAGGCCTGCTGGTCTGTTGGGGATGGTACGTGTCCGAGGAATCCGGGCTCGGGGGGTCCGACGTGCGTCCTTCATCTTCTTCCCCGCTGCTGCTGCAGCTGACACTGGAGGGAGAGCTGAGGTCCAGCGGGCCCTGGCTTGTGGAGAGGGTGGTTGGGGACGATGGGTCGTGTAGGGAAGGTAGCAAGCTGACATCCCAAACCAATCCGGTGGTCAGGCAGGTCACAGGGATGTCGTTGGTCACCGTTGAAAGTTCTGCCAGTGGGTATATGTCTGGCAATGTATCTGGAACCAAATGAGATTAGCAATTATATTTAAGTATAATATTCTAAGAGTCATATTAAAGTATAAAGTTGCGACAGTTTGAACAAGATAGGAAACTTAAATAAAAAAACACATGTGCACCACATGGATGAAACCACATTCACTAAAGAAGAGACTCTGTGTCGAGGAGGAATTTCTCGACATCCCTTTAAAACTCGAGGTTCCTAATAAATCCGATGTTTGTTGAAATGTATACATTTCCATACCGATGCTTGACTCCGTTATTACAAGCAACACCTAATCCCAAAGTTGATGCTATTGCACACTTCAAGCTGTTTATATTTAGCTGCGATTCGTATTAAAAGTAACAAAACTCACCATTTTGACATTCCAACTCGCTGTAGTTTGGCCTCTTGCTGGTGAAATACTTCTTTACAAGGAATGACCGAGGCATGCTGAGCTCCTAAGTTTTAGCAATCCAATCCAGTTATTTTCAGAGGTAACGTTAAAATCACGCAGGGATGTTCCGCTCCAAAAACTCTCGACCCCGACAAACTTCAATCCTCGGAGTGCGGAACGCTGATCTGCAGAAATGACCTACAATTAGTGAGTCTGTACTTATTTAAAATAGTCTGACAGACTCGGTGGGTATACGTCCATTTGGACCCGCCCAAAAGAACAGCCTACAGCAATCGGTGTCGTCAGTGCTTCATTTAATTACCCAGCACTTGACTGCTGCCTAGGTGTGAAGCGCACTTCGCAGGTAATACACACACACGCACACACCCCCCCCCCCCCCACACACACCATGAATTGTTTAATTCGTGCCTATCAAGATCATGTAAATTAGGCATTCATTGTTTTCTTCACAGCTCCAAGTCAATGTGTGTAAAAGGCAGATTGTTCATTTAAATAAAGGCTTTTGTGAAGGAACTGCTGGCGATTTTTAAAGTCTGCATAATGAAGGATGATATAATTAGTGAGTACAGCATAAATCTAGCGTACCACCTTTAAAAACAAAACGTGTTGCACACGTTTGAGAACAAAATGTTAACTGTCACCATGTTTTTTAAAATGTGAATGTTTAATAAATATAGTATAACGAGACGATATTAAATACGTGTGTTGAGGAGAAGCTTATAAACTGACAAGTGCACAATACACTTTTAGGCTAGAGATGACAGGGTGAATCTGAAGGTTGGTGGGTGAAGCACAAGTTGGATTATAGCGTCACCTCGTGGTGATAAAGTATATATTTTTTTGTGGGATCATCGTTTGTTAAGCACGACGTGTCATCTTTAACTATTAAAACCGCTTACTGTTATTCGTACGATGACGAAGTTAATAACACATTTAATAAATTGAGTAACGTTAGGCCATTTTGTCCACAATATTTAATTGAGTTTATTAATCACAATAATTAATATATTAATAATTGTATTGTCCTGTTAACTGATTGTGATGGTAAAGTGCATTTATTTATTAATTCTTTATCCATTTTGTACACAATTATATAAAAATGTTTTTATCAGTTTGGGATTAAAGCATCTGCTAAATGCATAAATGTACAATGTATAAAAGTCTTATTTTTCTGTTGTTTGAAAGCATAGATGTTTGAAATGTCCACCACGCGCACTACATCTTCCTTTCTGTGGCAGAAAAATACATTTATTTTTGCCTACTGTCCGTGGGCATAAAACTGACTGTCATAATTTTGATTAATTGTATTTTTTTATTTGTGCTAACGTTACTATTAAACATATTTTTGCGAAATGTACCATCAAAGTAAGGATCGACACATGCCTCGCTGTAAATATTTACAAAAATATGCATTAAAAAAGAAAAAACTTTACATATATACAAGCTTCAATTTTTAAAATGTCTCCCAAATTATGTTATTCCCAGAGCAGTTTTCAAATTATGTGACACGCCCCTTAGATTGAGCCAACTCCCTGCCTCCACAACTGATCTGGAATCAGCGTTACTCGCGGTCCAACCAATCCGTATTGACCTATAGTGTTTAAAACCGTTCCTCGTTCAGAAAGGCTTGAAAAACGGTTAATGTACCCGTTCAATTCTGGCCACACCTTTAGGTTTGTGTACAAATCTGATTGGACTAGCATTCGCAAGTGGGCGTGCCCCACATCTAGCAGTGTTGTTTTTATTATCAGCTGTTTGTTGGGGTCTGTACTGCGCTATCATAAAACTGCAGGAATAACCGATGAAAGCGAAAAGAAAAACAAAATAAAACATAGTTTGCACTGAGCGCAGTTAGAGAGGCCGAAATACACCGACAGATATTTATTCTCGAAGACTAAGTCTTCGGGAAAACAAGCAGGTATGTTTTTATTAATGCTTCAATAAACACTCTGTGAAATTATGAATAATTGTATATCGCTAACCTTTTTAGCATGCAGAGAAAATATGCGGCGGTCGTTTATGTTAAGTAGTGCATCGATCGGGTCGATCTATTCAAGCGTTAAAACGTTTTAATTCAATGCTTTAATTTTCATCGCCATATATATTACAAAGAAATGCCTTTATAGAATTACTAAACCTTTCGTGTTTGTGAGCGATTACCGTTGGTTTCTTTCCACATCTCAATCTAACCGTCATTATTTTTGTTTAACTCATATTTCTCATATCATCATCTGGCGATATAGAGGTCATATATGTTTACGTGTCGTTTTGTTTACACGTCTTCGCATATGTTGCTTTAGTACGAGTACCGATCTGATAAAACAGTGACCCTTGTGTTTGCCTTCATTAATGTCGATTTTGTCGATGAAAGGGTAGAACAAATGCCTAAAAGTCATCCAGACACAGTGCTTTGATAAATACTGACCCATGACTTATACACAAGAAGCATTTTAATCAGAATCAGTTCTACATGAATGGGATGTTGTGTTTTTCAGCGAGTTTTCGGCGAAAAATGCTGTTATTGTTTAATTGCACCCCCCCCCAAACAGATGGACGGTAACAATGGAGCTGGGGTCCAACAATGGAAACCCCAAAATAAGTTCAATGTATTAACTGAATGCATTATATGTAAGCACCTTCATGACAACATGAATTCTGCCAGTTTTAAATAGTAGTCAGATATGTTATCTGATACTGATGTCTTTAAAACACAGTGTGACTTAAATGGAAATGTCCATGTTGTTAGGGAAAGATCATTGTGTAAGGAAGTGCTTATCTCGCTTTTGTGGTTTTTAATTAATACTTTATGGTTGCCAGGGCTGAATAAAGTTGCTCTGATGATTATGCATCTGTCTGACGCACAAGAGCTTTGTAGAAGACTGACCTCAATATGAGTTATGAAGTTAAAAATAGCTCTCGGCCTGATCTTTCCTTCTGTAGTTTTTAATCAAGACCCAGTTAGTTGGATATTTCTAAACGGACTATATTCAGTATGTTTACATTGTCACATTTCCTCTCTACCAAAGGTTGAGCCAAAGCAGTATTGTGCTGACACTGTAGCATTTGGATCTGGACCCCTCCAGCTGGTGACATCTGTGAGAAGTGTGAGACTAGACAAACCAGTTATTCACCAGAATAACAAGTGCACCACCAATATTCAGCACAGTCACACATAAATTATAACAATGTTTCAACGGCTCACAAATCTGCTCTTTGGGAGTGTGATTGAAACAACTCAGGAAGCAACTGTACCAAAGCCGGGGTCTCCAGAGGTGGACGATGAGGGCTGGCTCCTGGTCAATGCATCTGGTCAGTGCATATCCTGTGATAGAAAAAACACAATTGAAATGCTTTTGAAGTCCATATTCATATTATGATGTATAATGGGGTATGGCAGTCCATATGATCTTTTAATGGTTTTAATGTTACGTGTCAATTATATAAATACGTAATTAATTACAATTACTACTAGTAAAATAATTTATGACAAAAATGTTAATTGATGCATAATGCGCATGGTAAAAGGTCAAAAATGTGGCAGTAAACTGTATTATGAATCATTCTCATTATCTTTTGAGTTACTAAATTGTAAAAGTGTTTTCTTTTCTCTGTAGAAGGAGAGACTTTCTCTGAGCCCAGTGAAGGATCGACCAAGTTAATAGAAAGTCTGTCAAACACAGAGAAATGTGCTGCAATATTGGTCAATGATGCAAGGTAAATGTTACCAATAAATGTGGTCATAAATTCATTAAAAACTCCAAATTAGAAACACTTCTTAAAGTGATACTTCACCCCAAAATATATATTTTTTTATTTACCCCAAACCTGTATGACTTTTGTTTTTGTGCAAAACACAAAAGAAGATATTTTGAAGAATTTTTTATCTTATTCAGCGTTCCACAAAAGAAAGAATCGTACAGGTTTTGAACAACATAAGGATGAATGAAAGATGACAACATTTTTCTTTTTGGGTGAACTATCCCTTTAAAATCACCAGAGGTATTTAAAAACATAGACTTTTTGATCTCTATCTAAAGCATCGAAGAGCCACAAGTTCCTGTCACTCGGGGGAGCGGGCGAGTGCCTCAGAGGTTTGCCTCACAAGCTGGTGCTCTTGTCAAAGTGACCCAGGTGGGCAGAATACAACGGGCTCAGGCCCGAGCCAACCGTCACACTCTGGGCCGCAATTGCATTCAGCGGCAGAACAATGTCCGTCAGCGTCTTCCTCAACATTGCTCTCGCATACGCTGTGTAATTCTGCACCAGCCCCGCCATCGCAACCTCAGACACTAAGATGCAGAGAGAGAGCACAAGTCAACATAACCCATAGTGCACTTAACAGAAACATGCAAGCACCATGGTTGAAAATTAAATTGTGACCTTTTAACAGTTTTATTAGTTACTGTGTATGGGGTAATAAATCAAATGGCAGCTAAAATGTCTCCAAAGTTATGTTGACTACTTGAAAATCTTAAAAGCGTGTTCGCGTACTAGTGCACTATTAAATGACTGTCATGAAGGAATAAAAACTAAAAAAAGACTTGTTTTCTTGTGTTTCTTTTGTTATACAGAAACTAAACTAAATGTTTTGGTTAATACTTTGCTAAGTTGAATTTGACCAGTTTAGTAAGCACCCTAAATGGTAAAGTGAATGCATCCTATTCTACATGTTCTGTTATATACGGTTTTGTCAGATGCACGTGCCTGTTGATCAGTCTGGCTTATCGCTAATAATAACCACTTATTTAATTTATATTAATATTTTATTGTATAATAATAGTTTAGCAAATAAAGTTTAGCCAAGTAACAGTTCTTCTACTGGTAACCCAAAATTATACTGGCTAGACAACTTGCCAGCTAATGTAATTTACTTGTTATTTCCTTTGCTTTTTATCAGAAATAATCTGCAGGGACTCTATTCTTTGTGGATGTGTACCTGAACTTAAATTGGGGCTACAAAAGCGTGCATGCGCAGTAACGTTTGTTTATGTTGTTTCTTTGAAACCGTCTATAGTACACTGTTAGCCATTAATTTGTTCACGTGATCACTGATCAAACAACCCAAAGATGACATGAAGCCCTATTTGATCAAACAGGGAAAATAGGTAGCACCTGCAATGTACTGAAATAACCACTAGATGGACTAGTGTAGTATTTGAACTGCTATTTTCTTGTATCAAGCTGGTTTGGGGTGTTTTTCACATGTACCTTCTATTTAACTTGAAGGGATAGTTCACCCAAAATGAAAATGTACTCACCCTCTATATCTATATTTACTTACAAACATTCTTAAAAATATCTTATTTTGTGAAAGTAGAAAAGTCATACAGGATTGAAATGACAAGAGGGTAAATGATGACAGAATTTTCATTTTTGGGTAAACAAGAATTGGTTAAGAAAGTGTCTCTTAAACCAATTACTTACTATCATCTTGGTTACTATCAACTTGGTGAAAACATGTTAGCCATGCAGCATAAACATCGCAAGACCATGATGGTGTGGCAACAGCATTTATCACTGACCTGAAGCTGCACGTTTACTGCAACCTGCATGCAAAATCTTTTCTTTTTTTTGCTATAGGTTTTAAGCTTTAATAAGTGGTGGAATTATGTAAGGTCCATGCTCCCAGTTACATAACAATCTTTAAGATTGTCTTTTTAGATTAGATTAGCTGTCACGCAAGTCTACTGAACATGTTCCTGCTTTAAAAGATGCTTTCTTAGACATCGACTGATGATCAGTCGCAAGATAAATTTCAGCTTATTTTTAAACAATGCCACGCTGCGTGCCTGGTTATCTGAGAGCTTTCTGTTTTATCAGTTCAGAGCTCATGAAGTAGATAAGAATGAAATGGATGACTTAGGCCACCTCATGTTGGCATATGACAGTTGATGAGCCACTGAATAGTAAGATAAGCTCCACCCCAATAAACTGTGAGTTCATTTATATAGATTCATTTATACGAAAACATGCAGGGCAGTATGTGATCACATAGTCATTGTTCTCTTTATTGGGTTCCTCGAAACATTGCACACCACTTATAAAAATATATCATTACATAGGCCTATATACATTCCTATATGCAACAGTATGTTTTCTAATAGACGGTCCATATTTATAGTATAGGCACGTTCATATACAAGTACATCTGGGTGCATACACATCTCATTGTGACAGGCTCCCTTTAAGTGGAAAAGTAAATGACAAGACACAATAATCAAGTTAGACTCGGATGTTTGGGATCAGATGTTTTCCGGGTAGAAAAGCACCCACAACAAGCATGTTATTATATTATGCATCTGTCTGCTTTTCATTTCATGAGCTGATGTCTATTCTGAATGAATGTATGGAATTCCTTATGTAGGCCTATAGGCAAATGAAACACCTCCATATAGGCAAACTGTGATTATTAAATATTATTAGAACTGAATGGAGAGCACTGCTGTAATATTTTAGTGATGAATAAATGATAAACAACTGTATTAGGGCATGCAACCAAATTAAAACTCTTTTAATTACTCTTTAATTTGACATGTTGTCTGTGCCTTGATTTGCTTTGTTTATCAGGATAGGTCATTTCAGTGTCACACGCTTTTCCTCAACACTGGAATGCGCGTGACATCACAACTACTACATAGATAACAACAGTGTTTATAACTCAGCGTTCATGACACGACTGCTGTCATATGCTGCGTGCATCAAACATTGACTTCTAACTAAACATGGAACACAAGGAAGAACCAAATGAAGGATACTTTATTGTAATAAGGAGAAGCAAGAAGGGCTTTAGCCGGGGCTCCATAGGGCGTGCGGATGCTGAGACACCAGAGGGAGATTTGGTCGGAATGATTTATGGAGGAAGTGGAAGTTTGAAGAGTAGTGGCAGGGTGAAGAAGCTTGACACGTACCCGCTCTCGCGGCACCAGGCGCAGCTGTTTCTGTTCGTTTCCCCCGCCAGCCGGCGACTGGAGCTCCTGTGCAATGTTCAGCTCTTCGGTGCGATCTGTGATGTCGCTCAGGATGATCTTGTCGTGGTTAAGTATAAGAAGGACTTTCAGCCGTGCCTGGTCAAGAATCTGATGCAAGTCGGCAAGAAAGACAACCCAGGAGATTTACACATGCTGGGATTTGAAGTGGAGTTGATGGTGAGGATTTGCATATTAGGCTATGTGGCAACTTTTCTTTATTTTTCTGCTATAAAACATTGCTTTCATTCTTTTGGTCAATTTAAACTTTTTTTATAAGTAATGCAGAATTCTAACATACATGCAATGTCGGCTAAATAACCTATAATGATTTATATTTAGACAAAATGTTTGTGCATAGCTTTATTTAAAATAATGTATTTATACTAATTAAATAATTAATTTTAAAACTTAAAAACTATTAAGTAAAAATACTTTCACATGGAAACATAAACATACACTTTTCAAGTATTGCAGTTTGGTTATTGGTACAAAAACACATGAGAATATACTGGAAAATATAATGCAATATAAAATATAATTTTATAAATTATTTACTATATTAACAGTTAGTTTAGAAAAATAATTGTCTTTGCATAAGTTGGAGGTCAAGAACCGTTGCCTCTGCGAAGTGCATTAAAATCCTTATGCATGTCTAGCCGTGGATTATCCCACTTATACCATGTTCAATTGCCAAGTTAAAGCTGTTAGTGATGTTTACAGTGTCATTTTTGATCAGACAGATGAAAATGACAGTCAGTTAATTTCTAAATAATGATAAAACTGACTCAAGCATTAAATGGTCGAATCGAGTATTCAAGCAGACCATGGTATAATAGTCATTTCATTTCTTGACATGCTGTTGAATTTTCACACAGGGCACTGAGCAAGATCTTTTGTCGAAGAAGGCTGCCCCCCTGCCCTTGTTCAGTGCTTTAGACATTGTGCAAGTGGTTCCATCACATTTAAACATCAGACAACCACTGAGATTCAACCCTGCTGCGGGTCAGTAACTCATTTTGTTTGTCTTTTTATCCCCAATGTTCAATGCTACAAAAAGAAGTTAGAAGTGTTGCCCTGTGCTGTTTCTGTAAATGGTGTTGAATAGATCCTGTAAAAAGAGAGCATGAAAGATTGTAATCTGAAACTGGAAATACTGTCTTTATAGAATGCAGTGAACTATCAGTCTGAAAGCTTTGTGAACAATTCATAACACAAACTTTTAGCATACTTCATACCAGACCTTAAGGGATTATTCAAGAGCCAGGAATGAGGTCAGGTGAAAAAATCAACAGGTGATGATAGCTCAGCTGATGCATCATATGATTTATCCGTGTTTTAGGTTCGAACAGGAATGCTGTGACTCGCATCAATTCCCTGCCAGCTTTTAGGTCACACAGTGTGAAAAGTATACTCTGCAAACAGGATGCCTCCAACTCCATGCAGGTCTTGTCCAATTGTTCGTTGGAGGTGGGATCCATGGTAGAGGTCATGTCTGATAATGGCGTGACAATAAATGGGGTGGTCAGGTGGATTGGAGTCCCAGAGGGAAAGAAGAATTGCTGGGCAGGACTTGAACTGGTGAGCTGCCTGTTTGATCTACATTATAATATTTTATTTAATAAATGTGCATATTAAAATATTATAATTTTTTCCTTTCTTTTAGGAAAATGAGATTATATCTTCAGACAGTTCAGATGGTATGTTTGGTACCAAGCGGTATTTTACCTGTAAAGGAAACACAGCCTTGTTTGTGCCATTGAACCAATGCAAACCAGACAGTAGATTTCAGTTCAACTTGTCTTTGAACGAGATCCCAAAACCACCAGAGACGCCTTTGGGTGAGACTCTCCTGTCTGCTTTATTTATCAGTTTAACGTATTCTTTAAAGTCTGCTAAAGTTAAAGAAGGGGTCATTTCTCAATAATAAAACATATCCCATAAATAACACATAAATTGCTGCTGACTCTGTTTGTTCTGTTTATTTGAGTAGTTTGACCCAGCAACAGCTGATTTTAGTTATAAACCTGTTTGTCAACTGAGGAAAGTTGGATGACAACCACCTGTTTTGAGCAGCAAAAATTACACAGTTGAATTTTTTCTTTTTAGTCACAAGCCTTGAGGATTCAGACCATGTTCCTCCTGTTGGTGAGCCAGAGATCTTGTCCCGTCTGGTAGGCAGAATGAGAGGCATTCAAGGTCACTTCAACTCATGTTATCTAGATGCTACTCTCTTCAGGTAAGGGCCTCAAGAAAAATATATGTGTTCATGCACCATCCTGCACTTATATGTTATTTCTCACTTTTTTCTTTGGTTTTACAGTCTTTTTACATCATCCATCGCTTTCGATAGAGTTTTTAACACATCAGCAGACAACCAGGAAGGCATTTCACACAATTTAAGACGAGATATTGTGAACCCTTTACGAAGGTGAATCCTATAACCTTAACACCACAATCTATGTGTATTTTAACAAACTACTGTATGCTATAGCATTGTATGTGAAGCTTAAGTCAACACACTTCATATGGGTTTGTGTTTATAGTCATCAGGGTATTCACATTTCATTACACACGATCTCTTCCTCTCTCTATAGATCTGGCTTTGTTCCAGCAGAGAGTGTGATGAACTTTCGTAAACAGCTTGGCTGCAAATCCTTTGCCACGGAGGAGAAAGGTATTAATTCTGTAGTGAACACTTCCTTCTTCATTTTAGTCCACATGAAGAAAAATGATTCAGGCTACAGTGATTAGCGTTGAGTCATGAATACAAATGAAACAAAACAAAGAAGGCAGCCCTCTGTGAATAATGATCTTGGACAATCTGATACACGTGCCTTTATGTGCATGAGTTTATGGAAAAGTGCTACTTTGTATGTTTTGTAAATATAGTAGTACTGGAACAGTACAAGAACTGCTGGTTTTGGTGAAGCAGATTATGTCCAATATATTGATATTACAAAGACATTTTATTGCTGTTTCTTACAGATCCAGAGGAGTTCATCACTATTCTACTAAAACGTGTTTTACACATGGAGCCATTGCTCAAATTCAGGTTTGTTTATCAGAATAATTCCATAATTTTACATTTTCCCCATATATTTTACGTGTCTTGAGAAAGTGATACAGCTCATACAGTATACTTATACATATTTCATATGCACCTGGCCCGAAGCTAACTTCCTGTCTGTTTGTTGATCAGTCTGGCTTGTGGCTAACATATAACTATTTATATATAATTTAATTTATATTAATATTAATTTATATTATTATTTTATTGTATAATAATTGTATAATAAATAATTGATTGATTTTTATTGTATATTAATTTTAATAAATAAACAATTTGTTGAGGGTTGTGTGTTTAGGTCACATTTAAAGGGACAGTCCGCCCAAAAATCTGATTCATCATTCAAAAATTCTGTCATCATTTAACCCTCAGGTTGTTCCAAACCTGTACAAAATTCTTTGTTCTGATAAACACAAAGGCAGATATCTGTAAGAATGTCAGTAACCAAACAGATCTCATTCCCTATTTACTGCCATAGTAGAGAAAAAAAATACTATGGGAGTCAATGGGATGAGAACAAAGAATTGTATGCATTTTTGGGTGGACTGTCTCTTTAAGCTTAGCCAAGTAACAGGTCTTCTACTGGTAACCCAAAATAATACTGGCTAGACATAATTTTAACTTGCTAGCGAATGTAATTTAATTGTTATTTCTTTTGCCTGTTATCTTTGCTATATTGCTATTCTCTGTGGATGTGTACCGGAAGTTAAGATCTACAAAAGTGTGCATGCACAGTAACGTTTGTTTATGTTGTTGCTTTGAAACTGTTTATACAGTATGAATCAGTATCTTGCACCTGCTCTAGTAGGTCGCACGGAGAGCTGTCACAAGATGCCTATACACATCAGATAATTGTAGAGAAGAATCAAGTGGGAGGGTTGCCTTCAGTTCAACAGCTGCTTGAGATCTCTTTAGTGTCAAGTGATCTCAAATTCGAAGAGGTTTGTTAATATCTTATAGTTTTCTGTAAATTAGATTATAAATATAAGCTTTTGACACAAAACATTTGCCATATTTGTCATGGTATTTACAGAATCAATAATGTGTGTCAATAATAGTATCACAAATGTCTGCACCTCTGCATAATCTTGAAGCTACCAAGCAAAAGTCTATTATTAATTCAGTATAGTTTTATTTTAGATTCCATCTTGCCTGATAGTTCAGATGCCACGGTTTGGAAAGCAGTTCAAGATGTTCTCTAAAATCATTCCCTCAACAGAGTTGGACATCACAGACGTATTGCATTGTTGTGAGTTTAACAAACATACCTTTTGTAAAAAGTGAACCTGTCTGAACCTAATAACAGTTGTTTGGTGGAAGCAGGTGCAATATCTCCCAAACCCTCAATTTCTCAATTTCAATTACTTTCTGGCAGCATCCCGGCAATGTTTTCTGTGTGGCCGTCTAGCTGACTATGAGTGTGCCCAGTGTTTGATGGACCGTAAGCTCCAGCCAGGCAGAATCAAGCAGTATTGCTCCACCTGCAACACACAGGTACCATCTCAAATTGTATAGCAAATTGTATTACAGTAAGTGCCTAAGTACATCAAGTGCTTGTTTTTCACACTCAAGCTTTCCCGGTTTCTACAGGTTCACATTCATCCCTCCCGACAGGAACACGCTTCTCACAAACTTACACTTCCAGATCACCTTCCAGCAGATGCACCTGTACAGAGGAAAACCATGCAGCTGTTTGCAGTTCTCTGCATCAACACTAGTCATTATGTTTCTTTCGTAAAATACGGCCCTGACCCACGATCTTGGATATTTTTTGACAGCATGGCCGACAGATACGGTATGTCATTTATGAATTTACACATGATCACTTGATTTTTTCAATGTGTTGTCAATATCGATTTCCTAACCAGATTCTGGATCTGGATTTCGCCAATCCCTTACAATCTCATTTATATCTTATAGGCGACGATAACAATGGTTACAACATTCCGGTCATCAGGGCTTGCCCTGAGGTCGCTGACTTTCTATCTCAGTCGGAAGAGGAGCTCGCCATAGCAGATGTGAGTCAGTGTACTGAGCTGGTGCAAAGACTGCTGGGAGATGCATACATGTGTCTGTATCAGAGCACAGATGTTTCCATAACAACCTTATAACATCTTTGGATGGCTGTGTCCGTGCTATCTGTACTGTGCCATTATTATCATCATTAAGGACACTGATGTTTCGTTTGGACACTTTGTACTGTAACAAACTGTATTTATGATTTCTAAAGGAAATGTATTCACACGCACAAGAAAAACACTTCCGGCTATGTGTTATCTTATTTTATGAGGCAGAGATATTTATTTAGTGCCTGATGGGGAAGAGGATATTTAAATATAATAATGTAAAGTTGGAAGAGCTGTGTTTGTATGAAAAATACATATACATATTGCACTGATGTCACTATTTGTCTGTCCTTTATACGACAAAGTTTTAGTGTCAGATTTATTGAATCAGCTGAGCGGTTTGCGCAAATATGAATTTATTATACGTGTCACAGTGGGATTTATGCATAATAAAGGATGTAATGTGCTTTATGCAGCGTTTGAAGTCTTATTAAACCCACACTCAACGGGTCAGTCAAATGTGGGGTGTTATAAATAAGCAAAATTAACAATGGGATCACACAAGTGCGAACTAATATAATTTAAACTTGTACAATGTTACATGAATATAGGGTTATACATATGACACACAGAGAGAGAGAGAGAGAGAGAGAGAGAGAGAGAGAGAGAGAGAGAGAGAGAGAGAGAGAGAGAGAGAGAGAGAGAGAGAGAGAGAAATACTAACAGATTAATTAAAACTAATATTTTAAGACTAAATTATTTATAATGTAACAACTTTTGAAAAATCAATCTTAATGTCTGAATGTTTGTTTCTGTAACTGTGAGGTCTGAAGAATGATAAATATTTATAATCGATGGAAACAATAACTGTAGCCTACTATCTGATGGTTACGTTTAATTTCGTTGTGAAGCCTTTGTATTGGTATTTTGTTAATGAAGTGTAGGCCTACGTTTTTTTTACTGACCTATATCATGGCCCACACGTGGCCTAGAATGTATTGTGAAACATTCTTGATAACTACTGATGATTACGACAAAAATAATACAAATAAAATATTGAACACTTTTATAATAACACAAATAATAATACTTTATTCAGCAAGCCTCTTATCACTAGTATACCACGTGGCTATTTGCGGTGACGGGAAGAAGCGGAGCTGTGTGGGCACGCTGTGTGGGAGGAGCCAGGGGCAGGAATAACGCCTTTTTATCCTTTTAAACACGTCTGACATGCGCAGTGCTTTAAATTTCGGGCTTGGTCTGTTACACAACTGTGTCTTTCTTCATTCTGCCCACAGCTCTTCGCCGGCATTTTACTTTAATAAGATTTTAACTGTGTTATTTTAATATTTAAACCCCTAGAAATGAGTGGGGACCATTCCCACAACGATTCCCAGGTAAAGTGTTTGTGATTTAACGTTGTCAGTTATTTTTTTCTTTCTTGATGGTTTGTAGTCATTAGCTCGGCTGTTTAAATTCCATCCGCAGCGGCAGTTTTTCCCCAGCATGCTAAGCTAACGTGCACAAGAAGTCGTCTTTGAATGTTATAATTCTATATAGTCAGCTCGCGTGTCCTTTTTCGCTTTTCTTACATAAACACTCCGTAACGAATGCTTTATTTTACGAATAAAAACTTTATATAGCCCATGGTGCTGCGCAGCGGTGGTATTTAAACGCTATTGTGTTATCAGTCGTGTTAGCTTCAGTGCTAACCCTCCGACTAGCATCAAGTTGAAAGTTAGCAGCCTATTGACATGGCACCATTTAACATTAACTTATACATCCCTGTTTGTTCCGCAGATCGACTCGGGATCCAGATATAATGGTGAGTGGGCCTTGACAAATCCCCATACTATTATAAAACACAATTTTACTCTTTCTGTATCCAACCTGATCGCTCAATATCTCGCTTGACGACCAGTTAGTTCTAAAGACAGAAATGGCGTCCCAGAGACTAAGTCCCCTCTCGCTCTCTGACAAGCGCCTATTGTTCACATTGAGCCCTTTAAAATCGTACTTATTTTGCCTTTTAGTCAGCGATAAACGGCGAATTCGAAAGAGAAAGAGATTTTTTGCACATTAACGCGGTTTGGTGGTTTTTGGAATAAGAAAAACGGTCTTTAAAGGCTTGTGAAAATGAGGGTTTGGGGGTTGAGGACTTAGTCTCTGCGCCATTTTCTTTTTCTGTGTCTAGCGGTCTGAGTGGAGTGAACGTTAAGTGCACATCGACACGATTATGGAAGCAAAGGATTGAGAAACGTGTGTGACATGTTTTAATACAAAACATGAAAATAAACACACCAAATAAATGCTAATTCGATGCTATTTTATTAAATTCACGTTTATTAATCAAAGCAGTGTTTGGATCATGAAGGAATCCACCGTCTTTTTAAACTTATTTTATGGTAAGTAATATTGGAATGTATTGTGCGTCAAATGAAACGAGTCGAAAAGATTTTGTAAACTTAAGACGAGCTCGTGTTCAGATCATTATTTTACCCATGTGTCATTAGACACTGCTGTTTACAAGTTTAGTTAGGGCAACGTGTGGCTTTTTTCATTGTATGTGTAATTTTAACATTTTATGTCTAATTTTACAATCGAATACATCTTTGCATTGACGATCTCTGTAAAAAGTGATGTGTAATTCCCCCCCTTCCCCATTTCTTTATTGTAACAAACTTTGGCATGTCACAACAAGCAGTCCCACTGAAAGGACATGACACTAAATTGTTTTCTTTTTCACTCACACAAAACATAGGTAATGCCTATAAGCATTTATTTAATTAGTATACATGATTAAAAAAAAGACTTGCGTTGTCTTTAGAGCACATGAAATGTGTTGCATTCTGGATCCATGACTGTGCTCCGTCATCTACTGCCACTAACAACACAGCTTGTTAACATTTATACAGTAGTGTGTACATTAATACAGAGTGCATTTTACACAGACAGCTTTATATTCAGCACTTTCTTCCACCTTCAATACCGTTACTGAGGTGAGACCCTTGAGCAAGGCACTGAACCTCCAACTGGTCCCTGGGTGCTTCAGCAAAAAAATGGTGTGTGTGTGTGTTCACTGGTGTGTGTGTGTGTGTGTGTGTGTGTGTGTGTGTGTGTGTGTGTGTGTGTGGGTAAATGCAGAGCACAAATGTCACTTCACTTCTTCACTTTACTTAAAAATATAACATTGCAAAGACAGAATACAGTAGGTGTGGGAATCCTTTGGATCCTCACGATTCAATTCAGAATCGATTCTAAGGGTCACGATTTGATTTTAGAATCTATTCCTGATATGCCAATTTGCATATGCGTCACGTCATTACGTCGCATTTATGCTCAGAGTCAGACTTGTGTTCTATCTGAACTGTCGCATTCTGTATTGTAATGCAGCTAACTGCCCAACAAAGCCGTTCAATCATATACTAACTGCCCAATAAAGCCGTATACATATTTTCTGTTTCGCTTGTCATACGTTATAAGGAGTATAAAATGGTAATTAACGCAACTAATTGATACTACATGTTAACCGGCAGTAAGTTCAGGAATTGTTTATGTTCTTATGTATTAACAGTCAGTGACAGGTTTTGGGAAAACGCTATTTGCACTCATTTATTACATGAGGTTAGGGTTAGGTACAGGACAGTGAATTAAATGTGCTGCTTTTACCTTCTGCACACTGCAGAGAATAGACAGAGAAAGACCATCCCAAAATGTGTTTTGTTCATCTTTCAGTTTAGTCCAACGGGGCTGGTTTCTTTTCTCTTTATTTACTGTTCGTGCATGTTCCTCTGTAGCTGCGCGTCAGGTGTGCGCTCTCAAAACTGTTTGTACCCGTGAATGACTTCCGCCTTTTTTGCTCCGCTAAAATTATGTTATTAATTAATTTAAGAGTCGATTTTTTGACATTTGTGAATTGATTCAGAATAGTCCACGTCTGCATCGCGATGCATCTAAGAATCAAATTTTTTCCCACACTCTTAGAATACAGTAGGGCTGCACGATTACGACAAAAATCATAATTGTTGATTATTCACCTGGATATTGTAGTGCCGTCAGTTATTGTTGTAGTTCCTATCGATTAATAGATTTGACTTATAACTTTCTGTGATGCAGCTGAATAATATACTATATAATGGACCAAAACTAAATATACTGTAAATATCAAATAATTATGTTGTAAATTAAAAATTCAAAACTAATAGATAACGGACACATCAACATATTAATTCTCTGATTTGCCACTGTATCCAATGCTCAAACACGCTGCCGAACTGCACAGAAATGAGTGTAAATGGACAGCTGTAATTCAGGCTTTTGGCTATTATGTAATTGTTTCACTCGTAATTGTAATCTGGATTATTTTTTTGATTAATTGTGCAGCCCTAGAATACTGTGTATGTTTCTTTTGTGTTGTCATCTATACTAAATGTTAATAAATTCTATGTAATTCCATGTTTAAAGTTGAGAAGCAAATCTGTGTTTGACCAGTCACATGTTTTAACCCTCTTACCCCATACCTTTTGGTGTCTATACCAAAACTGTCTATAAAATTACTGTTCATGTTTGTTACTTTCTATGAAAGCTTTTTTACATTTTGTATACTTACTCATACTCATCACAATGCACTTAATGTGCTTAATTTAAGCTTTTTTTTCTGGTTTTACATTTTAAAGTAACTGTGCATCTCTCTGGTTTGTATTAAGATGTTGCAAATAACATTACTGCTGACAATGAATTTGTCCACTAGAGGGTACAATTGACAAAAGTTCTTTCACAATCTAGAATCTGCATGTGTTTTGCTGAAGGGTGAAATAAACACGGTGAATGGCTGCACCATAGTGATTGTTCATTTGCATACATATAATGGGTAATGTTATTCATTTTACATATTAAAGTGATAGTTCACCCAAAAATAAAAATTCTGTCATTTGCTCACACTTTTGTAATTTCAAATCTGTATACATTTCTTGGTTCTGATGAACACAAAGCAAGATATTTGGAAGAATGTGAGTAACCAAACAGATCTCACCCCCATTGACTGTCATAGTGGGGAAAATAAATATTATTAGAGTCAATGGGGGTGAGATCTGTTTGGTTACTCACATTCTTCCAAATATATTACTTTGTGTTCATCAGAACAAAGAAATTACTACAGGTTTGAAATGACAAGCGGGTGAGTAAATGATGACAGAATTTTCATTTTTGAGTGAACTATCCCATTAAGTAATGCATTTTGTGAGTTGATTTAAAAGGCTTGCTAGACGGATAAGGAGCAGTACTGCATTAAACACCTGCAACACATTGTTGAAAAAAAATTGAGTTTATAGTAGGATAATATTTGTGCTGGATGTTAACATCACTGCATTGAAGCACTGAACAATAGTTGCATTTGCCAAACCATTCATGCATGTGCCGGCAGATAAAGGGTTTGATTTCTCATCCTAACTGAGCGCTCCTGTTCCTGCTTGAATGTGTTCTAAAGTAACATGAGGTTAGTTGTTTCTCAGTGGTTTTAAAGGATGACATTTGGGTTTGTTTAAATCCCAAACCTCTTGTACAATTCCTGTTCATTCTTTTGGTCCTCTCAACAGAATGGGAGATCGTTTTGCTCGGGGCCTGTTATAAAACACCCCTTACTGGCTGCTTTGGTATCAGTGGTATACCTCTGGCCCTCTCGTAACCCAATCCACCCTAACAACCTACACAATTCCTAAAGCAACATCAGTCCTGAGAGTAAACGTGCTCGGCTGAACCCTGCAAAGAATGGGGCCTCTATAAACACCATACATAGCTGAGCGAGAGTAAAATCTGGACACTTCACCTCGAGAGGTAAAGTGCCAAAAACTACAAGGTGTGACTAATGTGTCTGCAGTAGGTCAGGCAAGGACGACTGAAAATGTGTCATGCTGTACTTATTTCAAACCAGTTGTCTGTAAATGGTTTTCAGGTTCGTGCAGGTCGATCCCGAATGGGTTTCACACTCGGGTGCGAGCGTACTGAGCCACAGTTGAGTTTCCTGAGGCCAGATGGAGTGCTGTTGTGCGCTGATCTTTATAGAATGCGTTCAGAAATAAACGCGCTGTGGTGTTGCCGTTGGATCCCGTCATCCCATTTTAATTTTACAAAGCTGTTTGTTTTTCTTATTAACCTTCACACCCCTTCTAAAAACAAATGTATGTTTTTGAGTCATGCTTTCAGGGATGTACTATAGACGCCAGGAGCTGTTTGTCTTTTAAACGTGCTACATGATCTTTTTATGTCTTTGTTGGCAGATTCTCACAAACATAAGGATAAATACAAGGACAAAGAACACAAACACAAGGACCACAAGAAAGACAAAGAACGTGAGAAATCAAAATACAGCAACAGGTATGATGCTGCTTTCCCCTCCTGTCGTCACTGTATGATTCTAAGGCAGATATATAGCCATTTTATGGTCTGCTTTAACATTTTATGGGGTGTGTTTGATAAGCCGGGTGTGGCCTGTAGCATTTTAAACCACAGGAAGGAATGTTGGCTTTACTGCAACTTCCTTTGTAAACATTATCATCTATTTGGAGGAGATTTTGTTGATGGACCACACCATTGTGGCAATTAGATCACGGCATGTTTTATTGCGTTTTGGCAGCGAGCACAGGGACTCCTCGGATAAAAAACACAGAGATAAAGAGAGACCAAAGCTCAAAGATGGATCCTCAGACAAGCAGAAGGACAAATACAAAGAGAAGAAAAAGGAGGAAAGGGTGGGCAGATTCCTCTGTTTCTTTTACGTCGCCGTAGTTTTATCGGCGCTAAACCCCTCTGGCTCTGGAGGAGTTGTAAATAGTCTTTTGTGATTCACACAATATAGAGTGCTGTTATTGACCTTTCTCTCTTTTTTCCCATTTCATTCTGCAAAAGTCTCTTGATGGCAAACCCAAGAAAGAGAAGGAGAATGGATTTGGAAGGTGAGTGAGAACTCTTATTGTGATGGGTGATGATTGTTTGTTTTGTAGCTCAAGTGCAGCTCCAGTCTGTTTATTTTTATTTATTAACACTGTTCCAGCATCTATGGCTGGGCGATTCCTACGAAATCTTGGTTTGAAAATGTCAAACGTGATTTCTCATTAAAAAAAAATTTATACTATAACAGAAGGTCTGAAATGTTTGAAGGCATGCTTTAAAACTGCATTTTTTTTATATTTTTTTTTTTACAAAAAGCAGGGCCTTAATTTTCATTACCGTAACCATTTAAAACTGTAAATTCATTAGAATGCATTGCTAAAAAGTGAAGCCATGATGCCCAAGCAAGTTTTTATTGGTCAATCAAATGAAACTTAATGTAAATATCTTTGTGTATGTAAATAGTCCTTTAAAAAATTTTATGGAGGTTGAGAATTTCAGTCATGAACACTTTCTTTATTTTTATTATACATGAAGTCAAAGATTTTTTTTGTCGTTTTGTGCCATTTAAGAACATTGAGTAAAATAAAATAAAAATTACTGGATGCTACTAAAAGTAATAACATGTCATGCAAATTGGTATGTGTTACGCCAATGAGAATTTCAGCAATAAAATGCATAATTCATTTCTTTGTAAAAATTATGCTTTGTGCAGGGTAGTGAACACAATTATGTTCATCATGATAATTTTGTGTTTTACAGAATTGTTTTATAACTTAAATATTTACTTCCATGGTGTTTCAGAGAATGTCCCAGCTATATATTCATGGCGAGAACCAGTCTGTGAACTAAGGGGGTCAAATCATGACAATTTTGTCAGAGGTTTATTTGTTGTTTAATGTTTCCTTCGTTATAATTTACATTATAAAGGCCTTTATGGGGCGGTCAATTTATTGAAAACCAAATAGATGTTGTTGAATAATGTAGATGAGGTTAGTCATATGTTAATGTTTGTTATGTCAGAAATCCAGCCATTGCAGAACAGGCTGTTTCTGCAGCTTAATTTTGTTAAAAGGTTGGTTTGGCCTAAGGAGAGAGTTTTGAGGCCTGAACATTACAGCATGTTTTCATGGTACAATGAACTCTTTATCTCAAAAGATCAAGTGTAGTGTTATTCATGATGACCCTTTTAAATTCAAAAGCATGGTTATAATCTAAACCCATTGTGGCAATAATCTGAAACAATTTATTTTGAGACAATTTAAGGGATTTCAGATAAGATGACAAGGGATAAAATGTCTTTTTTTCTTTCTTTAAACAGTCCTTATATTAAATCTGAACCTGAGAATGACGACTTCTACCACTCGCTCAAACACGAAAAGTCCCTGAAGAGGGAGCGCGACGATGATGAGTAAGTTGACATTGCATTTACAGGCCACCCTGAACTCGCATCTGATTAAGAGAACTCGCAATCGTCCGCTGTCACGCTAAAGCATTGAGCCACTAATCTTTCTTTTGTTCAGAATGTTGTTTGTGAAGCTTTAAAGCAAATAAGACAATGGTTATATGGGGATCGAAATTGGATCGTGTATGGTTGCCAGACGTTTGTTTAGACAGGCTTTGTTTTTCTCCATCTTTCCTTCAGTGCCGAGTACAAGCCCAAAAAAATTAAAACCGAGGATGATAAAAGTGAAAAGAAGGCAAAGAAAAGGAAACAGGAAGAAGAGGTATGCGTATGTGATCGCCAGCTTTTCCAGCCAGGTTATAATTTTTCGCATTAAAATTAATAATCGGGTTTTGTTATTTTGTCTCCATAGGACATAAAGCCTAAAAAGAAGACAAAAGACAAGAAAGGAGAAGTTGCCACAGATGGCAAGAAAAAAGCAAAGAAGGAGCCAGAAGAGAAGTGGAAATGGTTAGTCTCACATCCTCTGATGGTCAAGTAATTGTAGGTTGACTACTAGACGAGAGTAAACTCGAGTCTGTTTTGATTTATTGGAGGATATGTTGCAAATCACAAATGTACTCTCTGTTCCCGCTCTTTGTGGGGCAGTTTGTATGTTGCTTTACTTACCTTCCATCTGTTGTGCCTTTATGGCATTTAGGTGGGAGGAGGAGAGATACACAGATGGTGTGAAATGGAAGTTTCTGGAACACAAAGGTCCCGTGTTCGCTCCACCCTATGAACCTGTACCCAGCAATGTCAAATTCTATTATGACGGTACGTATTTAGCACTGTGTTTGTACGTGCAGGGCAGCATGTGAGATGGGGCGAACTAACTGGGCTGTTCATACGTTGGGCTTTATTCTGATTGGACTGCCATCAAAACTATTCGAGAAGCAGATGTTGGGTGGTTGAGTTTCCTTTCTGTATAAACCTGAGCTCAAATGTTTTAAACAGCTTTCTGCTCTGTTGAACACACATGCCCTCTCTGTCTTGAAAAGACTAATGGAACAAATGTAAGTTTCTCAATCTGGATAATTCTCAAGTTCTGTATTGCTGGATGGTGGTTTTTTATTTTCAGCCATTTGTAGTGGAAAGTTCAGCCTTAGAGGCTTTTGGTAGTTTGTTGTGCTTTGGTTAGAGTCATTGAGGTGTTGTGAACATGCTTTTTGTGTTTTGTTTCTCACCAGGGAAGCACATGAAGCTCAGTCCTGATGCCGAGGAGGTGGCAACATTCTTTGCAAAGATGTTGGACCACGAATACACCACCAAGGATATATTTAGGAAAAACTTCTTTAAAGACTGGAGAAAGGTAATGTTGGTATCATCTTTTGATTTAACATGATGCATATCCTACTTTTATTAACATTGCATGCCGTTTTAGGAAATGACATCTGAAGAGAAGTCCAAAATCACGGACCTGAATAAGTGTGACTTCACTGAAATGAGTGAATATTTCAAAGCTCAATCTGAAGCCAGGAAGGCCATGACTAAACAAGATAAACTGGTGAGACTGAATATCTGTATGGCAAAATGTGTCATGGTAAAATTCTTGTTTAACTCAACCTGATATTTCTTTCTCATCTCAGAAAATTAAAGAGGAGAATGAGCGCATTCTTCAGGAGTACGGCTTCTGCGTCATGGACAATCACAAAGAGCGCATCGCCAACTTCCGTATTGAGCCTCCGGGTTTGTTCCGTGGCAGAGGTGACCATCCGAAAATGGGCATGCTGAAGCGTCGGATCCGACCTGAGGATGTTATCATTAACTGCAGCAAGTAAGGAGCATCAAAGCCCATCATCACCTCATCTGATGAAGAGACAACGTTTCTAATCCTTTGCCTTTTATCATAGGGATTCGAAAACTCCTAAACCACCACCTGGAACTAAGTGGAAGGAGGTGCGTCATGATAGCAAGGTGACATGGCTGGTATCCTGGACTGAGAACATCCAAGGCTCGATCAAATACATCATGTTGAATCCCAGCTCGAGAATCAAGGTAGATTGGAATATGAGCATGTTTACTTGCATTTAGTCATTGTTTTTCATGTGTCTAACTTTAAATATGTTACATAGGGAGAGAAGGATTGGCAGAAGTATGAGACAGCCCGTCGGCTGAAGAAGTGTGTGGAACGCATCCGAGCGCAGTACAGGGAGGACTGGAAATCGAAAGAAATGAGGATCAGGCAGAGGGCTGTTGCTCTTTACTTCATCGACAAGGTTTGTATTGGTTGGATCGATATTTAAAACATCCTTAGTGTTAAGACCATGACCCAGAAAGCATGTGATGAATTCTCAGTAGCCTATTCAGTGGTACTCATTTAAAATGCACTTAAAGCACTTGGACCGCTTAAAAGCCATTTTGGCGTACATTTAATGTGGGGTTTGCATGTAGTAATATCTTTCTGAGCGGGAGCAGAAGTTGCAAAGCAGAACAGCGTTATGCATCTTGTCTATATTTCCCTTGTGGTGTAGCTGGCTTTGAGAGCAGGTAATGAAAAAGAGGAAGGAGAGACGGCCGACACGGTGGGCTGCTGCTCGCTTCGAGTTGAACATCTAAGTCTGCATCAGGAGATGGATGGGCAGGAATATGTGGTGGAGTTTGACTTCCTCGGTAAAGACTCCATTAGATACTACAACAAAGTCCCTGTGGAAAAGAGGGTAAGACCAACGTCTTTAAATGCTTGTTTTTTTTCTGTTCCATTCACAAACTCTGTTTATCATTCACAATCCGCAGCTTTACTGCATCCTGGTTACTTAAAATCTAATTGCAGTGTATCACTACAATATGTAGATGAAATCGACTTTTTTCCATATCTGCGCGTTTCATCTTAATATTTTCGAAATTCAATTGAAAACTCATTTGCTCATTGTTACTCAAATGTCTCTTTCTTGATTGCTTTCTATTCTGTAATCCTCAATTCATGCCAGTTTATGTTTTCAATCTTTTTCTAATCTACAGTGTTTTTTTGTGACAGATGTTGTCTGTCATGTCTTTGTTTTTGTATTATGTTACTCTATCTGTTTTGTGTTGGCTAATTTATGCAAGTGTCCTTGGGTTTGTGAAAGGATCTATTATAAATGCACCAGTTTGTGCGGTGTGTAAAAACAATACGTGAGCTTTATTGGTGAATAGATTTTTCTGATGGTTGTGCCTTTTGTGTAAGATCCAGAATTGAATTTGTTACAGGTTTTCAAGAATCTCCAGTTATTCATGGAGGACAAAGAGCCAGAGGATGACCTCTTCGACCGCCTCAATGTAAGTCACACTGTTTCTGTTCCACCTGGCTCTGTATTTCTCAATAAGTAGAAGTAAATTTGCCAGTGCATTGTACAACACTTCTAAGGTATGCTACTATTATTCTACAGACATCCATTTTGAACAAACATCTTCAAGAGTTGATGGATGGCCTTACGGCCAAAGTGTTCCGTACATACAACGCCTCCATCACGCTACAACAGCAGCTGAACGAGCTCACAAGCTGTAAGTGTAGTGCACTACATGGCTATGGTTGTTTTATTAACCATACTTGATGTGCTTTAAATGTCCTAATGAATTCACTTTCTTTAGCTGAAGACAACGTCCCTGCTAAGATCCTCTCGTATAATCGGGCTAACAGAGCAGTAGCCATCCTGTGTAACCACCAGAGGGCACCACCCAAAACCTTTGAGAAGTCCATGCAAAATCTTCAAACAAAGGTATGAGACATTTGTGTTCTTGTCTTTGTCGTCTCTGTGCTGATGGTTTTTTTTGTTAGTGCAAGGTCTGCTGGACCATCTAAATGTTTGTCTATCCTGCATTCACTTGTTCATTAAAACCAGATTGACGCAAAGAAGGAACAGCTTGCTGATGCTAAAAGAGAACTGAAAAGTGCCAAGGCTGATGCCAAAGTACGCAGAGATGAGAAATCCAAGAAGTGAGTGTCAAAATATTTGCTTGAAGGGCGCCCAACTGAATTTGGTCTGAACTCTGATGCTTATTGTGTGTTCGTATGTGATGTATGCTGCTTTAATGTGGAATTTTTTTGTGTGACCCAGGGCTGTGGAGACAAAGAAGAAAGCCGTGCAGAGGGCCGAGGAACAGCTGATGAAGTTGGAGGTACAGGCCACCGATCGAGAGGAAAACAAACAAATTGCTCTGGGTACCTCCAAACTTAACTACCTGGACCCACGTATCTCAGTAGCCTGGTAAGAAAAAAATGTCTGTTAGTTGGATTTATGCTGCTTGCTTGTTTTGGTTCTTATTTTCCATTTCATTTCCTTCCAGGTGCAAAAAGTATGGCGTTCCAATAGAGAAGATCTACAACAAAACTCAACGTGAGAAATTTGCCTGGGCTATTGACATGGCTGAAAAAGACTATGAATTTTAAGTCCCATTTGCGATTTTAATTCTCCCTTCAACCCATCTTTTTTTTAATAGATACATTTAGTCTAAGTGATTTCCAGCAGGTGGTGAACCTGTCAAGGGAATATTTGTGAAGCGAGTATTGTGTCGGAAGGCAGACCGAATGTCATGGTTTCGGTGACTGATTTTTAGGCTGTGACCGGTAATCTTGTACAATTTGTTGGTTCAGTCTTTAAAGAAAAAATTGAAGGTGTGAAGGGCCATTACAAGGTTGCGTGGTCTTGAGCCAGGAACTGGAGATTCAGAGGCTTTGACATTTTGAACACTTACTGTCTCACTCTCCCCCCAATTCTGGACACAGGGGCTTGAGGATATCTGAACTTTGAACTATGTGGTCCTATAGCTATTGTATTCAACTACAAATTGCTTTGTGGATCGTCTCATTTTAGTTTTGCTGTATTTTTAGCCCTCCTGTATTAATAATGAATTCTATATTTTAATAGAAGATTTTAAAAAGATCAATGAAATACACCCACACGCCTTTTTCGAAGATAATGTGTACACCAGGTGTGATGTTTTATGGGGAATTTGACCATAACAAGCTGTGTGTTTGAGTGAGTTACATGATCTGTTCACTTTTAAACTGGAGTTGGAAGTCTGTGTAAACTATTACCTGAATCACAAAGGTAGGATGCTTCGATGAGATACTGGGGACTACAGCTTCAATCTTGACTATGTTTTCTCAAACGGGCAGAATGTGAATCTTTGTCTCTTGTTTTTTTTGTTTGTTGTTTTTTTTTTTACAGCATATATATATATATCAGGGTCTTGTTTCCAGCGTAAATGTGAACCGATATTTTCCCTTTTGTCTCCAGTATCCTACAGCTTGCGTCTACATAGCTTTGTGTCTCCATCTGGTTTTAACTTAATGTGTAATGACTGTTTCCATAAGCAAAAGAAAAACTCCTGTTATCTGTTACTTGAAGATATCGCTTTTAGGATGTATCATTTCAGGGTATGACGAAGGTGGGGTTTTTCTGAAGGGTATGTGAGGGAATTCAACTTTGCCAAAAACAAGTCTGTGTTATGTTTTAAGCAGTTTTATTTTGTAATTGTTTCGAGATTAAGGATAGAATTATTTTAACATGGACTTTAATGGAATCTTTTGTTTTTCCACTCCACTCTGGAAAGAAAAGTTGTTAGTGGCAGCCATGTAACCTTTTCCAACTTAATGAGCTCATGCCATAACCTCTGATCATGTGTTTTGTTTTGATTTTTATTCCTCAATTGTAGATTATTTAAAAAATAAATAATCTTACAACGAAACCTGTGCATTGTGACTTATCTTTCTTCAGCTCTTTAAATCAAGTCCAGAACCCGAATGTCATGATCCATCTTCCATTTGTCATGACAGTACTTGTGACTCGTGTGTGGTTTTTGTAAGATGCGTTCTACTTGCATTAATGGGTTGAAGAACTTCCTGTGTTCTCAGAACCGTGTGAAATAAGAACCTTTGAGAACAGACCTCAGGAAGAACTCAGAGGGGAAGCATTTAAAAGACCCAGTCTGTTTGTCTTGGAAGAAAAGGCTGTATGATGTATTAGCCAAGCTATAGTCTTCGTTCCTTTTGAAAAGTGCACCCGGGACCTCTCTGTGACTCTAGTGTTCAAGAAAGTATTCTAATCATTCCTTAACACGATTTCCTTTCTCTTTAAAGGACTCGTACTTACAAGTTATTGTTTGTTGATCATTTGTGTGATGTGTGATTTCAAACAAGCCATGCTGCAATCGACGTGTTAGGACGTGCATTTACACATGGCTAAATTTGCTATACCTGCTTCGTTTCAGCGATCTATATCTTTTGCAAGAAGTGTGTGACTCAATTGTCGTGAAGTGCAAAACTCAAGTTTGACATCCTCCATTTATTACCAAAAGATTTTTTAATGTGTAGAAAGGATAACACTTCAGTGCACTGTGTTCTTAGACAGACCTGCACAATGGGACTTGAAGGGAAGGTAATACTGTAAGTTCAGATATGATCTTTGTGTTAACTTTCAAAGAGAAACCACGTTGAATACAAATGCAAATAATAAGGGATGAAAAGCACCTGTTATTCACTTTGGATGGTCTGAACTTAGCAGCATATAAATGATGCATAATGTATATGTGAATTATATATATATATATATATATATATATATAGTAGCCAAACTTCATCTATAAGCACAGGGACAATCCAGTTAGCAGAGCATGTTCCAACTGCCTATGAGAACTTGGATTGTAAGCACACAGTTTTATACTTTCTCCACCATAAATTAACATTTCTTTTTTTTTTTTTTAAGCGTTTCACATATAATAGTCTTGTTAATGCTTATAAAAAAACACCTCCAAAGATATAGCAGCAGTTCATGTTGGGATTCTACATCCCCATTTTGTACACACATCAACACGGTTGCTGAAAAGCTTGTTTGTGCAGCCAGTCATAGAAATAGGAAGGTGATGTTTAAGGCAATGTCTGGCCAATTGGTTGTGTGTGCAGACAGACACCACTAAAGCGAGTTATAGTGCATGAATTGTCGCTAACTGCTAGATGCTGTGGAAAAATGAGCCATAAAGAACATATTTGATCGGGACATAATGACGGGAAAGTTGGCTGGAATACGCCAACGTATATCGTAAAACCCAAGGCATTGCAGAAGTGCTGATTATTTGAAATGGTAATAAGTATCACAATATCTAACTGACATTCCTAACGTCCAGTACACCCTCGATAGTGCAGTTTCAAGCATATACATTGTAGTTTCCTACATAGAATTTACTTGTCCATAAATCGAATCAGACCTACATTTGAAGCGGCTACTCTCCGGATCCAAACTCGAGTCCATTCACCATCACAAACGTTACAATCTCATCTGCTGTCATAGTCAAAGAAAACAAGAAATGTAATGTTCAGGATGAGTACGGGATCCGCGGCCTCTTGCTCTTGAGGAGTGAGATCCTTAAACTTTCAGAAGCTCTCCTCTGAGGCAGTCTCTGCAGGAAACAAAAAGACGTGTAAGACCACACGATACGAGTCGAACAACTCCACGAGACTTTATGGTGCAGCGCTTTGCCACGCACAATTGTCATCATTTATTCACGCTAGGACACACTTTGAGTAGATCTATAATTCATTACATCTGCCTCCACCAAAGCCAAAAATATCCTTTTAAATAAAGGACATAATAATCGGAGGCAGTGACAAATATTGTTTCACTCCTTGCTTTCATTAACTAACCAAACACGAGTTAATGAAAATGTACATAAAGTTGTTCCAAGAGTATTGAAACCTGGTGAAAGAATGATTGTGGATGAGTGCAGCCTTGTTTACCTTGATTGACCGTCTTGAGCTTGATGTCCCCTTAAACTCTGGTTGGCCATTGGTTGTTGATGCTCCCCATGCTTTATCTCCCAGTAATCTTGTTCTCCTGCACTTGATTTGTCTAACGCCTCCAAAGATTCCTTTGACTTTATGTTTATTGGCAGCACAGGAGCTTCAGAGTCCAGACTCTGAAAAATACTTTTTCGTTTCACTGCTTCAAGCTCCAGAAAGTGAGCCTTGCTGTCTGGTAGATGCGTTTCGGTGTAACCTGTGTCAGAAACATGTTCTTCCACAACCTGCTGATAGCTTTCCTGCCATTCTGAAGCTTCATTTTTATGGCAAGGACCACCATCATTGACCCAGCTCTCTGACAGCTTGCTCTTTAGCTGCTTGCTGTTGGTCTTGTACAACCTCTCTTCTTTGTTCAATGCTATAACGTTGATCTTCACAGGGCTCCTGTTTGACTCTTCGGGACGCGAGCTGCTGCATTCCCATTGGTCCGCGTTTTGTACGTATTGTCGTATATGCGGCATTTCTTGTTTCTTGTTAGTGTTCTCGTTCGGGAAAGTATGTAGTGCGTTAAATAGGTTGCTGTGCTCATCAGTTGTATAAAACGTGTTTGTCAGTCCTTCATCTTCTACATTTCTGTTCGAGTGTATCCGTTCTGCATCGAAAGCAGATAGCTTAGCGTCTTTGTCTAAGGCAGGTAAGTGCTTGGGTTTGTGTTCCTTGTAAGGGGTGGCAGTAAAGTCTGGGGATTGGACCTGAGGTGCTCCCAGAAGGGGTTTTGGAGAAGTTTGCTCTTGGGGAGCAGAAAGGGATGGAGAGGAGTGTTGTTGAAGTTCCTCCTGAAAGCGTGAACTTGTTGTAGGGTTCTGCAGGCAAACATTACTAAATGATCCTGCCAAAGCAGACTGGGTGTCTGGCAAAGTACGTACAACGTATGGTTGATTCTGGATCTCCCTTACAGGCAGACCTTGAATCTGCTTTTGTTCTGGAAATGAGTTATGAATAAAGCTTTGCTTCAGAGTCCCCGGTAGCTCAGGCAGTAGCTTGCCTTTTCTAAGAGATGGATCGATGACACTTCCAGGCGGAGGGAGCAGGCTATGGGTAAGGGGTGGTATAAACTCTTCAGTTTGTATGTTGCTGCTACAGATAACACTAGTGTCACTAGCGTTGCTTTTTTTGCTGGTGTTTTCTAACATGTTTCCATCCCTTTTAGTGCAAATAGTACTGTGGCTGGTGCTTTTATAAGTGCTTCCATTGTTATACTTGCTGGTGGTGGCGGCAAAGCTGCTGTTGCTGCTTGCTCTAGTGTTACTGGATGCTTTCTGTTGCCCGTAAATGGAAGCAGAACTGAAATTAGATTTGCTGGTGCAGTTCGCGCTTCTGTCATTTACATGACAGTCGATTTTTCTGACAATGTTAGTCAGATTCATAATGCTGCCCTCACTATAACTGCTGCTTTGGCTTTTACCAGGCAAGCAGCTAATACTAGTCTTGCTAGATGTGCTGCAGCCAGTCTCACTTTTTCCAGTGTGTATGGGATTGCTAATGCTAACCCCTCTGTTTGCAACGTTGCAGTTCTCAGCTGTCTGAAAAGTGAACTCATTTCCAGTTTCCTTAGGGATGACAGCATGATGGATATTTACATGTGGCGCCTGAACCACTGGCTGCTGCTTAAGAGATGTGGCCTGGGTCACGTTAGGCTGACTGACTATGACCCCTCCTTTCCAACCCATAACGCTTCCCTTTGGTATCTGTTGTACGTAGCTAGAACTCAAAGATGCAGGCGGGATGGAAACACAGTGTTGGGAGAAATGGTGATAGGACTGATTCTGTGACGTTTTCGGTGCAGCTTGGAATACAGTGTTGAACATCTTTCTTCGCGTGTCTTCGATTTCTTCAGGAGACCAGCTGATCCCTTGCTTCAGCCTTTGGGCCGTGAACCAGAGTTTGATCTGCTCCTCTGGAAAGCCGGACACGACTGTCAAATAACAGAGCTCGGCTTTGGTTGGGTAAGGAAACTTGCCGAAGGATGTCTTAAGAAAACTGCTCAAGTCCATGGCGGGATCGTATGTTGGGATGCTACTTAGAGGGATCATGACCTTTGGGAGATCACTGTTTGATTCTGGGAATGAAGGATTGGAGTTCCACAGAGGGCCACGATTATGCATCCCTTGAATGTTTGGGATTTTATGCATTGTGGGAGCACCGATGCCACTGATGTTTTGTGGTGATGTCGTAAAGGGTAGGGTCATTACTGACATGCCATTGGTTATGGTTGCGGGCTTGTTGTTTCTGGGTTCAGCTCTTTGTACCTCTACAGTGTGGGAGACAACAATTTTTTTGTGTCCCCCTTTGGTCATTTTCATTATGGGTGTCTTGGTAATGGATATCCCAGATTCGCTGAAATCCTCTTCTGTAAACAGGTTTTGCTCCACTGTAAGTGCCCCGTCTCTTTTGGTGACTTTCAACGATACCTTCCTGTGTGTGTTATGGAGTTCAGGATGAGATTTTGCATTATGTAAAGCAAGATCTTCAAACTTCGCAGCTGAAACCTTGCAAGGCAAACAGTAGAAGTTCGGTTGAGCATGAAAGTCCATGTGACAGTTGTCCATGTGATTGAGAAATAGGTTCAAGTCTCCGGAATTAAAGCAGCACAGAGGGCAGCTGTATGTTCCCCTTTCCCAGCATGAACTCTTCACCTCTGGTTTTGATATGTCGTGGAATCGTTGTGTATCCTCATCTGTGGAGATACTGAGAATGCTATCTTCAGGTATTGTGGGTAGAAGCTCAGGTAAGCATCCCATTATAATGTCCTCTCGCATGTGCTTGCTTTTGGATGGAATCATGCAGGGAACCGTAGATTTCCTTTTGCTGGCCATAGTGTCGGATTGTGCAGATGAGTGACGAGTCAGAAACTAATACTGGAATTGTAAGGAGTTGAGGTGTCATCAGCCAGCCGTGATGAACCAGTTATCATTGACATTTTCAGCTATCAGGACTTCCCATTGCAAAAGGGAGTGCAGCGACAACTCCCTGTGAACCTGCGGAAAGAAAACAAAACGTTTTGATAAGAAGCATTGCGATACAAGATGGAAAACAAATGCCAGCTTGGCAGGTGCGTCATGATATTTATCCTCCAAATAAATTTGTTTTACCTTTTTTTTATCTACCACTGTTAAATGTTTATTACAATTATGTCACTAACATAATGTCAAAATATATTTCTCTTTGCCCAGTAGTTTTAAATACTAATAATTTTTAAAGAAATAAATCGTAAGCATATACAATGTTTTAATGAGGGATCTAAAATTAACCAATAACAAGATGCTGTTTCTTATAAAAAATGATAAATAAAAGATTTTTAAAAAAAGGGACTGTTTGTTTTTATTGTGACACACCTCACCCACTTTTCTGTGATTTGAGCATATGTTTTACACACAAACACACCCTCTCTCTTTGCTGCGCGCGCGCGCACGCACACACTACACTTCAGACAGCAAGGGGCCATTTCAGGACAAAGTTCATATATGGTTCACCTCTTTCCACCCGTTCTGCTTTAGCAATTATGTAAATATCTTATAACATACGTAGCCTACTTTTTTTTTTCCTTCTGTATAGTCCTCACTTTTCCTTCTGTATAGTCCTCAACATTCCTTCTCAAACTCAGAAAAATAAGCACTAGATAAAGATTTGTTACAGTATGTGTTATCTCCATGGAAGCCTTTTCGTCTGATAGCAGATCACATAAATTAGCTCAGCTCATCTCATTTCAGCAGCTTCAATATTTCAGCGAAATACTGGCCAGTAAATGAATCAAGCACTGTACGACTTGATTTTTTCCATGCATTACACATCTCTAGAAGGTACTGATGAAAATCCCTCCGACTTCTGTTTTGGGTTTAGCTCGAAATTTTCTTGACCTCCTTTTTCATCAAACTACAAATACATTTGGGATGAAAACAATGTGGTGTCCATGTGTATATATTTTTTTCAGTGTGGCCAGCTGTCTTTTAAATAAAGGATGAAACCATTCAGGAATTAAATAACACTGAGTGACTGCCCAAAATACACAGTGCTCCCAGACACGACCATGATGTCCTCTTTTGAAACTGACTCTTTTATTTCTCATGACGGCTGCCTTCCTGCCAGAAAAAAATAAATAAATGAAAATAAAACTAGGTCAGTAGCATCTTATGCTGTAATCCTGGTTCCCTGCATCCAGACGTGGGCATTTACTGTATATTCAGCCTGCTTAAAAGTCCATGATACTCCGATTTCATCAGACAATAAATGTTAACCCTGTGACAAAAATCTGAATTACTGAAAGCAAAATGATCAGTAAAAAGATTCATAACACAAGTGTAAAAACATTGAACATAATATAATTTTTTTTGTATTAAAACACCTAAATAGTGTACAACAAATATTTATATTTTATATATATATACACACACACACACACACACACGAGTTATATATTTATTTTAAGTTATATAGGTTAGGTATATATAGGTATATCAGTTATTTAAGCGCAGTTGAGCTGAATAAATGAGGACATCTGATCTTCTTTCATGCCCTCGTAACTGCAGGCAACGGTTGCAAAAAAAATCTGCTCATCAGATTCTTGACAAACAATATATTTGTTAAACAAAAATATGTTAATATCTATATGACTCCACCACCCAAGCTTTAAAGCCCCACACATGCAGAAGATGAAAAAAATGTTATATAAAAAACAGGTCACTTGTCAAAGAATGGGATGCTTTATCTGGCAACTGAGACATGCGATTAGACGCAGAACAAGAGGTTTCCAGACAGTGAGCTATTGAAAAGAAAACTCAGAAAGAGAGGCCTCGTGTTTCAGCACCGGGGTGAACCAGCCTCACACAAAACAGTCTATCCTGCTACTGTGTCTCTCAATACTTTTGTAGCTTTAGTGGTGAAACTGGAGGCCTGTTCATCTGAGCAACCTGTGGAGTAAAGGCATGCCACAGATTTGCTTGGAAATCTGCAAACAACGGTGACCTACATATCTCCTTCACTCACATTTCTTTGACCTCTTCCGGCGATTAGAAACAATACTATTACATCACATTAAATATATAAGTCACATTATATATATTAT
The DNA here is from genome assembly GCA_026939265.1 of Oreonectes daqikongensis. Taxonomy (NCBI): domain Eukaryota; kingdom Metazoa; phylum Chordata; class Actinopteri; order Cypriniformes; family Nemacheilidae; genus Oreonectes; species Oreonectes daqikongensis. The sequence continues at coordinate 3,672,891 of JAOTQM010000030.1, read as the reverse complement.
ATAAGTCTGGTGCCGTGACAGGCTGCCTATATTAGATGGTGATGCTAATTGTGGGACATTAAAGCGATGCAAGGCCAAAGGGCTGGCGATAGAGGCCTGACATGATAAAAGATTCTCTTTCTTCTCCTTAATGATTAAAGGACAGAATTTTATAGATTGAATGTGCTTGGGCCCAACAGAATGAGCCAGTAAAAATATCACTGGATTTTTAGCATGAACGTATTTTATAAGGTTCATGAAACAAAAATATTAACATTTTTCCCTACGCGGCTAAATAAAAAAAAGGGGTTATACGATTTTTTTATAAGGGGACTAAAATAAACAGTTTGATACTATTTCTTGTATAAATAATAAACTTCAAAAATGTGATTGTTTGTATTCTTCTGTGTCAAATCACACCCACTTATCTGTGATTCGAACACGCACGCACGCACACACACACCCACCCTTAAAGTCTTGCTACACTCCTCCACATGCTACACTTCAGGCTGTAAGGGACCATTTTAGGATCAAGTTCATCCATAGTTCACATTTTCCTCCTGTTCTGTTTTAACAATTATGTAAATATCTTGGCAATCTGGGTGTCCAACATATGTAATCTGAAACATGAAATATAGAGTTCAGTCATATTTTTTATCCCTCCACAAACTCGCTGGGGGAAAAATTTAGTCTTTACCACATAAAGATTTGTATCGAATATAATACGCACGGACCCAAACTTTGGGTTTAGCTCTCCATTTTCTTGACCCTCGATTTCATCAGACTAAAAATACATTTTAGATGAAAACAATGTGGTGTCCATGTGTATACATTTTTTTCCCCAACATGGCCAGCTGCCTTTTAAATAAAGGATAAAACCATTGAGGAACGCTGAAAAAAACACACCGAAATGACTGCCCAAATACACAGTGCTCCCAGACGCACCATGACGTCCTCTTTTGCAGCTGACTCTTTTATTTCTCCGACTGGATGTCCTTTATTACGTGAGATCGAGCTGAAAAAGCCAGTAAAGATATCAATAGGTTCTTAGCATGAACATCTTTCATAAGGCTTCTTCACAGTGCCGCAGCATGCCATGAATGTGACTTTGTTTAAAGCCAAGAAACCGTAACGGGGGTCAGTACACACATGCTGTAATAATTATATTTCGAGTTTCGAGTTTATACGTACAAGAAAAAGTTAAATCTTTGGAGGTTGTGACGACATTTTTTCATTAACGACCGATTCGACACAATGGTGCTCCCATTTACAAGGGAAATATGACACTAAGCCGGAAGCCATATGCAGAACCCTCAATGCTCGCATGCCATTGAAATTTTTCCTGTATGTGTGTGCCAGTACGTAAGATGGGCATGTGACTACACGCCATGATTGTATAATGCCCTGTTTGTGAGATATATTATTGACAGTGTCGGTGCGTCTGCATTAATTATGTAGTGTCTGAAACACCACCGAGGCTTCCTACAGTTCACATTCATTATAGGATGTGACTCATTAGCCAAATGCCACCAACACGGGCACTTTTCATGGCCGTGTTTATGTTTAAATCCAGTCAATGAACCTAATGTGAGTACTACAGAAAGCCAGGTGCCATCAAAAGTGCCCGCTCTGCCCCCCTCTTACCTCTGTGACTGCTGCACGGACTCTTGGGAGGCCAGTCTGCGCTGCCACTCATGTGTTAACATTGCCATAGCAACCCCTCTCCTTTCCCTTTCCTTGCCCACAACACACAGAGGGGACTAAATCCTCTATTCTTCCCTAAAAAACACACACTTGGGGGACATTTTTGGTACCCCTCCCGCCCAAGAGACAAAAGTCCAAATATTTTATTTGACTGCGCTATTTGTTTATGCCAGTATACAAATTGGAAACAAATGAAGAGACATCCTTTATTCGCTCTGTGGCAGATTTTTTTTACGGACAGAGCACCCCAGAATTTTACAAAGGGCGGTATTCTGGGTTTTTCTTGGAGTAACTTCTGCCATTCTACCAAAACACAAAAAGCGCCTACGAAAAAATGACGGAATTTGCAAATGAAATCAGTTCTTTATACTCGTGCAAATAGGAGATAAATGCTGATGTCCTGAGTTTGATCACCGGTGCGACACACTCATTAGATACAAAAAGAAAAATGGCGGAGCACCATGAATTGTACTGAGTCAAGTGCCAGGGCTCAGCAAATGCCAGCTCCTCCATACAAAACCGCGCTTGAGCAGCTGAAATACTTGTATTGGCGACACTCCGGCGTAAAGCCAAAAGTTTGTCTAAAAAAGTACTAAGGATAATACAGGCTTTTGGAGGATATTCTCCTATTGCGGTTCTTATTTCGATTTGCTATTCAAATGCTTTAATTCACTTCTGAATTGTACAAATTGTATACGGTAATGCGAGACATCACAGAAGACCATTATTGTATATACATGCACAGTAAGCTTACAGAAAAAATGTATACATCATTTTTGACTGCTTTTACAGCACAGATTAAGGACGTAGAGGCTAATGTAATTTATGGATACTCCATATTTGTAATTCTCCTTGGAAATCCATCATCGGGCAAATTCTCCTCTCTTAATTCGAGGAACGTTACAAAAACCACCAGGTTTTACTGAATATCAACATACAACAAACCACACACACACACACACACACAAGTAATTTATTATTTAGTCAATTTTTATGTTTTACTATAATTTTTGGTTCTGTTCTTATTCTAGGTTTTACACAAAAAAGAAGAAATGTGTTAATGCATGCACAGATAGATCACGTTTTTTTGTTTATATTCAGGAAAGGTCAAATTCTGAATGTAAGGCAATATTTCCTCTTATTACAACACTGGCGATCAGAAAAGAAGCATTCTTTAAACCCACACTGAGCACAGTTCTTCACCCTACAGAGATGCATACTAAACCACACTTTTGGTGCATTTTTCGTGCATTTTTCTCCCGCGTTAACTTGATATACGCACGATTTACATGACAAAAGTGTAGCGCACTTGCCAAAAAGTGATTATTATTTAAAGGGGTGTGTGGCAGAGTTCAGACGGAACACCATGAGCGCCTATCATTTCAAACAATGATTTATTATGTGCAATATCACAGGCAGAGTTACGCTTTAGAGTTAAATCTGAGTTTGAGTACATTCTGTACCCATTAACAGTTGAAAGCGCGTGCTTGCTCATATCTGCGCCAGCTTTAAATTACAGGCACCTCTTAAAGATTCGTCAACGTGAAGATCTCTTCATCGATTATGCGCCAGTATTTCCCTTTTCCTCGCCGGTTTTCAAACTAACAGCCCGTGTAACACCATCAATCAAACATCCCGTTTAAAGTAGAAACCTGGCGCGAGGAGCACCGACTATAGTAACATCACATAGGCACGTTGTAGCGTGCAAATAATCAAATTGGAAGCAGACGAGAACATTGGGTAACAAACTGTAAGAAACTGGTAAGTTAACCCTTTCGCTTCGTATTGAGGCACTAGTAACCTCCATCCGGCTAGACGTTTCTCGTGAGTTTCAGCGGAGCGCGGCGCTACGGCTGTGCGGTGAATGTTTTGACTATTAGCAAAAATTTTAAGTAAGCACTCCCATCTACTGTCGCCATTTTATACATAGAGGCGACTTCGTGCGCCGCATATGAGTAAAATAACACGCCGCGCTTGTTTGCTACCAAAACTACTTTTGAGGACCGTCCGAGTCGCCTAAATAAATCGCGTTCACTTCTTTTAAAAGTCAAAGTTCCCTACCTTTTCGTCGGGTCGGTGACTGCGAATGGAAATCCGTTATTGATACAGAAATGAATAACATTTAGATTTTGCTCCGCTCCAGGTCTCGGGGGAACAGGAGGGGCCGAGACCTCTCCTCAGATGAACCCTGTGAACTGGCGTGAACCCTTGGGGTCACCGCAATAAGGGGCATCTACCGCTTTGTGGCACACTGGTTATGTGCCCGGCTGACATGGGCGCTGCTGGAGTGGAGAGAAGGGAAAGAAATGTACGCCAGGCGCTCTCAAATAAGGGCACGTGATTAAAACGCGTCACCCAAACCCAAAATCCTGAACCTACCCCTCTCTGTTCTAGGACGGACTGAGCAGACACACTGAAGGGAGTGACTCATGCGCAAATGTCTAATATAGCCATGAATATGGAGCGCGCTTTCGGTCAGTAGGTCGTATAGGGACGAGGGGAAAAAACCCGACTAGGAGCATGTGCTTACTATCGGACGGGCGAATATTTCTAACTACGATATCATTGGGACGAAACGCTTACTGTATTATTTTTTTTAAATGGGAATGTAATTTACTATCTGTTTCTACACGATCGAAGTCCACGTAAATTATTATGCAGTATACAGTTCAATAATGCTATTCTTTTTATTCACGATGGCATAGTACTTTATTTTAAACCATTTATATTACAATAAAGATGATAGTATTGGATATACACAAGCCTGTCCTCATTTTCACCATAAACAGTTTAAGGTGAAAGTAAATCCGAGAGTGCTGTGTTCACCGAACTGATAACAAACCCATCAAACGGAGTGGAACAAACACCGGCCTGTCTATTTATCAACAGGTTGTGTGGTACTCGGTCTCTTAACGTGGGCACATGAAATACGCATTATGTTACAAAGTCCTTGTTTCTTTTTAATTTTCACAGGACGTGGTTGTGGACTTGCTATCCAGGGGCACCCCCTTTACGCCAGAGTGGCAATTACACCTACAGAGACGCACGGTTTCTTTTCTTTTTTTGACAGTGGAGGCAACGATAAATCTGATTGGTTGAAGCCAGACAACACCCACTGTCCATTACGAGACGGTTGCCATGCGGTTTTGGCTTTTCCTTCATTAAGGCCTGGCCTGAAAATGTAATTTCCCCCGTGTGAATGCGTGGTAGACATCAGTTATGTATGTGTCAGCCGAACATCGCAAATATTGAATATAATCAAGCATGGGTATAATTGCAATAAATTGTCTGGTCATGTTAAACCAGCTGTTGTTATTGCCCTACATAGAAACGGATATTTATGCGTTTGAGAATGAAAGGTTGTTGTTATTATTAGTCATATATCTTCAATCATTATTTTTTGTCATATTATAAATACACCCTTTACAATATTGTAAATAACAACAGACAGTGTGCTTCACGGCTAATTTATTAAAACTGTGGTTGGATTGCATTTGATTTGAGATCTTTATATATAAAGCTTTATCTGCCGTTCGTGTATCGTGGCTCCTACTACGTGTGTGTAAATACGCTTACCTGTAATTCACCAGCGGAGAATCACGCCGCCTCTGTTTTCCTCCAAATTCAAACTCCCGTCCAATAGGAGCAGGGCAGGTTGTCCAATGAGGTTCTTGCTTGGCCGACACGTGACGCATCAAACTCGATTGGCAACAACTCATCGACCAATGGCCGTCTGACGGTGGGATGGGTCCTCCGAAAGTAAAGCATAGAAGAAATCCCGGTCTTATATTCCTTAGGAAACTTTGAAGTGTCATAGATTGTAGCAGTTGTCCACGAATTTTTTTTTTTTTAAAAGTCATGGCTCTTTCCCAGTGTCTCGAGGATTCGCCTGGCTGGCAGACACCGAGGACAGGACAGGATTTAAATCTGAAAGAACTTTACAATGAGACACACCGCCTCGCTCTGGAAGAGCTGGTCTCCGGTGGAGTGGAAGCCTTCGTGGGTTTCCTCAGGAAAGAGAAAATTCCCAACTTTCTCTCTGATGACGAGATTAGACGGATTTCTCGAGCAGCAGTTGTTCCGAAATCCATGTCTTTGATCGGAGACGACTCTCATTTGGAGCAATCTGGCACACTGGACTGCTCATCTGTCACTTATTTCCCTGAGATCTCTGATATTGAACCTCCAGTATTAGAGATTGGTTGGCCAGCGTTCACTACAGGATCGTTCCGTGGAGTAACGCGTGCTGTTGCATACTTTCAGCCGAGTTACGGCGAGTGCATTTATAGTTGCAAAGAGGCGGCCAGGAGGATGATAAAAAATGCGAAGGAGGTAGTCTTGCATGTCTTACTGTTGAATAAATCCAGGATGAAATGAAGCAACTTATTATTTGCATCATGATTGTATACTGTTATCTATATCTGTTCTGTTATCTATTATATTTACAATCATCTGTTACCTGTGCTGACTCAAGAATTGCCCATAATCATTGTTGTCCAAAGCCTCGAATGACCATGGTTTTACTAAAAAAAGAAAAAGAAAACATGGTTATAATAGTAAAACCATGGTTCCCACAAATTAATCATGGTTTTGATACCATAGTAAATTGTGATCTATAAAATATTATATTAAAACAATTTTTACTAAAATAAAACCATGGCTATTTTCATAAGGGCCTTAAGAAAATGAAGCATGGTTTTAGTACAGTAGCCATAGTTTAGTTTATGGTATTTGTAGTAAAATCATAGCAACCTCAATTGTCTCACTATAGTAACCATTTAACCATAATATTGTGATAAACTATGGAAATACACATTGTAGTACATGAACCCAAAGCATGGTTTCTACAAGTTTCCTACAATAACATCATGAGCAGTTTGTCTGATGAAAAAATGTATAATATGATAAAAAATCAAATATAATAATGCTGAAAATATATCTTATTAACACATGGGGCTTTGGGAGGTTTAGATAGCTGTGTGAAGCCCATTTTCTGGATCAGGTGTGTGGAATGTTAAGAATTTGCCAAAGCGTCTATCGCACAAAACTGTTACCTTCAAGGTCTGAACCTGAAACGTTGGAGGTGTCACAACAGGCTCTTCGCACCCTACAATGAATAAGTAGTTTAGCTGAATTTATTGCAGTTTGCCTGCAGGCATCATGGATTTGTTCCAGTTTGCATGTACTTAAAGGTCAAATGTAATAAGAAATCATCAAGGTATGTAGCCAGTGGCTGTTCAGTCATGCCTGTCTAGCTTATTCATATGATTTTCAAATGTACCAGTGCAGGTCAAAGCATTTGTTTTATTTGCATTAATTGCATAAAGAATTATGAAATGCTATTTCCTGTCAACTTGCTTTGATTTTTATCCTCAGGTGATTGCTATTGTGACTGACTCCCTGACAGACTTAGACATCTTCCAAGACTTGAAAGAGGCTTGCATATGCCGCAGAATCCCTGTGTATATTTTATTAGACCAGTCTGCTGCTGCCTCATTTTTTCAGATGTGTAATAACCTTAATGTACAGTTGGACGAACTGCAGGTATTTTATTAAATCATATTTTATGCAATGTCATTTTAAATATAATATTTCTTTAATTGTCTTTCTATATTATTTGAAGCACATGAAAGTAAGGACCATAACAGGCTCTACGTACTACATGAGATCAGGTGCTCGGATCACTGGAAAGGTTCACGAGCGATTCATGTTGATTGATGGGAACAGAGTGGCTACAGGTTCATACAGGTAACACTGACCTCTTTTCTACATTTTATGAATCATCTTAATCATAGGTTGTTATGTTAACAAAAAGGAACGCTAAAATGTTCTTATAAAGCTGAATGATTATTGTCATTTTAAGCCAATGTGTAGACGTGACCTTACCAACAATAGGAACAAATAGTATGGCAGAATAATTGTCATGAAGCATTTAGCAGCAGTTATTCAAAACAATCTAAACTTTCTAAATGTCACACTGTCCACAGGAATGTCAACAAGCATTGAGAACAGTTCTTATGCATTTCCATCTATGTTTGCTAAAGATCCTTTTTATTTTGTCACATTCCTTTGTGATCAGGTTTAACTGGACAGATGGCAAACTCAACAGCAGCAACCTTATCGAGTTATCTGGCCAGATAACTGAGAAATTCGACGAAGAGTTTCGCATCCTCTATGCCCAGTCCCTCCCGCTGCCAGCGAATACAAGAGCTCCCTCTAGTGCCAGAAACAGCGGCATATATGACCACCTTGTCCTCAAACCACCTGGAACACCTCCCTCCCGCCTGGCACGAACAACAAAGCCTCAACCAGACTGTCTGACTAGCACTCCTGCCAGACTTCAGACCCCAGAGATCCAACATGTGAATAAAGACACTGAAGATCGGGACAGAAAGAGTAACCCAGTTTCTGATACCTCCACGCTGGGAGAAGACTGGCTAGAGCACGAACTCAGGGAGGAAGTATTGTCATCCGACGATGCTCCTCGTGTGCCAGCGAAGAATATTTGCAATCTTATTACTACTGAAACTCAGACAGAGGATGCCATGATCACACCCCAGGTACCCCCCTGTCATATGTCTACACAGACGACCCGCCTCACGGCAGACGTTGACACACAGACGGTTCCTCAAGTCGTGAACCCTACGTTGCAAACCATCTCTGGTAGCAACCTGATCGACTCCGGCACTTCGTCCAACCCCAGTTCGTCTTCACACAGAATTCCAAAAGAGGCGGAACGTCGGCCACCTGTTCGCACAGTGGTCCCTCGAGACGGCAACCTGAGGGAATGCATTCAGAAGCTCACCAAAGAGCGACAGTACCATTACTCCTCCATTCGCTCCAAGCTGGACCACATGGTAATGCTGCTTTCTCACAAGAGGGAACTAACGGATCTCACCAACCTGACGCTGAGGCCTGGCCTGCACAGAGGACATAAAGGTCAGCAGGAGGGCAGGTTGGTTCACGGTACATTTGACCATGCGGGTATGGGGACGTGGCCGAGGTCAAGGTGTCACCAGTAAACTGAGTGTAGGAGAAAGGCCTTTTGGTGGTGGTGGTAGTGTTCCCCCTGCTATATTTTGGTAAAGCACTTTTAAAAGAAAATAATCTTTATGCCGTTCAGAGAGCAAATGTTGTGTATGCGGAAATATGTGGAATGAGGAAATAATGGAGAAATAAATATTTTAAATGTTGTGATACTGTTAAAATCAAATGTGCATAGATACTGATTTTTTTAAAAACAATTATTGTATTAGAGTAAAGGCAGCAGTAAATCCTCAGCACTTAATAACTACTGTAATAAAATCAAAGTACTTTTCTGTTGGGTGATATATATGTTTGAGATATAATTTTACAGTGTGTTTTAGTATCTGTTTATCTACATTTGGCTTTTTTGTTGATCCTTTTGTACCACAGTTTTTGTAAATCTATATAATAACATTCATCTTTGGTTGGCTGGCAGATGGTGACATTACAATAATTCAGTTATTATAATAAATTGGAAATATTAATTTTCAGAATGCTTAAACATGGTATTATTATGTGTGAATAGAAATAAAAATATGCCAATTTAGTTCTTAAGGGGGTGCTTTAAAAAAAGGTTTGTTGAATTTTAATATCCACTGGCTATTAAACTGAATGCAATAAAGTTTTACAAATGAAAATCACTGTAAAAAAAGAATTTTTTTTTTAGAATTTGTATTTTTTAAATAAGGTAAAAAATCAAATTACAAAAATGGACTCCATGTACATTTTATTATACATAAATATTTTACATTAATTCCTAGCACCCCATCTGCGGAAATATTATCGTTTTTTACAGTATATGTATTAATAAAATCACCAGTATTTTAGGTCAATAACGTTGTCTTCACGTGGTTCATAAATACATAAATGTGAATTCTGCTCACCTGTCACAACAGCAACAGTCTTTTGTAAACTGAAGAGGGCGCTGTCATCGTTCAATTCATGAAGTTGAAGTCTTGGGTAACAGTCTGTCATGTCAGGCATAAGAATAAATGCAGAAGCAGATTGGAGAACAAAATGTGCATTTAATTTACCAAATGAAGTGCATTTATGTTAAATGTTTTAGTGTATGACGAAAATACATAAAAATGAATAAACAGGACAGCAAATGTAATACAAAAAATGAATAAACAGGACAGCAAATGTAATACAAAAAATGAATAAACATAACGTCAAATAGCAAGCTTAATGTGTTTGGAATTAGCAAAACATATTCAACATAAAATTCAAGAAATGAAAGCATAAATAAATACTCAAAGCAATTAACATTCAGATGCTCTTAAACACCTTGAATTAGCATATTTTCAAAAGCCACCGAGGTTCACTAATAATAGCTTGAATACACAGAACATAAAGTGACTGTTGACGGTTAATTATTTATCTTGTTTTCATAAGTGGTTTGAGGCCTGGCCTCCCCCCACAGGTACTGTTCAATGATCGCAGTCTTAATCACTCCTCTTGAGTAATGAAACCTGCTTGTGGTTTCTTAAAAGCAGTTGTTCTGTTTTCGGTAAGTAGATACTGTTTATCCTTCATCAGTACATCAACGTAATCAACGTGTTCTCTGCTAAAACCCAACCATGCGTCCCCAAAACAAACAGGACACGCACTGCAGACCAATAGCTGGTCAATATCGATGGAAATCTATATATTCAGTACAATTATAAATGTTTGACATTTATTTAAATATCTCTACACTAGCGGTCAAAGGTTTTGGGACAAATATTTCTCATTATTTAAAAAAACTTAGTGATCTGAGGTGTTTGCTTAAATATCTGAAATTAGTTTGGTAGACAAAACTATAATTTTCCAAACATAAATGTTTTTCATGACAAAACTAACATTTTATGAAATAAAAATGTTTTTAAATGGATAACTTTGACTGAATAATTAAGAAAGAACAGCCAATAAGAGCACAGATTAGTCCTTTAATATTGTTTATAAAGCATTTTGGGGTGAGACCTCAAGAAGCTGCTTGATAAAATGACATAAAAACATTTCAAAATTCAAAAGGTGACTAAAGACGATAAAATATGTTTTAAGTTATTTTTCTTTTTTTATTACTACAACATAATTCCCATAGTTCCCTTTGTTTTATTTCATAATTTTGTTTATTATTATTCTACAATGTGGGAGAAATATGAACACATAATTAAGTGTCCCAAAACTTTTGACCGCTAGTGTACTAAACATACCTTTTAAGCAACTATAAAAATATTAAATCATATTTAGACTACCTTGTTAATATATTACATTATATTGATTAACACATGGGGACGTTTTATATATATTAAAACATATAAGAATTTGGTTTCAAATTTTATATATATATATATATATATAGCATTGTATATTTTCCAGTATTTACATTTACATTTATTCATTTGGCAGACGCTTTTATCCAAAGCGACTTACAATTGAGGAAAACAGCAAGCGATTCGTCTAAGTAAGCAGTATATTTCCATAAATTCTTTATTTTGTAATGGTATGTGTCATAGTTTCATCCATTGTTCTTTTTTTAAGACAAAGAAGACATTTCTAGTTCTCTGTTTTTTACCACTAAAGCACTCAAACGTGAGGCTCGTAGTTCTTGTTAGATAATGAAGAATGTCATGCGCCACCATTACTGATGGCAACATTTTTTTGTGTGTTTGTTGGAAAAACTTCATCTAAAGTTAGGTGTCAAAAGTGTCGTATGCCACAGAGATCATCTCCTACCATTCCAAGGGAATATGAGACAGATTTGACCATACATGGGTGTATATCCACCCCTAATGGAGTTCTGCGTAATCCCAATTAAAATAGATTGCAGGTGGGAACCTTTGTTACCTGTGACTGTCCTTGTCAGCTCTTATGCCCCTCACTGGGCTCCGGTAGCGTCTGACTTCCCATCAAGGGAAGGCTGGTATAGTCACCATCTGGAGGAGGGTGTTTGGCCTGAGGATACAAAACAATGACATGAAAATACAAGTCAGGGGAAAACAATGTGATGACGCCTGCCAAAACAGCCCGACCGAGCCTTTTGTAGTTTACAGGAGACATTTCATTTTCTGTCCACTCATTCCTATTTTCGGCCTTCAAATCCTGATGACACAGGATTGTTTTCATTCCCTGTGGATGTGACAGAATGCAACATGTTCAAGTGGACGGTTTGTGTAAACTTTTCTGTTTGTTCCCTAGTGTAATGTGTTTTCGGCCTTCGTTTCCTATCTCCTCCCGGCACGCTGAGAGCTCGCTGGTTCGTTTCGCTCTGTACCGCAGGCCGAATACAATTGAGATAAACAATATGAGATCTGATGCATTACTCTCAGTCGCTCTGTGACCTCGGTTCAAACTTTCAGCAGTCAGTAATACAAGCCGCAGTATCGTAACTGCTGCCAGTGAAGGTAACCACTACTTCTAGATGTGTGTGTCAGCACCAAACTGAGCTATTAATAGAAGGCACTGTGTGTCTCAGGTTAAAGCAGTCTTTGTGTCCTGTGGTCTTTGCTGTGTGGGCTGCGTGGTGTGGGGAAGGTGGCAGGTGCAGATTTGTGCTGGAACAAGCTCATCTGTTTTGCACTTTTGCTTTATTTATGCGCTAAAATAGAAGGGAAGCATTTTGGGACGCATCTTGATTGAAATGTTATAAATCGATTGAAATGTGTATCATTTAAGCACTCAACACTTATGTCACAGATTTTATTTAAACTTCAAAAACGCGAAGGTAATTCACTAGATGCAAACATCCGATTGCATGCGGTTCAAGAGCTGCCTGAGAAGAGAAGGCTGCTCAAAACAGATAAGGCCCGTCTCTGCTTTACTCTCACACACACTTCCAATGTTTTGTGCTAGTCTTTATCACCTCTCATCTCTTAGCTTGGATGCACCACGAGCCCATTTCACTCTTACGGTTTAACCAGCCACAGTCAAGGACGCGCACGCCTGCATTACCAGCTCTCTTTCCATCTGCCTCATCAGTTTATGAAAGAAGTGTGAGGTTACAGCTGATTCTGAGAGCTGTTAAAGCCATTCTAAAACTTACGCTGCGTACGATCAAGAGATAAGAGGTTCTCACAAATGTGAGATTTTAAAGGGACAGTTCAATCTAAATTCTGTCGTAATTTACTCACCATCGTCTTTCGTAACCTGTATGGGTTTCTTTTCATCCGTGGACCACAGACGTTCTGTTAAACTTCTCCTTTGGTGTTCTACAGAAGGAAAACATTTTGGGGAAACTGTTCCTCTAAGAGAAATCCTTAAGTGTTATCCTTAAGTAAAATTCATGGATGGAAAAGCTGGTGCTCTAGCTGTTACAACACGTGTCTTTCTTGGCTATTGATCATCACTTTGGTGTCTGTTTCAGTTCACTCCTCATCCACGTATTGATTCGTTTAAATTGATTTCATATGGATTGTGTGATGTAATCTATTAGCTGCTCATGTGTCTGCTGGAGGCTTTTAAATGATCAGACAAATTGAGCGGCAGGTTGAATGAGGGCAAGGGTGATAATATAAATATGCAACAGAAATGAAAACGAAACAATGAAACAGAATGGAAGTGCTCTGAATTTACCAAGAAAGAAAACAGGGAAGGTCATGGAACAGTCCGACTGTTCATGATGAGTCATTTTTAGATGTGACTCATAGATTATTCATATTATTCAAATGCTCTTTTCATTTTTATGAGATTAAAATACACATAAAACAATACATTTTTTATTTTACACCAATAATTGTCATTTTTAAAGGCTAGATTAAGTAGAAATAGATTATTATTGTAAAAAGATTAAGTAGAAACAGATTATTCTAAATATTGTAAAAAAAAAATTCAATAATACATCCAAGCGAATACAATATATTTTTTATTATCCTCTTGTGATAGACGTTTACATACGTTTTTATTTTCAAACGTAACCTTTCCTGTAAGCTTATATATGTTCTATAAAACGTGTTGTCATCAGTTTCAAACAACACGTGGGATTCTTTAACAAAACAGCTTTTATTTTTTATCAAACAAGGCAATTGTGCATTTACAAACGTTTGTTCACCCTTCAGCCGCCCAGGGGGTTACGTTAGATGTTGGAAAGATTGAAATACTAATGCAATAATGAAACAATTAGTCAAAAGCACTTGTCGTTGTCATTGTGAATGCTGTCTGAATTATGCAGATGGTGCAGTATGTATCTCTCCCGTGAGCTGCTATGAACTTGAATTAAACTCAAGGGTATATCTAGCTCTCTAAACTGGCTGGCCAAGAGAGGAAAACAAATCGAGGTGACGTCTTTTACACGTGCTGACGTTTAACACGGAGCGTTCGCTGGTGGTAATGTGTTTAGACGCGGGACCACCGGTTTGGGTTGAGGAGGGGGGGGTGGACTACGCTTGTCCTGCTAAATCAGCACAAGTTTAATTTCATTGATTGACTGCAGAGGACATCTTAACAATATGACATCAGTATATAAAGAGAGGAATGTAGTGCTTTCAATGAACATATTTATGTAAAGTGTATAGTTGAACAAGAAAAATAAAGAAAAAATGTAATGTTATTAGATATATTAAATACATTTTTTGATAACAATTTTTATAAACAAGGCTATATCTTCAAACAATTTGGGGAATTTTATTAAGAGGAACGAAATGTTATGAATCCAAATAATATTAAATTATTAATACAATTTGCCACTTTTTATTTTAAAACCTTTACAATGAAACAATAACATCATTGTTAAAAAATAAATAAAATATAATAATATGGTTGGTATAATTATATATTAATCTTATAACTTATAAAATGTATTTATTTATTCTTGTTCAAATTAAATTAGATCTTGTAAGTCCTCGGACTGGGATTATAAAACGGCATTCAACTCTTGAAACATTACGAATATAGATATTTATGATATGCATATGTTTATGTATGTATTTTTAATATGTTTGTAGCAAACTTGATTTTGGATCATCAGTACTGGTTTATTATGTATACAACAATGGACATTACAGACAGTTTTAATCATGTGACTGACAAACATACAGTTTTCTCACACCACAGAAAGATGTTTCTGCAGACTCAGTGCTTTGTTTATCGGCTGTATTTATACACTTCTTCTTTATGGTGGCTTGACAGCAGGGAGTGGCACGCCAGTGTTCTCTGTATCACAGTTTGTTGTGGAGGTAACCGAATGGATCTTTTCCCAGACTTGTATATTTTGTTTTTGTTTATATCAGAAAGCAATTCATGTTTACAGTGCACATGCAGTAAAAAAAGATATTTGCATGAATTTGGTCGTATTTTGGTAGTTTAACCGCCAGGGTGATGACCGTTTTGGCACTTACGCACAGACACTGAAACGTATCCTGACACTTTGTAAATGCAACAGAGGTTTTTGCGAGCTGACCATAAAAACTAAGTGCTATGAGTGGAGGAAATACTACACAACGTTGTGTCGATTTCATAAAGAAGAAATAGGCTGCCTATCCACTCTGCAAGCAGTGTTTTGGTCTACAGAGACCGATAAACTACTGATGGATAAACAGATAAGATGGCTTGTCACTATGACGGGGGCTGGGATGTCAAAACCAGCAGTCTCTCTTTCTCGGCTTCTGTGGGAAGGTGTGTGTCCTCACCTTTCCACCAGGTATGAAGGTCAGAGAGCAGAGACTGACAGGCCCTGTGTGCATAAGTGGGGACAAACCACTTGACAGTTTCTCAAGCAACTGTCTGACAGCTGGCTGTCATTTTTTCAAAGCATCAGAAATTATGTTATGTTTGATAGCATTCTGCAGTGCTTTTGCTGAAGAAAATGAGACTTCTTGGTTTATTAAGACTTCACAGCTAACACACTATGTACACCGTTAAAAATATTATTTAATATTAAACATTTATATTAAATGTATAAATATTATATTTAATATTAAACATGTATATTAAATGTATAAATATTATATTTAATATTAAACATTTATACTAATTGTATAAAACAAAATGTAATTCAACATTTGACAAACATGACTGAAAATGAAGCGCAATAAAAACATTAAGTGATTTGTTTTACTTTACTACTAATCATGTCAAAGTTTTATAATTTACTGCTTTTTTGTTTCGCATTATCTACATTTTAAATTATTTCAATGATTTTTTTATTTTTAAATAAAACAGACCAGGGTAAAACTCTATAGAAGGAATTTCAATAGCAAAACATAAATGATTAAAACATACTATAGAAAAAACCTTTAACATTTAGCAAGAAAAACTTTTAAGCATATCATTGGCATCATCCATCAGCTTTGTTTTTTAAGCAAAAATCTGCATTATTTCATTGTATGCGTTGCGTCTCTTTGGTGGATCTATTACATTTAACTAAACACATTTACATAATGTAGCCTTTTATGGAAACCGATAATGCCGATAAATGTCTGTGGTTCGCAGTCTTGCTGTAAAACGTTACCTCAAATTAACACATTATTTAGTACTTCCCCATTCTGTTCTTGCTCATAAGCCAGAGTGAGAGTGTCAAATGCTCTCGGTGGAGAAAGTGCTGACAGGCAAACTCAACATTAGATGGCGAGGCCTGATAACACCTTTTCGAGCCAGATCCCTATTCTTTAGCTGTGGGAAAGCTCATCTTTACTGTCCCCCATGTCCTTCAGCCATCATGGTCCTGTTACACTACAAGCCGGTTTTCAAGATGGGACAGAGACAAAAAAAAAAGCAAAACATCGTCTATCCTGGATGGAGGAGATTACGCCTGGGGTCCAGTGTTTTGTGCTCTGCTACACAACAACTTGATCAGATCATTGGTTTATTTAAATGTGATGTTGTTGTACCATTGATATTTATACTGTTAGGAAAAAAAGGTACAATTTTGTACTAAACTAATTCATTATTCGTCAGCAATACAAGTTCTTTTTATCTCTATCCAATTTTTTTTGATGGCAGAACAAAAAACACTCTTAGCAACATTTGTGATATTTAAGGATATGCTTTGAATTTGTCAGGCTATATTTGCTGTTCTATGCGCACATCCAGCCATTTTCTTCATTGAGTTCAGCAAGCGTCATTTACTCCATTACACAACGAATTACATGTTATTCTGCTAAATTTGACCCCACCTATAATAAGACCGCTTGAAATCATGGTGAAAGTCTCTGTTCTATGAAAACGCTCATCAGCTTTAGTTCCACTGAAGAGTAAAACACATGACTGTCTCTCAAGCTGACTAATGTAGCAATCTGACCGAGACGTACTGTTAAACACTGCACACAACAGATTTATAAACAGTTATATACGGATATCAGCTTTTCCATAACCATCATTTGCATCCTTTGAATAGAATTGTGGGTGACATGTCTTGAATTTTGAGACACAATTTTTTTTTTACTTAAGTGGTCACAATGTTCTATGTTTGTGGTTTTAGAATAAAAGGCAAAAAAGACCTGCTGAGTTGGACGGACCAGTTTAATCTTGTGCTTAATCCTGGCTAAAACACAAGTGAATCAGTGCCAGAGGTCTGGAAGAGAGAGGGAAGTCAAAGTGTAGGAGGAAGCTAGAATTCTTCTTAGTGGGTCATGTGAATGTTGTGTGCTCATGAATGATGTTGTCATCAGTTCTGACGCACAAGAGACCAGCCAGCAGCTGCTTATCTAAAACCCTTTATAATCAAAATGCATGAAACGTGTTTGCATTTTGCAGTGTCACCTATAACTCGATTTCTGAAATTACAATTTAGCATTTGCCAAGATTACATTAATTATTATGAAGTGGCCGTATGGTCACTTAATATTAACAACGTAATTTTTAACTTAACGCAAACTTAATAATTTACAGTTTTAACTTTACTGAATCCTACATCTTCGCAGCGCTTTATTGTTCTGCGTTGCTACCCTAAACCCAGTCTCTACATCTTGACAGGAGGCCATTAGTTCATTGATTTGTAGCGCTTGTGAAACTGTAAATCACAGTGAATCACAATTCCTCTGCTAACTGTCAAAGCTCCAAACGCACTAACAAGTGGACATCCTGAGCGGAAACCACTAACCCCACCACCGTGTTGCATTCCTTCACTTCATGTCCCCTTACTCTTGAACAAAGTCACATGACCAGACCCCTATTTAGGAAGTGAAAGAGGAAGCACCATATATCCCCATCCATCCTCACTGCCACACGGCTGCTGCTGGTCACGTGAAGGTGCAAGAGAGAGAGGACATTGGTATTATCCACACTAAAAAACAGCCTAAAAGCAGGAACAGACCAGTTCTGACCAGTCGAGTTCTGGTTGAGAGAACAGGCCCTTTTGACTTGATGTTGATGTCCTGTTGGAGAATGTTTAGCGTTCTAACTACGCAGATGAGTCGCTCGGGTCAATGTACAGCAGAACTACAGGAAATCTTTTTTCCTATTAATAGATGCTTAAATGTTAAATGTTCTTGCAGGTGAAAGCAATACGCTTTTAGAGACTTTTACTACAGCTAAAGATTGTTCTCAGTCGGAGTAAACCCTTTTAACCATAGGCTAGTACAAACTCTGTGATGCGGGTTCAGTTTTCAAAATGTATAGCCATATCTATATGTTTTATAATCTGAATCTGACCAGCGTTTTACGTTTCAGTGACCCTCTGATGCCACACTGAAGCAGACACCTTGGGCAAAGTGCTGACTCAATGACCCCCTCCTCTCCCCCCGGGCAAAGGGAGAGTGGGGGAAGGAGGGGGCTGAACGGTCCAGACCTTATATATCTTAAAGCGCAAGCAAAGAGGTTTTGCAATGGTACTGTATATGCTGCAATAAAGCACCGTACATTGATGCGTTTCTTATTTAAAGACGCAAAGAGAAGCGCTGAGAAAAGACAATAAATGAAATAAAGTCAACTAAAAGGGACATGACATGAGCAATGGTAAAAAAAAAAAATCTCAATATGTTTGCAAAACTAACAGAGCAATATACTCTCTGATACTCAGATTTCATTATTTTACTTTTTTTTTTTTTTAATGAAAAAAGCTCATCCAAAACAGGAAAGTCCAGCTACTTGTAAATCTGTTGCGAAGCAAAAAAACAGCTTTTGCACCTGTGACCCTGTATTGCACAGGTGGCACGTCATTACACAGAGGTCAATCTTGCTGTAACTGTTAAGGAGCAGTTGACAACAAGGTCAAGGGTTAAAGATCATTTTGCCACACATGTTGTTTGGATTCAGTAAAAAGGAGAGTTGTGTAAACCAAAAATAACAACCATTGTTTGTGAGCTCGTTTCTGCTAGTGTATTTAAAGTGTATATGAACGATAAACCCATCACAACTGTACTTATACGTAGTTACAAGAATACAAATATTCTTCAACTTTAGTTTAACATTTTGCTCTGGAGGAAGCGTTTTCATTATAGGCTGAACTTTAATGAACGTTTCAGGGAAACGTAGTGTTCCTGGAGTTTTTACAACACCCATTACTTTCAAGGGAAATACAACATCAGGTCAGATATATGACCTTTATTTTCCTCTTAAGAAGAGGGCAGAAGGTTAAACTTATTTCCACCTAGGTACAATCAGTGCTGTGCAGCTTCTCTCTTAGTCTCTTGAGTCATTAGAAACACAGTTGTCTCAGGAAACAGCCGCTAAGCAAGGTCAAAGGTCGCGGAGAGTAGACATACCTGTGTTCTGGGTCTTTAATGTCCTCTCATTCTCTCTTTTCCCTTGTGTGAAAATGTGTGTATGAGTGCATGTGTGCATGTGTTCAGGTCAATCTGTGTTGACATCTCATGGACATTGATGGGCCTATGTTGATTGGTAACAAAAAACTTGCTATGATGCAAGATTCAAGTAAAAACAGCAGAATAAGATTAGAAAGAACGTATTTTTATTGAAAAAAATATTCTAATAATGAAATGTGAAACACAAATGTTTAGTTTTAAAAAAGGGAACATAACTTGGTAGGCAACAATTGATTAACAAAACAAATGGAAGATAAACAAAGCCACGAGATCCTGATAGGACACTTCGACAAATAATACCAACGCAATGCATCTATCGCCAAAAGGGTCAAATGTCATTTGCATAGCTAGTTTGACTGATGGTGTTGTGAAAACAAACGATAAAACATACAATATCAAAACCAGCTTGACATCTCTGAGATAAATTCTCTAAAGTGAAAATATAAAATACTAAAATGACAGAATCAAAAATGTTCTCTGCAAAAATAAGTCCAAAGTACATATTGTGTCCATAAAATGCTATAAAACAGTTCAATTATCGCAAAAATTCAGGCGATGATGGATTTTCACTGGTGGATCCGTTATTCTGGCAGTTCATTCCCACAACTAATCTCTCGCATTTCAGTTTATACGCGTCCCTCTCGCGCACCAGCCGGTTGAGCTCGTGCTTCAGCTGCTCCACCTGCGTAATGAGGCTCGTCTTCTCGTGCTCCAGGACGTGTTTCTGCTGAACCCGTTTGTGTCTGCACGATTGAGCGTATCCACGGTTTTTCAGCGTGCGGCGTTTCTGCTTCAGGCGGATAATATCGTCCTTACTCATGCCACGGAGGTGCCGGTTCAGCTCGCGCACGGACATGGACACCAACTGCTGGTCTGAGAAGCGGCTCTCCACGCTCATCCCGCGCTCGCTTCTTCTGTGCTGCTGCTGCTGTTGGATGTTATGGGATTTCAGCAGTTGTGTCGCACCTTGAGATGAGCAGTCGAGGTGTTGCATGAACTGATCTAGGTTTTTGCCGTGCGCAAAGTCGTGCGCAACCGGGCGCACCTGGAGCGCGTCGGGATTCTGCCCGAGTTCGGTGTACTGCTGGTGATGATACTGTTGCATGTTTGACGCGTGGCTGTGGAACTGACCCATGTTCCTGTATCCGTCCATATTTGCTTGATGCTGCTGTTGATGCATCTGCGTTCCGTGTCCATGCATAAAATTTGCGCTTAAGGCTTCCCGGACATCATCGGGTGTTAGTTCAAGACAGTGTGGATCTGGGTGCTGTGGATAAGCTCCCGTGCTCAGGGTCCAGTAGAGATCGTCAGCGCCGTTTCTCTGTCCACTTGGACTGAAGCTGGGTGATGAGGGCACGGAGCTGCACGGGGTGCTCATCGGTGTGGTGGACACGGAACCGGGTACGTGTACACCGCACTGTTGAATAAACGCGCGGTCCGGTCCCGCAACCGCCGTCTCCTTTTTCACATCAAATCTCGTCATGTCAAAATCCCCGTAGTCCAACGCGAGCTGATTTTTGGCCAAATCCAAAAGAGCATGCTGCTCCGCCGTCATGATTCCTGTGTTCGATGAAATAAGCAACTTGTAGAAAAAAAGTTATTGCGATGGCATTAATGTTGACTGAAAATAAGACTCCACAACTATAAAACCGAGTTAAAGAGCTTTAAATATTTTGCGCTTCTAGTCGAGCCAAAAAAGTTCGCCTTTTTAGTTTGCAGATGGTCTCTCGGTGACCAGCGCAAGATGTATGTTGAGAAGTAAATCACGCTGCTTTAAAAGCAGCCGCGCTGGAAGGAAACGCCCTCTTTCTACCCCGATCTCACTGGATGAATCTCTCAAAAACATGTCCTGCTCACATTTCACCTAAAAACCGAAAGAAAACTGTAGAACCGATAAGAAGTGAATTTGTAAACTTGTAGAAATAATGCACTGTCACTGTACAAATGCCACTGTAAAGTAATATAACTGTAAATATAAAAAAATATATATATATATAAAATAAAAAAATTTAACTCAACATAAGCAAACACTGCCATGATTTAAATAATTAACTTACAAATGACACACCATGAACAAACGCTCATGACAGGTATCGTGACCCTATCCAACTCTAAATATTATCTAATTATTAAAAAATGGTGTTGTTTGTTATCAATTTAAGACATTTTCCATAAGTTTGAATTAAAAGTTTATGTGTTTGTACTAAAGTGATTATGTGGACATTCATAATGGAATACGTACTACTACTACTACTACTACTACTTCTAGAAATACAGTATTCAATTTGTATACAGAGTACTCGCATGACCCACACCTACTACAGAATAAAACCTACACACTGTCTGAGATACTGTATCCCAGAATGCATAACCCTTAATATCATCTATGCATTTTTTAATCATTTATTTTTTACATAAAATATTTTGGATTTAATTATGTAGATTACTGTGGTTCATTTTTATGGCATACTGAACACTTTCAAATGATTTCAAAATAACATAGTGGGCAATATGCAGTATATGCTACACAATGTCCAGTGTGCTGTACACTAAAATTTCATTATAAACCGAGCTTGTAAGGCCAAGATCCTTTTGAAAACTGTTATGTTTGAGTATGTTTCTCTGTTCACTCTTTTAGTGACACCGTGTGGCCACTATGTAAAACTTCTGACATGTCTCCTAATATCTGATTAGGCACACGTGTTTTGTCATGTACAATATTGTGGGGATTATTCAAGATTTATTCATTTAACATCAAACAATTTAATCTGTCCAATGTTTCATTTGGAAAGTGTTGGCCATAAAAATCACCCTTAACTTGGAACAACATTTAATGTTCTTGTGAGAAGGAAGTAGACAGGGAGAATATATTTGTGTTCACAACATTTCACAGCCTTGTCAAATGGGTGCCTCAGTTCACTGGATATTTAGTAAACACGAGCGCCAATAAAGTAAAAGAAACAGTAGCACAAACGCAGAGACATGAAAGAGCATTCATGGAGCTCCTGTGCTGCATTCAATCTAGTGATGACAAGGCATCAAAAAGCTGAAGTTATGATTTCAGGAGAACAGCTAAGGTATGTTATATGAAAATAATTTCATTGCATTTATGCTTGAATGACTTAGTTGTAAACCTAACCACTGTACAACTGCTGGACTTCATACTACTTCAACTATGTGTGTGTATTGAGTCCTGGATAAATCTATGGTAGACGCTTTTCCTAATATCTCTGTTTTGAAGGTTGCGACTGCATGACAGCAAGTTGATTAAGGACCGTAGACACCACTTGCGCACATATCCGAATTGTTTTGTGGCTCAGGAGGTAATCGATTGGCTGAATGCTCATAAGGAAGCCCCAGATCGAGAGACAGCTGTTCAGCTCATGCAGCACCTCATGGACTGCGACATCATACATCATGGTAGAACATCACTTACTGTACATCAAATGAGAACGAACACGGTTATGACTATGTTACATACTTATCTAAAGACCCATTTATTTGACTTAGTGTCTGGACGAAAAGTTGCATTTGACATTAAGTTTTTCTTTTTATAGTGTGTGATAAGTGGCCCATGTTCAAAGATGCCAAATACTTGTACAGATTCAGAAAGGACGACGGAACATTTCCTTTTAACATAGAGGTTAAGATCTTTATACGTGGACAGAGGCTGTATGAACAGTAAGAACATTGTTTGAATATTTTAACCCTTGTTCCATAATTCATTACACGATTTGTTTCAAATGGCAATACAGCATGCTTTCTAAATGCTTTCAATGTTTTGAAACACAACTCTTGTCCTTTACAGTCTTATAACATGCAAAGACTCCATCTTACAGCAAAGACAGGAAAAGGGTGTGGCCTACGAGCGTTCTTTCCCTGGTTACATGTTAATAGATTGGCTGCTACAGAACGGTGAAATAGAGAGTCGACGGCAGGGACTAGATCTCTGTAAGGCCCTATTAGAGCATGATATCATTCAACATGGTGAGAACAATATTGGCATCCATTATATGTTTTATTTAGTCATTAGCCAGGTCTAAATGCAGTGTGTGGTTTTATGGCATCGAATATACATATTCATTTCAGTATTAGATATGGCAGTATGCAGATAATAATAAAACATACCTGCATACGGTGCGACAACCTCCTCTTGTGTGATCTGTGTTCCATCAAATGTGCATCTCTCGCGATGCTTTTTCATACTTAAACACTCCATTTTACTCCACACAGTCTCCCAGAAGCATCACTTCTTTGACAGTGGGCTGCTTTATCAATTCTGCATCAACTTTCGCCGGCGCCGTCACCTCTCCGAGCTGTTGCATGAGACAGACATTGAAGAACAAGAATGTACAACACAGCAAAACCAAGACGACCAGACTGACAGTCCCTTCACACTACGCAAAACCCCTCCACCTGAGGGCAACAGTAACTTCTCATCTGGTAGTAAAAAAACTACAAAAAGAATTAATGTTTTTGTAGATTTTGTGGTGGAGGCACATCAAAATATCCCCAAAATACCATGGTACATTAATACTATGGTATAAATCACATATATAGTCTGACATTCATACTGCACCAGTACTTTTAGAAAAATAAATCTGGATTTCTTTGTATACAAATGTAACTTTCTGTGGTGTGATTGATAACACACAGAGTTTGAGAAGTTAAGAGATGCTGAGGCAAACAGTTCTGCCCATTTTACCCAGAATGACTTTCAGCACACTAATTGCGGGGACAGCCCCTCTGGAGCAATACAGGCTTAAGTGCTTCGCTCAAGGGCACGGCTGTGATATTACAGCATCATGAGCTCAGTAACTCTTCATTTCCTTGCACATCTATACCTGCAACCTTTGTGTTAGCAACCCAGCGCCTTAACCCAATTTTTCTCGAACCCCTTTACCAATACAAAAACAATAGTACTGAATTTTTGTTTTCTTTCTTAATCCCATGTCATACCCAAAACATGAGGGAGCAGAAATGATCAAAAAGGAGAGCAGTATCTTAATTTCTTCAATTAAATGAAAGTGAATGGGTACTGAGGCTGTCAATAGCATCTGCATAGTATTAGCATGCATATGCAACAGTGCAAAAGATGAACACTAAAAGTGTAAAAATCATTACACCTTTTTCAGTTCAATCTACTAAGGATTTAAATGTACCTACAAATGGACGACGTGGAAGTCTGGATCATCAGAGGCACAGCTCAACTGGATACCCCATCACTGCCTCCCTTTCCAGTGCCTATGCAGTGCAATGCAATCCTAAATCAGGTCATAATAAAACATTTGTATGATTTGGAAAGTCAGTTAAAAGCACAATAGCCATATATAACAAGACATACAATTCTAAAAGTGAAAATGAATAAGCACTTGTCTTCGCAAGAAAAAAACAGAGCTGACTTTATTCTACCTGTCACCAAAATGCATGTGTATTATTTTCATTGGCAGTGCTTAAAAGAAATGTGACCTGTGAGGAGCTGTTATCTCCAGGTGCTCCCTATGTAAAAAGAGTTCTTACGGTAAGTCATGAATACATCATACTCAGTTGGCCGTGACTGAGGAAACCTTGAACCACAGGCTGTTTATGAGTGTTTTATAATTACAGATCCTGGGAGATGCCCTAGGCTGGGGCTTTGTAGTACGAGGAAAATCACCTTGTTACGTTCAGGCTGTGGATCCTGGAGGCCCTGCTGCAGCAGCTGGAGTTAAGGTGATTATAACCCTAAAACACATGCATACGATGAATCAATCGCCTATACAGTAAATGTCTACAATCCAACATCTCCAATCACTTTTTTTGCGTAGGTGCGCCAGTTTATGTGCCGTGTGAATGGTAGCAGTGTGCTTCACCTGGACTATCGCACACTGTCAAAGCTGGTGATGACTGGACCTAGTGTTGTTACTTTGGAAGTGATGGAGCCATTGAGCAATTAATGTTACAGCTTTTAATAAAATGTTACCAATTCTATAAACAGGCCTAACTTGCAGAAGTGACACAAGCAGAAGGATTTTCTTTCTCTAAATACCCTGTAAAATGTATTTTTTATTTTATTTTACGAATGTAATGACATTTTATCTGCTTTAATATTTTAGTTTCACGTGTTTTGATCACTTGATATTCAGATTCATTCTCATGACTGTTGCTGTGGTAAAATCTTAAAGTTGTGATTTTAGTATTTTCCATCCTCAATATATGTTAGACATTTTATTACACAGCATATTTTGCAAATATATGTAATTAAGCACTTTTTATTAACTTACTTGAATAGTCAGCTTGATGAAGAGCCCCACACACCCCATGTACAAGAACGGTCGCTTTTTAACTTGATACAATATGTCACTTCCGCCTGGAACCGTCCGCCATTTTGAACAGGCTGGGCTGGTATGTGGAACAGTCTCGAAGAGAAAAACTCTTTTTTCCCTGCCCCGTGTTTGTATTTCAGTTACAAAGCCGGTTATCTAATCCGCGCACTTGATGAACACATCCATGGGCTTGACAGAAACATCCCAGTAATCTCAGTAAGTCCAGTCGATGACACATGGTGTCGATTCTCAGGATGAGTTGCCGAGATTCACCGGCGGCAGCAGCAGCGGCGCGAAGGACAACTGCAGCATCTGCCCGGGCCGAATAACCCGCCACAGCCGCTTCTTTTCTCTCACCCTGACGATTATCTGGCGCAACGCAAAACGCTGAACAGAAAATTTCATGCGAGACCGTGAAGAAAATCAGGTAGCGTGACATTATAAAGTAGTATTTTGTTTTTGCACTCGGTGCTTTTGTGTGGAGTTCAGCGTATACATCAAACATCCCGCGGCTAGGCTAGCGTGCTAACTGGAATATCTGTTCATGGATCAGATAAGGTTGCAGTTGTGTTAGTTTCTGTGTAAGCTATGTTTGAACGTAGCTGAGGTTATTGGGGCTTTTATTTCATTGCAAAGTTGGCATATGCTGTTCCGGGTGACGCCTGTGTTTGTAACCCGTCAAACTAAAGCGGGTGTTATTTTGCTGAGCCCATCAGTAGTAATAAAGGCCTGCTGTGGCCTGTATTGTCTAGTGGAGCTGCACAGGAGCAGCTGTCCCATTCTGTGCGGGTTACAGCTACAGCTTAGCTTGAGTTCATTTTAAAATAGATGTATATTTACGTGGTCTGTGCATAAATGATAAACTGCTTTATCTAAACAATGATGCTACAGCCCAAATTAATTTTTCTAAAATATCCCTTAATTCTCATTTATATTAGTGATAGAAAAGTATTTCCATAACTCATGTTGTTCCTTTTGTAAAGTTTCCAATTTGTTGTAAACACTTTTTAAGTCACAGTGATTCTCTATATGCTGAATTTCTTGAACAAACAAAAGATTTTGACACATTTACAATAATGCACATTTTCCCTTTAAAGGGGTAATTCTGTCATCATTTACTCACCCTCTTGTCATGTATGTCTTTCTTTCTTCCACAGAACACAAAAGATGTTTTGAATGTTGTTAACAGAAAACAGTTGGTCCCTATTGATTTCCATTGGTTTTGTGTCCATACAATAAATGTCAATGAGAACCAACAGTTTTTGTTTACCAACAATCTTCAAAATATCTTTTTTTGTGTTCTGAAGAAGATAGATGTAGGCTCCAAGTTTGAAATGACAAGAAGATGAGTAAATGATGAATTTTCATATTTGGGTGAACTAATAAAATAGTCCATGAGCTTCTACTACATACTTATGGCGCTTTTCCACTGCATGGTACCGCACAGTACGACTTGGTACAGTTCACTTTAGGGAGCTTTTCCACTGTGTACAGTACCTAGTACCTGTTACTGTTTTTAGTACCACCTCGTTCGAGGTTCCAACTGAGCCAAATCGATACTAAAATGTGACGCGGAAACACTGCAGATCACTGATTGGTCAGCGGAGAATTGTCATTACCAACGTCATTAGAATTACGACACGAAACATCACACCTGGTAGATTTAAAAAAACAGCCAGGCAGACACCACAGTGTTGTTCGCTAAATGATGGTCTAAAGCAAATTTAAAAGAAATGGCTGTAACGTGGTCAATACATGAGGTTTAGACGTTCCAACTTTCATTGGTAGCAGAGGAGCGAATCCAGCGAGAAAGTTTTTTAAGAAATCGCTCGGCTCATTTGTTGCGTCGCGGTTACGATGATGTCACGACAGTAGAGGCGGCGCAACTATGACAATAAATTTATAATCCCACCCACTTTGAAGCAGTACTAAACTACAGTGGAAAAGCAAACTGAGCCGAAGTGAAACGAGCTGTACTGAGCCGGGTCGTACCAAACCTGACCGTACCATGCAGTGGAAAAGCACCATTAGGTGTTAGCTTCATCATGCATTTTAGTGTTTGTCTCGTTTCTGATGCATTCAGGTGTTTTTATATGTTTTAAAATAAACAAAAACACTAGTGATCATCAGTGATTAAAAGCTTTTCTAACATTCTTGTGTTTTAACATGTAGAAGAGATGTTTCAGCTTCCAGTAAATAACCTCACTCGGTTGAGGAAGGCCAGGAAAAAAGTCAAAAGACTGTTGTGTGACATTGGCCTTGATTACTGCAAAGAACATGTTGAGGTAAAGTGCTTCATATTATACTTTTAATTCTGCTTTTTTTCTACAATCTTTTTGAACATCCATAGCCGTTATATATGCATTGTTTTAAATGTGTCTTTTTCTGCAGGACTACAAAGAGTTTAGTCCTAGTGATTCCTACATGAACCAAGTGTATCTTGATCTTTGTCTCTGGGATCCTTCTTGGACAAAGTCACAGGTACATCACCCACAACCACCACAACAGTAGCAAAAGAGTTTGTAAATGGCAACAGACCTTTTAAAATTCTGTTCATTATGTGTTGCAGGACTACAGGACGAAGCAGTTTTGCTGCTCAGATTGCCCATTTGCCTCAAAGTATTTCTCCGCCTACAAAAACCACTTCCGAAATGTTCACAGAGAAGACTTCGAGAGCCGAATCTCTCTTAACTGCTCCTATTGCACATACAGCGGGAACAAGAGGACATTGGAAACCCATGTCAGGCTCTTCCATATGCCTAACAATGTGGTGCGACAGGGTTCTGCTGTCTCTCATGGCGCCCAGGTGGGGGCTAGGGACGTCATGCGGGTAGACAAGCCCTTGCTTGGCGATCGCAAGGAGCTACCAGTGTACTACTGCAAGAAGTGCACCTATAGGGATAGACTGTACAACGTAGTGCGCAGGCACATCTACAGGGAGCACTTCCAGCACGTGACTACGCCTTATTTAGGGAAAAACTCAGAGAAGCAAGAAAATAGCGTTGAAGCACCTGGCAACAGTCATGGGATTCACTGCAAGAGCTGCCACTTTTCACCTCGTTCTTATGAAGCACTGGTGCAGCACGTTATTGAGTTCCACGAGCGCATTGGCCATCAAGTCACCGCTATGATTGGACACACCAACGTCATAGTGCCGAGGCCCCAGGCGAACATAATTCAGAGGGGCGTTACAATCGCTCCCGGCGTGCGACCTCAGACACCTCAAATGAATCGTTTTAATATGCCCAAAATGGTGGGGTTACCTGTGGGCAATCACTTCAAGCAGAACGTCGCAGGCAATTCTGTGGCTGGTCAGGTGCGCATTACACTACCTGATAAAGCTTTTGTGTCAGGTGCGGCATCCCAGTCGCACACAGGGAAACACCTGGGCGGCTTTGGAGCCCACAGTTCGACACATCTTAATGCTCAGTCTGCTTCTTTCTCTCCATCGCTGAAGAGTCTACCTCTCTCTTCATCAGGCCATGTCGCTGCTGCCGCTACTGCCACATTGACCTCATTACAGGCCAAGAAAGCAGCAGCAGCAAGTGCTCTCAACACCTCACAAACACAAAAGTGGAAAATTTGCACCATCTGCAATGAACTCTTCCCCGAGAATGCATACAGCGCTCACTTTGAAAAAGAACATCAGGCCGAAAAGGTCAGAGCCATGGCTAAATACATCATGAAGATCCACAACTTCACTAGCAAGTGTCTGTATTGTAACCGCTACTTACCCAGCGACTCTTTGTTGAACCACATGCTTGTGCATGGGTTATCATGCCCACAGTGTCATTCTACATTTCACGAAGTTGAGAAAATCGTAGCGCACAAGCGGCTGGCGCATCCAGATGAGCCCGTAGATCCACCCACTGGCTCTCCCCTCACGTTTGATCTCACGCTTCAGCAAGGAACTCCAAAGAACGTTCAGCTTATCGTAACCACCTACAACATGAAGGAGGCGCCTGAATCGTCTTCAGCTGCTCAGCCGTCAAACAGCAATGTGACCAAACCCTTTAAGAGGGCGACAGAGACCCAGAGTGATTCTGTAGTCCGAAACATGTCCCAGTCTCCAGCGCCACAGAAGAAAGAAGTTGGTAAAACACTGTGTCCTCTATGCTTCACCATTCTCAAAGGTCCGATCTCGGATGCCCTCTCACATCACTTACGGGACTGCCATCAAGTACTCCAAACGCTGCACCCCGTGGAGAAGAAGCTAACCTACAAGTGCATCCACTGCCTGGGTGTGTACACTAGCAACATGACGGCATCCACAATCACGCTTCACTTGGTACACTGTCGAGGTGTTTGCCAGACACCTAAAGGCCATAGCAGCAAGTCTATCCCGACTGGATTGCACTCACCTGGAGCTGTGTCTCTCAAGCGTGAGCTGGTTTCCCCAGATGCATCTGACCCTAAAAGAAGGAAAGTGGTTGAGCAGTCTAGGTATTACCCAACAGGTTTTGTCGAAAAGCCAGAAGAGCCTGTTGTGTTGGCATTGGACCCTAAAGGTCACGGCGACGAGTCCTACGAGGCACGTAAAGCTTTCCTTACTGCATATTTTAATAAACATCCTTACCCTTCCCAACGCGAGGTCGAGAAACTCGCCGCAAGCCTCTGGTTATGGAAGTCAGACGTTTCAAGCCATTTTGCCAATCATAGACGCTCATGTGACCGGGATTTCATCACACGTAAACCTGCTGTATTACTGGGCTTTAACATGCGGGCATTGAGCCAGCTCAAGCATGACATGGACTTCGATGCCAGTTGGCTTTTCAAAGTCTACAATGAGGAACAAAGCAGTTTGTCAAGGACCTCGAAATTTGGGCTGAAGGCTCCTGTCGGCTTCCGTACTGTAGATGGTTCCCGAGCTATTCCGTTTGAGGAGACTTTAAACACTGGACAAAGTAGTCAAAGAAACTGTGCCTTCAAGTCATGCCCGGGCTCAGCCTCAGAACCCATTGCCATTGATTCTGACAGCGATTCAGATCCAGAAGAAATCCCTAATAACAAAGTGAATCAGCAAGCTATGACGTTAAGGCCTTCAGCTGCCGAGTCCCACACAAAAGAGACACTGATGCAAGATAGATTTCGTTATGAAAGAGGGGGGAGCAGAAATCCTCCCAAAGGTCTAGATAGCTCAGTTTCTGCTCCCAGTCCCGAAGAGGCGACCTGGTCAGGCAGCATGACTTCTGAAGAGAGCCACTTTAGACCGGCAGGACAGTTTGAAGTGAAGGGAAAGAAGGTGGGCTTGCTTGGTAGATGATGGATTGTGGTGATGGTCCCTGCTTCTGTATTTCTCCATGTCCTGATTTGTAGGTCAGAGCCTTTACCTCACATATGGTTGATATTAAACGTTACGATATGAACTTTAAGAAAACCCATGTGTATAACCAGAGAAGTTACACACTTAACTGAAAAAAACTGTTTACTCTCACAATTCTGCTGTCATAGAGCAGAAAAACTAATATACTGTATGATTTTTTTCTTTCAACCGATCCATAGTACTTGGTGATTTTTTTTTTTCTTTTTTGTATACTGTTCTCTGTATTTAATCATACACATGTTAAAATTGTAACAAAATTGATAGGTCTATTGTTTTCCTGATCAAATAAAAAGGACCGTGTAATTTACTATCAAGTGATCTTTGATTTTTCTTTGTATTGTATTGTATTTACAAAGCCAGATATCTGATTTAAGTGTTTCAATTGAAGTTTGAGTGGTGTTTGAGGTTATTAGTAATTAATAATTTACATTAAATGAGCAGTCTGCTATTTCCATACCTTTTGAAATGGGTGTTGAAATATTAATGTCAGTTTCAAAGCATATTCAACGTACTTTACTAGACAAGATAAGGGCAATGCTCTTTATTAGATTTTAGTTACATCTTAGCCAATATGGAATTGCAGTAATAAACAAAAAAATCAGTCCATGATTGGTCAGTGTTAAATGAATATCTTAAATGTTTCCAGAGGTATGATATTTTTTTGTATGCCTTTCTAGACAGAGTTTGACCACTCCAAAGACCTCTGATTTGCATTGTATTGGCACTTCGCTGCCCTTAGAGGTCACTGTTTGTAAAATCATTTTCATTTATTAATACAGATTACAATAATTTTTGTGACATGCTTGTGATGGTTGTGTTCATGCCAGGCCAGCTAAAGCCCTAAAACGTTGATGGCTGTGGTAACGTAATGTGAAACAAGTTCAGCCCATTCACTTAGGAACTGACAGATTTGCTTTGTATGCCATTGTATCCATAACACATGGGATCCCTCAAGTAAAACATTTAAGCGCCCACATGTTGCAGTTTGTTCTAAATGTTAAATTTAAATGAATTTCTTTTAGGTTTTAAAAACTTCTGTAAACTATTAAAGATGTGATATAGTTGTTTAACATACACTGTTCGTATTGGCAAGTATTTGACAAGGAAAATATACTGAGGCAAAAGAAACGGATGTTGTTTCAAATTTACCCTGTTGGTCCTGTGGCTGCTTATCTCTTGCAGTCATTTGTCACCATTTCCCCAATATACTGTATAGCTGGCCGTCCCAGCAGATAAACACATCAAGGACACAATAGAAAAAATAGATCCCACTTGCCACTCAGAGTCTGTTAGTTCAAAGTTTTATAAGGCTTTGCTTGTATGAAACAACTGCAAACTGTCTATCCAACCACAAGATAAGCAAGATTTTACATTGCACTGGAAAATGCACCTGTTGCTATATTCATCTAATAGGTTATACAGTTTGTTTATGCATTTATTTAATAGGCAGACACTGTTTTTGTGCTGAGCATGCCGCATTGTTCTCTATATAATGATGTACACTCATTTTTTGGACATAATAAGTAGTTTAGATTCAATGTGCTAGTTGCAAGTTAGGATGAGGTTGTGTCCCCAGATATTCATGATGTCTTGTGACTGAGAAGGCATCTGTTCTTCACTCTTGCACGTGAAAGATCAATCATGCAATGCTATTTGGCCAGAATACACACAATTATGCAAATAGCAATGTATTTCTGGAAGACCTATACTATTTATTTCACGGCCTTCTTGGGGAACAAAAATTGCAGCTGTTGAAACATTTTTATTTATGAGACACAATAAATGTGATTTCACACAATGTAGTTGGGGAAAGATTTTGCGTTGAGAATGTTGTCAGTATGATGACATATCACTTACACAACAGTCTAAACTGAATCATACATATCACTTACACAACAGTCTAAACTGAATCCTTACACCTTCAGCTTGCAAAAATGAAAACACCTAAAGCAATTGAAGGTGCTGCATTCAAGACAAGGTATAATAATATCACAAAATCGCTTTTATTCAGTTATTCAGAACCTAGTTATTATGTTATCTGTGGGAGACATTTAGTGCAGGTGCAGCTATTTTGCCAGCATCCGAGCACGAGGCGTGGCTGTGTTATGTACACAGATATAACAGTTTTTCCGTGGGAGTTAAATTTAGGACCTGGCACAAATGGAACTTTGGTTAAGTGTTTTGTCGCCCTCCGCTCGCTTTATGGAAAGTGTTTAATTTGCATGTTCATGCTTCAAACGCAGATCAATTGTCAAAGCCTCTGCAGAGAGGATGAATGGACAATGACACTATTATTGTATAACCAACATGACCTTAAGTTAAAATAGGGGGCTCTAAACCACAAGGGCTGAAACGGTTCTTAACATTTAAATACCAGTACCACGCTAAAAAAAGGAGTTAAAGAAGTTAAAGACCTTTATGTATGAACTGTTGTTTGTGTTGTTTTAACAGTGATTTCAGGGTTGTGAAATAGGTTGCGGGAATTCTCACGGGAATTCGTAACTATTGTATTTTACGAGGTGGCTAATTTGTATGAATTCGTATATTCATACACTAAAAAAAAAGGCTGTCAGCTAAAATATTTTTCTCTCTCTCTCTCTCTCTCTCTCTCTCTCTCTCTCTCTCTCTCTCTCTCTCTCTCTCTCTCTCTCTCTCTCTCTCTCTCTCTCTCTCTCTCTCTCTCTCTCTCTCTCTCTCTCTCTCTCTCTATATATATATATATAAGTATATATAATAAATTTTTTCTTGTAAATAACCTTTTCTGTAATTTTACAGTTTTAGCCCGTAAAAAATTAACTGTAAAAAAATCGTAGCTACATTTTCTGGCAGCTAGGGTGCCTGTAAAATGAGGTGTTTTGTTTTCCTCGTTTATCTTGTAAACTTGCCATCTTTTTCTGTCATTTGTATGTATCTCTAAAACATGTATCTTAGTTTTTTTCTACATTTTACATGGAAAATCTGTAAAATTTAAATATTAATATTTTTTTTACAGTGTATGATTTCCTTTTCACGCCAGCGATATTAGGTTTAGGGGTGGCTTCAGTATTGCTTTTTTTTATAATCGCATCGCATCATACAAATTCATATGAAATAGCCACCTTGTAAAATAGTTACAAATTCCCGCAGCTGCAACAACATCAATAAACGTTAACTTCTGGTAGACATCCGCAAAGAAAAGTTTTTTAGTTTTTTTTTAGTTTATTTAATACAAATAGTAAAAGATTATTTCAATATTAATATGAATTAAATATGAAATACATTGTTAAAATAGCCATTAGCCAGGCCGATAACCAAACACAGACCGTAAGTTAACAATGGGCCAGGTGCGTGTGTGCGTCCGATTTATGTAAACATTGGTGTTATCATTCACATTTATTTAATATCTCAGAGAAAATATTAATATATCAAATACAATAAGCCTTACAATCATAAATATTCACATTTTCCTTTGGTTGGCAAGCAGTTTCAATGTTTTCACCCATTCAAACTCCAGTTTTAACACATTCTCTCTTCATTTAAAAATGTAAAAGTAATCACAAAAATACACAAGTTTACGCAAGCAGTGTACGTTCTGTATGTACAACGTAATGTACATGACTCTTTACAGGCCAGTTGAAGTTTCCCTCACACTAATGTGGGCACCATGCCAGTGTTTGGGTGGTGGGTGTAAGACAGACTCGGGGAGGAGTGGAGGGTGGAGGGGGGCAGTAGGTGAGGGGTGTGGCTGTAGGACAGAAGGGGTCCTGGGTTCAGAGCGTAGGGTCCTCCATGCTCATCAGGAGGGGCAATGTGTGACATATCGTGGTAAACCTCCAGAGCGCCACCTTTCTTTCCCTTCTTGTTTCTGTTAGACACCTTGCGATTGCGTGTCTGTATGCCATCCTTCTTCATAGTTAAAGGCCTGTTGATCTATGAAAGGTGATAGAATCAAGACGTTTTTGAAAACCCTTATTGTGCACTTTGAGGAATGCAATGGGAACATGTGTGTACTCACATTGTGTAGTTTAAAATAGAGGCCACAGGCGTTACACACAGGTTCACCGTTGGCATTGCGTCTCCATAGTGTTGTAGTGCTTGTGTGGCAGTTGGCACACTGTGTTCCAGCACGCTTGCTTACAATCTGTTGTAAAAGTGTGAAGTTTATTGTGATGTCAGTTAAACCTGTATTGAACACATGATGAAAGCTAGCTGCTATTGGACAGAATCTAGTCAAATTGCTCCCAGGTTGGAATTTCATTGCAAGATAACTTTACAAAATTATATTTTTGTTATTTTTTTGCCTGTTATTTTGTACTTGCTGTCCTCTCGAAAGTTGAAATTCTGTTTTTCAGGAAATCACAGTACTTTGAAAAAGATGAAATACTGTGTTGTCAAAGTTGTTAAACGCTTTTTAATACTTTTTATTGGTTAGATATTTGTAAACCCCGCAACAAACATAAAGGGTGACTAATAATAATGATTTATTATGGCAACAACAAAAAAAATCACATACAAGGGTTCAGAAGGACTGCAGCGATGCTTTATAATGTAGTGAAGTAAATAAAAATGCTCTGATAAAGTACAACACATACTTGAAAAATTTAGTTATTAGAGTAAAAAAACATCTAGTTCTATCTACATCTAGACAATACAAAAGATACAAATAAAAATCAACATATCCTAACATACCATTATTTTGTCAATAGTATGTACATTTATTCTGTTGTTACTCAATATATTTACACTGTATAAAACTTTTTTGCATTGGATTTTTCTTAGTTGTACTGACTGCCAAAAGTTGAGATAACTTACATAATTATGTCAAATCAACTAGATTGGACAAAACAATTGGGTTTACTTACAAAATTAAGTTAATTTTTTTTTTAAAGTGTAAACAATTCCTTTTAAAAAGGTTTACTGAGATATTTACAAAATCGCTATTCTAGTATAACACAGTTACGTTTTGTAATGATTTTACATACCAGCCTCTTTTTCGGCCTGATGAGAGGTCTGTTCTGGCCATTCATCTTATGGTACAGTCCGCAAGCATTGCAGAGGTAGTGGCCTGTTCCATCTCGACGCCAAAGAGGGGTGGCAGTGGCTCCACAGTTGACACATTCACGTGCCTCTGTCAAAATATTAACATAATTAACATGCGGTAATGCAAATAATTATGTCTATATGCTTATATTACTGGTTACAACTGTCCCAAAATGTTTACCTGGCGGTGAAAGTCTCATCTTGTTGCGAAGTTTGGGTGAGTATGATGGGTTCATCCAGGGTCCCGCAGTAGAATAGAGTGCAGCTGAACTGTAGTCTTGCGATGTGGCCATGTATGATCCATAAGGACCAAGCATGTGCGGAGAAGCACCGTACACTCCCCCGGCGGCTGAGGTCAGGTTGAGAAAGCTGCTCCCGCCGCCACCCATTGGACTCAACCTCTCGGCTTTCAGGACTTCTTGTAGTCTGGGACTGTCCTTCCCATCACAGCTCAGGGAGTTGAAGCCCTCTTTGGGAGAAGTGAAAGAAGAGGTGGTGCTGCTAGGGTAGACGGGTGGGGAGGTGTGAGAGTGTAGAGGGGTTTTTGAGAAGGGGCTGCTTGTCCAGACAGTCGATGTGGGGTTGTAGGAATTGAGAGAGTGACCTGCAGTATTGTCCAGCCATGGGATGTTTCCCAGAACTGATGGAGAAGAGTAGATCTGGCGAACTATTACAATAAAAAAAGAATATTGTGATGTTTATTTACATTATTTACAATTCTTTATTTAAACATGCTGAAATAGTAACATCAACTCCATGAGTTTGGGATGGGTCCAACCAGTTATGCAAGTATTTCACCTGTAACATGAAGTGAGGATCTCACCTGGGCTATGTCTGTAGGACGACGAGGCTCGGCTCTGGCTGCTAGTGGAATAATATGATGGAATTAAGTCAGTCTCAGAGTAGAAAGGCTCATCGTCTTCACCGGGTGGCAGCAGTCCAGGTTCTGTGGTATAACTTGCTAATGGGTCGGGACTGACCAAGTTGGGGGAAACCCATCGAGACTGCTCAGACGAATTTTCCATCTCCTGAGGGAAACGATCATGTGTTTTTGTGTGTAGTTTGTTGGAAATGAATTGAGCTTTCTTATGAATGTAAAACCAAAAATAACATCATTTGTAGTACATTTTAAACCATTTCAAAACACACATTTCAAAATTTTTTATTATGATATTTAGATAGTATGGCTTGTCAGACTTCCCTTTGAAAGGTCCTCATTTGACTGTGGCAGAAAGTCAGTGCTAAAAATATATCTGTCTGAATTTGTCATAGGCATTAACAACAGTTACCATTAGCTCACAACAACGGTCAGTCCCTTAAGGGAATTGACTATTAAAAGAGTAACAGAAAGATTTAATTTGAGTTTAAAAAATAAACATCACTGTCACTGTAGTGCAAAATCTAAACAGAATAGAATAGAATCAGTTCCACTATTAGACTAATATTACATGGCCAAATTAGACTCTTGCTATCAATATTTTTCTCTAAACAAAGTATTTTGTGCTTTAATTCACTGTAGAAATGGATGGGTCAAATATGAACATTTTCTTGTTTAATTTAAATCAACGGCTGGGTTTGTCCATATTTTACCCAACCAATGGTTGAAACGTTTTAAGTCGAGTCTTTTTTGCTTCAGCTATGAAGCATTCGGCCTACCACAAGGATTATTATTATTATTATTTTATTATAATTTGTATATTATTATAGAGAGAGAAAGAGTGAGAGAGCGGGATATGTACAATACATAATGTACATTTCAAAAACGATGCAGACAAATCTATTGATCCTTTAAACATATTTTATGTTTATTTTATTATTTTATTATTAATGTAGTGTTTTATCCATTTTAATTCTAGACTTTGACTAAAAAACTTCAATTCAAAGTAAGTACATTATTTATCAAATAATAAAGTGGAAAATGTCATTTAAATTAATTTGTCATTTTCACCCCCCCAATGAACTAATGAACATACATCCATGTACATCTAGACTGAAGAGCTTACCTGCAGATGATGTATTCTGTTGTTTTGCAGATGAGTAGATGTGTTACAGTGTCCACACCACAGCAGAGGTCATGGAGAATGAGACTGTGTACTGGTGCTCTCTTCACTTGCTTATCTCTTTCACTCTTTAGAAACCACTAACTTCATTTAAAATTCTGGGGCACCAATGGGTGGGGTTGGGGGAACTTTTTGGACACTCCTACCTTACGGTCATGCTTAGCGTTTTGAATATTATATGGCCGATCGCTGCCTGACACAGAAATAGAGTATAGATTTATTCAGAAGTGTGCATAAAACAATTACGTTGTGCTTTTGCCCTAATATTATTTTTAATAAACATTTTTGGTTTGCATATTCTGAAATTATTGCTCACAATCAACCTGAGCTGTTTTGGGGTTTGTCTTATGCCAACAAAACAATTAAATTTCAAACTCATTACTGCATACTTTTAGACTTTTGTCAGCACAAATATCCACATAATAGAACAAAGATCATAAAATAAATTATTATGTTGTAAATATTATTACAAAAATATACCAGTTATAAGGGACACATCAGACAGCTCAAATTATGTTCATCTATTCAATTAATCTTTATTGATATAAATTCAGTAGGCCTGTTGGGTATTGTTCCCATGATCTTGGTATTAGTAACATTATGTGTAGAGCTACAGGAATGCTATGAATCGGAAAAAAATGAACAATATCTACAATATAAGCTACAATTAAACTACAGAATTTAAATGTATTCTTAAGAAAAAATGCATAAGCATGCTAAACGTATACACGATATAAACGGAATTGAAACGGAGCAAAGAATTAACAAAGAGCAATCCAAATGGAAACAGTTGCAGTGAAAGAAGCAAATGAAAATGCAAAAGCACTTTTCCTTGGTGCAGAACAGCAAAGCTGCGTAGAACAGTAATGCAAATAAACTCAAATGCTGCAATCATGGTCAGAGATATGGACGCAGTATGGGCTGGCTGAGCACAAGACTCGGACTGTCACTGTTATTTGACAGTCAAAACACCTCCAACTTCCCTCCTCCATTGTTCATTTACAATTTTCGGGGAAACTGGGATGAGATCCAGAAAAGCAAATTCTTCAACGAGGCCCAGGTTATTGATTTACATAAGACCCCGTTTTAGATCATAAACATGTAGGCAAATGCAGTGTTACATTGTAGTTATTGTGTGTTAAAAACAAACCAATAAAAACAAAACATGGCTTCATTTCTCTCCTAAAACACATATGGACTTTGGTTGTAGTATTTGTGGTGACATGATACAAGCTGTTCCCTAAATAAAATTCACGAAAACAAAACTGCCGAAAAGACAAAACTAACTCTCTAAGGACCAAATAGAGAGAGAGAGAGACAGAGAGAGAGAGAGAGAGAGAGAGAGAGAGAGAGGGAGGGAGAGGCAGGAGCAGTGTTGAGGGATGTGGCTGGTGGCCGTGTGTGCGCTGGCTGTTGAACTGTGATAAGAAGTTATCAAGATTGGAGTGGGAGGCTGGGGAATCGTAAGCCATGACACTTTATAAACAAACTCATATTAGTTAGACACCATATATTCACAATGAGACCACTTAAACACACGTTTGGTTTTTTTGTACATTGTGAGGACTTTGCATAGCCGTAATGACATTATACTGTACAAACTGTAGATTCTATTTCCTTCTCCCTAGCCATACCCCTAAACCTAACCATCACAGAAATATTTCTACACTTTCACATTTTGAAATAAACATCATTTATTATGTTTAATGATCAATTTAAATGTAAAATCACTCTGGGGAAATCTAAAAACACCTAAACACACACACTGCTTGGATATCTAAATACTATAGAAATACATTTTTTATACATTGTTTTATATTGAATTATTATTTCAAAGCAACAATATAAACAAACGTTACTGCACATGATCGCTTTTGTGTCCCAAACTGAACTTCCTGTACACATCTGCGATGAATAGAGTCCCTGCAGATTATTTCTGATAACAAGAAAAAGAAATAACAAGTAAATGACATTAGCTGGCAAAAAATGTCTAGTTTTTATAAAATGATTATACAATAAAATATCAATATAAATAATAGAAATATAAATTTTTTAAAAGTATAAATAGTTGTATTATAAACAAACACAGACCGGAAGTTAACTTCGGGCCAGGCGTGTGCGTCCAATGAAATGGTTTATAAACTAAAAATATTTTTATTAATTTTGGAATGTAATAACTGCACTGAGCTATTTTGAAAATATACATTCTATTATATTTTGAGATATAATTATGCCTTCAGAAAAGCAGCTTAAATATGTATAAGGAAAATAAATGCCATTCAGCCGAGCTTAAAGGGTTAAAACAGAAACCAGGTGTATACACTATTCCTGTGTTACACCCATGAGTCAAGACCCAACGTGAACTGTTTAACTGCATGGGCAGTATGATGTGGGGGAAAGAACTGAATGGCCAAGAGGTTGGGGGCAGTTGTGGGTTTTTGGGGGGCAGTGCTCCAGTTCCAAGGAAATAAACTTCCATGAAGCAGGTCCTTATCTCTCCCCCACACAGCCAGCTGAGCGGTTCACTCTCATTAGAGTACCGCCTCTCTCTCTCTCTCTCTCTCTTTCTGTCTCTCTCCTCATGCTGCTTTCAGCTGCTTATTCACTATTTCCAGACATAATTCATTTCATACCCCAGGCAGAAATAGAAAAGGATGCACAGTGTTGTGCCTAACTTTAGCTTTATTCCTTAAACAATAACATATCTCATTCTTGAGACTCAAAATCATTTCTTGTCAAATGTCTTATCCCAAAGATAAGAAGCTGGAGTGAAAGCTCACAGAATGATTATTGTCTGTGGTTCACAGACTGTACGAGCATATCTGGCCTTAATAATTCCATTCAGTGAATTTAGTCTGTCCCTCTTTTGCTTAAAAGTGTCTGTCACACTTTTAAGCAATGAAACACACCCGAATACCAACTGTGTCTGTCCTATACAGTGCACTATGTTGGGTGACAGCAATTTTGTAAGCAACTTTATTCCCCATCTTTGTTCTTTATTTACCCACAATGCTGATTTTGAGCATACAATGTTGTCTTGCTACAAAGGATACTAATAGAAAACCTCACAAATTTAAATTTGTGATTGTTTTTGTTCAGTTATTTTACTTTGTAAAAATAAACAGATAATATGTAACAAATTCTAAATGTTTTATAAGATAAGAGTTTATTAAGAGTAAATAAACATGGGGCAGTTGTTTTTGTTCTCTTTACCAGAAACGTTGAGAAAATGACCTAGTTGTTTTATAACACATTCCACAAGGCCCCACAGATGGTAATAATATATAATGTATGTTTCTGACAACAATGCACACAACAGTTCTTGATGCATAGTTTTATACGTCAGTGTCCGAAAGAGCTCGCTCATTTTTATTCACTTCTTCAGTGGATTCAATCATTATTTTCTATATAGGGGATAGTGTAGAAGTAAATGAGTGAGAATTAGTCAAATTAAGCAGATCGTGTTCATTTAGGGCTGGAACTAAACCTCATACAAAACAAATGTCAAAAGAAGCTGTGCAAAAATCCATTTTAAAGAGGATGTGTACCTGACCTCAAAGCCACAGCTCCCAAAAGTAATAATGTGACTAAAAGGTACAAGCTAAGTTTGTCTGTGTGTTTTTTTGTAGGTAAACGAGTTAAAACAACGTTTCAGTTGAGGACAACTTGTTGCCATATTCACTGTTACAACGAACAGTTTTGGCCTCCACACCCTTAACTGACACAAAACAAGACACCTCCCATGTGAGGACCTCTCAATTTTGTGGGGTCTGCCAATTTTTCCTTGGTTTTTTTTATACTATGAAAGCAAAAGGAATGACTGTTGTTGTCCTCAGTACTATGGTATAGTATAGTATACAATTGTAATATGTACCTTAGTGAAAATGAATGACATTTATAGAGTACATATTAAACAACACTTGGCACATGTCAGTGACAGAAAGTTACTTGAATATATATTTATTTGTACTCTACTGTATCTCTGCTGAAACACAGTGGGAATTTGGGAACATGCAGCTATGTGATGATTTTTATGTAATTAAAATATTGTCCATCAAATACACAAATAACAGACATAGCCGCACCTGTTTCGTTTAGCAAGGCGTCTGTTTACCTTTCACTTCTTGTGGTTAACCATTACCTATTTTGCCATGTTTTCATATGGATCAGTGATATGAACAGGACATTAAGGCTGGGATGTCTGAAATGCAGTGAGAAGATATTAAGATGAGCACACACCTTCAAGTTCGGTATATGTTTTATCATGACGGATTGGAGCACGCCACATTTGAAAGTGATTCTCATTGGAAATTCTGGGTGAGTCTTGGTTAATCTTAAGCCGGGTGCACACTGTATCAATCTGGCCAGTTTTCTTCAGATAAAATTGTAAGATGCAGTGTGTCATAAACCTCCAGATGAGTCTTTTGCTTGTGTGGGTTTTCAAAGTCTACTGTCCGATTGAGATCCCGCTGTGGATTTCAGCTGGAATTCTCTTTGTACAGTTTGACAGGTATCATAAATGATTATTTAAAATCGTACATTGTGCACCCGGCTTTCGACTGTATTTGATTCTATTTAAACGTTTACTGAGCATGAATATACATGTGTGTTCACAAGAAGGCCTATACATGCATTTTACATATAAAGTAAATTAGTCACAAGTTTTGAAACTATACATATTTTAAATAGTAAGTGCTTAGATTACACAGTTGCATGTAGACATTTGCCCAACCTTACACCTGGAAGGCTTTTGACGTATATGAGTTCCCATTTATGCAGCACACTTTGACCAGTATCAAGTCAGCACTTTATTTTGGTTAAATGTGTCTGTTTTGTTTTGTAATGGAATTCATATGTAGGCCCAATTTATTTTGGTCAACAAAACTATTTTCAAGACAAAGCATTAAGATAAACTGTTATCTTTATAAACTGTTATACTGTTTTTTCATCAAAAAGTATCTTCATTTCCTTGTGTGTTAACAGAGTTGGAAAATCTTCGTTCTTGACCCGGTTTGTTGATCATCGTTTTACAAATTTGTACCGTGCCACAATCGGGGTGGATTTTCTTACTAAAGAACTCACTATTGATAAAAGATCAGTGATACTTCAGGTGAGACACGTGTACATTCATATCCCTGCTGTCCTTCTGAAACCGATTTTTATTTTGTCTGTAAAGCATTATTATTAGTCACCCTTTGTGTTTGTCACCGACTTTTGCAAATATCTAACCAATAAAAGTATTAAAAAGTGCTTGTCAACTTTGATAACACAGTTTAATCATTTAAAAAGTACAGTGCTGTTTTTTCATTTATTGAAAAACAGACAATTTTGACAAACAAGGTTTTAGAAGGACAGCAACGTTTTGTTGGAGTTTCAAACTTTGTCATGCAACAGTCTGCTTGTTCGTGCATCAGATCTGGGACACAGCAGGGACGGAGAGGTTTCATTCACTGGGCACGTCACTGTATCGTGGGGCTCACTGCTGCCTCCTGGTGTTTGATGTCACCTCGCTGGCTTCCTTTACTGCTCTTGAGGGTTGGAAGAAAGAGTTCCTGGTTCAAGCTGATCCATCCGACCCCACGGCATTCCCATTTATAGTAATCGGCAATAAAATCGACTTAGAGAATCGTGAGGTTAGCCAAAAACGAATTTAAATGCAAGCCGAGTAGTAAGACTCAATGCATCTCTTTGTTTAGCATTGATAGCTGGATTTGATTGACAGGTATCCCCCAAAAAAGCCAAGCAGTGGTGCAGCGCTATTGGAGCTGAATATTGTGAATGTAGTGCCAAAGAAGACATAGATGTGGACGAAACCTTTCACAGCGCAGCTCGAGCCGCCCTGCTGTATGTGAGTTGAGAAGGCCTTTAAAAATCCA
The DNA here is from genome assembly GCA_026939265.1 of Oreonectes daqikongensis. Classification (NCBI taxonomy): domain Eukaryota; kingdom Metazoa; phylum Chordata; class Actinopteri; order Cypriniformes; family Nemacheilidae; genus Oreonectes; species Oreonectes daqikongensis. The sequence continues at coordinate 3,628,920 of JAOTQM010000030.1, read as the reverse complement.
GAGTTGTTTTTTATCAAAGATTTGACTCGTGGCTTGAGCGGATAAATGCAGACGAAATATTTCATTTGTAGGCCGAAACCAAGAAACGTTAGAAAGTTAGCATTTCCGGTTCTTATGTCAAGAAGTCAGTGGGTTTTTTGAATGGTTAAATGTTTTTTGGACATTATTTCAATAGGATTTCATGGTGTCCTGCTGGTTCCTATTTGCCAGATAACATTGCACAAATAGAATCCATTACATTCAAGTAGACACCATTATAGTTTCCATCAAAACCAGTACAATTCCCATTATAACCATTAAATTGTCTTTTGGACAGTGTCAATATTGTATTTTAGACACTGTCAGAAGAAAAGTACAAAACTGTTCTTTACCTCTACAGGTACAAAAACGAAATATTGTACTATATATAATTGTATCCCCAAGGACATATGATGTGCCTGAAGGTACAGTGAAATGTTTTGTTCCCCTAATATGTTACTGTAGCTTCAAAGGTAATAGATCTTTAGGTTAACATTTAGGCCTTTGGCAGACACTTTTATCCAAAGTGACTTACAAGAATTAGGCAACAATAAAGTGATGTACCACAGGGAGGCAATAATATATAGTTACCAGCAGGTTTCACAATCCTGGAACAACACTTAAGAAGAGAAAAGTGTTTTATTTTTTAGGGTACAGTTATGTAACCAAGAAGATAGATGTTTTGTACCTGTATAGGTACAAAAGGGAACCCTTAAGTGTACCACCCCAGTGACAGTAAATAGTAAAGTACTTTTTTCTGACAGTGTATAATACAAATGATCACAATTATGTTGAAAGAGATTCATCCACTATTAGCTTTTTATCAAGGGAACAAAACGTCCAGGTTTGCCTACAAATATACACAATGATAATGATATCGACACTGAAAAATGTTAATGCAACTCGTGCACTATTTTTGAAGTTGTTGACAAGGCACATGATAGCCTTAAAGAACAGGCACTAAAGCTACGAGTTTCACTGAAAAAGAGCAGTATTACATTATTGTGCTGCATTTCCTACACAGCTCAGAAGTCATTCTGCTGAAAACGGGGGAGACATCCAGATTACACAGAAGCAACCCGATAAGACGTCTCATAAAAAATGCCAGTGTTGAAGCACGGTTGGCAACATCTGAAACTCCTGCGCTACCATGACATTGTTCACACAGTTGTGTCTATGCAAGTGTAAAATCTTTTACATGAAAATAAAACCTCATACACTACTACATGTGCATATTAGGATGGGTTATCATTCCTTTATTTCAAATTATATCCATATTAATGCAAACGAGCAGACGACCTTATCAGCTCTCATGTTGAATGAAATATAGCTACTAAACCAAAAAGAAATTAAACAGGGACACGGTGTATATATATTTCTGTATCTTTTATAAGTCAAGACAAAAAGGCAATCAGGAGATGACAACATGTAAAAACGTTTTGTTACAGGTAAATATATAAAAAGGCCAAGATGTCATCTTTTACCTCTTGCGGTATGAATGAACTATATTACAATCGAATCCATACTTGGCTTTACCAAAAATGAACACCTCCATCCTCACCCACATGGAGACCATACAGGTAATCAGGTATACAACAAACAATTAGCTTGCATACCCTTAAAACAAATCAAAGGGAAAAAAGGCAGAAATTTATTTCATCTTCACATGGACAACTTCCTTCACAATCTAGGGCAGAGAAAATTCTACATAGTTATGTGTGAAAAAGTTGGGAAGGAAAGTCAGAGCAAAGGTTCATTAAACATGGCAATTTGGTGAACAAAAAGTTAAACGATGCTTACGATTTTTACATCTCTAGGTTTGGCATACACAAAGTGAAAACCGGCGTGGAAATATGCAGTAAACAAAGTAAAAAGCCCTTCAGATGGTCAAATTGTTAACGTTCTTTCAGCATATTAACACCTGGCTTTAGCACGAATACGATGTTTCTCATTTACAAGTCAAACTGAGTACATGACAAAAGCATTGCCTCTCCAAAAGCCATACTTCCCTCAAATCCTCAAACCAACGGGGGATGAACATTAAAAAAAAAAAAAAGTAGTGAGTTTAAAAAAAGCACACAGACATACACACACAGGAGAAAAACTTTAAAAATACAAAAATAAACTACACAAAAGATCTTCTCCGTCAGCGCTCGCTAATTTTTTGGGAAGTTTTACGTTTTTTTATTTTTTTTCCTGTTTGTATGGCAAATCTCAATTCTAGCAAAGTCTCTGTCCAGCCAGTGATGAACTTCCTTGGCCATGTCCTTATCTGCAGTTGTGCTCTTTCTGCTCAATGCAAAAAGTGCAGTGATGACATCACCAGCAGACTGGAGTCCAAAAGGAATCTTTGTGCAGCTCTTATTTCACTGAACCATATGCTTCCATAGAGGGAAATCCTCTTGTTTGAGAACAAGTGCTTGGTTTGTTTTCCCCATTTCCTTCCCCTACACGAGTATGACATCATGACTTGACGTAATCTGAAAGTTCACGGTTAATGTCCGTCACAGAAACAAGAGCAACTTCATCTGAGCCCAGCTGACAGCAGAACAAACACTTTACAAAACAACAAATAGAAAGAAATGGGGGGCAGAAAGGAAGACTACAATGGAAAAAGCAAATGTTTTTTCCACACTCCATATAATTCTGCAGTGGAAAAATATTCAAAAAATGTAAATGTGCTTTTCTCCAATAGTTTAAAATAGAGAAAAAAATGAAAGTGTTCCCTAAAAACTGTTTTGCCTAGTTTATTTCAGACTGTGCTGTTAATGGATGTTTACACTTGAATCCGGTGATGATGGTGCGCTGGGAAGGAGGAGTATTTCTTGTTTTGGAGGATGAGTATTACTGGTCCATTCTTGCTTTTTTCAGACCAATCCCTTTTCTGAAATAAAATGCACATTATAGATAATTTTAATACTTGGACCATATACAGCTAATGCTTCAACTGGGACACTTTTTGTAACTACTAGATCACATTTGTGACCCTGGACCACAAAACCAGTCTTAAGTAGCATGCGAACATTTTTAATAGTAACCAAAAATCATTGGGATATTAAGTAAGGATCATGTTCCATGAAGATATTTTGTTAATTTCCTACTTTAAATATATCAAAACTTTATTTTTATGAGTAATATGCTAGGCTAAGGACTTCATTTAGACAACTTTAAAGGCGATTTTCTCAATATTTAGATTTTTTTTTGCACCCTCAGATTCCAGATTTTCAAATAGTTGTATCTCTGCCAAATATCGTCCTATCCTAACCATATATAAAAGAAAAGCTCATTTATTCAGCTTCCAGATCACGTAAAAAAATCTCAATTTCAAAACATTTTAAAACTGGTTTTGTTGTCCAGGGTCACATTTATGAAGAAATGGCTAGATAACATGATCACTCACGCATCTGGTGAAGAAACTGCTCTTTTCGGGGCAGGCTTTGCAGAGACACCATCTTTGCTAGACTCTACAAAGCAAAAACAAACCGATCATTGCCTAAATTAATAAGATTTTATCAACCACAGAAACGATTTGAAACGGCACAATACCTTGCAGCCATCGCACTTGGGTAGCCGGGCCGTAACCTTTCTCGTTACGTGCCGCGATACGGAAGATGATGGCAGGTTTGGTGGTGTAGTCTATGTGGGCGTTGGACAGGCTGGAGGACTGGACCAGGCAGGAGGGGTTAGGCCCACAGTAAACACGCATAAAAGCCAGCTGGGCTGGGGTAGAAGGTTTGGCCTCTGAGGTCTGGCTACTCTGGATGGCCAAATACACAGAGTACTCGGTGATCTTTCCTGACGTCACAGATGGAGGCTCCCATGTAAGGTGTGCACCGTCTGGACTCTTTAGAAAGAATACACGTGTTGATTAAAACTTGACAGCTAACCTGGTATTTTATAAAGCACACCACCAAAAAATGAAAATTCTGTCATCATTTACCCACATTGTTCCAAACCTTTATACATTTCTTTGTTCTGCTGAACACAAAGAAAGATATTTGGAAGAATGTCAGTAACCAAACAGATCTTATCTCCATTTACTGCCATAGTAGGAAAAATAAATACTATGGAAGTCAATGGGGGATGAGATCTGTTTGGTTACTGACATTCTTCAAAATATCTTCTTTTGTGTGTAACAGAACAAAGACATGTATACAGGTTTGGAACAATCTAAGGGTGAGTAAATGATGACAGAATTTTCATTTTTGGGTGGAGTGTCCCTTTAAGACACCACGTGCAATTTGATCTTTATGCACCTTGCTTATCTTTATGGCACATGGTGCCCCTGGAAATCCTGGTAGGCAGGTCTTGAACGCAGATATTTCAGAAAAGGCTCCACGACCACACGTGTTTACACCCGCCACACGGAACTTGTAGGCCGTCCCGGGCTGAAGCTCCACCTTCTTCATCTGGCTGTAGTCAGGAATTGTGCCAGAATCATCCTAGAACACAAGTACTTTGTTTAATCAAACAAGAAACAACACAGCATCTTATATTTCACAAGCTAGAATTTTTTGTGCCTTACCTCAACATAAGCGGAGTCGTCTGTGGGCATGTAGAAATGAGTTACAATCATGTTTGTCACTTTGACGATGCCAACGTCATGCCACTGGTTTTCTTTCTTTACTGGTGGTTTGACGGTAACAGTTGGAGGATTTTGTTTCTGTGGACATAATAGTAAACCAGTTTAAAAAACTCTTTTCCATTCCATTGTGTTTTACAGATGATTATTATCCAATAATCATTACCACAGCTGCAATTCCATTTGCCACTTCAGTGAGAGCTGCAGCTGCTTGTATCTTGGCTGGACTGGCTACAACTGCAGGTGCTAAAGTACTGGATGGAGCTAATGCTACAAAAAAAAAAAGATTTTTTTAAACCAAAAATATAATTATATTTTTATTATTAACATTAAAAACTTCTTCACGCATACTTTCTGTGGTGGTGCGTGGCATGAGTCCTGCCGCTGCACTTGCTGCTGCTATCTCTCCGTGTCCATTGCTCTCTGAAGAGGGATCATTTAGGCTGTCGGCTGGAGCCAAGCCCTCTGTTGGCAGAGCAGCCTGGGCGGCGGCCTGCTGCTGGGCTGCCTGAAGCTGTTGCTGCTGCTGAACCAAGGCCGCCAGTTCCTGCTGAGTCAGAATGATGGGTATGGTGTGGGTCTGCTGGTCGTCTCCCGCATCACCGGAGCCTGAGAGAGGGTAAGAAAACCAATCACTCACTGCGAGCTAAGTTTTCCCAAGTAGAATCATACAATATAAAGTAGCACTTACTCATAACAGCCTGCTGTGCTGCTTGTAAGACGGCCTGAATGGCGAGGGCTTGGGCCTCCTCTGTAGCTGCAGCCTGGGCTGCTGCTGCTGCCTCTGCGGCCGCTGCCTCTGCCGCTGCTGCCTGGGCAGCTGCCTCTGCAGCCGCTGTGACGGCTAGCTCCTCCGGTGTCAGGCCTGTAACCAAAAGAGTTGTGGACTGCCCATCCGACATTAGCTCAGGGGGCAGTGCCAACGCCTCAGCATCCTGGGCTGATGCCGCCTCCACACCCTCCATCTACAAAAGAATAGTGTCAGTTGAACATCAGTTTAAATAAAAATTAAAGGGAGAGTTCACTCAAAAATTTAAATTCTGTTACCATTTACTGACCCTCTTGTCATTCCAAAACCTGTATAAATGTATTTGTTCTGTAAAACACAAAGGAAGCTATTTGGAAGAATGTGAGTAACCAAACAGATCTCACCCCCCCCTTGACTCTCAGAGTATTATTTTCCCTACTATGGCAGTAAGTGGGGGTGAGACCTGTTTGGTTACTGACATTCTTCCAATTATCTTCATTTGTGTTCATCAGAACAAAAAAATGTATACAGGTTTGAAATTAGGGTAAAAGAGGGTAAGTAAATGATAACAGAATTTTCGTTTTTGGGTGAACTATCACTTTAAAATGTCACTTCATGACAGCAAAAAACAATCTCAAAGTTTTGTCAGCATCAGTCTAATAAAACAGTTTCAACAGCTGTGAATGACTCAACATACCTCTGCTGCTGGTAGCTGTTCTGCAGCCATTTCTCCCTCTGCCATACTAGAGGCCTCATGTTCCATGGGCACCGTGCCCATCTCCGCTTGGCTCTCCGCCTGCATAGCCTCCGCTTCTCCTTGGAAGTCACTCGGCAAAGCCTCAGCTTCTCCTTGGAAGTCGCTTGGCATGGCCACTGCCACGGCCACTGCCTGGAACTCCGCCTGCGTGGCAACCGCCTCTGCTTCAGCCTGGCCCTCTGTCTGCAAGGATTCCGCCTCAGAGCTTTCCATTACAACAGGTTCAGCGCTTGCCTCCGAGGACTCTGTGATTGAAGAGATAGACTGCAGAAAGAAAAACACAGATAAAAAAAGATCAGCATAATGACCCTCACAAACCCAAATTCATCTGCAAAGCAAAGCGTGACGCAATAGACCTCTGCAGCTCTTGCCCTTGTTGGCGTTAAAATCAACTTAACAGAGATACTGCATTCAAATTCAGATTTTTTGTCATGTTCCAACACGGGGAACTTACTGGAACAGCTGGTCCTGGTAGAGGTGTTGCTTGTGTGACTATGGTGATGGCTCTGCTCTGAGGTGCAGCATTTGATGGCAGGACTTCTGTGCTGCTGGTGGACTCTGATGCTTCACTACTCTGTTGGGCTAAACAGGAAAAACCTTTATAAGCCTCAAAGTAATGAAGACATGAACCAACATGTATGACCAAGTCTATGAACATTTAAAGCAACAAATGTCTTTGAATTCATGAATCAATCAAAAAAAGAAAGTACCTGCTCCCTCATCTGTCTCCATACTGCAGGTGGCGGTGGTGGCCGTGTTGGTGGTGCCCGTCTCATGAGTCTCACAGGGCGGGTTGGAGCAGACCCTTTGGACTGTTTCTGTCTGATTTCCACCCATGTTAGATGATGATGTGGTGGCCGTGTTGGTGGTGCCCGTCTCGTGGGTCTCACATGGCGGGTTGGAGCAGATCCTTTGGACTGTTTCTGTCTGATTTCCACCCATGTTAGATGATGATGTGGTGGCCGTGTTGGTGGTGCCCGTCTCGTGGGTCTCACAGGGCGGGTTGGAGCAGACCCTCTGGACAGTTCCTGTTTGATTTCCACCCATATTAGATGAAGCTGTGGTGGCCGTGTTGGTGGTGCCCGTCTCGTGGGTCTCACATGGCGGGTTGGAGCAGACCCTCTTGACCGTTCCTGTTTGGTTTCCACCCATGTTAGATGATGATGTGGTGGCCGTGTTGGTGGTGCCTGTCTCGTGGGTCTCACATGGCGGGTTGGAGCAGATCCTTTGGACAGTTCCTGTTTGATTTCCACCCATATTAGATGAAGCTGTGGTGGCCGTGTTGGTGGTGCCCGTTTCGTGGGTCTCACAGGGCGGGTTGGAGCAGACGATCTGAACAGTGACTGTCTGAGCATTGCCCATGCTGGCAGATGCTGTGGTAGCGGTGTTTGTTGTAACAGTTTCGTGTGTTTCGCAGGGCGGGTTCGAGCACACCTTCTGGACCGTGCCGGTCGGCACAGTGCCCATATTCGCCGTCGCCGTGGTGGCCGTGTTGGTGGTGCCCGTCTCGTGAGTCTCGCATGGGGGGTTGGAGCACACTAGAGTAACGGTTCCAGAGCCATCACCTGCCCCTGAATCACTGGAAGTGGGCTGCTCAGAGGTAGGAGAGGCCAGGATGGAAACAGGAAGGTCTTGGCCAGGTTGGGCCTCCACACTGCTAGGTGTAGTTATGAGGGTCACCTGGGTTGGCTTTAAAAAACAAGGAGATTAGACCAAATACATCTGCAGTGATTTCTGAAAACTGAACATCTATTAGAATCAGGTTCTAACCTGAACTGTAGATGAGACAGTAGTCAGGCTGCTTTGAGCAGCAGACACAGCAGTAGCATTGATGGCCTGGCTGGAGAGGGTGGCAATGGTGCCCAGGGTGGTAATAGGAGTTGCTAGGGTGGCATTGGCACTGGCTATGCTTCCTCCTGCTAAGCTGGAAGAAACTGTACCCGTGACTGTGCCAAGAGTTGTTACACCTTTAAAAAGAACAGACACGGGTTACATATGTCAATCAATTACCAATTACATTTGACATAAAAATACATTTACATTTTTAAACAATGAGAAACTAAATAAAAAGATATGCTTACCAGTCGTTCCCTTGACAACCAGTGTGGTTACAGTTGGCTTGACCCCACCCACTGATACCGGAGACACAAGACGCATTCCTCCCATTGGCAAAGTGCGAAGAATGGTTCCAGGTTGACCTGGAGCACCCTTTAAAACAACCTATGAGGAGAAAATAAAACAACCCAAGTGAGATAATGAACTTCTAAGCCCTCCACAAATCAGATATTTCGTGACTTACCTGTGTAAGTCCTTGCTGGCCTGTTGCTGTGCCAATCTTAGGCATTGCTGTAATGATTTTGCCTTGAGTTCCAGATGTCATCATCTTAGTAGTAATGAAGGTGATAGGGCTCTTCACCCCTGTACTACTAGTCACACCTACAACACAAAACAGATTCACTCAAGACAGAACAAAACCAGACAAAATGCTTCTACTCTCATTACTCTGCAGAACAACATTTGTTTACAAAATGGACACTTTACCTGCAGCTCCCTGTTGTAAAGCAGACATGGGGATTGTTTTAATGTAAGTGGTGGTGCCCGGCTTGCTGGTGGAACTGGGAGATAGGCCACTGATGCCCAGGATGGTGGGCTTGTTTCCTGTTCCTGCTTGAGTGGTGGTAATTATGGTGGTTGGTTTTCCATCAGCAGATGTTACCAGTTTCAGAATTGTGCCAGGAGGAAGGGGACCCTTTGTCTAAGAAACAAGTCAGCATTATTTGAAAACACTTATCAGACATTTTTCTGAAGTATGAGCAGTAGTGAGTTAATTTACCTGTATAATCTGAGTCAATGGATTGGAAGAGGCCTGCCCAGTCATGGTGGCCGTCTGAACTGGTTTGGTCTGTACCATTGACACCACTTTGCCCAAATTAGAGATCTAAACAAAAAATAAAACCATTTTAATATTTGCATGTTGATACATCTTTCCATGTTTTAATACCAGAAAATAAACAGTACCAGGGTGCCAGCAGTCCCCATGGAAATTGGGCTCTTGACAAGAGTGATGGTTTTGGTGACTCCACCAACCACAGTGGTCACAACCTGGGCCTGCTGGGCTACGGTAACAGTGCCTGACTTGTGCACCGTGATGATGGGTCGAGCGCCAGTAGTGGGACTAGACACTGTTGGACTGCCCACCTGAGCAGCAGCTGTCTTGAGCATGCGAGTGGCAGGATTGCTTACCTACAACAAAAGAAAAGACATGTATATTGTAGTGGATTGTACAATACAAATAATCTAAACCAAAGCAGAAAAAAGCACAGGACAAAATATATAGAGTTACATTATAGTGACAACCTAAAGATATTACCATGACAGGAGATGCCACTTTAACTGTGGCGGGAAGAGTAGTGGACCCAGGTGTCATAGCCAATGTTTTGACTATCGTGGCCCCAGCAGGCATATTTAGAACAGTGGTTCCAGCAGGAGGAATTTTCTGTGTGGCTGCGGCAGCTGCTGCCAAAGCTGCCATTCCACTCATCTGAGGACTGCTGCCTATGGGCTGAAAAAAGTACAAATGTTACAAAACAATATAAATCAATGAAGAAAGAATGCTTTACCACGTTTCTCTTTCAGTTTTGCTTATTACCGTTCCTTGAGTTGTTTGTGCTGGCATGACCATACGAACACCTGCAGGAAGTGATGTCATAGTGACTGGGGATTTTCCAGCCTGGGTGGCTTGTCGCACTGTGACGATCGATGTCCCGGTGCCTGACTGAGGGGCTGCAACTTTAAGAATAGCTTAAAAACAAAAACAGAAAAATGCATCTTATATTTATGCGCATGACGGACTCTCTTAAATATTTTGGAATTAAACCCATTACACTAAAATGTAAAAAAATTAGGTATGATTTAATATACACCAATTTGTTGAAAATTAAAATGTGAACTAAACAATAAATTGAATAAATCTGTACTTGGGCCACGAGCTGTGGAGGCCGCCAGAGGACTTCCGGGTGTGATCGAGGCTGTGGGGGATGCAGCCTGCGGGATGAAAGTGATGCCACTCTGCGGCAGACTCTGGGCAGATGGAGCAGCCATTGCGGGCGCTGGACTCTTTGGTGAGTTTCCAGGAAGTGAGGGAGCTGCGCTGAGGGCTGGTAAGGGGGCAGCAGTGGCTGATGGGATATCGTATTTCTGAAGCTGAAGCAGGTACGTATCCGCTGTAGACACAGCTCCCCAGCTAACCTCTAAAGAATTTGTGTTGGCTCGGACAAGCTGTACCCTTGAAGGAGCATTAGGCCGTTCTGCAAGAAAAAAACACCCACACAATGTCAAGAACAATGCAAATTTCTGATGTACTGAACATTCAACTGAGTAATATGTTTATGAAATTTTCATTTTATGTAGTAAAACATTCTTTGGGGCAAATGTATGCAACAAATATACTTTATAATTGCTGTTCTCACCTGTCTCCAGGTACCACAGGTCTTTGCAGCACACCTGATTGTTCCACGCTTTACGATACCCATCGCGTCCACTCCACACATAAAGCCTATTGTTAATAGCAACTGAGCAATGTCCCGCTCGTGCCCGGGGTATGTTGTCCTCCAAAGTGTCCATCAAAACGGTCTCCCAGGACAAGGAGTCTAGAAGAAAAGAAAGTTTGTCTTTGGTTTATTTGCCACCAGAACATATGTAAATGAATCAATTAACTATTACTTTTTTTTTTTTTTACCACGAGCACATCTTTCCTACTTTGCATTCAAAGCAAAAACATACCCATGTTCAGGCAGGCCAAAGTGTTTGTACACTTCCATTCCTTCTCATGTGTGGCCACTTTCACATCATCCATGACCAAGGGAACCCAGCCTCCAAAAACATACATCCTACAGATCAAAACAGAAACACAATGGAACAAAAGGTCATTATTTGCATAATGAACATAAGCAATGTACACGGTGACACAATTCTAAATAACGTTGACGTACTTGTTTGTGATGATGGTGGCCGAGTGAAGACTCCGGGGGAGTGGTGCATTGCCACCTATACCGGGTTTGTTCCAGGTCATTGTATCTGTGAAGCAATGAATGACCTAATTATTGATCGATTCAATTAATGACCAATGTGTGATAGACAACAGTCTGGCTTACGAAAACAACCATGTGCATACCAATGTCTAATGTCCAAAGATCTCCCAAACGACAGCCGCTCATTCCTCCGTATATGACGAGACGAGACTTCTTAGTAGTTTTTTCCGTATAAATAACTGCTGTGTGACTCTCTCGTGGAGGAGGAAGAACTCCATATGTGACTGGTACATCCCAACCCGTAACGCTGGAGCCCGGACGAAGCTCAAGAGTATAGAGGTCATTCAAATATCTGCAAACACACAGGTAATTCTATGAATGAAAGGTTTTATATATAAATTGCTTCAGATGTACAGAAATTTGTCTGGCAGGTGTACCTGGGAATGTTATTCTTGGGGTCTTCGCTATCATTGGCAAGCCCCCCAAAGAGATAGCACTTGCTGCCCACAAGAGAAAAACTGTGGCCCAGGCGCGGACATGGCGGCGCCCCATTTTTCGGGGCCTTTGGTTTTAATTTTTTCCATTCCCACCTGCTTGCCTAATAATAGTAAAAAAGAAGATATAGTAACTGACAGATTCAACAACAAGAAACTAAAAAAACAGGTCAATTATACTGTTACCTGTAACTCATAAAGATCATTGCTGTATTTTCCATATTCCACCATTCCACCAAACACCAACAGCCGTGTGCCATCACATACAAAACCATACGCAGCACAACCTGGAGGAATGTCTCCACGAACAGCCGGTATAAACCATTGGTTCGTTGCTGAGAAAGAAAAAGAAATCTTTTATTGTTTTGTCAATATTACAGTGGTAAGAAGCCACAAGGCAGCCAAGGGGCAAATTTAGAAATGAAAACCATGTCAATACAAAATACTTTATACATTCAGTCTATTTTATACATTTCAATAGTTTACAGTACTAAAGTGTAAGTGAAACGGAAATTCACCACAAAACTAGTAATGTGAGCTAACAAACTAAACATGGTACATTTTGATTTAACGGGGACTTTCAATTATTTTTTGATTTATTTGAAACATTATGAATTAGGTTGTTTTCAGCACCCTCTTTTTAAAAATCAAATAAATGGCTTTAAAATCATTTGAGCACTACAAATGTGTACTAAATGTTATCTGTAGTATACATTTTAATAGGTTTTTAAGTTTAAGTCGTTTTTATCTACAAAAAGTTTTATAGCAAAATTTGAATAAAGCAGACGCATTTTGTGAACAAAACATCACACACACAAACAAATTTGACAGAGACAACAAAAAGGCGCACTGGTGTGCACGTGCACTACCGGGGGCGTGCGCGTGACGCGACGGCGGCCAACGTCCATTTTTTTTCTGGCGCCTTTTTTGTCTCACAACAGTCGATAGAGCAGCGAGCAAACCTCGGCGCTTAATTATGACCAATATTAATAACCACACATAACTTATCATTTACATACAATAGCCATCTCTGTCATACATGTATTTCTTCTGTAAGCAGACAGCGTTACTACTGCGACAAACGTTCCATGCTCCAGTTAAACGACAAATACGATGATGAAAAAGAAATGTGACAAGGTAAAACACCATATAAAGCAACACAATATTTGAATCATTTACAGACAACTTGTAAAATCATGTAGCTCATTCCATAAAAACTTTTCCAGTGCATAGTTTACACATGAGACTTACCAGTATTGTACACATGCAACTCGTCGACAATTCCTTCGTTTCCTCCGCCAAAAACAACCATCAGCTCTTTGATGGCCACGGCTCTGTGTCCGTGTCTTGGCCGGGGTACCGGCCCGGACCATCCCAGAACCCGCTTCCATCGGGGCTGCAGCGGAGCTCCGGTGGTTCCAGGCACAATGGAACCTGGGGATGTCATGTCCTTTTACTGAGGGAAAAGGGAAGGGACTTCAGAAACGTTCGCCCACACAAATATATACAGTTACACTTGTTACTTAAATAACTGCACTATTAAAATCCCAAACGGTATGAATCGTCCACGAATACCGCCATTTTAGCGCTCGCTGGGAGGCTAAAAGCCGGTTAGGCAGGGCTTACTATACGCGTACAATAAAACGCAGCAACTCATAGATCCATGATCATGTATTTTAAAAACGTGTTGTATCACGATCTAGTTCAAAAGATTGTACTTTCTCGGGATAAAATGTCTCTAATGCAGAAAAGTATCAAGCCATGGAAGTCGCCATCTTGAAACAAGCCTCCGCCAGTCTGAAAAAATGGCGGAACTGCTAATAAAAACAATTACTAACCCTTAACTGTACAACACAAGTAAACTACTAAGCTCTACAGGCACAACGACTCAAAGATACAGTGAAAAACATACACCTCGCATTGCTGGAGGTGCAAACAAAGGTTAATTCGTTAACTAACACTCGAAACCTTGTACCCATTTGCTGCAGAAAGCTATTTTCATGCCTCTCTGGGAGTCGCCATCTTGTCAGTCACTCAAAACAGCAATAATACTTCGTTTAAATCGTGCAATTTAATTCCAGTGCAATGCAAATCGAAACAATAGCTAACGTGCTGCAGGTTCAAAGCGGGCTGCACATTTGAGCGATATATTTCTGCATGCATTACACCCATGCAGTGGAATTGCCGTTAGCAACAGCGCAACTAAAATAGCCGACTAGCCTGCTGGTTTTGCCCAATGATCCACAAATAAAAATGAAACCACAAATGCATCCCGACACATACTATTAACGGATACGTCCGTGCTCTCTCGTCTCACTCCAAACAAACAATATCGATGAAGTTATTTTTATTTAATTCATGCCGTCCCGGTGTAAGCAGCCATCTTGTCGTCAAATCGGTACACTAGCAGCTCCCACAAGAAAAATGGCGGCTAAGTTTATGTACACTATCCAAAATACGAATTTTAGCTTAATAGTTTTTCATCGCCATACGTACGAAAATTGTGTTGCGATATCCAGGAAGATGTTCTATGGTCTTGTTTTGAGAGGATAGCCCGGGTTCATCCGATTTGTTAAGAAGTATCCACTCTCATGCCTGCCTGGAAGCCGCCATGTTCTTGACAATGTACAGCCGCTCCAACCACCCGTAACAAATATGGCTGCATTACCACGTCCCCCTCCAGAGCGCTTAGCAAAATACACATTCACAACCAAATCATACATTTAGTCGGAATATTTTTACAGTTAAATCATGTAGAGTCTCTCATCTTAAATGTGTGCAAAATATCACGAAAATTTAAACGGACTTTTATGATTTATACATGAGTTATTGTCCCACACTAAAGATGGCGACCTATTGACGTTAAGTTATAGTTAGACATAGAGAGATCTTTTCTGACACTTTTCGTGCCGTGGATTAATATAGCCTACATAAGTGTTGAATAAATTCTTACTTTGTCATTAAAGGGAAGTTTTGATGTGAACACAGGGCTTTTTTTTGTTGTTGAAGAAACGCCCCCTTAGTGGAATTCTACCAGTGATGCCACTCTCAAGAGCTGAGTAGCCTACTTAGTAGTCCGCCAAGTAGAGACAGACATAAGAAATAATCTTGTCGTATTTAAAATATACAATTTATTTAAAAAGTAGAAAGATATTGTATTTTTTTTTTTTGAATATTTATTATAATACAATATTCAAAAATAGAATGCATCAAATTTGGAATAATAAGCACACATGTAATAACAAAATTATTGAACATGACATAAATTATTAATCCCATAAAAATAGACATTTCTAATTGTATTAATTGCATAAAAATGTACTCTGTATTAAGGGTCTTTTTTATTCTGATTTATTATTAATTTTCATCACAAGCAAAAATCTAAAAGTCAGGAAATGTAAGCAAAAGTCTTTTGCTCTCCATTACATCTCATTGCTGCCTAGAATAAACAAATATATAATGGGGATATGAAAGATTTCACATGCATTTATTACAAAAATAAGTCCACAGTAGACAACACACAGTTGTAGGCTATTTAGCCTACTAGTTAAAAGATGTAGTACTTTTATAGTAGATTTTAAAGCAGTATTTTTACGTTATTTATTTTAGAACTTGTATTTATTTATGTATTTGCATTGTTATATTTTAGTAGGCTATTAGCAATAATGTAATCCAACATTCAAATTTCTCAGTTCAGAAAAGCGGAAGGGGTCAAAGCTCAGGAGCCTTAATGGTTTTTCATTATTTTTCACTTTACCTTGGATATCTGAATCTAGATAGAAAAGCTCCTGAAAGTCTTTGAAAAGGTCATTGTTAAAACATTTCTTAAGGTTGAATTGAAACTGTGAGCTGCAGTTTGAATGTCTTTTAAAGAGGCTTGTGATTATTAACCTTGTGTTAGATCTCCTCCCTCTTCCGGAACCGTTGATTTGTCAACTGTTAATCACTGTGACCCTTCAATCTTTGACCTGATCCATTTCACTAAAATCCATTACACAAGTGATGGAAATTCTGTCTGTCAGGATTATAAATTGCCTGTGTATGACATGTCAATAATAACAGCCATTTAGCTTAGGATAAAAATGTTTTAAGCTTAATTTTCTAGTTTCTTACATGTTTGCATGGTTGGTCACACACTGATTGTTATGTGTTGGTATAAAAATGAAGGTAGCATCATCCATAGTGGATTAATGTGATATATGTACATATAGCCTACTGTAGTGTGAACACAAAATACCACAATACAATACCACAGAAAAAAATGTGCACAGAGAGAGATGTTTTGGCAAGTGGATCTTACCACTCTTATTACAAGGGAATTTTTCATGATTTTTAAACAATTGCTCTTGAATGCTGAACGAGTAAAATGAAGTGTTGGTGTTCTTTAGATAAGCCTTAAGGCTCCAACACGTTGCTAAAGTATGCGGTCATGGGGACATGAGATAAAATGGGCTATTCTGACTTAAGCAAGTCAATCATCAGTAAGCTGTCTGAAATTACTGCATACATCTTAACACATGATTATTCCATTATTCACAATGAGAGTTTGTGTAATATTGAAACAAATATTGGTGTCAACTTAAAGCTTCTGCACTTGTTATTTTCACTAGGTAGGAATAATAACACTTTTACCATAACTTCTTAACACGTAACAAATCAATATTGCATTCAATGCTATGATAAGGCAATATGCATAACTGTTTTGCAAGAAAATGTATATTTTTGCTTCTGTATTTGGATTTTATGTGATTATTAATATCACAAAACTATTTTGGCACTAGGCATATTGACTCAAACTCCCTGGCACATGGTTTGTTCTGAAGCAGGTTAATGGGTTGGAGATGACTATGTGACGCACTTAGAGGTGCGTCTTTACCCCGGACTCCCCTCTTAACTCTTCCACACTCACTATGGTAGTTAAGAGCCTTAGCACAAGTCCAATAATGATCCCTGAGCCACTAAACAGATCATTGTATGGGTCATACAAATGAGGAAGAACAGAGATTAAAAGAGGACAGGAGGAAGGGGAAACAGCTTTGACCACAGGATATGAAGGAATGAGCAGATTGATTGGGTCATCTGCAGCCATTTATGATTGTATGGCAAAGTTGTTTTTCTTAAATGCAAATACTTTAAACATAATTCTATCACTCTCTGACTGTTTAAGTCTTCCTATTGGTTAGGTTTAGGGAATGTGCAGAGACTTTAGACTTTAGAGGTTTAACGTTAAGATGTAGGAATATGCAACATATTGAAAAGATGCATAACATGTTTAACATACCGCAATGTTGCATTAAACATACTGGTGTTGGTAGTTATATTTAGGCTCTTGGCTATAAGGTTTGCATGCAGATGTGTTGTTATACTGATGGACTGATTCAGTGATCAGGTTTCTGCATTATGAATATTATAAGAATATATACCAAATATATCTTAAAGAAAAGTTTAAATGTAAATCCATTTTATCAGTATTTTAGACAAAGTATAGCATCAGATGTAGCATGTGAAGACACAAACTCAAGTGATTGTATGTGATTTTATGAGATCTATACATTTATCAATAACAACAAACAAACCTTTAATAGTTTATGTTCTGAATGTTAAGCACCCTTTCCTATTTTTTGATGAACATGTAAAAACTTTATTTAATCATATTTGAATGAATATTCTAGTTATAACACTAAATGATAATAACTTATAATAATTCATTTAAAGATTTGTGCCATTAATAATATGTGTAAATGTTTGTTTGTTCTAGTTAAATTGGTAATAAATTGTTGTAACTTTCTAGCCATACTACCGGAGTTTGCCCAATATTATTATAGCACTTTGCATCCACAGTTGTATTTTACATTGTCTATATGTTAGAAATTGTATCAAGGTGGTTTCCGTAAATAAATAAATGTTGGAAATGTATATAGAGATGAAAATCTAGCCAAAGCAGTACATTCAATAGCATACAGAGAATGCAAAGAAATTGTTGCAGAAGTTGCAGAACTTCACAACAAGTTTATTAACATCATGTAACAGTGATCTGCTTTTTGCTATGTCCTGTACACACAGATAATACAATTTGCTAACTCAGATCATGATTATTATTGTGTAGGTATGATGAGGTATGAAGGTTATTTCTAAGCTGTGCATTTTTCTGGACCATTTAGCTTCCGATTGTGCCTTTCTTAGTTATCAGGAACTCTACATATACGAGAATCAAGGATAATCCAACTGTCACATATTAGAGGTTCTTCACAAAGGCCAGGATTCTAGGCACAAAGCTGGAGATAATACCACGGAAAGCAGATTACAGAGGGGTTAAATGCCAGTGATTAGCTGATTAATCGGCATCGGCCGGCAGATTAACCGGCACTGCTAACACAGAACCAAACGGCAGAGTGAAAGGGATGATCCGAATTAGCCAGGTTTTGGTGTTGGAAATAAGATTAGGTGAAGTGTGTATCGTTGTACTACACAGATGTAGTTTTGCATTGGGATCTATTCATTGTGTATGTGTGCATGCACAAGAGTAGGTGTGTTTGCTACATAATGACAAACCTCAAATCCTTCCATTAAGGCTATTTGGGAGGAGCAAAATGATATCTTTTGGATCCCTATAAAAGAGGGATCATTTGGCAATAGTTTAAGGGAGGCTTCGTGTCATGATCAACAACGAGAAGAATAAGATATTTTTCAATGCTGCAGTAGGAAACAGCACGGCCGCTTTTTAAAACGTTTTTCAAAAGTTTCTGTGGGAGTGCTAGCCATATTCAAGCAAGATGAGAAAAGGACAGAGCGAGTTTCAAGAAGACTTTTTCATTCCCATTCCTTTAGATACCAACAACATCACAGCTTTAAGCCCTTTCCTGGTCCCTCAGGACCACCTGGGACACCATGGTATATATATGACCATGGCTGCCTTTATGTTCTTCCTTTTCGTTGGAGGGACAGCAATCAACCTGCTTACCATTTTGTGCACAGTTCAGTTCAAGAAACTTAGATCTCACCTTAACTATATTCTTGTGAACCTTGCCATTTCCAATCTGTTGGTATCATTTTTTGGCTCTTCATTAGCATGCTACTCCTTTTTTAACAAGTACTTCATCTTTGGGTCGACAGGATGTAAAATCGAAGGCTTTACTTCAACACTTGGAGGTATTATGCATCAGCATTATTCTAAGTGCTTCTGTGTTAGCCTATTAAACTTTTTGTTAATTCAGATAAATCAATTAAAACATTCAGAAACATTTAGAATCCAAACAATGAGGGTTATTTTAATGCTCTGTTAAATCTGTTTTGGCAGGAATGGTGAGTTTGTGGTCTCTGTCTGTGGTGGCCTTTGAAAGGTGGCTGGTTATTTGCAAACCTCTTGGAAACTTTACCTTCAAGACCCATCATGCCATTGTTGGCTGTATCATTCCTTGGGTTTTCGGAAGTATAGCTGCTCTCCCTCCACTGTTCGGCTGGAGCCGGTAAGTCAGAAAGCAAAATATAAACATAATTGGAAACATTCAATCCATAATGCAAAGATTATACCTATAGTGAACCCGAGGAAAGATGTAAAAACATCCAGAATGCTGGACAGTTCACCCAAAACTGAAAACCTGTATGCATTTCTTCTGCAGAACACAAAAGAAGATATTTTGAAGAACGTTGGTAACCAAACAACATCGGCACTCATTGACTTGCATTGTATGGCCAAAAAACCACTAGGACATTTTTCAAAATATCTTCTTTAGTGTTCCACAGAAGAAAGAATCATATACAGGTTTTGAATGACATGAGTGTGAATAAACGATGACAGAATTTTTATTTTTGGGTGAAATATCCCTTAACTTGTGTGTGGAATTGTATATCCCATGAGCCTTACTGGGATCTGTTTTACAGGTACATACCTGAAGGCTTCCAATGCTCTTGTGGTCCTGACTGGTACACAACTGACAACAAATACAACAATGAATCCTATGTCGCCTTTTTGTTCTTCTTTTGCTTTGCGGTTCCTTTTGGCATGATTCTGTTCTGTTATGGTCAGCTACTCATCACACTCAAATCAGTAAGCACATTTTATCATCTTTATTAAAAAGTGAATTCTTTATTTAAAGACCAGAGTTTTGGGGAAAATGATGGTATGTGACAACGCTGTAGATATTTCTAAGTATATTAAAGAAATACAAAGCCCTAACCATAATGAAACGATAACATATATTATTTATTTAAATGTCTTGCAATAAACATTTCTTCCTGCTCCAGCAGATGGGGTTAACATGCAGACTAAATCAGTATATAGTGTTGGCCAGACACAATGGCTGTTGCTTTAATATCCACCATGTGTCCACTAGGCGGCCAAAGCTCAAGCAGATTCAGCTTCAACCCAGAAGGCCGAACGGGAGGTGACAAAGATGGTGGTGGTGATGGTGTTTGGCTTCTTGGTATGCTGGGGACCATATGCAAGCTTTGCTGTGTGGGTAGTTTACAACCGTGGTGAACCTTTTGACCTGAGACTGGCAACCATACCGTCCTGCTTTTCTAAAGCCTCTACTGTGTACAATCCTGTCATCTATGTCTTGATGAACAAACAGGTATGGTGTTATTTACAAAATAAGCATTTGAAGGACACTAAATACAGTATACAAATACAATATAAACACTAATAAACAAAATTACACTAATTCCTATTAAAACTATTATTAAGAATACTGATATATACAAGTAATATAATAATGCTGCTCTTTGCTTTTGTTTTATTTTAACCCAGTTCCGTGCATGTATGATGAAGATGGTCTTTGGCAAGAGTATAGATGAAGATGAAGCCTCATCTCAAGTCACCCAGGTCTCTTCTGTTGCACCAGAGAAATAAACCTATTGTCAATGTAACCTCATACCCAGACATAACTAAAATATTTTTACAATGATTGTAAATAAAAAACAGAGCCTATAGGAATTTTTTGCTTTTAATGTCTTGCTTTACAAGTAGAGTAAGTAGATATGCATTGTTATCTTAACAAATGTACAATAAATGCACAGAAAGAAAGAACTGTGGTGTTATTTTTATCACTTAAAGAGTAGTGAACATAATTTCTTAACATCTTAAAATGTATAAACATAGTATTTTACTGTGTCAAAATCATTGTGATGTAGTAAGCACACATTGTTTTGCAACAAGCAAACCATAAAACAGAACTTATACATTGTATTCACCAAGTTTGTAGACATCACACAAAATGATGATGAAGAAACACATCCAGAAATGGTCTAAAAAAAGAAAACAATAATGAGAAAACTGCTTCGAACTGCTAGACAAATAATTCAAGCTTTATACACAGTGGGATTTACATTTATGCATTTGGCAGACGCTTTTATCCAAAGCGACCTACATTACATTGCACTATACATTTGTACATTTTTTTGTATAGTAAGCAAGTGGGGGTTAGGTGCCTTGCTCAAGGGCACCTCAGCCGTTACCCGCCAGCCCTGAGAATCAAACCAGCAACCTTCTGGTCATGAGTCCAACTCTCTAACCACTGGGCCACGACAAGCTTTACTGTCACTACAGAAATCAGCCACAAATTAAAAGTCATATTACTCACGTGAATGATTGTGTATGTTCACTTACCTTTTTTGCCCCAAATAAATCATTCCCTTCCAAACCAAAGAAAATGAAAGAAAGAATATGAGAGTGAAGTTTTTCAACATAATACAATGATCATCTTGATAGTTTGTCTGGAAATTAAACCACAAATGATGTTAGAGAAACAAGGAGCAGCGAAAGTAAACTTTTGCTCATGTTAAATTAACATCAATTATATGGATTAATTCCATACATTTTAAAGGTATAAATTAAATGTTCAGTACAAAATACCGTAAACATTGCAGTTGTCCAATGGCAAGTCGTGTGAGTTCAAATTGCGCTATTATCTTTCGTTGAAAATTCAGGTGTATATCCGAGTTCTGCTAGTAGTGAACTTTTGCCAAACACGAATAGTTCAGAACTAGCGGAATTCCAGACATACGACTGACTGAGCGCTCCCAAAACACCCGCTGATGCTTTCTGATCCCATCTGTTTCTGAAAAACATCCCATTCTGCTACAAATCTGAATATCTGATTCTATCAAAGCTTAAATATGAAATCCAGCAATCTTATACTATACTAAATACATTTGAATTATTGTCTGTGTATAATCATATAAAGACATTACAGGAACATCATAAATACCTGCTTTAAATAATCATGAATAATTTAAAGGACACAACTGAGAAAATAAAGAAAAAATGTTTACAGACTGCTCTCGTTCTTCCTGTTGGTTCCGTCTTCACCTTGGTTTGGTCTCTTCATATCCCAATGTTAACTTCCTCCCGCACCACTTTGTTACAATAGATGAGAGAAGCTCACGATTGGAAAAAACGTCTATCGTCAGAAACAGAGAGAGATTAAAACTGACCTCATCAAGATTTTCAGATAAACCCTACTTTCCCTAAAGTGAACCATCAATCCATTGGGATTAGGAAGGTTTGGGCTGCATCCTTGTCAATGTCAATTAGGAGCTTGTGTGTAGGGTACCTGGGTACCCCGGTTGTCCCAATAAGCTGATTTAACCTACATGTCTTTAACCTACATGTCTGACTTACAGTTACCCTCTACATGATGGACATTTGCAAAAAGTATGTCACATTTCATTTAAATGGGCATGAGCGAGTGTAAATGAATGAGTGTTATTGGGTGTGAATGTGAACAGTGTTTGCAATGGCATCAGTGTGAAAGAAAAACAGCATTACTAAATGTTTAATAAAATATGTAATCGGTAAATTCTTTAGTGAAGTTACAGAGTCACTTTGTCAGTGTTTTTTTTTTTTTTTTTTTTATAAATATAACAGAATAAAATTGAGGCCTAAAAAGGAAGTTGTTCCTGGTACTATAATGAACAGCTGCACTCGACCTCAGTTCTTTATAGAACCCTGAAAAGCAAGGTTCTGAGGACCATATTAGGGTAAATGTATTTGTTCACAATACACTGATGAACAAAATGAAATCTTTATTTCATGCATGCTAAAATAAGTAACATTGTACATGAAGTCAAAAGCACACAATGAGGTCTTTGGCCTAGGCTACAGAAGGCATCAATAAATTATGTGACCTTATAATCACTGTCAGCTTCAGCATGCCAAATGGCATGGAATAATGTTTTGGTTCACCTTTCATGCCATCAACAATCCTAGGAAGCAACAGTAGCTTAGGCCTTCTGTAAGCCCAAGCAACTCTTTGTTCGGTTTCTCGTGCCAGTTTTGACCTAATCACTTTACCTTGAGCCAGGGCATCATCTTTTTTGGAGTATAAAAGCACTTCCATTAGAGCTTGAAGTCTGTCGGTGGGAGTCGGCCAGAGACAGCAGACAGTAGAAGAGTTAGAGGCCCAAACTTTGTTTAACAACTTAAAGAGTTAAGGTACAACACCCCAAAAATGGCAGATCAATGGGGAGATGCGATGTTCGCAGCCCGGCGAAGGGGAGACGACACAACGCGGGAAGCAGTCTTTGTATACACCAACAGCAATAACACCAAGGGTAAGTTTTTGCAAAGGCATAATTACATTGTAAAACTTTGCTGTAGTTTTGTAGCAGGTTTTGCCAGTAACTTACTGTAGATTTAATTTACAATTTTGTTTAAAAAAAAAACTATTTTCTTTCAGAAAACAAGACTAAATATCTTAGGTCACTTTTCTTGTTATGCAACTCTATGGTAATTTAAGAAGCTTTAAATGTTTTTACTAGAAAAGAAGACAAGAATGCTTAGGAAGAATGCCATTTTTGCAATGTTGCTGTGCTAATGCCAGTTATAAGACCATTCTTGCTCATTTTGAATCTCTAAAGTCAAAGTGTTTTAAATTTGATTAAAGTAAAGTTAAACTCAAATTGAAAACAGTACTAATAATAGTAAAGTAATCAAATCTACAGTAAGTTACTGGCAAACCTGCTGCAAAACTACAGCAAAGTTTTACAGTGTAGATATACAGTTGGAGATTTCATTCATTCAGTAGGTTGACTATAACATACAAGTAAAAAATCTAAAACTAAGAACATCCACCAACATGATGAAAATTATTATTACTCATTTCCAGATCCCTTTGAGGGACCCAACTATCACATTGCCCCTCGATGGGTGTACAACATTGCAACAGTCTGGATGTTCTTTGTGGTCGCCGCCTCAGTCTTCACCAATGGCCTGGTGCTGGTGGCCACAGCCAAATTCAAGAAGCTCCGCCACCCTCTAAACTGGATCTTGGTCAACCTCGCTGTGGCTGATCTTGGAGAGACAATGTTGGCCAGCACCATCAGTGTCATCAACCAGGTCTTCGGCTACTTTATTCTTGGACATCCTATGTGTATTTTTGAGGGCTACGTTGTCTCTGTCTGTGGTAAGTTTTTTTGGACGACATCTTTATTGATGAAACATAGGCAGTTAAGTAACTAAAGGTACAATCTGCAACAATCAACAGGTATTGCTGGTCTGTGGTCTTTGACTGTAATCTCATGGGAGAGATGGGTTGTCGTCTGCAAACCATTTGGAAATGTCAAATTCGATGGTAAATGGGCATCTGCTGGAATTATTTTCTCCTGGGTTTGGTCTGCAATCTGGTGTGCACCCCCCATCTTTGGATGGAGCAGGTAAAATTGATTTTTTAAGGAAAATAAATCTAAATTTTTTACTTACAATAAAGAAACATCACCTGACGTTTTCCTGTATTTTATTCTCACAGATATTGGCCTCATGGTCTTAAGACCTCCTGCGGCCCTGATGTCTTCAGTGGAAACGAGGATCCTGGTGTCCAATCCTACATGCTTGTACTGATGATCACCTGTTGTATTATTCCACTCGCCGTTATCATTCTCTGCTACATTGCCGTGTGGTTGGCCATTCGTGCTGTAAGTCGCATGGATGTTGCATGTGATTTATGTTCTTCTAGTTCATAAACATGCACTAAGATCTACCATTGCATTTTTCTCCAACAGGTTGCTCAGCAGCAGAAAGATTCAGAGTCCACACAGAAGGCTGAGAAGGAAGTGTCCAGAATGGTGGTTGTCATGATCCTGGCCTACTGTCTTTGCTGGGGTCCTTACACATTCTTTGTATGCTTTGCATCAATAAACCCGGGCTATGCCTTCCATCCACTGGCGGCAGCCATGCCAGCCTACTTTGCCAAGAGCGCTACTATCTACAACCCCATTATCTATGTCTTCATGAATCGACAGGTCAGTCTGTGCTGTTTAACAAACCTTAAACCTTGCGCGAAACGCCTTCAATTTGTTTAACTATGTGTTACATTTTTCTTGCAGTTCCGCGTGTGCATCATGCAGCTCTTTGGAAAGAAGGTGGATGATGGTTCTGAGGTGTCCACATCCAAAACAGAAGTTTCTTCTGTGGCTCCTGCATAAGCCACACATCAAATCTGAAAGAAAGGATCCTGAGCCAGATCACATTGGAAATATCAATAAAAATGGGACTTTTTATATTCCTTGTTTACCCTCACCATTTGACAACTACGCTTCCAGATATTTTCCCAAGAGAGATGAGGAATTGTTGCATGGCAGTGTGTATGTTAAAACATTACTTCTCTACAGCCTGCTATGGTGTAAGATCTCCTGAAATGACTTGTTACAGTTTTGATAGCATTCAATTTTCACACAATCACTTGTCTATATACACTACGGGTTATTCAGAAAAGTTGATGCCTGCACATAGCACTGCTTTGGGGGGGTATGCGACACTTCAACCAACAGTGAAAACGAATCACCTCATATTATACGAATGTTTTGGGCTTGATGTTCAATGGTGATGTAATGTCTCTGTAACTTAAATTTTGTAGCCATCTTGCAAGAAAACAAAAATGACAAAAAAAAGTTAGATAGATGCCAGCCCATGTACAGCATGTAATATGGTTCTATTTTTCTTTGATGAAAATTAAAAAACAAGCAAAATAAAAATGAAGTTGCATTTCTTTTCATCTCTTCAGAAAAACTCCTACAAAGTTTTGTTGTGGACCTTTATTAGCAAGAATTAAAACAGTAAGTTTACTATCCCCTTCACTCTTAATGGCAATTTTCATTTAATGGAAGGAACACGTGTGCTCAACTCCCTCTTAGATTCACAAACAAAATCGTCTTAATGCGTTTCACTAATTTTATTGCGCTAAACAAGATTTAAAGCTTGAAAGTCACTTTTAAGTCTAGAAATGTGATCCTGTACAACAAAACCAGTCTTGAGGGTCCATTTTCGAAATTGAGATTTTTACATAATCTAACAGCTGAATAAATAAGTTTTCTATTGATATATGGTTTGTTAGGATAGCACAATTTTTGGCCGAGATATAACTATTTAATTTCCCTGGAATGTGGGGGTGCAAAAAATCTAAATATTGAAAAAATTGCCTTTAAAGTTGTCCAAATGAAGTCCTTAGCATAGCATATTACTCACAAAAATAAAGTTTTGATATATTTACGGTAGGAAATGTACAAAATATCTTCATGAAACATGATCTTAATATCCCAATGATTTTTGACATAAAAGAAATATCAATGACTTTAACCCATACAATGTATTTTTGGCTATTACTACAAATGTTCCTGTGCTACTTAAGACTGGTTTTGTGAGCCAGGGTCACAAATAAGAGCAAGTCAATTGCAATTTCTTCATTTAAGCCTAAGGGGGCTAAGCAATATCCACATGACACTAAAAGAACTTCTTATCTCAGGAAGATTAACCTCAAATTCAGGTCTTACCTTTTGACTCTGAGAATCAGAGTGACCCCGTGCGCCTGCGCACATTCGTGTGTGATTGTGTTTTTGGGAATGTCTTCGCACACTGAGTTGTTAGGGGGCATCCGGGATTGCATATCTCCCAGTTAGCCTTAATTCGTTTCACGTCAGTTACAGTGCTAATCTTTATGACGATGAGCTGGTATAAAATGCTTTCGACCCTGTCTCTCAGTTTGTTGGTTTGCGATCTCAACCACGACCAGAAGATCAAAAACAAAGAAGGGACCAACCACCAACGTAGGGAGAGCAGAACCCTATACCAGGTATAAACATGGACCACTGCATACATGCTTTGAAATGAGAATGACAGTAATTTCATGTCTCTCTTTGTGCTCTAAGGTTTAGAAAATGGCAGAGGAGTGGGGAAATGCAGTATTTGCAGCCAGGCGGCGAGACGATGACACGACAAGGGACTCGATGTTTGTCTACACCAACAGCAATAACACAAGAGGTAAGAAATAATCGTTAAATAAGGTTGAGATTATCCCTTAAACTATCATTTGTACAGTATAATGCAACGTTTCATCTATCCACAGGTCCTTTTGAGGGACCCAACTATCACATTGCCCCTCGATGGGTGTACAACGTTGCAACAGTCTGGATGTTCTTCGTGGTCGCCGCCTCAGTCTTCACCAATGGCCTGGTGCTGGTGGCCACAGCCAAATTCAAGAAGCTCCGCCACCCTCTAAACTGGATCTTGGTCAACCTCGCTGTGGCTGATCTTGGAGAGACAATGTTGGCCAGCACCATCAGTGTCATCAACCAGATCTTCGGCTACTTTATTCTTGGACATCCTATGTGTATTTTTGAGGGCTACGTTGTCTCTGTCTGTGGTAAGTTTTTTTTTGGACGACATCTTTATTGATGAAACATAGGCAGTTAAGTAACTAAAGGTACAATCTGCAACAATCAACAGGTATTGCTGGTCTGTGGTCTTTGACTGTAATCTCATGGGAGAGATGGGTTGTCGTCTGCAAACCATTTGGAAATGTCAAATTCGATGGTAAATGGGCATCTGCTGGAATTATTTTCTCCTGGGTTTGGTCTGCAATCTGGTGTGCACCCCCCATCTTTGGATGGAGCAGGTAAAATCATCATATTAAGATTTTATTTATTCCAATTGTTTCTCCCTCATTCAGGCAGAAATGTTGACAGATGAGAAGCAAATCATCTTACAGTATGTATGATTTTCTCACAGATATTGGCCTCATGGTCTTAAGACCTCCTGCGGCCCTGATGTCTTCAGTGGAAACGAGGATCCTGGTGTCCGATCTTTCATGATTGTACTGATGATCACCTGTTGTATTATCCCCCTCGCCATTATCATTCTCTGCTACATTGCTGTGTGGTTGGCCATCCGTGCTGTAAGTCGCATGGATGTTGCATGTGATTTATGTTCTTCTAGTTCATAAACATGCACTAAGATCTACCATTGCATTTTTCTCCAACAGGTTGCTCAGCAGCAGAAAGATTCAGAGTCCACACAGAAGGCTGAGAAGGAAGTGTCCAGAATGGTGGTTGTCATGATCCTGGCCTACTGTCTTTGCTGGGGTCCTTACACATTCTTTGTGTGCTTCGGAACAGCAAACCCGGGCTATGCCTTCCATCCACTGGCGGCAGCCATGCCAGCCTACTTTGCCAAGAGCGCTACTATCTACAACCCCATTATCTATGTCTTCATGAACAGACAGGTGACATTGCATTCTATAATAATCAAATAGTTTCTCTGCATACATTTTTTGTTATGCCATTTTGATATGTTCAAGGCTGCTTATACAAAAAATGTTTTGTTTTCAGTTCCGTGTATGCATCATGCAACTCTTTGGAAAGAAAGTTGATGATGGATCTGAGGTGTCCACATCCAAAACAGAAGTTTCTTCTGTGGCTCCTGCATAAACCTCTTCTTGACTTTTATAGCTTCAATCGAACAAAAGGGACAGAGAAAAAGATTTCAGAGAACTGGACTCGTATTGCAATCGTATCAACTGTACATACAGTATGTAGCTAAATCCTTAAAAACTACTTTTTTCTGTCCTGGAAAATGTTGAACTCAGACTGAACACCATTTGGTAAAACGTGAAGGAGTTTGTAATATCACAAAACATGCTGACAATATTCAAAAATAAGTCTCAAAACTTTGTATTGTAGATGCATTTGCAAATGTAAAAAAATATATAAAAATACATTTTTATGTATATCGTTTTATGATGAAAATTAAACATGCAGCAAAGTGATGTGTTTTGTCTTTCCTTTCACAACTCAGTTGTGTCAGTTTAACAGTTGAGGTCTGTTATATTTAATATATCTGAACTGATTGTTAATGCAATTGAACTGCTCGGATTCTTTCACTTTATTTTTAACAAATTATTCGAAAGCATGTGAATAGGCTTTTGTTAGTAATCTATTATTATGTTTCATCTTTAAACAAAATCTGCCCATGTATGTTTACTAATCATATACATTCAAATTGGGTATTATTTCTTAGGGGTTTATAAGGGATGCAAATAAGCAACATCTTGTTAGTGCATGTTTAGCTTACATCAGGTGGATAGAGGATTGCACCAAGTCCAGTAAAGTCACGACTTTTGCTAGGAGGCTTATATCGCAGAACTCATTAGTTTAAAACACTGTTGAGTGCACCTGTGCATGCAGAGGGGTTTATGTGACCAGATTGTGAATTCTGCGTTGTTAATGTGAATGTGCGTTCGTGTGATGCTGTGATGTTTGGATGCTAATAGGCTTACTGAGCTTATTGAATCACTTTGAGGTGATGGTGTGAAAGACTCACGCACACCCTAAAGTGAATGAGGTTAACATTGTTATAGAGAAATGTCATTTTAATAAAAGCTTAATAAAATTCACCAGTAAGTATACAAAACCTTGTGCGCTGCTTTAGCTGTGTTTTCAAAAGATTTCTTTAACAGATTTCTTTTAATGCACATACACTAGACCTATTGAAAAGATCTGTAGGACAAAGACTTTACTCTTTATTCATATATATTATTAAAGATAGTAAAGACTAAAG
Source organism: Oreonectes daqikongensis (assembly GCA_026939265.1). Lineage (NCBI taxonomy): Eukaryota > Metazoa > Chordata > Actinopteri > Cypriniformes > Nemacheilidae > Oreonectes > Oreonectes daqikongensis. The sequence continues at coordinate 3,599,464 of JAOTQM010000030.1, read as the reverse complement.
AAATTTTATCTTTACCAAAAATTATGCAAGCCGCAGTTGCAAAGGTCAGACCAACAAAATATTAATAGCTGATTCAATTGTAATTGTAAGTTTTATTGTTTTGGTTTTTTATTTTATTTTATTTTGTTTGTTTATTTATTTATTTGCATGTATGCTTTACTTCTTGCCAGTTGATTTGTTTTTCTATGCGTTTTTTATATATATATATTAGAATAAAACTGTAGTCAAAGTTCGGACCTAGATTTTGCGAGATTTGTTTAAGCCCAAAATATTTTTTAATAAGTTACTTTTATAAAAAAAAGTTTAAAGTTTTCGGTATTTTGTATCATACACATAATACTTTGATAGTGTAGGTCACTTAAACATCACTTTATTTTGCAAATATCCCATTCGTACGTCACTTTTGTGCACCGGCGTATATTGTAACTTTTATTTTGAAAAATTGGCTGCTAGTTGCTGGCTGCCTGCCTTCACGCTAACACTTTAAGCCTTTCACACGTGCGGTAATGTCTAAAGCAAGTAAGTATATGTAGCTTTAATTGAATTGCAATTTATTACAGTTTATGACATTCATTTATTTTCTTTTACCGTGTTGCAGAACAAAAGCGAGCCAAACGGCTGGGCTTCTGCGGTAAAAAGGTACATTATTTAGCTCATTTTCACTCAGTTATTATTGATGTCGGCATGTCACGTTGAACAAGTAAAGAAACTTTACTACAAGACATTTATGTTTGCTGTCATCCGTGTTTCTCTTCTGTGAAGGCTAAAGATGGACAGCAGTCTCAGGGGAAGAAGGATCCTGGTTTACCTAATGTGCGCAGCTTCAAAGAACACAGTCAGAGACAAGCTGAACTCAGAAAACAAAGGGTGAGAGAGTCAAAAATGTACTTGTGTTACATTATAACTTTTAGAAAGTTTGCATATCAGTGTAAATACTCGACTGTGGTGAATGTTTTGTAGATGGAGGAGCAACAGGAGAGGCAGAAAAAGTCACGAGACAATGAGATGATGAAGAGGAGAAGTCTGGACACTTTCCAGAAAGACGTTCAGCTACGACAGAGAGAGTTCGAACAGAGGGTTTGTGTGCATGTCACTTACTAATGATGACAAAGTATTAGCATTTCCTCAAACATTTACATTTAGATTTTCTATATACTGTAACTAAAAGCTCTCTCAATTCGTGTATTTGTAAATTGTTTTTGTAAATAATAACTTTTATGTGGCCTCAACTATAAGCACTAAGCAAGAACTAAACCATACTTTAGTCAAGCTTAATAATGCATTCTTGTTGTTGTCCTGATGCAGGAACTTCAAATGCAAAACCTGGAGAAACATGTCAATTTTGAGAATGAGAACTCAAGAAAAGCATACTGCAGAGAATTTAAAAAGGTACCGTTTTGACACCTCACCCATTTTACAATGTGGATCTCTAGTGGTCAGTTTCTAAAGATGACTACTTCTGTCTCTTTTCATGGCAGGTAATAGAGGCAGCAGATGTTATTTTAGAGGTTCTGGATGCCAGAGATCCTTTAGGCTGTCGCTGTCCACAGGTTGAACAGGCGGTTGTTCAGAGTGGAACCAGCAAGAAAATTGTCTTGGTTTTAAATAAAATTGGTATGAGAATTTTCTGAATGTTTTTATGGATTAAAACATGACATAAATTTTGATGTTATGTTCTGCTTTGCCTGCATAAAGATTTAGTGTCCAAGGACATTGTAGAAAAATGGATCAAGTATCTCCGAAATGAGTTTCCCACTGTGGCTTTCAAATCCTCCACTCAACAGCAAAACAAGAATTTGGTGAGATATACAGTAGTGGTAGATTTTACTATTGGTTTCAATGTGTCAAATATTGACATTTCTCTTATGGAGGCATATCTGTTTTGTTTGTTATTTACAGAAACGCAGCCGTGTGCCTGTGACTCAGGCTACACAAGAACTCCTTGAAAGCAGCGCATGTGTCGGGGCAGATTGTTTAATGAAACTGCTAGGAAACTACTGCCGTAACCAGGATATAAGAACTGCCATAACTGTAGGAGTGGTTGGTGAGTTTCTCACAACTGTTGGGAATATGATTTCTATGTTTTTTGTAAATAAAATTGCATGTCACTCACTAATAACATATGGAGTCACATTGCCTCATTTTAAATCAATGTTTCAGGTTTTCCAAATGTCGGAAAGAGCAGTTTAATTAACAGTTTGAAGCGAGCTCGTGCTTGTAATGTCGGCGCCACACCTGGAGTTACCAAGTGCGTTATTGTTTTGTTACTTTTTTTGTATATCAATTTGTTTTCAACAATTCAAATTGTCTTCTGCCCTTTATTCAAGTCAAGCTGTTTTCAGGTGTTTACAGGAGGTCCACCTAGACAAGCACATTAAACTGTTAGATTGTCCTGGTATTGTCATGGCAACGTCAACCAGCGATGCTGCCATGATCCTTCGAAACTGTGTGAAGATTGAACAACTAGTAGACCCAATTCCACCCGTTGAAGCCATCTTGAGGCGCTGCAGTACAAAACAGGTACAGGCGGTTATTGCAGAAATGTTAGTAAATGACAGTATTACGCAATTTTGTGAGGTGATTCCCTTAATTTTGAAAAATCTTTCATATAAAGATTATGGAGCACTATGGCATTGCAGACTTTCACACAGTACATGAGTTCCTGGCCTTACTGGCCCGCCGGCAAGGAAAGCTCAGGAAGGGAGGACTGCCTGACACCGACAAAGCTGCCAAAAGTGTTCTTCTGGATTGGACAGGGTAATGTTAAATTTGTCTAGGGAGTATTTTACCTACATGGCCACCGGTTTAGTTTGACAAAAAGAGCACATAAGGTTTATTGTTGTTTAAGGTTTACTTTGTATTGTGTATATGTTCACATATAATACAATGTCTGTGTCTGTTAAAGGGGTCGTATCAGCTACTTCACACATCCCCCAGAAACGCATACGCTGCCGACACATGTCAGTGCTGAGATTGTAACTGAGATGGGCAAAGCATTTGACTGGGATGAACTGGAGAAGGGCAATCTAGAAGCATTGGCTGGTAATCCTGTCTGTTAATGTTTATAAATGGTGTGATTGTTGGTTAACATTTATAAGTCATATGCTGTTATTCTTTTTTTAAATATTTTTTAGAGTGTGGTACATCTGATGTAGAAATGGGATTCTGTATGGCTACATCTGGAATGACACAAGGAGGTCCGGGAAATGACCAAATGGAGGAACCTTCAGGGAGGGACCCTGACCTCCAAGATACAGCTGAATCAATGGATGGAGATGAGGATGCAGAGGTACATCAATAATATAATTTAGTTACTAATGTATTTTTTGTATCATTTGGTATTCTGTTTCAAAACTCAAATCCAAATTTTGACTCATGTATATTTCTGTCAATTAAGTTCGGACCGATGACGGTGGAGCTCAAAGTCCCCAAGACAAAATCCAGTGGTACAGTTGAAGCAGCAGGCCCAAAGCCAGTGGACTTAAAAGATATTTTGGATGTTGACCCTCTCCTACAAGGCCAGGCACTTCTGGCTGCTAACAAAAAGCGAAAGAAGCAGCAAAAAAGAGCTGGTAAGACCTCCTATATGTCATGCAGACTGTCTTTTGTTACTGTCATTTTATTATGGCCTGAATTAGAACATCATTTCTTTTTTCTTTCCTATAGATAAACTCGGCACCAAACTTTCAGATTCTCTTACATCAGCTTTGAATTTCTCCTTTTCTGACAGCTGATGTTATCAATAAACCAGGATCTCTATTATATACTGTGATTGTTTCAAATGATTTCTATTGACAGATATTTCTCTGTAATTTTATTTATTCTCTATGAGATGGGGGGGATATTGTTTTAGCAGCAAAAATACACTATAGGCAAAAAGGTCTACATACTGTTTGTCCCATAATGCTTTTCATTTGTTCATCCTATACAACATTCTCCCCCCCAAACTTCTGACTGGATGCTTGGATGACCATTGAGTTTGAAGGTTTCACATACCCAACACTGTCCCACATCATTCACTTCATTCTGTTGACAAATATTTTGCTGTGGGTTTCAAAAGGGGGGAAGTCATGGTTCCCACGTGCCTCTACTTATATTTATAAATAAATGATCAAATTGCCTTGGTTAGATATAAATATACATACATATATACACAAGTTATGTACATATACATGCATATTATACAAAAAGTACCAAATAAATAAATAAAACGGGAGATTCCAAAGTACACAGTAGTAACAAATCTATAAACGACTGAATAAATCGATAAGTCCATGTCAGTGCTGTGACAAGCACAGTGGATAAACGTGGAAAGCGGTGTAAATAAAGAATGAGTGGGTGTGTCCAAACCTTTGAGGGTGAATGCGCAATTTTTGTCAAAAATAATTTACATTTGTGAGATAAAACGAACGCTAGCAGTCACAGTAAAGCGAATACAAGATCAAACGGGGATGGTGTTGAGATGAGCGCACGGACTGTCACATCCAAAACAAGGAAATCCTCATGCGAGTAACGTTAATGGCGATGACTCCAGCACCCTTGCGTTGCTCCTGCTAACACCAACCAGGTAAGTTAACCTAACTAACTTTTCTTTTGCCCTCAATCGAGGTGATATGTATGTGTACGATTATATAATTGTGTTAATCGCAGGTATTCGGCGTTCAAGTTACATTTCAGGCAATGTGCAAATCTGACGTTGGTTGACAGGTCGGCTGGCTGGCTGGCTAGCTAGCTAGCCTAGCGCTATACAGCTGGATGCTGTCAAAGATAAATTTTACGTGTATGTAAAGTACTACACAGTTAAAGTCATTTAATATTCTGGGTGTTCTATCACTGTAAATAACTTAAATAGAAATAGCGTTTTATTTGTTAGTTAAATAACAAACTTTCTCAACTTTATTGTTCAGCTAAGCACTACGTTACATTTAGCGATCTATTACATAACTCGCCATCGATAGTTGCATATTTAACTGCAAATATTTTTCCTATTTATGGCTTTTTGGTTAGACTCAGAATAGTGTTTGTACTTTAGGTTTTGTTGTTTTATAACCTGTGAGTTTTGAGGATTAACACTGAATCTAGTTTATTTTGGTTAGCTGTCATCTGTACTTCCCCATGATAATGCTTAATATTCATACGTTTCACTCATTCAGGTCTTAATACATTTGGTATAAATTGGGGAAAAAACGGAATTTTATGTATATTTCATTTATTTTTTAATTGTTTATATGTTGGTTATGGCTTACTATCATTTAATTTAGTCATATTATAATTGGTTTTAATAGGTCAAATGAATAAAGTAGTGTTTTATTTTCCTGTAGGTTGATTTTACAAAGTCATTCAATACTTAGATTTGTGTTTGCTTGACAACATTCATGATCGTCATAGAGTTAAATCTGTTTCGAAATAGAGAGTATTAGATTTCTGCATGAATGTAACTGTATATAATGACTCAGCTAAATTATATTTCCTTTTTTATTTTAACCCCTCATTATCCAAAAAGAGAACTCAATCTTCATTAGTTCCCTCTTATCTCACATGCATCTTATAAGAAGAGTTGGGACTTACTAATTCTCTTGTCATCACTGCAGCTTGTTAATTCTTGTCACACTTGACCTGTGGAACCTGCATAGCCATGTCATCCCGAGTGTTGCTACGGCAACAGCTGATGCGGGAGCAGGCTCAGGAGCAGGAGAGGAGGGAGGCGCAGCAGCAGGCATCCGCTGCTCAGCTCCGCCCGACCGACTCCACGCCTGCCATCTCTGTCACTGTCCCACCCATGGCTGCCCGCCCTTCTCCTGCTCAAGTACCAGTGGAGGTTCTGAAGGTAGGCTGGGCCTTCTAAAGATGTTGCGGTTCATTGGTTTAAATGCATAAACATGCTATTCTTTATTTTATTCCTTCATTTCATATTTTTAATTCACCTTCACTGTTTTTTGTAGGTGCAAACTCACCTTGAAAACCCAACTAAATACCACATCCAGCAGTCTCAGAGGCAGCAAGTGAAACAGTACTTGTCCACCACGCTAGGCAACAAAGTTGCCACACAAACTCTTGGTGTGTCCCCTGTCCTCCAGTCAAACTCCGCCCCTGAAATGGGACCCTGTGCAAGCAGTGCCCCCAACAGTCCGATGGCACATCTTAACCTGGGTTCCAACAAAGAAGAGGTACAGCAGCTTCAGGCAGCCCACGTATGATGACTTTATATTATGTTTTAGCTGCTTTATTACTTTATATGAAATACATTAATCTAAAGATTGCTTATATTTTACATATACAAATGTAAAGTCATTGTTATCTTAGTAGCATTTAACGCAGCTTTTTTATTGTGTAAGCTTTGTCGCATTTTCCTGTAAAATGCCACACCAGCAGCTGGCTTTTACACACTACAGAACTTCCTTTATGACAAAAATACCCTTAACAGTTCTTTTATTATTAAGAATAGACCTTTTGTTGCTTTCCTAAATACATACGTGTTTGGTAAAACTTTTAGTACTCAACATTTCATCAATTTTTTTATGTTTTTGTCATCCCCAGATGGATGATGTAATCGATGACATCATTAGCCTAGAGTCCAGCTTCAATGATGACATCATGTCACTGATAGATTCAGGACTGCAGCTCCCAAACACGGTAAGCCAAACGATCCTTTTTATTATTTATGATTCCATCCATATCATAACGGCTGTTCCGAATAAAAGCCCCTTTTCCGGTTGAATTTGTGGTAAACCGCCACAAGTCATTCTAAAAGCAAAGAAGAGATAGTAAATGCCCTTAAGAGTGAGTACTAAGCACTGCACTTAGGAGATGAGAGATAAATGGATTCCACTCGAGCAATGGACATAAACATTCACTTCTGAAGCATTACTAACACCTGCCAGGCAGGAACTGTCAGGGTGGAGCTTAAAGGGAATGTGAAGTGCGAGGGCACAGGAGTTTCCCTTTTGGGTATTTTGGAAGAATAAAGAGAAAATGGTTTGAATTTTAATTGTGTTTCGAGTAAAAGAAAAGACGGACAGAACTTCACATGTAAACTTTCCGTGTTATTGTTGAATGGCATAACCTTGATTCTTAGAGAAACTCTGCATTGAAAAGGTGCTGTTTGAAATGAGAATATAATTCAATATTTTTATGAACAAAATGTTTGCCTGTACGGGTAAATAACCTCTAAATTCCCTTTGTATGTGTCAAAAGATTGTCCTTCAGTTCATTGTAGTACATAGTGTTATTTATAGATTTTTTAAAATATTTTTATTTCCTCTGTGTAAATCAATGAAATATCTGCAAAATCAATATGCTTTGAAACAATTTGGTCTGTGTATTGCTACACTATATATTTTTATTTCTGTTTTATTTTCTTAGCTACCAGGCAACCTTCTGGATGTCTACAGCAGCATGGAGACCCCCAGCATCACCATCAGCAACTCCTGTCCAGCAGATCTGCCTAACATCAAAAGGGAAGTGACAGGTAAACACATTAGTTATTTGTTTAAGTATAGTATTAAATGTATGATTTAGTACGTACAGTAATAGTTCTCTTTTCATAGACACAGAGGCCAGGGCCTTCATGAAGGAAAGACAGAAGAAAGATAATCATAATCTCAGTGAGTTTTAAGTCACAGTGTCCACCAATGTATTGTTTGTTTACTGTGAGTATTTGCATAACGCAGCCTAAATATATGTTGTGTTTAATGCAGTTGAAAGGAGAAGAAGATTCAACATAAATGACAGAATAAAGGAGTTAGGGGGTCTTGTACCCAAGTCCAATGACCCGTAAGTTTCTGTTCCTGAAGATTAAAGTTTGATTATATTTATTAATTTTATACATTTTTTTTTTGACCGATGATCCTTATTATCCTTAAATGTCAGGGAGATGCGTTTGAACAAGGGAACCATTTTGAAGGCGTCTGTTGATTACATAAGAAAACTTCAAAAAGAGCAGCAGAGAGCCAAAGAGATTGAGATGAGACAGAAGAAGCTAGAGCAAGCCAATCAGACCTTGATGCTTCGTATACAGGTATGTGATCAACAGTTGGCACAAATTTGTCTGCCAAGAACTTAAAAGATGTAAAAAGATGGAATGTAACACCCCCTGGTGTTTGCGTGCAGGAATTGGAGATGCAAGCCCGGGTCCATGGCCTTGCCACTTCTATATCGCCTGGTCCAAGCTCAGACGTTTTGTTTCTTCAGCAGCAGCTAACCCAAGCAAACCAGTCTTTGCAGCCCAGTGTTGGGGAAAGCCAAGCTCAGACCCAGCTCACTGTGGATGGGGCCATGGCACAGACGTCGCCCTCTCCCTTCCTCACAGTTCCTCCATCAGGTTCTTCAGCTGGTGCAGTTGTAAGCGGCCCTCTTGATTTGGGTACGTTTAGCTTTGCGGAGCTGGATGAACCTTCGGCTTCTGATCTTTACACTGATGTGGGTCTCGATGACATTTTAATGGATGAAGGTGGTGCGCTGCCAACCATCAGGCACTCGGATCCACTTTTCTCCCCAATGTCCTCCGGAGCCTCCAAGACCAGCAGCCGCAGGAGCAGCATTAACATGGAGGAAGACTTGTGACTGAACTAACCACTGTTTTTGTGTGTGTGTGTGTGTGGGTGGGTGTGTGGGTGTGTGTGAGTGAGCACGCTGATTCTCATATGGGAGAGCGTGCAACTTTTACGTCTTTCAGGAGTATCCCCTGATCTAACCGATACTTTTTCCAAGACAAAATGCTGATTCTGGAGCCAGTGCTGCATGTGGAACTATTCACTAAATATTCAAATTGGCTCCACACTTTTCCCTTGAACTTGGTAGTGTGGAAAAATAGGTTTGAGATTCTTTTGGCTACAGTGAAATGTTATTGTTATATCCCCCCCTCACTTTTGTGATTTTGAATGTTTGTCCAGGCAGTCAATAATTGCAGCAATAGCAATTTGTTATCCAATGTTTTGAATGAGTCTCCAACTTTTTTATAGCTAAAATGTAGGAAGATTGAGGTTTTTATAGTTGAAATGTTCTAGGCATAGCTGTGATGCCATGCTATTTGTGTTAGACTTTGCATTCAGAGCATGCAAGTGCACATATAAATGGTTTTAAGGTGTGAAGTGAGTAGTAGTCAATTTATAGTCACTTAATGTACCAAAGGGATGTTTCTAAATAATTTTAATAGCATGGACTTGAAAATGTTGAAGCAATATTTACTACATATATATACAATTCTATTTTCTAACACTCCTGGTTGTATATTACTACTTTTAAAATGCATACAGCAGTTTATTCAGTTTACATTACATCCTTTTAAGACTAATTATTTGATCTTTTTCAATGTTACCTTGCAAATGTGTGATGGCACATGTTTTTAAGTAGAGAGATAAGCCATGTTAATGCAATACACAAATAGCTTTCCAGGTGTAATGTTTCAAAAGCTACCTCTGCCCAAAGTGCTTTTTAACCAGATCCTTATCTGAATTTGTGTTCAACAATCATTTACCTGTTCTGTACCTAAATGTCTGTTTTGTGCTCAGATGCAAATAATGTTACTGCCACTCAAAGCCAAATATAGTTTTCTGTCTGATCCAACAGTGTGATGACACTCCTGACTGTGCCTTTAGCATTAATATATTATAAAATATATTTTAAAAAATTATGCAAATAAGTCTCCAAATGTATAAGGTGCTGAATTATTCTCTATGAATTCTGCAACAATTCAGATGAATGTATTATATTTAAAAGGTATATAATTTAAAGATATAAACAAACCCTTTCTAAAACTTGAATGTTGTAACAGATGCAATTGCCATATTTTTCTAAATGTCTAAGGCACACAAAGATGTTTAAATTATTAAATATAATTGTGAATTATGAAATCAGAGCAATGTTATTATTTTTGTCAAATTTTCTGACAATACATAAGACCTTAAACACTTGTTCCATGTATTAAAACTATATTGCCTGCCCTCCTGCTGCTGCTGTGTTTTATTTCCTTTTTACATTCATTACATCTGTACTGAAAGGGAATGTGTAAAATAAACTGATAAGAAAACAGATCATGATCATGCCTGATCTTTTTAATCCATGGATCTTTAGCATATTCGAGCATCTTTACATACGCAGAGCAAATCTCCTGAGTTTTCATATTGGCTTTACTATAATAAAATGTTTATATTTACAATGAACTAATACTCATTTTCACAGAAGATAACAGTTAAATGGTTTCATTTAAGAAAGTATATATCCTCTTGTGCATATTCATATCTCTTTTAAAAATGCAGTATAAAATGCAGCAGTGCAATTTCACAGCCACCATCAACCAGCAGACTTCCATGCATCTGGATTCAGCATGTGACATTTGTTAACATTCCAACTTTATCAGATTGTCATGACCACTATAAATAAGTTTAAGATTTCATGAGCCATTAGTGGAACAGAAGTTGAGAGAGTTCCATGCCTAGTTCCAGACACTCGGTAGTCTGTAGACAGAGATCGCAAATGGAGCAGTCAAAGGCGCTCTCTCCACAACTGCAACCGCATGCTTCCATGTATTCGGTGCAGCCGCAGCATGGGCAAAAATCCATAAAGACATCCAAAGTAGAGGGGTCGCAGCAGCATGCTTTAGAGCAGATAGATGAGCAGATAGACGCCACGCAGTATTGACACCCGTCTCCGACGGTCAGAACGCAATCCCAAAACTTGCAGAATAGACAGGCCAAAAGAAAGGATGCACATAGGTCTAAAGGGCAAGAAAAACAAAATGATTATTGACTTTTCTGGATTGATAAAGTCAAGATGAGAAAATACCTCAAATTTTGGTTTTATTTTGAGCATCACAAAACATTTCCAGTTTGCATCCTCATAAATGAAGCTAAATGGCTATGATAGAAGATGACAACAGCGAAAGCTGTTAGCAAGGATTTCAGGTGCATCTATAATGCATTAGATGTCATAAAAATTGAATCGCTCACTTCATTGAGTCAACTGTAATTTGAGGTGTTGGCGGAAATGGTGCTTACCCTCTCCAGGAGGTTTCAGGCTTTGCCGACTTTTTGATGTGGAGGTGGAGAACCTGATTCCACGATGGCGGTGTGTTGTTTTATAAGCAGTGGAATGTGAATGTTTCAGGTGGTTGGCAGGTAGCTGAGTGCAGATAGGAAGACCATCCGAAGAGCAGATGTCCCTGCTAGGAGACCTTAAAACATTCTGAAATGGCCTTTTCAGTTCCACTGAGGCGTTTTGGATGTGTACCTCTAAATCTAATAAAGAGAAAAATTCACATTTAGTGTTACACACAGTGTTAGCTTGAAGAGTGATTTGCAACATCTAAGGAATATATGGTTTACCAAACGCAAGCGGATTTGATGTGCCAAGACTGGAAAAAAGACAAGAGTTTTCCTTCCCGGAAAGATCATCGGTTGAAGACAGTTCATTATCCTTTAGACACATGCTGGTACATTCTTTATCATCAGAAAACTCTTTATAAAACAAACAAACAAAAAGAAAACACCCTATTAGTTTTTCTCTCTATGTTAAAATAACAGAAAAGTCTAACCTACTGTATTTTCCTCTATATGTTACAATATGGTATGTCTTACCAGTGTTTTGCAAAGTTGATGCGTTAGGAACAGAATTCATTGTTGTGTCATCTTCATGAAAGCTTGATTTAGATCCATTTAATAAACAACCACCATATTTATCCTTATGGTCACAATCCATTTTTTAAACTCCTTTCACTGTCTTCGCTACAACAAGAATGTAAAGATGCAGAGTGAGAAAGCAGGAGCATTTGAACTCTTAACTATGTCATTAAATATTCAAACACAGGAAGCAAAGAGAAAAGATGTGCCATAGTTTGTGGCATATATTATAAACTAATGGTAAAAAAAGACTGTCTGAACACTTGGCATGTTGATATAATACAGAACATGTATTGTGTGCACTGTTCATATTTCTGTTTTGTGATTATAACTGTTTATTTATCTTTACTGATAAATGTTTTTATTAAAGAGTTATAATTCTATAAAAAGTTACATACGCACACAAAACAACAGCAAAAAGTACTGATAAAGCAAGAAGTGGCAGAGTTTTTAATCTATTATTAATCTCATTCCATTTGGCAAACATAATGTGTTGGACAGAGATAAGTGGCATACTAGATGTAAAGAGGGTAATAAATTTCAGCAACCTATGTGGCCAGTGTTTGCTTACATTGAGTGATGCAAGGAAAAAGTTTATTCTAAATAGCACGTAAAATATTTTTTTCTTTCAAATTTAAACTAAGCGATACACATTATGCATATTTGTGTCATCCCAAAAAAATTCAACAAAGCAAATATTCCACAGTCGTCTGACATTGCAATATTAGACTTATTCTTTTTTTCCACATTTGACCAAAATTGAGACCATGTATTAACCACACAACTAACTGTGCCATCTTCAGTATTGTTTAACCATGTATGAATTTTGTTTTGTAACTATCAGTTTTAATTATGCCATATTTGCCGTAAACGAAAAAACATTGTTTCCGATGTGTGTTATTATATCGGATCGTTCAAGTTTATAAAAATTCACTAACCTTTTCCACATTCATCCCATCTCCCGTCAGCTTCCAGAATCAGATTGATGGTCATAAATGTTCTGTAGGTGGTATCAGTAGGCGGATCATAGGCTAATATCGCTCACAGCGTTGATAGGTTGCAGCCAAACAAACAATAAATAAATAAATAAACAAACAATTGATACCAGTGTGTAAATATAGTTACTATAATTACAAAATATTTTAAAAATATATTATTATTTCTTATCATTTCACTATTACTATTAGGTTCACTTGACTAAACCACTATAAAAAGTTTGTCGTTCATGTTTAAACGACAACTGAAAAAAAAGATAAATGAAAGTACTAGGCAAATGTCAATGTTTTGTGATACTGACTTTTATTATGAAAATAAACACCCTGCCCAAACAGAACCGACGTGACGCTGTTAGCTAGTGACCACAATAACGTGTTGATATTAAGTGTTCCTAGTTTTGTGAGGGAATATTTACCATTATCGGGGTGGTAAATTCAAAACAATTTCACTATTTTATTTGAACTTTTTTTGTAAATACTCCTCGTTTTTATTGTTTGATCAGGTCGTATACAGGGCGGTAAGCAGCTATGGTAAGTTTGCTATTATGAGCATATTAGCTTCATCCTAATAAAAACGAAACAAAACATCTAACGTTAAATCTGAATGTGATCGGCTGATCGGAATTAATAGACGACTAACTTAGTTTTCTTCAGTCACGAATGATGTTGTAAGCTAGGACTACTAACGTTACGGTTTTGATATTCAGTAGTTTGTTTTGCCTCCTTTTACCGAGCTTGCTATCATGCTAACATAAGTTTCTTAACCACATAATAATGCACTGTTACAAATGTGTAACAGTTACGTTTTATATGGAATCTGTTTTTACTAAATCTTTCTATTTACAATGCCTAATGTGATATTAATACGCTCCTAGAAGCAAGATGTTGAAATGTTCACTAAGTGTAAGTTAGTCAGCTTAGTTAGTTAGTTAGCTTTTATTTGTTTAGCGTAACGTTACTTTAATGATGTGATAAAAGTATTAATGTTATAATATTCTGTCTTCACAGGACAGCGAACTGTCTGATATGGATCAGACATCGGCTGCGCATAACACAATGGATGCAGAGAACGCCCCTCTGTACTGCATATGTCGAAAATCAGACATAAACTGTTTCATGATGTAAGGCATATCTGTACAATCACGTGTTCTTAAACGTTGAATAAGCATGAATAAGTCCATATGTCTAATGGCTTAGGTTAATATGGATCAAATTCTTCCCTAACAGTGGTTGTGATAACTGCAATGAGTGGTTCCATGGTCACTGCATAAATGTGACAGAGAAGATGGCTAAAGCCATCAGAGAGTGGTACTGCCATCAGTGTCAGGGTAAGTAACAAATGCCATAAGTAACATGTATTTGAAGACAATTATTGCTATACAAATAAAATTCACTATATGGTATGTATTAGAATATTTTGATATTACATCCTTCTTAATGTTTATCTTTATTCTCCTAGACATGGACCCATCTCTGGAGATAAAGTATCGGAAGAAAAACCGTGATAAAGATGTTGACTCTGAAAGCTTTGACAAACGATCCAGTACTCCGGAGTACAAAATCGATAAGCGCCGTGGGTCTAAAGTCAGTGTTTTTTTAGTTCATTTAAAGAAAATCATTTTAGTGTGTTTTGTTGTTAAGGGTTAGTGGTCCAAAATCTTATTTTCAAATAAATGTCCACTTACTATTTTTTTTAGGTGAAACGTTCTGCTCGTATGTGTGGAGAATGTGAACCCTGTACCAGGACAGAGGATTGTGGCCAGTGTGACTTCTGTAAAGACATGAAAAAGTTTGGGGGCCCAAACAAGATTCGTCAGAAATGTCGTTTAAGGCAGTGTGTCGTCCGTGCCCGGGTAAGTATATACATATTTTTTAGGTTGTTCAATATTCTTTTTTGTGGTCTAGAGATGTTGACCTTGTTGCTCAATGTCTTTATAGAAAATGCTACGTGTTCGCGATGAAGAGTTTTCTCTCCGTGAGAGGAAAGACAACATAATGCGCAGAGGTAGACGATACTTGGATGATTACGATGAGAATGATATGGACTCATACGAGCACTACAGGGACAGAAATGCGGTAATGTCTAATTGCTTTAGCTCAACCACGAGCACTTAAGTCTATACCTTACTTTTTACTTTAACATTAAACTTTAACATATATTTGTCTATACGACTGTGTGTGTGTGTGTGTGTGTGTGTGTGTGTGTGTGTGTGTGTGTGTGTGTGTGTGTGTGTGTGTGTGTGTGTGTGTGTGTGTGTGTGTGTGTGTGTGTACATTCAATCAAAAATAAACGTTCTCCCCTATTTTGTGACTTAGTGGGCCAGTGATGATGACGATGAGCCGCTTTACAGTCCTGCCCCACGGAAGAAAGCTATCAAAGTCAAGCACGTCAAAAGGAGAGACAAGAAATTTGACAAAAAGGTGCAGAGAGTGACAAACGGTGCTTAACAAATGATAAATAAATGAACTGCACTTTATACATTATGTATGATACATTGATCATACTTTTTACTACAGAAAGAGTCCCGTCGACACAAGCAAAAACAGAAGCACCGAGATCGCTTGAGACACAGTGAGAGGGGAGATGGCAGAGACATAAGGAACTATCGACAGTGCCTGGGGCCAAACTGCATCGAATGTGCACGTCCAAACTCCAAATACTGTTCTGAGGACTGCGGAATGAAGCTGGCTGCCAAGTAGGTCATTCTCATGGATTCACTAGAGGTGTCACACGCACATAAGTAATGTGGAACGATCATGCTAATGTGTGATTTGTAAAACTGATAGATTGTATTGATTTTTCAGTTTTTGGCAAATAAAGCTTATTCTGATTCTTGATCTGTGCAGCCGGATCTATGAGATCCTTCCTCAGCGTATCCAGCAGTGGCAGCAGAGCCCTTGTATAGCTGAAGAGCAGGGCAAAAAACAGCTGGAGCGCATTCGCAGAGAACAGCAGGCCGCACGCATGCGCCTAGCCGAGATGGAGCGACGATTCCATGAACTGGAGGGCATCATTGCCAAGGCCAAACAGCAGATGGTGCAGCAGGATGAGGATGTAAGTGTTAACTGATGCTTTTTCATTGAATGTTGATTCCACTGTGAAGACATTGACTATTATGAAATAACTGGTTAGAGGTGGAATTTGTGTATTGTGTCGTCATTATTGGCATTAAAAGTTTTTTTACTAAAAGATCATGAAAAGGAGAAGAAACAGGTCTGATGATTACCGTAAAAGTGTATTAATTTTTTGCAGGTTAATGAAACGGACAGCGAGGACACAGACCTTCAGATCTTCTGTGTGTCTTGCAGTCACCCCATCAACCCCAAGGTGGCGCTAAGGCACATGGAAAGATGTTATGCCAAGGTGAAAACACATTCTGCTTTGATCTGTTTGTCAGATTTATGATCAGATTGAATATTGAACTTATTCCATTTAAGATCCTGTTTAACATTTAAGTTTTTTAACATATTTTAACAGTATGAAAGCCAGACTTCTTTCGGTTCCATTTTCCCAACAAGAATAGAAGGGTAAGAGGACAGTATCCATTGAAATATTTAAGGCTGTAGTTTTGTGTGTGTGTCTCTTCATTTTCTCTTTGTACCTCTCAGGGCTACAAGGCTTTTCTGTGATGTATACAACCCACAGAGCAAAACATACTGCAAGAGACTTCAAGTCCTGTGCCCAGAACATTCCAGAGACCCAAAGGTAAAATTTTATGTCTACATTAAACCTCAAGAAATCTCTGCATAGATGAAGATGAACAGATATGGAAATCTTTACATGTTCTTAGGTCACAGTGGATGAGGTCTGTGGATGTCCACTAGTGCGAAATGTTTTTGAGGCTACTGGAGAGTACTGCAGGGTGTCGAAACGCAAATGCAACAAGCATTACTGCTGGGAAAAACTCAGGAGAGCGGAGGTGGACCTGGAGCGCGTCCGAGTGGTCAGTCAAGTTCTAGTCTGACTGTATATAATGAGTTTAAAAATAAAAAGAACTGACATGCTTGTTTTCCCCTGAACAGTGGTACAAGCTGGATGAGTTGTTTGAACAAGAACGCAATGTGAGGACAGCCATGACCAACAGAGCAGGACTACTGGCCTTGATGCTTCACCAGACCATCCAGCATGACCCACTGACCACCGACCTCCGGAGCAATAAAGACAGATAGCTGTCTGAGCTCACTTTGTGAAACATTTTGTCTATATTTGTATATTTTTCATAATGTATATTTGTCAGTCAATTTATTAAACATGTCAATCATATTAAACACGTTCCTCATGTTTTATGTGTCGTTTTCAGTCTGCATTGCCTGTTGTACATTAGTCCAAGCAGTTACGAAACTGGAGTTAAGTTCTAGAAACCCCCATTGCCCCCTTACTCACAAATTCAACCTAATATAAGGCAATGTAAGTCACTTTGCATAA
This sequence comes from Oreonectes daqikongensis, assembly GCA_026939265.1. NCBI lineage: Eukaryota > Metazoa > Chordata > Actinopteri > Cypriniformes > Nemacheilidae > Oreonectes > Oreonectes daqikongensis. The sequence continues at coordinate 3,582,428 of JAOTQM010000030.1, read as the reverse complement.
TTTTTTTTAATGTTTAATTGGCCTCTGGTTAAAAAAATACAGTTTTAAGAATAAGATAATATAAATATTATGACTACACTAAAATAATAATTTATATAGAATATATTTTCTTTTATTCATTTATATACAATTTCTTTAATATTACTGCAAATACCAAATAGCAAAGTTTTATAGTATATAATCTTAACAGTATCACAATGACAATTATTTTATATATTTACAGCATTTTAAATTTAATACATTTAAAGTACAAATATACACTTGTGCTCCATGCAGAATAAAGGGGAGGGATCATAGATATTTTAAGTCTTTTAATTCACGAAGTTTATGGTGGGTTGTTTTTAAGTTACACAGGTAATAAAGATTAAAACAAACAGACATTATACACAAACACAACACGATTAAGGTCACAAAAATATGAGCAAATTTGTACAGCAAGTACAAAAAAAAAACAATGACATGAAATTAAAAAAAGTCATGCAACATCAACCCAGAACAATAGAGCTTTGATTCTGAAACGAGACCGCTCAAGTCACATATGCTTCCGGCTTACGAATCACTTCCGGTCCCTCTGCTGTGTCGGTTTAAAATAACGAATGTGAGGCTCTCGTAACGTTTGGCAGGTACGTATTTTAAATTACGGGCTTCTGTTTATGTGTTGTAGTGCGACAGACGTGTTAAACATAAGGAAGAAACCACGTAGACCACTGTGGTCTTGTTATTCCCATTTAATTCCCGCGTGCTAACACTTTAGCCACCGCGCTAAATATTGACGCCAATGAGTGTGAGGCTGTGTTTCAAAACCGAGTGAGCTTACTACCTAGACAGCATTTTGACGTTTTTAAAGACGTGATATATCAAACACGATAAGCTGGTCCATGTAAAAACACCACCAGGCTTTCAGCTCTTGCTTCAGGTTCCTAAACGGAGTGCTTTCGCACAGAATTATGACAGCTTCAACAACCAGACGTTTAACAACTTGGCTTTTAAATAACAATGCTTCCTGATACATACACTCTTTAAGTAGCTGTAATAATGCATACTTTTTTATTGCAGCTCAAAAACAATAAAGGGCTTTGCAAACATGGAAACAGAAGAAGTTGCAGCTGAGGTACCTGCAGAACCACCAGCAGAAGAGAACGAAAACACACAACAAGAGCCCACAACAAGTACAGACCCTCAGGACGAGGTTACGGACAACAATAAAGAGAAGGTGGTAACTAAGGTGGAAGGTGAGTCTTCGGAAGTCATGGATAATCCTGCATGTGACTGGTTGGAGCCACTTGAAGAAGACTGTGAAGATGTTGACGGACAGAGCTTTGACCAGGATGGAACAGGAGATGCAGAACTGGAAAGCCTTGCAGGAAGTGAATGGAGTGGGAGTGTGACTAGTAGGAGGAACGTGGGGGAAAGAGGGGGAAGAGGTGGTGGGTATGTAAATAACCTGGAATTCTCATTTTGTATTCAGTGACAAGATAACTTGTTAATAAAATTCTCAAATGGAATTTGAACATTTTTAAGAGCAAAACCTAGGAGGGGAAGACACTTTGAGCCGAATGAGAACTGGGAGGATTGGCCTATATTAGGTCAAGGATGGAAACGCAGACAGGTTTTCCGTAGATCGGGCACAAGTGAAGGGCGCAGTGACACGTACTATATGAGGTAAACTGCTCAATAACATGCCTCCTTTCATATTGCAATGCTTACCGTTTATTTTCGCTATTTTAAAACTTCAAATCTTTATCTTGTTTATTGATGATCATCTGTGTCTCTTCAGTCCAAACGGACAAAAAGTAAGAAGTAAGGTCGAGCTTTTGAAATATGTGGAGGAATCCTTGGACCTCAGCAACTTTGATTTCAAATCGGGACTGCTTGTTGATGGTGTGACTCAAAGAAGAAGAAGAAGAAGGGTGAGAAGCAAATGCTCATCAGCATACATTTTGATTTGAAAAATAAGTAATAGCTACACAAGTGCGGTGGAAAGATTGCTCAGTGTTCTGGCTTGCCTTAAAAAAAGACTTTGTCGGTAGTCAAGATCTGAATCCTCAGTAGCTCTCTACTATGGTGCCTTTCAGAGATTTGTTCCATTTTTCAACCAAAAGGATACAAATGTGACTCCACCAAAAAGCAGTCCCCATACATATCCTGTAACAGACTTCACTCCTACTGAGCCGACTGCAAATCCAGCTGTTCCACCTTCAGGGGATGGTCTTGTCAATGGCAATGGCGAATCTTCACAACCTTTGTTTCGGTATGTAAATGTTTTACAGCAATAGCTGAACACCCCAGGCCAAAAGTTGAAAAGAATCCACTGTAAAAAAAACGAAAATTATAGAAAAGTTAACATAAAACTTTAAACTTGTTTTGCCAAGTTGAATTTGTTCATTCTATATATGCAAGGTATTCTACTTTCAGCTGATTTCAGGACCAATCAGATTTTTTGTTTGATTTGTCATGCAATAATAGAAAAAATATTTCCACCAATATGTTCTTAACGTTTTTATATATCATTTTGCTAAGCAAAACCATTTAATTTGTTTTATTATGTAAATGTAAACTGACCTCAATGCTTCAAATAACATGCAATTGTTTTAACCTTCTGTGTTTATTTTGTTTGTGTTCAGCCTTTGCGAGAGATGCAATAAAACATTTTCAATCGAGGAGGGACAGTCTATATGCCAGAACTGCAGGAAAGAATTGAACGCATGTGAGTCAAAATGAAAAAATGTAACTCTCTTTAGACAAAGGTTTGCTTTGAGGATTGCTTTAAGTTTGGGAGTGTGTGTGATGATAAAGCAGCTATTATTTTGACTTCTGTGTTTTCAGATAGTCCGTCATTACAATTTACCCTTTTAATTAATGACCTAATAATTATTAATGTTTGTTTGTTTTAGCGATCGATAAACGGCGAAAACCCTACAAAAAGGTTAGTTTCTCTCGTATGTGTTGTTATTTAATGTTATGCTTTCAATGTCAAAGAAATATAATATTTTCATGATTGTACTTTGTTACTTTAGTGGATTCCATGTGGCCAATGTCGAGCTTGCCAGATTACAGTGGACTGTGGAAAATGTGTCAACTGCAGAAATGGCAGACTTCATCATCGGCTAAATGTCCGTTCTCAAAAAGTTAAATGTCGCAAGCGGAAATGTTTGCATCCGATGCGCAGGGAAAAAACGCCAAAGGTACAATTCTAGTTTATTTAAATTAAACTTTCTCTTTACTAGTGGACAGTTGACGTTTTCTCTTATTCAAGCAAACTTAACTTAGAAACGAACATACAATGTTGTAAATATGCAGGAAAATGATCTTTGTTTACATCTTTTGCCTATCATTTTTAAATGGCTCATATTTTAATATATTTGGCCATTTTTTGTGACAATGTACTTTTTGCTCAGTTTATCATCTTAATTTTGTTTAACATGGTGTGTGTATAAAAACACCAAATTATTATTATGTATACTTGACCCATTTTAGGTTATTCAACAGTCATCAAAGGAACTCTTTTCAAACACTGATTCCCTGGACACGCCTTCAAGTTATTTTAAAGTGAGAAACTCCCCTTAAGCAATACTGTAATCTTTTTTTGATGTTTCTTTTCTGTTATGCTGAAGAGATATTTACATTTCTTTTCCCATCTCGTATTTTTTCAGCCACCAGTCTCAGATTTTGAGGAATCACAGGTAACAGACACAATAATCAACTGTTGGAAATCTGTTGGAATGATCCAAAGGATTTTTGTAAATCAACTACATCATAGTATTTTTTTTCTGTAGAGCTCCTTTCTGCAGCACAGTGATTCAGAAGATCTGTCTCTGTTCCTTAATGATGGTGACAGTTACATTGATGAGGTAGAGTTCAGTGCAGATGAACACGATTATTACACTACAGTACTATGATCTTGGTGTCTTGATCACCAATATGCACAAGAAATGTCTTTGAATTAAAGAAATGTTCACGTAATGATGTAATCAGAGCATTTAGATTGCCATTCTTTATGCTTTTCAGATTATACTTCTCTATTTAATCTGTCTTGTATGATTTGCAGTTTGGCTCAGCAAAGGTGCGGCGTCGGTCCTGTGGGTGTTGCAGAGGTTGCATTCGAAGAACAGACTGTGGAACATGTGATTTTTGCATGGACAAACCAAAGTTTGGAGGCAGAAATAAAAAAAGACAGAAATGTCGCCTACGACAGTGCCAAAGGGAGGCTATGGTGGGCTTGTATTGTTTGTATTTGTCTTATATTTTGTTTTCTCACCTAATTTTATTGGTACAAAGTCATTTTTATAATCTTTTTTTATGCATCACCTGTTATTTGTTTCTCATTTGGCTTTAGATTTCTTTTGCCCTGGTTTAAATTAATACACTTTGGTCAACACTACAATAAACTACCTGTCTCAATGTGTTTAACAGAAGCACTTGCTGCCCATGGATGGGAGTCAAATGGAGATGTATGTACCTCAGGACTGGGTAAACCGAGGCAGACCAAAGGCACGTGGTAGACCCAGAAGCAGAAAGTCGTGGGATTTGGAGCTCTCAGATAATGAGGCAGACCTGTATGAGATGCCAAGGGCTTCAGGTGCTGTGCATATGGGCAATAGGAAAGCATTCCTTTTCCCCAGTTACAATGGAAAGGTAAAGCAGTGGAGTCCTTAGTAGTTTTACTTACAGTATTACAGTTTGCTTTCAACAACAGGTTTTTCTGGTTTTGACCTTTTGAGTTTACAGTTATTCAGGTTTTGCCAGACATGTTCTGAACAAAATTTCACCACAGGGATCTGGTGCATAGATTATTTCTGTTCGGGCATCTGCAGGGCAGCACTATAGAAATGCAGAAAAGCAGAAATAAAAACATTGTTAACTATTGAGAATGTTGTTTCCACCAATGCATGTTTTTCCAAATATTGCAGCTTGTGTTTGTTAGATCTGATTAACAGGGTTATCATTTCCACTTTATTTTTAGAGACCAGGTTTTCAGTACAAAGATCTTCCTGCAGCAAAACGTGAGAATTCAACATTTCCACCAAGCTATGTAGAGGAGAGATTTTGGCAGGAGAAAAGATCACAAACTTCTGCAGCTCTGGAATCATATCAAGAAGAGCGAGAGAGCGAGCCATCCCCATCTGTAAGAATTTAATTGTCAAAATCGCTTTTGTTATGTATAATATGCTTATTTGAGAACAAACCTTATTATTCAGCTTCCAAGGATGGTTCATGACGAGCTTTGTAATGTTGGTTTTTGCAGATCACTCAGATATTCAGTATGGCAGACAACACTACCAAAGGCATTGATGCTGACCACGAGCTGATGCCGCTCCTGAAGTCCCTTCGTAGCATGGTACTTCCTGTCCTCTGGTTCTGCATTGTGGCAGAGGGTCCGAGATTACAGTTAATGCAGTGCTCCAAGCATTCTGTTATGGCGGACACTATTGTTAATATCGAACCCAGCTTTCAATATCACATCAGTGTCCAGGGACAGCCCCTCCTGCCCACCCACAAACTCTATGACATCCACCCAACTCGTCTCACCACAACAACCGAGATTGTTTCACTACTTGAAGACTTGGAAAGACACTCGGTCTGCCAGGGTTTTGAGAACAAATATTCCACACCTGGACCACAGCCTGTGCTTCCCGAGCGGGCGGCGACATGTGACTTTCTTATTTTGCCAGAGTTGGAACGTTGTGCAAAATGCTCTACAAAACCTCAACAGCAAGCGTAGAATGTTCAACATGAGGAATTCGGTCTTCAAGTAATGCTTTTCCTGTTTCTTCAGTTGTTAAATATTTCAGTCCACCTGCAAAATGAACTCTACCTAATCAGTTAGATTTAAATGTCCACAGGAGTGCCAAGTCACTTTACTTTAATCCACTAGATCATAACATCACATACAAGGTGATCCATGTTACCTCTGATTCTCACTTAACTAAGTCAGTTAACTAGTAACACCAAATATAAAGTGCTTTTTTGACCAACAGGTCACAATTATCTTTCATTCGCAATGATGAACGAGGAATACTAAAATATAAAATGAGAATTTAAAAGCAAGTTTTATGGTTTAACCATTACATTTTTACACCAGTAATATCTATACATGTTTATACTTGTAATGCTTATGTACTTCTCAGGGGGGATTTTCAAAATGCATAAATATGATGGAAGATCCATATTTGATAAAGGTTTAATATTTGCTATATAATATGGTGTGTGTGTGACTGCTCTCTGTTTTGAATAGTCAATTTTGTAAATAATGCAAAACCGATGGCAAATAATTTAGGTCAGCTATAGTTTTTATTTTATAATCACGTTTTTCTTTCCAGAATTGGTTTTCTCTGTTACAAAACACTTTGAATTATCTTTGTATGTGCTTTCATATGATGAATCGTGATTCTGTTTATTTAATAAATCATAATTGGTTGACAGAAATGTTTAAAAGAGTTGTTTTGGTTATTTTTGATTAAGTCATCGTTGAACAACAGAATTTTAAATAAATGAAAATATGCGAGGAAAAACAACGCCTCCATAATTTCGATATATGCAAAACGATACTCAATTTATCACAAAGTTGCCGCAGCTCATGTAAGTGTTCTTCTGCGGTGTCATATGCGATACATACATACACCAGTGGGGGCGCCATAACCCAGTGAACTGCACCTTGCATCCAGTTCTTGAAAAGTAAAACTTGAATTTAAAATTAAAATGCTACTTGTTTTTCATTGTTATGCTTTTAAAATTCGCAATTTATTATTTATATATTGTAAAAAAAAAAAAAGACAACAAAGAAAACAATTCTGTATTAGGTATCTTAATTCAAAGATCTGGCAGTACCCTATACGACTAAAATCATGAAAAGGCATTTCTCAGGTCATGCGCAGGTTTGCGTGGTCATCTGAGTTTACTTACAATATCTGTCATGCTATATAAAAACGGGCGAGGCTGAAAGAGTTAATCAGACAAGTGGATGCGTGTTGATCTTCCTCTGTTTGCCAGTCTTTTCCCAGTGCTGTGACAGCGCTTTTCTGTGCATGTGTGGGATGAATTAACACCGAAATGTGAAAAAAGATGTAATACTGCCATGCAGGCGCGATGCGGGGACACCATGCATGCGTTTCTCAACGGGAGGATTTGATCCGCAAGATGTGACTGAGGAGAGCCGCAGATGAATTTTAATAAGCATCGCAGGTCCGTGTGCATGACATTTTTCTTCACATTTCTAATTAAACAACACGTTTTTTCAAACAAATAACCTATTCGTGTGTGTATAGTGAATGAAACAGAAATGTCATTCGATTTAAATGTAGCCGGAGACTGCAGGAAACCGCGCAACGTTAAATGCAGGGACGCATGAAAGGAAATACGCCTGGTGTGCTGTTGTATTTTTTGTACGTTTGCTGGTGTTCATTTAATGTGTGGCGATCGCGTCAAGCACATTTGTATTTTGAATACCGTTTCTTATTCACGTTTCATTCAGGCAGCCCGTAGTTCTGCTGATGAAAGCGTCGCGCGCGGCTTTCAATGGGATTTTTCCATGCCATGTTGCTATGCGATGGATTAATGATGCAGAACAGTCACACCTGTTATCTGTAGGTTTGGATGTGATTTGGATTGATTTAACGTTAAATGTCATCTGTGAATGTTTTTTCTTCGGTTAAACCACCCTAATCAATAAGGCTCTGTATCCTGTTCTCGTGAGGGTCTGACCGAGGCTTATTTTTAGAAGTTATCATAAACAATACTATTATTTATATTCTCGAATACGTTTGCTATGTATCATCATAGCGGAACAGTTGGACAATGTGCGCAGTTAGTTGTATTTGTGACGTTGTTGGCATTTGCCACATGTGTCAGTCCTGTAAACAAAATCTTTGAGGTGTAAAATCTGTTGACCCCTTTTCTTTTACAATCTATTAATGATTTAAAAGTTTCCCTTAACGAAACATATTGGCTCTGAGATGTTGATCTTTACGTCTATTTTCCATTTATATATAGCCTACAACGTGCAACCATTTAAAATATCTAAAAAAAAAATCAGAATCTCATATCAATCATGTGATAACATTTTAATAGGCAGCAATAGTATTTAATGTGTCAGATGCTAACTGCAATAGTTAAAACTAAAGATGCTTAATAAGTTTTTTAAAAGATTTTTATCATAATTTTTTTCTCCTCATGTCATGTCAAACATGTATGATTTTCTTTTTTCTGCAGAACACAAAATAAGATATTTTGAAAAATGTTGGTAACAGAAAACCCATGGTCCCCATTGACTTGTATGGACAAAAAACAACAACAACAATGCAAGTCAATAGGGAACACTGGTTTTCGCTTACCAACATTCTTCAGAATATATTTTTCTGTGTTCTGCAGAAGAAAGAAAGCCATAGAGGTTTGAAATGACATGATGGGAAAAAAACGATAAGAGAATATTGTTTTTGGATGATTCTGTATATCTTAAACATTATCATACTGTCAAGGTTCTTTAAAGTACCTTGCAATCATCATCAACAGCAATATTACATTATCATACTTCATAAAAATCTGATGCCATCTTTGACTTATACTGGCTGTAGTCAAAACTGGGTAATTCCATTATAATGCTAACTTAGTTTGCTATTTCTTTAGAGATATTCACATTTGAATTAGAATGAATGTAATTGAAGCTTCTGAGATGAGCTTTCACTCTTGTCACTCTATATTCACTGCTGGATGGCGAGTGTGGTTTGAAGTCTAGACTCTGAGTCACTCCACATTGAAAAGCACAGATTTCTTGCTTGAGCTAACTCTGTCAAAAGTGTTTCTATGAAGTCCTGTTGTGAACTGCTCCTCCCCTCCAGAGCACTAAAGCAATAAAAAGTTCAAATTGTCACTGATGTTGTAGCCATGTGTACACAAGCTGGCACTAAAGATCCATGCTGGGAATCTCAGGGTGACATATATGTTTAGCTTGTTGTATTTTCCCTGTCCTGGAAACTAAAGTTTTTCATTGAGGTTAGCTATATGAAGTGATGATAGCGATTGCAGCTCAGACTTGAATACAGGGTTGAGTCATCACCACAGATTACACTACAGGGTGTGAGTGTTAATGTCCAAACAAATGGCTTTTTGTTATGTGTCCAGCTACCTCACCGTCTGACCCCAGGACAGGGTTTGAGGCTGCAAACAGTGTCTCCACCCTGGCTAAGCTGTGAAATGTTCATGTTTTCACAGAGATTTACCACAGTGTGGCCAAGCTGTTGTCAGCTTTGTTGCTGACTGCTTGTTTTGTCTTTGTTTATGTAGTAGTAAAAAAACGTGGAGGAAGGAATTCTTTCTTTGGGAGGAGAGCAGAAGATCTGTAGTTATTCAGAAAGAAATAACATGATTTTAGTGCATTAATGTTTGACTTCAATAAGTCTATTTTGACTTTAAATGTGGATTAAACAGATAGTATGTGTGGACTTCAAAGCACATGGTAAAGCTGCACTTTGATTTTAGCTAACACTTGATCAGACATTCCAGAAATCTGGGTTTGTTCTCTCCAGAGTGCACTCAACACATCTGTTAGACAAAACTATATTGAATGTGTAAAGACTTGAGTTAAAATGAGAATAAACAAGAGATCAAGAGAATTTGGGTTAAAAACGAACTATAGTTTAGCCCAAAAAAAAATCCAGACATTATTTATTAACCTTCATGTCTTTCAAAATATGTGTATGACTGTGTGTTTTATGTGGAACACAAGAGATGGTTTTGTGTTCATGAATGTCAATGGGGGCCAATGTTGTCTGGTCAACAACATTCTTCAAAATATCTTCTTTTTTGTTCCGCATAAGAAAGAAAGTCATACACGTTTAAAATGTCAATAAGGTGAGTAAAGTACTAAAAAAAACCTACATTTTGGCTGAAACATGTATTTACAATTTGGTCTACTGAGCTGAAACACACGATGAAGGGGAAATGTGTAGAGCTGGACAATTTTGTAGATCATTTTCGCAAGTGCAGGAAATGTTACAGCAAATTTTTTGCCATAATGTCATACTATAAATGAGTTGAATGTACTATACTGGCATAAAACATTTAATAGGGCAGGTGTTTGATTCTATAACTGCTAAAACGTCTGAACGTAGTACTTGTTGTTTGACCCCTGTAATGTGATCTGCAGAGATCAAAGTAGAGTAGAGGTTGGCAGGACCGCAGCTGGTTGTTCTTAAGAATCAGCTGTGAGGAAGGAGGGTCATTGCTGGTCACACATGCTCTGTGCTTCAGAGGAAGGCTCTGGGTGCACTCCATGTCCATTTAAAAGTGTTCTCAGTTTAGTTTAGTTTACAAAGTGCATTATTACTACACAACATGACACCATGATGCTGAAACAATTTTTGTCAATGACCCAGAAACTCTTTATTGCATCTGTATTGTATTTTGTATTCAGAAGTGATGCATTCGTCAGAGAGAGAGAGAAAACGGAGAGTAATCTCTAAGCATTAATCCTGTGATTCTGTGTGGCAGAGCCCTATTGGTGTTCTACAACAGGCTAGTGCAAATTAGAGACAGGTCATGACAAGTCTTTGGAATTGCCTTTGTCTGGTTTGAGAAACGACTTCTCCCCCAAGCACTAATCTCAGACCCTACAATTTTTGCAATAAGGTCTCATGGCCGCAAAATATAGTTACATCTTTCTGTTATCCCTGTTCACCATGTTTTCATGTGTGGGAGAAGTGCACATAGACTTCATATCCGTGTAATGACTATTATACTGTTTGAAATTGGATTTAATAAACATGTTCATTTTCCGTCCTGAAAAAAAGCATATTTACTGAATATATATTTTTAGTTTTGCTCATCTGGAAAAATGTTGCAGAAACCCTTAATTGAGTGGTGGGCACTTTACTTTTTGTGCTACTTTTGCACAGAATCAAAGCAATTGCTTGATCATTTTTAACTTTAATAATTAGCCTATGTTTTATTAGAGTTAATAAAATAAGTAGGCCTATGCAATGTTGGAAAAGTCGAAAGGAACGCTGTATTAAGCCTACACTATACAAAGTCATCTATGTTTACACTAAACATCTTTTTGGCCATATGATATTGCGTTGAATAAAAATTTGGGATGCAGAGTAGACGTTATGTTTGTACTTGAGCAATAGACCTACTTTGAGCCAAATAAATTAAATGTAGATTTACCTATTTTCTTTAAAACGAATAAAAGTGTCGTTTGCAATTAATTGTGAAGTGCAAAATAATTTTGCGATGTTTAATCATAAACCATATGGTTGTTACGGACGCTTCAGCCTCACCTGTCCGCTTTTCGGACAAACCCATTGAGAAAACTTGCAGCTTCCATAACCTGTCGCCAGATTTATTAATAAATGTGATTTCACATTAATCACAATTGTCTGGAAAGTACCAGCATTTTAAAGCTAGTTTTAACTGTGATGTTTGTTTCATTTCTGTTTCTTGGTCGGCTCACCCCCCGTAAGCGCTTGTAGATGGTTTCGTCCTTGTTGCCTTTCGGCTGTGAGAAATTATTGCTTGAGATCGTGTGCTACAGAGACAAACCTTTAAACATTTACCGTCCTGCTACTTGAACAGTTGCATCTTAATGCATCTTTATGAAATCTGACATGCAATGAAATGAGAATCGCATTTTTGGTCTATTTTGTGGATATATTTTACGCACTTAATGTTGGTCCAGGTAAGGTAAGTCCATGAAACAGATGACCGCAGTAAAAGTTTTCTTGCAACTCCAGTTTGTTATAAATCTGGCGCAGGTAGATTGTTCCGGTCGCTTTTAAATAGCCTTTGAGATAAAAGGATAAATTAAATGTTTTCTTGACTAAGAAGCGTTTGTTCAGCTGGTGGTGATAACTATCTTTGATGTGAAAACGTATAGAAAAGAAAATAGCGGATCATCTAAAATTAATTCTCGCTCCCTAAATATAAATTGATTTTGTACGCTTTTTTCCAGAAAGATTTTGATGGCAGTCCGGACTCCGGATAGCTTGTTTATATATACCACAGCTGTGTATACAAGCACAGTTTTAAAGCTCTTAATCTCACCTGCCGCAGTTGTCATTCAAATTTCAGTTCACACTTATTGTTGTATGATGATAAATGGACAGTTTTAATAGACATATGCATGCATCATGGCGACTGGCAACTTCATAGACATAATGAGTGTGGTTTTGTTTGGAGGGGGAAATAACTGGTATAATAAGGTATTTACTATTATATATTTGCATCTAGCTATTTTGTGTATGATGAGTGTCATCCAAAGGGTTAGGGTTTTGTGTCCACACAATGGAAGTCAATGCTGTTTGGTTACCAACATTCTTCAAAATATCTGCTTTTTGCAGAAGAAAGTTGTACAGGTTTGAAATGACACTAGAGCAAGTACATTTTTTTTGTTGCAGAAACAACCCCTTTAAAGCTGTCTTTTGTGAGATGCTGCTGTCTCTATGCTGATTTCTCTCTCTCTCTCTCTCTCTCTCTCTCTCTCTCTCTCTCTCTGGCTCTCTCATTTGCTCTCACTCTCTTGTTTTGTCCTAAAATGTCCTCTGTCTCTTTTTTCCTCCCTCATTCTTTATCTCTTTCACATGTTTTGTCCCAGGACATTTCTCTCTCTCTCTTTCTGTGTCTCTATCTTTCTCACATGTTTTGTCCCGGGATGTTGGGTGCTTTGTCATCAAATTCCCATAAACCCCTTGTTTATATCTCTCTCGGTCAGGTTTTGATCTCTAAGCATTTTTCCGCCTCTCAACTCCCATCATGCTCTCTGCCAGGTCACTGCTTGTAAGCTGAGGTGTGTGATATCTGTTAGCATATGTCTACCAGATGTGCTCATAGTCTTTTCCAAAATCCCTTTGTACTGCCATGCAATTATATGAATTATGAGAGCTTTTTAATGGTTTGATATATACTGCACTGAATATTTTACTTCATGTTTGTACGTCTTTTTGTTCTTGTTATTCATTGTTGTCAGTTTACCCTGCACATGATGGCAATACGCTTAATTTTGTTGTTGGGTACATTCCCAGCCAACCATCCCACCACATGACCCATGCCACTTCCTCACAAACAAAAACACATTCTGCTGGGTTTGACGTATTTCACAATCTGCGTTCACATTCTGTGACGTATTTCTCTAATTTCCAACAGGCTTGAAACACTAAATGTTTGGTGATGTTTGGCCATTGTACTTCCACTGAATTCTTGTTTGATAAACTTCCAGTAAATAAGAATATTCTTTAACACTGCAGTTGTCAAAGTTTACAGTAAAAGTCTACGTTTTTCTATAGGGACTCTGCAGTAAATTAAGAAGTTAAACAGTGGCTCCCCCATCTGGCCACTGGGACACCAAACCATCGTGGACATCAATCTGAGCCACAACACGGAATGACATGTCTCACATGACTACAAGGTGATGTCACATTCTCAAACAAATTTTGTTTAATTGTAGCTCAAGTATTAACATCCATTTTTGATTCTCCTTCGTCAGCAAAAGCTGAGGGATAAGTGGGAGGCTGAATTCACAAGACTTCCTGAAATATATTCTATGGAGGTCAAAGGTCGACTGATCACTGCCATGGGCTTAGGGGCTCCAGGTGAGCCATACTTAAGTCATTCCTTCTTGAGACATTGCCTGGACATTGCACAACTTGACTTTCTCATTCACATCATTTTGACAGATGTCCAAGGCTGTCAGGACAGCAAGCTGCAAGCGGAGCGAGTCTCAGAGCTGCAGGAACGAAAACAGAGTCTGCAAAGCCTTTTAAACAGTCGACTTGGAGAACTTCGACAAGTGTGTCTTCAAGAAGCGGTGCGACAGTTTATTACACATTTTTACGCTTTTAAAATGCAGTTGCTTAACAAATACAAAATAACATGCTGATTCCAGCTGCTAGGGCAGAGTGCTTCCAGCTGTTACACATTGTTTTACATGACTTATACTTTGTCTGTTTCAAATATAAATCCTCCCATTGGATGTGCAGAGTTTGAGTTTTAAGCACTGGTTCAATCTGAACAATTGTAATTAATGACAATTTTTTGTGCTTACATTTAAAAATAGCTTGTGAAACCGATTCATTAGAGAAAAACAAGAGTGTTGATATCAGGACTGAAATCATAAGATGTCTCCGCAGGAGCTCACAGGAAAGCTGCCACGTGATTTTCCTCTAGAAGCAGGGGAAAGGCCTCCCTTCGTTCTGCGCCGAGCCGGCCTCGCCCCCTACCTTACCTCAAGAGGAGAGGTGAGTCTTTTTCCCGAAAGGCATTAAAGAGATTCTCCTAACTTTGTCAGCGTAATACAATTATGAGCGCATCTGTTTTCTTCACAGGATGACCCGGGCCAGCGAAGGCAGATGAAGGCTCTGTTCAGTGGCGCTCTGCGCCGGAGCATCGAATCTGATAGAAACATGTTGCACAATAAGAGGACGGTTCACCGGGGATGCCACACAGGTGACATTATACACGGACATGAATGCATTTCTGTTAAACATTGAGGAAGGGCTTTGCAGGATGTGTGTGGTAACTTGAGTCATTTCCTCTCATTATTTGACTTGCTCTTTTCCTTAGATGGACAATGAATATGTAATGACAGACTTGGATATCTATATATAAGTCTCAATTCACACCCTGTGTGCCAAAATGTATCCGTCAAAAAAGATCTCATTTAACAGAAATCTATTTCAATGATTTTGATGTTCTGATATGCATCATTATGAACATCGCATCTATTTGTAAAACTGCATGTCACAACAATGTGAGTACATATGGTGATTCTGTTTTATTCCTCATTTTTGTTTAGTAGCTTAATGTGAGCAATTTCACATCTGTTACCATTTGAAGTTATGTAAAAAACTGCAAATGCAAAACATTTTAGCTGATAGTCTCTAAAAGGATCTAATGTGGTGGTCTCATTTCTTTTTAGAAGAAACTGTGAAGTCAGAGAGCAGTTCAATGTCAGACTCAACATCTCACGACAATGGTAAACCTTATCAGATGCTAAAAGATTCAGAAGCACACTTCCATGATTCTTTATAGCTCACTGGCTTGTCTATGACAGGCTACGTAACTGAGGTATCACATAACCCTGTCAACTGTGGTTTACAGAAGACTCTTCTCCGAGTGTGGCACCTGAGCACCGCTCCTTGTCTCATCCCCGGCTGGCCCCCGGCAGCCCTGACAGCAGGCTCTGTAGGAAGCTGTCCCCTGTGGAAATTTACTATGAGATGAGAACTCGTCGTAACTCTGCCTCAAGCTCTGTTAGGTGAGCGGGGACGAAGGAAAGGGATGTTTCATAAGCGGTCATTCCTGTGATGTGCATAATTGTTGTTTTTAATGTGACTTGAGTTGAATGTCTAGTCTAATAATCGTTGTTTAGGTCCTGAATAGTTGAGCTGCTTATGGGTTCATCTGAGTTCAGGGAATGCTACCTTATGTCATTCCAAGTTGTTTAGTACAGGGTGCTGTGTGCACGCCACCACTGTGCGATGTCAAAGGATGTCGGGAGTGGCGGGGCTTCAGACCGCCTTCTCCCTTCTGAAGTACAGTCTACTGACTGCTAAAGATGCTTTTGTCCGGAAATTTACTCCCATGTCGTGTCTTTCTCTGACACTTCCACACACTGCCGACGTGTTTCCTGCATTAATAACGCGTGTGAGTCTTTTTCACCGCGCTGGTGTCTGCTTGATCGCATCAGAAGTCATGTTCGGTAAAAATGTGGACAGAACATGCTTTTCTGCTATTTTCAGCCGAATATTTCCGGTTGCCGAACAAACCCTAGTTAAGTTTTGCTATCGTAATTGTAACTTATGTTTATTCAGCCCAAGTCACTCACTTCCAAGAAGTGCATCCAATGTGGAGGGTAGAAGTGTTCCAGCCACGCCTCTGTTGTCCCGCACAGCACCAATCAGCGTTCATGTGAGGTACATAATCTCCTTCTAATGGTAGTACACCATGTTTTTCTGTTTCTACATAGGCAGCTGCCTAAAATAAGTGAGTGATTTGTAATGCCGTACGTGGGCAGGAATTCTGCCCTCCACTAGCGTCTGTGTGACTGGAATCAATATATTTTATTCTCATTTGAAAAATTATGACTATAATATAATGAAATAAAAGAATAAAAAAACGAAATTTTTATAATTGCATAGTTCTATTAATATGAATGAGGAAAAGGGCAGGCCCAGCATCGCTCACGCTTTGGTGACACAAGCCCCGCCTATTAGTACAAAGAGCCAATGGTCAGTCACTAAAAATGACTTTTATTGTGTCTGCTAGGCCGGAGATGTCTGGTGGTATTGCGCTAAAGCAATGGTGTGGCAGTCCAGATGTTCCTCAGTTTGTACCGTTAGCATCTCTGGAAGGCTCCTCTTCCGACCGTCGCAGCTGCCCCTACAGCTCCCGCGCTCGCCGTAGCAACAGCTCTGAAGCCTTGCTCGACCGCTCCAGTCTCCCCGAGCCTGGACCTCCCCGCAACGGCATGCCACCCCGAGCTGGGCCATACAAGAGCTCCGAATCCCTTACAGATGGGAAACTCCGTCAAATGTATCAAGGTAGTCCAGAGAGACAAATGATGGGATTTAAAGAGCAGGGTAGAATGCGCTCCTCTCTCGGTGGCCAAAGCAGTGGCACGGGTTACAGTGAAATTTTGATGGACTACATTTGGGGTAAACAACAGAAGAGGCCCGTACAGCCTCAGCAGAACCAGTCAGCCGGGCGAATCTGGCCAGATTTCTCCACCCCTCCGTCGGGTACCCCGCCTCACTATAATGGGTTCTCCCACTCGCAGATACACCTGGCTGCCGCTCCACCTTCTTATAGCCCCATGCTGCTGCGGGGCCAAGAGGCCGAGCCGCGGAGAGTCAAAGTGACACGGACAAAATCTTGCGGACCATTTATCCCTTTACAGCCGCACCAACAGGATGCCATCTTGTTCTCGGCTTACGATCCGTCTCACCCCTCGTCTGGGTCCACAACTTCTTCGATTCCAAACCTGCTGCCCCACCACGCAGACCTGTCCACTGCTGCGGCTTTCGGTCGCAGACCCCCGCAGTTCTCTCTGCCCACCCCTGAGGACTCCACTCGCAGTCTGCACAAGGCACTTGCTCTGGAGGGGCTTCGGGACTGGTATCTGAGGAACGCTTTGGGTTATTCCACTACGGCCAAAGGCCATGAGGGTCTTGGCATGCGGCACTCACATACTCACCACCTGGTGCACCAGCCTCAGTCCATTGCAGCCGACCCACTTTATTCACACCGTCAAATACCTCAGTCAGCATCATTTCATGGGCATCCCTTGCATGCCAGGTACGTTTTTTTAAATCCTGTTTTATCACACAAAACAGTTATAGAAACCTGGAAATATTCGAGAATTTTGAAGTCATGTTAAAAGAAACATTCCAGATCCAGTTGCATAATGTCAATTGCCACTGAAAATCATTTTGCTTAAACAGCTTGTATAATTTAAAATCATCATCTGAAGTGTAGTTACAAAAAAAATGTACAGTGCTAGTGTATGATCCAAAGTTTTTGGTTTGGGATTACTGTTTAATGCATTATGTCATGAGAGCTAAGGAATAAGTTATACTCGGCATTACTAGTTAAATGCATTCTTATGTTCAGTTTGATTCTTTTTCTCCATGCCAGGTCCGTGGAGCTCTCTCTCTATCCAGAGCCTTTCCCCTCTGATGGGAGCACTCAGAAAGAGTCGGGTCCTGAGCCCCCTTCACCCGGAACGCTGGTCTGACTGGCAGCCAAATTATCCCAGCGCCTCTAATGAGCATTGCACCTTGTTCTAGGGATGCACCGGTCCGGTATTGTCCTCTTGTTATAGTGCTCTGATACCAAAAACCTTTATATGCATCTTATATGCTTCATTTGTAGCATTATTGTTAAAACGCAACAATGCACAGCAAAAGCTCTATGCATGTATTGTGACACAGAATGAATGTCAGAAAACATAAAGGCTGTGAAAGAAAATATTACATGTCAATACATAATGTATGTATTGCCATGTCTAAATGTTCAGAGGCAGATTCATTTGGCATTATTTCTGTCAGCACTGGATTGGTTTGTTAACTCATAAAATTGTATATAATTCGTATTTTTGGTATATCTTACCAAATGCTTAAACTTAATACTTTAGGCAAGAGTAAATTATATTTAGATTTCTTGATGCCTTGGTGATCAGATATGTGACCCTGGATCACAAAACCTTAACCTCGTAGCACGAAAACATTTGTAGTAATAGCCAAAAATACATTGTGTGGGTCAAAATTATAGATTATCCTTTAATATTAAGTAAAGATCACGTTCCAAGAATATATTTTGTACATTTCCTATCGTAAATATATCAAAAACTTTAAAATTTTTCACCTTCAGATTACAGATTATATCTCGGCCAAATATTGTTTTATAACAAACCATATATCAATAGAAAGCTTATATATTCAGCTTTCAGATGATGTAAAAATGAGGTTTTGTTGTCCAGGGTCACATTATTTGTAAATTCCAGGATAACTCAACATACAGAGTGTATTGTATCAACACCAAAATAAAAGTAGCACTACTTATTTGTACTTGTTCTCTAAAGGTATCGGTGCATCCCTATCAAATGAGGCGGCATATTTAAACAATTGTGCAGTCAGTGTGTTGGCTGTGATAAATCTAGAGCTGCGTTCGATTGTAAATCTGTCTATCAGGAGGGTTTTATCCTCGTACTCTGTGTGTGTATTCCTGAAACGTAATTGTATTGTAGAGGTACATTTTCAGAATATGAAAATATCAATTTCAATTTCTCTGCTTCATCCTGAGATATATATATATTTTCAGAGAACAAAATAGATTATATGATGTACGTATTCCAAATTACTATTTTGTAACTGATATGGTTCAGGTTAATACTCACGTATATATTATCTGTTCAGATTTCCATGCATTTAAATGTACTATAACAGCGGTGAATGTGTTGCATACCTGTTTGTTTAAATATATCTATATCTATATGTAGCTATGAAGAGTATGATAAAAGCATTTCATATAGAGGACTTTGAAGTGAGGGTAAGATTTTAGGAGTATGATGGCTGAAATCTCTATATGCAGTCAAGTTTATGCTGTGATAAGTTATTTTGAATTTTATTACAGCTATTAATGCAAATTATGCCATGTCATTAAAACCTCAGTTTACCTGAGACTGTTGCCAAACACAAGATTGATAATATCCTGAACTCTGAAATGACTTAAAGTATAAAAATATGCATGGTAAAACCTTCAAATGAAATAATGCATCTTAATGAACTACATTCATGCCAAATATTGTGCTGTAATGATTTCTACTCTGTTCATTCCGTTTTTGTATTTGTTTGAATGGCAAATATTTAACAATACAGAAAGATGCAAACTATTGCTGTTCAAAATATTTGGTGCAAAAAAGGTTTAAATGTTTCATTGTTTACTCGCATACAACTCTGAAACGCTTTTAATACGTTTTCTAGAAATTTTAGCTCAACATTCACTGTGGCATACATATAAGTAGCATAAGCTGGCCTTATGTTTGCTCTGTGTGTGAGTTGAAATACCTCAAACTCACTCTCAGCCATTCAGTATATAATCATACTGTTCACCAATTGGTTTAGTAAATACCTGTTACCATTTCTGACTTGAATAATTTGCTTTTCTTCTGTTTTGTCCTGAAATACAGCATCTTGGTTGTATACTTGCTATACCACCTACACATGTTATTATTACCCATTAGATACAGAGTTTCCTGTACCTGTACGAATGTTTTGTGTTGTTACCTTATTTACAGCTTTATTCGATTCTGCTGTGACATATTGCAGATGGCATGGCCTGACTATGATGGTTTAGGTTTATTTACTTGGTTAAGAAGTGGTTTCTAGTACTAATTCATGTGTAGTTTCTACTCTTCAACTTGCAGGTTTGTGAGGTGCCTCCAGCTGGTATCTGAACTCATGACCAAACAGCTGTGCATTGCTAGTCTCTGTTAGTGTATTTTGGTGACATAAATGTCTGTACTGTAATTTTAAATATAAAAAAATATATGTAGCAACTTGAATAAAACAATATATATTGTATATTTATGAACTGATCAGATTTTTGGATACATATTTATTTCCATAGTTCATGCCCTGGTTTGTTTACAATGGTAAAATGGAATTCTTTTTGACATCTTGTTTTGGCTTTAAATTGGAAAATCATAAATGTTTTGCCGATTGTTTTTTAAAAAAAATACTTTTTCCATTTTCGAAACACATATGGCTGAACATTTCAAATAAAGTTCATAATACAAGGTCTTAATCGTGCTTTCTATGAAGCTATGATTCGCAAAACATAAAACATCATGGCCCAGTGGTTAGAGAGTTGGACTCATGACCAGAAGGTTGCTGGTTCTATTCTCATGGCTGGCGGGTAACGGCTGAGATGCCCTTGAGCAAGGCACCTAACCCCCACTTGCTTACTATACAAAATGTACAAATGTATAGTACAATGTAATGTAAGTCGCTTTGGATAAAAGCGTCTGCCAAATGCGTAAATGTAAAATAAAAAAGAGATGGTTAGTAATCTGTAGATATTGACGGATTTCATAAATCTGAGTACATAACGATCAAATATTCTGAAGGGAGCTTCACATATGAAGGTGTTGTGTAGGCACATCTGTCTCAGTATATTGGTTTTTACACAACCAACTGTTTATGTGCCTGTTTCATGGGAATCTAAACGCCATCTTAATTCTACAATATTTTCTATGTAAACATATTTGTAAGCAGGTGCAGAGAGGCTTTAAAAGCCTTTAGAGGGCTTATATCAAACAATGAATCCGAACTCTACATACAGTTTATGTGTATATTCCCCATGTCTGACCAAAAACTGTTGGCTTTAATACAGTGTGTGGGAAGAATAGCTCAACTGTTTAGATTCAAATTTATTTAGGAGCATCTTTGGCCATATGCTTTTACATTTGTGTTTTTCTGTTGGTTGTACAGTATTGCATATAAACACACAGTTTTATATTCTCTACTGCTTTACTTATTCCAGTCTTTATTCTTTATCTTTACTGAGGAGAGAAAGATAGAAAAAGAGAGATAAAGAGCAAGAGCAAGAGCGCATCTCATCTGAGACAAATATGTGCATTTGTTTACTTGCAGATGAGTTTGGGTTAAAGGTCTTTGAGTGAAAATACATTTTGTAACAGGTGCACGTTGAAGAATTCAACAAAAGATTCTAGTGAGTATTGCTCTTATTTTTCTTTCTTTATTCTTAAATGGGTCTTAAATGTCTTTTACAATTTTAGTTACCGGCACATTCTTTACATTGTCTTCAAACAGGAATGCATTTTTTTTTACATTAAACGAATGTGTTCTATGTTCATAATCTCACCTATTCCTCTTTCAGGGAAGACTGTAAAACATCTGTTATGTGGTTATTGTGTTTTCCTTACATTCCCAGATGATTATTTAGCTTGAATAGGCAACAATTCAAACAAAGGCCTCCAAATTAAGTTTGTAAATAGTGAACTGGTACCTGCTTCCTCTAGGACCTTATCTTGTAACTCTGGAGTTAAATGCAGATTATGTTATGCTGTGATTGCTGGACAAATGCATGGGCAATAAGGTCTTTCTCTTCATAAACACATTCATTATTTACATGACTATGTGCTATTTAAAAGTTTCAGTATTCAGTCCAGGTCAGGCAGTAGTATATATACTTGCATGCTGTCTAAACATTCATTTGTCTATGCATTAAAATGGATAAAAGTCATGTCTTTTTATAATGTTTTAATCTGCAACATTCTTGTCCAGGTTCAGCTTGTAAAATGCACATCTGAGTATTGGATCCTTGCGCATGAGGGAGCACTTTTGTGATTAAAACATTTCATCTGGTTTTTCTGGACCACTGGAAAGACCGCTACCTCCCTGACACAAAACTTATGGAGGTGTGTTTGCTTCTGGCCACTCTTGTCGATCCTGTGTCTCTTTATTCAGACATTGTTTTGAAACTCTTTGAGTTCCTTGCCAACATGTTCTGCTTTTCTTCAATTTCACATAAATGTTGTAGTGTTTTATAGCAGTTAAGAGTGTTACAGAAAAGTACAACGAACTATTTTTAATATGTGCACAGTAACCTTTCATATGAAAGTTACGTTTTTTAAAGTTTTAATTATTTATCATACACTCTTAAAAAAAGGTGCCATAGAAAAACATTTTGGTTCCATAAAGAACCTTTAACTGAATGGTTCTTTGTGGATCCAAAAATGATTTTTCTATGGCATCGCTGTGAAGAACCTTTTAAGCACCTTTATTTTTTTTAGAGTGTATGTCCAAGTAAGTTCATCTATTCAAATTCATTTTAATCCATCAAATACACTATTTTACCACTCACTACCACTAGAGGGCAGAATCACATTAAAAATGTACTCAATGCTAGCAACAACCTAGACCTGTTTCATACCAACGATGACTTTATAACATTTGCGAGGACAATGTATCTTTCTTTTGTATTAAGGCGAATCTGTACGTAATATAATTCCACTAACAAAAAACAAAACAAAAATAATTCTGAATTAGGACATTATAATTATTATCAATAAATGTGGTGATTTATGTGACGTACTCGTTACGTATAATATATGTGGAATTAATTGCCTTGTCTCAGTGTAAAACATTTGCTACACTACAGTTGGTACAGTTGCTTGTGGTTATTCATATAAATATCAAATAGCCTAACTACTTATATAGGCTACATAACTTTCATTGTATCCCACAATAATAGCATACATTCCACCAGATCACTGGCTTGCTTTAAAATTTTATAGGGGTGTCAAATTTATTTTAATAATTCATTCATAACAACAGCCTACTTCATTTCAGTTAATCTTTTTTCTGTTCTAAAAACATATTTCTTAAATAAAATAGATCAATGAAAATATTTCTATATAGTTTTAGATTTTCTAGATGTTTTGTTTCATAAAGGCTGCAGTCTGAAGGCTGGCAGAATGCAGGGAACTATATTCAGCGGTGTTCACATAATATATATATATATATATATATATATATATCGGGCTATCCTTCTCAGACACTTTTCAACTGCATGTATGTGGTAATCCCAATCTGTGCCATTAGTGCACTACAAGAAGAGAGCGAAGAGGGGGAGACGGAGAGAGAGAGAGAGAGAGAGAGAGAGAGAGAGAGAGAGAGAGAGAGAGGCGGCTTTTAAAGGATTTGTCAGTGATTTGTAGAATCACAGTTGTGGAATGTTTGTGCTTTCCCACTTTTCCTCTAATATTTTTCTACGTCGTTCGATAGTTTCCTAAAGCCTCGAAATCCTCAATTGTCAATGCCGTCTGCGTAACAAATCTCACATGAATGAAGGAAATCTCCAGAAGACTGTGGACACATTTTAAGATGACAACTGCAGACACTGATGTCGGGAACATTTACCGGCGTGATTTAAGATCATTAAACTTCAGCTCCAGATGGGCGCACACCGGCAACAGCATCAATCGGTAAGATATAGGCCTACTGTCATACGCATACTGTCATTCATTTCCATGCTAACTGTAAAAGGATGTTTATATTAATCTCGGTACTAAAATGAAGGGCTAGGGGCACCTTTTAAATGATTCGTAAAATCTTTGCAGATGTTATACAGTTAATAGGGAGTGTTGTGCACGAGATAAAAAACTTACGGGCGTGTGGTCTTCCCGCGGGAATTTCAGTGTTTATTCCAATTATAGCATTTTCCGTTCACCTGTTGCTGAATATTCATGAGTTAATTTACATACAATATTAATGCGCCTGCCTATACATGCCCTTTATTCCCAGCGGTCTGTTGAGTGCACAGAGAGGCAAATGAGTTCATTTTCTAAAAACAGATACTCTGCGTTCAAATGTAGCGTTAAAGAATAAATACATGTATTATTTTGTAATTAATTATGTAATTAATATAGTTTATAGTCTAAAACATGAAGTGTAAAACCACTACTTTGAACCATGTTACTGTCACAGTAGGGGGGATCGAATGTTGTTCGCCTTTGGACCACAGAAAATTAAATTCCTGGGATCTTTGTATCAATTTTCAATTCAATTGGCACTTCCTCGATTTCATTCATTTACAGTCTAGGTAAGTGTTTCATCCATTTAGACCTCTCAGTTTCTTCTAATCATCTTTAATGCATTTCTCACACACTGCCTGAACCGAGAAACATTGCAAAGTGATGCTGTAACACGGCCAAAAATATTTTGTTTGTCATTTCTCCAACAGGAGACGCAGGTAGAGAAAAACACTTTGTGCTGTAGCAGGACCAGTCACTTGCACGGCAGCCACCATGACATCAATGCTGTGCCATCACAGCGGGATCAGCGGGTCGCCCAGACAACGCTTGGGATACCTGGTTCTGTGGATAGTGATGATGGGCTTGATGCCACAATCCTGGGCACAGTCGTCTACAGCAACTCAGCCGCATTCCATAAAGATCGAGGGTGATATAACCCTCGGGGGTCTCTTTCCAGTACATTCCCGGGGTCCTGCTGGCGTTCCTTGTGGGGAAATTAAAAAGGAGAAGGGGATCCATCGTATGGAGGCCATGTTGTATGCACTGGACCAGATCAACAGTGACCCAGACCTACTGCCTAATATCACCCTGGGTGCTAGGATACTGGACACATGCTCCAGGGATACTTATGCGCTTGAACAGTCCCTCACCTTCGTTCAGGCCCTCATCCAGAAAGACAACTCAGATGTTCGGTGTTCCAATGGAGAGCCACCCATCATCCCAAAACCAGAGCGTGTGGTTGGTGTCATCGGGGCTTCGGCCAGCTCAGTGTCCATAATGGTTGCCAATGTTCTTCGGCTGTTTTCGGTAAGAGGCTGTTGTATGTTTTTGCATTTTGTGTCATTGTGTGTTTCCACAAATTCAGACTCAAAATACTCTAAAAGTGTAAACGTGTGTTGTGTGGAAGTAGCATCTGGATTTCTTCAGTTTGTGAAAAGTTCTTATTTAGTTGCTTAGTGCCTCTGCAGGATTGGATTTTGCAGTTCTGCGGATAGGGTCAGTGCTACAGAGAGGAACTCATTCTGTTAAAAGCTTCGGATTGTGTTACAGCTCACTGGCCTCAATGCTGGAGATTCTTAAACAAGAGGTTTTGATTCTTTATTTTGAAAAAGCATCAGATTTCCTTGGAAACTGTCTTAAATGCGCACGCCATTGATTTCAAACTTCCCAAACTCTGAAGGTGAAACGTGCTGCGTGCATGTCATTTTATTTCAAATCCTTTCTCATTTTCAAATCATCATTCAATCTGCAAATCATAAACCTGAGCTACATTACATTTAAGTTCTCCCTTGTGCCACGTTTTCATACGTTTTATTTATTTATTTTTCGAATCATTGGTGCTTTCCGGGCTGTGGTCACCGCTGCAGGCTGTGTGCGTTTAGTGTGTGTGTGCACGCTGTCAACATCACCCAGCAATCATTTCAGTCATCACAGTTTCAGGGAAGATAAACAATTAACAAAATAAATGTGACTTTGTCAGAGCTCCTTTCAGAACATTATAGCCTACCTGGAATTTGTGTTTTTTTTCCTAATCATAATAGTCGTTCATTATTTTTAGTGTGCTGCTCTACAGAACATTAAAATGATTTATCCTTTGTGTTTTTGAAACCTTGTTTTCCACTGATAAAAGTACCAAGGCTAGAGTGACCTAATATATTTTAGCAATTAATGATGCATATAGACATAACACAAAAAAACACATCCAAAAAAATAAAAGCTCACAAGACATGATTCTGTGTCTGTGAACGCAAGATAGATGTCGGCAATTCCAACGTTATGGATGACACATAAACGCTCAGAGGATGTGTTTGTTAGCAACATACTGAACCATCTGTTTATATTTTACTAAACCCTTGTTGGTAGAGTCTAAACATAAAAATATGGACCGTTATGGATGTGACAATCCTGAAAATGGCACTTACTGGACTATCACGCAATAAAAATAGAACAAATACTTTAAAATCTATCAAATGTTGACATCTGTGCTCTCTGTTTTTTCATGGTAAGGTTGATATTTGCATTGAATTGTCCATGTATGTCTCAATGTTTTGCTGGACTTGCATTTTTATAATGCCGTGTCAAGACGCATGTTTTAAAAACGCATATCAACACCCCCAATTTTTTTTCTGTTCCACTGCGCTGGATCTCCTTTTTAATGTGTGAACATGTCCCTGTGCGAAAGACAGGGACTCTTAAAATCATCAAAGTTACACTCAGTATCTTTTTTTTTTAGTTTTCTTACGAATGCCTCTCACTGAGTTGCGGTAAGTGTGAAGTGAGGAAGGCAGATATAACCTATAGCATTACAGAGGATCTTCTCTCCATTAAAGCTCTCTCACCAGCTCAGACTCCTGATGGAGAATCAAGCACGAGGCCAGAGAAATGCCAGTCGGCCTGTTATCAGCTACAGACAGCTTTTGTTCAGTGGCTTTAGCTGGATGAGTGTGGACCTTTAGCACTTAGATCTACAGGGATAGATGGCAAACTCTTAAGAGGCTGTTAAGTCTTTTGGTGTGATTTTTTTCATGCCTGCATTTTCTACATCTTGGCACTTACAAGAGGGATGACTTCAACACAACAGATGATGACTGTATGGAGATGTGTGAACAATTCTACTGCATATAATTTGGGATTTTCTCACATGAAAAATCATTTGTTTCTTTTAGAAAATCATTAATGAATCATAGCGAGATCCCTCCAGATGCTCAGGGAACATGTGTTTGAAATTCTCGAAACACTTCTAGGAAACGTTTGCTGTGACTGCTGCCAATGTTGACATGACTCGTGTAAAAGCTGTAATGCTTATGGTGCATAGCAACAAATCAGAATCTGTGACAAAAATCTTTCAATAACATCTTACGTTTTTTTCCATTGCACATTTTCCTTTAGTTTTTTAATTTTGGGAATTCTACAAAATGTAAATGTTGTTTATGTCAAGAACCTGAAGAGTCATTAAACAACACACATTATATATAGTGTAATATATCACTGCTGCATTTTTCTTTTTTGCCATAAATCATTATTGTTAGTCACCCTTTATGTTTGTCACTGAATTTTGCAAATCTAACCAATAAAAACTATGCTGTGTCAACTTGGACACCACAGTATTTAAAAAGTACAGTGTTTGTTCCATTTCCTGATAAACAGGGAATTTGGACATCCAAGGTTACATCCGAAGAACAGCGACGATATATGTATATCTATAGAGTAAATCTGCCACAGCAAGTGAGCATGTAGAATTAAATATATTGTATGGCTTACGGCTGAGAAATGGCAACCTTGTCTCTTGATCTCTGTCTCTCCCTCTGTGCTTAACATAATTTGAGTAAAACCCTCTAATCCTTTCAGATAATCTGTCAAATGGTCCTCTGACTCTTTTCTCATTCTCCCTTTGGTATCCACCTTTCCCTCCATGTGCGCGGGTTCTCTTCTTTAAAGAACCTTCCATTAAGCCACACGGGTCGGGCAGACATTAGTTTGCGTAAAGCCTAGCCCAGTGACATCAGCTGGGTCATTAAGAAACTAGCACGAATTAATCTTCTTTTCCTTTTTGCCAAACAAATGCTTTTACAGTGGTAGTGCATACCATCTGCATTTCCCCTGGATTTTACGTGCTATGGAAAAATATGATACTATAGCTAAAGCTGGGGATATGTTTGGTAATGAGACCCGTAATGACAATATCAATTAATTTTGAATACTTTTAGGATGATTTGGAAAGACAAATATCCCCCAAAGAGAAACTGTTCTCCCAAAAAGGAAAATTCCGCCAAAATGAATTTGTGTACATTTAAATGTAGTGTAACAAGACGTGTCATGCCATGTTTAATGTTGAAAGGAAATACAGTAAATTGGAATGACGTTGATTGTAAATAATTGATGAGAGAAATTTTCAATTTTAATGAACATTCCCTTTTTAAATGAAACTGCCCGTGGAAAGTCCCTGTAAAGGGAATGTGCAGCCAGGAATAAAAATTCTGTCATGATTTATTCACCATCATGTCGTACAAAATCTGTACATGAAAACATATCATGTGAAATGTCTGGTTTTGTGTCCATACAATGGAAGTCACTGAAGGTTACTTGCTTTCTTTAAAATATCTGTGTTAGGTTATACAGGTTTGAAATGACATGATGCTGGATAAATGGATACATTTTGGGGTGAACTGTCCCTTTAAAGTAAGTCCTGTTTATGGTCACTGATCTGTTCTCTGTGTTGCAGATACCTCAGATCAGTTATGCTTCCACAGCACCTGAGCTCAGTGACAACAATCGCTATGATTTTTTCTCCCGAGTGGTGCCGCCCGACTCATTTCAGGCCCAGGCGATGGTGGACATTGTCAAAGCCTTGGGGTGGAACTATGTTTCCACTTTGGCATCAGAGGGGAACTATGGAGAGAGCGGTGTAGATGCTTTTCTCCAGATATCCAGAGAAGCAGGTAGAGAAAACTAAAGCCATTCATATTGTGTCATGATCTGGATTCACATACACAAAATGAATTGATTGCATAGTCTGGATTGACGATTTGGTCAT
Organism: Oreonectes daqikongensis; assembly: GCA_026939265.1. Lineage (NCBI taxonomy): Eukaryota > Metazoa > Chordata > Actinopteri > Cypriniformes > Nemacheilidae > Oreonectes > Oreonectes daqikongensis. The sequence continues at coordinate 3,553,848 of JAOTQM010000030.1, read as the reverse complement.
AAATTAAAAATTCAACAAAAATAGAATTTTTTGCCATATTATTAAACGAACTGTCCATCATTGTTTTATTCAGGAGGTCTTTGCATTGCACAGTCCATTAAAATTCCTAGAGAGCCCAGACCAGGAGAGTTTGACAAGATCATCAAGAGGTTAATGGAGACATCTAATGCCAGAGGGGTTATTATCTTTGCAAATGAAGATGACATTAAGTAAGTAAATTATAATATCTATTTAAAGCAGAAGGTGGTTATATCTGAAAACATCAACTGTCCTGCAGTTGTAATTTTGTGATTCCTAGAAAGAGATGTGGTAAATAAATACATTCTGTAATCTAATCCCAGATTAACCTGGTGATACATTTGAATTATAATATTAATAAATCAGGTGTCAAATCCTTAAATTGTATATTTTAGTAATGAACAAACCGTAACGGTGGATCTGCTTTTTAAACTCCTTATAGGTATCTGAAACCTGATTTTTTTTGTTTATTTATTAGGCGTGTATTGGAGGCAGCAAAGAAAGCCAATCTTACGGGTCAATTCTTGTTTGTGGGCTCTGATAGCTGGGGGGCAAAGAATTCACCCATCCTAAACCAGGAGGATGTTGCTGAGGGTGCGGTCACCATCCTTCCTAAGCGGGCATCCATTGAGGGTATGAAAAATAACACTTGGTTGCACAGACAAGTGAAGGAATCTAGCAAATAAAGGTTTTATAATTAATATAACTCACATTTGGAAATAAATCATGAAGATTTCTGTGATAAATGTACTGTAATAAGCAGTTGACATGAAATTCTAAATGGCTTTGTGATGTGTTAAAAACTATTAAAAGGTTTTTCTCTTCTTTATGATAATTATGATAATTATGATTATGAAAAGCAAAAATTCTAATAAAAAGAAACGAATTTCCCTAAAGATACATATACCTAAAGATATTTTTGTTTCCTAAAATCTTGATATTCTAAAGAATAATCCATGTACAGGTTATAAACCAACAACCCCAATATATGCTAGAATTGTTTTTGTTGTTTTTGTACTCTTTTCCCTCAAGACATAGTCATGTGGTATTTGATAAAAATTTCATACCTGTTTCGAAGGGTTTGACCAGTACTTTACCACAAGATCCCTGGAAAACAACCGCAGGAACATCTGGTTCGCTGAGTTCTGGGAAGATGATTTCAAATGCAAACTGACACGACCGGGCTTCAGAGCAGAGAGTGGGCTTAGAAAATGCACAGGTGAGAAAATGAACTCAGTTTTGACAATTTGACGTGTTTTGATGCTCATACGTGCATTTGTACATATAAAGTACAGGCTTAAGTTGTATAAAGCCCCTTTGTAACTGTAATGTCATTACCTATCAGGAGAGGAACGAATCAGCAGGGATTCGCCATACGAGCAGGAAGGCAAAGTGCAGTTTGTAATTGACGCCGTTTATGCCATGGCCCACGCGCTCCACAGCATGCACATGGACCTCTGCCCGGGTGCCATGGGCGTCTGTGATAAAATGGATCCTGTGGATGGGAGAATGCTGCTGAGTTACATCCGCTCTGTCAGTTTTAATGGTGAGGTTATAATGTTATCGCTTGATCAAGGACACAGCTTTTAATAAAATGACAAACATTGAGAAAAGATCGAGACGAGATCGAGTCGTCTTTCCCAAAAGACTTACTTCTTAAATCTAAGATGTAGCTATTACAGTAAGACTGACGGGTGAAATAGGTATTGATAGTTTCTGCGATAGCCGGCGTTTCTTGAACGACTGAAGAATCTCATGGGTTAGTACAGCGAGAGGAGGTCAGCACTCAAAGCAAGCCTGAAGAGATCCACTAATGCACAATGCAGCAGTGCACAAGCTTGTTTCAACCACCCCGGCACCTCCTTCTCTCTCCGTGACTTCTGTTTTCCCTGGGGCAGCTTCTCTCCAAACAGGCGTATTTTCCTTTTCAGTCTCTCAGTAAAGAATTTTTTCTTTTCATTACTTTAGTCTTTAAATCCTGGGAGATTTCTATGAAACGCACATCTATTCAGTTTATGCACAGCGGACGTGCTATACGCTCTTGACTGGAAATCCTTTCTGGTTTAGTGCCGAAGGGGCTCTGGGCAAAAATAAGCAATGTGGAGAGCTTGCCCCTTGTGAACGACAAGGTGTTCTGGTCTGATTTTTGAAGGGACTTAAGATGCACACTACCTTTGTTTAACCACTTGTCATCCTCAAAAAATTACCCTGAAGAGAGTTTCTCGAACACTATATTTTCCTTCAAGGAACCTGAGATATGAAAGAGTCACCTTCAAAGTAAAGTTTCTCATAGAGTTAGGAAAATTATCTTTGGGCTTTAGCTTCTGATGTTTCTTTGAACAATATTGTGAAGGAAGAACAATACAGAAGCTTATGAATAATAATTTTAGTGTTTCTAGTAAAATGATGCCGTTTAAAGGGATAATTCACGCCAAAATGAAAATGTTGTCATCATTTACTCAACAAGTTGTCATTTTTAATCTTTCTTCCACAGAACACGAAAAAAGATATTTTAAAGAATGTTGGTAACTGAACAATGTCAGTACCCATTGACTTGTATTGTATGGACACAAAACCAATGCAAGTCAATGGGTACTGTTGTTTGGTTACCAACATTTTTCAAAATATCTTTTTTTGTGTTCTGCAGAAGAAAGTCATACAGGTCTGAAAGAACAAAAATGATGACAGAATAAAAAAAGATCCTTTTAACATTGGCATTATAGGCAGAGATGCTGAGTGTCTTGTCTCTGTTTTCTCTGAAGGCAGTGCTGGTACAGGTGTGATGTTTAATGAAAACGGTGATGCCCCAGGACGGTACGATATCTTCCAGTACCAGCTTTCCAACAGCACCAACTCGGGATATAAAGTCATCGGCCAGTGGACCAATCACCTACGACTTAATGTAAGCATAGTCTATGTAAGAACCTTGAATGTTTAAGACAATTGTAAGTACTTGTTCTTAAAACATTAATCTCTTAATTTAAGGCTGAAGAAATGCAGTGGTCCGGTGGAGACAAACAAGTCCCACATTCAGTGTGCAGTTTTCCCTGCGAGTCTGGAGAAAGGAAACGGATGGTAAAGGGCGTTCCGTGCTGCTGGCACTGCGAACTATGTGACGGCTATCAGTACCTCCTGGATGAGTTTAGTTGTGACACCTGCCCCTTCAACATGAGGCCCACCCTGAACCGCACCGGCTGCAGACCCACCCCCATTATCAAGCTGGAGTGGAGCTCTCCGTGGGCCATCATCCCTGTGTTCCTGGCCGTGCTTGGCATCCTCGCGACATCCGGGGTTATCATCACCTTTATACGCTTCAACGACACCCCTATAGTCCGGGCGTCAGGCAGAGAGCTCAGCTACGTTCTCCTGACGGGCATTTTTCTCATCTATCTCATTACCTTCCTCATGATCGCAGAGCCGGGCACCGTGGTGTGTGCATTCCGTAGGTTGATTTTGGGGCTGGGCATGTGCATTAGTTATGCCGCCATGCTCACCAAAACGAATCGAATCTACAGAATCTTCGAACAGGGGAAGAAATCTGTCACCCCGCCAAAGTTTATCAGTCCGACGTCACAGTTGATCATCACCTTCATTCTGATCTCAGTACAGGTGCGTATGTGCAATTCAAAATACATTTTGTATATGGATATTATTTGTTTATCTGTCATCTTAAATTATAATTTTGTAAAATAATCATTTACAGTGTGTGAACATTGGGTTTGTGGTAACTGCTAGGACTGTAAAACCTCTGTGTTTCCATTTCTGAACTTTTTAGCTATTGAATAATTCAAGAAGGATGCAAGATTTTAAGAGTCCGCTGAAAGCGCTTCTCTTTTAAGTGTCTGTTTCAGAACATGGTCTTTTTTGCAAAATCCATAGAACAATTTGTTTTGAAAATAGTTGGTTCAACTATTAATTGTCATCCTGTGGTTTCATGTCATGTTACTTTACATGGACCATTGCACTAAGACATTGAAATTGTATAACTGTGCTTTCCCGACCATCTCTTTTCACAGCTCCTGGGAGTTTTCATCTGGTTTGGAGTTGTTCCTCCTCACACAACAATTGACTTTGATGAGCTGCGGCCCCCCAATCCTGAGTTTGCACGAGGAATCCTGAAATGTGACATGTCAGATCTGTCTCTCATTGGCTGTCTGAGTTACAGTATGGCACTGATGGTCACATGTACAGTATATGCCATCAAGAGCAGAGGAGTTCCTGAGACCTTCAATGAGGCCAAACCCATCGGCTTTACCATGTACACCACCTGTATCATCTGGTTGGCCTTCGTTCCTATATTTTTCGGCACGTCGCAATCCACAGAAAAGGTAAATTGTCGATAAGATATAGATGTGGACTTTTTTTCCCATTAGTATATTTGTCTATAAAAAAGGTACAGTATATTAGAATGAAAACATTAACACAAAAAAATTAATTTCATAACTTCACAATCATGTACATACAATACTGAATAATAAGAACTAATAATAATGACAAACTATTGTGTTTTGGTCTATGGTTTTGTTTGTTGCAAAATATTCTCATCGTGTATAATTAAATCAGTAGAAAAATCACCCTGCTGAATAAACAATATAAACCATTAAAGAGGTTGTAATGGTTTTAATGGTTTTAAAGGGATTTGTATTGGTTTAAATGGGAACTATAATGGTGTCTACTGGTATGTGATGGATTCTATTGGTTTGATGTTAAATCCTATAGGAATAATGCCCAAAACACACTCCGTGTGGAATTTTATAATGGTATTAATGGAAAAAGCTAATGGTTCATGGTATTTTAATGGAAACCATTGGATTTTTTTGTAATGGTTTTTATTGGGTTTCTATGGTTTCCCTGCTGAAACAACCATAGAAACCCAATATAAACCATCACAGAAATTCTAATGGTTTCCATTAAAATACCATTATAAACCATTGGCTTTTTCATTAAAACCATTACAAAATTCCGACCAATAGAATCCATCACATACCAGTAGACACCATTATAGTTAAAAAAAAAGTTTTTTTTTCTGTGATGTTTTCTATTGGCTTTCTATTGTTTTTTCAGCATGGATGCTTGACTGAGATATTAACAATTTAGTCTTTAAATATACAAAATAACCAGAGAGAAATTCTAATGGATTCTATTAAAATACCATTATGAACCATTAGCGTTTTCCATTAAAACCATTACAAAATTCAATTTTGTATTGTGTTTGGGGCATTATTCCAATAGGATTTAACATCTGACCAATAGAATCAATCACATACCACTAGACACATTATAGTTTCCATTAAAACCAATACAATCCCCTTTAAACCGTTACAACCTCTTTAATGGTTTCTATAGTTTTTTCAGCAGGGTAGTAAATTAATGAAATGAGACGCAAGTGACAAAAATCAGTAACCAAGGTAACAAACACAGGGAATAATGAACTTAACTGAAAAGGGAAGATAAGAAACATAAACACAAAACAATCTTGACAGCAACATTTGCAAAAACCTACATTGGTACAATCACGTTACTATATTAATATTGAACTACTGTACCACATTTTGTTGGCCTTAAACCTTACAGTCCAATCGCTATCCACACTTTATGCATTTAGTCATTCAATTTTCTATTCATCTAGTGGGGGGATGGTTTTGCCTACAAAGCAGATCGAGGGATTTAAAAATGGAAAGTATACTCTGACTAATAGAGAGGTCTTTTAGTAGCCGATCAACCGCAAAGCTTTTGGCCCTCAGGTGCTCTTCGTGTCTTTTCAGCTCTTCTAAATGAAAAGAAAGACACGGATGAAAATAAGACCAGATACAGTACTCAAGCACGTGCCAGGTGTTTGTGCATGCGGCTGAGATATTTTGAGTGTGTGCGTTTCATCATATTGAGTTAGAAAGTGTTATTTTAACATCTTATTAAGATTGAGATGTATTAAGATTGACTGTTATTTACACTTGTTATATAACAATTTCGTAAAAGCATTTTAGTTGCGTATTCCACGAGACTTTAAGCAGTCATTTTGTTACCAGCATTGGCTTTGTGTAATCTCATAAAATGTCAGAGGTCTCTTATGAGGCTATTATATATCATAACGTAACTGTGTTGTGCGTGACCCTCGGATGTCGTACATGAATGACTAACATGATGATAAACATGATGCTGATATTGCCTGTCAGGGTTTATTCTGGTTGTCATCACGGCATCTCGAAATTGCACAGTCGACCTGGAATCACCCTTATTTCGTACTAATGTAGAGTTTTTCAGCTAAAGCCGAAAACCTTTATGAGTTCTTACTAATGTATGGAAGTATAAATATAATGCTTCCATATGGTCCATAGCGCTTTGTTTTTACAGTTATAGTCGTCAAACTGAGCTCCAGGGAATGAAGTCATCTCCTGGCACGACCCCCGTGACAATCAAAAGAGAGTATATATGTGTAATGTGGAGTGATATGTCGGCATTAAAACTCTGATAGCATGTGACGTGTGACCTCTGTCGTGGATGAGAGCAAGCTGAAATATTCCCTCTTAATCTTATTCCCTCCCCAACCAGATGTTCATTCAGACCACCACGCTGACCGTGTCTATGAGCCTGAGCGCCACCGTGTCCCTGGGCATGCTGTACATCCCTAAAGTCTACGTGATCATCTTCCACCCGGAGCAGAACGTTCAGAAGCGCAAGCGTAGCTTCAGAGCCGTGGCTCAGGCGGCCGCCGTTTCATCTCGACTCTCACAGAAAACAAATGAAAAGCAGAATGGAGAAACCAAAACTGAGGTGGAAAAATCTTAATAAAGGCCTTGGAGGTAAAAAGATTCAAAGTCTAACAAAGTCTATCTGTGATTATTTCAATTTAATGCAATCTATATATATTTATCTATAGGTTACCCATGAGATGAACATCATGCTAAAAAAAAGGCTGAAGAGATGGTCAATAGCTTTCAGGAAAACTTTGTTTTCTGCTAAAGCACATTCATTTTGCAACCTCAAATGGACAGGAGTTATTAAAAGAGGTGGTTTTTTTTTGTTTTTTTGTTTTACTTTTTAACGCTATGTACAATATGTACAATAAGTACAGGAACAAAGGACTCTTTTTCACAAAGAACTCTTGCATCAGCTGTGAGACTGCAACTTATTTGTCCCCTTTTATATTTCCCTTGTCAACACTGCTTCACAAACTGAGTTAAAGTTGTAAGTAAATGAGGACTGTCTAAAATAAGTACCGTTGGGGTGGAAAATATAGACATTTTCGAAAATATAGACATTTTCTACCAGCATTATAGTGTTTGTGTCTGAAGTGTCCACATGTATGTAGAAGCAAACATTTGACATTAAAGAATAGCATTAAATGGTAATATCAATGTAAAACAAAAGACTGTTGTAAGCAATGGATTGTGACATTATTGTAGCAGATCAAATGGTGTGATGCTGTTCACACACCAGATACATAATATGGGATCAACATTGTTTCAGCAGTTTGACTGATGGAGTGCAAATACACTGAGGTTCCACACTCCTTGAAATCTGTGCTTTCAAAAAATGTGCCATATCAGTTTTTTAGAATATATATGTATTTAAGTGTCTTGTGTGCGATCCTCAGAATAGGCAATTTTGTGTGTTAGATCACAAAGAAAGAACAATGACACAAAGTTAGAGTGTTACTTTTTACATGTTTGCTCGAGTTTTCCAAGAGACATTTATTATAAAACTATTTATGCTGATCTATATGGACATGTAAGATGTTTAGATGATTTAAGGAAAATAATGACAATCTCTTCTGATTTTAGAAACTGACATTTAGATCATTTCCCTGTTATTTGGAATTGAGTGTTTTCACTCTTAATTTTCACTGGTAAAATATGCATTGATCAGATTATCTTAGTTCTTTCTAAGCTTGCTCGGCTAAATAACACTAAGAATCTTTTTTTGTGAAAATATTTTGTATTTAAAGTATTTCTGAACCTAGTTAATATTAAATGACAACCAAGCTGATGAATTCAGGTTCCATTGGCCTACCTAACCTTGAACATTTTTGACTTGTATTTGAAACGAAATAAAAACAACCCGAAAAAATGTACTGATCGAATGCATGTATGAAAAATGTGATTAATAAAAAACCTAATGGCATATGTTTGTATCAAATAAATATTGCACCACTTTGAAGTCCATACAGTACACTGCGTTTCAGTAACAAGTAGGCTATATAATAATATTCAGAATGTTATAATATTATGTTAATTATACTAAATCAGAATGACAAAACTATTATACTAATGATGCTAGCATATTAAATATTTCTGTATTCTCTATTTCTGTAGGCTAATATAATATAATTATTGTGTATAGTATGTAGCCTACATTGGTCTATCTATATAGTATACTATAGTAGGCCTATATAGTAAACAAGTATCCTGCACTGCGTATCCCACAATACAATTCCACAGTGTTTAAAGTGAGTGACCTATTTTTTGGTCAGATATGGTGACCCATACCCGAAATGTGACCTCTGCATTTAACCCAACCAGTGAATAGTGAACACACACACTTCAAGTCGTGAACACACATACACCGGGGCAGTGGGCAGCTAACACTGCAGCGCCCGGGGAGCAAACCTCACCGGGGGTAAGGTGCCTTGCTCAAGGACACGTCAGTTGTTACCTGCTGTTACTGAGAATCGAACCGGCAACCTTCTGGTTACAAGTCCGACTCTCTAACCATTAGGCCACAACTGCCCCACAACTGTTTTACTTAACCCTCTATTTCCTGTGTGACAAAAATTTGTAAAAGTATTTTATTCAATTTTTTTTATAATGTCAAAATTCTCAATATTGTTATGCATGAATATAAAGCAAAGTAATGAAATTACGCTAATTGTCTACTCTTTGAAACGTTGCCTAAGAATATTGTCCGATATACTATTTTAAAGCATACAAAACGTAGTATGTAAAAGCAGTAGCCTACACTCGTTTGTTCAGTACGCCACTGTGCAGTTATTGCAGTAGGGGGCGGTGCAGACTAATATCACTCAATATACCAACACGAAAAAGACCAACTGCCGGAAATGACATGAAATCGCATTGTGGTTTGTTGATGTTTGTGTCAAACTCGCGGTCGTTGTTCCGAAAGAAAAACTTCGAAACCGAAGGAATAAAGTCGTTTTACAACGCATGTTTTGAAATCACGGACACCTTATATTATGTCAGGACGGGTGTAATCATAGATGTATGGAAACAAACTGCTCGTAAACGTTTAAAAAGCCGTTTATTCTGTCGCTGTAACTAATAGCAACTCAAATCAGCGCAACCTGGCACGCGATGACAATCCTGCCGAAAAAGAAACCGGCCTCGACAGCCGGTCCCGGTGATCATGCGGACGAACCGGACAGACGAAGCAGCTCTGAGTCGCACTCACATCCTCATCCCCTCGGAGTGCGATCGGGGTCTAGAGCCAGGGCCTCTCCGCCGCCGTGGTCGTCCAGAGAAGAGCGGCGGATCGAGTCGAGCGCTCGCCCGCAGCCGGCCTCCCCGCAGCCCGGTGCTGCTGGAGCGCCTGTCGTGCAGTGTGAGGGGAGCGCAAATTCTGTTGTGGTCGGGAGTCGCGTTGAGTTGCCGTGCGGCACGGGCGGAAGCTGCTGCTCGGGACCAGGACTCAGCAAGCGGAGACGACAGACGGTTTGCTCCAGCGGTTTGACAGGTGGAGGAGGAAGAGTAGGAGGGGGTGGTAGTCCTGTCTCAGACCCCGAGGAGGGAGCTGGAGGAAACAATAGTGAGGATGAGTATGAGAACGGTGCCAGACTTCAGCTTATGGATCCAACCACAGTCGAGCAGGTACCATAACATATTTACAGTATCACCACTGATACTCAAAGGAAGAGTAAGTTCACCCAAAAATGAAAATTCTTATCCTTAAGTTGTTATAAATCTGCATACATTTCTTTGTTCTGATTAACGCAGAGAAAGATATTTGGAAGAATGTCTGTAACCATACAGTTTTTGGCCAATGGTAATTTATACAGATTTGAAACAACTCAAGGGTGAATAATTGATGAGATCATTTTTATTTTATTTTTGTAACTGCCCCTTTAACGTGAAAACATTTTTCCAGATTTTAAAACATGTTTGCTTGGTTGTTTTTGACTTGCAGCAAGAAGAATGGTTCGAGAAAACCTTGATGGAAAAGAAAGGTTTTGAAATCAAAAAAATGAAGGAAGATGGAGCATGTCTTTTCAGAGCAGTTGGTAATACTTTTGCCTCCCTTTATAAGTATTTTACTTCAATGCCAAGTAATTCACAAATGAATTGAAAAACACTTTGCAGAACAGTATAAGCTATTATAATTTTCATTGTAAAATATAAAGGACTAAAAACCTTGGAATATTAGTTTTTCTAGTCAGTCAGAAGTCTGAAATAGGCCCGATGTAAGTTTTTCTTTTTTTTATAGCTGATCAAGTATATGGAGACCAAGATATGCACGATGTTGTACGGAGGCACTGTATGGATTATTTGGTGAGTCAATATTTACAATACATCTCATTTGTATATACAAATAATAAATAATGAATGTCTTAAATATGAACCGATTTGGCATATGGTTGTGTTATTGCTTCAATTGCAGACGAAAAATGCAGATTACTTCTCCAGTTATGTCACTGAAGACTTCACCACATACATTAACAGAAAAAGGAAAAATAATTGTCACGGCAACCACATTGAGATGCAGGCAATGGCAGAAATGTATAACCGACCAGTGGAAGTTTACCAGTGTGGTGTAGGTCAGTAAGCATTTATTGATATTAAAGTGTGTCTTTGATGTGTATTACACAGAAAATTGTAAATGTTTTACTTGATAAGTTAACTCTTGTTTTTTTTGTTGTAAAGAGCCAATTAATACGTTCCATGGCATCCATGAGAACAATGATGAGCCGATACGTGTTAGTTACCACAGAAATGTGCATTATAACTCTGTGGTAAATCCCTCCAAGGCCAGTATTGGGGTGGGGCTGGGCCTCCCCTCTTTCAAGCCAGGGGTAGGTGTTCTAAATATGAGTAAAATCGTATAGATTTTTTGTGAAAAGTTCATATGTAATTCTTTCTCTTATGTAGTACGCTGACCAGTCTCTCATGAAAAATGCAATTAAGACATCTGAAGAGTCTTGGATTGAGCAGCAGATGCTGGAAGACAAAAAGAGAGCAACGGATTGGGAAGCCACCAATGAAGCTATAGAGGAGCAGGTGGCTCGAGAGTCTTACCTGCAGTGGCTTCAGGACCAAGAGAAGCTAACCAGACAGGTACTATACATAAATATCAATAATATATATCAGGCATAACATTATGACCACTGACAGGTGAAGTGAATAACACTGATTATCTCTATCATCACAGCACCTATTAGTGGGTTGGATATATTAGGCAGGAAGTGAACATTTTGTCCTGAAAGTTGATGCGTTAGAAGCATGAAAAATTGGTAAACGAGTTTGACAAGGCACAAATCATGATTGCTAGACGACTGGGTCAGAGCATCTCAAAAACTGCAGCTTATGGATGTTCCCAGTGTGCAGTGGTCAGTATCTATCAAAAGTTGTCCAAGGAAGAACCAGTGGTGAACCGGCGACAGGGTCATGGTCGGCCAAGGCTCATTGATGCATGTGGGGAGCGAATGCTGACCTGTGTGGTCCAATCCAACAGACAAGCTACTGAAGCTCAAACTGCTGAAGAAGTTAATGCTGGTTCTGATAAAAAGGTGTCAGAATACACAGTGCATCACAGTTACGCGGGACCAACACAATATTAGAAAGGTGGTCATAATGTTTTATATATATATATATATATATGTGTATGCTGTATATGGTTTAAGTAGGCAAGAGCAGTTCACACAAAAATTCTGTCATCATTAATTCACCCTTGTGAGATTTTTAGAAATGTCTCAGTGGTTTTGTGTCCATACATTAAAAATCAATGTGGTCCAATGTTGTTTAGTTACCAATGTTTTTTTTTAAATATCTCATTTTGTGTTTTGCAGAAAACAGAAAGTCATACAGGTTTAGAATGACATGAGAGTGAGTAAATGATGACAAGTATCAATGTTTTGGGGGGTGAACTATCTCTTTAAGTCAGCAATTCACCCAGCGTAACCTCACTAAATAATAGGAATATGTACTCTCACCCGATCACTGAGTCACTTTATAATCCACAAGTGCCCGAGAGAAAGTAATCCATCAAAAAAAGTATAATCTGTTTGTTGTCTGCTTTAGTGCACCAAAACAGAGTTTGTTTTTTTGTCTGGCGTAATTGAACTCTGAGAGATATTTGTATATATTATCAATCTAAGAGGTTTGTTACTGTTTATCTAGATGAGAGTGAACAAGTATACTAATATGCCAGTGAGGTTATTCTGATGATGTAGTACAGTTTTAAGATCGCATTGGTTTCATGAACTTTCATGTTGTAATCTGTCGAAAGTTACGTTCATCAATAAAGTATTACAAGTACATGGTTATGCTACAAATCAAACCCACTTGGTTTTTATAATTTTATACTTTTTTCCTTTTAAGCCACGTAAGGCTAGTGCCACCTGCAGCTCTGCCACAGCAGCCACCTCCAGTGGCAATGAGGAGTGGGGATGTCGTTCTCCACGCCAGCGGAGCTCCGCCCCCTCTCCTGAGCTTCCTGGCCCAGCTCACGCTGAACCCCCTGTCAAACCCCCGTCCCCAGCAGGTGCCTCGCTGCCTCTCCCTAAACCCCCATCACCATGTGCCCCAGGTCTGTATGTCTATGTATGTATGTTTTGACACATCTTACATCAACTTGACGTTGTATTTGAAACCTTGTATTACTAGCACTTCTCGTGAATATTGCTTACTTAGACGAATCGCTTGCTGTTTTCCTCAATTGTAAGTCGCTTTGGATAAAAGCGTCTGCCAAATGAATAAATGTAAAAATGTAAATGTAACTAACCGGTAAGGTGGTTCATCCTTGCTTTCTCCTCAAGGTCCCAGTCATCAGTCTTCTGGCAACTCTTCCATGGTGTCTCTCTACCCGACCCTGGGGTACAGGACTATTATGCACGATATGTCACCTACTGCCTTTGGTAGGGTGTCAATATGTTTCAGTAGCGTTTGTTGATTTTATTAAATCTCTTTACAGAAATTAGCATCCTCGCTTAAATATTGCTTGGTTTATTTTTAAGGTTTAACAGATTGGGAAGATGATGACATTCTGGCCTCAGTAATGGCTGTTTCACAACAAGAATACCTCGACAGCTTGAAGAAGAATGCAATGCACAGAGAATCGTCTCCAGATTGCAGTTGATGTATGATACAACAGCTTGAAGCAGGAAACACGGAGCAGCGCTCTGTTTTAATCTGCTATTTGTTATTTCAGCATCCTGTAATGTTTCTTTATCTCACTTCTTTATAAACACCACTGTACGCTGATCATTCTGGTTTTTCTTTGTTTTTTTGCTATCCCATTTTCCTTAATTTCATGAAACTCTATAATGACTTAGTTAGGTGCATGTTTAAATAAACATTGTAAAATCAATATTAAAAATATTGTTTACTATTATGAGGTGTTTACTTTATTTGGGAAAATTATACTAATAAGCATATGACTTGTTTTGAATGAAAATTATAAATATTTCGATTTTTTAAAATTCTTTAACAATGACCAATGCACAGCAAGTTGCAAGTCTTTAATTATTTAAAATGACCAATAAACATTTTGTTTACTGATAATATTTCAGAACACTAAAATACTTTGATGTGTGTACACTGTCAGGTATTCAGTGAAAGCAGTATTAAACATCTTACTATGTTGTTGGCATATTTCAAATATTTTCAAGATGGACTAACAAAAGGAGAAATTAAACTTTCTGAAATTATGTCAGTGTTTATTTATTTGGATTTAATTTACCTGAATAGACGTATATGGGTAGTTAACAAATAAACAGCACATCCTATTGTGTGAGCAAAAATATAGAAAAAACTACCAACGAAGATCATGGTTTCATGCTATTTTATATTATTAATAAGCGAATATATTATTACCCGTATTTGTGTGTGTTTCTAGATAGATAGATATGTACTGTGTTACATCATTAACAACACGTTTATTGTTTGTTTTAAAAGAGACTTTTATTTTGAAACTCGTCATCCGGAAGTGGCTGCATGTCTTATTTGTTTTCGCTGTGTTCTTATCGTCAAGCTTCCTGACGTACCGGCGGCTAAATCAGTTGCTCTGAGCAAAAGCAAAAGATTGTCTTTGTTTTAACTACGGTTTATTTATTCTTTCGGACATGGGCGTTATCGTGACCGGTAGTGAATCAGTTCACGAGACGAGTCATTTATCGGGACAGATAATGAGGGTGTTTAATAAATAGTGTAGACTATCTTAAATTATGTTGTGTAATCTCGTTATTGGAGAGCTCTGAGATCAAACCCAGTTGTTATTTTGACGGACTGCGCGGCATAGTTGATTTGTTTTATCGTTATTGAACTATCTGCAGCAGTGTAGATAACATGGGATAACGGCAGTAATCGCATTAATCGGGTTTAGTCTTTACCGTGTAAAGTACCAACATGTAATCTATCGAGTTATATGACATGAAATTCTAAGTAATACCTGGCAAATTCACTTTATAAATTCAGCTGTTTTAATGTTGACGTGCATGAGAGCAGACAAGGAAACATGGAGGAGTTAAAAATATGCGACCCATCCATCATTCCGCAATGTCCTGAGCAAACAGGTAATTTTTTCAAACAAGTTTTCATACAATTTCAAATAAACCCGAACTGTCGCAGTGTGAATGACTGCGGTTTGTGCTTCACAGATCCACAAACAACTGATGGTCCATCAGAAAACCACACAGTCTCGCTTACAGAAGATGATCATTGTGTAAATGAGGATCACAGGATGCCTACACACCCAGAGGGGATCTTGGAGTCATCAGACCCTGCATCAGAGGAGAACCCTCGACCACAAGACCATCTAACAGATATTCAGAATCTACACATTGACTATGACACATCCTTGTGCGCTGGAGGTTCAGAGACCGATTCTGGGAAAGCCTCCGAGGATTCTGCCCTGGACAATGGTCATGATGACTCAGGCGAGTTTGTCGTAACTATGTTAGCACGGGGTAAAATTGAAGAGCAGGGGATGGATACGAAAGGTGATTCATCCCCTTTGTCCGAGACCGGGACACCTGTGGGACATCCCTCGCATAGGAACGAGGATGTGACGGCGGATAGCTGGAGGCAGCACAGGAAGCATGTGTTTGTGCTGAGTGAGGCTGGGAAGCCCATCTACTCCCGGTATGGCAGCGAGGAAGCCTTGTCCTCCACCATGGGGGTCATGATGGCCCTCGTTTCATTCGTTCAAAGTGGAGACAATACAATTCGCTCAGTCTACTCCGGTAAGTTTGTGTGATTTCCAAATGATTTCTTGTTAGCTAAACTGGTTTATTTATTTGTGTTGTCGCCTGCTTTATTTCTAGATGAGCACACCGTTGTGTTCATGCAGAGAGGTCCTCTAGTGCTGGTGTCGGTCTCCAGCAGCCGACAGTCGGAGCAGCAGCTCCGTCACGAGCTTCTCTACGTCTACAACCAGATCGTCAGCATGCTCACGCAGGCCAGCATCACCCGCATCTTCGAGCACAAGAAGAACTACGACCTGCGCCGCTTGCTTGCTGGCTCCGAGAAGATTCTCGACGGCCTCCTGAACCTGGTGGACTCGGACCCCAGCTTGTTGCTCTCCGCTGTGCACTGTCTCCCACTGGCCTCGTCTCTCAGGGATTCCCTCAGTCAAATCCTTCAAAAGTCCATCACGCCCAATCTGGTCTTCTCCATCCTCATAGCCAAGAACCAGCTGCTCACTATAGTTCAAGAAAAGACGGTCATTGAAGATGCCAGACTGGACCCTGCTGACCTCCACCTCTTGCTTAACCTCATCGGGGCTTCATCCGCCTTTCAGGCTGGGGAGATCTGGACGCCCATTTGCCTGCCGAGCTTTAACCCGGACTGTTACTTCTATGCCTATATTTCCTATCTGGACCCTCCTGAATGTACTGTGTGTCTTGTCCTTCTCTCAACTGATAAAGAGGCGTTTTATTTGGTTGCTGAGTGTAAGAGGAAGATCGAGGAGGCTATGCAAACTCAGAATGCGTTGAATTCGATAGCTAAAGCTCACCTGTACAGTGTCAGTCAGGTGGGAGTGTCTGATCTTAGGCATTTCATGTATAAACCCTTCGATGTGCCCGACAATCATCGCCAGCTGACACAGTTTACCAGGTGAGACAGGTGTATGTATAGTTTATGCATAAAACCTTGCACTTTGTCTATTGTATGTGTACATTGCGATTTGTTTTTATATCAAAAAGTGGTTTTATGTTGTGTCAATGATACATATTTCAAAGGAACTATAAGATATTGAGATCACGTTTTCCTAATTCATCCTATTTTTTTTCATGAGAGGGCAACCAACATGAAAGTAATGTCACATGCTTTTATTTGAAGCACCCTGCTTGTCATAAGATTGTGTGCTACAATACCGCTAATATAATTTTTAAAACCAACGCGCCCCTTCTCCACGTTTAATGTGTTTACTGTATATGTGACCGCAGCCCGGAAATGGAAGCCCCATACAGCAGCGAGGAGGAGAGGATGAGACTTCTGGACCTCTACAGAGACATGCACGGCCGCATCCACAGTACCTCGCGTCCCCTTAAGCTCATCTACCACGTGGCTGAACGGGAGACTCTTCTGGCTTGGGTATGCAAATAGTAACTGCTGTCAACATGACGATGATGTTGTGATCCCAAACCCGGAAGTTTGCGTAGACCTTGAAAGGTTGTGTTACCTTTGAGGCCTCTGAACTGTATGGAGCTTGCAATTTGCAAATGCAGATTATGCAAATGAGGATCATGACCTTGCACCAGATAAGTCACTACAGTCACTGCATGATTGAATTTTTAGCCGTGACCTTGCTGACACGACAAGTTCATTACAAATCACCTAAAGCAAGTTAAAATTTCATATTCATTTCTCTTAATATGCAGAGACAGCAGCTCTAAGAAAACCATTTGTTTGTTGACTATCCTGAAATGCATAAACTTTTTATTGCGTTTTTATCTCAGGTCACAAGCAAATTTGAGTTGTACACATGCTTCAGCCCCCTCGTCACAAAAACATGTGCCATCAATGCCATCACCAAACTGTTGCGCTGGATCAAGAAGGAGGAGGAGCGTCTCTTTATTCGTTACCCTCCAAAATACTCCACGACCCCAAACCCTAGTAAAAGCTCAAAAGGAGGTAAGCATGCCGTTGAATCGCACTTACTTCCTTTTACATTCATTTCTTATACTGACCATCTGCAATATTTTTGTTTCAGATGGCCACTGACATGCTGTGAACTGATCACTACACCATCAGTTTGTGGAGGATGTGCATCCCTGTATTTACACCTAACAACTCTCCCAAACTCAGTTTTAGAAGTTAACCAAATAATCCTAATCATTGGATTAATAAATAGTTTGATGCAGTTAACTGAGGATTTTTGGGGGATTGCCTGTATGACAAACACGTTCTGGATGGATCAGATGTGGTGTTATAAATTGTGAATGTCTTAGATTTTGTTTCTTCACTGATAATTTAAGTGGAATGTTTAGGCATTATAACAAAAAACCCAATAAAATGAGCATTCTGTCTTGAACAATATATGGCTATGGCCGACTAATGCAGCTATGACATTATTGTTTTACTTTACAGAAAAATAATATTTTAGGAATTTCATTAGATTATGATATGTTTGTTATGCTATAAAATGAAATGATTCTCAAATATTGTGTCCCGTGTCTGAAGTAAAGAGGCAAACGGTTTATCATGTATCATCATCTGTAATTTAGCATGTTCAGATGTTCATTACATGTTCATTTACTAACAAAGACTTTTCTCTATGGTTTTCTATTTGAAACCAAACAGACTGGACCTGGTTTAATTTGAATAAAATGACAAGATGCAACATGTATCTTTTACTATAGAATTACTGCATTCATCTCAATTCTCATCAGGTTAGTGCAGAATACATTGTCTGTTTTTCATTCTTATGAACATCCTAGCGCACTATGAAATTATGTAATAAGGTCTATTATAATATCTGGACATAAGAGTAAAAATGTACAATGAAAGATGTTTTATTTTATACTTTGATTTGGTTAAATGGCTTTTTCTGTTTCTTTTTTTCTGGAAAAATATGTTCATAACATTTGATTTCAAAATAAATAATATATTGGTGCTGTAATAAATCTCTAAAGTTGATCAAATTGTCGTTATAAATAAATACGACATGCATTTTAAATGTGCAAAAAACTCGAAGATGTCAAGATGAGAAAGACAAAAAAAAAACAATGCAAGTTCGTCAGCGCAACAGTGTTTATTTCTCATTTGAGAACATACTGTTTGACATTTTATGTTTGGCATTATTAGCTTTTTCACAGGCTTTAAAAAAAACATGTTTCTCGTTCACGGTGCGTACATTATCTACGAGACTACGTAATATTTTATTCTATAATGTTCTCTCACTGTAGACCACTAAGGAACAATTGCAGTAAAGTGGTAATGCTTTCTGAACAATATAAAGCTCGAAAGAGCTGTTAAATTAAATCTCAATACCCATTAAATAACTTTTCCATAACCACTTAAAATAAATTAAAATGACAAATGTACAAAGTTTGGCATTAATATACATTTCAGAATTTAAAAACACATTTGTGCAAATTTTCTACATACATGCGCTTATATTTACACCGTAGTTTCCATCCACGATTACAAGCTCATCGACACATCTTCAAAAGTAACTAGAAAGATAATGACTTTATACATATAGTGACATACTATAGTATGATGCAAGTACTACTGTAAGTAGTGACGAAATGCCATTTCATGTTACATTAATGAAAACAGATGATAAAACACATATGGTCCCTCAGAATTATTAACCATTACAACTGAGGGCATTTAAACCACAGGTATTTGCATGCATGCATTTCACAAAGCAAAATCCTCAGCTCAGAATTGTATCCATTCAGAAACTGTAGTGCATTCTTGCAAGTACCTGAGCTATACTGCCCAAACACCCTGGTGTGTTGGCAATGTAATATACTAAAACCTCTCATAAAAAAAATGGCTACACATCTCTTTGCAGGCCGAGTCATTGACCACTGAAATAAGTGGCATTCTCATAAACATAGGACATTTTTCAACAAGCTCAACTATAACAGAGTATAAAACAACATTCTTAGACGTTGTGAAACGGTTCATGATGTGCCTTGAGTCATGGACAGTAAAACAATGACATGAATAAAAACTTAAGAGCTGGTATAAAAACTTCATACCTTATACCTTCATTAATATCTTTCAGTCAGTTTCAGACGTACATTTCATATTCAAGTGCTTTATATAAAACTTGAGGGGTTAAAAGTTGAGTTTTCCTGCACGTGGCTCAGGTGTGTCATTGCTCTGTCGTAAGCCATGTGCACGGACTTCCGCACATTCGGTTTCTTGCCTTCCATCAGACGGAGTCGGTCAACTGTGTCGTCAACACCCATGTGATGAAGCTTATCCAATGGCAGCCACTGCCTGTGTAAACCAAAACCAAAGCAATGATTTCTTAGTATTGTATACTTTTTAGCGTGTCAGATAACTTTTTATTAATGTGCGTTTCTTTTTACCAAGTTCTCTTTGTGTCGAAAAAAAGCACAAGGAAGAGCTTGTCATTAGTCTCCTCCTGTCTGCGTTTGCCTAAATTTAAAACGTCTTTAGGAGGCACTGGAATGGGAATCCCATTGTGAAGAATTCCTTGTCGGGGCATTTTGGGGTCGACAATCTATTGGAAAATTATCATTAGTTTAAATGTGTAAGCCATGTGGTTAAATTCTTTTCTTGTTAGGCAGCATTTTAAGTCATCATAGGCAATAGTAATTTCAAAAGCTACACACTTCTTTGTGGCCAAAACATTGCATATGACTATTAGTCACTTTACTAAGCTTTGTAATGGAGTTATCATCTATTGCAAGCATATACTAAGTAAGACCATGTAATCCTTACCATTGCAGGGTATGATGGGTAACCACGACATTTTGCCCAAACCAAGGTTAGAGGCTCCATCTCTTCAGTGTTTTGAGAAACCGCTCTGCCTACAAAAGTAAAAACATAAGTAAATAAGTAAAGAAAGCCAAAAAATAATTTCAATTTTAATGTGGTCTCATATTTTTGTTTTACCCACTTGTATTAGATACTCCATTCTCCTCACCAACAGGAACTTTGCTCAGAGCTGGTTTACCACGACTGCGCTTTGGAGGCGAGGAACTGTAAAAAAAAAAAAAATTTTTTTTAATTGAAAACATTATTTTAATACATTTCTATTGTATAATAAGAGGTAGAGCATAATAATAATTTGAAATTTGGACACCACACACATTGTTTGCTGCTTTATGATAAACTGCTTGGATTGCTCCAATCACAAGACAAACTTTAATAATAGAAAACTTGTCAAATATAACTTGTCTCTTATGTGACACTATCCAAATCAATCTGTTCAAAAGAATGACTGAATCCATCACCTGTGTGTTGGGAAAGTCAGAGTGCAGCTTTCTGAATCTGATGAGTTCCCATTTTGTCTCTTGAGTCCATTTGTCAAGCCTAAATAAAGAGCATTAGACTGCTTTAGCATATTAAACAGATCGTGCCAGGCAGGACTTAAATCACGGATCAATAAACCTTACTAACAGCTTCAGTATAGATATTCTCATACCGTTCTCCTCAGGCAGCGAGTGGAACTTTTCCCCCTCGCTGTCTGAACATGTGCTTGGTCCTCTGGATCTCAGTTGGTGCGGTGAAGGAGACAATGATTTTAGTGTTGGTGACTGTAACTTGGTTTGAGTGGTATGCTCATGTGGCGAGATACCATTTTCAACTTTGCTGACTCCATTCTGCATTGAAACTGATTTTTCCTGTGTTAACCTGGCTCCGTTTTTAGCTTTTTTGAAGAGGACAGATGTCCGACGACCCACACCCATTTTAGGAGAAGAGGAGGAACTCTCCACAGGGGAACCCGTGTTACCAGCCTCCTCCTGTGGGCTGGACGCCACTGCGTTATGTTTTTTTGAGTGAAAGTTCTCTTCTTTTTCTACAGTGTGAACTTGATCTTCACTGTGACTTCTTTCTTTGGCTTTTCCTTTTTGTCTTCTGTTGCTAGGTTTATTTGACTGTCCTGGAATGGTGGTTCTTCCTGTCTCAAGGGTGAACATGGGTGGGTTTGGTGGAGCATCTCCAGGTAAAGGTGAGGAGGCTGGACAGCTGGGTTCTTGAGCTTTTCGTGATGTCGGTTTTTTGAAGTCTTTAACAAAAATTGAAATATTTATGCATAAACCGAAGCATACACATGATTTATTAATGATTTACCTGCTCACTAGTACACTTTACCTGGATTGGAGGTTATGAAATCCATCTTGTCCTCACGTTTTTCCTCTTTCATTTTTCCATTCAGGAGTCGTGCTTTACGTCCCTGATGGCTGATCTTGTGACGCAGACTGTTAATTTCTCTTCGCAGTAGGCGCATGCGTTTCGTGCGGCCTCCGCTAGTGCGCATGGACGCCACCATATCTAGTTTGTCCAGCAGGTTTTTCAGCTGGTCCTCTGGAGACATGTGAACCCGATTTTCAGGATCCAAGAGTAGATCAACTTTAAATAAAAAATAAAATCAAGACAACTGATATACCAACAATGATTAAGCTTCAGGCATGGCATCAGAAACAACTGTTTAAAGCTTTCTGCTCACCTTCATCCAACCAGGAGATTGTGGAGCCATTTGTGCTAGGCTTGTCTGGCAGGTGCATGCCTGTGCTGGGATCAAGACCTATGCTGAGAGCCTGATGTTGGGCGTGTCTCAAGATAGCTCCTCCCACTTCCTGCAGCTGCATGGCGGTCTTGTGGAACATGGTGTCATTGGAGTTGTACTCCAGACAGTTTGATATCATGAGATTAAAATCGCTTTCCAGATCAGCCACTGAGATGTACTTATGAGCTTCCAGCCTGTCATGCATTTTAGAGAAGTCCATCGGCTTGGTAACAAACTCCAGATAATCTGGAACCTGAAAAAAGACATATATAAAGACAGATATAAAAAAAGAAAACAGTCAAAGCACAAGTATTCATTCACAATCTCAAAAGAGAAAGTTACTCCCTCACCTCCTTCAGATTGACAGGTGAAGTGAAAATACGATCTGTATCTTTCTCCTGCAGCTGCTCCAGTGTTGAGCGCAGAAACACCAGCGCAGGGGTGAGCTGCAGCTCCAGCGCAGCCTGCTGAAGTTTCATCTTACCAGAGAAGAAAGGAAAATTCAATCAACACTGTGAATTAATCATTACCTCAGTCCCGCTGTGCTTCTCAGAAAACAAGCCTTGAGAACATAACAAGAGCCTCAGACATAACGGAGCTCTGTATCAATGTCTCACCTGTTCTCTTTTAAGTCTCTCACGCTTTCGTATGAGCTCGATGAGAAGTCGAGCTTTTTCAAGGTCTTGACGAAGCTTCTGCCAGTACTTCAGCTCTTCTCTGACAGCCTGCACCTTTGCATCCGGTTCTCTCTAAATATCAATGAACATCTTATTTCAAATTAAAAAATGGACCTGGTTATTACATATTAGTTGTTATATGGTAAGTTGTATCTTACTGTTTATAGACAACAGTTTAATGTAGACTATTTAATGTATTGCAGTACATTGACCTGCTCCGACTTCTGAGCCTGTAGATGCGAATGGAGTCGGCGGATGAGCGGTACTCCATTACGAGAGTGACGTTTTAACAGCCAGTAGTTGTGAAGCCTCTGCATGAATTGATTCTTCCTCTCAACAGAAACTCCAGTGCAAATCTTGTTGAGCCTATTAAAAAAATATATGATGAATGTTAAATAACATTTCCAAACTATTTTACTTACATAATCTGTAACCATTTCTCCAAGTGAAACAGAAACTGGCAATTGATAATAAAATGGTAGTTGTTATATTTTTATTTGAAATTTGGTAAAAATATTGTTAGTAGTTCACAAAATGAAACAAGAACTATTTACCTAGAAATAGTAAATTCAGAAAGACTGAAATGATGCTTTGAAACAGTCTCTTTATTATTTCCGTGGCTGTATATACGATGTTACATTTTCATTTCTTTAGAGTGCCGATAAATCATTCCCACAGCCCAGAAATTAAACAGAAACTATTTGATTTCATTATGTACATAGATAACATTGGCAGAGATAAAAAAAATATGATTCTTTACAGTCACTCACACATTGAAGATAAGATAAAACACTCTATATATGCGTAGGACATGCCAACAGTGAGGAAAGTGATGGCTAAGATGAAAAGACCAGACATAACAGACCAGAGACCAAAATGTAAACATTTACCTAAAAGACGGGATCTGTGGCACCAGAAGGAGGGGCACTCCTGACTTACGTGAGCCCCCGGCCGCATTCTTCTGCGTTTTCTTTTGTTGCGTGGCTGAACCTTTTTTACGGCCATTCTGGTTCTGCTGCAGCGGAGGGCCTAATGTGTATGACCTCTGACCTCTGTTACCTCTGCCTCCGACCAGCCCATTATCCTCATCCCCTTCACTGCTTGCACCAGGGGGAGAGTGGTTCTCGCAGAACGCTGTCTTCTTCACAGTAAAAGTAGTGCCGTTTGTGCCAGTCTCTCGCACAGGGTCGATTTTCATATACAGCCCGGCTCTTTGGGCGCATGTAACGTGAAACGCCCTGTAGCAGTTTGCTTTGTGACACTGAATAGACGCCCCCCTGCCTTTCTGCTTACACAGGTAACAGGTGAGCTTCCATCTCGCGGTAGGAATGTTATTTACTCCCTCCACGGGTTCCAAGAACACAGTGTTGGCAAAGCACACTTCAGGAATCCATATGGCACAAATGACATGAGCCCAGTTTCCATCGCTGGTTTGTTTGAAGGCACCTCCCCGATTTGGACAGAGGACGCAATCCACAGGACGTGACGGAGACTGCAGGCAGTGTCTGCACAGCCACTGGCCCTCGGGGATGTAAGGCACCCCGTAACATTCCTGGTGCACGGCGAGGTTGCAGATGTCACAGAAGAGGATGACGTTGCTGTTGAGACACTCGTCGTCGAGGCAAACGCAACAGTAGGCGTCCTCGTCGATGGTGCTTTGGGACAGCGCCTGACTGCGAGACTCTAAAATGGACTCTCGCTCAAGTCTGTCGATCAGTAGCTCGAACGTGTCCGGGGGAACTGAAGCGTGACCGTCAGACACACGTTTTTGGTTGACAATCTCTAGCCAAGCCATGTCCTCCTCGTCCATGTCATACTCGGCCTCGTTGTCCAACTCCTCCCCAGACTTCTCAATGTAGCAGTAATAAGCCACAGGAAGAGGAGGAGCCGGTGAGGGTGTGAACATCTCCACCTTACGAAACATAGGCTTGGGCAGGGGGCTTTGGATGTGGTGTGTCAAATAGACATGGCTTTGCGAGCTACACTGAGAAGCAGATCTTCGACTTTTACCTGCATGCTTCCCATCTTTCTTCTTGCTTTTAGAAACGGCTTGTCTGTTTCCCTGTCTCGCTCGACTCTGCTCGCTGTTTTCTTTGTTGCTGTTGCACTCAGTGAGGTCCTGAGCCAACATCTCATCCTCGGTTACGACTGAGAGCTGGTCGTAGATGTTGATCCGGTGGACCCTTCCCTCCAGCTCGATCTCCACCATTTTCTGAGCCTGCGCGTATGTAAGAGTGTCTCTGGTCCCAGAAAAGTTTAGTCTGCATGGAGAGGGTGGACAGAGTAGAGCATCCATATGGGCATGGCCCTGACCCGTTCCTTTATCTGTTTCCCTTCCAGCTTTTGACTGGCCAACTCGTTTCTTACACTTCCTCATTGAGGTTGTCCTCTATTCAAACATTAAAACATGAATGGACATAGATACCTGCAACAATAGAAATATATTATGTTAGAAATATATGGCATTAAATGCAACAGAGCTGTTAATAAAAATCTGAACTGTCTAATGCAGCAAAAACTATTCAAAAAATACTGTACACATTTATAACCGCATTAGAGGCATGACAGCATTAGTCAAACTCAACATTCAATATTTGTTAATATAAATGAAAAAAGTCCAACAAATTGAATTTTCTTTTATTTATAAGAAATATGATTTTTAATTATCTAGATCAATACAAATGTGAAATTGTGTTACCCATTGTAGTGTGTTTTTTTAAATGATATTAATTGTGTTTATTTTGTTGATAAACAAAATAGCACTTGCAATGCCAAGGTACATACACACATATATACATACTGATATCATGTATACCTTGAATGCACTGTAAGTTGTTTTGGATACAACTGACTGCAAAATGTAAATGATATTTGCTGCTAGACCACTTTAAAATCACACATTTTAGTTTAAAACTGTATTTAAAGCGAATAGAAAATCAGCTAAAACTCTTGAAGCTGACGTTCACTATTTTTTAAGGTTAAACGCCTTTCATTTAATCTCAAAAGTTTCCCCATTTTATAAATTACCAGTATCAGCAGGTGTACCGCTGATGCTGTTTATTACAACATAAAAAGTATAAAGTAATAAAAGTATAACGTAACAATTGTTTCATTGTGTAAAATAAAATAAACATCACTAAAAAGATTCCGATTAATGATCTATCATTTTATAGATCAGTGGATACTGTACATGTACATGTATTTAAAACGCTGGTAATATGTGTGTATTAGGCTAACCAATCATCTGCAGCGCACATAACACATGACATTATGCGAGCCAATCACCAGGCAGACCTTCAACGCTTCCTAGACCCAGTTGACGTAGTTCGGTTGCAGAGCGCTAAATACCAATCCTGAAGCGACAGAGAGGAGTCAGCCATTTTAACAGGGCTGATGTCCAGTCTCAACCTCGATTGTTTTTCCTGATAACAAACTCAAACGGTGCAATATACCGAATTTACTCTTTGGCAACCAAACTACAAATAGCTGCATATGGCGATATAGCTATGTCAAGTCCTTTGCATGCAATGCCGTGTGTTTTCCTTCAGAGAATAAAGCACTTGTCTTTAAAAAGCGCTGTGTGCAGACAGAAAAGACGACCAGTGTGAGCGCCTTTCAGTACTGGAGCCATATTTAGAGAGCGAAAGCGTGCCACCGCAGCGCTACATGTCACGGCGACACATTTGTTATCACAAAACAATGCTAAATAAATTAGACAACTTACTCTTTTATTGATTACACGAAACGACAGGGAATGCCGGTCATATCCAGGAGCGACAGCGTCCTCTTCTGTAACAAGACGGGCTACCTCAACCCTCCATTGAAGAGACTTCCCATAAAACGCTCCTAAACACTCATCCTGGCTATCTGCACAATAATATCACCTTGACATGATGCTCAAATGTAGCAAATAGTCGACTGACATTATTGCAGAGTGTATCGTGTGCATTGAACGTTGGTTTGTAATTAAATTGGCAAGAAAAATACGCCCCTTTAGAAAAAAAGGCGAATTCTCGGTGCTGGGGTTTGCACTTGCCGCGCGCATCCTGCGCTCTCGTCTGTGATTGGTGCGAATGGCCATCGTGATGCCATCGAACCTTGTTGAAGCCCATAACGTGCAAATGCGGTGAGAAAAACAACTAATGAGACTTCCCTGGTATATTTGCGCGTACAGTCCATGTTCACTAGCTACAGTACATAAAACATCCGTGTTTGTAAAGTATATTGTTTTTCGGTACAGATAATAATACAATACTTTTTAAAATATATAAAAACTGTGTAGAATTGCTTTACGCTGATGTATCGTGTAACTTGGTTTCCCACTTCACCACTTATGCTTAAACAAAACTTTAACGTTTATTTTTTTTTAGATACAGTGGAATAATAAAGTCTATTTGATTTTTTTTCTATGCATTTAATTGACTTTCTTACTCCATTGTATCTAAAAAAAAAATAAAGGTTAAAGTTTTGTTTTAGCATAAGTGGTGAAGTGGGAAACCAAATTATATTAAAAAAAAATCAATTAGGCTACTTTCAAATTAACACACATTTTGACATTTTATGAATGAAATATCACATCTATCAAAAATGTTATTGGAGCACAGCATCTTTCATCTTAAATACCAGAATATTCTATCTGCCCACTTTTTGATATAAGTCAATTGCTTTCTCCACCCCCTGAAAGTCATTGGCTTTTCTCATGCCTTTAGTGGGACCCTAATTCATTTTTGTAAACCACATTGCTCACTTAGTTAGTGCCATCCCACTTCAGTGGAATTTCACTGCAGACATCATGGTAAGTACTATATGAAGATGGAAAGGATGGAGTTTGATTTATTGTTGATCATAAAATAATTGCATTTGTGACTTTTGATTAAAAATGCTGTGTTTTAAAACGGCAATGTTATTTCCATTGTTTAAAAAAAATACTAAAATAAAATACTACGCAACAAGAAGACAACAAACAAGTCTTGCAAAGTGATCACTTGTTATATTCTGTGGTTTGCTTTTAATATTTTTTATATTTAGTATCATTATTTGTGGTTGGCATTTATTTAAACTAGTTTTATATTTATATGATTATACATGTGTTAATGTCAGATGTTAATGTAATGTAAGATTTGTTTGGCTTGCAGGTCAGAATTAGCATCATGTGTGGATTTGCAGGGTTCTCTATATGCTTAGTTCTGCTGTTGGCGTCAGAGATCTGCATAGCAGGTATTACCAATATTGGATTATTGATGCACTGATATGTGACCGTTTTTAAAATGTTGTGTGTTTTGTCATATTAAATTGTATTAAGTATGCAAGACTCAACAGTAAGGATGGCCCGGTAGTTTAGTGCCAGAGTGATTTGTTATAGTCTTAGGAGTACCGTTTAGAATGGATTGAAAATAACAAACCAACCAGTAATACAATTTCCTAGAAGAGTGTTTATGAATTTATAATAATATTATTGGCACATAAAATATTTGCGATCCCTCTGTAATTTCCTCACTTTTTTAAAAAGATTAAAATTGGCGCATTTGTTACTTTCACTGCATTTCGTGTCACTTTGGAAACAGCAGCTATGATCTAATCTGTGCCAGCTGATCTTGTCCTCTCTGCATGCAGTTCTTGAATTTCACAGGCCTGTCATATAATAAATGGGGTAAACAGCCAGCAGGGTGCACCATCAAAGATGGTGACCACATCCTCCTTGGCGCACTTTATACCCCATTCTGACAGAGAGGAAGTTAGCCAACTGAAACTTCTCAAAAATGGTTATAAATCAATTCAAAGCCCCGATCAAGCAAAACTGTGTTCAAGCCAAGATATGACAGCACTCCGAGGACCCTCTGTGTCTGTCATAAATTCAATAGGAGGAGTTGATGAGTGTCAACATCACTCTATGGAGCTGATGGAGCCCTGAGGGCTCAGCCTAAAGTTTAGCTTTAGATATTCTTTGAAATAGCCTTACCAGGCCTTCATGATCAAGTGAAAAAACACCAGCTCCAATTTGTCACAGTTCAGCCCTGAAAATGGTTTGTTTTCTCGTACTTCTGAGAAAGGAGAAAAGCGCAGCCAAACTTTGCGGGTTCCGGAAACCCGGAAGCTGCCTGAGCCGGCATCAAACACAGCCGTCCTATTCACTCATCATTATCTCGCAGAGACTCTCAGACTGAGTGAGGATCTGGCTTTTTTCTAAAGATGCCTGCTGAACAAAAGGTTCTCTGATGACTAATTTGGGATGGAGCTATTTGTGACCCAAATTCAGCAGGAAGCGAAGACTCGCATCAAGAGAACTGATTTGGCAGATCAATAGAAAAGCCACTGAAATCTTGGCCATGGCCTATGTCAACTCGAGGTCATTTTTGAACAAACACTCTTTATAAGATATAAGGTTTTGAAATGTGTATACACAGTATACACAGTTTTTTTAATTAAATTGCTTATTGTTAAAATGCTTGATGTTAGTGATACAGTGGTCTACCGTCCTGACCACGCTGTTTTTTTAACGCTTTATTGGCTGGCCTAGACCACCTAGACCTATTTGAACCATGAGCTAAAACCAGCAATATTTAGACTGTTTAGCTGATAACAATTGCTTTTAATAAACTAAAGTAAATAAATTAAACGTTTGCTTTCTCATTTCAGCAAGGCAAGAACTGATAGTTACCACCATTAAAGTAAGTCATAAATCACCTAAAAGTAAAAGTTGTTTTATATTAAAGTGTATTATATTGTATTGTATTAATTTCAGCAAGACCCATATACGATGAGCAAAGGATCCCAGTTGGAAGGCTACTGCATGGACCTGCTCAGTGAACTGGCTAAAAAACTGGGTTTTAAATACAAAGTTCACCTGGTAAAGGATGGGGCATATGGCCGACAGGACGAAAGTGGAAACTGGAATGGAATGATTGGAGAGGTTGTTAGAGGGGTATGTAATTCACTGTATATCTGTAAAATTTTTGGGACAAATAAGTCAATAAATTAATTGTGAGTTTACCATTTAAATACAAAGAATCAGCAGTCAAATATTTAGCAGTCATATAAATAGAAACAATGACGTCCCACTAAGTGGTGTCAAAACTTTCTTTCTTCGTTCACAGGAAGCTGATCTGGCCGTAGCCCCCCTCACTCTCACCGCTGCCCGTGAGAAGGCGGTGGGAATGTCAAAACCTTACATGCAGACCGGAATCAGTATCCTCATCCGCAAAGATATCGTTTCTGAAGAGGCTGGCTTTTTTGACTTCCTCTCCCCTTTCTCCGGAGAGACCTGGTTCGGCATCCTGATTGCATACTTTGTGACTGCAGTGTGCATCTGCATTGTGGGAAGGTCAGAGAAATGATGAGAACACTAGAGACGCAGAACAAGAGCACTATATAATACCACATAAAACGGCACACTGTTTTTTAGTGGGATAAACATGGTTACGAAGTAAGACTTAAGAACTTATTCGATGTGAAACACATTGTTCTTTGTATGAAGGTTAAGTCCGTGTGAGTGGAGCCAGCCTGAGACGGAGCAAAATCGCTTCACTCTTCTGCACAGCTTGTGGTACGCTGCAGGAGCCTTAAGCTTGCAAGGTATCATTCTGATTTTCTTGTTTTACAAATATGGAATTCAACTAATATAGTTGCGATATCTATTTTAAAATAGATAAATAAGGCTATCAGTCAAATTCATTTATTTTTATTCTGTTTCTTCTCTTTTTTTTGGCCCGTCAATCACATTTAAAAATACGAGTGTATAGGGATGCAGAACTACTGGCTCTTAAAGGAACAGTTCATCCAATAATAAAAATTCGGTCTTTATTTACTCACCCAGAAGTTGTTCCAAACCTGCATACGTGATCTAGTTGTGCTGAACACAAGGAAAGATATTTGGAAGAATGTTTATAATCAAACAGTTCTGGGGCACGGTTGACTGCCATAGTAGAAAGAAAATCACTGTGGTAGTCAATGGTGACCCAGAAACATATTATTTTGTGTTGAACAGAATAAAGAAATGTATAACTTTTATTAGTAAAGTAAATTATTACATTTTTTTGGGGGTGAACTATTTATTTAAGGCAAAATAAAAATAAATAAATAAATAAATAAGGGTGCTCAATAAGTAATTCATTATATTATTATCATATGTTAGTATTAGCCAATAAATGTGGTTCACAATTTTGAAACAATTTTACATTTTAGCAGTTCACATTTTATATTCATGTGCATTAATTTTCCTTAAATGAAAAGAGAAATATAACATCTCATCTGTTTTGGTTATTGCAGGTGCAGGCCCTCACCCTAAAGCTGTCTCAGGTCGGGTTATCAGCTGTACCTGGTGGTTGTTTGCCGTGGTTGTGCTGGCCTGTTATTTTTCCAGCCTCAGTTCTTCACAGGGGTCTGATTCTGCTCCTCTCATGATAAAGGGTTTTGAAGATTTGGCCAATCAGGAAGTGATAGAATACGGAACCCTTGCAGGATCCTCCACTCTCGCCTTCTTTAAGGTCTGATTGCATTATCAGATGCATACATTTTTATTGGTCAAAATAATTTTGCAAGATGTAATCACATTTTTTCATACAGAACTCTAATAACCCATCTTACCGTCGCATCTATGAACACATGGAGCGGAGAAAGAGTTTCGTGTCCTCCATGGATGAAGGTGTCCAGAGAGCAAAGGAAGGACATTTTGCGTTCATTGGGGAATCTGTGTCTCTGGATCTTGCTGTGGCACGTCATTGCGAATTGGTTCGTGCACACGAGGTGATCGGGATGAGAGGATACAGCATCGTAACTCCTCTTGGTAAGCAGATAAAATAGACCATGTTTGTTTTAATCTGGTGTGACTGGTTTTATGATGCCATTGTCTTATTTGAAACAGGATCCCCAATGATGAAGAACCTGAGCGTGGCCATCCTGCAGCTGAGTGAGGCTGGGGAGCTGGCTTACCTGCGCACTAAATGGTGGGCCAGCAGCTGTGTGCCGGACAGCGGCAAAGCTTCATCTCTGAGGGCTCATAGCATGAAAGGGATCTTCCTGGTTCTTGCTATAGGCCTTGGCATCGGTGTGCTGATCTCCCTGTTTGAACTCACCTCAAAGTCTCGCAGTACTGCCGGAGAGCAGAAGGCAAGTAACGCGCATGCACGCACGCACGCACACACACACACACACACACACACTAATAAAAAGGCATTTACAGAATTCCCTGGACAGATTTAAGCTGTACGGTATAGCCAGTAACCATTTGGTTGTGTGTCAGTGGTGTCAATACATAGTGAAATTAATTCTGTTCTTATTTATACAGAAATCCTGCTGCACAGTTTTGACCCAGGAGCTGAGTCAACGCTTGAGAATGAGCGACACAAAGAACGACCAGGAAACCTCAGATAAAAACAAAGCATAACAGGTTTAACCACATTGTGATCATCTGAATCTTACAGTATAATAGCACAATGTCTTTACTGTTGCTTTTGTTCAGGTTCTAGATGTACTGAATTTAAAAACTATGTTTCATACATTTTATTAATTAGCTTTGTGCTAACTGAATTACAAAATGTTAATTTACATTTAGGTTTCACGGTAATCAAGCAACCCATTCGCTTGATGAAAACGTCATAAATCTCATGCACTTATATTTGTATATAATATAGATACAGAATTTGTATAAGGCCATATGTTAAACATCCAATGAAGGAAGAATGGAGACTGCTTAGAGGAGTTCAATTTCATTTTATGTTCATTAACAAATTCTGCTCGCTATTGTGTACAATTGTATGAAATACAGAAATGCAAAAAATGTCTATTAAATATAACATAAAAATGTATAGCAGTAGAAATAATAAATCAAATCAAACATTATGGGGAGAAACATCGCCTTGAGAGATTGAAAATGAAACATTGTAACCTTACAAAAATATTTAAAAAAGTTTTGGTTCTGGCACCTTGTTTATTAATGTCTTAATAAATTTGATCTAACCCCAAAAGTGTGATTGCATTTAAACCTATGAGCTGTAGAGAAAAGTACAGTTGCCGTTGGTACAGTAAACTCAAAACGTGTTTTGAAAGTCTTTAAATTAGAAATTGCACCTTTCATATGCAAAAGACAAATTTATATTCTCTATTTACAAGTAAATGTTAAAATATGATTTATGATCCCAGATGGTATGTAAACAAGATAATATCTGTACAAAAAGAATGTAGGCTGAATATTAGCTTTTCTTCCTGTAGCATCTGCCCATCACCATCAAAGCATTTGCTTTTCTACAATGTTGATGAATCTTAAAACATAAAAAACTAAGTTTAAACCCGACCACAAACGAAACCTCGCATACTTCTTTATATTAAAGTCCTAAACATTTTACACAACATTTCTCCCTATTCAAATTTGTCCAGAGCTTTAACACTTTGTTTAAGACTAAAACTTACCTCTGGAAAAAAGGGGAGAATGACAACGAATCTCATGCATTTTCTGCTCAAACAGAGTATTCATCTCCCTCTGCAGAGTGCCCATTGTCAGCTGCTGGTTGTCAGGGAAACGGGATGGCAGAGTACTCAGGTCAAGGCTGTCCAAACTGCTTGGGCTGCTTAATTCACTCTCAGCAAGGTTGTTATTGTTAGCAAAAGAGTTTTTTTGTGTAACATAACTACAGCTGCCGTGCTTTTCAGAGAGAGGGAATTGATGGAAGAAGTCTTTCTTGATGTTAAAGGGTGTGTTTGGGGGAGAGGGTGGGCGACGTCTCGGGACGCTTTGTGATCTGCGTCCCGTAAATGAAGAACCTTTAGAAAATGAGTCATTCATGCTGCGTCTGCTCATTGCAGGAGTTGCGGGGATGGACCTTGGCTGCCAGTGTGGCTTAAACTCAAAATCTAAAGGTCTGAATTTTGTTTTGAGCAGCAGGTTTTTGGTGTTCAAAGCTCCACTAGAGGGATCTAGTACTCCATCAGGTATCGGATAAAAATTCAAAGGTTCACTGTCTCTTGTCTGATTTACATTAGAGGCAATGTTGTCCTGTTTGAATGCTGGACTTAAATCATCATGAACATCCAATTCGGAATTAGAATCAAATCCCAAATTAGTGTAGTCCATACCTGCTCCCCCAGAGCACGTGATAGAGGACAAGTGCCGATGTACCACATGAGATCCTTCTGGCTCCTGAAAAGAGACCTTATGGGTCCTTCTGAGGGGTTCACTTTGAGCGCCCCTGAGCAAAGATGCAGACTGTGAGGTGCTTCTGCTGTCTTTCGAGCTTATGTCATCACTATAACGCCTATTCAGAAAGTCCTCTTTGGCGCAGGAATCAGCCGAGTCCCGCATGACTTTCGCATGGTTCTTTCTGGCTGCACCTTTCCGCAGGAAGTTTGGACCAAAGGATCTCCTGGTGCCGTCTTCAGATGTATGCATTAGATTTCTCTTAATGAGCTGCTTAACTGCATTGCTTGATTTGACCTGTCAGAGTAGGGTCACATTTTATGTAATTCATATTCATTTATATTAATATTTTATTGTATAATAATTGTATTAAATAAACAATTTGTTCAATGGGTCGTGTAACTGTGTCGCATTCACGTTTAGCCAAGTAGCGGTTCTTCTACCGGTAACCCAAAATAATACTGGCTAGACATACTTTTAACTTGCCAGATAATGTCATTTACTTGTTATTTATTTTGCTTTTTATCAGAAATAATCTGCAGGTACTCTGTTCTTTGCGGATGTGTAGCGGAAGTTAAGTTTGAGCCACATTAGCACGCGCATGCGGAGTAATGTTTGTGCATGTTGTTGCTTTAAAACCATCTATAAATAACATTATTAAATGAATGCCAATACAGTTGTTCATGTTAGTTCATGGTGCATTAACTAAGGTTAACAGTTACAACATCTGTGTTAAAAAAATCCTTAGTAAATGCTGAAATTATGTAGAAGTATTTTTGTTGTTTTCATGCATTAACCAATGTTAACAAATACAACCTTTTTGTAAAGTGTTAGCATTCTCTAATAAAGTTACCTTTCCTGTGATGTCATTTATGGCCACATGTACAAAGATAGATGCTTCCTCCATGCCTTCTAAATAAACATGTCGATAGCCTGTCAATAACACACAGTATGAACTTTAAATGTATGTTTAGCAGCAGTAAGTTCTCAGTTCTCATTGCATTCATTCATGCATTACTGCCTTAATGAAACATGTTTGTATATATGGTTTATACAAAGTATGTCTTTAATTGATGAAAGTTACCTGGCAACATGCTTTTAAATGCTATTGTTCTTTGTCCAATAAAATCCCTCCCAATCGGATCATGATCCCAAACCATAAACCGTACCAAGGCAATCTGAGGCATATGGAGCATAAACACTAGTGTCTCCTCCCACATTGGGTTAAAGCCTGTTAAAAAAAGTGGACAAAACTGATGATGAACTGAACCAACAGCATATACGCTAATAATATACATTTAATATTAAACGTATAAATATGAATAGTATTGAACATACCATTATCATCCACAACCCTTGTCTGATGTTTATTGCAGTCAACGGGTAATCCAATGATTTCCACCTCAACAAATGGATCTATGATCTGGACAATAAAACAATTAAGATGTATTGTTATATTCAGTGTGAGATTATGGCGAGCTATTTAAAATGTTTGTATGAGCTCACCTCTCCTCTGTCTCCTAGCATGGAGTCTTTTGGCTTTGGGAGCTGCTGGCCACTTATTATTTTGAACACTAACTGAGTTTTCCTATGTCCTTGTAAAGGATCGTCCAGGGCAGGATTAAAGACACCTGACAACAATCATGACATTCGTGCCTTTCAGAGAACATGCATAAAATACTTTAAACAAATGTGTCCTCTTTGGTCTGAGTCGCAACTTTTACCTTTACACATGCATTTTGGCTTAAGCACATAGCCACAGTTTCCATTTGCTGCAAATTTGGCTCTGTTCAGCTGCAGCATACGGCCTTCCGTTTGATAGTTCAGAGCGACTGGAAAGATGAAACAATGTTTCAAATGCACTGTGAAACTGTGATAAAAGAGCCAGGTTTTTTTTAATCAAATTTGTTGCGGTTTCTTTATTAATGAGAAACACGAGACTTTGATGATAATTAGAAGGAAAAATGAATAAAAAATAAATGAACGAAAACAAGTGTTGGTTACCTAAATGACATCCTGCGTTCCAAAATGGCTGAGGATTGAAATTGCTAGAGTCGACGCGGTAGTTGGAGGGGTAGACTCGTAAAAGTTGTCGTTGATTGAAGCGAACCAACTGTGCAGGTTTCAGCTGCAGAATCTGATATGTTATGCTTTCTTTCAAAGAGGACACTTGCCAGCTGCACATGTAAGCTGCAACACAGACGGGATTTATTTAGGCACATCATCGCTTTTTACAACATTAGTGGTTGTAGAATTGATCATCGAGGATATTACAGAAAATCAAACTATATTTTGTCCTACCTTGAGTTTCAATGTCATGAACCCGCACTGACTTCGTGTACTTGACCAGATCAGACAGAGCACGAGAGAGTCTCATGGTTTTTCTCCTCCTGAAATGTTCCACAAACAAAGATTTTTTAAAATAATTTAAATAGAGATTACATTAAAATACAAATTTCAATTTATAATACTTACTTGCCATAGTTGATAACCTGTTTATCATTACTGCTTGGAATTTCCTGGTCAGTATCAGAGTCACTCAGGATAGGTTTCTTTCTTATTTTGAGCCGTTTTTTATTCTGAAACAGATTGTGGGACATTCAAATACAAAATCAAATCCATAACACTCAACACAACTCAATGGAACGTTGGGTCACCTTGCGTCTGAAGCTGCCCAACATCCTCCTTGAGCATTTCTTTGATTCATCACTGGTCTCTGGTGCTCCTTCTCCGGTCTATAACCCAAAACAAATTTCAGTATACCCCACAAGGGTGATGAAGCTTTTCGATAAAAGCTCTTTTCAAATGCAACCATCTCACATGTCCATTGATCTGCTCCTCTTCCTCCTCCTCTTCCTCTTCAGCACTGTCTTCATCCGAGACATCCCCCTCTTCTGCATCAGCATCAATGTTTGCCGGCAGCTTCTTACCCTGAGAAATCATCTCACTGTCAGACACCAAAATATTCAACCTATTATTTCATATTTTCTCAGTTTCTCTCCACTAATCTCTATATAATACCTCACCTTGACAAGCACTTTCCCTTTCAAAACCTCTGGAGATGGCAAACGTCTGGACTCATTCACATTTATATTGGACAGGTCCAGTTTATCCTGTAACACCTCTGTGAGGTATTGAGCCATCTTCTTCTGCTGTGGCACACTGCAGTGGTTCTCTATTGAAAGAATCACTGGGTATCTGATATTGGAGGGATTAGTGAGGCCATCAATATTTGTAATAAATATTTTTTTTTAATGAATAATAAATATTCTTCTTATGTTTTCTGTTTGCTTATATTATTCATTAATACCAAGGCAAATTGGTACAAACATATTTTCTCTTCTCTGTGTGAAGTAACTCACTGGGATTTGGCAAAAGCGTATTTGTTGATGGTCTCAATGACATCTTTAAAGAGGATTTTTGAGGTAAGTGTGTAACCATGATGCACAATAGGTTCTCCATCGGGACCATCCCAACAGTCAACTAAAAAAAGAGAAAGACTTCAAAACTGATCATTTTGTTCATCAAAACAATAAGTTATAATAGATATTTTCAGACTATCAGTATTGACTAATCATGGAAGAAATCCGAATTTGGTTATTGGTATTTCCCCTTGATAAATATATATGCGTTGACTAGCAATAACCCCTTTAAACATAAGTTATCTAACAAGACATTTACTTTGATCTATGTAGAGTGAGCTTAAATACTGTAAATCCGATTTTACCTTCCACACACCGACAGCCCGCCTGAAGCACATACGCGTACATATCAACCCGAGACTGAGACAGCAGCTGATCTCCCGTCAGGTAGGTGTTGTGAGAAGACGCAATGTAGTAGTGTGTCAGTGGATGCGTCATGTCCTGATTTACTTTATAGTGTTCATGGTTGAAGATGTCGCCTGCAGGACTACGCATATAGTTGGTGAAACCTTAAAAAGCCAGAAAAATGTGTGTAAGATCATTTCATTTAGCTCGAAAGCCATTCTATTCAAATATGATCAGTCTATCTCACCATCAATACCCATCACCATGTTTGCTTGGTTTTCAGGGCATAGCTCAAACTGATTAATGATCATCTTGCAATATTCTCTGGACACATTTGCCATCTGGAAAAATATTCGAAACCATTTATTAAGATTAGTAAGACTCCCCCCAAAAATGTGTTAAATAATTGAAGATATGCACAATAAAGCACACCAGCCTTTTGCTCGTTCTCCAAGAAGCGGATGAGGTCATTTAAGTCCATGTGCTCTTTGTGGTTGCTATAGGTGATCATAAGCAAGTAAAGATCTCGGCGTGTCGATATCATCTTATAAAAGGTACAGAATTCCTCAAATGTCAAAGTGCCCTGTTTATCATCTGTGTCAGCCTTCTGCGGATGGGACAAAATTATAATTTTTACATGTTTAAAAATGATATCACATAAATATAAACATTCTGTCATCATTTACCCACCCTTAAGTTGTTCCAAACCTGTATAAATGTATTTGTTCTGATGAACAGTTTTTAGTTACCATTATCAACCTTGGTTCTGTTAAACACAAAATAAGATATTTTGAAGAAAAAAATTGGATACTTTTGACTACCATTGTAAATTTTCCTACTATGGTAGTTAATGGTAACCAAAAACTGTTTGGTTACAAGCATTCGTCCAAATATCTTTCTCTCTGTTGATCAGAACAAAGAAATGTATACAGGTTTGGAACAACTTGAGGGTGGGTAAATGATGACAGATGTTTAATTTTTGGGTGGAGTGCCCCTTTAAGAAAAATTGTTTGAAATTGAAATTCATCATCTGAAAGTTGAATAAATACATTTTCTATTGATATATGATTTGTTAGGATAGGACTATATTTGGCCGAGATATATCTATTTAAAACTCTGGAATCTGAGGGTGCAAAGAAATCAAAACATTGAGAAAATCGCCTTTAAAGTTGTTAATCAGAGCAGGCCGCTGCTAAGAAGAAACAAGTTTGTTTTTACACTCTCTATTGGCTTACTGCTGTAATGACGTTGTGGAGAATAAATGAACCTGAAAGCTGAAATTCTAAGCTTTACATAGATACCAAACTTGAGTAATTGCCAAAGAGCAGCAGCAGCTTTTTGTCATAAAAGAAAAATAGATAATTTTAACCCATACAATGTATTTTTGGCTATTACTAACAATGTTCTTGTGCTACTTATAGGGATAGTTCACCCAAAATATGGTAGTCAATGGGGACAAAGAACTTTTGGTTTCAAGCATTCTTCCAAAATTCTTTCTTTCTCTGTGATCATCAGAACAAAGAAATGTATATAGATTAGGAACAATTTTAGGATGAGGATTAGAATTTAAAAAGACTTTGCTATTATATAATAAAATAGCTATTAGTGAAAGTAGTTGTATGGTGTTGGTTTCAGTAGAAAGAAATGTCTCCATTAAGGATTAGAGGCACTAGAGTTAAGACCTCAACTAGTTTGAGACAACACCATCTGTTCAAAGTGAGCCATATGTTACTTGGTCAGCGTACTCATCAGCAAGTTTAGTAATAGCACTCTGGATGCGTTTCAAAGCAATGAAATCAAATGTACACAGGTGAGATCAAGATTACCTTATCAATATAATGCAACACTGTTCCACATAAGAGAATTTCTACATACATTTTACATCATTTTAAAGAGAAAAAAAGCTGTCCAAGCTACAAACCAATTTTACCAACACTACAAACTAAAAAAAAGAAATAATTAGATGTCAATGAGATATTTTGACATGTTGCTTTTAAGTGTACCTCAAACATTTCTTTGACTTTCTGCTTTGGGAGGTTTACGTTGAGTTTGTGGAGCAGCTGTAGAACTTCTCCGATGCTCAGATTCCCATCACCATTCTTGTCTGCTTCTGAAAAGGTCTGCCTTAACCATTTGCAACAAGATGTCAGGAAATATTTACCTTTACATCAAAAGCATCTCACATATTAATATCCTTAAAAGACCAGTCTGTGAAATGTAGCGACATCTAGCAGTGAGGTTGTGAATTGCAACCAACGGATCACTGCACCGCTTGCCCCTTTTTTCCAAGCACTATGGTGGCTTACACAGGACAAAGATGTCATCATGTTTTCGCTTCTTTGCCGAAGGAGATAACACATTTACGAAACTCTGTAGAGCAGTTTGTCCATTTATTGATACTGTAGAAATGGAGAACTCCAAGTAAGGGGACCCGCAGTGTATGTACATAAAAATATCTCGTTCTAAGGTAATAAAAACATACTTCATTACGTAAGGTCTTCTGAAGACATAGTTATGTATATTATATTGCATTTCTATCAATAGATCCTTAATCTTACACGCTGGTTCTTTAAGGTTAATCAGATTTTTTATTACAATTTTAAACAGGGGGGTCACTATAATGTATGTGACAATTAAAAGGATATTGATCTCGTGTTCGTTGTCTTTTCGCCAGACTGTCCTCATCGCTGATGCCTGCCATGAGGTACTTCAGGCCAGTAATCCAGGTTCGTGCCTCTTCTCCATTCGTGGAAACCAAGTCAAGAGATTCTACGTGGTCTCCGTGATAAATACTGAAGCAGCAGTTTGGATCAAAGTTATTGTTGGCAAATCGCCTGAAGACTTCCGTTTTCATGCCCTCACAGACCTCATGGATGGAGTCTATAGTGACTGAGACAAATAAGAACAATCAAATATTTTCATTAGCTTTGTTTGACAAAATATTACTTAAAGAGAATATGTGCCATTGAAACATTATTCCAATCTAGATGCCATATTGCCATCTCTTTATTGCCAACATAAAATTGCAGGTTACGTTATATACTTCATATTTTGTGTGTTTCAGTCAAACACAAACAAACACAAAAGGAACACAGTTTACATACACAGACTACTCAGGGCTATAAAGACACAGGTGAGAACAATCAGCACGGAGCCACAGGGACAAAACTACAACCAGACTGGAATAAAACAATATAAAAAGCTGACTTACTTTTAGCTTTCTCGTGTTTCCTGGAGGGTCTCCAGCGGATACAGGACTTATGCTCATCTAGGTAGAAAAGGCGAACCAGAGCCTTGGATTTTCCTCTCAGTTTTATCATCTGAGAACCAGCCTGCATGTTACACATACATCTCTCCACTGCAAAAGAAAAAGAGGATTCACTCACAGTGTCACAATACGTTCAAGAGGGACATAGAAAGGACTTTCAAGAACATCTTTTTAGAATCGATTTGTTTTGTTGTTGCTGAGAACATGTTTTCTTGGATGAGCATTGAGAAAATCCTTCAGTATGTCAGAGTTGAATTGTTCAATCTTCTGAATCAGATTACACAGCTGCGTCAGACAAGTGTTTGCGTCTGCGTGTGCGCTGGCATGCATCATGGAAACACTTCTCTGTTTGTTACTCTTACAGAATATACCTGCTCTTGCAGTGTTTTTGATGGGGGTGATGATAAACTCTCTGGATGTCACAGACAATACTTAATTCAAAGAATGTTTCAAAGTTTCTTTAATAGAGAGGATCAGCGACACACGAGTCATGTGATGCAGCTAGTCTGCTTGTGTCAATCTAATCTCAGAGGATTGTTTGTGTCCATATGCTCCGAGCCACTCTCAGGTGACTTTGACAAACACTTTGCATATGCATTTCCTATAATTTAACACGACTATAAAAATAATCAGACTACAACTATAATAATACGAGTAATATTAAAGATCCACTGTCAAAATGAATGATAATAATAAACTAATGGTTGCTGCTCTACTTATGTGCCTGCTGTGCTTCATTCTTACCTATTTGGCCCATTCTCAATTTCGGTGTTGCGACAATACTTCCCCCGATCCAAAAGAACTCCTCAGCCAACCGTGATATCGCAGCTTTCTGCCATAATTTAGGTGAAGTCATGATACAAGGAGGAGGTGATCTGAAGGGTGAGGGTGACCTCCTCCCCGGACTGGGGGGCCTCCGGGAGAGAGAAGGTGAAAACAAGACCGGAGACGACGGTGCCATTCCTGGAGATGTGTTCATTACTGCAGTACTCTTGTGTAGTCATAACCTAAACCTCTGGGGATGTTTCTCACCCACACTTTCAGTCTTGCGCCTGTCATGAGATACAGTCTTCAGATGAGTTCTTGCACCACAACATCCAGTGAGACAGGTGTTAGTGAAATGATGAGCTGACAGTTCTCAAGGAGAGACGTCTTCATGTAGACTGATGATTTCATTGCAGTTGGCACCTCTTACTCACCGATCCGTTTGGCAGTTTAGGTTTGCTCGAGTCCATTGATTTCTTCAAGATTTTCGGCGTTTAAATTAGACTGCCATTGTGGACATTGTGGCTGGAGAAACTGGAACAGGGAGAGAAGCCACACCGTTCAACAGTCTGTAAATCTCTAATCCAGGATGAGGTGAGGGCTTTACTCGCACTGGGGGATTTTCATTGCTGGACTACGTGAGGAAAATAATGAGGAATGTGTTTGTGGTTCCTCTATAAACACAAATAATAAACGTTAAACGTGTAGAATACATACTGTATTGTCTAATTGGTTTACCTTATTTATAAAAACCACTGGCTTTGAAAAAAAGATACTAAATTTGGCTAAAGGACTAAGATTTGCTTGTATTTATTTTAGGGCTGTCAAATGATCAATCGCGATTAATCGCATCCAGAATAGTTTGTGTTTACATAATATATGTCTGTGCATATAATTTTGTATTCATCAACACAAACACATAGCCTACATGTAGGCCTATATATATTTTGAAAATATATTTATATTTACCAATAATTGAAATTATATTTAAATGTTTACTAATTTGTATATTTTATATTTTCTTAAATATATACATGTATGTGTATGTTTTTATAAATACAAAATTAATATGCACAGTACACAAACATATATTATGTAAACACAAACTTTTATTCTGGATGCGATTAATCGCGAATAATCTTTTGACAGTCCTAATTTATTTATGTTCACAAGATTTACAAATATTGTTTAAACTACCGTTTAAAAACTTTTTCTCATTATTAAGTACAAATCATTCCTTTCAAAAACTTTAACTTTAATAAATAAATGGAATAAAATAAGTTATGTTTTCACAATTAGTTTTGTCTTTACCTTTTTTTTCTCAAAACATTGGATTGTTTACTTTTCAACATCCTTTATTTTTAGTGCTGATCATAGAAACAGTGGAAACTTGGTTGTTGTCTTGCATCAACATCAAACCAGAAAACATATAAGACTAATATTATTAGAGCGGTCTACATTTGCGTAAAGACTCTAGGTCTATGTGTAAAATAAAAAAACATTCTAGCTTTAGTTTAGTTAATTTTTTTACATTGTGCATTACATTGTGCAAATATCCAGAAATAAAAATGTTTCCATGGCAGGAATCCATAACAAAGAAGACATCTGATGTAGTTTAATTAGAACCAATTAGTTTGCCAATCTGAGCTGGATTGTACTTAATGTGTATCTAAAAATACACACCTGTTTATTCTAAAGCTGTCAATCAAATCATAATACATTTTTTCTAATGAACAGCCTTTTAATACAATAGAACATAATGACTTTATCAATTCCTGGTGGTGTTGCATTAGATAACAAACTTCAAGCAAAGGCCTAAATAAATATTGTGGAGCAAAAAACATGAGAACACAAATGAAGAACGGTTGATTCTGTTTATTGTTGTTATATGTGGGGGAACATTAAAACAAGTTTAGAAAATGACCCACATCAAAACCAAAACTATGACAAGACCCTGACCACAATGCATATATCTATTGTGAAGCAAGAAAACATCAAGAGGTTAAAAACTGACATAGGCAAGCATACAGATTTCTTTATATAAATGGGGGAAGTCAAAATTCACCCAGAATAAATACAGCGATGGAGAGGTTAGCATATGTATAACTGCAGGTTTTTATTCAAGACTGGGATAAAGGAGATAAATTGAGCAAATATTCTTGACAATTCATCAGTCAAATATCTGGAGTTATCCACCAGATATCTCAGAATGTGAAACTTTGGTAATTGTATATAAAGTGATTCCCGAAGGGACTGAAATTATTCAGAAATATAATGATCTAAGATTTTGTTTTAATAATACATAAGAATTTTTTATACAGTAAATGCCCTCTAGTTGAAAATATGATAGGAGAAATGTTTTTTTCTTTTACATTATTTCATACATACAGTCTATTGGTTTGGAGCGAAAGCATTAAAAGAGTAAAGCAAGCTACATTATTTACATCTTTTTCTGTTTAAGTGGTATTCACATCTGTAACAAATGCATGAAAACCTATTTAATACTCGCTGTCTGAGATCTTAAAAACATTAGAGGGCTTCAAATACACAGTACAATTATCTTATCTTAAAAGTGCAATTCTTTTTTGGTAGAAAGTAAAAAAATATATATCCTTATTTAGTTATATAAGTAAAAATGTTATTTTCATTAACAG
Organism: Oreonectes daqikongensis; assembly: GCA_026939265.1. NCBI lineage: Eukaryota > Metazoa > Chordata > Actinopteri > Cypriniformes > Nemacheilidae > Oreonectes > Oreonectes daqikongensis. The sequence goes on along the minus strand of JAOTQM010000030.1, from coordinate 3,509,686 downwards.
CATTTTTCTTTAATAAGCCCTAAAACCAGTATCTTCAAACGAATGTTGGTCACTTGAGCGTTTACTGATTCTGATGTACTCGGCGAAAACATTCATTTAAAGCTAATTAAACTGAGCATGGAGTACATACATGCTGACAACAACATATTTGTCATGTCCTATGCCGTAATTTTGACTTCTTAATACAGTGAATGCTGGTAAATGAAGTATAAAGTAATACTTGCATAAGATACCAAAGCTTAGGACAGAGAACTAACTGGTTTATATTGATCATTGCCAATACTATAGGGTTTAAAAACACGGTAATGAAAAATACAAAGAAGATTTGCTGCACCACAGCACTGTTGCTCATGCAAACTATTTCAATACGACAACAAAAAAAGAAAAGAAAAGTGATTGAAAGATTGTAATGATAACGCTGTGTAGTGTACAGTATAAGTCTGGTGTGTAACACTTTTGAGTTTAAGAGGAACTTGCAGATTTTGCATCTGCTACCGCCAACCAAAGGTGATAAAAAAAATGGTTTCCCAAATAGTTTCAAGTATCTTTACAAAAAATTAAATAGCTTATAACAAAATAAATTCCCTCGATTAGCTTGAGAAGCAAACCGAAGGCGAGTCAGTTCCACAACTTCCTCCTCTCATCTCGACGTCTTTTGCGGAGTTCATGTTTTTCTTTTACAGTTTCCATTGGTAAACATACAATGAATGACATATGCTTGTTTTTCAGTATCGTTCTCCTTTTCTCCCGTACATTTTTTCTTGAATGGGTTGGCTTTAGAGGGGTCCTCAAATAAAAGTCTTCAGGTTTAGGATACATCATCCCTCATTTCTCTTTTCTCTTTCTTAGGTGTTTGTGACTTTGGGATGGTGTGTTCCTCCATCTCTGCTTTGTGGCCCAGCTGTTCCTGGAGCTCTTTGACAACCCTCTCTAGGCTCTGTCTGGCCTCTCGTTCTTTCAGCAGATCTTCTCTCAGCTGCTCGCGGTCTACTTCTGCTTGCTGGAGCTTCACCTGCAGATCTTCAATCTGACAGACATTCAGGAGAGAAAGAGATGTTGATGCAGGCAGAATGCTTCTAAAAATCGTTCAGTTGATAGACTTAAAGATGCAAGTACTTAGTATTATACGTGTATTAATATACTTGGGTGTATTTAAACAAAGGTGTATTTTAAATCTCACCTGTGAGGAATATTTGGCCCTCAGGCGTCCTGCCTCACAGCCCTTGTCGCATACACGGGTCTGCCTCTCTCTGTCCAGCTCCCTCTTCAGTCTGCCACAATACTCATTGGCGTCTCGCACCTTCTTCTCACACTCCACACGGAGGCGTTCGATCTCTTTCCTCAGGTTCCGCTTTGCTTCGATGGCCTCCCTCAGCCTGCCCTTCTTGGTCACCCTGACAAACTCCAGCTCCTGTGAATGGTATTAGTCGTTATTGATTGTTTATGACGGTTTTTAAGCTCATATCGATCTATTAGCCCGAGCTTTGTGTACCTGCTGGAGGCTGCGTTTGGCTTGCACGGCACTGGCCAGTTTCTCCTCTTGCTTCATTCTCATGCGAATGATGTCCTGCAGGAACTTCTCCCTGGCGTCTTTAGAGCTCAGGTCACTGTTCAGCATCTGCTTCATGGCTTCCAGCTCAGAGCAAGGGGATGCTCCATGTCCCACCCTCCCATCATGCACCGCTGCAGGGCTGTGTGAGCTGAGGTTTAGCACCCCCGCTCCATTGGCATAAGGAGGGGTCATCAAGGAACAAGAGAGAGAAGCTGGAATCAGAAGAACATTCAAATGAAATAAAAGTCTATTTTTACTTTCAGAACCAGTTCTGCCAAACCTGAATGCCAAAAGCATTAAAGTGCATTCAAATGCATTACCTTCATCACACTTGTCAACCTCGATTTCTGCGTCCGAGTCTTCATTCTCCTGAGGTCGCTGTCTGACAGCCGGTGTAGGTGGAGAAACTTTGGTCGCCGACTGTGATTGTCTGTCTGCAGATAGCCACCTCTTTCTTGGCCTCGAGCTCTCCATCTTGCTAGTGTTGTGGCTCTCGGTGGGAAGGGCGAAACGGTGCAATGGCTGCTCATTGTTTTTAAATGGGGTAATGGGGAGAGATACATTCGGTACCGCCAGGCTGTCGTGTCCTTTAGCGGGTGATCTGAATGGCAGAGGAAAAATTTAGATTACAGAAATATGTGTGGCACAATGGAAAGGACAAATGAATTCCTTATGCTATAACACCAATGCCAGCAGTGATTTGGCTTCTTGTACGTACCTTCCATACTTGTGTCCAGGTGTTTCTTTCTCAGAAGAAACTCTGGGTGACCAGGGTCTGAAGGCAGAAGGTCTTTGCTTAAACTGGAGTTGCTTTAGATCCTACAACAGATAAAAAGAGGGAGTTTTAATATCTATGGGCAACATATTTACAAAATCACAAAATATGACAGGTGAAACAGAAAATCGTTGCTGTCCTTCCGAAAGGTCCAAATTTACTTATTTTCAGGAAAACGGTGCCTTTTAAATGAATACACACTGCGCTGTCAAGTTGACAAGCACGTTTTATTGGATAGATATTTGCAAAACTCAGAGACAAATATAAAGGGTGACTAACAATAATTTATGTCAAAAAATAATATCAAAATGTGCATTTACGAGGTTTCAGAAGGACAGCAGCGATATAAATCGGCAAAAAAACAAGCCAATGAAACGCACCTTATTTGCAGACGCAGCCAGAGCCTGCAGCCAATCAGTTTGCTTCTCTCTATCCACCGATGGGGATCTTGAGCGGTCGTGTTTGGACTTTTTGGAAGGAATGGGACTGTACGCCTGTGAAAACAGAAAAAAATGACTTTATGAGATGAAATAACACACTGTGACTCCAGCACTGAGGTTGGGCTTTGACCACGTAGGTGTCAAGCCGACTTACAGCTCCTTGCAAACAGCCGAGAGAAATGAGAGGTAAATTTAGTATCAGTACAAATAAAACCCAAACAGTGCAGGCATTCATAAAACTAAAAAGGCTTCCTTGGGAGCCACCTGCACTTTCTTTCAAGAGTGAATAACGCCCTCAGGTGACAGCATGTGAGATCCAGGATGTGTTTATCATAACTGTACGAACGACCTGCCCAGACCTGCGCCTCTCGGGCTCAAGTTCAGGAATTTAAAACGCCCTTGTAACTCGAATGTCGGAAAGAGGTGCTGATTCAAAAACGGACAAACGTTGAATGAGAAATGTGGTGTTAATGGGTGAGAAACGCCAGGCTAGTGAGAATTACGACCTTTTTAATGAGGTCAGGGGAAAGAGTCGTTTGCATCAATGTGACACAAGGGGGCGCTGCTGCGCAGGATTTTCAGCCCGTGCCACGGGGGGTTGACCGTCTCCTGTAGTACAAATTACAGTATTTTCTTTCTCTTTTGATCTCTGGAGTTATAATAATAAGCTGTTGCTGTTATCTAAAGGCGTGGATGCACGTCTGGAGCTTGTCCCTCCATAAATACTCGCCTCCACAGTCCAGCTTCGCTTCGTGTGGTTGGCAAAGAGGTCATTTAATCCAGAGAAACACTTGAGGAACACACAGCGCACACTCATAAACTTCCAAAAGTGTAGTTGGGACTAATTCACATTCAAGTACCCTTCATCCTGAGTATAGTGCCTTTGAGAGCGGCCTCTTACCAATTCAATACACATTCTGAATGATTAAATACAACACACAAGCAGTAGTGTCCTCGTATAGTGCTAAACAGTTTTATGTTCTCTTCATATATCTGCATATTTTATTTAAAGAGTAGCGAGATTCGTCTTTGCGTAAAAGGAAGCACTTGTTTCTTTTTGTACGCTCTGAATGAGGCGGATGGGTCAAAACATGACTCAAGCATACAACCACCTAACAAAGAACGCCTGTCTGTGTTTGTTCCTTCCCTGAGGTCTGGAGTTCCAGGAAGACCAGGGCGTCCCAGACATAATAGTCTTCGACTGCGCTTATCCCAGACACCACAAGAGAGGTAATGGTGCAACGTCCACTGATCTGAAATCAGGGCGGCTGTGACACGGACCTCACTCACCGCCACATCAAACGCATGGCCTCGTGATACACATGCAGGGCGATACCAAACAGCTGGGCAAAACCACACAAACGCGCAGTGGATGCAGATTAGGATGTGCACAACATCTGGGCTCGGATCAAACCTCCAGACTTACATAAACCTGTAACAGTACTGTACTGTGAAATAACTGGTAACTATAGACTAGTTCGCAATATGTAATTACTGGTCGAATTTCATATTTTATTTTTTTTTATCTTACTTATATAGTTACAATTTTGATTCGGTTATAAATGTTTTCTTGGTTGTATTTTGTTCAAACATTTGTGTAGTTAAAAAACTGAAACAGGAAGTTGTTCTGGGCTGGACCAGCTGTGTTTACATCTTCCAAAGTGGTCTATAGTTAAACCAAAGGGTTGATTTATCATTTTGAAAAAAAATAACCAATTGTTTTATGATTTTAAAGAAAGAAATGCTATGACATGAATATGGAAAATTCAAGATTTTACACAATTAGTAGGTTACTACTAATAATATTATAACAAAACATCAGATTTTCGTTTTTGGGAATACTTTCTAAACATGCATGATGATCAAATTTTGCACAAACTTGCAAAAGCTCGAGCGCATGCCATGAAGCAACTATTCTGAAATATTCATATACAATTTTTTTCAACATATAAAACTATTAAATGCAAAAAACAGAAGCATTTTCCCAACTGTACCAAATCATCTAAATGCATGTTTGAACATGTAAAATGCAAACGTAACCAACCCGGGAAGATGTAACCAGGCCTGAATTACTGACCGTATGAGTGAGTGATTCAACAGTGAGGGCCACATTTCCTCTCAGTAGTTTGCTTTGGCTGATGGCCCTGTGGGAACCCAGAGCGTCTGGTTCCTGAATGCGAGTGGGCGGGTTCGAGGAGCAGGACCGCAGAGGAAACACAAAGCAGCAGGAATGTATACTTGAAGGCCAAGTACGACTTACTCTTAAAGTGGCCATTCAGTCCTATACCCTTTCAACTGCCTATTGTGCGAGATTTCTTTGAAGGCACGTTATAATGGGGAGCCAACAAACTAGTATCTGATGTATGGATGAAACGCTCGTAACACGCAGAGCCGTGCCGTAACAACGGAACTCTTTTCATGAATTGCCCCGGAGCATTTTTTATTGCTGAGAAGTTGCTCATTCGAAGCTTTGGAGACTTCACACATACATGGATGTAACGAAACCGAGATCTGCATTAACTCCTGAAATTAAATGGACACAAATGAAATCTCAGTGCGTCTGGGAGACATCATTTATTAAAGAGATCTCATTTGTGAGTTTTCTTTTTGTAAATCGTGATCTCATCCAGTCATGCAGATGAATGTCTTTCATTAGATAACTCAGTAAAGTAAGGTTTTGGCAATGTGTGGATATGATGAGACACCAGTGGGGTGATGTTAATTTTACAGATTTTCCAAGAAGGAATTAATGATAAAACTTTGGAATGTGCCGATCCATCCAAGGGACGTTATTATAAAGCACTTGGGATAACATCTACCGTGTTTGCTTTTGATTTCGTAATGACTATGTAGCAAACATCAATCTCCTCTTGAGCTTGTGCATTTAGAGTATAATGCGTGCTTCAAACATCCCACGATATTTCTTAAAAGTCAAACAAATGGATCTGACATGAAACAAAAATAGTCTCTATTGAACTCGCACGAGCGACTAACAACCTCACAATAACTGCAGCCCGACAGAACTGTATCGCCGGTGGTGCACAGCAACCAGGCACAACAAGTTTCCTATTACAGCTTTTCTTTCCCCCACGGAAATCCTGCATGTAATCCTCAGATCTGCATGTGCTTTGACATGCTCTGCCAAAGTCAAGGGCACAACTGGTAAAGAGTGCTCGGGTAACATCTTTATTGACACACGTTTTGGAGGCCGCTGCTCTGATTAAGAGGGGATTCTGCACTGCAGAAGATATAAGTGTGTGTAAGACAGAAGGAGGTCCGGCCAGCTGTCTCATACAAGTGAAAGTGCTTTAGAGGATCTCAAAATGTATATTAAGCTCGGCTGTCACCAGGTGTCAGCTGGTGAAGGGCAGCAGATCGAGACCTTTTGGAAGCATCTAGGGGAAGCTGTGCCATCGTGTTTCCCTTAAAGTGTTCTCTTCCAGAAAGCTATCCAGAAGATACGGAGCCTTAGGGAAAACCGACCTTGACTGGATTGTGTTAAAAGCCTTTGGACTCGAGTCATGTTGGTGTCTGAGCTCAGAAAGGAACAGACTTTTAGAGCAAAGGCAAGGCTCGAATGCATAATCCTGCTCCGAGCGTGAATCCATTTGCTTCAATGTGCAGTATTACAAACAGGCACACAAGATACACCGCAAGACATATTTGGTTTAAAAAGAAAATCTTGACAAATCTCCCATAAAAACAACACAATGGTCAGGCCAACGTGAGGTTTATACTCAATATTTTCATCTGCACGCTTTAGTTCTAATGCTCATGCAGTCATAAGCACTACACTAACACAAGGCACCCAAAATAAAAAGAGTCGTAATATCACATATCAGATGGAACAGCTTCAAAACACTTCAAGGGTTGAGCCATCACCCCAACTAAAAAACAGATCTTCCCGCCCTTTCTCTTTGCGGTTTCGAAGCATCCCCGTGCGCAGACAGCAGAGGGTGGAATGGCTGGCTGGCTTTGGCTCTCGTGCCTGAGTGATTGACTGAGCAGATGGGCTTTAGTTCCTCCAGTGAGAGTGAGGACTTCTGTTAACAGCTGTGTGTCTCACTGAAGAGCCCCTTCCATCTCTGCTAACCGTTAGCTAAACTGCCTGTCTGGAGCACAGAAATACAAATTCTGTCATTATTTATTCACCCTCATGTTGTTCAAAACTTGTATATGACTTTTATGGCCATCTGTGGAACACGAAAGAAGATATTTTTAGTGGTTTGTGTCCATACAACGGAAGTCAATGGGGGCCAATGTTGTTCGGTTACCAACGTTCTTGAAAATATCTTTTGTGTTTTGCAGAAGAGAGTCATACAGGTTTGGAATGACATGAGAGTGAGGAAATGATGAATGAATTTTCATTTTTAGATTAACTATCCCTCTAAGCTTTGGTGCTAATGCAGGAAATGTTGGTTTGAGTCTCCTTCCATCTCTCCCCAATTATTTATATTCACTCGTCTATGAAAGCATAAATAGTAAAGTTCTGTCTAATAAAGTCGTACAAAAAAAGGGAGAACACAAAGTTAAGAACACAGCGTACCACATATGGAATGCATCCAAATTTTTGCACTTGCATGTATGTAAAGCTCCAGCCGGTGATCAATCAGTCATGACAGTTAAACAGAGCAGGACACACAGGATGTGCATTTTGTCAGGGAGCTGCTTCGGTCTGTCAGACACTGAATACACAATACTCCCTCCCACATCTACATCAAACCTCACACACACAATAACTTCAGAACGCCGCTGGATGACATACGTGCCGGTTCGTATTTTGCTGCGTATGAAGAATTGATGGCAATAATCGAGACCCAAACCTCTCCTCCACCAAATAATGTGTGATGGTAGGGTGATAAGGGAGTGAATGCCAAGGGGAGGTCAGGAGGCGTCCGGGTACTGAAGTTGTAAAAGCCCCCACTGTGAAATAGCAGGGTGAAGTTAGGGTCAGCGCTTAGGGTCTCAACCGTGTCACAGCACCTTCACTATGTCTGCCCTGGGATTAGGGGAGGGGTCTCCGGGAGGGGCGGTGTGGTGGTAATTGGCGCGAGTGAGGTCATAAATCCATCTGAAATTTACTGCCTCCGAGCGCCCTCAGGCATTCTCAAGCCCTGACGCCATCTAAACGCCGTCGATCAACGACGCAGATGTGCCGTAAAGACAGCGTGGCCTGTACGCAGACCCGGAGGGGCATCCAGCTTCGAAAGCTAACAAAGTACCACAACCATGCAGGAGGAAAGCCATCATTTGATATTTCCTGGGCCACACTTTGTCCATTTGAGATTACAGCTAATCATCACAAGTGGATCCACAGTAATGGAAAACACGTCAGTTTCAGTGAAACGCTCTCAGGAGCCGCGCATTTACGCACGGGCCCTATAATTAAGGTTTGATACAGCCAAGGCTGGGAATGGATTATTTTACTTTGCTGTGCTTTTTACAGTGACTTTGAAAACCCAATGTTCTCCCGGTCTTCGTCAAAACAAACGTAAGTGCAGCTGAACAGAGGTGGAAGTGCTAATGGATGTCGGTAGAATGACAGGAAGCATTAGAAACAACAGGAGAGGAAAAATGGAGGATTACGTGGTTGAAGAAAATACTAAATTTGGGGGGGTTAAAAACTAACCGCTGAGTCAAAGTGCCCAAAACCCCAAATTGAGCGTTTTTCCAAAATACTCCAAAAGGCTTTCAAGGTTGGATTCAGGTTTTATTAAAGCAACGTGTTAACATTTTGGAAATCCCCTCTGCAGCATTGCATGTTTTCATTTTCTACCAAGCGGTACCTACATACACGTACACAAAGAATCAGCACAGTTTTACAATGATTACAAAAAGATTACTAAGGAAACAGACAGGTTCATTCTTTTTTGCTTTGAATGTCTTTGCTATAAATGTCAGGTTCAAATTTCCTTGCTGGTTTATGCTGGTTTAGGTAGTGAATCACCAAAATGTAGCTTGACGGTTAATCATGATTTTTAAAAAAGCCTGGTGCTAGGAAACCGACATTCAAAACACAACCTGCTGAATGGTTACGTCAGTCTTTTCAGTATGAATTACATTATTCTGCTCACTTCATATGGTGTCTGCTTTGTAACCCTGAAAATTCCTGGAAACGTCTTTTTCCTGGACCATTTTCGTAGTACAGCGCTCCTCGGAATCTGAAAGAGCCAATGTTTTTCTCCATAGCAACTGCATAACTGCTTTAGAACAGCAATGCTCTGACTCAACCGATTACCGAATTCGTCCATCTCCGTTCCAGGCTGTTCACAGACGAGACCCTCACCCAACCCTGTCCCTACGGCTAACATTATCCCGACAAACCTCTGGATAACTTTTAAAAGAACATCCACACCTGACACCCATTAAACATACTCTTGCAAGCGTTCAGCTCCCATAATGCCTGTTATGTTGGTACCTAAATTTGACCAACATCTGCAAGAGCCAAAAGGCATTCAAGATGTGGTCGGTTTACAGATAATCTGATGTTTCTGAACCTGGGCCAGAGTGTCTGAAGATTAGGGTAGATTACTAGGCAGTCAGCGCAAAGCTCGGGTCTGACAATGGAGAAAGAACAAAGATACAGGCCAGTGTTATATAAATGTCTACTGAGCCCCAGTGTTTCGAGGACACATTGCTCTGTGTGTTAATTTGTTCTGTCTGAGCCGGTCAGAAGGATTAGTGCGAGGTGCTCCTGTCCTAAAACCTGCCAGCAAAAAGGGACTGGAGTTAGCACATAATCTTCCAGCTTTCCCAGCATGCTGACCCATGTGGACAGTCCACTGGCGGTGGAAACTTTCTGTAATGATAGGGTTTCTATGATAGGAAAGTCATGCAGGTTTGGAAGGAAAGTAAATGACGAAAGAATTTTCATTTTTGTGTCAACTATCCGTTTAGTTATTCAAGTAAAGCATGTATAGCATAATTCATAATTTACTCTTTGAAGTTGAAGAATTCATCTGAATTTGACTAGAAATTTTTCATAATCGAAACAAAATCTAAACACAGTTAAGACATTGTTATGATCTCTTCTGAAACTCTAGAGGAGACACAAGAGATTACTGAGGTTATTTTTCTAGAGAAGCAGGTGGCATGCATGTCTCCATTTACTCTCCTTTCAATCTCATTACTGCCTAGAGATAAAATTCTAAGAGTTTTCAATTACGTTTTGACTATTTTTGTCTTTTTATAATGGGACAGATGTCTACGGTTAAAAATGAAAAATTGTTGTATGCTGTGTTACTGTATAAGGCCATGATCAATTGCCAGGCAAAACACGCACTCACACACATACCCGCATAGTGAGCATGATAGAATGAGAGCACAGGGTGAACAGACACCAGTATGGCAGGGAGGGAGGGGAAGCTGTACTCAGGAACTCAATAATAACTTTCAGCAGTCTAGCCAGGAGGCTGGAGGCCCAGACTGCGGCTGTTCCAACCTTCAGCCCTCCCCCCTCCGCAGCCCTGGGCTCCTCCCTCCGCCCTGGCCTGCGTCTGCTCCACAGGACTAATGCATTTCGCAGACAGCCTAGAAACTTAAAGAGACATAAACCACATTTTTCCTCTCTGAATCACTAGCGTTGATGCAACCGCTAACTCGGAACAGAGATCATTATTTCCAGCCTTTCATTCGAAATCGTTCGCTTTCTTATTATTCTTTTCCGCTCTTGGAACTCGGGAGACCTCGACATGACACGGAAAAGCCAGGGAGAGACCGCCTGAAATATGTTAGGAGCATAAATCTCGAGCCAAATGCTCCGACTGCACCACCCTCCGAATGTCTTTGATGTGCAACTCGCCAGCCTGGAGAAGCTCCTGTCAAGTGCAATCAGAGTTCTTTGCGTCAGACGCATTTGAAGTCATTATTATGATAATTATAAAGGGCAAATGCAATAGGCATGATCAGACAGCTCTAGAAAAGAGCAGATCCAGCTGTTGGGAGTTGTGATGTACACTTCTGCCCATAAATCAACAGCGATTACATTACTGCTGTCTGCTGGGCAGCGAATAATGACGGATATGGATGCTAAATGCATCAGTCTGAGAGACAAAGGCTGCGTGCGGGATGTACAGTTGAGTGGGAAGTGCTGGCTGTCTTCAGCAGAACCCCTAGTGCTGGTGTAAATATGGGCGATATAGTTGTGCATGTATAGTTTTTTGCGAGCAATAACATGCTTGGGGTATCGCCCCTTCTCCGGGGACAATTCGGAGATACGGTTGTCCACATGATGCATATCGAATAAGCGGCATTCAATACGCCCGGCCAAAAAAGCTCCTCCAACCGATGGTCTCACCTGCTTGCAGTAGGCGTCTAAGGATTTGAGCAGATTTAACCGCAAATGTCTAACACAGTGTCTACCATCTGAGCTGTGAGACAGCATGGAGCCAGGCGCCCTAGTGAAGTGCAGCAGAATACCACAGCCAGGAAATAATTAAAAATTCAATGGGCTTGAGTGACACAGAAACCTTCAAGGGCGTGCCTGCCAGTTTTTTTTTTTACTCTTCCACCGTCAGCATATTTCATCCTCTGAAGAGGATGCTAAAACGAGGGGGCCGTAAAGAGACTGGAAACTCAAGCACGCCGAGATGCACCAAAAGGAAATCGGACAGGAAACAAAAAAAGAGGCCAAGAAGTTGCAAGAAGGTCATTGCTGCTTCCGAATACCGGAATTTAAAATGTAAATATCGTATTTTTATGCCCCGTCCGTAATTCTATTTCATTCCTCTCTGTTAACTGATATTTACCGGTGGGCATTGTTATGTGAGCGGCAGAAGGTGTTAAAGCTGGTTTAGCCTCTGTGGAGGATATAATTTCTAGAGGAATCTGGGCTTGATCAGACCTGAAAACCCAATGAGAAAAACACAAGACAAGCGAGCAGAACGGTAAATCAGACATATCAGACAGAGGAATGCACATAAATTCCCCATCGTTTTTTGTTTTGACACCTTTCGAAATGATTGCAGAAATATTATATTCATAAATTTGAATTTGCAGATGATGCTCAGGAAACAGATTTTTCGTTCTCATTATTATGTGTCAGTGGGGCTGTTTGAAGTTTCAGAGTGAATTGATGAGGCACATGATGACGCATATCGACATAAAACTCATCCGTTGAGTCACCAGAGTCCACAGAACTTCTCACCATCTGTGTGAATCACGTCTGCCTTGTAAAATCTCTTCGTGGCCAGAAATATGCAAAAGATGCCTGCAGAAAACCCGCTTCTCACTAACTGAAGCTCCAAGGTATTTCATGAAGGAGAAAGGCATTGAACTTCTGACCTGCAATAGAGGACTGTGGAGGAAACGGAGGAGCTTGGGGGCATCTAGAGTGCCATGTCTCACCCTGCACGGCCGTAAAAAACCCTCTAAAACTCAAACCCTTTTATGGCTGACAGATGGTGGGGGAGTCTGGATGCCCCTGAAACCCTTGTCTCTGGACTTGTCTCCAACTGTAGTAAAACCAGTTGACCGCCGTGAACTGACATTTAACTAATTCACATTAACTAACTAAATATGATCTATATACACAATAACCCTATCTATCTATCTAGATCGGGTATCTATCACAAGTGCAAGATCACCATAACCAATAATTTATGGATCAATCAATAGCTTTCTCTGCTGCTTATCAATTCAAAAGAATAGCTAACCCCCCCACCCCCCAAAAACAACAACTGCTATCACCCCCACTCTCTCACCTCAGCTGCCACTGCTTTTATTTTCTCTGCTGATAGAAGGCTTGTGTTGTTGTTGGTTATCTCCTGTAATTCAACCTGACCTCCTCACAACCCCGACCAGGGCTTCCTGGGACTGTGGTCAATTGAAGTGGAAGGGGTTAACACTCTCCTCATTAAGCTGACAGGACTGCTGTAAAACGCAGAGGGCCGGGTCGCTTTTTTTTACACTGTCCCAATCACATCAAATGGCATCAGTTGGGTCTGGCTTGGAAAATATCTCTCAAAATACACATAGACACACAGCATACAAGAAACATATGGTATATACTATTGAATATACAAAATATATAACATTCTCCAAAATATACTTTAAAACTACATATGAAATTATATAACAAACTGTATGCTGAAACCTAAATATAACATATTTCTATAAAATATACCCCAAACTAAATCTTTAACAAATACTCAAAAATATACCCCAAAAACTAAAATATAATAGTCTAAAACTAAATACAGATATATGCTCCAAAACTAAGTATATAACATATTCTATGAAATATATAAAGTAACATATAAATATAGCCTAAACCAAAATGTACCAACATAGTCTAAAGTTAAATATACCAATATACAACACATTCTGAAAAATATACGCAAAATAAATATAGACGTTTCATAAGACAAAGTTAAATTACGCTCTGTGTTTGTTTATCGGTACTTATAATATAAAAATGTATATTATTTAATTTATATTTTAGTTTATAGTAATTGTAATAGAATAATCTACAGGAAATAACAGGGTTGTTTTTCGGAGGTCGCCCGAACGTTGGGGTCACATAATGTTTGTTTATGTTGATGAAACATATATTCTCCAAATATACTCCAAAACGAAGTATACCAATGTATAAATTGTCCTAAAAAAATACTCCAAAACTAAAAATACAAATATATAACATCTTCAACAGACAATACATGCAGATGCTAACAGTTACAAGTACATAGAAAAGCATACCCTATAGGCTTAGGACCTTCTGTCAGGGCTGCAAGCACAATCCTGCAATGTTCATTTACATAAATAACACTAAACAACAGCATTTGGGAATGCTAAATGGCTTAACTTTATGTCAAGGGAACAACCATACGACAATCTCTCACTCTTTCATGTTTTTCTAATCTAAGATGGCCTGATACAAGCACTTGATCACTTTAATCAGCCACATCTGACTAAAGGCAAGCCAGAACACTCATTATCCATGCACTTCCATGCATTCTTGAAAATCCCCTCTGGCTTTAATATGCATGAATACGATTACCAATACCACGTGCCTTTAGGCTGATTCTTAATCTCCCTTCAAAATTCTTCAACTGTTAGAGCTTAAGTCACTTTTTACATTTTACAGACATGCCCCCAATTGGCTGTGGACAGAAACCTCCATATTCATGAGAGGCTTTAATTGAAAAACGGGATGGGAGCCCTAAATGTGTTTTCCGTGTAAGCTAGCAGGCACAAATGCAGCTTCAGCATATTTTCTTCATATTCTGCAGTAGAAGAGAACGAGAGATAAAAGGAGGACGATGAAGAAAAGACGCAATAGACAGATGGTACCGAGAACAAACAGAAATCATACATAAAGGCTAGTCTTTGAATCTCAATAAAGATGCCATTGCTCCAATAGACACCTCCTTGGACCATTTTCAGCAAAAATCAGACAGGGAGGTTGTTTGCATTCCAGGAAATGTCTCCCATTTTCTGCACATGCAGCACTTGGTTTCCCTGCTGAATGCAGAACACTTCAGTGGCCGCAGATGTCTATGTTGCTTGCGCTGAGGCCTTCTGCAGGCAAAATGGAGCCAAAGCTTGTCAAGAATTTCAATGAAAATACAGCATAAATGACCTTGAAAATCAGGAGGGAGAAACCCTAGTATATAATCCTGGAGCCTTTGCATTTCTTTCATGAAACATTTGCGTACATTGTTTCTTTACCTCTCTAAGAAAGGTTTTGATGAAGGCAACTTAAATAAAAAGAACCAAGAACCGCCTTGTTAACAGACTTAAAACCGCAGAAAAATCAAGCTCCACTAAAGTGACCCAACACACTCCTCTGTGTGCTTGTCCCTGGCAGTTCCTCTCATAAGGTTTCACTTTCCTCATAGGATGAAAATGACCTCAACACAGCAAAAGCAGACAGGGACTGTTCGCCAGATGTGAGTAGAGTGCAAAAGAAAGAGAGAGCGAGTCAGAAAGACCGAAAAGGCAGAGAAAGAAAGAGAAAAAGAAAGCAAAAAACATTTGTCTGAAAATGTACTGCCAACCCTTTGATTAAGGGATCGAGTGGAGTTGCAAGGGTTTCTGGGATATCTCAGGAGCACTTATCGGGGGGTGCGGACAATTAAGGAAAGAAAGCGAGAGTGACTGCCATAATGGGAAAACTGAGATGGAAGGCTTGGTAGAAGACAACCCCCAGCTAAGAATCTACAGGTTTGGCCTCAAATGCTCAGACATCCCATCCACCACTGAAATAACCAAATGGCAGTGTCACTCCACACCCCGCTGCACCTGCCAGGCAGACAAAGGGCCACTTCCTACTACTGTCTCTGGCCAAGGCCCCTGATCCCATTTAATGCAGCCTGCACCACAACAAAGGGAAATAAATTAGGCAGTAGGCTTGATGATAGGGTGACTAATCCCCTTGGAAAGACTAATTCTATCTGTTGCCCGTACAGTTAGGACCAGCTGAAACATGCGAAATGATCAGCACATGCAGCCGCAGATTTGTCCGTTTCGCAGACGTGTCGTGCCGATTGTTTTAAAGTGGTTATAATGTATGCTTGCAGGGTTTGACCCAGACATTCCTTTCCTGTTGTGTTTATCGAGGGTTTTATGTATGCTCTGTGGTATGCACTTATATAAGACTCCAGATGGACCTAAACCTGTTTTTGTCTATGCTGGTTTATAAAAATACACAGGCTAAAAACTGCAATTGTAAAACATATATTAAATTATATAGTGCTGTGTAAAAGGCCAAACAGAGCAAAGAGAGAGCTTTAGGACTGTGGAAAAACTCCAGAAATTTAATGAAATAAAATATTTTTTATTCTGCACAACTTTTATTTTAGGATATTCTGCATATTTATTATGCACTATTTATATATTTCAGAATTTTTTTACAAATCAAAACATGTTGTTTAGGTTAACTTCTTTGAATGAAAGGTCAGATGTTATGTGAAAAATTGCTTTTGGAGAAAAAAGTTTAACTTGCTCGAACTGAACGAAATGGGGGACATGTCAAAAACTATGAAATTCATGTTATTTTTTTTATATTGTTTCATAACAACTTCAAAACTGTTTATGCTCAGTCTTAAACCGTAAACAAGAAGAAACATTTTGTAAAAATATGTTGAATGTCGGTAACCAAACAACGGCGGTACCCATTGACTTGCATTGGTTTTCTGTCTATAAAATAGAAGTGAATGGCTATATCTTTTAAATATCTAACCCTTTTGTGTTATGCAGAAGAAAGAAAGTCATACAGGTTAGGGTGAGTAACTGATGACAGAATTTTAATTTTTTTGGGTGAACTATCCCTTTAAAGTGTATCCCTTTAAAACAATTTGATTGGAAAACGCTACAAATAACCATCTTCATAAGTGGACTTTTGAAAGTCTTTAACAAGCTGACTTCACCTCTTACCACACATCAAAGCTCTGTGCATCGGTCCAGTCACACCACAGCTTCACATTCCTCACCTTATTCACACCTAACCTCAACAGCTTTTGCCTTCGCTCTCAATGCTACCTTGTCCTAACCAATCAAAGCCTCTTGTCCAGGTGAGGTGATGACTCTACCTGGAGACAGCTGTGGACGGGTGAATCCAGACCGCTATACAGTCAAGCTAATGAAGCTGCTCTGTGCCTGAAGGAACAGTGATTAGCCCGTTTATAATGATAAGCCGCAAAGCAGCTTGGATTTTTTTAAAGAGGGTGTTAGCTAGCAGTTAGCTTTCTGTACCCCGTGACCGCAATGCTGGTCCACATTTAAAGACACAGGGCTGATAACCATTATGGGATCAGAGGCTCTCTAATTCAGGCTGCTCTGCTCTGGCCTGCCCGGACTCGGGCTGCCCATGTCTGTGGTCACTGGCACACTATAAATAAAGGCGGACACCGTGTACATGCACGCTATCACATTGCCTTACATTCCATAGAGAGAAAGGAAAGTCACGGAGAACAGAAAACTTAACCAGTGCTTAAAATATTCGCCTCAGATTTAGCGATGTACAAGATGTAACACTCAAACAAATGACTTTGAGAGATTTTAATGGTAATAAATTGAAAGCAGCAACATTGCAAAAAGAGTTACAGACTACAGACAGCATGCTGAAATCGCTGGCAGCAAGCTCAAACCTGCTGAAAACTTAAACAACTGTCTGTCAAAGATCTGAACATTCTGTCCTAATTTATAAACGTTCCTCAAATGTACTAAATGTCCTTTATTTTCATCATTAGGAGGGTCCTCGGTCGCAAGAAAAGTGTTCGATCGAGTCCACTAGGTTGAGTATGCTTTTATACAAATCTTTTATTCCTGGCCCTTAAGAAATGCACAGTTCATCCACAATGCAATACTCACCTCTATGTTATTCCAAACCTGTATGACTTTTATTTCTTCTACACAAGAAGATATTTTGAAAAATGTTGGTAACCAAACAACAAAAGAAAGTCAAATACACATTTTGAAACACTGCAATTTTTGGGTTAACTATCTTTTTAATCTGGGAATTCGTAGTTTTGCACATACCTCAAGTAAAACAAAGAATTTTAGTTTATTTTAAAGGGAAACTTTATTTACTTAAATTACTCACCGTGAAGTTGTTTATCAACCATGATAGGACCTCCGTCTAACTTCAGAACGCAAATTAGAATATTTTAGATATTTTATTTTATTTTAGATCTACCGGTCCCCCCATTGACTGCAACGCAACCAACCATCAAAGCGTAGAAAGTGATCGATTTATTTGCGCACAAAAAGTATCCTCGTCGTATTATATTAAATAATGCTGAACCCCCGGAATCACAATTTTACGATGTGCTTTGATCACTTTCTACGCTTTGATGGTTGGTTGCGTTGCAGTCAATGGGGGGGGACCGGTACCGCATCCAAACTATCCTAATTTGCGTTCTGAAGATAGACGGAGGTCCTATGGTTGTTAAATGACTTCAGGGTGAGTAATTCATGGCAGAATTTCCATTTTTGGGCAGAGTTCCCCTTTAAGTTTTTGGCACATAAACCAAAACTTCTATATCAGTGCATCTAGAATATGCTGAGTTTACTGTCCCCCCCACCATACTGCAGACAGAAAGAGAGAGACCCAGAGAGAATGAATGGATTAGAAGAGAGAAAGACACCACGGCATAACTGCATAACTGAGTAATTGGGGATGACATGTCTGTAACAACACATCAGGCTGTTTGAATAAAACTCCTTCCTATGAGAAATGCGGAGCAAAAGGAAAAAGAGGGAGAAGCGATGGAGCAGATGCTCAGAATCAGAGTAGCCTCTGAGGGGGTGTCATCCACAAAAAAGAAAGTGGCAGCGGTTTCTGTACTGGATAAAAAGTCCCACACAACCTCGCTGTGCTGAATAGTGCGAGGAGGCAGCCGTGTTGAATGCGTTTGATATGGGATCTCGCTCCAGGGCTCTGCGTTGCATTACTAAAGGCTCCAATAGCAGTAATTTAGTATGTGTTTAACAGCACACCACATTTCATTGTGCTTCGCTAGCATTTAATACCTGATATCCAGTGCCAAGCAGAAATCTAGCACACACTGGGGCCGGGGGTGGGCTTACGAGAGGTCTGCTCGTTTGTGCCACAGATGAAAATTTGACTGTACTTTGATATGGCTTTGCATGAAAAAAAGAGAATGTCAGAAAAGCAGGTGATACTGGATTCGAACCCATGTCCCCAAATGCACTCTTTCATATGCAATATACTCACTACACCACAGCCCTGCCTCCAAATTTCCTTTGAAAACGGAAGCAACAGTCCCAAAAGCGTGTAAGATTACGCAGTCTATTTGCTAGGGCATTGAAAATGGAAGATTTGTTGAAGAGGTGATTTTTACCGATCAAATATAGTCTTCATAGCATTACCTAATGCATTAACAACAAGGAATCTGGTGTTATATAAAAGCAGTGGAACTTTAGGACTTTCCATTTTTGGGAACGGCCATCTTGCAGAGCGTTCCTGGAGAGTTTCTGAAACACCATGTTGCGGCGGACCATCGCGCTGAGAGGAAAATGGAGGCCTTGCCAGCTGTCTGAGGGCTGCAGAAGTGAATCAGCCTTTCTGGAAAAATCTGAATGTCCCAAAACCTCAAACCCGGGGAGCAAAACGCAGGAAAACCTCCATCCTCGCACCACCCAGAGAGAGCGAGAGAGTCAGGCGCGCACACGGCTGAATCAAAACAGCTTGTTCTCTCGGGCGTAGGCAAATGGAGGTTATGGATCAGGTCATCCTGACCTCATCAATTCTTCTGCTTTTTTTGCAAGGCTGTATTCCCGAGTAACACAATCACCAAGTTGCTCCAAGTGGCCTGAGCGTTGCAAAGACTTGTATGTGTATGTGTTATGGAGAGAAAGGGTGTGTGAGAGAGAGGCAGAGCGAGCAGTAGGCAATACAGAGTGAGAGAGAGTGAGCGAGCATGAGAGCTGGCACGCTCCCCTCAGCCCACCAGCCAGGAAGCATCAAGTTCTTATTTAGAACAGGAAGAACAGCTTTGCTTAGCAACTACACAGACTCTCCAATCACAGAAGTTTTCAGAATAATACTGCCTGGGCGTGGAGCAAGAGCTGTCTGTATGCCTCTGAGGAGTGAACGAGAGGCCACAGGCTGTTTAAAAACACAAAATCCCTTTTTCATAAAAGGCCCAGACAGCTCACGGAAAACCAGGAGATCGGCTTCGCTGCAGAGACTGAAAGTCTGTGCACAGGAGCAACTTGGTTGAGAAAATCAAGTCATGTTTTCATTTATTTTACTAATATAACACTTTAAGAAATGTTTTGGCTAATGGAACTAAATCTCAATGTTACTTAAAGGGATAGTTCACTCAAAAACTAAAATTTACTCACACTCTTGACATTACAAACCTGTATGACTTTGTTTCTTCTGCAACACAAAAAAGAAGATATTTTGAAGAATGTTGGTAAAAGAAAACCATTGGTCCCATTGACGCATTAGTTTTGTGTCCATACAATAAAAGTCAATGGACACCAACAGTTTTCTCTTACCAACATTCTTCAAAATATCTTCTGTTGTGTTTTGCAGAAGAAAGAAAGTCATACAAGAGGGTGAATATATGATGGCATTCTTATTTTTGGGTGAACTATGCCTTTAATACCAATCCATTTGTTCCTTGTGCAACTAATGTGTGTATTAGAAAATGTTGAAATTAACATTAAATATGCTTAACAAAAGCTGCAAGAGTAATGTGGTACATTAGTATGTAGTTGCCTAATGTTAACACATTGAATCTTATTGTAAAGCGTTTCCTTGTTATTTTAATTTGAAGTTTTCTGTAAATGGCTTGAATGCACCGTAGGTCCCTTTGAAAGCATCTGCTAAATGCATAAATGTAAATCAGCACAAGCCATTCCAAAACAACTCGATTCGTCTATTACAAATAGCCCAATTTACTATTTAAACAAAACCTGTATATTAATCAAATCTGGCTAAAATGATAATCCTCATTCGCCAATGGACATCACCCACAATGCACTGGCACGTGACCATGCAACAGAGGTATGCGTGCGCTTAACAATGCCGTTTGAACATTTCAAAATCAGCTTCATTTGAGAGTCATGAGCTAATCCTCATGGTAGTTTCGGGGGCGGTCAGTGGGAGGTTCGTAGGCGAGAGCAACATGCCAGTTTGTCATATGGCTAACGCAGGCAGACTGAAGCTGCATCATCCCTCAGACAAACCCTGAGGAGACATCTTTTTTTACCACGAATTCTTCGCCCTCTTCTAAGCAGCTCTAACGCAAGTCGACAGCTGTAGGAAGTAAATGCACTCAAGTATGTCTCCGAATAGCAGATTCTTTCAGCAGCGGTTTACTTTGGAGTTTTCCGAGTAAAATTTAATTTCAAATAATTACTGCACGCAACGCACGAGGCGAGAAGGCGGGTTGCTCGGATTCCTGGCGAAACCAGAGTTACGTGCATCTTTAATCAGGTTGTGTTCAGGTTTGCAGTCAACTTTTTAATATTTCCAATTTATTCTGGCCGGCAAAAAAATAATTGACATTCCACAGGATTAAAAAAGCATCTTCCAGCTCATAAAGAAGAATCAGAAAGGGAATACAGGGCCCTGTGAGGGCAAACATCGAATGAGCACAGGTACACCACTGAACTAAAGCTCACTCGAGTTAAAGCTCAGAATAAAATGTCAGAATGGACTTTGTCAAGCGGTTACAGATGATCAGACCTGCACAGGGCGCTGGGTTTCTTGCGCTGTGGCAGCTGCATACTCCAGGATTTTCCATCTTCACAGCAGATGGGTTGCCATATTAATCATGAAGCTGATGATCACTATCGACTAAGGGCCCTGAATCTGAGAAACTGATCACAAAACAACACTACCATCATTCTACCATCTGCTCTCACAGACTGGTGCCAGTGCCAGCCTGCACGCCTCTAAACCTTAACCGGTGCCCCGTCATCAGACATCATACAAAGTTACGCAAAACACAGACGTCTGAATTACTGACATTGTATTGCATGTAGGATGTAAAAATTCAGATTGTGTAGTTAATCTAGTTATGTAATTATTTAGGGTCCTAGAAACCCAGAAATAAGAGGGAAGTTCCCTAATGCATTCCGGAAATGTACAGAGGTCTCAAGAAATGTTTTGTTAAAAATTACTTTTAATGCTGCCCAAAATACAACAAATGAAATGCTCAGTGGAACTTTGAAAAAAAAGACCCAGCATACTATATTTTTCACAATGGCCAAGACTTTTATCTTGCTTGCTTGAAAGCAATGCATTTAAGGTGCAAATTTAGCAGCTGTGAGCATACTAATAAAAGCACCACTGCTACAATTATTAAATATTGAAAACGTCCTCATTAAACATCGCAAATCGGCTAATTTGCTGTGCACATAAGAGACATGTTTGGCCATAAATAAAAATAACAATATACCAGTGCTACACCACAGTGGATGTGCTTCCCGTTAGCAGCAGACACGGACAAAGGCCTACAAACCTATTACCATGCAAGCATTGGTCGTGCAACGGGCACCTAGAGCAAGCGGAAAACACAATGAGAGGTGACGGCTCGACACGGCGTGAGTGACAAAGCTTTTGGGAACAAAAGAGGCGGCAGGTCTTCACCCCACCATCAGCCAGTGGAGGGCCACAGCTGACGCCCTTTAAACAAGAGGTCACACGGCAGAGAATAGAGGGCACAACCTCTCTGAGCCTCTGGCCACCCCCTTACCTCCATCTCTCCAGGGAGGGGATGAGACTGCATCTCTTGGGAACTGTTAAGCCATCAACCAACGCTTTTAAAATTCAGAGAATAGGCAACCAAAAATGGATTTCAACCATGGAGTCAAACCCATCACGAGCATGTGATTCTGAGCAGCAGGGGTTGGCTGCTGGTCAGCGCTATCCGGACAACGGATGAATAAGAAGCACTATCAGTGTTTGGGTGGGATGAGGGGCGGGGGGACGGAATTGTTGGCAGTCTGGAAGCAGCGCAGAACAGAGCGGCTGGTGGGCAGTGGCGAGGACCACAAGAGCGAGGTCAGCAGACAGATGGGAATGGAAATGAGTAGGCCGTGTGCTCATTTTAATCTTATCCCCACAGCTGATCCAAGGCATTACGCATGCAAACTCGCCATCCCCCAGGCGAGCACATTTATTATGGCCATTGCCACCTTGGGTCGGACACTCAGTTGATTGGTTTGGTCTCAGGTTGGGAGTCATCTGTAATTTGATAAAGTGAGAGAACAATGGGGAGTTTGATATTCCACGTTTTGAAGGCTTCGGAGCCCCTCTGCGTCCAGTTTATTACACAACACTATTCTCACTGGAGTCTTACTTTAATTTTGGCAGGACAATGCACTTGAAATATGTGGTTTAGGGGAAAGTTAAAACTGGGAGTTTTAACAACATGACACTATCATTATACGCTGTATCATTGTCAATCCCTTTAGACTGCTTTAACTGGAGCAAAACACCAATTCATGTCTTGGATACAAAACAGGCTCATAAAACAGAACATTTAAACAGAATAACATCTGGTTAATTTTTGTAGTCACAAGGGGATTTTATAGCTTTTTCGATCTAAATAAAACTATTAAAAATGTACTGTAATTTCATGGAAATGTTTCGCAGGCTATTTATTTGCGATGTGTTTTTCTGTTATTTATCAAACAACCATCTGTCCGGTCTGAGAACCGAGTGCCACGCGATTGGCCGGACTGATTGAAAAGAGAGGGGGTGGGGTCGCTGGTTGACTGGCTTTGGAGAGAGGTCACATGTCACGGCCCTTTGATGACACGTCAAGGCCCCGGCGCACAGAGCCCACGGATTCCTAATGAGAATTCACCCGACCTTCTACATCCAGACAAAGTCTGGATGCCGCCTTAAATTAATACAGCTCACAGTACCGAATGCACAACTTCCAAATCCTTTTGAATGAGGATGCAAGGCGCACTGTTGTGAACAAGCATATTAAATAAAGATCCCAAGGAGTCCGAAATCATATATCCATGATGACCAGCATCTCATCAATGTAATGTTTGGAAGAAGTAATTCTCTTAATGATGAAGAAACAATTTCTACATATGACAGTGTGAAGCCAATATTCTCAAGGAGACTGGAAAAGACAACGTTAAGGTTTAATAAAAAAAAAAAGAAGGAAAGGAATGAAAAGGTTGGGGATAACACAATGCTGGTTTCATAGAAAAACAGGTTAAAGCAGCAATCGACTGTCTAACTAAACAGCAATATATGAGACCATGGATGTATGACAACGACTTGACACGAAAGTTGGCACAAAATTCCAAGATTGTCCCTAAAATATAATTGCTCTTTGTTGGTGTAATTATGAAGAAATGGGCTTAATGTAAAAGTGAGGAAACCCCCCAAAATCTTTATTCTAACCAGACGCACAACATGCCAAACAAGGCTCGCCAAAGTAGATGCTCAACCTCCACGTGACAAATATCAGACAACACATTTCCCATAGAGAACCAACCGTTAAATATACATGACGCCGCATTTCTGAAATGTGCCATGTCTCTCACATTTCCCACAGTAATGAAACTGCGTTTGCCTCCATGTGCATCCCAAGCTTGCTGAAGTGACACCATGGTAACACATACATACATGTGTGTAGACCCATTAGCGCTATCACACTCAACAGCTGCTGTGTGAAGGGTGCAGCCAAGGCTCTAGTGCCTTTGTACACTCGCCGTGTCTCTGACCCTGGCGGGGAGCCTGATCAGGCTGACCCTACACCAACTGCTTTTGGAGAGTGACCTCAATGCCAACCTGAACCCACCACCCCCACACAAACACACACACAAAACAATGTCCTACACAGCAGTCTTCTCCCTCTCCTCCACACTGAAGCCCATTACAGGCTTCCCCAAGCCATCCTATCACAGACTCCCATAAAATACATAATTGAGCTCCCATTTGTCATATGCAGATGTCCCTAAGTGCATCCAGGGGCACAGGACAAATGATGTGGTTTGAATGGGGGATGAAAGTCTGCTGTTTACCTTAATTTTAAAGTAATGGAAAGCATGCGAACATGACAATCAAAATGTTTGATACGGATATTAGCGTCACTTCGAAATAGACTGTATGATCAAATAGTAAAGGTTAAAATTGGCATATTTCAGTGTGTCACCAAGCTAAAAACACAATATTTTAATCATATAATTGAAAGCGGAGCTGTATAAGATGCAAAGAATCATGCTGGTACTATATTATAGATTTGAAAGTTTCTATAACTGTGATACTAAGGCTAAGGGTGAGCTCACCTTATAAGATGTCTTGTGCTTCCCCAGATCAAATTTTCCTTTTAATTCATTGAGAAGCTGCTGCAGTGCACCGATCTCCTCTTTCTCAGTATAGTCCTGATCCAACAGAACATAAGCCCTCCAGTTAGACGAGTCGAAGCCCCAGTGACAGGTTCTGTTCTCCAACCTTTTATGACTGTGAACCACGAACTTGTGGGTCGGGAACATGAGTCTGCAGTCTAAGCACTGTATGCACGCCGCGTTGGGGTTCGTGTACAGCTCTGGCACGAACAGGCCCTTGCACTTCCCAAAGCATTCGTGATAAACTTTGAAGCTTTTCTCGGTCCTCTCTAGCTCGATGGGGCAAGGTAACTCTTTATCTGCTTGCGGGGGAAACGTACCGCCGTAGATGAGGGCATTGCAGAGCCGCTCGGCGTCTGTTTGGGTGATGAGTCCACATGAGGGTGCCGAGAACGGCAGGATGCCCATAACTTTGAGGATCTCCAGCTGATCGGCCGTGCACCTGGAGCAGTAGATGTGCAGTTCGTCGCACACCGAGTTGATCTGCTGTAGGGAAAAGTCTCGCAGGACGCTGTTGAGGATCTGCGGCAGGCAGAGACGCTTCTCGCCGCCCACCACGAAACACGAAATGGTCTCTCGCTCCAGGACCGTCTCGCACCTCTCGGTGGAGCGGTCGGACGGGATGAACAAGGGACCCGGCATGACCGGAGGCGTCTGCGCTGGGAGGTTCACGATCATCTCCGCGGTTTTGCCGTCCTTTTTAAACAGCATGTCCTGCTGCCACCGGGCCGAGAAGGCAGCCGGTCCGCCGAGAGAGATCATGGAGCTCAGGTGAAACTGCTTCAGAGTTTGTTGAAGTCCTGCATGGGGTTGAAAGCTGGAAGGCGCCTCCATGTTCGAAGCGATTAAACCTGGACAATCCGACCGCGGCGAACTGAATGAATGTGAACGTTTACGAGTCAAAACAGCCCACAGAGGCGAATTTCCATGTCACTTTGGAAAGCGTGAAACACCACCTTGTAATCCATTGAACCGCTTCATGTTAGTAGGTTTTTAGTCGTACCAGAGTTACCTACGGTAAAAACCTTTCCAAAAGTGTATGTTTTGATCCTGTAAATGTAAATATGTATCACTGAGTACCTAGCGTACGGCTCGTCGGCGCAGTTGAAGTCTGCCTCCGCTTTACTATGAGAGTGTGTGTCTCTCTCTCTCTCTCTCTCTCTCTCTCTCTCTCTCTCTCTCTCTCTCTCTCTCTCTCTCTCTCTCTCTCAGTGTTTGTTTGTGTCTGGTTCAGTCATTGAATCCCGGCCAAGAATGTGACTGACTCCCTGGGTTGGCTGTTCCCTGAAAAGTTCTCCCTCCCCCCGACGCCCAAGCAGCTGCAAACGCGTGAACACAAACTACACGTCAAATCATTCGCGTCTTTTTCCAATACACGTACGCTTTATAATAACTTTCATTAACAAACATTATGTAATAGATAATTTAATAGCCTACTTTAAATGCGAAATAAGAAGATTTAATGCCTAATGGGCAAATACATTTTTAATAACTTTAATAACTTTTGTAAACGACAAATGTGACTCGGTTCTTTTTGACATGGTTACATTGTAAACATGGTAATCCTCAAAATATCATTATGACCAGTGTCCTGAATGTAACAGCACAGGGAAAGACATAACTCATATTGCTTTGTTTTGATTGGGTGCTGTTTTGACATCCAAAAGCTTCATTTGTTTTTCGAAGAAGTCGCGAGCGTTTGTTTAATGTTTGGTTTTGGCAGGAAGTATTTTGAAATACAATCTTAAGTATAATCAATTTTCCATTAAATTCTGTTTCACATAATGATCGATTGGCTGCGGTAAACTCTTGGGGCAACTCATGAATACACAGTCAAATATCTGTCACAATATAAACCCCCAATATTAAAAGAACAGTTCATTCCACACAGGGGTTTGTCTGAAATTATATATAACTAAGCCTGGAAACGACATTAGACGATGAACGGGACAAATGAAGTAAAACATTTTACTAGGGATGTAGGTGGTTATTGAGTATATAGCATAGCAAGACATTCCAAGAACAAGATCCTGGCATGGTTTACAATGTGGTGTTGTGTGTTAGCATTATTGTGTTAAATATTCATAAAATATAGAGGTATCTGAGTCTTAAGAAACTCACCAAAATGATGATCAAATGATATAAATGACTTGCATATTACTTAAAAGATTGCTTTCCAAAGCACTTAGTTAGTTAAGTGTCCTTTTGTAATATTGCGATTGCCAGCCACTAGGGGGCCCTATAATTCAACACATTTCTTAAAACATGTAGTCAAGTTAAAAAAGATTGAAACAACTTTATTAAGTCCCACGTGTTTTTAAGTAAAAATAAATAGAAATACAGAGAACTACTGCTCTAAAACAGCAAGCAATTAAACATTACATCACTTACTTGTAATAATAAACCACAATTTCCAAACATTCAATCTCAATCAATTAATTAAATTGAATTTTAAAAAACAAAATGAGACAACAAAAGTACATTAAACAAATGAGTTCAGTTTTCCTATAAGGTGTTGCCTGCAGGGCCTGAGGCAATTTAAGGAACTAACACACTATATAAAAAAAACATCAACAGTGGCTTGTTCAATGTAGAGACACTGGATTTTTGCGAAATGCATATCAAAGTATCAGAGAGTTGGTCGAGTTGTTAATCTAATAAACTTCAGGTTCAACAGCACCCAGACTTTAAAGCCTCAATGCAAAAAGTTTAGTTCAATTCCCTCAAACCACAACACCACCACACAACACATTTTTGGTTTGGTATTTAGATCATCTTTATCAAATTTAAATGAATCTGGAAATTGTTTTAAAATTAAGTTAAATTAAATATTCCTGTGTGTATCATGAGCATTATTTATTCATAGTCTTCACTTTGCACCCTAAAAATATAGCAAACTATACATACAGGCAAGAAGTTGATTTCAAATCGAATAAACACTGACATTGTTAATATACACATACCAAATCAACCATGGAATTATAATTTTGCTTAATTTATGTTGTGCTTTAACTAAAGTGGCTAATTAAATACTGCAATCATCATCTTAAAATAAGTGCATTTATTCTTTCATGCCTGCAGTTTTTTCTTTCCATCTTAGCATAACATCACGTTCTTTTTATTAGCTCTTCTTTGTTAAAAATACATGGTTTTTACATTAAACTATTTCTTCCATAAAATTTAACAATATCAGTTACTGGAGATTGGTATTTAACTTGTCTGTAATATCCACTGATATCCATTTAAAGGGATATTATTGTTTTGCAATGTACTGTACAATGTAGATTTTCTAAGTAAACACTGCACACTTTGGCATTTATATCCTTCCTTACAGTGTTAAACACAAATTCACCTCTGCAATCCCTTCTTTAAATACAAAAGGTTCTGTTAAAAAACACATTCATGTAGGCTTTAGTGTTCTGTCCAAGCATTCGTAAGCATAGAGCTCTTATGTAAATGAATCATATTTTATCATTTGGCAGATATAACGATATTTTATAGCTCTCCGTTGATCCAGCTGACGTAAACAAGCCATGGATGCAAACAATGGATGCACATCATGGAAAGATCTCTAGTAGAGTGTAAATCCAGTGCTGGATTTATTACACTGGTTCGGTGGGGAGTTGAGGTGGCTTATCCTCATACTGCGGTGGAGGGGTCAGTGGTTCAATGGTCACCACCCCACCTTGTGCAGGACTTTGGATATTGAGACGAATATCCTTCAGATGGAGTTTCTCGGACTTGATTCTGCGCACTCTGAGGGGTCTAAGGATGCGGCTGGCCCTGCTGCCGCTGCGTGCTGGCTGGGAGCAGGGGGCAGCAGGCTGGGGTCCGGGAGCTGGAGGCTCCTGGCCATTATCTCCACTTGGTTGCTGGCCTTCGTTTTCAACCGCGGCGATTAAATCTTCATACGAGGGTAGCTGGTAGCTCTGTCTCAGGTTGCTTTGCCGAACAGGGTACCGTCCACTGGTGACTGCTTCCTCGTAGGTGGGCACATCAAAGCTGGGAACTGGTTCTTCATTTGAACTATAGAGAAAAAAAATGTGTTGCATACATGTCAAGCCACCTCATAATTTTTGTTATGAGAGTACAAAAAAATACTCACGCCCCATCATGCTCCACATAGTTAGGGCTCCGAACACCTGCAGTTTCAGCCCGTCTCCTGCGCTTCTTGTTTCTCACTCCCAAACACACGGCGAGAAGCAACATGGCTATACCGGCTCCCACCAGCACATATGCAACCGATGTCGTCTTTCTATCGTCACCTTTTCCACTGTTCGGACCCGGGGCTGTACCATTGTGCGTCTGTACCATGTCAGAAGGGACTATCGTCCACACAATCATGACAACTCCAAGTGCCACCAACCCCATGCCCAGCGCACAGAGAGCATACTGGGAGCCTGAGCTACTGCCCTCATTGGTGGGTGAACGTCTACTTCCCGAACACAGAGGCTGCCCACTGGAGCACATAGTTTTAAACGCTCCGCTTGAATCCACTTACTCTAAAAGAGAGGAAGGGGCGGTCCAAATGTGGAAGATGAGAGCACCACTGTCACATACAAGACAAAAAAGAGGCAAACATTGTAAACATTTCAATGACAAGGAAATACTTCCTGGAAATGGCTGGGAACGAGGCCCAAGACTTAAAAGAAAAGACTCTGTGTATTTAAATTCAATGGAGAC
This sequence comes from Oreonectes daqikongensis, assembly GCA_026939265.1. NCBI lineage: Eukaryota > Metazoa > Chordata > Actinopteri > Cypriniformes > Nemacheilidae > Oreonectes > Oreonectes daqikongensis. The sequence continues at coordinate 3,480,441 of JAOTQM010000030.1, read as the reverse complement.
GGGCTTTACAGACAAAAACGATCCTTTGGCACAGTGCCACCGTGAAGGTCAAATGGGAAGCGAGCATTCCAGCATGTCATGGAAATGATTACCATGTATAGGCATGGTAAAACCTTTTTATATAAATTATGCATGCTGTCTTTAAGTCATGTTGGACTGTCTGAGTTAGTATTCAGCACCACATGTGTGGACAAAATGTAAAATTAAAACGCGTTCTTAATGTGTTTCTAATGTCTAACGCGCCCGGAGTAGAGACAGTGTTAGATGTGAATGCTGAATGTAGCTTAGTTACAGAACAACTTAATACAGACAAATCTTAGTCTCTACTGAGATTTATCAAAAAGACACCAGTTATGTTTAACCTATTTTTGAAATAATCACCTAAAATTGTTCCACAGGTTAGGTTGAGAGGTACGGGGGCCGGTCGCTGTCATATGCTAACTGTTTCCATAACAACAAAGCATTGTTCATTTGTGAATGTGGCCACTTCACTGTGCTCAGTATAAACACAGGGATGGGGTGTCCATACTTTTCATTTTAAATTCACATAAAACAAAGCAAAGCACTGACTGATTCTTAAAATTGATCACAGTACCCAGTATTTTTTGAACCTTCTCTTAATATGCTTGCACTTGTACAACATTTAATACGTTTCTATGCGAGTGTGAATGCGGTTTCTGATCTATATTTTCAGGTGAGTTTTGTTAACTGTTACGTGCTCAGGTAGACACTTAAAGAAATCGTAAGTGCAAGCACTGCGTGACCTTAGAATGACTCATCTGCACGTGGGTGTAACACATTTAGAGTAAATGGTGAAATACATTCAAACTGAGTTAAAAAGAGTCTAATGTGATGAAAAATAGATTTATGATACTGTTATCATTGAGAGAGAACAAAAGAGCAAGAACAAAAGTTAGCAAGTACGGTAGAGAGATTGACAAAGAAAATGTCTCAAGGTGGAGGAAGGCTTACACATTAAGGGCACTAATAAAACAGGTTTGCCACCCAACATGATATGACACGAACGTGAAAACGTGCACACAATTCATAAGTAACCTATGTTTCTCAAGGAGTTTTGTTCTATGTGAATTCATCAATGTAATGTGTCCTCTAGGAAAGAGATGCTGTGATCGACTGCTTTCTGTTGTGCACACATGTAGCATCTTAAATGAAAGCATTATTTTAACTTTCGGTATGTGACACGGCTGCATAGGTCAATGGGAGCAAAGAACATTAAATTGTGGTCAAAACAAAAGAAACATAAAATAGGAAAACATGACAAAAGACCAGGAAGGGCTGTCTAAATACAAAGAGCAATACATGCTCCCTGTTCTGAAGTAAACAGACACAGATCACTAAATACTCCCGACTAAACAAACCCACCACGGCACCAGACCTTTTGACCTCTCCTTAACTTAAATAATCAATGACTGAATCCTCTCACATTCTCACAATAACCCTATTGTCAGTCTTATTGCTTTAGAAATATTGTTTTGGATTTATACAAGCTGTACTGTATGGTTAATCACAGTTTACATATGAAATATCATGGTTGGCAAATACACCGTACATGTGTCCTATGATGTAATAGTAAAAATGTAGTGAAAAAGGCTAAGAATGAAGAAAACTAGCATTTTACATTATTAATTATAAATGATGTACAATAATGTATTATTAACAGTTTGTTTCTAAATGTTGTCACAGTCACAGTATGGTATATTTGTCAAATACCCAGTTAGTTATTGTTATTGTAAAAACAAATTTTTACACAGGGATTTTTACAGATTTACAATCGTGACAATAACGCTAGTAACTGGGTGGTTAAGTTACCATAGTAAATCTTTGTAAAGGTAACCCACTCGGTTAGTATTTACACCGTTTTTAACGTCATTGCTTACAGTACATAGCAATACATTGTAATAGAGCAACGAAGTATAAAAACATATTCAATTCGATGTCAATGTATAGTGGGTTTAACTCAAAACAAGACAATCGGATAAAGAGTGAGAGACAATCGTTTTAAAAACAAAACACACAAAACGTTCAATTGCAAAAACTCCTGAAAAAAAGGCTACATTTATTCACCCTGAACGTAACGCTTCTAGATCAGAGAGTAAAAATGGGACATACACGAGTCAAACAAACATTGCAACAACACACACTTCCCAAGACTCCCCATTATTGGTTATTGTGAACAAAACCCATCCGAATTCCATCAACAATTGCGAATATCCACACAAAAAAACACAGTGAAACCAAAACTTTACGGCCTGTCCTCACCTTCTGTTGAACGCCCGCCGCACCTTCTTTCATGAAAGTACCTGAGGCAGGTGTCGCTCCCAGCCACAGGTGAACTGCAGTCCTCGATAATCTTTCATTCATTTAAGTCGGAAAAGTTGCATAGAATGGTAGCATTTATTTCACAACGACACTGCTTCAGCTGTTTTTCAGCTTAAACAGAGACAGGAACTTTGTTCAAAAGGGTTGTTCTCAGTTGTAAAGGGTTAAGCTCGTTGCATGGTCCTAAAGCACGTAGCGTTTGATATAACGTTAACAGTTCTTATACTTTTTTTTATATACTTGTACAGGATATGATTTTGTTTCTTTCTTCTACAACAAGTCTTTATCCATATTACGTACGTTTTAAAATATTAAGAATGTTTAAGTTTTCGTATCAAGAAAAAAAACATATATATTTATAAAAATTTTATACATTTAAGTTTTTATAGAAAAAAAAGTTTAAATAAACTTGAATTTCATTTAACATTGTTTTAGATGTTTACTTAATACATAGCCTATATACACAAGATGCAGATATTGACACTCCCATATATGTTGATTCTTTTATTTCCTAAACAGATTGCAATCTATATACAGATGTTTCTCAAAAGTACATTTTCACTAATGCCACAAGGTACAATAATATCAAAATGAGCGATTGCAAAACCCACCTTAAAAATACACACGCAACTGCTTTATTTCTTTAGCTGTGCCCTATGCATTTCACAGTGCTGGTATGCAAGTCATATTTTCTATATTCATATACAAATTTTGTGTCGAATCCAAAAAGAAATAAGTGATGAGCTTGAAAAGAATGATCAGTTGAATTTGTGAAAGACATCTTTTGTGAAAGATTCAAGTTATCTAACCTGCATATCCATGACAGAGGGGGTTTGCATCAGAATCCTGTTACACGATAAGCTGCAAAACTTGTTTTGCTCTCATTGCCCTGTGGCTCCTTTTGGATTGCTTGGGAAAACACAGCTGCAGAATGTTCAACGCGTGCGTTGAGATGGCTTTATTGAATACTGCATTTTACTTTTCCTTACATTCATTCATATCATTCCATATACAATGCCGTATTAAAGGCTTTCCAGTCAGATTCTCCTTGCATTTTCTCATCAATTTGTGCATGATAGTCACTAATATACAATGAATATATATATATATTTATAAATCCCACTAAACCAATGAAATTGCATGCATGGTAAGTCAGACCTTGAAAAGCACAACAAGGAAATAAGAGTGAAAATTATAATTTTCCTTAATTTCCCCTAAGTTTTCTTTGTTCTATAACCCACACTTATTGACAATAAGGTGACTGTTGCTTTAAATTGTTATATGGAAATGAAACTCTAAAAACAAACATCTTAACAGATGTCCTAAAGCAAACAGAAGACTTTGCTGAGGCATTCAAAACAGTTTCACAATATATTCACTCCACTATTTTCACTCCATTGTTTTCCGTAACTTTAAACAAGCCTGTTGTTGTGATGACCTTGATGCATGGAATGGACATCTGAACATGTGGTATTGATTTTCACTGCAGTCCTGACTGTATCCTTTGTGCTAAATCTAACAAGAATCAGTTGATCCAAGTTTTAAGTAAGTAACATATCTACTTGTTTAATGAGACTTAAGTGATCGGTTGTAATTGTTTGCTATAATACAAATTTGTGCAAATAAACAATTTTCAAATGACAAATAATTGAGCTCATTTGGTCCATTTCAGGGATGGGGCCTGGATGTTATTCTTTATAGTTCATCACATAGACATCAGTCGCCATCAGACATTTGTTATTTCTATGCTTGAGTAACCATGCATAGGACTGCCCTTGGTCCTTTGCAAGATCTTGATTCGATCCTCTCTGGGTGGTGATCCACAGCATTGAAAACTCAAGTCTCGCCCACCGTTGACCAATGGGTTGAATCTCAAAGGACTCTGGGGAAACAGTCGAAAAGTCATTCATCCCTGTACAGAACACTGTCCCACTATTCTTTATCTGTGTCAGCACAGCCCATACTGTACCTTGCCAGCTTTATGCCTGGGAGAAAACCCTTCCTCAGATTTACGACAATTTGACACAGGAGAATGAGTCGGAGTTCCCTCTTTCCTATTATCCTGGGCTTGGTTGGTTCTGTAGACCAGAAAAACTCAGTCACTTCAAAATCAATACGGTGGCTGCTATTGTTTGTCTGGAGGATATGGATGTGTAACATTGCACTTTGATGTACACTGTGATTTGTTATATGAGCAGTTTATCGGTTGTGTTTGAACAGCACAAGGATTTAAAGCCTATTCGAAGGCAGATGACTATCGCCCTAATAGCTATCAATTGCAATATATCTTGTGTTTTATGGCGCTTGACTGTAGTAAATACTTATGAGTATATTGAAATGAAAGTGCGCAGACCTTGCCGGATTGAGTAGCACCTTCATTTCCTCATATAAATGACGATGGATCATGTGTTTATTGTTTGGGATGTCTAAAGCCTTGGCCATGCTGTCTGCGCTGAAGGTCGGATCGAGAACCATCACAGCACCATGGATGCCACTGTTCAGAAGACTCTCTGCGTATTCCTGCGTAAAAAATAATAAAAGAATACAAAATGAAACAATTGGACGTACTACGCATTTCGTAAATGTGTTATCTCCTTCGGTAAAGAAGCGAAAACGTGACGACATCTTTGTCCTGTGTCAGCCACTGTAGTGCTCTGAAAGGGAGGGGGGTTGAGTCAGCCCTTGGTTGTAATTCACATCACCACCACTAGATGTCGCTAAAATGTGTCACACTGTACTATTACATTTTCAATCCATTTTGCACGTTTCACCCACCTTAAGATCAATATCTCTGATCCATTTAATAACACGGTGACTGGTCCAGACCACCGGATCCAGATCTCGGTTTTCACATTGAGCGCGACGGGTCTGAATCGCCTTCAGAGATGTTATGATAACAACACAGTGATTAGTACAATACGTGCTTACAGTCTGGATTTATAGGAAGAATTTTCTTACCTCTTTGTCAAAGTTGAGCATTTGCAGAAGCTGAATGCCAGACAGAATGCTGGTTATGTGGAACTTGTTGGTTATGTTGAAGATGGTCTCTAGGTCTTTTCGTGTAAGAGAGTTTAGTACTCTGCCATCCACCAGCTGGTTGTGGAAGACCTGCGAGTACTGCGGGAGCCCGATGTCACTCAGCCAGCATTTAGACACCCAGTGGTGGTCCATATCAGCAGCTTTAGAAAACCTGAGGTAAACAAATAAAATAACAAGCATTAAATAATAAAGTTAAAATTAACCCATTCTAAAGTCTGATATAAGTGTTTATATCGTAATATCTTAACTGGCAGGGCATTTATATCTAGCTCCTATATATACAGTAGGTTCATGTATGGATATAAAATAAAAATATTATCACAGAAATAAAATTAGGTATGCATGATCTCTGCTTCACTAACAAATCGTATGGGTCAAAATTAGCCATTTTTCTTTTGTGTCAAAAATCATTAGGATATTAAGAATCATGTTCCATGAATTTTTTTTAAATTTCCTACCGTAAATATATATTTTTGTGAGTAATATACTTAGGACTTCATTTGGACAACTTTAAAGGCGATTTTCTTAATACTTAGATTTTTTTTGCACCGTCAGATTCCAGAAATAGTTATACAAAATATTGCCTTGTTCTTAAAAACATATATCAATGGAAAGCTTATTTTTTCAGCTTTCAGATTATGTAAAAATCTAAATAAAAAAATGACTGGTTTTGTTGTCGAGGGTCACATATAAATGATGAGTTCATTCATGACCATTACCAGATTTCTTCGAGTATTAAATTCAATCTGTTCACCAAAACACATCTGGATGTGTTTAGACTTTCACTATTCAACCGTGTGTGGATGTGACTTCTAACCCTCGTCCATTGTCGGCCTCTCGATAGTCCTCGATAGCTAGACGGAGCTTCCTGCGATGCATCGGGCTGTTGATGCCCAACCCCAGCTCCAGATCATCATCGGTCAAGCCCAGTAACACCTGCAACAGGAAGTAGTTTGCTGTGACATCATCAGCACACCAGCTGAACACACCACAGTTTAATCACTTTAGAGCTGGTAGAGTAAATGTCATTAGGGCTTTGACGAAGTAATCATTAACTTGGTTCATGTTAGGACACACTGGAGGAAATAATAAAGTACTAATTCGTTGAACAGCATTAAAAAGGACGCATTTAATTTCTTGCTTTTTGCTAAAAGCGTCGCATTTACCTTCCCACTCTTGACATTTTCCGAGCAGGCACGAATGTACATTGGCATTGCCATGACAACCTCCAGCCAGGCCTGCACAGTGACCGCCTTCCACAGAGACATGGGCTTGCTGCGGGTAAGCTCCGCCTGCTGCAGCCGTTCCAGCTGCTCCTCGCCATCCGATTGGCTGGGATGAGTCTGGCTATCGGAGTCTGGATTGGTCAGGAGGGGCAGGAATAAGAAGGGGGGCAAGTTTGAGGAGTTCAAAGGGGTTGAGAGCAAAACAAAAATGCCTTATCCACTCTTCCCAAAAATAGCCACCAGGAAAGCCACCCACCTCCATATCCTTGTATAATGTTAGTGCAGTATTGGCTATAAAACACTCCTTCAATGATTCATTGACTTTATAGAAAGAACTGACAGGTGCGATAAGACCTGTGGCTGAGATTGACAAGGGGCAAAACACACAGACCACATCTTCACAGTTACCACAGACCAACTTCCTGGGTAAACGAATTTAGAATAAGTTAAAGAAGCTAGCTTGCATTCTTCCTTTTATCCAATAACTAACAAATCAAAGCTGTTTATTGCAGTGACAGCTTTATGGCCCTCACTAGGTTATTTGGAAGGTAAATAATCTAAATGATACTAATGGAGAATATTTCATTATAGGTTTTTATATACAGTGGGGTACAATTCAGACAAGTCTGGGACTGTTATAGATTTAAATTAGAAAGCATTAGGATTAGAAATGAAAACAGGCAAATGCTATGATTTTAAAGGGATAGTTCACCCAAAAATGAAAGTCTTCTGCACAACACAAAAGAGGATATTTAAAAAAAGAAAAGAAAAAGAAAAACCATTAGTCCCCATTGACTTGCATTGGTTTATGTCCATACAATCGAAGTCAATGGGGACCAACGTCTTTTTTTTGTTACCAGCATTCTTCAAAACATCTTCTTTTGTGTTCTGCAGAAGAAAGTCATACAGGTTTGAGGGCGAGTAAATGATGACAGAATTTTAATTTTGGGGTGAACGACTCCTTTAAAAAGTATTAAAAATGAATTCAGAAATATTTACCGGCAGCCAGTAACAAGCATATTTGTGAATGTATCATTTGCTTGTATATGTCATTGCTTCTGTTGAATCACACATGATCTTTGGAACATTCTCAAATCATGCTGGGATAACATGAATCATCAGGTTTTGCACAAACTTGTGGGGTCATGCAAACTGGACTGCATGCTGTCAAGGCAAAAGGGAGACATACCAAACCGAAGACATTCTGAAATGTATGCACATTGTCATATAAAACGTCTTGATATCATAGAAAAATGCTGCATAGTGACAGTTTTGGAGCCCACAGTACATTTCTCATACAGGTTTATTAAGATTTTTTATTTCCTGTAGTAGCATTAAACACGGACTATCATTTGTTAAATCCACACCTGGTACAGTTTCACATTTGTGCCAGCAGATGGAGCACTATACTGTCTGAGCGCGTGCTGCTGGTGTGACGTCATCCAGAAAAAGCCGGCGCATCACCGGATTCAAAATGAATTTGGTAAATATCCCATAATATATACTATCAAGCACGATGAAACAGGCTTTGTTGTTTAATATGTAGCATTGAAAGTGTGTCTGAACAAGTATAAAACGAGATTAAATTCACTATAAAGACTTCGTCAGCTTTCATTTAAGGCATCATCAGATTTGAATTAAATGAAAAAATCCTCCATAAAACTCATTATCTGATGGGCAGTGGATGCTTATTTCAGATTTTGGAAAGAACTACAATCTCAGCAGCCACAATAGACACTTGACTCCATTTGAGATGTTTAAGACATCCACCGGCTCATGGAATAATGCTCTTTGGAAATCTTATTCAGCATTCATATAAAATAATGAGAATAAAAACGAATTAGCTGTGAATTTACTATACACTCATCATTCATGAGACTTTAAATGAACAAATCAAATATATATACAGTGAGGTCCAAAAGTCTGAGATCTGGATTACAGAATCTACTTAAATCATGAATTAAAGTTTTAGCATTTAGAGATTAAAGTTAAACTATTTAGAACTTAAGAAAACTCAGATTTCCTTGATTCCTTTAATACACAGTGCTCTTTGAATCTTTCATATTGTCAAACCATGCTGGGATAACAGGTCATTTCATGTCATTGCATAACAAATACTGAAACATTCTACAATTTAACATTTAAGTTACAAAAAGGCAAACGTTGGACTCCACTGCATATTTCTGAATGTGCATATTTCTTTTAGTTACACCCTTAAAACAAAAAAGTTAGTTGGGAGTCATGAGATGATGTTTTGGATAAAAGTGCACATGATAGACTTGTTCCAGTTCACATAGTTCAGATGGGTTATGAATGTAGTGGGTTTGGGGTGTTCTCATCCACTGAGGTAAGACAATGTTAAGACACATGTTAACACAAATGGTGGGTAATTACAAATATAAGGAGTAGTGCAGGGTCACCCCAAACCATGGCATACCAAGAACAAGAGGGTTAAGAGGATTTCATTACATGAACTCAAGCATACACACACAGGGTCAAGAAGAAAGGCACATGAATGTTGGGTTATGTGTTTTTATTTTAAAATAGGTTTCATTTGACTTTTTTAAATCATATTCGTCTACAGAACGTAAGAACCTTCTCAACGGTCTGGCTGTAAATTCGAAGACAGTTCGGTTTCATCGAAATGACCTCCTTCCTAATCTTTAAATAAAGTTCTTTAATAGATTTAATCTTATATCTGACAATCTACTTTACAAACTTTACAACATAAACTCAGAGTGACATGAGGAAGAAGGTCAGTTTAATTTAAAAGATACAAACAAAAAAGAAAATAAATCAGTGCCACCAGGATGCAAAGGAAAGTTTGCAATGGAAGGAATGTGGTACATCAGCAAGACAGGAGTTATGACATCATTGGTTTTAACATTAATGGAAATGATGTTATGGAAGCAGGGTGTGTTATGAGATCTGTGGCAGACATTCTTTTTTCACACTTGAGCAGAAAATGAGAATATTTCTAGGTGTTTTAAAGGTACAAACCTCCGCTATATAAACCTTTGGCACTTTGTTGATGTACAGTAAAGTCCACATGAGGTTCAGCACCCAGTTTTGGAGAAAATACAGTATATTCCAGAATTGTGTCTCTTTAATCTAAAATCAACAGTGAGTGGTAACAAAGTCCCCCCCATGGTCAGCTCCAAATCTGGCATAATTCTTTATGGGTTATAAAAATATATACTTAGTATTTTTTTAAATGGAAAACTGTCTAATAAATAATGCTACATTTCTTTAACCAAAATTGGGCCGATTTGAGATGTCAGCACACGTCTGAGCTACACTTAAGATCGCACCAGAGTGTGCAAAAACAACTCGGACACGGCCAGCTTAATACACACCATGTAACTTCAGTCCAATTATAGCTGAAGTGGAAAAGAACAGACAAAAACAGGATTTATGCAGATGCCTTTCTTCAAAAAATGTGTCTGAGAGGATTTTTATTCATATTTGTCAAGATTAGAAAATCTTGCAATGCCTGATAAAATTTGCTTCCGAATCACGACGTCTGTCTGTCGGCTAAGTGTAACCTCAAGTAAACAGAAAATGTGCTTGCAACTATAATACATCCGAGGTGCACAGCCAACACAATCCCATTGGTTTTCATTTGATCTATAGATAACTTGTAATGTTACACATTAAATCATACAACATTTTATGACAAAGGCGGGCGATGGACTGAGCGGTATGGTAGCCTATATGCAGACAGGCCTGGAGCCGTGGGCGCATGATAAAAGCATTCATGAAAAAGATGCATTCCACGTAAAAACATCAGCAACACAAGGTGCACAAGGGTTCCTATTTACAAATGCTCAGCAGTAATTCAAGTTTCCAGTTTATAAAAAAACATATATTACCACAAATAAAGCATAAGAACAGCATTAACATATTCACACGCAAATGACCCCATCTATATATTTATATGCATGTAAACATATGTACATATGCATACATATATAAATATATATTTCATTTACATAGATGCTTTTTAAGTGTCGTTATGTACATATCAGGGAGTCAGCAGTTCTTCCGCTTTCCTGCATTTTTCAGTGGGAATACATTTGAAGGCACACACAAATGCGTATACACTCACGCGCGCGCACACACACATCCACGCATACATGCAGACACGCACGCACGCACGTCACGTCACTATCACCAGTCAGCATCCTCCTCTATATAGTAATCAGGGGTGGAAGTACCATCAAACAGGCCCGGATCCAAGGACTTGCGTTGAGATTTACCCCGGGCAAACACTCGAGACAGTGAACCGAGAGTCATCTTTTCCTTCTTCTTCTTACGCTTCTGGTCCTCGAGGTCCTCCATGGACTGAACCGAGAACAAGGCAGAGAAAGAAAGAGAGAATGGAAATAATGGTAGACACATGGAGAAAGGTGAGTCGTGTTATTTTTTATTAGAAACATCATTGATGAGGAATATCTGCACCTCTCATCAGCACCGCTTCAGGTTCATACACTTTTTTCATCACTCTCCTCACAAAAGTGAACAAAATGATGAATATTTTATAAGCCTTTGAAAAAGAGGCTGTATGAATTCTTGTAAAATGATAACAGAATTTTCATTTTTGCGTGAACTATCCTTTCAACCTAACTTTTTTTGCAGTTGAATCTCGCCAACAGTTCCTTAAATAAACCCATTTGGTTCTTTACGGCTAATTCTCCAGGTACAAACGTTCCCTTTGATTTATCTCCATTACCTACAGTTACAAACCCCGAAGCCGTGCTAATGAGCAGCGCAGGGAGCGAATATTTCAGAAGAGTAAAGGTGGAGATAAAAAAACAAGTTGGGAAGTCTGATTACTTGGTCGGGGGTGCCAGGCAGCTCTTACATTGCAGAGAGAATGAGTCCTGTGGCGAGGCGAGTTGACGTCGCTCGGGGTGGACGAGCGGTCGCCGTCGGCTGCCGAGGCGTCAGAGATGATGGAGGGCTGGCGAGAGTGACAGGGGCTGATCCTCAATGCAGCTGTGGAGATGGAGGAAAGTGATGTGTCTTATATAGTCTCTGTGTGGTGTACATGTATGTGCGTGTGTCAGTACCTTGCCTGTCGGCGGGGTGTGAATGGTAGAGGGTCTGTTGACTCTGTCTGATGGCTGCTGTCAGGGGAAGATCCGCCTGCATCACCCACTCCTGACTGCCGTTCACCACCGGCTCTGACGGCATGGCCAGAGAGTGACGCTTTGGCACGTCTTTAGTGAGGGTGGCCAGAGACTGCTTTGCCTGGGGATGTGGACAAACACATCACATTTATGTTGAGGTGTCCTTGTAAAACCTTGTATGTCCAGATTTGCTGTTGTTCAGGAAACGGAAAAAACTTTACTTTTTAAATGATTAAATAATGTGTTGTCAAGCCCTTTTTAAGACTTTTGCTTGGTAATATATGCACAAAAACCAGTGACAAACATATAAGGGGACTAATAATAATGATTTATGGCAAAAATAACAATCATGAAATAAGCTATGCTGGCTCATACAGTAAATGACTATTTTTGCTGTCGCCATGACAACTAGAGCATCATTTTCGCTAAGCCGTGCATGAGAATGAATAATCGGAGTAAAAAGATTAATAGAAAAATTAAACGTTTTTTATTATTATATGATCCTATCTTTTTAATGACTTAAGCTGGCATGAACTCCATGGCTTTATGCAAAACCCGATGATCTGTGTCATCCCAGCAGGACTTCCGAATGTTCCAAAGAGCATCTTGTGTGCTTCAACAATAGCAAGGAGATCTAACCTTTGGTGCATAAGCGCTAACATGGTTTTTGTTGCAAATTTGCACTTGATCAATGAACTACAAATAGTGCAGACTATTTTATTTACTGTACTTGCAGAATGACCGAGATCTCGGTAGAAAATCTTTTTCAAAACATCGTAACCCACAGATGAAAAATCTTTTAAATTCTCAGTGGGGTTATTATGTGACGCGCGCGTGTGTGTGTGTGTGCTGTATACAGTATGTAGTGGTGGTACACAAAAGCAAACGGGGCAGATGAAGTGAGTAATGATGCTATTAATGCCCTGTTGACAGCCATGTGCTTCTTCACAGGGATTTGTGTGTGACTGCATGTAACTACACGCATGAACACTGTTATGCCAATCCAGCAAACGTTTTAAATCTGCACCAGTTGGGGTTTCATGCTCCATCTGTGCTTACGAATCCTAACTGATAAATGTCAATCTGATAAATGTGCAGTCACTAAAGGCAACTTTAAGACTTCAAACCGGCAGCACAGGATCAGTTAAGCTCAGATAAGTGTTTACGGCTTTGAGAAAGAAAAGAGATGGTATCTCACCATGGTGAGCTCTGCTTCCAGCTCTTTGATTCTGTTTTCCTTCATGTCTATCTGGGAGCGCAGGCTGCTGGCTTGTTCAGTGGCCTCTTTGGTCTGCCTGCGCAGGTCCCATTTCTCTCTTTCCAGCATGTCCTTCTCTTTAGCCAGCGCTTTTACTGCGTCCTCGCTCTCCTGCAGAACAGCACATGGTCAGCAGGTCTGTCTTGTGTGCACTCACGTCCTCTCGTTCTCAACTCAAGAAACTGCTGATCAGTCTCTGTGTGTATCAAGCTCTAATGTTGTGCATCTATATACATTGTCTTGCACCAAAAATTCGATACATTACATAATAAAGGTCCTCCGGCACTATTTTTGAAACGGACACTAGTTGAAATGTTTATGCCTAAATATTACACTTAGTATTTTTTTCATGATAGGTGGTGAAAAGGTCTAGTCTGGTTATAGTTTCACACACTAAGTATATTTTAACAGAACAAATGATTTGGGACAATGTGAAAAGCAGTGAATGCCTGTCACCTTTCTGTGCTGGTCGTAGTTTCTGATGAAATCTCGGAGCTGCTCCTCTCGGCTCTCCAGTGTTGTGTACAGCTGCTGCATCTGATTCACCAGATCAGCTTTCTCAGCCTTTAACCTCTTCCGATCGCCCTTCATAGCTTCATACAAATACACAAACACATCACATTCATAAAAAGAACAAGACGATCACAAGATTCATATCTGCTTGTGCAATGCAGATAGAGATGTACAAGAGGTATATATACAATGCCAGTGGGCTAGGAGAAATTAAAAAAGATATATTATCTTTCACAATTTATCTGGTTGGTATAATTTCCCTGGAACACAACATTTGTTTTCAAGTGTTGCACTGTACCGGCTTTGTGCCCTTGAAAGACATGTTTACGAATCGTGCATTGACCCCTGTCTGTCTGTTTGTCCATCAGATAAGATGAGTGCATATGCAAAGCAACGCTTCTGTTTATGTACAAAATAAGTTGTCTTGTTTGGCATCTTTTGATGTTGGCTTTGCAGCTGTTTTGGTCTTTTGTTTATTATTGTGAGTGTAAATCTGATTTTTTATACTGACATGAATGGAGTTTGTTTGATGTAGTAGTTATCAACAGCGCTACACAATTGATAATTTTGTGCACTGCTCAACACAGCCTCCAGGGGGAAGCATGCTCCACTATAAATTTCCCAAACAGTGAAATGAGACGTTTTTGTTATTTGTTGTAAATAACAGTAGATGCATAAACTTTAATGTTAGTGAGTCGTAATTTTTAGCAACTATAATAAACATTTTACTAACATCTTAAAGGGATATTTCACCCAAAATAAACATGCTATCAGGATTTTTTCACTTCTTTTGTCTTTTAAAACCTATATGTGACTCTTTTCTTCTGTGGAACACAAAAGATGTACAGTGGAAGTCAACACGGCCCCATGTTTTTTTGTTTTTTCAAAATATTTTTTTGTTTGCAGACGAAAGAACCAACCAAAAGAATTGATGTTCCAGCATTGAATAACAGAATTTTTATTAAATCAAAAACATATTCAAAGTTAAGATTATAAGTCTTTATTTGGGTCTGCCAAATGCATGAATGTAAATGTAAATAAGAGTATATACAGTAATCTAATTAACATTTCACTTCATGTGCAAACATAACCTTTGCCCCTCAGTAAAACAGGCTTCTTTCCTCAAATCAAACTTGTTTTTCCACTATTGTACATGAGCTCAACACGCACGCACGCGCATGCACGCACCTGTCACCTGTCACCTGTGCCGCTCACCCCCAACCCATTCTACAAAAAGGCAAAAATCCTGTTTCGTTTGCTTTAAACACGTCTCTTCAAAGCACTGTCAGGTTGCACTAGTTTCTGTTAAGATACTATGAGTGTTACATTACAGACCAAGTGTCAAGTAACAAGGCAGACCTAGTGTAAAGCATGCCCCGATTTTAAACTCTCGACAACACATTTCCGCGATATTGCATAATATTTGGTTCTGGTAATCATTTTGCATGCTACACTTCTATCACACAATCGTTGTTTCATGTTTGAGACATGTACAGACTAAAATATCATGCCATGGGATGCTTTGAATACTGAGATCTTATACTGAGAGAGTACCCTCATAAACTACATCATATACTACTAAAATAAAGACCAATCATCACGATATATATATATTACCCATCTTTTGTCTTCAAAATGCAAAAACTGTATAACGTGCATATTGCTTACTGTGCACATAAGTTATACAGTGACACCTGCCAAAAATATCTCACTGCTATTACATTAGAAGTTAACAAAACATCAAATCAAGTGGCGCTTGTTTTAACACAGCAAAACACTTCACCAAAAGATACAAAGATACTTTCTGCTTGTCAAACTGAATGTGTCCATAGCTAATGTGATGAATTATACTTGTTGATACTCTGCAGATGCACATGTGTGAACTTACAGGGAACTGGGTTCATACATTAAAAACGACCATGAATGGTTTAAGATTTCAACTAAAACAAACTTGTTTAAAAATGTCCCATCACACCAACGTTCACACTAATAATAATACCTGCTGCTGTATAAACCACAGAACCTTGAACATTGAGTCAACACTTGACTTGTGTCACCATCCTGAACTGACTGCCCTCTGTTTATAAGTGCCTCAAACACACATGAAGAGCATTACACCCCAGGCAAACAGATGCCTGATAAGATAAGCAAACATCACACATAGTCTCCGGCCACAGGTAGGAAATGCCTCCATCAGGCTCTCCACACTCAAACATACTTTACATTTCTCTTTCAGGCCATTTCTTTCAAGTTGAAACTCTCTTTCATCTTCCTCAAAAACAGTATCAATAACCAACGACAAATGTCAAAGAAGCTATTTTTCTTACAGAATTACTCTTATGCAAAGATGAAGGTTTTGAGAGGAGCTTCAATGTACCTTGAGAGATATAACTACTGTCTAATTTGTCTCATTATTGTATAATAATTTCAGAATGAGATGGTTATGCAGGTTAAACAAAGTATTAAGCTACCTTTATGTTGGCCAATCTTCCATTCACTATTTCTATGTTTTTCTATGTTATTACAGAAACAATGATGTTGGCAAATTCAGGCAGCATCGATGTGGTGAACACTCAACGGGAGATTGTTTTGGTAATCCTACAATATTGTCTTTGTGTTTGGGGTTCAGACCTTGCAAGGCTTCCTTGGCACGTTCCAGCTCCTGCTCCTTCTCCCCGAGCTGCACCCTGAGCTCGGCTGCGGAGAGTGTGTCGGCCGAGCAGCCGCCGTGCGAGTCCTCCAGATCTTTACTCAACATGTCCTTCATCTGCCTGAGGAGGTGCACCTCCTCCTGCAACTGAGCCACCTCCTCCCTCAGCAACACTGCGGAGAAACAAGAGATAAAGATCGAGACATTTCCAAACACGAAATCTGTATCCGTATATGGTTTGAAATTCTTGGAAATGCGTCCTAAATTGAGTTTTAAATAGTTTCTTCATCACGAGTAATGGGACACGCTCATTTTCACATGCCGAACTCTCATGCGCATTGCGCGTTCAGCGCGAGTCATGACAGACATTTGCAAAAGTAAAATTTCGAGCTTTCCATCATCTCCACACTGACAGCTGCTCTCGGTTGTTGTACGAGGAAGTCTCATGGCGTTGCGCTCATGCTTTCATTACTATAGCAACAGATGTAGATACACCACATGTTGACTACACAGAACAAACAGATCAGATGTCATTACGTGCTAAATAAAAACAGCCTAAACTGTTAAAGGTGTTAAAGATTGGATATGAAAATGAAATCAGCCTGGGAGGCGATGTGAACAAATCCAACGTGGCTGATAAAAAACTAAATACAATATTTTCTTATCTATTGATGTTGACAGTTTCTGTATTCAACGCTTTTCTCAGAGTCGAGAGAGTTAGAAACACATTAAGCCGAGAATGAAACCACAGCAACAAGAGCGAGACGCAGGCCCTCTTAAAGGAAACCAGCGGTAATTGGCAAAATATCAACAAGAACACAGGCAAAACTGTTATGCCATTGAAAGACGAGAGGCACAGAGGACGTAAATGTTCCAGAGGCTCTTTAAATGAGCGGAAGAGCCTTTCTGTTTCAAATGAAAAAAGTCAAACAAAGAGAGCCGATAAACCCGAGCTAAAGCTCTTTCAAAGGCTCATGTAGCGAGTTTTTGTTGTCAACATTTCATTTTAAGTCCTGTCTCTTTAATGCGATGGAAAATTATAGAACATCAATAAGTCAAGACTGTAACGTAAATGAGTCACATAGTCAGTTAGGTGTTGTGTGCTCCCACTGATACGCTCAGTAAGTGAATAAATTAAACGCAGACTTTCACCGAATGTGCTTTACCAGGCAACAGCGGCGACATCAATCTTTTTCAAGGCAAAGGAGAGAGCTTGTCAAGTAATAGAATTTAATGAACTGTAAGCTATAATGCAGCCACACCGCGGCCTGGATGATATGAATAAGGCTCGGATAAAATAAATCAAAAGCACTTATCACGAGCAATCAATACAATTAATGAGCTATTTTGTTTGGAGTGCAACAGGGAAATGTAAACATATCCTGCTGCGAGAGCAAGAACACCAAAACACATTGTGGAAACCACAAAACATTTCCATAATCAGTATTTTTGTCTTGTTTTTCTGGTTCTAATACCTAAATATCCTCAAAACAAGATAAATGTGCCCACAAGATTCATACTTCTCAAGGTTTTTCTTTTGTAAATAGTTGTTTCTAGTTTAGATTTTTATCCTTGCATCATTTGTATGAGACCATTACAAATGATCATTTAAGCAGAATTTCTAGATGTTTTGTGGTCATTCCAGTTCAGTATCTGTTGAATTTCAACGAAATTAAACCTTAGGAGTGACAAAGTCATCCAACAGCAATGTGAAAGACACATGAAAACCACATCATTTTTTCCCCTAAATAAACGTACAAATATTGGTACAAAATATATATATATTTGAAGTCTTACAAAATAAAGAGTATCTTTTCTGTTATTTTAACCTGTTTCTTTAGTTTTAAATTTTCTGCAAATAAATGCAAATAGAAACAATATTTTTATTTAACATTTGGGACAAATATTGTTAGTAGTTCACAGAATAAGATAAAAATAATAATTTTATCTAAACACAAAAAAAACTGAAAATGGTTTTTGAAATGGTCTGAAAATAAATGTAAATAGAAACGATATTTTTTATTTAAACTTTATGATACAAATAACAAAAAAGATTCAATGTGTTTTTTCACAGCTTTCATACCGTATGTCTTTGCACTCGTGCCTTTCACATTGCTGTTGGGTAATGATCATTCCTGGGGTTTGTTGAAAAATGACAGATTAGAAAACAGATTTCAGAACCAGCGTGTTTGTTATCTGCGTCCACTTTACCATGACACAACGGCCCTCGGTGAGAGCACTTCCAGATAAAACTGACAATTAAATCACTTCAACCAGCTAATGCCACAGTCTGATAGCGGACACTCCTGCTCTTAAACCACAGGCGAAACAGAGACGTGAGCTGAACGTAAGAGTCCAGATAGCGACTGGTGCTTATGGCTTTCCTTCAGCCTACTGTTGACAAGGTGAGTGTCTGCAGCACCACAGATAAGAGAGAGAGAGAGAGAGAGAGAGAGAGAGAGAGAGAGAGAGAGAGAGAGAGAGAGAGAGAGAGAGAGAGAGAGAGAGAGAGAGAGAGAGAGAGAGAGAGAGAGAGAGAGAGAGAGAGAGAGAGAGAGAGAGAGAGAGAGAGAGAGCTATTGGTCAATGTCTGTGCAGAGGGATGCAACTGGAGATGCGGAAAGCAGAGTTTTTCCTAAAAATGTTCATGCTAGTGCCTTCTGGCCCAAAGCTGCTTACTCATTTGTTTAATTTGGAGGAGACTTATACAGGGCAGTGGGACCGGCTGTCGTGTCGAGTTGAGCCCGGTGCAGGCTCGTATCTCTGGCTCGCGACCAGGATTTGTATGAGAATTATGTAGTTTCAGCCCTCGGAGAGTATTTCAACTGGATCGTGCCAAAATCTTCAGTTGAGGAGGAAGAAAGTATGAATTAGGAAATTATAGAGTGTAGAGACTTCATATGAAGCAGCAAAAAATCTGACAACTTGATAATAACTGTATAAACAACCTCACATCAACAGTCAATGGTTGAATTCAAGTTGTTAAACAAGTATTTAAAGTAGACATATTTTGAAGAATAATGTGAACTGGCACGGCTTTTCAGTTACCAATATTCTTCAAAATATCTTCTTTTGTGTTCTGCAGAAGAAAGAAAGTCATACAAGTTTGAAATGACAAGAGGGAGAGTACTTTTTTTGGGGTGAACTACACCTTTAAGACTCAGACAGCATATTCTTGTCCCTTAAGATACAACAATGTCATCAATATTGAATAAATGAGCAGAATTTTATTGTTTCAATATCTACACTATTCAACCAAGTATCGCCACTTACAAAAGTATACAGGTACACAGCAAATAATATAGCTCATGAAATTAACTTCAATGCAAATTTACGCAGTAGGCTGTGCTCATGCTGTTTTATATAATTTATGCTATTGTTAGACATTTTAGTAAATAACAATAACCAACCAACTAAAACTAAGACCAAGACCAAAAGATTGAAGGTTTAATAAACTATTTTATATAGAGCTTTAATTTAAAGCTGTAATTATCATTCCATGAGTATAATGTGTATTATCCACCCATCAAAAGTCAGACGTACAATTATACCACTTTTGTTAAGACCAAGTTGAAATACAAGTTCACCATTATTGTTTAAAGCGGCGAATAAGCCTTCAGACACACATCTCATGTAAACTTTATGAAAGGTGAGAGCATTTCTGAGTCTGTTTTGATTCCCTCTGAACTAAGGCTGATGTACACAAAAGCAATCAGGCCCCTAATTTCCCACAATGCACCTTTTAATCGATTCACACCGTCGGCATCCGTTCTTCTCATTTAAGCCAAAGTTAATCCTGCACCTCTTTGCCTCTCAGCCTCGGTGTGGATAAATCAAAGCAAAACTAAGTTATCTGAGTCAACCCCATCCCAGAGGTTACGTTCTGGATAAGCCAATAACTTAAAAGTGACGTTTGCTTTTTCTCAACCTGACATTATAAACTTTGCTTTTGTTAAATAATTTTCAAAGGCTTTAATGGCTTATTGTGTATTTGTCAAGCCTGTAATTCAAGCTATAATAATGTAGGTCAAAAGGAAGCCATAAATGCTTTTAATTGAATGCGTTTAACTTTTATTCATAAACCAGAAAAGGATTTAATTTAACAGGCTTGTAAAATCATGGTTAAATTGGTGCTCATATAAAAAAAAAGTGCCATATAAAAGGATGACAACCAGCTATGTAAACTTGCAGCGACAGCAATATTTTCTTCAGCACAGATTGTCCTTATCTGACTCATAGTTCTGACATTATTTTCCCTGCGGTTCTGCGATAGACCGTTTTGTAAAGGGCTGAACCTTATGACAACCCTAAATTCATGTTCTAACTGATAAAAAAAACTACAGGGTTTGGGCAAGCCTTTATAACACCTAATTTCAACTCTTTACAAATGTAATCAAAGGGAAATCATCATAGACGATATAGCATTTATATATTAGTATTTATAGAGGGATCAATGGACAAAGACGGCGAATTTTTGAATAACCACAAAAGCAAATTTTCTAAGTATTCAATGTAGCTTGGTGCCACAAATTCTGGGGTCCCACCGGCACCGATTTTTACCACATAAGGTCAATGATGACAGGTGCAGGTGTCTCCAGGCTCTGACATACTTTCTAAGTCTCAAGGGATGGTTGGATTTATGGAACATTCTAGATTTTAAAGGGCATTTTTTCAAGCGGCTTGTTTTAATGCAAAAAAAACACAGGCTCAGTACAATGGCTGAAATATGAATCACCAAAAGATTTACAGTGACTAAGTTAAATCACCCATGCCAGTCCAAATAATTCATACAAAAAAATGTAAAACACTTCCTCCAGACATGGGCACATTATCTGTGCGCCATTTTCCCACAATGCATTCCCAGCTTTGATATGACCAACTATGGAGCTCTGCACCCTGAGAATAAATCTGTTTAATTTGGGGAGTCGATTTTAAAAGTGAATTATATTTTTGCAAGACCAGCCAGCCAGAAGTCAGACACACAGGGAGCAGTGGTTTTTAATAATCGATTTAAAAGAATAAAAACAGGAAGTTTGTGTGACTAAAAACACAAATCAATATTTTTCTGAAGGTTCCCTCTGAGAAATGTTTTATTACTTGCTTTCTCTGATGAAGAACACAGGATCACGGCAGATACAGAAGCTGTACGGTACGCGTCCTACACGTATCTGACAGGCACTCCTTAGGGAGGCTTGTAATACAGTTCGTGTAAATCTTTCTGGGAGTATTACAATGTTTTTCAAACCTGGAAGGAAATCTTCTTGCCGGTTGCACTGTAAGATTGTCTTGATATTGGAACCCTGTTCAATCTTGTTTTGGAGCTTTTGCTCATGAATTTTGTTCTTCGTAAATATTTGTGTTATGTTTCCCAGTAAAAATTTGCAACACACCCACTTTTGTGGGAATTGTCAATTTACTCCTAAAGTAAATCTAGCTTGTCTAAGGGTGTTTAGATAGTATTTTTGTCTTGTTTTCCAGTAAAACACTGTGTTCTCCAGTTCAGAAGATAAAAGCTCATTACCGCATTGACCGCCCGGAGCCGTATCCATTCATCTACAAGACAAAAAGACACGCTACCCAATGTGAGATTCAAGGTCTTCACCGCATGGTGTTCAACAGATCGCACGCTTTAAGAACGACGGCTGTTGGCATATATAGATCCCCGCAGACCGATAACAGGTTTCCCATCGAGCTGTTCGGCTCTTGATCATGGATGTAATTCACAGGCAAGAAACATGTTTGTGGGCTGCTGCCGGAGACCACAGAGGTTAGCGTCTTGATGATAAGGGCCCCACTTCATCTGATGGATCACGCTGCTAATGACTCTTAGCTTAAAAACCAAATTACAGAAGCACAATCACGGCGTGTGGACAGCAGAGGGTGAGGAAGTGAGAGGCAGAGACTCTGATCCTGTATTGTGTATTGAGCTAAACTGACTCAATACCCACCTGTCAATCAAAATGCTGGTCTGCATGCTAAAACCCACATTCTGGATGAAAGGTTAATTGAATTAATATTTCACGTTTTGCAAATTTTAATCATCAGTGCAGCTGAACAGAACAGCTTATCGCCAGCATACAGTTATTGAATTCTGGATGCTGATCCATAGCATCTGTGTGTTTTATTGTTGGTCCAGAAGAACATTTGTAACCAAATCAAAATGTTAAGTTCACCCAAAAAAGAATTTTCTGTCATCATTCACTCACCCTCTTGTCATTTCAACTTTCTCTCTACTGCAGAACACACAAAAAAGATATTTTGAAGAATGTTTGTAAACTGGTACCCATTGACTTGCATTGGTTTTGTGCCCATACAATGGTAGTGAATGGGTACCACTGCTGTTCGCTTACTAACTTTCTTCAAAATATATTTTTTCATGCTTTGCGGAAGAAAGTTATACAGGTTAGAAATGACATGGGGGTGAGTAAATGGTTTTTTGGGGTAAACTATCACTTTAAGAAGCTGGTCTTCTGAAAACATCTCATAAAAACGAAATATCCGGTTTGTTTGGAAAAACTGGATTGTTCCCTGCAACAACTGTAAATGTTCAAAAATAAGCCAGTGACTAATACATCCAGCAAACCACCTAATTCTATTGCAGTTTTATTAATCTGAATAAATAACTTTATTGCACAACATATAAAGACAAGCATGACCCAAATATGCTCCTTCATACTGCAAAAAAACCCCATCCTCAGCACTGTAAAACCAACACAGAAGCTTAGGTTATAAATAGCACTCAATGACATTTCCAAATCAGAAGAATTATTAAAGGTGGGAGGTGTGGAGGCGGCTATACTATGATAGGGGCTATTCGTGCCAGTGCCGAATTACATCCATGAAAACGTGTTACAAGTCTCACACTACGCAGAGGGATTGGGGGCGGCACACTGTTTGAGAAAATACGACTGACTTATTGTGTAGCACTTTGGAGATTTAAGAAAAGGTTTAAGAACACACGTAAAGTGTGACATCTGTGCGGAATAGTATTAACTTTTGTACTTGTGATGGCGAGAGAGAAATGTGTGTGTGTGTGTTAGCAGTCTTCAGTGAGTGGATATCTGTGAGTAACAGCTGTGCTGAATTAATTGCTCGGCGTTTAAATTGCGAGCAACTTCAGTCTGCCCATGCCAACTGGAGATAGTGGTAATTGATTCACACTTTCATTAAGAAAAGATTAGGCCATGCCATTGGACGGGCACAAAGTTCACTCGCACGCATGAACACACACATTCTGAACGCATCACAATGCAATGCCTGAAAAATGTAAACCCAGATGTGTCTATATACCATACGAAAATGATCTGCTAATATTCCTATTTATCTTAATGGTACTTACAGCCTTCGAAAAGAATTTGCTATATTATATAATTATGATTTAAACTTCAATGCTTGCAAACAGTGTCTCATCGGATTATACAGATACGCATTGCAACCAGATGGTGTTGTTACAGCATCTACTTGAAGGGGCCGATGGGGCCATGTTAACAAAACCCTAAACCCCTCATTATACCACAGCTCTTCATATAACATGCCGAACATGCTTTCTGTTCCCGAAACAACACTTCTATAAACCAATCACTGCCTGTGAGAAACAATGTGTTACGGCATTGCATGAACTTAAGGAATCATATGATAAAGAATGAAGCTTCAAACTTTTACTCCAGTCCAAAAGGTTCATTTGGGCAATTCCAAATGTCAACCTTAAAGGTTTTTTACCAAAGATTTTCACTATATTGATAGGTCAGCTGTCAATATTTGGTGGTTTTAATAACCATCTTCATAAAGTTTAACACATTTTAACAATGTTTTTAAAGCATAGTTTTTCATAGTCAGTTAAGTGAATTGTCACATCCATAACAGTCTCATAAATATATTTGATGTTTTATGAAGAGCCATCCCTTCTCCATTTATTGGGTATTATTGCTTCTGGTTTGTACATTTTAATTCACAGAAATCCTACAAAGTATGTCGTCTCTCAAAAAAAGCATCCTTTTTTTGTCATATCCATAACACATTCCTTTTCCCCCTTTAAAAAAGAAAAAGAAAACTTGTGCTTAGACCACAAGCTTAATCTGGACTCTAACATCAAAGGATTAGTAAAATATAAACAGATGATTCAATATATTAGTAATAGGCCTAAATACATTCTCTGAACATTATATTTCAAGTTTTGACAAAAAATGTCACATCCAGAACCCTGGAATTGTCCATTTACTAATAGATCCATTACTTCCTGTGACTGAACAGATTTACACATCAATGATGCTATTCAGCCTGTCCAGTTACACTTAGGCGATACAACATGCTGATTTAAAATGATCAAATGATTAAATACACAAAACTCAGTTTTGTTTCTCCACCTCCCACACAGGCATATGCTTTCCTCTGATACTGAAACACAACCACTTCACATACACTACACTCATTTAGCTTGGCAAGAACAAAATCCTGTTGGACGCTCGTCTGCCACAGTTTTGTTCAGGACACATCATTCTCCGTTACATAACGCCTACACTTAAGAGAAGCATCTCGCTTGAAAATCCTCGTGAACTTGACTGAGGTGACGGAACGCAACATATTGTAGTATTTGTCAGCGTGGCTACTCCAGACAGGGTTTTGGCAGCGTGAAACATGACCGTGAGCTGCAGTGTGAACTTGTAGTTCGTACTTTTGGGGTGAAAGAAAGGGGCGCAGTTTGACAGAACCATCTGGCGGTGTGGGCTCGAGGGTCAAACTCATTATCCTCATCTATCTGGAGCGTAACCACTGGCACAGAGTAGATCAGCGAGCTGCAGAGGTTACGCCAGACCCTGCTGGCACATGTGGCACAGCGCACTCGGAATAACACTGGACTTTGAGCGGGCACACACAGATACATGGCAACGGGTGCATGTGTGTAGACTTGTAAACTATTACATGAAAAGGGAAAAATGGATTTTCTCATTTTTCGAATTAATTTTATGCTATAAATGTTTTTCAAAAATATTTCAGGAAAATATACAGTAGATATGTATGGTTATATTGATGTAGCCTATATAAATACATATGATTAAATATTATTCTTTCCTGTGTGTGTTGATTTAACAAAATTTGTCATTTACTCACCCTCTTGTCATTTTAAACCTGTATGACTTTCTTTTTTCTGCAGAACACAAAAGAAGATATTTGGAAAAACCGTTGGTCCCCATTGACTTCTACTGGACGCAAAACCAATGCAAGTCAATGGGGGTTTACTACCATGCTTGAAATGTGAAGAGGGTGAGTAAATAATTTTCATTTTTGGGTTAACTATACCTTTAAGCTGGTTGGTTCAAATGACGGTTGACTGATCTGAAAAAAACCTATAAACCATGCCAGAACAAATATAAACGCCACAAACATAATATTTTAGCTCTAAACCAAAACACAGCAGAAAATTGTTTTACGCTCATCTCAAAAGTGTAACAGATAAAACGCCATGGGGAAAGTTAAAGAACACAACAATAACATTCAACCATTCACCGTCAAAAACAATGTAACCCTCCCAGTCCTGAGGATTTTCACAAACGTAAATTGCATATTTACAGTCAAGATCAAAGAGAAAATGCTCAATGTGCACCAGGAAGTACGTTTATAATAAATCAAGCTCAAAAGTACACAGCTGAAGCGGCTTACAGTCTCTATCAATACTGACAGCTCACATGTTATTCGTAGTAGATAATCGACTTCAACAGAATGACAATGTAACATTAAACAAACTGAACGTGATTCACATTTCTCCCATTTTGCTGAGGCTGAATACAAGAGGCTGAATGTAATCCATGAGGTCTTGCTTAGTCTGTTGCTATAGACTTTGAATAAGGAGTGTGAAGATCAGTCCCACAGTGTTGATTTAGTGGGGTGTGGAGACGACACAGGGATTATTACTAGCGGCCATAAGAACAAGCAGGTCGGGATCGGCTTCAAAAGTTTTGTGAGTATTCCTGTTGCATCATAGATCAAACCATGAGAGAGAACTAAAGAATTTAAATGTCACTAAAACATATGGGTGTATCCCACAGATTACAGCAAGCTTGGGAAATGTCTTCATTTTGAAACGTTTCTGTGTTTTTGTATGTTAAATTATCGTTTATAAGATTCACAGACTATTATAAGTTCAAGCTAAAGTGGAAACATTGTATCACTAGGACACTTTCAAAACAAAGCTGTTTGTTCGAGCATCTCAAACTAGCCAAACGTTTGACTCGATCCCTCTAAAATTTCAGGCGGATTATAGTGACAGATTTCAAGTTAAGATTAAATGATTCCCAAATATATGATCACATCTGTTTGTGATTTTGATCAGATAAACAGACAAAGTCATGTTGGCTTTAAGAAAATTACATATGATTTTAGAAACAACATGCTGTATGTGTCATAAGCAAATTACAGATTACAGGGAAAAAACTCCACGTCATATGTGGTAAATCATAGGTCTCCTCCAAACAACACGAAATTAAAGGCAAAACGTAAAATTCTACATATCCCATCCCAATGTCATCCTTTTATTCACGAAAGTGTCCAAAATATGGTTGGTCATCTATGACAGACCAAAGGTTAAACTGGCAAAACATGATATAGGTCACTGGATTTTCTATATTTTCAGCCGCATGGTAATTCATACATGTACATGCTTACTCAGCTGGTTACATGAATCAGCCGAATAGTATACGACTCTTTTAATCTCATTCAAACACTCACCCGGTCTGCCCTCTTCTCGTTCAGATCTCATGCTCGCCACAGTACCGGCTGCAGTGGGCTCCACTGTCCCCCCTGGTGTCTCTTCTCATAGCAAACTTAACCAAACGCATACACACTTCCTCTACACAGACGTATGGTTCACTTCTCCTGCCGTCTGTGTGCTCTGCTGTGACTGGTTACTGGAAAGGTGTTGCCAAGTGAGCGTAAACAAGTTTGATCCGCCTGCTTCTAGTTACGTCTTGTGTACCTGTTCTGGGAGTTTCTCTTGGGCGTTTTCAGATGTTCCCTTCCCCACCCCCCTCTACACCCTCCCTACCTGTTCACTCGGATACACACACATAAGAAAGGGCAGAGAGTTTGAAAGGGAACCGACACTGCTTTTCCCAGCATGCTTTGTACATTCACTAAACTGGAGGGAGGGGACAAGCGCTTTTCCGATCAGGTAAGAACGCAGGTGTGCTTAACTTCAGCTCCATCTAATGGTGGAAACAAAACACAAACGTTCTCACAACGTTACAGGAGTAGTTCAACCATTCATGAAAATTCAGTCATTATTCAGTGTGCTATATCTTGTCGCAAAACTGTAATACTTGAAAAATGTCACATATGTGTATGCAACATATTTGACACATACACTTCTGTGAAAAACTTGAATTTGTGCGACATAAATATGGATAACAAATTTAGGTTGTCAAGGTGAAAATATAAAAAATTATAATAGTGTGGGGATATTGTACACACACAGTACATACATGTTCAAAAGTGTAGGGTCACTTACTCATATTTATTCCACATATTAGGATAAATTCATACAATTTATGGAAAATCACAAATATGAAACTAAGGGAATTACAATAAATAAAATAATAATATTTTCAAATCATTTATTTAAATTACTTGTTTTATTTATCATTGTACTCTTGGCATTTTATTAACACATGTCTTGATCTCTCCCCCAATGTGCTTTTTAAATTCTGGACTATTCTGACAATGTCATTCATTTCAAAAACTATTTTATTAAAATAAAATGACAATGTCTGTAATGATGGAATCTAAAATGTTTACAGAATAATATATTTTTTGTCAAAACATTTTTTTTTGTAGACAGCACACACTTCCAGACCAAAAGGTTTTTAAGGCATAGAGCAACATTACACTTAAGTGACCCTAAAATTTTTAACAGTGTACATTTTATTTATATTATATATCAGATTAATTCACTTTTTTTTTTAAAGGGACACTCCACCCAAAAATGAAAATTCTGTCATCATTTACCTACCCTTAAATTGTTCCAAACCTATATAAATGTCTTTGTTCTGCTGAAAACAAAGAAAGATATTTGGAATAATGTCAGTAACCAAACAGTTCGTATCCCCCATTTACTGCCATAGTAGGAAAATAAATACTATGATGGGGATGAGATCTGTTTGGTTATTGACATTCTTTCAAATATCTTCCTTTGTGTTCATCAGAACAAATACATTTATACAGGTTTGAAACCATCTAAGGGTGAGTAAATGATCTTAGGTGGAGCGTCCCTTTAAGTCAATAGGTTGGAACAACGTGAGATTCAATTCTATTTTGGGGGAAAAATGACTTTAACAGATGTCAGCAGTGACCATGACATCAGCCCCTATAAATGTCCAAAATCTTCATTCTCTTAAAGTATATCCACTTCAGAACAGACCTGCTCTACCCCTTCCTTCTTCACATCCCATAATACCTTGCAGCAGGGTCTGTAAGGGGATCTGAGAGACATATTGTCAGATAAAGGGCCGGATGAGTGTCTGCTCTCTCTCATAGAGCTAATGGAGCCAGCGGCAGATAGAGGCCCATCTCTGCCACAGAGCACCAACTTCAGCCTCCAAATGAATGTCAGTCTCAAATACAGGCAGGTAGACGGGCTTAAGGGCTCTCGGGACCTCAGCACAGACTCATCTCTCCATTTATCCCTCCCTCTTAAACACCAGAAGATACTGGTGCTGAGTTCAGAGTGCATGCTGGGAAATTACCTTCAAAACAGCTCCAGTCTTGATACAAAGACGCATCCGCTGTTGATGGACTGAATGAGTGACCGTGTGAATAGCACACAGAATGTTCTTTTCGAGATGTTGTTTTGATTTTTGGGGGGTTTTCTCACATCAGTGAATGCGTATGGACACACAAAGCTGAAAGTAATGAATTCATTACATTAAAGGGCTTCTAAAACATCAGCCTGCTTTTATTTTCGAGGCTCTGAACTTCATAGATACAGTTGCCTGGCAGACCGAGCTTTATCTTTCAAAACAATTTACAGCTCGGCTGGGAGTAATGAAGTACTGACAGCAAGCACAACATCAATAATGCTTCTCTCACAGGGCGAAATGAAAAACACAGGAGAATAGAATAGAGAAGAAAACAGAGTATACAATACAGTACGATACAAAATCAGAGGAGAAGAAACGATGGGAGGAATGAAATGAAAGAGGGAGGAATATTTAAGAAAATGTTTAATTTACTAAAAAAAGTTAAAGTTTTTACTACAATGTCCACAAAGCTTTATACATTTTTTTGCTACCAAGAACATGCCGCTGATGATGTCTTTCCAGACATCATATTGAGTGATGTCAAATATTCTTCCTATTGTCAAAAATACAATACTCTATCATTCTAAAAGTGGTGTCTTTGTGATGCTGGTTTTGATAAATACATAAAGATTATGATTTATGGAGACAGCACTCAGGAGGAAAGCAATAGAGAGTAACAGGCGTCATTATGTTCGGAAAATGGGACGTCTAGAATAAGTCTTCGGCATTCTGTTCAATTCCCAGTTTGATCAATACACTTCATAATGATGCATCTCCACAGTGGGTGAATTGTATGAACCAGACAAAGCTTTTTTGTTTTCTTTGAAGATTACTCTCTCGCAATTTGAGTAAGTGCATTTCTTTAGTCTGATAGGACAATAGTTTGGTTTTATTTGTAGCCGTGCCATTCAGCGTTGTGACTTTGGGTGCTTGCAAGAAATGTACAGCTATTAAACTTTGCACGTGAAGTTTTTACCTTTGTCAAGTGTAGAGTCTGGAGTTCCAAAGTCCATCAAACTCGACATGCCGGTCTGGAAGGTGAGATCAGACACCACGGTCTTCTGCCGGTGGTGAATCATAGGATCTGCAAAAAGAGCAAGATGTATTAAAACAATGTCTTCTTAAAGAGATAGTCCCTAAAATAAAAATTCTGTCATCATTTACTCACTCTCTTGTTATTTCAAACTTGTATAACTTTCCTTCTTTGGCAGAACACAACATTTTGAAGAATGCTGGTAACCGAACAATGGTGGTATCCAATGGTGGATGCTTTTATCCAAAGTGACTTACATTGCATTATACTATACATTTGTTTCTAAGTATGTGCAATCTCTGGGATCGAACCCATGACCTTGCCGTTGCTAGCGCCATGACCTAACCACTGAGTTACAGGAAAGCTACCCATTGACGTGCATTGGTTTTGCGTCCATAAAATGTGAATGGGTACAGCCATTATTCGGTTACCAACATTCTTCAAAATATCTTCTTTTGTGTTTTGTGGAAGAAATAAGGTCATGCATGTTTGAAATAAAAAGAGGGTGCCGACCAAAATGTGCCGTCGTGCCTCCGAGCGACTCCAGCTCGTGAATCACCGAGCATCTCCCAGCGATTACCCCTCATCTGTAATTAACTCTGAAACAGTGACACGCTGCGCACAAAGGCGTCCTCTGAATGGCTTTTAAAGACAAATAATCACCCTCCGTCCGCGGCCCACGCACTAGCCGTAATCAATGTGCATTGAAAGTGACAGGTAGCAATTTCATGTATACAGTGCAAAGAATAACACACTGAATCGCGTTTCCCTGCGAGCTGAAAGAAAAGGTCCCAAGCTTACAATGTGCGTATGATGAGCGCAAGATTAACAACCGCCATCGATCACATGCCTCGCGTCTCGGCTGCGGATGCCACGGGGGACTCGCAGCACCGGCGAGGACGGACCAAGGGCGGCGTACTGATCTGTCAACAGAATGAATCAAAAGCGTCGTAAATAAACGACACTGTAAACAGGTGTCTTTGTCATATCACACACCTTGCAGCACCTGATGCTGACACGGAGCGTGCCGGTATGTCACTTCCGAGAGGAACCGCACCGGATTGCGTGTCAATTACCACGGGCTCTGACGGGAGATATGAAATGGTGCTTGTCGTTTTCCACATCATTATGTCAGACAGCATCGTCCTTCCCGTGTACTTTATACCACATCAGATCTCAGCACTGCTTGTATCCTCTCCTGGCTCGGTGTTCACGGCTGACTGCACACCTGAACTGATACTGCTAATTGAAGTCTCTTCAAGTGCCCTTTTCCTCTCTATCCATGTATCTGCTTCGGTTACCAGCTTACACGGATCCTAATGTCATTGTTCACACACCTGTTATACGAATTTTCTTCTGACTTCTGTTCTGCCTACTTCAGGTCTAGCTGATCAAATTTTGAGGTGACTCAAATTGAAATGGTTCAGTGACTACTGTTATTTCTACTGACCTTTTAAAGTTAATCCACTTAACTTTGGTATTCATTTTAATAGTTACACTTACTGAATATTTTTTTTCAAATTGTACTTTAATACAACAAAATGCAGCAATAGCACTAAATATAGCTTAAACATCACAGAATATTACAATTAACAATATTTACAATTAACAAAACAATATTATAAGCGTAGGGCCTACTTAAAAAAATAAAACTTAAAATAGGACACAATATACTGTATTAATATAAAGCAATTTGCCATATTATTTTTTTTAACAGTTGTTTTACCTGTATTTTACATTTTGCACTGCATTGCGTTGCATTTTAGCATCACCCGAAATGTCTAAACTTACCAGTTTTTTAACTAAAATTACTACTATATTTTCCATTTTTACAAAAGAAAGTATACTTTCAGTCTACTATTTATGTACGTCTCATAAATATACTTGATTTACCCTAAAGAGTAACTTAATGTAAACTAGATGTGTACTTAAAGTTCACTACTGTTACTTTTAAAGTATCTTTAGAAGTACACTTTTATAAACTAACAAGTGGGCAAATTTAGTCCTTAGTAGTACTGAAAAAACACAAGTATACTAGTACTTATTACAATACTGTAGGTAAACTTAAAATATACTTGAAATATGCACAAGTATAGGCTACTTAATTCATTTGCAACATTTTTAGCGCTTAGCTTTAATAGTTTTACAATAGAAAACTTGAGGTTTCCACTTACATCTCACCATGAAAGCACCAGTGAACACAACAAGCTTAGAGCAAATGATTCTGCCCCACACGGCATCTTCACAACTGAGTATCAGCGACGAAACTAAACACTTTACATTCAAAATCAACCTTAGTATTTGAAGTTCTCCTCTTAGTTTTTTTCTCTAAATGTGAGTTACCTATATTAAACAGCTCAAAAGTAGACTGCATCAATACTTTTTGTACAAACGTTTTTTTGCAGTGAATTAGTTTAATCAAGTTTTAAAACAGAAAAGGTTACATTTTTCCAGTCTTTCAATCCAATGCTGGTCCCTCTCCCATGGTTTCATTTTACAAGCTATGAGAGGTCCATAAAGCATTTCAGCTGCAATAATATCCCTATTGTGTCACGGTATCATTTTCAGGGCGGGTCAATGGTGATGAAAAACTGAAATCTCTTTGTGCTTTTATGTGCACCCTGTTCCGCAGATGCTCGTGGTTAAGAGGTATTGATTGAAAGCCTTCTAGTCATGAACTAAAAAACATTGTTTCTTATGTCCTTTTCATACTGACAGTGATTTTACTGTTGAAAGTTGGCAGGTTGTTGTAGCGTTGCTTGCTTTAAAGCCACTGGAGACCATAATGTCATTGGTGGGCTGCAAAACTGTCCATAGCTGTTACAAATATCAAATTAAATGCATTGCCACTTAAAATGAGATGATATTGTATTTTGACAAGGATCCGTTTTCTTGTGGCTATAAATACACTTTTTGCAGGTGAAAGCATTTGTTTTTAAATAGCAGCTGTGCATAATTCATCACATGGTGAACAATACTAATGATTAACAATGCATGAATCAAACTCCCTCAGAATTTCTGTCACCGCGCTCTTTTCTTTCCATGTGCACATGTGGGTGGAGACAAATCTTATAAAACACTTGCTTATGGGAACATTACTCTTCTGTCATTTCTGCTCTCGACTACAGCATCTCACACAAGCATCAGTGCTTATTTGCATAAAGATTTAACAACTTTCACTAACCACACCCACATTGTATTAACATAACCGCATATCACCGTCCTTGACTTTAGACTACTTTGACTGCAGATTTCTGTCAATGTCTGTCAGGGCTAATGCTCTCTAATGAGATGTCAAAGCCAGATGACCCATTCAAATACGTCCTGTTGATTTGTCATAATCCTCAAACATAGGGAGTCTTTAAAATACTTCATTCTGTATTTGCGCATGAGTAATTGTACTTAATGAAATGCAGCCACAGGTAAGTGCAGTTAATTGTTCAACGCCTAATGATTTTTGCTGCATCTAAGCTGTTTAATAAGTGGAAGAGACTGAAGAGTCATTACCATAATACCTGATTAAGTAGGAACTTAAAACAAAACTGTGCACCGGAGCATTGAAAGGTTTAGTGACCCACAGCGTAATGTTCTAAACAGCATGAAATATCTGAAGCTGTCTTATGGCACTGCGGTCAGGTTGGATTAACGTGTGTGTTTGATCACCAAAGCTTTTTTCTTGCAGTATGTTTGAGAAAATACTAGCAATTGATAGACTTCTGGAAATTCTGTAAAGTCTGTAAAAAATACTGTGAGACTGTCTTACAAAGACCACCACTATAGACCACTTTGGATGATGTAAACAACGCTGGTTTAACGCTAGTCCAGAAAAACGTCCTGTTTCAATTGTTTAACACTACACAAACGTTTGAACAAAATACACAAAACACAACATTTATAACCAATTTTAAAAGATAAAATAATATATGTAAGATTAATTATAATAATAATAAAAGTAATAATAAATAAATGAAATCGGAAGTTCTTCTGTTTACATAGTGGTCTATAGAAGAAAGTTGCATTGCCAATGAAAGACTAGCAACAAATATTAAATAATTTATAGCTTATTGTTTTTGTATTTGTGACATGCTTTTGTAGATAAGTAAAAGCAATCCCAACAAATTTGCTAATTCCTCAAGTTATTTTAGTGAATAATAAAAAAAGCTTATGGAAACATCCAACCATGCATTTCTGAAATATTTTTAAAGAGAAAATAAAAAAATATTCAGAAAAGGCTTTATAGTGGAAATGTTTTAATACCGGTATACCCCTGTCCTTATGTTGCCTTTGGACAGTCATTCCCATTCCCAATATTATTCACACGTTCACATGCTCTAGGAATTTCTAAACACCAGGACTGCCTACCACAGCTAAAATTCCATATGAATACAGATATACAAGAGTAAACTCTTCATGATTTTTTCCCATTCATTACAAAGAAACAACTGTGAAAAATGACTTACCAACTAAAGTGAATAACAATGTAGAGTGGTCATATAAACCTGTGCAGTAGAGCACAGACCTCTGTTGTACACCATTTTATCAACAAGGTCAAAGACTATGAAAATAATGAGCAATAGACAGTTGTAGAGTTTTGCTGCCACGAACACTGTAGCAATGTAGGAAAAATACATGGAGAACTATTTAAGTCTTTGCAATTCAAAATGAATGTACATTATTAGGTGTGAAGCTAGAAGAATACATATTTATGAGACAATGCCTAAAGTTAAAACAGCCGTCCTAATAAATCATTTAAACTTCCCATGACACGCATAAACAAAATTTCAATATCAAGAGCATAACTTGCTATAAAACCTAAAGGTGGCAGAAGCACTTAAATAAAAGAATACAACAGAAAGATTATATTTCAAAGCAAAATGCCTTTTCCATTATTATAATGCACACTTTTTTGACAATTATGCATACGTGAATTTATACACAAGGCCAGCTGAGAACATTGCTGTAATGATCGACCTCCGTCTCGCTCACACCAAAACCCACCCACACAGACACGCTACACAGTAGTGGATCTTTCCTCGATGGATAAGAGGTCAACTCAGCCAGACATAGAGGCAGCACGTTGTCAATCAGTATGTCCCAATTCAGCCCTGCACTTATTAATGCCATACCTGTCTGCAGTCAAGACATCTCCTCAGGTGACATTCTGACCCGGCTCACTTCTGTGCAGCGGGAGATGTTTGTGTCAACCAACCTGCCATTACGAAGTGTGTTATTTAAGACAATCATGGGCAAGAGTCTCATTATTTAGAGTAAAGGTGTAATTATCCTCTTCTTCTGCTGTTTGTAATGCAAAACTCCCCCTGTGTTCTAATAATGGTCACGGTCATTAATACAGAGAGGTTTTCTGCTCTCTTGAAGTGCTGGTTAACAAGAAAACACTGCATTATTAATCATCACTAAGGAGAGAGGTTGAGATGAAAAAATATGTGAATTATAACTGCATCAAGGTGAATCAAGAGGTTGCATGAATTTAAAACCTTAAGAGAAGAAGCAACAAAAAGAAGGACCGAAAAGAATTTTCTACTTAAAAAAAAAACAGGACAACATTTTAAAGGTCATCGGCTTTACTTTAAAAAACTAATTTGGGGGTCTATGCAAATAGCAACCCATGCAACTACTGTACAATTTACCAGATGACGGTTTAAAATCAACATCAAATTGTTCATAATTTCTACCCGCATTTTTACATTAAGTATTCACTATGGCATAGCCACACAAAAGCACCTATGAACATTTAACTTGAAGAAAACCAATTAAATGTGCATTAGTGCCAAAGCGCTTTCAGATCTGTAAACGTTGAGGATTTCTTCCTTTGGAAAATAAATAACAAACATGATGGGTTTTGCGTTCTGAAAATATTCTGAGCCTGCGCTCATAAATTCAAGTATGTCTTCATGTGTGCATTGAAAATCCATCAATATTTTATAAACCTCAATTTAGGTTTTCACGACCAAGAGCATAGATCCACCAATGTGGTCAATATTAAAATCGATACATTAAAGAAAATGACCTTCCTTGATTTAAAATCTAGACCCTTGTGTATGACAATATGATCATTTTGTTAATCCCTCTGCTTAATTTCATATAAATGTATATAATGTAGCTGCTTTTTTCAATCAAACACAAACTTGAACAATCAGCCCCATCCAACTCTGCTGACAGTATTCTTTCTCACAGACATTACCCAGCAGTTACAGAGTTATCAGCAGTTATCATTAGCATGGCTGTGCCGCAGATGGCATTGATGAATCGTAACAATCTTCTCTGCGATTGGAAGTTGTGTTAAAAAGGAAAAAGTTTGCAAACTTGTGGAAGAAATCCACCTGAAAGTGTGCCTTGAGATGGAGTGAGTTTTGTTTATCTGACATTGATGGAACACTGAGGGACACTGTGTGGGTCCAACAGCTTAAAAAAACCCTTCATTTTAATATGTCTTTGGATCATATACCATATGCACTGATATCCTTAGGGCCAAGATTATAGAACTAAAACAACCTTAAAATTAAATTAATTTTGAGTTAATATTATCTCATTTTAATCTGCTATTGGGACTCATCTGTGTGCGACAAACTAATCCTCGGAGAAGTGAGCAAATGTAATTTAAAGAAAAACTTTTGTCACACAGAACCAGGGAATGTGATTTTCATGCTCACACGTTTGTGCTGATCCAGAGAACGCAAACATAAAATCAACAGCCAATGGCGTTTGCAGCGCCATAAGCAGCGTTGCGGTCACTTCACTTTTTGTGATTAGGCTGCGTTTGGGAAATGTCAAAAAGAAACCGCCCGTGTTTATTTGTTCCGCACCATGAGGAAATCCACTCCCGTGGCATCGGTCTACTTCCTGTCTGCATTGTGACTGGCATTGAACGACGTTTACGTGAGATGTATGACCCAGAGGGACTGTGCTCAGTGTTCTGATGTGAACGACCGATCCACTCTCAAGCGTCTTCATCATTCTTCTCAACCGTCAGAAACTCGGTCCGCCGGAGTTCCGTCCCTGCCGACGGCTGGAAAAATGTTGTTTATTAATCTGTATTTATAGTCACGGACAATGGAGGAAAATCAATAGGCGTTGCATTCAGTCCACATTAAGCCCGAGACGACGCTTCAAGGGCTCTGTGATTGACTGACCCTGCTCGCTCGCCTGTGTGTGTGCGGATGCTGTCAGCACCACAGCAATCCGTTGCCCAGAGGAGAGGCTTTCCGCAGACACACTCGCCACCTCATCACAGATACAGCGCTGCTGTCACAGAGGGATAAGACAGTGTGGACAGAAGCAGTGCTGAGGGGAGAGGAACTGCAGTAAACAGACACATACCTGTTTCGGATATTAACACATGTATGCTAACACCCATGGGTTTAATTGAAAATTCTTTCATCATTTTTTCACCCTCATGTCATTCCAAACCTGTTTGACTTTCTTTCTTCTGTGGAACACAGAAGAAGATATTTTGAAGTACGTTGGTAACCAAACAACATTGGCCCTCATTGACTTCCATTGTATGGACACAAAACCATGGAGACATTTCTCAAAATATCTTCTTTTGTGTTGCACATATGAAAGAATAATATACAGGTTTTGAACATGAAGGTAAATCGGTGAACTATCCCTGCCTGCAGATCCAACAGGCAGACCAGCACCAGTCTGGAAATTCACCAAATATGTCATTTCAGCAGGGGTGAGACAAGATATGCCAGTTTGTATTTTACGACGGCTGAGGTTATGTTTCGGGTGAGAAGAGGCCAGGTGCTGGATCGGTGCGAAAAGCCAATATCTGTTCTCAGATCATTAAACAGCACCAGGATGCGCTGCACACGTGGGGCAGATGGAACACAAAGGTCAGCAATTAACCGGCATGAAACGGCTCAACAGGCAGAGACGGAGAAGCAGGGGGTGGGAAGAACCCCAGAAATGATGAACTGGGAAAAATGACCAAATATCAAAGCTGTTTATATACATATCTAATGAAAGCAATTTGTTTCCAAAATTATTAAACAATTATCTTAAAATTGTCTTAAAAGCGAAAATGTCTTAATTTCTGAAACAACTATAAATTGTAATTAAAAGCAACGCAATATAATTTCTAATTTATGGCGGAATAATTCATATTCATTAGCGTTTCTTTTAAGATTTCACCCATATTCAGCAACCATCTCAATCTATTTTAAATCAACCATTAATAAAATAAATTGCATTAAAACAAATTTAGCACACATAATCCTCATACATAATTGAATTTACTTAGATAAATAATATGACATGACTGTATAATCTGTATAAATAATAACCAAATGTTTTATATGAACACTGTACAGCAGTAACCTAAAGATCATTTGTATCAAATCTACGGCTCCAGATGGCAAGAAATCCAATTTAAATTATATAAATGTGTAGCAAGTCTCCACAGCCTTCATAACTCCCCTCAATGGGTTCAAACTCTGCCTATGCCTATAAACCCACACTAATGCAAAAGTCCTTGAAACTCATTACAGACCCTCATATTCTCTTGTGCAGGTGACAATGGATCATTCAAATCAAGTGTATTAAAGAGCATTATCATTATAATAAACTATCTAAGGTGACAAAATATCACTGAATGAAGTGAACTTTCCATTCGAATGACAAAGGCTGTCAAAAGACAATGCTGTCGCGATGATTCAAAGAGCCATTCTGCCACAGAAGGCCATTGCGATTTTATTCATAACTTGTGTGGGGAAAAATGCTTTGTAGGCAGTTTGAAGCTATCTAAAGTGCAGTCAATGCTGTGGGATGGTATTGGGGCAGAGGTGACTCATAATCATATATGATAAATAGTTGACTTCATTAGTTTGAGCAAATTGAATTTCTTGCAACAATTGCCTTGCGGTGACTGTGCTATAATGATATAACACCAGACAATCACTTAAGTGAGTTCTGAAATCTGTATTCTGTGTGTGTTCGATATTAAAACGCAGTAAGCGCCATTCTCTATCTGTCATTCATACACACAAATAGAAAAGTTAAAGCACGCTGTTGAAAGCGTTATCTATAACCCTAGATTATGAAACAATGCAATTACAAGTTCTGAGGTTCCTTGCGTTAAAGGTTGTGGGTTCAATTCCCTAATAGGGATACATACTGATAAAATGTAAGTCACTTTGCATAAAAACATCTGCCAAATGCATAAATGTAATGTAATTCTGTTTTCAGATCATTTTGTAACCCAAAGCATACTGTTATCAGACTGATCAGAAGCCCTTCAAAGCTCTCAGATGTGAGGCCTGGATCAGCTAGAGGTATTTAATTGGTTAAAGAGTCAAAATTGGGTATGCAGGGATAGATGATGCAACCAAATCCTCTTTGAAAAGACGAAACACACAGGGCTGTCAGATCGAAATTATAGTCCACTAGAGAATGGGAGTAAAGCTGCAGAGATGAACAATTGGTAAACTGAGGGCTAAACTGCTCTAGAAACAGTATGATGTAATGTTTCCTCATAAAATCTTTTAAAAGTGTTGCAAATTTCTCAGGACTACATTTATGGACTTCTCACGCTGCAAAAAACGAAATTCATGGTGTTTTGGTATATAAATTCTTAAATTAAGATACATTTACTTGAGAAGCACAAAAAGTCCATTTATGCTCAAAACAAGAAAAAAAATCTACAACACGATAAGAAATATAGTCTAATTTTAGGAAGTTTAATGAATTAAGATAATTTTATTCATTTCCTTTTGAGAAATAAGGTCTTTTATCCTAGGTCATTTGCTTTTTGTTTAGATATTACTACCGGAAAACAAGACGAAATACATTTCATTTTCTTCTTCATGTATAGCTCTATACACAGATCATGCCTGTGGTAGGTTGTCCTGCAGATCCCAATGATTGCTTACTCAGAAGGGATTGACTGGGTGTGTGTAGGGTGATCTAAATGTTACCGAGGGCTTAGCTGGATACTAATGATCCAAGCTGCTCTTTAAGGGTCAAAAACACACACAGGGGATCTTGGAGAAAGGTCACTGGGGTTTGACATTTCAATTCCACCTGCCACTGAAGGAAGGACGAGTGTGTTGTAGAAATTGTTCAAGTGTCAAAACGAATACGGCATCCAGCCTATACAGCTAGAAGCGGGACGTTTTTATAAATTGGGTTTAATTTCCCGAGGGTTTCTAAAGCGTTTAACACAAACATGTCGCAAAAGTCATCACAACGTTCACAAGTACAACCTCACCATTGCTACAGACTTAAAGGGGACATTCGAGTTATGCTAAACATGATTTGATAAAATAATAGGTGATGGGTATCAGGTGGTGATAACTGACAGCTATTTATTATTGTTATTCAGCACAACCTCGTCTTTTTGAGACAAGAGAGACCTGCCCACGGCGCCCTTTGAGTATCCGATGCTTACAGCTGTCAGCATGTGTATTAGCACAGAGAAAATGACTGGCACCCTGATAATGAAATGTGAGATCGCCAACATCAGACGAATCGCCAATGATCTCAAACTCTCCCGTTTGTTTGCTTCTTACTTTGCATTTCATTATTATTCCTAAATAGACTCTCCTCTCATCCTTCATTGCACCGATGCTCAAAGATTTATCCCACTGTGTGCTTAAGACCTACCATTGTCACGTTGCTACGCTAGGGAGTACAGACCTTTTCATTCAAGCCGATGTCATTTGGACTCAAGTCCAAATAGAATCAGCTTACACAGAATGTCAAGAGCGAGAAATCTTGGCAATTATAAGCGTCATGGTCCACTGTACGGTGTTCGTAAGGGCGTACACCAACACGAAACCTAGAAGAGCAGCCCAAACGCAGATATGTAAAGGTTTAGTGTGGTACCTTAATCTGCTTTGATTGACAACTTACCCGCCAGCTATTCACATTCTTAATTACATTTCGGTCGCCCGGTGGAAAGTTTGAGGTTGAATGAAATATCGAGGTTGAAAAACAATGTGACATAGTTCTCATTAACCTGACAATGGAGCCTATTACGTCCTTCCTACTTTCATTAACCGAAGTGCCAGGAAAACGCTGGAAACTATGTCCAGCTTACATTTCTTTCTGTGTTTTAGGTCTCTCTGATGCACACATTATTTTTGATCACTGTATCAAAAGCACCTTGTAAAATCATTACACCGAATCAAATTACTTTTGATATGAAAATATGTTTTCGAGACTCGTGAGCTTGAACAATGACCGCGATTGGCCATTTTTGTTTGTTGGCGGTTACATCATCATTAGGCTCAGATGTGAGTAGAAACGGTTTGAATAAGTTGTAACAGACGGTCACAGCTGCATCACGCCCTCATCTCCTTGACTTTGCGGCTTTGCTTAGCATGCCGACTAAAGTCGGATTTATAGCATAGATTAAGGCTACAAAATCTGTCTGCCAGGAAGCAAACAAACACAATGGCACAACAAATCACATCCCAGACACTTACAGACCATCTACCAGACTATGAAAAACAAAATGCCTGATGGGATTCCTTGCTTGCCCAGGTGCTTTTTAATATTCTCGTATTGTGAAGAGACATTTGGAGAATGGCAGATGCTGAGGTGACCTGTCTCCCTCAGGCCCATACAACAGATTAGTTTCCCAGTCACACGTGCTGGCCCTTCACCAGCTCCGCCACTGCCCATCGGCCCAGTCAGAGATCAACTGACAGGGCTGGAGTCCAAAAAACCGAACGTAACCGGCCCCTGTGGTTCTATTTAAAGTTTTGTGAGACAGAGCACGCTGTGATTCTTTCAAATCTAGCCATATGTATTCAGGTCATTTCGACTGCTCGAGCACTTGACATATAACCCAAATGGTGGGAATGTTACGTGTTTTGTGTGCATTATTTTTAATTGACGGTCTCTGCAGAAATGCAAATGTCTCTTATCCTATAATACTGCATCGCATATACTTCAATGCATCTGAAACTACACTATAGCACTGTATGTGTCTACACCATATATCAAATCCCCCCGAGAGCAGGCTCAAATCGACCAGAGAAAAAGACACGGGGGGGATTGAAAAGGGTGGATGGACACTAAAAAATACAGTATAAAAAATTAAATCACACCTGGGAGGACATAGAAACCCTCTTCAGTGTACTTGAATTATTAAACACAGCCCCTGCTGACAGCTGTACATATGAGGAAAAAGCCTCACAGATGTGAGAACGGTTTGTGACTTGCTTGGCCAGGTTTACACAGTACTACTGATCCATGACTAGAGGAACAGGCTCACACGCTAAATTATACATTAAAAGAGGAATGCCCACCGCTGGGACATGACAGGTGAAGGTAATCATAACAAAACATATACATTTCCATAAACAACCAGACCTGACAGGGAACACTGCTCAACATATGCATTAAAAGCGATAAGGTCTTATATAATTATATAAAATCAAACTTTCACATTTTATAATATGCATCCAATACTTGTAACGTCTTAAAAGCAGTAGCTTATTGTGCAAAAATCAGTGTTCAAAACCATCTACATAATTCACAACTGCAAGCTAATAGTAATGATTTACAATGTGAGATGTCAAGTACAATTTTGTGGAAATTGTTAGTTTAACATCACTAGACTTCAACCCATGTCAAGATGAGTATGTAACCTGCAGTTTCATGTTTCAAAAGTAGATACAGACAAAAGTTACACATTCCAGGTTAAAATTAACTTCTTTTTTAGACTTTTCTAGGTAAAAAACCTGTGAATAACATATATCAAATCATACAAATTAGCCACATAGTAAAATAGCTACAAATATTTGTTTTATGAGCTTTAATATTCAAATACAGTTTTATTGAGAAAACAATCAGTTTTAACAAATAGTTCAAAACAAACATTATTTTAAAACAATGAGAAGATAATTTTATTACAAATATTTGTACTGTTATTTATGAACTTACTTCCTATTTATGTTTATCATAATTCATGTTATATAAAATAAAATATAAAATGCCTTTAAAAATGTAATTTTTAGATATTTTTATATATTCATTTATTTATTTTGTATTGGAGGGGCGCAATCTAAAGTCCTAGGGCACCAACAGAGGCTGGGCCGACCCTGGTCCTAGTAAATATGTTACAATTTTACTTGTGATGCTAATAAATCTGTCAAAAGCTATCGTCAGAGCTGGTCAGATGTGTACCAGACATGAACGTGCCTGTTAAAATGCCAGCTGTAATGTCAACGTTGTTTTGTTTGCAAGGCATTGTGCCATTTTAGCATCCGGCCCGTTGTTTGAATACCGAAGCGGCCACTGCAAAGGCAAAACAACAGTTTAAATCCTCTGCTATAGTTTAAATGTGCTATTTAAACCACATCTCCAATCAACCACGCTGAAGACGGTGTTAGAAACAAACACAAGTCACCTTTTCCCCTGGTGTCGCATCAGAAAGCGTGCTGATAGCACCAGCGCTTGGAGCGGAAGGATTGGCCTCGGGCCCGTGTCGATAGCTGCTTGTCGGTAAGGGTCTCTTCACCTCTTTTCAACTTAATGGAGTGCTTTGATGACATTAGGCATTTCCGCTGGCTGCAACATGCGTAGGGGGAAATGAAAGTAACATATTGGCCCCTGATCGATATCTGGATGGAAGACGTGGAGGGAATACAGAAGAGCCATTTAGAGACTGCGTCAGCGCTGCAGCATGAGGCGGCGAGGAGAGTGTGTTCAGGATGAAGCGATGAGAGCGCCTATCAATGCAGCCGACCCCCCGTAAAGCGTCATAATGACTGGAACATGCTCGCTGAGACCTTCTGACGTTTATAGAGACATACAACACCACCAGAGCAATTCCTATGCAAATAGACCTCACGCGAGTGTGTTATAATACGTCAGGTAAATAAATAGCAATTACGACCGAGCTAGGCACATCATTTATAAAGTTATTAATAGCTCTCAAGTTAAATCTGAAAGGCTGTCACAATCTATATTATTAGTGTCATTTCATATTAAGTCTCCACACACAGGCTTTTGATTAATTTTAGAGGCAGAGAGTGAATTGCAAATTAATTTATGGATGATAATTCATTCAATCATTTTATGAGAGTTTGTTCAGATGTTCAGAGACACTATACTATTTTTTATTGTATTTTTCTCAAGTCAGCCTTTTTCCTGTGACCAAAAAAGAACACAAACAAATAACTCACACAGATGCTTAGACCAATCTGTCTGCCACAAAACAAGCCAGCAGCCATCCATAAATTTACAGGAAGAAGGAAACCGTACGCTGACAAACTTGCTTATGAATCTGAATTTCTGGCAGACTCTAAGGAATATTGGTCATTGGAGTATTACATTCATTTATTTTTGCACGACCGCAGACAAAAATTCAACTGCGACGTGTGGCGATATGTGACTGGCCAATCTCAGCAGCAGAATCTGTGATGGGAAACTGCACCACAGGAAACCAAGTGGCACATATGTCAGGGCTTACAAAATGCTTCTTAAAGAATGTTTTAATATGTACAGTAGCCTGTATTTAACAATGTGTTATGCGGTAACACTATTATCATTGAAGTTACAATGACGCTGATACTAATGGCCGAAATAAAGTTGAACTATTCTAGCTATTTTTCTAGCTAATTACAGTCTTTCGGCACACTAAATATGCTGTGGTTAATATGCATGTTTGAGGCATTATAATATATCCAGAAAAACTGTACAAGGACCTGTCCCTGTATGGCAAGATCACTTTGCAAACATGTAGGCAGTTTCAAAGCAACAACATAAACAAACATTACTGCGCATGCACGCTTTTATGGCCTAAACTTAACTTCTGGTCCCTCCAGATTATTTCTGATAACAAGCAAAAGAAATAAAAAGTAAATGATATTAGATAGCAAGTTAAAAGTATGACTAGTCAGTATTATTTTGGGTTACCAGTAGAAGAACTGTTACGTGGTTAAACCTAAATGCCACAAAGTTACACGACCCATTCAACAAATTGTTTATTTAATCAAATTAATATAAAATAAATGTTAACAAATTGTTTATATAATACCATTAT
This sequence comes from Oreonectes daqikongensis, assembly GCA_026939265.1. Lineage (NCBI taxonomy): Eukaryota > Metazoa > Chordata > Actinopteri > Cypriniformes > Nemacheilidae > Oreonectes > Oreonectes daqikongensis. The sequence goes on along the minus strand of JAOTQM010000030.1, from coordinate 3,435,443 downwards.
ATTATTAATATAAAATAAATAAAATATAATTAGTTATATTATTAGCCACTAGCCAGACCGATCAACAAACACAGACCAGAAGTTAACTTCGGGACATGCGCGTGCGTCTTTATATGGGTAGTTGACAAATATACCGTGCGTATATTATTTAATATTGTTCATATTTATAAAATTATTAGAGATTTTTTCTAAATTTTTGCTGTCACACCATACGACACATTTACGATATATGTCAAAATAACTACTTTTGGTCATGCAAACGCAGCTCCTATCTTGCTGAATGGGGGGGGAAAAAGAAATTTCCCTGAAGTGTTCCATCAAGCTCACATCAGAAAATTTAAAAATACACTCTGAGAACACAGAAAAACGTTATTGCTTGGGTTTAATTGTAAGGATTAAAACTAATAACATCACATTTTCATCAGTAATTTTCTCATCTAACATCTCTGATAACATAATCAAAAAATGTAATTACGCTAACGCTATCTGACACATTTTAAAACAAATACTTAAAACAAACAAATAAAAAAATCACAAGATCATGTTTTATTTGACAATGTACAGGTCAGAAAAAATGCTTGTAAGCAATACCAAGTCCCTGAATCTCTCTGTGACCGCGCTGACCCCGGATCAGGACACAGGCAGGCTATTCATCTTTTCTGCAGTCCAGGCAATTAGGGACCCATGTAGGACTGGCTTCCGTGACCTCGGCTACAGCGTGATTATAATAAATTGCTCAATTAACACTTGCATTTCACCGTAAACAAATTTGCTGATCCGAGTTGATGCTTGATTTGGATTTTCTACTCGTGGTAGAGAGTTGCTAGGCTTATCTGGCCCTTCGACTAAAGTCCAATTTGTGTCCCGATCCTGCGAACATCGCTTCAAAACTCCCAGCAATTACAATGACAAATGGGCATCTCATTATCCAGGAGAAAGACTAAGATTGGCTATCAGTGTGTCTTTTATAGAAGTTTAAAGCTTCATTCCAAATGAATGCCTGCATAAAAGCCTACAGAACAATCTTTTCAGTAATATATGTTCATATTTTAGCACTCTCAAAATAAAAACCTGTAACACAGAGGTGGGACTGAACATCCTGCACTAGACCACCATGTGATTAATGTTGAGTACAGACAGCAGCCGACTGGCTTAGCAGTGGACAGCATGAGTGATCAATACACATGTAAGAGGAAGAGGAAGAGCTTACTGCGTGTCAGCATCTACGACTGAGCATTGCATTAGCAGCGCAAAAGGTCACGGGTTCAATCCTCAGGAAACACATAATGATAAAATGCATACCCTTTAATGCACTGTAGGGTACTCAATGCATCTGCCAAACATTTACATTAACAATACAGGGTAAACCAAATAGCATGTACATATAGTTAAATGTAGTATATGATCTTTTGGTTAGCATGGTCTCATCTTTTCTCTTCAACAAATTCTATTCACGCTTGACTTAACATGTTCTTGGGTGACGACAAGGATTTCCTCAGGAGTAGGAGCTCTGGATGGATTTCAGGGATGGGGGCGACATCACAGTCTGTACACACAAGTAAAGACTGCAGGCAGTAAAAAGGGCCAATGTGGATCACTCACAGGTTCACCAGAGCCAAGATGTGCTGCGATTCACCATAATGGAAAAGAGAAGGTTGATGCCAAAACTGCTACTGTGTGAAAAACCATCAAATGAAACGGGCAAACACAGGCACAGTAAGTGAGAATGATAGTGAGGTAGTGGAGGAGTGGATGAAGTCAACTGTGAAATTGTGAATTTGTTGGCAATCAGTGTCACTTCTTGGAACAAGAGATTAATGAATCACCACAGAATGACATCAAATAAAACACACTAGGAAAGCCAAAGACATCATGTCTAGTTTTTGACAGGGTGCCAGTGGCAGTCCTGGCTCATTTGGTGCTCAAAATTAGATAAAACATGTTTAAAGTTAAAAATATATTAAGAAATATTAGTCTATTGAAACTTTTAAGCGGACTGGGGTTCAAATCCCAACTTAATAACTAAGCAACCAAGCAAAATTGAAACCGAAATTTATTAATATATAGGTTGATAACCATTTTTATTCTTAATGATTAAAAAGTCACTGCGGCGAGTACAAAATACAGGTTTTGAGCATCTTGAGAATAGATGCAGATAAGTAATTTCAACCACAGCATTTGAGGCAAACAATTTAATCTAAAGGTGTGATGCAGAGTAATTCACATGTATAATGCAGGTGAAATAACGTAACAATTTCTTGAAGTATTTGGGGCAGAAGACTATGTAAAACATGTCAGATTGTCCCTGGTGGCCCCTTCATCTCCCTGACGGGACGTTTGGGCGGAGAGGCGTCCCAACTGAGCTCTGCTTAATTAACAGCACAGGATTCCTAATTACAGAGACCTCAGCATTGATTTTATTTAAGCAAGATTTAACCAAAAACAGCCTCCAGAGACATTCAGGGCAGCTGGCAAAGCTCAAATAGAAGGCGAATGTCCTACGCAAACGGCCCAAAATACTTCTCATTAAAACCTTATAATCAATGTGCCCTCTAAAATGCGTCATGAAAACCAGACTCTTCGTCCAGCATGCAATATGTAAATAGTTTCTCGAAAGGTCAAAAGAATATTAGAAAGTGATATGCATGTACACACTTTGGAAAAGTATCCAGATAGCTAGTGAATGAAACCTATTATACGTTTTACAATTTCGAGTCAGATAAACCTGTCAAAACAAATAATGTATGATGCGTCACGGAAACGTTTAACAGCTGTGGCCTTGTTTTACATTTCTAGCATAGCTTCTGGTGCAACTACACATGGTACCTTCATCATTAAACAGACAAAGCATGCAAATGAATCTACGACGCATTCCTCAAATTGACCGCAGACATTATTAGGCTCATTTAGGAATTAATTCTGCCTAGATGACTTTATGATGCAAGCATGCCGAAAGAACCGAGAGGAATGTCTGATGTCATCACACGCCTTTAAGACAAACATTTTCTTATAACATTTCCACATGAGGTGCTGCAAAGTGCACTTTACCCGCTCTTCGGATGCCGTCATCCCTTAGTTGCTAAGCAACGGTTACATAAAAACACAAGCTTAAAATTGTATTCCCTATGACAATGAAAGTGTCTGGGAATATAGTGGGGGAGTTTTTCGTAGTTTGTAAGATGATGGAACAAGAAAGACACTGAACAATTTATTATGCTGTAGGTGGTACATGCATATCATATAATTATAGTCCTTGCAAGGCAGAACTCTATTATAAATCCTCAAACAGTACACTGTAAAAAATTAAAATATAACTTAAAAAAATAAGTAGCCTGTCTATGTTAAAATGGAGTTCATTCAACTTAAAAAATATTAGTTGACTAATGAATTTCATGCAAACTCATTATGTTAACTAATAATTTTAAGTAGATTTTTTTAAGGCAGCCAGATTACTTATTATTTTAAGCTTTTTAACAGTGTATGTTTTTCTTTTTACATTTTTGTAATTAACTTGACCTGAACACCTGAACCTTGAACATACTGTATAGGCAGTTTCATCAAACACACGTGTCTGTGTTTAGTTATAATATAACAATTAATTTTACATTTAATATATATTTAATTAATATTAATGTTTTATTGTATATTAATTGTATTATATTAAATCTACTCGACAGTTATTGATTTTTTGCGGAGGTCTACCGGAAGTTGCGTTTGAGTCACATAACGTTTATGTTGTTGCCGCTGAAACCCTCATTTAGTTGGTCTGTTCTTTCTGGCATCTTCTAAAACTAACAGGTCTCTTAAGACTGCAAAGACACTATTGTGTTATGTGTTAATTCTCAGGCACAGCTGGCAAAAACAAGACACATGGTGAGTGTCATGACAACAGTGAAACAGCTCTGATACAGCATTTTATTTACACAGAACTCACCTAACCCTAAAATAAATAAAAAAATAAAGAACTATTTAAATGAAATATAAATTGCATAACCAAAATAAATGATGCTCGAACAATCAAAGCAGAGTTTTGAGTAACATACACTTTCCTTATTTTTTTTTCCACAATGTTCGTTCCACTACTGCAATAGTTGAAGGTGACATCCAAACTGTTTATGTCTCTTTTGTTAACCCAGCGAGAGAGAACTGTTGGTATCAGATGTTTGGATTCTGCTGAGCTCAGTGCCAAACGATGTCCTGAAACCGGAAATCTGTGAGGACACACCAGGGAGGTAAAAAACACCCCTAGTTCCATCTCTGACAAAAAACAGACCCACCAGCTAAATGTTAAATCGCAGACCAATTCTTACGTAGGAACTGGGCAACACACATCTGTTAAGCAAAAGCCTGTGGATTATAGGCTCTGCTTGATGCTAATGCTAACATTCTCAGCTGCCCTTAAGAGTCATCTTAAGATTGAGAGCATGTGAAAAATGTTTTCTCTGTACCTGGCATTTGATCGTCCTCATCCGTGTCCCAAAGCACACAACTGTGCCACCGCATGATGTCTTCCATCCAGAACCACTGAGATGGCAAACTTCCTCTCTCAATCCCTCCGTAACTTTACCTGACCAAAGCTGCCGGCGGCTGTTGACTCAGTTTTGAGGCTCTCGGAAAATCTCTCCAGTATTATTGACCCATCCAATGCTGATCCAGCAGCCCTCCCCACCCCCTGTATTCACTCCAAGGTTTTTTTTTGCCCTGCACGGCAGATGGTATATCTCTCTCAGTCTCTCTGAAACCTACTATTATACCTAAATCACAGCCACTTGCCATGCAGCAATGTCACAAGTACGCAAAATATAATAAATATAAGTATAAAGAATTAGTTTATGTATATTCACATTAAGTCACAGAGCATTGCGGGAGTTTTTTTTAGCATGCATTACTTTTTTCACATTTACATTTGACATTTTTACACCACTGTCAGTCATTACCATTGAGATAGCAATCATTACATCATCGTGAGTCATTACCATTTAGATGCTTAATATTTTACACTACAGTAGCCTGAACCGACTGCTAGAATGCTAGATCAAAGTATGCACGCCCAGTTCATAAAAATGTTTCAGCAAAAGAATGGAGAAGCAGGAGAGAAATAAAACAAGTGAGAGCCTCTGTAATTCAAGGGCACGTAAAAAGCTCAGTCTGGCACACTGTTCGTATCATTCCACTGCAGTGGGACTTAATGGAGACCAGATGGGTTTTTCCTCACTTGCTGAAATGATGTCAAATCAAGCGCTTGTAAAATTTCCAGTAATATTCCTCAGCCTCCGGCCTTCGCTATTTGGCTTGTGCCACCAGCCTCCATGGCCCGTCCCTTTTCAGGGTCAACCAATACTGGAACCCTGGGGAGGATGGTCAGCGACAGTAGAATATATTTAGTCTGTATTTAACAATGTCGACTAGTGACTTCAAGACACACATGCTTGCTCACAGATTGTGTTCATTCATTAATAACAGGATGAAAAACCAAAAGATTGTGCTCCTGTGTTTAAGTTTAAAAAATAAAGAAAGAACAAAAGGAGTGTTTTAGGGAAGCTTTAACTACAATAAATAAATCTTTAAAGTTACTCAGCTTAAAATCAACTTCACAGACAAACTCCAACTCAAGTGTGTAAACAAAAAGAAAGCAATTACCTGTCCTTCCAAAACACCTGCCACCTAGCTCTTCATTCAGTCTACCGCTTCAAAGCAATTAAATCCTAACAGCATATTACACCACGCTCATTCCCTGCCTTTGACAATTAAGACTTCTCTCTGTGCAATTCATCATGTGCAGGGCACGCGTGTGCGTACGCTGAACACATTCTGAAATATCCTGACACACATCTATTCAAAACTTTGACAGCCCTGCTTGCAGTGACAGCGCTTTGCCAGGTACTTGTTTGGTTACTAAAAGATGTGCAGACGTCATGCAGATTTTGACCAAAAATCGTTTTTCTTGCCGCTAAAAAAAACTCTTTCAGGGGGAATATGTTTTATAATGCATCATATCATAAGCAAGATGAATGATTATCAGGGCATGAATCAAACCCCCTCAGAACGACATTTTCTGATACGGCTTTCCACGCATCATTTTTCAAATGATATCACTGCATGTGGGCAGAAACAGATCGTGAAGAACAATAACATTAACTTTCTTTTGCACTCGACTAAAAAATGTCACGGGAGAAGAGTCATCACATCTGCATAAAACAGAATTTTTCACAACTTTGTTGGACAGATGGACATGCTCACTGGACATCACTCAGAGTGAGACCTTAAAGGGACAGTTCACCCAAAAATAACAATTCTGTCATCATTTACTCATATTTGTGTTGCTCCCAATCTGTATAAATGTCTTTGTTCTGATGAACAAAGAGAAAGATATTTGGAAAAATGCTTATAACCAAACAGTTCTTGGACCCCATTGACTATCATAGTAGAAAAAATACTTTTTTTTGTTCTGCTGAACACAAAATTAGATATTTTAAAGAATGTTGTAAGTTGTCCTACTATGGTAGTCAGTGGGGTCCAAGAACTGTTTGGTTACAAGCATTCTTCCAAATATCTTTCTCTGTGTTCAACCAAACAAAGAAATTTATACAGATTTGGAACAACTAGAGAGAGTAATTCATGTAATTCAAAAACCATTTTTTTGTAAATTCTAGGCAAAATGTGACTACACTACAGGTGCTAAAATATTAAACGTTTGATATTTTTTGTTGCAACATAATTCTGATATAGTTGCAATGTAAACTCTTAAAAATAAGGGTGCTTTACAATGCCATAGAAGAACCTTTTTTGTCTAAATAATTCCATAAAGAGCCTTAACATCGAAAGAACCTTTCTGTTTCACAAAAGTGGTGAAAAAGGGTTATTCAGGTTATAAAAAGGTTCTTTAAAGAACCTTTGACTAAATTATTCTTTGTGTTCTTCAATGGCATCGCTGTGAAGAACCTTTTAGGCACCTTTATTTTTAAAAGTGTACTTCTTTTTGTTTTATTTCATAATTTTGATAAGTTTTGTATTATTCTAAATTGTGGAAAAATATGAATAAGTAAAGGAGTACGTTTTCAAAAACTTTTGACGGGAAGTTAACATACATTAATTACTGCAAAATTTGCAATGTGTGCAGATTTGGGACACACCTACAAATGCAACCTAACAGACACAAAGCATTTGGCTTTGCAGAGAGACTCTGCAAATTCAATATAGTTTTGCTGAGTTTAGCTTCTAAATTATTCACAGAATTTCTGCAAACCATACGCTAACTCAACTCTGACCGAGATGCAAGATTCTGTCCAGCCCAATCGATAATTGCCTTCCTTCACAAATCATTTGTATATTCTTGGCTTTTCACATTCTCCTTCCTGTTCTGACAATAACACACCCACCGTTGTGCCAAAAAGGAAGATGGCCTGCAGCCAAAAATATTTTCCCATCAAACCGAACAAATACCATCTGCGCTTGATAGGGAATATAAAACAACTTCAAACTATTTTTGCCTCTTAAAGGCAAAATAAAAAACTACCAAGCCAAAATAAAAAAATGTATTCATTAATAACAGAAGGAATTAACAGATTTCAACTAGACCTTTAATTACACATTTGAGTTGATAAATTGCAAATCCTCATTCCAAAATCCCCCGTAGTTCAATTCTGGATGCCATTCAATGTGTAGTAACTTGCAGCTATCATCAGCGGCCTGCCAATTTGCTTTCATCAGCCAGTAAAAGAGATTTCGCAAACAGTAACTCTGTTTCCTCAGAGGGCTTGTAACTAAGGCCCATGGTGACAGAAACCAAAGCCGAGTGTACAACAATGTTGCTTAGTGCCTTGAAAATGAATGTTTGTAGACAGCGTGCAGATGGGCTTTCTCTTATTGTGTAAATATTTTACCACTGTTGCAGAAGACACAAAAGAATGAGACAGGACCCCTCATAAATTATCCTGTGTGGTGTTAAAGATCCACAAGAGCATACAGTGACATCCCTCTGCATTATTACAATGTTTCACCTTAAACTAACCTAAACACAACCATATGGGGAGTGAGAAGTGTCATGTAACCTGGTCAAGTGACGCACAGTATGTGTAACAGCTGCTTTCAACGTAAATACAACATAGAAATTGAATATAAACATGACTAGTGAATGAAAATATTGCCATTTACTTAACCTCAAGAAGTTTAAACCACATGCTGTCATTTTTGAGGTACACAAAAGCATAAATCTTAAGGGCTTTTCACACTGGACGTGAAAGAGCGACTTTGTGATGCAATGACGCGCTGGAATAAAAACAATAGATCCCCACAAAGCCTTTCACAGTGCAAGCGATGCGTTTTCAGTTCAACCAGTGTGTCAATTTCCCCCCCGCCTCTTCACGACGAAATGCAACGAGCAATGAGATTGGGGATTTATATCACGTGCCCGGAGCCACTGAGCACGGAAAGCTGTTTTGAAAACCAGTGTAAACATCGGAGAAAAAGAAATCTATAGGATGAGCTCTTGCTGTCGGAGAAGAGAGAACTTTTGATAAAAGTCACACAGACTAAAACATGAACAAAAAGGAAGCGCTGTGGCAACGTATTGCCGAACAAATGGAAATAGATGGTGAGTTTAAAAACTTAGTGAGCTGGTTCAAAATACACTGACGTCAGCTCCACCTATCGGGCAAGTGAGAAGTTGCAGAAGGCAATGAATTGTTTCGCGCTCACTGTGAAACCATGAATCGGCGGAGATTCACGTCGCATTATTGCATCGCCTTCAGTCTGGAAAGCCCTTTAGACAGAGGAAAAAAATTATTTTGTCCAAATTACTTAATTTCAACACAATTAACACAAGTTTTGTGTCATATCAAGTATCCCTAAATTGACAAACTGCTCTACAGAGCGTTTTATAAATATGTTATCTCCTTCGGTAAAGACACAACAACATCTTTGTCCTGTGTTAGCCATCATAGTGCTTCGAAAGGGAGGAGTGAGCCGTTGGTTGCAATTCGTAACCTCATCGCTAGATGCCGCTAAAATCTGAAATATAAAATTTGTTTAACATACATACATTTTGCAACCTGAACGTAAAGCATGCTGAATAAAAATTATTTTAATATGTGCAACCGATGTACATTTTTTGTTATTCCACATTATTTTGGTGGTTATTAAGTACGTACATAAATTTATGTTCATAACTGTTTTTACCTTAACCTGATTCTCAACAGTAATCCTACAATAAATATTTATAAGTTAAGCTGTTGTGTACGATTTCAAGCGAAACGTCAGTTTGACATCATTTGACTTCAACCCACGTAAAGATAAATACACAAAAATAAGTCTCAAATTAACCACCGCAATGTCCAATAAGTCCTACAACAAGCATTGCAGATCGCAAAGAGCATTTATGAAATGAAACACAACAGCATAACTGGCAATTACGGTCTGTTTACAGTCCAGATGGTGGTGGTTTTCTTTTATCTATACTGCCAATATGGAAAGAAGCATAAACCTGTGTTACCCCATCTGGACAGAGCTGATGAATTAAAGCAAACGTCAGGGATTCAGTGATCGGACTAATGAACTAGTAAAGGTCAAGCAGAAGGTTTGTGAATCAGCCATATTTGCTGACTGGAAAGGGTTGCCCGGTTCTGAGCTCCAAGCCGGCGCTTGAAGTTAATGTCAGGTCCGGAGTCTGTAAACTTGCCTTTGTATTCATGACGGTTTAGCTCACAGTTTGCATATTTGCACGGGGGGGGTGACTTTGTTTCCATTGTTTTCTGAAATAAAAAATGGCCTGATGGGCAGCGTTCAAAAAGGCGCCTGTGATAGACAGCACACTCCATTTCACACCTGTTTTAAAAGTGTGAAGTCCCCGGCTTTTCACTACACCGCTATCGTGTGAGCAATGCTTTTAGCTGTCTTTGATCCGTGTACATCAGTGTATTGTGTATTCACACCTGATTCAGACTTCAAGTCAAATGCAACATCAATCTATTTCAATGAAAGCACAGCAGCTCTAGCCAAGGGCTGTTCTGAGTTTGCATGCCAGTTATCTCACGCTTACCAGCTCAGAGCCAAACTTCAGTCATTCACAGCCAACAGTGAATCGTGTGGCCATATGTCCTGCGCCGTGAACGAATTTCATAACAAATTGTACAATTATAACACTTTCAGCTCAAAGCTACTGGTGATTTAAACAGCAGCTCTGGCCACCAGCAGTGCTGTGCTTTGAATTCTGGTCTACTTAAAGTGATAGTTCACCCAAAAATGAAAATTCAGTCATAATTTACTTGATCAGCTACTTAAGACTGGTTTTGTGGTGCAGGGTCACAATTTCTATTCCACAGTTTTTAAATGACATGAGACAAGTGTTATTTTTGGGTGAGAATAGCTTTGCCAACCAACTTCACAGAAAAGATCAACACTGATACAGCACCACACAGCCTGTCTGGGTACCAAACCCAATGACCATACTAAACTCGACAGCTGGCTGTGAACTCTTATATTTATTATATTTGGCCACATTAAATCAATGCGTAATGCAACGTCTTGATGATTGACTCCATCAACTAAATCTCATGTTATACAGGACTTCTGTCTTACACTGCTGTCACAGTAAAGTTTACCGCATCTCAAACACGTCTTTGGTCTCTCTGCCTCCAGGATGGAAAAGTAAACAGGAATTATGGCAGAATGAATACCTTCTTTCTTTAATTTTTTATTGTGGGTCTTTTCGAGTCACTTGTTTACAGATTCCGAGTTGCCATTTTTAAAAGTAATAGGGTTTTTCCACACAGCTTATCCGCAAAAGGTCATTCTTAACCCTAAAATTCTGCTGGAGCTCAACCATCTCGGATTCTTCAACCACCAGCTCAGGAGTGATGCCCACAAGACTACTTCTGGCTCTCCAACAACATCCCACAGCAACATCTACAGCTCGTGGTTCATTATAAAACGCATGGAAAAATGTTTAATACGAAAGCCAATCCACACATCTTCAAAGCGGTGAATGAATTTCATTCTTTCCTTTCCAGGAATGGAGGAGGGTTCTACCACTCTGTTTCTGCAAAGCCAAAATTCAGTCTTCAATATGGTGAAGAAAGTCAATTTCCAAGGGAATAGATGGTAAAGGAGAAAGTAATGGTGGGTTTAAGAGAGGGAATTGCTATCTGGAGGGCCGGCTTAAGTTCGGCGAGAGATTAAGGGAGAGTCATTTATTTAGGGCAGAGAGGGCAACATATGAACTACACCTTCATTACTTGTTTCTGGTGAAAGTTAACTTGGCATTGAACAAGTTTTGTGCAACAAAAAAAACTGAACATGCAGTAAACGGTCAACACTAACACATGATAATGTGATACAACCAAAACCACAGCTTTCCACTAAGCTATTCATTTTTGCAAGCTATCATGCAGTTTTTCCTCACAGCGTTTCAAATGATGTGACAGCTGATCAAACCAAAGACCTTAATCTTCTGAGAGACAAGACATTTTCACTGTCATCATCACAAATACACTTACACCATTTTTAGAAACAAATTAGATCTATAAAACGTCCGTCACATTTCATGCTGAGTGTTTTTTTACCATACTAATCACATTTATCACACATAAGAACTGCAGTAATAACTGGTTAGTCATATCCTTCAGCTGTTGAGAAATGTCACACTTTGTATCTCGCAAATGAACTCGCCCTGCACTTTACTTTTCCATTTCAATCTGTCAAAGCTCATCTCTGAATGGATAGATACAGCCAGAGGAAGGTAGTCTTTTTCTAGCCTTTTTACAGCAAAGGCACTGGGGCATTTTAATAGGATGTGCTAGGACTTTTCATATGGGTGCTCAAGCATCTTTCCATTTCTTTCGCAAAAGTTCTAGTCTTTTGAAGTCTGGACTCCAGCAAGATTTGCTTGATTTGAGATGAAAACTCAGGGCTGGATTTGTGCGGCTGGAAAGAAAATAGGATGGGAGATTGATTCTTAAACTCAGATCATCTCCACCCCCTACAGAGAAAAAAGGGAAAGAAAAAAGAAATGAGAGATGACAGAAGGATCTGTAAGCTATAGATTTTTGAAACATGTTGCATTATGTACGAGTTTTGTGTTTATTATGTGTAGGTACAGTGTAGGGATGTATTAACAAAACAGCTGAAGATTTTTCTGCCTAAACCTTTAGCTTTCTCATTTATTAAGGATAAACAAATACATTATTTATAATATACCTATTATATCTATATAGTATTTAGAAACTGTAAAAATGTTTTTTGCTGCCTTCATTTATTATAAGTAATTTCAGATTTTTTACATTACTTCAACACATCAAAATAAGTTAAGCAAATTTATTATATCAACTCAAAATAAATTGAAATGAGTTAAAAAGTTTATATTTTTAAGGCAGAAAATATTTTTTTCAGTGCATATTTATAACATATTACATTTAATATAAATAATCATATAAAATATTATTTTCCACATTTAGTAGTGTACTTAAATAAATAAAATAAAACCATAACATAAAACAATATAATAAAAAATCTAAAACCAAGTAATATTTGAGCACCTTCAAATTTCTAACTTCAAACTTGGTTGCTTCCCTTCATTATTTTGACAAAGTCCTGATAAATATACAGTTATACAATTATTCTACAAATCTAATTTAAGAATTAATGCATATGCTTTCAGATCAAAAGGTTTTTAATATCATTTTTAACATATCATGAGTATTCATGATGAAACTTAAAACCTTTTCTACTTCCTGTTCATTAAACAGAGAAGCAATAACATTCCTTTCCCTGGGTCATAAACAAAACTTTCACAGAGTTGTTATGGTCAACCCTGACCAGATGTTTCGACATCAACATTTTAAGAGTGATGTCAGTCTAATACCAGACTGCATTTACCCAACAAAGAGAGAGTAAATCAGTCCACAGCCATTTTAACCTGAATGTCCCACTTGCACAGATCTAAGCATATTTGAGGAGCATCCCCCCTTTATCAAGTCTACAGTCCCTTGTATTCCCTCTGACTTGCAACTCTCCCTCTGATTCTCTCCAGATGTGCACCGGGATGGATGACACGTCTGACGTATCCAACCGAAGCGGGCACAGGAAATGCTATTTCACTTAACAATCCATAGAATGAACCCTATAGCGGCTAACATATGGTCTTCATAAACCTCGTTCTCACAAAGCGATATAAATGACTAGAAGGATGCATAATGTCTCATTTCCTGCCAGACCTGTAAGTATCATCCGTTGAGAAAATATGTGGCGTGTCACCGTTTATTGTGCAATGATGAGAGGGCCTTGCGAGGGAGACTGAGAGACAGCGTGCAGTGGGCTGTGAAGAGGAGAGAATGAGGAGAGGAGAGATGAGAAGAGGAGCGCAGAAAGGAGGACCAGCAGTGAAGCATGAACAGGACTCAGTGCTGCGCCTCACCAATCATTTACTCTTTAGATAAAGAATTATATCTCACAAAACCCGTGGCCAAGAGATGACCAAACGACAGAAAGAATGCAGGAAATCTGAGATTTTGTGAAATGGCATTTTAAGGGACACTGCACCCAAAAATAAATTCATCATTAAAAGTCATCATTTACCCCCTCAAGTCATTCCAAACCATTTTACTTTTCATCCGCTGAACACAGCAGAAACATTTTAAAAAATGTTTACAATGCGATCTTTCACATACGGCAATGAAGATCATTTTTGTTTTTGGGTGAACGATCACTTTAATCACATCCTGTCTTAGCTACAGACAGAAAATATGATACAGTTTAGGCAAAATGGGATTATTCCTGACATTTTTCTTTTAGCTGACATTCTGTAACTAATGTCCCTTTAGCCTTGCTAACAAATTTTTCTTTGGCCCCTGTCATGAAGTTACCACCACAGGGAGTATATTTCTCCCCGTTCTGCTTAGCTGCTTGCATCTGGATGCTTCATGAAGCACGGGTTGATGTCATTTGACTGGTGTTGACGCCGGGGCCATCTGCTGCTGGACCCGGCGGCGCTCTTACCACCATTACAGTGACTGCCGGCAGCTGCCGAGATGGGCAGATTACCAGGGGACCCTGAACAGAGCACAGGGTCTAAAAGGCGTTTGACAGGGCAGTCGAAATTAACACTTGCTGTCTTCGACACCAATTTGAAAGTTAAAAGAATCTATATTGAGTTTCTACTTGGTTACAAGCAGGGGACACATTAAATGTTGAAGGGATAGTTTACCCAAAAAATGAAAATTCGGCTATTGTTTATTTACTCTTATGTTGTTCAAAATCTGTATGACTTTTTCTTCTGTGGAAAAAAAGAAGATATTTTGAGAAATGTCTCTGATTTTGTGTCCATACTAGGGAAGTCAATAGGGTCCTATGTTGATTGGTTACCAACATTCTTGAAAGTATCTTTCGCATCCGTCTCGGTCACTGTTCTACGCGATGTCAAATATTGGGCTGCATGCGGATGGGGTGTGCGGACGATCGCATACCCTTCTGAAAAAAAAAATTACATCATGCAGGCCGCTGACAACTCCACTACACTTTGGAATATATGGACAAGGAGGAATGCTGAAGATTTTCATTTTTCTGTGCACTATTCCTTTAAGGCTTGACTTTGCTAAAATCTAATCTATAAGTCAAAACTAAATGTCAATACTAATATCAGGGAAAAAAACAAGTATGACAAAAAAAACTAGTCAATTTTAAAGCACATTGACAAATAATGATTAATTGTAATATATCCCCTGGTTTCCCGCAATGGCTCATAAAAGGTTTTTGTATCCATACACTTTACCTATAAACTGCAGGACTTAACCCTTTCCTGCATTCTTCCACTTTCATGTGTACTTTAATTAGATCAGAAAGTACAAACAGATACAGCGATATGCCACATTACATGAATATTTCTGATAAACCTGCAGTGATCTCTCAGTACTTGTCTTGTCTCATCAGTATGGTCACAACATCTACCAAACAAAGTAAACTCCAACCTAAGGCAACACTAAGTTAAAATCGCAAAGCTAAGTTGCATCCCCATAAGAAGTGTTTTATTTTAGCTCAATTAAACCTCTTCAATAGACGATTAGTAATTCCTGGAATGGATTTCCTTCTGGGAGGAGTGTTTGCGGACGAGAGAAATATCAGAGGGAACTACTCTTGCAAAAGGGCTAAGCATTTTTTCTCCCCAAAATGTGCTTAAGCTCACAGCTGGTAATAAAGTCTCAGGAGAAAACCGTACGTGTGTGTTTTCGGGTTATTTACCCATCCCCCGTGGTGAGGGTCTGCCTCGGGCTATTGTATGGACACAGTCTACCTAACGCTGCATTGGTCACAGACAGGGTGTGGTTCAGGGAGGCCACCCTGCGGTTTTGAGATGGGAGGGGAAGGAAAAGATGGAAGTGGTGTGAGAAGTGGAGAGGGACTTTGAACACTCTCCCCACACTCGAGGAGCCGACAGGAAGGCAGGGCGGTCCCATGAGGACATGGGGAAAGAGATCCTCTACCTCTACTTCAAAAACAAGGCTGTTCGCTGCATGCTGTAATTCTTCTTTAGTACACCGATGTAGATAACCAGAGCTCACACCATGAGTTAGACAAAAGAAACCTGAGAAGAAAATTACAGGTGCCCCTTTTCCTCCGAAACGATGCGGTTTCTCAGTTCTCGTGTTACTTCTGACTAATGTGCTGAAAGATGACAGATTCTTACCTAGAATTTTGCCTAGTCAACCTGCAGATTTCATCTTATTGGTAGTATGTAACCTCCACCGAGAGGAACCTGATGAGAAACTACACAAAGAAAAAACATATCACAGACCCTGCCATCATTCCCTAACCATTCCAAGAAATCCTCAAAAACTCAGACCAAATAAAATCCCACAAAATCAGCGAGGCGTAACACCTCCCAAAGGCTGATTTAAAAGCAATTTCAAACGTCACCTTCATCTGCAGTCCTTTATTGAGTTCACTTCATCGTATCTCTCTCTGGTTATCGCTCTGTCAGGGTCGCGGGGGGAGCTTGCGGGACTCCGACTAGTGCCGGCATAAATCACGGGGGCACTGCAAAGCCATAAGCTCCACCGCAGGCTCCTTAACACCCTGCCTACTGCTTCAGGCTATTGCCACCGACGCTGGCAGCGCTGTCATGTGGTTATATTCTTAATGGCTTGTCACAATCTCTCTCATCACTTTAAATTTTGTATTAGCATCGCTAGTAGGACCGATATGTGTTGAGTTGGCAGGGGAATGTTACAATTATGAGTGTTAGCCCATTCAGCAGAACTCCGAAAAGATGAATGAATTCTCTTTGGTTTCATTGGACAGCCAGAGTGGCTTATTTTTTGTCTGTCTACTGCAGCTCGCTTGGGCTGGCTTAAGTGAAGCCATTTTAAGGCGAATATGAAAATTATTCGGATGAAAGGAATACTTCAATATTTCAATCATTTATACACTCTACTATGGTGTGTTTTGATGCCTGTATGGACAACTTATATGATGCTTTTACAGTGTATTTATGTCCTACTACTGTGGTCTTCATCTATTGAGAGTAGTTTACATATTCTACTCCTATTTGTGGATTTATTCAGGTTTTCTGATTATCTCATTCAGTTGTTCTGGTCTGTAGGCGAATCAGCTTTCAGAGTCAAAGCACCAACGTGGCAGGACACTTTCTCATGCCATAAGTAATGCCAGGGGCCCATTCGCACTACAACCATCTGCCAGGGGCCCATTCGCACTACAACCATCTGCCAGGGGCCCATTCGCACCATTACCTTCTGCCAGCCACAGAGAAATTGCACATTGATTCTTTTTTTCTTTCTTTTCTGCAAACACATGAGCCTAAACCGTGTATGACAACATAAAC
Source organism: Oreonectes daqikongensis (assembly GCA_026939265.1). Taxonomy (NCBI): domain Eukaryota; kingdom Metazoa; phylum Chordata; class Actinopteri; order Cypriniformes; family Nemacheilidae; genus Oreonectes; species Oreonectes daqikongensis. The sequence goes on along the minus strand of JAOTQM010000030.1, from coordinate 3,418,615 downwards.
AAACGTTATGTGGCCCTACATTAACCTCTGGTATAAAGCTCTGCAAAGAATCAATAACTGTTGAGTAGTTTTAATTTAATGTAATACAAATAATATACCATTCAATTTTAATATACATTAAAAATAATATAAGTTAAATGTAAAATAACTTGTTGAATACAAACCGGAAATTTAACTTCGGGCCAGGTGCGTGTGTCTGATGACACAGTCTATAGCTTGATCAAAAGATTCCCAGATAGGACATTGCTTCTCTTACTCTACTAGGGTACATTTTAAATATGCTAAATATGCAAATTTCATATGCTTTTTACAGTTCCTTACACAAAGCTACTGCTACATAGTGCATGAGTCATATGCACCACTTTCATGATATTTTCATGCTGCGTTTTGAAGCTTAAAAGCATCAGTTGCTATTCACTCTAATTGCATGAAATGAAAGGTCACAACAATCCGTGTGATCCACGAAGTCAACAAAATCAGGTTTGGAGTGTGAGATAATAATAACAGAATATTCATTTTGAATGAAGTTTTCCATTAATACACCACCACCACCACCACCACATGACTCCCTCCCATCATCTTCCTATTTTTCTCCTGTATCATCTCCCTCACAGTTCCTCTCAGACTCCAGGTATAATTCCGCTCATTTGGCGGCACCTCTGAAGCGTTACTCAATCTAAATGGTGACTTGCCCAATTTGTAACTTCAGTCTTTCCATCAGCCAGATGTCATTCCATTACAGTTTTTCTCATTTGTCATGTAAGTGCTGCTCTCTGGGGAAGCTGCCGACTCTCCCAGTGTGAGACGTGAGAGAAAAGCCCAGCGGAGCATCTAGGCACTACATTTTATTTTTTACACTTTGCGCCTCCAGTTGCTTTCGTTTAGAGCTGCATTGTAGTCTGTTTGAAACATGTCTCACTTCTGGTTCTCAAGAAAGAAGGAAATTGTACGTTGTGGTGTCATACCTCACTTTTTCATGCAGATTTAAACTCTTTGACTTCTGAGGACCAACCAGCCAGAATTATAAATAATGAATTAGGCTTTAGGAGTATTGATTTTAAAGTACACATCTGATTCTATTTTAAATGATCAGCAAATATACTGTGCCTTTTGAAACCAAAAGTTTCTAAGGTTGGTAAAATAGTCAGATATTTATTAAATAAAAAGTCACTTATATAACAAACTATTTACTGTGATAGACGACAGAACAAAACAGCATCCATATGGGCTTGAATTATTTAGAATCTCACAGGAATGACATGTCTGCCCTTGACTAGAGAGAGATATTTCTAATATGATGAAGGACAAAGCAGGTAGATGGTCACAAAGCATGTTAATGTGTTTGAACAAAACATCTTTGCTTTCTCTGAAATGAATCCTGTGAACTGCACACAATATTCTTTCAAATATTCTCAAATCATGCTGGGGTAACAAATTTAAATGAAGTTTGTTTTAAATGTATTTATAAACATAGTATTATAAAAAATGATAATTTAATAAACAATATATTAATATTTACAATAGCAAAATAGAAGCATTCTCACAATAAAGTGTTAGATATCAACAGTTATGGAAAATATGCTGCAGTGAGTTAGAATAATGTAGTAAAACAGATTAAATGCACATTCAATTATGTTCTTGGTATTACATTCCACATATTGCTTCATTTCCAGATGTAATTCTTTCTAACAGAGTATTTGTATCATCTGAATCTGACATGTTTAGGTTCATCCGATAATCAGGTGAACAGGAGTCTGAACTTCAATCTAAATCTGATAAGGATAATCACATTCTTTCTTCTTAAAGAGGAGCAACATCGGATTGATTTAATGTCTGTCTGTTGGTGCAAAGACAAGCATCACTATTACTAAGTTTACTAACAAACCATTTGTATAATCTGTTTACATAAATGGGCAAAAAGTTTAATACTCTTAAAGGGATAGTTCACCCAAAAATGAAAATACTGTCATCATTTACTACCATAGGAGGAAAAGGAATTACTTTGGTAGTTAATGGTGCCCCAGAACTGTTTGGTTACCCACATTCATCAAAATATCTTCTTTTGTACAGAAAGAACAAAGAAACGTATTCAGGTTTATTACTTGAGGATGAGTAAATTACAACAGAAATGTCATTTTTGGGTGAACTATCCCTTTAAATTGTGTCTTAAAACAGGTGGCACTATCGGTACTGCTTAGTGTGTTGACAAAATGTTTTATGCTCTCCTACTTGTAAGTCGCTTTGGATAAAAGCATCTGCATGAATAAATGTAATGTAATATAATGGTAGCAACCCTAGCAACACATTGGCAACCACTTAGTTGTTCACCAACAACCCCTCAAAAGACCATAGCAGCTTCAAGGCCCTGTGCCTGTAACTTCAGCTTAACACTACTCACGTTTCGTTTTTAATATCCTCTCATGGATCTTGTCATCACAACCTTCACTTGTCATCTCTAAAGATGGAAGAGAGCTGGATGCCACGATGGATGCCACATCTCTCCATCTCGCTGTCACAACATATTAAACCCAGACTTTGTATCAAGGCTATATTCAGTCTATCCCCCTGCAACACGGGTCAAACATTCATGTGTTGTTCGAAATAAATTAGCATTAAAACAATTACTGGCAGCAATAAACAGTTTTGTAGCTTGTAAATATTAGTGGAGAATGTTTTGTTGCAACATAATCGCTCACGTGAATGTGCAGCAAAATGAATTTGAGCCAAATAAACTGTTCATGGCTCACAGCCCTTGGCGTGATAATCACGGAAGGATGTGACCAGAACTGAATCCAAGCCTGATGATAGGAATGCTGTTTTTGGAAGGGAGGGGGGGTGACTTTGTTTAAACTATGAGAGAGACTCCCATATACAGCAGGACAGAGGAATGTGTATCTGATTACATTCTGCTCGCTCAGCCTTCAGTTTCACATGTAAACAGTCACCTGACAGAGAAACAGAGAGAGAGCGAGAGAGAGAGAGAGAGAGAGAGAGAGAGAGAGAGAGAGAGAGAGAGAGAGGAGCATTACATCAGCGCACCACTAAAGAGGAATGTGGGTTCTCTGCGGTGAAATGCCTTAAACCCGTGTGAAAAGAGAGAGACCAGACCAGCATTGTGTTGAGCCATGCTGTTCATACAATGACATTCATTTAGAAAGGTCCTGCTAATGACACCTGTTCAAACACACGCTTTCCATTGCTCCCGCTCTCTCCCCGCATGAAAGAGCCTCGGCATACTTTCAGCTGGCCAGCCTGCAGTGCAGTGGACCCCTAGGAGGAGCTCACTGCTGATCTGCCCCGCATGCTGCGACTCTCATAACATCATCAACCTGACACAATATCAATACGTTGATCCCTGCCTGCACACCCGGACGCCGATCGTCCACATGGATGAGCCGCTTAACGTGACCTACAGCCTGACAGAAACCAGCCTCGGGCTACGACATCGAGCGGAGCGCACCACACCTAACTTCTTTCTGAAAGGCCATAGTGAAAGTTGATAAGCTGAAACCCAAACGATGAGGCACAATACATCATGACACACACTGGTGAGACACAGACAGCTTTAAAATCAATGACAGCACTGAAAAGCTTATGGCAGACACAGGTCATATGAGGCCATCGGGCACTTCTAATGATAATATTGCGACTGCCTTAATAATGTAAAAACGACATGTACTTTAGAACAGAAACTAGTAGTTTTAAAGAAAAAAAATCATTTCAATTAGGTTTTGCAACCATCAACCCTTGTTTAGCCAAACAGACAAATTCCATTAGTGGGCAATGTTGCAAAGTAATGTTTTGACGGCCCAGTTACACACTTTTCACGGAAGTCAACCTATAGATAAGCATACTTACAGTTGACTTTGCACATAAAGCTAAGATTAAACACTGTATTTTTAAAACGTGTTAGTAAAATGTAAAATATTTTAACACCGAAAACTCTTCGACAAAGAGTTCAAGCAATGGAACCGAACCACGTGTTTCATGTTATTCCCTGTGAATCTGAAGTTGTGACGACAGCATTATGAATTCTTTCTCTGCTTCTAAAACTCTGAAACTCTTTCACTTTCCGTCTGATATGTCACAGCTGCATTTGAAACCCGTCCCACCGGCTACCCAGGAAACGGGACGAGACGCAGAAGAACGGGATAAGTTGCCTCCCTCTTCTTTTCTTGACTTTTCTCCTTAACAAAAAGCCCCCTCCCACCCACTCTTTTCAAATAAGTTAACTGTTTGCATCACTGTAACTCCAAAACTGCAACATACAGTCCAGACCAGACACATTGAGAGAAACTTGACCTTGTCTCTTACCGTGGAGATGATGATGATGGTGGTAATGGTGGTTCTGCTGGTTGTTCTCCAGGCCGGTAGGGTTACACGCCCCCAACTCAGCCAGTCTGCGGCTGGTTGTGGAGAGCTCGGAGCGCAGGTTAGTCACCTCCTGACTGGCTGACTGGATGGCCCCATCGATCCGTTGAGCCAGTTGCTTGTTGTCCTCCATCATTTTCAGGATTTTCCCCTGAGAAGCAAATCCACACAGAGGTGCATGGTGTCAAGCACACTGACAGGGGCCAGAAGAAGCCGTTCGTCCTCTTTCCCCCTTTAATCCTCCTCCAGTTTAGACCACACATACAAAACACACGCAGAAGAGGAAAAATCCAAAGTCACTCTGCCCTCTTCTGCTCTGCTCCAAATGCCAGCAGGAAAGACCTAATCGCTACCTGCTTTCTGTTAAAGTGAAAGCCGAACGTGAGGTGGAAAGAGAAAGAGAGAAAGCGTGTGAAAGAATGCAACGGGGGGACGAAACAGCAAGCGAGAGCGAGGGAGACTTCCCGCTGAAAAAACTCTCTCCCAGCAGCTGCTTCCAGAGAGGACACAGTGCATTGAAAGATGACATGCTCTCTTTTAAACGGAACGTACCATGTGCACCAGATTTCTGGGGGGAGAGAGGGAGGGATCTAAAGTACAATGTTTCTGAAACTCGGAGAACTGCAGCCCTTGATTTTCAAGAGGCTTTTCTTTCCGAGCTGTTTGCGCCGGGTAAGTAACTGTTCTTATGTGCTCGAGGTGGAAAATGAGAGCAGATTTTCTTCCACTCGAAGGGCTTAGCGGTGCCAGGGATCTCTCAACAAACACTTGTCAAGCTGGATATATCTATTCTCCCTGACGCACACACACGCGCACTCCCAGCCCTTTCCCTTTCTATTCATTACATATTCATTCTTTTGTCCCTGGAAATTCTCCCCTGCGCTTGTGGTTGCGGATGGGGGTGGGTCAGCTAAACTCAACTGAGAGGAACCAGGCAACCTCAGCACTGGACATGAGACGCCTATTAGTACACACAGGAAGTGAGGGGAATTACTCTGAAAGCAATCAATCCTCTGACAGGGTCAAATGTTTTTGGGCTGATTTCGTTTTTAGAACCCCCAACTGTTTACGGTTTCCCAGAAATCATATTCAGGAAGTAAAATTGTGCTCAGTTTATACAGTTTAAAAAAAGTTTACACAGCTTAAGAGAAGTTACCTTTTGTTTTTTATTTAGCATTGCCTGAAGACAACATTTAATAACAATAATAATAATACATTTGATTTAAAGCGCCTTTCAAGCCACTCAAGGTCGCCGAACATCAAACAATGAATAAAATTATGTAACATTTCATACTACATATCCAAAATAAATGAATTTTCAAAACAATATTCAAGTTTACACACTTGGTTTTACTGTGTGTGTTACACATTCAACATCAATGACTGTTTGTTGCATTTTGTGATAATTGTGACTACAGTGAACATTTTTTTCTTGAACAAAAAATACTAAATAATCATTAAAGCTGCTGGGTGTAGTTTTTAGCGTTCACTCCACCCTTCCCCCAAGCACTACGGAGTCCGTGAGAGGATTAAGATGTCGTCACGTTTTCGCTTCTTTCCCAAAAGAGATAACGTATTTACAAAACGCGCTCTGTAGAGCAGTTTGTCTGTTTAGGGATACTGTAGTCACAACATAGAGAATTCTGTGTAAGGTGAGCCCGCGGTGTATGTAGATAAAAATAGCTCATTCTAAGGTAATAAAAACATAATGTTTCATTATGTAAGGTCTTTATACACCTCAGAACACATAGTTATGTACATTATATTGCACTTCTGTTAATAGAGCCTCTAAAAAACTACACACTGGAACTTTAAATTAGTGGATCTTAATCTTTTTGACATTTAGGCCTACCTATCTTCCACTTTTATAATTTCCTTTAATAACATATTGTATAGCTCAGCATAACTAGAAATATGTAAAGTATATTTGGTATAAAATAACCAAACACAAAGAAAAAAAAAGATTTGTAGTCATTTTAGCTAATTTTGATATTTGTTTTAACTTATTATAAATGATTTTAAGTCATCTTGAGGATGTTTTGGAAGTTTGTTGAAGCCCCTTAGTGGGCCCCGACCCACACTGATATAAAGGTTATACATTAATGTTATTTTTGTCTCGACAGACATACACAGACAACCAGACCACTTTGTATTTCACAGATACACTCCCAAAGCGGCACACCTGAGCTGACTTTAAGCCTGCATTGTAAAAATATTCTGTAGACATTACAGCATTACTGTAGATTTATATTGATCTAATTTATTGGCAATTAGATATTGATCTAATTTATTGATAAATGAACATTAAACATTAACAAGTCTTTATGTTAACAGAAAAAAACTATAAAATAGCCTCATGCTAAGCATTCTGGGAAGCAAGAATCAGAAAAAAAAACCCAGAAAAAGGTTTACGAGGATTTTTGGTTGAGAATGCTTTTTTCTGTAAAGATAAAGACTTATTCATGTTTATTTATCTTTGATCAAACTGTTGCCAATGAATTAGATAAATATAAATCTACAGTGAGTTACTGGAAAACTGCTGCACAACTACAGCAAAATATTTTACAGTGTGAATATTTGTACCGAAACACAAAAACTGAATTGGAATATATGCACATTTCAAAGGAATGGACTGACAAATAAACCGCCAATCATCTTTGTTCTTTTAATGCATCAAGGGTAGCAGAACATCTTTGCATATAGTTCTGGTCCAATTTAACTCCAGTTTATGACTATAATAAACATTGGCTCATCTTAACAGAGTGCCTTTTACATTTCACCAAGCAAAACATTGGCTGAAAATGAGCAAAATCATTCCAATCCAAGAGCAGATTGAGGGGGTGTGAGTGAGGGAGGCAAATTTGGTGAACCATCACATCAAAAACACGATCAACACCTATCATTTCACAGCTCTGACTGAGACGCGTCCTCATTGGTATTCACAGGAGAAGCAATTCCACAGATGAAATGGCCACAACAGACTAAAAACAAGCACTAAACATTTACAGTTTCACAACAAACTAAGATGTTTCTGTCTCCTCAGTCCTTGAGGCTCAATGTTTTTGGTAAGTGCATATGTTTTTTTATATGGGTTTGTCTTGTAGTAGCTACAAAGCAATAAAAGTCAGAATCAAACACACCTTTTAAATGTGTACTGAAAGCCATTTGCACAGATAAGTGCAGGTCAGTTCTGAGCACTTGGTTAAAAAGGATGTAGCAGATACCAGATATCTGCAATTTGACTCTTTTAAAGTGCCAAAAGTGTTGTCATGTACACTGTATGTCAGGACATAGAAAATCCAACAGCTAAAAATATTTATCTGAAAAAAAAAACAGTTTACATATACAATTGGGCATTTAGCAGACGCTTTTATCCAAAGTGACTTACAAGAGTGAGGAAATAAAGTTATTTATTATATGATTTAATAATTTAATATCTGTTAATACTGTTTTCTGTACATAATTCCTGTGAACATTTGAAATATTTTATAAATGTTCTATTCTATTGTATTCTATAGGACTTATACTAGGCTTATACTATCTTGACGTTGTATTTGAAACTTTGTATTACTAGCACTTCTCGTGAATATTGCTTGCTTAGACGAATCGCTTGCTGTTTTCCTCGATTGTAAGTCGCTTTGGATAAAAGCGTCTGCCAAATGAATAAATGTAAATGTAAATGTATAGGAAGACAATAATACAAGTTACCAGATTTCCACAAAACCTGTTGAGAGAGAACACTAGAAAATACAGCGCAACACTATTTCAGTGCACTCAGCACCTGTTTATCTGAATAATACTTAAAATGTGCCTGTTTAGTGAACTCGTCTCACAAAGTTTTCAAGCAAGTTCAAGACAAAACGATTTTCATCAGAAATGGAGTACAATGAGCGGCACATCTGCTGAGCTAACAGCATTCATACTGAAATACAGACTCCTGCTAAAAAAGGCGATGAAGCAGAGCTTTGTTTTCAAACCCCAGCCCCGAAACCACTATAGTCCCTCAAAATAAAAGCGCAACAGATTCAAAAAGAGAATAAGGAGTGGCTGAGAGAAAACGAAAAAGAGAATGAAAGAGAAAAAAGGCAAGACTGTTATAAAAAGATCTCATCCAGTGTGTTTGATATGCTGTGGCTTGCTGTTTTTGTGGGTTTTACATTCTGCTCAAGACAGAGAAACAGTCTCAGCAGCATTAAAACTTGCCTCCATTGAGAGGAACGCGCCAGGCCTCACAAAGGATTCTGGGTGAACAATGCTGAATGTCGGTGGGAAAACACAAAGGGCAGGAACTGGACAGCTAACAGTTGTTCCATGGCTTTTACAACAAGGCCTTTCCCCAGGGTATGTTGTTGTCACCTGCCTTTTGCCAAGAATATGTGCAGGCTGTTTGCCAAACCAAGTCAGCTCCACAGTCAAGGGAGATTTCTAACTGCCTTACAAAACTTTAAGAACTGCTAAAACAAGAACTTTCTTTCACAAATATGATTTCTACTGTATAAGATCAATGTAAATCAAAAGTACATCTGCAACCAACAAGTCTTTATAATTGTGAAATAAATACCTGTAGAAAGCTATTTGCAAGCATATGACAGATAAACTGGCAGAAGCATTGTCAAACATTTACATGTGTCATATTATAAAAATAGACAAATGGAAAAATAAATAAATATACACAAATACATGAATAAATAAATAAAATAAATAGATTGACAAATAAACAATATACAAAAAAATGTACAAAAAAAGACAAATAAATAAATTGACAAATAAAACAGAAGAATTATAAATAAATAGATGAATAAATACAAACAATTTAATAACTACTAAATTAAAAGCAAGCGCTCTTAAAAACATATCAATAAACGGTCACCATAAGCAGCTGGTGTGGTTAATTGAATATCGATGCATGCCAGGTAAACTAGAATCTTTGCTGTTCTCCTCTCAAAGAGTTTGGTGAGCACCAGCAACCTTTCTTTGATAAGAGACTTATGTTGTGTGAAAATCCATTCACTGCCTTCTCACATGTGTCAGTGTGTGTGCAAGTGCATGTGAGGGGGAGTGAGGGGGCCGGGTACAGAGAGATCATGGGCATGTGTAAGGTCAAGGGCTCTTCCCACAGAATCTAACAACACCGAATGCATGAACTGCAGTACCAGGCTGTCCAAAACCACAGGAAGCGCAATGTCATTTCCTAAGTCTAACTTGTTGATATAGAACAGACCGAACTCGCACTTTCCTAAAGGGTGGATAGAAGTATAAAGATAATTTGTTGTTTTTCACGAACATGGGAAACTATATCAGGGAATGACTGCTATAAATGATATTTAAAAACTAATATGGGAAGTTGACACATCTCGCAACATATTTGTGACCCAACCTGTGAAAACCAGACTAAAGTCTCAAATTCTTATTTTGGTATAACAAGCATTAAACGTTGATTTCAACCATTAATTTCACTATGATTTAAATCTTTAAAACTTTGTTAAACAACAAGACTTCTAGAATAATACTGATACACAGCCACATAAAAAAATAAGAGACCATTTCTAGATGTATTGTGTCCATTCCAGTCTAGTGTCTGTTGAATTTCAACAAAGTAAAACCTCAGGATTGACAAAGTCATCCAACAGCAATGTGAAAGACGCACAGCATGACAAGACACATGAAAACTTTTAACATTTCCTAAACATGTATACAAATATTACTGTTTTAATGCTTAAAAGTGAATATGAACTTGTTTCCAGTATTTTAGGTCTGAAAAAATACAGAGCATCTTTTCTGTTATTTTGACCTGTTTCTCCAGGTCTCATTTTCTGCAAATAAATCCAAACAGAAACAAAATTTTTTGTTTAAAATTCAGAGGAAACTTTGTTAGTAGTTCAAAGAATGAAACAAAAATAATAATTTTACCTTAACACATACCTATAAGTAGTAAATTCTGAACAATCTGAATGGTCTCTTAATTTTTTTCTGTGGCTGTATAAATTAACTTTTTGCCTTTACTAAAATGAAATGTTTTTCAGCCTGACAGATGAATGAACAAATATACAAATGCTCCATGTAGTCTCTCCATTGACAAGGCCATAGAACTGCATGTCAAAAATGGCTAAATGCTATAAAATAGTTTTAGATTTAATACAGTATGTCACACCTCAGGGCATGTCAACCTTCCAAAAATCTTTCGTTAACTACCCCGACATTAAATGTGTGATGGATAAAGTCAGCAGATTTCACACAATTCAGTGACAGCCCATTAAATGTCTCATCTACAGACACTTTCATAGAAGAAAAACATTTGAACAGCACATTTTTTACTAAAATGTTTTGCTTCTAAAACAGTTTCAACTAGGCATGAAAAATCTCTAAAAAGTTTCTGAAATTGCAAGTTGTGCAATCAATCATTCATATAAGAATAGCAGTCACTTAAACTGTAATTACAGAAAAAAATTCTGCTTTTGTAAAACGAACAACAGAATGTGTAAACGTCTAAATGGTGCAACCTTGGGTACATATTTGTGTGTGTGTGACTGGCAGAAGCTAAAGTTGGCCTCTGGTTTGGTGGCCCATGCGTCCGCTGTGACAGAGAGGCATTGATGCAAAGAGGTGCCCAGGGCGGCGGGCGGAAGTTGGCCTCTCATTCTTCAGCTCTTATTGGGCTGAATGAATATGCTGACTGCTAAAATAACAAATATAAAACAATAATGGAGCCCGGGGGCCTGGCACAGCTCTGTCCCAGCCCCCTCCTGTCACTTATCAGTCAAACTCAATACAATAACCATCACTATTAATAGGCTGCAAGCTGGTTATTGACTGCAAGTTACAAAGATGTGCAAGTTATAAACCCCAATGTTAGAGAATTAAGGTATAATAATTAGGCCAGGAAGCCATGCAAGCGTACTGTACATCTCCCAGCTCTCCACATGCAGGCACAGAGGGAACAAAACATGCTGTTTCTCATTAAACCGCCGCTGGTATAACAGTTAACACTTCACTCCACATCAGCACTGAGATAAACAAGACCATCTCCAAGGCAACTAAACTTCTGTAATAAATTTAATCTGAAAACATTTTTTTAAATAGTTTACCTAAAATAAACATTCTGTCATCATTTATTCACCTTCATGTCATTCAAAATATGTAAACAAGTCTTTCTTCTGTGGAACACAAAATTCAGAGAAATGTTTTAGTGGTTGTGTGTCCATACAATGGAAGTCAATGGGGTCCAATGTTGTTTGGTTATCAACATTCTTCAAAATATCTTCTTTTGTGTCTCGCAGAACAAAATCATACAGGTTTGGAATGACATGAGGGTGAGTAAATTCATTTTTGGCTAATATACATATGTAATCTATACATATTTCTTTCATATAAAGAAATTACAAATTTGCTTTATTTTCAGTGGAAAACCAAATAAATTAAACTACTGTCGAGACACCAGCATCTCCTCCTGTTTTAAAACAATATATTCTGGTGACCAGTATTGCTGATCTTTTCAGCAGGGAGCAGATCCAAACCACAAGCAAACAACATCACCAACCCATCAATGCATCAAATGTAGCCCCTAGGTCTTACCAAGCCAACTTCAGCTCAAACACAGATAAGGGCAACATAAATGAAGCCTTGGTATGCTGACTTAGATAAGAGCTGGGAGTTTGACAGCAAGATAACAATCCACACCCCGCACAAGCTCAACCAATAGAACGGTCTGCTCCCACGCTCACCTCCATCCACACACCAGTACTAGTTCCCACTTCCACCAGAATTCTAGATAGCCGACTAATACCCCCACATAGCAACATGACTTTCTCCACTCGCTGATAACACACACTGCGAGTCGTGGGGATGAGATTCAGAGGCCTGTGATGGGGATTATGATAAGACCTGCCTGGGAGGTTTGGAAAGAACCGACAAGGAAGAATCATTTCCCTGAACCTTGTGGGTGAGCTCAATTCTGACAGGGGCCTGGCCATTAAATCACATGCGAATCCATGTCAAAATGCTACAATGTTGTCTGGAATTTTCTGCTGAGCTTCCGTCAAAGGACACGGACTTTAATAAAATCAGATTGCGTCTGGGCTCTAGCCAGAGATGAGATGCAGGTTATAATGACGCCATGCAACCTAAAGAGATTTAAGACGCGCCGGCATTATCCTTTTACTGTCAGGTCTAAGGAGAACTAGACTGCTATTACTGCCACCGTTGCGAGTAATTGCCCTTTTCTGACAAAGACGCTTAGACAAGTGGGTCTCCGCACATGCATTTGTTCCAGACACAAAAAGTTTTGGAATGGACTACAAAGGACGGTCTTTCAAAACTTTTAATACCGCAGCTAGAGGGCACATCGCGTGTGAATAAAACTCATTTATGGTTCAAATTCGGTTTGATTTCTTGTTTGCCCCGTGGCCGCTGCAACGTTCACAAATTTGAATAATGCAATTTTGATTTTTAAGCGATGAGACGAGCGGGGCATGAATGAAACGCACATTTGAGGGGGTTTGGGGTAATGATTTAGAGAAATGAGAACACTCATGCCTCCCATTGCAATGATGATCTAATCATTACCTCTGAGAATTATTGCTTTTCCGATTTACGCACGTGAATAAATAGGACTATTACCGTTCACTTGTGCTCACAGCAAATGACGCATGCAAAAAATCAATGGTGGACATTTTTTTTTACTTATAAACTGTATTAGGAAAAACCTACAGTAGATACTTTGTACCACACAGGGGTAAAAATAGAGTATAATGTACAGCTGTGCTAATAAACTTACTAGTGCATTTGCTTTTTTCTTTTCTGTTTTAGGTCTACATAAATGTATGTAGTTTTTAATGAAGTAATATTTTTCAATTGACTAAAGTAAGAAATATACTCAGTGGTCAAATAAAAAAAAATCAAGGGGTTGGTGTGGTACGATGTGTTTGATAACTTGTTCAAGTTAACCAGACTAGACTTTTATTTTGACGGGTCGCCACAACGGGTGTTTGACAGTAGCTTCAATGCAGTTCATGTGTTTGCGTCCTCGTTGTGATACGGTAAATCTTTCACTCATAGACATGCAAAACAAGCAGATGACATATTTAAAACGCATCTGAATCACGTTATTCATAGCACAATTTGAATTTTCTTAGCTGTTCAGCGCTACTTTCTGTTTATAATGCATTTGCCAGATTCTGTGCCATTCCGTGTTATACAGCAAACTCCGTTTTATGCCTGGATTCCTTCCACGTTTTCCACATCGTGGAAATCATAGGGCCCTACATACGCATGTGATGTATAGAGAGGATAAATATTTACAAATGAAATGCATAGGCAGCAAAGGAATTGTGTATCAGTTTTAGGTAAACATAGGGGTATAAATACAACGCTACATCAGAGCTGCTTCGCTGTTGTCATGACGATGAGTCCTGCTTTCTATCAGGTGTGTATGAGAAATGACACACATAATGAGACTCTGCATCATGATGTGGCCTTTAAGGTTAAATATATGAGAAAGAGAACAAATTCAAAATTCTGTATGCAAATAAAATAAATCAAGTGTACAACAAAACCAAAACAGGTTCTGCAATACTGCAATACTTGAATCAGTTAAAAGTTTAGGCTGAAAAGTTTACTTACAGAAATAAGGGTAAAGGTTAACAAAAATCCATAACCACATGTCTCGAATATTCAAACATCTTTGTCATAGTTTTTTAAATTACCTTTAACAAGGCTTACAAACACTCCTGCAGTTTTTGTACCAGGAAAACAATGAGGTAATGCATGTGTACCTGGAAAAGGCTGCAATGCAGCTAAAGCAAATGTGGAGCTGCAGCTGTGAGAGAAACTAAAGGGAGCAGCTCACTGCTGCAACCCTAATTTTGTGCTCCCCTCTTAAACTTCATGTTCTCTCTCCTGCCCCCTACTGGACCTCACTACACTCTACCTTTCCAGGCCCTCAAGGAAGAAGACATTGTCATAACTCTATTCTGTGTGGATCAAGGTCTTTATCTTTTGGTCTGACTCAAAGCTCTACGGACAGTGTGTTGGCGCAAGGCGTGTGGCACACTGCGGCGTGAGGCGTGGAGTGGGAATGTGACGTGTTGACGTAGACAATGTGTGTCAGGGCGGCCCCCTTAGTACCGTCTGTGATGTTTAATTGATTTCCTCACTCTTTGAGCGGATGCAATTACAGAGCTCGCTCAAAGAGACTGGCGCAGCGCGCTCTAACATGGAAGCAAAAGAGAGGGTGGCTAAAGGCTTTATTATTTACATAATACTGCGATACAGGTCGAAAGCAACGTTGGCGGTGGAGTCTGTGGTCACTGTAAGGTCTGCAGACTTGAGTTTAAATATGCTGCAAATAGCAATTGAAATACTTTAAATGAGCTTTAAAGTGAAGAACATTTGACGTACAAATGACACATTACGTTACACAACACAACACATAACACAACACAACACAACACAACACAACAACAACACACACAACACAACACAACACAACACAACATAACATAACACACGTTGCATAACATTACATATAAAATAACGCAAAACACAACACATAACACACACCATGGCGCAACACAAAACACAACACAGAAAACATAACACAATGCAACATGGAACAACACAACACAGGATAGCTTTTCTGTAGCTCATGGTTAGAGCATGCCGCTAGCAACAGCAAAGTTATGGGTTCAATCCCATACTCAGAAACAAATGTATAGTATAATGATATGTAAGTTGCTTTGCACCTGCCAAATGCATAAATGTAAAAATGTAAATATCGCACAACACAACACCTAACACACTGTTCTGGCCAATAAAGGCAAAATGCATAAAATAAATAAATACTATTAAATAAATGCATTATTACATAAATAGTACTTTCTCTGTCAAAAATGTACACAGCTACTGACAAATGTAAATGCTGTGGCATTCAGCAAACAGCTCAGAAGACCTACGGGACCTTTAAAACCCTTCCTGATTTTTCTAGAAACAGTGAGAATGAGGGGGGCAATACTGTCAGCGATCTCTGTCACCTCGCTCACCTGTGCCTGCAGACTTTATATGGCTCAGCATTCTAATCAGACCCTGAGGGCCGAGTTGAAGAAATGCCAAACAGCTCTGCAGGTTACAACCTGCTTTTCTCAAACTAACACAAATTAGCCGTATTACAATGTGCTTTTGAGCTACAAAGTTTGTCAACAGTGTCACTATGCATAACTATGCCTCAGGAACATCTACGATTACCATTTTATCCCATATTACCTCATTTTTTGTTAGCTGTCTGTGTAAAATATTTACAGTAAAAAGATAATTTATCGCTCTTGTCAGCGCCGGCCACTAATGATAAATGTCAATTGCTTTAGCGTATCTCGGAGGATATTTTCAATGATCACCTGCTTTTCAGTTCTGGTTCATGTGAGATGAATTCTGTGCAGCTTCTCCATTCCCAGAAGTGATCAATCTTAAAGTCGGCAAACAAGAAAATTTGTTGCAAGATTTATAATGCTATACTCCTTATTTATTGCATTATTGCACTCGTGCTTCAAAAACACCTTGCGAACGGCGCAAGGAAAAAATGATTGACTTGCAATGTCATTTGATTACCGAAAATATTTCCATAATGTTTTACATCTCAACATTACTGTACATGTCACTTAACCCAAAAACTCAAAATAATTCAAAGAGGCACCAACAACCCACATTGAAGCCAATGCCAAATTGATGGTGCACGGAGCTCCTGTAACATCAACTGATGAATCACCTCACAAGGCTAATCCAATAGTGCTACAGATAACAGATTGTTCAAGTAAATATCCCATTTATAAAAGCAATTCAACGCTGCCCTATACATAAAAGGTTTGATTTGCAATGTTTATCTCATGCATGGCCCATTCTCCTTCAAAGCAAAGAATACCAAAAATGTAACTCATCTTTCTGAAATGTCACGCCCTCCGAGGAACTCCTGAAACTACCAAGAAATTCAGAAATTGGGGCTGCCATGCTGGTCACGGAGGTAACGCAAATATCAAAATGTCTCATCATTCCAATCTGACACCAAGATATTTTTGTGCAAATTCTGGTTCTGCATATTTGAAATAACACAAAGCAGCTGAAGAACTTCAGCATTTGCATTCATTGCGAGATACTATTCAAATTGGCCATTACACACAGACACTGTGGATCTCACCAGTGAGTAGAAACCCTGCACAACATCCTCAATCTTTGGGCATTTAATGATTTTCCTCAGGTTTAACATCTGACACACAGTTTGAGAGATGGAAAGTAAAGGCCGATCAGATGAATCAATAAGAGAAACACAAGTCTGAATTACAGTATCAAACTTCTCGCTGTCAATCTAATATAATGACACAGGGCAGCACAGTGTGGGTGGAGGTTATGCTGACAATGAACCGCCACCTGATATGTTCATTATTTTATGATGCCGGCTAGAGATTCTGATTTAAAATAATGTCTCAAGGCATGCCCCTGGATTTCTATTTAGTTAGTCAGTGTAGGAGCATTCGTCCAACATTTATATGTTGTCCTCACACACGTCAATTCCTCCTGCTCACCGACATTAGAAATAAATCTGCTTTGAATCCAAAATGTGTTACACTTATAATTTAATGCTATGTGGCAGGTGTACCACATTTCAAGAAGAGTAAATCTGCCCCACAAAATCCAGATTAACCAATTTGGATTTTATTTTAGGTGAACTTCTACAACTGTGAGATGAGGTTATTTTGTGACCTGCAATAAAATATTTAAAGGAGCAATGTGGAGATTTTAGCAAAATCTAGCAGTGAGGTTGTGAATGGCAACAAACGGCTCACTCCACCGCTCACACCTCCCTTTTGATGCACTACGGTGGCTGACACAGGTGTCGTCATGTTTTCGCTTCTTTGCCGAAGGAGATAACATATTTACGAAACACTTTCTGTAGAGCAGTTTGCCCATTTAGGGGTACTGTAGAAACAACATGCCGAATTCTAAGTACGGGGACCTGCGGTGTATGTAGATAGAAATATCTCATTCTAACGTAATAAAAACATAACTGTTCATTATATAGGGGTTTATACACTCCTGAAGACATAGTTATGTATATTATACTGCATTTCTGTCAATAAATCCTCCTAAATATTACACAGTGCACTTTTAAGCATCTAGATCAAATTCTCTTTTATATACACTAAAAGCAATTCAAGCAATATACAAACAAGCAAGACAGAGAAAGAACAAGATAACTCAACTTATAAAATAACTAGTACAATACGTTAAGTTGCAGGTCAAAACCTCAAAGTGCAACTAAGATGAAAAGACACACATGAATGGCAGACCTGTGTCGGGTTCTCGTGTTTAAGTTCTGGTGCTTCAATGTTTATCTTCAGACAGCATCAAGGTAAGCCTGGAATTGATTTCATTTCCTTTGAGATATAAAATTATGTTGGACAAAAGGTCAAGTGCCGAGGGATTACATAACCTAGTTGGAAAATCAATAGGCTCCGAAACATTCCAAGTGAATTCGTTTAAAGTAATATCACGCTTGTATAATCGGTGACCTTGGCATTTTATAATTTTCCATATTAATTATTCCCAGACCGGCCGAGGTTAATTAACTTTGGGCTAACATGACTATCATAATATTTTCTTTTAATAAAACCACATTTGATACCTCTCTGGCATATGTTAGCTACGTATAAAAATAATTGTAAACGCTGGCTACCACATCACGTGCTATGGCACGGCCAGCGCAAATGACAACAAGCACTTCTCAGCAAGATGAAATTGTTGATCTGATGTTAACACCGGTACAATTTGCAGCTATACAGCTGCCTTGTTTCACATACCATCTGCATTGGAAAATAAACAACTTTCTTTAACCAAATGTGAACATCCAACAGAGAAAGTAATTTGATAACATTAGGGTATAGAGATATTGCTCTGAAGGGATATTTGGGGGAAATGGTGATATCTGGCCTGTTAATTCAGAAGATAGGGATTCTTGTGTACTCTCTCTGTACTGGAATAAACAAGCTTGCCAAATGGATTTCTTTTGCTTCCGAATCGAGTTTAACAACAGTAAATGCTTTCAAGTGTTCTTAAAAACTGTGTAATTACTTGGAGGCCGAAACAACTGATGTATATTCTCAGAGATGCAAAAGACCTTCTAATCCTGTCAGTACAGCATCAGCCAACATCTCCCAGAACACACCATACATTCTCAAGCACAACTAAAGCTAATTATACAAAACATCAAAAGAAACAAAAAATAAAATTGGTAAGTTCAAGTGAAGGACAATATTAAGTCATCAAGTATTCACACCACAGGTTACTGTCTGTAAAATCTTTATGATACCCTCCCAACCTGAAACCATTAGCTGGTCATCATAAAAGTGCAAATTCAATTTCCTTAATGGGTTTCTTTATGGCAGTCATTTTAATAATATTTCTTACCATTTATTTGTTTGTTTTGTAGAGTTTTGTGTATTCTCTGCAAAGACATTTCAGAAGCCCTAATTTCTAGAGATTGTTCCCCAGAGACGATTGTCACAGAGTCAGAAATGTGTGGCGGAGGAAGACACTGTCTGAGAGATATTCAGTACCCCACGGGCTGGAAGAATAACAGCAAGGCTAAACGAAACAGTCATAACACATCCGCAAGTATGCAGCAGCTGAAAATAAAATTACCAAAGCGTGCAAGCATGCACATACCGCTCGTCCTATTAGCTCTGCAAGCGCTTTGCAGAAAATCAAGCCTGAAGGGATTGTGTACCTGCTGCGATTGCACATTACACTCGGCACCCCCTACCCCCCCACAGCAGGTGAACGATTCCCTACTTGTATCGAAACCAAGTGACATTTTCAACTTTTACAATGAATTTTCCCACAAGTTTAACAACACGTTTAAATGCCCAATAACAAGCCTGAATGAGTTAGAAGTTAAATATGTATGAAATAAAGCTGATTATATGCTTTAACTGGATAATATGACTGACCAGCCCCAGACTGATGACAATTCAAAGATTTTTTACTATAAAAATAAAGCAAGATGAATTTGCACAGGCATACAGCAACAACAGAAGCTAAATAATTTTTTATCTTTAAATAATTTTTTTCCTTTTAATGTTTTTCTATGGTGGATATTCACCTGGTTGGTTGCGTACAGTATACAGTATAAAAAAGTTGGGTCAAAAAGGGACGAAAACCATCTTTGGGTTCTATATTAATCCAAGCTGGGTTGTTTCAACCCAAAATGCTTGATTGTTTTAACCCATTGAGTCAATAATTTAACCCAACAGCTGGGTTCGTTCCTTTTTGACTCGCCGAGTTGAAAATAAACCAGCGTTTTTAAAAACAGGTGTTGTGGTGCTTTATGTGAGCATCCCAATCAGTGAACAACATTGACCAATGGCATGAGTTTGGGGCAGGACTATTGACCAATGGCATACAGATGGAAGTTTATTATTTGGGATTTCATAGGTTAATGGTGCAAAAATGACACACTTCACCTCTTAATAGCAAGTGACACTCTTGCAGGTACCTCTTCGTGAAAGTGTCAATGGCTCTTCTGCTGAGTGTCAGCATCGTGAAATCTGATAAAACACGATGTATGTCACAGATCATGCAGAGCTAAATAACATAATTTTTATTTAGTAGGGACGCACCGATACCATTTTTTACACATTTTGCTTGGTATCAGGCTGATAATGATACTGGTATGGGTGCATTCCTACTATTTAGGAATCTTGTCTTTCAGTAAAAACATCCTTAAAAGAGATAAATACTGTACACATGAAAAGCAAAACGGCTACAATACTAAGTTTAATTTTAAAGGGATAGTTCACCCAAACATAAAAATTCTGTCATTATTTACTCACCTTTGAGTTGTTCCAAATCTGTATACATTTCTTTGTTCTGATGAACACAGAGAAAGATATTTGGAAGAAGGCTTATAACCCCTTTGACTACCATAGTAGGAAAAATAATTTACTTAACCTGTTTTCGAAGAAAATACGTCTTAGGTTTAGAGGTTTTACGTTGTAAACAAGAAGAAACACATTAACATATAAATATAAAAAGACTGTAATCTGACAACAAGCAAGTGATGTTTTAAAAGAAAAAACAACTTAGTGAGAATCTGATTCTCACTGATACTATGAGAAAGATTTTTTTATCAAAAAGTTTTATCAGTGTGAATTTCTCCACGAAATCACTCTCAGATAAAGTGGCTCGCTGCACATCGTGGTGCCCTAGGCCGGCCGCTGCCTAGAACAGATTGCAACTGGCAGGAATCATTCAGTGGGGAACGTAATTCCGTCTCCGCTTCTCCTCAGGCGGCAAAAAAAAAAACACACACAACATGCAGCTTCTGAAATCCACAGAGGATTGTGGAGGAAAACAGCTGCTTTGACCAGGGAATTAAATTCAGACGTTGTCCCAAAAAGACACTACTGTGAATTTAAAACATAATTGGCAAAAACAAACTCCAAGCAATGGGCACAAAAAAAAACGTGCCCCTGAAGAAGAAAGCAGGACAAGAACCTCTAAAGGGCCAAATACAATAAACACCAAGCTTCTATTATGTGTCACCAATTCTGGACAGAGTGCACCAGAAGATGCTTCTCATAAATTATTCACAGCTTAAAATCTTCATGGATGCAGAACACCACAGGAAACCTTACAGAGGAACAAACAGATGAAAAGCATTTGTCAAATGGCCGGATATTGCTGAAGCTGGAGTCCGTTATCTATAGAACGCTAAAAGCAATTATAACAGCGAGAAATGAGGTTTTGAATGCAAAGTAGGCCCAGAGCTTAATAAATCCATTTAATACACCCCATATGGATGTTTCTGAATATGTAAAGTGCATCACTGGGTTCTTGGGTTAACACAATTTAAGCCGAGCGAATAATGTTAAAAAATAATGGTTCGCATCTCAAATGTCCATTAGTATTTCCCGCTCAATAAGCATGTTAAGAGCATATGAAATAAAATTCAAGTCTCTCTGGTTCTGTTAAAAATGCCACAAAAGGTGTATCAAAACGTCACAGGGCACACATTGTATTATACAGTCTCATGGCATTCAATGCGATATGGCGTGTGCAGTAAATAATTGTTTGAAAAGCAAAAACATTTATGGTTTGACAATGCAGTTATGTAAAAATATTTAAAAAATGTAAAATATTTTATATTTTAATTTAAATGCTAAGTCATGGTTATGCTTTTATTTCTCTGTGCATTACCTAAACTAAATTAACAGTAAAACATCTATATCTTTCAATTTCTTTTGTTCTTCTAATCTCTAGAGATCTTTGTTCCTACACTATAAATGTAATCCCTTCTCTCTAAACTTCAGACAACAGTAGACTCCATAAGGGCCTCTGGCAGCCCGTCCATTTCTCATTAATAGCTACGCACACCTGACATTTAATAAAAATGAAATCTGAGCGCAAACAAGCGAAATCGCAAAGAGCTGAACCGATTCTGGCTATTTCCAATTTGAGATTTAAATAAGTCTCTGAAAGAATTCAAGCTTTTGTTACTTGCCCTTTAATGCAGTGATAGAGTCTAGTGGTATTGGCTAAAAATACCACTTTTTTTCTGAAAAATTGATAGAACAACATTTGCTTTATAAAAACAGTAGATGTTTTTACAAATCTTTATATTGGCTTTATAAAAAATAATAACCTCACACTAATAAACAACATCCTTCACATAAGCAAGCAATGTTACATTTATAGTTTATTGTCCATTACGTGAGACATTTATTTCAGCATTTAATGTACAGAAGAGTCCATATGACCCTATAGATTTACAGTTGCTGTAGTTTCAGTCCTTTGCTCTCATGTTGCTAATTAAAATAAAATATCTGGTTTAAAAGCTCCTTTTTCCAAACAAGCTCCACCTGCAGTTGTAACTAACTGTTATTCTTCATTAGACCCATTTGTTTGTTTCATTAGAGCTTTTATTCTGAAACTTCTTAAGAATGCACATGAGAACTCTTGAAATCTACTGAGGTCTGGAGATGTTAAGATGCAAGCAGAGTCATTATCTCACAAACATCGAATGCTCTGTAATTCCACTTGGCTACCATACATACAGTAAATGTTGAGTCATTATAAGAGTCCCTGCATACACGCTGTCATCAACACCACCTGTACAATACATAACACATGGAGGTTAAAAGTGTTTGTTGAGCAAGAAACATCTCTTGTTGTGATCATGTTGTGATGGTGACAGCGCTGTATCTGGAAAACATTTTAGTTATGTCGGTGGAGAGCTCAGGACAAATCCATCACGGATTCATGGATCATGAATTCTTCCATGGTGAGAAGCTATAAAGTATCTTGCAATTATGGAGGCTTTGTTCAGACAGGTAGAAGAAATGTGACATCAGACTTAAATCTGTAAAACAACTTTTAATCTTTTTGAATGTGTTTTTAAAATGTGTTTCAGTCTGAAAGCTCAGATTGGATATCAAATACCTTTTATCATTGTTCATGGATTGACAAGGGGATGTAATGCGCTCAAAGACACATGAATGCTCTAATTCACTATTAGATTACTAAATAATAAATAATTGAACCATTTAAAACACAGCAGTACTAATGTGCACATACAGTAATGCATACAGTATACACTAAATATTGACTACAATGTTAGATCACACATAAAACAACAGCACGGAAAGTCAATTTTAGCTGTAAAAAAAGTGATGTATGTGCATTCGAAACGTCTCGCTATACTTTGCATCACCGCCTCCATTAAACAATAAAGATATACTGTTTATCTTTTACGTGCTGAAGCTGAAAAAGTGGGTTCAACTCAAAGCACACAGATCAATATCATCCGCCTTTAAACCATTTAATCATGACGCCTTAGCCCACGTTCACTCCACGACTGATTTCATTCGTCAATAAGTAATTAAAAATGTGCCTAAAATCTGTAATATTGTAGAATAAATAAGACCCTCAATTCCCAAATGAACATCTATGGAATCAAATTTATTGCCAGTAAAGTCATTTTGTATTTTGCGAAGCTATAAGGAGGAAATGGTGAGTCTTTCATCATCTTATGATCGGAAAGTTTTTGAATTGATTTTATTCTCTCAAGAATCTTCATTGTTACACCCATGTTGGTGTATCCAAACCCCTGACCTACACCAAACTGGTCTCGAGATGAAGTTTACTTTAATTAGTCCTCAGTTCCTCAGACAGGAAACTTCATTGTGTCCAGTGTGATGACTTCCTGTGATTACTAACAGACTGTTTAATGAATGAAAGTGCTGATGTGAAAAACAGAGCGGCGACAGGATATTGGCCGATCAAAACTTCCATACCATTCACATTTATACCCAGTCTGACACCCTGGTGCCCCGCGCACAAGCACGCCACGTTCTGTCACATCACGCATACATGTGCATAAACACAACCTATCAAAATGCATTTGATTAATCCACCCCCCCTCCAGCAAGCAACACATACATAATTCATCTGCACAAATGACAAATGAAGCAATCAATTCCTGGAACACGTTCAAAGAGAAACATGCTATCCAAATTAATTTTCCACCCATCACACTCCGCCTAACAATATTCAATATGCTAAAAGTTCTCCAGATGATCTTTGACAATGGCAGCAAAGTATCAACAGCTTGTAGTGTTTACAGGACAGGGGAAAAGCAAAAAATTATCACAAAATACAGCTAAATTATGGCAAACGAGGGCTGTTTGACTAACAGATCTCATTAAAATATGAATCACAGGTTAAGCAACACAGCACATTTGCTGGCAAAATAAAACTGTTAAATAAACAAATGCTGTTTTGTAAACACAAAGGCTCTTATTATTTACAGCGTAATGACGACATTGTACACTTCATTTGCACATCTGCAAAAAATGTTCAAGAAATGCTTAAAGGGATAGATTCTGTCATAATTTACTCACCCTCAAGTTTCAAATCTGTATAAATTTCTTTGGGGTTTTTTAACACAGAAAAAGGTATTTTGAGGCATGTGGCAAACACAAAATTTTGAGGTTTACTAAAAAAAATAAGTAACCTGGCTACCATAACATTTTGAGTTCATTCAACTCAAAAAAAATATTAGTTAACTAATGAATTTCATGCTCGTTATGTTAACTAATATTTTTAAGTTGAATTAATTAAAAAATGTTAAGGCAGCCAGGTTACTTTTTTTTTTTTTTTTTTAAGTTGAACCAACATTTCTTTTTTACAGTGCAGTTCTGGGGTACTATTGACTACCATAACAGTTTCATTTCTTATAGACAATTGTGCCAGAGAACTGCTACTTTACAAACATTCTTCCAAATATATGTACAGTGTAACAATAACATATATACAGGTTTAAAGCAATTTGAATATGCAAGTAATTGCAAGTAATAAACAAAAATCACTGAAACACTTTATCAGAGTTTTTATTGGCAAAATGCTCTGAACAGTCTGGAGTGAATCCAGTTTAAAGTTTTGTGTAGTTCCTAAGGTCAGAACATTACAGAGCTTTCAAGAGAACCAATTAGACTTAACACATGCTGTATACAGTGACTCAGGGACCGTAATGCCCAAATTAGCTGACAGAAGGGAATAACGCATCTGACAATGAGGAATTTGGTTTAGATTTAACCTGAGTGATGTGCTGCATGTTGACCGGAGGTCTTGGCACATTTTCGTTTCACATCTCCTGCAGATGTACTGAAAATGGACTTGACTTTGAGCCATGATTATGAGCCCGCTGGTACAGTCTCGCACAGCAGTGCTTGTCCATTATCGCCCTGAATTGAACTGTAATGGTGTTCAAGGGCAGCTCTGGCAGGTAATGCTTGCTAAATGTGAGGAGAGTTCAGCTCTTGGTCAGATTTGATGTTGCTGTTTTGGCTACTGGATGGAGTTCTGTACTGTTCATAGCATTGAAGACTTCCTTGGCTTTAAAGTGATAGTTCACCCAAAAATTACTCTCCATCTTATCATTTTAAATCTGTTTGACTTTCTGGTAACAGAGCAATGGTGGTATCTATTCAACTCTATTGTACAAACAAGTAAACAGGTACCATCGTTGTTCGGTTACCAACATTCTTCAAAATATCTTCTTTTGTGTTCTGCAGAAGAAAGTCATACAGGTTTCAAATGATGACAGAATTTTCATTATCATCTCTTTAATTGTTGAAGTGAAAACAGCTGGATGCATTTCTGTCATGCATTATTCATCCAGGATCTCTGGATCCCTCTTTAAACCTGGACTCATTTATGGTATTAACTTTAGGGAGCATGAGCTCCTGGACTAATGCATTCTGAGCAATAAAATTATGTCTTAAATCTAAATATGTGACACATTATCAAACAAAGAAACTGGTGCTTCGATTGCCTTGGGTGATTTTCTCTTCTCAATAATATGAAACTGCATTTTCTTTCCTTAATCGGATCATAAAAGATGACTAAAGCGGAGCTGAAGATTTAAAGGGACAGTTCACCAAAAAATAAAAATTGTCGTCATTTACTCCCCTTAAGTTGTATATATTTCTTTGTTCTGATGAACACAGAGAAAGATATTTGGAAGAATGCTTATAACCAAACAGTTCTTTGCCCCCCATTGACTAAAATAGTAGGAAAAATTACTTATTATTTTTTTGTTCTGTTGAACACAACAATGGACTTCTATTGTATTGACAATGGGGACCAATGGCTTTCGGTTACAAAAATTCTTTAAAATATATTTTTTTGTTCTGCAGAAGAAAGAAAGTCATGCAGGTTTGAAATGACAAATAATGAGTAAATGATGACAGAATTTCCATTTTTGGGTGAACTATACCTTTAAGCGAGGCAGCGATAAACATATCTATTTGCTTTACGAATCCTATCAATTAGAATATTTTACATGCACCTCTCTTCATGTTTATCATTCACAGCACCTGATCCCCAGGATCTATTATATATAAATATATGCTCATCCATCATAAAGTCCTGGTACTCCATTCTGTGAAACACAACCCGACTCGGAGCTAACAATCTCTCTGCACAGTTGGCACGCAGCCGCCCACGAAGGGCGATGGCCTTTCGCTGAATTACTTTCTCTTTAAATCAATGACATCGCGAGCTGGAGAAATATATTCGGAAAATGGGGATGAGGCGTGTTATCAATCATGGGTATCTGTGATGTGTCTAATTGATTACCCAAATTGTCACAGTGAACATTCATCGTTTAACAAGGAGGAGTGAGTTACAAGGTGCATGAGGAAAAATCAACTGGAAAATCCACATCAATGCTAAGCAGGGGCTCAGTTGGTTATTTATTCAGCATGTAGCGACTGCTGGACAATTTTGGAGACTTTTGATAACATTCCCCATATTGAAATTGTTTTTAACTACAGTGCCGTTTCTATTCTGCATGTAAACATCTCTCTTAGATGAGAGGTGAAGATTGCAGTGTTCAGGAAAGGACTTTTAAAAAAACCAATGACAGCCATTGTGCTGCGGACAAACGTTTCCTCAACACATATCCTGGGAATGGAGGCAGGAAACAATTAAGTGAATAAGCCCAGAGAAATACTAGTTTCCCTTAACAACAACAGGCAAATCAGGTAGTGGATATTTTTTATGCAATATCCTGTGGCATATTTATGGTTCGTTCCAGACAAAAGTGAATGTTTCCCTTTTATTTTTAACACTGTTTTCTCGGCCGATGCCAGTCGATGTGGTATCTTGTCAAAGCAGGAGGGAATGCTAATGATTTTTGAACGGTGCGTTTTAAATCACGGGTCACAGGAAAGCGGCACAGTAAATAATTTATATGCCTCTTTGAACAAAGTGACATTCTGTTATTCAAATTGCGACATTTAAAAATGCTATAGTCCTCCTCGACATCGCCCCTTGACCCTGTGTGCGCGAACCTCTGTCTGACCCTCAAAACATTGCCAAAACATCTTCAGCGCTATGAGCGGCACAGAATACAGAAAAGGGAAGCACTTAAGTAGATTACATGAGGGTGAAGGGTGTGATTTCTGTCCTATTAGCAGCACCAAAGAAAAACTGTAATTCTGTATGAGAAGCAAAATTGGGCTGAACATGACAACACTGCTTCAACCTATCCATCTTTACTTATTTATTCAACTATAAAGGGATATTTCACCCAAAAATGAAAATTCTGTCATCATTTACTCACCCTCTTATCATTTCAAAACTGTACAACCTTCATTTTTCTGCAGAACACAAAAGAAGATATTTTGAAAATGGTCATCGAACAACAGCGGTACCCATTGACTTGCATTGGATTTGTGTGAGTAAATGATGACAGAATTGTCATTTTTTGGGGAAATATCCCTTTCAAATGACATACATAGCCATTAGTACAGGACATGAACCAAAAAGATACTCTTAATAGTTATGTTAACAACCTTGACAAAACATCAGAACAATTGATCTACTTCAGTCACGTCTGTGATGGTTCCACCCATGCGTTTAAGGCTCCTGTCGTGAATCCGAGGTTTGGGTGTAATTGTTTGAAGTATAACTTCTATGAGCATCATTAAGGGATTTGGTCGTGTAGGTGTGTTGTTCTGATTTATTGGATCGTGGTGACACAGATCCAATCAGCAGGAGTTAAGAGTCATGCCACCGAGGTCTGCCTGAAGCCGAAGGCTTTTGGTTCATTTGCTAAAATCTCTTCATGATGTGCCCACTGAAATAATAAGGAATGAGTCATCGCAGCCTCAGTCGCCGATCTTCGCTTTGAATCTCGCCTTCTCATGAATAACAATTATTCTCCGGCTCCTTCAGAAACACGAATGCTGCTAAGCTATCAGGAAAGTGCATAATTAATATGAAACTTTTGGTTACGCTAATGATCTTCTTATAATGTGCAATGAAAATTAGTCAGAAAGTGTGCTAATTCCTTCTAACCAAGTTTATTAGAGTTATCAAGTTGACAATTTTCACTGTAAAATCATTGAATTATAATGATATAAAACATTTTATCATAAATGTATACAGCAAAAATAAAAACATTGGCCACGCCCACATTTACGTTGAAATGGAACGAGTAAGAATGACAAGGAGAGGAATTAACAGAATTTCTCTTCAAATGAATCAACGCAGTGTGACAACAGAAAGATCGCATTAGTCCAAAAGGAGCTTTGCCTCAAAGCATTTATAATAACATCATTAATTTTAACTAATTATGCCCATTTATTCTGTGATAAGAATAATTCATTTTTTTAAGACTTTCAATACTGTCAAAACAATTTAAAGTTTTAATTTTGCCAAGTTTTCAGATAATTGTACAAAAAACGAAATTGATATCAAAACTTGAATCTATTGTTTAAAGAATATACATTTAAAGACCATTTCAAAGCACCATTTCAGTTTTTCTGAATTTATTATTTATAGATATGGGTTTAGGTGAAATTATAATTTTTGTTTCATTTTGTGAACTACTAACACTATTTCTCCCAAATTTTAAACAAAAAGAGTTGCATTTATTTGCAGAAAGTATGCTTTATTCTTTAGACCTCGAATACTGCAAAGAAAACAAGTTCATATTCACTTTTAAGGAATACAACAGTAACATTTGTATTGTAATGTATTTAGAAAAAGTTTAGAATTTATTTATTTATTTACACCTCGATTTTTATCACAGTTCTCATGTGTCTTGTCACACTGTCAATCTTTACATTGCTGTTGGATGACTATGTCATTTTTGTTGAAATTCAACAGACACTGGAATATAAGGGCCACAATACATCTAGAAATACTGATGAAATGAAAATTTGTAATGGTATGTCTTTTTTCACGGCTGTATAATATTATTGAATATATAATACATCATATTTGAACAATTCAAAGAACATTCAAAAATGTTTTAAAAGCATTCTGTCTGATAAATCACAAAAAGGTGCTAGCAGCTGTGATGTACCTGTGCGTCCATGAGCAGGTGTCTCATCAGAGCCATTGACTGCTTCAGAGTATCTCTCTCAGTGGGCAGAAAGGTGTCCTCCTCATGGCCTATGGCATTAGGTCTGTTAACCATAAAGTGAGCGATCTGGTCATTCAGGCTGTTCAGAGATTGCACAGCTGCAGAAAAAAAAGAAAAGACAGAATTACTTCTGAGTGCACGCATTTATGATTAGTCTGACATTCGTTTCATTATATCATTTTATTATGTGTACAATATGCAACAAAAAGCACTTTACAGCAAATATATTACAAAATGCAATTATGCAACAACTGCTCTTATATCAGATAACACAAAGCAGCGGGATTATCTGGGAAGCTTTTTGCTTTGCAGCAATACATAGAATACATAATACACTTATATAATATGGTTTAAAAAAAGCCAAGTCCCTTTTACAGTATGTACTCAATCCGAGATGAACAATAGTAAGCAACTTCCCTGTACGCTAAAACTCTACTCACAAAAAAATCTGCTAATTTACAGCTAAACTTTCCACAAAGTTGTCATCTTAGTCAACAATCGCTGTTTGCTATCAATGGCAAAGTTCTCAGCTGGTATCCGCCTGGCTTGGTTCATCAAACTCGTGTGCTTCCCTCTGGATGACTCCGCTCATTGGCATGCAGCGTGCCGTCCTCTAATCCTTCTCCCATAGGACCGGCAGCTCCTAGCGCAAGCCTCCATTTACCATTAATCCCTCTCACTTAGCGCAGGCTGCCAGAATTATTGTAAGTCCATTACCACTGTAGAATCTCCCATCCATGCCCATTTTAATGCATTTATTCATGGTCCCAAGCAATCACGCTTGACCCTTGTTTGCCTCTATCAATCAGCACAGGATCACTGTATCCAAAAAATTCAAAGGGGCACAACAGTGTTTTTCTCAGCATCGCAAGTATTCAGTGGCACTGACCTCAGCTGGCTGGGAAACTAATGCTGAAATGCATGTCTGATAATTATGGTTTTCACTTCAATCATCAGCTCTAATAGCAAACAACCAGGCAATTTAATGTCAGAGGAAAGTGAGAGTTAGCCTAAAAGAAATGGAGATGCAAAATACAGAGAGGAAGCTTGTCTTGTTGACTGGAAAATAAAAATGAAGCACTGGGAGAATTAAAGGTACATCTCACCCGTATGTTGTTCCACACCTGTATGAATTTCTTCTCTGGAATTTTCTTATGCATCATATGCATTTGGAACATGAGGGTGAACGATTTTACATTTTTTGGGTGAACTGTTCCTTTACGAATCCAGCTCCTGCCGCTGTCATTAAAATAGGGAGCCCATTAGTGCTTGCTGCATCATGTGGAAAGGCAGCCCTGGCTGATACGCTTTACTAATGTTAAAACCCATAATACTTCTACTTACTCCATTTGTCTACTGACAACAACAACTCTTACAGCTTAATTTGCATGCATCAAAACATGGCGTTTATAATACATATTATAAAGGGACAGCTCCATTTCAACATCACCATCACTTAGGGATGACAAAAAACTTTAGGGTTTGAACCTTGGACCTCTTGGTTACGGCCGCCCGGATATATCTGTCCGCTCTACTGCTCCCACCTCATTGACAAAACAAGTTAATACAGAATAAATTACTGGATGAATAAAACAAGGGCCAGTTGATCTCATAATGCACAGTAAATGAAAACTTAATTAACTTTGGGAGGATGTGACTCAGCAGAATCAAATGTCCCTACCAGCAAAAACAGACCCACGAAGGCATGAAAAAGAGCCTCAGTATCTTCCTTTCGCACGAGTGTGGATTTAAAAAGTGGTGCAGTCAGCTATACGGCATTGCAGGGGTCATTTAAGATTTGAGAAAGATACCTTCTCATAGAGACAGCAAATAAATACTGCATGCTTCAACTGGAAAGACTTTTCCGACTCGTATTACTTCCATTTTCCAAGGGAAGTATTGTTTTTTTGGTGTGATGGGAGATGCTCAAATCACATCTCAGGAAATGGCACAATATTTCTCCTCTTGCTGACGGTGGCATAACACAATGGTGGAGCGGAATCACATTGTTTCCTTATTATCCTCAACCACTGTGCAGATAAAAGTTAGGAATCTTGTTTTTATAAAAACACTATATCCATTCAACAAAATAGGGAGAAGTTGCTAAGAAACGCACTGCTTAGTTGCAAGGTTGCCTGATAAAGTCATAAATCTGGATCCCATCTGGATCCCATGATGTACTCTACTAAGAAAGCAAGGCATAAGTAGTTGCCATGGTAAAACATTGGTTATTAAAAATGTATCTACATTACAAATTAGGCATGTTACAATATAGCGTTATTGTCAATAACAAAGGGACAGTTCATCCCCTCAAAAAATGTACTCACCCTTAAGTTGTTCCAAATCTGTATGGACCGTTTCATCGGACGCATGTGCGCCTGAGCCGCAGTTAACTTCCTGTTTGTGTTTGGCTAGTGTCTAATAATATAACTATTTATATTTTATTTAATTTATGTTAAAATGTGATTTATATTATAATTTTATTGTATAATAATTTATTAGATAAACAATTTGTTGAATTTTGTTGTATGTTCATTTTATTAAATAAATAATTTGTTGACTGGGTCCTGTAGTTTAGTGGCATTTAAATAAACCGCATGGGACATTGATATCTAGCGGTTTAGCTTGGTATCGCATTCTAAATTCTAAGTATTGGAGAGACAAGTTTAGCCAGTTTCTTTTGCTTGTTATCAGAAATAATACAGGCATTATATTGTTTGTGAATGTGTACCGGAAGTTAACTGCAGCCCATAAATGTGCGCATGCGCGGGAATGTTTGTTTATGTTGTTCTGATGAACACAGGCAAAGATCATTTTTGGGTGAACTGTCCCTTTAAAACCATGATTATCAATACTATGAAATAGACTTATGAAATAGAGAAGAAAAGTGGCCAAAAAGAGAAAAAACACAAAATAACAAATGAAAGTTAACAGTATTGTTTATTTCTTTAACATGTATCACGATAATTTCACCACCATGAATTATTGGACATTATAACCATGTAGTTTAATACAAATATATCACATTTATTTAATTTATGTTTCTACTATTGCATGTAATAAGCATACCACTTTCTACATGACTAAATATAGACCACTTCAAAAACGTAAACAATGCTGGTCCAGAAGAACTTCGTGTTTCAGTTCTTAACACTAAACAAACATTGGAAAAAATACGATCAATTTAAATGATAGGTTTAGGGGGAAAAAAACATGCTCCTGGACCAGTGTTTACATATTGTGAGGTGGTCTATATTTCATGAACTAAATATAAACATATATAAAATAACGCATAATATATATTAATTACTATAATGAAATGTAAAAAAAATTTGTTATTAGGCAATAATGTGTATATACTGTACTGCAAACATTAAAGAGTATTACCTATATAACTCACTATGACTATTTGGTAAAATTAATAAAAGTTAAACACACAATATTTTTAGATGATCGTATAAGGTGAATGGATGTTTCAGGTGAATGCAAAAAGCTTTGAAAAGCAGGTGAATGCAGCTTCGACTATCACAATGCCTTTATTCAGAAATGATTCAGAAAGCACAGAGCTGATAGCATCTTAATAGAACAACAGAGACAATCAAAACCAAACTCTTGCAGTAACAGTGTGGTCATAACAGAATAAAAATAGCTCTTACAGAGACATAGAGGTCATACAGAAGAAGGTCGTAGCATGTGTGGGCTCTTCTATTGACCAATAAGGTCATTCTCTGAAAACATTAAAATTGTGAAGCAGGCCCACCATAACGCTGCCAGCGCGCATGTGTCAGATTTATGATGAACCCACGTCTCGAGTGCTGCAAAACATCTCTGAATCACAGCCAAAGCTAAATAATGTTTATGACGCCACCTGACAAATGGATTGTAATTTCACATTCGGCGCTTTACGAGGTGCGCTTCTGAAGAGGACACCTTAAGATGTCATGGCCGATAACGAAACGACGACATTGGAAGTGACAGGCAGACACACTGAAACTCCACGCGATGCACGGTTTCAATTTTCCACTAGTGCTTTCAGTCATAGCGGCTGCAGTTCAATGCGACAACCAAGAGACTGTTTCCAGGAGTGAATCAATAAGAACGGAGTCTCAATATAGCAGTGTAACAAAAGAGAGAAATCTGCCTTCACAGCAAAACTACAGCTGGAGCATGGATAGCTTACGTTTCATGTTGATCATTTAGTCAGTTTGCAATCAAAACTGTGTCATTTTGCGACAGGCCTGCTGAGGTATGAATGGAGACTAGAACCGTACGGGAGAAAAAGACAAGCAAACAAACAAGATCAACTGGATGTCAATTGTTTTTGTAGACAACTGTGTGATTAACACAACAAATGGAGAAATAACGCTCTTGTATCGCAAATTGGTTCACACATGAGAAATGTCCCACATAACACATCATCTCTAGACTTTATGTAATTTATTTTCAATTTATTTATCATTTTAAAGCATCATTCTTCATCATTTGAAGAATGTTGGTAACCAAACAACGGCAGCATCCATTCACGTCTATTGTATAGACACAAAACCAATGCAAGTCAATGTGAAAGTGACCTATTTTTTGTCAGATATGGTGACCCATACCCGAAATGTGACCTCTGCATTTAACCCAACCAGTGAATAGTGAACACACACACACACACCGGGGCAGTGGGCAGCTAACACTGCAGCGCCCGGGGAGCAAACGGGGGTAAGGTGCCTTGCTCAAGGACACGTCAGTTGTTACTGCCGGTACTGAGAATCGAACCGGCAACCTTCTGGTTACGAGTCCGACTCTCTAACCATTAGGCCACAACAGCCCCACAACTGTTGTTCGCATACCAACATTCTTCAAAATATCTTCTTTTGTGTAAATGATCACAGAATTTTCATTTTTGGGTGAACTCTCTATGGTTCATAAAAAACAATAAAATAGACATTGTGATAATATTGTTATTAGGAATTCTTTTGGGCATGATAACCGTGAAGCAAAAAAATCTGATATTGTGACAACATTTTTATTTTGAGTGAGCTATCGCTTTAAATCTCTTGAGCAAATATTCTAAAATACACATTTCCACATTTGTAGCTATTTGTGAGATTTCAAGTCCTGGAAATACCACCACCATTACCTTTTCTAGGCTTCTTCTTAAAAGTCACAGACAAATGAAACAACTACAACATTTGTTCGCTATTGTTAAAACTCTGTTACGTATTTCTCTTTGGTACGTTTCAAAGACAACCTGTCAGCTGTGATGAATCTTTACAGAAAATAATGAAATAAAGTTCACGCTGTTCAAAGTGACAGTTCCATAATTACATCAGAGAGCAGAGTGTCGTCACACACAACAGACTGCCGAATCCCCAGCGG
This sequence comes from Oreonectes daqikongensis, assembly GCA_026939265.1. Classification (NCBI taxonomy): domain Eukaryota; kingdom Metazoa; phylum Chordata; class Actinopteri; order Cypriniformes; family Nemacheilidae; genus Oreonectes; species Oreonectes daqikongensis. Next base: position 3,383,901 of record JAOTQM010000030.1, on the reverse strand, counting down.
AGACATGAAAGAGAAAGAAAGAGAAAAAAGATTGCTGAACCGAGCCCACAGCCATCTGATCTCTAATCTGGCTCTGAGATGATGACATCTGATGGCTGGTGTCTCTCTCTCCTCGCCTGTCAGTGGGACCATACACCAAAGCCCACTCGCTCGCCTTACCGTTCCCTGGAACGCATTACCATGCAAATGACTACATGCGTTCTTCTCTCAGGGAACGAAATGACACTTTAAATGTTCAGGCAGAAAACTTTTTGAGGATGAGTGGAAAATGATTTTAAGAGTCACAAGCCAAGCAGCGGCTTTATGGATTTAGAGAGATCAGTTCTGTACGAGCGAATGATAAGATGATAGGACGAATCAGATACTGTCGATCTATAATCTGCTATGTGTTTTGACAGGGCCTGATCCTTGTAAACACAAATGCTTGATGCTTGCCAGTTTGGAGGTGAATATGATAAATTGGGATTAAGGAGATTAAGGATTATGTTGTAAAACATTTCGTCTGTCTCTTATGTTTATGATAATGATGAAATAGTCATCCCTGCAGAACATTTCAGTTTTAAGGTTCCCCTTGAAATCCTAAAGACATTATTGCAGAGTATTTAAACTTGTTCCCAACAATCATACAGTTCATATGCTGTGACTAGTGGTTTACAATGTAGTGAATTTGCACCGGGAGCATTATTTGATAAGGGAGTTTGGTCTATCAAAATATGCTGCTCCTCACCTCTTTAAGGTTCCCCAAGAAATCCTAAAGACATTATTGAAAAGTATTTAAACTTGTTCCCAACATTCACACAGTTCATATAATGTGACTAGTTGTGTACAATGTAGGTAATTTGCACCAGAAGCATTATTTGATGGGGGAGTTTGGTCTATCAAAATATGCTGCTGCTGACCTCTTTATGGTCCCCTATGAAAACCAAAGCAATTTGTGTGTCCAAAGGTAAAACTTCTCACAAAATAACAACCAAGGAAAAACATGATGTTTTATGTGCAGTTATGAAAAAAGGGGAATTTTGAACCACAAATCGTACCGTGCCTGGTTTGGAAAAATGTGTAAAACAGCATTGCAAAGCTACTTAACCAAATATATAAAAAGGTCGACATTATTGTAGCATCCTACTAAACATGACGTCTCATATTAAATCTATATTAATAGCATACAATCCAAATGTTCTATTCACTATTCTATGATCATATTTCTGATGCTTTCAAAACAAAAGGATCAATAGATGAGTGCAGGAAGGAAAGAACGCTATTATGTTCAAGGGAGAATCTGATGAGCTCTTTGATTCCTCTGTAGCAGCTGGGAGCATGAGAAGTCACTACAGGGCTCCGGCTGCCAGGGCAATTTGAGAGCTTTCCAACGACTTCACACTTCAAAAGTGAGGAGCAGAGTTAGATGAATGGATGTTTGGTCCCTTGCAGTTTTCTGAGTGCACCAGGGAACGCATTCAGCATCACCCTATTACCAAAGAAAAGCACAACCAAAATCTAGCCAAAGACAAAACAGAACGGAAATAAGAATCAGCTGAAACTACATTCAAAGAGAAAACATGATCCCACAAACAAACACTCAAATCAATTCTCGAGATTTGGCAAATGCAATAGTCCCGCTAATTGCCAGGCATTCAATGCCTAGACATTTTTGACAGTTTTATTATAGTTTTCCAAGCTGTTGTTTTGCATATTATAACAGTATTCCACACCATTTGCATCTTTTCGCTCGCAAACCTGCAATTTAGTTGTTTACATTCCGGTAATACATAGCTATATTTGACAGCGTGCAATCCGTTCCCTGAGTGCCTCTGATTGTACGGCCTCCAGAGAGAATGCGTGTCTGCACCTGCATTTCTGCTACAAAGACAGTTAATGCATTTGCAGTTTGGACTTAATGATTCGGCTGAACGGGACAGGGAGAAAATGAAGATAAGTACCACAGATTATACATGTGACATTCAAAGACTACTTTCACGAGTCTGGGTTTTTAGCATGTGTTAGTAATCTTCGACCATTTAAACCTCTGCAATTAGCTTCGAGTGAGAAAGCAAGAGAGAGGCAAGAAAACTAGAAATGGATCAAATTGTAAGTGCTGTGATTTTGAAAGGTAAGTCACATTGATACGAATCATTTAAGGGATAATTCGCCAAAAAATGGAAAATTCTGTCCGAATTCAAAATGGAAAATTTTGTTATACCATACCATACCATCTAGTCATCAAAATGTTAGAAATCTTGAAACGGTAACAATTCTATTAAAGGCACAATAATTTTGACCACTAGAGGTCACAAAACAATAACAAAGGTGTAGCTTAAGTTTCATTGTCTTAAAGGGACAGTCCACCCAAAAATGAAAATTCTGTCATAATTTACTCACCCTCAGATTTTTCCAAACTTGTATACATTTCTTTGTTCTGATAAACACAAGGGAAGATATTTATAAGAATATCAGTAACCAAATAGATATCTTCCCCATTTACTGCCATAGTAGGGAAAATCAATACTATGGGAGTCAATGGGGGGATGAGATCTGTTTAAATACTGACATTCCTTTGTGTTCAGCAGAACAAAGATTTATACATTTTTTAGAATAAATAACATTTTTCTGAAATTTGTACAGATTTGGAACAACATTTTTGAGTGGACTGTCCCTTTAAAAAAAATCCTGTCATCATTTACTCACCCTCAAGCTGTTCCAAATCTGTATATATTTGGAAGAATGCTTGTAACCAAACCGTTCTTGGCCACCTTGGCTACCATAGTAGGAAAAATTACAAAGTAATCAAAAAACTGTTTGCTTTCCTACATTCTTCAAAATATCTTCTTTTCTGTTCAACAGAACAAAAACATTTATACATATTTGGAACAACTTGAGGGTGAGTAAATGAAGACACATTTTTCTTTTTTGGGTGAACTGAAATCACAGTAGTACTGCTTACAAAACATTCTCGTGATACTTCGACGTCATACACCGATCGGTCTGCAGCTGCTAGTTTTGGGATATGTCAATGCAAAAATCTTAAATATTCTGCCTTTAAGCCAATGTGGTCATTGTGGAAACTTGGTAGAATTCAAATTGTATTGTTGGAGTAACTACTCCTTTTGAGATATGTAGTCAAGAAATTTAATAACTTTAGGCAAGAAGTTCTATAACTTCAGACTTCTCCAAAGCAAACAGTAAAGCAAGTCAGCAGTTACTGCACTGCTCGGCCTGCGTCCATCCACTTCCATTTTCCCAGCCTGTCAGTGGGCTCCCCTGAGGCCACCTCAACCTCACCGACTACACTGTGCAACAGGCTGTTTGGCTTTGAGAGAAACAGGGGGCTGGTGCTGTAAGTCCCTCCACAAAGCCTCTAATCAGTGGCATACACAAACTGCATTCCCTCCAGAGCCCTCTGGCTTCACACTACAGCCTTGACCGTTGAATGCAACCGCGCTGTCAGAGACATTTACTATGCAGAGGCGGATTTAAAGAGAAGGAATAAGCGTTTCAAAGTTTACGCGTCAGCAGTTGTGCGCCATGAAATGAAACCTTTTGCGAAGCAGAACTAAATAATAATATTGCCTAAAAGTCAACAAATTACATCTGATTTGACAATCTTGAAAAAGTCCATCGTGGCAGCAGATGTCAATGTGACGCAGACAAGGAAATATGATGAGAGGAAGCATTTTTCGTAAGGTTTTCTTAATGTGTCCTTATCAGTTAGGGTACATTAAAAGGTTTGCTGAGTCTTAAGAAAAGTTGCACAGCTTTCAAGAATCATACAACCAACTTTAAATTGAATTTTTTTATGTTTCTTTCTGCATTTAGCATCTTCAGATCTTTGCCTTTCTGTGCATGAATTGTTTCCATAAGCCTAAGAATTCTGTTTATTAGATTTTATGCTTTCGACCACACATTTAACCATAATTGCCAGTGAAAACTCAAATATTCCTCAATATAACAAATATAATGTCATTTAACGGATTGTGCATAACCTCATATTTAAAACAAACATTTTATGATTTCAGTACACTCGATACGCTTGTCTGGTGCGATTTTGCATGATTCTGTTTAGTCGGAGGAGACAGACTGAATTTTTTCATAATGTAAATATATATTAGCATATAAACGACCTTAAAGCTCAACCTGCAAAACTTTAACACACAATTTAACTATGTGATCTATAAGTCACAACTGTATTTTCAAATCATCCCTGGCTTATGAGAATCTTACAGCTTTAAACAAATTCACTACATGGGACATTTCTTTAGCCTCACGCTTGCGACTGCCAGTAATTGTGTTGATAATTACTCGAGCAAAAAAACAAGCTCTTCTCCGATAAGACCGTCGAGGACTCTGCTAGCTCCTCTATCAACAATAAAACAAGCGGATGAAGTGAACTTCATTTTTATCCCCAACAAAGTATTTCAGCGGCCGCTGTAATCAAAATTCAAATGAGGGTGGGGAAAACTCCCTACATCAATAAATGAAAGTTTAACTTAAGACCGTCTCAGCACCCGTTTCCATGGTGACAAAGCAGCCCTCCTTGGCTCTCAGATCAATGGTAATGTCACACATGCCGCGAGGCTTTGCTCTTATCAGTTAGAGAGCCTTTTCCCATGGCTGTTCTCCAAAGATTGCTTGACTGCTTTTTGCTGAGAATTATACTGAACATTATGTTGTTTGAAGGGCCAGTGAAGTGTGTCATAAACAAATCTCACCATTGTGTGCCATTAGACAAACATGGAATTTTGTATCCTTCTGAACTTCTGCATTCTTCTCGTTCCTATTTTTAGAGGATAATCGCTGCTCCTCTAAGATAGAAGACTGAATGTGCCCCAAAAAAACATAAAAATGAGAAGACCTAGCTAAAAAAAGACTTTAAACACTGTATTTTTGCAATGCATGTAACAAATGAGGTCTGAGGTATTTTTTTACAATAAATATCACTGCTGTCCTTCTGAACCTTGTATCTCCTTATTTCATATTTTATTTTTTTGTCATAAATCATTATTATTAGTCACCCTTTATTTTTGTCACTGGGTTTTGCAAATATCTAACTAACTAAAAGTATTAAAATGTGCTTGTCAACATATAATCATTTAAAAAGTATAGTGTTTTTCCTGAAAAACACTAAATTTGGACATCAAAGGTTTCGGCAGCACAGCAACGATATGTGATTTAATATCATTTGCACGCTGTAAAGTATGCGAAGAGTAATAAACAACAATTTAACTTGCCTGTTTGATTTAACAAATAATTTTTCATTTTTACTTGTGTAAAAACAACACTTGGCCATCCAAGAAATGGAAGGTGGAACGCATTGTATCAAAATGACAAGTCACGTCCATTTACAATGACACTTTAACAAGCATCTACACAAACAACTAAAGAACACATAAACTAAAGTAGCACGCTATTAAGTATTTAAATAAGTCTCCCTTAAAAAAGCAATAATATTTTAATGCAGTGGCTAAATTAGCATTCATTGTTATGGAAATGAAAGAGGATAAAGACACACTAATAAATTAGGCAGTAGGCAGTGTTTCTGTAATGAACTAACATTTAGCAAATGTCAAGCAATCACCTCTAAAGACCTGCAGCTCAGGTACTTTAACCAGAGACTGAAACATAGTATCAAGACCATAGACAATTACTCTCTACCTGTCAGACCTGATCATGAGTGCACATCCATACAGCGAAGTTACTTTTTCTCACTGACCCCCTCTTCAGAGCAGTTTAACCCTGCGGTGCAAACTCAATGTGTGGGATGTTAAAATCAAAGGCTGATAGTTTTTATTTCCCTACATTAAAGCTTTCCAACTTGGATCTTTTAGTTCGTGGTATGTTTTTCTTTATGTTTGATTAGCATCTGCTTAGATCTCTTAAAATACTTAAGACGTTTTGTCAAGGCAACAAATCACTAAGGTTCACTGTAAGGTTTATTTGAACAATATCTGCAAGAATTTCGTGGCTTATATGTTCCCATATTTTGGTGAACTTCAAGGGAGGAATGTCTGGCATGTCAGGAATCCCCAAAAAAGGAAATGCCTCGCGTCACATGGGTTACATCACGCATGCATCAATCGTCTTATGATACACATGGTGGAGCAGAAATTAAATGCAACATCAAAGATTCAATGCAACTCAGCAGCTGTTATTACGTCTGTACCTAATCAACCAAAGATGCGATTGAGAATATCTCAGAGTTGTTGCTGTCAATTCGCCGTTTAAAGAATTCAGAAGTTGGCACCTTTTTTCTGTCATTCTGCACTCATGAGTTATTCAAACCTACAGTATACAAGTCAGAGACAAGTCAGACAACAGTTAAATAGCATTAGGATGAGCTAGACAGCTGAAGAATTTAGTAAGTTTGACTTTCCAAAGTAACAATACTGCCCCCTTATGGATCTAAAAACGGTATAGCAAGTCAAGTGCATGTATGTACAAGGAGAAATGCGTCATTATAGATTGCTGGAGACCACCAAAAAATAAATATTTTAGGGTTGGGTTAGGGTTTTTTAAAAATAACCCCAGATACACAAAATAATACTAAATATTTAATATTACTGTTCAAGTCTATGCGGTTTAAGGGATGCCATACTATGCCAGTAAGACTAAAATAAAGAAATAGTCTAGCACACTGCTACATACTATGTAGTATGCAGTGTGCAGTACATACTGCATTCTATTTTTAAAATGAAATATTAAATACGTTCATATAAGAAAGTAAAGTTTAAACCCACTGCATGAAAGTTTGCATAGTATGCACTGTGTTCTTATAACAGAAATAGTAAAAGTAGTATGTATGCTAGTAGTCCTTTCCAAGCATAGCACACAGAAAATGTACATTCTGCGCACTATACCTACTGCAGTATGCCATTCCAACCAAAGCCAATGTTGATGATCTCATCTATAAAAGCCGACCTTCACAATTTCATTTTATGGGTGCAATCTTTGACACCAGTGCTTAAAAATATCTCTGTGCACATACTCGACCTCAGTTTCCCTCCCACCACGTGTAAAGCAAATACTGCGATACAGACGCTGTATTTCCCTAATCCTGTGGTAACGCTAGAAGCGCCCGCTCTGCCCTCTAGTCCTCAGGTGAATTCTTTGATCAGTCTGCCACCTAGTGAGACAGTATAGCCTCTCTTCAGATGCCTTCTTGCTGAATTTAAGCCCGTGGAAAAACAGATTCCAATACAAGCCCCGACAAAGCTTTTGAAGATAAAAGCCTCCCCTGACCCTTTGAAAACCAGCCCAGGGCTTACTAGATGCCTTTGAATCACATTAGACATATTCCCCCTTTCTCCACTTTATGCCCTATTAGAGAGAAAAAGAAAGGGAGAATTAAATTGACACCACAGCATCAATTACACTCGTAATGAAGCATGTAACAATAGGGCAGATAAGCAGCTGTGCACTCTTGTGTCGGACAGGCCGTTTGCCTAATCATCCATATTGATCCAAATAAACAAGAGGTCAGAGCGCATTTGCATACAAACGGGAACATGGCTACATCTGCTTAACCGGAGTCAACGCCGTAAATCTTACAGTGGAGCTGCTGGGGGAAGATCATTATTTTTCCACAATCGTAAGTGACACAAGTAAAATTCAAATAGATCTTGCCATAGGGATTTTTGAATATAAAGTAACGCAAAGCTCCAACATGCACTGGCATTCCGTTCACACTGAGAAATGGAAGAGAAACTGAATTAAGGTTTGATAAAGTGCAATACTCAACACGCAGTTGATATTCATGAGATGCAACCTGCGCTTGGCTTTAACCTATAGAACGTGAAAATTAAAGAGCATGTGACAAAAAAAGTATTAAGTGGTGACTTCTAAATGAAATTTAAAGGCAAATGTAAGTAGGCCTCTATACGCCCGTCTCTGGTAATGTTTAGACTGAGAGAGCGATCGGAATGCAATTTCAGTTTGTACATGTGAGGCAAAGATAAATATGGCGAGGTAGAGGCGTCCCTGAAGCAGATTAGCAGTGCCACGCTGCGTGTCGATTTTTAATGCCTCGATGATGTGCCTTTGGAATAAAAAGACTACAGGGAGAACCTGTGACAGGGCTTGAGCCAATTAAGGGTGTTTGTGTGCGAATGCCAGCGCCTGTCATATTCAGAAGAGAAAAGTGGGTCAGCACTTCTCAACACCTCCGAAAACAGAACGCGAGCTTCTAAACTTTTCATGACAAATAAGATCTCGCGAAGCGACGTGGAATAACCTTGTTTTGTTTTGGGTGGTAAATGTGTAACTTGTGCGTGACAAACAATGTGCTGTTATGCAAACATCACTTTGCTTTTAAATTGTTTGTCAATGTATATGCATGTAGGGTGCTGTATTTATTTAATAAAAAAACTATGTGAGTTAAATGCATGTTTCTGTGACAGTCCAAGACTTTAAAAGAACCAACTTAGAAAGGTCTGCCCACACTTTTGGAGCCAGAAAATTAGCCAATCACAAGTGTGAATCATTATGCATTTGGTAATACGTCTTGGTTATGGAATGAGAATCAAATAGCGAATCCATAATAGTTGTATTAAATAAACAATTGGTTAAATTTTATAGTATATTTATTTTATTAAATAAACAATTTGTTTAATGGGTCGTGTAACTTTGTCGCATTTAAGTTTAGTCAAGTAACGGTTCTTCTGCTGGTGGTAACCCAAAATAATACTGACTAGACATATTTTTAACTTGCTATCTAATGTCATTTACTTTTGCTTGTTATCAGAAATAATCAGCAGGTACTTTGCGGATGTGTAACGGATCACGGGTCACAAAAAGCGTGCATGCGCAGTAACGGACGTTTATGTTGTTTTGAAACCATCTATATTATACTACAGTTTTTCATGTAGGTGTGTCATAATTTGTTTAAATTAACCGGCCTTTTTTTGACAGCAAAATGCTCGTTAAGTAAACTTTCAGAGCAACTCTGGAGATGCAGTTTGTGTGTTCACATCCCCATTAAGCGAGACACAGACGCTGAAACTCCACAAGCATCACGCATGCAGAACATTAAACCGCTCCACTCATTTACTCAGAGAACAAGCAGATTACATATTTAAACCGTGGATGAATAATTATTGACATTATTTATAGCCTAATTTGAATTTTATTAGCCGTTCAGCACTACATTCTGGTTATGAAATACGAAATTTGCGAGATTCTGTGCCATTCCATGTTATACAGCAAATTCATCCACATCATAGGACTCTAGTTACAGCATCTTTCAATCAATCAAATAAACATCTTTAAACATAAATATGCATTGAATAATACTTGAAATGTGACAGACAACTTATCAAACAGAGAGACCTGTGCTGCATAAGCCATCTTTAGACTTTTTTTAGCATCCGCCCACAACCACTATGAAAAGTCAAGAGAGTGCCAAATGAAAGCAATCTCATGAAAGTAGAGTTGGTGGAAGGGCTGGGTTAAGAATTTGTCAGCATTATCCTAAAACTAACCTCACACTGCCAGTTACTTGTTTGTGGCCTGCAGGAAGATGCGTCTCACCAAATCAAGGTACCCGTCTCACAGCACTGGGGTGATGCTGTCCAGTAAAATATACCATATAGCTTTTCTGTAGCTCAGTGGTTAGAGCATGGCGCGTGTGTAAGTCGTTTTGGATAAAAGCGTCTGCCAAATGCGTAAATTTAAATATACCAGACTGCTACTCCGCATTTGTTTTTTTATGTTTGCACTGTTGCTAAATTTGCATAATTACTCTACAACAACAGACGACACATGAAAACAAACAATGTTATCAGAGTACACAATTACTTCTTAATGAACTCGATTGAATAAGTCGGAACCACATTTCAGACCTCTCTACTTAAAGTGCAAGAAGAGTTCTGTTACGTGATGGATGGTTCACTCATCCTGCACAAAACCTAAACCTGCATGAATTAATCTCTACACCCCATCTCATTTTGCTTCTGTCTGCTTGCCGAATATGGCCTCATCTTCCTGTTATTCAACAGGACGGAGAGAAAATGAAAGAGATTTATGAGAGGTCGACTTTTCCTGTTCCATAAATATGACAAGAGGGATCTATAGGGTACCTGCACTATGGATTGTGATCGTTTCCCTCCATCCATATCTGAACAATGCTGATAGCTTAAGAAGCCTTTAGCTGGTCTATTGCCCAGAGCTAATGGCAAAATCAAAATGTTACTGCCATGTTGAGTCAATAATGCATGTTTACTAAAACTAAAGAGACTTCATTGGTACAATATGTATTACAGTACATCCAAAAACAAACTAAAATTCACTTCAAAAAACACTTCACATAACCCAGCTTTAAATGCAAAGATTGATGGTTCTGCAACTTGGACTGACTAGCCCAACACAACATTAGTGGTCGGACAATCTGTTTGGCTAAACAATGGACAGTGTTTGGGAACATTATCCGAGACCCTGGCTGTGAAATGTAGGTGCATCTAATTATGAGATTAAGAGCATCAAAATAGTCATTGCCATTATATTACACAGATATGTAATGCGTGTTTTACACTGTAAATAACATTATGTACATTATGCGTGAATAATTTTATGTAGAAAACAATAAATCACAAAAATTGCTGGATTTTGACAGTCATGTTGCCATGTTGTGTTACTCCAGGACCTGAATACATAATTTTGTTATTTCCATTTGTTGGAATGAAAATAAACTAATACTAGTGAATGATCATCTTTAAGCATTAAACATCTGAATTTACCTCTCATGATTCAAAATGAGTGCCCCGGCTCTCTCAGATGTCTAAATCAAGTACAGCCAGAAGGCATTCCAAAGTGTGACTGCCTACTAACACGCTTTAGTCTATTGCACGTCACCCAGCAAAGCCAACACGGCTGCTGATATCAGAACTCATAGGCAGCATCCCGATTTTCTTTCATCTCGCTTAAAATAAACCCCTTTTGTCACACCTTTCAATCCCTGCGTGTCAACACAAGCTGAATTGTTAGCTAATATCAGCCATTTTGAAAGCAAATGATACAAACACTCCTCGGGCAAAAGGATGAAGGAGGACAGGACAAGTTTAAGACTCGAGTCAAATAACATTCAACACATTTTTCTTAATACATCTCGAAAGGGCAGGCGGAATATTTCACACGCCGTCTTTAATATGTCCCAGTTATACCGGCTCAGCCAATCATGTTTGACAAAGAGAAAAACACGTCTACCCTAGTCGATGTCAAGAGACTCATCACTCTTGAACAGTAAAATGTAATATTTTAATATTCAAGTCACGTCTTGCACACAGATGGAGAGCTGTGTGTGTCTAACACTGAAAACTATAATAACAGCGTTAAGTGAGCAGCCTCTCCACATGATAACAGATGACAAAAACCTCAAATATGCATTTATTTAACAATACAACTTTAACATGAAATACATTTTTGGCACTTTTTTAATGTCATTCATGGATGTGCAAAAGTCATTTAGCTTCTCATGTAACTTCAAACTGTGTGACTTGCTACATACAGCCATGGAAAAAGACCACATTTCATTTGAAACCAGCATTTCTAGATGTATTGTGGTCATTCCAGTCCAATGTCTGTTGAATTTTAACAAAATCAAATCTCAGGAGTGACAAAGTCATCCAACAGCAACGTGAAAGACAAAGGTTATCACATAAAAAAAATATATTTGAACTTTTCCTAAATACATGTACAAATATGACTGTTGTATTGCTTAAAAGTGAATATGAACTTGTTTTCTTTGCAGTATTTGAGGTCTGAAATAATACAGAGCATCTTTCAGTTATTTTGACTTGTTTCTCCAGGTCTCATTTTCTGAAAATAAATGCAAATAGAAACAATATTTTTATTTAAATTTTTATTAAAAATGTTAGTAGCTCACAGAAACAAGAACAATACTTTTACCTAAACACCAGAAAAATTAAATGCTTTAATGCTTTAATGCTTTGAAAAGGTCTCTTAATCATTTCTGCGGCTTTATATTATATATAGCTGATGACAGAAATAAAAACTCATTCAAAAACATTCATATTAAGACTGTAATAAAGTTGGGTATAAATTCTATATAAATCCAGATGTAAAAAAATAGGCTGCAAGTTATTAAAAGGACTCTCTTCATGTAGAGGACAGGGCAGAATAATCTCCTGCTACAGAAGTTAAAAATGAAGCTTGGCTACTAAAGCATAAAAAACTAATCTCATAACAAGTCCTTTCCTATACAACTATAATACAAACGTTCCTGTACAATACCGACAGTAAAAAGACTACAACGTCTCATGAATGAAAAATTCAGAAAGGTGTGAAATTGACCCTGGTTTTAGACGTTTTGAGTAAGAAAGAGACGTGCATTTAAAGGATCTGATATATTAAACAAGTTTTCAAGTTACATAATGAATAATAACTGTGGATTTAATCCCACATTTCGGATGATGTCAAATTTTCAAAATAAATAAATTAAAACTAAGTCGTACTTGCCACAGACATATTATATGATCTCTTTGAAGTGGTTTCAGAAGAAAACAAATTTGCATACAGGAAGTTCTTAGCTGCTCAAGTCTTGCCAGCTGCCTCTGTCAAAATATATTCCCTCTGATGTAAATACTAATTCAGAGCAGTACAGAACATCGTGTGTAGGGACCGATATCCAAAAGCAATTTTAGGGCTCCCGAGTAACCTGTCAATCGGATAAAACTAGCATGCCAACTTTAAGACTAGCCTACATTTACACCTAAACAGCATCCGGCAAATCCATGCAGGCAGATGTGGAACCGTATATATATTGGCATATCATTTTTAGACTTCTTCCTTACAGAGACTCTGCAGGGAAAAAGCTGTGTACTTCATGCAGTTTAGAGAGAGTTACATCACTTTTCTTATTAAAAGTGAAATAGGTCAGATATCTTCCAACTCCAAAGCTCAAATTCAAACAAAACTAGCCCCTTCTTAAAATTCATGAGAACACTTTAATAAACCCACTCTGCCCAGAAGCTAAGCCTTTTCTGCACTAACAGTTGCGTTTCCACTTAAGACTTGTTTCTTTTAAACAGACTTAAAAGCAAAATGGTTTTATTTTTTGGAAAAGCTGTGAAGATAACTTGAAATTAATGTTTATGCCATTCAGTCAGCAAATTCTCGCTTGTATAACCAGCCACCCCACGACACCTTACTTTTAGTTTGGTACACTATTTAAAAAATAAAAATGGAAAAAAATTGCCATGATGCCATGATGCTGCTTTCTGATGACTGGTGGCTGTAACATTCAATAACAAGGATTAAGAAGAAGCTCTGAAATTAGCCTTCTATTGAACCTGATGGAGTGATAGCGGAGTCCTGTGAGAGATGTCTAATGACTTCAGTCAATAAAGATTTGTCGGATACAACCACAATCCATTTTTGCAGTTTCAACTCTTCACCACGTGCTGCATCGAATAATGTTAATGGCAAATTATACAGTACATTCTGCTAAAGTATGGAGAACAGCATGTGCATATTAAAGTGACGATCTGCGAGCATCCAATGTTCCTTGAAAACATATGGGTGGAATAATTATAGATTAATAGGAGAGCAATGAAGTTCTGCTTTACTTTAGCATTTAGTTTTACATCACAACTAAAAATTGACAGCAGAAAGAGACTATTGCCTATAAAATATAATGTCTGGGTAAGATATATCTATTGTTATATAGAAGTCCTATAGGTTTTTTTAATACAACAAATATCCTTTGAACATTTAAACAATTGAAAAAAGTAATGTCATTAATTGACATTAGACAATTTTCAAGTATTAATATTTGGAAAATATACAGTATCTACACTTACAATGAACTGGTTTAATTTGAGAAGTTTTATGTAATTTTTTAACACACTGTATTACACCAAATACACACAATAAAGTTTATTTTAGCCATGTCATATGAAGCCTTTAATATTGTATCAATCCTATTCATTATTCATCTGAATTTTTATATACTTTTTGGGGCCACTGTAACAATTTTGCTTTGTAGTGCAGTATCAGGAGAGCTCTGATAATGCTCTGTCGGCAGGAACAGAGTCCTTTCGCACAGGTTCATGACTTCTCCCTGTAGGGACACAGGCTGGTCCTCTCATTATTGGTGACAACAGAAACTTCTAGACAATTCTGCTGATGCTATTCTTCTCCCACTGCCATACTGCCTTTTTTACACTGAGCCAGTGGTGCAGAAAGGTGACTTAGACTCATGGTCTCTGTGCACACATACTTGGAAATGGCAAACCTGATATCTGTATTCCCTGATCAACAAAGCTGCACAGACAGAATATAACAGGCTAAAACAGTTACATGCAGAACACCAGAAAAAAAACGTGCCAATTTCCACAAAATTGCAAAGTCTGCAAAATGACGCCTTATACTATAATGTTGCTGTCCTTCCGAAACCTTGGAGGTCAAAATTTGCTGTTTTTCAGGAAATGAAAACAAAACACTGTAGTTTTAAAATGATTAAATATTGTGCGGTCAAAATTGATAGGCACTTTTTAATACTTTTTGAGTGACTAATACCAATGATGTATAGCAATAAATAAAAAACAAATTAAAATATGGAGACACAAGATTTCACAATGACAGCAGCGAATAAGTCCTTATATCCGAATAATATAATATATATTTTTTCATTCAAATTCTTATGGCTACAAATTAAATATGGGAAAATACTACGGAAGTACTTTTTAAGCTATCAATTGAATTACTAATGTTAATTTACTTTGACTAATATAAGCAAAATAACAGCGTAAAAATGTACGTGACAAATTACGCTCGACCCATATGTATGTGTAAATCAACAATTAAAAAAAATTGTAGATTAAGTACAAGAACCCATGCTGTGCAAATAGCCTGTAACTACTCCTCAGATGAACAAAGTCAATGAGAATGCATAACTGTAAGCCAGAGATAAAATAAAAATTATAGTCTTCTATTATTTACCCATCTGGCCCAATAGCATAAGCTTTTCTCAGCAAAGATAAATGTGTGTTAAATTACGATTAATTAGAGGAATTAATCTGCATGTCATGTAATTAATTTTGGCCTGAATTTTTGTGTGCTGCTTTTTTTTATAATTAAGCACATTTTTAATAGATTGACAGTCCTAGTATATATGTTTAAGTTTTTTTCCACAGAAATCACTCAAAAATAATCATGCAGTGGGAAAGGAGATCCTTACATCCTGGAACCGTGTAACTCAGTTGGCTCTTTGGTGCCATACTGTGCTATCAGTAACATCTGTATACACACTCACGCTCTTGTGCACTAGCCAGCCACAACCGTTACGTCAGCCAAAACAGTCTGTGTGCCGGCGGGTGAGTGCATAGACTTGGATCTCAGCCATGCTCATGCATACCCATTTAAACACCATCACAGAACATAAAAGCACTGGCTCGCCATGCCAATGAAATCTATGCTGCGGCTGATTTTGCGTCGCTTGAAGATGTTCTTTCAAAACATGGAACGTACACACACACAGGGTCCAGGGCACTTTGATCCGTGTTAAAAGAAAACACTTTCAAGGCAAAAGAGCATCAAAATACACCACCACTACCTCCCGCAGGAAGCCTTTCATGGAAATAAAAAAGAAAATTCCTATTTAAGAAAAGAAATGAAAGATTCCCGAAGCAGTTCATTGTTTATATAGGCAGAAACTTCAGAAAAATCCAATTCCAAAGCATTCACAGAGAATGACAAATCAGAATGTTTGAGAATACAAAATCTCATTATTATGGATGATCCAGAACGCAAGAAATTCAAAGCAAAGAGAGAGACGGTGTGTGCGTATGATGGTTATACAGTATTTCGGCGCTGTTGAGAGTCTGATATAAGAGGAGTCTCATCTACAGGCACTTCAGAAACACAAATTCAGTAAAGAGGCTTTCAAAAGTCCAAAGCCACACGCAGAATATTAATCATGGCAATGTCACAAACGCTACAGACACTAATACATTCATGCATACCAAACACTGGAGCTCAGCTAATGACTTCACTGATATAAGCCAAACAAATGGCATTATTTATAAAAGGGTTTTTTTCTATTTCTGGAGAGATAACAGAGACATAGTCATCCAACCCACTGCTACACAGGGTCAGAAATAAAACAGTGCTTTTCCATTAAACTGTGAGGGCAAATAGAGCCTTCCGTGGTGAATTCCACTGTTAAAATTTTCTATGCTATTTTAGCTTTACATAAAGGTTTAGCAGCACTGCAGACACGGTGGTAACCTGTAGCTGACAGATCTGCATTCACCGTCTCAGATGTGGCTGTTGTTATATGTGTAGCAGATAGGGAAAAACTAAACTAAAAACAACATGAAGTCAGTAAAAAGCCTACAGTATTTAAACCATATTTAATATCTCTAAGGCATATATTTCTATAATAAATATGACCTCATAAACGTAAAAATGTCCTTGAAAAATCTAATTTGCCTACTAATAAAAATGTTAATTTTTCCTAATAAGAATGTTAATTTCAGACATGGACATTGCCCCCTTTCGTTGCATTTTTCAAAGTGACTTCAAGCTATACATTAATGCGTATTCAAACCTATGACCTTGCCATTAGCACCATGCTCTACCATTTGAGCTATAAGAACTACACACAAAGTTACACAACCTAAAGAAACTACAGTACACACTGCCGATGCAGTATGCAATATTTCGCTCCCACCTTGAATGGACAGTTCACCCATGAAAATGCTGTCATCATTTACTCACTCTCTTGTGATTTTTAACCTGTTATGAGTTTTTTTTCATCTGCAGAACCCAAAAGAAGATATTTTTAAAAATGTTAACCAAACAGTGAAGGTACCTATTGACTTGCATTGGTTTTGTGTCCCTAAAATAGAAGTCAGTTATCAAATTAAAACAGGTTTTGACAAGATGGTGAATAAATGATGAGAGAATTTTTTTGGGTAAAAGACTCCTTTAAATCAGCTTTATTCTGTAAATTAAGCAAAATTATTTTGAGTAAAAGTTAAAGTGCAATCTACCAATCTCACTTGGAAAAACATATTTTTAAGAGATTTCCACAAAATAAAAAACACTACTGGGGAAGATTAGGTTGTGCATTTAAGAGTGGAATAAGCTTTACAGAAGTGAAATCATGTAGCCAGTGTCCTTGGATGTCATCTACACATATTCATGACATTTCACGCTACGCAACAATCGCATTACACTGAACAAAAAAAAAGCAGTTTGTCTTAGATAACAAGCATTACAGTTTTGTTGCTGCTTTTAGGTTTGGCCTTATTGTGTCTGTGATACAAGCTGAGTGCTACGGATTTTTCATGAGCTGCTTTGAAAGTAAAGCATTTATCAAGAGCATAAAGGCAAATCGACATGTAATATAAACTCAGGAGGTAGAATGGACCATCATCCACCTCATATTTCAGAAAATCTCCTGCCTCACTAAATCTCCCCACAAGAAGAATGATGATACGGCAGCACGGCATGTCTCTGCTAACTGACATTAATGTGCGGAGAAATTGAATTAAACATCAAATTAAAATCTGCGTGGATTGTGATTACCAGCAGCACGTCTGCCATTTCCAAACTGCTGTTTGAATAACACAGACTTTCTGCGAGCCTCTTTTTAATTCAATTTAAGCTGTAAGTTTGAAAATGAGGTTTGAGAGTGTGATATAAACCAAATCTATTGATGCATGTCACAGGTCCTGCCAAAAGCATTATAGAAATATGTGAACTGATTTTTAAGGTTATTTACTTATAGTGACATCGCCCAAAACTACGTGATCATGTCAATTCAAAATATAAAAAATAAATATTTTTGTGAACTACATTTGGGTATATAAAATGTTGAAATGTTGATTGTAAGCAATTTCTATCCGTGGTCCCTCTATATAAAGACCAGCATAGAACATAGTTCAGAAATATTTTTGTACATGTTTTTCCACATGATTCATGTAAGATATTCTTAAATGCAGAAGTACAATGTGTGAGACATAAGTTACAAACCAGCGTGATTCAGTAGCTCTATTTATAGCGCTGGGATCTTTTTTCTTCCCTTTCTTCTTTTTTTAATAGATAAAATGCATAATTCATCAATGCTCAGGAGTACAATATTTATGAAGCTGTCAAGGAATTATTGCACGGCTTCCAAATTACACTAGTGAGCTTCTCCATAACAACGCACTTTGAAAATCCATGACAACTTTCATGTTCTTTATCCTACCCTGGCCCTCGTGACTGACTTATTAAGATCACCACATCCATAAGCAAGAAAAGATACACACCAGCCATCACATTTCTTGTCTGTGAGCAGCTCATTAGAGGGCTGAAGCGGCAGGGAACATGAGCTCTGCATGCTGGGTGCTTAAACCAACATCTGCAATGGACCATGGGCTCACCAGCGGAGCTTTCACAGAACGTAAGCAAGCACTCAGCCAGGGCTAGTCCATTTAAATTTTCTGCCTTGAGGCCTGACGAAAAACTGGGCACCACCTTTTGATGTTCTGCAGAAATAGCCTTCTGAAATATCTGGCTTGTCACAAAATCACAAGCAGAATTTCCACCTTGCTGACTTAGAAAAAAACAGACCAAGATACTACACTACAAGGATCTAATATAGTATAGTAAAACTAAATCATTGAATTGACATGGGTCAATATACAGTTCATACTTACTAGCTTGCATTAGTTGCCCTTGGCGGCCGAATACCTGGGAGAAGGTGGTGGGAGTACAGGTGAGCGTGTCCTCCATGGCCAGGATGTCCCACTGGACTAGACGGATCAGTTCGCGAGCTGCACGTCACAACCGCAGGGCAGAAAGCAAATGGCACTTCAGTCTTCTTTGGAAACCAGCAGGACACTAGAGCAACGTTGCAGCTGTTTAAGAATAGCACAGAGGTTTGGGCTCAGTGCTGAGGAGTAGCCACACTCAACATGCAAGGTAATGAGGGAGTGCGTCTGTGTGTGCGTCAGGGAGAGCGAGAGCGTGCGTGCCGACAGGAAGCATGAAAGACAGCGAGAATGAAAGCAATGATGTCTTGCCTTTCCAGCTGCTCTGTTATCATGTGTTGTGTGTCGCTGACAGTTCCGCCTGCAGTCTTTTCCAGGCTCGCAGAGGTCTGGTGGAGGCTGAAGCTGAGCGCAGGTCCGGGTCTGTTGTATACTGTCCTGCTGAGTGAGAAAGCTTTGGTCCCCCAGACTCAGGGCGGACTGCCGCTTGTTGTGCTCTGATCGGATGCGTGTGCCCTCTTCTCTCCTCCCTCTGCCTCAGCTCTACCCCTCCCTTTCATTGCTCGCTCTCTCTCTCTCTCTCTCTCTCTCTCTCTCTTCACCTCTAACTCGACGTTTCGTAAGAGGAGCTGCTGCAGGGATGAGATTTTTTGCAACTCTTGCAGCTCTACTTTTAATACCTCCTGCTGTGGAGGAGAGAGAGGAGGATGGAGAAAAAAGTTTGTGGGTAACTCATCTGGAATTAGAACCATGCGTTTATTGTGCAAGTAAGGGAATCAGTCGATAAACTGGCATTGTACTGGCGAAATTAAGAAACTGTCTCATTAGAATGTGACTTATTGCATGTATCATTATAGTTCATTTAATGGTGGTATTGAATATGATTTAAGTAGGACAGTCACATCATTACAATGACTCTGTTTCTCCTATAGGTGGCGCGACTGTGATCAATAATAAAAGTGATAGAAAGAAACATTGAATAATTGTAAAATTTTATTAAAGCCTATACATATCATACAAATATATTTCAACAATAATATTAAACTCTGGTTTTATGGTACATGGTTTTATACAGTAACTATACAGTTTAACCATATGATATTTGTAGGTACAAATCAAACCATGCCAAAATAAAAACGAGATCATACCTGTGTTTTGAAAGCTAGAGCTTCTTGTCCACAAACCCACCCGAAACGTGTCACGTCAGTTCAAGGCGTATTTGAAGAACTACTGAGGGGTTCTCCTATGTTTACTTCCATAATGTTCACGGAATATCGAACAAACAAAATCCCCTTCGACCTATCGAGGTAAGTCAGTTGACATGGCGGCCATCTTGAGCAGGTGCAGCTCCCCATTAAATGGGAAAATCCCGTAAACTCAAAACCACCTAACGTTACCTAACTCACATTTCAATAGTATATTTTATATGCAGCTTTTACCGGGAAATACCTAACACACATCACCATTAGCAACTTATTTACCCCTATTAAAAAAACGCGTTGATGGTTAACACCGGAAATCCGGAATTACGCCACAAATCCCCAATAATAACCGCGACGTCATTAAACCCCACGAAGGTGAGCGTTTGTCGCACGGACATCCATCAACCGCATTGGTAAAAGAAAGTATGAGCTAACTTTTCTTATTTTTTCTTTTGTATCAGCAGAACTGTGATGTTTGGAGTTGTGACGTCACATGACATGACATGAAGCGCAGCAAGTTTCACAGCCTTTGCAGTGACAGACGAGACAGACGCCAAGTGGCTGGAGCTCAACGGCATATTTTCTCTCCAGTCGAACTGAAGCTTTGTAAATGTGAACTAGAGAGACATGCAGATGTCAGCTGGGAAGGATATAGAGCTGCTCCTCTGTCAGAACAGATCGCTTTCTCCTCAGAGGAGTAAGTTTGCATCTTTACTGTTCTTATACGTTTCTCTCTGAGAGGCAGATAACGCGTAGCCTACAAACAGCTCAATATCTCACAATATTCATAGTGCTGCTCTCTCGTCACACAGGGAATACTTTTGCGGTAATAAATAAAGTTGTACAATTCAATTTAGTAGTGGTTAGATGACCGCTTGAAATAGCTTTATTAGTATTTGAAGAGTTCACAGAGAATAAAATAATGCCATTTTCTAAATCTAAATCTTTGTATTTAGGATGGTTTCACTAAAAGTTTTGATTTGTGTGATGTACACCAAAGGTTTGGGGACACTTACTCATTGTGTTCATATTTTTTCATTTTAGAATAATAATAAACTCATCAAAATTATGAAATGAAACAAAGTGAACTATGGCAATTATGTTTAAATAATAATAAAAAAAAAATAAATTAAAACATGTTATATTTGATCACATTTCGACTAGAATTTGCAGAAATGTTTTCATGTAAATTTTTTCATAACATTTTCATAAGGTCTCACCGAAATGCTTTTAAAACAATATTAAAGGTGTATTCTGTGCTCTTATTGGCTGTTCTTTCTCAATTATTCAGTCAAAAATGATCAAATAAAAATGATTTTGTGATGAAAAAACATGTATGTTTGGAAATTGTATTTTTGTCTACTAAACTCATTTCAGATATTTAAGCAAATACCTTAGATCAAAAGTTTTTTTTTTTTTTTTAATAATTAGAAGAATTTTGCTCAAGTGTCCCAAAACTTTTGACCGCTAGTGTACAAGTATCAAGTAGGCTAAAACAATTGCCATGCACCTTAAATTAATCAACTTATTCTGAAATGTTTTTTTCAATGTAACATATTTTATAAGTATTTGTTTGTCATGAATATTGATTTAAGCAGATTTCTCAAAGTTTCTCTTTTTGACCTAAACAAAATATCCCTTTGCCTAAAAATGGCTTGTTTGACTTCATAAGGCGACGCAATAACCGACAGGCGGATGACATCATACTACCATAGTTTGCTTTCGAGTCGCTTTCGTGGTACTTTGATGTCATCGGCCTGTCGGTTCTTGCGTCACCGTATGAAGTCGAACACATCGAACTTTAATGTGGTTTTTACTCAATGACCTTGACAGTCATGGGGACGCAGAATACTGTTTTTTGTCTTGTCAAAACAAAATGGCATAGACTTCTGCTATAAAAAACTTAGTTAAACTATCCTTTTAAGATAGGCCTATGTGACGGCATATAAATGTTTAAACTGTAGAGATGTATACCTGTGATGAATGCTTGAAGGTTTAATTCTGTTTTAAAGTCCAAACAGATCACATTCCTTGCGATTAATGTGCATATCTTAGCTTCATTTAGCATCTGATATCATGTAGTACAGAGCAGCTTGGAAGCTGCATGGGGCTGCATTTATATTATTAGGGCTATGCCACCTTGCACAGCAATCAGGATTAAGTGTGGTGATATTTCTTGCTGTCAGGGTGAGCATAGCATTATACATCTCTTCTCTCCCATGCACAGCATAGAGGGACTATAAACCACACCACTGGCCCACGGAGGAACCATAAACAACTGCACTGTGGCATGGAGAACACGTAAACAAGATGTGCTTCCCTGCTACACAAAGATCTATCCTGTGTAGTGGCACGCAATTCCACTCAGTATTCAATTTTTCATTACAAAATTGTCAAGCTAGACACATTGGAAGGTTACTTACAGCTGCAGAAGTATTTAGACAGATTTTGCTATACCCGAGAGACCTCCATTTCACAGATTTTTTGTTGGTTTGTTAAATATAAAATTCTAAAAGCAACAGTACAATACAGCTATCTGGCCCTGTTGAAGAGATCACGGCTATAATAGAACCAGTGCAAAGAAAGGTAGGGGAAATAGGAGTCTGTGGATATTTCAGATATATTATATATGAAATCAAAACCTAAATCTTGATAATATTGTAGTAATGATGAATCTAATTTCTATTAAGTAAATAAGGTAAAGCTAAAATCATACTGTAGCCACAATGAAGAAAAAACTATTTAATATATCAATGAGAACAATGCATTTTACATTTGTGAGGATTATTACTCGGAATCACAAAACACATCAACATTCCATTCTCAAAAATATATCAATGCAGGACAGCAAAGATGTACAGGGAAATGGAAATTTGGAAAAAGTTCCTTTTCGAGTTCCTTGCTTTAAAAAACACTTCAAGCGTTCAGAACTTGTTCAGATCCCTGTTCTCAATGTCCAGATTGTAAAGTGGAAATGACAGAGACAGGCTTACGAGTGATGGGGATCGCACTGTCCAAAAGCGGAAAACGCATCAGTTCAAAGCTTGCCAGGAGGTAGACCACTAAAGATTTCAAGAAGTCCAGTTAGATGTTCTATTAAAGCATAAGCCTTATCCATTTTATAAAAATGAGAAACAAAATCAGGATGGTTGTGTAATGCTTGATGGGTGAAGAGACACGAGCTGGGTGCTTATAACGGTGACAAGGCAAACAGGCGAATTATATTTTTAAAAAATGACACATCAATTGCGTCTTAATAGACTGGAAGCAAACTTCTGAGGTGGCATCAGGCTGTCATTTAACACATATCAGTGAAAATTAATGCTAGTTTTACACAGATTTCAAGCAGGTGTCATCACATCTTGTAAAAATTGCTTCAAATCTCTTTGATATATTCATAAAAGGCAAATTAGCCTAAATAAAGTGCTTTTAATTACAAACGAGCAACCTGATCGTTCAGATTACGAATATGCAAACAATTACATAATTTGGGTATTATTAATGGCACTTACAACTGTTTCATTTCCATGCAAGTGCAGAAGACAATTCTTCATTTGCAGTTGTAGGTTTAGTGTCATTTTAATGGCCAGCAGCCCTGCTGTAAATGCTGTAGATAACAAAATGTACAGAGGAAAGAAATTAAAAAATGGCTTAAGGTTTTGGCTGGTTCAGGTGAAGTTAGAACACCTTATATACAGCAAACAATTCTCCTGCTCACTCCGACTGTATCAAACAGCTCAAATCATTGACTATAACAAAAACAAAACAAAACAAAACAACAACAAAGTAAAAGCCTCCCAAAATGATGAGAGCATCAGTAAGATAAACATTCCCTGTAAAGGATTACATTTACTTAAATATACACATATATATATATATATACTCTTCTTCAAATAATTTCTCTTAGTAAAAGAGGAGCAGGTCAAAACGGAGTCTAGACAGAAAGAGCAGTCCGATCATACCGTTTACGGACCACATGCATTAGGAGGCCTCCGGATCTTAAAACCTTACAGATAAACCAAGGGCCCAACTCTTAAATGATTGCCTCTTGCAACACCTTACAAAACCAGAAGGTCAACATTTATAAATCACGAAATATTACGTTTGATATAGATTTATTCATTCATTATATTCTTTAGTCCATTTGGGGTTTCGGGTTCGACATCCAAAGGCTCGTTTACAAAAGTGCGCTGAGAAGATACTGCCAAGGGGCCAAAGTGAAACTTATAAGGAGGAAAAAACTCCCAGCCCCCCGAACATTCAGATCCTGATCAAGTTATTCCAATTTTGTTGAATACACTCCCCCATCCAGTCAGTGACTAAAGCAATCCTTTAGAGAACGTTGGGTTCTACCGGTTCAATTTCAAAGACTCCTGAAATAGACCAATAAAAAAAAAACATTCAATAACATTCAACATGTCAGCAACAAATTTTACATGTGAAAGGTTTGGGTTTATCACAGTCAAAATGTAAAAACTCTCTCATCATTTCCAACCTGTAGAAATGTCTTCTGAAGAACACAAAAGAAGAATGTTGATAACTGAACACCCGGCAGTACCTATTGCATTGGTTTTGTGTCCAGTCGATCAACGGTAACACCGTTGTTCATTTCCAACATTCTTCAAAATATCTTCTTTTGTGTTCTGCAGATAAAAAATTCATACAGGTTTGAAATGAGAAGAAGGTGAGTAAACGATGACAAATTTCATTTTTGGATGAACTATACCTTTAACAACTATACATTTGTTTATCCTTGTTTGTCTCCGCTTTTAAACTACGTGTTGATGAAATCGAACAAATTCTGTTGCACCACATATGTACAAAACACTGTATTACCTCAGACTGTTCTGACTCATGGTTTAAGGGCTCTTCCATCTTCACTTCCACAGGAGCTGAAGCACTAGCCATCTGAGTGCTGCGTGTGACCGGCCCACTCAGCCTCTCCCGTGTCCTCCCTGAAAACCGATCCTCCTTTTTAGACTGTGATGTTTTCACTACAGCCTCCTTCTTCACAGCAACATCTTTGGGTGCCCGTTGCATTTTTGATTGTGGTCTTGTTGAAGCATCATCAGTAAGTACAGGAGTTATGGATGTTTGAGGGTCGTTGCTCTTTTTGCCTTTTTTACTTTGGGGGGCAGTGGCATCTGTGTTCATAGCTGGCCTCTTGGTGCGTACCTGAGGTGATTTTCCTTTATTCGCTGGTTTACCTTCACTTCCTGCTGGCTCAAAGCTCTGGGCCCTTGTTTTCCCTAAGGTCTTATTGCCCGGTCCAGATCCTGTCTCCTGTTTAATTTCTGAGTCAGTGGCTCTGCTCCGTAGATTCATGTTTTTATCTTGAGGCGTCAGTGCTCCTTTTTTTAACTTTTTGGGAATGGGTCTCTGAGGACAGCTGCATGCGATGTGCTTATTAAGGCTGGCTGGATACGTGAACTCTCGGCTACAGTACGGGCACATGTGGATCTTATGGGTCTCCTCTTGCTTGACCTGGGTTGTCGATTTTTTTGCAGAAGCGGCAGACTTGTTCTTCTGAAATATGGCTTTCTGAATCAGCTGGTTTTTCTTCTTGTTCAAGGCTGTTAACTTTGATTTGGAGGAGATGTCTTGGCTGAAGTTTAGCCTTTTCGGCTGACCCATCCTGCGGAAGGCATTCTGTCCAGCAGCAGCAGCAGCAGCTACTGTGGTAGAAAGCAGGCCGTTGGGAGACTGCTTCACGATCTGCTTGAGAGGTATAGGATTTTTTTTCGGGGTGTAACGCTTTTTATCGCTTGCATTAGCACAGACTAATATATGTTTGTGTAGCTCAGGCATGTTGTCAAAGCTGTTTCCACATTTTGTGCACCGAATTGCAGTGCTAAATGTTTGAGGGATATTGTGTGTAGTGAAATGAGTTGCAGATGCAACCGAACCATCAGGTGAGCGGTTGTGGTACGGGAACGGCGGAGGCTTAAAGCTGGGGTAGTGTTGATTGATACCAAGCCGTACATCTGGACCTTTCGGTTTACCGGCTTCAGATGCCATAATCTTTATTGTAGTGTATAGTTCCTCTGTCGGGTCTTCGTGGCCATCTTCTTCGTCTCCTGTTGTCCTAGTGTCACTATTGTTTTGCTCCTCAGAAGAATCCTGAGAGGGGGCTCCAGCGGTTGAGTCAGCAATGGTGTCGCTGGACATTTTCTCCATGTTTGCCTGAGCAGGATCGGTGTAATTCTGAGGTCTGAGCTTGCCGTTTTCAACGGCGGTGTGAGTGCGATCCTCACTCGGATGTAGGTCGCTTTGATGTTGATGGAGATTGCAGAGGAAAGCGAACTCCTTTGAGCAAACGGAGCAGACATAAATTCTCCCAACCCCGTGGAGAGAGGAACGATGCTCGAGAAGAGCTGTAGCATTCCCGAATAACTGCACACAAAACTCACACTTAAAAGGCCACTCGGATGCATGTTCTATTATGTGGCCGCTGAGGTCTTTAATGGAGCGGAATGGCTCTTTGCAGACGTTACACACAAAACTCTTGACAAATGTCTCTTTCTCAGGTGTCTCAAGTTCTTCATAATTTCTGGCTGGAGATCCAGGTGATGCAGAAACTTCATCACCATTCATTGCAACGTCATCCGGTTCCTCTTTTTTCCCTGCATCCTTTTCGACTAAATAATCATCCATTGAGGTTTTCTGAGACGGCTGCAGTCTACTGGGAAAGGAGGGTGATAGGGATTTTTTTTTAGGAGTTGATTGTACAGTTGAATGAGAAGATTTTGATTTGAGTCGCCCTTCTGTTTTAATATTGAGGTCTTGGGGCAAAGTTCCTTCACAGGAATGACTTTGACTTTGGCTTTCACAGGCAGTATCCCACTCTGAGCGAGAACAAGATGCTTCATCTGCATTTTTTAAAAACTGAGGCTCAGTATCATAGGTTGAGCCCTCGAGTAGTGTTTGAGACTTTGAAGAGGATTCTGCTTTACAATGTCTTTTCGTATCCTGAGGTGATGCACAAACGGCAGGGTCTAACTGCTCTGCAGTTTGGTCCAATTCATTGGGATTTAATGCATTGTGGTGTGTGTCTGTTAAGGTCGCTGAATCCAAAACTTCCTCTGAACTGTGGTCAACAGCCTTGGGAAACATTTTGGGGGACAACACAGGGAACGGGGAAAGTGATGCAGTGTCTGACATCTGTACATGATGTGATGAGAATGGCAGAGGAGAAGGGACAGAGGGTAGAACAGGCGGAGGCGGCGTAGATGATGCTACACTAGAAGATGAAGGAGAAGATGGATTAATAGTCATAGGGGTCAACGAAGGAGGAGAGGTTGATTCGCAAGGAAGGTGTTCTGAACTGGGACTAGACGGGTCCATGCACGTGGCACTCTCTGAAGGCGAAAGAGCATCAGGGCTTTCGAGAGTGTTGGAATCCTCGTCTCCAGGGGAGCTTAAACCAGCATATTCGTTCATCAACACTTTCTCTAAAATGCTGGTGTTAGGTTTCTTCCTCTTTACATGTGACGGGACGGCTGAGCTTGTTTTTACTTCATCACTTTTACGACTTATACTTAAGTCCAGCACAGCCTCTCCAGTACTTTTGCTTATAGTACTGTCTGTTTTACTAAAGGAATTGGAAAGGTCAAGCGGTTGTTGATTACACGAATTGCCACCGCTTCTTGAAGGAGACCAGTCTTTTTCTGTTAGGTTCATGACTTCACTATGGTCCTGGCTGGATGGACTCCAGGCATTGGACACGCAATGGCTTTCAATCTTTGGCACCTTCAGTACACACGAAACCCCTGTTGCATTGCTTATGTTGTCATTTCTTTGCGAAGGGCTATTCTGTACGGTTGTGGGAGGTGACGCAGTTCTCCTTTTAAACCGCCCTTGTACAGCAGGCAGTGAAGTTACAGTAAGTGGGGTGGTCAATCTATGGCTATCAGCAATGAGACCTATGGCTGGTTTTTGACCGTCTGGAGCTTGCAGTAGTTGTTTAAGTTTTGGAGAAAGATAAACCGTTTTCTCTTTTTGAAAAGCTAGCGTGTCTGTCGACTGGGGAAAAATGTTTCCAACCAGCAATGGGGATTGAGAGGAACGTGAGGAGAGGGAGGAAGACGACGAGGCAGCTTCTGGCTCCACTTTCACAACAGGTAGCAACGGCGGCGTAGCCGTTCGTCTTCTAGAAACTGACTGAGCCGCACACGAAATGTCTTTCACTGGAAAAGTTCGCGTTTCAACTTTAAGGGCGTGACTAATTTGTTTTGGATTTATAATAAGAGCTTCAAGGCCAAACAACGCTGCGGTTCTTGAATCAACTTCTATGACCTCACAGTTGCTTACTGTGCTCGTGGACTGGATCTTTCCATCTATGTAATGGCTGAGATTTTCCGAAATGTTGTTCGAGATGTCAACCATACAGTCCTCCCTCTCGCCTTCATCTTCTGTATCCACACTGGGCACATAAACAGGTGGTGGACTGGCACTTGGTGACTCCTCCTGGACCACAACAGACTGACCTTGTTCATGCTGCTGCTGCTGTTGTTGTTGGGAAAAACTATCCGGCAGAAGCATGCCTTTCTTTCGGACACCTTTGGGCATGAGGTGCCGCTCGTGGATTCTACGCTGGTGCCTGCGCATGTTGGTGTGTGTGCCGAATGCTTTGTTACAGTACTTGCAAGGGTGAAGCTCTTTCGACTCTCCGTTCTCATCCACTACAACAGGTCGGTATGAATCAACACCAGGCTCCTTTTTCAAACTGTCAGAGATTTGCTGAGGTGGACCATTCTGTGGGCTTGTAACGGCCGCATGGTTCGGAGAGGACACGCTGCTGGAGGTAGCAGAATCATTGGGTGCGGAGGGACTGTGAAGAAACGCTGTTCCGGTAAGTGATCCGGGCCTATTTAAAGTTTTACTTCCATTCTCATGCCTTCGTTCATGTCTACGCCTGCCTACCTGAGAGCCAAAGGGCTTGGTACAGTACCTGCACTTAAAAGTATGTGTTTGATGGTTTGAAGTAGTGTGAATGTGAGCGTGGCGCTCTAGGCCCTGTTTGGTGGAGAAATGACGTTCGCAGTGCTGACAGGGGTACGTTCCTCCCTGGGCATCATCTTCAAATTCCCCTTCAGCTTCTAACTCAGGATTCGCTAGAGAAGAGCCGCACTCTGTGTCACATAGTGGACTCTCAGAGTCTTCTAATGCAGGGCTGCCAGACTGCACTTGCTGGTCAGACTTTTCATTGCCATCAACTGACTCCGGTTCAGAGGGGTGATGAGGGCTCTGGTTTGACTGTGGCTGCTGCATTTGTCCTTTAGCCTCTGGATTGTCCTCATCCAGTTTTTCCATCTGGTCCATTTCTGTAGTTGGAGCATCAAACTGGGCTTGATTTTGATCTTCTGTGGAGGATGACTGGGAAGGTAGATTCTCCTGTTGTAACTCTGAGGGTGACACGGTTCTTTCCTCTTCATTAAGCCCTAAACAACAAGAAATATATACTATTTAAAATACTGTATGGTATGTTTGTAAATACTGCTTAAAGGGATAGTACACCCAAAAATGAAAATTTCGACATATTTACTAACCCGTTTATCATTTCAAACCTGTATGACTTCCTTTCTTCTGCAGAACACAAGAGCGCATATTCTGAAGAATGTTGGTCACCGAATAATGGCGGCCATTGACTTGCACTGGTTTTGTGTCTATACAATAGAAGTGAATGAGTACCCCTGTTGTTCGGTTACCAACATTCTTCAAAATATCTTCTTTTGTGTTCTGCAGAAGAAACAAAGTCATACAGGTTTGAAATAACAAGAGTGAATAAATTATGGCATTCAAATTATTTCCTTTTTGAGTGAACCGTCTCTTTAAATGACAAGCTGAGTAGTGACAAGGATTTTCACCTAAAAACAGTAACCGTGTTATTCTCCACTACAATGTGAACTATGACAAATATAAAATGTGGGATAAACACATACTTATGAACAGAATAAATCCCCACCAGAGAGTTACCTTCTTCTGAGTCCCGCATCTCTGCGACTGAGGATTCTGTTGCACTCGGTTCACAGAATCCACCCAAATCAGCAGGTCTGTTTTTTTCTGACAGCTTCCTCCTCGCTAGAAAAATCAGACGATTCTTAGTAAAAAGACAACTTTTAACTTTAAAACAATCCTTGTAGAGATCTAAAGTAAATTTTCCTATCATGCAGTTCAAAACTTACAATTTGCTGTCCCTCTTTTTTTTATTTTTATTAACTAGCAGTAACCGATACAAACAGAAAACTTTAAAACATCTTTTACATTTACAAGTATAAAGAGCTCCACCTGCAAGATAGCAAAACAAAAGTAGTGTCATGACCTTCTTTTTCAAGCTTGCTTTAACCACAAAACCAGACTGACTGCTATGGTAAGAGCACCATTGTGCATGAAATGCTGAAAATACCTGTTCTTCCTTCAGAGTTAAAACATTAATATCAATGCTCATAAGATTTACAGGACACTTGTTGCTAAATGTAGTCAGTTTAGTAATGTGTGCAAAAAACAGCATTACATTAACTTTACAATATCCTAAATTTGATGCAGTTTATCTTTTTGTGCAGATTATATGTTTTACAGATTTGAAATGTCTTAAGAGGGCAATAAAACAGCTGCTGTCCTTGTGACAAGGTCATCTATGAGCATCTTATAAAACCTGATTCACAAACAGACACTCTAAAAATACTCAACGTTGCACATTTATGTACACATTTAATGTTCCATTTATTTACTTGTCAAAATTTGTCAATATGCATTGACTTTGTATTTATCTCCACAGAACAAGATACCTTTAATGCATGCTAAATTATTTTCATGCAGATGTGATGATTTAGATTTTGCTTACAAAAAACAAAGCAACTTAGACATAATATACATTTATAGAAGTTGGTAGTACAAGAGATCACCCTGGCAAGACCTTGCCTCTCACAAGGTGAAAACAGACAAAGGTTCAGACAGAACGAAATGCTTGCTTAAAAAAAGGTCAGAGCTTTGTCAAAACAAATCCTTGTCACTGCTTAAACAAGCCCCGTCTGTATTTAGTTTAATTTTGTATAGACAAGCATCCATTTTAAGTCAAAAGCGAAGTGATAACCACAGAATCACAACATTTTTTTCCAACAACCTTTAGTCGACACAATTTTAAGGGTTTATTTTAAGTTACGAATAAGTTTCTAAACAAATGTAACACCTATTCAGTTTTAAGAGTGAATAACAGCACACTACACGTTCAACACTCAATAAGTATAAGCCATTCACACAATAAACAGCACATAACCAAATTTAATGCAGAGATAAGCAAATGTTTCTTTTCTTTTATATACAGTAAAGTTTATTCATCTGTCCAGTATAGTCTTTTTGTGTAAAAGAAACTTTTTAGGTCAGATACACCGATTTAAATGACTTACAAATGCACCCAGTGCATAAAATATCAAATAATGTACTTATTATCAAATGGGACCAACACAAAACTGTATCGAACAACAAATTGGAATTTCATAGGTGAGGCTGTTTATTACGTGTCTCAAGTCTCATTCAAACGAGGAGGGTCTGGAAGGTCATTTCTGTCAGACATGGGCTGTGGCTCTAAACCTAGTGAGCTGCCGACCTAGTCAGCGTTATGGGTGCATCACGGGCTCGATCGAATCGATGGTTGCGAATCGAGCTGTCAGACGCTCCTAGGATGCTAAAAAATGTTGTCTAGGTGGGCATCTTACTATATTTAAGACTCATCCTCACTGCGAGGCGACCAAGAAGTGCCTGTCCATCAACATGAGCAAAACTGCGTTATATTTTTTGCTCCGTTTTTGCATTCAATAAAGCGATTTACAACATAGCATAAAATTCCCAACCCCGCCGTGCACCACGATTCGCCTTTCTTAATAATCTTCGTTTGAAATAAGCGATTAGCCAGGTGGCTAACTAGCGACTTCGAGCTAACGACTGCGAACACGTCCGAATAGCTTAAACGTTTATTTTCGGATACAAATGAGCTACTTACACAGACAAAATGCTCGATGTGAGCAAAATAAGACACTGTTTTAATACTACCTCGCTTCGCTCTGGGCGAACTCTTCTTGTTCAAACTGCTAGTCCTTTCTTCCTCTAATGCAGCTGCTATCTCAGGATTGTCTTCCCCATTGTACCACACGAGAAGTTCTTCGTCCGGTCCGATTGGCTGACAGGGAGGACACGGACCAATCAGAGTCGATCTTTTTGGTATGCCATAAGAGGAAATATTATCTAGGCCTTGACGCTCTGGCAGGCATTTAGGGAAAGACCCTCATAACACATTAGAGTACATTATGAGACAGCTCATGAAAATAATATAACACTTTACGTTAAAAATGCTTTTTACGTTTTAGGCCGCCAGCTTCCATCAAGTCATATTCATTTGAAACAAATCTTCCATTAAATCATATAAGTAACAGAAGTAATGCACATAGTTGTATGAGAAAGTATTTGGACAATAAATCCACACTTAAAAATGTATGAAAGTGATTTCATTAGATGAAATGCACATAAAACAAAGGGGAATTTATTTTATATTACTCTAGGATAAAATCCACACATTTTCCAAATTCTTTTAGGGGGCACAACAATCATATTTTAGGGTTATTATTATTATTATTATTTTATTTAATTTTGAAACATACGTTTCAATGTGCCCCCACCCCCTTTCTATTTTAATATTCTTAAGCCTTCACTAAACCTCACATTACATTACATTTACATCTATTCATTTGGCAGACGCTTTTATCCAAACCAAACATTTTGTCAACAACCTCCAATGCGTTTAATCCAATGTATTTTATCGCTGTTCATTAAAGTTATCCTACCCTTAACACCTTGTAGTAAATTGCTCTGTTGATCTCCAGAGGAAAGAGGTTTTGCTCTTGGGAGGAGCGTGCCCAGTTTACATACCGCAGCCAGTTTCCTTTCATTGGATCTGTGGCATCAACACACATCCACCCCCACGCTGGAAAATATACCTAATAATAGTAAAATAATAGGATTTAGTAGTAGTAATAGTAAAATAATAGAACATGAGTAGCTTGCTTTATGGGATATTTTTGACATACCTCCCACATGTAAACATTGCTGGTTACTTGAGATCTCTTCTTTCGTTCTCCTACAAATGGTCCAAACCTTTTACCTTTAGGAATGAGTCTAGATGCCCAGACACCTGTGGAAAGACAGGAACAGCAGGTCAAGAGAAATTTGATGTATACTGTAGGGGTACTGTAAAATTATCCATTATCTATCTATTAAAGCATTTCTTACTGTTTTTTATGTTTTTCTATACTATTCCCCACTTAAAATACCCCATTCAATTGATTACAATAAAAAACTGGGTTCAATAAAGGGTGAAGTTGGCTGAAAGCTGAGTAGTTTGCATCCTTGTAAATGAAATCCTATCGTCTATCCACTCATGAGCTCTTCTTTCAAAATGAGCCACTTTGTAATCTCCAGAGACTAGCAAATTTTGGAGCATCCAATATTAAACATTTATCTGTTTTTAAGGGCACCACCAAAGTGTACTTAACTTCTGCATTCTCCATTTCATAAAACAAAACAAGAATCCAGTGCCAGTAATGTCAACTCTTGGACCTGAAAGTCTGAGCAGTTAAACCACCAGACAACTGAAAAAATGATTAGAAATAAAACATTGCACTTCCATTTTTAATATAAATAGATAAAAAGTACATTACTTGTGCCATCTTCCTCTTAAAAAATGTTAACAATTCTTTTAAGAGCACATCAAATCTAGTCTCGTTAAGTCATTTTATTAAACAAATGAATATACAAATATTTTATATTTGATTATTTCACAATGTCATCACTCACCAATACGATTTGGGTTGACAGCTGATGGTCCCAGCTTCATGCTGTCCGGCAGTCCTCTCCACACATGAGCTGGGATGTCATCCAATGTTTCATGTGCTCCTCCAGGCGAAGCCATTACAACCTTAATAAATAAACAAACACTTCTTTCTACTTTACAACGTATGTTCATGTAGCCACTGATCATGGTACCTGCTATAGATATTCATTTTTGACCATTCTGAAACCAAATCACTTAAGCAAGATTTTTGTCCCATCATACCTGGATTGAGGATTTCACACTTGACTGAACTTTGGGTCTCTTACTTTTTCATGGATTCTGTAAAAAGGAAAATAGGAACAGTATTTTATCTATAGTAAATTGGGACCAGGACCTGGTAAAAAGTTGTGAAAATGCAGGATGGGACTTGTTTATTCTCAAAGACAGAGACCCATCCCTAATACAATTCATAAAGGCTTTAATAAAGTGACCAATATATAAATCATCTTTATTTAAAGGACAGTTAACCATTTACTCACTCTCGAGTTGTTTCAAATCTGTATACATTTCTTTGTTCTGTTGAACACAAAAGAAGATATTAGGAAGAATGTTTGTAACCAAACAGTTCTTGGCCACCATTGACTACCATAGTAGGAAAAATTACAATAGTAGTCCAAAGTGCCCCAGAACTGTCCTACATTCTTCCAAATATCTTCTTTTGTGTTCAACAGAAGCAATTTCTCCTTCTATGGTAGTCAATGGTGCCCCAGACCTGTTTGACTACAAGCATTCTTCCGAATATCTTTCTCTGTGTTGATCAGAACAAAGAAATGTATACAGATCTGGAACAACTTGAGGCTGAGGACTTTCATTTTTGGGTGAACTGTCCCTTTAATAGCAAACAGCAACGACCATACAAGTTTTTCTCAGCAAATGCATAATACTAGTCACAGACAAGACAGATAACAGCCACTTCTCATTTCTTGAGTTTAATGGGTGACAGTGTCTTATTACCAGGGGCCTCACTATCATTACAAGCTATGTGTCATAAACCCAGCCTTACGCCAAAGACCAAGGTTAAACAAACCTGTGAAAAACCGCTTGAAAACCCCAACATTATTCAACCAAGCACATTACTATCTGCGCTGAAAATCCCACAGTTCTTAATAAATATAATCCATCTTATTATTATGGGGCTTCAGAGATTTTTGGGTGTAAGAATGGTGCAATAACAGGAGCTGGCAGGACAGGAACTAGAACACTATCATCAGGTTCAGATGACAGGTACAGAAGATAAGAGGAAATTGACACACAGGGGGCTCTGATGTGTAAGTCTGGAGGTCTGAGACAGATTCTCAGCTTCCGCTGTTTTAGTGGATTCAATTAAATTAAAACATCACAAATCTGACAGCTCATCTTTAGGGTTTTGTCATAGATGGTAAAGTAAATCATTACACTTGCATCCAGTAGTTAATGAAATTATAGGTTAAAAAAATAGGTCACAAAGAGCCAATAAGGACAATTACGATAGTGATTAACAATTCATATTTCTATCTGGCAGTAAAAAATGACTAGTGTGCAGCAGCGGCCTTCTCTCGAAAAGGCATTGTTCTTCTTTTATAGTTGTGTGTGGAATAACTTTAACATTAAAAACTTTAAAAACATTTGTTCTCCAAGTTTACACCAACAGAGCAACGATTTCACGCCTGTACTAAATTGTGTTTCTTCATTTCTAATCGATTTCATTTCAACTGTACATAAAATACGTAACAATACGATGGCATATATAAAACCAAGCAAAAGATGAATGTGAAATATGTCATTGTGGTAATTGTGTCTACGGGACAAAGAAGAAAGCGATTCAGCATCCACAGCATTTGATCTGCATAAAGTTTTCACATTTCCTAAAAGCAACACTGGCAAAAACTTACACGATATTTACGCGTGCGTTTTGACGCACAGAGGCAAAATATATGACACGAGATTTAAACAACTTGAATACAACACAACGTAAAACGTGCGCGCGCTCGCCTTGCACATAATTAGCTCACAAATAGATTTAAAGTATTATTTTGACTAAAATAATGGATGTTAATTCGTGAAATCATCCGGTTAAGTGGATTGTTCGTGCAGGGATGTTCAGGTTGTGTACCGACTTTCAGGCAACAAACACACAGCGCTAAAAACACGCGCATGCTTTGATTTTCAGCTTTAAGAATCTTCTAGAAGTTATACAAAATGTTTCAAAGCCCTCGAGTTGAGATGTGGGCTGGCAAGACAAACACAGTTTATTGTGATCATCCATCCGGCCACTCATAAGTGCACAAATGCGATGCAACTCTTTCGTCCGAGCAAGGTGCTTTACGAGCCATTCAGTGCTGCGATGCAAAAGGTCGCGTGAAATAAAGCCGTGAGCAGGTTTTCTTGAACACTTACCTGTTGTTTTCACCGGCACGGTGCAGTTTTGGGTCTACCTGCTTTCCAGTGTGCTGAAAATGGCGGATGAACACTGGAGCTTACACAGCTTCCCAATGTAACTGGACGGTCGGATCGCAGATTTGGGAGAGGCACCGTAACGATGGGCCATTGGTGCAAGTGGGCTGGCGAAGCCTGGACCATGTAAATCAGATTGTTGATGAGGCCATGGTGGGCCAAAATGTGGACATAATTAAACTGATGTGTTCATCTTGTAATATTTTGGGCTGTATAGTGAACTGTAAGTGAATAATATTGAATCTTGATCATCGTTGATCTTCAATGGGGCGTTGGGCAAGATGGGTAGCTACTTTTTTTACCCTGCAATGGGCTGCAAAAAGAAATGTCGATTACTTTGAAATATTGGAAAATATACCGTTAAAATAGATAGTATAGACCTATTATATATTCAAGCAATCAACGTTTTTACAAAGTTTAATGAACTCAGCCTATAGCAATTCTACTTCATTTTCATTTGCACAAAGTATAGTTATAATGTCATATTTCTTCAATATAATAGTTCCTACCTTCCATAAAAGTCCACTTTCTTGAAGTTTGGCTAAATGAAGGATTTATTAAATCCCGTACAAATCTGTAGGCTATTTTTTTTTCACTATGATTATTTCGTGGCATTTTGTATTTAAAATTTCTATTGGTTCAGGATGTCAGTAATGTTTGTTTTTTTAATATTTCCGTTTTAAAAAATATTTTGTAAAAAGTTAAATAAATGTTTTAAATAGTATACAGGTGTAGTATGATAAGAAGTTTCTCTTAGGAAAACATTAGTAAAACTTAACGTCAGTAATCTTCCTAAACCGGGGTGCATTTATATTTGTATTATTATTACATGAAAATAGCATTCACTTTTTCCACAGTCAATAATTTCGGTTGCTCAAATTAGTAAAAAAAACCCCGTGATGTTTGTGTTCTGAACGCTTGCTGTAATGTCTGTTAATGGCCACTAGGGGGCAGTCCTGGTTTCACTACTTGAACTGGGTTTAATTAACTAGGCCTGTATAGCCAGTATTTTGGCAAATCACTTGAAAAGTTACGTTAACTTATACGTAATCATAACAAATCAATTAACCTGACTGTTTTATAAACTCATTTTATAGATTTACCTTTGCACACTGGTGGTGGTCAAATCTTCCTTTAGTTCATATAGAGCTGCTCTCTAGATCTTTAAACACTTAAGTTTTCTCTCCGGTGGAGATACTTACTAGTCGCATTAACCGTTTGATCCATCTCATGTGTGTGGAAACATTTGTCTCAGGATGCACACATGGACATCGTTTCCCTGCTGACCAAGCAAGCATCTTTTGTGAACATCCTGTTCTCTTTACACATGTGTGTGCAAGTAAACACACTCGCAAGCTTTTCCTGTAACATATGTATGAAGCATCTTATCTTCTATCAACAATACATGAAATAATAACATTACCAGATTTATTAGTGACTAATAATGATTAAAAGTTCCAGGTCTTTTATACAAATTATGATCTCAAACATTTTCAAGTTGATTTGAATAGCGAAATGTTGGATCAGTAGTAAAAGAACAACTGTTTTAATGTATATCAGTACCCTGCGAGTACTAGCAAAAAAAGTCACGCTGTGCATTTTATGTTTTCATAAGGATAAAGAAATGTCTAAAAAAAAAGCTGACATTTAATGAAGTTTGAGTGAAAACCTACTCTTTCATCTGACATTATTAAAGTGCTTAACTTCACTTCAACTCTATTTTGAAGTATTGCATTATCCATCTATTGTGGGGATGGGATTATGATGCCTGAAATCATGCATTAATACTCACCAGATGCAGCACATTTTGAAATAAACTCTCTGTGATCAGAATTATAGTGGAAAAGAATAAAGTGCCCCAAAAAAAGATCTTTGATAACTTTTCCTAAAATACCATTCAATGCATAAAGCATGTAGCACCAGTAAATTGCATTAAACATAAAAACGACTTTTAAGTTTATAAAATTTGATGAAAGTGCTTAGCAACAAGTAATATCTTTGGTATTTTCCTATATGCAATACTGCATACAGTTAACAGACTTTTGAAATAGTGTCGAGAAAACACCATAAACCTCAAATGTATTAGATCAAATATTACATAACAAAACACTAAGAATGTGCAGCTTTTGAGATCACACTGAACTTTTAAAAACAGAGCAGGAAGAACTGGAACCCTAGGCTCCCGCTGGAGAAACCCTCTGGAAAGAAGCATCATATGTACAAAGGTTACAGGTTATTTATAAACACTGAAGAATTTCAATATTTTGCTAGAAATCTGAGCAGTGTGTATATGCATGACTGTACCAGACCCAAAGACCCAGCACTGTAAAATCGAATGCATCCCCTAAATAACATTCTTGTATGAACATCCATGTTTGTGCAAAATTCCCTTATGTTCACCTGTAAAAACTGTGGTTTAAAATCCATGATTTCTGATATCGATGAAAGTTATATGTCCATGAAGACCTTTCAAATTCAACTGTGCTTATTTACAATCATTTTACAAAAATGGGGTTTATTTTGCCCATTTAAAGTATAAATGTAGCTCGAATGAGCTTCAGTTGCTAGAAATAGATTGCCAAGTTAGCGACGGCACCAGTTTGTGAAATTTGAAATAGGTCGGTGACGCACCAAGGGACTGTGCGTTCACTTCAGGAGGAAACGGAGATTACAAAGACTTTTGATTTCAAAGCAGCGTGGTGACGGTGGGCACGTAATGTAGGGAAATGCCAACTTTTAGGGGGCTTCAAACAGAGCGCCGTCTTGTGTGCTGCAAAAAGTTCACAACCAGAGGAACATCCAGTCGATAGCCAGAAACAGGTTTTACTATTAAGGAAGACAGCTAAGATGCAGCAAAAGCAGGTTAACCTTACTGATATAGGCCTAGTTATAACTTGGTGTCATAATTCAATAAGAAATTCTAAGTATGAAACACTGTAATTATGTAAGTGATAATGTAGAGGCAGCAGGTTGTTATTGCAGAAATAAGTCCCGACAGTGTGATCACGATAACATCTGGCTGCTTGTACATTATCCCGCTTATTACACGGCTGCTTGCCACGAGGAAAAAACTGGACATGAAATGTGAAATCATTTATTAGCTAATTTTGACTAAATGCCGTCCTTCCGCAAGGAAAAGCCGATTACTTTCAGGTTTAAGGTAAGAAACAACGTTCAAATGTCACGAACAGGCAATTTGGTTTAATTGTTTGTAAATATTATGTAATATATGTTATTGAAAGACATATTTATATTAATTTTTTTGTGTAATATTAAACTGTACCTGACCGGATAATCGTGTGTTATTATTTTTGAGCGGGTGTTATCTGGGAATAACGAACCTGCAAATCAGAATCAAGGAGCCGTGTAATAAAAACACTATTTCATTTAGTAAATAATGAAATAAGCTAAAGCAGTCTTAAAGCGAACAAAATGCTTCTGTCTCCCTACAGCATCTGAATATCAGTTTTGTGTCACTGCATCTTACTAAATTTTAACTTTCGGATGAAACAAGCCTGTTAAATACGGAGGTACGGTTATTATTATACCCGACAAAATGTACATTTTTGGAAATAAATCTCACAAAGCACAAAAGATTCCACAGTGAAGTTAACATATTTTATTTCTTTAAGTGCCATTCATGCATATCGGGGGGAAGGGGGTATTGACAATCCTAATGACACTTTATTTTACAGCACTAAAACCAATACAAAGAGAAGCCGTGTCATCTTATTGGACAGCAAAAGTAATAAACCGTGCAATAACAAAAAAGGACAAAACGGGGAAATAAAGGAAACAACAAATACAAGTAATGACCAGGACAAAATCAAACGGAAAACAAAGATTAAAATAGAATATAAACATTGAAACACTGAATGTTGAACCATAGTACAGATAAAAGGTAGTGTCACACAAAAAGCCAACGCGTTTTCATCACATATATACAATATAGATATATACATACTGTGTCACCCTTGGATTAGACAATAACAAAATACTCTGTATTCATCTCCCTCTTTTCTTTTGCAGGTGAACCCAAGCCCTTGCCTTGACCCCTTACCACCCCAGAGGAAAAAGGACAATTGAAAAGACACATATTTACAATAAGCACAACAACACACCAACAATGAATAAAATAGGCTCCACATACCAGAACTTGTTGGCAGTTTTCTCCCGTAAATGTAACAAGGCTTCAAACCTTCCTCTCATTACAGTAATCTCTCTGGCAGATGCATCTCCACTCGGTATTTTTCTTTTTCTTTTCTTTTGTTTTTTGTTTTACGAAACCTTGAGTTGAACAGTTAAACTTTCACACAACACAAACACAAAATCAAAGGAGCAATGTTTCCTTTTTTTGAGAAAAAGAGAGAGAGAGAGAGAACATCTATTCAACACCTGTCCACGCTCACATTCTCTCCCTTAAGCTTTCCGTTCAGTCCGATCCGTCAGACTTACTTTTCCCTTCGACTGGGAAGGACGCCCGTTACCTGCGACCTTAAATATATCAAAATCAAGCTTTCTCTCTTTGGCAAACAAGAGATCCAAACACATCACTACCACAAATAGATTGGCAATACATACGAAATATTTCCAACTTAAAACTGACAGTCCTTCTGAGGTCAACATCGAGACAGACCGTGATACAGGGTGACCACCACAGTATGCTATCAAAGTTCACGCTGAGCTGAGGATGGGCTCGACATTCGCTCGGCGGCGAGCGGGCGCTGTGAGATCCTGCTTCGGTTAATGAACGACGTGAGAGCTTGTGCTTCTTGATTCTTTTCAAAGTGCACGTATGACCAGTCTGAAAGCTATTTGTATGACAAACACTGAGGCTAGTTTAACAAGGCCTGCGAACACTTGAACAGCATTCAAAACAAAACAGAGACGTACAAGCTTTTGAAAAAAAAATATATAGAGCTTAAAACGCAATGCGTACAGAATGTCAAAAAACAGACGTTGAACTGTTGGTGTGGGGTGAGGTGGATTTCTCTGTTGTAGGCAATGCGAGCGGACTCACTGAATTTGAAGTGTTAGGTAAGGATAAATCCCATCAGCTTCATTGTTTCTTGGTTATGTATGGATGGATTTCATAGCATATGTAACGCAGTACATACATAGATGAAGTGTAAACAGAAAAGTGATAAACAGAAACAGAAAACTGACTGGGTCACAAAGCATCACATCATATCTATCCCCAAAATATCACAACCCAAATATGCACAGTATGTTTTTGTAATTAGAAACCTTGTACATTAGATTTCATCTGGACATGTTTTGTGACATTCACCTTTAAAACGACCATTAGAAGAACATTTGGGGTTAAGGATCTGCGATCTATTCATATTAGGAGCCCGAGGAACCAATACATGTCAAAGACCTGTAGAAATACTTAGCTGGACATTGTATAATACTGAAACACAAAACAAAAAGCGATTGTCATTAGAAGTCAAATCTGTCAGCACATACATGTGCATGAAAAATTCAACGAAAGCGCAAGATGAATGAAAAGCGTAAACATTTGAGCGTTGAGAAAACCGATCCACTCCTTCCCCATTCGACTGCACTCTATGGCTTTACATCGACATAGATTATTTCCAAAATCTCCTCAAAGTGCTTCGCCCCAGCGATAAAGGTAAACGCCAGGATCTATTCTGGGACACTTCAACTCTTGTGCATAAGTTTTGTGCTCTTTCAAAGAGATGATTGTGAACACGGATAGCCCTAAATAAACGATATTGCACAAAACATCTAATGGTCCTATATAAACGATTATAAAGAGCATTAGAGGATGCTTGGTTAAGTTTGCTGTAATAGAGATTTTGTTTCAACCAAAAACTGCATTTCAGAATTTTTTTAAGAGCATGATACTGGACAAAGCGAAACTATAATGTCAGATATTCTCTAGTTCCTTTGACATCACTACTCAGGACTGACTACTAGCTCCTTATTATAAGATCTAGTTGTGTACTAAGCAAATGTTGGGTTGTAGTTCAAAATGAAGTTAGTAGTGTATTAATCTAAACATCATTTTCTTTCTATCAACATTACAGCATTACACCCTGAATTCACAGTCCAAAACTGCAAAAAAAAAAAAGGTTTGTATCTGTGCGAGGTGCTCGAGCAAAATTTCAGATCCACACAGATTTGACAAATAGGGCTTCCCAGTATCCCACAAATCACTGAAGTTTCTAAACAATGCATACATTCATCCTGAGGGCATTAAATGAGCAGTGCAGTCCAATCGGGAGACTATAGGAGTCAAATCGCAAAAAAAACATACTGATGGTCAACAAAATCAATGAGGATTGTACATGCAAACATAAAGTGATGATAAAAGAGAAATTGCTAATAGTGAGGTTTGGATCAAGATCACTTCCTGTACGCTTCCAAATTCACCTAAAACTATTAAGTGACAAAAACATGATACACTTCAGACAGCAAAGATACACAAGTACAAATACTGCAGGTAATGTGGTTTACACGTCTTGTTGTGAGCCTTAACAATCGGTACAAAATTCAAATCTGCTAGAATCAGATTCAGATGCCTGGCGACTTTTCAACATATTACAGTGTGTAGGGTCAGAGAAGCAAAATTTCACGGACGACCGGGTGCTCCGAGCGCCTTCACTTAAAGAAGACCACGTCACTACGTCACCCGCA
Organism: Oreonectes daqikongensis; assembly: GCA_026939265.1. Taxonomy (NCBI): domain Eukaryota; kingdom Metazoa; phylum Chordata; class Actinopteri; order Cypriniformes; family Nemacheilidae; genus Oreonectes; species Oreonectes daqikongensis. Next base: position 3,341,014 of record JAOTQM010000030.1, on the reverse strand, counting down.
CGGTCGTCCCTTCCAAAAAAAGTGCCCTGCATCTTGGAGGAACTTTCACAACACAAATGAGAGAGCCAATCTTGTCTGATAGGCAGTTGAGGCCTGAGTTATTCACCACGAGAGGGGAGAACAAGCCGGACATATCACTCGAAAAATCACAGAATAACAGTTGAAGAGCAGGGGAGAGCTTGGCAATTGAGTGGGCTTGCAGAAAGGCGTATGTTGGGAGACATTTCGACATAAACATGAAACACTTGCCCCTCGGACAAGTAAAAAAGCGATCACTTAAATGTCCTAGTAAATGTGATTGTCTTCAAAGTAATATAATTTTTTTTTTGTTTTGTTTTGTTTCATAAAAACACCAGGATCACAGGAGTCTCTTTCAGGTCATACAGAACCAAACTTGCACTGTTCAAGTGTCCCGTTCCAATCTGCCTTCTGTCACGGGCGTGCAGACGCGCCAGGTCCAGCCCTCTCGCACTGTAACACAAACACTCTGCCTCCATCCGCTCTTCACTTGTTTGTCTGCAACACTCTTGGCGTTCGGGGACTGGGTTAGACGATCGAGTCCCAGTCGAAGTCGTCCTGGATGTCGTCGGCGGGCATGCGGCGCATCTGGAAGTTTCCGGCGGGCATCATGTGTTGTTGGTTCATCTGTGCGTGATGGCCTAAGGGGCAGAGCAGAGGGAAGCTGTCACTATGCAGAACGCCTCGATGGGCACGTTACGAAAAGCATGCGTCCAACTCGCATACTAGGCAGGTGTTAAATACAAACTGCTAATGAATCGTAAAGGAAACCCTTGTTTTCACCATGTGTCTAACAGAATTGATGTCAGCAAGAAATGTGTTAATAGAAAAGAGCGACAGACCTGTCATAGTGGGTCCGGCACTGCTCATGGGGGGCATGTGAGGATAGCCCGGTGGACCCATCATAGAACTCATGCTCTGTCTCGTATCCATGTACATGTTTCCTGAAAACAAACAGACTGTTACGTTTATGACAGATCTAATGGCAGCAGTGGGTTAAAGGAATGACTGGATCCACTCACCTGTGTTGATGTGTGAGCTGGGCTTGTTTGGATGCATGGAGCCGTGGCACACCGGAGGCTGCACTGCCCCCTGTGGCTGGATTCCAGTGCGAGCAAAGAACTGATTGATGGAGGAGCAGAGGTCTGCCATCTGAGTGGGCTCGAGGGACCAGTTATTCAGCTCCGCCTGCCTCATGCTCTCTTTCAAACCTTCAGAAAAATGAGACGCAGGATAATTTATTCGGTTGGTGTAGTCGATTTCACAAAACTGAACGAAAAAGCCGGGCTGTTGTTTTAAAATGAAAAGCACAGGAGTGACCTATGCAAAATGGCACGGAATAATAGGAAATTGCTAGTCGTCGGATTTAATAAGTAACATTTTGTTGTGATATTTAATTAAAATACACATGCCATTTTGTAGCACGGTTGGGTACACACTCGGTAAGCGTGAGAAATAAGCAATTAAACTCTAAACAATGGCCTGTATTGAGGAAGCTAGATTAAAGACAGGTCTTTATTTTTTTCATTTTTTAATATAGTTTTCAATTTAACAGTTTATCATTTTAAGACCAATAAACATTTCAATATTGGTGAGTGTCTTTTTGAAAAAAATGTTGTTCGTAATAAATAAATAAATATTAATAATAAAATAATTATTAAATTATTATATTTGCAACATTATGTATCAAACAAGATGTAAAAAATAGAATCAAATTTGCTTTACAAGTAATTTAACTATTTTAAGTTTTGACCAGTGGTGAGTTGCTATAACTTAACCTAAAAATAAGTTGAAATAACTTTACTTATTTTGATAAATTGCATTTTTTTTAAAAGTTGGAATGACTTGTAAAGCCAATTTGATAGTTCTTAAAAAAATAAAAAGCAAAAAGACACTTTTATAAAATTGTAGATTTTACCCTGAAAAGGTGACAGATCCACATCGGCCCAGTTATAGCTGCTGGCGATACGGCAGCTTTCTTTAAGAGCATCCAGGTTGGGGTACCAGTCAGTGGGAAGACCTGAAATCACAGTCAAAACAAAACGGTACATTAGGCCACATCAGACAGCACTTTCACTCGACCCTTCCTGTTTAAGCCAGCAGGGGGAGCCATGCCCCTCTGTTAAATGCCTGTAGGGCTGCAGCTCTGAATTGTGGTGCATTTGCTTTGTTCTCATTAAAGGCAGCAGTATAAATCAACCTGTGATTTACTGCTGACTGCTCCAAAGTTGCCATAAATTTTTTAATCTAAAATAAATGACTGTTCGAAGAGGCCTGAATAAATCGGCCTGTCAGTGTTGAGGCAAGTGAGCAGAGACAGCGGGTTCGAGACAGGAAGTGAGAAGAAAACGAATGAGACCTAATCATGGAGATGCAAATTCTTACCGGTGTTGCACTGCATCTGTTGCTGGGCAGGATGGGGTTGATGGGACAGGTTCTGGTGTTGGTGTTGCTGTTGCTGCTGCTGACCGTGGGCCTGGTGCTGGCCGTGCTGACTGTGCTGGCTGTGTTGGGGATGTTGGCTGTGCTGCGGGTGCTGGCTGTGCTGGGTATGGGAGCCATGCTGGGAGAGGTGCTGTCCGTGGGGAGAATTGTGGGTGGAATGAGGGGGGTGGGAAAGAGGCACCTGGCTACCGCTGTTGGGGATGCTGTTGGGGTGAGAGTTAGTGATGCTGTTCTGGTTGTTGTGAGGGTGGCTGCTGATGGTGCTGCTGGGGGAGTGTTGGTAGGAGCAGGAGGTGTGGGTCTGCTGAGAGGACTCCGACGGTATGCCCATCAGACCTATGAGGATCAAACAGAAACTCAGCATTATACAGCCTCTTGACTTATTAAAACAAACCTGTTTTTTCAATGAAAAGTTTCATTTTTTGTGTTTTTAAAGCATAGTTTCCCATAGTCAGGTAAGTGACTTGTCACATCCGTAACAGAATCCGTCACATGCATAACTGTCCATATTCTTCATAAATATAAACCATGGACATTTAAATAGCTATTTATTGATCTATGAAGAGTTATTCCATCTCCATTTGTTGGATATTATTGCTTCTGCTTTGTACATTTTTTAAGTTATATTTTAGGGGCTTTTTGCCTTTGTTTGATAGGACAGTGGAGACGAGACAGGAAGTGGATAGGCTATAGACAGGGGAACGGGACCGGCAAATGACGCTCGAGACTCGGGTCAGGCCGCAAGTGCACTGGCACTATACTGTATGTCGACGCACCAACCACAGGGCCATTGGCGCCAACTGCTTTGTACATTTTAATTCCCAAAAATCCTACAAAGTATGTTGTCTCTCAAAAACATCTATAATACATGATTATTTTCTCTTCTCAAACAGAAAACTTGTGCATAGACTGATGATTTGAATATCTGGACTATCATCAGGGGTTTAGTAAAATTTAAACAGATGGTTCAATATATTGGTAATAAATACCTTCTCTGAGAATTTATATTTCAAGTTTTGACTGAAAATGTCACATCCATTATTCTGGAGTTTTCAGATTTTTTGTGCCAGGACACAAGGACATTGCTATTTAAACCACAGTTTTATAAATTAAAATCTAAGCTAAACTATAATTGAAATCCTAAAAATCTAAACTGGTCTAAATGCAGTCCATCACATTTCTCGATCCAATTCCACAGTTCCTAGTTAAGAATCTTGGTTCTTGGCCACCATAGTAGGAAAAATTATTATGGTAGTCTAAAGTGCCCCAAAACGGGTTGCTTTCCTACAAAATGTTCAACAGAACAAAGAGATATATAAAGCAATTTTTTCTACTATGGTAGTCAATGGTGGCCAAGAACTGTTTGGCTACAAGCATTCGTCCAAATATCTCTCTCTGTGTTCACGAGTACAAACACATTTATAGAGATTTGAAAGAACTTGAGGGAACTGTTCCTAATAAAGATGGATCAACGCATTTAATGCAATACTCTCAATTAAAGGGGCGCAGACCATGACAAAGTCGTCACCTGTCCTTTAATTTCTCTCTTAACTTCTCATTTGTGTAGCAATTGTTTCGAACTAGTTTCAAAAAATGCCTGACAAGCCTCCAACATCTGCACACTCAATAGCAATCATTGAAGCGTGTGTCGAGCGGTCTTAAGAGGCCCTGTCCATCATGGCGCTGGCACTGTAAACCTATTCCGGTGAAGAGCTTTTAACGCAGATGCCGAGCCTTGCATCGCCGCAATCGCCAGAGAACACTCATCGACGGGGTGACAGGGGTGCATCTCTTATCAGCAGAGAAAGCCTATTGTCCAACCATGGGAGAGCAGAGAAAAAGCAATTAGCCAGCAGCCCCCCTGAATAATAATGCGAGTTCATTACCTATTATCAAAGCCAGTGAATTAGCTCAGTGTCTCCAGCAGTGGGGTGTGAAATCCTCTCGCCGGCATTATTTGCTCATTTTAATTGCTCGAGCTTGTCTGACTAAGAGATTTCACTTTTATGCACATAAAAAGGCAACAACGTTCAGCTAATGAAACATAGATGATAGATTAAAGAAGTTCACTTTGGAAACCTTTACATGAAAAGCGTTTGATTCGCGCGACTGGGTTAGACGTGGAGGTGTGACGTCGCACGCAACCCGCCTGTCAGATGCTTTTTGTACATCAGTCAATCAGACTACAAACAACAGGCATTAATTTCTAAGATGGGAAAGCCTGCCGTGAACTAAATTCAGCAATGAAATATTTCTATGATGGATTCCTATTTCAGATGGTGGATGCTTTCCGATCACCTTCCTTATAAGATGAACTGTTCAACATGACCTAAAAAATTAAGCTGAATATTCAGATGTAAACTAAAGCGAGATAATTATTTTGCAGAAAATGCCATATGAACCCACATAGAGTAGATACAATAATCTGCAGTTTTAGATCCCCCCCAAAACAGAGAATCGTAAACTCACCCTGTGTGTTGTAGGACTGCTCGAACACAGTCTTGTAAAGGCTGCGGAAGGAGGCACTAAGATCTTCGAAGTCCGAGAAGAGCAGCTGCTTGTCACGGTCCGGTATGCTGTACTGGCCCTGCGGGGTCTGCTGCAAGCTCATGGACTGGGACACCGGCTCTGGATGACTCGTCACCTGAAGGACAGGAGAGAAGGATGATGACAAACGAAAGATTATGGAAAGACAGAAATGGGCATTGCCACTCTTAACAGGCGGGACTGCTCAGCCCAGCCAGGCCGAGTGACCGGCAGATTAGAGCTCAGATAGAACATGACAGCACTGACTACAGCACTCAGCATCACAGCACAGGAAATGAAGTGCCTGGCACACTGCAGGAGCGAAATCTCCATGCTGGCAGCACAAGCCTTCCGTATTCTTGACCGCTTATTTATGAGCCCGGCTGAAGCTGTACATAACCACACAGCCATGATCAAAACCGACGTGTCTCTGGAGAGACCCTCTGAAGTTGTTTTTTACGGCTATTTATTTTGTAATTAAAACAGCTTGGCGAAACTAACTGAGCGATACGGCTGAAATCGACAGCGAGATCATAAAAGATCGCCTGCAATAACAATACGCACAAACGGGCATTGATTCATACAACAAAATAAATCAAATGATAAATATCCTCCCTAGAATAAATATTTCATATTATCCAACGCTATAGGTTTCCAGGTTTACTGTGGCCTAAACGCTTCCATCTATAAAATTCTATGCGTGTGACTCTGAAGGGGAGCAGCCTAATGTTTTGAATCTGCAGAAATGCCTTTCATGCCCAGAATGACTGATTCATTGAACGGCTCCCAAGACCTCCATAATGCTGAGCATATTTGTGGCTTACACAAGGGCAGAGGCTGTGCCATCTTGAGCTCGAGACAACACTGTTATACACACTGGAGAAGCAGGCAAAACAGAGTCATCTGCCACTCCTGCGAAGTCTAATTCTAGCTGTCAGTGCAAACTGGTGGTGAGGGCAAATTTATGGATCTGAACACATTGCAAAGCTAATGCAAACAAGTACAGAGGTGCGAGAATTCTTAGCCACTCGCCACTTGTTCCTACAGTTGCCAACTCAATAATTGATTATAACTTTATTTTATTTTGATTCAGTACATTATAAAAACATTATTATTTTTTTATTTAAAATGCAATATACATATATAGGCAGTTTCAAAGCAACAACATAAACAGACGTTACTGCGCATGCTCGCTTTTGTGGTGCAAGCTAAACTTCCGGTACACATCCGCAAAGAATAGAGTCATTACAGCCCCCTTGTTTCTATACTATACTAATACAGTATAGTATAAAATATAGAACATTTTGAGTAAACAACACTGGTCCAGAAGTATTTCCTGTTTAGGTTTTTGAACACTACACAAACGTTGAATCTGAATTAAAATATTAAACAAACATCTTTAATAAGTCAAAAAATGAAACCGGAAGTTTCTGGATCAGTGTTGTTTACATCTTGCAAAATGGTCTATATATTACATTAGTAATTCAAACAGCAGTGTTACCGCTTCACAGTGATGCAGGACACGCTGGTTAGCGCTGTTAAAAATGGCTGCAAAAAGGAAAAACATGAGGTCACCTGCTCACTTGTGACATTATCAGTGGAGACTACTAATTGCACACAAGAAATATGAGCAGCTGGAGTGAGATGACACACTATGCATCACTGTAAAGACGGCCGCACGTAATCTGGTTAAGTTCAAACGAATCTCAGTGTTTGTATCAGCTGGACTAGAGAGAGACAGAGTAGAATAGATAGACAGAGAAAGAGAGAAAGAGAGAGAGAGAGCACTGTCTGGCCTGCTGAAGTGAATCTATCAGTGTCTGTGCTGGATCAATGCTGAGAGCCTGGAGCGAGGAGCATGCGGGGCTTCTGGGGGACCACAACAAAGAGGCAGCAGCTCTGGTGGGAGGACATCAGAAGCAGAGTCTCTCTTTAGCAGCGCTCCAGCAGTATGAGCTCTGCCTTTCATTCCCTTAACCCCTGTGTCAGCACGCTCCCATGCACAGACCTCCGCACACCAGCATTCTGACAATCGCATTCTGGATTCTCATAAAGCTGAGCTCCACAAAAAGACTGGGTAAATAAAGAGTCCTCCCCAGGTTGTGGAGAGGTAAAAAGGATTTTTTCTCCCAAAATGCAAACATTCGGTCATTATTTACTTCCGATCTCTAAACTTTCTTTGGTGCCTTTTTGCTAATATAGAATTTCCTCTTACATGCTCCATGGATGCAAATTCTCACAGGACTGGACAAAATGTCTTCTTTGGGGTGAACTAATCTTTTCAAGGATGAAATGGTTAATGGAGAGTTTCAGTGGCACAGAACGGGATCTTACCGCCGTGTAGCTGTGCACGCTGCCCACACTGTTGAGATTAACAGAGGCCAGGCTCTGGTCAGATAGGCTATTGTTAAGGCTGCTTCGAGGGCTGTCACTCCCATCCTGGTCAGGGTTGTACAATGCCACCTGGAAATAAAAAAAAAAAGAGGGAAAAAGTATAGGTTAGCTTGACATTTGACAAAAACCTGAACATGTAGTGGGGATATAAGAATTGGGGTGCAAACAAATACAAACTATCTGGTTTCAGAGATCTGATGGAAATTCTCATCCCTTTTAATAATTACTATCGGTTGCATCACATTTGTGGTGTCTTATCGTGCACATATGTGTGGCATTGCATACGCCATCTGTGGGAAACTAAGGTCAGCGTTAATGTGCCGTGTCCCACGCCGCGTCTCATACGTAGGGAACATGGCTGTTGGCCAGCAAGATGATCTGCAGTCTTGGATGGCCGAGAGGCCGAGCGCTCTCCTTCAGTAAAGGTCACGCTGCTGGCAGCGTCAGGCCCATCAAATTGCACAGCTTAAATTGGTTTGGGACAGCTCACAAAGGTTCCCAATGCTACAGAGACCCTGACCTTTCTGTGCTCGCCGATGAATGCGCAGTTTTCCGCGGCGGATAACCTCCACTTCAAAACGATAATTCCAATTATCATTTGAAAAGCTGAACTGCAAATATGTGCTGGTTGGCAAAACGAGAATAAATAAGGCATCGGCGGGATGGTATGGGAATAAATATAATGAGCTCCTGGGAGAATAGTCCTACATTGAGTTCGGCGTGCTAGGAAAGGATGAATGGAATCGCAACAATGCTGGCCGAGCTTGCATCGCACGCCGCACGTCTTGGCAGCTACTACGTAGTGCTAAAACCGTGCAACAAGTCTCAATGTTCACCTGCTTGAGCGAGACAAACCGGGCTGTGGGTATATTAGGTCAAACAGGGTTTTTTGTTGTGGCGGTAAAACGCCTGTCAGCCCCCTTGACTCGAGATGACAGCAGAGAGAAAGACACATTACAGCTCACGGTCTCTTACAGAGAATTATCATTCAAGCAGAATAAATGTTTCCCAATCCTATTATTCCCTGTTCATCAAAAGAGTCGAGCATAACAGTTCCCAGAGCTGCACTGGATTGAGGCTAGATGGGGGGTTAATGTCATGGAATGATTTGCATTTTACCGCTCTTCTTTTTTACAGCTTTTGTTGAGGCTGGGAAACAATACGTCAACATGTGCGACTATGACACTGGCCGACTAAGGGTTTTAGGCATGTCGAAAATTCAGAGTAAACAATCAAAACCTGGTGTGAAAAGCAAGTTTAAATGTTATGTGTAATTAAGTCATAAAAAAAGCTTTTAGTCACGAGCCTTTCACCACAATCTATTTTTATTCTCTCTATCCATAAAGTGTGATTTAAAGACCTCATCGCACTGCGGTTTGTTCAATGCCCGAAATGCAGACGCCTACATGCTAACACAGCGTACATGTCTGCACGCACACACACGCAGTGTGGAATGAACACGCAGAGAGAAGGTAAGGGGTGAACAAATCCATTGCAAATACTCCAGTGTGTTTGCTGCGGGTGGAAAAGGAGTGCTATATTTAGCCGTGAATTAAAGTCAAAAGCCAGTGGAGTCTTTCATACGGGCGACTAATCTGCAACATGAGACAAGGATTATGAAATCAAAGAGAAATCCACCCAGGTGTCTTTAACAATGATTCACGCTGGAGAGAAAAAAAGAAAGAAGATTAAAACTATGAATAAAACTTATTAAATAAAAGTCAAATCAAAATTATTTACACCAAAAGTAACTGAAAGAAAGATAGAAAAAAATTAAAATAAAACATTATAATTGATAAAAATGATTAAAATAAAAGGAAAATCATGATTTACACCAAAGGTAATTTAAAGAAACAATAAAAGATGGAAATTAGCTTCTCATTACATTACAACAGACATTACAAAATGTTGGCTGATCTTTTTAGCCATTGTTAAATATTTATTAAATAACTCAGTTATTTCATATAAATGTAGTTATTTCACAGAAATACAACTTTCCTCTTTCAATAAAAACAGCAAATCTTAAGTACAGTACGTCACGTTACGTACGTCAAGTTTCAAAAGGAAAACATGGGAAGATGTGATATCATTTGTTATGATCCCATTCCGGGTTTAATAAGAGTGTTGCATGATCATGATCATACAGTAAGAGTGTGCTCAGTAACCAGGCTTTCCTGCTCTATGACAGACAGCAATGCCGCTCTTTCATTGGCCTGCGCCGGCAGGCGGGAAAGTCTAAGGAAGAGGGAATTCCTGTGGCTTGGCATGAAACGCTCGAGGGGCGTGACCTGTGCTGTTTACAGGGCCCACACTGAGAAACAGCATCTCCAAGGAGCCACCTAACTCAGACTTCTTGTTTTCGTCTAGTTTCTAGTTCATCAGCGTTTCGAAGAGGAGGGCAAAGAAAACAAGCACTCACGGGATAACCTTGAAATCCCACGATGGGTGGATCTTTAAATTCTTCCCATATGAATCAGTCATACCTTACACTTGAAGAGATGACATTGTTTTGCTGCGTGAGATGCTTTGAATGTGGAGCAGCGCTTTGAGGTGTTTTTAAAGTAGAAGAATAAAACAAAATCAAAAAAGGTTCCCTGGATTTATAGTTTATTGTGTTGATAAGATCCATCTATTCAAGAAAGTCCATTATAAATGTACTTACAGATCATGTTTTATGTGCAGTGTTTCAAATTAATTTTAGTTCGGATGTTTCCATAGAAAGCAGCTGCATATGTACACACTCGCTAGATATTGGAACAGAGCCATTGCGAAGCCGTTTAATTTGAACAAATCCAACAATTCTTCACCAATCTGATTTTCAAATCTGCTCATTCAAGCCAAATGAGCGGATCACTGAAGTTAAGTATAATTCAACCCAACTGACAAAACTACGAACAACATTAATTCCCCGAACCCCCCTTCATCCCCCTCAATCCACCAAATGCATAATATGAAATAGTATTGGTATAATGCCTGAAGTAAATTAATAACTGATGCTGTTGGGGTTTTTTAAAAGCACTCCAGAGACAGAGCGGCTCGCACCAGGCCAAGAGCGGAGCGCTTAAGGTTAAAAAGCCTATTTGAATTTCAGAGTGTTTTGCTTCATTCTTTTTTACATACTTCTCCGTGAAGTCATGCCACGGAGGGCGAGTTACGGGAGCGGGTTATTCTGTCTGAAAACATAAAGCAGGTAATGAAACCGCTGAACATACTCGGTGCTCTTCTACAGAAAGATGCTTTAAGTGTTTACCGCCGCAAAACAAAAAGAGCAAGACATAAAAACCAACCACAAACTTTAACCACATTACAAGACGATAAATACTGTATTTTAAACCTCACATTTACTTTGCATGTGTGTGTGTGTGTGTGTGTGTGTGCTTTCCAGACATGTGGAATAAGCTATTAAGAGATTGACGATTAAATACACTGTTAAGAGGATTTTTATACATAATGCCAAGCAAACAGAACAAAACCCTTGCGTGGGGTTGCTCTAATGTAGCCTCCATGTAAACAAAGGCATCAAATGTCAGTCCTATTATGTCGTGCATGTATGTAGTCCTGCCAGGATAAATATAATATAAACTGGGCATGTAGGCTTGTGGTGTCAGCTGCTATTTGAGACCCAGCAAGGGCTTGTGGAGTTGGAGATTGAACGCTACCTTGTTAGTCACAGTGTTGATTGCCAGCGTTGGAGAGGCACTTCCAGAGATGATGCAGTCCATTCCCAAGTTATCCGACTCCAGGCTGTACGGCGTAGATGCCTACAGAAAAACAAGAAAGTATGTCAGCCACCACGCAGGATGGAGATGATAAGCTATCTGGAGTGACTTTGATTTCTACATATTCAAATGGATTTGATGTTACTTTGCTGCAAGAAATTCAAAGCGAGCGTGCGTGTTTAAGAGCAACGGCGGCTAGCGTTTATCAACAACAAAGGAGCTACACCTTTTATTTAGGTCAAAATTGGAGGCAGTCTGGGAAGAGATGAGCGGGAGCGAGGAACGGCTCCCCCGTGCTCTCTCCGCACTTGCCTGGGTGAAGATAACTTCGCACGCCTGTCTCCCAAAACTGCTTATTGTAAGAGGATTGCCTGGCAACAATGCGATTTGTAATTTGTGATAAACATAAATGAGATTTTGCTAAATCACAATTTTTAATGTCAAGGAATTTTTTAGGAGACAGCAGGAGGATGAGAGAAGATGAGAGGAGAGAGAGAGAGCGTGTGTCTAATGCAATATGCTCTAATAGCGAGCATCACACACATTGCAAAGACAGTTGGCTCTTATTTCTCATGCAGCAGGATCAGGTTGGGAGAGAATGGGTCTAATTGGAGGTTTTTGATATGAGTGAAGTATATGTCAATGTGAAAAACGTTTGTGTGTAGCCTGAGGGCAGAGCTGTGTGCTGAGACAATGAGCTTCTCGCTGGAGTGTTGCAATTATAAATGACACTGGTCTAACTGCCTGACCACACACAAAACGCACAATGTCAACACAAATCACAAGCATCACGGTGGGGACATTAAATATTTCCAGGCCTTTGTCTACAACAGCATTAATATTAAGAAGCAAAATTACATTTCTTAAACAGAACTGATAAATTGCTTGAGTATCAAATTGGCACTTTTTATGTTTGCTGCAAGCATGAGGACTGAAATACAATCTGAATTAACATAATAAATAATTAACAATGTCGCAGATCATAAAAAAACTATTAAGTGATTATTCTTGTTTTTGGTTGCTTTGCTATAAGCACACTAAATACGCTTTTACATTTTTACCAGTATGATTCCTGGGAATAAAACCCGCAACCTTTACGCAATACTCTACTTGTGTTCCTCACAAACGTTGTCTTTGTTCATATGGCCTCCTGTCATATCTTCACGTCTTTATATACGGTTGCACGTCTGCAATCTCTGCCCCCCGGTATCACTATAGGTGAATCTTATCAGTTCGTCTTTCTCCGACCCACAACACACAGATGGACAAAATGATGCAAGCTGCCTCTAAGCCAGGTCAACCTCGGAGGCCGGCGTCGAGAACAGCCGTGTTGTATATTCCGGTGAGCGCCGCTCATAAATAATGAAAGGAAAAAGCTCTGGTTGAAAATAACCAGTGCAGAGGCTCGGCATTAATTGATGCTTGCTAAAAAATGACTGCAGAATGCAATGTACGTAAAGGCTGCCTGGAGCACAGTTTATTAATAAGCCGGACACCCTCGACAAGATAAACCCAGGAACACAGAGAAAGATGGTTATATATAAAGATATGAGCGTGCAATCATTAAGCCTGCACGTGTGAGGCGGTAAAGCGCCGACTCAGACATAGAACAAAGCTGGCGATCTCAGCTCAGGAAATATAACATCCAGTCTCATTCCTTTTCTATCATCACAATAAGCCAGTGTTTTCACATATTTCCGGCCTCGTGAAGCAGCAGGAACACACAAGCAGAAGCCAGAGCATCTTTCTCTCCCATAATCTAGTGTTTCTCACACATTTCTGCTTTACAGTGGGAAGCCATAACTGATCCAGACTAAATACTAGACAAAACAAAACTATCTTTTGTAAATAATGTTTTCAATTAAATAACACATTTTTCCCTATGAATGTTTATTTTTAATTACACATTGTCACATTATATTCTGGTCGGTATGATAACCGCTCCATTAAAAGAGAGACTGACCACTAAACCACTTGACTGATTCAAACCATTTACTCATTACCAGACTGTGCATCTCTATGAACAGCTCTCAATAAAACCAGCTATTAAGAGTCATTTGTCTACAAACGGAACTGGCCACACTGTATGTTTGTTTTTGGTTGCAACCAACAAAAACAACACAACAGAAACGTGTAGTCTATTTAATGCTTTGTGATATTTCTAATAATTATCACATGTCTAAACACATTTAACTTAAACTGCAAACAAACAAACAGATTTTTTAAAATTTACATAAATTGAGCATTGGTGCAAAAAATGCATCAACATTCACAATGCTAAGTGAATGGTAACCTATGTTTTAAACAACCCCAGAGTCAAGTGAAGTGATGGAGCGTATGAGTGACATTGAGTTGAACTGAACGAGTGAAACACATACTGTGTTGAGTTCTTTGATCACTCCCGGACTCTGAGTAATGAGCTCGCCTTAGCCAAAGAAAGTGTGAATGCCTGAAAACTGACCACCAGGGGGTCCGTGAGCGCGCACACAAAAACACGCAAACAAACTCACTCACCCGCTCGCCAGACCGTGGCCTCTTCTTGGGCCGTGTGGGCAGTGTGTCCTCCTTTGGATTTGTGTCAATTGCCCAATATGAACCCTAGAAATGGGAGAAAAAGTAAAAATCTGTCTTAAAATAGTCCATTCATTAATACATTCTATAGCCGCAGAAAAATTAAGAGACCATTCCAAATTTACATTTTACCTAATCTAACCTAATCTCATCCAAAAGTAATGTAAAAGACTGATAGCATGACAAGACACATGAAAACTGTAATAAAAATTGAGGTTATTACATAAGTAACATTTCCTAAATACATGTACAAATATTACTGTTTTATTACTATATATTTATATACTAAATATGAACTTGTTTTCTTTGCAGTATTTTAGGTCTGAAGAAAATACAGATAATCTTTTCTGTTATTTTGACCTGTTTCTCTGGTTTTCATTTTCTGCAAATAAATGCAAAAATAAACATTATTTTTCTATGAAATTTGGCAGAAATATTGTTAGTAGTTTAAAGAATGGAACAAAAAAAGTTTTTTTTAAACGCAGACCTATAAATAGTAAATTAAGAAAAACTGAAAATTGTCTTTGAAATGGTTTCTTAATTTTTTCCGCAGCTGTATATGCATGTTTAAAAAGCCACAGCTGTTGTTATAAAGTCCAAAAATGTACATAACACAGCTCAGAAAGCAAAGCAACTGGCACAGTTTCATTAGATTTCAGATAACATTCTCAAGAGAAACATTTTTTGTAATCAGACACTGCGCTGCTATTAGAGCATTCACCATCAAACACGCAGAACTTAGTTCATCAAAGTTTCACAGAACGCATCTGTATGCCCATCACGTCCGTCGAACCTTTACTGAACTATATATTGAGGTGTGAAGAAGTTGGGCCTTTCACTAGCACCATTTCTTTCTCTCCCGCTTTGCAATTCTCCTGAGCCTTGGCAGAGGCAGGTAAAATGTTAAGCCCCTCCTGAAGCCCCTCTTCCTCAGCCGCGGGTTTATCGATTGCTCCTGTTCAGGGCTGGACACAGAGGTGTTGGATTTCTGGTCAGGTCTGTGCTCTGATAATCAGGCAGAAAATAGCACACCTTGGTTTGGGGCTGCCGGTATCCAGGCACCCAAGACCCTGGCTGAATAATTTATCTTTGCATTCTTCCTGTTTAATTTATTTTTCAATAGTGCTGCTCTTCCCAGTAGCTGAAGGCAACTCTGGCTCCAAAGTTAGCCTAAAGAAAAAGAAATTAACCCCATGCTTGGGCTTTATTTTAAAATATATTTTTTGTACCGGATAAGATCTCAATTGTCCAGAAAGGATGCGATCAGGACCTTTAAAATTACTTGTGCACATTTCGTGAACGAACCTAAGCAAGAGGAATAATTGAAATCACCAAAGGATTCGTCTAGACCGCACGTAGCACGTAACTCAAAAATTCAGCCTTCAAACACATTGATGAAATGATGTTAATCTCTGCATTTAAACAGCAATACAGCACAGGTTATAAGCCATTGCAATAAGCAAAACACTCAATGATTCTCACAAAGTCTTTTTCAACTTCCCAATCTTAAGAAAAGTTCTCATTATCTTAATTTTAACACACGGTTGTTACAGCAATTTGTTTTTAAAGTGCGATGACAGCTCCGAAACAATCTAACCAATAACAAAGCTTGATTCATTATCACTTCTTGCTTTAAAATGCCACTTTTTAACTTGCACTAAACCCGGTCCTGATAAAAAGATGGGGCATAATTAACATTTAATCAAGTGCTAAACTAATCAATTAGCCATTCAGATTTTATGATTTATGAATGTTGATCACTTTTGGAGCAGTCAACCAAACTTTTTTGGAGCAGTCAACCGAATTACTGCCATTATTTAATCCCTATAACTTTTAATAAGAGTCTACGGTCTCATCTAAAAGGGCACAGGACGATTGTGAAAGCTATTAATCCTATGTTTGCCAAACCTACAACAATTTCCCATTTGAGCTATATCTGATTGGAACCGGATCACACACTAGGCAATAATCAAAACAGATGACAGGAATGAATTAAAGGCATTTCACATGACTTGCATCAATGCTTCGCAACACCCTGAACACTACGAAGCGAGCAATCAAGCTATAGCATTGTATTCAGGTCAGCCTTTGTAACAAGATGCATTAAAGTTCAAAAATGTTCTCTGACCCCATTATCAGCTGATCTAAAGCCCAGCCAGTGATTACAAAACAATGATATAACATTACATGTTATAGAGCATATCTGCATATCTAGATAAACTGTGTCCAAAGCATATCATGTCAATTAGAGAAAAACTATTAGAGATGAACCGATATATCGGCAAATAATCGTTATCGGTCAATAAAAGCTATTTCTATAGCTATTAAAAGCTATCATAGAATTGACCAATAGGTTAAAAACAGCCAATGATCAAAATCAAAAATCAAAATTAAGTCATTCAAAAAAAAAGTTAAGAAATATGAATTTAACCACCAAACTATTAGCATTGGCAGATATCACTCTGATTAATCAGCTACTGGTATCGATGGAGAAATGTTGTATCGTTGCATCTCTAAAAATGATCATACTACCTGTATATACATCAAGTACTTCATACAGGTTCACTATATAAATATTACATTTCTTTTCCATGACACTATCTGCTGCGGTTCTCATATTAAGGTCAAAGTGCCACAAGGCGCTTGCGTTGGGAGGTGCGAGGAAGCCTTGATGCAAGTCATTCATGTTGACTCTAAGACAACCATCTCTTTATAAAATCTATTGTAGCACGAGTACAACGATATATGTTACAGGTGCTCAAGACAATAAATGGAAATAAGCACATCCCTGACAAATCATTTCACAAACACATTTATGCAATACATTTTAACATTACAAAAGACTCATTTATTTATACAAAAAAAAGTCACACTGTACACCGTGCTGTTTTGTATTCTAATTTGAAAAATCACTCTGCTGTAATTGACACAGTAACAGTGAAAGAGAGCTGAGGGTGACTGAGAGACTGGCAGATGTCATTTAAATGAAATTTACTAGCAGACTACTTCGAAACCGTCACTGGAAAAGGCTGGTAGCATTCCTTTTAATTAGCTTAAAAATCTTGAAAACATAAAAGCCCTTGGGATGGGAGTATCTGTAGGCTGGAACACAATCCCTTGAGAGGAAGCAACATTTCAAGAAATGTATGCAAGAAGACTAGATAAATCGAAAATATATGACAATATAATAAGGTTATGTCAAGGCTGATACATATCTTGTTTAGATTATGAACTCTGCTGAACTCAATGTTTGAACGTATGTAACTGACAGAAAAAGAATATCCTTCTTTGCATAAAATGTATTTATAAAAGAAAAAAGATGAGAGAAATGAGTGGCGCTTGCCTGTGAAAATCTATCACACTGATAAGGCAACGCTTGACCCAACCCGAAAGAGCCTAGCTACATATGTGTACAACATTAATTTCCCTTGATATAGCTCAGGTCATTCCTTCAATATAAATCTAATGGATTTTTAATCACACGGCAGATAAAAAATCATCTGTATGACTGCTAAGAAAAGCACAATGCGCACATCTCAAACTGCAGGATTCAATGCATCATTCAAGGCCACCGCATGAATGGTGCAGGGCAGGATATACTTAAAAGTTTAATTTCTTTCAATAAAGTTTTATTTTAATTACATTTTAAATCAATTATTTAGCACCTTTCTGACTTAAAGTAAACACACCAAATATAACTGAACTATCGTATCGACAGATATCAATAATTGGATATAGGTATCAGTGGAGAAATTTAGTATCAGCCTTTATTGTATAAAATGAATAAACTGTATGTGCTGTTTGAAGATGAAACTAATGTCGCAAACACGGCAGCCATTATTCTAAAATAAAATGTATATATACACCGGGCTTACAGTGTGGTCTGGCTATAAGACACTCTGCTCCAGTCAGACCTCCCTGACCAGAACCTCCATGAGTCCACTCGAAGGTGAGCGTGATTGCATCTTGCTCAGAGCTGTTGGGGTACAGATGTGAGGTGAACAATCTCTCTGAGAAACATGCCTCAGTTCCTATCTCCCGCAAACAGCAGAGTCCATATTCCCGCCACATTACAATATTGATGGAACATATCAAGAGAGCCCCGTGCAGCTTTGAAGTTCCTCTTCCGGGGGGAGGGCTGCGTGGAAGAAGGCAAATTCCAAATTGAACATTAGAGATGCGAGCATGTTGGCCGTGCATTCGCAACAGAATCCATCCAGCGATAGATTATTTTGTATTTAGTGGAGCAGATCCCAGGAGTGTCAATATCAGAGGATTACAGCAAAACATGAAATTAGCATTCAGTCCCATTCCCCTGCATGCCTCTGCTCTTCTCTTTATGTCACACTGCGTGAGTGTGTGCGTGTGTCTGTGTGTGTGAACGCATTCGCACAAGATGGCTGAGGATACAAAGAAAAATAAAGTGTGGTGGTGCTATATGGAGAAGAAGGTTAACCACTGATGGTGCACTGATTTATTGTTTGTATTGTGTATATTTCAGAATAAAAAGTGTATACATTTATTTTAATATGTATTTGTTTTCCAGCCTTCCGGTCTGAACTTGGCCAGCCTGGGATGTTTTTTGTTTGCTGCGGTGAGCCAGAAGGTGCAGGGCCATCCGTTTTGTTGTGAAGAACCGTTGGCGGGCGCCTGCAAACTGCATGCCGACTGAGGGGAAGCAGGTGGTGGTCTTCCCCTCTTGCATGGTAAGTGCTGGGCTGAAGTGCTTTCTCCTCCACCCGAGAGAGCTCCGGAGAGCACTTTTAAAACGTTAGCGCAAGTGCTCGCTCTCATCTATGTTCACATGGATGCGTATGCATTTTTTAACAACCGAATCTGCCAACTCGGTCTGCTAGCAGCTTTTTGTATTTAGCCAATGTACAAAACGAGCATTTCTGAATAAAACAGCACTACATGAAAAGGAAACAGAGATGGAAAAGCTTACCTTTCCTGGGTCATCTTTGGAGCGAGGCACTTTGAGAAAACACTTGTTCAACGAGAGATTGTGCCGTATTGAGTTCTGCGGGAGGAAAGGGAGACAGAGATACGTTTAGGTTACTTAGAAGTTAATGAGACTCCAGTAAGCACAACTATCTTATATTACACAACAACACAGCACAGTGGTACCTAAAAACCTCATTTACATGCAGCCTATACTGTGCTGTCAGACAGCGGAGTAGCAATAGTGAGCGTGTGGAGTCCCTGCAAATAACAGAATATGAATAAAACACTGGGGTATTATAGCACAGATCCTGCGTCATCTTTCCACCGCTATGCAAAGCAACCGGGCCGGAGAAATATATTAAAGAGATTCATCTTGCTGAAGACGACAGCCACAAAAAGCAGGAAGATTAGGACCACCAAAATATTGAGATTACTAAACTCAATAATAAAAATCCCTGACTCGACAATTGTTAACTATGGAGTGCTTTTTCATAACTTGGGTGATTCCTAGAAATGACCGAATGTAAATTTGCTGTGTTTTCTCAAATATCAGGGCAAAGCCAGAGCTCAAACGCCAACAGATAATTCCTACATATGAACAATGTCCTGATATTAACAGAATAGTAATTATACCAATTGATCCTCGGGGTGAAATAAATTATGCAAATTATTTTTTTTAACTTACACAATTCTTTAATGAGCTAAAGGTAATTTTTCAACATGTGAGGCATGAAGCAGAAGCTGGTTTGAACAGAGATCATGCTTTCATATTCTGTCTGTTCCAGCTGGAGTCCAGCCAGCCTCTTGGCTTAAGATGCTAAAAACGCACCATTTTAAAAAAAATAATTTGACCAAATTGTATTGACAGATGGCTGTGATACAATAGCTCTGGGATCCTCGTGTGAGCTGCTGCATGAGACAGAGCTGACGGTGGGAGGCGACCACATCAAACGTACGTCACGAGAATGTCACAATCTAGGTTAATATGTGATGAATTTATGTGTGAAAGAGCTAGCGCATAACATCTAATGAGGCCGGTGATAGTTCATTTCCTGTGGGCCGTGCGGGGTTGATTGCAGGTGCGTGTTGGATGTTTAACAGCAGAGCGTGGGGAACAGCAGGTCAAGGTAAGGGAGTCTCAGAATACGTTAGCAGTAACTGGAGCCATTAGCGCCAATAAAGGTGAGATCTGGCGGACAGCTTAACCCATATTCCAGGGAAAACCCTGTCAGTGGCATGCAGCTTTATGCTTTAATAGAGTTTTACAGAGGAGAGCTGATAATTCACAAACACAAAGGAGTGACAGAACAGTTAACATAATCTAGAGCTGAACCCTATGGCCTTCACATCTGTCCACAGACTCTAATCTTGTAGGACATTAAAACTTTAGCAGTCAAAGTGGTGCTCTACAATGCAACACACTGAGGTCGACTGAGTACAAACACAATGTAAACCACATAAACATTTTTTCTGGTTGACTGATAAATCTGGGTAATATGATTTAATAAAAGAAAATGTAAATAAATAAGTTAAAGAATCAATATGGACATTTTAGCAGCATCTAGTGAATGAAGGTTGCGAACTGCGACCAACGGCTCATTCCACCACTCTCCCCTCCTTTTCGATGTACTTATGGTGGCTGACACAGGACTAAATATTTTGCCTTCTTTGCCTCTTTCTCTCTGAAGGAGATAACATATTTACAAAACATGCTCTGTAGAACAGTTTGTCCGTTTAGGGCTACTGTAAAAAACAACATGGTGAAGAAATAGCTCATTCTAAGGTAATAAAAACAAAACGCTTCATTATGTAAGGTCTTTATACACCTCTGAAGACAGTTATGTATATTATATTGCATTTCTGTCAATAGAGCCTCCTAAATATCACACACAGCACCTTTAAGCCAAACATCAATGATCAGGGCTATAACAGGAAAAATGTTTACGACATCATTGGTCCAATAAAACACATCACATTCAACACCGTGACCACTTCACATCAAGTTAGGTGACAACTATGTAAGCAAACATGCAGGTGAAATAGAAACCTTCTTTCACTGCCCTAACACCCCCCCACCCCTCTCTGCTGGGGGCCGCAGGGTTCAGGGCTGGCTCAGCAGGGTTCCTGCAGACAGACACAGCTAATAAGCACTACCGCACCAGTCCAGTCTGTCTCCAGCTCTCTATCAGGGGAACTAACCAGGAGAGCCGCAGGGCCAGCTGCCATTCTGACACACTGAGTCCGAGTGTGTCTGTGAGAAAAGGGAACGACCAAGAGAAAGTCAAGATGTGACAGCTTGTGTGTATAAACAGACACTGGGTTGATCAAACGGATGCCGTATAGTCGAGCCTACCAAACCCAAATCCGCATTATAACCATTGGCAAGGCTTATAATTGCAACATGAAAAGTGAAATGAAATCGAAACTGACTGAGTTTTAATACACATTGTATGTCTTATTGTGCACGATTCATCAGTGAACGTTTTTACAAAGTTTGCCTTTAGAGATTTTCATTAAAATGTAATAACTTACACTGCCTCTAAAATGACTTTCCTGTTCGGCTGATATCTCATAGCCTGTGCATTATTGGTTAATGTTAACCAAAGTAATAGTTATGCAACCCATTCTAAAATGTTGGCAAATGTTATCATAATATTTAATGTTGCTTAATGCTAATGTTTTAGAGATTACGGCAATAACAGGAAATTATGATGGCTATAAAAAGAAATGTAACCAATGGGATGCTCTCGAGAGGGAAGAAGCAGTTTTTCCACAATCCTCCATGATCCCAACAAACTGGCAATCAGGTCTCACCCTGTTCTGGTATGGCTGTTTAGCGACCCAATCACTTCTGCGAGATAAAATCGAAATCCTTCAATCAACCAGAGATGCCGTGAGTGACGCACGCACGCGTACACTGAATATTAGAGAGTTATATGAATTATGCTTCACTGTATAGATCAAAACACCACAGCACAGTAAAGTGTTGTTGTAGAGTAGTAATGAAGAGGAGGAAAGCAATGAGAGAGGGTGAGAACGTAAGAGGGTCAGACACAGAGCTCTGTGGGAGCGCCTGTCCATTACCGTCTTTGTAGACCACAATGTACCTGGAATCCACAGCAGGAGCACTTCTTTTATAACCTCCTGTAGAAACTCTCTCCCTGACAGTCGGAGCACCCATCCGCCCACTCAGCCCCGCTCTCTCGCCCACCTCTATGCATACGACAGGCGGGGGAAATTGGGTCAGGCTGACCTCCTCGTCCCGAGTATCAAGTGCTCAGCGTGAGTCAAAGGGACAGGCCATGTCGCAGCGGAGTTCTTCATCAAGAATGTTCCGCAGTACCCCGCCTGCACAACCCAGGGAGCCCAGGTTACAGCAGAACCATCCCATCACTGCCAACAAATCCATTGTGACATCTTCACTGGGGGGGTTTGACTTCAACTGATGATTTGATTAAAACCTGATCCGCATTCTAACATTTGAATGTCTTAATGTAACCAGGCTCATCCTGACAAAACAAAAAGAGCATTTCATTGGCACTAGGCTAATATTAACAGCTTTAAAGTGATAGTTCACTTAAAATGGAAATTCATCTGTGTCACTTCAAACCTGCATGACTTTCTTTCTTTCTGCACAACACAAAAGAAGATATTTAGAAGAATGTTGGTAACCAAACAATGCGGGACCCATTCACTTGTATTGTATGGACACCAAACCAATGCAAGTCAATAGGTAACACTGTTGTTCGGTTACCAACATTCTTTAAAATATCTTCTTTTGTGTTCTGCAGAAGAAAGTCATACAGGTTTGAAATGACAAGAGGGTGAGTAAATGATGACAGAATTTTCATTTTTGGGTGAACTTTCCCTTTAAATAAGAACAGTATAAAAATTCATCACAGGTAGTTACACTGGACTGCACAGTTGCCTTGAGTGCCTTGAATTGAGTTCCTAAAAGATGTACTTAATAATATGTGCTGTTTTTTCTCCAAATGGAGTGTTTCATAAAGAGTTGGAGGAAAAAGGAGAAAATGTGAGTTGTTCAAGTCACATACACTTCG
Source organism: Oreonectes daqikongensis (assembly GCA_026939265.1). Lineage (NCBI taxonomy): Eukaryota > Metazoa > Chordata > Actinopteri > Cypriniformes > Nemacheilidae > Oreonectes > Oreonectes daqikongensis. The sequence continues at coordinate 3,318,336 of JAOTQM010000030.1, read as the reverse complement.
CTAGGGTGTTGTGGGTGGTTGTTAGCACTTTTCTATGTGGTTTATAAGAGTGTGCTGGGTTGTTGTTTACTGGCACCGATAACAACAGTTCAACCCCAAGTCCAAATTTCACAATATTAGTCATAATAGTCAATAATAGTCATAATACCGGTACAGACACCAAAATATAGAAAAAATGTTGGTTGAGTAATGTGCCAAAATGTAACACTTAAAGAGATAGTTCACTTATAATAAAAAATATGTTGTCATTTATTCACCCTCATGTCATTCGAAACATGTACATGACTCTTTCTTCTGTGGAACACAAAAGAAGATATTTTCAGAAATGTGTCCGTGTTTCTGTGTCCATACAATGGATATCAATAGGATCTAATGTTGTTTGGTTACCAAAGTTCTTCAAAATATCTTCTTTTGTGTTCTGCAGAAAGAAAAGTCATACGGGTTCAAAATTACACGAGGATGAGTACATATTAAAAGACTTGTCCTCTTTCGGTAAACTATCCCTTTGTTCAAATCCTCAATCCTAAATACAAGCAACAATAATAGTGATTTTAAAAATGTAACAAGAACCACAACTACAAAGTAATCTCTCATCAGATCAATCCTTCTACTTGAGGTTACCAAAACAAGCTAATTTAAAAGCCAAAAATACGGCTAAAACTAAATATTATTTTTAGTTGACAGAGTTATGCATTGAAAGGCACCATTAAGGCTAAATTGTCTGTCTCATTAAATTAGACTGTGAAATGTTGCAGGGTCCTTTGATGGACAGAATACTGCTCAAGCACAACACATTTATTAAAGTATTCTATAGTAAACCATACCCATGACCCTTTTTTTCTTACAGTAAAATCCTTGTTAAATTAACACAAAGGTGCAAAGCAAAGAACAACAATTAGCACATTCAGAGTCTATTGAAATATGCCTGCCAAGGTAACCAAATAACATCAGCATTAACATTTGACCGACAACCTTTCATTGGAGACTAAACCTAGCATCTCCTCAGTGTATTAAGACACAAAACAACTAACTGCAATGTGACTGTATGACTTAAGCATGAACTGCTAATTTGAGGGCATGTGTCCAGCCAGCAGGCAAAATCATTTTCAGCACAAAGCAGCTATTATTTATTATGCAAGAGGTGTGGAAAATAAGAAGGCAAGAAGGACAACACTCAGGTATTGAGCATTTGACTAGTATGAAGGACTTCCCAAACACATTCTGGAATTCCCAGCATTCCTCCTTACAGACTGTGTCATTTTAGCTCTGTGTTCCCAATCCCAGTCACACCACATCATATTTTATATCCTCTCTCACACAAGCATTGAATATCTTTGACAAATGGGCTCTTCCACAAGCCGCATTGGGTTCACTCACCCACTGCAGTTTCTGACAAACCTTCTGCAAACACACAGACGTACGCAGGCATTTCTTCAGCTTGCAGTAGCTCTACACACTTTAGGGAATGTAGCACGTTGGCAGGCTCTATTTGTAGTTGCCGTGGGAAGATGCTGGAACTGGCTTTTCATGTACGTGGTGAGCGACTGGACCTTAGTGGAGCATACTGCACCATACAGCCCGAAAACCAAAAATGTGGAAATAACCCTCATTTTTGACAGGCAGCCCATGTGACTGATGGGTGTAAATGGATGCAGTAAGGTTTTAATCTACTTAGAGCGTGGACAATCCCTTACCTTAGGCCATGGTGATGAGGACAGCATGACTGAATGTGTAAGAGAGGCTAGAGCTGATGTGGATCGTACTGTAGCTGTACCTGCACTTTTTTCCCTATTTACATCTTGAGCGGATTATAATCACACAAACACACATGCACATAAAATGCATGCTATATATAAATATATAAATTGTAATAAAAGTTATTCTATTCTTAATACTGCAAACACTGTGTTTCTAAAAGAATGTTTATTGGTATTTTGAACTTCACATGGTAACTGAACCTCAGAAATGTTGGCGTCACACAATTGGGTGAATATTTTTATTTAAAGTCACATAACCACAAAAGTTTAAAACATTTTTTTTTGTTTTTCTTTATTTTAATGTATGATTGATAGGCACCCGGGAGGTATCAGGACAGCTTAGACTTTCCACTACAAATTATTTTTGGTCACATGCATTTCTGACTTCCTCTGAACGTGGTTCTGGTAATAGAATGATTTCTGCTTTTTAGGTTATTCTTCATTTAAAGGGTTAGCATTTGGGAACGCATGCACCAAAGCCAAGCAAAACGGCATTTGTAACTTCAGCTTCAAGACAAACAGCCCACAGTTGACAAGCCATGGATGACTAGTTGAATGTTTTCTACTTTTTTCAAGGACTTCAAAGGTATTTGATCTCTTTTCTCTTGGCATCTAGTAGCAATGTGTTGGCATGCAACAGTTTAAAGCCCATTCATTCTCTGATCTTTACTCACTTGTATGTTGTTTTAATAAAACATGAAGCCTTTGTGAGCTGCAGCAAAAATGCATGCCAAGGTGAAAAACCGCAATAAACATAAAGAGCCCCATTACACCGTGCGATCCGAATAAGTTGTGATGAGAACGAGAAGTGCAGCGAGCGTGGTCAATAGCAGCGTGATGTAATGCTGTGTGTGGTGTTACTTGGTGAGGTATTGCCATAATTAAAATTTTTCAGATGCCGTATAAAATAATATAACACCGTGGGGAACTGACTAATTCTGTGTTTAAATTAAACCCATCTTTCATGTAAAGTATGTTAATTTATGAGACTAATAATGCATGGGTACAGTGTTAGGTGAGATCCAAACAGAATCTAGGCTAGACAATGAAGACATCACTGATTCTTACGTACTTGAAAAACGCTACCTTGACCAAAGAAGTCTGTTTACAGCTGAGGAGATATTGAGGAGATGGTCTATGACTATGTCAAATATCAAGAGAAGTTTCCTTCTTTCACCATCTTACAGCAAAATGCAATAAAAAAAATAAATTGCCTTGATAAAACTCCTTCAAGCATCTTGAGAGTTTGCTTCATGATCCTCTTTTCAAAGACTAAAAAATATATATATTTTAAGTGGCCATGATAGTCTTTTAAATGGACTTCCTCTCGTACACAAGAGCACAGTTGTGGCATGCTCTAACCCACTTACTCTCCAAGTTTTTGCAAACCAAACTGTGAAAAGTTTTCAATAGAAACCCAAACATTAGTGTCCTACCGAGTGGTCAGGGTTCAAAAAGAGACAAGAGATGACTATTCATTCAGAACTTTACGCTAGCTTTGTCACCCAAGGTGCTTTTAAACTGAAGACAGTGCTATTTCATGTGACCTGACCCTTTCTGGTGATTTCAAAAGCCCTCTGTATCATTTCCTGCATCTTTTCAAGGCTGCAGTATTTACAACATGAGAGCCCAAGAACCCAATTTAAAACAGCAGCCATTTACCAAGGCTTTAAAATGTTTGCGGGAATAAATTCACTCCCTGATTCTGAATGACAGGTCAAAAATACTAATAAAAGATACAAGGAGTTTTTAAATCAACCTCCTATAACACTCTACTTTTAGGAAGGCACACTCTTACGTCAGTGTTAAGAGCTTAACAAATAGCCAAAGAATTTTCAATCAACCTTGGAGAATGTTAAAATCCACTGAATACAGCCTTGTAGTTCTGGATAAGTGAGAAGACATTCAGAGGACTGAATTTATCTGTCCTTCATAGTTTGGGCTAGTCAAAACAAAACAGTATATCAACTTTGGCTTGAAACTTGCACATTAAACTTTAGGAAAGGTGTCACTTGGGAACACTACAAAACAACACAGCAACATGTATAAAAAAATCTCCATTTTATAAAAATGAGACATGATGTTATATTCCATCATTACTTCAGCAGTTTAAATGCACCAAGTGTAATATTTAGGAAGATCTATTGACAGAAATGCAATATATACATAACTATATGTTCAGGGGTACATAATGAACCGTTATGTTTTTATGATCTTAGAATGAGCTATTTCTATCTACATACACTGCAAGTCCACTTACCTGGAATTTTTCCATGTTGTTTCTACAGTAGCCCTAAGCAGACAAACTGCTCTACAGAGCACAATTCGTAAATATGTTATCTCCTTTGGCCAAGAAACGAAAATCTTTAGCCGTCATAGTGCTTCGAAAGGGAGGGGTGAGCAGTGGAGTGAGCCGTTGGTTGCAATTCACAACCTCACCGCTAGATGCCGCTAAAATGTCCACATTGCTCTTTAAAGCCTGCAGACATGCCAGATAAAAGAAAAGCCTGTCCAACTTTATTAAATGTGCTATGGCATGAGCCAATCAGAACTACGTACAAAAGCATCATATCCAATTGACCAGCTGTCAGGTTCAATCTTTCTCCTGCTGCTGACTAATACTAACATTCCTGTTCTGCTTCCATGGTACATCCACTAAAGCCATTGTTGTAGGTAAACCACATGCAATGCATTCCTACTAACTACAATTTTAACAGAAGCACAGTCTTATTGAGAAAAATAAGCAAATATGACAACTGTAGAGTAAAAGCCTTTTTAGTATGTGAGATGATAACATAAATAGGAACAAGTGTAATTATTCAACTTGCAAATAATGTAAATAATCACTTGTTTAACATGCATTCTGAAAACTACTCTCTGCTGTAAACAAATACTATTTCACCATGCTCACTAGGATCCAATTAATTTCATCAATCAAGTTTTTGACACAATCTGCACAGGAATGTCATTATAATATGCCTACATAAACATCTGCACATATGTTTTTGCTTAAATTAAGTACATATTAACAACAGAAACATCAATTGGTGAGAGGTGAGAAATGTCTAGCATTCAAATATTTCTCCACAGAAACCAGACAAAACAAACTACATTAAGCACAAGCCTTCCAATGCGAGTTATCTGGTAACTCTGAGCCATCGGCGGTATAAAACATAAAAGCCATTGTGTATTAGTCCCGTAAACATTGAGAACGTCTCACCGAGGGAGACGAAAAACTTGCCACTTATGTGCGGCATAGCTGCATGCGCCATTAAAGAGAGCTCTCTGCCCTGCTCTCCTCACAGGAGCCGCAGAAGGTTATGAAAGATTGGAAGCAAAGAGACATCTCCCGGTTTACCCTCCCTGAAAGCCTTCGTGTGCTCTCAGTTCCAGATGAGCGATCTGATGAGAGCCATTTGTCAGACCCTCCTCTTAATTATCAACCGGCTCGGAGCGGCATCCTGCAGCAGTCACTGACAATGGCACTTTAGGGCCTTATTCAGCACTGCTTCAAAACTGCTGTCAGACAGAGACATGGGGGGGGGGGGGATCTGCGTTGGTGAGAGTGAAGTGAGCACTCCTGTGCTCTGAATTGGTTTAAAAATGTCATGAGTTTAAAACACACATTGCACTATTCGATTACGGCCGTAGAAGATAAAGTGGCCTTTTTTCCCTACGTCTCATCCTGTGGTTCTGTGGTACATGGATTGGTGGGGAGGAAAATTATTTAAATGTTATAATTTAGGTCCATGCCAACAGATAAAACACAGGGTTATATGAGTTGCGTGGGAGAGAACCCTTTATAATCAGGGCTAAGAGGTAGAAAATGAGAGGACAGTTAGGCAGAGTGCAGACGATATTAATGCTAGAGGAAAATATATTTGTGCTTAGCTTCCAACAGTGTTAAAAAAACTGCAAGGGGTTAGAAAACACACTGACCAAAGAGAAGCAAATGTGTAGTAAAGGTGTTTTAAGGGTTGTTTACTATTGCTTTATTCCTTTTAAATTGCTATTTTACATTTTTTATTACACTATTACTATATTCCAAACAATTTTATGTATAATAATTAAATAACCCAATCCTCTCAACAGAAGACAAAACATAATTTTAGTTACATTTAAAGAACAGGGATTGCAATTTAATTGCAATTTAGCAGCTCTACTAAAGGTCCGCCAGCAACTTGCAAAGTACTAAAGTGCTAAAATCACAGAAAGTGAAATAATATTTGGATACCACTAAGAATTTTAACACAACAGTAGCGACTAGGAACATATTACACTGGAGTTAAAAAGATAGTTCACACAAAAATGAAAATTCTGTCATCTTTTCACCCCTTGTCATCTCAAACCTGAATGACAGAACACAAAAGAAGATATTTAAAAAAATGTTGGTAACCGAACAATGGCAGCACACATTAACCTGCACTGGTTTTGTGTCCATACAACAGACAAGAGGGTGAGTAAATGATAGAATTTTCACTATCACTTTTCTTTTGTAAGTTTGTCTTTGAAATTAAACTACACAAAGAACATGCATACACAAGGGGACCAAATTACCATGTTTCTCCATTTTGGAATGAGACACCAGTAAATGAGTTCTTTAAATTCCACTACCAGGACTCATTTAGGATTGGGTCCATGTTGTGAACTATTGACTTTATATTATGAAATATTCATATGAATGTTTCAGTGCTGTGCCATCTAGCGGATTCATTTGAGGGAAGATTTAAGAATGTTTAGCCGCAGGTAGAACGTTAGATTATTAAAAATATTCAAATTGTTTATGCATGCAGAGCATGAGGTGTAAGAACACAAAATTATCACAATACAATCATCAAGACACCATATACTGTATATTTACAGTATATATATTTTTTCTAATACATAAAACATTGCAATTAAATGTATCATCTTGTTTAACTTGGGACACTTAATTAATTTATTCTTGTGTAACTCTCACAATTGATTTGATTTCATATCATAGCTTAAACCTGCGCTTCTGTTTTACCTTTTACACCTCTAAAGTCTGACTCTATTGTCCTCTATTAATTATTAAAAAAGATCAAATCCTTGAAAACACAGAATTATTTAACAAAATTATATTTGGAGACAACATGCCAATTAAACACCATCACAAACTTATTTTAATATTACATATATCTATCTCTTAGTACCTCTAGCATGCTTCGAACCCAAGAAAACCAGAAATTCACCGGTATTCCAGTTCCTCACATTTAACAGTTACTAAAATGAGAGCAGGCCTGAATACGGAAGGGTCACCAACAAACAGAGAGTTTGGAACGACTGCTGGGGATGAGTGGCTGTTGAAGCACTGACAGAAGAGCGTCCTCAGCACTGCTACCAAACGCAGCTCTCATCACCACTGAAACCGAGAGAGCTGCCATTAATATTACAGGTGCTTAAAGCTCCATCCAGTCAATAACTGCTATTACAGCCAATGGAGCTAATGAGGGGAGCAGAGGTGACTATCTACTTTCCATATGCACAAGCTGCAGCAGGGCTGGGCTGTGTATGAACACTTCATTGTACTTGTGTCCTATAATGGGCACGGGAGGATCCATGGAACGCAACTGTTAAAGTCAATGCCGACAATTAGACCCTTTGAAAACAAAATCGATCTACTAGATGCTTCGACTGTGGTGCACTGCGCTGCATGCTTTCGGCTCAAACACATACTTCGGAGAGAGTTTTGAGCAAGCAAAAGGAAACTCTGCGTTCATCTGCTACTGGTGACAGAAGACTCCTTCACATAACAGAGGCAGTCAATCAATCAACAGAAGCACACAGCAGACATACTGAAGAGGGTGCCGAGGGTGGACAGGGACCCGTCTTTTACACCTTTATCCATCTGAAACTCATACGCTGGTTTTCCCTCCAGGCAACGTTCTCCTTTAAACTGCAGTTGCCCAGACGACAAAACAGATTCTTTGTGCTTTGACAAAGCGGGAGGGGGGGCCTTCCCATTTGTATTCAACTTAACACGGATCTAAAAGTCGCAACCCTTCTATAGACTCCATTAGCAAAGTTAATGTAAAACTGTCAAGCACGACGACCCATAAATAATACATTGCTGAGGTGAGGAGAGGCCGGGTACCCTTCTGCTCTCAACCATCCCTCTAGTCAGACACTCCAGCCCTCTACAAGGCCACATTAATTGTCTAATTCAGAGGCAATTAGTTGGCAGTGAGAGGTTGTGGCCTTGCAGCCAGCTGGCCCTGATAAGGACAGAGGCTGGAGGGGCGGAAACCAGCAGTCCTGCTTTCTCTCTCGCTCTTCACCCACGACCAGCTTGTCTGACCAGTCTCTCTTCTCAGCCCACGTCACCTTGAAAAGAAAGAAGGTTCTGCCTACGCAGCCTAGTTGTACATATAAAGAAGACTACAATGCACTATACGTTCATTTACCATCTCCAAAGCTTTTTAGACTGTAAATTAGAAAGTGGAAAATGGATTGAGAGAGCTGACACTGATAAATAGGCAATCATGAGTGAGAAATTAATGTGTCATATTCATGACTGCTATGACCTGCGATTATCCAGAGTGATGCAAGGATGCTAGAGATTTGCCTGCCAATAGGTATTGGAAAGGAGAAGTTATCGTTGCTTTCTGGCATCTCATCCATCACTGCTAGGAGACCATGTTATTCTCGCTTTCTAAATAAGGGCTGGACGTCGTAATGACGCGGTGGTGCCTGTGTAATACCCTAATACTGTAGAAACTAATGATGATAATACCAGATATGTGAAGTACATTCTCTAATCTCGAAATGATTACAGAAATTGGGTTCGGGCAAAAATAAATAAATAATCTAAAGACGCACACTGCTTTGAAGAACTGATCTTATAATTTCTGCCGTATCCCAGTGGGGGGGAAGGCATGGGATCAAAAAGGAGCCTAGCCAAACTAATTAGACCTCAAAGTTCTGGCCTTCCCAGCTACCAGCATTGACAAACCAAAGTCACCCAAAAGCCAGATAGTAAAAGCATGGAGATCAATGGCATGTTCGATGTGGGAGCTCTATGTGAAGTCCCTGGGCTTGGTGCCATATCCTTAGTGACACCACACACATGGTGCCACTCTGTCTGCAGATCCTGCCTGTTAAAGCCATGTCAGATGGGCATAAAATGAGATGAAACATTTCTACCGTGGCACATTTCCTATTGTTGGGAGTCAATGTGAAAAAGATGTACTGCTAATGAACTGGGAATGCCTCAGCAAACCTGTTTTCTCTATAAAATCAAGTCAAAGAAAAATATAAGAAAAACTAAATAATGGCTGATTATGTGCACCCTCGTGCAATCGTGTAAACGTTTAAATCTGTATCTTATATTCCATTGGGTCGTCATACTGCACCGTCTGCACTAAAACTGATTCACTTTTCATCCTCCCATAAAATGAATTAAGTAGACAGACAGAGAGAAGGTAAAATGTTTGAAAAATCAGCACTGGAGGAACACAGATCTACAGGGACACGAGACAGCTTCAATTATGAATACAATTAATTAACCCAAAACAATGACCAGAAGGTCTAGAAGAGAGGAAAATCCAAATGCATAATTCATGAAAGTCTAAGACAAAAAAATACAGGGCTTTCAAAGTGAACTGCGCAACCATTTATAAAAATTACGATTTCATTTTTTCTTAATACAGTGCCAGAGGCAGAGACAGACAGTCCAACTCTGGCTTAAGCAGATTTCCGAGAGTAGATTCTGAGTTAAAGGCGGATTCCAAAGACCCAACTCTATTTATAGCATGTGCAAATTCATCATGGCTCAGCGCCTCTCTCTTGGGGCCAAATCACAGCAGTGATGAGAGGCCATGTTCAGGTCATCCCAGACTCAATTAATAAAGAGCCGGGCATCCTCGCCAGAATGAGCGAAGCTGCTGACTTGTTTAAAGGCTGGCATGATAACCGTGCCGATTTTTTTTACAGGGACTTACAGAGAAAGCAAAAACAAGTCTCAAACACAAGAAGGCAATTAACTGATGGTGGGGGAGGAGGGGGAAATGTGTAGAGACTCGAGAGAAAGTCAAAAGCAGAAAAAACTGCTGAAAAGGTACATTGTTAAGCAAAGTATGAGAGTCTGCGCTATTATTAATATAAATCATGACACATTGTTGCAAACCTTCAGTGCCATTTAGCTTTTTACAGTTACTAGATAAAATTATTAAGAAATATATATTAAAATTATTTAAAGGTGCTGTGCGTTATATTTAGGAGGATCTATTGAGAGAAATGCAATATAATATACATAACTATGTGTTCGGATGTGTATAAAGACCTCACATAATGAACCGTTGTTTTATTACCTTAGAATGAGCTATTTCTATCTACGTACAACGCGGGTCCCTTTACATGGAATTCACCATGTTGTTTCTACAGTATCCTTAAACGGACAAACTGCTCTACAGAGTTTTGTAAATATGTTTTCTCCTTCGGCAAATAAGCAAAAACATGACAACATCTTTGTCCTGTGTCAGCCACTGTAGTAATTCAAAAGGGAGGGGTGAGCGGTGCAGTGAAACGTTGGTTGCAATTGGTAACCTCAACGCTAGATGCTGCTTAAAACTCCACATGGCCCCTCTAAAAATATTTTAAAAATAAGCTTTATGGACAAAATATAATTCACAACTCTAACATCTGCCTTTGTTGTAGACTCCGTATGAACTTCAGATGCAACTAATGAGATTTCCAGTATTATGAGTTGTTTTTAGTTTAACTTACTGTAGTTTAGACTGCAAAATGCTGGTGTGCAAGAAATCTATGTTTAGACCCCTACCCTTATTGTCATCATATCTGATAGATCTACTGTAAAGATGGGAACAGCTTAGTGTTTCCCACAGGATTTTGAAAGACTGTGGCGCTGATGACGTCATCACGTCGTGTTTGCATTGGTCTAGTGTTGGCACTTGAAATCTATTTCGCTTCTAGTCTCTGATCAGTCACATTATATTGTATTTTAATACATCTAACATATTATCTGTTCTGTTATCAGACATGAAACGAGTAGAAAATAGTGACTGAAATAATATTCGTGTTTAACCAACAGTCACTTTAAATGCTGCTAAAATCTTGATTTGTAAACGCAACATCGTCTGACAAAATCTCCATACATTGACATTAAAGAGCGGCTATATGCGGTGATTTTGACTACATACTTCGCACAAAACCTTTACTGCTGTTGCTCTTTTCATCAATGTGTTGCTGTATTATGAGCGCTTTGATTTTAAATACAAGTGATAGTTTTATTGTAGATCACGTATAGTGCAGACAAATTCAGAAATATGGAAGAATACACCATACACGGAGCTAACGCACAGCGCACCGAACTCAGGACGAGAGCTCGCACACAGACACACACCGAGCAGCACACAGAGAAAGGATGTGTGGGGAAACAATGCATACCTTTCTTTAAGTCTTGATAAACGCGATCAGCCGTCTTCTCTGTCAATAACATCTGTGACTTTTGACGTTTACGTGGAGAGGCAAGTACACGGAGTAATGCATATTGAAAACACTGCCACCTTTTAATTCGTTCCCTTTCACGTGACAGAGGCGCTGCAGCAACATGAGAGAGAGAGGCGCTGAGCGAGCGCTGCGTGCAACTCTGAATTAAGCTTTTTTAAATAGTAAAATAAAAATATAAAGGGGAATCTTGAAAAAATCTATTTGTGGTGGCCAGCGTTGCCGCCACGAATAAATCAATGTATGGGAAACACTGGCTTATATAAGTATATACGTAAGCTGCGTAATGCTATATATATATATATATATATAAGCTGCTTAAGTAATTTAATTCACTACTTTACACCTCTACACAGCTCTTGGAAAAGTGACTGCTAATAAACCTGTAGTCAGGCTAAAAAGCTTGACATTTTATCTAGGTTCATCAACTATTAAATGCTCCATGTCAGGTATCGACTTTGTGTAACCTGCCTCATTATGACCGTAGTTAGGGGTTGAATAAATCAATGGGGGACAAATGACTGATGCGAAGTCTAGAGATGTGAAGTCTACGCCTATGTGCACCTATTGCTGCTTTAAAAGTCTACTTACTAAATACAGCAGTTTACCTAAAATAGGGTCTCAAGTACCAACATGCATATGTGACAGTAAAATGGTCATAAAACATATTAACTGCATTCGATTTTGTGTTTCAGTTTCAAAAAGATTATACACTGCATGCAGAGATGACAGCTAACACTGTAGAACAACAAGTCGGCTAATTGGTTTTAAGGAAGCTCTGTATAATTAGACTAGTTTTAGAATCACCTGACCTCAAAACAAGCCTAATTATGCATAGCTTCCTTAAGACTGATTAGCCTGAAGTCATCCTGGGATTTTGGTGTCTCGCAGCCTGGTTAAGATGCGAAACGTATATATAAGATAATGATCCCTGCATCAAAAAGGTTATGAGTGAATTAACATAAATGAACAGTTTCTTAAAACGCACTTTCTAACCAAAAAATATAAAAATAGCTTTCATACCACAGGACACTAAAAACAGCATGGAGTGTGATGCAAAAAAACAAACATTTAACATTAAAAACCAAAAAAATAGTAGAATACCAAAGCATTCGGTTTCTCAAATAAAAAATGTAATTTAACATTCTTTAAAAAAGTAAACTGTTAGTATCAAGAGAAAGATCTAAGAAGTTAGTCTCTTCCGCAGGCGCTGCCAATGTCAACTCCTGAGCTGTGCGAGGTGTAGCGAGTGCCCTCCCTGCCAGCTCCACCTGGTGAGTCGCTACGCTTTCTGCCCACCTACTCTAAGTGAGCGGCGGGGGTACGAGTGGGATGGTGCAAGGTGAGGCTGGTGGGCGGGCAGCCAGGCAGGAGCTTCCTGACACTAGAGCCAGCCACACAGCAGGATCAAACTGGCTTGTGCATGAATCACCACCACTCCCACCACCAACACAGCCACTTCTGCTGCTGCCACAATTAAAACTGAGAAAAAGAGAGAGATTGCTGAACTAAATATATACTACACAAACCCGGCATAATAATTATTTCTGAATGATTTTAAAATCTGAAATGTGATGTACGGTGACCGTATTTTAGTGGCTGGAAACCACGCATATACAAGCTCTTTATCAATATGTATCTAAGAATCTAAATAATTTAATATCAGGCGGCCATTTATGAAATGCTCAACTGCGTAATGATCCTGGCTGGAGGATTAAACCGAGAACCGGAGTGCACTGAAGCAATTTTACGTCTTAATATTCTAACCCTTATACGCCAAGCTTGAGCTGAGAGATATGGAAAGCGCAATATTCTTACCTGTGCATCTACATATAAATAAAGCCAAGGAAAACTGGGATTTGGCCTATTTAGTTACTTAAGAGATAGTGTTCCCCCGGCTCGCAAGCAAATAACGCCCTGAGGGCGAAGCGGTCGCCCAAATCACTTATTAGAAAAACGGTCAATCGCCCCTGGCTTCCATTAGGTCGGCTGCCCAGCAGCGGATGCAACCTTTGATCTGTTTAGGTTGGTGAGCATTTGCATTTCATAATGAGATCAAAGCAGAAAGGTCTAGACACTCTTACAAGTGCCAAGAGGGTTTTTAAGCAGGGCAAGATTCAAACTCGGCAACCACACTTATCCATTTGCATGAGCCGAAACAGCTTTGGAAAAAGCGAGCAACGGTATTTGTGGGGAATTAAGCATTTGCACACTTTTCGCCTCTGCAGGTACAGAAGTGCAGAATATCATGCCAGTAGCAACAGCAGCGATTCGAGAACAAACATTTCAAGCGTATTTAAACTGGCTACAACTCGAGAACTGCTCGGGATTTTCTTTGGCGTCTGCTGCATACAGGGGAAGATGCGGAGAATTCCTTTGGAGGTGTTTGCTCTTTTGAGACGAGCTGTCTGCACAATAAAATCTCCAACTTGGTGCTTAAAAGTAGGTAGAACCATGACCTGAAAAGTAATCCTGCAATCTCCAGGAAGGACAGTTCGTAAATCATAAGGGAGCAATTAGGCTAGAGTGTGCAAGAACCGCATTGTGTATTCTGAGGAGGAGCGCTAGCCGTGGCAAAGCCATCATAAGCGGGCCGCTCTGTCAGATCTCTCACTGCCACACGTTTTCAGAAAGCCTGATCAGATTACGGTCCGCTCTGTGGCCGGATTACAAACCTGTTGTGTAAACAGAGATTGAAAATTCTCAGAGGATAACAAGGGCTTTCACATGGCCTGGGTCCTTAATAATCCTCTAACACCCATACATGAAATGCTTTTAAACTGAGGTTTAGCCTTGTTGCACTTATAGCCTCAACGTAAGTGCTATAGGGTCACACGCTCACCTACAAACAGCACGAGGATGCCGGGACACTCAGGTCAGGTGGACCGCAATACTTTTAATTCATTAGAAACCAACCCATAAACTCAAAGGCTGCCGGAGCACCTTGACAGCATTAAATGTCTCATCAGTGACAAGTGGGTCTGATGGGGTACGGTGAGCCTCTCATCTCGAGACAGAACAAATTAATCGTATTCACTCTTTGAGAGGTTACACTCGTACAGCGATTACCTGAATCTGAGAACTGGATTAAACAGGTATAATATATATAATAAGGGCTTTAAAATGAAAATAAGGATTAGGGATAGTGCAATACTAACATTTCAGTAGCCGACGACAGGAACATTCGTTTATGAATCCGTAATTTATAGAAAAAAATAGCTCTCTAAATATCTCCTTTCGTGTAATCTAAAAAAAAAAATCTGATGTTGGAATCACATCTCAAGTCTTTTTGACAACCCTGGATTATTATCTGTGGCACACCAGTCCTAAACCAACATTTTAAATAATCTGTGCAGTGGCTACATAATTGAAAAACACGAGGCAGCAATACTTTCATACAAATCACATTTAAGAATTTGATCTTTAATTAAAGCCTCTCTGGGACTGTGAATAACCTTGTCTGCATTACATGAATTCGAGCAGCGATGTATTGAAATGAGGTATACGTTGTATCTTTTAATTTAGCATTTAAAAACTTTGCTTTCCTGCAAGAAAAAACATCCACAGTAACGAGTTTCATAATACTGCAGAGACAGAGCATGCTAAAATTCATCTCGAGCTGCATATATCCGTCTCCCCTAATACTGCATTAATATTTTTTGACCTTGATGAATTATCTATTCTTATTGACAGCACTTATTGATATTTCTTAAAAGCGTTGGCTAATGGAGTTCTATTGAGATGACTAAATGAGTTGCCGCCGCCTGGATTAGCCCGGTCTCATCTCTCCGGCACAGCTAGAATTATCATAGAGAACAGACGTGTGCGTGCGCTGGGTCGTAAATTCCTACCGCCGACATCTCAGGGGGGATGTGGAGAGATGGAGGGCGATGACTGCACACAGACCTACATTCACCCCTGCCACGCTCGCTATATGTGCAAAAGCACAAAT
This sequence comes from Oreonectes daqikongensis, assembly GCA_026939265.1. Taxonomy (NCBI): domain Eukaryota; kingdom Metazoa; phylum Chordata; class Actinopteri; order Cypriniformes; family Nemacheilidae; genus Oreonectes; species Oreonectes daqikongensis. The sequence continues at coordinate 3,303,141 of JAOTQM010000030.1, read as the reverse complement.
ATAGCAGCACGCACTTTTGAGACAAAGATCTCTCCGGTTGGAGTAAGATTCACGCTCTTCCGCTTATTAAAAGAGATGCTCGTATTGTCGTTATACAATTCTTAACACCAACACAACTGATCTGTTTTCCCATCTGAAAACTCTCTTGACTCTTCCACCCATGAGATGTGTTTCTCTTGCTATATCCTGAGCTCAAGCAAGCTATTTTCCACACCACATAGTTTGGCCGCTGTAGCACCTTAGTTTGTCGAAAGAAGATCACCTTCACAGAAGCCCACCACAGCATGAGTTTGTCTTTGATTTTAGATACGTCATCTTTAGAATGCAAGAAAACAGAAAATCAACAAGCTGCCCCACAATTCGATTCAATTACTGATAAATAGCCATTTATTCTCCACATCTTTTTAGCAGTTCAAACTGAATGCTAATAAACTGAATGCATATTTGGCCCTTTGTAAACTGACAGTCTGCTGGATCCTCAATATAATAGCTGTAACAATACACGATACAGAGCGGGAATGTGACAATTAACAGCCATCAGACAGAACAGCAGTAGGTCTCTGAAATAAGGCTACATTCCAGCAAAATGGAAAGCCGTCTCCCAGTAAACGTGTCAGGGCAGCAACCTTGTACTGCATTTGCAGTGAATTCGGTGAAAAAAGCAGAAATCCATTTGTTATGTCAGTCCACAGTGCAAAATGTGTACTCGGGGAGAAAAAAGAAAGACTGATGTCATAAAAGGCATTAAGGTGCTAGCAAGTCATTTAACGTACAGCCATCTTCCAAGTGTGAGAATAAAAAGGGACATCTGAAAGACCCAGATCAGTTCATTTTATAACACATTTCTAAGTCTAAATGCACCATGGTGCCTCTAAAACTCACCCTTCTGTCTGCAAATACAAACCTTTTTACCCGAAATAGCATTTTATTTCTAGAGAAAATAAATACCTGGAGAAACATGATTAAAAAATATGCAGCTACTACACTGCTTTATAATTCACAAACACAGTACACGTGCGACAAGATTTGTTGTTTTGATTATAGTTATTGTATAAAATCAAGTAAAAATGCATCTATCAACAAGCTGCAGCCATATCTCTAACCGATTGAAACTTTTAAAAACATGTGTTGCCTTTGCATCTACACTAACATGAATATCTTTCGCAGTCGAGCAAAAAGAGCTTGGTGGGTGTGAAAATGAGATCACAAACAGACTTTCACACAAACACACACACACACACACACACACACGCCACGGACTGTGTATCGCACGGATATGAACCGCATACATCTTGTCTCCCTGCAATAAAGCTGTGCTACCGATTCTATTGCCAATAAATGTCAACTGATTGGAAAGCTCATTCTAATATCAATTTCCATCTCCGCTCTTTAAAAGGCAATCAGCATGGCTTCATCTCTGTATATCATATGCTTCTTGAGATGGTGACACAGCAATGGCTCTCTCCTACATAATGGACTTCTATCAAGGCATCTGGCATGAATAATACAAGCTATGAAAGGGGGATTTTTTTCTATGGCTTGTGTGGCTGGATCTGGCTCTGTGAATATCAACACACTTCCTTCTAATACTTGTGTCTTAAAAAGAGCCTTTATTTTCCTCTGTCTAAAGAGACAAGATACTGTGTCAAATATTAATGGTCATAAACAGATCTGAACGCTGCTTCGCAAAATAGCGGCGTGTGAGCGAGCGTTGCGGTTTTTGCTTTGATATTTTCAAAATATTCCTTGGCAAGGAAAAAAAAAACCTTGACAGCATAAGAAATGAGAATAATTTCACACATTAACCTTGGCAGTCTCCTCTGACTAAATTCAGGGCTGATTCGGTACACTGATTGAATTTAAGTAGAGGGACGTCACTTGTGTGCATGCAAATGTCTCTGACGGGCAGAAAGCAAATAATGACAAATTAGCTGACGCTTACAGTTGCGACGCCTTCTCGCGCTATGCCCTTACCTTCCACCCACTGCCAGCTTCTCTGTAATAAGGGAAATTGTCACAGATCCATTGGTAGATCTCGCTAAGTGTCATTTTCTTCTTTGGCGAGCTGTTGATGGCAAACGTGATTAGGCTGGCGTAGCTGTAGGGCGGTTTGCCATCCTTGTGCTGCTGCACCTCCTCCTGGTCCAGTGTGGTGTTGGGATCTAGCAAGGCGCTCTTCTTAGCCATTCCTGGCCCGTGAGTGTTCTGGGCATCTGCCTTCTGAATGGCCGCCCGCATGGTAAGCTGCGGCAGCCAGTCCATGGAGGTCAAACTGCTCTCCAGCTCCGACGTCATGATGGCAGGTCGAGGGGCTCCGGAGTGGAGTAGCGCGAGGGGGGGTGGTGAAGGGGTGGCGATCTGGTGCGGCGAGAACGCAGGAGTTCCCTCAGATCAATGTTTTGTTGTTGTCACTCAAAACGAAACCTGCAGAGAAGAGCAAGAGAGGGTATCATTATATTGCCCGATATTGTCAGCATATCTGCGATCGCCTCTGAAGCGTGCAGGCGCTTTCGTAGTTAGAACCACTTCGGCTGGAACCAATGTCATTTTAATTAGCACATTCAAATGGGCGGTGTATCTCTTTGGGGAGAAGCTCCAGAACAGACAGTGATCTGCAGAGAAACGCACACTAGTGCAAAAACCCCCCCCACTAAACTGCACAGACTGGCCAAGCCGTCTGGCCCACCTCCTACCTCCGGCCTGCACCCTGACTCACACAACTGTAATCCGAGCTGCAAACTGAGTAAATGCTGCGGAATTGTTTTCACAACTGCCAGCCAAATGGGGGAACGGTTCACAAGGAATTTCAATTCTCCCGAGGGCACTTCTTTAGGTCTCTCTACCCTTCCCCCTCGTCTTCGTCGTAAATAGAGACTAACGGTCGACGTCGGTGTCGCACAGTGCGCTGAGTCTCTTATCCCTCTTTGTGGCTGCACCCTACACCCACAAACAACCTTGCGTTTTAGGCACGCTGCCCTCTCCGGCTTAAAATAGTAGCAAAATCGCAAGGCCCGTCCCATTGCATAGGTACACAGTCAGGCGGCTTAATCCATCCCCGCTCTATAGAAAGTCCTAATGTGAAAATGGCAACGCGACTGGAAAAAGGCACCAGGGGAGGGTATATCCCACATATCATTCAGACAATCTCGGTTTAAAAATACCTCCCTGGTTCTCCCGGGACCCGAAAAAGACACCCTCATTGAAATTCCTCTACGATCGTGAAAAGCAAGCGCGAGGCTCTGAAACCTGATAAATGAGATGTCTGTGAGGCCACTGCTACGACACAAACTCTTTTCTCATCACTCTGTCATTTCCATAAAGTTGAGTCATGACCTATTAATTTAAAATATTTTTTTTCTAGTGTAAAAATGGGACCCACAAATCCAGCTGCATGCTTAAAATTGTAAGTTAGTATCCTTGCGCGCACACACACATACAGGAAATGAACGCCTTTGGGCATTTGCTAATTAAATTAAATCAAACCAAATATATGCACGATGGACTACACACGGTATTTTAAGCATCTGATCTGATATTCACATACAAATACTGCAGAAGCAAGCAGTGTCGAATTTATTTTAAAAAGCTGCATGCATGCATGCTGCAACTAACAGGCAACCAACCATCAAACATTCAGAAAGCAATGCCAGGAAGACTGCAGTCACACTAGTGAGATAAATATAAAAGGCAAAGTAAGTAATCATGTACTGATAAAATGTTCTGGAATGTTATTCTTGAATGTTCTGGAAGTAAATTTGTAAAATTCATCTGCCAGATGGATTTATTTTCAATGTAAAAAATATGGATTAACATAAAAAAAGAAAATTTAAGTGTTCTCATTGTCATGTTAATAACATATAACATACATACATATAATATAATACTATCAATATGTTCAAATATTTCACATGAGTACATTAGCATTTATAAGTATAAAGTAGAGATGCACAATCTATTATCGGCCATATTGGTATTGGCTGATAAATTGTCTTTCTAATGTTATCAGTATCAGACCGATAAAAAAAAAATCAGCCGATAAATTAAAAATCCTTTTCTCTGGTTGAATGATTTCTGTCTCGAGACCTGTTAGACTTGTGGCTACTGAGAACATTTTTACATATTGGTGCATCGGCATCCCTAGTGTGAAGAAAACAAATTCATACATAATCTAGAAAACCAAAGCCGACTCAAGCTGACAATATTGTGTGAAGCACAGCAGATCTTGAATTACTAAGAAACACTAAACATTTTTTCTAAAAGAATCTAATAAACGAACAAACACCAAAAGCAGAAATAAAAGAAATAGAAACTAAATTTCATGGTTCTGAAAGTCAAAATTTTATAAAATACAGATACTGATTATCATTATTTATTAGAAAAAGCCTGATTTAATATTAATTTAAAATAAACATTTAAATATTCACAAGTTCACTAATTCACTAATTCGTCACTTCACCATACAACAAAAGTATCTTTGAAATGATTGCTGAATGCTGCTAAATTAAGAAGAGTTCAGGCACTTGCTACAGGGCTTCTGCCATTTTGACTGAATCATGTAGAGAATGCAAAGCTCTGACGAACTCTGCTGTGTTAATTACTGCACCTCTGCAGTGCCAGGCAGTAAAGTGTAGCCTGCATCAGCCCTCATTAACACTGGCACCTGTACAGAGGACTACGTTACAGGCCCCAGTCTGTAGCAGCCCGGGCAAAAGAAGCATGCGTCGACTGGTGCGAAAAAGAGATGTGGCAGGCCGCCATACACACGTCCCCAGCCAGTTCAGTCTGCTAACTGGTAAACCCTCGGGAGTCCATTTCAACAAATGCATGGCACTGCTGGAGCTGCTATATTATAAACAGAAAGAGAATTTCTGAAAACAAGACAATGGCGTTGTCTTGGTTTTAATTCGTTTCGAGACATAAGTGATAGACTGTTCATTAAAAGTTTGACCAAATTTTAGGTGTGTTGAGTGCATTAAAGTACTGCAAAAATAACTCTGAAGCTCTTTTTATTCTGTTGGTTTAAGGAACCTGATATAGCAATATCGGCTCAAACAATTTAAGGCATGACTACCCGAACAACTTGTTTTTCCATTTGGTGTAGAAATTACAAACTGCAGCTTTAGCAATAAATATTCCAACAAACCTTTTCTACAGAAACTATTACTGATCAGTGAAATTTTAACTCAGTCACTAAACCAGAATGTAATATAAAATATATAACCCAAAGGCAGATTTTTATTAAAAGGCTTTGCTGACCCAATAAAAGTGGATTATTAACAAGAAAACTTGTATTGTTCTATTCATAAAGCTCAAGAAATCTCAATGTAAATATAGACTGTTTCAAAGAAATAACATTACGTAACAAAAGTTACTGCTCATGTGCGCTTTTGTGGCCCAAACTTAACTTCCGGTACACATTCGTAAAGACTAGAGTCCCTGCAGACTATTTATGATGATGATCAAAGTAAATAATAAGTAAATGACATTAGCTAGCAAGTTAAAAGTATGTCTAGTCAGTTTTATTTTGGGTTACCAGTAGAAGAATCTGTAAAACTTCAGTATAGGGGGCAATTCTCACAATTAACTAGTTGTTCTTAGCATGCCTATTATTGGCATATTGGCTGTTTATTAGTACTTATAAAGCACATATTCTGCATGATCATACTCTACATCCCTAATCCTACCCAATACCTTAACCTAACAACTACCATACTAACTATTAATAAGCAACAAATAAATAGTTTATTAGGGGAAAAGTCGTAGTTAATGGCTTGTTAATAGCAAAAATTGTCTCCTGTACTGAAGTGTGACCGAAGAATCATTATTTGTCTAAACTTAAATGTGACAAAGTTACACAACCCATTATTTAATCAAATTAATATACAATAAAATGAATACAATTATTATACAAATTAAACAAAAGGTAAATAGGTACATTATTAACTTTAGGTCAGGTGTATGCATCCAACGAAACCATCTATAATGAAAGTATGATCCTACCGTAATCTAATAATAACAATGACAATTATTCCTAACAGCAATCTCTTTCCACAATGCAATATGGAGCATTTGAAGCAATCACACTGTTAAAAGAGCACATTAATTGTTTTGGCACACCGTATGTTCACCAAAACATAGTTTCAACACTGTGAAGAATAAATATTTACTTTGCGGAACAAATGCAAGCAAACTCGTGAGTGTGCACGGTCGTGTGGATTACTAAGCAGACTTGCGATGGAGAAGGCCCCATTGGGGGATGGTAACTTGGCTTCGGCAAAGGGGAATCACTCTCTATGTGCTTCTTCCACAGCGCCTAAAGACCTGGCACACCGCTTCACAACAACAACAGTGATGTAACCTAGTAACAAGCCCTTGGCTTTCTAGTCCTAACCGAAACTCAGGCCATGTCTCCCATATCAACAACATTATTGCAGCGTGTAGAAAGCCTTGTGTTGTTTTAGCGTTCACGGGCGGGACCGATAGGGAGGGGTGGGAAATGCTCGCACCTGCCCCAGTGTCAAAAGGAGATTCCTCATTTTTTCCAAGCCCTCAGGCACATATCGTGGGTTATTTTTGAAAACAAGAATAACTAAAATAGCAACGGAGCAATGTTGCGCCCAAACGCCAAGCGCCGTAATTGTTTGTCGTGGCCAGCCTGCAGACTCATCTTCATTAAATGGAAAAGTAGGTAACAGCAACAGCTTTCAAATGTCAGTCTTCCCTCTCCATTAAAGGCTTAATGGTTGCATTGAAACCACCCCCAGGATGAGAGCATTAATAACCCAGTCGTTACTCGCATTTTTAGGATGTGTCAATTATCGCTTCGCTGCGCGCACTGCCAGCCGAGCACATTGTTCGGCTTATTACAGCCTGCAGCAGATCAGGGCTTGTCACAGTGAGACTGCTGCTCAGCCCGGTCTGTCGGATGCCGGCACTGATCCCGGGCCTGCAAGAAAAACTCCTTTAAGGCAGCATACACAGATGGGGAGATCTGATGCGTTCGGGGGTTTGTGTCAAGTGCTGGAAGAGCCGTGTTCCAGTAACAAGGTTTGGCAGCTACACATTGGCCGGGGTGGTGTGTCCTCGGAGCAAGAGTCTCATTGCTTTACATGAGGGTAGATTCCCACCTCCCCAGCTCAGCCGTCTGCAGGGGCTGCATGCATGTACTACATAATTAATCTGCCAGTCACCGCAAAGTGCCACTCTAGCTGCGGAGAAATGGAGAGCAGCACACATCCAAGAAGCTGATAATCATAAATGTGGCACTGTGTTAATAGTAGGTTAACGTAAAAGCCACAAGATTTTAAAAAGCCCAGCGGGCCAGGAATGCGGAGACGAACGGACATCGAATTCCTGCCCAAGTATTTCAGCCTAAAGCAAACAGACGACAAAGCCAAACGTCCTTAGCATCCGAAATTAGAATGTGAACGACAAAAGAGGTGCGACGAACGATTTTTCCGACTAAACCGCACATCAGCCTCCAGCTGCAGGCACTGCTCTCATGCCCACTGAGAGAGCTGCGAAAATTCCTTACGGGCTAATCAGCCGCAGGATGTCACATGGGGTTAAAAGCAGAGACAACAGGCGTTGTAACCTCAGATGCAGATACACTCAAATAATTACTGAAAAGGGAGGAAGGAATTTGAATTTATGCAAGAGTAATTATGCCATTTGGGGATATTAGAGAGATTTTCTCAGCAGTCTGCCACCACTCGCAGTGCCTTTCAGAGGCGGGCGGCTAAGAGCTGCACACGCTGACAAACACAAGGCCTTTGGCTCATTGTGCAATCTGCGGGCCCTTACAAAATGACGCTCAGCATTCCAGTAATTCAATAAACCCTTCCAATGAATTAGAGGCCTGATCAGGAGGGGGATTGTCTCTGCGTCCCTAGCAGCTTGGCTGGGAGGTGCCCTTTGTGTACGGAGCCGTGATGCTGCCCTGACACCAACCATGCGAACCCAATTACACCGCTTTGTGAGCCCACGGCCCCCATATTAACAAACACATTCTCCCCCGAGAAGCACAGACCAGTGCCAGCCTGGCAGTCACTCGCCAGAGCCCACTGCTGAATCTCAAATAAAGCACTTAAGGTTCTGGCAAAATAATCATTTGTCCCCTGCATTCTTGAAAGCCCCCTTTCTCATCAGAATTCCCTGTTCCCTTCCTTGCCAATTAAATGCTAAGCTCCTACTATCTGCAGCGGGCGGCACAATGAAGCCTCAGAGCTGCGGCAGACAGAAGCTGAAAATCACTGGCATTATTAAAATGCAATACGGTACAAATCAAGTTTGCATGTAGCGTTCTATTTGACTGGTTCTGCTTCAAACCTGCAAAGATCTACAATAAATGTGGTATTAACATCAATTCTTTATGGCTGGCGGAGGGAAATCAATGTTAATTGTGCAAATCATCCATGAGAGTTAAGAACTGCGTTGTACATTCACCTTCCTAAAATCAGATGTTGCATGCAAAATATACTCTAAACTATATTGATCTAGGAAAGCGCATATTTTTTTAAGTACTTATAAGACACACAATTCAGTCACACAAAGTAAACAAACCAAGTGAAATAAAAGGACTGAATGGCTTCAGTTCTGCAGTTTCAAGTTCACCTCACGTAGGCCTAAAATTGTCAACACTTGGGATGACATTAACACTTGGGTTATAATTAAAACCGTTTTGCTTTTCAATCAATATCCAATCTCTCAGAAGTAATTAACAACATATTAAAGAGTTTATTGCCTGGCAGAGCTGGCTGCTGCTGCATCATTAACTGTTAAAATGTGACTCCTTGACACCTACAGTCATTTTGCAGCTTTTACTGCAGTCGCCCCCTCCTCCTCTTGGCTGTCATTCCAGCACCCCCAAAAGGAAATGCTTTACTTTCCACTGGCGGCAAATTCACATTAGGGCTCACACAATGGCGGATTTAAAAGAAGTGACTGAGACAGATTATGCACTTCTTACTCCCTCTCTCTATGACAATTCACTGTTATTATGATTCTGCTAAAGGACAAGCAGCTTCACCTTGATGCAACAATACATCTTTAGGTATTTAAAAATTAAAAGCAAGTAATAATACAGACATCAACTCAAGCTCATGCAGACACAAAACAGTTTCATGAATTTGAGGTTGTGAGCATAGTGCGTAATGTGTCACAGGGGGCTAATCCCTTAGGAAATGAAGAACTGAGACAACATGACTCAGAGGGGGAATACCAGCAAGAGCTGATGAATATATGGAATAAAGATGGTGACTTGAAACCCACAAGCTTACAGCTGCAACACTGTCAATGAGGCACGCTCTGACGCAGTTTACTTTCTGCAAGACAACTATGTAAAAAAAAAGGTCAATTACAGACCAGGGATGTGAAAGTGAACTATTGTGAATCATGTAAAATACAGCTTTTGTTCTATTTACATAAACAAAAATTACAGTACATACAACCAAAGTAAATAAAACTGAGCTAATTTAAAGTACAGTAATATTCAAATAAGTAGTCGTGCCGAACAGCATCAAGGGAAAACACTTAAGGTTGCGTCGACGACCAATTCAAAGAGCAATCTTGCCGCTAAAAAGCAACCACCCACTATAAAGAGTAACCCTTTTCCCAGAAAGATAAGGCATCGGAATCTGTGGTTGCACAATGCAGCAGCACACTAGAGATTAGAGGATTATGTCACAGGTCAATGGTTTCATCTTTTGTTGATGTTCGAGCTTAACTATCACTTTTCAAAGACTATGCAGAGAAGAGCCCATGTCAACTAAGGCGGGAAGATATGCATGTTGCCAATATTCTACCGTCCCACGGACCCTTCAGCATGCCATGGTTTGAGATTAAAAGAAATGAATGCATCGCTCAAGTCACTGCACCTATGAGGAGAAATACAGAAAGCAAGCAGGTGACAAGTTATAGCAGGTTATAAACTTGACCAAGAACTAAAAGAGGAATTTGATAAAGGATTCTGTTTGATAAGGGATTCAATTTTACTGATAAAGTTAACCATAAATACCCCATATAAGGGCTGGGCAGTTAATCGAAAGGTAATTGAAGCCGGCATTCAAAACCGACATTTCGATTACTTTTCCTTTAACATCGACGGGTGCCGCTACCTCACTTCCTTCTTATCAGAGCAAGAGACTTAAAATACTCGTACACATAGGCCCATATGTAAGACATTATTAGAAACTGTAAGTGGTCTACTTTTACGCCTGTACACTCACAATAACAACAAAACATTGTGATTTTGTAAAATAAAGAGAATCCTAAAGTACACCCTATTTCTCACGACACATGCGGACAGATGATTTGCTAATTTCTGTTGCATTTGTTCCCCTGTCTTCAGTTGCAGAGGAAAGTTACCAAAACGTTTTCTTATCTCATGTTATTTAAAAAAGAAATTTAAATAACATGAGATAAGAAATGTTTCATTAGAAAAAATATCCCACCTTGTGCATTTTTACAGTACAGACCTTGTCAGTGAACTACACCGGTCAAAAAAAAAACAAAAAAAAAGAAATAAACAAAACAAAATAATCGTTCAATAATTGTAATCGAGAGAAATTGTTCAATTAATCGAGATTTTGATTTTAGGCCAAATCGCTCAGCCCTATATATTACTATACAAAGACAAATTTATACCTGGGTTTGAAACAGGCAATGCTCAATGACGTTCCGTCTACTGAAACAACTTGCATTCTAAATATTTATTTTAAAGGGACAGTCCACCCCAAAATTAAAATTTTGTCATCATTTTCTCATGATCAAACAGATCTCATCCCCAATTTACTGCCATAGTAGGACAAATAAATACTATGGAAGACAATGGGGGATGAGATCTGTCTGGTTACTGACATTCTTCCGAATATCTTCCTTTGTGTTCAATAGAACAAAGAAATGTATACAGATTTGGAACAACCTAAGCGTGAGTAAATGATGACAGAATTGTTATTTTTGGGTGGACTATCCCTTTAATAGTTTACAAGGGCAACTTTGATGTGCACAATGACTAAGAAATCCACCCAACAATATACTCAATGGGTGAGAGTATATAGCCATCTCATTACTCATCACACATACAGTGTTTAAATATAGTGTCTAAAGGCTTCTGGTGCAATTAAAAAGGAGGCGCCTCAAGACAAAAGAAAATCATCTATACTTTACCACTGGAACAGTGGAAGTGATAATTATAATAAATATTTAGTCACTTAAACTATGAACCAGTCGACTTTAGTAAACAAAATTCACTTTTTTATCCATGTCACATGACAATATTGTAAACACTTTAAACACTGAATATGATCAAACTAATACATCATTTTGTTGTTGTCAGGAATTTTTTTTGGCTGCAGCCGGCTGAAAGCTACTCTGAGGTTATGTTGATAAAAGCTCCCAACTGACCAAAATAGAAAGCGGGGAAAAAAGAAACAACGTGAGTGCTTTCCAAAATAGCTATTTAGTTCTGACGATCAAAACCAACCTCAAGATAGAACTTAATAGTGCTGGACAAATATGGCTGACTAATACATACAATCCTTCATTACTAAGGCAAACCACGTCAAAGACCACATATCCACTGACATCTCCACCTAGCCATCCCCTAATTAGGATGTAAAACGATCCATGGCGAGCTACAGGGCAATGGGTGTATGTGCTCAGAGACGGCACCTTGCGGACTGGGGGGGGACTCCACATAAAGTCATGATACACTAAGGCTGGAGTGCCCACTGTGGCTTCTAGCTCTGCAATAAAGACATCAGCAAACTTTCACTCTGAAAGAGGAACGCAGTCATAACAAAACAGAAAAACATTTCAGTAAAGGTGATGGCCACTGAAAAGTAAAGTGTAGGTCTGTGTGGAAACTCTGAGTGTATGCTAAAGGCCTAGTAGGTTTTTTCTTTGGGGAAGACATTTGTACACAAGGAAAATGTCACTTGACAAATGACCGCAAGTGTCATTGATCTGTCTATTTGGCAGTTTAATAGTCACACAGCTGCAACAAAGCTGCTAAGTGTCATACTTCATTAATTCTTAAGCCTCTGAACCTAAAGTTGCACAGAACGCATAACGTTAAGATCTGAAAACCCGTTTAAATTCCTTAACAAATGAGATAGCGGAGAATAAAAAAATCAGACACAGACACACCTCTCTTTCGCTCGCTCTCTCTGACACATACAGATATCAACAGGATATTGTTGGGGCAGGATGCAGTAGCAGTGAGTCATTTCCTTTCACTAATTTGTGGCATGAATCTTAAATCTCAATCTTTCCTGGGTTAAAGCAGATGTTCACCAAAACATTTCATTTAGAGTCTTCAGCTGACCTTGTCCTCCACACTGACTGAATGAATGAATGACTGTATCAGCCTGTTCCTATTGACTGTTATTGACATTTGTCTGGCAAGAAAATAAAAGACAGCTAACAGGAATGTAATCAGCTAAAACTGGTTAGCAGACATTCGACCAATACCACATTATGGTTGCGGAGGCTTACCAGGAATAATAAAAATCTGCAGCCCTACCTAAACAAATATGGGTATTTTATCAACTTTTAGATTATTTTGCTAATTAAAATTTAACAGGTAAGAAAATACAACTTTTAAAAGGCCGTCTTGCATAAAAAATAAAAAATTAATAAACAAAATTTTGCCATATTATTAGTCTGTCACATGGTTTTGCAAATATCTACCCAATTTCCATTTCCTGAAAAACAGCAAATTTGGACATCTGAGGTTTGAAAGGACAGCGACAATATTATTGTTGCCTACATAGAAATACTGTAGAAAATAACAGCAAAAAATTATAAGCACTGTGACCGACAAAGCTATTTAAATGGAGTGGAAATGTTCCTTTGTTCTGCACTTTCCTACTTTCCATATTTCAGGTTGACCTAGTGACCTTCATTGCATTCATATATAACGAACTACTAGGGGTGTGCGATATTGGCAAAAAAAGGATATCTAGATATTTTCTGGGATTTCCCGTTATGCAGGCGATATTTTGCATCCTAAAGTCTTATGTTGTACTAGCTCCATCTTACATGTTACCAGGATATCTATTGTTGATGTTATTAATAGAAAATGAGTGTCTCATCAAATCCTGTCATCATTCACTCGTTCTCATGTCATCCTTTGTGACTACTAATTGTGCAGAACTTAAAAGAAGATCATTTAAAGAACAATGTTAACCAAACAACACTGAATTCCATGTTATGGACACAAAACCATTGAGACATGTCTCAAAATATCTTCTTTTGTTTCACAGAAGAGTCATATACAGGTTTTCAACAACATAAGGGTAAATAAAGGATGTTATAATACGTTGTATTTGAATGAACAGAAAAGATGATATTTCAAGTAAACTGTCCCTTTAAGGAAACGGTCTTTAAACAGAATCATTCAAGCAGCAACACATCACTGGTGTACGGTGAACTGTGCAGCATAGAAAGCAAGAAGCACACTGTAATAGGAAAGTAGCCAACCAAAAGCAAACTTGTGGGATGCTTATGTTTTAGATTAAGTTAGTTGTATTGCTCTTTTCTTTGCAACTGTTTTTAAACAAAGTCAAATGGCTTGTTCATGCATGCTCTCATTCCTATTTAAGCCTTATTGTTCCCCCATCAGGCTTTGAAATCAAGTCTATACGAATTTATTCTTCAGAACTGACAGTATTCATCAGGAAAACACGAATTAACTCCTCGAGTGACATCACTTTACCTGACGCTCTCCACTCTGCGATCGCGCACATGAGCACCTCTGCGCCAAACACAATAAGAGCAGAGCTCACAGAGATGGCACGATCAGCTAAAATGCTAACCGCGCTTTGAATGTGCATGCGCAGTGCTTAACTAAAGTATTTGCGAACACTGAGTGCTGTTTTTAGCGGAGCTTAAAAACACGCGTGACATACTCAATAATATTATTTCGCACATCGTTAAAACTTACATTACACCTTCACAGATAACATTATCGCACACGACATATCTTGCACACACCTACTAACTACTAGGGTTGGGTACCGAAATCTGAACTTTTAATGGCACCGACTGAATTACGTCGGTACTACCGAGTATCGATTCGCATTAAATCAATCGGTGCCAAATTTCGGTACCCGAGAACACATCGGGCGGAGAGAGAGAGAGAGCGAGAGAATTTCACCTCACGCAAAGCGAAAGTAACCGCCAATAAAGTATGCTGTCTTAATCAACGTACAAAATGAAAATGTACACTCGACTCTAAATATGGTTATCATATTTCTATTTCATATTTCACTTAAAAAAATAAGCATACACTCGCGTTAAGGAAACGCGTGCTTAGATGCAGCAGGCGCACACACACAAAACACTACGCGAACGCTCAAGTTTGTTAAGGCGCTTTGTGTTTTCTCTTCATCGGATAAAGTCCCGAAGTAAATCTAATTAAGTCCCGAAACAAAATTAGTGACAGATGCATTAGTTCAGTCGACAGATAGAGGTGAGTGAGGCCGTCAAGGTGCAGTTTGAAGCATGAGACTGAAGCACATGACAGTTATTATGTATTATTGCATAATAAATATTATATATATATATATATGCCATTCTTTTAAATGTATCTTACAAATCAATCTGTTAATTTCAGTAATGATGCGATAAAATATTTTTGTGGACTCATTAGGTTTTGTTTTATGGTATTTTATCTAATGGTCTGCTAATGGTGGAGGCCTCATTGTTTAGGTAAATTATCACACTGCATAAATAAGTGATTGTGTGTGATGAGGAAATAGAATAAACTGGTAGTAATTAATAACAACAACAATAATGCTGTAGTTATTTCTATAGTCTTTATTTCTGGTGTTCAGTGTGTAAAAAGTTGAAATTGAACAATTTGGACATATTTTTCACTGAAATAAATGTTTTATTACACAGAGAGTATAAAGTACCAAAAAAAGGTACCGTTTGGTACCAGCACCGAATTCCAAGTATCGAACCAATACCGGTACCGATAAAAAAGTGAAAGGTACACAACCCTACTAACTACAACCCTACTAACTTTTTTTTACCTCCAGTTGTCTCAAAACTTGACCAACAACACTATTACGCACTGGATTCAAGAAAACTTCTGGCATCCAAACACATTTCTTGGATTAAACAAAAGTTAATTAAGTCCAAAATGGCCTTACACAATTCAGTAAAAACAGCTGTTCTGGGGGAAATGCCGATGGCCTGTTAGTTCATTTACTTGCTCAAGAGGTAATAAACGCTTAGAAATCTCAGACTGAACTACTGCCATGTCTAAGCCATGAAAACAGCAATACAGCAG
This sequence comes from Oreonectes daqikongensis, assembly GCA_026939265.1. NCBI lineage: Eukaryota > Metazoa > Chordata > Actinopteri > Cypriniformes > Nemacheilidae > Oreonectes > Oreonectes daqikongensis. The sequence goes on along the minus strand of JAOTQM010000030.1, from coordinate 3,287,843 downwards.
TCAAAGACACTTAGTGTGCTGATTTACTGTGAATCGATGCAAGAAGCTCATCAAACGGTGTCCTTAAATCCTCTGATTATCAAGGCCTGCAAATGAAGTCTGATGTATTTCTCATTGATTTGGAAGATCATTTAGGTGAACCATCAGCGCTGCTGCAGGCACGCAATTAAACCCTCTTTAAGATCGCAAAAACATACCATGTTCAGCATTATTTCAGAACGGATTATTCAGTTGGTCTTAAAACAGGCTGTTCACATTTCCAAACTGTGTAAATCCTAATACAAATAATGTTCCGAAAAGCATTACATTTGATATTTCATTTCCATCCAGAGAACACATTCAGCTTTGCTAGCTTAATACTAAAACAACCAAACTGGAACTTCATAGCAGTTTACTTAAACCATTCTTTGCCAGCTTTGTTTATTCTAGTTTAATACTCAATTACCCAAACCATTAACAGCTTCTCCCTTGAGCACAGTAACACCATAAGAGAAACGCTAAGCGGGAAATCCACTCAATTAATTAATACTTGATTTGAACGTGAATGAAATCCTGTTACCAACCATGTCTTTGTAGCCTTACACATTTCCCCTCCATTTAATTTCACAAATCTGTCTGAAGCTCACCTTTCTTTCTGCTTGAAATTCACAGACGCTTTCTTTGCTACTATACGGAGCTCATTTCGCTGGATTTGCATGTTTGCTACAGCGTAGCGTTAGTGGAGATAAATCAAAACTCCCAGTGGCTGCCTTTGCCAGGCTTCACTCATTTGACAGCAAGAGCTTCGGCTCAGGGCCCAGACAGAGCAACAAAACAAAGATCTTGAAGAGGCCACGCTCAGTAAACCAATCTAACATCTACAGCAACACAATCGGATATACCATGTGTCATCATAATCGTCACATCAAAAGACAACGAAGAAAGAAATATTAATGGCTAGAGGTCTGTATCACAGAGCACCAATGAAGTGCCTTTACGGAGTTCACTGATGTCCACGCTTTTGTACTCTTTATTATAACAACTAATTTCATCTATGTAAACATACATTACAAACATGCAATCGTTCATTATTAATTCATTACTTCTCTGAAAACAAGCAACTTTGTACAAATGGATGCATGCATACATAAGCTATCAGTAAGAAAACATTTCTGATCCAGAAAAAGAGACACATCATAGTGGGCAGCCTTAATTCAGGTTGGACCAATGTGAATAAAGAGGTCCATTAAAAGGGATAGTTCACCCCAAAAAAATATTCTGTCATCATTTACCCACCCTCATGTAATTTCATTACTTTCTTTCTTTTGCAGAACACAAAAGAAGACATTTTGAAGAATGTTGGTAACAGAAAACCGTTGACCCCCCCCCCCCATTGACTTGCATTGTGTTTTACAGAAGAAAGTCATATAGGTCTAAAATGACAAGAAGGTGAGTAAATGATGACAGAATTGTAATTTTGGGGTGAACTTTCCCTTTAACCTCAATTTGAGTGTCAAAGAATGTTAATATGTGAAGGTGTAGCATAAATGGCAAGATAAAGAAATCCCAATGACCTCAAACTGAATTACCCTGTGACCATATAGTGCAAATGAAATATAAATGAGGAAGCTATTAGGGAGGTCAGACACATCACAGTGCTAACTCACCTTCACAGATAAACTTTAGTAGAGACCTGTCTGGTAGAAATACATTATTTCAAGCAAATTGAAAGTGCTCTCAATAAAAATAAAAGAAGAATTTAACAATTTTAAGATGACCAGCCAGGCCTCATACAAAAAGATTCGAGCCACTGAAGCAAATAATAAATTCTTCAATTTTCTTAACACCACATCAGCACATATTTCACCTCACTCTGAAAGCAAGGCCTTAACACTGTTCTGCCCAAATTATAAGCTAGACTAAATCTTGTCCATCTCCAATTCATAGAAGAATGAATTCCTATGGCTGTCTATCTCTCTGAACCGCTCATTTCAGATGACTCACTTGGCAGAAGTCACACGTCATGTGGCAGGCAGCATGACTCATTCAGAACAGAGGATTTCTACTCCAAACTGCTGACCTGCCATTATCAGCCAAGAGGAGCCATATATTAGTATTGACATCTCAAAGCTTCCAGCACTCAAAAGTTGTGTAGCTCTTCAAACACAGATATTGAGGCAATACAAATTATCAATACAAAATAAGTTGGAGTAGTAAGTTATTAATTGATCACACTCGTGGGCAATCACTCAAAATAATTCATGATTTAAGTGATTTACCAGCAGCATTGGGAAAATAATTAACATTAAATACATTAATTTGAACAGACTGGACATTCAAATCATGCCATGCTTGGCATTAAATAGCTAATTAAAAAAGACACCAGTCTATTTAAAGAGCTCCAAAACTTGCATCAAATATCAACGTTTAAAGGGCAATAACAAAATGACAAGAAAGTAGAATATAATGTGTAGATCCGGGTTCTAATAAAACGACACCAAAAAAAAGTGAGCCATTGGGCCAAAAGTGACACCCGCTTCACTGTAGTCACTGTTTTCGGCCGTAAGGCACCCTTTGAAAACTGTCTGCTACCCCCTACTGCACAGCAGGCTTTAAAGCAATGTCCACTTTTGAATGTTAATGGGATGGTAAATTAAGACAGAAAAGTGGAGGTATCAAACCGTATTTAAAGACATCAGATTTAATGAATAAACACACTCCCTGCAGCGGGCATACCAGGGGTTGCTGGGAGATTGTGCCGTGCACGACTGCTCATGTCAGAGCAAAATGACATATCAAAGACACAGAGGCTTGTAAATGGGGAAAAAAGCAGGCAAGAAGCCACAAATAAATTGCATTTGTATTCGATTCAGAACAAAACGTGAAACCCCAAGAAACAGCAATTAGTTGATCAAAATACAATAATATTGAAAGGAACGTGTTATTTCAAGCTAAAGAGCATTTAATTTGCAAACTTATTTTCAAGTGATTTATTGTCATGCCACTAATATCATATCTGAGGTCTAATGCAAGTGCCACCATTCAGTTCAAAAAGGTAGAATGCCTTAGGAAATCCCCTAATATGACATTCCCTTTATAATCACTTCTTGATCATGAGAGAAAGTCAAAAGCAGAGTTGTCAAACTAAACCTTCTTTTGAAAATCCAAAAAAAGAAAAAAACAGGCGATTTAAATGGTGGAGACTTCAAGTCAGAATACAGTATGTATGTTAAATTAAGTGTCCTTTATCATTTAAGTTCTTAAGGATGATGTTCATTTTGACACAGCTTATACGCATCTGTGTGAATTAAAAATGGGTTTAAGATACTGATTTTTACCCAGCAAATAAAAAGGGAAAGCACTTTCTGGCACTCCTTGAAGACATTAAAAGTAGGTCATTCAGTCTCTAGTGACTCACCAATTCTGGCAAGAAACCAGCTAGCTCAGGTATAGAGAAGGCAAGAACATTTTTGGCAAAGGGGTCATGTTTTAGCAGTTTTAAAGTTAGTTCACAAATCAGCACACTGCCCTTCCAAAACCATTAAATACTTATGAGTTTCGTATAGTAGATGGAGCATGTAAAACTAGATCTCTTACATACAACCTCTGGAGTGTTAAAGCATGAAGACAAAGTGCACATTAGGGCCGGGGTTGAAATTCTCTGTAGATTTTTTAACCTTATCAGTGATTTTAATGTATATTTCATTACTGATGTATTTTAAATGCTAATTTAATATGTAAATGTTAAAGGAATATTTCTCTTAAAATTACAAATACTATCATCATTTATTCACCCTCATGTTATTCAAAATCTGTATTTTTAATAACATCTCTTTCTTCTGTTGAACACCAATGATGAAGAAATGACTCAGTGGTTTTGTGTCCATGGAATTGTAGTCAATGGGGGACAATATTGTTTGGTTACCAACGATCTTCAAACTACCTTCTTTTGTATTCTGCAGAAGTCAGTCAGTCATACCAGTTTGGAATGAGTAAATGATACAATTGTTTTTTTTGTGTGAACTATACCTTTAAAAATGCAAACATTTTTGTAACTAACACACAAATAAAAACTACATTTAGTAATTTTAATTTAACTGCAACAATATTACAATACATAGATACACACAGTAATATTTACCATCATATTTTGTCTGCAGAACATACATCATCATGTATTTTCTATACAAATCCTATCACCTATCCTTAGTGCACATCCTTACATGCGTTAAAATAAATAATAAATTCATCTTAATGAAACAAAGCCCACAAAACTAAAAACGTATTCCCATGCTAAATTTTTGAATGCTCGCCCAGTTTCTCAGTTGGACTTCCATTAAGTCGCAGTATTATAATAATCAGCGAAAAAAATAAAATATGACATTAGACACCAGGTGCAGCCTCCTCCAGGCGCTCACAGATGATCCTGGTCCAACTGCAGCCTCTGGCGGGGTCACTACAAGGGCTAGGATTCCAGCCGGCCTATTTAAGAGGATGACTCAGCCGGCCCAACCCGGTGTCAGTGGTTTCAGCCACCAAGGAATCTGGCATTCTAAAGATCCATTGATCAGTGCAAATCATGTCCCATTACTGACACACCAACACAGGGCCAATGAAATCAACAAAGTCTCCAAATGCTTTGGAGTCAAACGGGATGTGTGCCCCCTCCCCCGCATCAAGTTATTCAAACTGTGCAAAGGGAACAGCGCTGCGTCCAAAGGAAATATGACTCATTTGAGTAACATGAGGCATTCTCCACAGAACTCTTGTTTAAGGGAGAGGAGCCAGTTGAATACAGCGGTGTGAGGAAAGAGGGGTTTCTAGAGAAAGAGGGGGCAATCACTTGGTGTCTGCTATGTAATCTTAAAGCTCCACTAACCCCAATTCCACAGGGCACTTCTTTGGCTACATTCAAGGACTTTCTGAACCACATTGACAAAATTCTTTCCTTTAAAAAGAATGGTATAAATGATTTAGAGCAGGAGAAATTATAAATGGAGTCAAAAGGTTCAAAGAACGTTTGTGAAAACATCACAGGAGAAAGTAGACGCACTGCTCAGGTGAGCACACCATCACGGTAACTTATCACACTCACTGATGGACTAAATGCATTAAAATATACCTGAGCCAGAATTACTTTTACTGTATGACAACACAGCAAACATACAATGACCATGGTGTTAATGGGTAGCTGACAAAAAACTGTAAATGTGCACTATGGTGAGCAACAATTTAGAAAGAATTTTAGAAACAATCTCTTTTATACTACTGTATATTATAATATAAATATTAATAATATATTATTAACCTTTTTTTGCTGTCACACCATAGGACACGGTACATGTTAACTATACCCAAATGTTATATATAATTTGAGATCAACCCTTAAACTCATTGAATACAGAAATGCCATTTTTTGTATGGCTCTTGAGTGTGTATATGTTATATGAATGCTTCACATAAACTCAATCTTAAGCACTTACAAAATTCATTGTGAATGCACTGCAGAGCACTCCGGTTTCATTTTCACATTTCTTTAATTCCAAATATTCTTATCGCTACAGGTTATCACACAAAGCTAATATTTTGCTACAATATAGAAAACAACATGAAAGCATTTTTTAATTATTTGAAATAAGAAGCACATAAAGCACATGTTTGTCCTTAAATACTTTAACTAGAATTAAATTACTATTTCATAATAATGTTAATAATGTAGAAATAATCATGAGCTTGTAATTTAAAGATATAATTCACCCCAAAATAAAAATTCTGTTATCATTACTATTAAAAAACATATTGGTAACAAAACCGTTGGACCCCATTGACTTTGATTTTGTGTCCATATAATAGAAGTGAATCGGGACCAACAATTTTTGTTTACCAACATTCTTTAGAATATCTTTGTGTTTTACAGAAGAAAGCCATACATGTTTAAAATGACAAGAGGGTGAGTAAATGATGACATAATTTTCCTTTTGGGGTGAACTATCACTTAAAGTGGGCTGCATTCTGGAAAAAACAGCACAAATGGAAACTGGACTTTATGCATGTTTATCGTACCCTATCTGCAATATCTGTTTATAAGCCTTAAATAAATAAATAGTATCAAGTCACTGTAAAAACAGCATTAAACAAAAATATGTTTAAATCTTTTATTGCTAGCAAACATTTTTACAGTGTTTAGCAAGCATCACTTCGTGCCATTTCCTTGGTGAGGCTCCGAACAGTTGGATGCTATTCATATTGAGAAAGTATTCATTCAACTGCCACACATTTTTATCATTTTTAGAGAGAGAGAGAGAGAGAGAGAGAGAGAGAGAGAGAGAGAGAGAAAGAGAGAGAAAGAGAGAGAGAGATAGAGAGAGATTATATATGTGTGCAATAAGTTTATATGCGTGTAATAAATCAATGTATGGAAAACACTGCTATTCAAACCACAATCAGTGCATAATGTAACTGTAACTGTAATGTAATTTATTGCTTTGCATATTTTTAACTGCTTCATATTCTGAAATCTTCTAAGCAATTCCACTGTTTCTGGAAAATGACCCAAGGAGTTATTAAATTCTTACATTAGCATAATACAACGTCAAATTAAAGTTAAAAAGGAAAAACATTAAGAGGTTAAAATTGTAGATACAAAATAACCAAAAAACTAGTTAAAATAAGAGTTTTTAAAGGAAACTTGAACTACACTGTAAGGCAAAACTGAACATTTTCACTGCACTAAATCAATTAGGTTTACTAACCAGACAAATGTTTGCATTAGAGCTTTGCCGACTCACTCTCTCAATATGTGAGAAATGACCCAGAACAAGAAAAGGACTGGTCAGAAATTGATAATGCACAGAGCATGGAAAATTGTCCATCTTTAGCAAGTTATTAGGGTTAGAAGTGCATTTGTAACTACAGCCAAGTTTGCAGTAAGCTGAAGTAATTAAATTGGTTATTAAAAGGTATTAGGAGAGCTTCAGTATGATTACATAGGCTGTGTAATTTAGGCAAAATCCTTTTCCCTGCTCACAGCTACCAAATCTCTGCTGAGAGTCTCCTATACCTTTAGAGAGATACTGTATTTCACCATGCTGCTATACTGTTTTAAGAGAATGAAACTTGACACGCAAAGTCCTTCAATTCCACTTTGACACACCCATCTTGTCAAGGACAAATAGGAAATGCAGCAAGAAATTTTTTCTGCAGTCATATCAAAAGTACCGAATTACACACAAAAGGTGGATCCCCACACATTTCTCAGACATGCTTGTCGTAAACTGAGGGTATGCGTACTATTTAAATAAGTGAGCAACTTCATTTATGAATGCTCAACTTTACAGTACATTCTTTCAATTTGGTTTCTTCTATAAGCAACTACATGCAGCCATGGCCCAGTTTGTGCCTATGAAAAACTTGATCTGGAGGGCAGATAGCACAAACAGGGTCTCCAGCCAGGTAATTGTGGCAGATGACACATAATCTGTCTGCTGCACCGCATAGCTGGAGTTCCTACTGCTGTTGGATCAGCCAGCACAGCACAGTATAGACCAACATCTGACAAAGTTCTCTGTACATGGGGAGACTGGAAGAGCTCTGGCAATGAATTTCAGCATTAATAAAAAATGAAAGTGTAGTGCTTCGGTAGATCTGCGCTCCCCTTCCCAAGGGTGGGGGGTTAGTCTGAAAAACTCTGAACCAGTGCAGCATTCCCATATCTACCCATATCTAGTGAGGGGCTCTTTAAAAATTCATTAATTTACAGCAAAAATAGATTAAAGCACCCAGCTGAGCAAAACTTGAAATTTGGCTCCTGAATAACATTAATAATAAACCAGCTACCAAAAGCCCCAGGGGTTTCGCCTGAAGAAACTGTGTTGGCTCAGATTCACCTTATAGCACCTTGTGAATAGCTCATTTTAACGATTACCAAAACAATACGTTGCCATTCCTAGGTATGAATTTCCTATTGTACTGCCGTTCATTATTTCAATCCATTATCAATCTGACCGTTGCCTTGAAACTGCGATGCCGGCATCTGGTGAACGTCCCGAAATGCCTGAAACTACTGTAATTGCTCTGGTCAGTGCTAAATGAGGTTCACTTAAGTGCAATTATCCCCCTGTGATCTTTCACATAAAGAGAGTTCTTTAACATGAAAAGTGGTCTTACACAATATGACTGCAAACAAGATTCAAATTGGAATCAGAGATGAATGGGTTCACAGCTCATCTGCATTCCAGTGATGAACAGCTTCGCTAATGAAGACTGAGCTACTTGACTCTCACCACCACACAGCAATGCTTCATATTGGATTTTAGCATAACATCAGCTTGCAACAGTTAGAAATATACAAGACAAAAGGATACTAGTTAAAGGTGTTTGATTAGGCAAGGGCCGGTTACCGGTTTCAAGGTATACTGAGGTTTGAAAAAGCCAAGGTTTCAAAACCACTAACATTTTCTGTGATACCGTTTCTAAGGTATGAGGCTGTATTTAAATCATAAAATAATCTAATTTAATGTTTGATGTTTACGCTTATTATATATTACAAAAAAAAGTATTTTGAAAGAATATTATCATTTAAAGGCTTTATTTTTTAACTGACATATGTGATCCTGGACAACAATGTCTTATGTGTCAATTTTTTAAAATTGAGATTTTTACATCATATGAAAGCTGAATAAATAAACTTTTCATTGATGTATTTTGTTTGTTATAATAAGACAATATTTGGCTGAAATATAACTATTTAAAACTCTGAAATCTGAGGGTGCAAAAAAGCTAAATACTGAGAACATTACTCACAAAAATAAATTTTTGAAATATTTATAGTTGGAATTCACAAAATATCTTCAAGGAACATGATCTTTACTTAAAATCCTAAAGACTGTTGACATAAAAGAAAAATCGATAATTTTGACCCATACAATGTTTTTTTTTTGGCTATTGCCACAAATATTCCTGTGCTACTTAAGACTGGTTTTGTGATCCAGGGTCACATATATGTTCTGTATTCTGCTTAAAAATAAAATGTATTGTGTCTAGTTAAAAAGTTGTTGTTTGTATATGTAGACATTTGAAAAGAATACATTAGTGCTGTAATTGCAATATCGCCATAAAATCATGGTATTTTTGCCTAAGGTTATCATAGCGTCAAAATCTCATACTGGCCCATGCCTAGTTGAGAGCCTGGTAGCTAAAAATGTTTATTATTTGACGTGAGCAATGCAACTGTGATATATTTTGACCATATTTGTGTGCTTAACAAGCACCAACACTTACTAGTACTAGTAAAAACCACTAAGGCAAAGATTGGAGAACATAAAATAAGACAATATATAATTCCAGCCAAACGGGAGAGAACAGCAACAAGAAGCAATCATTTTTATGCAGACATTTAATGTCATTAAATATAGAGGAGCGACACAATTTTACTGTAAATACCACGGCTTGAGCAGTTACCTGATGGGTGGTGTCTGAGTTGGGGAAGCAATGCATTAAGCTAGCCTGCACCCCATTTACCAACAGGGGTCTGATAACTCCATCTCATGGACAGCCATTTGAATAATCGCTTCAACAAGGGGGAAAAATTAAAAGCCTCTCAGTGAGACAGGGCTGGGCAAAGGGCCACCGCTGAATTCCGAATGAGCAATTGGTATGCGAAAGGTGAGGGGCTGTCTCTTCTTTGTCCGTGTCAGTCTGCACAATCTATACACACGCTTTGCTGATAATTCAATGTCATTACACCTCTTTTCAACGGTAACTAAAATATGTCTGATTAGGAAAAGGTAATAGAAAAAAATGTGAAACAAACCACTTGTTGAACATACAGACAAAAGAGAGAAAACGATACGCCGGTTTCGCACAACACAAACGTAGGAGAACAGATGTTTGTGCAGATACTGAGTAGCACAGCTGGAGAAAGGCTTAACTTTCTAAACGTGGGACAAAATCTCATCAACCAATTCAGCAGAGGGGAAAAATAAAAAAATGCTAATGCATCAAAAAACACTGTAAATGATGAAACGGTAAAGACAGCTCATTACACAGTACACGGTATAGCTCTTCCTACATATAAAAAATTAATAATTCAGCCATCAAAGATTTAAAGCACCAAACAATGGCCCATTTGGTGTGTAGCCTATGGCATCGTTTAGCGATGATAAAGGAGGTGGAATGCATAAAGCCAGCAGTTTCCAGGTGAGTTTAGATTTAGCGGCAGGATGCCCACTGAGGCCTACAGGCAAGAAAGAGACGAGTCTGTATGCAATACTGCGGCGGAGGCCTCTTCAGATCCTGGCATGGGAACAGTTATGGTACGCTACAACAGATGCCATGCTTGTGTTCTTTAACAGCTCCCATTCCACCCCATTTAGCAAAGTACTAATGAACAGCACACAGCATAAGAGTAAAGAAAAAGATAGTTAAGGGCCAATACCTTTCTAAAGACTAAATTTAAAACCTTAGTTACAAATTTTATTTAACAGTGTCTGTATTACACTATATTACATTGCTACAACTATTAACTGCTAAAGTAACAACAAAATGCAAGCACAAGTAGCTGCACAAAGCAATCATATAGATGTTGTTTGTAAATATGATCATAGAACGTATGTACATAAATAATAAGGGAGCTCTATGTGTGACTAACTTTTGATCAGCTTCGTTGTGATATTAGATTAAGGTGCAAATACTGTACAAACATAAGATTCAGCAAATACCAGAAATGAAAAATGTTATAATTTTAAATAGTAAAAAAGAGAGCTGTTTCAGCATAAGATCCACCAGGCATGTTCTGACAAGCAACTGATGGTTCAATCATTTTCTGCGTTCTGTGAGCTGACAACCCAAAGACAAACAAGTCTGGTGCTAACGTGAATCTTTCACACTATTGTATTGCCACACTGACTGGGTGGGGAAAATATGTCGCGGGTAGTTCACATATGTCCATCATTCAATATTTTAAGCATGCTGGTGCATAATTCAACACTCTCTATTCTTACTCTACCCTTTACGTGAATGAAGAGGGGAAAATCCCATTGAAACTTTGGTTCCGTTTGACAGTTTTATAAGGCAAATGTAAAATAATTTGCATGCAAAATACAAACAGGGAAGCTGTCACTAAAATGCAATGCATGGGGTTATTAACAACCTAAATTATGATCACATTATGACCAAAATGTAAACAACAAAACAGCAAATGTAACAAACAGCCCAACAACTATTAAGGTTTATTTATGCAGAAACTAAAAACGAAAACCTAACCTGACAGACATTCCAGCAGATAACAAGAAGGGGTCAAGTCATACAAGATACCACGGCAAGATTGCTATCACATATATGACGTGTACGAAATGTTGTACATCTAACTCTATACATATAACGTATATGTAAATGTATATATATATATATATATATATATATATATATATATATATAAAGTTAGTATTACCAGTGATGTAATTCCCCTGGTAAAATCAGGTATCAGTGCTAATCCATTCAACAAATTTGACAGGTGTCCCAGCACACCTTCACTTGATCAAGCTAAGTAATACTCAATGTATAACGTGGTGTGAATGCATCTTTCGCATAGTTTTATCATGCACAAGCTTTAATGTCTAACAGTGACTCGGCATTAAATATTAATAACATTGTAAAAGTACCCCAAATTGGCCGGGATTCTTATTTACAATGACATGCAGCTGCCGCGCGTCTGTTTGCAAAATATTAATAGATACGGCCTCCACCTCCAACTACTGTTAGTTGACAGGACCAAAAGTTGCTCGTTTGGCATTTCCCAGCAGAACAGTTTGCTACCATCTCGCCTTACTGACTAAGTTTCAGTGACAAATATTTCAAAATCGGCACGTCAATGCCTGTCACATAACCCAATAAACAGCAAACGAGCTAAAGTAAAACAGGCTGCTAATTAGCCGCTCACTCTCACTACCTGTCTGACAAAATCGTATTCGCGGCTAGCTGGCTTGCTAACTAAACTTGTTCTCTGTGACAGTGGAGCATTCGCTGTCCCCACCTGCCCCCGACAGACCGCAGCAACAGCATACCACTGAAGGCCTGAGCGTGCGTCCCCCCACCCCTTCGTCAGAACTTCAGCGACACACAACTAACAGTAAAGTCGTCCATTTTTCGCGGGCCCTGACTTCAACTTCGCGAGCTCCATGTCGTAAGCTCACAACGTTCAGCCGCTCGTTCGCGCTCGCTCACCCGGGCTCGCTCGCTCAGCTGCTTGAGGCCAGTCCAGGTCTGTCAAAGTTAGCCGTCCCCTCCCCTTCCTTTTTTCGATCACGACTCCCTCTCTCCTCGAAATGAGAGTCAGCGCTCCGCGTTTGTCGTGGGTTTGAGACCCGCAATACGTTTACCGGTTAGTCCGTGGTGTCTCTATCTTCTCCGCCTCTCTCGCTCTCGTTCGTCTTTCTCTGTGAATAGCTAACATCCGGGCACTGAGCGGTCGCTGCGCGGATCAAAAATCCGGAACTACTTTTGGGCATGAGCCGGAGTACGCCCCACTGTACCAATCTGCGACAGTGTTAGCAGCCGAAATAGCCACGGTAAATAGTTCCTATATTGATGCAGTATAATATATATTGTCACTAAAACTTGTATGTAATATTGTCGTTTAGCACTATTATTGCAATATGCATATATGTTATAAAAACACATTTGCTGTTATTTTGAGTTTTTCTTTAGTTTGATTTTCTTTTTTATTAATAGACACTGAATTTTCCCGCAAACATCTCCATTAGTTTATATAATTGTTGCTACCCACCGTAGCAGTCTCATATAATCATTATGTTAAATAATGGGTTTTGATGCAATAAAATAACTAAATAATTATTATATAATTATATTATAAATATTATATTGCCCTTTGTTGATATCTTATGTGCACTTTCGTTTGTCTAAGTCAGCTATATGTTTTGTCTCCTATATAAACTCACCTTTGTAATACTTTTAGAGGAACATTTTTTCAGATAAATATTTCTTTAAAAAACCACCAGAATATTTGAACCTTTATTTTGACATTTACGCGGAAGCTCCCTGAAACAGCTACAACTGGGCATGCGCACATTTCACTCTGTAAGTTGTGGGAAGTGACATCTCTGCTATCACTCTAAGTTTATAAGGGTCATTCGCGAGTGTATTAGATTTTTCCACGTTTTATTTCTGGTGGTTTAATCACCGAGCGTGTAAGCAGGTAAAACCCTCGTTTTACTTATGTTTATTTATCCACACCAGCACGATAAGATAAGCAAACATTAACAGTGTAGTAACTGTTCGTTATCAAGTGCATACCAATAGTTTTTATACAATCATCATGGTGACTATAGTAAAATCATGGTTATTTTGTAAGAGCAGGACTCCTTCATATACTTAATGGATCTTGGAATTAATTCAAGCAGGTGGTCAAGTACCTGACCTTTCCTCTCCATTTGTTATGTAGGATCTTATGGTCTTTAGCACAATTCCTGCTAAATGTACATTGAATTTTTTAACTTTCAGGTTTACAATGGCCCACTCAGACCCCTCAAATCTGGATGTGGGACTGTCTGAGGAGTTTGCAGTCCCCTCTCATGTGGAGGAGGTAAGGAGGCTCATGGCTGACTTTGCAGAGCGACATGGATCAGCCGGTCGCAAAGTAGTTCTCATCACTTCAGGAGGCACTAAAGTTCCTCTGGAATCCCGAACTGTACGATTTTTAGACAACTTCAGCAGTGGGCGGCGAGGGGCGTCTTCTGCCGAGTACTTTCTGGACTCTGGTTATGCAGTGATCTTTCTGCACAGGCATCGTTCTCTCTATCCGTACTCTCGGTTGTACACAGGGATCAATTTACTGGATGGGTTAAGATTACAGAGGGATAAGGAGGACGCTGGTCAGGTCGTGGTGGATCAGAAGGTACTCCCAAACATCGGAACGGTTCTAAAACGCTATCATGAAGTGAAAGCTTTAGGACTACTGCTGCCAGTGGAATTCAACACCTTATCCGAGTATCTACATCTTCTGAAGGCTGCAGCTCAGGCATTGAGCTCGATAGGTGTAGAAAGCATGTCAATATTTGGTTGTTCACTTAATTTATTTGTGCATTTGTACACATTTACACATTTTTCTCTTAGGGTCCAGGGCTATGTTTTATTTGGCTGCTGCCGTCTCCGATTTTTACATACCAGCATCTGAAATGCCAGAACATAAAATTCAGTCCTCCAATGGACCTTTGCAGGTATTGTATGAAAAAATGAATCTGCTATGATTTAATAACCGTTTTAAGTGCTTAATGGTATGTTGTTCTTTTATACTGTATAGATAAGTATGAAGATGGTTCCCAAGATGCTGTCTCCATTAGTGAAGGACTGGGCACCTCAGGCATTTGTCATCTCTTTCAAGCTGGAAACAGATCCATCCATCCTATTGGAGCGAGCACGTCGTGCCTTAGAAACTTATAGGCACCAGGCAGTGGTTGCCAACGTTCTCGACACACGCCGTGGTTACGTGGTGGTTGTTACCAAGGACACACAACATGAGCTAGTCCTCACAGAAGAGGAAGTGCAGAGAGATGTAGAAATTGAGGAAAAGATTGTCAGCAATCTGACCGCAGCACATTGTCAATTTATGTCTCACATATAAAAAAGTGTGATTTCGTAGCATTTCAGCTGAAGTTGCTCTTAAAGACAACAATCATGATACTTCAGTGTGATTCAGAAGCTTTTCTGTTCTGAATTCATAAGTGTAATAATTTCTATTTGTCTACACTGAGAATTTTCATTTGCATAGATGCCGTTTTATCCTTTTCTTTGGCCTTAAACATAGGTTAAGCACAAAGGAGAATAGTATGAAGTTATCATACTAATATAAAACACTTCTTGATAATCAGATTTTGAGTCGGTCTTCAAAAAAATTATCACAGAATGCATAAAGAGCTATTAAATATGTATAATAATGAACAATAAACAATCTCACTAATAATTGAAAACATGTTAATCCTTTTAACACCTTTTAACAAAAGTATACCAGTTTTGAAAAGCACACCACAAAATCATTTTCTGTGTTTAGAATATATTTAATGGAACAAGTAAGCAGCTGTATGAAAAATACATATTTGTTGGTATGTGGGTACAGTCTGCATTATTATCATTTCAATATGACATTCAAGCTTGGTTGAATATCATATACAGATTCATCACTTAAGTTTGACACTTCTCTTAACTCCAGCACGAATACCAGACATTTCTCCACTGTATCTTGTCTCCTCACGCCGGACCTCAAGAACCTGAAACACATTCTGTATTCAGTGTCTATTTCAAATAGTTTTACCTTATTTACACACTTGGAACTGAACTCTGACACCCACCTGACCCTTCCTGCGAATCTTGGCACGTCTGAACTTTTCTCTGTGCTTGACTCTGGGATTCCGGTTGAGCTTGTTCCTTTTGGGTGTAAGCCCTTTGTTCTTGGACATCTTTAAACAAAACATGCAAAATGAATATGACAGCATTGCCTATATATAATTAGTATTGTTATAATGTTGGACAATAGGTATGGACAACAAGTTGTGACCTTCACCCAGTTTGGCAAAAATGCCTGAATAGAGTTGCATGTATAGTTAAACAACAACACTTCACCTGATAAGTGATCCCTCGTTTACCATCTCTGTCCACCTCCTCCTCCATCAATCTGAAAAAGCATGGAGTGACAATAAGGTTTCTAACACTCTTTTCACAACGGACCACAAAAGATTAATGTTAGCTAGCTGACTCACCCATCCTCATACTGTGGTTCGTTCTTCTTCCTCTTGAGTTTCTGCCTCTCCGCCATGGCATTATAGAAGCGCAGATTTGCTTCCTCGTCTGAGTCGGACTCCCTGGCTTCCTCCAGCTCAGCCTTTTCTGGCACCTTACATGAAGACACATTACATTTAGCAAAATGGGGTCAATGCCTTAACTAATATAATTCCATAAATCAAAAGTAATTACATCGGTTTTTATACGTTTGCTGCCCACTGATCTTTTTGCAGTTCGGTCCTGCTGATCTCCAGAGAGAAGCTGACGCAGTTGAGGAGCAAGTCTAGCATCTACTGAGCCTAGTTCATTTATCAGCTGTGAAAGTGATAATGAGGAGATGTTTTGCTTCCAAACACGCAGTGATAATGTTGAAAAACAGGTTTCTCCCTGATAAATAATTCAGTTAAAAAAAACTTATACTTACATTTCTGTAGGTCAGCAGTCTCTCAATCACAGGATGATTATGTGCTGGAATTCGCTTTGCTTTTAGAACCAAATAAAAACTAATGTTTGTGCAATAGCTGGAAAGAAGGAAAATTATATAAATTATACATAATTTCATACTGAAATACAGAATGTGAAAATATAGTGCAACCATAGTGTAAGAGTGTGTCAAATAATGAGTGATGCTTACTTAAGATAAAGAAGCTGTTTGGTAATAATATAATCTGCACCCTAGAGGATGAAGGAAGATTTTAATCGAGCAATGCATTTGCACTTTACATTAATATCTATATTAAAATCCTTACAAAAGTTCAAATAACCAAATTCATCAGGAAATACAAATATTTATTACTGCTTCTATAGATATAACACACCTTTCCACGTGGAATCCGTCCATCTTTGACCATATCAACCAGGGGCTGAACCTCATCCTTTAACTCTGTAAGCTATGCAATGACAAATGTAACATTATAACAACAGTAAAAACATTTATGAAGTCTTGAATGAAACCTGGTCATGCAAAGATTACTTTACGCCTCTACTTTTACCTTTGCTTTGAAATCATGTATAAGTTCCAACAATTCTGGTGACTCTTTCTTTAGCAGTTTGAGCTTTTCTTTCTGTGACATTGTCTTTAAATCCTTAACAATCCTTTCCTCTGTTTCAATTACTTTCTCCTCT
Organism: Oreonectes daqikongensis; assembly: GCA_026939265.1. Classification (NCBI taxonomy): domain Eukaryota; kingdom Metazoa; phylum Chordata; class Actinopteri; order Cypriniformes; family Nemacheilidae; genus Oreonectes; species Oreonectes daqikongensis. The sequence goes on along the minus strand of JAOTQM010000030.1, from coordinate 3,270,947 downwards.
TCAATCTTTGCTGCAAACTCCTATCAGACCATAGAAAGAATATAGAGACTTGTGAGTGATCTATGGCAAACATCTGAACTTTTTTGATGCATTTTAAGTACTAGTAATGTAGAACCTCAAGCAGATTTAGATCATAGTCTTCCTCGCTCAGGTTGGCTGCCAATCTCCTTTGAATGTTTTGGGCCTCCTCTTCCTCTTCTTTATCTTCTGCCTCAATCTCTTCAAGAGATTTGCCTTCTGCAAAATATATAAACCAAACATACTTTCCACAAAGCTACAGTGTACATATATTTTTACAAATGTCTAATCATGTTAGGATAATATTATACATGTGTTTCTTTTTACATACAGTATGTAAATGCTTACTTTTGGTGACACAGTCTGAATTATAGAATATCTTCTTTTTGTTTCCCCAAGCCATTTCATTTGGAAGATCTTTAAGAATGCAAATAGAAGTGTCAGAGATCATACAGTATATATACATTGATAAAAGTAAAAAAAACGTGTGTGAGGATTCTGACAAAAATGTTTAACATTTGTTTAACTAGATTGTTTGTTAAATTAGTCGTGTTAGAACATTACCATCATATTTTTTCCCTTCCAGGTCACTCTCCATATCTGTCCCTTCTTCATCATTTTCTTCCTGTTCTTCCTCCTCATCTTCTTCAGAGGTCTCTTGAAGAGTCAAGGGCATGACTTCCTCCTAAAAAAAGAACAATTAACCATGCTCAATAAACAAAGACAAAAAAGGTTAACATAACTTTAATTGAACTATTTCACAATTACTTACCTCCTTGTATTCATCCTCTTGATCGCTGTCTTCTTGAACCCCTCGAGCCAAAAGTTTCTACAAACAAAAAGTCAAATATTTATTTACAGTGTCAAAGCAGCTCATACATAAAGAACATGAGAGGAGAAAAAGTAACTTACTTTGATTTTTTCATTGTGGAATTCATCTATTTGATCCTCCACATACTTTGAAGATTTCTGAAAAGAGAAACACAATGCAGATGTTTACAACCATGAAGGAAAAAGAAAGCAATATGCAGCCACACATAAAATTTTATCCCACAATATTAACGTTACCTTATCTGGAATTTCTTCGTCTTTATAAGCTTCAGGGTCATCACTGTCATATTGCTGTGGCTTCTTCGTTCTCGGCCTTTTAACTGCCCTATAAACAAACCAACGATATCAGTCAACACAACAGTAAGTAGTAGTTGCGTATTCACAATATTGTTACAAAGTATACAAACACATCTACTTGACATACATGCATATTGCGCAGTCAAGAAATACGATGCAAATCTGTCATTTTTAATTACAATTTAGGCGACAATTATTAGTATAGTTTGCTCATTAAAAAATATTAGAAAGCTCAAGTCTGAATAAATGTATATATCTATTGCGGATTAACTAACGGTTACCTTCGTGCTCGGACCATACTGTCCCCAGATTTTATTAAAAAAATAAAGAAATATTACAAATAACTAAATGCTAATAAATCAAGACAGAACTGAATAAAAACAGATCAACAACTATCCGCGTGGACTTTCCATGCGTTTAAAACAGGAAGTAAACTGTTTGTTGGGTTCTTCCGCTTTTGAGCAGTGTCAAAATAAAAGTCGAAATATTATTATCTTTTGGTAAAAATAAATAAAATCATAATATAATATAATTTGAACCATAATATTGTCTAAATCTCTATTTTCATTTTTGTTTAATAAAATAAAAAATGAGGGGTTGAGTCGGGAGAAATAGTATGATGTTCACAGTTCTCATGTCTTTCTGTTTGCATCTAGCTTTACTAAAATGACAAAAAAGATACTTTACATTAGTCACATAAACATACAGACATACACATTTACATGGTTTAAAAATACATATAATTATTATTTTGATGCATTTCTCTGTCCATCAACTTACCGCTAGATGTCACGTTTTAGCCAAGTATGGGCGTTCCAATCGTCCGATAGTACCTTGGGAGTGGACTTCACTCGGCCATCTTAGCAAGAGCAAACGCTCATGTGAAGACTTCGTCCGAAGGGCACTGCAAACGGCACGGTAAATTAGGGTACATTAACATCACTTCACAGGACGTGAGGAAGGATATACTCTCCACGCACTGCGGACCATATGAGCGCTACAGAACTTTGCCCTTCTAATACCCCGTGCGGAGGGATTACTGTTTACTGAACACTAAATAGGGACTTTGTGGATTGGGACACACTCATTGCCCCGAAACCGCCCACTAGACGTCACTACAGTGCGTTGTTTAGTCCATCCTCTCTTCAGTATCGACTGCTTCAGTATGAGCAGCAGGCGTTGAAGAACCGGAGGTGGAAGACGACAACAGAAGGGCCACATCTTTTAAAATAGATATATTAAGACAAATAATTTCGGTAAGAATATACAGGGTACATCAATTCACACATTGTATTTTATACAGTGAAACACAACATGTCGGCATTTGCAAAATGTAATAAACAGTTTACGGAGGTAGGGCATTGTGTTGGCGAGCTGTAAGCAAGCGAATTCGCGTTTTTATTTCAATGGGTAATGTATATTTAGTCAGCCATTTCTTTCGGCTTTAAGGCAGTGTTTTTTTCTTTTAATAATTCAGAAACGTTGTAAAATTGAGAGAGTAGCAGCTAGGTTTGTTCACAGTGATCAAATCTGCCCATTTTCTCTGGTAAATACAGACGGCGCCTGCACGCCATTTTGTCATCTTGCTGGTTTGCAGTTTGAATGGCCGGTGACGCCATGCCATGGTTGTTATTGTAAACTATAGTTAAACAGAGATTTTTGTACAGGATGGCCAAACAGTGCAATGGTTTAAAGCTTTTTCTTAAACTTATGATCATCTGTTTGTCTTGCTATAACGTGCGTATTGATTTTATGGTTGTTTATGCAAAACCAAGCTGCAAACGTGAGCAGAATCTGACCCATAAATTGCGATGTGTTGTGGATGCAGTGTTCATATGTGATGCAATGGCAAATTTGAGGCCCCTTTTTAATATCTTAAAAAACGTAATGTTTCCTTTCGAAACGTTTAATCTTTGCGATTTGGAAAAGTGTGTTACAATGTTGCTTGAATGTATGACGTTATCTGCAAGTAAAGGTAGGTTTGAGTATAAAACCATTTCGTTTTGGTTTTAAACTGGTGTACTATTGCTAGCTTGTCAATGTGGTCTGTTTGATTCAGATTCAGATATATGCTGCATGGTATCTCAGATCTGGCTTTCGTGTTTTTATTTTGGCGTTTAACTCATGTAGACCTAATGAAGCATAATAAAGGATCTGAATGTAAAAGGTTGATTGAAAAATAAAATGTAATTGGGTCCAGAAGGAGCTGTCGTACAGAACTAGGCTACTTGGTTGGTTTTGTGGAGGTTATTTTTTCTTTCTTTCTGTTTTTTTTGCAAGAGAGGTTAATATTGATGGTGTTGGTGTATATCCAGGAACAGGATACAGGCTTTTCCATAGGTTTTCCTGCAGGTCTAGTGGTAACAGGTATCCTCTTTTGTAAACACAGGATCTAGACTAAACCTTAAGGTAGATGCTTTACTCATAGGGATGTTGTTTTGCTTACATGTTGCTCACCACTTGAAATGATACAATTTTACATCCTTACTCTATGGAAACTTATTTTCTTTCTCCAATCTGTGTTTGAAAATGTTTCTGTAATTTGAAATGTTGCTATTTACTATGTTTCTGTTTGCTTGGTTTAACTTGAAATATATGATATGCATGCGTTTTTAAGAATTTTGTGTATGGCTTTTGCGAAGCATTTGACCAAATGTATGATGATGGGCACAAATGATGATTCAATTTACTGTTTTGCTGTACCAGAATTTGTTAAACTAAATGAGCTGGAAATTTGCTGGCATGAATGGTTTTCTTGGAGATACTGGGTATGCTTATTTTAACGCTGTTTACGTATTTTTGCCTCCATTTATTCTTTTTATTACAGTCAAGAATTGATTTTAAATGATTGCCGTCAGGATTGGCTTGGGTATCCTGTACAACTTGTAACGAAGCAGCACTTTTAATACAGGTAAGCTTTGGAGGGATCCTTGGAGATAGAGAAACATGTGCAAACGTTTTTTTGCTAAATAATATAGTACAATAGTACACATGGACTTGATGGTTGACTTGTCATTTTTTTACATGACACTGAATGTTTGCATCTGTAATGTAAAATGGTTTGTAAATGCCTATTTTAGGTTGTTGCTGCCTGGTTACAGTAAGAAAATAGCATAACGTAGGGAAAAAGCATTAAAATAATAAATTCAATATAGATTTGTTTGTCTTGTTGAAGTTACAGAATATAATTTGTCATAGTGTTCCTATGATCATAAAAAAAAGGTGGAACTAGATTTATATAATTATTTTAATTGTGGTTTCCAGACCTTATAAGTAATCAAAATAATATCAAACTAATGGACATTTCTGTAGTTTATGTAACTATTTCTAGATATGCTATGCTCTAAAATATTCCATTAGCTGAAAATCATTTATAATTCTTTTTTCTGATTCCTGTAATCGTATCCTATAATCAAGGAAGACTGCAAACCCTGTGGTCAGTAAATGAACTTGTATTAGTGTTGTCAACCTTCTGTCAGAGATGGTGTCATTCTGCATTAAGTTGTCAGTTGAAAAGTATTATATATAGTGTATTTTTTCATATAGACCACTTTGGAAGATTGCTGGTCTAACTCTGTTCCAGAAGAACTTCCTGTTACAGTTTTTTTAGCAATGCAAAAACATTTGAAAAAATACAACCAACAAAGCATTTATAACCAAAAATGTATATTTTTATGATTTACCTATATTACAATATTGCGAAGTGGTCTAAACACCTTAAACGTAAGTTGAAATTAAATTATCGCTCTGTGGGTAAGGTAATGTGTATTGTAGGCATGGGCTGGTATGACATTTTTGACGGTATGATGACCTTATGCCAAAATTTCACGGTATTGCGCTTACAGCTTTAAAATGTATTTTCCCCCATTGAACACAGTATTTAAGCAACTCAAAATATTTGGAACAGTAGTAAACTTGTACAGTATGTCAGGTTAAATCAGTGACTCCATAGTCATTTTTTACATGCATAGTAGTTGAATGTGCATGCATACATACACATATAAATTAATTAAATGCAAATGAGCAAACAATAAATTAAGCATACACAAAAAATAGCACAAAACCTGGTGGATTTCTTACCGTCTTTGATGAGACATAAAAACTGCTCATACCTTTGGAATGGTATTACAGAATACGGAATTTCAAACCTCGGTATACCTTAAAGACAGTATTCGGCCCATGCCTAGTGTTTTGTGGTTGCAATATGCAAAGCTGATAAACAACCTGATGAGTTTAGACCAAGTTAGAATCTTACTTTCATATTTGCTTGCTATTTGTTCTGCTGTTGTTATGATTTCTCAAATAATCGTTAGTAAAATTCGTTTTGGTTCTGCTTATAAAATGTTGTCTTGTGATGTGTTTGCTGGTCCTGTGTGTTCTTATGTTCTATTTTTAGCCTGACAGTCGCTGCCTTCTTTCATCTACAGGTGTGTGTTGTTGCACCTCAGCATGGCTGTTGTCATCCGTTTGCAGGGTCTCCCCATTGTGGCTGGGACCATGGACATACGGCATTTCTTCTCTGGATTGACCATCCCGGATGGTGGTGTGCATATTGTAGGGGGCGAACACGGTGAGGCTTTCATCGTGTTCGCCACAGATGAAGATGCAAGGCTTGGAATGATGCGCACAGGGGGGGCAATCAAAGGTTCCAAGGTGTCTCTGTTACTAAGTAGCAAAACCGAAATGCAAAACATGATTGAGCTGAGCCGTAGGCGTTTTGAATCAGGAAGTGCCGATGTTGCCACAGGAAATGGCAGTAGGCCAGGCCCACCGGTCAGCACTGGTGGAAGGGGCCACTTGTCAACTACTTCACAAAGTTTTAGTAATACGACTTCAACTACAGCCACTACAGCAGTCTCAGCACATGAGTCTGCCAGCAACAAGACTGTGCCTACCTTTTCAACCACTACTATGGGAAACATGCCCCCAAACTTTAATAATTTCAGCAGCCCAAATCTTAGCATGGGATCCACTATGACAACATCCATGTCATCTTTGAACTCTGTACCCCCTCCTATACCACCCATGCCCACCATGCCAACTTTGCCTCCAATGCCCCCCATACCAGTCCCACCGCCAGTATCCACAATGCCTCCAATACCCGCTGTTAATCCCCTAACGTCAGTGCCTCCCGTCCCTCCCCTAGCACACATGCCACACCTATCCGCACTTCCTCCATTTAATCCAGGTGTCCCACCCCCAGTTGGCCCTGTGGCCGGTGGTTTAGCTGCTTCTGGTCCACTGTCTCTTGGAAATCCAAATGCGATGTTCCTGAATCCCTTGAACCCTTTAAACCCTCTCAACCTTCAACCTCATTTGAAATCGGCACCGACAAACCCAGACGAGTTGTATATTCATCTACATGGCCTTCCTTTTTTAGTTCATGAACATGAAGTTAGAGATTTTTTTCAGGGACTTGGGATTGAGTCGGTTCGTTTGCTCAAAGACAACTTGGGAAGAAACAATGGCAGGGCGTTTGTGAAGTTCTACTCACCCCAGGATTCTTTTGAGGCCTTGAAAAGGAATTCAGGAATAATAGGCCAAAGATTTGTTGAGATTTCTCCAGCTACAGAGAGACAGTGGAGAGAAAGTTTAAACACAGGCCCTTGTGAAGCTCGGGGTGATGCCGACTTTAATAGACATCATCGCAGAAGTGTCGGCTCACCACCACCTTCCGGCCGTGAGCGAGCTAGGTCTCGGTCCCCCCACAAATTAGAATTCTGTGTGTATTTGAAAGGACTCCCGTATGAGGCAGAGAACAAGCAGATCTTTGAGTTTTTCAAAAACCTTGACATTGTTGAAGACAGCATTTACATTGCGTATGGACCCAATGGCAGGGCAACCGGTGAGGGATTTTTGGAGTTCAGAAATGAAATGGATTACAAAGCTGCCCTTGGATGCCACATGCAGTACATGGGTAGCCGGTTCATACAGGTGCACCCTATCACAAAGAAAAACATGTATGAGAAGATAGACACGATTCGTAAACGCATGCAGGGTTCGCAGGGGGATCACAAAAATAGCGCAGACGGAGGAAAACATTCCAAGAGTTGTGCTCACATAACAAACATCCCCTATAACGTTACAAAAAAAGATGTTCGTCTGTTTCTTGATGGAATTCAGCTGGTTGAGGAAAGTCTAAAGGTGCTGGTGGATGCTAATGGTAATGGACTTGGCCAAGCTATTGTGCAGTTTAAGTCTGATGAGGATGCACACAAAGCAGAGAGACTGCATAGGCAGAAGTTAAATGGCAGAGATGCCTTTGTGCATTTAATAACTTGTGACCAGATGAAAGAGGTTGAGAGAAATCCTCCTCCACAGTCTAAAAGAGGACAGAAAGGAAATTCTCATGCCCATGCACATTCACAGGCACAGCCCCAAATTCTACAACCCCCGCATGCTTTTCCGGGTATGACAGGAGATGAGTTCAGTTTTCTCAGGAATGCTGTAGGAAGCCTTGGCAATGGTCCCCCGTTTGCCAACCCTTTTGCAGCCCCAGGTAACGGCCTGGCAGGTCCGCCACCTTTGCCACCACTTGGTGCACCCTTGGGTGATGTCTCGCTTACTGTTCCCCCACCAATGGTCGGAGGGCCTTTACCCGTTCCTGTTTTAGAGCACCCTGGTTTCAGACCTGGTGGCAACGGTGTGCCTTCCGGCTTTATTGGCGCACCAGAGGCATTAAGGGGTATGCCACCTTTTGATAACGGATCTTCACGTAAAGTTGTTGGCCAAAATCGTGGAGGAAGCCAAGGGCAGAGGCAAGTCTCTGAAAACCTTAGAGGGCCATCCAGCGGTGGTCCAGGTAATCCACGTCCTACTATTGTCAAAATTCAGAACATGCCCTTTACGGTAACAGTTGATGAGATCATAGATTTCTTTTATGGGTATCAAGTGTTGCCTGGTTCTGTCTGTTTGCAATTCAATGAGAAAGGTTTGCCTACTGGGGAGGCAATGGTTGCTTTTGACTCCCATGATGAAGCAATGGCTGCTGTTATGGACCTGAATGATAGGCCGATTGGGGCGAGAAAAGTTAAGATCACTTTGGGATGAAAAAGGTTGCAACATGTTTTTTCTTTTGACACAGATTTCGGAATAATTACCTATGCTAATGTTTTTATGTTTTGTACAGAAAAAGAAACTGACAAGTATTAGCTATTTTTCTGTATGTATAAAAGATCATAGAAGTTACATGAAGCATGAAACAATTAAAGACAATGTTTCTTTTATAATTCCTCTAAGGAGCTTTGTGATAAAGACTTCATGCCAATCATGAGTTAGCTAAGATCTGAAGAGGGGCATCTTAGTGGTATGTTCAAGTAGAGGCTAATAGCTATGCTGAAGCATATTAGTTGGCAGGTATGCTTTAAAACTCCCAGAATTCTTTGTTTTGTATTTCTGCTCAAGTTTGAACATTTTACTCATGGGATGTTTCAACTTACCGCATCTACTTATTTCCTTCCGAGGTACAAACCAAGTGCTGCCAAGCATTGTGTCCACACTTCAGTTTAAATGTTTGCCCTCTGCTGAAAGATGTTTTCCTCTGTCAATAAAATGCAAATGTTAGTGTCTTTATGAATATCTGTTGCTGTCACATTGGATTGCTTTAAAAGCCCGAGATATCAAGCCGATACTTTTCTGTAAATGCTAAGCGGGTTTGTGAAGCAAATGTGGCATTGTAATGTTATGTATATGAAAGCATTTTACTGTTTTTTGCTCTGCTCTTTTCACAATGTGTGCTGTGGTGTTTGATAATGGCTTTCTACCTTTTTTTGGATGTTTGGTTTTTTAGTGTTCGTGAAATAGATCAGTTGTTAGTTTATTTTGACTTTTCAGCGCTTGTTTCCCTTGTAAATATTTTCCAGCTGATCTATTTTGTCAATAAAATGCCATTCCTGAAATAATGACACGTCAAGGTATTGTATTCTCTCCTGTCTTCATATTTTTGTTTTGTTCACACATGAACAATAAAGTGTTTTTGCTGTGACTTGTTTCCCATATTGAACTACATATTCCAAAATTTCACCAGATGTGTTATTACAGAGATCCTTAAGCAAAAATGGCTTATTTTGCTTAAACGTAGTTCCACATGATTGCCTGTTGTATTGATATAAGATATGTTTCATAATGCTATTACATTTGTGGTTAGGCTTATATAGATTGTGTTGTCTGTTTATGAGATTAGATAGATGCACCTTATGTAATGTTTTATGTTACCACAGATAAACATCCCTTTTAAAAGCTGATAATGCATTTAAATGGTTATTGTCTTTGAAGTGGAGAAGACGACAGTTGAGTAAGGAAACTTAATTATCTAGTAATGCTAGTAGTTGGATTTCTTTAACACTAAATAACACAGATCTGCCGTGTTTTTATTAGTAAACATCCACAATCAGCTCTTCAGAGCATATGGATTTTAAACCCAGTTGGGCCACATGGCTTTATTAAAATGCAGTGTATCTCTATATGACAGATGAAATTGGGCTGCATTAGAACTTTGTTCTGATAACATTTAATTACAAAGGGGTGTGTTTTGGCTTCGGGTTATAATGGCAATGGCATATTACACTGTGCAATGTTGTTCAATACAAGTTTTTGCTAGATTGATCAAATAGTGTATGCATCCAATTTCAATTTAGGAATGTGGATTTCACTCCATGGTTTCTCAAAGATTTCTGCACTTTCTCAATGCATTTCTATGAGGTCTTTTGGGGATCTTTCATGTTTTGGATTTTCTTGTGGTCTGTTCTGATGCACATATTTGGGACGTTTTCTTTGTATTTGGCTCAAGTTTATGTACTGCTGAAATGTTTGAATTCAAAATGAGTGCATTTCTGTACTTTTCTTATTCAAGCTTTGTTGACTAGCTTTCATTTACTCATTTGTGCCTTTTGAAGCTGAACCTTGATTCCCGATTAACATGTTGATGTTCAGGTAAGTGCAAACAGTAGATGTTAGTACTGCTATAAACTGTTTTACCAAATTTAATAGCGTTTACTCTTTTGAAAAAGGTGTTGTGTGAAAATGTGTTATTGGGAAATATGATTTTCACCATTAAGACAGGTGAAGCTTTAATGCCCAGCATTTACTTAATTTTGAGTACCTTCCTATTAATATTTGACTGCTTGTTTTATTTTAGATCTGTTTATACTGTTCAATATAAAACGTACAACCTTGAGCTATATACAAGTACATGCTGGTATGCAATTGAAACCGTGGACATTTAGATGTTGTGTGTATCATTACGGTACAGTTATTGTGTGTGTGTGTGTGATTGAATTGTGAGGCTGACGTGGAAGTGTTGGATCTGACAAAGCATTGATTAGACGTTAAAAATGACATGCAGACGAATGCATTTTCACTATAACTATGTCATACTAGCAAATAAGCACAATTAAGACAGTAATGTACTCCTTTTTTAACCACTTGGCCTAGTTGTGGAATCTGTGTTTCCATGGAGACATATCGGGGAGGTAAACCACGCAGTGGTTGTTGGTCGAATGAATGGCAGGCAGTTGCACACGACAGGTTGTGCTTTAACCAGTCGAGACTAATACTGTGCAGTTACAGATCAACGTCGATCACGCCTACGCATCTTGTTATCTGCATTGTTGATCGTCTATGAATCTAAAGTTAAGATTCATATGGTTTGGAACGAAGTCATCCACTAAAAGCACAATGATGTACATGTAGCGCCCGTTTTGTAAACATGTATTTATTGTTCTGCACGCCTCAATTTTGAGACTACAAATAAAGTTCTCTGTGTTGTTTGGACTGATTGTGTTCTCACGAGCATTTGTGGTCTATCATAAAGTGATGATTATATAATATAAAGTATTATGAGTCGAACTAAACTGTTATATTATCTGTATCTTGTATCACCGTGTGTGGAAGTGAATCTGAAATGGCTTGGTTTCATACATGCCGTGCGCTCTTGCTCTGCACTGCGGGGCTTGTATGGTGATTGACAGACGTTCGACCAATGGAAGCGCAGCTCAGTTGGCGCTTCGACCAATAGCATTGTACGTCAAGAGACCGTGCGAATGGCCGCCCAGCGCTGCCTTTGCTCATTTTTGTATGACAAGAACGTGTCAGGGTGGAGTCGCGGAGAGGCTAGTAGAGTTTCGAAACAGATTCACCGAGTAAATTTCTACAGCGATAAAGTTGCTGACGGTATGCTGCTTTTATTTTTCGTTTCATAGTAGGATTTGTCAGTAGTAACGGAATGTGCGTTTGCTTCGCACCGTTATGTAATGCAAAACGTGTGTTTTCAAGCATTTGTGAACTTTTAAGGCGTGACCCACCCTCAGTCTTTTGAAATGGCTCTTTTGAAAAGCTGACATTGAGGACCTTCGTCACGACATGTGCCTGACAATGTTTGCTTTTTGTATTTTACAATGAGTAGTTTTGTAAAATGAAGTCAGCTTGATTCAAATGCTTTTAATATGTATGTGAACTGTTAACGTTACTCTTTTACTACAGTTACCTTAGGTACTTGACTGCTGCTCATTCGTGTTTTCATGACTTTCGCTGTTAGCGCAATACAGGAAGACAACAATTCACGCCCTTAAAGTATTTTTTATTTGAGTCAGAAAGTTTATACACGTGTGTCTGTTGTGCTTTACAGATGGCCGTTCAGTGTGTGTCAAAGGTTGAGCTCTCCATCTCCTGCAATAATCTGCTGGATAAAGATGTTGGATCCAAGTCTGATCCACTCTGTGTTCTGCTGCAGAGTGTTGGGGAGGATCAGTGGTCAGAGGTATGAGAGCACACACACAATACAATACAAGTGGGTATGTGCATCACTGTTTCAGCAGTGACTCATCATTGCTGAACTGTTTGTTCGCCACAGGTGGATCGCACAGAGAAAGTGAAGAATTGCCAGGACCCCGAGTTTTCCAAAAAACTTCACATCGACTACCACTTCGAGAAGGTGCAGAAACTAAAGTTTGGCATCTATGACATTGACAACAAGTCTGTCGACCTCAAAGATGATGACTTCCTGGGAGGCTTTGAATGTACCCTTGGCCAGGTATGTTGTATTTTTAGGAGTGTTTTTAACATTTAAAGGCAGTTTCAAAACAACAACATTAATAAACATTACTGCGCATGCATGCACGCACGCACGCTTTTGTGGGCCAAACTTAACTTTTGGTACAAATCCGCAAAGTATAGAGTCCCTGCAGATTATTTCTGATAACAAGCAAAAGAGTAAAAGTCAATGACATTAGCTAGCAAGTTAAAAGTATGTCTAGTCAGTAGTCAGTATTATTTTGGGTTACCAGTAGAAGAACTGTTACTTGAATTAAACTTAATTTACACGACCCATTCAACACATTTTTTATTTAATAAAATTAACATACAATAAAATTCAACAATGTTTATTTAGTACAATTATTATACAATAAAATAATAATTTAAATTGATTAAAATATAGATAGCTATATTATTAGTCACTAGCCAGACCATCAAGAAAGACTTTGGGCCAGGCACCTGCATCTGACAAAACTGTCTATAATACCAGCAAGAAAATATTGTGGTGGTTTTAAAGTTCAGTTTGTGTTATTTTGCCACAGATTGTATCAAGCAAGAAGCTCAGCAGACCCCTTCAGCTCAAAGCAGCAAAACCAGCTGGCAAAGGCACCATAACGGTGTGTATCATTAGACGCCTTTTTAATGTTTATTCATGAAAAGCAAACGTTTCATAGTCGGAAGACTCTTTAAGCACTCTATGCTAGTTTTATTAATTTGCATATTTTGTACATCTTTATCTGTGGGTTATTTTCTCAGTTGAATGAATATTTTTATATAAATGCTTTTAACCACATAAAACACTTTCTTTGAGGAGAATACCATTTGCATATGCAAACTGATCGTTAAAGTAAAGTCATTTCTTTAAGCCATCCTTTACCAATGACTCTTTTTGCATCTCCGATTGATGTGGTTCGACCGTTCGAGTGGCAGGCGTTTATTTCCGCACAGCTCAGCCAATCAGAAGTCAGAAGGTGTTTAGCAGTGTTGTCTTTTTGTCTCTTTTCAGATCACAGCTGAGGAAGTGAAGGACAACAGGGCTATTGTGCTGGAAATGGAAGCCAAAAACCTGGATAAAAAGGCAAATATTCATCCCATTTATAACTTGTATTTCTAGCTGTAAAATATTATGTAACCTACAACCCAGATATTCTTTTTTCATTTTTTTATTCTCTTTATCAGGATATGTTTGGGAAATCTGATCCATTCCTGGAGTTTTTTAAGCAGGATGAAGATGGGAAATGGCAGCTAGTTTACAGGACAGAGGTACTTTTTTACTCTCTCAGTGAGCCAGTTATTTTCTGTTTGTGCATGCAAAACAGTGATAATGTTCTCTTTGCTGTTGCATTTGTTTACTTTATTTTGATCTTGTTTTGATACTAACAGGTCATCAAGAATAATTTGAATCCATCTTGGAAGAAGTTCACAGTCTCCTTGCATACATTCTGCAACGGTGACCTAAACAAACAAATAAAGGTAACACCTTTGGTTTGCATATGTCATATAACAAGATGACACATTCAGCTCAGTTCAGGATATAAGAAGTCCTAGGTTGCGTTTGTAAAGTAAAGCCTAATGTTATTTTCATTACTGCCTATGGTGTGATAGCGGAAGCACAATACACTTTGTTGCTGCAGTTGTTCTAGTTTTTAGACTAAGAGTTTGTCTCCTTGCTAGGTTGTTTGTTACGATAAAGATGAAGACACAAGCTCAGACATGATAGGAGAGTTCACCTGCACCACCGCTAAACTAATGGAGGCTAAAGACAATGCGGTGAGCAGGATGCATGTCTGTCAGTCTTCTCTAAAAGTCTGTCTTTTCTTTCTCTCTTTGGCTGTGTCTTGTAGGTTCAATGTTTTGATTATGATAGCGATGGCACTCATGATCTCATTGGTGTGTTTCAAACTAATGTGTCAGATATGCAGAAAGCAGATCATGGCTCACCGGTGAGACTCCCACCTACACTGTACACTCTTGTGGTTTTCTTCCGTTTAGAAAAAACTTTTTCTTCTCTTTATATATACACATATGTTTTTTGTGTTGCCGTAATCCAACTTTATTGAGTTTTATCCTGTTGTGAGAAGCTAAAAGTGTTTTGATGTTGTAGGTTGAGTTTGACTGCATTCATCCCGACAAGCAAAAGAAGAAAAAGAATTATAAGAACTCTGGAGTCGTCAGGATTAAATCTTGCAAGGTTTGAACTAACCTTGTTTTTCTTATAAAAGGTTTTGCACGCAACAATTTTTATGAACATCAAATTTGTGTTTAGAGAATAGAGTAACTGTTATATAAACAGTTTTGCATAGATTTTGTCTGTTTAATAATATTCACAATTCTCATATTCTCTTGCAGCTGGAGGCACAGTATTCATTTTTGGATTATGTGATGGGAGGTTGCCAAATTAACTTCACGGTAAGATCAGGCATGGTGAAATGTTTGCTTCAAATAGCAGGCACATTTGTATACATGCATTTTTAGTGACTGACTATTCTGTAGGAAGTTAATGACATTTGCAGAAATGTTTTAATTAAAAAGGCATTTTCATCCAAAGCAACCTACAACTAAGAATAATACAACCATGTATCTCTTATCTAACAGTATATGGATTGATTTTAGGTGGGCATTGACTTCACTGGCTCTAATGGAGACCCTCGCTCTCCTGACTCTCTGCATTATCTCAATCCTAATGGAGTAAACCAGTATCTGTCAGCCATCTGGTCTGTTGGTCAGGTAGTCCAAGACTATGACAGGTAAGAAAGAGTTTTTGTATGGGTGTAGTCTTCAATGACATGAGATCCTTGCTGTTTTTGGTTTTGTCTTTGATTATATCCAGCAGCAACTGCTATGTACAGTTATGACAATACTTTAAAAATGATTTGTAATTTAGTCTGTCATACACATTTTTATCAGAAGATGGCAGTCCTTTTTCAATCTAGCATATTTTTCTTTGCAGTGATAAACTCTTCCCAGCCTTTGGATTTGGGGCCCAGATTCCTCCAAACTTTCAGGTTAGTTGATGTCTTCTTTGTGAACAAGTAATTATATATAATTAAAAATAAAATCTCATAAAATCAATTCCTGCCATATCGGTTAAATATTATATTTTATTATGAAAAGTGTCACTTAAGTTAAATGAGTTTTAAGAACAGACATTTTTAATTTCCTAGGTATCCCATGAGTTTCCATTGAACTTCAATCCAAATAGTCCGTATTGCCAAGGTAAGTGTCCCAGTTTAAAAAAATATATTCGAATTTTGTGACTTGACTTATATATGTTTTTGTCTTTTATTATCATGCAGGAGTACAAGGCATTGTGGAAGCATACCGTGCAGTCTTGCCCCAGGTTCGTCTCTATGGTCCCACCAACTTCTCTCCAATTATCAATCATGTGGCCCGTATTGCAGCCGGGGCGGCCCAGCAGCCAAATGCAGCTGTAAGTATACAAGTGTATTGCTTCTAACCCAGGAAGTGTGGGGTGTTTAGACGCATATTTAATCTGTTATCTGTGACTTTTTTCTACCCATTAGTATAATGAATGCTTAACACCTTTGCTATTCTGTCCTTTAGCAATACTTTGTACTGTTGATCATCACTGATGGAGAAATCACAGATATGGACCAGACCAAGCAAGCCATTGTGAACAGTTCAAAACTGCCCATGTCTATAATCATAGTGGGTGTGGGAGAGGCAGACTTTAAAGCCATGGAGGTTCTGGATGGCGACAATGGAGTTCTCAAATCTTTGTCTGGAGAACCGGTGGCCAGAGATATTGTACAGTTTGTGCCCTTCAAACAATTTGCCAATGTAAGAGCCACTTTTGTTGAAAATTTATTCTTTCATGTATCTGTTTTCTGGAAAGTAGATATTTAATAATAAATAATAATGCTAATAGTTTTTGTTTCTCTCTCTTTAGGCTCCCAAGGAAGCTCTGGCTCAGAGTGTTCTGGCTGAAGTGCCAAGTCAGCTTGTGTCATACTTTAAAATGAGAAACTTGAATCCAGTCAACCCACCCTCGCCAATTAAGTAGATACAGGTTGGAAATAGTAGATATCTAAATAATAAACAAATAGCTGTAGAGTTAGTTACTATGGACCACCACTAGAGGGAGCTTTCCTACAAGAGGAATGTTGAGAGCTGTTATGCAGACCACTCCTCTTTCACTTTACTCTTTACACTTTGCTTTATATTTACCATTTTATATTATGCTTAATTTGTTCTTTTACAGTTTTTGTAAACCATATTCCTTTTATCTTCCAACACAGATGTTATTCTGCATTTGTCATAACTGAAATTATTCTCTTCCGACTGTTCTTTATAGATCTATTTTTCTGTATGGTTACATATAGTTTTTTTAAATATTTTTGTTCATGATACAGATGCCTTAGTTTTATTCACTTGTAAGATTTGCAATCACTTTTAGCCTTATGTGATGCATCATGGCACTTGCACAGCTTGAAATTATATGCAATCTAAATCTGAAATGCTGGTATATGCTCTGCACTTTCTGCTGTACAGTAGTTATGAGATTCAAGTATGACTTGACTCATCCACTATGCTGCCAACATGCTGCATTAGTTCCCAGTTCCCATCTTCACTAGCAAATTGGCTATTTTGGAAAAAACGTAAATGCCACTGAAAATGGTATTACTGTTATTAATGTCATTGTTTTGATGGGGATATATTAAGGATCATATGCATATTACTACTAATATGTGTACTATTTAGTAATGTCAAGAGGGTATTGAGTAGATTGTTGTATAAAACTGCAATGCAACAGCTACATAAATGCTAATATAATTGGCATTACATAGAACCAAAGAATTTTTGGCTTGCGTGAAATGTTTTGACAATAAATACCCCATGTGCCAACGTCCTTCTGAAATGACAAAAGTCATGCAATTGAATCGATTAACAATAACGTTTGCGCAATAATTGCACATTAAATCTTTCCATATAGCGCTATAAAAGTTTATATAATTAATATAAATTATCATGCATAGGTACCTTTGCCATATAAAGCCTTATGAGATCATTAAGTTGGTTTAATTTTTGTTTACTATATTCCTGTTTTTCTTTTTAAATAAATCATGATATGATTGGTGTTTACTTTAGACAGCAACATGTTATGCATTTTTTCAATGCCATCTTTGCTCAATTACACTGCTTTTATAACTGCCAAGATGACATGCTCAATAAAATTGCCTTATTAACACACTAACGGTTTTTGAGTGTTTTTAGTGAATCAATGTGCCGTTTGGCATGCAATTGTGAACGTTTACAATTAAGTTTTATTGTAATTATTTGAACCAATACTTGTCTTTCTAATAATATTTATAGAATTTGAATGTCAACACTAGATGTCTGTGTTTTCTTTGCGTTTGCTCACTAACAGTTCACCTGTTTGTTCTTATCATAAGCAAACAGTACAATGAAACTCCACTGGTGCCTGGGGAGTGCTCACTCCTTCAGACATTCTTTTATGTTATCTTGAGCTGTAGGATCGTACTGGCTGCTAGGTGCACTAAAGGCTATATGTTTAGTAGACACCTTAAAGATTTTTAACTGTTGATGTATGCATCTACTGCTCATTTGTCTCAAGGATTGGGGTAATATTGTGGTCATATTGCTTTTACCATGAGGACCAACTTGTCCCAAAGTTAACACAGTGGATTGCAGGACACAGTCAAAGAGCTCTTTACCATGTCTATCTCTGTCCATTTAAAGAAGATATATAACCTTCCAGGAAAATATGACCGGAAAGTGGAATTGTCTTTTAGAGGTAAGTGGCTATTCAGCAATACTTAAATGTAATATATCTAAATAATATTGTCTATTCATGATGACGTTTTATGAATGTCTTAAATTTTGACAAATTTTTTCATTGCTTATTTGTATATTCAGTCATTCAGTCAATTATAATTTTATCAAAAAATCTGTCATGTAAATTTTTTATTTTAACACATTCATTCTACAACCTCACTTTGGGTTTTATACCTTGTTTACATCTAGGTTTTACTCATAAAACCCGGATGTTAGAGTGTGAAAATATTGCCATCATCAATGAGGTAACTTTTTTGTCTCAATGTGTTGACATATAACTTCAGTTAGCTTTACTGCCTGCTGATGTTGGTTTGGGTTTGTTTACGTAGTCAAATCAGGATCCTGCATTAAAAATGATTCATTGAGTTTTTAATTGTGGTTCCTGTCACACTCTTAAACATAAAGGTGCCTCACGATGCCATAGAATGCCTTTTTGTCTAAATGGTTCCATAAAGCACCTTTAACATCCAAAGAATTTTTCTTTCAGATTATAAAAGGTATGAAAAACACAATTCTGAATGGTTCTTCTATGGCATTGCTGTGAAGAACCTTTTAAACACCTTTATTTTTAAGAGCCTATAAGAGTGACATAAATAGATATGTTTCTAGTGCAGAGTGCTTAGAAAAATTTTATGAAATCATTGTCAATATGAACAGTTGGACCGTACAGAACAAGCAATTCTGGCTTCCATTGAACAAGAATTGTAGCTTCTCATCCTCACAGTAAAATTTCAATCAGTGTTTTGCTGTGTAAGTTGGGAGGGGACCACTATACAGAACACACCCTTTTACAGTTAATCATTACCGGAAGATCTGCCACCCAACTACAGTAACATGATAAACATCCACCTGTGTGAGTTCAGAAACATAATGAAATGAAAATATTTGTCTAGAGGTCTGTCACAAGGTTATCATTTAACTTAAGTTAACACATCAATGCGTGGAAAGAAAGCATTACAAACTGAACGACGAAAACATTAGCTTTAAGAAAAAGATGATTTTTAGAAAAGAAGCACACAAAATATAAACAATCTTCATTGTTACACTTTATATGTTTATATTTCTAATGAACACAAAAGCTGTCGGGTAACCCAAAAGTGATTTATGTTTGAAAGTTGATTTGAGCCACACATATTTAAAATAAACCTGCCTATATTATTTTACAACACCAAAAGGATATTTTAAGGGTTAGATCAAGAAATAAAATATTTTTTGATCTGTAGTATAACAACATTCTAGAGAGTTTAGTGTTCTGTCTATTTTGTAATATACGTTTGATAGTTTATTGTAGGGAGGCATTAAAAGCAAATATTGTACAAATACCCTGACCCCAAACCCACAACCCCACAACCCCGGACATCACTTTTGGCCGGTGCTTTTTACCCATAATGACTTGCATCTTTTTTGTTGGCTTTCCTGCTATAAAAAATAGACATAACGTCAATGACATGAAGGCTTTGATAGCACTGCAGCTCATGCATGATGTGAGGCTACAGATCAATAATCATGAGGTGAACAGATGAATGTAAATATGTGTGAAAAAAATGAACCTTTCTTTATTTTGTGACTCCAGCACTTCCGATGGCCTCACTATGGGAAAATAGAGAAAGATGAAGTGTTGTCTATCAGTGTGTACAACTGCAGTAAGATGTTTAGCAACAGGTCAGCACTTGAATCAAACATTATTCCTGTCCAGTCATTATATTTCAGGTTATCACAATCAATATAGGCTCATTGTGATCACTACGTTTTGTATCTAAATGAACTGGACAAAAGAAATGTTTGTGCGCACAGGTTGCTGGGAAAGCTGGTGATCAGCCTGCAGCATGTAGTGGCTGTGGGACAGATGCTCCTGCGTGAGCCCGTAACAGACAGTCAACACAGCCTTACCAATGTGAGTGACTCCTTCACGACAAATACAGATGATTTAAACCTTCCAGGTGTTTTGTGTAATATGGCGCATGTTGTGTTTTATTGTATAGATCTACATAGAGCTGGAGGTGAAATATCATCCACTTCAGGGTGCTGCTGGTGGATGGGACAGTGAGGATTTCCTCAGGACAGAGGACAGCGATGAGTGAGCCAGAATCTTATATTCCTTTACTGTATCAATGGCTTTACCCTTTCAAAACATACACAAATGTCTTTATTTCATGTATAATCTATATATCTGTTTTTGTCCTGAAGCTCAGAGCTTGTCATCAGGAACACAGGTTTTATAGACCCAAGGTACTGTAAGACATCACCAATAGTTACATTTCATGTACATTTTAATTTGATCTATTTTTGTCTGTTTATTTGCGGCTGGTATTGAGTCTGACGTACTTCACAGCTCTTCAGATGGTCTGCGTCCTCTGCAGCTGGACCGGGAGACCAGGCGGATTGGTCGCAGCCTCATGAAAACCGATGATGAGAACGGAGATGAAGACGACGATAATGACTATGATGATGACTACGATTTTGCAGATATGGAATGTGGCAATGTGACATTTACTCCCATCTTAAGGTGTTTAAATGATCATCAGTTCAATACATTACTATAATGTAACCAAATTTGCAAGTTGCAATACATTACACTGTGTAATGAGAATGACCCATCATTTAAATCCCATTAAATCTGTTACAAGTGAGAAGTAATACTACAATTTCTGACTAATGGTGTGTTTCTATGTATAGTCGTTGCAGGTGTTTATCAAAGCATGAGCTTGCTATCGCACCTAAGATGAAGTCTTTCCAGGTAAACAATGTTAAGAAGCATACATATTTATGTACATATAAAACTACCAGGCCATCTAATGTCACATTATCTTCACTGCCTTTACACCATTAAGTTCTCATACCCGATTCCTAAAATGTATTTCTGTTTTTCTTCAGGTGAATGTAAATGTGATTGAGGCTCAGAAGCTGGTAGGGGTGAACATCAACCCAGCTGTGTATGTGACTATCGGAGATGAGAAAAAGCACACAGCTACACAGAAATCCACCAACTGTCCTTTTTACAATGAGGTAACTGTCTGTATTTACGTAAAACTGTCACAGCTTTACGAATCCTGTAATCTCCCAAAATTGTTCATGTGTTTCCTATTTTTATCTTCAAGAATTTCATGTTTGAATTCCAAGAGACACAGAATGTGCTGTTTGATAAAGTCATTGAGATTTCCGTAAGTATTCCTTGCATTAATTGATTTATTACGTATAGGCTAATTGTTATGTTAAAGACCGATTTTGTTTTAGGTGGTTCATAAGAAAGTACTCGCATTTTTAATGAGCCACATTGGAACATTTAAGATTGACATCAGTACGGTTTATCAACAACCAGGTAGTGTGACTCACATAACATTTATATATGAATGTAAACCATATCTGTTGATTGTAAGGGTTAATGCATGCCGTCAAGTGAAAAATGTAGAATCTTGAACTTTAATGCTTTTGTAAAACGATAGTATTTCCAAGACATTTTAATAATGAGCTCATGAATGGTGCATTTACAAGTGTGATTATAGGTTTAGAGACTGCATCATTGATCATGATAAGAACTTAACACAGCGATATATCTCACTACAGATCACCGTTTCTATCAGAAATGGGCCCCTCTCACTGACCCCAAAGACACCCGCTCGGGAATTAAAGGTTATGTGAAGTGTACTGTCAGTGTGGTGATGAAGGGAGACCCTATGGGCATGGTCAGCCTGGCACCGGCTGGGAGCCAAAACGATGACATTGAAAAGTAAGAGCTCACATATGGCAGAATTCTGTAAAAATTGATTTTGTGAAGGAATTTTCTGTATTGCTTTTTTCTATTGATTTTTATACAGCATTGTGTCGTCTGTAGAATGAATAGCTAATGATGAATTTTCGGCTTCTTCTAGCCTATGGTTGGGTAAAGATGCTATACTGTTTTCTTTTGCTGTTTTTAATCCAATATCCACTAGTGACATTTTCTAGGTTAATTTAAACCAGCAGTTTGGTTTGTCCACCCATGCCATGCATTGTCAGAAAAAGTTTAAACTGTAACTTTACATGTACACAATATAGGTCTTTATGTACAATAATGAACCCAAAATGTACAAAATGATATGTTGTTTACCCGTAGAGGTACAAAAAGGAGTACAGCAGTGTAACATTAGATGTAAAGTTCATCATTGATCAATCTATATATTTTCGTTACATATTTATGTCGTGTTATGCAGGAACCTTCTCTTGCCAAAGAGGATGCCATCAGAACGTCCTTGGGCGAAGTTTCTCCTGAAGATCTACCGAGCTGAGGGTCTACCCAGCATGAACTCTGGTTTCATGGGGAACTTCTCAAAGATGATGGGAGACAAGAAGGTCTTCCTTGATCCTTATGTTCAGGTCACATTTGCTGGCCAACAGGTGCTTTCCTTTCTACTTTATCATTTAGTTTAGCAGATTCTCTAATTCCAAAGATTTTGAACAGAAAGAAATTCCTTGAACCTTCAAGTTGAATGTTTGTTTATGATCGGCCATTTTTGAATGTGTGCCTGCAGTGTTTAAACAGTCAAATGTTTATTTTCCTTATAATGCTATACTAAAGCAGTGCTCGGCTAGTTTCATTTTTGAAAATTCAATTCAATCGTCATTGCATGTGAAGGAACGTCATCGTCAGGTGAATTCTCACATCCACAAATGCCAAACACACACACCCTGGCCGCGCTTCTGTTTGTTAAATGGGCAGAGGTGCTTTTAGTGTTTGATCTGCTCTCTGACTCTTACCACACAGGCTATTGGCAAACATTTCAGCTCAGAATAATCTGTTATGATGTCAGCGCTTCTCGTATCCAAGAGCGATTCAAATAAACCTCTTATTGTTTATTTCCGGGTTTCTCTTTTGTTGATGTAACGTATTGTAGTGGTGCATTTGGTTATATTACGAGAACCATTAAATAAAATAATATAAAATCAATTAATTTACAGTAAATATTACCGCATGATAAACATTAGATGACATAAATCATGTTTACAGTGTAATTACGTTGTTTTATAGGGAGAGACGTCAGTAGAAAGCAACAATAATGCTCCGGAGTGGAATGAACAGATATCCTTCATTGAGCAGTTTCCTCCTCTTGCCCGACGAATCAAAATCCAGATCCTTGATGATGCAAACATTGGAGATGTGGCTGTGGCAACACACTTCCTGGACCTTCTTCAAATTTCCAACCCCAACCGAAATGGTTGATTTTGTATTCTTACTTACTTCAGACGTGAATGTTCTTTCATTTTCCTTTACCGTGTCTACCTCACTATAGTCCCCTTCTCTCCTTCAACCAACAGGATTCAATCCTACCTTTGGTCCAGCTTGGGTCAATCTGTACGGCTCTCCTCAAAACTCCACGCTGAGGGACATCCACAGAGATTTGAATGAAGGGCTGAGTGAGGGCATCTTCTACAGGGGCAGAATGCTGCTCTCGCTGTCGGTGGAAGTTTATTCTTCGCCCACAGCGGCAGTGACGGAGAACAAGGGCATTGCTAATGTCAAGAACGCCATCAGCAAACTTAC
Organism: Oreonectes daqikongensis; assembly: GCA_026939265.1. NCBI lineage: Eukaryota > Metazoa > Chordata > Actinopteri > Cypriniformes > Nemacheilidae > Oreonectes > Oreonectes daqikongensis. The sequence continues at coordinate 3,247,435 of JAOTQM010000030.1, read as the reverse complement.
TCTCAAACGCAAGAGCCGGAAGTCCAAAGAGAAGAAGAAGGCAGGCAAAGAAGGTGAAGCATCTGCTAAATGATTTAATGTAAATGTAATGTATCCAATGCTTTTTTGGGCCACTGTTTGAGAGATCGAGACACAGACATGTATCACAGTTGCTCTTGCATGCTTATTGTATAACATGATATGGTTTTGTTTAGCGGTGCAGAGTCAGAGCGGACCGGCTGAAGAATCTGAAGATATCAGCGTTGAGGTACCATCTGCTGTCACAGTGGAAGTGGAAGATGTTCACCCTCTTCCTGAGGTGAGTGAACATGTCTGTCTGGAAGGGAAAAGTATATGGCACACTATGACATATTGTATTGCATTTGTCACTATTAAGCTATATCCGTTCTTTTCTCCTGCAGAATTTCACAGGAGACAAAGAGGAGTTTTTGTTGTTTGCATCCTTCTTTGAAGTAACAATGATCGATCCTTCTATCGGCTCCAAACCGGTCACCTTTGAGCTTTCTATAGGTATTACTGAGCTGTTTATTACTTGAATATAGAAAATAGGCAGGACATGTACATCACAATGTTGGTTTGCTAGACCGATGGCGACTCAGTAGTGTTTTTCACAGGGAACTTTGGGAAAACTGCAGATGTTGTAGTCAAGTCCAGCAAGAGTGCTAGTCAGGAGAATTTGTCTGAGGACAGACAACCTCTGTTAGAATCAGAGGATGAGCTGGAGAAAGAAGACGTCCTGAATCCAAGCCTCCTAGTCAAATCTGTCACAGCTCCCAGAAGACCACAGCCCACTGAATATGACAGGTGAACAAATATTTCTCCGTTTCATCCACAATGTTTGGTGAAGTGAAGTAGGATCATATGTCTTCATTATCATTGTCAAACAGATCATTCAGCTGCATTTCCCTCCTCCGGGAGAAGCCATGCATCTTCGTGTGGAGCTTCTTTGAGGACCACACCTTCAGATTTCACAACTGCAACTGGTTGTCCAAGATGGCTGACCGGCTGGCAAGTGCTAAACTACAATATATTAAATCCTGATTCTGTTTGTAATTTTAATGGGATTTGGGTTATACATTCACATTTCTTTTAGGAATATGGCATTGATGAGGTGGAGATGCTGTTGAAAAGACCCAGAAGCAAAGCTAAAGAACGATTTGTGGATGTTGTGCTTGAATTCTTTTCCACTTGCAAGTAAGGAAACATCTTTATGACTGCTGTGTTAAATAACATAATTTATAGACAATTTCAAAGCAACAATATATACATACGTTACTGCGCATGCACGCTTTTGTGGCCCGAACTTAACTTCTGGTGCACATCCGCAAAGAATAGAGACCCTGCAGATTATTTCTGATAACAAGCAAAAGAAATAACAAGTCAATGACATTAGCTAGCAAGTTATAAGTATGTTTAGCCAGTATTATTTTGGGTTACTAGAAGAACCGTTACTTGGCTAAACTTGGTTTATTTAATAAAATTGATATACAATCAAATTTAACAAATTGTTTATGTAATTCAATTATTATTCAATAAAATATTAATGTAAATGAAATAAAATATAAATAGTTATATTATTAGCCTCGAACCAGACCGATCAACAAACACAGATCAGAAGTTAACTTCGGGCCAGGCGCGTGCATCCGATGAAACCGTCTATAGCATCAAAACTCATTCTTGTTGACTTTAAGGCAGTACAGTACAAACCTAGACAGAAAGAGAAATTCTCGCCAAAACCACCTGGACAAGTGTCGCGTTCAACTCATCAAACGGAACATTGTAAGTCAACCATATTCAGATTATGGAAATACATTTATTTCTAACAATCGTGTGGTTTCTGTAGCCCAGCATTGCACTTGCAACACCAAGATCAAGGGATCATATCCCTGGAAACACATAAATTAGTAAAATAAAGTCACTTTGAATAACAACATCTGCCAAGTGAATACATGTAAATGATTTTACAGGTTATGTTGGCCAAGCAGGCCCTCCGAGTGAAGAAAAGAACCACAAGAAATACAGTGAAGGACAAGCTTGCAGACCTCAGAAATATCGCAAAGAGGATCCGCTTCCTGGCGCAAGAGGTAATGCAGAATGGCTACTGGATCTTGATTTCCAATTCAGATGTATTTACCAGCTGAATCCTTGTCAAGTCACATACTACATGTGCTGTCACCGTAGCCTCAGAGCACTCTGCCCGATGTGTTTCTGTGGATGATGAGCGGGGACAAGCGAGTGGCTTACGCCAGGATCCCAGTGCACTCCATCCTCTTCTCGCTAGTGGAGGAAGAGAAGGGGAAAGACTGCGGTAAAGTTGCTACTGTTTACATGAAGGTACTTTAACAACATTATTCGGCATTAAATGATGTTGCTTCATTGAGAATTCGAACTCCATTGTACACATTCATTTATAAGAAATGCTTAAGTACATGGAATAATGCTTTTTTGATAGACCCCTGGAGGGCCAGTTGGAGAAATCTTTGCCAAGCTGGAGGTCTTCATGTGGCTTGGTATCACAAAGTATGCAAAAAACTGTGTCACCAGCCTTCCATCCGATTTTAGACCCGTTTACGAGGAGGCCACAGCTGGAGCATTGATTCCTCGTAACATGCCTCCCGCCAAATTAGCAGTGGAAGGTATTTCCCAAAATTCGATTTAATCTCTGATAGTCTCCATAATTTCTCCCTGGCAGCTTTGATAATCGATATATTTCAATTCATTATGATGGAAATTACAATCCTTCTTTGTCTTTTCGACAGACAGTCGTTATTTCCAGTTGCGTGCTCACATTTATCAAGCGCGCGGCATCATCGCAGCGGATGATAACGGTCTGTCCGACCCCTTCGCCAAGGTCGTGTTCTCTACTCAGTGTCAGGTCACGCGGGTGGGTATCAATTATTACATTACATTATATTGTATAAGACCGCAAATAATTGTATTTACAGCTTAAAAGCATTGGATATTGCATTTTTAAGAGATTTATTGGCCATTTGTGACAGGACTTTTCAGTTTTATTGTGTGACATTGTACAGCAGGTAATAAGGAAACGTCCAGTTTTAGGTCTCTGACTGGGCATAGGAATCATATTTAATGTCAGCCTTCATTGCTTGTAGTTTTTTGGCTGGGGGATTGTTAAAGAATTTGGTTTTATTGTTTGTAGGTGATGGAAGAAACCCTGTCCCCCACCTGGTGTGAGTTACTGCTGTATGATCAGGTTCTGATGGAGGGCAGTAAGGATGACTTTAGGGAAGACCCACCTGTGGTCATCATCAACATCTATGACTACAATAAACTAGTAAGAGTTTCAGTGCATTAAGCTGTTTTGATGCCAAAAATGATTTGTTCATAGCATTATTATCTAGGGACCGGGGCTAGTTGTCACAAATTTGTATTTTCTATGCAGTTGGATGTCTGAAAAACCACAGAATATGTATTCATTTATTTGAATGAATGTTTTATATGTAAATCTTATCGCAGGGTAGTCCACAAGCACTCGGTCATGCGTATGCAAAACCAGAGCTGAAGTTTGTGGAGGAGCCGTATAAGAAGCCTCAGCTACAGTTTTTTGAGATCACAAAAGGCAAAAGCAAAGCCGGTGAAATCCTGGCTGCACTTGAGTTAATCGAGCTGGATTACGCGAGCTTTGGAGAGGTGAGAGACTACAGCTCAACCAACATATGTGTTCAATAACAATGTTTGTGGCTTATAGTTGACCATATTTGACATGTCTATAATTTCATACATTTGCTTTTAAACTTTCAAATCCATCCAGCCTGCTCTGCCATTTGATGTTGACCCCAAGGAACCCGAATATACTGAAGAAGACCGCCGTTATATAATTCCTGAAGGAGTTCGACCCGTACTGAGGAAATACAGAATAGAGGTACAAGGACAGAACCTTGAACAGATACAAACTGTATCAAAATCAAGAGTTTTATTTCACATCAACATTTAAAGGTCTTAAGTCCTCAAGGACGAATTGATTTTTTGCAAAACAGATCTGTTCATAAATCAAACCTCAAGAGAGGGTTTAGTATTGCGGTACGTTGTGTCCTGTTGCACATTTTTTGTTTGGGTTTGTATTAACCAGCAAATGAAACTCTTAACCGTGTGTGGGGTGTAGGTGCTGTACTGGGGTCTGAGGAGCCTGAAACGGGTCAACCTGTTTGAAGTGGAGCGTCCTCAAGTGAGGATGGAGTGTGCTGGCCAGATGATAGAGTCAGAGGAAATTCAGAGCTACAAGCTAAACCCCAACTTCAATGATGTGGTGAAACACTTTGATGTCGTAAGACTCAGTTAATAACATTTACATTTACATTTACATTTACATTTATGCATTTGGCAGACGCTTTTATCCAAAGCGACTTACATTATATTGTACTATACATTTTGTACATTTTGTATAGTAAGCAAGTGGGGGTTAGGTGCCTTGCTCAAGGGCACTTCAGCCGTTACCCGCCAGCCCTGGGAATTGAACCAGCAACCTTCTGGTCATGAGTCCAACTCTCTAACCACTGGGCCACGACTGCCTTTTAATAACTTTTAGCATTTATCACATTACAGAATTACTTTCATGCACCTTTTTGTGGACGTTTCTATATGTTGTACCTTATGTTAACACAAACAAGATAACAGTTTATATCGTAAACAACATTCTACATATAACCAAGATGTTTTATTATTAAAGGTAATTTTTAGCGGCATCTAGTGGTGAGGTTGCGCATTGCAACCCACCAGCTCACTCCCCCGTACTGCTTCTTGAGAGGATTAAGGTGTCGTCACGTTTTCACTTCTTTACCAAAAGAGATAACGTATTTACAAAACGCGCTCTGTAGAGCAGTTTGTCCGTTTAGGGATACTGTAGAAACAAAATGGTGAATTCAATGTAAGGTGACCCTGCGCTGTAGGCCTATGTAGATAAAAATAGCTCATTCTAGGTAAGAAAAACATAGCGCTCCATTATGTAACGTCTTTATACACCTCTGAACACAATAGTTATGGATATTATATTGCATTTCTGTCAATTGATCATACAAAAAAGTCTTGTGTGATAAAACCCTGTGTGTATCACATTTTTTTCCTCAGGAGCTTCCAGAACTTGTCTACCTTCATCCTCCTCTCACTATCTTCGTAATAGAGCAGAGGGCATTTGGGAGGCTGGTCCTGGTGGGAACGCATGTGGTTCAAAACCTGGTGCAATTCGGTCCCAGAGACCAAGAGGAGTGGAAGGATGAGGAAGAAGAGCCAGATGGTATAAAACTTCGCTCGCTCATATGTTTGTGGTTTAAAGGGCACAATTTGAAGGCCTAAAAACATCTGCTGCCCTGATATCTGCCCTCAAAACTATTTTATTATTAAAGTGCACCATCCTCTACATAATATCGTTGTTGCAATGGTAAAAGTTTTTTTTATATTATTCATTCATTCTTTAACCTGCTTTAATATTTTCAGAGAAGAAGCCACCCAAAAAGACCACCCCTCTAACCACAGTGATCACCATGGATCTGGGAGGACTTCCGCTGAAGGACACCAAAATTCCCATCAACCCCATTAACTTACTCACTGTAAGATTCCCTGTTCTTCTTTCTTAGTTTCCGAGATTGATCATTTTCTTCAATGCAAAGTGGTTTTAAAATGCTAGTCATCAGAGTTCGTACACAGCTGTGCTCATGGGGTATCCAGGCTGGGTGGGATGACGATTGCTGGTTATTTTTGGACATTTGAAATGGCTCCTAATGGGTACTTTACGCACATGTTTTTTATCATACGGACTCTGTAGTTATTAAATGTGAGAGCCTTTGAACCCATTAACCTGCTGATTATGGGAATCTGCTGGTTGGTTGAATGTACTGAAGTGTGTTCCTGTAACAGTTTGAGCTCCTGCTGGTGTTTTATCACTCAGATTAATTGGCCACTCATTGCATAGCCAAGACCCCTGCTGACATCCAAATGAGATGCTTTCAATCATAAGAGTGTGTATGCTTTCATATCTGTGTCCATGTTTAATGTGAGCATAGCTTTTTAATTTACCAGCATGTTTACTTTACATGTTTTTGCTATGTATCTGTATCTCCCTCTAAACATACAAACATGTTCAGGCTCCAATCAAAAAAGTGAAGAAAAAAGAGGAGGAGTTAGAAGAGGAGGAGCCAGAAAAGGAGGAGCTTGATTGGTGGTCTAAGTATTATGCATCACTGGCTGAACTTGAAAAACAGGTGATTGTTTATTCCTTAATAGATTATTTTAAAGAACTAGATTTTTGTGATGTATTTTTTAAAATGCTTGTTTTTCAGGAGGATAAAGATGATGACATGGATGATGCACAAGATGGAGGTATTTTAAATATTTGCTTAATTTTGTGACATTATCCTCTCAATAAATAAAATATCAAACCAACATAAATAATGATTCTGACAAAAATTGACATAAACTGCAACCAAAATGAATCCTGTTATTCACGTACTGTGGCCCATACTATTTGAGCACTCACTGTATTCATAATTCACTGTAAAAAAAAAAAAAAGTAACCTGGCTGCCTTAAAATATTGAGTTCATTCAACTTAAAAAATATTAGTTAACTAATGATTTTCATGCAAACTAGTTATGTTAACTAACAGTTGTTTTAATTCAAAATTTGAAGGCACTTAAGGTTACTTATTTTTTATGTTGAACCAACATTTCTTTTTTACAGTTGGCCCTGCGTGACATCTGCTGAAAAATGCATGGAAAATAAGTTTGTCTTGCATTTGTTTGCAGATGCCACTTGGTTTGAGCTTCCCAATGTAATGCAAACCTTTATGCGTGTTTTACTTTTTGGGGTAACAGTTAGTGAACTGCATGTTCAGCTAGATCAGGACACCAAAGTCTATCCAAAGCTCTCTCATCACACCATTTAATGTCATTCTACAGATGGAGGACCCCTGACCATATCTGCGCTGGACGCAGAAGAAGATGACATTACGATTGAGATAGAGCCACCTGCTCCAAAGAGGAAGAAGATTGCCACATTAAAGGTCTTCCATATTCTTCACATTTCAATTTAGGAAACTGTTTTTTAGTAACTGTAACAATTTCTCTATAATTCAAATCTCATCCGATCTTCTGTTTTCGTCTTTGTATTTCATTTTCCAGCTGTACAAGTCTGAGTTGGAAAATGAATACAGTCAGTTTGAGGATTGGTTGCACATATTTCCAATTTACAAAGGCAAATCAAGTGTGGAAGATGAAGAGGAGGATGAAAGTACGAGATATATGGGCAAATATAAGGTGAGATGAGAGATTTGATTGACATTGATAACATGGATGAGAAACATGGAGGATTTAAAGTAAAACCAGAGATGTATTTCATTACAGGGATCCTTTCTAATATACCCCATCACTCCTGAGGATGAAGATGCAGAGTGTCAGATCACTAATGGTCTACCAAAAAATTCACCCATCAAAGTCCTCGTGAGGGTGTATGTAGTAAAAGTGAGTATGAGTGTTGGTTAAATTCTTCAGCCTGAGAGTATAGGAAAAATCTGTACATTACAAGGACATTTTAAGATTTTATGATAAAATATAAATGTACATTTTTAGATGTTTTAACTATTTAATTTGCAAATCATTAATATGAGGTCATTCAGATTTGATTGCATAGTAGTTAAGTAGTAAAGCAGTATTATTTTTATTAATTATTTTATTTTGCTGTTTTCTTTATAAACTCCAAGGCAACCAACCTGGCCCCTACAGACCCTAATGGAAAGGCAGATCCTTATGTAGTGGCGAAAATCGGTCAGCAGCAAATTGACAGCAAAGAACGCTACATTCCCAAACAACTCAACCCAGTGTTTGGAGAGTAAGTGCAGTCTGTTCACTGTCATTTGTATCATGCCGGGGACTATTCAGATCAAGACTTGTAGGGAGGGGAAGGACCACTCTTAGAAAAACAAATGGAAGAACTCAAAATGCTCAATTTAGCCAATGCATTTCATGAGACTCAAATGGCATGTAATAAGATAAGATGCTGATTCTCTCTCTTAATAAAACCGATCTCTTTGCAGAGTGTTTGAACTGACTGTGTCCTTCCCTCTGGAGACTGAGCTCACGCTGTACATCTTTGACCATGATCTGGTGGGCTCTGATGATTTGATCGGTGAAACCCGCGTGGATCTGGAGAACCGATTCTTCAGCCGCCATCGTGCTGGCTGCGGTCTGGCCCTTCATTATGACAAGTGGGTAATAATGTCCCTCTGTAGTGATGAAAATTATGATGATGAATGTGGAGGTAATAATTATATTACTGTGGTTAGTTTTATTGTCATTGCACTATTGCCATCATCGCTATGAGTAAAACATTACTGACATTAGTTCATTTTTGCATTTGCTGTATTGAAGAGACAAATCAGGGGCTGAAATCTTATTTTGTATGTTTGTTAACCATTGTAATTTTCATGTAGGCTATTGTTTAAGAAATATTGACCTTGTCAGATTTGAACCTAGGATTTTCTGTAATGTGTACGTGGGGCCTGATCTTTTCTACAAGTTAAACTAGATGTCTTGTGATTTCAGGGACGGCTATAACAAATGGAGAGATGCCAAGAAACCCACAGCAATTTTATCCGAACTCTGCCGGAAAAATGGGATTCCATCTCCAGAGTATCGGGAGTCGGAAATAAAAGTTCTTAACAAAATTTTTAAAATTCCCAATGAGGCTTTTCCAGAAGGTAAAAGTAACAATTTATCGATGTACAGCATAATTTAATCATTAAATACAGGTTATGATTTTTAAATATTATACATGCGTATAGTACACCTGACAAACCTATTGCTAACGTATCCGTTTTTTAATCTGAAACTTTGCAGAGTTGCTCAAGAAGAATAAGAAGACAGAGGAAGACTATGAAGAGTTGGATGAACACAAAGCTCTGAGCGTTCTCCAGCGCTGGGGGGAAATGAGAGAGTTTTGTGAGGGAGCGTGCCCTCTCGTGCCCGAGCATGTGGAGGTCCGATCGCTGCTCAACGCGGAGAAGCCAGGCCTTCCTCAGGTCAGACTTTGTCAAGACCAGTCTAGCTCAGAATACTCTGGTGAAATTGTCCTTTACTCTGAAACAAAAACTAGAACCTCAGCAGAAATGAGTTTTTATATCACATATTTATGTGTGTCATATCCAAATATCTTGATCTATCCTAAATCAGCTAAGAGTAAAATGGCAAGTCTAAAACTGCAGAAATGTAATTTGCTTAGATATTACTCTTTCATGGCTCAGGAGATTTGATAGAGTTTATATTAAAAATACTTAGCAATAAAATTGCTTAAGGAGAAATAAAAAACAAATGAGACAATTGTTAATATGGAGCTCTAAAATGTATTTCATTATTACATTTGATGAGAAATGTTTGAGTTCATATTGAGATCTTTAATAATATTAACTTGGATTGCAGACTTCACAAAAAAGTTCAGCATGTCACATCCAATATCTTTCATTCAAATAATTACTATTACAGAGATCTCATTTAAAGATGCCATTTAAAATGCATCTTTCCTAACGTCAGGTTACCGCAAGTGTCTCTGATATGTATCTTTATTCTGACAGGGTTATGTTCAAATGTGGATTGATATGTTTCCTGTGGATGTACCTGCACCGCCACCTGTTAATATCAAGCCTAGACTTCCAGTGAGGTAATGAAAGGATAGATATCATTCAATAAATGATATTACATTCAACCAATATATGTTCTCAACCTTGCTGTAACATTTGAAGTCATGTTCAAAGGATGCAATATATCACCAAGATTCTAATATAGAGAATTAAGGCTTTTAAAGAATACAAAGGCAAAAGTATCTTCTGTTTTGTATGCTGATGTTCAAATTTTTTTTTTTACTTGTACCAGTTATGAGCTGCGTGTGATCATTTGGAACACTGATGATGTTGTACTGGATGACGTCAATCCTTTTACTGGAGAACCATCAAGTGACATCTATGTTAAAGGGTCAGAAAACACATCAGCAGACATCAATAAATCTTGTTACACATACAGTAAAATGTTTTATTTAAATACGGTAGAAATAATCTTAGTGTAATTTAATATACATAATTATAAGATGCTCAACAACATAATTGCATATCGTTGCTGTCCTTCTAAAACCTTGTATGTCCAAACTTGCTGTTTTTCAGGATTTTTTTTTTTTTTTAAATGATTATATACTGTGTTGTCAATACTTTTTAATACTTTTTATTAATTCGATATTTACAAAACCCAGTGACAAACATAAAGGGTGACTAATAGTAATGATGTATAGCAAAAAATATGGAGATATGAGGTTTCAGAAGGACAGCTGCGATATGTTCTTATATGATATGATATCAAATATATGAATATGTCTATGCATATTTTCATTACCAGCTGGTTTAAAGGTCTGGATGGTGAGAAACAGGAGACTGATGTGCACTTTAATTCCCTAACTGGAGAAGGCAACTTCAACTGGCGCTTTGTGTTCCACTTTGACTATCTCCCCACGGAAAAGGAGATCATCTACAAGAAGAAGGAGTCGCTGTTCTCTATAGATGAGACTGAGTTTCGCCAGCCCGCTGTTCTGGTGCTGCAGGTCTGGGATTATGACCGCATCGGCTCCAATGATTTCCTGGGTTAGTAGTTACGTACTGGTCAAAGGTTGAGGGGTCATTCTAAAACCAACCAAAATTCCTATTTAGCTATAATGAGAAATGTTTAGATTTTCCCCAATTCTTGGCTTCTTTAGGTTCTATCGAGTTGCGTCTCAGCGATATGGTCCGTGCAGCAAAATCCTCAGAGCAATGCAGTGTCCAAATGGCCAAGGACAAGGCTGGTCCTCGCTTCTCCATCTTCCGCAGCAAGAGGATGAAAGGCTGGTGGCCGCTCATTAAACTGAAAAGCCAAGAGGACATTGAGAGGGAGGAGAGAGAGGCAGAACAGGAGAAGAAAAACAAAAAGAAGAAAAAGAAATCGAGCAAGCGCAACAAAATGAAACTGGAAGATCTGCAGTTTGTTGACAGTAGTGGGAACACATTTCTGTTAATGGTATACGAACATACCATATACCACATCAACAAAAACTGACATTGTTGACATTGTAACTGTCAACTCATGTTTTTTTCTTTTGTGTGGTTTGAAGGGTAAAGTAGAGGCAGAGTTCCACCTAGTGACTGCCGAGGAAGCCGAGAAGAACCCTGTGGGTAAAGCACGTAAGGAACCTGAACCACTGGAAAAACCAAAGTAAGGCACTCAGACTTTTTACACAAGCTTACATTTAGGCATTTAAAAAAAGTTTTTTTATTTCTGGATTAACTATCCATGAAGTGATTAAATTACTTTTGAAGCAAGTTAATATATAGTTCTGTATAATTTTGAATATATATCCTTTATATCTTTGCTTTTGTCTCTTTAAGCCGCCCCAAGACGTCTTTCAACTGGTTTGTGAACCCCATGAAGACCTTTGTGTTCTTCATTTGGAAGAAGTACAAAAAGTACATCATTGCTTTGATCATTCTGGTTATTCTGGCGATCTTCCTCTTCCTCATTCTCTACACCCTGCCGACACACATCAGCCAACTTATTGTCAACGGATGAGAAAATGGAATCACACATACGCACCAATTTTAACAACTGAGAATTGTACAGATTTAATAGGGCAAATAATAATAATGCATGTACATAGATAGTATTTTGCCAAATGCAATAAGACCTTAAAGATACAAGCACATATGCTTTGATAACAAAAAGTCTGTGATAGTTAATGTAATATGATTCAATGTTATTTCCAATCATGCTGCTGATTTTTATTATATTCGTTTTAATGTAGTTTGTAATATATCCTTGGATTGTTTTTCAAATGAGTTAATTTGACTATAGTCAGTAAGAACAAACTGCTTTACATATTGAAGCTTGTTTTAAAAACAATTTCATATTGTAGATAAATCTATCAACGTAAAGCAAGGCATTCAAAGTCAAAACAGAAACAAATACTGCCTTATTGTATTAAGAAAAAATACGGCCAAGCCTTCACATGCCATATTTCAAAACTTTTTCAAATGTCGAGTTTTAGAGGTTATTATCTGCAGAGGAAGAGAAGGTAAAAAAGACATCATAGATTTATCAGTTTCAGACACACAGGGATTTAGACATTTAAGGTTCATGATAGATCGCTGTTCGTGAGAGCCAGAAGATTGGATAAATGGAATGAAATCCAGCCTGGTTACAGTGAACATGGCTTCCAGGAGACTGCTGGTTTATGTGAGAAAAGGTTGTCACAGAAACTAAAACAATGTGGTGTGTTGCATGCAAGAATACTGCATCTGAATATTAATGATATTAAATGTGTTAATAATGTAAATTATTTGTAATCTCTGTATAATTCTGGGTTTATCTTGTAGTACATCATCTATAAGCACTCATCTGAGATAATTGCTTAAACAGAAAACAGTAATTATATAGAATCTATCAGTAAAGCCTGATGTGAATACATCTTAAAACTGGGAAATAATGCCTGTTTATATTAACAATAATGATAACCTTTTTTCTGTAATCTCATACTGGACTCATTTTTACTGTACATTTTATATCCCATTGCTTTACAGTCTGATGTAAATATTACAGATAAACATGGTAATCATTCAGCGCCATACTACATCATCCAATACCATCACTGTACCATACCACAACAGTACGATATTGTTTGTTAAGGCTTCTTAGATGTTGTGATTAAACTCACTTTCATGTTATTAAAACAAATTGTAGGAGATTTGAATGGTTTTGCGCCATCATAAATTCAGAATGTACTAAAAATATGAATGAATTCATAAAAAATTGAATGAAACATATTAGTTATATCACCAAAAGGTCATTCTAACCATGCTTAAAAAAACAATAGAAACCATTAAAGAAGTTGTATTGGTTTTAATGGAACCTATAATGGTGTCTACTGAAATGTAATGGATTCTATTGGTCGGATGTTAAATCCTATTAAAATAATGCCCAAAACACACTACAAATAGAATTTTAATGGAACTTCTGTGATGATTTCTATTGGATTTATGTTTTTTCAGCAGGGAATTCCTTTGTGTTTTGAGCTTTATTCTAGTGAGGTTTAATATTATTTATTGATTCCCATCAGTCACATAACATCTCATCAATAGAACCCAACACATTACCAGTAAATACCCACAAAGACCATTACAGCTTCTATTAAAAAACCAATACAACTCCCGTTATAACCATTAAATACATCGAATTTCTGTGATTACTTCTTTTTGTATCAAAACCCCTATCACTGTATTTATAAATATATCCCAAAAGGCTTTTTTTACAGCATATGACATCATATAGAAAGCCAGCGGTTACGTTGTGTTCGAGTTAAACACACCCATGAATGAACACTACAGTCTGGTAATGTGCAGTAATGGTCACATGGCTCTCTGCTGGCTTGTTTTGGGCTGTCTTATGGTCTTGTAGTTGAGAGCCTGCGGCTGATGGAGTGAAACTCTAATCAGAGGTGACAGCTGGGATAGGTGACTTCCAGCCTTCATTAATATTGTGCTATGCCATACTCTTTTAACCCAAAAGACAGGCACTGCTTGGGTACAGTACCTCATACTGAACAAGTTTTCTGACAAAAAGAGTGTAAATGTCCTTCCACAGGTGAATGATGCAGTTTAGAAACTGTCCACTAAAATTTAATTCTGTTTTTATTTATAATACATATTCTTTTAAATGCATGTATTCTGTATTTTTACAAATATTGTCTTAAAAGGTATTTGAATATGTGTTGAACATTTCTTTAATAATTATTTATTTAACTAGTCCCTCATGACGTCACTGCGATTTAGTTCATATTTGGTCAAGATTATCACGAATTTTAACACCCACACAGCTACACATCCGTCCATGTTCTATGAATAGATCTGAAGGTGTGTCTTTACACACTTTACCACCAACAAACGTTAACCACAAAAGTCGCTTATTATAGTTTCAGCAAGCCATCTAGGCTATTTATTGATGTGCTTTGTGGGTTACATGTCTAACTGCGCATGCGTACTACCGAGCGCTTGGCTGTAGACCGCCACTAAACCCTCGTCTGTTTCCTCTTTATGCGCTTTCACCACTACAGCCAAACATGGGTTTATGTCGGTGAAAAATAACATTGCTGCACTTTACTTTCCTGCTGTGTCAACTTTCCAGACAGTTAGACATAAGCGGCTACTTCATCTCCAACGCATCAGCCTTTAAATGGGCTAACCGTGAAGTCTTTTTTCTTTATAATAAGCATTTTCTTCTTTTTCCTCCAAAATGCCTGAGTTCATATCAGTTGATGAGTTTATCGCGGAGACTTTGGAGGACTACAGCTCTCCGACCACTTCTTCCTTCTACACTAAAATGTCAAGTTGCCGAAATGCCGCCCACAATATCGAGGAGGTATGAAATTTCACCTTCATGTGTTTATTTTTTCCTCAGTAAATGCATCACGTTAAATATCCTACTTATCAACTGCCTTTGACAACTGTACGTGTGATGAAATGATCAGTGCTCATCTGTCCCGTCCAACATCAGCAGCGGGTCACATAGCATATCTTAATGCGGTTTATCCTGTAATTCCTTTGTTTAATTTGACAGCTGAATAATTCATTGAATGTGTAGGCTTTCATATGTTTCTCTTTGAACCTCTTGCTTCCAGCATTGATAGAGCAGATACTGATGCTCTTTGTCTTGTTGAATCCATTGAGCGGTGCGCATCCTATTTCCAAAAATACAAAGCTCGCGTTTTTCGTTTTTAATGCAGTGTCAATTATTGGGAATTGTTGTACTTAAATAAGCAGAATGCTTTATAAACTATTTAACATATTCACTGCAAATGCAAATCTGGTGTTTTGTGGGTATAGCCTACTGTACACTATTATAGGGGGCTGTGGTGTAAAGCCCAAGAGGAAGGATCGCTCATTTTGTTTCTGATACTATTACCTAAAGCTACGTGCTCTCCTCAGTAAAATAAAATCAGCCACAATTTGCTGATTTTTGTTTTTAGTCATCTTGTAGTGATACATTTCACAACTAACTTCTCGTTTTGCCGCTTCCTCAAAGATCTCGTGATTCCTTATTAATCGCCCATTGCTCCTCGTGCGTCAATACGAGCTTCTGCTGTTTTATCCGAGTGCACGTGCTTATCACTCCATCTGTACGCTCCATAAACAAACCAGGCTTATGTATTCTTGGATCTTCTAAGGCTAATAAACCAGCCAACGAACACGATGGTTAAGCTGGACATGGTTTAGGATCAGCATCCTTTGTTGCATTGTTATCAACCACTCATTCTTATTAGGGTTATTGACATGTTTCGGGAACAACAAAGGATGTTGACCCAGGAAGATGCCCTAGTGAATATGATGCTGTGTATGTTGACTGCGGCTGAGAAGTGTATTAAGGCAACAAATTATGCAAATGAGTTTTTTGCTACGCAAGCCGGATTTCACGCGTAGTCGAGCTGTAGAAATGTGTCAGAGCGCAATTCATAACCGAAAGCAAGTACGCGTTGCGTTGCGCCATGAAGCTGGATTTGTAGGCTACTATCAATAATAAAACTATGAAAAATTCATTGTGATCCTAACAAAAAATAATGTCCAGTCTTCTTAGGCCTGTTCACTCACCAAAGATATTGACACACTGCAGTTTGCACCAATGTGGAGTGTATAGCCGGTCATCAAATCCGTATTCTCGGTAACAATTGAATGATGATTGCTTTAGCAATAGTGACAGTGGAATTTAAGGTAACCATGGTGATGACCTGGGCTATGCAATACACAGCCATACAAATGGAACTGTGCGCTTCATTACATGCTAGATTGTTTGGGTCACATGTGACAGGATTGAAGCCTAAATATCTAACTGAGCCTTGCACACGCAAAGCCTCGGGGGGCTTTCCGGACAATGAGAGGTCTTTCCTCTGAACCCATTTGGAGTCAGCATTATTATATCAGGCTTTATTATAAAAACCTAATGTCTGATCTCAGATCAGACCTCATTAATGAAGGACACCACTGCATAATCTGCTTCAAAGCCATTGAAACAAATCCCACAGTTTGGGCAACCCCCTCTAAACACCATGACTCATAAGAGCATGAGAGTGAAATATAAGATGAGTAAGGCTTTGGCTGTTTGCTTGAGCCACTGGTCGGACCAGTCTTAGCTCAGTTTACCTTTTATTTGCCTTGTGCTGTTTAAACTTGTGATCCCTCTTCAAGAATATTAAAGTGGATACATTTAGAGGATTAAATCGCAACATACTGTAGATGTTTTTTGCTTTATTCTGGTGACCTTAATGCAGAGAATGGGTTCCCCTATAATAGAGTGCATGTTTGGGTCACGTGACTTGATGACAAAGAGCGAACCGGAGAGATTTCCCTGGACAATTGTGATGAGGAGGTCAATACACACCCCGGCTATCTCGCTTTAACACTTCCCATTGTATGTTGTTGAAAGTAAATTGAAACTAGGGGCGATTTGGGATTAGCAGAGGTGCGGAAGAGGAATAATGAAAGATAATTGGAGCGCTAGAATAATCTGCTTCGCCAATATAGGGGCAGGCGAGGCTGTTGTGTCAAACCTTGTTTTCTTATTCTGTACAGTGATGCAGGTATTCTCATTCACTCGGCAAATGGAGACACCTGATATTGGTATTGACTTCCAGAACATTTGGTAAGAGAATTATAAACAAAACCGTGGGTTACTCAAGGCTGTAGGGCTTTAAAATAAAATTAAACATTTCAAAAGTGTGTGTTTGCATTATTGACCTTGCTCTGTGTGACATTGTTTCCCCAAAGCCCCAGTGAATTCCATTATTGTAAATTACTATAGCACTTATTGCTTTGAAAGCCACCTTGTGATTCCCCAAATGTAAACACAGTTTCAGAAGATTTGCTTTCAGCATATTTATTGCGGCAACAACAACAACCAAAATGTTGCAATTTCAAAGTAGCATAGATTCTCCTAAAACCCACAACATCTGCTTACATAATAAACTTGCTTTGTGTTCTTCATGCTTTATTGATTATTATGCTATTTCTGAACAAAAAAGAATGGACCTCAAGTCTTTTACTTGCTTTGCTGCAGTTTAAAATTCTCTCTGATAAACTATTGTAACCATCTAGTCACTTTTTCACTTTTGCTTCATCTTTCTCACAGCTGACAAATAATCACTGTGAGAAAGTGAACTCTACTATGGTAGTGTAGTGGCATTTTATTGCTTGGGTTTCACTTCTCGGAACTGATATGAAGCCTGCTAGTCATATATCAGCAGTGGTGAGGAGATGAACTGTTGGTGTGGGCTCAATAGTGAGATAAACATATGATGATGCTTGTCTGTTATAAAATACATCAAACTAGCATTATCTCTGATGCTGTCATGACATGTAGCTTTTATGTGTCAGTGGAAGATGCAGCGTGTCTGTTGTGGTGACAGCTTAATAATAGTGACTCATTATTGAATTAGTCTGATACTCATTATTGTTTTATTAATGAAAAAAAGAAAACTAGTATACTTAAAAACTTTAAAGGTCCAGTGCGCGATATTTAGCAGCATCTAGTGGTGAGGTTGCGAATTGCAACAAACGTAAGCTTTATTTGCACTCTGAAGGATGACTTGCAAAAGGTTCACCCAAAATGAAACTTCTGTCATTGTTTACTCACTCATGTTGTGTTGTATGATTTCCTTTCTCTCTTGAAATACAAAAGAGGATTTCTTAAAGAAAAACCTTGATGCTCTTTTTTTAATTTTGGGTCTTTATTTTCTACAGTAACATTTTACTTAAAATTATATTACATAATAATACCAGATGATTTTAAATGGTAGATCGTATGAGATTCCAGTAGGAACTAAGAAGTAAACCAGCAAAATTTTGGTCACAACCTCATAAGCCCATCACTTCCTCTGTTTACCATGACCGTGCCCAAAATCTGTGCGTGTTTACCACTGCTATTTCTATGTTCTACCCTGTTGTTTATGCTGTAAGGAATTTTACAGGCATTTTCATGTAATTGTACTGAGTGCATACAAAAGACAGACTAAAAAAAGCCAAACATAGCTGCTGCTGCTGCTGCTGTAAGAACAAAAGATCTGTTGACTGCTGAGTACAGAATTCATCTCACTCTGCCTAGTCAGGAGAATGAGAAAAATGAGCCTTGAATGCTGTTCCAGGTGAAATACAGCATGGTTAAATTGTTGTTGGCTCTGTGTAACAGTAATGACTGGAAAGCTAAGTACAAGTAAAATGTTCTTTGGAGTGTAAATAATAGTTGGCCACTGCCTTTATTGTTTTAAATCAAATTGTAAGAATGATACCGAGCTATGTGGCGGATTTTGGGTGACTTTTCTGAAATGACTCGATAAACAAAGACAAACATCTAAATGTTCCCTTTTTCATAACATTTACATTTACGCATTTGGCAGACGCTTTTATCCAAAGCGACTTACATTTCATTGTACTATACATTTGTACATTTTGTATAGTAAGCAAGTGGGAGTTAGGTGCCTTGCTCAAGGGCACCTCAGCTGTTACCCGTCAGCCCTGAGAATCAAACCAGCAACCTTCTGGTCATGAGTCCAACTCTCTAACCACTGGGCCACAACTGCCCTGGATAGAAATGCTTATTTCCAATAAGCAAAGCAAATACTGTGATTTGGTCTCGATGTAATAGGCCTACATAAGCAGTTCTTCTTTGCTTTACTGAAGTGTTGCTTCAGTGACAGTTAACTCTTTCTCATTGTTTTACATCATAACCGTCATGTTGCTTAATAGTGCTGGATAAAAGTTTATTATAAGCTCTCTGAACTCAATTACATTTGCCTCCTCACACTGTCATGTGTGACACCAGTGCATATTAATTGCTTATAATCAAAGACAAAAAACATTCAATCACGAAACATGGAGATACAATGTCTGAGTAGTGGCTAATAATTGAACTATTTACATTTGATTGAATTCATATTCATATTTTATTGTATAATCATTTTTTAAAATAAACTATTTGTTGAATGGGTCGTATAACGCAATAAATTTAGCCGAATAACGATTCTTCTACTGGTAACCCAAAATAATACTGGCTAGACATACTTTTAACTTGCTAGCTAATGTATTTTACTTTACTTTTTTGCTTGTTATTAACCTTTTGTTGTCTATAAGAGTGTTCAGTTTGATCCACAGTGGCAGATACATGGCAGCTGATCTCAAACTGGAGCAAACATATTAATCAGCTTTGCCAATGGCTCATTGGGGAAAACCCTCAAGGCTGCATCCCAAAACCTAATTTTTAAGTTAATAACAAGCCTTTGGAGCGTCGCCCTTCGTAAAAATGTGATTATGCTAAATCACCTGTGGTTAAAAGATGAGCACAGTTTAGACGCGGCGCTCAGGGGTCGATGGGATATGAACCGAGGAAGTGGCCCTCCATTCTGCACCCAGAGGAACAAACTGTTTATCCTTAGCAAAGGGAGTGATAATTGGAACAGACATCCACAGGAAATGCTGTTTCCTACTAAAATTGAGAAGAAACTAAGCTTTCGCTGACTTTCAGGGCAGGTTTGTGGTTGCGTTTTGCAGTGGGCACTAGATAAAGAGGTTTAGGTATGTCATGTCTGTGTAAGGCCCAGTATTGCAACATTCATTTCAATGCGTTGTGGGAGCTTTTAAAATGTGCCAAGCCATCCTAACCATTCTGAATCACGAAGAGTGAAGCATCATGGTCTCAGTTGGCAGACTGTAAGCAAAAATTTATGAAGCTGTTAATTAATTTTTCTCATTTGATGATTCTTGTTTGTTTGGATAAACACAACCATCAAACGTCATGCTTCAGTTGTTTCAGTCTGGAGAATAAAACTGTTGCATAATGAATGTCACTAGCTTGCGTTGTTCTGTCTAAGGCACTTCTTTTGCAACAAAAATAGATAATTCATGTAGCCTATTTAAAAGATGTGATTCCTGCAGTGCTGTTTTTGAGCAAATCCTGTGAACTTTGGCGAATACATTATCAGTTGTTGAAATTGGTGCTTATGATAAAGGAAATATGTGTAAGGAGCTGTCGTGTTGGACGATGAAACTAATATTCATTGCTTAAGCAACTGATATTGTATGTCATACAATTTGAAATGAACCCAAATTTTGTTTTCTTTCTTCCCAAGGCTTTAGACTCTGACCGCACGATCTTGCAGAAAATGAAGAAAACAGCCAAAGCAAAGCATATCTCTGGACAAGGTATCTATATTTATCGTCTCTTTTGCATTGCTTCACTAGATTGTATGCAGTATTTATGCTTGCATTTTTAACTGACAGTACATGCAAAGCATTTAGCTCCCTCCGTTGAGTTCTGCGTGCCTGAATGTGATGTTAGTCGAATGCCCTTGTTTTCTCGATATGTTCACGGTTTCTGCTACATTTCTGTCTGTAATCTCCCTCCAGACCACATATCACATTTTGAGTCATACATCAATTCCATGGAGAAGTTGGCTGTGAATTTCCGCAGCAATGGAGAACAGGAAGTGGCCTCTGCCTTTAATAAGTTCGCAGAATTCTCCAAAGAAATGCTGATGCCAATGAAGAATTTGGTGAGGCATATGTGGCATGAGGGGAGGGTTTTCTATTAGTATACTTGGCTTCTGTATATCCCAAAAAAGCTTTTAGTATTAGTCACGGTGTGGGTTTAACAAGATAGGCCTTATCTGCAAACAACTTGGAATTCTTGCCAAAAGGTTATCTCATTTCCTAGTTGCTAATCCTTGCCCAGCATGATCTTATGACATTCATTTTTAGCTAAAACAAGTGTTTGATGTCAATATGTGTACATGCATATACGTAAAGCTCGCTCACGCTGTCTGTTTTATACAATGATCAGTTGAAGAGTATGTTGCATAACATCAACTTCTTCCTGGACTCGCTGGTAAAAGGGGATCTAAAAGAGGTCAAAGGGGTGAGTTGAAATCTTGATGTCATAATGTGATGGGTGGGTCCGTAATGCATTTATGGTTATAAAATGAAGGTATTTTAAAAAACTGTCACTTTTGATAGTGTTGCAGAATATCTATAGCTTAAGGCTTCTCCATTTTATGTAATGCTTGCATGAGCGTTTTGGCAGATTATTACTATTGATATTGTAGATGAAGTGTTGCACTATATTATCCCAGAATGCAACATTAATACAAGCAGAGTGTTTCATTTAACCAGAGTTGATGTTTTCTCTTGATTGTTTTGTGTTTGTCTACGCTCTCGTTTTTTTAAGATGGTTGAAGTTAAACTTTTAACACCTTGTTTGTATCTCGCAAGGATCTGAAGAAGCCGTTTGATAAGGCGTGGCGAGATTATGAAAATAAATTGTGAGTGTTTTATTAATGCTGACATCTGCTTGCCTGTGTATTGTTGTCTCTTCAAAAACAGACATGAACAATAAAAACACTTTATTTCTGCTCTTTGTGTGTGTGTGTGTGTGTGTGTGTGTGTGTGTGTGTGTGTGTGTGTGTGTGTGTGTGTGTCACATGTCAAACAATTTTAGAAACAGTGGAGGATCTTCTTTAAATCTCCCATGTTAATATTCTCTGTAGCTCTGTTTTTCCTGTTATATAAACTTCTGCTTTATTTGAATTTTTCACACATTTATTAAAAGCCTTGGTGGCTTTGACCTTTCTTCTGCTTTCTAACCTTTTAACTTCGGTGACCTTTATTTTGTTTCTTGTAATTTCTGTTCTTCATTTATTTTGAATTCTCATAAACGTCCCGTTTCACTTCTTGCCCAAAACTTAATTTTAACCACTCGTCCCTATAAAAAAGGTTTGTTTTATTGTAACAGTAAACACTTTCACATGCCTTGTGACCCCTTCAGCACTAAAATTGAGAAGGAGAAGAGGGAGTTGGCGAAGCAGTATGGTATGGTGCGGACGGAGGTGAGCGGAGGAGAGATTGCAGAGGAGATGGAGAAAGAGCGCCGGATGTTCCAGCTTCAGATGTGTGAGGTACGACCTGCCCACGTATGTGTAAAAATGTAACAGAGCACCTCAGACCTACAATATCATCACTAAGCAATTAATTTTCTCTTAATATGTAATTGATATGTAACACTAGATGTGGTTAAAAACATTTTCCATCTGTTTTCTCCTCTTTCCAAACAGTACCTCATCAAAGTAAACGAAATTAAGACCAAGAAAGGAGTAGACCTGCTTCAAAACCTCATCAAACACTACCACTCTCAATGCAAGTAAGTCAACAAAATTTGTGCACAAATGTGTCTATAAAATATGAAGATCCCTATAAGAGATCCACCACAATAAACGCTGTCTGATGGCATGAACCGTGCCACGGCAAAACAAACAAAGTCAGCCGTGTGGAGCGAAATCTCTAGTTTGGCAGCACACCTGTGTCTGCTTGGTACCATCGGAGTGTTAAACGTAGTTAAATGTGTCTGCGGTGTGACCGATTATCTCGCTTTATAGTGGCATCTCGAGTGTGTCACGCTGTATTGAGTGTGACTGGAACTTGAGAGGGTGAGAAGCCGTAGTGAATGAGAGAGAAAGAGAGTATAAGAGATGCTGCAGTTGACGCTCTCGTGTCATTTTGTAATTAAATGGGTTTCTACTGTCAGTTTCTTTCAGGAGTGTCTGGCTGCTACGGAGAAGCTCAAGCAGTATATCGAAGCCCTTACGGGACAGCTGAGTTCTGTGAGTTATTCTGTGCTTTGTGTTTTCGGCCTGTCAAAGAATGTGTGGACTCGAAGACAATGAGCCACAATCACAATCGAATGATTCTGAACATTTTTTGTTTGGATTATTTTACCATTTTAATCTTGTTTCATTGTAGTCAACTGACATTTTAGATGGTAATTCAAAGTATTCAGGGAGAAATGGGGAAAGGTCACAATGCATAAAAAGGACTTAAAATACAAACCGACTAATAAAATGTGACCCAGTCTGTGAAAACCAGGCTTAAAGGGATAGTTCACCCAAAATTGTAAATTCTGTTATCATTTACTCACCCTCTTGTCATTTCAAGCCTGTATGACTTTCTTTCTTCTGCAGAACACAAAAGAAGATATTTTGAAGAATGTTGTGTGGCAGTCGTGGCCCAGTGGTTAGAGAGTTGGACTCGTGACCAGAAGGTTGCTGGTTTGATTCTCAGGGCTGGCGGGTAACGGCTGAGGTGCCCTTGAGCAAGGCACCTAACCCCCACTTGCTTACTATACAAAATGTACAAATGTATAGTACAATGTAATGTAAGTCGCTTTGGATAAAAGCGTCTGCCAAATGCATAAATGTAAATGTAAATGTAATCGGCACCTATTCACTTGCATTGGTTTTGTGTCCATGCAATAGAAGTGAACGTGTACCGCCGTTGTTCAGTTACCAACACTTACTGTAATGCAAATAAGACATTCATTCAGATAATATACCATCATTTTTTGTTAAATTTTTCTTACCCCATTGGCAAAAGTTTGGTGATTATTTAAAAAACGAATAGTTCCAGAGTCACATGACCCTCTTTAATGCTTTCATGAAGCATTTGCTTTCTCTTTGAAGCTTTAAGACCTCAGTCCCCAGTTACTGCAATTGCATGATAATTGTGACTTCATTTAAGAATACATTTCCTTATCTGTTCCTTTGAAAGAAGAAAAAAATGATTCTTAAAATTTAGATATGTTCACTGTAAAACACAACAAAATATTGATTTAGAAAATGATTTATTTCAGTGCATGAGTCCTGTGTGTATATGAGGCAGGGTCATATGAGAGCTGATCTGTATTCAGAGCACATCTCTCTTTGCAGCGATGAAGCTCAGGATGAGCAACACATTTGCCCCAATCACTCAGTCCATGCTGTCCTACATATCTCAATTCTATTAAAGTTTCACAGAGCATCCCATCAGTGAGGTCTCCTTTGCATCCTTAGTTCATGTAACCACATGTGTCTGATGCATAGTGATAAGATCTCTCTGTATTTCTCTTCTGTATATCTTATCCTCCATCTTCACATCTCCTCAATAGTCAATAGTTGTAGGTTATAAATTGATCATTTCAGTTCATGCATATAACCTCATGGATGTAACTGACTCATATTGCAGTATAAGGTAATCATTTATTCACCCTTATGTGATTCAAAACCTGTGGAACAAGAAAGAAGATATTTTGAGAAATGGGATTTGTGTTCATACAATGGAAGTCAATGGGGGCCAGTGTTGTTTGTTAACCAACGCTCTTCAAAATATGTTCTTGAAAGAAGAAAGAAAGTCATACAGTTTGGGAATGACATTAGGGTAAATAATTTCTATTATTACTATATTATCGTATTTTATGTTATTCAATCAAATCTAAGTTCCTGTAGTTATTAAAGCACATGATTTTCAGTCTAGACCACAGAGCATCTTTTGTCGCATCAAGGTTTCCAGCCTCTTCTTATCTTCTTAACACACACAATCAGTAAGAAAATCAGCACCTCAAGGGTTTGCTAACACTGAATCCCGGTTAAGGACGAATTAGCGGTTCAGCTGCAGCGATGCTGTGAATGACAGACAGCTTAATGAAAGGTGCATTGTCTCGCCCAAAGCCCGAGCCATCACGGTCAGAAAAACACGTCTAGTGGAATGTGTGTGGGACGTGTTTGGAGCAATTAAACAGGGTGTTTGTGCACGTGTGGGTTTCTACAGATCAAACACAAGCAGGACGAAGAGAAAAGACGTCTCTGTTTGCTTCGAGATCAGCTCAGACCCGCTCTGCAGCCGGAATTTAAAGAGGTAAAGAACGACACCCGTTTCACACATCGGTCGCGCTTCATTTGCACACCCGTTTTTTCTGCTTTTAGCTTTCCTGCGAATATCTCATGCCTGCTGTCACCTCGCACACTCCAGGCTGTTCAGCTAAACAACTCTAAACGGTTTTACTATATCTTACGCTTCCTCTTCATATGACCTCATAGTATAGTTTTATTGAATCTTATAGATCTAGAGTAGACCGGGGTTAGGTGTCACAAGGGAGAAATCTTTTTAACTACAGTTAACTAAAAACTATACAACGCTCTGGTATGTATTGTGTGGGACCGCAGAATGTTAAACCCACAGCAGTGTTGTGTGTTTTCTTATTTTGAAGGCCATCCAGCACTATTGATTTTCTGATTTACTCTGAAAAATCAATGTCATTTTATATCACAGTGTATATGACGGTATACGTTATGTCAGGGTAATGAATTGTAAGGGTCTTATGGAGTTATATGTTAGTCCTATTCAAATGGAATCATTACATATTTTCACTGTCAATATACATTTTTTTAATTGCCTGAAATGACTGTGAAGAGATGCTTTTAACATAATTGTCATTCGAAATGCTTCACCGACAACAACAAGCAATCGAGGAGAGTAAGTAGACTTGAATTTGCATGCTACTTACCCATAAACACTTGCATGTGTTCGGACGCCTTTTTCAGACTTTTTTTTCCTGTTGTGCCAAATGCATGAATGAGATTCATCTTCTGTCCTGCATGCATAAACCCCCATAAGTGTCAGACGGGACTTCCCCCTTTTATTAACACTTCTCTGCATGAATGACATGCGCGTTTGCGATATCCTCTCACTGCGTGATACACACAGACACACCATGAATGTACTAGAATGAATTATGTATGGTTTTGTGCAGGATTCTCTAACCAGACAGGCCGTATACAGCATGCACCAGCTTCAAGGCAACAAGCAATATGGTACTGAGAAATCAGGCTATCTGTACAAGAGGAGTGATGGGTAAATGAATTATTACTGTTGTGGGTTTTGCACAGTGATGTTGTTTAATATCTGTTCCCGGACACGTGAGTTTAAGTAGGGCATCCTTCACACGTGACGTGCAATCCAGTCGTTCATTAAGATTTTCTTGATAAATCCTTTCGGAAGTGCTCTTTGTCAGCCCATCGCTTCAAATGATGCAAGCGTGGTGGAAAATCCTGTTAATGGACCGTACAGCTGTGTTGATAGAGGAGAATATGATGTGGATGTTGTGCTCTGTTCTCATTTCTCTGATAGGTTGAGGAAGATGTGGCAGAAGAGGAAATGTACCGTGCAGAACTGCTATCTCACCATCGCTCATGGAACTGTGAGTGCAGACATGACTCTCTGTAGATTTAGCAGACCACAGTTTCATCCAAATGGTCTTGTGCTAGATTCTGTGGTTATGCTTTCATATACGGGCAATTCCAGAGTTATGCATGTGACGTTTTTCGTCAAACCTTGAAATATGAATTCTTAGAGAATGTATTTATTACCAATATATTGAACCATTTGTTTATATTTTATGAAACCCCTGATCATAGATACCTAGATTACATTAGACATTAGAAACATTAGAAAAATATTTGTATATGCACAAGTTTTCTATTTTAAAAAGAGGCTGAATGAATGTGTTATGGATGAACATACTTTCTGTAAATTCAAAATGTACAAACCCGAAGCAATAATACCCAACAAATGCAGAAGTGATGGCTCTTCATAAAACATACAAAGTTTTGAGAATATAGGCTGTTATGGTTGTAACAGTTTACTTACCAGACTATGGAAAACTATGCATTAAAAACTTTAAGAGAGAAATATTGACATCAGACTTCTCAGTATGGTTAAAACGTTTGGTGAAAACTTGACCTTTTTATCACTTTCGAGGAAACAATCTGATAAAATGCGTATGTATTTTACCATCTCATCATTGCAGCCCAACAAACCACCGGCTAAGCTGAATCTCCTCACCTGCCAAGTCAAACCCAGTTTGGAAGACAAGAAATGCTTTGACCTCATCTCACGTGAGTAAACCACACACAGTCATATATTCACCATCCCAATGTGATGTTATGGTAATATAATAACATCTCATGATCCTTAAGCAGTACAGTACTAGTGAATTGCGTAATCGTTTCTGTGTGCATCCATGCATCATTCTGGCCTCAGGTCTCTAATGCCTTTATGATGTTATATAACAGTAATGACACAGTTACAGCACTACATTAGTTTGTATGACTAAAGGCAGGTGAATGCACAATGAAGTGTTTGCGCTTGAGCATAAATTCTTTGTTCTTTTTGCTGCTGATATTTAATAATGGATCTCAAACCTGTTTTATCTCTCATGATTGTTTGCTGGTTACACATGAGCCGGTGACAGCGGAGAATAAATAATGTGATGTTTGCTTTGATTTTTCTTTTAGATAATCGCACTTATCATTTTCTGGCAGACGACGAGTCTGACTGTATGGCGTAAGTGTTACTTTTGTTAATATCACAGAAATAAATGTTTAAAATCCAACCTGCTCCTATACAAGAATCCAAGTCTTTTTCTTCTGATGAACAAAAAGAAGATATTTTGTGAAATGTCTCAGTGGTTTGTTTACCAACATTCTTCAAAAAACCTTTCTGCATATACATTTTTTTTGAGAGACAAGAGACCTTTCCATCTTGACTTGACTAGTACCCACTTCCTAGAAGAAAAAGAGAAATACGTTTTTCCATGTGTAAGATCACAGCAACTCATCTTCAGATAAATGTCAGAGGAGCAGGTGGCAAGATTATTGATAGCATAGTGTACACCTCACCTTTTCAGAATTACATTCAGCTTATTCGGTATATAAGCCCTTGGAAGTCCTGCACAAATCCTGTGTAGGGTGCATATGAAGAAGAAAAGGTGAGCTGATTCACATGTTAAAGAGGAAGACATGTAGGCATATGCCAGAGGTGTTTACTGAATCTCTGGAGCTATAGGACTGAGGGCATCTTCTCATGAACTGCATATGAACTCTATATTAACCTCTGAGAGCAGGAACGTTATTAGTCACAGATGACATTTTAATGCAATGGAACAGCAAGGGAATACTGATGCACTGTAGCCAGAGATCAGAACGCTCTTGTCGCCCTCTAACGGTTATCTTTGGTATTGCACTTTACTAAAACAGGTGGATATCAGTGCTGACAAACAGTAAGCAAGAAGCTCTTAATGTTGCTTTGGATGAGAGGAGACCAAGTGGAGAGAGCAGTGTTGAGGATCTAACACGAGCCATCACTGAGGATATTTGCCGCATGCCTGGAAACAATGTTTGCTGCGACTGTGGGGCGCCAGGTACGTAAACACACTTTACAGTGTTTGAACGCGTGTTCATGGAAAACAAAACAAAAAATCCCATAATTTATAATTATCCTTGGTACCCATAAATACCCCAATGGTTTTTCAAGCAATTCTTAAACCTTTGTAAAAAATTACACAAAATCCTTTTTTTGCTTATTTGCATGATAAATATCAAAGAATATATCTGTATTTATTTAATCACTGTAAAACACGATCAAAGCAAACTACTGCGTTGTAAATTTGACTAACCCTGCCGGATAAAACAATATTAAACTTAAATGTTTTTATTACAATATTACAAATTTATTTTTTATTCCAGTAGGATTCAATAGTGATCTATTAGTTTTCATTTGCCAGATAACATCCCACAAACAGAACCCAACACATTACAAGCAGAGACCTACAGAGATCAATGCAATTCCCATCGTAACCATTAAATCCATTCAAATTTCTGTGATGGTTTCTATTGTTTTTCTTCATCAGGGCATTTAGCATGCTGTTTTGTCCTCTGCCTGTCCTGTCTCTTTAAGCCGCTGTCTTAAATCTAATTCAATTCAATTAAAAGCCACAGAGTCTTAATGATTTACAGCCACATTTCCTCTTAATGATTCCAGCCGCAGCTTGTGTCTTCATTACGTTCCAAAAGCATTTCGACTCATTCCGTTAAATGAAATCACAAAGGACCGGGTTCAGACTGGCTGATCTTACAATAACCTGCACGAGGCCTTTTATTGGTCATTAGTTAGATAAAGAAAATAATGGTTTACACAAACTGTGTTTACAGTGCAGACTGCTAATATTTGATCTGATAAAAGCTTTTAATCTAATGTATTTTATAAGCCCCTGTTTATTTATTGATAAGTTATTGACTGATAACAGAATAATATCTATTTAGATCCGTCTTGGATCTCCATAAACCTGGGAATCCTGACGTGCATCGAGTGCTCAGGGATCCATCGGGAAATGGGTGTGCATTGTTCACGCATTCAGTCGCTTTCTCTGGACAAACTGGGCACTTCAGAATTGCTGGTAAGGTTTTACAATGAACAACAATCCTGAGATTTGGATATTTAGATAATGCATGCACTGTTTACTGAAGCAGCTTGTTGTAAATGTGTCGTAAATTGCTTCCAGCATACAGAAATGAAATAGTGTTTAATTATTTAACATCGCAACGGTTTCTTACATTCTTGACCCACAGATTTATGGCTGTCTTTCTCTCCTTTACTCTTTAGTTGGCAAGAAACATGGGAAATTCAGGTTTTAATGATATTGTGGAGGCCAATCTTCCCAATCCTTCAGTGAAGCCGTCAGCAGACAGTGACATGTGAGTGATGAGCAGCCCTGTTGTTCTTTAAACTACTGGAGAATGATTTCAGATGTTGGGTGTCTCTGTAGCTTCTATCCATGTGGTTCACTGCAAAAAAGGAATTTCTTACTAAGAATTTTGTCTAGTTTTCTAGTAAATAATTCTTATATAAAGATGCATTTACTTGACAAGGAAGATATTTTTTCCTGGTTTATAAAAGACAATATAAGGATTGAGTAAGTATTTGTTTAAAAAAGAAATTCTGCCAATGGGGTAAGAAAAATAATCTTGCATAAGGTACTTAGGAAAAAGGTCAAACTAAATTCAAGAAAATGTTACTTACCCCACATTTAAAAAAATAGAGATGCTTCACGATGCCATAGAAGAACCTTTTTTGTCTCTTTTAACATCTGAAGAACCTTTCTGTCTAACAAAAGGTTCTTTGTGGTGAAAAAAGATTATAAAGTAAGAAAGAAAGAGATGGTTCTTTAAAGAACCTTTAACTTAATGATTCTTTGTGGAACCATAAATAATTCTTCTATGACATTGCTGTGAAGAACATTTAAGCATCTTATAAGTGCATTGGCAGCTTGTTTTAAACATAAATTTACTTAATTCTTTTTTTATTATTATAAAAGACTAAATATCTTAAGTCACTTTCCTTGTCAAGTAAATGTATGTTGATTTAAGAATTTTTTGATATTTTTATTAGAAAACAAGACAAAAATGCTCAGTAAGAAATTCATTTTTTGCAGTGTTCTTCTCACAAAACCATTATTCCTGAAAGTAAATGTAAACTCAGGAACATCCGTGATGTCCCTGCAATGGAAATTGTTATTAAACATACTAAATCATGCTTTTTAAAACAATGCCAGGTTTAGGAAAAAAAAGAAGTCATTACGTCTTTAAAAAGTCCCCACAATATAGTAACCCAACCTGTGTGTGTGTGTGTGTGTGTGTGCAGGTCTGTACGTAAAGACTTCATACTCTCAAAATATATGGAATGGCAGTTTGCTCAGCGTACTGGCGGCTCGCTAGAAACAAAACGCAAATGTCTTCAGGACGCTGTGCGCTGTCGGGACGTTTTCAGGCTGTTACAACTGTACACTGAGAGAACAGATCTCAGTCAACCACTGCTATGCCCCCTACAGGTCAGAAAGCACACATACACATACACATCTTGCATCTTGGTGAAGCAGATCTTGAGTCCCCTATTAGAAATGTATTAACCAAATGGCCTGTTTTGCAATTCTGTCTCCTAATACAGGAAAAGGGGGAAACTGCACTACACTTAGCCGTCCTGTTGGTTGACAGGACATCGCTGCATGTGGCCGACTTCCTGTTCCACAATTGGTAATGATGATATTGGTGTTCTGAAAACCAATTGCTTTTGTATTTCATATACATAACTAGTGAACCGGAGTAATACAAATTCTGTGTCATTCATACAACCAACATACCACTAAAAAGTCAAGGCTGAGGTCAGAATTCTGGATTGTGTGAGGGAGGTGATGGATAAAATCCAACAATCATGGATAAACATTTAGCAGCTGGAACATTTCAGAGGAGGTTAAAATGCATCGGGACATCAGACTTCTGGTTCCAGTTATTACTGCTTTCATTAAGGTTTTGTGTGGCTTTGACAGTCTGAAAGAAAGGATGATAGCTATTAACCTTAATAATAGACACAGATGTATCTCTTCATTATCTTTCCTCCCGTCTTCTGTTTCAGTAATAATCTGGATGCACAGACTATGAAGGGAAACACTGCTTTACATTACTGCTGTCAGCACAATAAAATCGAGTGCCTTAAACTTCTGCTCCGAGCCAAGGCCAACACACATATCAGTGAGTCTCGCTTCATACATTTTTGCTTTCAGTTGCTTGATAGGAAAAGCAATATGTATAAATCAATTGCTGCCTTAATAACTTAACAAAGATACAGTCAAACCAAACTGTATTCAGACACCTTCAACATTTCTCAAGTTATCACAGTTTATTTGCTATAATGGTAATCAAATATGACAAGATCTCAGAGTTAAACTGTCAGAACAAATTAATCTTGGTAATGTCAGATAACTTTGAATATGTTTTGGTTGATTGTAATCCATTACATACCTTTCTATCAGACAACTGTATAACAGTATTAGTTGAATACCCATTGAGGACAACCAATCCCAAGCAATGCTTCATTTTGTTCAGTCTGTATGAAAAAGTTCACAAGAAAAAACACTTAAGCAAAACATGGTCAGGTTTTTTTAAGGGTATGACGATTTCGCATGATCTTGGATTGTTCGGTTCTTCGACGCTCATCCAGGACTTGTTGTCATAGCAACAGGTCCGGTAGCTTAAACCTGCTCGGGAGCAGGCTTACTTCATGTTAACCGGATTAGATCACGACCATGGCACAGTTACAGTATGTCTGCTTCATTCATACAAAAGCAATTTATTGCGCAATGTGCATGATAGAAAGAGCTTTGCGAATGTAACAGGTCATTTACACAATGTTTTGCTTTTAGAACAACATTGCTTTTCTTGTGTGGGAGATATTCATATTAGTTTGTTGGACTATCATATTAAAAGTCAATTGTGAGGTTGTTACAGCAGCACAAATAGTGATGCAGGGAATTTAATTAAAAAAGTGCAGTTAGTCCTGCCATTTGCAAACTATATATACTTAGAACTAAAACATTTCTTGGTAATTTGAGAACCCAGCTTGTAACCTAGTTTTTGTCTACAAATAAATATTATAAATGTAACTGATGATCATGTCAATATTGTATGTGTCTTGATTGATGTCCATGAAGCCTCGGGTTATTTTCAGAAAATAAATTATTATATTTGCAGGTAAACTAATATTAACTGTAATATTTCAGATATATTAATAGTTTGGATGATTAATTGTATATTAAGCTTAAAGGCTATGACTAATGATCTCATGATTAGATGGTGTGTGACTTGGAATACCATTTTTTATTATTCTTGCAACTCAAACATGCTCACATAGGCCCCAAGTGCATTTTAATCACCATGGATAATAGGCAGGTAAAATCATCTTTTACCTGCAATAAGATATGTTAGGTCACTAAACATTTTTAGAAATAGTGATGGAGAACTTACTCTAAAGTTCTCCAGTTTTAGTTTGGTCTCTTCTTTGTGTTGTCAATATTCAATGTATTGAAGTTTACTTTTTAATTTGCATACATTTAACCTTTAAAGACTTAGATAGGTTATAGTCTACATGGGTGTGCCTTGTGTGGAGAGAAATTAATAATTCACAATACATTAAAGGCAGTAAAAATAAAATAGCACAATAAAATCATATTTTCCTCATCTCTGTACCACTTTTCTGGGCAGACTCAGCAGATATAAGCCTTTCAGATGTGGACTCCTGTAACTTATAATGAGCAATTAAAGAAATGTTATTTAAAAACTTAACTTCTCCAATGGACAGTCATATGAGACACTTTCTTTAGTGTCCTATATGCAATGAATGAGTACCCAATGGGTACTAAAACACTTTATCTTGTAAAAACACCATCTCATTGTAATTTAGTCCCAAAAAATGAGAATTTATAAAAAATATAATTAAAAGTTAATTTATAACGTTATACAGTTATGCTTTAAAATGTAACAAATATCCAGACATCTTAAACTTTTTATTAAACAAGGGATCTCTATGCATCGTTTGAAGTGTTCCCAACATTTTAATAAGGTTTTAAATTTGTCAATTTGTCATATCTTCAAGCAGCATTAAAAAAATATACATCTTTTAACGTAACAATCAGCCAATAGCAGCGTTGCTGATCAATGGTATATGCTGCCTTTCTAAACATCCCGTGAGCGCTTGATGATCTCAGATAATTTAATCCAGATATTTTTATCCTACACAACAGGTGCGTATGAAGAACCGAATTAGCCAGATCATAGTTAGCGCGATTAGGTCATCTCGGATGTGTCATTTGATCTTGGATGTAGTAAGCGACGTATGAAGAACGGACCCCTGGTGTCTGAATAAGTTTTGGTTTGACTGTAACTAACCAAGACAAATGTTTTTTTTACCAAATAATAAAAGAAAATACACGTTTCATTCAAAGTTACTGACATGATGACATAAACAATCTTAGTTAGATGTGCTTGTTTTGGTTTCTATTGCTAAACAAAATTCTTTTTAAACCCACACCTATATTTTTATTTTCATTTTATTAACTCACTGTAGTCATTTGGATTGCTTTGATTATGGATGTGTGTATGTATATGCTTTTTTTTGCGATTTCATATTTTGAGTCCCATATCCAAGATAATATGTCATTTAAAATTGTGTTTAGCTCAGGAAGGGAAGTCAAAGCCATCAGTGATGATAAGTGTTGTTATGATTGAGTTTAACTGGATGCTCGGCTGTGGATTCATTCGTCCGTTTGAGATGTTATTACAGAAGGGAATGATGGTTGTGCTGATGATAATTGCTGTTCTGTGATAGAGAATGAGAATGGAGAGTCAGGGCTGGACATGGCTCGCAGACTGAAGCACACGCTGTGTGAGGAGCTGGTGAGTCCATAAGCAATCGAACTAGCCTATATTGAATTTTTTCAGTGTTTCACAGAATTGAAATCATGCCCCAGTCATATGATGTGATGTGTTCAGATCCACCAGTCACAGAACAACCAGTTCAACATGCACGTGCACGTGGAATATGAGTGGAGACTACGGCAGGATGACCTTTATGAGAGTGATGATGACCTGGATGAAAAGGTGACCAACTCAAATTAGAGGGATAGAAATGATGTCATCATTTGTCTCAGTGGTTTTGTGTTCTGCAGAAGAAAGTTCTTGGTGAATATTATTTGTGTATCATCAAGTTAAACACCGACGATCCTATGTTGTATTAGTTGGGTCCGGTGAAGAAGGAACGCCTAGGACGACCTTTCAGCCTGTATCAGAGTAGCGCCGCTTCACAGGGTGCTGGAGGAGGAGGGCTGTTTAATGTGGGTCGGAGGCTGGCGATGGCACGGGGAGACAACCGTCGTGAAGTGTACGCCATTCCCAACTCTCAAACCCGCAGTTTGGACAGCCCACCGCCACCGCCCCCTTCATCGCCCGCACCTCCACTTCCACCCAGAGTCAGAGGTGAGTAACCTCTCTCTTCTCCTCTCTTCTCGCAATCATTCTGTTTACTCTCCTCGTGTTTTTTCCAGCTCCAAACGTCCCTCCTCCTCCCCCTCCTATGAGCTCGCCTGACGACTGGTCGCCCCATGAAGTTAGCAGCAGCATGAAACGAACCCCTCCCCCCCCCCTTATCATCCGACACAAGCGCACCTATTCTGAGCCTGCCCCTCAGGTGCCCCCCAGCCCCCACTCTGCACGGCAGGGACCAACAGGTATGAACAAAGTCTGATACGCCTTAGGCTGCCGCATGCCGGAATCAGATACAAGATTCCCACAGTCAAGGAATGGAAAATCATGGAAATTTTATTAGGAAGTATCAGTTTCTAGTTCTGCAAAGCTGTAAAATGCAAATCCATTTGCTATTGGTTTTAAGGCAAGAGATGCTTTACCTGTCATGAGAAACTCTGTATTTGTCATTGAATTTTCCGGATATAGATTATGGAGTACCTGCAGCTCCCAGAAGCTTCGGTGGTCCAGACTCACCTTTCCAGAAGTGTGTGTAAGTGCTTGGGTTCCTTTGATCCACAAATGCTCCCCCCTACTGGTTGTTTGCTAAAAAACACAAAAACAACACGTTGAGTTCTAGCAAGCATTTAGCAGCTGCTTTTATCTAATAAGACTTTCAGTACACAAATGAAAAGAGAGTTTCTCTGGAGCAACCTAAGGTCAAGTGCATTATATGGCAAAGTCCATTTAAAGGGCGTCAGTCCACTCAGCATCTATATCCGTAATGGCAGCAGTTATAGGCCTACAAGTA
Organism: Oreonectes daqikongensis; assembly: GCA_026939265.1. NCBI lineage: Eukaryota > Metazoa > Chordata > Actinopteri > Cypriniformes > Nemacheilidae > Oreonectes > Oreonectes daqikongensis. Next base: position 3,212,084 of record JAOTQM010000030.1, on the reverse strand, counting down.
CAGCTCCTATGTAACATATGTAGGAAAGCCTTTCGTTGACAATAATAATCTATTCTATTCCTATAAGCAATTTCGAACAATAACAGTAGAGAATACAAACAATAACTCAAAAGACATGCTGGTTTAGTTTAAATGCGTGCATTAACAGGTACAGGTTTATTCTGGCATTTGTAACTGTAAAAACAGGAAAAGTGCCATATAAGAGCTTTTTTAAATGTAGATATAACGGCAGATATATAGCGACCATATTTAGGAGTCACATTTCCTCCATTCACATTTTAAATGTCTGCCTTCCCTTACGAAAAATGTATGGGAATATACTGAAAAATATAATGCAATATATTATATTATTTATACATTTCCATATATATATATATATATGAAAAGGAGAAATTCCTTGTTTTATTCAATACACTTAGCGGTCAAAAGTTTTGGGACACTTACTCACTTATGTGTTCATATTTTTTCCTCATTTTGTAATAATAATCATCAAAGTTATGAAATAAAACCAAGGGAACTATGGGCATTATGTTGTAATTAAAAAAAAAGAAAAGAAAAATAAATTAAAACATGTTATTTTTTATTGTCTTTATAGTCACCTTTCGACTAGAATTTGCAGAAATGTTTTCATGTAATTTTATCAAGCAGCTTCTTGAGGTCTCAACCTGAGATGCTTTATAAACAATATTAAAGGAGATTTGATCTATTCTGTGCTCTTATTGGCTGTTCTTTCTTAATTATTCAGTCAAAGTTATCCAATTAAATAAAATGTTAGTTTTGTCATGAAAAAACATATATGTTTGGAAAATTATATTTTTGTCTACTAAACTACTTTCAGGTTTTTAAGCAAAAGGTTATTTTTAATCATGAGAAAAATGCCACTCAAGTGTCCCAAAACTTTTGACCGCTAGTGTATATTGTAATATTGTAATACATTAACAATGACTTATTACATTATTACATTGACAGTAAATATATAGGAAAATATATTTTCTTTGCATGAGGGTAAGGGCATAAATTCATCTGATCATTTACCGTATTTACAATACAGTACAATACAATACAGATTTACAGTTAAGTATATTCCTCATTCCTGTTAATGATCATCGTGATTTTTCGTTTCAGCTCAGGGTCTCCTAAATACTCCGTCTCTGTCCTCAACTCCTTATCTGAGCTGCCAGAACGAGGTAGTTGCTTTCTTCCTAAGATATCGTTTAATTTTGTTGATTTTGGTTAAGCCCCATCATAATCTCTCTCACCAGGCTTTCGAGCAGATGGGGAGAGCAGCGCCTCCCACTTCCTGTACCAAAGTCAACAGTTTATAAGCAGCGCTGGGCGGCACACCCCGGCCCTCTCTCCCACATCCCCACGCCCATTCAGTTTGGAGTCTAACGGAAGCTCGTCTTCTGCCACCTATGCTATTCCTCACCCAATGGCCAGGAAAACTCTGGTGAGAGTCAGGCTACTGTAGTTCACTCATGAGAATTACTCTCAGCAGAGGAGAGATCTGTTGCTCTTTAATAGACTGGAGATGCCATTTTTGCTTAATTTAAGTAGCAATTTTGTCTACAATGTTTCTTTTAAATTCTTAGGAGAAATAAAAATGAGACACATTATAAAGGAATATGATGTGGAAGGTTCAGATGAGGAAGTTTTCCTATTGACATCACTGACATTTCTCATGGGAAACGTCACATAAAACAGTATCTGCCTGCATGCACACTCATGCTCGTGTGAACAGCAGAATGTGCAAGAATGTTATTTTGCTGCCAGTGGCTGATGGGAGGAAAAGAGTGTAATAAAGGCGTTCCCTGATGTGTTTCTCACACTTGTGGTTTTTGATGACTGTTAATAAAATGTCACAATGTAGTGTTTATTTCTGTTTCTCGTCTGTGGTGTTTAGAAGTCGAAGCTTAGACGAGTGAAAGCCATGTATGACTGTGTGGCTGATAACCATGATGAACTCACCTTCAATGAGGGCGAAGTACTGGTGGTACTGGGAGAGGAAGATGCTGATTGGTGGGTGAGTATAGCGATCAATACGACACAGTGCCACTTAAAAACCTATAAATTACATTTCCAACACAGTATCGCAGGAATTTGTAACTATTTTGACCAAACAACATTGGCCGCCTTTGACTTCCACTGTATGGATACAAAACCACTGAGACATTTCTGAAAAAATCTTCCTCGGTGTTAAAATTTTATGGGTGATACAAAAGCAATGGATCTACTAAAGTGATAATGGAAACTAGTTGCCAGGGAACAGTTTAGTGAACGTTACAAAAATATTTCCCCACATACGACCAACATTTATAGTCTAAATATGGTATGCTTCCTTTTTTTTCTTATCACAAGTACATATAAACAAATGTTTTGGCTGTAGTTTTAGTTATTTCAGCCCCATGAGTTTCAAGTTACTTTCAAAGCTTGCTGGCATAAATGATTCGAATGCCTTGGTCCGGTTCAAGTCGGTTTTAATGAGGGAGCAGCAAGGTTCCTGTTAGCCTTTGACAGAGCCATACTGTGACTGCAGATGTGTTCTGAAATCTCATGAGAACAGATGGAAACGATTAGAGCAAAGCATTCTGGGTTCAGGTTTTTATTATGCGTCCATACATCTCCATTGGGCTGATCTCATATCCTGCAGACACGCTTGTACAGGAAGAAAAGCCTGAATAATTCCCCTTAAAAATATATTTCCCGTACGTTCATTCATACATTAAGTGAATTAAAGATGGTATGTGATTTTAAAAATCCCGCCGTGCACTTTATTTATGTTTCCTCAAGCCATGCAGCTGTTTTTAACTCATTTGTTCAGGAAGCACGAGTCCCTGCACATAACATCATTACTCGTTGCCATGCGCCGCCTCTTCCTTTAAGCGAATTTCATGTTCTCCTTTTGAAGGCTTTTGAGTACTGATATTATCTCTTTTTCAGCATGGCTACATCGAGGGACAGCCTGACAAATCAGGCTTATTTCCAGCGTCGTTTGTGTCATTGCTCTCCGAATGAAACCTGCCAGAAGAGCTGAAACCATAGCATGGTCGACTCTACTGCCAAAGCGCCCCAGGAGAAGGGGTCTTGAATCTACCCACAGAATCACCCGTAATGATCAGCATAACAAAGCAGCGTTCACAGACCCGTCTGGAGCGCTGTGGGAGATTTACTGCAGAACAAGTTGTTCTGTGCACACAGCTTCAGTTTGTGGTTGACCAGGCTCCTCGCACATGAGAATTAGCCATCCGCTGAGGGTAATAAAGTCAGGGTATGCTGAACCCTCCCAAAGATTCTCATTCTGTACTACTTCCCAAAAACACATTGGTCGAAATGTGAATCATCATTTGTGGCACGTCCACACTGTATTCTTAAAGTTTGAGTTAGGAAAATAAAAAACAGGGTAAACAAGGGACCAAGAATAAATGAATTCTGAATGTAATATGGTTGTATTTCTACAGGTAGGTCATAACTCACATGCACAAACAGATTTCAATGATTATGTAAGTGGTTTTTATTGCAAGACAGACCACGATTTAATCACAAACTGTGAACATAGAAGATAACAAACGTGTGCACACGCCGTGCAATTTGGCCATTACAATGGGATAAAACAATCACATTCAGCTGAATAACATGTATACTTCCCTAAAGTGCTTTGACAATAGAGAACTACATGGTGCGGCAGAAGATGTTTCTCAGATCATGTCACACCCATGTAACATGTTGTTGTTATGTGAAATGTAAACAAAACCATACAAGTCAATTGACCTCATCTTTTCTTGAAAGTTACTGCTCAGTAAACTTGGACTCCTGAAAAATATATCTAACAGTCTGTTTAAAGTGGCCATCTATTTTTCTACTATTAGAGAACATTATATATACCTACATGTATTCCCAGTTGAAAAAGGTTTTGCTTTTTCTCGTGTTGTTGTTACAGAACTTGAATGGAAAAGGGTATTGTGAGATATTTATGTAATGTGTGTGTGTGTGTCTCAATTTAATATCATAGGCTGGTACGATTTTTCTGTATTTTTATTTATGCAATAAATGTCAAATATTTTAATTTTTAATAATGGCAGATACCCTAAACTGTGACATTTACATTTTTTTGTATGTTTAAGCTTTGGTTCTGTTATTGAGTAGAGGATTAAAGACACTTTGTGTTACAGTTATTTTCTATTCGTCATTCAGTTTTGCACAAACCAAATTTATAATTCTCGATCTTGATCATGTTATTGTATTTTCCACAACTCTAAAATCCCTAAAACACAGTGAAAGCTGTTAATTGACACAAAAGCAATAAATGCAAAGCCGAAATACAATCACAGCGCTGCATGTGCACGGTAACTCTTGGCAACACACATCATCAAGTTTCAGCCCTGTCACAGTCCTTAAAAAAACGTTTACAATAATGCAAACAGAGATATAAAAAGGAAAAACCACAGGACATTTACCACCAGTAATTTCAACTATAAAAATACAAAGATCAATCGTAATTTAAAGTCACAGGATGAGAAACATGAATAGAAGATAATACAGCATCTGCTATATTTAGAACTGTAAATCACAAGACATATAAGAGGCAAGTGTGTTATTATATGAGCGCCAAAAGTGAATATAAGGCCACAGAGACTAGATGCCTCACTTTAGGGACGGCTTTGGTCTAAAGGTATATAATAAAGACAAATAAACAAAAAAATGTATGTTAAGATATGTGAAAAATCTTTCACTTAAACTGATATCACAGTATAAAGTGACACAAATGCATCATCCAGCATGTATTTTGGATGCTTTTTAACGCCAGTATGGCTAAATTAAGCTTAATACCTTTAAGTAAAAGTCTTTTAAATATTAAAATGTGCGACTTTACAATTTAATCTGAATAGCAATATATGTAAAATTACATTTGTGAGAATGTAATTTCTTAGAAAACGATGCAAATTAACTGGTGATAAAAATATGGTTATTGCTATTTTGATATTTTGGAAACTTTTACTGCAGTCGGCAATAAAAGTCAAGGCTTTAAATCAATTTTACATAATTACTTTATGACCTTCTGCTACAATCTTTCACCTTAAATATCCTTTTTGACTTGCACAGGTCACAGAAGTTATGTCAGCTCTTCATAACACTGTGTCCACATAGCAAGCGAGTGATGTAATAACTAAATTGCATCTATCAACGTCACTCGGCTTCAAGTGTAGAAGGTTTTACCGGTTATAGTAAAAGTGTTTTAGTTTAGTCACCTCGTGCACGTAAAGTGTAAACAGCATAAGGCAAGTCAGTTTAGTCGAGAAAAGAAAATACATACGTTGTTTGTCAACGTTCAATTCCTGATCAGAGAGGAAGGCAACATCCGGCTTCACTCCATTAAATGTTTTTTTCCTTAGGCACGTTGAGTTGCTGTCAGAGAACAGGAGAAGTTAATTTGGTTTTAAGGATACAGCTTCACGTCTGTGGGTTTGGTTCAGTGCGGTTCACAGTGGTCAATTAAGGTGGATGATCAGCATCTCTTTGGCTTCCATACCGCTGCTGTATATCTCGGCTCTGCATTAACTTCGAGCACTCTTTAGTCAATGAAAGCCACAATGACAGGCTCATCAGAACAGTTTGATTTTGCCCTCTGCGTTGAGCCTTTGGATGATCTTCGTCTCGTAATCTGCGCTGTGGACGCCTGTTTTTCGGAAGGCGCCTGCGTTTCTGTTGTTCTCCCAATAGTGGTGCCAGTTTCCGTACTTGTCTGCTCCATATCCAAACACGGACACCTGGAGAGATTAAACGTCATGGTTTTTATTTTCGAAATGAAAACTCTTGAGGTTGTCTCATTACACACCCAAGTTCCCTATAATATAGAAAACCATGATGACAAATTTGGGCAAGGGCCTTGCTGCACTAAACATTAAGATATTATTGAAAGAACAGAGTTTATAGTTTAATTGTGTTTGATAATACGCACCTCATCGCAGATGTGCAAAGCAAATATAAGGGCAATAATCCCAGTCGACGGGTATCTCCCATGATGCTCTGTCCACTTGTCATGTACGTATTTAAAGAAGGCTGGATTTACAACTATTACCTGAAACGCACAGAAGATACGAATTAGGCTTACCATATGAATTCTTTATGGACTTACAAGCTTTATCCAGATTAAAGCGCACCTTATCTTTATCAGCTTGTACACGGCTTTTCACTCTCATGTACGTCCTGTTTGAGATAAACAAGAAGAGTTTGTTCAAAAGTGTCAAATAACTTTAAACATATACTGTCACACAATAAGTGTTTCGGCAGAGACGTACATTGTGATTTCCCCTGTTGAGAGCGCACTGGACAGCCACTGCATGTCAAGAAGTTTGAAAGGAAGAAGGACAAGGCGGACACCGGGGGAAAGATCAACGGCACTCTCCGGATACATGAAATGGTGTGTGGTCCGGTTCCCAACATCTTGTTCATAACCATGTATTACGGCTTTATTCATCCTGTGGGAGATTACAATTGAAATAATATATCAACAAAAAAAAAATGTATTGGTCAATGGCAAAATACGCGACCTACCGAATAACAGTTGAATGAGAATTGATCAAAGCTCCATGTTTGGACCTCAACAGATTTCCTGAGTTGCCAACAACTGCACATTTGTGGCATTGGTTTTGCCGAGGCGTTTCATTCGTGGGTGGAGGGGCGATGATCTTAAACATGTTTTCTGTGACTTCCTTAAGTGTCCCAGAAGATGACTGCAAAGACTGCAAATGAAAAAATAACCTCAGCCTCAGCAGATTAACATCGTGACAACATCTACAAGCTATAAAGTGAAAATCTGACAAAGTAATGCATCGTATCCTCACAATGGCCTGCTTTCGTTTGGTGTTATTTACTACTGTGCTGCTTTTGGCACGCTTTACAAAGCCTTAAAAATATCCTCAAATGTGCCATGTGAATAGAAATGTTATACATTTGATGCATTCCAGTGTCAGGCTTATCTGAGGGCAAGTTCTGTGTCATTGACTGCAAAAGCCTTTAATTAGGCTAAATTAAACCCTACTGAAACACATGCCTGGGCCGAATGGAGGTATATTCAGGCTGTTGGCCTTTCTATACCCTTGTTCCCAAGGGAGAATGACTTTTTTGTTTAGAGAAACCAGATAATGAGTGCAGCTTGGGGGATCCACCGTCGTGGGGTTTAATGATGTTTGGCAGGCCAATGGGATGGTTGTAAGTGAACTTGAGAAGGCTTGGAATGAACACACCAGCTGTTGTCGTACCCTGATGTGTGCGTTGGCCAAAAAGGGGAAATGATATCAGCAACAAAAAGCTATGAAACTTCAGAAGCATGCCTGAGACTTCGAATGTAGTGACTAGCACACAAATCTATCAACAAACCTCTTTAGATCTGATAAGCTGATAAGATCTTGTTATTTAAATAATTTGCTTATTGACATTTCTTCACTTTTCCACTTGTTAACCTGCTGTTTCTTGCCTTAGGTGCCTAAAAGCATGAGGATGGCTATATACACAATGTTATAAGAACAAGAAAGACCAATATAAGAAAAAATACACATTGATACACATCTAAGATTAAAAACGTTATTCAACCCTAAAAATAACCAAAAATGTTTTACAATTGTGAAACTTAAAACTTAAACTTTAAGGTGATGTGTGTAGTTTTTTGGAGGCTCTATTAACAGAAATGCAATATAATATCCATAACTATGTGTTCTGAGGTGTATAAAGACCTTACATAATAAAGCATTATGTTTTTATTACCTTAGAATGAGCTACATTTATCTACATACACCGCGGGCTCACCTTACATAGAATTCTCCATGTTGTCTCCATGACAGTATCCCTAAACGGACAAACTGCTCTACAGAGCACATTTTGTAAATACGTTATCTCTTTTGGGAAAGAAGCGAAAACGTGACGACATCTTAATCCTCTCACGGACTCCGTAGTGCTTGGGTGAAGGGTGGAGTGAATGGCTGGTTGCAATTCGCAACCTCATCGCTAGTTGCCGCTAAAAACTACACCCAGGACCTTTAAAGGAGCAATGTGAAGATTATAGTGGCATAGGTTGCGAATTGCATCCAACGGCTCACTCCACCACTCACACCTCTCTTTCGAAGCACTACGGTGGCTGACACAGAACAAAGATGTCATGCTTTTTTACTTCTTTCCCAAAAGAGATCACGTATTTACAAAACGCCCTCTGTAGAGCAGTTTGTCCGTTTAGGGCTACTGATGTCACAACATAGAGAATTCAGCCCGCGGTGTATGTATATAAAAATTGCTCGTTCTAAGGTAATAAAAATTGTTAATTATGTCTGAACACGTAGTTATGTATATTATATTGCATTTTTGTCAATTTGTGTAATTCATAAATATTGCACATATTAGAAACAAATACAACACAAAAACACTGTCAATAGAATTTTGCTTCTGTTGAACTTCTTAAATGGCTTAAACTCACCAGCCACCACTTGAGTGATGCCGGATCGATGTCATTTTCCCTGCCGGTGAAGTATGGTTGCTGTTGATGGTCGTAGTGTTGATGAAACCATTCTGACGCACCTGTGTCCGCTATACAAGACTCCATAACAGGTAATGTCTTTTTCTTTATTGGTTTCCTCTCAGTGGGTGATATTAAAGGCATGACACTGGTCTTCTGAATAGTGTGAACAGCTATCATTAAAAACAAAATGATACCTAGAAAAGCACCTATGTACAGTTTTCTCCTCATTATTGTTGAGGCAACAGTTGGCTTGATCGTCCAGAATAAATAAAGATGGTTTTGCAGAAACAAGAGGTGTCTTCTGACTCCAGCCAAATGGATTGTGGTTTTATGGTCTATGACAAACTGTTTTACAATGTAACATGGCCTCTAATGACAGGATCTGCAAACCCAGATCATCCATTATGTCTTTTCTAATCGTGTGTCCATTCTAGGATGATTCTCAAACCAAAAGCATCAGGCCACTGATAAAAATGTGTCTGAAACTAGGGAGGAGTCTCAAGGCCACTCAGTGCAGTGAAGAAAATGAGTCTGTAAGAAGACTGCTTTACTTCCTGTATGTAGGCGTTTTCTGCTCGTGTTTTATTCCACATTTGTCTTGAAGCTGAACGCCTACTTCTGATTTTTGTTCCTGAAAAACACAAATCACAACATCTTAATGCTGATTTTAAAAAGCACAAAGTTTCCTAAACAATCTTAAACTCTCAAGCTGTAACTGGTTCAAACTAAATATGCAACAAAATAATACTTTTTTAGTAACAAATTTTCATTAATAGATTAATTGTTTTTGTTGAGACAAACATGTCATTCATTATAAATAAACAAAGGCTATATCTTTAACAACAATATGAAGAACCAGTTTTAAAAAATCAGTTAAGATCCAGGTTCCTAAAAATTCTGTCATCATTTACACACCCCCTTGTCTTTTTAAACATGTATGACTTCCTTTTTTTTCCACAAAACACACACAAAAAAAAGATATTTTGAAGAATGCCAGAAATGCTGGCACCTATTCACTTGCATTAGTCTATACAACAGACGTGAATGGGTGCCACTGCTGTTCGCTTACTAACATTCTTCAAAATATCTAAATAATGAGTAATGAGTAAATGATGACAGAAATTCTTAACCGAATCAAACCAATAACTTGTTTTTGAGTCTTTTAAAAGAACCAGCTCATAAGAATCATTCATTTGAGAATAAGACTACAATACCACTCTTCACATTTCAAGTTACTCGCCGAGCGCAGAAAATACAGACACAACAGTTGCTCCTGCTGAGACTGCAAGAGCTCAACCTGCCTCCCCGCTAAAGAACTTCATAAATAAAAGTGCTGCGTTAAACCAATCGCACTGATGCGCCCGCATGTGGAGCAGCTACACGTCAAGCTTGCAGTAAATCCATCTTTAGATTGATGGCTGTCAAATGCAGCTACTCCCATCTAGAGTTCTGAATGTGACGAGGGGTACCCGAACAGCCTGCTTGATTCCTCAGCAAGCATCCTTGGAAAAACCACTCAACTTAAAAAAAGCTGCATGGTGCCACAGCCAAATATACAGCGAAGCAGTGCTGCAATTGTATCCTACATAAGAAACAGGAAGTGTTGTCAAGGCCAAAGACTTTTCTCATCTGTTAGGGAGCTGTGTCTGGCGGAGCAGGGAGAAGCTGGTAATGGGGTGGGGGATGTGCCATCAGCTGACGTTCAGCTGATTTGGAAGAACCGTCTCTGCCTGCCAGGCAGCTGTCTCACTACGGACCAAACAGGCCAGCGAGGCCAAAACCCACCTAGTCAGCAAAGCGGCGGTACAAGCAAGTCCTCCCATTCATTATTTAAAGTGAACTATGCTAAAAACGAACGCAAGGAACCTTAAATAAAGCCAGAGCCGATGGAGGGAGGAAGGAAAGCGAAATTAATCTTGTGCACTTAAGATGCAAAACAAGCAGTTCATTCAGAAAAGGAATCTGAGGAATTACAATGGCTTTGGAAGTGCCCTAAAAAGGGGCAAAGACTTTAAATATATTTGGTTAAAGTAATGATGCTAGTAAAGTAATAGCCTTGCTTTTGTTCTGCGTGGTCAAAGAAAAGATCAAATCACTTTTATGGAAAGAAGGCTATTCTCTCTCACCCAAGTAACTGCCATACAAGTAGCAGCAGCGTTGGTAGAGTTATTCAGCTAATGGAGCTAACATCAAGGAGAAATACCCCTGCCTGAACAAAATCATTTGCATACCAATATGCTAAAAACCCAAAGCCAATAGGACTCTCGAATTACTGAAACTAGAGGCTCCGTGATGCCTGCCAAACTATTCAGATTTGATTGCTCATTGAAATGTGCCCTTTACTCAGCAGAAGGGACCCCTTTTCACAGGACTTTCAGCCTATTATGTGAGAGTTGGGGTTCACAGTTGGAAGAACATTACATAACCATTTAATTAAAAACCAAGCATGTAAAGATGATTTCAGGATTGGGAGAAATCGAGACATTTGCAGGTTCGTTATTCCCAGATAACAACCGCTCAAAACTAATAATCCCACGGTAACCCAGACGCTGCAAATGATTTTGACAGGTACAGTTTAATATTATGCAAAAACTAAATATAAATATGTCTTTTTATATGACATTATATTTACAAACAATTAAACCAAATTGTCTGTTCGTGACATTTGAACGTTGTTTCTTACCTTAAAACCCATAAGTAACCGGCTTTTCCTTGCGGAAGGTCTGCATTCAGTTAAAATTAGCTAATAAAATATTTCACATTACATGTCCAGTTTTTTTCTCATGTGGCAAGTAGCAGTGTAAAAAGTGGGATAATGTACAAGCAGCCGACTATAGTCAAAACTCTCAGAGAAAGTATTTATTACCAATATATTTAAACATCTGTTTATTTCCTTTACCCCTATTGACAGACTCTAGACTCTTCATAAAACATCCACTTACACCCAAACATTTTTCATACCGAAAGTACACACTGCAGTGAAACCATTTATTTATCATTTATTCACCCTCTTGTAATTTCAAACCTGTATAACTTTCTTTCTTCTGCAGAACACAAAAGAAGATATTTTAAAGATCGCTGTTAACCAAACAACAGCGGTACCCCTTGATATTTTCGTCCGAATTATAGAAATGGGTACTCAAGAGGGTGAGAAAAAGACATAATTTTCATGTTTGGGTGAACTATCCCTTTAAGATTATAAAACAAAAATCAGTAATCTTTGCTGAGAAAACCTTGTTCTAACAGACTGGACTGAGGACACCAGCCAAAGCCTTTAGACTCACAGAGGCGTACGCGAGTTGCTTGTTTTACTTGAAGCATGTTAAAGAGTCAAGTCATGTTAACACTACAGTGAGAGTTTCAAGTGATGTGTGGAGTGGACTGCTCAAGGCAGGGGGCTTTCCTGTGAAGTGAGCATCACATCTGAAGGTATGTGTGGTGTGGTTCCCATGACAAAAGAAGGGGGGAAAACTCCCTCCCCCAACATTACTCCAAACATAGCATACTTATCGCCATCTCGATAGCCTGAACATCTTTCAGAATGCAAAACAAGAGGGCCTCTCATTTCCTTTAGTTTGCCAGTGGTTTACTGGTTAGTTAGAGCAGTGGTTCTCAACCTTGTTCCTGGGGACCCACAGCTCTGCACATTTTGCATGTTTCCCTTATCTAACACACCTGATTCAAATTATCCGCTCATTAAGGTAGAAATCCACGAACTGAAGCAAACGTGCCAGTTAAGGAAACATACAAAATGTGCAGAGCAGTGGGTCCCCAGGAACAAGGTTGAGAACCACTGAGTTAGAGCATGGCGCTAGCAACGCCAAGGTCATGGGTCGATCCCAGGATTGCACATACTCAGAAACAAATGTGTAGTGTAATGCAATATAAGTCGAAGCGTCTGCCAAATGCATAAATAAAAATGTCCTTTCCCCAAAGAAGCCTCACATATGTGAAATCTAGAACTATGGGCTTAACAAACAACAAACTCATTTCTGAATTACTCTGGTCAATCAGTTTAAATTGATTCACAGATTAATAACTCATGTCAGAAAAATGTAACTTGACAGCTTCCTTTACATGCACAAATATAAGGTTATTGGGTTTGTTACAGCATGTTTCCTAGAGTAACCATGTTGGCAATTTGGTGTTACTATGTCATGTTTTGTGTTGATGTCTTTGTTTGGACAGCAACACACCAACTAAACTGTTATGTGGATTATATGGAATTTATAGAATTATCTTTGTCTCAAACAACTATATAACTTCCAGAGGATGCGGAATACGTTTTATTGCAATGACAAAACGATTTGACTACACTATCTATAAGTATTTGTAAATGTACAATATATATAAAGAATACGGAAAACGTAGCAAGAGCAATACTATTTGACTATCTATAACTAGAACCCACTGCAGTCACGCAATGCTCTTGCATGCACACAAGCGTTGCAAAACTGAACATATTAAAATATAATATAAAAAAAAAAATTCGTTTTATGAAGCGTCGACCGCTGCTGCTGCTCAAAACCTAGTGAACTATGTAGTATTTCAGGCATCAAAGGAAATGGCTGAACCCGGACGTGATACCCCAAAATGCTAACGTTATTTCGAAAGGTATCTAGTTGTGATTTGAGCCACAGCCGTGGTTTTGCATCTAGATTTAGAGTTTACAAGCTTTTTTTACTTTAACAACCACACCACAAAAGTTAAGATTTCAGGAACATCTTACGTTCCGCAAAAAGCGCGTAAGTTGAGAGTTTTAGCTGTTTTCACAAAGTCTCTACGATCTGGAAACGTGTGTCATTACACTTAACTCAAAGTAAATCTTAGAAATACAAATTGATTTGGAAATAAAGTCGGTGATCATTTCGTTTAGTTAGTATGTCTTACAAAAGAATGAGAGTGAAGCGCAACTCCGTTAACTCATTTGAGGCTGCCTTCTTCACGAATTTTTCCTGAACGTATGATTTTACAAATGACATGATAAGGTTGAAAAAGATTTCATATTTGCTCACACTCAGTCGACAACAAAAATGGTGCGAGTTTAAGCAACTTACCACCTTGTTCTTCTTTCGACACTGGGTGACTAACAGACGGGCAGACCTCCGGTGCACAGGGCTGAGGAGAAATGATGTCAAGCAAGCGTACGACGTGCTTGCGTGCGTGCGTGCTTGCGTGCGTGCGTGTGTGATTACAAGGCAATAACTCTTGGTAAACTTTCTGTATACTAAAAAGTGCAAAATTCTTTTTAAAATAAGATACAAGTAACGAATACTGTAAAGCTACAAACTATGAAGTGTATTGGTTTACACTATGCCTACTGTGGTAGACTTACATTTGTGGTTGTTTAGTTACCAATAAATAAATAAATGTATACATTTTTCTGTTTAAACTATGTAGAAACCTTTATTAATTTCCATAAGGGTTTACATATAGCCCTAAGTATATGAACAGCTTAGTTTACCTGTAGATACATATATTAGACATGTATGCACATGCATAAAAATATAAAAATTCAAAAAACTGCTTGTTATTTTGTTTTTTATAGTCAATATATTTGCTATATCTATATGTTCGCTGCATGCATTGTTGCATACTGCCACATGGGCAGGGCTGCAAAAGAAGCTACAGGAAATGTTCAGATGTGATTAAAATATAAAGGAAATATTAAAAAAAAATCTAATAGTGCTTATCTTCAAATTTGGCTCCATCTTTTATATATATATATATATATATATATATCCTTTTTATGTGGTTTTAAGATCAATTAATCATAAAGAGAAACAGAAGATTTGCATATGACGGGTCGGTCTGTGGAGCTCCTTGAGAGTGCTGAAGCTGACTTCTGCTGGCAAAACTACAAACAATTCTTCTTCAGTACATTTTCTTTTATTAATTACATTCCTGACTCTGTGTCTTCATTCATCGCTGGTCTACGGGTCTTTACTGTAATATCCCCTATAATCCTGTGTCTGGTTTGTGTGGTACTCTGAGAGCTGTCCATGCAGTCAATGCAGCAGTTCCCCGATATGCCACTAAGGCTGTTTAGAGTGCAGTGTTTACTCAAAATGAATTACCTTGACATTAATTGACATGATAAAGGAGCACAGTGTCCATAAAAGTAGACTGAAGATAGACCTTCATATCCGTATTATCAGTACAAGCAAATATATGTTTGGGGCGAAGAGCTGAGCTTAATACTCAAAAAGCACAATATTATAAGCATTAGGCAAACAGAATATACATTGTGATTAGATTACAGTATAATTATAGTTACATTTTATGACCTTCTTTTTTGCTCTTTTTAGTTAATAATTTCAAGGAATAATAAAGGTTTTTGTGTCAAGGAAGGACATTGTGATAAGCAGCTGCGATGCTGGCATAGTACTTAAAATAAAGGAGCTGTGTAAACTTCATTGTGCTAAATACTGTCTGTCTGTTTGTTTTAGTTAATCCCCAAACGTTATGAGTCGAAGTTTAAGATAAAGTAATGAAGTACAGTATTAGCACAAGTGGTATTAAGAAGTTAAGTTGTTTTCATTAGTCTTCATTTGTGTTATTTGCAAAACTCTTTTAAATAAACATTTTTGGTGTTGTAGTCACTGGAATCATGTTTCCTCACCCCTGTCAGCAGTCAGAGACAGCCCCAACTGGCAATAGCTGGTGTCCAGTTACTTTTGACTACAGACAGAGATTTAACCACAGTTTTAAAATGTGGATGTTGGCACGATAGCTTTTAAAAATAAACGCACTAGCTAAAGATGTATACAGCAAACGTTTGTTATATTCAAACATAAAAGTGCAGCATTGCTGTTAGATCTTTTTTTTGGTTTGTTTCGTAATAGGTGTGAGAAAAGAGGCATTGACACAGAATAGTCCATTCACATGTTTTTGAGAAACCAGTCAATCTCTGAATGTGCAGATACTAATGATGGTACCTGGCATTTCATGCACAGCAGTAAAGCTGCTTTTCCCCCTGAGGGAACATTTTTCTGCTCAGAGATACCTACATTTTACAGCTCAAAAGCGTCACTAATGAGTCTGTTGTATGTTGAATTCTGCTATAAAGAATTCTGCTATAAAAGATTGGATGCCTTGTAGTTTCTATGCAATTTGATTTTGTTCATTTTGCATTTTGAAAAATTCATTCTAGAAAGGTATATTACAAAAAAGACGTAAAACGTTTTGCTTTTTTAACCACTGTATCTATTTTCTATAGTTTATTTGTAGTAAAATGTGAAATACTTGCAGGAATTGCGGCAACAATTACAGCCACCTTTGTTTTGTTAAATTGTTGCTGCCTGTCTCTGTCTTTCAACTGTGGTATTTGCTTTACATTTCCACCCAACGTGAGGCCCTGTGCACCCTTTCCTTCCAGAACTTCATGCATGTTACTGCACACATGGAACACGTCAAAGTTTCCATGTGTAGGCTATAATGGTAGGGCTGACTTAGCAGCATTCATTAGGTGGAAAACCTGAAGCAAAGTTTGGAAAGAAGTCAATTATCTCATAAATTCAGAGTGTGTCTTCTCAGCTCTCATTACTGACTGTGCCATCTTTACAGTGGCCAGTAGTGTAAGCTATATAACACTTTTATTTGATTTTGAAATATTACACACAAAACAAATCACAAAGTACTATATGTTTAGACATTGGAAAAGAAATCCAGATAAGAGGGTTCAGCAAATATTTAAAGTTCAAAGTTCAGACAAAACATTTGCTGTTGTTATAGCCTGTTTTACATGCAGTGTCATTTTAAATGTTTATTAACATATTAGCCCATGTGTGCACACATTTTATATATATATTTGTATTTGCTCAGTAAAGTTGTAACAATGCAAATTCTATTTGAATGGTTAACCAAATAATCAACTTGGTTGTAACATTGGCACATTTCTTAACCCTGAAACCCACAACAAAATGTTCCAGCATGTGCAGGATCCAGTTATTTGCATATTAGGCACAACACTTGCTTTATAAGTTAAAATAAATCATAAATACCGAAATGTTTTATTTGAAGCCTGAAGGTTGATTTATATATTTAATACTTTAACAGATTCATAACTTTTTTGGCTTGATTTTCAGTACCAATTACAGTTTCATGTCTAGTAAATATACTTTATCAAATTATAGTAAAAATTTAGCAATACAAATTGTAACCATTGAATACATTTTCCTAATGGATCAGTACTGTAACAATTATTTTAAAAGGCACATGTTACTATTTATAATTTACATGAACATGACCACATAACTTATGTATATAGGCTACTGAGAATATTTCATTGACATACGCAGAAGGGTTTGGGTATTATTAACCAAAGAAAGACTATATTTTACATATGTTTGTAGAAAACGTACGTATCTTTGTTACAATAATGGTTAAACAAAGCGTAGTCTTCCAGCCCAGCAGGTGGCAGTAAAAACAAACATGCAGTTCAAATGCTACAGCAACGATAACGCAACACAACTCTTGTTTTCTAGCTGGCTGCGTCTGTCATAGTAACGAAAACAACAACTTTCCATCACGATGGCAAGTACATTTCTCCTTTTACCATTTTTAACACACTAATGTGAATGTTTAAGCAAAAGTGTACGTTTGCTAGATCGTCCTGTTTAAGCTTTTGACTGGACAGGGCGTTGTCATGCATTGGATAGCCGTTGCTAGCTAACGTTAGCTGAATAATGTAATAAATAAAAGAGATGTACCTTTAATAACATTTGCGTGTAGGGATCACATAGCTACGATTAGGACACGACAGAGGTGCATGCTTAATATAACGAGACAGATTTGCATTATTTTACTGCTTTTATTTTATTAATGCAATTTTGCAGGCTGAGGTGGAGGAGACACTCAAGAGAATCCAATCCCAGAAAGGAGTGCAAGGAATCATCATTGTTAATGCAGAAGGTATATATGTCTCTAACAAAATTATTTGAAGTTGTAATTTCATTTCTTGTGGTTGATACGGATGTCATGTGAGTTAACAGCAGCAAGAAATTGATAAAACAAAAAGGTCTTTGTTGTTCTGTCGGTAGTATTTCCTGTTGTTTGTCTTTTAAAGGCATCCCGATCAAAAGCACCCTTGATAACTCAAGTACAGTTCAGTATGCTGGGCATATGCAGCAGCTGCTCATGAAAGCACGGAGCGTAGTGAGGGACATTGATCCTCAGAATGACCTCACCTTTCTCAGGATTCGGTCAAAGAAGAATGAAATCATGATTGCCCCAGGTAAACACAAAATGATTTTATTAAAATCATATAATACTCATTTTTTAGTGTACTACTTAGTGCAAATGTCACATCATATGGCTATAAACACTAAACAGTTCTTCCATGCAACTGCAATACAATGATTACATACATAAATAGTCTCTAAAATATATATGCTTATGCTAGTAGTAACAACAACTTTGATGTTTATATTATTTTCATTCTGTTTTCTTCACAGACAATGACTATTTCCTGATTGTCATTCAGAATCCTTCAGAATAGTTTTGCCCAATAGTTTTTTCTAAATAACAGCCAAAAGTGTTTTTCTTAAATATGCTCCAGAAGTGGCAATTTCATAGTAACATAAAGTTACAATAAAGGAGTTTGGTTTACTTTATTAATAAATTATCATGTTTGATTTGTATTATTCTTATCATTCCAACAACATACACATTTGTTCTAACTTATAGTTTGTTTGTATTTTCCCTTTTGCTAAATATTCAAGCTGTCCTTTATCTATAATTGTCAATCTAACACTATGAAGTACAGTATCTGATTATTACTGCTGGAAAGAACAATAAAACTGCAATGCATTTCCTTTTATTGTTTGGTTATATATATTCTTTGTATAGAGAAGACTATATGTCAAAGTGCACTATTAATGTATGGTAAAAATTAAAAAAGTTAAAGTTTGCATGAAACTGAAGTTACGAGGGTATTTTCTTTCCTATTTTAACATATTTATGGGTGAAACAGCTTCTGGAATAAAAAATGTAGGGTGGGACTTTTTGTCCCTCAGGAAATTATTGGGTCATTGATAGTTGTAAACAAAAACACAGAAAATGTAGTATGCATTGCCCACAAATTATTTGTTAATAATATTTGTTCATCCTCTTGTATAGTTGTATTTTGTAGCCATTCTCTTGTGCTTTGACTTAGAAAGATGTTCATGAACTGTTAAATTATTTTTGCCATGCCTCAATAAATTAATAAAAACTTGTCAAAATGTCAGTATATGAATAGAAAAAAAATATATTGTATTATTACTAATAAAAGACTATTATAAATGGTTACTGATAATAGAATATAGTCACATGTTTACGATGTTTTGCTATGTGTACATGTGGTACATGTATGAACTGGGTGCACTGTTTCTTTAAATCCTGCTATGACGTCACGTGATCGCTTATTACATTGTCTCGAGCTGTTTTGCTTACAGTGAGTCAGGACCTCGAAAAGCGACAAAGTCGGCTGTGAATTCAACATTAAACAACATATACGATTTCTCAGCTCCTTTATTTAATCACATTTAACGTCAGTTATGCCGTCTGACAGACCCTTCAAACAGAGACGGAGCTTTGGTAAGAAGAGTTTTTATTCGAGCTGTGTCAACACAGTCTGTTTGTTTATCAGGTTTGTTTTTGTGACTAGCCTGCTAGCAGCTGACAGACGCGCTACTCAAACTTTCGTCAAAGGTTGCTCATATTCATAAAAAGGCTTAATAACATGTATAATATTTTGAAATGGTTTTAATAGTCCAAGATTTTTTTTTTTTTACAAAACTGGTGACTCAGTAGCTAACGTTAGTCAGTGAGTTAGCCTGGCCCCTTGGCCTGCTGTTTACATACAGCTGCTTATTTTCGCTGTTGTCTTTTAAATTCTGTATCATCCAGAATGACATTTTTAAATTGAAGGTCATATTTCAATGTTTGTATTTATGTGTTTGTTAACCATATTTAGACACAATAACAGTCAGTAATTTGAGAGACAGTTGCTAGTCTTTATTTTTGTCTCTTTTTAAATGTCTATTTTTCTAATTGTGGTCTGAGTGGATGGACAGTAAACGTGTTAGTGAAATTATAAATTATAATACGTAATTTGAGCTATTATAGTCTACACTGGGTACAGGGTGTGGGAGGGGAGGGGCATAAAACCATTGCGTAATCTTCATAAACATAAACATGAGAAACATAGATTTGCTGTTTGGTAATGTCTGGGTCAGTTAGTTCTAGTTAGAGTCTAATATTTGTACAACCTTTGGCATTATGCATTATTGAATGACCCATTACATAGTTTCAGTTAAACATGATACACAGACAGTGTGGAAATATGGAAGCAGGGACACGTTCGCATACCACTTCACATTTACTTAATAGAAAAGTCAGCATGATATTGTGTTTTTAAAATTTGAGATAAGCCTACTTGTTTTGTGGATAACTTCATTTAGTATAAATATATCAAGTCTTTTCATTTAAGTCTTTTCAAATGCAATACTCTGTAAAATGAACAAAAGTATTAATGCCTTATGAAATATACATAATACTCTAAAACCACAGACTGCTTCTAAATTTAAGTTACTTTAAGTTGTTGTTTATCTTCCTTGTTTTTAGCTGATCGCTGCAAGGAAGTGCAGCAGATACGGGAGCAGCATCCTAATAAAATCCCGGTGAGCATCTATTCCCTTCTATGCTATTTTGCTATAAATGAATTAGGACAAAGTAAAGAAAAGCCTTTTTGGCTGCCAAGATATTGCTGGCATATCTACTTCAGATTTATTTCCAGACACTCCTGTGTAACAATCCTATGTATCAAATCGCCCTTTACAGCTTAAAAGAATTTGCATGTTTTTCCTTCTAGGTTATCATTGAGAGGTATAAGGGGGAAAAGCAGCTTCCTGTCTTGGACAAGACCAAGTTCCTTGTTCCTGACCATGTTAATATGAGCGAGCTGGTGAAGATTATCAGGTAGACTTACTATCTTGAAATTCAAAGTCACAGTTCAGTTATTTGTTGAATAGTGAATGTGTTTCAGCATTATCTGATTTGTTTACTGGTCTGGTGGGTGTTTAGGGCTAAGTGGGGGAGGAGAATGCAGGGGTGTGCTAGTTTACAGGGGACTTCTATGAATTTATTCACAAATGTACACAGCTTTAACTTGAAAACTGACATTTCTTAGATACTTTACAAACACAACATCCAAAAACAAAGTTGTAGCTGTGTTACATTCCAAACATTTGAACACAGACTTAGATGATCAGACCGGGCAGCAGAAAATTTTGTCTGGACTTACTCTTCCTAACATGGTTGGCTTTGTGTCATGACTGCTTTATTATTTATAGTTCCGATGATGGTTAGGTTTAAATGATCTTCATATCGATCTGATCTAAGAATCTTAGTGGGTGTGTCTGAATTTTACACTTCTGCATTTGTTTATTTGTGCCAATATAATAAATTAATCATTGCTGGGGTTTTTTTTGTAGACGTAGACTGCAGCTCAATCCCACCCAGGCCTTTTTCCTTCTTGTGAACCAGCACAGCATGGTCAGTGTATCCACTCCCATTTCTGAGATCTACGAACAAGAGCGAGATGAAGATGGCTTTCTGTACATGGTTTACGCCTCCCAGGAGACCTTCGGATGCTAAGCAGGCTGCTACATTTTTGAGGGACGGATAGCAAAGTGCGAGAAATGGCAAGAGGAAGCAGGCTCACCCAAATGAACCCCTATTTTCCATCTCCGTTATACCTGCATCTCCCTTGCTGGTATGAAACAAAATAAAACCATTGATTTTACTTTATAAAACACTAAAGTGCAAATCTGAGCACTACTGTAAACACTGTTTGACCGCTTGAACCATTCTTTAAACTTGGTTCAGTTGTGCTAAAATTGACATAGGTTTTTACTTTGGTCCCATGTGGATTTTTTTTCTCTGCCTTTTATTTCTTTTATTAGGTCTGTTATGTAAAAATGAGTAACATATGTTGCTGTAAATAGGTAAGAGTGTGTTTTTTTCCCTTTGTTTTAGAAGATTAATTTGCGGTAAGCTTGTCTGTTTGCTTGTACTGTAGTAATTGCCTGTTACCAGACCTCAGTGGTACTGGTGTAAGATTGTAAAATCTTACTTCAGACGTAAATGCAAGTGAATAATCAAAATGCAGAATAATTCAATTACATTTAAACAGTCATACCATACAAAACAAAACTGTAACATGTGGCTCCACGGGATGTTCTATAAATGTAGTTATAATAATTAACTGAAATATTGAAGAGTTTCTGAAGCCGTTGTAAACTAAGACTAGCTAAAGCTTGATGGTAATTGTAGTGAATAAACACAATTATTTGTACTGTACACACAGGAGCCAGAAGAACATTTATGATGTTAGATGTGTCTTCTGGCATACAGTATTTTGCAGTCTGTGTCACATGAACCTGTCTTTAGCAAATATAAAGTAAATGCTTTTTTGCACAATTAAAATATCCAAGAGGACAAACTATTACTTATAATGTTAATTATAGCACACAATTATATTCTCATTTGTACCGGACTTTACTGTCACCATAGATGTATGCCTTCTGTCAAAACGCAGATGAAGTGATTGTAAGGCACTACCCTGCATGTTTTTTCTCAACATTTTTTATATTGATTTATGTTATAGATTTGTTAAACTTTCAGCATTATTTAAAGCTAAAAAAAAACTTTTTAGATGTTTTGAAACCAAAACTGAAATATGTATGTTTATGTATGTCTGAAATGTGTGAAAACAAGTGTGTATAAATCGTATGAAATGATTCAGATGTGTTGTGCTTATTTCCCTCACTATAAACATTAGCTGAAATGATAAAATGATACAATTTTGTAGCTAGAAAAATGCCAAGTAATCTAAATGTTTAATTTCTTTCAGAACAAATCATGTGAAAACTGTGCAAAAATAGTATAAGCAACAAAGTTGGTTGGGAAAGAGGTTGAGAGTTTGACAATGACAAATAAGAGATACACTGTTATATGTTCCATTCTTTAAAAAGCAACAAAAATGCTCAGAAGTGCTACAAAAATATGAAACAATGAAAGCTGTAAAATTGAAACATTATTTTAAAACAAATAAAGGTGCATAAATTCAGTCTTTCACAGCTAGGCTCTGTATTTGAGATATGTATTTCAAATATAATTTGTTTAAAAAGTTTTATTTTGGCATGTTACTTTATGAGCAATACATATTCATATTTCAGCGATCTTCAGCCAGGCGTCCCACTTGAAATGTATAGTGTTCCTCTTATTTTTTTAAATTTGCAACATTTTCCAGATTCTGCAGGGTGTATGTAAACATTTGACCGCAACGGTATGCATGCATTCCAGAATAACACTGCTGTCACCTACACTTTATATTTTACAATGAAAAATAGCTTTGCCCAGAAGACAAAATGAGACAATTCATTTAAACAATAAAGAGCTTAATGCTGAAGTCAATCCCAAATTAAATGTACACAGAAATCCCATTTTCCAAATGCCATTTACATGACATGTATAAATTTCCTTTAAGAAGTGTCCATAGCATCCTTCGACCACTAGATGGCAGTAAATCCTAACAGGAGATGAGCAGTGAATTGGTGAGAGACTGGTGACTCTGTGCACTTTCTGTAGTCTCACCACCAGTGAGAATCTCACATGCAGCCAGCTCATGACAAAGAGCATTGAGCACCTCTAGGATATGCGCTTTCCCTGCAAATCAGGCAAAAGAGGTGTTTGTCAGACAATATTAAGATACAACTTTCAATTCAATATATATATATACAGTGGGGTTCAAATGTCTGAGAGTGAGAGATTAATAAAAAGGTCTTATTGTCCATTGTATGTTAAATAATACAGTACTTTATTAAAAATGACCCTGAAATATAAAATAACAAAGATATATAACATGAATGACATTTCATTTGGAATAATGCACATTCATGAACATTTTATTTATTAATTCTTTTAAAACATTTATTTCCAGGTTTAAAAAATGTGTCTTTGATCTTTAGACCCTGTATCAAATCCTCCTGCCACATTTTCATTGCTTGTCGGGACAATTGAACATTAAAGGTTTTATAAGAGCAAGGCTAAAGTACTGCACTAATCGTGATTTTTACCATGTTGTGGATCACTGCAGGACTCCAATGTGCTGAGTAAAATCTTTCCCAAAGATCTTCTGGAGACATTCTACAACAAAAACATTTAACATGGTTCAATAATAACAATAACCATATTTTTTATATGATTTTTTAAGTAAACTGTGCTTCCCCATGCAGAATTCACTGTGTGTCACCGTGTGTTTTGCTTTGTTGTTTTAGTGTTCAGAGTGATTTTACTGTACTGACCAGTTCTCGTAGCTGCTGCAGAAGCTGAAGCACATCCATCAGTTTCTCCTCCACCAGAGACAGTCGCACCCGCTCCGTTTCCAACATCTGCAGCTCCATGTGGAGCAGCTCTGTCTCCTCTGCCTTCTGTTGAAGCTCCTGGACCAGCGCGTCCCTCATCTGGAGACACATGGCATATACCACTGACCTTGAGCATATTTAAACACAAAGTTCCAAAGACTTTTTCCAACACACAAAGAATTCCAGGTTAGGAGAATTTCTGCCAGATGTGCGGATAGCCCATAATTCAGCTGAGACGCATCATTTCTCAGACAGGAATAGTTCAGATATGCTTATGTCTGACTATATGTCTGCTGCATGCAGTCGTCTTATGGCTACCGCTGTCTACATAGTTTATGTATGGTGCATTGTAGCTCTTACAGCTCTGTTCTCTGTACATGCAATTGGACATGTAGTTGTGTGAGGCATGCCGGTTCATTTCTGCGGTCATTTCAGTAGGAGACAGCTTATTGGCTGTTCATATAGGCAAACACACCAACACGCATGCTGTCAGTTGCTGGTTGCTTGGGTGGGAGAATGAGAGCTATTCCACTCGCTGTGGCCTCTCTTTGAAGCCCTTTATTCTAATAACAACCAGTCAGTGGGCGAGTGCCTTGTAATCTAATTTTACACCCTTGAACCCGACAGCAACCGTGAATGAAGTAAGACAAAACTGGTCTGGTGACATAAAGGAGTTTGAAGAGAAGCAACAGCTACAGTTTATTGGGTCTTTTAAGGCACACATATCAATGTCAGGTGGAAACTTCATATCTACATATTTAGGGGAGTCTATGCAGCCCTATGAACCGTAGGTAGGAAAATGATGCAATTTGGCACACTCATAGCGGTGGTCCTCAAAAATCATGTGACCAATTATGGGGTCTCTAGCACTCACTCTAAAACAGTCCAAAAATGCACTTTTCAAACGGCTGTAACTTTGTTACTCGGCAAATGCCATACACTCCTCACGACGACTCAGTCATTCCATGACTTACATTAAAACTCCGCCCATTACAGTAGCGGCCATCTTGAAATGTACAGTAGTGCGTTATTTCGCTCCTCCTCCTAGAAATTGTAATAGATTCTTATGAAAATTGACTCAATCTTTGGACCGAGCCGAACAGAAATTGCTGAACAGAATTTTGATTTTCGCAATTGTTCAAAAGTTATGACGTCGCAAACGTTTCGAAGTTGACCCAAAAATCGATCTGAGGCCATAAATCTGCCATTGTTCGTTCCTTTGTCGACACCTCGGACTGGGGGTCAGTGGCAACAGTGCCACCTGTAAGTTGTGAGATTTGAAAAATGACTATTTTTGATCGTAACTTTTGATAAGTTTGTCAGAAAATTATGATCTCTGTGTCTACGGATTCCTCGTGTCATGCCGAATCGTACGATTACAATTCTGTCACGATTGGATGATCGGCCTGTCCGCCATTTTGAAATTTGTCATAAACTGTAATATCTTTTAAATTAAATTTAAATTAAATCAAATATCATATATAAAATGTATGTATTGTAAACAAAAAATTATGTAAAATATCAATACATTTTATAAAATATGCCTTAATTGTAAATTAAATGTGTCAAACATATTTTTAACCTATAATATAACCTAAATATTTAACATTAATATTTTTATTTAAGAGTTATACTGTTTGATTTAGATTTTATTTATTTTCATAAAATATATATTTAAAATGTCATGTTTTGCTAGTGTTTTAGCTCTGGAACTAAATCAAAAGTATTTCCATTTTTATGAATTTATTTTTCTTATTTATTATTAAATTGACACATTAATAGAATGTTTTATTCTGACTCTACCCTACAAAATTGTAATTACATACAAATTCTTGCCATGGTATTTTTCAATAAAAGCGGAAAAACCCCCCAGGCATGAGCAGGGCTTTTAGTGCTAGGGAACTCATTGCTTAAATGTTGTCTGTAGTCTCTAATACCTGGTCTTCTGTGTTCATCTCTAGCCTCCTGGCTTGACTCTCCTTCAGCTCCAGCTGTTTGTTGAGTCGCGTGACCTTCTCCAGCAGATCCAGCACAGCCGACTGACTCTCCTCTGTCCGGGAGTCACCGAAATGAGACAGCAGCTTCTTCACTGCTCTCTCATCACACCTGAGAGCACCAAAACATATGAACATAAACAAGTTAGGATTGCTGTTTCTATTCCATTGACTTATATGGTAAATAAGAGGGTGATGGTACCTGTCTCCACAGCAGGACAGTCTGGTAAGAATTCTCTTCACTTCATCTACTTGTCTCTGCTGTTCTCCGGTCCATCTTTCCTCCTCTTCATCAGACGCTGCCTGACCCTCCACTGAGCGGAAGAGCTGCTCCTCCACTACAAACGTATATAATGTAAATATGTATATGCATAGCATATGTGATTTACAGTTTGCAAATATCATTTAGAAAATGCAAATGCTAACATTTACATGTCCGTGAAAAGGTCAAAAAAAGGGTGCGTAATGTCAATATTTAGCTTACTGGTGTCAGGAAGAGTCTCTGCACGTCCCGTCGGTGAGCGTCGATCTTGTTCTGCATCTAAGCAACAGTGTGGCGCTGCCGGGACGGGTCCGCTATACTGTCTGTCCCCTTTGTTGATGAATGGAACGGATGTTTTAGACCCCTCAGATCTGCAAAGAACATACAGTTTCAAGTAGATCAGTTTATGTAGCATACAATGTAGAAATGTAATACCTGCACATCAAAGAACATATTCAAAGGTGAAGTGTGACATTTTTTTTTTTTACAGGTGCCACCAAACAAAACTGTAAAAACAGTAACAATTCTCATTCACATTTTGCTCTTGTAGATATAATTAAAGTCAGGCATGGAGACATCAGACCCGTTCAAGAACAGGTAAAACTAGTTTAACTAATATAAGATTATAAAAACTATATATAACTATATACTACACCATATACATATTATACAACAAGCATGATTTGAACATTACTACCACATGGCCGATGTATTTCCTACCCTCAGAATCCTCAAAGCATGTCAGTTTAAGCCAGGCATTAAAGCAACACAGTATAACTTTAAAATAAACATATTTTGATCATCTCCGGTTGCTGTAACTGTAAGCAATCGATTACGTCCCTGTCATCTCAACGCAACCATTTTTCTGAGCCCGCGACAGCAGAAATGCACCGGGGGCCTTCATGAATCAAAGAGTAAATGTTTCCAGATGACAATGTCCTGCCTGCAGAAAAAAAGTACAGGCTGCAGAAATCTATTTGCACCAGCATGACTCCCACAAAGTAAAAAAAAAAAAAAAAACTCAAGCCGGGTGAACTCATGCATGTAACCTGCTGCCATGAGGAACCATTCAGTACAGAGAAGCCATAAATACAGCCCGCAGAATCATCCCTCTTTGGGTTCAGAGCAGCATGCTTGCCGTAAGGTCAATATTTGCAATCTGCGTTGTCGAATGAGGGGTGGGGGGTGTTTGAAAAGGGTTGAGTTGGTCGGTTGAATGTGAATTTCGGGGGTCTCTGATGACCTACAGCTGTCGAAGGGAAGTACCAGGGAGACCCTAAACAGGCCTGTCAGGGTTGATATAGGAACCATTTGACATTGGTATAGTATTATGGTCTGGCCATTGTAATGAAGTGCTTGCAAACGCAAGTGTGTACTGTAAAAAAGAGATGGCTATGTGGCTACGTCATGGTTAGTCTTGTATATGGGATTAGAAAGGTGTATAGGACTAATACTGTTGACAGGATCTGTTTTCTGTCACTCTTTATGAATGGGATTAACAAATAGAGATGAGCGGCTTAAAACAGCAGAGAGAACACACTGTGAGCAGTTAATGGAGCTTTCTAGACACCTGAATTCACTCCAGACACTTGGAAGGAATCGCATTGTTAGATCCAGCCGACATGTGCTTGACCCCTTTAAACACAACGTGAAACAAATCTGGTCTGTGTAGAATGCAATAGTTGCATAAGAGGTTGTAAAATGTGGAAAATATTAGACAACAGATACGTTTATTTCTTCATAAAAATGTTTTGTATTAGTATGTTTTTTTGGACATGTACTATAGTATAACATAGTATAAAATAGTATATAACAGTAAATGAGGAAATGTTGCAGACTGCATTCAAACACACATGCCCCCATGAATGGCACACTTTGATGTCACTATCCACCATACGTGTAACATCCTATTTACACTACAGATGCTGTAACTTGCACTTCTGAAAGCTGAAACACACAAAAACTGTCTGTTTAAGAAACATGCTGGTTTTATTTACCAGTGTGTACAGTAACAGCATTCACTGTGAGAGACAAAACAGAAGATATGTCTGGATAACAGCAAACACTGAGCCCAAGTTTGACAGAACAGCCATCTGGCACACGTTAGCCCTCCCAGTCACTGTTCATTTCAGTCTCTTAGATTCCCTCTGTTGTCTTCCTAACATCCACCTTATCCTAAAGGGACAGTTGGGGCAAAAAAATAAAAAATCTGACATCATTTATTCACCCTCATGTCGATTAAAACCTGTATATGACTCTTTCTTCTGTGGAGCACAAAAGAAGATATTTTGAGAAATTTTGTTTCCATACAATGGAAGTCAATGGGGATTAATGTTGTTTGGTTACCAGCGTTCTTCAAAATATCTTCCTTTGTGTTCTGCAGAAGAAAGAAAGTTATACAGGTTTGGAATGAAATGAGAGCGAGTAAATGTCAAAAGAATGTTTTATTTTGGGTGAACTATCTCTTCAAACAACTTTATTACTCATTGAAAGCCAACAACACAAGACATGGGAATGTGCCAGTATTTGTGAAAGGATGCACTCATGAGTCAACATGTATTGATATTCCCTTGTGATGCAGAACTACTCAAACCATAAGACAGAAGGTTTTGTGCTCAACATTTATTGAAAACTAAAGAGGGACTTCAAAGTGTGACTAACAGTTTATTATTTTATCATTAATAGTTTATTGTTTTCGTCTTTGAAACAAGGGAGTTTCCTCAACTTTTTGCTTATACTGTGGTTGAATCTACTATGAAAACACGGATCACCTGAAACTTAAAACAATTGTATTGAGGCAAAATACAAACCATTGTACAAGAAATAAACAACAATGGTCCAGAATCACTTCCTGTTTCATTTTTGTTTGTTCTTTTTTATTTCACATAAGTCGTCTTAAAGATGTTTGTTTACCATTTTAAATATTCTGTTGGTTGTATTTTGTTCTACACTTAAAAAGTGCTGGAATGTTTTTGTTTTCTGGGTTCTTGGGTAAATATTGGACAGAAAACAATGCTAGGTTAAAATGACCCAATGCTAGGTTATGTCAAACCCTAATTTTAACCCAGCAGTGTGTTCTGTCCAATATTTTCCTATTCCGTTAATAATTTTAACTTTTTCCAGTGAATAATTTGAACATAATTTAAAAATTTCAACACTTTATTTATTTTTTCAAATAATATTTAGGCCAATACTTTATTCAATTAACAAAAATGCTTTAATAGTTTTAGTTTTAATTTTAGTAAACTATAATAACCTTGCTTACTGTGCTCATGCAAAAATCACTATTACTATTGTACATTTAGTTTAAAACAAAACTAAGCACAACATCACAGAAACCTTTGACGTGGACTAGTAACCTGCAGTGCCCTCGCAACCACCCAAAACACCTTAGCAACCACAAAGTACTGCACTAAAAACCACTCTGAACATCTTAGCAACCACAATAGAATTTCCCGGATAACCACCCACAACACCCTAGCATCATGGGGTTTTGCTCTGGGTCGTAGTAGCACTTTTTTAAGGCATAAGTTCTAAAAAATGTCCTTGTACGCTTTTTTAAGAGAGGTAAAATACTTACTCATGTTTTCAAAACTTTCTAGCATGCTTTCTTTCTTACACTTTCATTTTTGTGAAATTTAAGGCAAGTTACAAAACAAAAACAGATGCAGGACATAACTGTGGCAAAGTCTGTATCTCATTAGTCTGTGTATCACTTGAGGATTCTGGCTGCCCATCTCTTCAGGGAAAGAGGCCCTGAACAGCTCTCAGGACTGCAGCCATACTCTATTTTGGTGGTCAAGCTGCTA
Source organism: Oreonectes daqikongensis (assembly GCA_026939265.1). Taxonomy (NCBI): domain Eukaryota; kingdom Metazoa; phylum Chordata; class Actinopteri; order Cypriniformes; family Nemacheilidae; genus Oreonectes; species Oreonectes daqikongensis. Next base: position 3,182,103 of record JAOTQM010000030.1, on the reverse strand, counting down.
ACAATAGGTTCTGTATCTTGTGACTATATTTATACTGGACCGGAGTGATGTACTAACATGGGGCGAGCCCAGCTGTTTGCGGTTTAGACGTGCACTTCCTGTGTTTATTGCAGCAGGATCTGAACCTCCAGTCTCTCGCTTCCACCCAGTTCACTATTTCAATGGAATGAAAGCTTGGCGAAAATTCAGAGGGATGAGTCAATCACACATGTAAAACAACCACTAAAAGACAAACATAAAGATCTTAAACTAAACAAGATTAGGTCTGCCACAGTGCTGTGAGGTACTTGATAGATGCTGATAAAGAAATCGTTTTATCTTGAGACTAGAAAGCAGATGTCCACAATTAAGATTCAGGGAACACAGTAACACGATATTTGGTTAAGTAAGAGTAGAGGCTGAGTCAAAAGGGGCTGAGATGGAACATGTGTTCACGCATGGATGCGCAGACATCGCTGATTCTTTCATTACGCTCTGAAAGCTCAGCTTCGGGAAATCACCTGAATCTAGGGGTGTCTGGAACCTTGAGATTCAGAACGAAACCACACTGCAATTAATCAGAGCCGGAAATCTTTGTTATTACAAGAGCAGACCCGGTAAACAGAGCTTTGAAGGGGGCATGTGATGTGTTTACACTACTTCACACAAGCCATAAACAAGAAGTGCAGCAAGGCTGGAGAAAAATCTAAAAGATTTAAGGGATTAGATCTCACAAATATGATACTTCTGTTATTATTTACTCACCCTTGATTACAATAAATAAAGACTAAAGCTTTAAAGACGTGCAAAGGATGCAAAATTATTAAAGGTCCAAATGTTCAAATTTCATGATTTTTATGGTGTATTTGTATCCATTACGAGTCTTTACAGCCTAAAGGGAATGTTCATCTCAAAATAAACATTTTGTCATAATTTTTCACCTTCATGTGACTCCAAACATGTTTGACTTTCTTCTGCAGAACAAAAAAGAGGAATTTTTGAGGTACATAAAATATACCATTGACTTCCATTGTATGGACAAAAAGCTTATTTCTTCAAAACATCTTATTTTGTGTCCCACAGAAGAAAGAGTCACATACAGTTTTTGATGATTAACAGAATTTTTATTATTTTTTATCTTTGCTTTCCATATGTTTTTTTAAATGACATGTGATTGATCAAATGTTCTCAAATAAAGGCACATTTTTTTTAAAACTACTCTTTAAAACTAGTTTAACTTCTGACTTTCTCACATAATTCCATGTTGTTCTTAAAGCAAGAAGTTACACAAACAACATAAGGTTTTTGAAGAGCGTTTCTCCCACAACTTAGCAAGGTATGCAGTTTATTAGTGCTGAGGTCTGCAGAGCTTAAGTATCGGCTGTCCAAGGGTGGGAGGAACTGGGAAACGTTCCAAACTGAAAACGGACCGTTTTCGAGGCAGCGTTTGAAGCCTTCAAGACTAACAGAACACTGAAAAAGTTTTCAAGGTCTCTGGACTTTTTCCGGGAGTTACCGAAGCAAAAAACGTACGTTCTTGCGATCTGAGGTCTCATCACGTTGACGTTTCTATAGCCTCTTCAGACATAATAAAGAAAATGTTGAAGCAACCGCTCATTACATCTGTCCAGCCTTGTTATTATGTGCAGGTTCCCCGGACACATTTCGCGTAGACTGTCCACGTCGCAGCTGAAATAATAGTCATCAGAATAATAACTTATTTTTTAGCGGTTAGACTAAAATGTCAGTCTGTGTGATGTAAACAGTTGTGAATATATCAGCACAGACCTGATGATAAATGCAATGCTTTCACCTGGTGTGAATAGAGGGACATAAAGCACGTCTGAGCGATAAATAGAGTAGGATGGTGGAAATTCATCCCCGCTGAACAAACAGCTGAGTGTTTGCTTCTTCCTCCAGATGGCGGCTCCTTCGACCCCCCTCCTTCTTTTTCTTTTTCCACCGTCTGTCTCTTTTGTCCTCTGGTCTGCCTCGCTGTGCTTCTCTGGGGTCTGTTGCTGAGGGCTCCAGTCCATCTTGGACTTTGAGAGGAAAACGCCTCCAGGCAAGATACACACGGATGGTGTGTTTTTCATGGAAGTGAACTGAACAGATCAAGTCTGTTCTCACCACGTCCCTGTGAGACCTAAACCCCAAATAAACCTCCGTCGGCTTTCTCTTTCTTTTTGAGGGTCTGCGAGAGGCCTTCAGGAAACCTTATGCAATATCTGTTAGATCTTCTCTTGAACTTTCTCTTTGGCTGACTGAAAGAGTCTAATATAACCGGAAATGGCTCATAAAAAGCTGTATCTCAAGGGCCTCGCATATCACAGAAATTATTTTCCTGAATGTTTAAAAAGACGGATACGCATATGTAATCTGGAACACATAAAATGAGCAGCTGAAATTCCAAAGTTCTGTAACAGGGGAAATTTTTTATGCTTCACTTCCTAGATCTTTTCCATAACATTAGTGAAGTCATTACCACAACACCACACAATACTGTCTTGATCTGAATGAAAGGAAATTGTACAATAGCTCTTTGATCACGTCCAAATTTGTATCATCAAACATTTTAAAGAAATACATCTGAAATTCAATATTGCCTCTAGACATACATGGTTTTAAGACCACCACTATACAAAAATCTGATGTATGAACATACATGGATATATATGCATATATTTCCAGTTCCACCTTTTCATTATTTTAAGACATATAAAAATAATATGTTTCTTGAGTTAAACATTGAATATAAATGTTAATTTATATCATTGTAATATGTGCTTTCTGAATAAGCTACGTGATATGAAAACAGTCCATTTTATAGATTTTAAAATATGTTGTATATATGTGCATGTATGTGACATTAGTGATTATCTGTGAAATTCATACATAAACATATTATACATTACATAAAAGTCATTTTTCACATTTGGCTTTTTTATACAGAATTCTGATACATGGAAAAACATATAAGCAACATTATTTATATTGATCAATTTCATGCCAGATGGGAGGGTTAAAATGGCAGGTGGGGGAACTAAAATGAGCTATAAAATTTGCAATTATTACAAGAACTGCATTAAGAGCCAAACAAAGAGCAGATGAAAAACAACGAGCAGACACACCTCTTTCTTCAGATAAAAGGCATCGCTCTCAGTGTGAATGGGTCACTCCATGACCTGCGGAGCATGACCGCTGTCCTCTTCGAAAGCCAAGCTCCAACGTTTTTGTTTCAAGACAGCTGTGTGCCCATTGGACTCACTCTGGGGACTTTTCAGCACTTGGCCATGGGCGTTCTGGCCTCAAAGGCAAACCCTGCTCTGATCCGTCACAAACCAGCCAGGATATGTCCACGTGGCTGCGACACAATGCGTGTTTATAATTCCCCAACCCCCAATCTCCCCCTAAACTTTGCACCCTAAGCCTGATCACAGTTCATAAATGTTTAATGAGATATATCTGGAATATATATTCTTTTATTCTGTTATCGGAGTGACACACTGGGGAAGACAATCTTATTAGCCTGTCCTGATTTGATTTTGCTTGACAACATCATCTGCTCTTACGGCACGATTGTACGACTGCAAAGATTTAATCAATTTGATGTCTACCCTGTAACTAGTAAAACAGAACAAGAGCTCAAAATGTTTATTTACACCCGGGGTAAAACAATTGACAAGAAAAGCAATGTCTTGAATAACTTTTCCCATTCTGAAGCATCACAAACATTTGGTACGGTAGTTTACCTCAAAAACAAACAGCAACCCGTTTTTAAATGGCATGCCAGAGATCTCTGAACTTGAGGTGAGGGTGGCAGCAATAGTTGCTAGGATGCAGGCAGGCAGCATTCATCCATTATTCTGTAACGTGGGGAAACTGTTTGAAGATAGATGGGAACTTTCAATCCGTTTAGGTCAAGCCTTGGCGCTCTGAATGGAGCTCTCCCCAAATGTGGCAGTTCCATTGTGATCTGGAATGAATTATTTGGCTTAAGAGTATCAATGGAGGGGCCATGGAAGGGCTTTCTGGTAAAGTCCACCATAGACTTCTTACAGATTAGTGCGGCAGGGAGGAATAAAAGTGAATGTTTATAAAAAGTGTCAATGTGCCTGTGTTAGTAAGGGACCACCTCTTGTGATGGACTGGATGCAAGGCCTGCAGCCACCTTCATTAATACAATATTTACATTCAGTTCTGTCTGTATGACTTATTGTCTGTATTTCATTGCAAATTTCTAATTCCAACTTAATAGGCAACAGCATCGGATGCTTCGTGTAGTTTTTCTTCATAAATGAGCAGCCTAGACTTTTTATTGGAACTGTCTGACCCATTGTTGGAAAAAAGGACAGTAAAAAACAGCTTATGTAAAACACTTTATTTTATGAGTCAGCTTCGAAATAAAAGTAATGAATCTTCCACTAATGAGGAAAACATGCCCCTCATACGCATGTTTTAAACTTACGCAAAACAATACAACACAAAAATTGTCTCTGAATTATAACTCTATTTATTTAAAAAAAACTAAAAACATAGGTCACATTCATCTGGATTTCCAGGAATGCTTCCCCAAAATGACTGTTTAAAAAATATGTAAACAATGATGATGTTAAGGTTAACAGCTTCTAAATTAAACGCTTGTGCGCTAGGAAAGTTCAATGACAGCCTAGGAGAAAAACCCAAACTACCTCAAAATAAACGGCTTCCAGCAGTAGTTGTGCGTAATTTCAGCTAACCAAAATGTGAGCCCATTTGCCACACACGTCGTCAACTAAATGAACCCAAACAAAACAAGGTCTGCACTCAAGAAGCAGGACCACATCAAGCCAACTTAAATAAGATGTACGTTGGCACACGTTTGCACAATCGGGGCCAACAAGTTCTGTGGGAGCCATTTTAACCCAGAGAAATCTCAACTCACAATAAAACATCATTTAAAGCTACATTATGCAATAAAAAACTGTTTACTGTTTATTGCCAGCATCGAGTTTGGTGAAAATAATACACGAGCCACAGAATTAACACATTTCTCCGTGTTATAGCTGCAGAGACTGTGCTATAATCTCATTAAGGTTATTATATGATACTGAAAAACCATAACAGTATACAAACTGCCATTCCTGATCATATTTAGACGGATATTTAATTGATCAGATGCTTCTTACTACATCCAGGCCAGGGTGATCTCTGTATATTCCATAACACATTTTAAACTGTAGGAAACAACAGCCAAAGTCAATTTAAATATCTGCCAAACTCTTATGTTTTGACCGAGTCTTACATACTTAAACACTAAATCTCCCAGAAACAGGTGCCAGACTCTGGTAAATGAGAAGAAAGTCTTTTATATGCTTCATGATGGCTGAGGTAAGCAGTCTCAATGTAAAAACAGATTACCACACCATGTCAAACGTCTGTGGGAATATATGATCCCCAAGTAGACCTACTGCACAAGTGCTGTCAAAACTGCATGTAACAGTACATGAATAAAAAATCGTGCAAACATTTCTCGTGTTTGTGTTGCTTGTAAGTGTCCAACTCACCTGTAGTACAGAAGCTCCATCTCCAGCTGTTGAACATGTCTCTGAAGAACAGATACACGACTGGCTTTAGACTCCAGTTCTTTAACTTTCTTGAGGCCGCTGAGCACGGCTTGCCGGGCCTCCTCCACCCTGTTCCTCATCTCCACCTGCTCTTTCTTTAGAGTCCTATTACATTCCTCCAACATCATCGCTGTTTTGCGTGACACGTGCAGTTCTTGCTCCAGCTTTTGGTTAAAGAACATGGCCTCTTCGATCTGCCCGTCCCGAGAACTCCGGATGAAATCCATCTCTCTTAAGAAACTCTGGATGTCCTTTAGGTTCCCAGCAGTGTTGGGCTTCTGCGCAGCTCGCCTTTGGTGGGCAATGCAACAGCCACCCTCAGGTTTGTGTTTAGAGTGGCTTTTCCACAACCCCACCTAGAATCAATTAAATATGGATAATAAACGACCATTAGACTTCTATGCATTATTGTGTTAAATCTGACATACATCAGCATACAAAACATACCTGTAAAGCCAACGATCGAGCATCACTGCTCTGAAGTGCCGCACGCATATCCTCCACCAACTCCCTGAGACTTGCATTTTCCTCTTCAAGTTTGCTAATCCGATCCTCAGCCTCCTCAAGTGCCACGATCTCCTCGTAACACTCTCTAGTGCAGGATCCGAGCTGCCTACACCCCAATGCGTGTCTGTCCTCAGTGGGGGACGAACACTCTTCGCTTTCTCGCTTGTTACTGGTACCCAACGACAGCAGCTTCCCTCGGCCTCTCAATGGGCTCCGGAGTCTTATCTGCGTCTCAATATGTTCGCTGTCCTTCCCAACTAACAACCTCCCGTTCTCATACTGGCACCCGGCTTTGGTGCTGAAATAACCGCAAAGTTTTGCGTGAAACTGTCTGAAGGTGAATTCTTTGGGAAGGTTATCCAATATCCCCGCGCACTCTTCCAGATCGCACTCCTTGCTCAGCCCCAAAATCTCGCAAAGGATGCTGAAATCCTCGGCGGGTATTTTTCCATCTCCCTGACAGTCCAGGTGATGAAAAATCTCTTGGAGGTATTGATCCAGCCCGGTTGCGAGGACTATAATTTCGTTTTCCACTCCACGGTCCAGTCCGTAGTGATACGCCAGAGTGCTCACTATCCATTGTGTCCTGCGCGCGGGTCGGCTGTATGGATCGCATGCGTCCGGCTTTTCCATGCTTTTTTCCTCACAAGTATTCCATTTATAGGGTCTAAATGGATTAATGGATTCAACAGACCCGCTAAGCATACAAACAGCATAACCAAGTTTATGTCATATGAACACCAGACCGCCCCGCTCTTGTAGTAGAAAACTCTCACCGAGCGTTGTGCGCGCGGGGGCTTTGCTGTGGAGAGAGTACGGCCCACAAATCCTAACTGCAAAGGGGAAAAAAACTTTTGAAAAGGACTCAGAAGAGGGCTTGTCTAAAAAATGCAAAGTTCAGAAAACTATATTGACAACAGATATAGGCATTAGGTTATAAATAAACAACACAATGTTGCGATAAAAGGATGTTAGTGTTCAGAATTAAGTTACCTCAGACCTTACACTCGGGTTTCCATTTGTTCAAAGGGAGAATTCATTTCTTTGGTGGGAGTTTTATCCAGTAAGTTTAGTAAATAATGTTTCTCAACCCTAACGACTCTTTCTTGTGGAAAAGATTTCAAGTGTCAGGAGTCGAATGTCGAGACCATTGTGTAAGTGCTGCTCACTGTAGCCTAGTTAGTGTTTCACGGGCCGCATGTCATTTCCTATTTACCGGGGCTTGCGCGCTTCGGTGTGTTCATGCGACTTTGGTTGTCAAGGCGACGCAAGGCATTCCTTATAACAAAAGACAACATCACAAAGTTATGCGAGAGCGATAATCGGGATTTTTCCAATGCTACTGGGATCATTTGAAATAGAAATCTGTAGGTAGAATTGTGAAAAAACGGCATTACGGTAAGTTTGATGTTTAACTTTCTAGAATAACAGTAGCCTATTCATAAAACATTGTTAAAATAAAGCACCATTCAGGAAGATGCTGATGATTTATGGTTTTGTAGGCCATATTAAAACAATGTTATATTGCATACGTTTTCTGACATGCAGTTTTAATGATTTCTTTAAAAAATCTGTATACAACTTTATTATAGTATAATACCAATTATTTCTTAAAAAGTGTTTTAATATATCCTCTTGCAGGACCAGCATATCTCGACCCTAATGGAGTACATCGACTCCACACCATCATCTGAGGTCAATGATGTATATACGTCACCCACAGACAGTGGACCTGAGAGTGACAACAGTGAGGATCCCGATATGGGAATATCAGTGACCAGCCCCCTGATAGAGCAAAGTGACTCCAGTTATATTGTAACCTGTACAGTCAACATTGCAATAGCTATCCCTAAAGGTAGCCTATAGTAGACATTATTAGATAGCACCTTTTTTTGGCATCAATGTATTTGCATTATGTTTTATATTCAATTATTTGATGTGTTTTGTCTTTTATTAAGTGGAAGATGAGGAATCTTTAAGTATGTCTGAAAAAAAGAAAAAAGGGCAAAAGAAAGAACCATCCAATGAGGTAGTGGAGGCTCCCAGAGCTGAGGGCTATTACTGCATTGAGTACAATATGTTTCCAGACGAACCTGAGCCTACCAAAGTGGATCTAGTGATGTTTGGCTTGGCTGCTAAGGTCTACATGGCAAATGAAACTAAGGTAAATTATATTTATGTAGATTTGTTATCAACTCACAGTTTGTAATCTGAAAGTTAGAATACTATACTGCTTTTTTCTTTGGCTTTATAACCAAACGGTTGTTGATGTCAATCTATGGTAATGAATTATGCATAATGTTTTGCGTTACCGACACGATGAAAACTGGTTTAGGCTATCAGGTAATGACCCCCAACAGATTCTATTGTGTGCCTTGCTGTTCAAAGTGAACACTTAATTTCTCACTTATAAAGTATAAATAGATAATTTGGGAACAACATCTAATGAAATGATTCAATTATTTGTTATATGTTCTGACAAGGTGCTGAAGCCATGGCAGGAAGGAAACCAGGTGTGGGTGGGATGGTCTCAGACTTTCAAACGGAATGTGACCAAAGAGCTTCTTATTAAAATGACCTCCCATAAAATTACTGTTAAAGTGTGGGACAGCAAAGATAAAATATCCTTCAGAGCCAGGAATGACAGACCTAAAGCGTTCAGATTACCACAAGAGAGGTCTGGAGAGGATCCAGATGAAATGGGTATGGGCTCTAGTAATAAAAAACAGTTTGTGTCAAATCTAACATTGGAGATTAAAATTTCTCACCAAATATCTTTAAAGTTGGCATTATGAAGATGGTTTGTAAGCTGAGAGCGATGTATGAGAAGGAGAACCTGAGAACAAGGACATCTATGAAACACCACACATGTCCAGTTGCAAATGACTGTAAGAAGCATTCCCAGCCTGGCTGTGAAACAGGTAGGAAAGATGCTTGCTTTGCTAACCCTAACTATATACACATTAATTAATCTAATATACTATTGCATGTATAGTATTAAATGAAGTCCCCTTGAATAACAGCAACTAAACTTTTTAACAAAAATAATGATTTGTTTAAAATGTGTCATTCATAGAATTCATACTCTTCCAAAAACAAATCATGGAGAACACAGAATTCCTAGAAGTTACACAGCAAAAGGAGGCGGCTTCATTGGAGCTCAGTTTAGCTTCCCTTCTTGCAGGTACTGTTAAGTCCAAAGATTGTTTAAAGGAACAGAGCTCGTCATCATTTACTCATCTTCAAGTTGCTTCAAATATGTATACATTTCTTTGTTCTGATCAACACAGAGAAAGATATTTGGAAGAATGCTTGTAACCAAACAGTTCTTGGATCCCTTTGACTACCATAGAAGGAAAAATTACTTTAAAACCTTTTTGTTCTGTTGAACACAAAATGCTATATTTTTAAGAATGTTGGACAGCAAACAGTTCTGGTGCACTTTTGACTACCATTGTAATTTTTTTTCTATGGTAGTCAATGATGTCCAAGAACTATTAGGTTACAAGCATTCTTTAAAATATCTTTCTCTGTGTTCAACCAAACAAAACAAATGTATTCAAGTTTAGAACAATTAAAGAGTGAGTATTTCATGACAGAAAACTATCCCTTTAAATTGAGATTACCTTTAAGATATGATGTAAGTGGTTTGCAAAAAGCCCTATTATTGGCTAATAATAGTGGTTTTAGTTGCACTAATAAATGTTTTTTTAAATGTTCCCTCTAAAACCACCATTAGTAGCCAAATTACCAAAAATTCATCGAATATTACGGCTCAAATATGTAGGTTTTCTGGTGAATGTTGTATGTTTATGTAATACAGTGGGAGCAACAATTTAGGGTCTGTTTCCATTATCTGGGCGCTGTGGGGTGAAGCTGTGTAAGGGGCTTCCCTGCAGGGTCTGTGTTACTTAGCCTCTAATTGGCTGTGGAATGGCACCAGCCAAAGCCGAGCGAATGCTTGTTTGGCTTTTGATGTGTCTGGTTCAGACCCCCAGCTGGAGCTCCTGATCAAAGCCCTCATCTGGGAAATATGTGAGCTTTGTTTTCCAAGCCAGACAAATGACATGTAGGTACTTTCATCGCAGGATCGGTATTTACAGGGTGGTACTGTGTGTGTGTATATATATATATATATATATATATATATATTTAAGTGTATCTTTGTATGTTAGGGTCTATGACACTCACTGACTGTCTGGAACACTCTTCTGGAGGAGTGAATGAGGGATTCTTGAACATAACTTTGGATCAGCCTCTCATGTCAGATGAGCTCAAGTCTGAACTTAACCCATTGGTCATCACTGTTTTGTACGCGTCATCTCTTCCATCCTCCCCAGTTCCCTTTCATATACTTAAGGTAGAAAGTTAATTCAACCTCTATATTGTGATGTTCAGTGATAATCTAAGTTTGGTCAAAAATGTCACAGCAAGGGTATCAATAATCATATTCGTCTTTCAACAGGAAAAGTGTCTTCCTGTGCACTGCCAGTACAAATTCCACAACATGCCTTTTTACAGAACCAAAGGCCAGGATCACAACGCTAATATCTACTTCAAGGATATGAATGTTATTTTTACCGGCCTGCTGAACACTGGACAGCTGTGTGAGTTTCTTAGAGGTCCACCTTTAGAGATCGAAGTCCACGATCGGGATCGAAAATTGGAAAAACACTCCATACCTCCAGCTGTGTTTGACCCAAGTGATTTCAGACTAGCCAGTGTAGATCTAGGTATCAACAAATGGACTGAGAGCGAACTCTATGATCCATGTGGCATAGCGAAACTAGATCTTTCAGATTTCTTAACAGGATGCAGATATTTGAAGACGAAATTGCCCATTGGGTGTTCAAATTGCGCATTAAATGAACTGGAGATGACGAAGCTTCAAATAAGTTCTTTTGAGGTTCCTTCAGATAACCCTATGCCAATGGGTCATTATATACAAGCTGACTCTCATCTAAAAGTTCAGGTGGAGATAGCATATCCCTTAAATCCTAGTGATGCCAAGAGTGAAGATTGTCCTTTTGGTCGCATCATTTACATTTTTAAATATAGTAATGCTCCTGTGTTAGCAAAACTGACATCTGAAATTCTACAAGTCAATTCAGAAGCTTTTCAACTAGACTCTTATCCAGAGGAAACAATTGAGCGAGTCCTTTCTGGTCATAAAATGAGTGCCAAAGACAGAGAGAACAAAACTCGCAATGTTCTCACCGGATTTCATATGATGGATAAAGCACTACACGTTCTTGTTCTGGAAGGATTGAAGGATCAAGCAGTCAAAAGACTGTGGACTAAAGTGCCTATGAAGTAAGAAAGTCATCATTTAAAATGCTTCCACATGTGCACGAAACTCACCAACATACAGCAGAATTCCTGAAGATCATACAGACTGATCTGATCTTTTCCAGGTTGGATGGAGATGAGGAGGAACAGGTGACTGTGCTGTATAACTCAGACCTGAGTTTCTCAGAGCGGCTATATGACATGCTTGATGTGGGTCTTAGTCCGATTTATCTCCTGAAGCCACTTGAGACCATCATGGGTGAACCTCTGCTGTTTATCAGAAATATGGTTCCTTACGGTTGCCTAGAAGCTATTAAACGGTAATTTCACACAAGATGCATCTTGTCTTCGCCCTTCTGGTTCTTTCTTTGCTCTGTAGGAGAAACCTTACAGGAATAGTTCACCCATTGAAATATATTTTAAAGAATGTTGGTTACCAAACAATGGCGGTACCCACGTCTATTGTACACGAAACCGATCCAAGTCAGTGGTACAGCAATTGTTCGGATAACAACATTCTTCAAAATATCGGCGTAAATGATGATAGAATTGTCTTTTTTGTCCAAGTTCAAATACTGTAAAAGCTTTTGTAATATTTGCTAAATCAAGAGAATCAAGAAAGCGTTTCTAACTTGACATTTTAGAATAAGTCACCTCTGCCATGCCAAGAAGATTTCAGAAGCCGTACATCACAACCTTTTCCCATCAGCCGACATGGTTCTCAGTTTAAGCAAGCAGTTTGGATTAGTTCTCAGGAGATGCCAGTTAAAGCTGGTGATGGAGACTCAGAAACCTCAGGATATCCCTGATCATCAAAATATCAAAAAGAGACTCCACATGCCTCTTGATGACGTCAACAAGGAGTATTTCCAATGGAAACAGCAACAGGGTACTTATGTGAAAGACTTCATTCAGGTGAATCATCTCTAATAGGTAAAACATTAGTTGGCTAGAAAAGGAATTGAAATGTCATTTACTGTATGCAATAATGTATTTCAGGCAAATATTAAAGACGTTCATATGGCGAGCACTGAGGTACAAAAATTGAAACCCATTACGCTTGTGGACAACGTTGATGATGGACAACCTACCCATTCACACGACGTTCAAAGCATGGACTCAGCCCAGCGTGACAAACTACTACTCAGAGACATGGTAAACGTTACTTAAAATGTTGACAAAAATAGGTTTTGCTGTCATACATAATACCTTGTTAAGTACAACATAAAAATGGCACTTTACATAAAACACATTTATTTCTTCTCCTCTCAGATCTCCATTTGCATTCCTTTCACCTACCCTGGCTTCAAGAGCAGTGTCGAATCTAACCAGCACCCAAAGCGACCCGACGATGCTCGAATACAAGAACTGAGAAAGGTGCCCTTGCGGTACCCCCATCTGTGTCATGTCTCCCTCTCACTGCCATGTCAACTTTATGGGCATTCCTAAGTGCTTAAGCAAGAAGATAGAGTTTTACTGATGTTTACCTATCGTGCCCACTTCTTTACGGACCCCCTGAGCTTAAGGGGGTATTTAGTTGCATGGATGGTGACAGGTCTAATGCTGACGGAGTCACGGTTTGCATTGTGTTATCTAAAAGCATGTGCTTGCCTGAAATTGATTGATCTGCCTCTCAAATCCGTAACTTATTGTTCCTGCAAAACACGAGCGTGGCACCCACAAATGCAAACCCCATGTGGATAACAGAAGATTGATGTCATCATTAGCAGTTTCCCCTCTTTTAGCAACTGACTATGTTATATATATGTTTTCAAAAGCGCTAATTTGTAAAGATAAGTTTTCTTATCGTAGTTTGTGTTAAATGCTCATTCTTTTTGTCCACTCCCATCGCAGCCCTGGAGAGAAAACATTCTCCATGGGAGCATACTCAAGCCGACTCTTTCCAGATTAAGACCGCCGTGGATGCAGAGACATCAGGATTTTGAACTTTATTCAAAGCCACAGTTTGTGTTCCCCGTGAGCATACATTTAGCCGGTAATGTTGTTTTAGCATAAGCCAACATAAGCTTCCACTTATCTTACTTATTAACTACTAAATACCACATTTTCTGAATTTATCTCTCTTTAGGAGAGACTCGACATAAGGAGCAGCTACAGGCAGCACAGACTCAGTATAACAGGTGGATGAGCAAGATGCTCCTTGATGAAACTGCAAAAGCAAGCGGAAGAGTTCCCGAGTTTAAATGTCACATGAAAAGAGCAGATCTGGGTAAACTAGAAGACATACTGAAGGACAAGCCCATGAAATATTCTCTGAGGAGACCAGGAATGATTTTAAAGGTAATGATTTATTTCTCTGATTCGACTAAACAACTAATGCATGATAACCAAAAAGGTTTGGAGACTCATATCCTAGACACTCATGAAACACATCTGTATGCCCTCAAACCACTAAGGTTGTAATACGAGAGACTTAATCCTTCTTTTTCCCCCCAGCCCATTCCAGTTACGTCTGTGGTCCGGTGCGCCGATCCAGCAGACAAAGTTGAGAAAGAAGCCAATATTCCATTTGCTCCTGGACCCTTTCAGAACCACAGTCTGTGCTGGGACAAAAACTCTATCCCGAGACACACATCCCACTACAGCAAGTATCATTTCAGGTTAGAAATCATCTTTTTGCATTCACATCTGTTTTTTCAATAATCAATTACAGGGTAAATTATTTTACCATAACTTGAGTGAAAGTGAAAACAAGCCATCCAGACTTTCAAAACACAGAACCTACATCTGTGTTATACTCTCTCATTTGTAAGATGAAAACGTCTGCTAAATGAATATATCTAAATTGGAATACAGAAACAAGGTGAAAAAATGAATTTTTGGTTTAACAGAGATAGCTGGAGGCCACATTCATTTCTGCACAAGCGAGGTGCTTTGCCACTTACAGAAGATGAGAGAAGAATTAACTCCATCCCGAAACCTGCGGATACCCCAGAGAACCGTATGATAACTGCCCACTTCAAACAAAGCGGAAACATCATAGAGATAAGGACCAACAAAGACATCACTTTACATGTGAATTAAAACAGTTGCTGTACAATTTCCCTTTAATGTTGTGAAACAACACTAAGCAGCACTTAGGTGGTACAGTAAGAATGCATGGCATGGCATTAAAAATAAACACATTATTGCTATACAAAGAACAAAAACACTGACAGAAATATCTACACAAGACTGTGTTACTTAATATTTATAACAATTTCAATAAAGCAATATGTGAAAAATACACAATTCATCTATCCTCTCAACAAAAATAAGTGCGGGTTAGACATCCTGAGGTGAATGAAGGTTGTGGGAAGACCTTCAGCTAATGATAATTGCTAAGAATCGGGTGTTTTGTCACCCAATCGTAATGCTAGGACATCCCAGTTTCCACATGACACGATTCAGTAAGTTCTGTCCAGAGGATGTGAGCAAATATACGCCCTCTTTGCCAGCACCTCCTGGGCGATCTTCTTTATACTGGCATCGTTGTTCTCCGGGGAATCTGAAAAGCACCCCAATCCATTAACTGAATGACATCTGAACGCATGCTCTGATCTAATCCATACAATTGACCGGAGTTATTAGGTGGGGCGTAATTGTATGAGGGGCGCATGCAAGTGTTGGTGACTGACTTATGGTTTGTTAGGTTGCGGAGGAAATTCTTCAACATGTGCAAGCGCTTTGTCTTGCTATGCAATAAAATGAGGGGGGCTGGTATCAATTATAGCTGTGCGTTTTACTCACTTTTTTGAAGCTGAGTCATCAAGTAGTTGTTCTTGAAAAAGGCGTCCTTGCAGAAAGTGTTGGCTAGCAGCACCTGAAAAGCCCATTTACATGAAGGATTTAGCAGAGCATGCAGACAAAATGAACATGCAAGCACATTTTCTTGATAATGAAGGGTCTGCTGCCAAATTATTTTAAACCTAAGAGGTAGAATTTGACAAATAGGGAATCGACAGAAATCACACAAAATGAATAAAGGTGCATTTATTAGAATGTATAAACTCATATATCTTTTTATGAGTTGCATTAAAGGCAAAATGCAAGCAAGCAATAGAGTCACAGCATGAGAAGTCATTAAATTGTTTCTGTCAAATGTTTCTTTAATGCAAAATCAAAACAGCTTAGTTAAACACCAAGTGTTGGTGATATAAATTATTGAAATTCTTCCGACTACACATTAAAATCCACTTCTGAGAAGAAATATATTATTTGTCATATTGCAACATCATAAACACGAGTTGTTTTTCTTTTTATTGTAAACGAGAAATAGTATCTTTCATTGAACATTAAAGGGACAGTTCACCCCAAAAGTAAATTCTGTCATCATTTACTCACTCTCGAGTTGTTCCAAATCTATATAATATTCTTTACTCTGATGAACAGAGAAAGATTTTTGAAGAATGCTTGAAACCAAGCACCACTGACTACCATACTAGACAAAATGACAATGGTAGTGACTCAAAAGTGCCTCAGAACTCTTTGCTTTGCCTACATTCTTCAAAATATTTTGAGTTCAACAGAAAGAAATGTATAAAACAATATGTCCTACTATGGTTGTAAATGGTGCCCCAGAACTGTTTGTTTAAAAGCATTCATACATGCAGTATATCTATCTTTGTGTTCAGCAGATTTATACAGAAATGGAACTTGATGGTTAGGGAATGATGAGAGGAAGCCAATGATTGATAACTCATAATTGAGAATCAATTGACAGATCTCTTTTTCACTGTTTTGGTCTGTTTTGAACTGGTGACCTTAGTTCAGTTAAAAGTGAGTCATCTTAACTACTAGATGTTTTTTTACCTCGTGGTCATGGTTGCGCAGACCGATGCTGATGGAACGAGTGGCACGGGACAGGACGGCCGTCATGGCGTAGAGGTTAATCAGCACGTCTGCAACTTTCTTAAGAACCAGCTGCTCGTCAACGATTGTCTGAAACAGATCAATCAAAATGTAATATTGTGGTTACTTTGAGAAATCTAGAAAGTAACACTTAACTATTATTCAAAATGTTAAAATAATAAGAAACAGGTATGTACATTTTTGCATATAAAAAAAATCGTAATGATTAAACCATGAATGATTTACCACTTGGTCCATATTTACACTAAACTACAGTTGAGCTACATCATCAAAAATAGGACAAAACGAGGCCGTCCTAACAGTAATGCCCATAAAAACACAACCATATCCTGTGACTGCCTTCATACAGTTTATATTACACACTGCATGCAAGGGGGGGGTGGGGGGGATGTGTATTCCTTTAAACGTTTCCTGCAAATGAGAATAAATGAAGATGAAATGTGGTGCGCTGGAACTGAAAAGCAGTGCGTGGAAATCTGAAGCGTTTCCAGCCGACTCTCTTGTGACTGCAGTCTGATTACAATAGAACGGCCACACAGACGTTCATTGAGAAAAGACACAGTGAAGTCCAGCTGTGTCACACATGAGCATTACCTCAGCCCAACAGGAAAGCAGGGACCTGAGAGAAGGTCCCAGCAGCGCTGAAGGGCCCACGCTAATTACCTTGCACGTTACTATAGCAACCAGGGGGGAAAATTGAAAAAAACCCACACTCCAGCATGTTAAACGCACAGCCATATTTCATGTTCTGGCAGCAATAACTCAAACCCAACCAATGTGAGGGCAAATGTGAGATTGATGGGGATAGAAATGAGAAATGATCTCATTTTATGCTGAAAGAAAGATAAATAAGAGAGGGGGAAATTTACTTTGGCGTCTCCAGGGACAGCAAGACCATAAATTCAGTATTTCATGCTTTTTACAAAATTGCAATTTATGAAATTGTTCTGTGCGACTTTTTACCTTTCCGTATCGATACAGTAAGCTTTCCACAGTAGACCCGAAGAGTGCAGCGTTCTGCTCAAACATTTTTGCGCTCTCCTGCGGGACAGAGATGACATCATTACTGGGCTCAATTACCCGCCCACACAGCATAAAGGGCGAGATCAGAGGGAAAGATTCGGCTTGATGAAATGTTGCTGGCAGAAGAACCAGGCGAGATCGGCTGTGATGTGAAACTTTTCATAGGACTCACTGTGTCATGCACTCATTTTACAGTCACAGAGTTATTTCACTATATATATATATATATATTATCATTTGATTACAATCAAAGTACAATCAGTTCTGTACCGCCAGACTGGGGTGAACTACGCCGTCTTTGCCGGTCAGTCCAAAGTCCACCGTCTTCACCACTGAATCCTTCAACTTCTTCCCCAGGATCTCAAACACCACGCCCACATTGCCCTTTTTCATTTCCCTAAACACAATAAATATTACATAGTACCACAATAATGTTTGTTAATGTTCAAGCACCATGGCCAAGAATTGTAAATAAAGATGTCTAACATACTTTATTTTTGCTGTTAATATTTTGCCAGCGTACTGCATTCCTGTGAGCGCGACGTACATCCTTAAAATCTCATTAGTCCCCTAAAGGCAGAAACGAAAGAAGATAATATCCATTAAGTCACATAGAACTCATTTAAAGTGATAGTTCACCAAAAAGTAAAAAAAATGTGTCATCATTTATTTGCCCTCATGTCGTACAAAACATGTATATATCTCTTTATTCTGTGGAACACCAAAGAAGAAATTTTGAGAAATGTCTCAGTGGTTTTGTTTTCATATAATGGAAGTCAATGGGGGGGGTATTAACATTCTGCAAAATATCTTCTTTTGTGATCTGAAGAAAGTAAGTCATACAAGTCATACATATTTTTTTAGTAAACTGTCTTTTTAATAGACTTTTCTTCTTTAATAATAGAGCCCCCTGGTGGTCAAACATTTACTACATTTACACATTTGGCAGAAAAAGCGTCTTGCATTGCACTAAGTTATACATTTGTTTCTGGATATGTGCAATCCCTGGGATCAAACCCATGACCTTGGTGTTGCTAGCACCATGCTCTAACCACTGAGCTACAGGAAAGTCAAAGTCAGCTTTAAGCTACTATTCATAATAAATATATCCTAATATTCATATAAATATACCTCAAAAATCTGAAGAATGCGGCAGTCCCTGAGGTAGCGCTCGTAAGGGTAGTTCTTGGTAAAGCCCAGCCCTCCTAACACCTGCAGAGCTTCACTCACACAGATCCAGGTGCCCTCAGAACTGAAGACCTGGAAAGTCCCAGCTGAGGGTTATTAGATGTCTTCAACTATTTTCAAAACCAGCTTTCAGTGTTCACAAAAGTGCTGGTTATCCCTTAAATAACAAGAAAAAGTTATCACCTTGACCATGGCAGCCTCCAGAGAGCAGTCAGGAACTCCAGGTCGATCCATCATTCCAGCAGTGAGATAGGCCATGCTCTCCATCACGAAAGCATTGAGGGCCATGGTAGCAAACTTGTCCTGTATAACCATAAATGTAACAACATGCTGAATATTCATTATCCATTTTCCAAAATCACACCAATATTTAACATGTACCTGAATCATTCCAAAATCAGCAAGGCTCCTGTTGAATTGTTTTCTTGAACCAGCATATTCTGATGTCAGCTCTGAAATAAAATGTCAATGATCATTTCACTGCAAGAGTAGGAGCAGTAATAATAACGTAGCACAGCATGAATGATTTGTGTGTTCTCACCGATCAGTTTTTTGATCACTCCTGCACCAGCACTGCCCATGCTGAAGCGTCCATTATTCAGAATGTTCATAGCAACCTAGAGACCACACGCATGTTACACATCACTGTGCGGCAATATGTCATAAATACACGAGAAATCTGTGTGAATCACCTTAAAGCCGCCACCGACGTCACCAATCACATTCTCGATTGGCACCTTGGTGTCCTCATATGAAATTTCACAGGCTGAGAAGTAAATGCATACAATGAATAAACAAATCTGTAATATCAAAGCTGCTTATTACTTTTTATGACATCTCAGTTGTGTCACATACAGTAGCCCTAAAAGGATGCATTACACTAAAATGTTTATGATTTGATTACGTAGACAGCATAGCAACAGATCAGGTTCACTTTTTATAAGGCTATGGACATTTCACTGGAAATGTAAATGAACTAAAATATTCTATTCTATTCTATTATAATGTACAAACTCACTATTTGAGCCTCTGATTCCGAGCTTGTCCTCAGGTTTGCCACTGGTGACACCACCAAACGCCCTTTCCACAATGAAAGCTGTGATCTTATCTTTCTTTTGACCGTCTTTATCAATAACCTCAGTTCTGGCAAACACGGTCATGATGTCGGCCAATCCACCATTCGAAATCCAGAACTAGAGATGAACAATGAATATTTAATGCAAGTACAAAGGTACGTAATTAAGCCACTCACTGACGGGGTCACCTTTGTGCCGTTGATCAGAAAGTGTTTTCCATCTTCTGTCAGGGTGGCACGTGTCTGAATAGATGCAGCGTCACTGCCACTAACATAAAAGAGCACACAGATGAATAAATGTGCTTGAGATCACTCCATCATTTGAGCAATTGGAACTGCTGTATTGTACCTTCCAGGTTCAGTGAGGCAAAATGCTGCAATGTGTTCTCCTGTTGCTAGTTTGGGAAGGTATTTCTTTTTCTGCTCCTCATTTCCAGCTATCAAGATACCCTGAAACAGAGACGAGTAGTCTTTACAATACTGAACATTTACAATGCAACAATGAAAGACATTCTCGCTCACCTTAAGGCCAATGGCCTGATGTGCAGCGAGAGTTACTGCAATAGCTCCATCCAAAGATGTGATCTCTCCTAACCTGGCATACATTGTGTTGGACAGGCCCAGGCCGCCTGGAGGAGAAAGAGAGGAGGATGAAACTTACTCACTCACTTTATCACAAACTGTACCTCATGGAAAGACAGAGGTAGGTCTCTCACCATATTCTTCAGGTATCTGGATCCCAAACAGTCCCAGTTCCTTCAGCCCATTCAAAGTCTCAGGAGGAATGACGGCCTCATGGTCGATCTTTTTAGAATCAACTACAGGTGATGGACGAGGAAAGAAAAATAAATTAAATTCGAGAAAAATACAGACAAAAGGCTTGCACACTTGTGTAATATAATACAAGTATGCTTTGATTCAAAACTTTAAAACGGATTTTAAGGTGGCAGCAAAACTCACCTTCTTCAGTAAAAAACTTCTCGACCGGCTGAACAAGTTGGTTAATCTCTTCTAATTCCTCAATGCTTATTTCTGGATAAGGAAACACTTCCGCCTAAAGTTAAGCATTACAAAACAACATCGATAAAGCCATTCAGTTATCAGTTGCACATCTTTATTATAAATAACAAAAGCATAAAAATCAACAACTGCTGTTTTTTAAGTTGGTTAGGATTGTATACATGCACACATAACACTATAATTCGTCAACACAACTCATTATTCTATATTTAGTACCTTGTTTACTTTGCCCAGAAACAAATCTTTGGCATATGTCAAACTCCTCGCGCTGGATCTAATGCAGCGCCTTTGTAGACATTCCGTACCAACGTGTCCTACTCGCGCAGAGATCAAATTTCTTCCGAACTTGACTGATCTTGACAAAACAAAGAGTTTGTTCAGGTTCATCTTCAGCGTATAAACTCACCTCGATCACCCTGAGACCAGCTGAAACACCTTTCACCCGTTTTTGTCGCGCATTGATGACAACGTCCGTTTGGGAGCGCAGTTCACATTCTCTCCAGCAGGTGTCAGTGTTTACCGTATAATAAATTGCGTTTAATATCTGCACTCGGCCATTTAACATTTATTGTGAATCTTCACCAGTTACTAAACTGATCAAAAATTTGCGATAGATTTATACACACTCATTTGTCCAAATATTAAGGACTAAAATATAATTTAATGTTTAGATGGACCCGCAGTCTTCTTGGACTGGAAATTGTTGACAATGACGATTTAACTCTTAAGCTGTTTAATTCATAACAAGCCAGACAGACGAGCACAGTTCGTTTTCTTATCACTTTGCATTGGTAATGAAAAGTGTATCTGGACCTATCGACTGCAATAGACCGTAAACAACTATGGAAGTCAAGTATTATTAATTTGACTTGTTTTTTTTCAAAGCATCATTATAAAATGTAAATAATTATAAAACAGTTAGTTTTGTACTTGATTCTCATTGTGCCGTGTTGTAAGCCACTGTAAAATCCCCCAAAACATACAGCTGACCGCATTACACAATTATCTGCGCAGTATCATTGCGCCACTGTGCAGTGCTGCGTCTGGGTTGCTTGGCAACGACTTGTTGTTTTTGTGTCTGAGGAACTACATTGTTTGGCGGAGCAATAATATTTTTTTTATGAATAATACCATTACACTTTTTCTCCGCTTTTCGTCGTGCCTAACAACAACCCTAGCGGTTTTAAAATCACTGTAAACCATGACTTCGTGGGCCTTATTGCTTTATTTTGTGTGTGCGTGATGCTTTGCCTTTTTCTATCTACATATCGTGAGTCGATGAATGACTGAGTAACTGTACAGGTATGTACGTCTTTGATTTTCCGTGTTGATTTCTAGCAAATATAATTATACTAAGAACATCAAGGCCAACAGAGCTTTCATTTAAATTACTGATGAGAAAATACAGAATGTAAAGCAGACGCTTCAGTCTATTTGAAAATACTTGATATGATCCATATTACGTTTATGATTAAAGTAAGGTCAGTTTGCTGTCATTGTATTAATCAGTTTTATCAGTTTATTATGCATATATTAAAGTGACAGTTCACCCAAAAATGAAAATTCATTTACTGACCCTCTTGTCATCTCAAACCTGTATGATTTTCTTTCTTCTGCAGAACACAAAAGAAGATATAAGTAAGTTGGTAACTGAACAGCAGTGGCACGCATTCGATTCTATTGTATGGACACAAAACCAATGCAAGTCAATGGGTGCCAGTTAACAACATTCTCCAAAATATATATTTTTTGTGATCTGTAGAAAGAAAGAAAGTCATACAGGTTTGAAATTAGTAAATTATTTTTGGGTGAACCATCACTTTAAACTCAGCATGGCCTTATTGCAAATAAAACACATTCACTCACATGTTTATGTGGCAGGAAAATATTTCTCTTAAATCCACTGAACATGCTATTTCAATATTTGACAACTGTTCATCCAGACATTTCAAAATGATCTAAAGCAACTTAGGTATTCTTTAATGCAGAAGAATACACGTTAAGAATATTACAGTATATTGTTTTATTTCATGTTTCGAACATGGTCACAGTTATAGTTAAACATCAATAGGGTCTCGCCATCTACTTAGAAACAGAATGCATATTAAAACCATAGTTTCTCCTCTCCATGTCTGGTAATTTTAAAAACATGAGACTGTATGCGTGGATGCACATGAATGAGTCATGTAACAGTCGACTTATTAAAGAAAATCCTAGACAAATTCTTGAAGTACATCTGGTAGCAGAAGCAGTGTCAACTAAATGTCTCTGTAAGGATGGAAGAATACTACACCAGCAATGTAATGGCCGACCACAAACAAAAAATATTTTACAGATTATGTACAGGTCAACCCAAAACCCCCACCCTTAAACGTTCCCTTTGTCATCCATGTTAGATTTCTATAGATATGCATTTTCTTCTAATTTCTCTGTGATATATACAGCGACACAGGCTTTGTTATGGAAATCAAAAGTGTAATGATTTTTAGGAGGGGTTAACAAGTGATATACATGCTGAGGTGCAGTGGCACCGCATAAAACCTAACAGCAAGCTAAAACAATCAAACAAACAAAAGATGACAGAGAACAGAACATTAAAAGAAAGCACAGGTCTTCATTTTAAATAAGCTCACATTTCAACCGAAGGTGCTAAAGGTGTCAGCTGCATGCAAAGCTTTGACTGAACTGTCCAGTACTGTACAAAGCTGAAGCACCACAATACATTTACAATACACGGCATTGAATTGAAATCATTAAAATATACAACAAAAGAGAAAAAACGATATTTTATGGCGCAGAATGGTTTATTTTAGGATGTCTGAAATGGCTTTGAGTGATTACATTCATACACAGAGATGGGATAATCCTATTCTGTTTAATGCTATACTGTACACATTACTGACCTTAATGCATCTTAAGAACAGGCCAGATGTACACAGGTCTATTCTGATAATAACTCAGACACATATTTATGTTATATAATCTCTATGCATATGTTATAAGGATGTCTTCCACTGGTATTTAGTTACAACTGGTCTAACGGCTAATATTTGGTTTGCTAAAATATCTAATTTAAACCCCAGATAAACAATATATGCTTTGCACTGTGATAAGACAAAAACCGAGGTTACCTGTTTAAAACTATTTTAGTACAAAACAGAATAAAGAATTTGCATCGGAACAGAGTTGAATGAAGAGAAGTCTACAGATTTTAATATGTTTATCATCACTCATTGAACAACAGTCAACTGTAACACTGATAATATCTCTGGAAATATGCAATATCTAGAGAATATTTTTTTACAATATAACGTTACATGCAAGAGTACTTAAGTGACATTCCTGACTGCAGGTTTAGAGACCAGGGAGTACAAGGTGTAGGTGGGGGTGAGAAACAATATGGGGTCGGACGTATAGAAATGTGATATAACAAAAACAAACAAACAAACAAAGCAAACAAACAGACAAACAGAAACAACCGCTTGGTCGCATTTCTGAATTACAAAACCGAAACATACATATTGCACATGATTAGTTAAAAAAGAAATCAGATCAAAAAACAAACAAACAAACAAAAAGAAATAATGCACAGCAAATGTCATAACCGCTGACATTGGTCTCATAATCGAGAGCGTTCATTTGAACCATAGTTTTCTGTACATTAAGTCATTATTTACAAGGACAAGTGCTGTTCAGAGCTCTGTGCTTGAGTTAAAAGAGTGTCGACACAAAACTACATCGAACCACAGCTCCTTCGCCATTGATCTACTTACAGTATAAAACAAGTCAAAAACTGAACCAAGATAGGGGAGAAACAAGTCCAAATCTGTTCTGAATGAGAAAACATCCATCCAGCCCACTGCTACATATTATTTGCAGTACATTACATTGGATTACATTATATGAGCTGTATTTCTGAGCAAGTGAAAGGCATTCTCATACGAGAACAGAACAAATACGTATCAAATCTACTTCAGTTTGTGTTAACACTCCAGTTTCACAAAGAATAGCACGTAAAGTGAAATGAAGAGGGCATACTCAGTCTGCTGAGGAAAGCACAACATCTTAGCACAAACTTGAATCAAACCTTTGAAATATGGGAAGAGAATTAGATCAGCTTTGAAGTGCAGCCTGCTATCCGCCGATATATCTCGCTATTCTGGAAAACAAAACACTACCCATATACTAAACGCGTTGTTTTTTTCCAAAATAGCCTTCTTGATCAAACCAGCTTTACCATAAACATCTTCAAATGTACATTAATTTCATATTGTTTATTCATCTCTAAAAAAATAGTTAAAAAAATAAAACCATGTTGCAGCAGTGGCCCAGACCGCCGAGTCGAAGCCATGGAGGATCCATTGAAAAGCTTACTAGTTTCCCTCCGTTCCGCCCTCCCATTCCCTGTGATTGGTTTGCGCTACGTAGATCCCTAAGGAGGTGAAGTGAACACAGCTGTCCCGGACCTGGAGATTCCACGGTTTCATCCCAGAATCTCTTCCTCAAAGGCAACCAATAAATTCCACCCAATGTATTGAGTTCTACTAAGTTCAATTTAAGTGGAAACTAGCAACTCCTACATCAAGAGTATATAGAGAATACTGAGATATTAGCTGAGCCTTGGGACCTTTTGTTCTATAACGATAATAATAATAATAATAGCTGATAAGTAGTATTATTATTATTTTACAAAATACTATATGCACAACATACACAAAAGCAAATCTTTTTTTAACAACTCAGTCACTGCTTTTTAATAATTGGCACATTATAGTCCCCTATAACTATATCACAGAAATGTGTGGTCTACAGCTACATTAAATACTGGAACACCACTTGTGACCTCGATCGTGACTTGTCGCATGGCCATGGCATTTCTAGGCAAAAGAAAAACATTCTAGCAAAAACATTGTTTCTGCAAACTAATAAGCAAGCTATATGATAATGCATTTTAGGTAAGTACAAGGAAACAGTTGCCACGGTCTTTGCGCATGCTCTTGCTCGACTGGCATCTCTCGTCCGCGTATGTCCAAAGTGGGCTGAAAACCTCTAGATCGAGCCTAAAATAAGCAGCAACTTTGGGAGTCTACAGCTTGAGCGACTGTGATGATTGGAGTTCCAGCAGCCCCACAGGAGAAGGCCAGTGCTACACAGTGTGGCTTCCCCTTCCGGAGGAAACGGGGCCTGGATAAAATAAAAGAGTCAGTTCTGGTTCCCCGCTCATGTCCTGGTAGGCAGCAACAATCCGCATCTTACAATCTTCAGTACGCTAGCTAAAGAAAGGCCCAGAGGAAAGTTTGGAGAGATGCTCAAACCACAGTGCTGATGCCGCTGTGCTTGGGCTTGGTACCGCTGGGTGCCGGAGGAGGTGCCGGAGGCTGGCTGTGGTGGTGAGGTGCATGCTGGGAGTGAGAGGAGTGCGACGGGTGGGAAGGGTGCGGCCCGTGGCCGTGAGAGCCGTGCGAGTGGCTGTGAGATGAAGAGGAGCCGGACGGGGGGTGGTACTGGTGCGGTGGGTGTTGTAGGTGCGCCGGGGGGTGGTAGTGATGGTGGTGGTGGTAGGGTGGGGGGTTCTGCATTTGGCAAAACTGAGGGTGGTGCGGGTGCATCTGGGCCTGGGTCTCGGAGATGCTGTCGCGGGCCGTGTGGTGCAGGTTGGAAGGGTGTGGGGTGTGAGAGATGAGTGTCGGGTGGGAGGGGTGGGGAGGTTGTTGAGACAGAGAGGGCGACTTGCCCCGCTTGGTGCCGAAAAGGGATCCCAAGAGAGAGGAGGAGTTGGGGATGGACTGCTGGCGGGAGGGGCAGTCACGGCTGGAAGTGGCTCGGCGCCGTATGTGGGGGCTGCTAATGATGGACCCCTGTGGAGGAAGAGGGAGAGAGAGAAAACAGTGAAGTTAAACATGAGATATTCTCGTATTCTAGATTGCAAACGCTATTATTTTAAATGGTTGAGAGAAACTGTATATATAAAACAGCAAATGCAATTGCCTGCACCAAAATGACGGTAACTGTTACAAAGCAATATTACAAATGGTTACAAAATCAGTATTACAAAACAAGAACATAACAATGAAGCAATGCATCAAGACCACACAAAAGCAGCTAACGCAAATGAAAAAGGAAATCCCTGAAAGCCATGCATCACATGCAAAAGCTGAAACAGGCAAGATTGAGTTAGTGTTTAATAAAGTGAGCATATGATCCTCTCTGAGCGGACTGTGAGTCAAACTAGTGTACGTGACAATGTGTAAAGATTCGATTCAGTAACGTAACTGGAAGAAAATCCCATGTCTGCTAAGCCATCATCTTTGCTATCCTCCCTCATGTTTACGATGCACAATGCATATCTGTAAACAAACAGGAAATAATTCTGTAGCATTCCGGAGGTAAAAAGGTTTGGGCTGGAGAGGAAGTGGTTTGGTGAGGAAATGGAGACTCGCACACTTTGAAGTGCCCTAAAGCAACGCTTTTTGTTCATCCGCAGTGGCTAAGTAAAACCAAGCACCACCTGGGATGAAGTCGAAAACAACTGACGAAATAAAAAGACGCGCAGCCCACGGGATGTGACACGAGATGTTTGGATTAGTTGAATCATGCTGGCTAAGTCGAATGGTGGAGATGTTATGATATATGATTTAAGCCATAGGGGTGGAATTTCCCATCATTCCACAAGGAACAGGCAGTCCATGCATGCAGGGTGGCCTGCTTTTTCCAAAAACAACACCACACACAAATATACAGCTGAAATAACCAAGCAAAGAAGCAACCGAAACAAAAAGATGGTAGAAAGACCAGAGAAAGAGAGTTTCAGTTTCAGTGCAACATTTGTCACTCAGAGCAGCAGTCTGTTGTAGGTCCTTGCGTTCTATACCGCAGTACTTACTTCCATATTGCTGTCTAGAGATCCTGCGCTGCTTCGGCGCCCCCGTTTGCCTGAGCGAGACATGCAATATGATAGATTAGAGCACGCTCGAACAGTCCAATATATAGAGGCGTATAGATCCTGCCTGCCTACAGGGGGCGCTAAGGATGCCAAGTATGCAGTTACTACACTTAAAACAAAGTGGGGTAGATCCAAGTGGGCAGCCAGGGAACTTTCGAGGGCCAGAGGATGGGGGTATGGATGGCGCTAAAAGCACTAGCTACAGAACTTTCTGGGTTCTGAAGTCATACTATATAGACCTTAAAAGCAAAAAGCAAACAATAAACCCCCCCCACATAATTCAGTTTTGATTTAATGGAAAAATACTGTGAGTACGAATGAGAATGTTAGCAGTGCTATTCCATTTTAGCCTAAGAAAAATGGGACATGTAGCTTTAAAAAGTCACTTTTGGCTATAGTTCACCATCTTTATATATAACAAAAAAATTGTAGGTTTATATACTTATTTTTGAAAAGTCCTACCTGACAGCTCAACTTGTAGATATATACGTTATGCGCTTTTGTGGCCCAAACTTAACTTACAGTACACATCTGCAGATCATTTCAGATAACAAGCAAAAGAAATAACAAGTAAATGACATTAGCTAGCAAGTTAAAAGTATGTCTAGTCAGTATTATTTTGGGTTACCAGTTGAAGAACCGTTACTTGAATGCGACTAAGTTATACAACCCATTCAACAAATTGTTAATATAATAACATTAATATACAATAAAATTCAACAAATTGTTTTTTAAATACAATTGCAATACAATATAATATGAGTATAAATGAAACAAAAACAGACCGAAAGTTAACTTCAGGCCAGGCGCGTGCGTCTGATGAAACCGTCTATATGTACTTTATACATACTTGCTCTAACTTTTGTTTTCTGTTTTGATTTTTAGCCTGCCAAAAAAGACAGATTGTAGCTTTAAGACTTTTTTTGAAAAGACATTTTTAAGTCTCATCTCAGAGGTTCACACACAGTTGTCTATTGCAGACAGGCTCAGCAGTCGGCTTCACTGAATTCAATTCACACTTACAGAGTGTGAATACACTGCCAACCGCTTGCTTTAACCGAGATGCAGTGTGAGGTCACGCTTCTCGCTATGCATGACTGTGTGGTGACTAACATGTTTATGGCTCGAAACAACATGCTAAACAGGGTGAGAAGAAATCCCAGCTTGTAAATTGTGTGATGGTTCAATTACAACGTGGGAAAAACAGCCTAACATGGAGACTAATACTTGACAGGGTGCGACTAGCTTCATAAGCCAGGGTGAGGGACGCTGGTAATTGAAACTACAGTACAAAAAACAATTTAAAGCAAGCATTCAGCGCTCTACTGTAATTTTGCAAAAGGTGAGGGAATGTCTGGACACAAAACGCTGTGAAGCGCAAGACAGCTCTCGTCTTATGCGGTCAGCAATCTCACCTGCATCTGAGAGGTCTCGTAAGGAGCTGCTGAGAGCGCTTCTCTTGAGACCCTCGCCCATGGCGTAACTGTCATCCAGACTGGTGCGGCTTAGATTCCCATTTCCCGTTTCTTTCTTCAGACCTGAGCTCTGGGAAATGCTGGGCCGGACGACTCCTTTCTGCTTCTCGAGTTCAGCTGTATAAAATGACAGAAGAACTTTACCGGTTATGTTATTTTATTTGGTACACTCATAGCTTCCCACTGCTTTAAAACACAAATTACAGGGTTTGTAGTACAAAGCAAACGCTTTTGATCTTATTTGATGCGCAATGAAAAACATTGCTGCTTTTCTTAACCCTGTAGATGCTTACATTCTATCCTGTACTTCTCCATCTCCTGCACCTCTGCGATGGACTCCCGCAGGTCATCTGTAAATTTCTTGCGGTCTTGTGGGTTGGGGGCGTTAAAGTTAACAAGAACCTTAATGTCTGCGCCCGGCAGTGCCGAGGTGAGACGCACTCCATTGGGGTAATCTGAAAAACAGCCGCAGCAGAGAAATATTTAAAGATCTGAGCTACAGACGTGCCCTTTTCAGAATGACGCACAAATCAATATTCTCACATTTCACAATTGCACAAGACAGCTATTTTAATCTTTTCATGTGAAGATGCAGCATAATATACGACAGCTTCAGAATCAATTTGTTTTCAATCAAAAGCAGAAGTATTTTTATGACTCTTAACACCTGCTTTCTCTTCAGCAACAGTTGCCAGAGTTAAAAAAGAAGAGGGCAAGAAAAGTGCAAGATGGGGTCAAAAAAACCCTGACCCCCACCCTGAGGTCACTTACATTGGTTTTCAAACAGAAGCACCTGCATCCCGTACAGAGAGAAGGACTGCCTGAAGCTGTACGTCACCGAATTCTTCTTCTTCTGGAAAATCTTGGTGACCTGAATCAAAAGCGTGACACATTAGGACCCCATCTGTTCCTGATTATCCTTAGCTCTTCTCTTTAAGCCTTTGGAAAAGCTGAGTAACACTTTTTATCTGTCCTGTGGATACATGATGTACAGTTGACCTAGAACTGCACTGTATGTGTTATTGTTGACCATTACACAACATAACAACAAAAACAGAACTACATAACAAAAATGGTGGAATACATTTAATTTTGATGGCAGCTGAAAGTATAATCAAATTACCCAAAATATCAAAAGTACTTTTTAATATTTTATATTGGTTAGAAGTTTGCGAAAACCAGTGACAAACAAAGGGTGACTAATAATAATGGCACAAAAAAAGAAAAATATGGAGATATAAGGTTTAAGAAGGACAGCAGCGATATGCAATAAACAGGCTTGGGACAATCTTGTGACTTATAAATATATAAATAATATAAATATATACATGAAAGGCTTTCTTACCACAAGGAGGTCATTGAAAAGAAAGATCTCTCTCTGGTGGAGACCCAGCTTCTGAGGTTTGTTGGGGTCCGGCACTTCGAACAGCCTGCAGTAACATACCAACCTGCGATGTGGTAGGGACAGTACCTGTGTATGGACCAAAAAAACTGATTAAACCTTTTATACAAATGATGTAGTTTGTATTGATATTAACTAACATTAATAAAAATGTATTAATGCTGAAAAGCTATATTGCTCATAGTTAATTCATGTTAGCTAATGCATTAACTAATGTTAACAAATACAACTTTACTGTAAAGTGTAAATTTTACATACATGTATATATCTAAAAAATGTGTGTACTATAAAAAAAAAATATACAGTATATATATATATATATATATATATGTAAATATTTGTTTAAAAATAATTTGCATATACATATAAATATACACAACACACATATATTATATGAACACAATTTATATAACAGAACTACTTAAAAGCATTTAATTAAACAGAAAGCAACCAAAACAACCAAAAGCGTAAACGTGACACTCACACATCCAAGGCCGTGGTGAAGAGACCCGATCTGAAAGAAAAAAATAAGACATGAATAAGAATTGAATATTTTAAGAAGACCGGAGGGAGGCTTTAAGGTCAGAGAGTGGTCTCTTTCTCTGTCTCTCATCATCAAGACCCCCTCCATCTACCTGTCACGACGTGAGCTGTGCTGTGTGAATCGAGAGAGAATGGAGGTTAATGAGGAGCCAAACCGCTGCTGCATGAAACTGTCACAGGAAGTCTAGGGCCATTTTGAAAAACCTAATTACAGCACCTGGGACGCGGCATCTGCAGGCGGGCGGCTCAGGCGCGGCTGCCTTCTATCTGAGCTAAGCGGGAGATCTCTATTATGTCCTTTCCAAAGATGTGCCGGAGATACACCGGGGAGGTTAGTCTGGCACCAAGTCATGTGTGCTGTTTCCATTAGAGCTTAAATGTTAATTATTTGAGCTCTGCAAACCCACAGTTTGAGACAGGAAACAGTTCATTACGGAAGGAGTTTAGTTGGTTTAGCCCCGGGGGAGACTAGAGCCTTTAATTTTGAACAGTTGCTGTATGTATGTACTGGTTTGTGTGGAATCAAAATGTGCTTTTTCAGGCCTTTGAGGTTTTAGTCTGTCTTATGGTCAAAATACAGTCCATCTTTTTAAGAACAGCCTCATTTTCATTTGAATCAAATTAAATGTGGTGTCTCCCCCGACCACAGTAACTCTGATCTTTATAATACAGTAACAGACATATAGTTTCAGAGCAGGTGAAATGTCCATAAAGGTAATCTTTAGGTAACTCCTCTGTGAAAAGCTAATCTAATTTATCACCACGGAGCATCACACAACCTTTACCATGACTTATCATGAATCCATACACATGCACGGACAGCACAGTCAGGCACCGTGAAGGCCTGGAGATAATAAGTATTAGATTTGTCATGAAGAATGAGAACATCTTGTAGATAAAGAGACTTCTTGGATTCTAAATGTCATGTTCCTCTTGAGAATTATAAAAGCGTAGCCTCTACAACTGCAACTGACAGAGCGATATGACCCTTCACTGCATATAGCGCAATAACAAACAATTGGTAAGGAAAAAAACAATGGGTAAGGAAATAAAAACATGGTTAAACAATGGCCTTCAATCATTTTAAGCCACCGAACCATGACCTGAACCAATAAAATGTCATTTCCACAACTGTGGTCAATCTAAGGTCACAACATGATGGATAGCAAAGCAAAGACAATGCAATGATAGACTTAAGGATAAAGATTTTGCCCTTAAGGGTACCTGACCCCATGTTTCTCCAGGAGGATTTTTTATGTTATAAGGGTATCACAGGTCATTTTAGATAGAAGTGTCAACTAAAACGGAGGGTGAAAATCTACATCGATGACACTTACCGGCTTTTTGCCAACGATGAGTTTCTCTACCTTCTGCACCTGAGAAACGTGGTCTTCATTAGTCTTAAGCTCTCGTTTTCGGATTCGCTCATAGATGCCCACCAGCATCTCACGCGGGATGTCCTCTCCATCATCAACCCCTATGCAAAAAAAGTTATTTATGTCATTACATGATATGCATATTAATTACTCGAAATAAAATAAATACCAAATAAAGATGCGAAGACACTAACCTAATACAAAGACACATTTTTCTACCAATATAATAATAATAATATAGAATACCAATGTCAAAGGTAAGTCTTTATTTGTTGTGCCAAATAAAGGTGACTTTGGTTTACCCAAATAGTTATGCAAGACTCTGACCTAAACATGCTATTGCTATTCCAAAGTGGTCATTTATCACTTTGGAGCGCTAAATTCGCTGTCCCTTTTTAATATGACAAATACCTCTGAATCACTTTGAAGT
This sequence comes from Oreonectes daqikongensis, assembly GCA_026939265.1. Taxonomy (NCBI): domain Eukaryota; kingdom Metazoa; phylum Chordata; class Actinopteri; order Cypriniformes; family Nemacheilidae; genus Oreonectes; species Oreonectes daqikongensis. Next base: position 3,149,375 of record JAOTQM010000030.1, on the reverse strand, counting down.
TTACTGAGACCATTTATTTAACTCACCACGCAGGTTCTTCACAAAGTCTTCCAACTTCATCTTCCTCTCTGGCTTCACGTTGGGGCTGTACATGTCCGTGTTGAGAAGTATGATGGCGAACGCCAGGATAAAGATGGTATCCGGATTCCTAAACTGACGCACCACTCCTGGGTTACAGATGCAGTAGCGCTGACTGCAACGAAACAAACGACGAAAGACAGAAATGAACAAAGCTGAAACAAACGACACACCAGTTCAGCAAAAGACAGAATCAATACAGTAGCTGTTCTAGTGAGTAATTGGTTTTAGATGCGCTACCTATTCCACGACAGACACGAGGAAAAGTGCTACTGTGCTAAAGAGCTATGTTCTTTCATATAACACTTGAATGAGCTTAAACTGTTCATTTGGAAAGAATATATCTGGCTGAAAGGGTTGAGCTATAACAATATTTTCAGAGCAGACAACTGTTGAAGCAATCTTCGTATGCATTAAAAACCCAAATGGCGGCTCTTTAGAGCTGATCGAACGATTTATACGTTTGTGTTGTTGAGTCTAATGAAGGCCAAGATAAGAAATGATCCGAGCTGCTCACTTAAAATAAACAACTGAACATCTATAAAAACACACACATTGATCTGTTTTCATTATGTAACCCTAAAGCTTATCTCAGCGCTGCTTCTTTTTCTGAGGGAATCAAAGGAGGCTGGTTTAAATAAATTGTTTCATCACCTGAAGGCTTCAATGAGCCGTTCCACCTTCTGCGCTTCTCCTTGTACCCGGATATGAGCCTGGAATTTTCTCAAGGCTTCGTCAAGCTCCATTCCGGAGAAATCCATCTCATCTACGACACAGCTGAAAGATGAAAACAGATCCAGAGATTCAGATGACATTATACAGCTACAGGAAAAATTAAGAGACCATTCCAAAGACCATTTTCAGTTTTTCTGAATTTCTATTTACAGGTATGTGTTTATTATACAATAAACATATAAAAAAACCCAGAAAAGATGATTTTTTCAGACCTCAAATACTGCAAAGAAAACAAGTTTATAATTACTTTTGATCAATACAACAGTAATATTTGTACATATATTTACGAAAAGTTACTTTTTTTTTTGATGTTATAACCGTATGTTGTCATGCTGTCAGTCTTTCACATTGCTGTTGGATTACTTTGTCACTCCTAAGGTTTGATTTTGTTGAAATTCAACAGACACTGAACTGGAATGACCACAATACATCTAGAAATGCTGCTTAAATAAAAATTTGGAATGGTCCCTTAATTTGGTGTTCCAAGACTTCCAAGCTATTTTTTAAACATCTTACAGTAGTTTTGTATATAGATTTAAATTATCAGTCTATAAATCAACAAAGAGGTATTCAAAGCTCTTTGATGGCTGTGTGCTCCAGGGCTGCAGAGAGAGCATTTGATCAAACTTGTCGAGATTTACTGATTTCTAGGAAGTGCCTTTGAAAAAGTGCTTGTCAGACTGAGATGAACACAGCCTGCATGACTTTATCTGCCCCATTATCTTGACTGTTTCTATCAGATTCAAAGGAAGGATGAGTTAACTTAACACTAAAAATAAGTTATTCACTCACGGGCACGTGGCATTTCAGAAGAACCACATGAACCCAGATACCTCAGTGCACATATAACCTCAAAATTTGATCTTGTATCAATCCCAACACAAGACTGTTTAAAATAAATGTTTTCACCCATTTCAAAGGGGACACTAACTACAGTAAATGCTTGTGGTTACAACTGAAAAATCGGTTTCACAGCACAATTGACTTTGATGTTTTCCACCTTTGATCCTTAATGTATTTAAAGCCACAAAAGCTTGATAGGTTTAGACATGCAGTATGGTCAGTATGTCCCAAAAGGAAACCCAAGCTTCAGCAATATTGCCTGAATTTAACTTAAAGGAAAAGTTCTGTCATCATTTATTCAAAACCTGTATATGTGCTTTTTCTTCAGTGGAAAACTAAAAAAGATTTTAGAAAAAGTCTAAGTGGATTTGTGTTCATACAATAAAATCAACAGGCGCCAGTGTTGTTTGGTTACCAACGTTCTTCAAAATACGTGTCGAAGAAGAAAGTCATACAGGTTTGGAATGACGTAAGGGTGAGTAAATAATGAAAGAATATTGTGTTAAATTGACCATAGAATATAAATATAGAGTCTACAATATATCACCTTTTCATATTAAAATAATTTCTCTTATTCGAACCAAAACAATGAACATACTCAAGAACATCTCTGTTGAACTGCTTCTGTCTGTTTCCCAGGAACTCGCCAATCATCTGCCGGCTCAGCCCCTTCCTCTGTAACAGGAAATGGGCAACTCCGACAGGTGTGTCTGGGACAAATCCTCGTTCAATCAGGTACTGAATGCCTTTCTCTGGCTTCCTAGAGACAACAAACAAAGAAAATGTATGAAGGAAGTATGACAAAACAAAATGTGACCAAGGATCCACTCATTCATTTCTGACTGGACCGTTACCACACAAAATTAAAAGGAACTTAACAGCCCAGTGCAAATGCACAGTAATCCAAGATTAGAGAGTCCCACTTTAAACCAACCTTTATATTAACAAACACGTTCAACCACACGCGTATAAGCAAAGAAATATGCACCGAGGCGCACGTTCCTGCAGACCGGCACCGAACAAGCATCTTAATCCATTCGAGAAATGAAATCAGATTTGAAGGACCTCATAAAAATGCATGCTCACGGATAATCTCTCCACTATTGCAAGGCGCTTATAAATAAATTGAAGTTGTTTGTGTAAAGTACACGGAGGTAGATGACAAACTGTTGTGCGTTATTTTTCTCAATCCTTTATGAACTGATCAGCAACCCAACACAACTAATGACGCTCTCATCACGATTGTAATTGTCTGATCGCTAATCAAATTTAGAGCGGCGAGTGACAATCAAACAAACAGCATCACATACGCGCACACAGGCACTCAATGAGTACATAATAGATCCAAAATTATAATGAATGTTTGGAAGTGGAAAACACACAGCTATTGAACAATGTGTGCTTGGGTTGAGATGATAATTGAAAAAGCATTAGCTCCCAGCACTGTTCGCACACTGTGATCTTTCACAGCTATTAGCACGGCTCTGATTGGTGCTAATGAAAATCATCACTCGAAGCAAGCAAACACTACAAACATGTCCGTGATGCGGTGTGAAAGTGAATTGAGGAGCGATTTCAAAAATAAGAGCGTTACTGTCTATCACCTGAAGTTCCAAATATTGCTTGCTAATGCTAATGCATGTAGTTGCAAGCAAAATGCTCCATGTATTTTTTAAACCTGCTTATTTTATGCATGGTCGGGGGGACAACAAGATTTATTCTATTTATATTAAATATTATATGGACAACAGCTTAAAACACATATGTTTTATGAAAATGATAAGGGTGAATGTGAGCATAAGGATTTTTTTTCATAAATGCAAATAAAATCTAAAAGTAGGTAATACATCACTGTCTCCTCTTAGACGTGTAGTCTTCAAAATCTGGAACAATGTTATCTTCATACTAATGCATCACTCTCTTAACTGAATTGAAATCAGGCAAATCTGAATTAATTTCATACATCTTGTGTGAAAATAAGGAGAAAGCTTAACTCAGGAAAAGCAGAAAGTGGAATCGGAGTGGCAAAAAATTGCTGACACACTAATCATACAAAGAGCAAGCGTGCACTTCACCTACTTGTTAAAAAGGTTCAGGCCAATGCGGTAGTGCCTCTTCCGAATTATATCATTGCTAAAGGCGGGCGAGTCCCAGCTGTTGCGTGTCTCCTTGTGATACGTTTGCTTGCTAAGGGTCTGCTCTCTAAGACTATCCCTGGATGAGGACTCTGAACTACAGTTGATGGTGTCATTTGAATTGGAAGTACTGTTGATGCTGTCATTATCCCCGTCTGAGAAATCAGACTCGGACTTGCTCTGCCGGTTGGCTGTGCCGTTGATTGCCAGGTGGCTCTCCAGTTGCCGCGGCCGATGCCGAGGGGCATCGTCGTCTCTTGAGGGTCCTCGTGGTGGGAGCGCATGAGAAGGTATGTGTTTAGGGCTGCCCTGCTGACTGGCGATACTACGTTCATAGGCGTTCTGTCTCTTGAGCGAGCTTCGGTCGGAGCGGTCGCTGAGCTCAACCGAGCTATCGCTGGGAGGTTCGATAGTTAAGAGGGGGAGGTGGTCTATCCTCAGTCTCTGCTCTTGACACTCTAGAGACGGAGTGCTGCGACAGCTAGTGTCTGTGTCGCCTTTTTCGTCCTTGTGAGTTGGAGGCCAATAGTCCTGTGGGGAGGTCAAAGAACGCAAACGGAGGTCTGACTCTGTGCTAGAAGGTCTGTCAACTGATTGTGATAAAGGAAGAGGAGGAGAAAGCTCTTCTTCATCTATATAAAGCGTCACATCGCTGTAGGAGGCGGTCATCTCATCTCGCTTACGATGGTCACTGCTGTGGGAAGGTTTGACCTGGTACGTAACCTCTTGCTCTAAGTCCGAATGACCTCTAGTTGACTCAGGCTGACCCTCATCCCCGTGTAGGCTGCGACAATTCAGAGCATCATCTATGGACTCTGCCAACGACTTTACTTGCCGAGAAAAAACATCTTCCAGCTCTGTGATGGCGTCTGTGAAATCACTCTGGACTGTAGAGGACTTCATGTTGGCGGGGACCATTTCACCCCGCTCTGACTGCACCAAGGCTCCTCGTTTTGAACCGTCATCGGTAAGAGACACCTGCTTCCCCTCAAAGTACGAACTGTGGACTTTTTCAGGTCCTTCAAAGGAAAACTGCATTCTCATATTGGACAAAACTATGCGTCTGGACATACGGTTCTCCGACATAGAACTCCTGAGGCGCTCAAAGTTCTTGTTCATCTGATATTGGCGGAAGGCAGTCTGGATTGTGCGTGCAGCATGTCGGGTTATAAAACGCCCTCCATACTTGCGCTCCAGCATCTCCACCTGTGGAAATACACAAAGATCATGTACCGCTTTTTAGTGACAAACTGTCAGTGGAATTTATTGGCTAGCATTTTGTCAACTCTTCCAAAATACAATATGTCCAACTCTCAAGCCAAAAATGGTAAGGCACATAAATAAAAGAAACAGACTTGAAACTAACTATTAAAACTGAAGTCTTTCTCTATTTATGAGTGGGGGTTTTGCCAGGTAGGACAGATGAAGCTCACCATTACCATTTCATACCTTATAAAGGCATTGTGGACAAAATGCCTTTAGCATAGTACTCAAGTTGTAACCTACTGCAAAAATCAGCTCAAGCCCTTTTTGGCCTAAAGAAGGTAGAACTAATCACATTTCTCAGCTCTGTGGCAACTCTGTAGAAGTTGGTGAGCAGCACGCCTCTGGATAGTACCACAACCAGTGCTCTGAATATGAACTACTGTCCCAGATTGAGTTATGAATCCCATTGTCCATCTTCCAAATCCTACAAGGCTCTCATTGATCTCAGATAAGCCATTGGGTGTATTGATTTTCAGTATATGAAGGAAGTAAATGCAGTCACTTATAACCACAAGCAACTTTATGGAATTACTGTTCAACTAGATTTATTTACAAAGATCTTTTAGTTAAACTACAGTCTTGCTTTAATAGTCAAGCTGAAATTACTACTGTGAATTCAAATAGTTAATGTAGAGTCTTAGTAGCAGTCCAAAGATCTTAAAAAACTGTACCTGTTTGTCTTGGAGGTCTGTGGAGAGCTCATAGCTCTCAGATAGCGATCGGGAGCGTTTGATGGCTTCCTCCTCCGCCTGTTTGCGTAGGATGGACTGGGAATGCTGGAGTTTCGGTCGTCGGGGACGCTGTCGTACCTCGTGAGCATACAACGGTGGACCGTCGAAGTGCTCACCGCTGATGATGGCACTGCGGGTCACCGGCCCTCGTATGAACCCACCACTGTTCTCCAGAGAAGGGACCACCTCACCACCCGGAGCCTCACCTTCCACACTGTACACAGAAAGAGAAAGAAAGGGTAAGTTAATATTTTCAAGAATCAACAGATTAATAAGATTTTGATAGCCAAATAACGCAATACACATCCACAGTCCAGACTATGGGGTTAACTTAAAATAGCAACCATCTCCAGGTGATGGTGGAGGCAGTAAATTAGTGATAATGACACTGATAAATGAATTCAAATAGCAGAAATACACGTATCAAAGTTCACGGTAGTTCTTATAAGTCACTCCCACAATTCCGTGCGAGGTTACAAGCTGCACTTTGAACCCAGCGGAGGCGTATAAAAGCAAAACGCTCTGTTTATAGCAACACACAGTGGTATGATGGATATGTTCAACAGAGGCATGTATATTAACAAATACATTGATGTCTTTGGAAAAAATAGAAATGGAATAGAATAATCAACAGTTTTGACAAAATTCGATGCATATGTGACATTCATCTCAAAGTCTTCAGCAAAATGTAATTATCGCTACAAACAATACCTCTCGAGAGGACAAATAAACTTTTATAACATCCATCATATGCAATACAAGTTCTGGTAAGCAATCCTAATTTCCATAGAACTGCATATTAACAAACAAACATCCCAGCAATCTCGTGTCAGCTGTCAGAAACATCATTCTTACACACCAAACAACACTCTCCAGGCCAAACTAAAGAGAATGAATAGCATAACTCCTACCTGTCAGCACCACAGTGGAGGTTTGCCTGCTGCCACAAATGACTTTTGTTGCTTAAGGCAATGGCATAAAGAAAAGCATGTCACGTTTGTAAACAGAACGAAACACAATCACACTTCCTCCACGCCTCTGTCCAATGTGATTGCTTGGAAAGGTCAAAGTACATTATAATGTTTTTGATTAGAATGCGTTATCAATTACATCTGTTATGGGGAAGGAGATGTTCCTGGGAATGCAAAGTCTTACACAAACTACTAAAATAAGATGAAAATTATTAGATGTTGTTCAAGCCTCAATGAAATAGATTTCAGTAAAGTTTGCAGAATGACAAAAATGAAAACATCAAATTTGTTCTGTATAGGGGAAGGAAGATATAATTGGATGCCATAGCACTTGATCCTTTGCAGGTGTATCAAATCTCAGAAAAAAAAACAAGACAGCTCAATGTAGTTTGACTTTGGAGCCACAAGCAATATCCTCAGGGGCATGCTCTATTGAACTAATGAAACCCCAATACAGTGCTAGAAATAATGCTGTGATTTCAACATCAAAATACATTCAGACTACATTCCTGAGAGATTTCGGGTTGACGGTGCACAAGACACCTCTTGACAGGTTTGCATTCCCCTGCTACTTTTGTAAAAATGCTTTGAAATGAAGTTTCACATACTTAGAAACAAATGTATAGTATAATGCAATGTAAGTCACTTTGGATAAAAGTGTTTGCCGAATACATACATGTAAATGTAAGTTACAGACTTCTCAGAGTCACAGAGTAGTATAATCATGACCCCCAACCTGATGTAAAAAAGTCAAGCTTATAGCGTTAGTTCTGGCAGGAGTCAAGCTTGCATCAGCTGATCCTCCTCTACCTGTAGAAATATGATGCAATCACAGCTTCCATTTTAAAATTCATTTAGCTAACAGCAGCTTATCGCTGGAGCAAATTACCCTCCTCCATCCCCAACTCCACCTCACATTTACATTAACCTCTTAAGACCCAAGCATGCATTTTTAATTTCTTCTAGCTATTTGGGATTATTGGGACCTGATAAGATATGAAAAATGTGTAGACAAGAATTGTCTACAGACAAGGACAACAGGTCTAAGTTAAGAAGAATTAAGTATTGCAGCAGATCCAAAACGTATGTCCTCATTTGAGGACGCGTGGTCTCAGGAGATAAAAAAAAAGACTTGACTTCTCTTATTCCTTTTCAAAAGTCTCAATTACTTTACATAATGTGTTACACTTAAATGTCATTAAGAACTAATGACATCTGTTTTGTTCTGTTCTGTTTACCAATTTGTTCTGTTTAAGGGGGTTTATCGCTGTGCTCCTTGCTCTTATTCATGCTGGCTGCATGGATGGGCAGGGAGTTTTTGCCCAGAAAAGAATCATATCTCCAATCTAAAATGATTGTCAATCTTTTTTGATGGTAGTGAACCTGACAGAAATTGTTTTCTGGTTCTTGTGGTCTGCTAGCCAAGTCAGGTTTTGACTAGACCAGCTTAAAGGTACAGTTCACTAAAATTCACCCTCATTCAAAAGCTGTATGACTTTCTTTTGTAGAACAAAAAAATAATTTTTTGCTAGTAACCAAACAACACTGGTTCCCATTGATGTCCATTGTATAGAGACAAAACCACAGACACATTTCTCATAATAATCTTCTTTTGTGCAAAATTTGAATGACACAAGGGCAAATGACATCCCTTTAAATCAGTTAAGAACAGACCAGGTCCAACAATTTTAGAGTTAGGAGTTTCAAGTTTCATAGTCCCGCGGTCGCCTGTTTCATGATCACGCTGCGCACACTGGGACGTCTCCGAATGGCTACCTCAAGACACGACCCACAGTCGGGGAACACAAATAAAGTGCACCTGCTGCTCCAAAGCCAGTGCTAATGAAGCAGTAATATGGGAGAGAGTTAGAAGTTACATATAGATACAAAGGTTACTACAGTGGCCTCATTTCATGTGCACGTACACACACATAAACACACACCGCCCATCACACAGTGTAGGGTATTAAAGATTAACATATCTTGTGATATATGATTGTACATTATATGAAAACACAGAGCAAGACACACATTATTGTAATTCAGATGATGAATTTGGCAGTTCATTTTCTCATTTCTGCACCGAGGCCATTAGACTCAAATAACTTCCGCCATCTGATGCCTGATACCTCCTGAAAGAGGTCTCAGCAGGTCCTTTAAAAGGGCCAGCAAATACGATTTTGTCTCTAGAGAAACCCACAGTGTTTCCAAAGTCTGACACTCTCTAAACCGTGATAGATGAAAGCGTCTGGAAAAGTCGCCATTATTGTGACAGCAAGCAATATGAAGTCTGGTAAAGGTGCTGGATGACTTGCTTATGAATGGTTTTAATGAAAAATACAATAAAACAATTTGTAAATGTTCAGAGATCATTAAAGGTAACCATCACCACAATAGGTATGTGGAAAACTGAACAACCAGGACACATTGCTCTATTTCACAACCTAAACACAGTGGGCGAAATGCTCAAGGTTGTTTCATTAAGTTTAAACTACAAAGAGGGATAAAGCTGAATGACTGGCAGTCAAGCCCTCATTTCAATTTTCTGCCTCATGTTATTTTATAAGAGCGTGAACGCAGCAGCAAATTGAATTTAATGAGCAAGAAAGCTAAAGTCTGAATGCTGGTGTTGAAAACACTAATTAGAAATGGGTTTATTGAAATAAAGGACACAGGCCGGCTTCTGTTTTAGTCTGTAATGCTTGTTCAACACTCTTTTCTGTTGTTGCCTTCTATGAATTGGGCTTAAAATATTTTAGGTACAGGTTTGAATATTTTTACATTTTAAATGCCATTAGAGTGTCAACATGAAATGTGTTTTAGCACAAGCCACCAAATTGGAGTAAAACTGTCCTATAAACACATTACATCAACTACATTTTTTCTAGATAAAGGCACATTTATATTTCTCAAACAATTTCAACATCTTCATTTACTTTTTGACCGTCAGAATTATTATTGCCATAAACGTAAATTGTTTGAGAAAACTGTGCCTTTTATTCAAAAAGAAAACACACTACCCTGTTCAATTGTATGTGTTAAAAGGGGAGTCTCACACATCGCTGCACCCGGCCAAAGCGCTAAATACGAAGTCTATGTAAGTCTATGCCAGTGTCCATTTATAAAGAACACTACCTAAAAATAAACGGGTCGTACGGTTTGAAATAACATAAGCAAACAATCACAAAACTTCCCTCTCTGGGTGAACTACTCCCTTAACAAATGTTCAGTGTCTTACAAACATCAGAAATGTAGTAAACATTATATCAATGACTAATCGGAGTCATTCAATCAATATGTGGAGGCAACTAAAGATCTGTCATACTTGAATTCATAACTCAACACAGCTGGAAAAGTTCTAGAGTATTTCCAGAATGTCAGCAGGATGATAAATAGGACTAGTCTCAGTAGTTTGGCCAATAGCAGCCACATCCAGGAAAGTTCTGACAGGGGCTACAGCTCACAATCGCTTACAAGATGGTAAGGGGTGTAGATCAAACAGATTTGAAATGTCTCTCCTCACCAAAAAAACCATTTTGTCTGCATAGTGAAAAACTGCTGGACTTGGAACCGGAAAACAACTGTCTTACAATTTGCCAATGTGTCCTTGCCCACAAGTTCTTCTATTACTACTAATAAAAAATACAATAAATGCAAAATAGCGGTAAACAAAACACCTGTCTTAGAAGATCAGCAGGTGGCGCAAGACTTTACTGCTCTCAGCATACGTCATAACAACATATTTTTAGAAAAATCCTACAAAAGCTCTTCGTAACTTTGTAATGTAGATAAAGATAGATATATGATGACAGTAACAGTGCTGACATTTGCTAGTAGTATACACTCGAATAGCAAAGCGAGCTTTTTTAGCTACGATTTACTGGCACAGTCTCAGTCAGTCAGCAGGTCAGTAATTTTGTTACAGTTTACTACTTATTCTTGGACGACTTCACGTTTGTGTGTGCCGTCCTCTCTGTCCGCCCTCTGTGCATTGACTACCCTAAGTTTCCACTAACGCCTAAGCAAAGGTGAGCAAGTGTTTTCAATCCATTTCTACGCAAGTTGAGCGTCACACATAAAGGTGGATTGTGGGATTGACAACGCCGCTGGAAAGTCATGCTCACACACCCAGCTACAGCGTTCATGTTATGAGCAACATCGGGTGGTCTTATTTCCGCTTTTTACCATTATTCATTATTTATGATCAAACTATACAATCATGCTGGCAATAGTCTGAAATACTTATGCTTGATTAAATGCATTAACATCAGGGCAGTGGGGCAAATCTGTCTCCCGACGGCAAGTCCAAGCGTGCCCTCACATGACACGTTTAGTACTTTTTCTATGCTGGTCATTAATTCCCAGTTTGAGAGCATTTAAGGACCAGTCTCCATTCACAAGTGTGGCACGCTGCATGAATGCAGCCCTGTTGATGACTGGGAAATGCTCCGACATCTCACATAGAGCACTCATTGTTTAAATAAAGCTTAACATCACCAAGCTTCTGGTATTAGATTAATTTCATTGCGGCTGTTATACATAATGTAAACACCGAGTTCTGTCTGTTATGATTCGTAAGGTCAAATTATGTTGTTGGCCATGCCACTCTGGCACCTTTCCAGCTGAGGATGCCCAAAAAAGAGGATTAAAAATAAAAAATGACACAGATGAAACACTGTAACAAACACATAGAATTATTCATTTACATTCATTTATAAGAAATAAAACAACTGTAAATAGTGACATAAAGGCCTTATTGAAAAAGTTTGAATAATTAACATAATGCTTTAACTTTATTAGAAAAGTAAATATTATAAAAAGAAATACCTTTTTATGGAGAAATGAAATGGACATTACAAAAATCAAACAAAAAGTGATGTAACGCATACAATGAACTGAAAGATGTGACCGCTGGAAGCAAAAGTGTGCGGAGAGTCACAATGGAAGGTTTACGCAATAGTGGAAGATCCTCCATAATTTAAAGCAGGTAAAAGAAACAAAGAGCCACTGAGTTGGATCTTTCTGCTTCTCTCTCAAAACATTTGCAACCCAGAAACAAAGCTACACCCTATCCCAATGCATAGCAGAACACATTAGGGAAACATTCAAAGCATTTTCTATCCATTCTTAAATGCATATAAACACACAGACAAACACTGAACGCTTACCAGCTCCCCAGTTCCAGCAAAGACTGGCTCCTGTCCGAAGCGCAGTGCAAACACCACATGTTGATCTCTGATCTCTACAAACATCAACATCTCCTTGGCCTGCGGCTGCCCATCTCCTCGCCAGGCAAAGCCGTCTCATAGGAAAAAAAGAGCCGTGCCTTAACTCCGTCTAAAGACCACTAAATCCTCACCCTCTCCTCTTGCGCGCGTCTCTGCGTTCTCTTCCTTCCCCCCCCCGCTCCCTTAGACTTTGTAGATGGGGTGCTCTGAGGGGTGTACGGCACGCAGCGGCAGTGTGGGGAAGGGGATGGAATTCCACAGTCCGGAAAACTAATTACATGATGGCGGGAATATAAATGACGAGCCTGACCCAAAGAGGAGGGAACGGGTCGACCCGCCGTGTCTGGATTGGAGGATGGAGTTCTGGGATGAGGTGGAGAAATGAACATCTAGGGAGCAGCGCAGCGCCAAATAAGCGTAGGTTGGAAAGCTATGAAAAGCGAGAGAATGGGAAGCCCCTTTGGAATGATAAAGGATGTGGGTCTAAAAATAGCCTGGTTTTAAGATGAACTAATGCTGGGCGAGCTGGATGGAGGAAGTTCTGCTCTCTCTCTCTCTCTCTCTCTCTCTCTCTCTCTCTCTCGGGTTTCAACGGCTGGAGTAACATGAGCTCATAGTGTAACAGACGTGCTCCAGACGAAACGGAAAAGTGCAGCCAGAAAGCGCTTGTTACTTTATTCCGTCAACAGCCGCACATCAACCCTGCCAGTTTACACACCCATGATGGGCGTCTTTAAAACACATCTTCAGTAAGTCACAGCTGAACCTTCTAATTTGCGAGTCCTAATGATGCGGTTGCAGATTCCTTACGACTTCAATGTAAAAAGCTTCATTGTGAAACACCTAAAAAAACCTTCCAAAGCCATAGAAAACAGACCTATCCAGATGACGCCTTTTTATAGACAGGGCCCTGTTGTCTAGTAAAAAAAAATCTACTAAAAACACACACACATCCTTATTTATAAGTAAGACTCTGAATAACATCTCTATAATCTTTCCCTCGTTTTTCTCCTCCTGTGTCCTTACAGAAGGAGGGCGGCCAGGCTTACGCATTTCCTGTCTGACATCATTACCTAAACAATGGGCGTCGCTCAGGCAAAGCCCAGATGCTATCACCCGCCTAAAAATGTTCTGCAGAGCGTGCAATGTTCAGACAAATCTGTGTCCGTTTCAGAAATAATCTCTCAGGTGGAGAATTTTAGGAGTGTCATCACAAAACTAAAAAAACAACACAAATAGCTCCCAGGTGCTGCTGATGGTGCTTGTGACATTTTGGAGGTTGGTGTCTAACAGTTGAAAGGTGATGATGTTCTCTCATTAAAGTAAAAGCTCAAAGCTGTTCCCCGGAGAGGGCCTCACTTATTTCCTCTCTTCCTGATTCTCTTCCTGAACCAAGACTCCCTGCAGGAATATTAAAAAGGTTCAAATTGGACCAAAGGGGTCCAGACAGCTAGATCAACATCTGTTCTCGTGTGGCAGCCTCGAGATGTACATGTGCTCTTTGTCAAAGATCTTTGGTTTAGTTTTGAAGTGCAAAGCAGCAGTGAGGGAACATCTCAACAGGAAGCTGAAATGTTAATCTATGTCCTTATATTTGACACAGTAAAAAGGCCTAGTAATGTTGACTCAGAACCAGTTTCAAAAATATGTGTATTCAATATATCGTTGCTGTCCTTCTGAAACCTTGTATGTCCAAATTTGCTGATTTTCAGGAAATGAAAAAAAAACACTGTACGATTAAATACTGTGTTGTCCAAGTTGACAAACACTTTTTAATATGTTTTATTGGTTAGATATTTGCAAAAACCACCAATAAAGGGTGACTTATAATAATAATTTATTTTATGAAAAAAAAATCTGGAAATATGGAGATACAAGGAGATACAAAATGTTCTATTCAATACCTTAATTGAAAAAAATTCTCAATCTCAAACAATTATTGAAGCTTTCACAAGCATAAAATAAATCATGTTGGAAAACTACAATAGGGACATTTTCTCGACGCCATATTTTCATTGATCACTTTCAGCTGCCTTTTATACCATGGATAATCTCTGACCTTGTTCAGCACACATGGTAAAAATGAAGCTATTGGTAGAAAAGCGACATCAAATGAGTCATATGAGCCATGAATCACAGTGACTCACTCCCAAAATTCAAACCCTCCTCGGCTTCAATTGCGCTGTGACCATGACACATTGTGCAGAAACGGCACAAAATAAAATCACAAAACTGAAGTAAGAAAATAAATGTCTATTGCAAAATTCTGTGACTTATACAAAGCGGGAGATCACTGAAACATAGTGCTTTCAGAGCAACCTGACAGGGTTCATTACTGAGGTCCTCAAATCTTTTAATGCTAAAAGGCTCTGGGAGCAATAAAATCTTTCCTGCTTGTCAGAGTGAAGCTTCAAGGAAAGTAGTGTGATGAATTTATTCTCTCGGTTCACTTATCTGTGGCGCTGTTAGCTGAAAATGTAGCTAAAACACCACATTGACAATTCGACTGCTTTTTATATCACATTATATACATATACACACACATATAGATACTTTAAAGAGTACATACCACGAGATCATCAAAATTACATTTCATGCAGTGTGTAACGTTGCCGTGTTTGAAAGTAAGCAAGCAAGTAAAACTGCTTATTATTATGAAATAATAGTGTTTTTACACCATGTATGTACATAAACCTGTTGTCGGACACTCCATAAACCAAAGTAGGCCCTTAAAAATCACAAACTATTTACACTTTAAAGCTATATAAAGTATTAAATGGTGTACACATACCACAATACAAGTTTACATACACACAGCCGAGGCCTTAAGACTCAACTTGCACCAACTATCCGATCGACTGTTTTCTATATCTGTCACCTGTTTTAAAGCCCAGAGGAAGCATTCGCTATTTATTCTTGCCATTTCCAACCAGCTGTCGCTTATTCTTTCATTGCTATTCCTGGTGTGCGGTTTGAGCCGACACACAACTGAGCGTTCTGTGAACTCGAGAGACAGACGAAAGAGCCAATGTGTCTGGTGTGTCACTTCAGGTCTGATTTCATTCACATCTCAACAGCACTCATATCCAGTGAACAAATCCAGATGAATATGGAAATGTCACATAAGAGAGCTTGGCTGCTTTTCTTTCCTGTAAGGTCTCCATTTATACCAAGGAAACAAAACCTTGTGAATCCACAGCACAAGTGTGAATTAAATTACAGACTGAGGTCACAAAAAGGTAATCTGTGGTTTTAGTTGCGTCTGTCTGGAAAAACTTCATTGTTGAAATCTGCAGTGACACTAATCCGCAGTGTGTAATGCCAAAATGGATTTGGTGTTGGGGTAAAATGACAGTTATTCACAGTATGGTTAAAATCAGCAGAAAAAATATTTTTAATGAATTTCTTTTGTTTCAAAGTCATAACTTATTCACCCTATTGTCCTTTCAAGTATGACTTTCTTTTGCAGAACACAAAAGAAGATATTTTGTAGAATGTTGTTAATCGGCACCCATTCACTTGCATTGGTTTTGTGTCCATACAATAGAAGTGAATGTGTACTGCCGTTGTTCAGTTACCAACATTCTTCAAAATATCTTCTTTTGTGTTTTGTGAAAGAGGAAGACAGACAGGTTTGAAATGACAAGAGGGTGAGTTAATGATGACAACATTTCCATTTTTTGGCCGAACTATCTTTAAAGTCTCTTGCTGTGAAGAGAGAAATAGAGTTTGTCTATTAACAGACCCGTGTCTGCAGGTTACAGCCACACTGTAATCTATACAGCAACAAAACAATAACAACAATTACAAAATACTCCAGAATGATTTGAATTGCCATCCTAAGGCAGTTAACATGAGTTTACAATCCACTTCACCCCCGTTTCACGTACACATAATTATATGCCATCCAGCTCTGAGACACAGACACAGACACATACATCATTTGAGCATGTTTGCCTAAAGGTCCTGCTGTAATTTAGTGAACATTAAATCACTTTGAGGTAAGTGCTTCGTGCACTGTTTTAAAACCTGATCAAACGACTAAAAACAACTAGTCATCCTGTGCTGGACCAGTAAAATTACACTGTAAAAACATTTGCTGTAGTTATGCAGCAGTTTACTTACTGGATTTATATTTATCTAATTTATTAGCAACAATTTGTTTAAAAATAAATGAACATTAAACATGAATAATTCTTTATCTTTACAGAAATAAAATCTATAAAATAACAGCCTTATGCAAAGCATTCTGGGATTTTTGGTTCCCAGAAATGCTTGCATGAGGCTGTTATTTTATCGTTTTTTTATTGTAAAGATAAAGACTTGTTAATGTTAAATGTTCATTTATTTTTAAACAAACTGTTGCCAATAAATTTGATAAATATAAATCTACAGTAAGGCATTACTGCTGCCAGTAATACAGTAATTTCTACAGATTTTTTAACAGTGTACAGTTCAGTGCAGAGCCGGGTCAGTTTATCCGCAAACGGCTCGTGCTCTCACAGCAAATGTCTTTAAATAGACTTAAAAGTGTACACGGTTTGTTTATTGGATAATTACGATTTCCCATCTTTGCTCAGATAAAGGTGGTACCAGACTAACAAATATTAATCTACTCAGGGCATAAGCGGTTTAAACTGAGCAAGCTACAAGTGCTTCCTGATTAACTGATAATCATTTCCTGTTTACTTTGTAAAAGACTATCGACAAATTTGATGAACTTCATGTATACTGGGACATTCAAACACAAGTGTGGCTCTGGTTGGGGATGTGTTGACATCTGTTTATACTTTCTCCCCCCCAACATATAGGAACTGCGCCACCACGGGCTTAAAGAAAACCCAGCGTTTAGCTTCTCTTGTCGCTTTAATCCCTCATGTGAGGGATCCTGCCCACGTGTGACCCTCCAGGACGGTTTTCCCGCTGTTGCAAAGGATTAAGTGAGCCGCTCTCTGTGTAAACAGTGTTTCGTTCGATGCAAAGTGACCACTGCTGCATCACTTAAACAGCTTCCCTTCAGAGGAAATGGGTGGTTTTCAAAGGTCAGTCATGGTCAGATGGTTTTTACGGGTTGTGCTCTTCTACTTACTTACTCTAGTGAAATTTAGTCTCATTTACTTCTCTGTGTGTTCCAGCAGCGATAATGGCGCAAAAGTGCCCTGCGTCAAGTGCGATGACGTTGGAGGGCACATCATCTCATGGCGGGACGTTGAGCACCATACTGTCGCAGCAGCACATGAAAATATTAAAACAACTTTCAATGATTTCAGCTTATTTCTATTGAGCTCTGGAGAGATCCTATTTTGTGGTTTTTAAGCTCCTGGCACAAATACACTGATGCTAGCTATTGACAACGGCAGTACCCGTTCACTTCTCGTGTATAGACTCAAAACCAATGCAAGTCAATGGGTACTGTTGTTCGGTTACCAACATTCTTCAAAATATCTGCTCTGCAGAAAAAAAGTCATACAGGTTTGAAATGACAAGAGGATGAGTAAATGATGACAGAGTTTTCATTTTTGGGTGAACTGCCCTTTTAAAGGGATAGTAAAGGTAAATTCAGCATCATTTACTCATTCGAATGAACTAAACTTCACCCAAAAAATATATTGTTCAATTCACCTATAGTCCACTTATTATACATGCATTATTTGTTTTGTTATATCTCATTAGGAAACCACACACGTACAGAAAAGCTCATTTCAATTAAGAAAATGTTTTCAAAAATAGCGCGAGCAATTACATTATATGGTGGTGTAACTGAAAACCATTTATGCTTAATTCTATTCTGTTACTTGTTTAGAAAACAACAGGAAATGAGAGTGTTTAATCTTCCTAATCTGTGTCCTTTCGACGTAGCTTGAGGCAAATGTGAATAAAGACACAAAGCTGTTCTGCAACTCGAACACAAACACACAAACAAACAGGCCAGGCAGTCTGGTGGATGTGCTTAGACATTATCAGACCTCAGACGTTCCCTCACATCCAAAATGATCGCTGAGGCCGAGTCTAAATAAACAGTTTGGGGGCTGTGTCATCCTCCCTCTCTGCTTCTTTCTGTAGGGGATGGAGAAGCGCCATCTAGAGCTAAAGATCTGCACTGCGGCTGTCAAAACTGTTACATTCTGCCTCAGGGCTGACAGGCGTCTAACAATGGGCGGTCTGAGACTTCATTCAGCTGTCTGAAAAATGACCCTCACACTGCTGTCTTTTGAGCAGATAAAAGAAGCAGACAGTGAAAAGACGCTGTCTGTGCCGAGTGTCATTGCAGAGATGGTTTATGTTATTGTTTAAACAAACAGACTTTGTACAAAATATAATGTAACAGCCATTTCTTACAATACTGCTTTAAATTGAACACATGGTTTACTCGGTGACATTTAAGCAGGGTGAAAATGTAAAGAAACATTTCAGAGTTGTTTTTAGACAATATGTAAGAGTGACTGCTGTTTGAGCTGTATACCCACTACAAAAGTTTAGTAAACATCCCATACTATATCAAAAATGCATTGCAAGCACTGGTATAATATCGTTTTTTTTAACAGTACCACAGTACCAACAATACCTCCATTTGACCCAGAAATTATTAACTTATTAATATTTAATCATTATTTATTAAGTATGTGGGTAGTTGACAAACACAAGTATCCTATGGTGTGACATAGACAACTTTAGAAAACAAACTGTTAATAATCTATAATTTATTATTAATATGTATATTTATAAGGAAAAAAGAAATGAACGCTAATTAATCTATATTACAAAAGTATACTTTTTATATCTCCTGTGTTGAGCTCAGTGGTCTGAGCTGTCAAGCAGGCATGAACAGATCGACACAAAACTCAACAATCAGTGTTGCTACATCACATTTTAATAATAAATTACAAATATTATTATTATAATATCCCTATAATAAGTAAATTTGCTAAAAAATTGCTCTAATCTACGTGTGTTTTTGTCTTTTAAGGTGCAGTGATTGATACGCAGTGACTCGCGGTGTCTCATCTCATCACCGTGAAAGATAAAGTTGGATATTCAGATCACAGACTTCACCCTCTACCCTGTCCAAGATTCAAGGTCTTTTTATTAACTCATGGGCTACAAACCAGCACCTTGTCAAACATAAGCTGATACTGTGAACTCTCTCTCTCTCTCTCTCTCTCTCTCTCCTGCAGCCGATTCATTATGCTGCATATATCTCAAATAGTGAGAATTACTTCCAGTTTGCACAATGTGTCATTGCCAAATGCAGGATTTAGCTAAAAGATGACTTCAATAATAAGAAAGGTCAATTTAAAAGAGAATACAGAGGGCACACAAATCATGTGCTATAATAAACTGTCAAATCTCAGAATATTAAAGGTGTTCAACATACCGCCTGAAGGTAAACACTTCCAAGAAGCTGTCAGCCACTCAGAATAATGGGGGGATGTCAGCTGTCAAAACACGACAGAAATTTCCTCCCTTGCTTTTGGTCTTATAACGGAGGTCATCAGAAACGTGGGAATCACTTCAGTTCTCCTCTTGCATTATAAAATCCCTTCGCTTCGGCGTAATATACTCACACTGTTAAGAGGCAACCAGCACCTCCCAATGCTACGTCTGCTATAGTCACGCTGTTAACATCACACCAGGTATGAAGGCGGTGTCTGTCCTGTGGTGTGGTGTGGTAAGGGGAAGTACTGAGTTGAGGTTTAGGGTAAAGGAAGGGAGTGGTGCCTGTGACATGCTGACTGCTATCTCTGAATGAAGCACAATTCTTATAAACAGGGTGAATGTGAAACCATGCTGGAGGTTATGAAAAATCATATGATCAAAGATTTTCCTGTTTTTCTCTGATTCTTAATGTTATTAGAGGAGTACATACCAACATAATGATTGCAAATAGAGTCAATGTTTTATAATACGTATGTTTAGCAAAAGAAAAACATCAAGGATTATGAATGATCAAGAATGATCAAAACGTAACTTACAAAAAGTTCCCCGAAAAACTGTTGAATGAATCATTTCTCAGTTAATCTGTGCTCTTTCATCTAAATCTGACTAATGATTTTTTATACAAAAAAAGAAGACAACCACATATTTTTCTATAATAATGCCCTACGTCAGAACAGGAGAGATTTATACGGCCATCCATTCCAGAACAATCCCAGGATTCATAATAAGCGGCGGATCAAATGATGGATTTCACTCGCACAAGTGGGAAGTTTCACACAAGGACCTTTGTGAAAACTTCAAGGCAGATGTCAAAGTCATTTTCTCTCATAAGAATGCTGTATGAAATTTTCAATATGAGTGCTTGCATAGATTGTGTGTTTGCAAAGCAGTCTGCTTACACATTTTGTGTGAAAATACATTCATGAAACTTCCCTTCTTGTTAAGCAAAAGTTTCCACATGATGTGTGACACCATCTTTACAAAATGTTTCCATGGTAATCAAACACTTTCATCAAAATAGTTACTACAGTTAGATACTGTTTGCCACAGTAACATCATAATACATATACATCTACAAATTAGCATGATATATTACTTCATTCAAATCTCAACGCTCTATATAGCGCGACCTCTCACCCTTTGTTGAGTGTTATTTCAGCATCATGTTTGACCACCGCAGAAGAAAGCACTATTACAACTCAAACTACTTGAAATCAGAAACAGGCCCAGCATGGAGATGACCATTAGGTTTTATTTGTCTCCGGCAGACAAGTTAATCTGCAATTTCAAGGTCAAGGCACAACAAAACAACAATTTGTGTCAGCCATTTAGATCATGAATACAAATGAAATTCCATTACATGCAGCGAAGCCTTCCACTATAACCACACAAGACTGAAGAGGTTATGAAAAATCAATGTCAAACAGTGCACTTGAATCCAAATATAGAGTCAGGGAATGAATGAATTATACATTAGAATCGCATTACCAGAATAAATAGTATAACACCATTTATGGTAGCTTAAAAAAATAAGCTATAGCAGCTCACAAACAGTCAAAACAAGTTTGACCAATAAAGCAGCAAATGGAAAAATTCTGCAAATGAGAACACTGATGTTTTAAACTATATGTTGGTAATCCTGGCAAAATGGTTTGTTTTGTGTGCCAGTAGTACATCCTTGTAAAAGATAATAGCCTGATAAATAAAAACCTTGAGCACAGCAACATGCCATAAAAATAGTTCACAAATTCTTAAAAAATGCACATATTGTCATAAATTCAAAACTAGTTTACTTCAGTAAACTGCTGTGGTGGTCTCGGGCAACAATTTGCAATTACACAAATATTGCAGCACATCTGGGCGCTGTGAAGAGTAACCTTTACAAGCAGACATGAACAACCTTCAATGCATACCAATACAGACACTGAACAGAGCACAGCTACTCTGATTTTATTCATCTTGATTTTCAAATCTTCTACACATTACCCCATAAAAATCTATTTATAAAATCATATCAAAACCTTCCAGTCTGTATAACCTTAAAAATATAAATGTGCTTCTTACATTTGAACGCAGTACATTATATGAGATACTATTGTAATTTCCACTTCTGATTCAATAATTTAGCTAAATTAAATTACATTGTACATTTCACCAATAAGTGACTATTACAGAATTCATAAAAAATGGTTTCAGAATCTCAACAGCTAGGACAAACTGAGCTAAAATCTCCCTCCTCGTGTTGACAGCGTGTTATCACACTGAAGAAACTGCCAGGAGGTCTAGATTTACATAAATGGGTGTGACACCCCTCTGATGATAATCGGTACGCTTCCACGACAGGCTTGTGCAAGGATGGAAAGAAAAAGGTAAAAACGAAAAAAGCATTTCTAAGTAACGGGAAGTCAATGAGATTGAACAAAATAATTATACGCTGTACCTATGAAGTATTAATCTTATGACACAAAGCTAAAAGAAGATTTATTTGATATTGAAATCACACTGAAAAACATAAACATTATAAAAAAAGGGTTTTGAGCACATCAGTAAGCATTGATATTTGTTCTTTCTTATGCTTTTCTCTGTTTTGTGTGCTTCAAACATTCAGGAAACATTTAGAAAACGCATATTTCAATATATCCAGGCTTACATAGCCCCTGTGTTAACTGAAACTACAAATTAGAGTTAATATAATTATATGTTTCATTTGATTTCTACTTTATTTTATTAACGTTTAGTTTGATTTGATTTTTTTTATACATTTTTAGTTTATTACTGTTTAAGATTTAGTTTTGTAGTATATTTTAATTTTAAATTACCCTTAATTTCAACATTTTTAGTCTGAAAATGTCATTCATTCATATCAACTGATTTAATTTAAATAAGTTCTTAAAATTCAAAGTATAAATCTGAATTCATACAAAGTGTACAAGTATTACAAAAACAAATAGCAACATTAAAAAATGATTGCGAAATTTCCATGAGATTGTGTTGAAACAGCAGTTCAAAAGATTTTAAAAGTAGCTGACATGATGCGTCCTGCTTCTGTCTGTACCTCCCTTCCCTCCAGCTGTCAGATCTCTCTCTCTTTAAATTCAGAACTAAGGTCACACATGCTGGCACATGAACACCTCCTCACGCACACCCTACAGACAAACATCTGCAGTGTGTCCACAGTTCATCTGAACGTAAACGGTGATGTAGTCATACTGAGGCCATTAGTGTAAAACAGTTGTAAGATATTTAAGTTTGACACAAATAATCAACATTCTTAAAAATAAAGGTGCTTAAAAGGTTCTTCACAGCGATGTAATAGAAGAACCATTTTTGGTTCTACGAAGAACCATTCAGTCAAAGGTTCTTTATGGAACCAAAAGGTTCTTCGAAGAACCTTTTGAAGCACTTTTTTTTAAGAGTGAAGCTTTAGCTGCATATGTCATATGCTTAAAGTCTGAGCATCCGACATTGCGAACAATTTTATGCACATGTTTAGGCATATGTTAAAAACACATTGCTATCAAATCAGAGAAAAATTATTTAAGCTAAGATACACTTGCAAACAGGGGTCAGATTCACAAAAAATGTATCTTAACTGCCATTTTTTTCTTAAATTCTAATTTAAGAAAAAAGTTAGAAATCTTATGTATTCCCAAAAAAACTTCTTAAGATTTGGAGAATCCAAATTCTCGAAACAAAAGCTGTCGTAAATATTATCTTTTTAGAAAAGCCTCACGGTTGTCTTAAATGTAAGATGTTTTATACATGTATTTGGTTGTTTCACAGGTGACGTGTATTGTATTGAGCCAGAATCATAATTTTGATGTTTACTTGCATAATTTTGTAATGCTTGCTAACATTTTAGCTAACATGCGATGGTTAATGATGTGCGTAAATTACATGCTAATATATGACCATAAGAATGTGAGGCGCTTGTTATATTGTTATAAATAAAGTTTATTGTATAGATAAAAATATACAGTAGGCGAGTGTAATCATTAATAAAGCAAATGTCACTTATTCTTACGAAACAAATTACAATGTAAATATTTGAGATATTGAAATGCTTGAGAATCACACTTAGGAACATTCTTACAAACTTCCTATCATTTATTTTAAGAACAATCTTATATTTAATCTTAAAAAACAGTTTCGTTAATCCGGCCCTGAAAGATAAACAATTTTTATTTCTGGCAATTTTAACAGGGATTTTGTATTTTTGACTTGTGCTTCAGAGAGGAAGTGAGGTCACTTCTAAAGGTTGCTTCAGCCCACTTCATTCCATTCTCCTGTTCACAAACAGCCCACCAATGAGACGTTCCCACTGGAATGTTGCTTTCTTATAAAAAAACAAGACAAATTTTATTGCCATATGTCTTTATTTTGACTTTTGTTGAAAGACGGCCAGATGGTGATTAACAATCCCTGCCAACCCCAAATCCAAACAGGCCTTAATCATCCTACACCTTGTTTTTATTACAAACACTGGCAACACATTCCTCTCCTTCAGATTCCTGGGAACTTCAGCTGTTTTTTCCAAAGAACTGCCAGACAACAAGCAAGCAGCTATTACCACAGAGCACACCGCAAACTTACTGAACATACCACATCATCTCCTAACACAGGCTAACAAGATAACTAGCTTTGCTCTTCTAAAACAGGGCTGCATAGCATTGCCGCTGAACAGTTATATAAACAAACAATTTTCCAGCAGGACTCATCTAGAACTTGTGTTTATTATGGAATGTTTGGCATGGATTTGGAAAATATATCAGTTTTGACCAGACAGGTAGCTTCAATAACCACTATGGCAGGAATACACTTTTCTACTGAGACTAAATGTATGTTGTGTAGTTTAAGAACAAATGTAAAGTGATAGTTCACCCAAAAATGAAAATTCTGTCATCATTTACTCACCCTCTTGTCATTTCAAACCTATATGACTTTCTGTCTTCTGCAGAACACAAAAGATATTTTGAAGAATGTTGGCAACCAAACAACCGTGGCACCCATTCACTTCTATTGTATGGACACAAAACCAATGCAAGTGAATGGGTGCCGCCGTTGATCGGTTACTAACAATCTTTAAAATATCTTCTATGTTCTGCAGAAGAAAATAATATGACAAGAGGGTGAGTACATGATGACAGATTTTTCATTTTGGGTGAACTATCCCTTTTAATCTTCGAATTCCATGTTATCTGTATATCCCTGGTTTTCCCTTTGCTCCATCTTTAAAAGCTCCCCATATGATACAATGACACAGCACATTTGGAAAAGAAGGTACAAGCCGAAGCTTCTAAGTGAACCAGCCCAGCATTGCAATATTTCATGGCCAATGACTCAAACGTATGTTCAGAATACTAATTCAGGGATCTGCTGCAATGGCAGGGATGTTCACATTTGGATGCTTTAAACAGACCCAAGGCTCCTTATAGCTCCAATTATTTTGACCTGAGAAGAAAGAACTGGGTTGATATTTCATCTTAGTGACATTTAGCAGAACTCAAAGCATTATAATTTGCCTGACCTCAATTTTCAAAGTTGTATTAATTTATTAAACTAGTTATTTAAAGTATAAAGACAGCTGTGAGAAATTCATCCATTCACATATCTGCACATTGGGCAACAGCTGCAGACTATATAAAGCTTTGAAAAATGGCTCTGACGTGACACAGAGTTCATTTTAAGCATTGCAACGTCCATTTGCATGTTATCATTTGGATACGATGGAAGTCCACGATACTCCAGGGTTATCGGCAGCTTTTCATATTAGGCTTAACACCGTAATAACTGGTGACATATTTGATATGGTTTTATCTCTGGATCAGATTATAATCCGGTATAACAGTGAACCGAACCATATGTCGCCCTACCTGGAAACCATTGCACATTCAAACGGCCACCGTAGACAAATCTACATCACGTCTCCCCAGCCACCGCTGGAGAAGTCTGACAGAAATAGGCTTGTTTTGTTTCGGCCCTGTTAATCCCTTTAGGACAACTATAATAATGGCAAGATCTCACATGGGAGGCTGGTTGACGTCAAACCCACCAACACATCAGGGCCTGGAGAGACGATTCAGACCACAAAACTGTCAAGATCCATTCGGACGGCAACAGCCCAACAAAAGCGGTTATTAGTATCACAACATCATAACGCTATGAGAAATGTTCTTGTTTTTTTGCGTTTGTAGAGAAGACAAATCTTGAAAAAGGGTTTGAAATATAGTTGATAAGTCATGCAGGGCTGGATGAAAAACAAAAGTATTTTGGGCTGAGGTTGCAGTTTAGAATAACAAACAAAATAGTCCATGAAGCATACTTGTGGGTTCACTTATGTAAAATATAACATCACAACATATAGCTTTACTGCACCATAACCATATGTAGTTCAAGTTTAAACCCATACGTTCACATATTCCACGTCCGTGACTAAACATAGCATAATAACATCAGCAGGTCTAAAGATAGTTTAGCTGACACCCCTGTGTAAGTGCAAAAACACAACCTGGACAAGATCCACGCTGAATTCATAACCACAAAAAATGATAATTGCTGCATTATCTGATACCAAGCAGCTTAATGCTGCATAATCTTCCCCCAAACTGAAAAACCACAGGAGCCAAAACACTCGCAGGACCTCCCCAGAAGAAACCGGGGACAAAACAAAAGGACAAACAACAGGCTGAGGTTGAGACGTATCAACAAAACAAACGTCTTGCTATATATATAAACCCTGATGGCAAACAGGATGAAACGGTGAGGAATGTTGTTAATGTATAGTTCAGGGAGGTAGTGCTTCCATTTATTTCTGCATTTACTGCATTTAATTTCTGTAATGGGACAGGGGAGCCAATCGACTTAAAAAATGTGTTTGCGTCAGGCGTTTCACTGTCATGAGCCTAATGGATGATATAAACGTCGGTGATCAATGATCAACGCTGTACACAGGAATCATGATGCTCCATCAGCAAAGCGGCAAAGTTACGGCAAGGATATCAAACACGTCAAATGGCGTGGGTCATTGCTCTCTCATCACCTGAAAGTTTGATATAGTTTAGTAAGCAAACAAGCCTGTATACCCAAGCTGGTCTGCATGAGTCAGGGTGACATCAAACAACAGAAACAAGAGAGAGAGAAATAGCTGCATGCCTTCACAGCTGCTGCAGTCATTTCTGCCAGACACCTGCGTACTGCTCAAACACACACACACACACACACACACACACACACACACACACACACACACCTACCTCTCACTCCATCTTCAGACCAGCTAACCACAAAACATGCAGACAGCAGCATCCAGAACTTCAAATCTGGAGAGAATCAACTCAGCCGTCCCTGACCACGAATAGCCTGGTGACACTACAGACCTGAATCCTCTGCCCTCCACTTAGCGTGACGATGCACTCCAATGGGCCATCAACCTCCCTTCCCCAGCCTCCTGTCCCTCGCACGCGCACTCGTTTTTCTGTCTCCACGTCACTCTCTCTCTCTCTCTCTCGGATTCCTCTGAACCCCTCCCCCTGCACTCATCCGTCTCCGGTCTGCATGCCTCCATCCCTCCCTCCCTCTCTCGCCCTCTCTGTCTTTCCCCCTCAGCGTGTTGTGTGTTGAAGGTGGTGTGTCTGTGCTCCAGCCCTGTGCGTCCTGTTTCTGTTTTTTTTTCTGTGCTGCAAGGTCACTGCTTTTTCCAGTTTAAAAAGGGCGTTGAGCAAACAGAAACAGAGACAATATGACAAATTGAAAGAAAAACAGAAGCTTCTCTATGTAGAAAAGTCAACCAGTGAATACAAAATGTTAAATCTTTGTTTGAGTGTTTAACGCAAACGTAAAAAAGGAAACATTTTTATGATTTTGTGTGTAAAATGATTTCAATATAACTAAACAAATAAGTCACTAAATAATAATTTTAAAGAATAGTTCACCCCAAAATAACAATTCACCATCATGTCATTGAAAACGTTTCAAATTCAAAGTGTTATGCTGAATTTCTATCATCTGCTATTGGTCAAACAAACAGAATTTTTTTCCCCAGACATGCCAGCAGTTGAGCTAATGGTGGAGATATGCACAGAGAAATGATTTAAAAGTGCCACAGAACCAAAATATGTACAATTTGGGAATTGGATCAAGCTATCTATACTTGTCTTTGTATAAACTGGTATGCGATTAAATAACATAATACACCATTCAGCTTTATACTTTGTCATCATGACAAACACTCATAAATTAAAGTCGGTCTAAACACACATTTTGGATCTTTGACAACAGATGAAATTAACCTGATCTCCAACCAAAAGATTATCTACTTCATATACTAAATATATGCTCCTGACTTACTGTCTCGCCTTCAGACGGCAGCTGGCATGTAGCGGCATCAAAGACCCGAAAGCGTCCCTGAAAAGCAAACGTGCTTTTGCAGACTGACCTCGGCGAGAGGTCCGAACCCCAGAGCGTTCCTGAAATCTGTACGGATGCCAGGACAGCAAGTTTCGTGTGCCTGTTAATCTACATCCAATGCTTTCAGTGTATAGAAAGGGATTTAACCTTAATGGGATTCTGGCAGGTGGTGTCCATGATTAGCTCATGTTCAGCTTTTGCTTTTAAAAATGGCAGAGCACCACCACCCCCACTTGACCCATTTTACGAGACTACCGTCTAAAGCTGAATGGCACCTGGCCCTTGATCTGCCAGTGCAAACTGACTCCAGAACAGTCCTCTGATAATGATTTAAAGACGCTCAATACACAAGAGCTGGAGTCTTGAGTAAGCAGTCATTGCCATTCTGCCAATCTTACAGAATTTATGGTCTGGCTCCATCTTAAACTCAAGCATCTGATTCAAGCAGTATACACTGCAGATACGTATGTACTATATATTAGAGTATATATCTGTCATATTCAACCCTGCATTCCACTGTATTTCAAAGCAACTTATCTTTGAAAAGCCCATTTCAGCCAACCGCTCTACGATTTCATGTCTAAATATAGTTTTTGTCATAGCTTTTCATTGTCAATCATCATAAAAGTGATTCTGTCAACGAAAAAAAAACCTTTAAGTCATACACATAGGGACATTCATACACAATTGCAAATAGGTAACAGCTGGAGGGGTGTAGACTATAGAGAAACTCAAAATTGTAAGACCCTTCAACACAGACTGCTGTGCCCCTCCTATTTCTGCTATCAGCTAATGAAACTGGTGGAAACACACTTCCTGTGCATTTATGTGAGTGTGTGTTGGGCTGCACTGAGGATTTTCATTTAAAGCAAGACTGAAGTAAAGAAATATTTTTGGAGGATTATTCAGAGGAATTTGCAGTTGTAAAAAGATTTACAAAATCATTTTAAAACTGTCCTGCCCCAAATGTACACCATTGATCAAGATGTTATGTCTGGTCCAGTTGGGCAGCTCGAACAAACAGACTGCAATTCCGTTTGTTACCACTAGTGGCGCAGAAACGACGCAATTCACTTCAAAGCACTCACTGAGAGTGAACACTACTGAGAGGAACTTGTTTAACATCAAGTGCACTGCCTTCCCTGAAGTGTTATTATTCAGAAAATAGTGTGTGTAAATGCATAAACAACAGATTAATGCCATCAATGACATTTTTACAGGGTCAAGATGAGTTCTGCATACAAGCACTGCATTTTAAAATATAAAAATGATGTCAAATTACATTATTATTTGGTTATAGGAGGTTATTGTCAATTGTTAACAAATGATAAACAATAGTAATAGCAACAAAATGCACAATAGACATGACAAGCATTTTTCTATGCTTTTCTAAGCAAATTCTCATGTAAATACAAATAAATGTTTCCCCAAAATGGGCTTCCTTCTGACATGAACGGCACTCCATACAGATAGCTTTAAAATAGCTTTAATACATCTTAGGTTTCTGTTCCCTTTGAGCATCAGTCCCAAATAAAATACATGCTATTGGATACTTCATTCAAGTTTAATGATCAAAGATACCTCCGTGAGTTTGGAGGGAAGAAAAAGATCTTGAGACAGCTTGAGACTGCAACACAACACATATAGAACCATGGAAACTATTCCAGTCATGACCATAAATGAGAGATTTTTGAACTGAGTTCCATAGACAAGTATTTTTTTAATGTGTTATATTTTTTTAACAAAACACATTTCATTTTAATATTAAAAAACAAATCAAAAACTAAAATCTGCATTGTATATTATTTATATATATTCTCATCACAAAGGTATTCCTTAGTTTGCTAATATGGCAGCATTTTCTGAAAAGTAAAATACAAACTTATATCAGGGAGTCTATTCAATGGATGAAAAAAATGTAAATATTCTGAAAAAAAAAAAGATGTTGATGTTGTTTATACTGTGAGATTTCACAAGCCCAGTGTAAATGGTAGGAGGTGATGTGTGTTTGTGTTTTTATGAGCAGCAGTTAGTATGTGTCCAGAGTTCTTCAGAGGTCAGAAAGCGGTGTGTGCGCGTGTGCGTCACACATGGCTGAGCAGTTTAGACAATGTTTTTAAATTCCTCAGCACCTGTTTGGCAAACAACTACAGACGCAGCCAACTGAACAGACATAACAGTCTATTTTTGCACTGCTGAGCTCATAAAGCCACTGGAAATAGGCAATGAAACAGGGAACTTGCAAACCTAGAATACACTCACTTTCATTTCAGCCAGTAGGGGGAGCCACAGTACACTCTACATATTCGATGACAACAAATGCAAAGCTATCAAATCATTCCTTTCCATATTTAGGCCTGAGAAAGCCAGAAATCATTTCTGAAAATGACTGGTTTCCATTGGCTGATCTCTAATGAGCATTGGAGCAAATCTAAAACATTAAATTATTACATCTACACTGGCACAAGATGGCACGACACTATTCTTGCACAGCAGAGATATATTTCAAAAAGAAGCTGTAATTGCGTGTGAACATCACAGCTCTGCTGAGAATCCAGTGTGTAGCGGCGCATCGCCCCTGCAGCCAATTAACACGGGCTAGGAGAACCTATACTCACCTCTGATTGGCTAAGACCACTCAGGGGATCTCATTACAGCAAGCTATGGTATCGCAAGTCTTTACTGGCACATCCTCTGACGGCAGTTGGATCGCTGACTCCAAAAGCACGGACGACCACAACTCCAGCATTCTTTTTCATCCAAAATGTCACAGTACTTCGTGCTTCATTCTATGTCTCTTTATATGCAGTAACTTAGTACAGTAACTTACAGTATAAAGTTAAAGTGATGTGATATACTGATTATTATTAACAGTGAAACTGTTAAGGCAAGCATCACTATTAAAATAGATACTAAGTTGGGGCTATAGCTTAAAGTATTACCTTTTAATCTGTCATTTATATGTAGCACCTGCACCTATTTGTGTTTAGTAATACAAATGGAAAAAGAATCCAAATATTTTGACTGATAGCCATATAAATTGACCAAAATAATAGATTCATGTTGGGCTTTTTTGACTTGGGTCAGAACACAACCACCTAGATCTTCCAGCAAACCCATCTCAGAAGTAATTATTTTATTATATAATTTATTATAGTGAACGTACAGCAACCATTTTTTTATTTGCAAATTCCATATTATTTGTATTACCACAGTTTAGTTTCTGCCAGTTTTATCATTGCCAGACCCGGCACAGAAAGCATGCGCTTTGTGCAGAGTGATGTCATGGTAATGACATTTCAACAAGAGAGGTGGGGGGTGGGCGCTGTTTAAGGGTCCTGGGCAGATTTACAAGCTGGCTGAGAAAAAAAGTACTGCACACATTAAAGAAATACCGTAGAAACACACGCAAGAGAGATGGACAGGCGGTCAAATGCACGAAAACAACCCTGAAATCGCCAGTAGCATGGCAGTCCATTATCATGCAGCTGAATGAGCACCTGTATAATCCATGCAGATATATAAAGCTGTATAATACAAACACAATGAGGCTCAGTAAATAAGAGTATTTACCTAAACTCCAAACTAGAGGCTAAAACCTGAAAAGAATCCAATGTCTGTGAATACAGAGTGTGTGTGCATGTGTTTACACTGTGCCATGCGGCGAAAACTGGATTTAATGACTGTTTACAGGCCGCATTGACACACACACACACACACACACACACACACACACACACACACACACACACACACACACACACACACACACACACACACACACACACACACACACACACACAGCTGTCAGTTCGGTAACAGCCACTTCACTGTGTGTTCATGCTACGACTAATTTAAAGGGACGCCAGGACTGATGTGCATCCTGCTGGGATGTTTTCCATGGTGAGAAGGGGGAAGGGTGACGCGCGTATGTCGGGATACATCTCGATGCCATATGGAAATGATGCCCAAGGATTCAGCGTGCTTATTTAACAAAGACCCTTTGTCCGAAATGACATTAAAGGATGTTTAGTTTGGTATAACATTCATTTCTCAATTCTGTAAGCAAATAAAATATACAAATGGCAAATCTAAGAAAAATGTGTTGCTGCTAGAAAAAGATTTTTTTACATTTAAATGTAGAAAATTATGGAAACGTTCTTGCAGATGTGCATTCACAGCCCAACATATTCTGTGGTTTTATAGTGTTTAACCAAGACACTTAACAGCATATCAGACGCCTCCAGGTTTCCTAACTCTTGGAGGAGCTTTGCAATGACAGCAGAATTAAAAGGAATCTTCAAAGAGAAACTTATGCCCACTTTTTCCTTGTGTTCTCACAAAAAACTAAACTTACAGCTTCCGCTCAGGCATTTACAAAAAAAGATGTGAGAGAAATCGTGCGCTTGTCTGTTGAGTGCAAACACTGCGTTCTTTCAGTTAAAAACGCCTCGGGACTCTTACACCTTGTGATATCGCCGTGCGCCTGCCTTATCCATTACAGACCATTATCGGTCCACATGAATGAATAATCTGCAATGAATTTCTAATGTCCAGTTACTTAGCGGCCGCGTTGCGTCATTTATCATTCAGCCTCTAGAAGAGCTGGCACGGACTGCTAGGTGATACAGTTCTATGGAAATAGACTGAGTTAAACAGACATGCAGTCGATGGATGGGTTGGTAAACAATGCATGATCACACACTCGCCTGCAGTCCAACACCTTCCAACCCCCTCTGTAGTCCTATTAAAAACAGCTCAGATGCACAAGCTGCTTTGCATTATGGCACAGAGGAAGACAGATTGACATGGGACCACTTATTGGGAAAACAATGCCATTTCATTACCAGAATTAGAAGAAGGATAGCAAATGGCCACCTGCCCCACGATAAAATTACACAGTTACATGACCCATTCACAAAACTGTTTATTTAATACAATTATTACACAATAAAATATTAATATAAATAAATAAAATATAAATAGTTATGTTATTAGCCACTATCCAGACTGATCAACAAACACAGGCCAAAAGTTAACGTCGGGACAGACGCGTATATCCGATGAAGCCAACCAAGCAGGCCACTGGCCAGTGCTGAATATCTCAACACGGCCAATATTTATCCAGGGCTTTTATCTAGACTTTGCCGCCCAACTCGGAACAACCAGCAACATCAAAATCTTTTTAATCCAGACTTCAAGAAAAACCTCAAACGGATCTCCATCATTCTCCTACCACTTCCAGCGAGATCTTAATGCAGACCATCTGAGTGTGCTGTAAAGTAGCCTGGATTATAAAGAGACAGCGGCTGAAAGCAGAAGTCTAATGAGTGAGATGCATGCATCAGCAAATCAAGAGAAAGCTCACTAATTACAGCTTATACTTCAGGCTCCGGCCCTGCTTAAACTCAACAGACAAGAGGTACGATTCACTGCGCATTCCCTTCATGACGTTATGAGTGGCAGTTGAAAAGCATCTTCAGGAATGGCTCATTTCGTTTCAACGTCCAAAAAAGCAAAGACTGTACACTTTGTTCCAGATTCTATCATCGTCACAGGCGAGAAAATATGAACGGTCCGCTTAGGCGTCATTTTATCCTGCTGAAGGGATTACCTTTTTTTCCCCGGGCCATCTCTCTTTTTCCCGGTAGATTTAATTCCTCTCCTTCCACTTTCTCATGCATAATTACGCTCATCACAAAGAAGGGATGAACCTTTTAAACGGGCAGGAATTGCAGATGAGGGTGGATTGATTGGGCGCCTGCATGAGGTAATCGAGTCGGAGTTCCTCGCGTGTTAGTCCTGCGTCATTTGCAATATTTCAGGTTTCGAGTAGGAAAAAATCTTACGTAATGCAAAAATGCACTAAATGCTCGCATTTTTCACTTAAAGGGCTCGTATCGTGTATCATTTTAAATTCTCACAGGTCTTTAAGCCGTTTTTATACATCCTGTGCAACAGCAAATTATGTGGTGCATTACAGAAAATAATGTGATTTATGGGTTACAACAATGCACTTTTCCATCAATAACAGACAAAGAAATTATTGTCTGCCAAAATAATAAGAATGATCTGGAGTGGAACCACACCAACAAACTATTTTTCGTAAAAAATATCAAACTAGAAAATAAACATATTTTTGTTTAAAGGAGCAATGTGGAGATTTTAGTGGCATCTAGTGGTGAGGTTGTGAATTGCAACCAACGGCTCACTCCACTGCTCACCCCTCCCTTTCGAAGCACTACGGTGGCAGCCCCTTGACAAAGTGTTGTAATGTTTTCGTTTCTTTGCCGAAGCAGATAACATTTACGAAACACGCTCTGTAGAGCAGTTTGTCTGTTTAAGGCTACTGTAGAAACAACATGGTGAATTCAATGCAAGGGGACCTGTGGTGTACGTAGAAATAGCTCATTGTAATATAATAAAAACTGTTTATTATGTAAGGTCTTTAGACACCTCTAAAGACATAGTTATGTATATTATATTGCATTTCTTTATGATATTGCATGTCAATAGATCCTCTTAAATATTACACACAGCACCTTAAAATTATGTAAATATTTCAGCCAATGGTCAGTTCAGAATGGGTGGGCCAAATTGATAAAAACCTATTGCACACAAATGTTAGAATGTATGAATGGTCGTACTAAAAAAACGGTCAAAATTTGTTTTCATTTTAAGTTCCAAAAGTTCCAATAAGTTTTTAAAATACATTTCATAAGGTACTCTCATGATATGAGCCCTTTAAATACAACAAATTAAGAGGAATCCTTGCAATGCAATATGCCTTAAAACGAAACTAACTTGATTTTATTTGCTTGAGAGCAAGAAATCAATAAAATGACTCAAAAACACCATAAAAGATACTTTTCACAAGCTTCAGTTTGACTGAAGAGAGACAAGAGAGATCTAATTGTCAAACATGCTTGGTCACGACACATCCATCTTTGAAAAGGGAGTGAAGTCTGTCTCTCTGGTTGGGTAACATCTCATTCACACAGCGTGATTCCTGGAGATGTGCTTATGTCCACTTCTTGAGTCCCTTCTATAAAAGCATCCTAAACGCGTCCGGCTTCGAGAGTGGCTTTCAAAAGAGCCCTGCAGAAGAGTAAAAGAGCATCAAAAAGCTCTTACAGACCTAAATCAATACTTCAGAGAGGATCCACAGAGAAACGCAGCAACATAAGTAAATGGACTTTACTCTGCTTGTGGTAAAAAACACGACCTCCCACGAACTTGAGGTTTCATACATGACTTTTAACACGTGAAAAGAATTCTAGGAGACTGAAGAATCAAGAAAATGAGCAATTACTTTTGTGCATATCATTTTTGTAAATTGAACATAAGGTACACAAAACAGGCTACATACGTGGACAGAAATTTTGTGGAAATGTTCTCGTGTTTGGGGTGAGCGCCGACCGACCAAACATTTCCGACCATGTCGCACAGCCTGTCATTTTCTCCACTTTATTTCAGGAAAAAAGATTTGTCTTTCCTCTCTAAAAGCATCCGCTTAAGTCACTGTTGTGCCACCTCTGGCTGTTTTACAAGAGTAGTATTGTTTATATGAGTTACGTAACGGCACGTGATCTTACAGCAAAGTTATGTCACAGGAGCTCAGATCCACCGATGCTCCGCTTCGCCACAACAAAAAGCATCTTTTGAGACGTCCTTCCCTGAGTTCTTGAAATGTTAGAAAAACAAAGCAGAAAACAGGAACACAAAAACTTTCATTGATATGACATTGAGTTTCTCTCGTGGAGGAATAAAAAATGTTATCAATGGCCGCGAGAGAGCGATCTATAGGCATGATGTAGTGAAGTACAAAAAATGGTTATTTGACTGCTATTGTAGTAAACCGGGTCTGACAAACAAATAAAGATCTTTGATTTTTCAGGTCTGCATCATTAATTGTAATCAATTTCTAAAATTTGCTTTGAAGCCAAAATTGAAAGTTGATTATGACCTACTGTAGTGTGACAATACTGGTTTCTAAATGGTGACCAGAGGCAGGCTGGGGTGGAATTTGTGTGCATTGAGGTTATAAAGTCAAGCAACATTAAACAGAAGATGAACTGACCTATTCCCAAAGAGGTCGTGACCGCCATCAATTTTAGATGTGTAACAGAGAGAGCGAGAGCAGTGTGCTGTGAGATGCATAAAATATAGAGTCCCAGGTGATGGGACAGGCCAACAGCCAGCCATTAGTCTGGCCTCGAGATGACACACCATTGGCTAAAGGTTAGATCATAGAATGGCACATTATTTAAGCGGACACACAAAACTGTGATGTATATTTGCTTGAAAGATTCAGATGTCAGATTAGGCTTTTAACAGAATCCAGTCATGTACCGCCATAAAATAGCATCATTCCAAGAACATCCTTTCCATTTAAACTGTCTAATAAATGTCAAGCATCTTTTAAAGTAGAAGCTGTAACCTATTTTAAAGTATTCACTACCCACAGAAAGGACTTTATGAGCCGAAAGGTAAGCTTCAAGGGGGTTTCATAAGGGAGATGGATTATTTCCGAACGCATTTGAAAGGCAGGCGATTCACTTTGTATTGTTTAGGCTGATATAATTTTAATGAGGACTGTGGAGCTCATTCAGATCGAATAACAAGGAGAGCAAGATGTTTAAACCCGTTCAAAAAAATAAAAGCTTTACTTTTGATCCAAACTGTATCACCTTGTTTTACATAAAACATCAAGTGACTCGAATACTCTTCTTTCATCACGAATTAAAACAACAATCCTTCAAACCTGAGATTGTGTCATAGGATAATACAGTGGAATGTAACCTAATTACTCCGTGTAAGCTGCAACCCTCGCTCTGAAATATTAATAGATGCTAATAAGAATATTGGCACTGTGTCGGAGGGAAGCGGGAACTGCGCCTTCAGTCGTGTTGATGTGCTTGTCAATGAGGAAAACATTATTGAGATCAAACACTGGAATTTTCCATATGGAAATACGGAATGTTGATTACACAGCAGCTAAACACAAGCAAAAAAAGCTAAAAATGATGTATAAAGAGAAAGAGAGAGAGAGAGAGAATTACAATGCCTTATGGTATTATGAATGGCTCATTCCATTAAATGCATTCTACGTGGCTACCTGCCTCACTCACAACTCATCTGGAGAAAGGCAATAAGGCACCGCTCTCATTTCTCAAACAGCCAAACAAACATATGACTCAGAGCAAATGACTGTACTTGTTTAAAAATATCTCAGGGTTCCCCACATTGCGGTGCAGTTCCCTTCACACAAGACGCTGTAAATCTGACAGAATCACTTACTGTACTCACCCACGAACAACTCACGGATCTGACTGATCTGAGAACAGCGCTGTCTTGTAGCTGAAGTTGGCTTGTATTCACTCGACCGGTCAAATGATTCAGTCCAGTTCGTCCTCTGAATAAAATGTAAATGTATTTGCCCTGTCCAGGTTTCTTCAGCAGTAAGGTTTCATCCGCGATCAACTATTTGAGGTTTGTATATAATTCCTCGAGCCTAAGATAGCCTGGCCCCCGGCGGCCCTCAGCCAAAGACCAGAAAAGTCTATGAGATTCCTTTACGAAAAACAGACTCCAGCAGACAGGTCGGCCACAAGAGCCCTCTCCAAAAGCTTGGAAAACTTCTGCAAAGGTCTGGTGACGCACCGGAGATGACCTCACGGAAGCAGACGGCCAGTCAAGCCTTCCATAGGAAACACAACATATCTGGGAGAATCATTAAATTTTCCAAGGATAGTACAACGCAAGCACAAAAAGACTTCCACACAAGTGTGGGAGACAGGACGAGACGGGCACCTTCAGACACAACGGCAAGCCGCACAAAATAAATAAATAATATCCTGTGCTTCCTCTGTGCGCTAGTTTAAACCGCCGGATCAGGTCGCATGACATCTACAGTTTCATGGCAGATCTTTTCTAAAACAACATTTTAAGGCAAAAGAAGCAATTTCCTTTAACCACTATGAAAAACTGCGGGGCTTAATAATGACAAATTCTTTTCAAGATATAATTTCAAATAGCTCAAAAGTCAGACACTTGGTTCCATATCCCCAGGTAGAAATGATTCCCTACGGGTCATCGAGAACACATTTTTGCTTGTGAAATGAGATACAGCGAATGAGCTCACACTAAACTAAATGACAGCAGAGGTAAACAGGTTTGAAGTTAAACTTTGAAGAACCTGAGAACTCTGCCATGTGACCCAAACACAAGAGCTTGAAAGTGGAGGCCGTGCTGGCTTACAGGCCTTTCGGGCATAGCTTAGAAGTCCCATTTGGATACAAGGTGCAATGATGCCATTGTGCCATATAACTGCCAGATAACTTACTCATATATGAAAATGATGTCAACATCGAGTGTTTGGTATCATTAAAGAGATAGCTCTTTAGAAAATTCGATCTTTTATGCACCTTATAGTTTATCATTCCAAACCTGTATGACTTTTTCTTCTGCAGAGCACAAAAGAAGATATTGTGAAGAATGTTGATAACCAAACAACATTGGACCCCATTGATATCCATTGTACGTTCACAAAACCACAAACCACATTTCTCAAAATGTCTGTGTTCCACATGAAGTATCACATGAAGGTTTTGACATGAAAGTTAATGGACTCAACTTGAGGGTGAGTAAAAGATTTTTGGCTGAATTATCCCTTTAAAAGTCAACACTGTTAGAGAATTGTGTCTTACATTACATGGACAAAACAAACAGTCAACTTTTTACTACACAACAAAAGCAAAATCAAAGCACACAGAAAAAAAGCAGCAGATTTTAATGTCTGACCAAATTACAGAGCCCAGGAAAATTCATTGGCTACTTTAGGGAATGTGGTGGCTTGACTCAGAGTCTCTAGTCACTAATTTTAGCCTCACTGGGTGGAAGCAGTCAGAGTAGTTTAGCTATTAATTAAATCACTACAATATGTCCATACAAAGTAGTATAGCATACAAATAAAAAAAACATATAGGAGCACAAGTCCGCAGCTTCAAATGTGTAAATGGATACATTGTTACATGTTATTTAATACTTCCTATACTTTAGTCATTTTTGATGATAGCTTTTTACAGTGCATTACTGACTATAAGAACTTTATAACTTATAGACTTCATAAAACCTGGCTGCAATGAGAAAACCACACAGAACAAATTAACTCTGTATTTCATATTAGGAACACCACAATAAATATCCATAAAAACATCAAAATCTTTCGACTTCCTCTCAAAACACAGCAAATTCTAATTTCTCCGGCCACTATCTGTAACACACTCCAAAAGAAGCAAACCACCAGCTACAAATAGACAGAACAGGTGTGCATCTAGAAACAAGAGTCTTCAACATTTCAACTTGTTCTTCACTGATTTAAAGGTCTCCTACCTTATGGTACGGATCGAAATGCAGTATTTCCACATCAGATTCAACATGACCAGGGCATATCCTGGCCGACTGTCTTCAAAAGATAGATCCAAGAGAAGCGAAACATACAAATGTCAGACAACAGTCAGTTGAGCTCAGCATGTGCTGGGCAGTCGACTCAACTCCAATCATCAAGACCAGCCGCTCCTTCCTCTTTCCCTTCTTTTAACCACAAACCGCGTGCAATGCATGAAGTGTTCCAGGGAGGAGAGAAGAAAAAGTCACTAATTCATTCATCCCCCCAGTTCAGGTTACTGCAGTTGTTGCTTGAGATGCATAGGCGTCTCTAGCATTGTTTATGCAGCCATACCCAAATGTTCCCCTCTGGGAGAAGACGTCTAGCAGCTTTCTGAAGTTGCTATGAAAGGCGAGGACGGAGCAGACTACAGTTGCTGTAGTCAGATGGAGTACAGTATGCTACAGTGTCTCTGTACATCAGACATACAGCCGGATGTACTAATTCTGCTCAAGCAGACATTTACTTGAAGCACTCCTTCTGCTAGCCTCTCACATTCTTACAGCGTCTCTCATCTTGTTTGGAAGTTGTTCGACTCCAAAGGCGTTTTGCAGGGCCGCTCTCCAACACTTACACTAAGTGCGAGAAGTTTCCCTAAGGAGTTTCAAGCCTGGGAGGCTCCGACCAGTGTTTACACTCTGAAACGTGACTTGTGGATGTTCTCAATTAGTATCAATGACAAAAAAATGAATGTCGTAATGGAATTTCAATGCAAAAATGCTGATGCTGTCAAGATTGAGTGGGGCCAGACCTGCTCTGGAGATCCAGTGCTGCGGGAGGCTATGAGATCATAATCAAAGTGGGAGTAAGATTTGGCACGCTCCATGGAAATGGATTATCCTCAAAACTGTAACCTAAAGCATTACACGCCACACTGGAATACACATGGGAGAGGTAAAAAAAAGAAAAGACAGAAGAAAAAGGAGGATGATGATATTTCTTCGACGCTGAGGAGAAAAAGTTGGATGCGAGCCAGTAAAAGAATTGTGCTGAAATGGGAAAATCAAACTAGTTGGAAATCAACTTTGTGCTGGCTTACAAAGTTCTGCAAGGACGGAATGAGTTAAGTATATAGAAAGATCGATTTTTGGCAATACTTGCCTTTGTTGTACTTGCTGTGTTTGGCATTAGAAATGATTTCATGACCTTTAAGATAAATTGAGGCCTTTTCGATCAAATGTTAAGGTGGATTTTAAAACATTTCCGTTGTTACATGTAAGAAAATAGACTTATAGACTTAGAAGCCAACGACAGAGGAAACTATGTTACTGACATTGCATATGTTACTGACATTGTGTAGTATTTTACTGATTTACTTCTGTAATCAAATTTCCAAATAAAACAGAATAATGACTGAAAACTTCTGAAAGCAAATTCATAAAACATCCTAAACACACACACAAAATAAAAATACTAAACTGCTTACCATCCCTGCTGAAAAAACAATAGAAACCACCACAGTAATTTCAACGGCTTCCATTCAAATGCCACAATGAGCCTTTTTCATTAAAACCATAGCAAAATTCATTTTCGTAGTGTATTTTGGCATTATTCCCATCTGCCAGATAACATCCCACCGATAAAATACATTATATACCAGTAGACACCATTAGTTTCCATTAAAACCAATACAATTCTCATTATAACCTTTAAATCCATCAAGTTTTGAGAAAAGTTGCATTGTTTCATCTACAAAGATGTCCAAAATGCCTGACAACTTCAAGACAACTTCAATTCCTGTCACCTTTATAAACAACTTTAATTTGCTTTTTTTTAAACCCTGACATCAGACAACCAAGTCTCAAGGCAACTAACCAACACCTTACATCAACCCAAATGCTAAAATCACAACTGTTGTTTTACCCTCCAGCTTCTTGACAATAAAAGGTTGAACAAAATCAGATTTGTAAAGGAAAGTATTGCGATTCAAAGCAGATGGCACACCGGAAGTCCATCAAAAGTAAATGGCTACACTCTCACAGTTAAAGCTGACAGCTTAATACTGGCTAATAATCTCAACAGAAGTGCTCCAAAATGCATTATGAGCCAAATATGAGA
The DNA here is from genome assembly GCA_026939265.1 of Oreonectes daqikongensis. Lineage (NCBI taxonomy): Eukaryota > Metazoa > Chordata > Actinopteri > Cypriniformes > Nemacheilidae > Oreonectes > Oreonectes daqikongensis. The sequence continues at coordinate 3,108,038 of JAOTQM010000030.1, read as the reverse complement.
TAAATTCATTATGACAGGCATTATTTATGACTGTGGATGTTTGCCTGCTTGCATGCCTTCGCTCTGATGAGAAATAGATGGCACTGTGATCTAACTCATTTCCTATCCCATCTCGAGCAATGCTACAGTATTAGTTCAACCCACGCCAGATCATTGCGTAAAATCTGTAAAAAAGTGAAAAGGAAGGATTGTGTATTAGGAACATACTAATCAGATACAGATGCAGACTAACAGTGGCTAACAAAACCAAAAGTATGAGTTCACAAGCCAACATCTCCATAAAAGGTGAACTTTCTTCAATATGACAATATTTAGCAGTTTTAGTTTTAGGATGCACATTATAGAGAGGAATATCAATTTCCTCCTTTATTTGCATATGGAAGTAATGTTAAGCTTTCCTCATTTGACTTATACAGTAATACACAAAAGAGCAAATGACATATAATTCCTAATGCCAGATAAATCTTAAAATACATGAGCTCCAAACAGGGTCAAAAATGACATCAGTAAGCACCAAATGATAGACAAAATGTGTCAGTAGACAGTAATTTATAGATAATAATAATAACCATCCCTTCTGTTACTATTATTATTATTATATAATATTATAATATTATTAATATTTATTATGTACAATAAACAAATAAATAAATTATTGATAATATATTTATTATTATTATTAGTTTTTTTTTAGCTTTCCTGTAGATCAGTGGTTAGAGCATGGTGCTAACAACGCCAAGGTAATGGGTTCGATCCCAGGGATTGCACGTACTCTGAAACAAATGTATAATGAAATGTGGATGTAAATGTAAATTATGTTACACTATATTTTTCCTGCAGTCTGAAAGGGACGGCACATTCCAACTCTATTCTGTATAGTAATGTAGCCATTGGTTACACCTTGAGCTACAAGGGACACATTTCTTCAATAAATCTTCTTTAAAACTAATGCCAATTTCTGATTAAGACAGGCAATCGAATAAACGTCTGAATCCATTCTAGTAGATGTGATTGTTTGCCCAACAAAAATGTAAAATGTCAAAGCTTTTGAATCACTTTAATGTGCTCTAAATAGATTTAAGTGGGCCAGTTACCGCTCTATAATTCTATTCTGAAACACCAACGCTGACAGTCTACCACATACTGTAGCATGCTAAAGAAAAGACAAAGGGAGCATTTTTTCCTTTTTTTGTAGTTGAAAGTCACAAATGACACTGTGCCTTGTCTTTTCATTGAAGGTACTGTACAGCACACAAAAGCCACCGATGACAGTGGTCAGATGAAAGACACTGTTAGGCGAGAAGGTTACAGGCCGGAACAGTTGACAGGGAATTTCCTGAATCGCTGCCTGAGTCAGAGTCACGCGCATGCTTGAGTCAGCAAAGGTTACATGCAAAAATCCCAACCTGTTTTACAATGACTTTATTTACATCAGCTCATAAAAATGGTATTACAATAATCATACATACATGTTTTAAACGGTTTTAAATTAAATACAGCATCACACTATATAAGATGCTTCTATATACTATATATATGCTTCTCAATTTCACATTAAAACATCCTATACATACCAACAAATATTTCCGGAGACATGAGAAAGCAGATATCCTTATATAGGCAGAATAGAGATATCATGCTGTAAAGACAAACCACACACAGTGGACATTACAGGATGAAACCCAGGGGCCTGCTAGGTGCCATGCTTCACAATAGAAAGGATCAGATCTGTGATGGAAACGGTTGTCGGGTCACAGACACACAATAGACCTGGCGTTAAATCAGCCTGACTCTCTGCAACCTCAGCTTTACACCCCCTTACTCACAATAACACAAAAGACATGCTGATCTGAGGTCAGTCATGGTACTTTTCTGCGTGAATAAAAGCCAGGAAAAGATTGAAATGAGCTGATCTTGAACCTGCTGCAAGTGAATGAGAACAATGCTGTTTGTTAACTTGACATGGCGACTATACGTGTGTTTAAACAATACAAAATTTAATGACTCCAAAATGAATTATTTGTATTTTAAAATGAGAACAAGAAAAAGCTTATTCGATGTATTATTTTTTGCATATTGTTTATAATTTTTTAGTACATTTCATATCATCAACACAACAGATGCCAGAAATGTTGCATTCAACGAAGACCTCTTACCTTTTATAGAAGCCATTGAGAGGCTGCAGGCAAAGAAACTGCCAATAATCCATACAGAACGTCTTGAGCTTCAACATCGTCTTGCACGCACACCAAAGAGTTTAGGGTTTTAGCCTATCACATCCCTGCAGGTCCGCCTAAACAAGCGAGATGCACGTGGTTTGCTTTCACACCTGATCCAGAGGCGTTCCAGTGACAGCAAACTAGACCAAGCATCCCATAGACGAAGATCCTCGATACCAACAAAAGAGAATAAAACAAGGCCCTGGTGGCGGCTGTAAATCCTTCCAACACAAAGAGTAACACCCCGCTTGATGTCTCTCGCACCCCCAATGAAGATATCACACACTCCCCTCCTCACACACAGGCACCATGTGCGCGGCCCTCCGGTGCTTCGGGGACGTAACACGAAGTGCGTTTTGTCTGAGTGAAGGTGAAAAAGATGTCAAGGAGGATCTAGCCAAATCTCTTCTCTAAACAGTTCCAAAATGATATGGAAAGTGTTAAAACAATCACTCCAGATCTCCAGATTGAATTACAGCTGCTCCCATTGTCTGTCACTGGCGATGACAGAGTCCAGCTCCAGCTTGCTTCACCGCAACCACAAACCCCCCAATGCCCCCCGCCCTGCGTGGGCCTGTATTAATTATGCTTTATCCGATGGTTCAGTCCTTTGGCAGTCATGTGTGTGCTGAGCAGTGCTAATCATAAGAAGCACATGGTGATCAGCAGGGACTGACTCTCAACAAACACAGGCTGGCTGATTTACAACCCCACTCAGATATGCTGATGCCCGTTGCCGGGATACGCAATCACTGCCGATGAAATGCTAAACGGAAGCCTTAAAGTGACTGCTGATTGGCTGTTGAATAGATGAGTGGGCATGACCTAGTGCGTAGTACTATACTGCCTATAATAGGACGTAATGGATTCCAAAAAAAGATGAAATGTGAAAGGTTTGTGGGAAGTTTGCACAAGTTCTAAAGCGACACACGCAATAAATTGACATTTTAAATTAAATTAAACCAAATGTGACCCTGGACAACTGGTCTTAAGGGTAACTTTTTCAAAATTGAGATTTTTACATCATCTGAAAGCTGAATCACACACATGACGCAAAAATCTCAATTTTGAAAAAAATGACCCTTTTGGAGATTTTGTTGCCAGGGTCAAATTTGGTTTGATTTCATTTCAAATGTCAAGCTTTCCATTGATGTATGGTTTGTTAGGATAGGATGATTTGGTCGCCTTTAAAGTTGTCCAAATGAAGTCCTTAGCATAGCATTTTACTCACAAAAATAAGGTTTCGATATATTTACGGTAGGATGTTTACAAAATATCTTCATGAAACATGATCTTTACTTAATATCCTAATGGTTTATGGCATAAAAGAAAAATTGATAATTACTACAAATGTTCCTGTGCTACTTAAAACTGGTTTTGTGGTCCAAGGTAACAAATGTCATACAGAGCTTTTATGGGTATATATTCATTTAGAGACAAAGTACTTCATAATTTAGGAAAACCATACTGAAAGCCCCCACATAGCTAAAAACCCCAAATAAAAACTAATTAAAAAGTGGTAAACAATACTTTAAAAACAAAATCTCTGAAATAATAAAAAAACCCTTAAATAATTATATTTTTTCTTATAAACCACTTCACAAGATGTAAACACTGGTCCAGAAGCACAACTATTATTATTATTTAAATCTTAGATATATAATAAGATCTTAAAGATTCGTTTAACATTTTGATTCAGTGACAAATGTTCTGTTGCTTGTATTCTGCTCAAACTTTTGTGTAGTGCTAAAAAACTGTTTATGTCTTTCAAAGTGGTCTATACAAAATTTTATATTTGTATGTTTGATATAAATTCATTTAGAGACAACATAGAGTAGTTTATCATTTAGGAAAACTTTTAAGAAAAGGGCAAACAATATAGGCCTATTTATATTTTATAAGTCATATTCAACATATATTTTCCCTTACACAAAATTCTTGATGTTAAAAAAGATTCCATGTTTTGTGCAGACTAAAGAAATAATACTCGAGTTAAGTACTTCATCTGCATCTTTTATACAATCCCACCAACACATTATTATGCAGAAGGCGAGTCCAAACCTGAATATGCAAGAAATAAAAAGCGTGACCACACCATTGAAGAAACTGAATGGTCTGAATAAGTATATTTAAACACATGATAGCACATTCAAGCAATCCATTTCAAGCTAGCATGACCAGTAATTACCAAACCCTGCAGGTGCTTATTTCTCCTGAGAATATCTGTACTTATACATGTATGTGTGTGTTCGGGATGCTTGTCATTATGCAAGCCACTCCAGCTCCTATCTGCATCCAGAGCAGATCTTACTGCTCCCTCTCACGGCCCCTAAACCCTCTAAAACCCCTCCACAACCTGGCACACAAACACACACATTCTTTGTGTTAGTATAACATGAGATACATTATATGGTGCTTAAGCCGTCAAACAAAGCTCTGTAGAGTTTAGTTTAACATCCCCATTGTTTGTATGCTTCGAGGGAAGTAATGTGGTAAAGAATGAAAAAGCAAACACAATAGCAAGTTGATCAAGAAGAGAACATTTTTACATTTTTTGAAGAATACATACAATAGTGATATCAGTCTGTGCAAAATTCACTATGCTTAGGTGTTATAGTCACCATGAGGTTTTTTTGAATGTTTAATAGTTGGCTCACAAAAGCCCCAAGTCCCTATGACATTGAGGTCTGCTATATTGTATGTGGATTGGATGTGGTCAAATCCCTAATCTTATATATTAACAATCATAATGCTTGCCAAAAACTTCAATATGTTACATTACTTTTTCCAAAAGGGTTTGTTTCATTTATTCAGATTACTGGCAGTCCATAAGTGTTTTAGCGCAAACACAACGCAGTTCACTTAAAAAACATTCACACTCCGCCTTACTGCCATATAACTCTAAATTGCTTTTAATTTTATGCCCTTTTACTTGTTTAAAGCCCATAAACATGATGGCGTAAGTACGACCACACATGTCCCATCTTTCTCATTAACGAGTCCCAGCAAACAGCTCTTTTGTCTTGTGGGTAGTTTAGGGGACTATTTTGTCTAGGAGGGGGCTGGGGGTTGACTAGAACAGACGAGGCAACATCCATCATCCCGTTGGCTGAGAACCGAGACGATTTGAATGATGTGTGATTGCTGCTTTAAACAGGATGCATTTCCAGAAATGTCTAGATAAGACTTTAAAAGAATTGTATGTGCCATTTATATAAATATATATATATATTGAAAGAAAGCAGGAGAAAAATAACAAAGGCAGAGCAGACAAAGATATCTCTTGGAAAAGCTCCAAGCGTACAAGTATCAGCAATAAAGAGCTTATTTGTGGAAAAACGTACTCATTCTTTAAGAGACAATCAATATCTTATCCCATTTTTTTTAAAGAAACTCACTCTGCTTCTCTTTATAAACTACAAAAATGCTTTAAAACGTGGAGCCATAAGTGCTCTTGAGATGGCAGACTGGGCCAGAGCCTCCCATTAGTCCCTCTTGTACACCAGGTGTCGGCTTTTCAGGACCCAGCTGTGCTCTGCGTCCGCAGTAAATGAGCCACGCGGATCTCTGGTGCTAATGACAGCGGTCAACACCCAAGGAGGCACAAGCCACGCTTCTATTAATGAACCAACGCTTTGCAAGCGCTCAGCACCAGTTAATGGCCTATAGGCATATGAATGTCAGTCTTACCATAAAGGACATCATAATCATGAACGTCACTCAGGGGAAATCTCAAACGCATAGATCTGCACATTTGTGGTAAATAAAGACAACATTCAATGTCATTTCAGGTTTTTAGATAAAGATGTAAGATGTAAAGGTTTGTCTTTAGGTCACAGGTCTGGTTTTATTCCACCATACCTTAATATAATTCAGAATATTTAACACCACAATAAATGGATTTAAGAACTATTGATTGTGGCTTTATAAAAAAAATACACCAGCTGTTGGCTTTATGAACTGTATCACTACTACAGAATGAATTCATTCTGAATGCCCTTAAGTGTTCAAGTCTATGACTATTGTAATTGAACAGGCATAAAAGCCTTCTGAATTTAGATTTATATGCAAATAATGATAATTCTGTTTTTTAAAGTAAAAAAAATCATGTTAATAAAATTTTATAAAACAACCTAACTGCAGTTTGATTGATATTAATTGAAATGCACAATAAAAAAACATGATATTTGAATTTTTTTAAAAACGGAGTTATATATATTTATATATATATATATTTAATGAGCTATATATATTATAGCTTAGAATTTTTATTATTCCAAAACCATATTCCATTATATAACGCTTGAATATTAATTATTTTGGTTGGTGGTCTTATTTTTCTACAGTTCGATTGCACAAAATTTATGATCAATTTCTATATTTTATGAAAGGCTACAAAAAACTGTTGACCCCTGGTCCATCTTGGGGGGCTCGCAATATAAGAACCACTGCTTTAGATATATTTACACGCAGGTGAAGAGTTTTGACGTTCATAAAAGATGTATCTTTGTTGGTGAAAAGCTAATTTGCATACAAAATGTAGAGTAAGCATTTTAATACACAATTCAAACATCACATGTATGTCCAACACTGAAGGTCAACTACACAATGTAAACAAAAACTTACATTGTACCAGTAAAAACAATTGTAGACCTCAGACTATGCCAAATACACGCATCGCTGCCGTCTAAAGAGTCATGTTACATTTATTTGTGGTTTGTTGGATAACCACATCACCGCTGTCATATGGCACAGTAAAATAAAAATGTGCAGGAAAAGCAGAGAGTATTTCACAAAGACACACCAGCTGTGTAAATACAGGTTGGTTTTAAAGTCCCAGGGACTGTTTTGAAATACATAAGAACTGATTATATAACTATGTTTGTTCTATTATAATGTTTTATCCCCTGAGCCTATGATGTCTCCCCATAGACCGATTTTCTAGTGAAATAGAGAACATTGTTATTGAATGTACCAGGGAAAATATAAAAGCTTGGGGTGGTATTATATCAGTAAGGAAACACTTTAGATTCCGTGATTAGATTACATTATTTTTATTAGTAGTATTTTCCTTTGTTCTCGGTCCAAAATGCTAACCTGACGGGACGCTGTAAGTTAAAACACACACACTGGATAACATGGTGATATATGTTACAGGCGCTCTAAAAGATTTCTTCCCTCATAGACTCCATCTTGTCTGCACTCAGCCTGCTAACTTCATTATAACCCTCTTCTCTCCTCAGCAAACCGTGATGTCTGTCAGAAAGCACAATGTTAACATCATTCAGGACAGAGCTGTATGGCTCTTTTAATTCCCTCTGGTGAACGGGGCGCTGTTCCTCTCGGAGATGCGTTTTGATGATAAAAGACCCGAAGTGGCGTTATCTTTACCTCTCCGCTTTGATTGGCGGAAACCAATAAGTGCTAAATATGGCAAGGCTTTACTCGTGGCTTCCAGGCTGTCTTAAAGACCCCCGGGAGGCCTCGGACGTCTCAAACGGGTGGGTGGGTGTGTAATTGGAGTTATTGTCGTGGCACGTGGGGCCAGATGGGGTCTAGGCTGAAATGATGAGGGCAGGCTGTATTTTTTGTGGCCTTAATATCGCTTTTCTGAAAGATAGCTGTCAGTGAAGAGCTATGTCTGTGCTCGGCAGATAGACTCATTTATCTCGATATATATTTTCCCATGCTGTGACACTGTAGATGGTGTCCAGCACCTCGGGGTAAAGGATTATGACACCCAAAAGGAAAGAGAGCAGCCAATATGTGCATGGCTGCTATTCTAATTCGTCCCTTTTCATAAACAAAAAGTCATTATCTATCTATAGAGAAGATACATAAACATCTAAAAACATAAGCTTTATCACCCTGGTGCTTATAAAAAATGTCTTTTATAGCAGTTCTTTCCTAATGGCTTCCAATCTGTTCTTTGCTGTGGAGAAACAGTACGAGGGAATCATTTCCAGTTGGTGGCCTGCTTGGGGCACATTTAAATGGGGTTTTGGGACGTGTATTTACGACCACTGTCATGTTTCTGCTGAGAGATGGAAAGAAAGAACAGCATAATATCTTTTGTCTTGTATTTTTAGGCCAGTATTATCATGATCACTCCCTTTTAAACATCCTCAGAAAGTCCCTTTCCCCCCCACATATGGTTTGAACAATAGCTGCCTGTAGACAGTCCCTGTGAGAATCTTTCAAGCACAAAAAACACCGGAGTGCGAAACTCATATCGGGATGACATCAAATGGCATCCATTTATAGCTCCAAACACCCTAAAGTGGATCGGTAATGACACTTCCTGACGCGTCTCATTTCTTTCAGAGCCCAAATGAGTCTTCTCCTCGTGGGTTTGGGCTTTGCTGCTTTGTCAGGACTAGTGATTTATAAGCATTGCTTTTGTTCAAGGAAGCAGTTTAGTTATAAGAAAAGTGAAATGCTTCATCATTGTTTACATATTTATTTTTTTCCTATTGTTTTCCTTTCATACAAAACGTTACTATTTTAAGAGTAAAGGCCATTGCAAATAGAGTCCGAAATTTTCGTATACGTTTTTCACAATTCTCAAAACCAAATGCTTGCTAAGGATGCGAAAAATGCAGAAAATCTGACCCGGTCCGATTATTTATTTTTATGACGGACGAACATTTCGGAGGCAGTGTGTAAATGTGATTGACACAGTGTGAGGTCGTATTTATTTTTTAACGTGCAAAAGTTTCGGACACGAATTTCGGACTCAGTGTGTAATGGCCTTAACTCATTAAATATTAGTTTAGTAGAGAAATAGAAAAATGGTTATTAAACATACCAAGGTGAAAAGGCAGTTATTTAAAAAACAACAACATTATATATATAATATTTATTTATAAAATTTGTATTTATTTAAAGTAAATAAATATTTTTTAAAAACCTCCAAACCTTTTTTCCTTGGTTTGTTTATTAACTGTTCTTTCAATTTTTTTTGTAATACATATTATAAAAAATATGATAAATACATTAATAATGTTTGTTCCTTTTCTTAAATTACCTTCAAACCTTTTTTTCCCTGGTATTTTTAATAACTGTTTTTTCAATATTTCAATAAAAATATAATATAATATTTATTTATTTTTATACATATATATATATATATATATATATATATATATATATATATATATATACACACATATATATATATATATATATATATATATATATATATATACACACACACATATATACAATTTTATATGACCTTCTCCTTGTTTATGTAATGTACTGTAAATATATACCCTTCCATATGCCTTTAACATTGAAAAACTTCAAACCATCAAAACAGACACAAATGTGCCTTCTCATTTCACAATTCTCCCACACTCCAGTGCCCAGATGTTCCCTTTTAACTAGTGCTGCACACCCTTCAGGCACCTCTTATACATATTCATGCATCACGAACAACTGAAGATCAGTGCTCCCTCTAGTGGACAAAGACATCACCCCTGCGTCCGTCACCTCATTAATATTCCACATGCTCATTTGCATTTCCTGCTGGCCAGAGGCAAACCACATTCATAGTGATCCTCCAATAAACACATATGAATGAATCAAGTACGCAGACATGGAAATTACACACAGACAAATGGCTGCATATGCAAATGAGGACAGCTGGGTGTAGAACGGGGTCAGATGTGGGTTTAGCATATTAAATGACTCGTTCTAGTGTTGCAAAGCAAACATGCCACCCTCGAACCAAACACGGGCAGCTAAACGGTGAGCGCATAAAACACCATATTGTAAACAAACACTGCTTGTATTTATTCAATCTGAGGAACGGGAGCCATCTGAGCTTGTTGGAATCCAGCCAGACCACTTAAAACACGTTTAACCGAGTTCTAATGGTCTAAGTATTTAATGACCGCATGAAAATACGACACAATTAATTCAATCGCAGAGCAAAGAATTGTAATTTCAGAGCCATTGGCTGGGATGGAGACCGATTACATTTGAACTCATCAACTTTAGCCATTATGAGGCTCATAATACATGATCTGAACCAAAAAATGGCTGTTCTTGTTAAAGGGATATCTTATGTGGCCCTCAACACTGATGAAACAATTACACGGCCACTATGGGCTCCCAGCCTCATTACACTCAGATCACAGATGACTCTTTATTAAGAATAATATGCATTTCTTTAATATCCAATGATCATTTCTTGTATATAAGAGCGCTTTTCTTCTATTCCCCAACCAAATTATGAACTCGGAGACTTGAGGGATATTAAAAAAAGCCTACAGTGGAGGTGGAAAGCAGAGATATGATGCTATTTTTTAAGGCTGACGAGATGTTCTTCACACAGAGATGAAACAGGGCGGCTATGGTGGGTTCAACCTTTGCTTTGAAGTCGCTGTTTGTTGTCAGCAAATTAAATAAGTCCATATAAAGATAAAAGGTGAATAAAATGTCACCCGAGGCAGGCTGGTTTGTGCCGTTAAGCCGCCGACGCCAGCGAGAGTCGTAAGTGAAAGTAAACAATCGACAAATGAAACAGACTTTCCAAATGTGTTGCGCAGTAAATGGCCACGGCATAACCAAATCAACACAACAGGGGGAAATTTTATTATCTTTCTTTATAGAAAAAGCAAACGGTGCCTGTCTGTGCAAGACTCTGCCATGAGTGGCTGGCCGGGGTGATGTGGCCGGTTGCCAGGGAGTTGCTATGCGATACCAAAGGTGATTGACACATGCTCAACTCTCAAATAAAAGACTGTAAGTTAAACAAGCACTAAACATATAGCATAGTTGAGAAATCCCATCTGAGAGTTGAAGCATGGCCCTACTAGCAGAGCTCTGATGGAACCAATAGGCTTTCATCATTCACCTTTAAGGACCAGCGTGAAAACATGAACTGGTCATTGGTCTCACCTTCTGCTACTTGAGATAGCACTCACACGGTTTTCTACTTCAAGGTTCTGGGTGAAATTTAAGGTTTTACACAACTGATTTTGGCTCCAAATGCATAATGTTCTGTATATCAAATCAAATTTACAGTCTTTCTCTGTTAGAAAACTGTTGTTAATTCACGTTGCACTACACAGACTATTGTCTGAAATGAGAACGTCCCTCTCCAATACCACCTGCAACAGAAATACAAAATACATTGCATCCTTTTAATAAATGCTTTTTTGAGACTAAGGAGGAATTTCTGATTTTCGAAAGTTACCGCAAGTTTTCCTACTACATCAAGCTTTCATCTGCAAAGATCAAGGAAATCTTCATTCCTCATGATATAACCTTTTTAAATATTCTACCTGAACTACCAAGTGTCTGTCCTGATATTAAAAACTGCACTCGGTTGCTACATTTTTAATACGTTCAGTCTGATGTACAACGGATAAGACATGTAGTGTGCCACGCTGTGAGCATTCAGATTCCAGTGTCATGTATGTCATGCTGGTCTGAAGATTTACTCATTGTGCCCCAACCCAGATTAAGTCTGCATAATTAAATCCAGTGAAGTACAGCAGAAGGTCTGGGGAGATAACATTGATCATGAAGATCATACAAAGACAGGTATATCTTTTCCTCGTGTATGCAATACATTATTTGCTGGCGTCAGCAGTCGCTGACAGGTGCTACAGTACTGAGAATGTAGCTATACGTCATACTTAAATAAACAAACAGCTCGCTCGTGCACAGTTGCCACAGAGCAAGAGTACAAGCATCATTATTTAATGCAAAAACAACAAAGATGATAACGGCAACAAAATCAAAATGAGCTACTTGATTTCTGTACATAAAAGGAAAATACATATATTACATCTATTGAAATTATGAATTCATCTATTTATATGAACTATAATTAATTACTATTAATTATTTATTTTACCAATTTAAAGCATCTATTTGCTGACATCGTTGTCAGAATATTTCACATTCCGTTAGCAAAGGTTTTCACTTTTGTCACCAAAAAATGATTAAAATTAATACATAAAAATGAGTGTCTCCTAACTTTAACTCACATAAAGTAAAGTAATGTAATCTACAGTAGATCTACAGATGTTTCAAACAGAGATGGAGACTGAGAGGCAACGGTAGATTGCAGCTTAAAATAAAACCAAGGTTCATAGAATGCTCAAAAGGTTTCAACTCAAAATTGTAATATTTTATTGTATAATAATTGTATCAAATAAACAATTTGTTAAATGGGTCATGTAACTTTGTTGCATTTAAGTTTAGCAACGGTTCTACTCCCAAAATAATACTGACTAGACATACTTTTAACTTGCTCTCTATTCTTTGCGGATGTGTACCGGATGTTAAGTTTGGGCTACAAAAGCGTGCATGCGCAGTAACGTTTGTTTATGTTGTTGCTTTGAAACTGTCTAAATAAACTACTGTATTTGGCAAAAGACTTGCTTATTCTGCTTATAGCTATAATAATGAACCATTTACTACTGTAGTTATTTCAATTATTTTACTGTGACACACGTGGAAGACGGAAAAAACCTTTTACCATGTAAATGTAACAGCCTCTCTCACTTTGTTTAGCAAATTTTTTTCTACAGTTTTACATAAACATATCTGATTTAAATGTAATTCCAGCACTATCGTCTAGTTAAGAAAACCGATCTCTGGCACAAAATCTGGCACACCTATAGTGATGGATCACACACACAAATGGGTTAGAAGCATAAATCCCATCAGCACACTGAATGACAGATAAATGCTGTGCCACCAAGCTGAGTTCTGCTCCTCTGACCCCCGAGCCGGAGTCTGGCTCTCGCTCACGGTCTAATGTGAATGCCTCCCTCCAGGAGGACACAACGTCACTACCCATTACTGTCACTGACACGACCACTGCCGAACTCACTCTAAAAACACATTTAAACCCAAATCACAGGAGAAAAATCGCTGGGATGGTGGTGTGTTTGTTTCTTCTGCACTTTTATGTAATTGTCAGAGAGAACGAAATGAAATCAGCATAAATCAAATCACAAACGGTGGACATAATGCAGATTTGGACCAGTGGGGAATGGAAAGTAAAAATCGAAGAAAAATTGGAATTATATTGGGATCTAAACCGAATCTGAATGTAGTTTTACTGTACAAAGAAGAGATGAATCTTTCACAAATACAGACTTCGTGATCCCAATCTACCCCGCAGGGAATAAAGCGGACAAACATAAATATGGTTTCAAAAGAGAAAATACTCTAGAGAAATACTCTCCCATATATTTTATAACAGAAGAGAAATACTTTTAGTAAAACTTTTTATTCAAAAGTTTTGAAAAAAACAAATCTCATTTCACAATGTCCAAAAGTGAAAGAGATTAAACGCAGGTGCCACTCGAGGAGGGCACTGGTGCATCTGTTAGCGAAGCTGCAGACTCGAAAACCAAGCGCTGCTTTGATCACCATATTCACTGAGATTGGTCTGTGTATGTCTGTAATCAGGGCGCAAAATGAACACTTGGCAAGCTCAAAATGGGGTAAAGATTGGCTTTGAATTGGCTTATTTTGTAAATAGGTTTTGGGACAGGTGCATTTGCAAGATCGAGACAAGTTTAGAATTGAAAAGCATCCAAATAATTGCAAAAAAAAGTGTACACGTTTTTAGGCAGTTAGGAAATATGTCTGGATATGTACAAGATATTTCACTTTTGCTTTGTTATTGTGCGTATTCATGCCAATAATATACTGTATGTTGAACACACTAAATATGAAATACTGTAGAAACAGAAAGATAGAGAAAGAGAAAGAGAGAGAGAAAAGGTGTGATTAGTCATGGCTCGCTCTGGAAGTAACACATGACCAGGGTGACCTTGAGGGAGCGTCACATGACTTGAAAGGCTGTCCCAATTCCCCTTTCTCCCTCCCCCCGGGATGAGGCTCAGCGGGTAGCAGTAGAAGATGAGCAGGAGGACAGAGCTAAGAGCAGATGGAAACACGGGTCATCGCCTTATGCAACCCCCCAGCTGAAAACAAGCAGCGTGGACCAACATTTTCAGCACTCAATAACTCATTTGGAAAACTATACGATGCACAAAATAAAGGAAAGTGAACTGATATATTGTTAAAATGTCGTAAACCTTTTTATTTATTTCTCTATGACTATTTTGTCATATAAGGGAAACGGGGCTAGTTATCACACTACTGAGGCTAGTAAATATATCTTAAGATTTATCTCAGTGCTTCTGAATGACACCTACGTTAAATTGAATTCTTGACATTATCGATAAATAACATATTACAGGCCTTTAAACAAAATATAAACATTAAAAATGTAAATAAATAAATAAATACACGTTAACATTATCGAACATTAAAAATGTAAAGATAGCATACAAACTTTTAAAAAGATAATTTTTTTGTGTTTTTGCCTTTATTTGTACAGGATAGTGTGAGAGAGAACAGGAAGCGAAGTGGGAGGGAGAAGGGGGAGGGGTCAGGAAAGTACCATGAGCCGGGAATCAAACTCGGTCCCCCGGAGCGCAACTGCGCCATGTGTCAAAGCACTGCCCACATACACAATTATTTTAACCAATAAATATTGTACTTAATAAAACGAAATGTTACATGAAATACAGCCCAAGAAAAATAAAACCTTTTTATTTTTACTACTAAGTTACGATGCGCCAAGATAATGTAAATAAATATTAGTTAAACAGCAAAAATGTAAAATAGTAACAATGAAACTTTACACTATTGGCCAACAAATATAATTAATAATTAATAAAATGCAAAATATTTAAACGTAAAAGTCCAATAAACAACATTTTTTCTGAACTGAAATGTGTTAGTTTTTAAATAAAGTCTACTCTCAATGTAGAAGATGATGTCTTGAATGAATGCTAATATAAATTCATTGACTACATAATTTACAAAAAAACGTCAAATAAACAAAACCACTGCTAGTAAAACACATGTGTAATTAGACTTTTGCCTCAAAACTTTATAGTTACTGAGATGCACATGCCACAGAAAGACTATAAAACATAAGTAGATGTTGAATCTGAGAGAGAGAACGTTCATTCACTCTGACAAACAGCAGTGCTCCCAATACGGTCTGAAAGTGCTGCCTTATACTGCTTCTAAAAATAGTCTCGTGTGACATCATCACAGCTACGTAAACACTGTCCACTTTGTTTTCAGTCTGCGTGCGTGAGATATCTCGCCGCACAGAGCCAACCTGATCCCTGTGCCCTCGGCTTAAAGAGACACAGCCTGCGGCAAACTCGCAGAATGTGCTGAACGCGTCTGCTTTCTACGGTGTGTCAACGTAAGAATGATATTGTGCTCCTCATATAAACATCTGTGTTATGATAGCTAGTTAAAAATAAATGAAGCATCAAGCTACCAGGCTGTCACATATGACAGTCCGATGGGTCTTATGCCAAACACACGCGTAGAATAACAAGATGTGCACGTCGCCACGCTGTCATAAATGCTCGTGTTCATTTATCGCTATAGAATACAAAGCCTGAGGTTTAGTGCATCTGTTTTTAACAGCAAAGCTTAATTTTCTCATCTTAAATGACTCCAAGCTCAACTACACATGCACAATTCAAACATGTACTCACAAGTGGTAGCGATGGCAAGCCATGAAGAATCTGTGTTGTGAATCTCTTGAGCGTGCAGAACTAAGCGTCAGTCTCACTCACACACCTCTCTCCTCTCAAACACTCGCAGGCGTGCGCGACTCATTCAAGCTTAGCCTCAGCGGGGCGGCACGCAGCGCCGAGTGTGTGATGTAATGTGCAAATCTCTCTCTCGCACACGTCGTATGAGTAGCACCCAAGAGCACTTAGGGTATCCCTCGAGATTAAAAGTTTTAAGATACTTTATGTGATTTCTTTAAATTTGTACTTTAATTTGATTCTTATATTATCACGCTTTAGGCTGCAATTCACTTCTATACCCATCATCCCGCCTTTGGTTTGTTTTTGTTTACGTGCCCGATCACTCCAAACCTCGGCTGTAGCATCGTCCAGGGAGCCAGAGACTCAGTTGGCATGGTGGTTGCTATGGCAACTGATTCTGTTTGCCAGACTGGACCAATCAGCAACAGTGTGGAGGATCTCTCATGGTACACAGGGATCCATTAAGAAATAACAAATGATTCAGGCAAGTGGACGACTTAATTAAGGCTGGAGGCAAGGCAGATGCTTTTTGATTCAGAAGAGAGGTTTCAATAAACGCACCTACTGTAATGTGTTACGGTGACGCCTGCGAAATGTATTAACAAATAATGCAATAATGGAGTTAATGAAACTTTTGATCAGAGATAGAATCGACTGAGAGACTGAAGGTTTTGAAGGTGACGTATGTGATCTATTGACATAAATGCAATACAATATACATAACTATGTCTTCAGAGGTGTATAAAGACCTTACGTAATGAAGCGTTATGTTTTTATTATCCTGGAATGAGATTTTTCTATCTACATACACCGCAAGTCCCCTTCTTCAGTAGAGCTAATCAGACAAATATCTCCATAGAACGCGGTTCGTGAATATGTTATCTTCTACGGTAAAGAAGCGAAAATGTGAGGAAATCTTTGTCCTGTGTCAGCCACTGCAATGCTTCGAAAGGGAGGGGCGAGCGGTGGAGTGAGCCGTTGGTTGCAATACGCAACCTCAACCGCTAGATGCCGCTAAAATCTCCACATTTCTCCTTTAAACAAGTTAGCAAAAAAAGTTGTACATCCAAAATATGTTCAACAGAAACATTCAAAGTATGAAAATAAACAAGGGAAATTTTCCATTCTTTAGCTATAAAATACATATAAACAATTAAGATAAAGTAAAACAGCAACATACAGTATCGATCTTTTTGCTAGGACAATTTATAATAAACCTGCATTTAGAACAAATAAATAGCAGTTTAAAGGCAAACATTTTTCCACTACATAAATTAAAGTAAATTAATACTTTACAGAAAACACAGAATCTTGCAGCCTAACTTCACGGGGATTCGTAAGTATTTTACAAGGTGGCTAATTCGTGGAAATTAGTACAATGTGAATCGTACAAATAGGTACGCATAATAGATAAAAGCAATACTTAAGCACCTCCCATCACTCACTAACGTCACTAGAGTGAAAACAAATCGTACAAATTCATATGTATTATCAACCTCGTGAAATACTTACAAATTCCCATGAGTTGAATCTTGAGACACGTTTCTACTGTAAAAGTTTAAATATTTTTTCATTCGACATATTGTCACAACATGCTGCGAGATGCCAAAAAAAAGCAAAAGCAAAAGACATCAGTGACACACAACTACATCAACCAACAATTTCTAAATATTATACAAATGGAACATTTCTGTTGAGTTCACAGTTAAATGACCAAAATCCCTAGTCTCGAATATAAAATCGCAGACCATCTGCACATCAGTTTTACATGTTTTGTGTGGACATCTTATACAGGCTGTCCCACTGGACCCCCCTCCCCCCCGCGTGTACTGTACCTGTCACCTGATAACAACAAAGCTGTCGAACATGCACAATTGCACATAGCTGCTTACCATAACAATACCTGTCAGACAGAACACGTCTCATACATTAGACTTAACCTGCTCCTATGCGCCCTAATACCTTCACAAGCTGACATAGCAGTGAATGCAGCGAGGAGCTTTGGAAACATCTCCACCCCTGATAACAAGGTCGGGGCCTTTGTTATGCTGATTTAAGCTCCAGCAGGAGCATTGCATTGTGGGATAAGATCTTTTTCAGTAAGGAAAAAGCACGGTAATGAGATTGCGCATCCCAACGCAGACATCCTCATTACCGGGCGTTGGTGACGGGCATTAATTCAGAGCCTTAGGGACTGGTACAGTACTGTATGGATAAAATCCATCCATCAGGACGCCATCTTTGATGTAGCTTTCAGAGAGATGTTGACATATTGATACATTAAAATGATGCATGCAAATGCAGTCTTGATCTTAAAAAAAACTATGTTTGAAGGTTTGAGATGCATTAGAACACTGTTACACATGAAGCTCCATCAAGATGTTTAGAGATATGCATTTTAGCATGTGAGTGGCATCCGTGCGACATAAGAAGAGCCAAACACAGTATGTGCTAAACACAGCATGAAAGCACACTACAACTAAAAAAGCACACAAAAAATAATTTTTATCATAGTGGGAATTGTATATTGATTTATTTTGTTTGCATACTGAGCTCCTGATATTGATCTCCTAACCCTGACACAAACCCTCATAACTTTTTGATTTTCACTAATACAATATTTGTATATATATTGTGTTTATCATGCTGTTTTCTATTGGAAACCGTTGACTGATTCTCACAATGTATGCCCCCCAACAAACACATGCCACACACATCCCGAGGTATAGAGGTAAAGAGATAGAAAAACATCACACAAGAGCTCCGTCTCTGATCCCACTTCGATCTAATAGCACTCATGCACTCCCCTAGAGAAGATGTCTGGAAATTGTGTGTCTGCGCGTACGTGTGTGTGCCAAAACGTGCCAGTTTAAGAGTGGACTGCCCCCGGTCTTTTTCGCTCGACTATTTGTGATCGGAAATTAGCTTTGGCTTAGAGGGCCGTGCTGACATTCTCTTTATGCCTCAAGTTCTGCTTCTGCTCTCTGAGGCTCTTGCCTGAGGAGCCGAGGCAGGATAATCTCTGCTAGCCCTCAGCTGCTCGCTAACAATACGGCACCAAGGGAGAAAAGATTACTTACAAGTGAACATCTATTACGGAAAAAATGTTTTATTGATTTGCTAAGGGGGAAATGCCAAGAGGAGGGAAATCTTGATGCATTTGAGAGATTTACAGAGGTGTCCGTAAGGCAGACGTGAGCCAGAAGTGTTCGCAGGGCAAAAATGTGTTCATGATGCAGAAATTCAACAAATGTTCTCGTGTTACTTAAGGTTTTGTGATCCAGGGTCACATATGTAAACACACACACCCATGAGTGTTGTCTCATTCAAAAGGAACCATGCACCTGACACATCATCACATAAAGAAAAGGTGAGAGAGAAAACAGTGCAACATATGGGAGATCTATTTGCATGCCTCACATTGCCCTGACTTACTTAAGAGTCACGCTCAGTCTTCAGCTCTGCTCTCCGCTCAGAGGATCAGTCAGACTGTGTGTATGAATAATGGACACACATTAAATCCCAGATGTGCAGCGTGAGAGAAAGAGAGGAAGATAAAGAGCGCAAAAGAGAACTGAGGGCCCTGCAGGGGACAGACAATCGAGACATGGAGGAGGCAGAAATGAAATGTAACTTCGTGATCCAGGGCTCATTTTAGAAGCGCGAAAGCCGAGGTTCAGGTAGACCCTCGCACCCGTGTCACATATCTTTTTCTTGGATCAGCGTGCTGATGAATAATAATAACGTGTCTGTGGGTTTGAATGCACTGTCTAGGCTGCTCGCTTCTTCCAATACACTGTCTCCCTCCTCTGGAAGCAAGCCATGCATGCTCACATTACTGTCTAACGCAGGAAACACCACAACAGGGTTTGGATCCTTATTAAAATTGAAATATATCGCCCACTATGACATAATACAATGTCAAATTATTTACAGCAAAGCCTGGTGTAACAACATTGGAAATACACTGCATACTGATAAGAGCACTTGAGTTGTTCATGTTGAAGCACACTGTATGTAGCCTATGCAACATTAAAAAGTGGTAAAATAGTGTATAAGCAAATTTTATATTATGTCACTATGATTTTCTGACAGATTATAAATGTGCACCTAGCTAAGAAAAAGAAAATATTACCTCAACAATCTGCATGATTTAATATATCATTTATGTCCATAATACACTGTAAAAATAATGTTATCGATAAGCAAGATTATTTTTAGTTTACTAAAATTTTAACTTTGAAAACATTTCTGTTTATTGAAATCAAATCAAATCAAATCAAAACAAATATTGGCCTAAAAATTATTAGAACTAATTGAAAAATTAAAATGTTGCCTCAAAAACAAACTTAAATAAGTTTAAGGCACTAAAATGCTAATAATAAACAAACAAAAAATAAATAATGATTAAAATCACAAAAACATATTAAAAATTCTAAATATTTTAATCAAGATTAACAAAATCAAAAAATCTAACAAATAATAGCTAATATAAAATATTAATAAAACTAAATAAAATGAAAAACAAAACTATAATAACTTGTTTGAACTCAAAATAAATAAAAAACCTAAGTAATGTCTTGTACAACCAATTTGAATATCTTTACAATTCAAGGCAGCAACACATTTTTAACAGTGTAATAGAATAAAAGTATATATAATACTTCAGGGTTAGTGTGAACCTAACCAGTGAAATGTGTGACCAGTAGGGGGCAGTATTTTCACACATCCATCACACCCTAACGCTCCTCTGAATATAGATTTCTCAGAATTGATGAGCCAACCATAAATATGCACAGATCATCAGTTCAGACAACAATTCGCTGGAAATTATGACACCAGAAAAAACACACCGGTTTGTGTCTGCACCCGAACCGAAGTGCCCAGAAACAGAGTGCAGCTGGGGTGACAGGCATGAAATGAGTAGGCAACAAAAACAGCGACGTTTCGATAAATTTCATTTGCTCTAGGTGTAGTACGGAACTGACAACACGCTCTCTGAGGACATCTTCAGATGTTGTCTACAAAAGGCGCACGGCGGGGACAGTTGGAGCCAATTCGGCTGCAAAAGAAAGCTTTTCGGGGCGTTGCACATCTCTTGGCGCTTCAATCACAGCTAGACAACGACACAGTGATGATTACAATAAAGCTACTCTGAGGGCACAATTGCTTCCATTATCATTACAGTTAATCACTATGTGACTTACAGACTGCCTGACAAATGCAAACAAATGAAGACAGCGAAAGGCTGGCCATCATATTGTACAGGTCACTACAACCACGACCTTCAACAGAACACAAACGTCTGTCTCTGACAGCAGTAACATGAGCACCAACCGAGAAGTTCGATCAGGAAGGTCAGCATTATACTCGAGTACAGAATGGGAGATGTATGACAAGACTAAATTCTATCTTTGAAGATGATCCGGATCTACGTCTGTAGGTCCTGAACTGCACGGAAAGACACTTCGATATGAACATTACTCTCTTCTTTAAGATTCCAACCATAGTCTTTTACTTTAATAGCTGAAACAAGCAAAATCAAATAGATTTAATAGCAATTACGCCTCACCTTGATATACATCAATGCTTGAGAACATTGATTGTTATAAGTGACTGCAAGGCTTTCAGCATTAAACAACAATTGATCAGTTTGAAAGGTCACCAGAAAGATCGACACGAGTAAATGAGTCATTATTTTAATTGTATGCTCTATCCCTTTGCACATGGGTGTATAAGGACCTCCACAAAACACACACACACACACACACACACACACACACACACACACACACACACACACACACACACACACACACACACACACACACACACACACACACACACACACACACACACACACGAAGGTGCTTTGTGTGAATCGTGTATGTTGAAGAATTGCTTTACTGTATATCGCTCTCTTCCGCTCTCTCTCTCGCTCTGGGAGTGTTATGATTCTCTGTGATGGCCGCAATCTCTCAAATCAAACCCCCAGGCTCAGGCAATAATTTCAGATACCAGAATCTGCTGAAAATAACCTCGATACCAGTGTCCTTGCACCAGTGGGCTATTACAGACTTGACAGTAGCTATTAGGCATATGTAAAACTTTATGTGAAGAATTGACTACACTCGAAAAACACATTATACAACAGATATAAACATCACTGTGAATGCCTGGAGCATCAATGCTGTAAAGAGGACAAAGGTGCATTTATGGTAAAAACTGTACCTGCTACTTTACTACCATTTACTACCCAACAAAGCACAAACACACACGCACACACACACAATCCTCAAAACAATACATAAAACACATATTTACAAACATATATAGTATAAATACCAAGTATGCAATAGGATTACAGTGGGTGTTTCTCAATCTGCTCCCTAGTTTAGTAGTACTGTACACTTCCAAGCAAGCCATTTGTCCCTCATGCTTAAAAAACAATAGAAACCACCACAGAAATTCTAATAGTTTTCATTAAAAAAATATGAACAATTAGTATTTTCCATTAAAACCATTATAATATAATTTCTTTAGCAACATTACAATAGGATTTAACATTCGACCAATAGAATCCATCACATACCAGTAGACACCATTATAGTTCCCATTAAAATCAATACAATTCTCTTTAAAACCATCAAAACCATTACAACTTCTTTAATGGTCTCTGATTGTTTTTTTCAGCAGCCCTGCTCAGTTTGAACGGAAAACGCTAATGGTTCATAACAGTATTTTAATGGAAGCCATCAGAATTTCTCTAATGGTTTCTATTGGCTTTTTTTCAGTGGGACATCAAAGTACAATTCCTCTCAACAAGCAACGCAATTCGACTAAACCAGCGGATCAAGGCCCTCGCTCGTGCCCGATTTGGCGTTTATAGCACGATATGCTGATTCACACCATAGGGAAACTAAGGCACGGAATAACACCCGGCTCACGCTGCCTTGTAAACACATTAACTTCAAAAAGTCCCAGATGTCAGAGCAAGCCACCGCAACGTAATTAGACACTGACAAATTCAAACACATACTGGCACAATAACAATAAAACATTATGAAGGGAGGATGGGCAAACGCTGCAAACTGGATTCTAATTTGTGTCAACTCTCCCACCACAGCTCCGGCCCAATAAGGCATTTTAAAACCAAGACAGGAAGTTTAAGAGCATTAAAACGCTCTCCATTTCCCCCATCCCTACGGAAGGAGAGGCCTTGTTATTATGCCATCCATCGTCTGCGCGACTCTGGGACAATTAAAATGAAACTGAACTCTTTTTCGCTGTACACCTGACGCTCTCATTTAATTCGAGGCAGACAGAGGCTGAGTCTCCGGCTCCATGCAGGTCTCTGATGCTTTCGTAGCACTTCACCCCTATAAGACTGTGTCTCCGCTATTTACTACAGCATCTCGCCTCTCGGCAAAACCCGTGTCTCCTTGGAAACAGAGATTTGACGATTTGTGTATGTGTGTGCGTGTTGTTTGATATAGTGGGATGCTGCATGTCCCTTCAGCTCTGGCTGGTGAGAGTAGTCAAGCAGCTGTAGCGTGTCCACAGGAGCTGACAGAACACATATGCCAGAGTCTCATGTTGTACATAAAAGAAACTGCATCCTCACATGCAGTATACACGCACAAACGCACGCACGCACACACACAAACACACTCGACTTCCCCTCACACATGCGCTTTCCTCTTTACTGGCAGAGAGAAGAAAGTTAATAATGAGGCTGTTGAAAAAGAGGTTTGTGGTTCGTAGCTATAGACTTTATATGATACCAACCATTTTAATAGCTAACAGAAGTGCTAGCGAGACACAGCAATATGCAATGCCAACTAATACACTCCAGTTTTGCCTTTAATCAGCATTTCTGCATGTATTGTGGCAATTTTAGTCCAGTGTTTGTTCAATTTCAACAAAAACAAACCTCAGGAGCGATAAAATGTCACCGCCAGCAATGTGAAAGCCTGAGAGAATGCAAAGATGCATAAGACTTATTCTATCATATATGAGTAGTACCGTAAATGTGTCCTATGGTGTGACAGCAAAAATTTAGAAAACAAGCTGTTAATATTGTATTATTTTATATAATCAATATTTATATTTATAATATAAAACAGCATAAGAGAGATTTATCTTAAAAAAAGTTATTTGCCATCTCTAAGAACTGCAAACATTGCATCCTTTTGGGTTATTTTGACCAGTTTATACCATTTTGATTTTCTGCAAATAAAAATAATATTTTATTTGATATTTGGGAGAAATGTTGTCATTAGTTTACAGAATGAAACAAAAATGTTTCCTTTTCAAATTTCAACATGTACATGTATAGTAGTGAATTCATTATTTTTATATACTATATATTTATATACATATAGTAAAAACTAATAAAATTCTATAGGTTTTCCGAAGAAATGATTAAAAATATCAATAATAAAGAGCAATGCAATGAACAAAGCTGTGAGTGATTCTGCTTTTTCTATACTTTTCAATAATGCTGTTTGATTCATATAAAGGACATTAACAGACTGAATTTACAATGCAGTGCCTATGGCACAGATCCTATATTTTAATACAAACCCAATTCTTTGTCCACCTGTGAACACTGATTTAAGACAAACAGGCTGTTTTTACAATATTACGGATCAAAAGCGGCCATAAATATTCTCACGCTCACACATGAAACATCTTCCTGCTCCCTGCAACACCTGCTTGTTTATACAGCAAAACAAACTGGCATTAATAATATATTGATTTATTTTAGTTTTTCTTTTTCTGAGCAGCGAGTTGATGTGTAATGCACCATGCATCTGACATCTCCAAGTTGTCAGCAGTTTGTAGGGGAACTCACCAGTTCGGCCCTCTCGCGCTCTCTGACTTTCTCTGACAGACTGGTTATGATGTTAATGCCATTTCTCTTCTCCTCTACCTCTCTCACTTTCATCCCCATCTTTCTTGTCATCTCCGGTCCACTGAATGCCGTGCCCTGCACTTCCACACGCCTGTCAGGAGATCTTTAAAACAACTTGCAATTTGCTTCTCAGCCTGATGGAAGGAAAGGTCGGTCCGAGCCGTAGTATTTTATCCTCCGCTCACAATTCACAGCCTCCTGCTGAATTTCTCAGCTGACCTTTTGGGGACAAAGCAAAGTAATGAGGTAAACGTTTTGAAAAACTCATATTTCTTTGCCTTTCAGCCCAAAAGGCGCTGCTTTGTTGGACGTGCACTAATGACACTGCGCTTTTACCTTATTGTTCGTTCTCGTTTTATTCTTTTATAATTCATTATGTGCCTTCTAATTCCTTCCTTCCTGGAAAACACTCTTCAATTCTGCTTTCTTAATTATTAGACACTACAGAATGATATAGACATTTTAATATTTCAACAAATCTAATGTGAGAGAATGAAGAGTCCTTGGAGACGTAGGGGGAGAGAGACAGAAGGAGAGAGAGAGGTTGAGAGGCTACAGTGAATGTCAGGCGGTGCGGGCTGTACGTGTTTAGACTTCTGATAAGAGCAGAAACAGACTGACTGAAGAATTGAAATGATTCATAAGAAAATGCCTTAGTGGTCTTAAAGAGATTTGTCACAATCACAAATTATAACTGAAGCCTTTAAAAGTAAAAAGAGCTTCATAGGATGTACAGCAACTGTGCTCTCATTGACAAAACAAACAAAGTAGTGCAGGATGAGTCATCAACGGGTTTTTTGTGAATCTGTTTTGAACCGGCAAAACTTCTACAGCAAAGTAAGCTAGAGGATCCCCTTCACCAACTTTTGCTCTGACATTAGTTGTCTACGTTTCTTCTGAAGAGTTTCAAAATATAGATTCACGCGTCACCTTTGCCCCCCAGAGAGAAAACAGGATTTCAGTCAATAAGCCCGAGGAGAGCCTACTGTATCAGCAAACTTCTGATGTGATAAAGCCAACCTAAGTCCCAGAGATGGAATCTTCAGTAGTTTTCAAGCACAAGAAAAAGCAATGCATATTGTTACTGTCCAAGACTCTGAGAATGACCTAATCGGAAATATGTGCACTATTTGAATGTGTGTTCCAGCAATAAGAAAAGAGCCAGAGCTCTGAAAAGGCAACCCTGACACAATACCGGAATTGTGCAAACTGGCTGACTACATTTAGCTGTGCGTGAAGCGATTATCATAATGCATTATATTACCTATTTAATTGATTTCCCTACTGCTTTTGTAAAACTTTGATCGGTTTTGTTTGACCTAAAAAAATTGCTTACTGAATATAGTTTCACGGCACAACCACGGACACGTGTGAAAAAGAAGGAAGAGGAAGGTATTGTTCGGGAAGCACATTTATCTCGCTCTGAAAGAAATTCAAGAACCTTACCACTTATCTTTGTGATAGAATTGGGCAAATAAAACTTTTTCAAAGTTCATCTACACCTAGGTTTCTAGTGGCAAATTGCAAGGATACACAGGAAGTGATTTAACAAGCACTATTGGTTAGATATTTGCAAAACCCAGTGACAAACATAAAGGGTGACAAATAATAATGATTTATAATAAAAATCACAAAATATGGAGATATAAGGTTTCAAGGACAGCAGCGACTTATTACATTCTAACATTTTGTAAAGACAATATGAGCAGTGCTTGCCCACTATTATTAAGATATTGGAGATGATTTCACAATTGAATGTATCATTCCTCTGCAAATGTTTTAGGACAAGTCACGTCCACGTTTTTATAACCCTAACCAAGCAATACATGCTGTGCTCAAACCTCATATCTCCATATTTATAAATCATTATTATAAGTCAACTTTTATGTTTGTCATTAGGTTTTGCCAATATCCAACCAATAAAAAAGTTAACGCTTATTTTTAATCCTTTAAAAACTAGTGTTTTTTCTATCTTCTGAAAATTGAAGGTTTCAAAAGGACAGCTTCAAACAGCAAGTTACGCATGTTTAAGCAAGCACAACTAATGACGTCGCATGCACATTACAACAAACTCCAAAATGAGTGACAAGATAAACGCTATTGATTTAGCAGTGTTTGTTTTGCATGAAGTCTCAAAGCTATCAGCACAGATGTGCATGATTGTGTTGAGAAGAAGGGTGGAGGATGGAAATGTCACAATCAACACCTGAAAGGAGCGAGGGGGTCTACGTGTGTGCTCTGAGGAGGCGGCATGGCTATACAACAGAAGAAACATCAATCTGTCATTACATCCACTCACATGCTCCGCATCTCTCACATGGCAGCAGGACACACACTGATAGCAATTAACACTCATGCTGAGTTAACAAGGATCCAACGTGGGCAGGGCAAAATGCTGTTGAAAGTACAGCCATTCATTGTTTTGTAGTCAGATAGACAACATTACAGCTACGTTTACTGTATGTTAACATTAACTTGGTGAAAAACTCAATAATACAACCTCAGAGCTTTAAACAGAATCTGTCAATTTCCATTCAATAGCATGCAATTAATTCAGTAAGTATTGTATAATCTCATTCATTACACCCAAAACAACAAGCTATAGTTGAGCGCCGTGGCAAAAAAGCCACAGACGGGGGCGTTGCGCTACACAAGCTGCCCTACGCCGTTCGACCCGCCGTGTCGAGTACCAGCTCGCCGCCCAATTTTACGTGGTGACGGGAAGCGCGAAGCTTTACTGTTTTACATCCGCTGTTTGATCCGTCGCTCTTCCCAGATCACATCTGTCGTACCACGCAACAAACCCGTGAACTCTGTGCTGCCCTGTCTTTACAAGCCGCATATCACAATGAATCTCTCCAAGAGCGAGCCAGAGGCACATTGTGACAGGCAGAGAGAAGGAGATGGAGGAAAAAAGAACAGAGTAGTAAAAGAGAGGCTTAGTCTGTTATATAAGGAGGCCACTATTGCGCAACGTGGTAGTAAATCCGAGCACGCGGTAATAGGATAGATTTTAATGAGGTAACAGTGACCAGGGTTCCTCTGGCACGAAAATTAATTCTTCTGCGGGCTCGTGAGGGTCAGCTGGCGAACAGGAACATCGTAAAGGTACGAAACACAATTACTGCTAAAGCTGCAGCTGCCAAATAAGCTGTCTTTATACACAACGCTATAGGAACTGACACATTAGGAAGAGTAGAGATCTGACAGACAGAAAGAAACAAACAGATATATAAATAGAAGAATGCAAAACAGGTGGGAATGGATAAAAACAGCATGGCAAATTCAATACATATTCCTAATAAATGGGCACATTTATATGTGCCCATTTATATATTATAAATGGGCACATATACCAAAATATATTATTTTGATATATTATCAAAATAATATAAAAAATAAAGTAATTATTTTCTGTTCTATCAAGAGCCATCCCTTCTACATTTGTTGGGTATTATTGCCTCTGGTTTGTGCATAGACTGATGTTTTTCTGATGTTTAGACCATTAACAAGGGTTTAGTAAAAAGATGGTTCAGTTTATTGGTAACAAATACATACTCTGAGCGTTTATATAGGGGCTTTCGCACCACAGGAACGATTTCATAGTTCCAGAAGTACCTGCTTTTTGTTGTGGAACCGTCCGGAATTTTAGTTCCAGAGAACCTTTTTGGAGGAACACTTTAGCTCCTTCTCCGAGGCAGGGTCTAAACCAGCAGGACAGGAATGATCCGTGACTTAAGCAAATGCTGATTGGCTGAACTTCTGTTGTTAGTCATTGTTCGACGGACACGCTTAAATGAAGTTGATGTCGATCGGCTTACATCACTAAGTTCCTTTTGCCGGTGCGAATGTAATTGGGGAAATTGTCTGTGGGAAAACTTTGTTCACAAGTGACAGCTCTTTTAACTTGTTCCGTAACGTTTCTTCCTTATCTGGTCAGAAAGCACCTTATGTCACATCCATAACGCAAATTTTCACGTCCATAACGCTGGAATTGTCCATGTCCAAACTCACTGTTTTTCAGGAAATGGTTAAAACACTGTACTTTTTAAATATAGTGTTGTCCAAGTTGACAAGCACTTTCGTTTTCTCATATGTTTTTTTGGTTAGATATTTGCAAACCCAGTGACAAACATAGAGTGCCTAATAATAATGATGTACAGCAACAAATAAAAATCATGAAATATGGAGATACAAGGTTTCAGAAGGACAGCAGTGATATAACTAAAAAAGACAATTTTCTAAACTACAGTTAATAGATACTGTGGAATAAAAGACTCAAAAAGTGGCTTCTAGTCCAACTGAAGACATTTTTATAACGTGTTTAGTGTCATTTTGGTTTGACGGTCTAAAATATTTGAGAAGCGTGAAGAGCCTTCTCGGCACATTTAAAATGTCTTCCGAACAAATTGACAAAACCTACACACACTATTTTCTTTCCTTTAAAAGTACCCGAATGCATTGTATTTACATTATTTTTGACAGCCATAATACTTTTTTGAAGTAGCAATTGTAATAAAGTAACACTGAAAGACCCTGCATGTGCATTTAGTTGGGCCTAAAGAAAACCAGAAAGAAAAGAAAATGAGGAATAATGCTTTGAAAGTACAGGAGAAAGACGACCAGCACACCAGACGAACGTGTGCATAAACAAAACACCCTTGACACATAAAGAGGGCTCCTTAAAGGAAGAGGTCATTAAATAGATGGCTGGTGTCACGGTGGGCTTTATTTGCTCACAAAGCCCTGTTTTGCTTTAATCCACCAAGAGCTGTGATGTGTTAAATTGCACTGGTGTCAGAAAATAACAGGCCTTCACAGAATAACACACACCTTCGTCATTAAGAACTGACGTCTCAAAGCAGGGGGGCGGAGTGTGTGGGTTCAAGTCATGGCACGGCTTTTACCTTAATGACTTGTAATTTGCCTTTCGTTACAGGACGTGTCACAGCAATTATATTAGTCAAAGCACGACAATTAAGACAACACAGTGAAGATTCTTAATCGTGTCTCAATTCTGAGATGAATTTACATTCCATTAGCTAGATGGACAGGTTTGGTAAAAGGGCAGAGTTAAGCTGTTCTCACAAACTGAATAAATAAGGCTCGGAGGGAGAATGGGTGCGTGGATTTTTTGTGATGGTTTTATTCATAAAACAAAGCAACAAACTAAATTGTGACTTAAACAGAGCCGTGATGGTATCAGCTTGGCCAATTATTTGTCCGGCATTTGGCGTTTTAAGCGCTTGGGCGATTAAGTCTGAATGTATTTACATAATTTATAAAGATTTGTAAGTAAATAAACGTTCGCGTAATTTTATTGTGAACATGCACATTGCACAGCGGAGGGCCTGCGATCCCTTTAGCAATGATTCTATTTAACAATACATATCGTCACTATCCTTCCAAAACCTTGGATGTCCAAATTTTTCAGGAAATGGAAAAAACACTGTATTTTTTAAATGATTAAATGCTTTTTAATACTGTTTATGAGATATTTGCAAAACCTAGTGTCAAACATAATGGGTGACTAATTAATAATAATGATTCATGGCAACAACAAAAAAAATCACAAAATATGATAGTTGTAGTAATATGAAGTTTCAGAAGGACAGCAGTATATATTACATAAGACATGTACCACCTTTCATTACATATATTAGAGTTGGATTTAAAAACACTTGTTTGTATTAACATTATAAACTATGAGAAGATTCCAGAATGTAAGGAAAGGGCAGATGTCGGGATGCATCTTCACATAACTCCCAATAACGTTCGAGTAGTTTTGGGAACAGGTGGCTGGGTCTGCCCTCCCCTCCCAGCTCACCGGCATGGGTTGCGAGCACAGCCCCATTAGTATCGGCATTCCTTTCCAAACTTGCTAATGAACATCTCTCTTACAGCGACCACCTGTCTCGAGTGTTTCTCTGTTCCCCAGCCATCTGATGTATACATGACTGAAAATAAAATGAAAACCTAATAGATTCATTATTGGATGGGGTCTGTAGGAGGGGCGTAGAGGCCACATGCGTACTCATATTACAGCTAATGAATAAGACCGAATTCTAAACTGCCAGGATTTGTCAGAACCATTCATGTTGTATGAGTCGAGCTTGGATACGAATAAATCACGTGCTTCAAAATCAAACAGAAGCACAATTTCCAGTACAGCCTATTAAATTATTACTGTAGACTGTATTGATCACTGAACTGAAGGGTATTTTAACACAGGGGGCATATGAGTTTATCTCTGCAGATGAAGAGAAGGCTAAAAATAGCTTGGCATGATGATTTTAACATTGAAAATTGAGGTAAGGGTAAAGATTAATGCATATCAAAATCGCATTAATTCAGAGTGCTAACAGGCATAAGTGATAATAGACTGGCCAACATTAAAAAAACAACAGTAAAATCATGACACTTCAATATACAATCCTCCAAATCACTGTATGTAATATATTTTACATCTCTGCACTTACATCCTACACACACACAGTCTGGTTTATTATATCCATGGGGATGGTCCATAGGCGTAATGACTTTTATACTGTATGAACTGTATGTTTTATCCTCTACCCTTAAACCTAACCATCAGTGAAAACATTTTGAATTTGTTTATTTTTTTTAAATATCGTTCTGTACAATTTATAAGCTTGTTTACCTGTGGGGACCTCAATTTTGATCACGAGTTACCATGAGCTGGTGTGCATTCAGGTTTAATCCCCCCTTCACACACACTTCACTATGCAAGATGTAAACACTGGTCCAGAAGCACTTCCGGTTTTAGGTTTTTACATTTTTAATCTATATATAATCAAATCTTAAATATATTCGTTTCACATTTTGATTTGGTTTAAAAGTTCTGTTGGTTGTAATTTTCCAGATGTGTAAATGGGGTAAAAAACTGAAACAGGAAGTTCTTTAGAATGGATCATTCCAAACTTTACTAAAAACTGACATTTGTTTTCAAGGGAGTTAAAGGGGGAAGATGATGTTTCTCAGAAAGTATTCCACTATTATCTGCTTATCACATTTTCAGAAGTTATCTGAAAACCATCAAGCAAATAAATGGACAACAGATCCTGCTAACAGCAGAAAAAACTAAGCGACACAATACATTACAGCTGTCACCGCCAGACATGCATCTGAACTCAAATAACACCAGTGAAGAAGAGAAAAACTGAAAATAGCTACAAGCTTGATAATGTTGATCATGTTGTGAAGTTTAAATTCAGGACTGATCACAAAAAAACACATTGTTATCGTCTTCTTGACAAGTCATAACAATGTAATGCTTTGCCAATCCATCTACATTAAGATATGTAGATCCACATGCGTAATTCATGTCGCTTCGAAAAATGATCCGTATAATATTATGTTTGTTAAAGCTATAACAGTGTTATTTAAATATCTTCTTGCTCAAAGACTAAAGCACCCATCAGCTCATAAACAACTAGTCATAACCAGAACTGTAATTGATGATGTCAGCCCCAAAGTTTCACCCACTAACATGACAGATGGTGAGACAGACCTCTGAATCCACTGCCCCTGTGTGAGGCCTTTGTAAGTAGGTCGATTCATTTTGGGGAGACCTTCTGAACCTCTTCAGCACCGAGGGCCCACATTACAGGTTAGCGGGTGCTTTATCTTTGGCCAGAAAGGAGGAGAGAGACAGGCAGCACAGTGTGTGAATACAGCAAGCAGTTAATCAGTAACAATTAAAGGATTGTTTCATCAGGGCAGAATGAACATATGCTTTATCTAAAGAGGGGCACTGAATCAATTCCCATTTATCATGTCATTATATATTAAGACTTTATAGAACCTGTTTGCAAACATTGACGTTTTTCAATTCCATTGAAAAGCTTTGTTTATACGCTTGAAAAGGTGGTAAATAAAATAAGGAAATTTCACGTATCTGTGATACATTTAGTCAAGCCACTGATCGTGACTATAAATAAATAATATCTATTGCTGTAAGATGAGAGGCTACTTCCTGGTAACCACAAGACTTCAGATTACATTCTCCTTCAGATGAAGGGTTTCAAACCCCTGGACATCACCTACCATTTGTACTTTATTAATAGCGGCAGGCGTGTGTACAACACAGAATCCACAGCAAAACTTTGTAAGATACGAGGTGAAAAATAAATAAAGCAATAAACCGATAAATATTCCTAAAGTGTCCACACTTTTTTTTTAACACTGCTGGCTTCCTCCAGGCATGCACAGGCGTATTATAATGAAGAAATACAGTGTGACTAAGATTAATTCCACAAAAATTGTAAAAAGATTATCTTCATGATTGAATAGCTTTTATATTAAAGAGAGAGTTACATTACACGTGTAAGTTTATGAGCATGGCCGTACAGAATATGACAGTACAGTATATCCAAGCTTGGCTATCTGCCTCTTGTAATTATATAGGCTACAGTATTCATGATCATACAGCTGGGCTCTTTACCCTCTATTCAGACAATAATTGAAGTAAAATAGGTGGATGAGTGTATCTAAATGCACATGTAATTGCATATGCCATTAACATTTCATTTATGACAATTAGAACAGAGGATCAAACTAGTGGAGGCCATTAGTAGTTAATAATAAAGAAAGCCTAATGAACCAAATACAACATTTCTAACATTTATATTAGCTCATTATTTTCAAGGTCCATCTATTTGACCAACTGAATTTCAAATCCAACTAATGATCCTGTGAAATTGAATCTGTAAAAACTGTAAAGTTTGTCTTAGTCGATTTCTGTTAGCTGTGATTTTAACGTTATCAAGAAAAGAATAATGTTATCAAGAATATGGCAACAGTATATTTGAAATGTACAAATGTACTTTCCACTCAAATCAAAAAAGCCGCTTGCTCTCAACTAGTATTAGCAAGTTGCAAATGATGGCATAAAGCCATGACATTACCTTATGACAATATTTAAAAATAATAAACAAATAAAACAAAAACGTCCCACCCAAATATTCTTTTACGGAAGAATATTTTCCAAAAAAATGTGAAAACTGCTCTTGTCAAATAATTTAAAGGCAAATTTCATTCTTATTGCTCAGCCCTCCATTCTTATTAAAGTAATTGGTAACACTTTACAATAAGGTTGTATTTGTTAACAATTAGTTAATGCATTAGCAAACATGAACTAACAATGAACAATAATTCTAGAGCATTTATTAATCCTACTTTCAGCATTTATTTATACATTTTTTAAATCAAACATTGTAACATTAGTCATGAACTTAACTGTATTAACATTAAAGTTATAGTTTACCCAAAAATGAAAATCCTGTCATCATTTACTCACCCGCTTGTCATTTCAAACCTATGACTTTCTTGTTTCTGAGTAACAAAAAAGAAGATATTTTGAAGAATGTTGTTAACTGGCACCTATTCATTTGAATTGGTTTTGTGTCTTTACAATAGAAGTAAATGCTTCAGTTAAACATTCTTTCATACAGACTTGAAATGACATGAGAGTAAATGACAACAGAATTTTCATTTTTGGGTGAACATCAACAGGGTTATTACAAAACTATATTTCTCCTGTTAGTTCATGTTCACAAATACAACCTTAAGTGTTACCAAGTATTCCGTTTTCCTTCTTTTCTTCCTACCACAGACCAACATCTAAGAACAAGTAGAGGAATTACATTTCTGGTATGTGTTCCAGTTGGCTGCAGGTTTTGGGTAAATTGTACTTTCCTATAGAAATCAAATTGGATTTCATGTCTCAGTGGCCTCCCAGGTTAGGGTGCAATATACCATCGCTGTCACCACAGAATTACAAATGTGTAACTCCATTTGTAATATAAAAAGTTATAAAAACGAGGACTACACATCCTCCCCCAAAGTTTCACAATTGTGTGCAAAATCACATTAGCCGTGAAGAGATAAGCTACACGGCTGACTCAGTTTAATCTAATGGGAGTACATCAGAACACTCAATCCACAATCAACACACACACACTGTTGCTTTAAGGGGCTGCTACCTGTGTCACTTATTCCTCCTCTCAGTGCGGACGGGAAGTTAATTAACTGCCTGTAGGACCGCCGGGTCCTTTGACAAGCAGAGTTGGACGCATTGTACACCACAAGTGATGAATTAGATTTGCAGCACTCCCCAACATCATCAGCTTCGTCCTTGCTAAAGCCACAGCAGCCCCTACTGAAGATCTTCCGCTCTCTACGTAACTCACCAGACTCACTCCATCTACCCAACAGGTCTTTCAAAATCTGTGTAATCATTTTGCTTGTTTTATCCACAGCATGTCTGTGTGTAATTGTTTTCATGGGCATTTAATTATATCAGTGGGGAAGAGGGTCACGTCTAGTCAAGTTTGAAATGACAAAGAGTGTGAAGAAATGATGATCAGTTTGGGTATCCCTCATACATAAAAATGCTTAATTTAAAAATGTTTCCGATCCATTTTCACCTCAAGGCCAGTGAAAATGCCACCAGGGCGAGTCGAAATCAGACCTAATTAGTTGGCTTAGCAGAAAATCCTTATTGTTTAGCCCTGCAAAGTTCATTCGATATAACATTAAACACAAACAGACAAGAAGTCGATGACAGAGGATTTATAAAAAATTTCAGTCGCCCATGAAACCTGTATTTTTCCAATCAAGCCACAAAAGGCCATTGTGGTATTCTGAAATGTTCGCCATGCTCCACACATTTCTGTTCTTTTGAAGTCTGCTATCTAATGATGAGAAGACAACTGCATTGAGAACCAGAGGAGGTCTGGGTCTAAATGCTGAAGAGACCTGAAGGGCTGTCCAACTACAGAACTCTCTCTCTCTCTTTCTCACTCTCTCTCTCTCTCTCTCTCTCTCTCTCTCGCTTCTGTGAGGACCTGAAGCATTGCTCTATTGCAAACTGTCATTTCCTTCAACTAGCAATCAGTCAAGTGTGGGCAGACGTACACACACACACATCTGACAGGAGGTAAGCCTCAATATCCAACCCTCGCAGGACCAAGGCCAAATAAATAGTCTGTGTCTGACACTCCTCGACTCTTAGTAGCAGATTATTTTGGGTTGAAGGCAAGAATTATAATATCTGGATTTATGGTGTGTGGCAAAAACAACCAGACATCCCATATAGAAACCTAATATACTGTGAACATTTGGGGATTTCTGGGTTATAATTTTATTTTTATCCTGTTTAAGTTTTATAAATGTTTTTAGTCTTTTTTGTATTTTCAAGGTGTCAGGTAAGAAAATTCTATTTTCTTTTCTATCCATCGTATTGTGTTGCATTCTAGTCTATTCTGTTATACTGCATTCTATTCTAGTCTAGTCTGGTCAAGTCTATTCTGTTCTACTGCATTCTATTCTATTCCAATTTACTATACACTAATTTATTAAATATGTAACTAACATGTCAGTGTTATGAAAAAAGCAAACTATGTTGGGTCAGATGACTCTTTTTTTTGTCAACGTGGGTAGTTCTTATCCAAGAGAACCTGAAGACATGTGTACCATATTTCACCATAAACACACTCATTTGAAATACTTGTAAAGTTACAAATACTAACTTGAAATCAGTGCAGCAGTTTTTCAGAAAGTCTTGTTATATGTGGAAAGTGCGGTTTGCATCAGTCTGCTATGCTGTAGTCCATTAGCAGCTTCCAGTGAAGCATACTGGCCTGACTGTTGCTGAAATTCTTCCTCCTGTAGTGACAAGTTAAGACATTATTCAGACAAACCGCACAGGCCGGGCCGGTACACACGCTGTCATGGTTGACAACAGACCCACAGCAGCCATGCTCCACTGCTCACACTGTCAAACTTCTTGAAACTACTAAAAGACATCCAGCACCGCCCTCATACTGTAGCAGATGACGGTATTACAGACAGTAAGTACAAGCACAAAGAGAGAAAGCAACATACTTCATGAAATTGGACTGATTGTGAACCCTAATGTGTCCCTGAGAGTGAAAAGGGACTTTCTTCTCTTCCTGGAATGCGTGTGGCACGGCAGAGAGGTAAAATATGGCGAGTGAACGGAAACATAAGGTCCTGATGTATAAGGGCTGGATGTGTAAGCCGGAGAGTTAAGATCAAAGCAGCTTGGATACGAATGCAGGCCCTGTGGATTTGAATGGGGCTACTTTCTGCTCTACCCAGCATGCATACAGATGAGATACACGCTCAGCCACTCCCTTTAATGGCTAGGCAAAGATCCCTTATGCTGTGAGGGTGAAGACTGACTATAGTTTTAAACAACTTAGACAGAATATTAGTAAAGATTTATTCTTTAGCATCTCCAAGATATATTCTGCAACAAAAGCAGCATGGTAGAATGCAATTTCAATTTTCAGTAATGCAAACCTGAAATATAATGCAACTGCACAACTTGGCAGCTGCTGAATTTGCTTTTTAAGTCTAAGCCTGCCTAATTTACAATCGTCTAAATCTCAAAGCATTTACAGGGGCCAAACATCTCTATCGATCTCATGGTCTCTGAGTGGAGTCCTTGCTTACTAATATGAGGCGGCTGCAATTAGGAACCGCTGGTTGAAGTTCAGAGGTGGCTATTTGCATGCTAATATGCAAGAGAGGCTAGAATTGTCCAACATCAACAATAGCCTTTACATTTAATTGCATTCTTGATGTTTTCACCTTGTTAACTGGTAATAAGGTATTGAGGAGCAGCAAAACAACACTATTTGAAACCCGGTTATGAGACAGGGCTAGCCTAACCTGTGTATCTGAAATTGCACTTGGGTCTCTGATCAATACTCATTTCCTTAGTGCTCCATCAATTCCCAGAGCCATGTCAATTTCACTGGTGCTCTGTCTTTCACGCATCCTTAAAATGGTTACTGGGCATCCTCGAAAAACACCTCCTGGCTTTAAGAGACCCTTTAAACCCTCTTGCTATTGATGATGTTTTTCTCATCAAACATATTTTAGGAAGCCACTAGTCATAAAAATGCAATTCAAGGTGACAAAATGCTATTTATTTTCATGATATTTTTTAAGTCAGTGTTTTGAAGTGGCATAGCTCTATATACTGTAAATCCTCTAAATCTTTTGTCTCACACCACATAAAGTTCCTTGAGAAGCATATTTAGAGACATAGCTGTTGCATTGACTTCAAAAAAAGCCTTATGCAAGAAGTTTGAAATATCTAACCTTTCTCACGCTGAAAATGTTCATTAAGAGGTTTTCATAATTTCATTGATTTCTATTTATATGCATGCAAATGCTAAGAAAGCAATGCAGAGAAAGTTTGAATTTTGACACGTTCCAAAGTTCAAGGTGAGCTCTGACCTGCAAATGTGTATCTAATGTGTAACTAATAAAAGATCGATACTTCAAACTGTGACCATTTCAGAAAATCTAAGATGGAAAAGGCCCTGATAACAGTGGCATTGCACAATCCCATTTTGTAAAGTACAGCATTTAAAGATTATAAAATACATTGGAATACATGAGATTTAGGGAAAAACATATTCACAAGAGTTCTGATAGAAATGTTGCATGCTGAAAGCCAGAAATGACCAGTGTGGTCATCTTTAAAGGAAAATATGAGATGATCTGATTTACTCAATCGTCCTGTTGTGTAAACAACAACATTTTGACCCACTTAAGCAACATAGTCTTGCGAATATTGCAAAATAATTTTTGGAAATGTTGCCACTTTCTCTCATCACTAAACATAGCACTTTACAATTAAAAAACTGCATAGTCAGCAGAAAAGCTGACAGATTATAAAATTATAAATATTATCATATTAAAATTAATGTCTATTATATTTTTAAGGGGTGAGCCTATATAGTAAAAAAAGGGTATTACTTAACTGCTTTGAACAATTTCTACAATGAGACTCAGAACTAAAGACAATTTGTTGCCCACATGCTGCCCACATTTTAGTCTAAGCAAAATGAAAAGAATATTTGCTTTAGAACATTCGCCAAGCCCTTGCTACCCTTAACGTTGTTTTCATTTACATGCCTACACACATGCTTGCACACTTTAATGTTCTTTCATATTATCCTTTTATCACTGCCTTCCTGCACAGCTCAAACAAAGCCTGATCTCATGAAACTGAGATTGAGACATCCTCAAATGCTCCAGCTAGCCGTTTAAACCCAAGATCCCATGGGATGACTGACGGTATTTGTAGTTACGCTCTAAGCTTGCTGTGTTATCTCGATCCGTGGTCACCGGCAGTTAATGTACAGGGACGTGTTGAGCCCTCGCAGCAATCACAAATGTTTATCAGAAGCCGTCATCTCCAAAGCTAATTAAAAATCATCAAACAAGGCTAAACAACAGAGCTAATTAACAGGACACCGAATGATAATCCTCAACGGCCGAGGCGTTAGCGTGTATTTCCATACAAACGAGTGGAGGCTTCTGATCATAGGCTTTCTCTGGACATGCTATTGGCTATGCTAGTTTATTAGCACTGTCAAAAATCCCTGGAGACTTCTATTAAATGTATTAAGCCTCTGCGCCACTGTTGTAGATTTGGAGCTTTGGATCTTTGCTTCAAACTATTACTGTGCAAAACCTTTTAAATGCAGAAACATAATTGTGTTTGAACAATATTTATAATTATGATCCTGAACACTGACTGGATGAGACACGTTTTATAACCGCACAACTAGCATTGAGCATTTAGCATTTTCTGTGTTGTATTGCCAATATCCTTTGTTGCCTAGTAATTACAAAAGTTTAAAGTAATATAAATTATTTATGTATTATATAATATTTTTTAGCTGACTAAAGAGGTGCTCACATTATGACGATAACTATAACATTAACGTGACTTCAACTATATTTGCGTCAACACCAGCGGACGATAACTTTAGCTTAATTCTTAACTCACACGCTGCAGTATTACAGTCGCAAAAATGACTTTACAGCAACGACAAAGCGTTGTTGTGGCCCAAACTTAACCTCGGGTACACATCCCTGCAGATTATTTCTGATAATAAGAAAAAGTAAATGACATTAGCTAGCAAGTTAAAAGTATGTTTTGTCAGTATTATTTTGGGTTACCAGTAGAAGCCGTAACTTGGCCAAACTTAAATGCGACAAAGTTACATGACCCATTCAACAAATTGTTTATTTAATACCATTTTAATATAATAACATATTAATATAAAGTAATAAAATATAAATAGATTATTAGCAGCTTGCCAGACTTCGAAGGTAACTTCGGCCAGGCGCATGTGTGCGATGAAACGGTCTATAGCCAATCAACATTTAGAGATCCACCAGTGACGGTCTGACATTATGTTTTATCAGTCCTGTGATCCCAACAATATCGTTCTCTGTATCTTTATCATTACAAATGTGAACCCTGCTTTCTCTTAAATTA
Organism: Oreonectes daqikongensis; assembly: GCA_026939265.1. Classification (NCBI taxonomy): domain Eukaryota; kingdom Metazoa; phylum Chordata; class Actinopteri; order Cypriniformes; family Nemacheilidae; genus Oreonectes; species Oreonectes daqikongensis. The sequence continues at coordinate 3,067,925 of JAOTQM010000030.1, read as the reverse complement.
AAAAATATATATTTAAACGTTATTTTTAATGTTATAGTTATCGTCTGTAGACTTCAGCCCTTAACACTGAAGTCTTTTACTATATTGCTGTCGCTTCCCACCGACATCATACCCATGGTAAAATCACTGTAATGAACAAACTGGTAGCCTGCTGCTTTATTTTAATCCCTTCAGTTCAACCTGACGTAAAAACCTTTGCCATAAGACACGTCACACAGCCAACGACAGCACAGTGGGATTCATTTTCCATCTGAGCGCGCTCTTAGACACAGGAGGTCTATTTCCAATCCTTTCACAAAGCAGTAAAACCACAAAGAAAGAGAATTCCAGAACCGCTGCGGCCCAGATATAGCAGATACAATTAAATTCACAGGAATGTGTATTCTTGAGCAATCAGCTTTATACCACTATTATAAAAGTACAGCAATTTCCATAACCGGGCCCCAAAATGTGGAAAATAAGAGAGTTAAGACACAAAGCAGCTTTGATATATTGGAATTTTAAGCAAGCGAAAATGAAACTCTTCCATTTACCCAAGAGTTGCAGACTTCCATTTGCGACAGGGGTAACTTCTTCGACACAGCGGAGCAATAAAGCTGCCGGGGTTATCTGTGACATCGAGGGGCAAAGAAGCGTGCCGTCTTTATAAGGAAAGAGAGAGAGAGACACATGTTCAGAGGATTCTTCTCAGATGTTCAGCCAGTGATCACAATCAAATGGAAAACAAACCAAAATGAAGTGGAGTAATGCACTAAAAAATGGATTCCGGAAGCACAAGTCCCATTTATTTTCATAAGGAAATTGACAGATAGATAATGGATGCATTTTTTAAAGACTGCTCTGAAAATGTTAGGCAATTATATACTTCTGTTGTACTCAATAAACTTCAAATACATTGCAAATGCATTATTTATATAATCAATTTGATATAAGACATATATATTGATATATATAGTGTACTGTCCATTTTGATTCCATTATTGTATTTGCAGTGCATCATGGCATACGTACCTATTATCCCCATAAAAGAATTTAACCACGCACCTTTGCTTTTTTTTTTCTCTTTTTTTCCCTAAATCAAAGATGTGCTGGTTACTTTTTGTTTCTGTCTTCACTGAGGAATCTTTGTTGATCCCTTTGGAGAAAATGAAGGGGAAAATACTTCGGAACCAGCGCTGCTTAAAAGCAGTTACTGTTGCTCTCTATGGGATGATGAATTGAATTGAGGGTCAAGTGACCATGCATCCCTGAAGTGAGACCATGCAAACCAATAAAAGCTTTTTAAAGAGTTTCAAACCCTTAGCCGACTCACTATGAAGATGTGGGAAGCCCATTAGCGCTTACGGGCCAGGAAAGCTGACCTTGGAGGCCTGGAATTTCTCATTACGATCTTCCTGCGCGTTGCATGTCAAATCAAGGTCAGGAACTTTCAAATATGCATAATCACAACTGGCTATTGGCTGAATCTGCTCTCATCTGACTGGCTGAAATAATAAAGGGGTGGGCAGAGAGAAAACAAGGAGTGACAGCATGCACGGTAAAGCGGGATGAAGTGGAAAAAGACAAACATGCTCATGTGATTAACTGGAGTGGTAAATTCACGACAGCCTTTCATCACTCTGACACAAGTAAAACAACAGCTCACGAAATAAACAATCTGCCATGAATACAGCTTGTCATTGTGTAAATCAATGTGAATAATGAAATGCAACTGACCAAATAATTGTGCATAGTAACAGCAAAACAAACATGCTTTTGAAAGCTAATGTTGCCACTAATTCGTATTTTGTCACACATTCACAGGAGATTTCCAAACTCGCACCTGTTGGTAAGTGTAAACGTAGCCTCTCTTCCCCTGTGCTCATAACAGCTTTCAAGCTCTACCTCATCTTGCAGAGGCCATCCCAACCTGTTTCATGAACATGTAACCATTAAAGACACTTCCTACAAATTCTACTGCACATACAAAAAAAATCTCTTCCTACACGTCTGTGCTACTTTAGTTTACTATTGAAACCGCACTGCGGTACTGCCAGTATAGCTCTGAATATGATAAATTGCTTGTGATGTACCTCATTTGTAGGACGCTTTGGATAAAAGCTTCTTCAAAATTATAAAATGTAAATGTAAACTGCAGGTCTAGTTATAGTTGTTGTTATAGTAAATATCTTCTTCTGTGTTATACATAACAAAAAATGTATATATTTAGCAATTAGTTCAGATATTAGATTCGTTTTATGCAAATTGTTATACCACAAAATAAATCTCCACTATCTGACAGGTATCAGTGAAAAAGTTGCTGCATATCACACTTGTTTCTGTGACTGCCTTAGGCCTCTAAAACAGCAAAAAGTCAATGCAGACTGTCCTATTTTTAGCCATTTAGAAAACTCATCAGAAACATTCTCTGCCTGTCAATCATTTTGCATGTAAGGGTTTACAGACATAACTTTGGAAAGGCGGGTTTGGAGACAGAGCTTGTTGTTAAAGAAACAAGGGGGGGTTAAGCAGCTGAATCACTTGCAGCAAACTTCAGCAACAAAAAGATGGTGTTAATGTATACCTGTGAATGAGTTTAAACTCTAATACAATGATTCATCATCACTCCAAAACATTCATTTTTGCATTACATTGTTTATATATTTCTATTCAAGATGTTTGTTTGATGTTTAAATAATTTTTTGCAGGTGTATGTTTAAAGTTAAAATTAAAGAATATTATATACAAGTTATTATATATATAAGTATCATTTATTAGAAAGCTAAAAGTTTATTTAAAAAATATTTTTTGTAAGTGCATGGCCTTTCCCAGCATAGTACTTATTAAAAATCATGCCAGGGTGATACATCATGTTAGATATCAGTGTTAGAAAAAAAAGTAAATTTTTACAAATATTATTATATATATATATATATATATATATTATAACACTAAAGATGCTTTCCATAGCAAAATAAATTATTTTACAAATAACACTTTTAGTTTAAAGATAATTCCCATGATTGCATTTGCGTTACTCTATAGTTGTGATGATGAGTTTACAAACTAATCTAAAATTGAAAAAAGCTCGGTAGTGCATAATTAAAATGGCTTTTACATTATTTGAGTCTGCTAAGCAACAATGCCCTTTAAATTAATTATTCTCATTACAAAAGTAATAATGCATAAAGCTAAAAATATATATATATATATTTTGTTATATTGCCTAGGAATATTCTTATAAATGATGGACCAAACACCTTTTTCTAACATTTTAAGCCGACTACATGATTAATTAAAAGAAAAGATTATATCTCTTCCTGTTGAGTTCTATAATCCTCATATCACTGCACAAGATAAACTAAAGCACTAAAGCGCTAAGAACACAATCCAGTGAAAAGCAGGCAGCATCCAAATGGAAAATAAAATCTGACGTTCTTTACCGTACAGCCAGTCAGGTGAAATTTAGATAATGTATGCGCAACATCGAGAAATCTTCATATTCTGTCCCAGAAGAAAGCTGGTAGTCCATTACATGAGAATTTCTCGGCTTAATCATTACTGGTCAAGGGTTAAATTGCATTTGCGATGAGTAATAATCTTCACCAGGATATTAATGAAATCTAATGAAGGCGTACGAGAGGCTTAGTGTTAGAAGAATTACATGTCATGTTCTAACTGGTCATGAGAAATCAGAGTTTTGAAGAAAATCAGTAAAGCGTTTATACAGCATCTGTGCCATCCTGGACACCTGGTTTGTTTCAGTTAGCGAGAGAATGTTTTGGTTTACTAAGCCAGCACCTGGATCTGACATTTCATGCTTATAACCAGCATAATCAGACCTAGTTTAGCCTAAATATGCTTGATCTTCTGAGAATAACAGCCTACCAACCACGTCAATATTACATCAAATTAATCGGGCAGATGTTTGGAAAACTGAGCCAGGCACGCTCCAAACATGTTTTGCTTTTAGCAATTATGCAACGTAGCTTGAAATGTGTCAAAGAAAGCAACGCACCCTCCTAAATCTGTTGAATGTAATGTATTTTTCATTTTGCTTAAATGGATTCTGTTGATTGAACAAAATTTCAATTGAATTTCAATCAGTTGGCACGAAGGTCCCTCATGTGGTCTTAATCAACTCTGTTAAATAACAGATTTTATTTACATAAAATTTATATTTAGCCAAAATCCCCCTCTAAGTTGCTGTCCTGGCAACCAGCCATTGACAGCCACTGATCAAAATCCCAACATGTTCCCATCACGTCCATTTTTGACTGAATTATTAATTTCTGAAATAGCAATCCTATTTTGTTTGCTCCCTTAAGTCCATGAAACACTATAAATGACTTTGATTATGAATAATTCAGTTTTTATGAACCGTTTTATGCACTCTGGCACCACGGCCGATGTTGCAAGTCAGCCCTTTTCCCACAATGCACACATGGCAATTTCTAGCCTGCTGATATTTGTAACTGCGCATCTTCTGTGCGAAATCTCGCAATGTCAAAACCATTTGGTTTCCAGGGCACAACCAAGACAAAGAAGGCGTTCTAGTCAGCGACCCTGCTACCCAGCGATAATCTGCAATGCCGTGGGATTAAACCCCTTTGAGTTTCCTTTCTGGCTGGCATAAGCTTTCTGTTATCGTCGGCAAGCAGGTTCTGGAGTTGTGTAACTTCTACAACTCAAGCTTGAACCAAAACGTCCAAAAACCTGGCAGGAGCTCAATGTTAGGCTAAGATTAGCTTCAAGGCCTAATTGAGCTGTGAGTTTTTAAAAGCACTTTAAACATTAACAGTGATCAAACACACGGCCCAAGGGCACTCAACACTATTTAAAGACCTCACACCCACCACGCCCACTTTAAATTATCAGCCTAGATTATCAGTGAATAGAGAATTACATTTCAGGCCGTCCGTGACATAACTAAGTTGTCTGGTTTCAAAAAACGCTAGCTGTATAAACTACAAGACTTTTGTAGGTGCTTTAAATGGCAGTTTCTCCCTTCAGTGTTTACTCCTTTGCCAAAGTCAATTATGTATGGTTTACTTATAGTCACTTTGCATATTATACTGAGATAGAAGAACATCTTCAACATCAAAATATGTCCATGGTGCTATTAGATTAAATATTTTGCTAACTACTCATTAACAATGCAAGCAAGTTATTGTGTTGACCCTGTCCTAAAAGTTTTAGTTTTTCATCCAAAAATGAAAATTCTTCATTTCATTTCAGGGTGAACTATACCTTCAAACAGCATAATTGACATCATATCTTAACCTTTTATAAGAACTTAATGGGGCAGTTCCCCTGACAGGGTTCAGACTAGTTCTAAACTGAAAGAAATGTAAGAGATGTCCAAACTGAAAACAACTTACATCTCAAAATACATCAGTGCCTTTGTGTTGTTTTTAGCAAGGTATGTTTATTTAAACTACTTATGTTTATATGAAACCAAGGTCTAGTCCAGGTTTAAGGTAATCCTTGTCCGGGAAACCACCCCAATGTATACTACCTCCAACCTGACCCCATTGTGGGTAACTGACCCTGAAAACTGAGGTTACGTTTTCATTAGTTCTAGGTCCTTGGTTTCACCTGATAGCATCGATTTATGTGCCATTTTAACCAATGATGATAGTGATTCCGGGGAAATAGAAATGTCCCACTAATACTAACTGCAACACCTGGACAAAAGCAAAAAAAATACTATTTTCATTTATCCACTACAGTAATCAGCCTTATTAAGCATATGTTGCTAGCACTGGTACTGGCCATCACCCAAACTACCAAACCAAGTGTAAATGGTGCAGACAGATTACTACTGTGATCCCAGATCTGCTCATTACATCCAAACCACTTTCTCACATCTAACAAAGAAACGTCCATGTTACATCAATAGTGTGTGAAAGTAGGGCCTTGAACCATTGAGCTGGTGGTTTTATGTCCACCATTCTCCTGTTTGGCCCTGGGTGCTGTGGAACAAACCAAATCCAAACGGTTCAGCTTCGCAGCACGGCAATCCATCACAGACCTGCCAGTCGGAGAGTCGACTGACTACTAACACATTGGTGCTGAAACGCAAACCAGGCCGCAAAGACCAACATCAATGCAAAAGATCTCTAGTTATGTAATGTGCAGGAAAAGTGGAAAAAACATGCACATGTGTACAAGAATTATACTGAGAAAAAATGATTTCTCACTTTCCGCGAAAATAAGGTCATATCTTATTCCTAGTTTGTGCCGAATCATCCCATAACCTTCATGCATATATTATACAAATATTATCTGTTCTGACACCCCATCACTGCACTGTGTAGCTACTGGAATAATAAAATGAAAATTATTCATTATATTTAATGAACATATCTAAAATAGTTTTTGCTGTATTTTTTGTTTTTACAGCTCTTTACAAAATAAAACCTTAATAGTATACACTAATTTTACATTTACATTAGTGACTGATCACTGTAGAAGCTACAGTATTATGGCAGATTGTATTTCCCCCAGCATCTCTTCCACCGCACAGTTAGCGAGATCATACAGAGGTAATTTACTGTATTGCTAAGTATAATACATCACGGCAGAGACACAGTGCTTAAAGTGGTATACCTCTATAACTAATACTCTCAGATTAATAAATTCACAGAGATTTTTATTACTATACTTCAACAAAACTGTCAGATTTAAGATGCAAGATCTGAACATGAGTCGGGGTGATCATATGGACAACAAGGGTTCAATCCTGGTCTCTAACTCTCTCTTTAATCTCCTGTCATTCTCCATTATTTGTCTAATCCAAGTAAAAAGGCCCAATATTTAAAAAAGAAAATGAAACAGGTTTCCAACATCTTTCCTGGAGTATTAAGATATAGCTTCCAGTCCTTTTAAGAGGATAGTTCAGCTAAAAATTACAAATCTTTCCTCATTTACTGAACCTCATGTTATTCTTAACCTGTGTGCCTTTCAGTGACTTTTGCAGAACTCAAAAGAAGATATCTTAAAAAACGTTGGTAAGCAAACAACATTGGCCCCAATTGACTTTCATTGTATGGACACATAACCTCAAATTATCTTCTATTGTGTTCCACAAAAGAAAGAGACATATAGAGGTTTTGAATGACATGAGGGTGAATAAATAATGACAGAAGTTTTATTTTTTATTTATTTTTTACCAAAATAGACATGTTGGACACATTGCATTGTGGGATACCGATCTCTGCATATGTGCAGTATAGTATCATGCTATATTGAACATAGCATATTTCTACTCTCTCTTAAATCTACCTCAAGTCTATTAAAACCCAAAGGGAACGCTTCTTTATAGAAGGCAGTAGCAACTTCAATTGTTTTCAATAATAAATGATTTTGAGGCTGTATATGGCAGATTTCACCAAACCAGTACAGTCACCATATATACTGTATTACTGCAGCTTAACTTTCACTTTAACAGGGCTTGAGAGCTCAGAAAACCTTCTGTATCTGCCAATCTCTCAGACATAACAGCACGTTGAAAGCAAAAAGGCGTCTAGTCTTCAGCTGAGCTCCAGGTCCCCAGAGCTGCTATCGATGCACTAGCCACTTGCTGTTTTTGTGAACCCCCCATAAGAGAGACTTCACAGTGTGTGGCTCTCCACAGATCAGATGAAGAAAGTGAGAGAAAACAGATGCGGGCCCAACAAGAACTAGAAGGATGTGTGCCAGCACGAAAACTTCAGAGACAAAGCTGGAGGGGACTTAGAATTATTGCCATCCCACACTTGTAAACCCTGACCTGCCATGCTGTGGTGGAGATACAAGGGTGGATTAGGAGGAAACTGTAAACAATTAGTGAAAAGAGAGGAATTATGGGAAAACTTAAAGGGCTTTAGTACTCTGTGTGGCTGTGTCCAAAACTGAAGGCAGTTGCCTTACTGCCTTCAATGACAAAACAGGCAGCATTTGTGTATGACGAAACATCTTAAAGAAAACTTGAGATGAGCTGCCAAGGCACCACTAATGATCTAAAACAAATTCAAGTGAACTCAAGAGAAACTAAATGGACATTTAATGAGTACAATGCTGATTAAGACAATAAGGTATGAGACAACAAATAAGCTGCTATTAAAGTACCATTTTAATAAATAATAGCATACTTAAAGCTGCAATATGCAGCTGTTTTTGGTTAAAAATAAACAAATAATCAAACAATACCTTGCATGACAATAGACAGAAAAAATCCTGCATACTAGTAATACTTGTAAAAAAGTCTTTTTTAAGTAATACTTAAAAAAGTCTTTATTCATGACATTTCTGTCCTATGACCTTCATCAGGTATATACCATGTAAAAATGAACAAAAATCAGTTATTTAATCTAAAACATAATTTTACACGGTGATCTGATACAATTTGAACTGTCTGTATTATTTTTCAGGAAATGTCAGTTTGACGTTATTTGACATAACGTTGCTAATGCATACAAAGCCAGAAGGTTGCCGGTTCGATTTTCAGTACCGGCAGGTAACAACTGACGTGCCCTTGACCAAGGCACCTTACCCCCGTTTGCTCCCCGGGCACTGCAGTGATAGCTGCCCACTGCTCCCCGTGTATGTGTGTGTTCAAGACTTGAAGTGTGTGTGTTCACTATTCACTGGATGGGTTAAATGCAGAGGTCACATTTCGGGTAAGGGTCACCATATCTGACAAATAGGTCACTTTCACTATGGGGTGTTGAACTGTGATACCACACAGCACAGTTGACACAGTGACTTATCGTAAATATCACCTGGCCACCACTGACCAATCAGCATCCAGTATTAAAAATATTTATTTAGAATTCACAATCATGAAATACTAATTTAAAAGAAACCAAGCATCGATATTCCTGCTCTCAGGGTTATAACCCTAACCCAGGGTTAGAGATTTAACCCATAATAAAGAACAGATTCAGATTTCCGGAAACCATTAAAAATCACCTAGCAACCACTTAGAATATGGCATGTCTACCACCCCAAATGCCATAGCAGTGCGGTAGTGACTTTAAATCACTCAAATTTAGTTCCGACAATGTAAAAATCTATTTCACTTCTCTAAACTCCTCTGCCAGATGCTATTTTTATTCTGTCAACCGCACACACAGGATTGTGGGATATCAAAGGCAGTAAAGGATACATCTATGCCGCTTTCAAAAATCGACCAGATGGTGCGATCTTAGTAGACAGAATGTTACACAAACAGTGGGATTCAGAGTTGCCTTGATGCCTTTCCCCTGGATACTGCCTGAGAAGGTAGCATTTTTCATGATTCAAACACAGCCTCTCTCTCCCTATCACACACATACAGAACACATTGTACTGTGCATCCAGTATATACATGCGACCAGTGTGGTCGGCTCTGCCCACTTAACCTTGGCAAGACCACGGGCCGAATACAGAACAGCATGTCAACAGAACACACCCGTCTTACTCGACACTGTAAGTGTGTCGACAGCTGTGTGACACACACAGCAGCATCCACAATGGATTGGCTTCAACAGAGCAGCCTATTACAGGCACCAAATCAATGAGCAGACGCATACAGAGAGAGAGAGAGAGAGAGAGAGAGAGAGCGAGAGAGAGAGAGAGAGAGAGAGAGAGAAAGAGGGGGGGGATTGTGCGTATGTGTAAAGTAAGGTGAAAATGAGAGAGGGTAAATGCTGAAGGGGACCTGGCCGTGAAAACTCCCTTCGACAATACACCCTCACATACACAACCTTGTGTAGAACAAGCTGTGTATTACACAGTGAAAAGTAGAGTTATGCTGATGTACTGTATTTGACTCAAAGTCTGACTGCAAGGACATGTTTCAGTTTGAGGTGTTATATTTAAAATTGTGTGAGGGGACATTTACACGGTTGTGTTGAGGGTTTGATAGTGAAATTGAAACACATCCTTGTCTCTGTTCTTCTTTATGCATACAAAACAAGTACATTATGTCTCATGTTGTGCATCTATCAAGCTCAGTTTTTGTACAAAAAAATTATATGCAAATGTTTTTTATTCAATTTATAGGAAATATGAGTTTATTAGTGACTGTAAACCATTCAAAACTTAATAGTAATAATAACTGGTGTGTTTAATATTTATTGCTTTATAAACTGTCAAAGTTATACAGTAAAGGTATACAATATACAGTAAAGGTATATCATGCCACGAATTAACAACAAAACATTCAAACACAACCTGCAGAAGAAAATAAATCTATCGATTCTGGTAGACTATTAACTATTATATGGGTAGTTGACAAATATACCTATAAATGTGTCCTATGGTGTGACGCAAAAATTTAGAAAACAAACTAACAATGAGAAAAAATATCCCGTATGCGATTTTATATTACAAATATAAATATTAGTAATATAAAATAATATATTATTAACAGTTTGTTTTCAAAAATGTTGCTGTCACACAATAGGACACATGTATGGTATATTTGTAAACTACCCACATATGTACACACACACTCGCACACACGCACGCACACATATATAAAAAACATCACTTAAGGACTATGTACTCAGAAAAAAATGGTTCTCGAAATCACTCAAACTATAAAACTGTCCTAGAAAGGTTTAATGTGTCGTCAAACATCTGTCTCAAACTACAGAAGATGTCTAAGTAGTGGTTGATATCTGCTGCATCTGCCAACATTCATTTATCAATCTTAACATCAAAGTCTGACTGAAGGGAACTTAAAAATGTCTAGATAAGAGAGTTATTTGAGTTTAGCTTTCACATCAGAGAACTTCACACTGGGTGAAATTCTGTCGCAACTGTTTGTCCCCATTTGATTTCTAGACATTTGCTTAAAACAACATCAGTGGTTCATGTGAAATATACTGGAGATCAATATTCATCATGAGGACCTGAAAGAAAAACCCAAACGACCACATCTAATAACGTGTGGAAATTTAGTGGTCGACCAATATGGTCTGATATTTAAAGAGGTTTGTTTTAGAGAATGCTGATTTATAACATAATAAATTTTTAAAGGTGCTGTGTATAATATTTAGTTGGATTTATTGACGGAAATGCAATATAATATGTGACCCTGTACAACAAAGGGTCAATTTTCTGAAATTGAGATTTTACATCATCTGAAAATTAAATAAATAAGCTTTCTATTGATATATAGTTTGTTAGGACAGGACAATATTTGGCTAAGATATAACAATTTGAAGGGTGCATAAAATCAAAACATTGAGAAAATCGTTGTCCAAATGAAGTCCTTAGCATAGCATATTACTCACAAAAATAACATTTCTATAGTAGGTTTAAAAGAACAAACTACACAGCATGTTTCATAAATATATTATCTCCTTCGGCAAAGCGAAAATGTGTCAGCCACCGTAGTGCTTTGAAAGGGAGGGGTAAGCGGTGGAGTGAGCCGTTGGTTGCAATTCGCAACCTTACCACTAGACGCGCCTAGAATGTCTACATTGCTTCTTTAATGATATTAAATTACATATATACAGTTGGTGCAAATAACATAAGAGTTTTTACAAACGTACATAAAACATTGATAAAATTGATGGTTGGTGGAAACTGATACTAACTGTATGCAGTATTGGTCTAACACCAAAGAAAACATTAGCAAGTAACATTTCAAAATCGCGGCCTTACTGCCAAATTACACATCTGGCTCATTCACACTAACACAGGACAACATTTTAAAAATAGAACTGTATTGGACCTGCTCTTACAGTTCAACAATCTTATCAAGTTTTACATGCTAATAGAAGTGATCCGGAAGAAGGAAACTGAGCCAAGAGACCATCGACTCAAAGCCCTTAGTTTCGCTTTTGTCAACAGGGCTTTCCTCCGCCTGTAAAACTGCACAGTCTGCTCGCGTAACAGAAAATACAATGATTTTCCTACTATGAATGTTCATTCTCTATCCCTACAGCACTGCACCCTGAAACTAATAAGCATCATCAATCTGCAGCCAGATAATTTGCAAATTACTGGCAACTGTTGTGTGTTATCGTGTTTAATGTTGTTGCACAAGTCCAATGTTTCTCCAGGAAAACTCCTTAGGGGAGCTACTCGCTTTGATAAGCAGCCTGCGCTCCTTTTGCAACAATTTCCTCTCTAACTTTCGATTCGAATTTCACCAGCTGATGAAATCTGGGATCAACAGCAAACCCCTGAAAACAACACAATTCCAGTGGCTCACAACAAAAGCGTTGAGCTTGGTGTATTTTGTACTGTAGGCAAAATTCCTTTAATTTCGAGAGGAATTTGTTGCTATATCTTAACTGATGCCACCTCAAGCCACAGGAAAGTGTTTAGGTACATTGATTCACATACAATATTGATTTAATGCTATACAATATTAAAGCACAAGGCAGGGATTTAATTAAACCTGTTAATAACCCTGCGTAACCCATTACAGAAACTGCACACTAAAACATCCATCCTAGCTTGGGGTGCAATACAACAGGATCTACAAATGCAACGCAACAAAAGATCCACTTCACAGATGCTCTGATGACCCGACCTGTAGAAGAATCCATCAAGATGATGTAGAGGCACTTGATGGTAAAAAATGTCTAGCAGACAGATGATAAAAACATATCTTATTTTTTGCCACTCGGCACCTGAGCGCTTGAGCAATAAGTCAGCTATCTCTAGATGATGAAAAGGTCTCTCAAAAGTTTCACGTTTTACTAGAAGTGCAATATTCCTTCAGCAGTTTATGGATAAGCTTGAGATTCTTGAAATCAAAATTGGACAAACAATAAAGTTAAATCTCAAAAGTACACAACGCCCTTGAATGTTGAAGTCTGGGAATAATCCAAATAATCCGAAGCCCTGAGCCAAATGCAAACGCACAGTTTTATTTTAGCTGCGTATTTGGCCGTTTTGGGGCATCAGTGGTTTTGAAGATATGTTTAAATTTGGTTTGAAGCAGATCATTGCAAGTACACAATATCCCAGGACGGTTGCCAGATACCACTTTTGTTGAACTCCAGTCTGTCATCTTCAATGACATAAACAGAGCCTGTCATCAGAGCTCTGTGCCCAAGATTGAATGTAATACAAAATGCAACAAACATGCATGACATGGAAATGACATGTCTGCTAAATATCATGCTTCTGATAATTTGACATGGTGATGAGAAATGCAGCTGCCCAATTATCTACTGCTGGAAAGGAGGAAGATAGCAGCTGATCCACAGGAAAGGACGTGTCCCCTAACCTACCTGACATTTGAGATACGCAAGCCTTCACTTTCACTCCTGTGGGGAAAAGAGAAAGACACAGAGTTAGAAAGGGGGGCAGAAATGTGAGACACACACAGATGAAAAATTTGCACTTTTTAACACATCACACTTCAATCAAAATGCTGACTACGTTCTATCAAACCAAAAGAATGTCATTCTCAGGGTGTGTACATATACATATACACATACATCCCTTGAATCTGCATTTATATATTGAATCACACACGCACGCACGCATGCACGCACGCACACACACACACACATAATATATATATCATTTGGTTTGAGAAAACAGTTAAAATGTGGATTTAATGAGTGGGAAAGTTCTCAATTTTAGAACAATTATTGTTTTTGTTTTATTGTGTGAACTACTAACAATATTTCTCCCAAATTTCAAACCAAAATATTGTTTCTGTTTGCATTTATTTGCAGAAAGTGAAAACTGAGAAACAGGTCAAATTAACAGAAACTGTTTTGTAATTCTTCAGACCTCAAATACTGCAAAAGTTCATATTCACTATTAAGCAATACAACAGTAATATTCATACATGTATTTCAGAAAAGTAGCAAAATAATTTTTTATGTGACAACCTTGATTTTTATCACAGTTTTCATGTGTCTTGTCATGCTGTCACGTCTTTTACATTGTTGGATGACTTTATGTGACTTTTATGTGTTTGATTTTGTTGAAATTCAACAGATACTGGACTAGAATGGATACAAAACATGAAAAAAAATGCTGATTAAATGAAAAGTTGGAATGGTCTCTTAATTTTTTCCATGGCTGTATAAGTAATTCACTTCATGAAATATATAAAATGTTGGAAACAACCAAGGACAGGTATGGCTTCCTACATTCATATTACACAATGAAACTCTTTTTAACAGTATAGCATTCTCTATTCTGTAAATACCCAGTGGCCATTACTACATTCTATACCGGTACCAGTCTCTCCGGCATATGTTCAGCGCTCAGCGTGTGATGGAGAGCTCTAATATTCACACTTGTGACTTACGGCTGATTACCTCGGGCGTCCCCGACCTCAAACTCTTGTTTAATAATTCACAAGCTCACCTTTGTGGAAAAGCTTTGTTAGAAACTCTACAGTATTATCTAAAGGTGCCAACCACCTAGCTCTCTCTAAAAAGATGTCAAAAACCTTTACAAATCGGTTATGATCCCATTACACTGCAAAATTGCCCTAAAAAATAGCCTTAGGCTGGAGGATGCTGACCATTTTGTAGATGTCAGTACTGTGTACATCCACTTGACTATACTGTAGGTACACCATTGAGAGTAGATGTATAAATGTTGATGACATGTCCCTGGGCCTTCTTATAAATACTTATGAGGGACTTGAAATGTTTTTTTCATCATGGGTAACCTCTTTAAATTGCACAAAGGGTTAACAACTCCCCTGTTGCTCTGCTTGACTCGGTAAATGGCAGTCCCAAACTCAATTTGTCACATTATGCGAGCTTGTACCAGATTCATACGTCAATGAGTGAAGCAAAACGCTGACACGTCAGTTATTGCTCAAGCCTGCCGCGTTTGGCCTCAGATGATAGACTTCTGTCAGGCTGCCAGTAATATTTAGTGGTAAACCTTTAGCATAACACAGATATAGTCATTTTGATAGAATTTCCCTGGATGTAAATGTATTAGCTTTGGCTAACCCTATTAGAAAAACAGCTTAGGGTTAGCTAGTCTCCCTCTCTGGTTTGCTGACAGAAGATTTGTTTGGACACCTTTCACCCAATAAACAGTCGCATTTAGTTGCCTCAGCGCTACATAGAGAAAAACCCACTAATTAAGCAGTTATGTAAACAATGCGCACTTCTAAACAAAGTACTTCATTTATGAGTACAGTAAGACAATAAAGCAATGGTGCAGATGGCCCATGAGGGTCATAGGTGCTTCATTATAATGGTTTAGTGAGTGTTAGGTTTGAGATGATGTTGTGTGTTGAAGTGGAAACAGAACCAAGTAAAAGACAAAATAAGCAATTAGGTAAATGAAGCAATGCAAGAGGGAACCAGCAGCTTTTTCGCTTAGGACCATGGCGTCAACCAGGGCAGTTTGCGATACTATTAGAGTATATTAGGTCAAAAGGGGCCTTACTGATCTCGTATTAATGTACACACTACGTGATGTACGCATTTATATTTAAGGGTGCAATGTGTAATATTAAGGAAGATCTATTGACAGAAATGCTATTTTATGACCTCAGATTGAGCTATTTGTGACTACATACACCGCGGCTCCCCTTACATTAGGTACACAATGTTGTTTCTACAGTATCCCTAAACGGACAAACAGCTCTACAGAGTGTGTTTCGTAAATATGTTATCTCCTTCGGCAAAGAAGTTAAAACGTGATGACATCTTTGTCGTGTGTCAGCCACCGTAGTGCTTTGAAAGGGAGGGGTGAGCGGTGGAGTGAGCCGTTGGTTAACAATAAAATATTTATTAAATATTTGAATGTCTGAAAGACGATATTGCATAAGACAGTAATGCAGATGTAATTTCTGCTTTGCTTAAGGGGATAGTTCACCCAAAAATGAAAATTCTGTCATGAATTACTCATTCTCTAGTTGTTCCAAACCTCAAACCTGTATCAATTTCTTTGCTTGAAAGATATTTCTGGACGAACGCTTGTAACCAAACAGTTCTTGGACCCCATTGACCACCATAGTAGGAAAAATTACAATGGTAGTCAAAAGTGCCCCAGAACTTTTTGCTGTCCTACATTCTTCAAAATATCTCATTTTGTGTTCAACAGAACAAAAATATATAAAGTAATTGATCCTACTATGGTAGTCAATGGGGTCCAAGAACTGTTTGGTTACAAGCATTCTTCCAAATATCTTTCTGTGTTCATCAGATCAAAGAAATGTATACAGATTTGGAACAACTTAAAGGTGAGTAAATGATAACAGAATTTGTATTTTTGGGTGAACTGTTCCTTTAAGATTACAGATGTCAAATTAGCTCCAACCATTTAGAAGACCACCTAAAGTTATACTATGATGTGTCTGGAGAACTGAAATCAGGACAGACACTTTAAATAACAAACTACACACAAAACAGATCATCTGAAATAATTAAATGTATGTAAATACAAAAAACATAATAAATGTAACTCTTAAAGCAGAAAATGTATCATTACCTGAACTGAAATTTCTCTTACCAGATTCAGAAGATCATAAATACACACGTGTACATATTGACTATGTTGTTACATTTCTATTTTAGTTGGATAAAAATCTGTGTAGTGCAACATAAGTCATTAATATTTCCAATCCATTACACATAGACCAACAGCCAGAAAACTATAACTTGGATTTCATAGGTTCTTTCATTTTTGACCCCGCCTGCACCCACTGATATACAACATTCTGAATTTCAAGCTCCAAACGTATAAAGCAAAACTAATAAACATCACCTTGGGTGCAGAAAAAATGCTATTTTCCTATTAAAGGACAAGAAATGCACATTACACTGATAAATCAGAATACTCAAGAGATCATCAAAAGAAAATCAGATCAGTTCAGCGTACTGGGGCTTTTAAAGTGAGCAGAGTCTGGCTACTCTTGCCTCTGTAAAATGTGAGACAAGCACAAATCTAACATCACAGCTTCAGCACTTCAAAGCTGTGGCCGTGCCTCCCCACAGGAGTGGCCGTAGAGCAGATGTCTGAGAAAAGTGCTGCACGGCTATCGTTTTGTGGCCTTCAGTGACTTATGTTTAAGGAAAAAACTTCAAAGAAACAGACCACACGGTGATGGACGCGAAGATAGCACGGTGTGAAGGTCTTAAAAGTGCAGCCAGTGGCAAAATACTCATTGTACATCAGGGATTTTGAACTTAACTGTGGTAAACTATGAAAACTTACTATAGTCATGTACACTGTAATCATGTACACTTACATAGACGCTACAATTTGGCATGGGATTGTGGTTATTCTGCACAATTTGTTTTGCCTGACTTCACGCACCACCGTTGATGGAAGGCCATACACCGTTTCCGCGTCCAAACGCTCTATCAGATGCCATAGTCAAAAAAAACTTAAAATGCTGATAAACACCAATGGTTTGCTATAAAACTATCAAAAACAACAATCCTAACACCTTTAACTCAATAACAAAATCCCAAATGTCCAGACAGCGGTTCATATTTACAGTTTAATATTGATGTCGGCGATTCCGTGAGACAACACAAGTCATTTACACCACGAGTTTATAGAAGTTTCACGTAAATGTGGATATTCATTATTTCTGCATGTAAATAAAAAACATGTTTTCTGAACTTGAACCATTGCATAAAAGGGTTTTTTTAGACACAAATGGTGCCAACCATCATTTAAAGTAAAGTAAAGAGGGAATGACCTAAAACAATCTCCGTGATCACGACCTTATAGCAAACCAACAATTTTTATAATCTTTAGAGGTCTGTCTGTAATATACACGTATTTTTCTGACAGTCAATTTTTGCATATGTTCATACTTATTCTTCATACATATTATCTTAACACTATATTATTAAGTAAATGAATTAAACACATTAGCCGAATATCTTTAATACACTTAATAATGTTGCCTTCAGTTACTGAGAGAAACTCTTTGACTGAGAGAAAGATCAAACTGAAAGTAGATCCCCCAAAAGTTCAGAAAGCTTTATAATAACCTTTATTTTATATTTAATAATTAAAAATAAGCATTGACAAGTGTCTAAAAATATCAGATTGGTAAAAGATGTGTCAAAACGGTTCAGTTTGAAATATTTTACAGTTACAGAGAGCTCTTTCTTCTCTTTTTGTGTTGCCGTTGTTCCAATTTGTATGGTGAATAGGATAATACAACACGTGATTCACTCAAACCATCCATCTGGCTTTTAAGGTCTAATGAAAGCACTGGGCCTGCTATTATGGCATTGGGAGAGTGATGTCAATCCAATGAAACCCAACACTGCAGCTCAATCACCACAACACAAGGTTATAATGACCCTAATCGTTATTTCTCTAATGAGGTCCTATCAAAATCAATCATCATTTCCAAGCTTGTTTTCATGGCATGCTTATGAACACAATTAAATCAAAGCATTCAATTTGAATAACAAATCATATCTACCCATACACCGGAACAGGTTACATTCAGATTGCTTATTGATATTCATTGTGTTATATTGCTATGTGTGGATTTAAAGAAAAGAGCTGGCCATCTCACCAGACACCAGAAATTCTTATGAGCCCTGTGAAAGAGCAGGCAAGCCAAACAAAATCATCAATAGTCTGGCTGTCTGCTTTAGGCTAATGTAGGTCTTCCCACTTTAGACAGTGATGTATTTCATCTGGTTAGTGGCTTCATTCACTTTTTATTACAAAGCCCCATTACACCAAAACATATTACAGTAAATGGCATATTACACTAATGACTGCTACTGTATGACACTTACAACAACATGTGTTTATGTGTGGTTTGGCCTACAGCAGTGGTTCTCAACTGGTTTTACTATAGAACCTAATATTTATCCAACAAAGCACCAAAATAGTTTACCGTTAAGTAAACACAAGCTTTTCACTTTAGTTGGTGTTTGGCTGGCATAAACCTATAAATGCTTCCAGTTAGAAGGATGTTCAAAACAGTCAATGTTTGCACTGATGTGTATCTTTATTTTTTTCATTTACATTTTCAGGATACTGGCCTCTATGGGATACAGTGTTGAATTCTTTTTGACCCTTCAGAAACAATATTCACTGCAGCAAGACCTTGTCAAGGATAGAAACCAACAGGGTGAGACGACAGCAGCGCGGCCATGAATTATTACAAAGCAAACTTCTGTGTTGTTTGAGGGATGGGAATATAAATAAGTCAAAACCATGCCTCACTTTTCAGATCTGTATCATAAAGCATCATTTTATATCTCCCACTGTTGGACTGAACAATCTCATCTTAACCAAAATAGATGAGAAACCGTCCTGGCGTACAGTAAATCACACCAAGAGTCATCGTTTTTCTTCTTTCATCATATTAGATCCTGTGATCTATAAAACACTGGAGCGACAAAGATAACCCCAAAGCAATACATTTCATACTTTTTGTATGAACTCTCACTTTGTGGGAACTTCTGACACGATCTGTTGCATAAATTCAAGTCTCACCATTTTTTTCATCTTTTAAGCTTAACATTGTGTTACCTATTCTGACTCCATGAATGACATAGAATTAAAAGGGCTGTAAATGTATCACAATGAGTTTAAAGCTGTGAAATTAACACAAATAAACTTTTCAATTCAATTTTATTTATATAGTGCTTTTCACAATTTCATTGTTGCAAAGCAGCTTTACATGCACCATAGTTAAAAATTAAAATATTAATAGTAATAGATGAGAAATATAATATATAGAAAGTAGTTTTTTAAGTTTTTCCCCTATGTAATCTACACTGATGAAACTAAAATAAATACGATGTTACAGAATAAATACAGATGTTGTATAAATACAGATGTTGTCAGAAACTGTCATTTAGCCATTGGAAGTATATTATTCAATTTGGGTATATGTTATTGTAATATACCGTTGTCAGTACTAGAAACCTAAAATTAATAACAATAAACCAGAACAGTTTGCAATAAAAACAAGACGTACAGATAGAGTATGCATGTTACACGCATGTAAGTTGTTAAACGTACGCTGTTTATATTTACACAAAATCAGCAGTCTCCCAGTGAGTAAGCCAGTGGCACGGTGGCAAGGAACCAAAACTCCACAATAGATGTATAAGAGTGGAGAAAAAAAGGGAGAGACCAGACTCAACAGGGAGAGCCAGTTCTCCTCTGGCTTTCAAGCTCTATCAGACACATTGTACAGAAACCAACAAATATGTGACAAATGTGTCTTGGCTAAACACCCTGTAAATCTACTTTGGAGAGAATGAATCAAAATGTAGCTCAATTATTAGCAAATTATGCAATACATTTACTTCTAAAGCAATGTTTTGTTTAATAATAACAGTATTTTTTATTATTACTAGTTATTTATTATAGAATTATTAATAATAATTATGATATTTGTTTTGTTTTGAGTCAGCATATATAATTTTAATTAGATTCATTATTGTGCATTTCATGTAACTAATTTAACAGAGCTGTTGTTAAATTGACTGACAGCCCTATAAATGATGTAAAAAAGCGGTTTATACTCCTGGGTGCCATCCTAAGGTGTTGGCCCATTCATGAGGCAGCCTGAAGCTCCCACTGCTATTAAAGGTCACCAGGACTCAAGTATTCATTCCCTTCTCTTTCTCCTCTCTCCCCATTAAATCCGAAAATTGTTTAATCCAGCAGGGCAATGAAATTAACCTTTTCACCCACCAGCCCGTTCCAGCAGTGCCTGGAAGGCAAATCGCATTTTTAAAATGGATAAAAAGAGCACGCCTCCCCGTAGACCTGTGACCTCGCACATTCAAAACATTTATCATTCATAAATGTTAAAGATAAGCTATAGATACATATTAACAAAATGACAATCGATAACAATCGTGATCCTGTTCAATACACTGTAGAAACCTTATTGGCACCTGGTTGGGAACAGTTTGGAATAATTGCTTCCCATGTGATTTAACCAGCAGCCCCATTACTAGAGTCAAACAAAAAACTAAACAAATCTTCAGTGCATGAGGTAAAACACTGGCAAAAGACAAAGTGTCAGTCTGAACTATATCTGCATGAATTCATAAACTTTTTTCTTTAGATCTCTTTAAATACAATTTTGTCTCACTCAGCATTTCTCGCTCTCACTCAGTAACAAATAAGAGATTCCCAGCCCCAAGTCTCTATCAAATTCCAATTGGATTTCTATTGATTCTTCCTTGGCAAAATGCAGTAGATTGAACGAAAAATGCCTAGTTTATCATCATGTTCAATTCCAGTTGAAATGACACTTATCTAGGTGGATACATAACCAGCAAAGTTATTCCAGGGAGTTTGTCCGTATCAGGGGGTCTTTCCTCAACCTACCAAAGAAAATGGTAACAATTTATCGCTGCACTGGACTGAAAATTCAGGGTACATCCATTTGCTGTGAAGCTCAGTTCTAATGAAACGTGTTGCAATGCGAGCAGTCAAGCCTGGCAACTTCACATGTGGCACACGCTTCAACTGCTTTAATAACAAAGTGACGAAGAACAGGCCTTCGAGTTGAGACATGCTGAAAATTGCAGGAAAAGAAATAAAGTTTCATGAAACCCGATGATGGATCTACAACAAGCTCCTGACATATAATCTATGACTATTGAATTTGTCTTCTGATTAATTTTTCAAATGGGCCATTATGGTACAGCAGTTTGGGTCACATGTAAATGGCCATTTAAAGAGCTGCTCTCATTAGATTCGCTCCCTAAAAATGGGCTCGGCCTTTGATATTATAATAAAAGATTCTTTTGGTAAAGATTCTGACCAATCTTGTCTACATAAGGAAAGTAAATGGGGACTAGGGCTCTTAAAGGGATAATTCAACCAAAAATTCGGCCATCATTTCCAAATGTTTATGAATTTCTTTGTTCTGATGAACACAGAGAAAGATATTTGAAAGAATGCTTGAAACCAAACAGTTCTTGGCTAACATAGTAGGAAAAATTACAATGGTAGTCAATAGTGCCCCTGAGCTGTTTGCTTTCTGTTTGATTTCTTTTACATTCTTCCAAATATCTTTCTATGTGTTCATCAGAACAAAGACATTTTTACATATTAAAAAATATACAGTAATATTTCCAGAACGCTCCAGCCTACAACAGGTTACGCCAATGTTTGTCTGGTCAACATTTTTAAACTAAGCCTCAGTATTGACACTTTTTTTGGAAAATCAACCAATGAATGCTTTTTTATAGCTTGACTCTGCATATAATTCTGAGATAAGTAAAAGTATCTAAACATAAAAAAATTACACACTTCACCTTCAATTGACATAATGCAACAATATCTGCTGCATGTGCAATTCAAGCCACTGTGTATGTTGATTTCCAGTAACATCCCTGTCCCAGGCATCTAACATCGATTCATTCTCGACTGTACTGGCTGCACTGTAATCTGTTTAAAGGCATTTAGTCATGGCCGCTGAATCAGCACTTCCTTTAAAAGGTTTCACTTTCTAAGACTGATGATTCAGGGTTCACAAACATGCTTAGGCCAAAGATCACATTTATTGCATTATATGATGATGAATGGGAAAATGAGTAATGCAATACATACATGAACAAATCAGCTGTCGGATTATTGAATTATGTACTCTCTTATGTATTCTTTAATACGGCGGGCCAAACTGCAGACAAGTGGAAACCTTCAACACAAACCGTTAACCTAATCAGGTCTAAATCTAAGGTATTACTCTTAGAAAAGAAGAAATTCCTTCTTTTCCAGGCAGGACTAATCTCTCCATCATCCTGACAATAAGAATATTAGGGCCGTTTTCAGCGAGTCTGTAAGTTTACAGAAAAGGTCTGACTAATATGGCAAGAAATAGGATTTTGCACAACAGCAGCATAGCTGTCTTGGTCTTTTTCCCAGGTGAATGAAGTCATGCTCCAGGGCCTTTCGGGTTCTGTTTATTACAGATATTACAGATATAGAGAGAGAGAGAGAGAGAGAGAGAGAGAGAGAGAGAGAGTTGAGCCAACGGAAGTTATGTTTTCATGTTATAAATGCTTTATTTCTTTCATTTATTAATTTATTAAATGACTTACGTCTTTAAATTTATTAAAAGTTCAACACAATCGGTCTGCTTTGCTGCAGCTCCATGCGTTACTAGTAACTTCCGGGAACTATTGAGAGGCTCCATGAACCGCCATTGCTGTAAAAAAAAACGGTTCAATTGGAGTCAACAGAGTTGATGCAACTCTCTCTCTCAATGGCTCAGTTTGTGACAACACACTACAGCACAACTTTCTGTGATTGCAAACTGAGCAGCGAAGAAGAAGTGATTTTGCATTTGCAGCATTAAGCAAAGCTAGTGGGCATAACTAGTTCCCGTTTAAAAAATGGTATCGGATCGGTACATGGATTAGACCTACCGATACCAGAATTTTATGTGGTATCGGTGGAATTTCCAATACTGGTATCGGTATCGGAACAACCCTAATAACCTAGAAGTTGTACATATTTTATGAGGTGGATATAAGACCCCCCTTACCCAAACCCTAAAATCACAGGCGCAAAGGCTAATTTTGCTAAATCAACACAAATCAATAGATTTAATTTTGTAACTGTCATTAATGTTGTACATAATACTAGCAAAATTCCTAATTGGAAGCATAGTTTTGTAAACCAGGTTTATTGTTGTAGGGCAAGATGTTAAATGCTGCCTTTTTAGCTTTAGGTAAACGCATCTGTTAAAAGAATAAATGTAAATGTAAAAGTCCAATTAGCAGTATAAAAAAACTGTTCAATAGAACTGAACTTTTGCACTTGTACAATTACTTTTCCCAAAATGAGAGACACAATATAATTTCAAGCTTATTTCCACTAATAAGGTCACTCTAAAAGTATAAAGCTGATAAAGGCAGGGAGTTACAGCAGGCCGGCACACATCAGACCCAGAGCTTTGGACTTCTGCATTTTCACATCGCTCATTACTGGTTCATAAAGCTGCCCCTGGCATCCACCGAGGCTTTTTGAGGGCCAGAGAGATTTACTTGGCAGCCAAATGACTGTCACTTAGCAGGTTTAACACACAAACCCCAGTAAGCACAAAAACTTTACAGCACAAAAACATAGTGCTGATCAGCGGAACATCTGCGGAAATGTCTCTGTGATGTCAGAAGATGGGTTTGTATTGAAGCAGCGATGGACAGGATGAATGGCTGAGCTGATAAAGTGATTCTGGCCTGTGCTGGATCCACATACCAGCTCAGTTGTTTTTGCGGAAATATTGCTGTGTTCCAAATGATATCACAGCCCGGAGCGAGCCTGAATTATGCATCATGAAGATGAGAAGTGTGTTGCTAAGTGGATTTGTTTAATGCAGGAAAGGGAGGAGGTTGCCTAATGCATAATGTGAGGGGAATTCACTAGGAAGAATTTACGTGTTTATTTGCGGCCGTCGTCCGTGCAGTTTTTCCGTGCCGTTTTAGCGCCAGGTTCGCTAAAAGAATTATGCAAATTCCCGCCCGCATTATTGATTTTGCAGGTCGGGTTGTAGCTCTGTGTTATAGAGGATGTGGCAACCTGGTACACATTACTGTAACTGTAGTGCATCACATACTATATATATACATATATTACTAATATGTGATATTTATTTGGCTATAATTTACATTTAAATTTAGCAGATGCTTTTATTGAAAGCGACTTAGATATGAAAGAGCATTTAACATTTGGTCAAAGAGCTAACAATAATTGTAGTTTCTTAATTTAAAACACCGAACAAATTAAAAACATAAAAGATATTTACATTTTTTAAATGTTAAAGTAACTTTATTATTTTGAAATAATGCAATAATAAACTGTTCTGACCGTTTCAAAACATTAAAATATTATAAACAGCAGCTGCCATAATATTAAAAATAATAAAGAATGACTACAATAAACTATATTGCGCAGTGATGAAATGCCACACAAAAACGTGTCTTTTTATCTATTGTCTTTCCACAGACCACAATGCTAAACAGAACAGTTGAGGCGAATATATTTATATATGAAACAATATTACAAAACAGTAATCACACATGGCTCAGACATTCGGCTCTTTCATGCTGTTGCAATTTGCTTTTATTATTCAAATGCAAAAGTCATATTTGCAGAGTATAAAACACAATCCGCACTCCTACGGTTTTATATGATAGAATAATGCATTTATATGTCAAATCCCTTTGTCTTTTTCCAAAAAACTGTTGTAAAATTTATTTGGGTGGGATTTGGATGTGATCCTGCCATTTCCTGTCACCTTATCTTCTAGCTTCTCTTTGTTCCTGTCATTTATACACTTCCAACAGAAACACTGTGGGTCGACCTCACTTCCTGTGTAGGCCAACAGGCAGATTGTCCCTGAAAGCAGGTGAGAAAGAAGATGGCTGTGTTTGGAATGGAGTATTGGATATGACATAGTATACACTATCCTGCCAACAAGTTAAACAGCGGAAATTACTTAAAAGGACAGTTTAACAAAAGAAAATATTCGGTCGTCATTCACTCACCCACGAGTTGTATACATTTCTTTGTTCTGACAAACAGTTCTTGGAAAAATTACAATGGTAGTCTGCTTTCCTACATTCTTCAAAATATCTTCTTTTGAGTTTAACAGAACAACAAAATGTATAAAGCCATTTTTCTTACTATGGTAGTCAATGGGGGTCAAGAACTGTTTGGTTACAAGCATCTCAGTGTTCATCAGAATAAAAAAATGTATACAGATTTGGAACAACTTGAGGGAGAGTAAATGAAGACAGAATTTTAATTTTGGGGTGAAACGTTCCTTTAAAGGTACAGAAAAGATTTACACATTGCAAAAATATTAAAAGTGGTATCATAGCATGATATTCCAAAAAGCCTGGCACAGACGGCCTATACTAAAAACGTGGAGAAGAAGATTATTTTGACAAATTAGTTTGACAAATGGATATTTTAACCTCAGATAACACTTTTACCTTTTACTTCATTTGTAAGTCACTTTGAATAAAAGCGTCTGCTGAATGACTAAATGTAAATGTAACATGTTGCATGACACTAAATATGCTATTACAAAATAAAAAAGGCCCTGAAAAATCTATTCCAGAGGGCGAATAATGACCCTTAATAAAAAATTTATTTCTGACAGAGCTCTGTTCTGCATCAAATTGGTTCTCTGTCAATCATTATCATTAATGACTGCCTGATCATCTTTTGCCGTGCCGCATGTCAGTATGTTACTGTGCAGAGCAGAAGTGTGGGTTCTCCAGCGATTAGAAAAGATTGTCGTTTACACCAGCTGGTAAATATGCGTGACCAGCGCTGAACTTCCTGCCTTTGCTTTGAAATTGTGCGGTGAGTCGTGAGTGTATGTGCGTGGAGAGTGGGCCGAGACATTAGCAGGTGCTTCAAGCATACAGACTGTCTCTGCATGAGGTTTCCCCAGGAAGTCAAAGATGAAATGGCACAAATAATGAGGGGCATTATCAATCACTGGCAGGAGGCTGCTTACTCACATCCACATGAGAGAGAGAGAGAGAGAGAGAGAAAGAGAGAGAGAGAGAGAGAGAGAGAGAGAGAGAGAGAGAGAGAGAGAGAGAGAGAGAGAGAGAGAGAGAGAGAGAGAGAGAGAGAGAGAGAGAGAGAGAGAGAGAGAGAGAGAGAGAGAGAGAGAGAGAGAGAGAGAGAGAGAGAGAGAGAGAGAGAGAGAGACGCACTTCACTTAACCATTCATGAAAACGGACTGCAGCACTGTATACCAGCAGGAACTGTAGACTTTAAGATTAAACCATATTACGAAGTGGCTCTTACTGGAAGGTAAACAGATGAAACAGCCTCTGAAGACATATTGAAATTCTTCCCAGCAGCACACAAATTCATTAACATCAGACCCGGATCTGATTGCAAAATGCAATGAGAAGGTCAATTCCACAACTTCATAAACATCATTTTCTGGTCAACCTGCTTAAAAAGACAGCGGACACAATCCTGCATTTCTGGTCCTTTTTCGGTTTCATTACAGACAAAGAGTGTGTTTATGTGCACATACATCCTACATCATTTACTGTATCTTTCATAACCCATCAATGTCTAATGCCATTTAACCAAATAATAACACAGAGTTTTGTTCTGCTTGTCAACATGTTCTGCTTGTTCTACTGCCATTCTGGCTTACTCAACATCCCTGATGAAATCTTATGAACAGAAGATTAGAAAAGAAGAATAAAATAGATTTATTGTTATTGCACAGCTGTACAACTAAATGTTTAGCTCCCTGTACATATACACACGAAATGAAGACGTTTGCAAAAAAACGCTGTTTCTTTAAAAAATATCTGTAGGCGGCGTTGAAATAATTTTTGGGTCCTGATCTGATCTGTAATTGTTGATCTCTAAGCTCGAGGCTGCTCTTTTTCAAAAGATGCTCTCAAAATCCAATTCCCCAAATTGATGCAAAACACTAATGAAGAGTTTCTTTCCAACATTAGTAGATACCTAAATAAACAAATGAAACAAAAAGTACATCAAAACGTAATTCCGCTATGATAAAATGATGCTATAGCAGCAAAGTCCATGATATAATCAACCCCTGCAGAAACAAGTTCCTAAATCAAGCAGATACGACTTAAAGGTTCAGTACAGTTCATGCCTGATAAAAGTAGCCCATCTGACACGCTCAACAGATGACACGGGATTAAAAAACAGACGCGGGCAGGACACAGCGCACGCTCACAAAAACAAACCTAACATTTTAATATTGAGAAAGGGATGAAGCGAAATGTCAGTGATTACCATAAGGCTTAGGCTGTTTATTTTATTCGTTTTCTTTTCTGTGGGATAAATATTCTGCAGGAAGCCGGTATAGGAAAATATTGCCATTCTGAATACAGAATTCAAAATAATAGACTAACTCCAGAAATGACTAATAAAGCAGGATGACACGAATGACATTTTGTGCCTCGTATGCTTCAGAAACAGGATGTGTGAACTTTCCGACCATAACACTATGAGCGGACGTCCTGTTGTCCTATAAAACAAATCTTTTGTTAGATATGTGGTGATTTCCAGATACATTTCACACTATATTTGCTGGACTTGATTTTTATGCTTTAGGAAGCATTCAAATTGAGTTACAGCACTCATCCGGCAGGTCCAGGTGCACAGACCACAAGATGGAAATTTTCAATGCAAAACATGCTGGTGCCAGGAAGTTGTTATGGTTGTAGTTCACCCAAAAATGAAAATTCTGTCATCATTTACTCACCCACAAGTTGTTCCAAACCTGTATAAATTTCTCTGCTCTGTTGAACACAAAACAAGATATTTTTAAGAATGTGGGACCCATCGGGTTCAATCGAAGCATAAGCAATAATAAGAGTGATTTGTCAAGCCCTGTTACTATAGTGTTTGTGTAGCTCAGCATTGTGTTAGCAGACAAAAAGTTGTCTACTAGCTAATGGTACGAGCTTTAAAAAAAGTGTATACCTTTGGATAAAGGTGCCTGGCAAATATAATTTCTGATACAGCAAATTATGAAATCCTATTTTACAGTAACCTATTTACAGTCAACCGTTTACAAGAGGTAGAGTCTAGGACATTTACTATAAGGGCAATAATGGCAAAAAACCCTCTGGCCATTGAGCTTGCTCTCAAACACTTTCAGATAATTGTGTCTGTTTCACAACCTGTGCTCACTGTCTATGTGAAGAGATCCCTCAAAGAGCCAAAATCACAGCTTTCAAACGCTGTTACAGAAAATGTTCAAAAATGATCTCCTGTCTCCTGATAGGCTCAATCCAACTGGCCGACAGCAAGTCAGAATATGACACGGCCTTGATTTATCATTCGTGTCAAACGGATTTATTAAAGACAAACTCCCTCACAAGTGCGCCCAAATACGCGCCATCTATTTTTAACAGGGCCACCAGCCCTGCCAGTCTGTTCAACCCAATCTCTCTGTTGCACAGAATGTCTACTTAACCTGTTACATAAATCCAAATTATCCTCATTAATCTCCGTCTAATTATTGAAAAGCTCGGGATGAATAAGAGCAGTGATGCTTAATCGCCTCAGATGGTGCCAAGGGGTGAGATGATTTCATGTAACAGCCTAATTAAAATTCCCCCGAAGAGCTTCTCTTCATCTACATGACCTTTGACTTTTTGGCATACAGACGTTCTCACCTGCAGCTCTGCTTTTGCTCTCCAATGCCCTACGGGTGGTTGAAATGACATGGGGTGATATGTTCAGCTACAGTCGGTGACGTCAATTAAAGATAAAACATCAAAATGCAAAACTGACCTGCCAAATCTCAACAGAGTTATTCTAGTTTTTTTTGTAATTTATTTTAATATTCTGAATAAACTTTAATTTTTATATTTGTAGTTTTAATTTTTTATGTGTGTTTTTGTCATTTTATTATTTATATATATATATGAAGAGTTTGGTTCCAAAATGTTATAAATCCATTTTCAAAAAATTTCAAAAATCATGTTTTTTGATTGTGCATTCCAATTAATATCAATCAAACTGCAGTTGTTTAGTTTTGATTTAAGCCATAATAACTAAAAAAAAATACAGCTAACTAACACAATAAAACACAATAAAAACATAATAACATAATAAAAAACATGAATTTTGAAAAAAATTAAAAATGGATTTATTGCGTTTTGGAACCAAACTCTTCATATATATTTATATTTATATTTTAAGTTTTAGTTCAGTTTTTGTTTATTTTCAATTAATAATTTTAGTGGCTCAATTTAACCTTCAGTTTATTGCTGAGACAACATTTTTAATTTTCGTTGTTACAATTTTTCAAATATATTTAGGTTGATATATATTTTTTTCAATTAGAAATGGAAAAGAGTGATTGTTAAATTAAACTGTAAAATCATCAACCCTGTTACTGTCAACCCTGAAAACATACAGTAACTGCATACCAGTATAAAAATGCATTGCAGATGAACTCTGATAGCACGCATACATCTTGGAGATGTCTATTTGATTTTTTTGAGTGTTTCCTGTCAAATAGACATTTAGAAGATGTCTTGTTTATAATGTTTATAATTTAGAATGTATGTAAATCATGTTTTTAAAAAGCAGATATTTTCCAAATCTCCAGATCTTGCAGATGCATTTTTTATTTTTATTTAAAGTTTAACATTTTACAAACGTCTGGGAAAATGACATCAAATCATGTTGGAAAAGCCACCGGTTCTCCCACGTGCATGCCTGTAGTAAGTGCTAAAGCTGCTCTTTAAGGCTTAAACGTATATTGAACATTATGTAAACAGACTCACACAGTGAGATTACTCATCGCTGCTGTGGGAGTCTGCGGATAAAGCCCGGATTAGTGACGTAGGAGGTTACTGTGAATTTTCAAGTTAGGAACTTGACTTTAACGGAAGTGCCTGAGCCAAATGCAGAACTCATAAATCAACAATAAAATTACTGGGTTTTGAAACCCTGTGGCTCTGAAAGCAGGACTTTTGTATCTGCAAAGCCTCAGGCAATCGTTATTAAATGCAAATATAACAGGAACACATTACCAGTGTGGTTCCTATTTTCATTAGAGATGCAATAAGAACAAAATAAAGGAAACCCATTACACATGAAGGCTTGTGCTGTGACGTTCCGTGTAGCGGCGATGTTAATTGGGAACTGGCTGAAATGCGAGTGGACGGGAGGGGCGAGCGAGTCGCTGCCAGCGCTGCTTTGACAGTGGGTGAATGAGCTAAGCGCTGCCGTTAACATTAATGCCAAATTGCTCTGTTTGCCTCTCATGCTGGATGGTGGCAAATTCCCAGACTTTTAACCACGAAAGACTCTTAGAAAATGCTCAGAAAAGAACCAGCTGCAGATAGCATCCCTTTGGATTTTGAAAAGAAATGCAGCGCACAGCAGACGCTTGCGTAGAAAGTTGACATATTTTAGCTGGTGCTGTTTTGGGGGACAAAAGAGATTTTTTCATGAACGAGGCCTAAACATGAATCTAATGATAGCTATTGTGTACAACATTGGTAAAGACATTTCATCAAAGCTTTTGGACAACATTTCAACACTGGAAGCAATTGGAACAAATGCAAAATTAATGACACAAGGTAAATAGTCTGTACATTCTGGAATAAATAGACGTTTTAAGCTTAAATAAGAGCATTATTGGCATTGTGCATTATAAATGTATGAATGCAAGACAGGGATTTAAGGGATTAACGACTGTATAAGAAAAAAGTAGCAAATACCCACACATTAAAATTAAAACACCAAATAATAGATGATCCACATGCTGAATGAGGAAAAAAATATGTAATGCTAATATACTAACATTTTTAGCTATGCTATGAATCAAACGGCTTTGACAACACACACTCTACCTTTCAGTATGAACAACATCTTATTGTTCCAGCTGACCACGTTTCCACAGATCATGACCATAAATTAAAAATATCCCCCTCTCAGAATAAACTGCAGATGACCACATAATATATCAGTTAATAAGACCGACTTTGGATGAACAAGGGGTGAGAAAAATGTTTTCGGCTGGTGGAATGATCTTCCTGTTTCCATCAGGACTGCTGGATCAATTTCACAATTCAAAAAACAGCTGAAGACCCACCTCTTCCATGAGCACTTAACTGTCTCATAAAAAAATAAAAAAAATAAAAATATTTTCATTTTACCCCTATTTTTCCTTTTCTAATGTTCTCTATATACTTGCTTATACTATCTTGACGTTGTATTTGAAACCTTGTATTACTAGCACCTCTCGTGAATATTGCTTACTTAGACGAATCGCTTGCTGTTTTCCTCAATTGTAAGTCGCTTTGGATAAAAGCGTCTGCCAAATGAATAAATGTAAATGTAAATGTAGAACGAAAACAACACTACATTTGAGCAAATATCCACAGAGCACATAAACAAGTCATAAGGCCTTCTCAATTCCGGCTAGGGTCACAAATGCTTCATAAATTCCGAATCAGTCTCTCATACCACTACTGTAATATTGCAGAATTGATTTATAGGTGGCTGGGGATGAGTCAGAGGCTGCTGGTTGTGGTTTCTATTGAGTATGAATGAAAAAAAACTTTACCACTATAGGAAACAATTTAGATACCGCTACTATTATTGTTTCTTGACCACATACTGAAGCACGCTTGAGAAGCGCAACGAACAAAATGTCCCAATCACTGCTAAAATCGGTTCAACGTTCTGATCTGAGCAGCCTGAAATGCTTCAAAGAGGGCCGACTGCATGAATCACGACAGTACACAGAATATACCAGCCAATACCAGCAGCTTCAGTGAACCATAGCACGCCAGGACACTCCGAAATCTAAAAGAAGGCTTTTGGGGTAGCTGTAAAGCACTGCCCTGGGGGTGAAAAGAGCCAAGCAAATCTTCATCATCCATCCCAGCCTCTTCAAGACAGATTCATCCCCACCTTCCTCGAGCCTAGGCCCTGAGGCGCCGCACCGACCTGCCAGAGCTTAGAATACCAACGCGAATTAAAACGTCAACGAGGCAGAAAAACAGAAACACAATGCAAATATGTTATATAAATATTCAATACCATGTATGGTATACAGTATATCCAAAGAACTATCTGAAAGTAACGTCTTGTAGGGGGTATAATTAAAAACACAGCTCCAACTACAACCCGATGAATTCCCAAAGGTTCAAATCAAATCCCACCCTACATTTTCCCCCATTCCTTTTCTACTCAGACACAAACAACGGCAACAAACACGAATTGCAAACGACAATTTAAAAAGTTTTCTTAGGCACAAAACAGAGTAAAATCACTGCAACGCATGGCCTTCGTGGCTTAATGCTTTAGAGAAATGCAGCATTAGAGGGATGGAGACTGCCAGAAGCTCACCTGCTCTGGCAACCGAGAGAGAGCAAGAGCACGCTGTGCATCGGGCCACTAATCTACCCTCCCTCAGGTCGTGATTTAGAGAACGTTCCCCGGCACTGGATTAAATCTCTCCTCTCACGCACCCTGCCCTCTCCTGTCCTGTCAGCCACTTCGAGGAGTAATGGGGCCAAATTGAATGCAGAGATTAGGAGAGCCGGTGTTCCGGCGGATTTTGACGCTGTGCTGGCCGGACAGATGCTGCGCTCAAATCAAACTGTCATTGAAAACGTAGTGCTGTGGGAGTTTGGCCTGCTACTTTACTCGGCTGAAAGCAAGTAACCATTTATCAAAGACCGTGAGAGCGGACCAAAGCACTTTGACCAATCTCTGCACTGAAGAACAGTATAGTGCACTCACAGCCTGGGAGGTGAATTAATCAAATTAGACTTTGCGAGAAGCATGCTTCATGGTTTTCTTCAATTCAACTGACACTAAAACTAACAGAAAGTTTGTATTCTATTGTTAACATGCAATGAGGATGCTAGTTAGGATAGTGATTAGACAAGACAGAGAGACAGACAGTGAGGGAGAAAGACAGACATATAGACAGACGGATGGATAGACTGACAGAGAGATGAATATACAGACAGATAGATGGATAGACAAACAGACAGAGAAAGACAGACAGAGCTTCAACTTCAAACTTTATTAAAATCGCTTGCGGGCAATTTTGGGTGCAGCGGAAAGCATTAATTACAACAGACACACACAGTACATTCTTAAAATAAATAAATAAAAACATATAAGAAAAACATATATGGACAAGATAAAAATGACAAACTTTAGGAATTTCCACCATTTAACAGACAGACAGACAGGCAGGCAGATTATTGCATATACAGACAGATGGATAGACAGACAGAAAGACAGACAGACAGACAGACAGACAGACAGACAGAGACAGACAGACAGACAGGCAGTCAGATCGATAGCTGGACGGATGGATGGATGGGGCAGATGGGTGGATGGACACACAGACAAAAGAACATACTGACCCATACATGATACATGGACAGACACAAAAAAAGTACATAAAAGCTTAACAAGTGGACATCAGACAGGCCATTGATGAATAATCTGTCTCCTGAGATGAAGTATAAATGGATCTCGTCTCTCCACACTATCATCTTTTTGGGGGTATTTACTAAATGTCTTCGCCATCATACATGATGGATCGGTTGCTTCACAAACCCTGCGAACAAGGGCGAGACAGATCATTCATGAGCTAGACGAAGACAGTCCATTTCCAACACAGCGGGTGTTTCAACAAACCCTAAAACCCCCCAGGGAAAGGCTATTAAAAGCAGAAGGCTGTCGGCTATCTCTGTGGCGCACCATGACTATCACAAAGTGACTCCAGTTGAAGCGAGGCTCGACTAGACTGTATTTATACAGCTAAGTGCTGGAGGAGAGTAAATTTTCAACCTCAGCTGGGGAATTAATGCTTCACGCAATTCCCCAGAAGCACAAAGAATTGGTTACGTGTCTTTTCGATACGTTCCAGCTAATATTCATCTTTCATGCAACGTTCACTTTGCACCAGTGCCTAAATCACAAGAGTGCTGCCAAGATGAACGCTGTCAAAAGTTGCAGCGGGCGGTAATCGCTTCAAAACACCAGCGTTCCTGAGCCAATGTTGCCTCCGCGAGGAATTTACTGATAGACGTTCACTTGAGAAATTGCACGGAGGAGAAAAATATATTATGCTCCTGAATGAGTCGGAAAACCCTTTTAAATTACTATTAATGTAATAATGGAGCTTATGCCTCATGACACCAAAACATTTTAAAGGAACAGTTCACCCTTTTTTAAAATCTTTTATTCAGCCTCATGTCATTGCAAACATGTATGACTTTTTTTCTTCTGCAGAACCCAAAAGAAGACATTTTGAAGAAAGTTGTTAACCCAATAATATTGCCCCCCCATTGACTTTGATTGTACCAACACAAAACCACAGAGACATTTCTCAAAAAATCTTCTTTTGTGTTTGACACAGAAGAGTCATATACAGGTTTAAAATGATATGAGGGTGAATAAATGATGACAGAACTTTGAGTGAACTAACACGTCTGTTCTGCTTAAAGCAACATAGTTCATAAAATTCATACAGTATAATAATCTAGGTTAATACATTTGGAAACTGATCTTTACGTTTTCAAAAATAGGTAATGTGACCATTCATTTGAAAATCAGATGAGGTCAAAATCATCAATATCAGATTAAAATATGAGCATGAGGCAATATGAAGCTCCAGTCGTATTGGAGCTCTGCCTCTGGCGTATGCTATACAGCGATAAAGGTTTGCACTCTGCAGGTAACAGACCCGTATTGGCAAAGAGGATGCATAATCGTAATAATGGATTGCTGATCAACTCTAACTCGAGGCGTAAACATTAAAATGCCTGATGGGCAAATATTCAATATCTATTTAAAGCCGGCTAGCATTTGAGGCTTTGGCGAAAATAGATTCTCACTACTGTTGGACCTCCCTTATGATTACACTCTGTACGAAAACCGGGCAACAACTTTGGCGCACAACTCTACAGCATGTTGTGACAGAATGTAACTTATTGCCAAACATAAAAATACATTTTAGAACTGAACTATAGGCCAGAATTGCCATGCAATGTTTTTGGGCTTTTAACTTTTTTTTAGTTGTGCCCTATAGGCAAGATGAAACATAACCTAATAAATGTTGATCTCCCATATAAGTAAACAAAGCAATAGGTTTAAGGTTCAGTGTGTAAGATTCAGGAGGATCTATTGATAGAAATGCAATATGATATACATAACTATGTCTTCAGAGGTGTATAAAATAAAAAAAGACCAATTGCAAGCGAATTATCATCATCCACTTTCAGAAGAAAATAAAACTTAAAATTTGTTTTATTGGATAAAAGTCACATCACATGACCTAACTGGAAAAAGGTCTTGTTACATCTGCTTGTCAGAGAACAAATTACAGGCATTTTGAAACAAAACTGATATCTATTGATTTTTGAGGTAATAAGGTCGTTGTATTCTATTATTATATTCAAATGTCGGTGAGAAGAAAGAATAAATAAAGAACTTTTTTTAATCAATATGCATATATTATGGACATCCACTAAGTTCATCTTTAGTATCGTAAGAGATTTTTAGTGCATCAACAGACCTAAAGCGAAAGCGGTGTCTGCATGTGATGTTCAGCAAAATGCCTATTGATCTGCAACTAAACAAATTTAAACTTGTGGATGGACAATTTCTGTCACAACCTTTCGAACAAACACTGTTTATTACCTCCAATAATGTTCTCCCTTAGTTTGATTGGGCATTGAGCTTTAAACTAGGCCATAAAACCAAATGACTGCAAGTTCTCACTGGCTGGATTTAATTTTCACAAATTGCTAATCAATTATTAAATTGTGAAATATGTGTACCTCTCTCCTGGCACAAATGAAATGTGAGCTATTGCCTTCCATTCCCAGATTATCCAGTGATCCACAGACTATTATTTAGCTCCTTTTCCTTCGGCAGTGTAGCTGGTCTCAACAAGACCATGTTCCTGAACCAAAATCACCATCAATCACAATGTCATGTAAGGAACCATGTTTTTACAGTGGACTCCCTTCAGACACAATCCAATATAAGCTTCTTTTTGTCAGGTTTGGCTCATGCTGGAGGCCCTCGGTAACTAATAGCTCAGAGGCCCTGCTTATCAACGGCAGGATCAATCATCAATTAGAGTTTGTCAGTGTTGTAAGAGACGCTGTATTGACAGTTTGCAGAGAACGTATGACTGTCAAATCAAAGTATGACAATGTGCACTTTCAAGGTGCCTGTTCATCAAGTGGTCATGACAAACAAGAACGGATGTTAGAAACAAGCGACTAATTGCGACAAATCTCAGTTAAAGGGATAGTTCCCCCCAAAATGAAAATTAAGTCAACATTTACTCACCCTCTTGTCATTTGAAACCTGTATGACTTCTGCAAAACACAAAAGAAGGTTTGTAAACAAAAATCCTGTTGTATGAACACAAAACCAGTGGAAGTCAATGGTTTTCGGTTGCCATATTCTTCAAAAATTTCTTCTTTTGTGCTCTGCAGAAGAAAGCC
Organism: Oreonectes daqikongensis; assembly: GCA_026939265.1. Classification (NCBI taxonomy): domain Eukaryota; kingdom Metazoa; phylum Chordata; class Actinopteri; order Cypriniformes; family Nemacheilidae; genus Oreonectes; species Oreonectes daqikongensis. Next base: position 3,031,029 of record JAOTQM010000030.1, on the reverse strand, counting down.
ATACATGTTTTGAACAACAACCAATTTTTTATTTTAGGGTGAAATATCCCTTTAAACAACACAATTCCCCACCATGCTCAGGTATCGTTTTAAATGAGTGATGTGTTTTGCTTAGGGTGGTATAGTATTTATCTGCCAATCTCTGGTCTCTGACACAATTATCTCTCTAGAGAGATACAGAGCTGAATGTGTTGCACTCACTGTATGATAGATGGTTTCCATTTAACCAGCTGGTAGGATCCCATGAGGATTCCCATCACCATGTTAAAAATGTAAAGCAGTGGTCATCACACAATCCCTTCTCTTAACCTAAAACTATCATCTCATTTCTTCAAAAACACGGTTAAACTGAGTTAGTAATGAGCTATACAGAATTCACACAGAATGCATTTTAAATGGCTGTTGTCTATTCTTGGTGCCTTCAGCAAAACAAGAAAAAGAAAGGCCAATCAATGTTTTATGTGGAGTCCACCCATTGGTTTACATTAAAAGGAAAATGTACAGTTAGCCAGACATCAAAGCAAAATAAACCCTGCCATGGTGATTTGGAATGAAGCACAAGGCTTTTTGCAATAACGACGGGCTAACTGTACATAAGCCCAGTTATTACTTGACAACTTGCCAAACTCTTAATAAATGGACATTCAATTATTTTATTATGAGAGACAAAGGAGAACACAGTGTGATAAGGGAGACATAAAGCTCGAACAGCTAGTGCCTGGAACAACAGTCCATTACAGACAAGGGGTAATAAGTTAGTGGTCATTAAAATTATACAACAGTCAGTTCTAGTTCTCGATTCTAACCGGACGAGGGGCGTTCCAAAAGTGAAGAACAATTCTTCTCATTCATGCTGTTTTTGTTTGAAAGCATCATCTCACTTCTATTGTATGGACACAAAACCTATGCAAGTGAATGGGTGCCAGTTCACAACATTCTCCAAAATATCTTTTTGTGTGCGGCGGAAGAAAGAAAGTCATACAGGTTTGACATGGGTGAATAATGATAACAGGATTTTCATTTTTAACATGCAATGAACTATCACTTTCATATTCGACCACAGAATGCCATTTTACCAAAAACGATCAAGTATTCCAGAGAGATGTTTTAAAGAGCGGGTAATTTTGATATTATTAAAAATACATTTCATGCAGTGAGTGTGCAATGTTGCTGTGTGTGTATGTAAGTAGTTGTAAAGCCAAAAGTGCACGAATAACAAAGTTATTGGTCTGGAAAAAAGGAGTCGACTCTGATTCACTTGAACGAGTCGTCAGACGTTCTGAATTCATTTCCGTGACTGATTTGCGTCACTCGGTGCAAAGCCCGCCTATATTTTGCTTGGACCGCCCGCAAAAACTTGAACACACGCTGTACGCGCTAGACCAATCACAGCAGACTAGACCATCTGACCAATCAAATCAGAGTAGACTTACAGAAAGGAGGGGATTAAGATGAATCACAGAATCATTTTAGAGTCAGTGAAAAAGTAAGGTGATAATAACAGCCTATTATTAGAAAATTTAAGTGTTTTTACACCTTGTATGTCTGTAAACGTGTTGTTGGACACTCTATAAACCAAAGTAGGACCTTAAAAATCACGTACTCTTTAAAAGCGGTAATATACTACAACTATAAGTACAGTACAATACATGCAAAACGTTCAAAATACAATTATGAACTGTACACAATCTGCATTAAACAGAAGTAAATTGAATATACAAATCATCAACTCGAAGCCTTGTCATCTCGATAACGTATTCCATTCGGAACACATTTTCAGTTCCTCGGTTTTCCACATCCTCCAAGGGTTCGAAATATTGGAACATTAAGCTCGGGCAGATTTTAAGACAGAAGTTATAATTTGCAACTAGCTTTGCACCAGTAAACAATATTCCATGCCACTGCGTTGGATGTAACAAATCGATGGAATAAGCAATCGTGGCACAAAAGCAATATTCCTTAAATATCCACAGATCAGCAGCTATTAAGTCACCTTTATGAGGGACCGACGCTTTGCTTTTATTGCAGTTTTTCATTAAAATGCATTCTTTTGTTTTTCCTGAAAGGTCCTTTTTCTTGAGATACCGCATGTAAGTCTCAATTAATAAAAGTTACTGCATGTTACCAGTAATGTGTACCGGGGCCTATTATTGAACGCAGCGGGTTCACAATCTAACTAATGCAACCAAATAAAATTCTCAATTAAGCCTCCTGTGCTACCTGTGGTTCAGCTACCTGTGGTCGCACAGCCTATGCAAACCTAATATACTTCATTTTTAATATACACCGTCACAGTATTTTCAAGGGAGCAATTTTACCAGTCGCACAGGCCTTCAATATTTCAGTGGCATGTTTGTTTACTCCTCTCATCTTAGTATTCAAATGGTAGCGTTACATGGCCACCCAGGGGTTTCATCATAGTCTGTTTCTCAATATCCGAGATGGATGTCACTCCCTCACGGACAAAAAAAACTCCACATCAGAGTCAGCACATGTTCCGCTCCTGCCCCGGGCTACTCTGCAATCCCATTCCTACACTTAATTATCCATCACGCTGGAAACGGCGATGTGCCATTTGCAGTCATATAAGCTGCAGGTGATGAACCTGAACGAATGCAAGCACGCAACCGATTGCTACGCCTCTCACGGACATAAAGGCACAGCGGTGCAGTTTCAACAGGATTATTAGAATTACTGTAGTTTCGTTCAAAGTCTTATAAACACTTATAGGTGACCTGTGAAATTCGACTTTTCAATGCTTCTGCAGACTATACTAAACTTTTGGCATTGGGATGAGGAAGAGGAGTGCATTTTTCAGCCAAGGACATGCACCACCTCTGGCAAATGTGTATAATACGTCTGCCAGCCATTGATTTTGAGTTAGAGATGTTAGTATAGTGCATAGTGAACGGTATGAGATTCTTTGTAGTTCCCTCGAGCTGTGTCTCCTGTTATGAACTTGGCAACATTTCCCTTTAGGAAAGCACGGCACACAGAAATTGGCCGAGAAACTAGTATAATTTTCTTTTTTACAATCACAAAGGGGACTATAAACAAAATGTAAGCCTTAGTTGAAGGAACAATGGAAACATGCTCAAGTATATAACAACCTCATCCAAACAGAAGGAATATTCCCACTACAATGAAAACTCTGAATGCTACTTATTAATTCATTGTCTGTTAGCAAACGCTGTGAATACACACATTTTCCATGAATAACCCAATTCTTTAAAAATGAGATAATCCCTTGTTTGTATACAAAGATCACCAAGACCTGTACTGACCAGTTCAGCCCATGCTTCGATTGCCAGCTTGCTGTGGTCAGCACAAAGCCGGCAGCTGACGTGGCAAATTGCTCTATGAAACGAAGGCCAGCAGTTGGCCACAGCACAAAACAAGCTTTAACTACACACAGCATTATACAGAAACAATGCATACCAAATACAGACCCTTTCTGAATCAAAATTCAACACACACATCATTGAGGCTTTATAGCCTGCACTGCCACGCACTATTACAAAAGAAATCGCATTGTTTTGGAAATGTTGCACAATTTTGTAGGGTCAAGGGGTGATGATGGTCTTAAAGATCTATGATTTATCCTAAATGCAGAAATATTTACATTCATCAAAACATGCATCTTGTGCTCAAAGTCCATAACAATACTGTTGTGACTACATTTGAAACATTTGAAAATCATTGCTCTTTTACTCGCATTACTCGCATCCAGTAAGTAAGGAAAAAATATGGATTTGGAGAGCTACAAGATTAAAAATGTCCTGTCATGACTTGACCCTTCTCTAGTCTAATCTACTGACTTGTGTAAAGAACCCCAGCCAGGCTAAACACATGCTGTTCGAGTTTTGATTTCACTAGCCAACATTCAAGATCCCCTTCAGAATGCTACAGACTCGAGTGTGTTTTAAACATGAACGGCCAAAAATATAAAAAAACGATTCTATATGTCAAGAAAAGCACAACGCTACCAAAAAACAATCTATTTATGATTATTTCACTGATGTCTGAAGAATGTTCTGTATGTGTGCATTTATATAGTTTTTGCCACAAAGCTATGCACAAATCTCAGTTAGTTTAGCCGTGTATCAGAGAACTGGCTCACAGGTTTTCAACACTCAGCTATTTTGCAGCTGTGAGAAGCTGTAACACAGAGTACTTTAAAGGGATAATTCACCTAAAATGAAAATTATGTCATTGTTTACCTACACTCTTGTCATTTCAAACCTGCATAACTTTCTTACACAAAACCTATTTTTAGGTCAAATTGGTATTTGAACAGCGGTGGCTCCCATTCACTTCTATTGTAATGCAAAGTCTATGGGTGCCAGTTAACAACTTCAAAATATCTTCTTTTGTGTTATGTGGAAGAAAGAAAGTTAGGTTTGAAATGACAAGAGAGCGAGTAAATGATAACAGAATTTTGTTTTTTGAGAGATCTTACACTCTAAATGGCAAGGATTTAAGAAGATCCTCATTTAACACCAAAGAAAAGCAAACAACATCACAATGATGCGATTGAGACAGTCTACTGCTAAGAATATCACAGACACAACTTCAGCAATACAAAACTACAGCAATATCCAATCATATTATTTCAACGGCATGTGAATCCTATTTAGACAGACGCCCAAGACAGGTGTGAGCATTTTACATCAGCTGCGTTGATCCGACATCCAGGCATAGAGAAGTCAAGCTTAAAGAGGAAACAAGCCATGTCATAAAATTGACAGAATTCATGAGAAATGATGTATGACAGAGGACCTTAGTAGTGGGTCAACACCCATCCCGACAACAGCCCTGATCATGAAAGACATCAGATCAAGCAGTCAAGGGATGGTGTAACCTACAGTAGTTAAAATCCAGATCAGAATGTGGCTAAAAATATGCAAGTTATGTTGCTGACTCAGTTCAGAAAAACACTTATAGTATCTCTCTTAATGCACTACTCACCACTTCTCACCATACAGTAAATACTATAGCAAGCCACTAGCATCAAAGCAATATGTGCTTGAGCATAGTTTACAAATAACATACTTGTATTCTTATAATGAGATTCCACTAGCGTTGTGACGTCACCCCGTGTGACTTTCCAATTGCATCGGCGACTCCACAAATGGGACGTTTAAAAGGCGCTGTTTAAGAATACCGTACAGGTATCAGATTCACCCTGTATTGACAGACTGACCGAATTCCTGAGAAAGGTGAAGCTCGTATGAAGACACACTTACGATGACATACAAATCAATTATTGACGCCCTATGGGGATGACTTCAAGAATTCAAAACTGGCAGTTCCCCTCAAAGGGCGAATGAGATGTGATCCTATTTGAAAGGTCAAATCCAATACAAATCCCTCAAGATCTGTCAAGATCATTTCATGAAACAAGCTCATGTGTTTACCATGTAGTCAACACACTTGTCTTGCGCGTGCACGACGATTGAAATCAATAAACACGCGAGCAAAACGCCCTCAAATATATGATTACAAAATAAAAAAAGAGATGCTGCTGTACGAGATTGGTGAAGGACGCAGGAACGCTCACAGATGCTCTCTTCGGATCATGAATGAGAATAAAAGCATGATTTCGAAATGGTTTGAACTCTTTCGGCTCTACCACAAATCGACAAGCGTCCGTGTCCTAGCTGCCAATGCTTTCGAACAAGCTAAAACTACAGATGTGCAGGCACCTCCCAAGATTTTTGAATAATACAGTAACATTCGGGGTTATTTTACTGTAAGGACATATGTAATTCAAGCTGAGCTCTTTAAGCATCACGTGAATGTATTCACTTTAATCTAAGAGATTGGGTTTTGGATACATAACGCTCCCGGTTATGAATAACGCTGGCATTTAGTGCTGGTATTTACTCACATGGTGAGCTCGGCGCACCCCCAAAGCCGTCCCACTAAACAAGTCTCATAGTTACAAATAAACACTCCTGGTCATCACTAGAGATTTAAAGAGCCCCACAACTCACGTGCGTATTATTCATTCATTTGCGTACAGAGGTGTGACAGCTAGAAAAGTGACTTACTTTTCTTGGATCACATTCTCCTTTATGGCACCCAGCGTGGAGTGACTGTTACCCTGTTGTTGTACAAGTCTGCAGGTGGCCAGGTGCCTCTGGTGTTGATCCTTCAAGCACGCGTTCTCCTGACACAGATCAGACACTTGCTGTTGCAGCTCCTCGATCCGAACCTTCTGCTTCTCCAACAACTCCTGTTGGGTCTCGATGATTTTATTCAGCTCTTTAAGGTATTCCGCCGCTTTGCTGGGGTTTTCGGTCGGGTTTTCCATGTCGATGTACGCGAAATGCCCATCCATGGGGCAAACTGGATCCGCCGAGCTGGGTTCACAGCCGCTCCGCCATTGTTTACGTTCGCTGGTACTGCTGACGGCGTTCAGCGCGGAGAACTGAAGTTGCGCTCGAGCGCTCGTCCGCTGCAGCGCGCCGTCCAGAGGCTCTGCGCTGCGCCACAATAACTAACCCTCCGTAAACCGCTCCGTGGATGCTAAATCCATTTAACCCTTCAATGGGAAGGCAAGAGGTGCTTGTATCGTATCATGCGCTGACAAATCAGGCATATTTGCCACGGTGGAGTATAGTTGCATTCAAAATACACTCATAAATTAATGCAAGATCATATTTATAGTGTTTAAGATTATTCCAGAATCGTTTTGTTCAATTAATTTTTTTCATCACCAGCGGTGGTTGACACCAACCCCAAGTGCCTCATCTCTGTCCATACAACAGGTACTTTACGCACCCTGTTCATTAAGCCACGCCCTCGTTTGTATGCATTTTCTACTTTCATATACGTTGGCATGCTGAGAGTTAAATCATACTGAATACGTTCTGGCCAATTCCACACCCTTATAAGTGTTTAATCCTTAATGTTTGTTTTAAATCTTTTTTTCTTTTTTTTGCTGGTAATATTTGACTTTTGTTATGTGTGTAATTTGTAGTTCAACGTATTCAACGTCTTGTAAATCAGTTTGGGTAACTATTCAATTAATTGTACAATAACTCCAAGGACTGGAGTTATTACTATCTTATTTTATATAGGATAAAATATAATTGATGGTACTAATTCATGTAGCAACTCCTCGTTTTCTGAGCAACTGCGCGCCCTCTGGTGTTTGTTTGTGATCTTCACTTTATAGGTTTGTTTGATTTATTGTCATGATTGTGTTGTATAGCTCACCACATTTAGGCACAGTAAGCAAATTCTTGTTTTCTATATCTGTAGCTCACGCGAAACGGAATGCCTAGCAAACGGAAATGGTTAGATGCCAATATCTTAGTGCTCCAAATGACAATGAAATATTGCATGTGCCACATAAAAGTGAGAAATTACTAGTGATCTAAATATAGCAAGGCTCCAGTAGAATGCATACGTGGAAGCTGACAAGATATGAGAAAACAACCTGATTTGAGGAACTATTTATCTTCCCCATATGCTGTTTTGTGCAGCATTGTGCTGCTAATGAGGAAGAGACGGCAGATAATGTGCATAATTCACACTTCATCCTCTGTGATCAAAATGCCCGTCTTCATCAAAGCACATGCAATGACAGCAAGGACGCTTTGAGTTCTACTAAAAACGAATGTATTTTTTAAAACCTTTGTCTACCCCTGATCGTTTGTCAACTAACTTTAAGCATTTAGTTGAAAACAAGTCTGGTCTTTTTTGGATGGACCATCAGAACTGGGACAGGAAAGGCCATGTGCTGTTTTTTTCCTTCGCATTATGACCAATTACATTTCAGAAGGTACATCTCCACTACCTGTAGTTAATATCTAAATGCATTAGGCTATCCAATACGAGTCCCTCCGCATCCACTTATAACATTACATAAGGTCATAAAGTACCACCGCCCATAACAATGAGCTTAGGCTGCATTGATCGAGTCACGACTTATGGCCTTGAGGGAGAACCCATGCAGCCTTTTCTGAATCAGTATATGAGCTCAAGCCTCATTCCAACTGTTGACTGCGTCTAGCATTTGATTAAGACAGATTTATACAGTACCTCAAATTAAATGTACACCATATGTAAAAGATATTGCAAGAGATGATGCTGAGATACGCTGCTGTCTGAAAAGAGACTCTTTGATAAACGATTTTCTATTAGTTACATAAAAAAGGTTTTATACGAAAGAATCTGTGTGAAAGAAATGGTGTCGAAATAGTGATTGAATTCCCCAAAATTTAAATGTGCATATTATTTGATGTAAATTACATATTATATATGTAAATATATGTCAGCATCTTTCTGAGCTTACTAAACAAGAATATGTTTTTTTTCAGTGTAGCTGAACATAACCAACGGCTATAATCACATGCTATGCGGTTCATTTCAGAATAAAACATTATTCTTCTACCTGGCCTGTTCTGCTACAGTGCTGTTTCAATAGAATGAGGCAACACTGATCTGATATTTGGAGTGAACTTCCTGTCTGATTCCAAACAGACTGTAGCCTGGAGGGAGGCTGTCGTCTACACCCTTCCATCTCTCTCGCTCCTCTCATCTTTTCAGTCTGAGCTTGTCTTCCTCTTGTACTATCATCTTCAATTCCTCTTTGTGAGTAATTTTAACTTTGAGTTGTCTTATGCTTAAACATTTCATTAGCTTGCTTTCAACCCATGTTGCATGTGTATTTTTTATACAGTAACGTCATGTGCTTTTGTGTTTGGGCCTTATTTTTTGAGCTGACCTTCATTAGAATTTAGAAAAGGCTACTAATATCAAATTTGTTATCAGTTGAGTAGCTTGAGCCTATGTAATAGCAACACTAAAAACCCAAGTACATACTTTAGTTGAGAATCTCATACAGAACCGTCACACATGAACATTTCTGTAGATTTATGTGTAGCGATCAAGGGCGCAGAAATAATAAACTCAAATGGCTTTTGACACTGCCTTTTTCTGAAAAGTGCATTGATTTTTTTTAAGAAATAGTGTGCATTTTTACATACACAACGGCATTTCCAAAGCGAAATGTCTATAGGGCATATTGAAAGAAATGAAATGCAGCCTACACTTCTTTGTGAGACTGACAAAGCACTTCTGAATATCCCCAATGACACTGCTTCGAAAAAGTGCTTGTCTGTCAGTCATGTTTCAGTCTTTTTGCATAGCACAAAACAAATGTTACAAAAAAGGTAAAAAGGTTTTTAAATATGCAATTTTCTTTCTTTAAGTCAGTGCTGTTGTAGCAGATGGTCATGCCTTGAATGCAGAACAACATTAGTTTGGCCATTCCTGAACCAAGATCTGGTCTTTTTGGGGGGGAACAAGATTTATTAAAGATGTGTTAAAAACCCTTCATTGCTGGCATTAAGTGCTGTTGACAAAATGATATGAAATCAGTTCAAATCAGTATGTCAAGTGCTTTTTAATACAAAATACAATTCAGAGTGGCCAAAATTGACCCTGTTTAGACAATTTTCTTAAAACATCAGCACACATTATTCCAAAAATCTTTAAAGAAGTAGTTCATCCAAAAATGAAAATTCACAAAAGAAAATATTGTTGGCCCCCCCATTAATTTCTATTGTATGGACACAAAACAATGGGGACCAATTGTTTTTTCTTTAGCAGCATTCTTCAAAATATCTTCTTTTGTGTTCTGAAAAAGGAAAAAAGTCAAAGAATTAAATGACAAGAGTAAATGATGACAACATTTTTGTTTTAGGTTTTAGTTTGAACTTCTTCTTTAAATCAGTACTTGCACCACTTCTAAAATACTTTTTAGTTGATGTCCCTAGTACACCCCTTAATCAAAAGCCATATAAACCAACACACATATTTTTTATATGCTTTGTTTTCTTTGAAATGCAATATCAATTATGCAAATAAAACTCTCTTTATTTCAATCTTGAGATTGCGCCTAGCTTGGCGAGTCCATTGTGGTATGAAATCATACATTTCATGATCCAACCGATTCCCATTGGATAAAATCAGGTCCTACTCTACATTTTTCTCATTGAATAATTCTTTCTTTATGAAACACATTTAAATCTGAAAGAAGATGGGCTGTGAATCCTGTTTCATTTCGGCCATATTTCTCTGCATTGTTTGTGGCTTAATTGAATGTTCACTTAGGCTATTAGTCTGCAGGAACCTACCTAAACAACTGCCACACACACAACAGGCCCACATCAGTCCTGTCGGCACATTAGCATGTAGCTGAAGTCTCAGCCTTTTATGTGCATTGAATTTCTTAACAGTATCTCGGTGGAAGACCTATTTGATGTGGAATCCAGAGAATTAGACTGAGATACCAATGAGATGTCTTGTGATGGAATACCATTACTTCCCAAAACTGAAAACATTTGGAGAGATTATGTTTTTTTTTCTTTATTCATTTATCATGAATATCTTTTATATAGCAGAGCAGAACTAATTCTCTGCATTTAATGTGCAATGCATTTTTATTAAGAAAGACTGGGCTAGATGTATATAGGCATTGTATATATTGTATATATATTTTTCTCTGTAAAAATACAGTATATAAGAATATATAATGAATTGTTGGTGTAAATTTGCAGCCTCTCTCTGTCTTTTTCAGTATTTCAAAAATAACCTGTAAAAAATCCTTTTTAGTTTTCCCTGTAAAATTGCATGTTTTCCTCATTTTACTTGAACATTTGCGGTCTTTGTCTATATTTCTAAAATAAACAAAATGTGAAAAAGGAATATATGAATTAAGGTATAGAATGAAATGAAGAAGTATGAATAAGGTATAGCGACTCAATTCTATTTCAACATGTTACTATAACAATCATTAAAAGGAAAATGGAATTCCATGGAATTCCAGCTATATGTACCCACCGCAAGGCCTTTGTGTCCGTGTCTCTGGGACCTTTACATTGAAAAGGAAGAGAGATGTTTGTTAGATATCCATTCATTTTTTTCATGTCTTTGTCACGACAGGCCTGCATTGGTCTTGCATAGATCTCTAGGCTTTGCTTGCAGGCTTCGCTGACTACTGTTAGAAGAATAAATTCAAGCATTTTCTGCAAACAAGGACACTGAAAAGAATAACAGTGTTGTTCCTGCTGGTTAAAAAGTTAACATAAAACCACAATGGCATAAATTTCTTGTATAATACTTGTATTAAACAAACAATTTGTTACATTTTATTGTATAGGAGTTTTAATAAATAAACAATTTCTTGAATGGGTCATATTACTTTTAAGTTTAGCCAAGTAACGGTTCTTTTAAACCAAAATAATACTGACTAGACACTTTTAACTTGCTAGCTAATGTAATTCACCTGTTAGTTCTTTTGATTGTTATCAGAAATAATCTGCACGGAAGTTTGGGTCACAAAAGCATGAATGCACAGTAACGTTTGTTTATGTTGTTGCTTTGAAACCGTCTATATATGGAAAACAAACATTTTAAATGTAAGCCTTACCACACATTTCTGGTAAAAGACAGCATCTAACATTTAAAAGTAAAGATGTTAGATGTCCATCTTATAGATTCATATATCTAATCTGTATCACAGATCTATTTTTGCATCCCAGTAAATGTCATATTACTGTATCACTTGGCCACCTGACTAGAACTGAGATGCTGTGAAAGAAAGCTGAGGCATTATGACCTGTGACATTTTGTCCCATCCTGTGAAGAGAAACCTGGACACATTTTACTCTTTAGCTTCCGAACAGTAAAAGCAAAGTAAAGTCTTATCTGTACAAGGTCAGAATGGCGATGCTGACTGCCGCTCAACTCTTGAACCCCGTTCAACTCCGTCTGGGGGTGAAAAGTCTGAACACTTTAGGTGCGTCAGAAAATGTGGAACCTTGGTAAGTTCTCGTCCTTGTAATCACACCTTTCATCCTGTCAGTCTGTACTAGGAAGAGAAAATTCTCCTCCTAAGCAAAGATCAAGCTGGCTTGCTGGTGACTGAATCTTTTCAGTTGGGGTGTTGTGCTCGAAACAAGGGCTGTTTTATTTCCTTTTCTAAATCGCATAGCTAATGATATATGCCCCAATTTCAAGCAGTGGCCTTTATTGTATCTTGCTGACTCAGTTTTAAACTATATATCACTTTTATCCTCCGCTTGTATCGCAGTTTGAGCCGTCTCTAGTGCGCTTGAGATAAAATGCCATTTTTAACACTGCGCACATTCCCACCCTGATGCAATTACTGTAATCACAGTAAATTGCATCTTTTGAATATCTAAATCATGCGAATACAAAAAGCACAGATTTCACTAGCAAACCTTTTCAGTAAGACAAGATTTTGGGCACTTTTTCCATCAATTGGCCGTACGAGTCATGGCAATTTGACTTGACTGCGCGCGACTCATCGGAAAGAAACAAAACTCGCTCTGCTTTTAAAGGGATGCGTCACAACCCACTAACAGGATAAACTGAAGGCAAAGTGCTAAGCCATACTTTCTATATGTTAGTGCGTGAAACCTCTTGGGTGAAATAAGTAACAACATAGTTCAATTTTCACATCTTGTAACTTATTAATCGGGCTGCAAAAAGCATCTTTCTCAATTGATGGCTATTCAGAAGTCTCTGCGTATCCTGACAATGCGCAGACAAAAATATGTCATTAAATTATTGTAGTTGTTTTGCCAGTGATTGTAAAGCATAAAATTGACATTTACGGTTTATTTGTTAACTGAGAAACAGGTTTGAGAAGCCAGACTTTAAAAAAGCACAATGGCCAGACCGAAGGTGTTTTGAAGGCTTGCTTTGCTAACACTTTTCCAACCTTGACCCTGAAGTTTTGTTTCTCAACTGACCATTATCATTCAGGAAGCCAAAGGCTAGCTGGCAGCTATAAATCACATACAAGGAACTGAATCATACATTAGCATCTATGTAGGTTGCAAAAAGTCAGCAGTCTCGGTTAATGGTTTCACAAGTTTCAATTTTTCTCAGTATGCCTACTACAGCATGCATTATACAAACCCCATGAAGAAGCCATCCATCAGCATGACTATAAACAAAAGACCAGAAGCTGAAGGCTGGTACATTGTGGTAGGAAGGGGTTGAAATTGTTTAAGAAACTTTTTTAATGGAACATTACCTTTAACGTCAGTACACTCAGCAAGCAACAAAATAAAAACGGGGAAGGGATGGAACATTCCCCAGGGAGCTGACTATCAAGGTCTCCACAGAAAAAAACACCAAACAAGAGGTCTGCGTGATCAAGTATGAGGTAAAACACTAACTGCAAGTAAACAGATGAGGCGGATATAGCAGAACAGTTTAACCTAATGTATGCAGCGGTTTATAAACAGAGAATTCCAAATCCAAACTGGGAAAAAACTGTTATATACAGTACCAGCTAGGGAAATGAAAACCAGTGTAATGTTCAGAATTGCAGTGGGAAGTGTTGATGATGGTCGTGTCATTTTAGTCCAAGGTCTCAATGCTGCTCTAATGCCAGTCACCTTTCAGTTTAACAGGACTGATTTCACTTTTACATAAAGTGATAGACAGCACTATACTTTGGTTTTCAAGGTTAAAATAGGTGCCGTCCCAAAGAATTAACCCCCCTTTGATGAGTTCTCCACCTGTTATGCAAAATCAAATTAAAGCATCCGGTATATAAATAGATTTTTTCCACCTGATTTCTTTAGGAGTCATTTTTATAGCGTTAAATAAATTAACTTTTTAGATCTTAATATTAGGTCTCAATAATTAAATGCTATGAAAAATGCCAATCTTAAACTAAATTGGTTTGTGTCTGACTCTCTTTGTTTTCATAGCCTATTTTTGAGTGATGTCTTCAATTATCTTGAGATATCACTTATTACAGGGGAAAGGTGCACACAAGGTTAATCTGCATAAATCTTTAAATCTGCTATTAACAGTTTTTTGTTTTTATTGAAGAGCGGTTAAAAGCTACTTCTTACAAAATCTAATATGAAGTCATGTGTAAAGTTTACTAAAAAATAGCAATTAAATGGCTTACACCCAAGTAACACTATCTCTTCATTGACGGCTGTTTAATGTGAGGTTGGTTTATAAAATACAGCAGGGCATGAAGTCAGAGTCTGTTTAGGGTAGTCGTGCCACTCGGTAGCATTTTTGCAACCCCTCTGGGTGGTTATAGACAGTTCAAAGCAACAACATGAACAAACGTTACTGCGCATGCACGCTTTTGTGGCCCAAACTTAACTTCTGTTACACATCCGCAAAGAGTCCCTGCAGATAACTTCTGATAACATAGAAATAACAAGTAAATGACATTAGATAGCAGGTTAAAAGTATGTCTAACCAGTATTATTTTGGGTTACCAGCAGAAGAACCGTTACTTGGCTAAACTTAAATGCGACAAAGTTACACGACCCATTCAACAAATAGCTGATTTAATAAAATGAATATACAATAAAAATGTAACAAATACTTTATTTAATACAATTAATATATATTAATATAAATTAAATTAAATATAACAAACAATAGTTAACTTTGGGCAACCAACAATTAAACCTGACATTAACCCCTTTTTCGAGGTCGCTTCAGTAAGCGCACATACACACAAAGGTTAAGACACTCTGGAGGAAAAGAAGTTCAAATATATTATTGAAAGCAAAAGATTTTTTAATGTGGTAAAATCCTGTCTAAGTGTGATATAAAAATATGAAAAATGTAGGTGAGCACGGTACCTTTTCCAGCCTATAAATCAGTTCCAGACCTAAGCTGCCAGCAGGGCTACGTGTGTCCTGACCTCAGGCAGGATGAGGTGCTGTTGAGGATGGATTGAACAGTATGGTATCTGAGGTGTGTGCTTAGGTCGAGGGGTGACTGTGAAATTCTAATGAACTTTCTCAGGTTTAGTCCCAGACACCCCATTAAAATCAATTTGGACACCTTTGGGTCTAGATGTTGATGCAATGCCATAATCTTTTAAATCTAGACCTAAAGCTGTCAGTAGGCTGTCTCTTTGTTGGCTGAAATATTTTCCTAATGCACCTGAAGGTTTATATGTACACAGAGAGACTAAAATATTATTGCTCAAAGATTACTCTTTTAGCTCTGGAAACTTAAAATACTGTATTTTCAAGAGCTCTATTATTTTAATATACAACAAATAATGTAGAATAGAATATGGGATCTGGACCACAAAACCAGTAGCTCGGGAACATTTGTAGTAATAGCCAAAAATGCATGGGTCAAAATTATGGATTTTTCTTTTATGCCAAAATATAAAGTAAAGATCATGTTCCATGAAGATAATTTGTAAATTTCCTCCCTTAAATATATATAGTAATACGCTACGCTGAGGACCTCTTTTGGACAACTTTAAAGGCAATTTTCTCAATAGATTTTTTTTGCATCTGGATTCCAGATTTTCAAATAGTTATATATTGGCCAAATAAAAATGATTAGGCTTATCCTAACAAACCATATATCAATAGAAAGTTTATTTATTCATCTTTCAGATGATGTAAAAATCTCAATTTCGAAAAATTGACCCTTAAGACCCTTAAGGTTTTGTTGTCCAGGGTCACATATGAGCATAAAGTAAAAGAAAATGAAAATACTACAGATTACAATTTGTAACACAGATCTCTTCAAAAACCTTTTGGAGACAAATAATATAACTTGAGTGTTTTACTTAAAAAAAATTGCTTTCAATTTAAACTCATTGCTTTCTAGAAGAGAACAGAGATTTGAATGTTTCTCATTGGATCTCATTTGTGATTTTTCTATACTCTGCTACTATATGTTACACCACAAAACATTGATTTACCTAAACCTAGACATGAATATAAATCCAGATACAAATTTACTTGTACTGCCTACAGCATCTTAGAATTTCCTCCATGTTTCCAAATCCCCTGCTTCCACGGGTGTGTGGTGTGGCCACAGATGTTTTCTGGCAGTGTTCAGCTGACACATTCTGTGTGATAGGCCAATTACAGCAGGACCGTTATTCAACCTTATGATCCCTAGATCGCCTCTCTCATTAAATTTGTATAGTACTTCTCACCACCTTCCCTGCAGAATCCAATATGCCCAGCCAGTTTTCCCTCTGTCGTAGAGGGAATTTTAAAACACATGATCATTGGTCTCAGCATCGATCATATAAATACTATAAATTACCATCATCATCCAGCAGGTCTGGTTGATTTTGGTTGACGGAAGTTTAAAGGGATAGTTCACCCAAAATGAAAATGTGTTCATCATTTACTCACCCTCATGTCATTTCAAACCATGACTCTTTCTTCTGCAGAACACAAAAGAAGATACTCTGAAGAAATGTTGGTAACCAAACAACACCGCCCCCCTTTGACTTCCAAAGCAAATAGATCCAGACCAACAAACCCCTCAGTGCAGAAGCTGAGGAAACAGGGATCTATACAGCTGTCGATAGCACCATTGTTGAAAGTCCTCAAAGCGAGCCTAATTAAGCCAGTTTCCAGGCTCTTCATTCTGGAACCCTGTCAGATTTCCAGAGGAAACCTCAGAGATGAGCTGGCGATAGGCAGAGTCACGTGCCTCGCTGCAGTGCACCTAGAAGGTCTTAAGATCCATCTATACCGTGTCTCTTTTCTGATCTCTAAATGAGGAGAGAAGTGATTTGAGTCGGTTCATCCCTCTTGACACCACATCCAGCAATGTAATTGAGGGCTGATGTTCCCTCCAGATGTCAGGAAATGAGGTAGATTTTTGCAAATCCCCGCCGTTGGGCATGCGTAGCCCTTTGCCAAAGGAAACAGCATATTTTTAGCATGTCTTTCATAAACTGTAACACAGTCTTTGAAAACCCAGCTTAAGTTATTTTTTATTTATTGTTTTCTACATAAAATTGTATATGTTTTCTACATAAAATTGTATATGTTTTCTACATAAAATTGTATATGTTTTCTACATAAAATTGTATGTTTTCTACATAAAATTGAACGTTGATATCTTTTACATGGTAGATGGTGTGTGTGTGTGTGTGTGTGTGTATGTGAGAGAGAGAGAGAGAGAGAGAGAGAGAGAGAGAGAGAGAGAGAGAGAGAGAGAGAGAGAGAGAGAGAGAGAAATTTAATTTATTGCGTTAAATTCAATATGAACTAATGTAAATGTCCACAGTTCGTCTTTATGGCCACTAATGTTTACATTGTTTCTACGAGGTTACACATACACATATATTAATAAAAATGATTGAAATATTTGTAGCCATTTTAACATGAAATACATGGACTTCTATAAAAGACCACCTACAGTAGGACCCCAAAACAGCTTCAACAAGGCACCTACTGTATTAAATCTTTTTCCTAACCCAACTATGAGAAACATGCTTATGCATACATTATATATAAACCTGTCAACACACTTGGTTTATGGAATCTAGCAATCTCTGTGTTTATTCTCACAACAATGTGTTATTGTTTTTTGTGTAATGTAGGCAAATCATATCATAAAATATAATCACTTGCAAAGCAATTGCTGTTAACGTAGAGTCTACAATGTAATATTGTTCTGAAATATGAAGCACAACCTATATTCCATGCACAATCCATATGATATAAACCACAAAAATGAAATGTTTACCCTTTCAAGATTGCAATTCTATTACATATCAGCCAAATTCAAAAGCTGGATATTCATTTGTATGAATTCAATTGCTCACGATAAAATCTTGGCCCACTGTATCAAATTTGAGATTTGCAAAGCAAAATAATCAACTATGCATTGAAATGCATATGGCCTGTTTGCTTAAATGCAAACTCTCAAATAAATATCACTTACAAGCGCAACCATTTCTTTCTTTTTAATCTTATCTTTGGTCTTTTGGCAAACAGGAAGTATATAAAAAAGAGAGCAAAGAGAGAAACGCTCGTATATGTCCAGAGCATGTCCACATCCTGCGCTACAACACAGACGAGCACAATTCAGATACACACTTGAAGCCCCCCCCGCTGGCAGCTTCTATCGCCACACATACATGTGGCACATTAGTCAATCGTTGAGCTGTCAGCTGCCTGAAAACAAGGCGACAGAATCAATTTTGAGTGTCGATGTATCAGAAAAGGCCTGCATCTGAGCTTCTGCCATCCTTTAAAGTCATGTACCCCTTGCTGTCCATTAAATTGCCGTAGTCATATAGAGCAAACTCATTGGCAGGTGTCGGAGAATGAATGAGAGAGAGTTTTATTAACTGTAACTCAGGCTGGTTGCATTATTAACTAACCTGACACACAGTTTGATAAGATGATTAAAAAGTGACAGAATTCCCTGTAAAAGACTCAATTATTCTTAAACCATATTCTTGTGTGCGCATGAATGGTTCTCATTAAATTCATAGAAGAATGTGAGCAGGTTTAGTACGCTATGTACAATTTGAGTTGTTCACATGAAGGTGTCTTTATATTTCTGACCTAAGTTCTTCCGTAACTAATGTATAACAGCAGCCGATGAATTGGGTGCATGATGGGAGAACATGAACATGATGGTCTGTGTTTAGTAATTAGTCACTAACATTCTGTTCTTATAATTGAAAAGTCTCGCTGTTTGACATCTTGTTGTGAAAGGCTGAACAAATCCATACACATCTATTTAAGACACAATAATGCACTTCTAAGACAAAAGTTTCTCATTTTATCCCCCTAAGGCTTGCTAATATAAATCCACTCATGCAAATACAGTAAACAATAAAAATGACTTATGGCTCAATATAGTCAGCTGTCACTCCAGTCACTTTTTCAGTAAAACAAACCCGGCAAATCTGCCTGCCTCATTATTTCATGCCCCGCAAAACAGATAAACAGCCGCATAAATGAGACCGCATTCATCTGCTTCTCCAGAAATTTTAGCTGCATAAAAAATAGGTCCTCTCTAAATTAGCCAGTATTTAAGTATAATGAGGGCAAGCAGAACGTTTCAATATTGTCGCACTTCACAGACACTGTGTGCGTGTGTAACATGTCTTACTTCTTTATAAAAAAGATTTGTTTGATGTGGCAAGCTGGCTCCTTGCAGAAATTACAGAACAGCGCTTGTTTACATAATATATTATTAAACATTACACATATTATGTAAACACATTATATATATTATTAAAGTAACATTTTTGTCTTTGTAATCTTTAATCAAAATCCAAAAATGTATTTTTACTCTGGAATGGCAATCCTGATGACATCAGTTTGGCTTGGAACATTTATGTTTAACCATAAGTTAAAACAACCCAGCATTTTGAGCTAAATTTTAACCCAACAGCTGGATTTGTCCTAAAGTATTTTAACTTTTACTCAAGTACATTTTTCAAATATCTGTGCTTTATGAGAGTGTTTTTACTTTGGAAAAGAAAAGCTGCATAAAGCATCACATGTTTTACTCCACTACATTTCATAAATACAATTTTTACACGTTTTTTTTTTTTCTTTTGAAACAGTACTTATGTACATTCAAAAAACTTTTTCAATTTTAAATACTACATTTTAATACTTCAGTATTAAAAAGTAAAACAACTATTTATAAAGTAGTTAGAAGTAAAAAATACTTAAGTAGCATGACACCGGTTGGAAATAACCTAGCATTTTTTAGAATGCACGGTTCCATTTTTTGCAGTGTTAAAATCACATGTATACAGTTTGGTTATATAACATTTGGTTTATTTTCCTTAATAGTTATTAAAAACTGAATGCAAATGAATTCAAAATCTGTATTTTAATATAATAAAGAACTTCAACTCCCTCCCATAAAGAGTTTACCTCAATTAAATGTTTATTATGTGTGTGAACAACAACATTAAAGTGCTTTGAGAGCGAAGTCAATATAATTTACTAAATGTGAAAATGTAAATGACATTATTAACATAATCAGATGAAGTATTCTGTTTTGACATTGAGTGCTGTGACTGTAATCATCTATTGGGATGTTTTCTGTGCAGTGAGAACCAAAGAACTGACAGCCTTCATGTACAGAAAACTGAGATCTCTACAGGTTCCTAACACTCACCATTACCAACCCATTTACATCTTTAATGTGACATATTTCTCAGTAAAATAGAATATTTAACAAAGCAGGGTGGGACTTGATTTCATCCACTGATAGTTGTTTGAATTGCACAAAGTATGTAATATCGCTCGAGTAGGATGCTATATCAGAATCTTGCTCATATAGAGCACTATCACATGACTACGAGAGCAATATTGCATTGATACAACAGTTCGAAGTGTGTAGATAAATCAGAAACAACATCGGAGTGTCTTTCAAACCCTCCGGCTCTCAGCCAATCAGATTCGAGAACCAGAAAGAATCGGCGTATATCTCATTTTTTATTGCGGAATAAATTGTCAGAAAAATATCAACTCTTAAAAGATATTAGAAAGTGTGAGGTTTTTGTTCAAAATAATCAGTTTATTAAAAGCGAGTTTGAGTCGGATTTGAATTATGTGTGAGATCTTAACTGAAGGATCATAGATAAAAATGCAATGACCTTCAACCATTTAGCAGTAAACAACTGTAAAGCTAAAGCGGTATCAAAGACATCACGTACTATACGTCTCATGGTCCAATGGAGATTGACAGACTGTATACAAAGTCAGTATACAAAACCGAGCCTATATGTGATTCATTGTTTTAATGGTCTCACGTGACATCGGCCGTCATCACAAGCCAAAGCATGTACTCATATGACCTTAACCCAATGCACATCACTCAAATAAATCACAAAGCAGATTTACCATGCAGCTACAAATCAATAAAATCTGTGATTTGTGTTAAAATACTTGCGGACAGGAATCCCACCAGCTGTTGTTTTGATCTTGGCCAATTTCTTTTTATATTAACCTTCAAACCCGAAAAAGAATCTCACACCGCCTGCAGTGAGATGCAATTGAGATGTAACCGTTGTATGAGATTGACAGATTACATCTGTATAACGCATTGGGGTGACATACATCCTGGAAAAGGTTGGTATGTTTTAATGACAAAGACACATAACTAAATGCACGGACAGCTCAGAATCAATCGTGAGGATGCAAACCAAAGAGGTGATGGGCATAGAAAGTGTCTGTCAGCAATGAACTGCTCAGTTTCTTTTCAGAACGCTTTACACAAACATTAATAACAATCCAAATGCTCTCTCTCTCCGTCTCTACCCATTTATATCTTTCACCATTTCTTTCACTTATACTTTCTGCTTTTGCTTTTGTGCGAGCGATCAATCAAAAAAGCAGCGTGTGAAATCTTTTATTGATGCACTCAGGTCTGATCTAAATGTATCGTGAGCTGAAGTTCTTTCTATTTAGGTTGGCAAGGAAAGACAAAATGAGTTTTCATGGTCTTTTCAATTCAAACGTGCTTTTGAGCAATCTATTTAGATTACGTTTATGACTTTATGAAGAAATAAAGATGACACTTGATTAAAAAAGAAAACCACAAGACGTATTATGAAAGAGTCTGAGATGAGGTATTATTCATATATTATTGATGATGTGTGTAATTGTTTTGACACTGAAATACTTTCTACTTTCTTAGTTTGTAGGTTAATTTCCCTGTAAACTATCAGAATGTTGATGTTTGTGATGACAGTCGTAATGTACCAAGCACTCGCACATAACTTCTAATAATACAACAATGTTCCTCACCTAATAGAGTTTATCTATCACTTAGGCTGTTCTCCAATCAGGTGGGCTATTAGTGCCATTCTTCTTTGAGTCGGGTCCATTAAAGCTGTACTACATTACCACCAATGTATAAAGTGCAGCCCTCAGTCCATCAGTCAAATGACTCCAGTGGAAAATAAACAGAATCCATCACGTCCCAGAGCGCTGAAGAATAGTAGATTTTAAAAAGCAGCGCTTTGATTTGTAACACAAATAAGTCATAAATTATGCAGTCTATGCCAGTGAAACGTCAGGTAAACAAAGTTCTGCGGCAGGTGCAGAGGCAGCAGAAGATTTATTTCAAAAAACACAAAAGCAACAATTCCTTACTTCACATTATAGACTGAATCTATAAAATGGATTTTTGGAATGATAGGGAAAAATTTGTTTGAGAAAGATGGATTTTAGCGAAAGGGTCATAAGGTCAAGGTCAATCATTAAGGCCACAGCTTTATTAAATGTACACACTAGACTAGTGTAGAATACAATTTATACTCTAATATCTATGAATATTCGCATGCAATTGGCTGTTAATTCAATCAGTTTCTGACATGGTGTTTCATTTTGTATTTATTCAGAGAAATCTCTCAGGGCCTTGATTTGGCAAGAAAACGCTTGCAGTAATCAACGAATAATGAAAGATTTTCGGTCTGAATGCTAATACTGCGCTGGGATGATTTACACCTAGTGCTTTGCTGAAATCTTATGTAGTTTTTGTTCTAAAGTTATTGTTTTCTTACATTTTTACATTTTTTATAACAAAGCAGAACTCATTACTGTAACAGACTCAGAAATCTATTTCAATTTATTGGTAGTATAAGGCTTTTCCAAGTACTGTATTGTTTCAAAGCAGCGTTTGTCTTAAAGCATATTTCTCTAGATAATTCTTGTGAAACCATCAAGCTGCCTCTCAGGAAATACTACTGGCTGTCGCATCATCTAATAAATATTCATAAGTACACTCTTAAAAATATAAGTCCTTCGCAATGCCATAGAAGAACCTTTTTTGGTTCTGTTAAATGGTTCCACAAAGAATCCTTAACATCCAAAGAACCTTTCTGAAAAGTTATAAAAAGGGAAGAAAGAGATGGTTCTTTAAAGAACCTTTGACTGAATTATTCTTTGTGGATCCAAAAATGTTTCTTCTATGGCATCGCTGCAAAGAACCTTTTAAGCACCTTTATTTTTGAGAGTGTGACTGTGGTCTGTATGAAAAATCTCTCAGAATGCTTCTCAATGCATTTGAATTTTATTGTAGCTTGTATAACCTGAATATTTTTATCTTTGCTGCCCTTTCAAAACCTTGGATGTTTTCAGGAAATGGAAGAACAAACACTTCTTAACACTTTTTATTAGTAAGATATTTGAAAACAAAACCCAGGGACAAACATAAAGTGTGACTAATAATAACGATTTACAAATAAAATCACAAAACATAGAGATAAAAGGTTTCAGAAGGACAGCAGCGATATGCATTCATGCCCAAAGTACAGTATATCACACACAATGCATACAATACAAACCAAGACTTCACCAGATATACGGTTTGATCCCACTAGTGAGTAAACACAGATGTCCATAATGACTAATGAGCTTTGTTACCATCTTCCTCTAAACACACCTATATATTTACCATACAATACAGTACAAAAGGAGATTGTATGGCCACATAAATTAATCTTTCTTTCCATAAATCCACGAATAAACTCATGCACCTGAAACCCAAGTGCTCATGAGAGCTATTTGTATTCTCATTGCAGCGTGACGCTCATTAACTGTAAGTGGATACACCTACTCTACGCTACGGAGCTCATTAAAGGCCGTACTTCTTGTTTGTCTGATATATTGTGGAAAGGTGGACATTGTCCAGCGTTACATAAAAACATCACATTCTCATGTGTAATTCTTTTTAAGGATGTTTAAAACAATTTCAAATGACCCATTCAGGATAAATGCAATTTTGTGGTTCCTGTACATGGTTTTATGTATCGGTGAGGTAAAACAATGTCTATCCTCCCACCAACTAAAATGAATAACCGCTTGTTTGGCAGAAGTTCTTAGCCCCAGCTTGTGCTCATTTGGTTACATCCGACAGTGCAGGTGGGCTTTGAATTTCACATGGGCTGATGGTAATGAAACTTCCTTTTTGTGTTTTCCTAGTCATTTTCTAACCCGATTTGGGGTTTTTTTATCTTGTACATCATCCCAACTTTTCTGTGACATGTGATAAAAAATGTCTAGCCCTTTTCCGTACCATTTGTTTGTGGAGAATATCACAGATACGCTCTGTATTTCAATTTCACTTGAAAAAAAGGAAAAAACAGCATAAAAGACTTTTGACTCCACAGCTGTGAATAATCATAAAAGGCAAATCATTAGGAGACTGAAACCATTGATTGCTGTACCAAGCACAAGCCTCCAGGGTCAGTTCTCACAGCAGCTCACTTAAAATCAACAAGACAAATCTATTCAATGCAAACTGCACAAACAATTCATAACCAAAAGTGCTTCTAGATTCTGTAGAACATTGCAGCGGAAATATTTAGTGTCAGTTCATGCATTGTAAGTGTGGGAAGGTCTCAGAGAGGGGACCCATTGTTCGAGAGAGATTTGGTTGTGTGTCATTCTGTTGTTGCAGTAGGCATGGAGTTCAGGGATTGGTACAGACGGGGTTGGAATGGGAGGACAGAAGCTTGCCTGACAAAACCTTGGATTTATCCCAGCACTGGCTGCCAGCTCCAAAATGCAGTCTGTGACAGCCCGTGGCATTTGATATCAACTGCACTTTCAGATTCTTAGCTTGCTTTCGGGGTTGCTGTGACTGTTTTATGAAACGGACAGAACTGTCTCTATTTTGCAGTGCTTTGTTATAAAAGTTGATGCTGTCAGCAAGTTGCGTGTATTTAAGTGAGAAACATAATATTAATTTAGAGAAGAATATTATTAAGGAATTCCTAGACCCCATCTCATATGTGTACTCAGATTACAGATATATGGCTCAGAAAATATATGCTAAATTTAAACGTATTATAAAGTAAGGTATGAAAGCAAACAAATGATGCAAGAGCTGTTCTCAGAACTAACTTTAATGTTTGAGCTATATACTATTACTCCCAATCAGCTGGGTAAGACATAATATCTTTCTAGTCAACAATGTGCAATAAATTAAAAAACACTTAAAGATTGCACAAACTTATGCAACATGAGAAGGTGCTTGTGCATACAGTATATAGTACAAAGTAAACGGGTGAATATGTCTACAGTGTTGTTTCCGCATTGCAAAGCTAACAAGCTTCGTTACATCCAAATACAGTCCCAAATGTCACCTGTTCCTTACTATGTTTACTTAAAGATCTTGCTGTCACAGATTTTGACCTCAGAGAGGATTTGACTGCAGATGGCAGAGGCTTTTCATTCAAAAGCTTGTGATCCTTTAGGTATTGCTTAACATGAATTAAAGTGCTCCTTCGATCAACACAGATACAGTATTTTCTTACTTAAAGATGAGGTCAAGCCCGGCGAGGATAGCTTCCGTGCTCCAGAATGTGATGCAAATGCAAATAACTTTTAATTATGTGTATATATTTACAACCAGTATATTTGACACAGTTTCCTCAACGCATACATGAAACAAATCTCCAGTTGAATCTTTGCCAAGCTTCTCATGTATATTAGTATACTGTACATATATATAGATATAGATATACACACTATACAGTATATAGCAAATTCACAGCATAAAATAGAAGTCAAGGTAAGCTATTTTAAAATAAAAAATATTAATAACAGTATCATCAAATTATTCTTTGAGATATCCTTAGCAAACAAATCCTCACAGCTTTGAATTGATAGTTTACTCAGAAAATAAAATTCTGTCATCGTTCACCCCATTGACTTCCAATGTTACACACAGACACAAAACCACTGAGACATTTCTCAGAATATCTTCTTTTGTGCTCCACAGAAGAAAAACAAACAAATGAACACGTTTTGAACAATATTAGGGTGAAGAAATGATGACAGATTTTTTGTGGGGGTGAACTATCCTTAGTTCTACATTGTCAAAACTTTATGCCCAGTGTGATGTTACAGTTTTCATGTTAAAACCATCAAAAGTTCAAATAAACTGTTGCCGTTCAAGAAACTACAACTGGGTTTGTCAAAATCTTGTAATTGAATGTTACTGTTATCCTGACAGACTCTGCTAGACTGACAATCTGATATTGTGAGCTGATCTTTGACTCTCTGAGCTGTGTGATTGCAGTAGTACAATGATGTAATCTGAAGGTTGAGTAATTGAATGATTCTCCTGTAATCTCACCACAGACCAGTGCCGTCATATTCCTACACAAACAATCCTTTATCTTCCTCCAAACCCTACATTTTAAGCAGAGCCATTTACCATACAACTCTGTCATAAGGACCTTCCAGACAGAACCTGGAGAACAAAGGATTCATATTCAATGCACCGGTGAAAACCTTTGATGTTTATGTCGTCTCGCGGACGATTTGCACCGGCCCTCAGTATGATATTTATTCTCTCTTCCTTTCAAGACCTTAAAATGAGGTCCACATCTGCAAACTTAAGTCATTTGTTAATGTTTCATCGTAAGATGCATGCATCTTATAGAACAATATATGACGCAAGAAGTGGATTTACAGAACTGTTTGTCCAAACTATTCAACAAAAGAGCACAAATTCTGAATATCCACCATAATAGGAATCTGCTGATGATAACATGGACAGTTGCTGTCATTTCTCTTTAACCGTCGTCATGGAAACTGATCAACCAAGTATTGGAGGTCAGGTGAAGTTTGCCTGACTCCATTGAGCCATATGAAAAACAAAGGCAGATGTTTTCCAATAATCATTCTCTGACTAACTCTCTAGTTAAACATAAAAAGAGTCATAAATGATAATAATTATAATAAATCTGTCAAATGAAGTCTATAGATATGCTGTGGAAACAACAATACATTTTTATTTGTTTTGAATTGGACTGTGCTATTATGAATGATACATTTCTCTTTGTTTAAATGACAGCTTCAACTTTCAAGGACTAAGGGTTTCTTGGATGTATTGCAGTAGAATTGGTCTGTCAGGAAACATATTCATCTTAATAGATTTTACACTGACAGTTTGCTTAATCTGGAACAGGTTCAGATAAACAGGTTCATTATGTTGTCATTTCACAAGAATTCACTTTACGTTTTATCAAATGTGTAAAGCAATATGGCATGAAAAATGCCAATATATACCAATATATATACTTGTATACAGTCAGTACACATTACATCACATTCAAATATGTCTGTGAACGTAGAATTTATTTACAAATCTGAATTAATCTTGTCCTCTGGGCAATGAACGAAATGCAGAATTGTGCTTGTTTGAAAGTCGCATATGAACTCTGTTTAAAGTGCGTACGGAAGAGCGATTCAATTCTTTGGGAGACTAAACACGACATCTCAATTAACCGAGCGAAATATGCTGCTTTGGAGAGAAATTAAGATGTATAATTTTGCCAGATTAATGTTGTATGGGCTTTGCAGTGTATAAATTAATTTAATCTAAGAACTAAGGGTTTTATTGCAGAAAATAGAGAATGAAATTTCTTTAAAAAAAACAGCCTGAACTTTCAATTTATGCAAACATATTCCATTATAGAATGAAACTACTCAGGCCATGCCATAGGCTGCCTTAGCTTCAAAGAGCAGTCACATTGTGAATACACTTAGTGAAGAAGAGTGCAAAGACCATTACATTACATACAGTACTAGCAGTGGTTGCCTTTAGATTACCAGAGCCTGTGAAGGAATTAGGATTCCGATAAAACTGCTGGCAACGAGGGCAGGGATGAACACTGCTGTCTATTCCCTTTTATCTAGTTTACTCTGTTACGTAACAGCTGGATGACAGCTATTACTCATGGGCTACTAGGCCTATGTACTGAAAGAAAACATTCAGTGAGTAACAGATACAGCTTAACATCATCTCTAAAACTGAAATGGTGACATCATAATTGAGCAAGTGTGCATAGTACACACACTATTTATAGTAGGCTAACTATCATCCCTAAACAGAAGGACTCGGAAACAAACCTATCCTCTAAAATTAATAAGGGGACTTACAAGTTTCAGTTCAGTTATGCAAATACACAGACCTAAGTTTAGAGGGTCATTTTAATAACAATAATAATCACGACGTATTAATGTAATAAATAACTTGCATTATCCATTATACATTTTGTATTCTAAATAAATATGAAAAAGTTTTTTTTATAGAAACACTTATAAAAAACGAATTGTAAGAAACTCGTGAGTTTAGCTGTTGTGCCGTCATTATGACGCAGGGCAGAGACGCGCTGCGTGTAGACGGCAGCTGCGTTTAGAGAGGGGAGGAAGTATACAAGGGATTTAATGTGTGTACAGTCCTCCTGTCTTTAAACGTTTAAATAAACAACATTAATACATGTTAGGACGTTGGTTGAATGTTTTCTATTCATAATAAACGCCTAGACAACGAAAATAATTTCGCCGTAGAAATAAGAGACTTGTAAAATGGCTAGCAGGTGAGTCGTGCTGATTTCACATTAACAGCGATTTTTGTACAAATCAATAATCGAAATGATTTTGCGAAGTTTGGTGCCGCATTATGCTTAAATAAGTGTCCGCACTTTGCAGTGGGTTTATTTGTTGATCTGGAGACTCTGGGAATAATATTCCGAAAAATGTTTCCTGAACCGAAGTGCGTCTTCAAAATACTCATAGCGCCTGCGCAAGACACGCAGAGCACTCTGGGTTTTGTAGTTTTTCACCTATAAGTGGGATTCCACGTCTGTGATAACTGTTATTTTATTTACCAAAAACAATAACAAGCGAACATGAAATATTTAGGCATGCAATTTCATAACATTCCCTTGCTATTTATATCAAAATATACAAAGTCATTGTGTACAAGTGTTTTTATTTTCAGCTAACATTGGCATGCTGTGGCAAAGATGTCAACAAAAGAAGATTCAGAAGGAAAGAAAGGGTAGAGACTCATTTCTAAAATCCACATCTCGAAGTATTTGTTAGTGTAAAACAGACATCCTGCTAAACACATTCTTTCACACACCATTGGGATTAACAACATGCTTGCTTTAAACATGAATCTTTCCACAGTTCTCACCAAACCGAGCTATACGCAGAGGTCCCTGCATCATGCCTGCCTATCGTCTATTCTCCAACATACAACATCACCTTCATGGGCCTGGAAAAGCTGCACCCATTTGACGCTGGCAAATGGGGCAAGGTCATTCACTTCTTAAAAGGTGAGCAGCACCACTGCATGTTCAGTCGGCCAGAGTTTCTCTGTGTGCTCAATGAAATGCAATACATAAGAAATGGGGACTCAAAGAGCACCAAGTCAGCACAGGGATGGAGAGGGAGGGGGTGACAATCAGTGAGAGAGAAATAATGAGGGAAACTGAACTCCTCTTGGGAGCAGGTGCAAGAGGAGGTTGGCTTCTCTGCTGTTACTGCAAGGTCAGGGGCAACATGTAACTCTGGCACACTTCAGATAACCTAGTCAGCACCGTACGCTCTACTTCCTTATTTCCCCTAACAGCAGAGAGCATCCTGGGCTTACACTGCTAACTGTGTATTTTTTACACGTGTCAAATATTAATATTCACATTCATTGCTGCTTTTGTATGACAGATTTAATTTGTTTTCAGAGGAGCAGTTTATTACAGATGACACCATTGTTCCAGCCCGGGAGGCCAGTGAGGCTGATCTTCTTGTGGTCCACACCTCACGTTACCTGAACAGACTCAAGGTATAGATGCAGTTTGTGTCGTGTGCACGCCCTGGCTTGTCTTTTCACTCAGCCTTTCACATGACTCCCATAATTCCATACACTGATGGCAAAAGGTTACTATAAGCAATGCAAATAGCCAATCCTAATTTCAAACTGGTGTTTAAACTTAAGTTCAATAGACTGCAAATGTTGGCCTTTTATAAGATTAGTGTGGAAAGCGGAATCAATTTTAGTCTATTATAGCTCCATTATGACTGTGGACATTTCCGACCTATGAAAAAGACATCTAGACCCTTTTTATCTCACCACCAATGAACTAGTGATGCACAGAGGAAGTGTACAAAAGAAAATTGCACCGGATTATGAGCAGGCCTTTATTCCTATCAAATCAATCTCAGTCTTCTGCACAGATTGCAGTCTGTCAAGTGCACCCATGAGTCAGCTGCTGCATGCAGTCTACACAAGCAACTTAAAGACTTTTTAAAGGAACAGTTCACCCACAAATAAAAAAAATCAGTCATTATTTACTCACCCTAATGTTTTTTCAAAATTCATGTTATTTGTTTGGTGGAACACTACATATAGTGTGGCAATGAGTCATTATTTTGGCAACCTGGCCCATATTTTATCCTTCTGGAGCTTGACAGACATGATCGCTGTGAACTATTGTTGCATGGCAGGAGCGGTGTATCATTTCTTCAAAAATGTCTACTTTTGTGTTTCATGGAAAAATAAGAGCACACGTTTAGATAAACACGAGGGTGAGTAAACAGAAACAAAATTCTATTTTGTTCGGGTGAATGATTCAGTTAATGATTTCACAGTGATGCCTGTATACATTTGTCATTTATAGTCATCCATATTTGTTGATGCATGCCTTGCTTCAGTGGTTGGTTATTGCTGACTCCTGCTGCTCTCTGTTCACTCTTGAAGGCTGATCATACAGCTAGTTGATCACCCTTTAAATTGGCTGTGTATGTATTCTCTCTTTTCCTTACTGCATGCAGAACGCTATCTTGGAGGGCCCCAGAGAGGTATCTGAGTTCTGCTGTGACCGAATCTTATTACTTGCTTCACTTTTTTCACTGTAATATGAGTTTATTCAGCTTTAACATTTTGCCAACAGTTTGCCTTTCTACTAAATCACCACCTGTATCAAAGTGATTCCACTTCCAGATGTGGATTTACAGACTTACTGTACAATCCACCACAAACCCCTTTGCTTTCTGTTCATTTGATTTCTTGCCTGAACCATAAATTTTATTTCTATTCCAGTTGACGTCACAATATCTGTTGATTGCAATTTGGAAGAAATTGTAATTGTCACAATTTTGTAATTAAATTGAGATTGTAATTGTAATTTGGACCCCATGTATCACATTGCTTACATAAAAAAATGTGCATGTGATTTCTGCCCCTCTCAGTGGTCTCTGGTGGTTGCAACCATCACAGAAATCCCACCTGTACTGTTCCTGCCCAACTTTCTGGTACAGCGCAAAGTTCTGAAGCCACTGCGCACACAAACAGGAGGAACCATCATGGTAGGTTTTCATTTTTTTGTAAGTACAGTATGGGAAGAAAAACACATAAACAGGCCGAAAGATTCATGAAGGCCTATATCTTCAGCTGTACTGTACTTACAGCTGTACTGAATGGTTTTGTCATCCACTTTGTTCAAAGTTTTACTTCAAAATAGAAACATTTTGTGACAGATTTTGTAAGGGCCTAATTTGGGCTTTTCATTAGCGTACATTGAAATAACCGAGGGAGGAACATTCAGTAGGCAAGGCTCTGAACATCTGTGATAGAGACGCTCTAAGGAGTTTCTCACAGGTAACATCCACATGAACACTTGCAGCCTCTTCTGAAGCTATCATAAAAACAGACACACTACTTGCATTGATTTCTGGTTGGGAGTTAAGCATAGGATTTAAAAATACAAGCTGAGAGTACTACTTTAATTCCTAATGAGTTTCAGAGGAAGTTTCTGTTTTTGGATCTTAAAAACCTGCTTGAATATGTGTGCACTTGGGCCCATGACAGTTCTCTCTGTAGGAAAGTCTTGCTTACATAATTATTGTATTTAATTTTTTTAATTTTTTTAATGAAATTTAGTATTTTGGTTCAGTGAGTACACTACTGCGATTGTTGCTTACCAAGGCCATTTAACAAACAAAAAGACTACAGTTTTGTATCAGAAATTGTTTATAATAGCAATAATAGATTTTAGGTTAAATTTGCTTCCTATCCAACTTTGTAAGGCACGCTCGTCAAACACGAAACTTGAAGCAGTACCATCTTGAGGACGCATTGCCCTAGTGGGACTTCCTATCCTCCCTGTTTTTCCAGCAATGTAAAAGACTGCGGTAAATTGCCAGGTGTACTCCACGGTACATCTGCGCACTGACAGACTGCACTGCGCAACAGACGAACTCGCAACGAGTGTGCTCCACTCGTCCCTCTCAGCCCGAGAACATAATTATACCTCCCATCGAGCCCTTCTCACGGCCTCCTAATTGACTGCCATTTCAGTCAGCAGTCGACTCACTGGATGGAGGTGGCATCGACGTGGTTCGGGGAACATGGGAGTATTTACCGAACGTCTCCTCTTTAGTGCGTCAGGAAGTTCAAGGTTAGACAACAGTCACCATGTAATTGCGGCCGTTTGGGAGAAATTATCATAACAGACAGACTCGTGTCATTAATCTCTGCCCTGCTGTTGTGGATTTGTTTATTATCACGGTTTTAATGTGATGATTATAAATGAGATCAGATGTTAACACCTTTTTGTTTTAATAGACTGCTTCAATAACAAATGGTCGAGCCGTGAAAAATGGAAATAGGCTCGACTTTTTGCGGCGCCGCAAGAACCTAGTATAACTGCAGGCCGGAGAGCTCCCGAATGGGGCGTGGACTCCAGAAATGGGCAGAAGCCTCCAAAAGGGGGCGGAGTTAAGGTGTGTTTGAATTCATGCGGCACCGTAAGAACCATAGACTGTATAACACATGGACATAGTGTCCAAGACGTCACCTGTAGATTTGGAAACAGCAATTTTGAAGCCAAAAGTAGGCGGAGGCGGTCGTCGCCATCTTGGCAGCGCGTCATCGTAAATGTGCAAATAGGCGGGACGTAGGTGGAGCTGACGCCCGCCTATTATTTGGATAAGTGTAAGAAATTATCACGAAAAGCCATAGACTGTATAAAACAAAACTGCAGAGATGCCCAGATCAGCGACTGAGGTGTCGTCGTGACAGCTAACAGACTGCAGATAAACGGCCACCTGTCAATCAATTGGCCACGCCCTTAATTATGCAGAATTTTAAGGCTTTAATTTAAACAGATGAGTTATAAAAAAATTCACCCCTTCGCAGTTTTTCTGAAGTGTAATAATTTATAAAAAATAATTTTTTGTACCAGTCTGTAAACATGTTTTTTTCTGCTAACTCGGGCATTTTAACATGGGGCTCAATGAAATTCTACTCTGTTTTGGAGACAGGCTCTAGCGGCCAGTTGATGAATTGCAGTTTAAGTCACTTCCGTATTGGTTTCACGAGAAAGACTGGAAGGTTGCCGCTTGGTAAGAACCGACTGCATACTGCATAAATTATGTTGCTGATTAATTGATAGTGTAAAATAAATCCTTTACATTAAATATCAACTTTTCACCCTAAAAACAACAATACGCCTACATTATTTTATTTAAACCATCAAAAACTATAATATGTAGCTTACTATCATATCGCTTGATCGACTGCTTACTGCCTTACTCGCACTGCTAAATGCGCTATGCATGTCTCTGCCAATAGGAGAATGGAACGCCCCTTCCACCTCATTTTGGAGCTCTCACCCCCATCTGAAGTGCTTCGGGATGCAAGAACCGACAGGCAAATGACATCAAAGTGATTCGAAAAATCATACACAGAAGTTTGCTTTCGAAACGCCCTCTTGGTACGCCTGCCAGTTCCTGCGGCGCCGCATTTAGTCGAACACACCTAATCTAATGCCTTCAGATGTGAACTGGTTATCTTTTAAGGTGGCTTCATTTATTTGGGGTATTCATTTTATTGACCAAAAATGTCCAGCTTTATCCTAAATCCTTTTATTAAGGGCAAGGCCCTCAAAATTTCTACCCATTAAAATATTGGGTATTTGGCTTAACAATGGTATTACTTAAAAGGTATATTTATTGTACAAATAGTTAAACACTAAGAAAAGTCTTAATTGTTTATTTTGTTTTAACGTTTAATGAAAAGATAGGGTTTAATGCTGTTGGGTGACTACTGTAAATCAATATAGACTGTAGTATGTAGTATGCATTCCCTGGCAATGAAACCTACAGTATAATCCTTCCACTGTTAGTGATATGCCCTTTTGAATCTTTTAGCCTGTAAAATCAAAATTATTATTATTGAGGCATTTTAAGTAACCATCATATTTCACATGATACCTTTTCTAGTTGAAAGTGTTGGGGGATTTAAATAAAATATGAATCATATAGGTAAATTTATGTGCACGCTGCTTCATGAATCGATTAAAAGTTATTGCAGACTCAAACTTCTGATGCAGTTTTACTGATGGATCACCGATCAGCGAATGCCCTGAAGAGAGAGAGAATGAAAAAGTTAAAAAGGAAAGATAGAGCTGAGTTGAGCTTCTCTATGCCTCTCAGGAACAGCTCAGGGCTTTGGGCTCACTGATAGCCTTCTCCTTATGCAAAGCCATGCACTGTCTTCAGCCAGGGGATTGAGCTCAAGAACTGTGTGTGTGTGTGTGTGTGTGTGTGTGTGTGTGTGTGTGTGTGTGTGTGTGTGTGTGTGTGTGTGTGTGTGTGTGTGTGTGTGTGTGTGTGTGTATGTGTGTGTGTGTGTGTGTGTGTGTGTGGGGTGTACTCTCTTAGTTTGCCACTGCTTAACTGGAGACTGAAAAAAGAGTGTGTTTGTTATTTTGCATGTGACTCTTGCTAATATATTTCATACATGTAGTTTACATTTGAGATATAAGAGGCATTTGTTCAACACCAAGGGCTATAAGTGTGTAACATTTGTTTCCGATATACTCTGTATAATACAGAATCTATTTAAACAGCTGTATAGCAGAAAACATCCTTAAAGCCTCCAAATGCAAGACAATCAGATTACTTTTGACAAGAGGAACTGATAAAAGAAATAGTAATCTGGTCTATTTAGGCTATTTTTGAAACATGAGTGAAGAGCTAATAATTATTTGAACAAAGCAACCCACACGTTTTCTTTTTATTGCATCTTCATCGGGATGTTCCGCTCTCGGATAACGGTCTTATCTGTCATACAAATGGGTAACCCTTGGTGTGATGGAAATATCATTTTAAAGCCATTTCCTGTTATTCCAGTGCCATTAAACATGTTCGATAGATTGGATTTTGCCCCGTGTTCATTGGAGATAATAGACGTGAAATGCAGTGTCTTAGATACATGACAGATATGTGAATAAAGAAACCATTAACAACTAATGAGTTTAATATTGCATATTCATGCACATAGACTCAAGAAACTATCTTCTTAAGTTTGCAGTAGACTATATAAACGTAACTTTAGTGTGAAGTTCAAAGTCTTTGTAATCAGATCAAAGAAGTTCAGATAATGTTGTATCCGCCCCCAGTTTGAGTGCCAAGTTACGCTTTGATTTTACCCGGCACATGAACAGATTTCTGTTTTTCTCTTCATTTATTGATGACTTGAAAATGGGAAAATGCCAACGCTGAAACGTGACTATGAAAATAAAGTGTTCTCTCTTGTTATACCTAGGCTGGGAAGCTGGCGATGGAAAGAGGATGGGCAATTAATGTGGGTGAGTTCTTTTCACATTCACCACTTGAAAAACAATTGCAGGGAGAATAAACACATTTTACCGTGGCTTTTGGATTTGTTACGCTTTCTGCATATTTGATTACCTGCCGCCTCAGACAAACTATTGAGTGTGTAAAGAAATCGAAAGAGAGCGTCTCTTTATTATTAAGATGGTTGAAGAATTGAGAGACAAAACCACCAAGAAAATAAGAGTCACTGGCAATTTTATTTTAAGAAAAAGAGCCTGGTTTTTCATGCTATCAGTATTCTTTTCTCGTCCTGGTTTCTGAAGAAGTGGGGGAGACTTTCAGCGGTGCTTCTGCAAGCTCAGCCGATTTCCCCGTGTCGCTGATGGATAAACAGTGCTGCTTTTTGCAACCGCATTGACAAACATTAATGGACAATGGAGGACTGTTCATTTGAATGCATGCGCTGTGAGGGTGCAGCACGGTAATTGAAAGGTGCGAATCAGCAAGCAGGGTCGTGTGAATGAGCAATAAATGCTAATGAAAACTCAGCCCACCTCTGTAGAGGAGCTTCCGGAGTACGGATTCATATAATGAGGCTAACTGTGTCGGGGTCACGGCAGGACAGATTGCATCTATTCCCTGAATTTGTAAATATGATCCTAATTAAAAGCTAGTCTCTCAGTCATCTAGAGTTTGCAGGGGCAGGTCAGATCGAAACCTTTATGTGACATTGGATAATAGATGCCTTTTATACACCGTTCACTCAATAAGAGGTTTTTAAGGGCCCTGTTTTGTTTGCAGGTGGAGGATTCCATCATTGCTCCAGTGACAAAGGAGGAGGTTTTTGTGCCTATGCGGACATAACACTAGCTGTCAAGGTGAGATGTTTGCACTAGTACACTAGCGATTTCCAAAACCTGTTAAAAGAGTAATAAATTATCAATTTGATAATAATACTACAAAAATTAAGTAATCCATAAAGTGTAGGTTAGTTGAAATCTTTCAACATTGTTTCACATTATTTTGATCTTATCTTGAGGATCAGGGGTCAGCATAACCTCGCTATGAATATTTATGATTCAGTATTATTTATTGATACATAATTTGATATAGAAGTTGGCATTAAAATCACAATATTCAAGTGTAGTGTCACTGCAAAGGTTACTTGCACCAAAACATATATCACTGTCCTTCTTAAACCTTGTATCTCCTTATTTTGTGGTTTTTAAATCATTATTATTAGTCACCTTTTACATTTGTCACTGGATTTTGCAAATATCAAATCCATAAAAAGTATTAAAAACTACTTTTCAGCTTTGACAACATTGTATTTAATCAGTTTAAAAGTGCAGTGTTTTTCTATTTTCTGAAAACAATGAATTTGGACATGCAAGGTTTCAGAAGGACAGCCACGATATTAAAAAAATTGTAAGCACTTTTTTGTAGTCTTAAAAAGGGAAAAGATACACATCATTAAACCTTTCTCCTCAGACAATTCACTGAGTTTATCTTCTCATTAAAAAATGATGCATGGGCTCATGGGTACGAATATAGCGAATATAATGTTATCTATGTATCAGCTTTTACTAAAACTCATTGATTTTTTTGCTTCAGCCACACAGTAATCTCGCTCATACTGTTGCTATGTCATGAGATCCACAAAGCCCTTTGACATTTTTTCTGCTGTCAGGAAAAAAATCTCACTTCCTCTGTGTTTTTTCTGTGCAGTTTCTCTTTGAGAGGGTGGAAGGAGTAGCAAAGGCCACCATCATCGATCTGGATGCCCATCAGGTGAGCAGTCTTTCTCAGCTCGCTCCATCAGTCAATGGTAACGCAGAGCAATTGACGACGTAGACACGATAATATCCCCTATTTGGCAGAAAAGTCGATAATTCTGTACTGTGATTGCTGATATGCAACAGTCTCGACTTTTCTGTGGAAACATGCTTGTTTGCCGTCATGCCACTATTAGTGTTAGCTGTTGAGTATGTCATCACCATGGTTATTGTTGCCCAGTGGTGGCAATGCTGTTTTTTTAGGGGGATGTCACTTGTGTTAAGGTTTTTGTCATGCTCTTGTGTCTGGCAATTTCTTTATCATTGTCAACTTACAGGACCATTAAAATGGTCATATTTTTTATTTTATTTGACCCTTAAAGGTGCTGTGTGTAATATTAAGGAGTTTGTTGTTTATGGTTTTTGGGGAAGCAACCTACAAAGTCACATTGCCTACTTTTAAGTGTATACAAGAAGCAATCCACACAAAAATCAATTAAGCCTTTAGAGACGGCATGTTCACTGTACCATAGTCTCTCCCTGGACAGTGAAGTTTTACTCTGAAGTTGTGCTAGGGCGAGAGAGAGAGAGAGAGAGAGAGAGAGAGAGAGAGAGAGAGAGAGAGAGAGAGAGAGAGAGAGAGACAGCTGGATGAAGTGAAAGAGACAAGGAAGCGCTTGATGAGAATGAAAAAGACGTCTCAGAAGAAGCCTCTGAAGTAAAGAGTAAATTTAACCACCAGATCTTTAAATAAGCAATCAGCTACAGAGAGCTGGAGATGACTGCTGTCACCCTCATCACTTTTCTTTATGTGGTCAGGTTTTAAGTGAGGTAATGCAGTTTTTCTTTTTTCAGATGCCCGTTACAGTTATTTACCTGCAGTCCTTAATAGAAAATAAGTGGTTGAAGTATTTGAGTTCTCTAGTATGAAAGATGGTTTAATAAATTTGTTAAGCACTGTATATTGCCATTGCTTTAACCATTCATACAAGTCAGCCTCTAGTCTTAAGATTGTAATTTCTTCACTGTAAATCGACATTCAGTTCAGAGATTATTGTCCTCTACGTCCTAATGAGACGCATCCTCTTCTAATGACCTCAGCCTGTTAATGAAGTTCACTTGGGCCCAGAAGCTGTTGTTCCGGAAAATTCTCACACTGGCACATAGAACTGGAATAAGCATTTTTAAGGGTGCCTTGATTGTAATGAGGGTCTTTTGCTCATCGACTAAGGCAACAAGGATCAGATCGATAGCACCGACGGGGTGAATAATTCACAGAGGGCCACAAGCAGAACAAAGGTGGGAATTTTCATGCCGGCATATAAATGGACCTGAAAACGCTGTCTCAGCTGCGTTTACAGGCTGCGAAAATATAAAGGAGGGAGAAGTTGGCGTTAAGACTCCAATTAAAGGCTTAAAATGATGACACGCTGGTCTCTGGTGGCTACATGGGTTGCATATATAAATTCACGAGTGCTAGCTCGTGCAATGAGGATTATCTGTGCAATGAGTCAACAAATTGTTAGCCTACTGTAAGACAATGTTTGGGGACTCAAAGTATTAACAGTTGTTGTTAGCATCCCTTGACATACAAACTGCTGTACAGAATGCGTTTCCACCGTAGTGTTTTAAAAGGGAGGGGTGAGCAGTGAAGTAAGCCGTTGGTTGCAATTCACAAGCTCACCAATGGATGCTGCTAAAATCTCCACATTGCTCCTTTAAACATAAAGTGTGTCATATTTTTCATGTTAAAATACTTTCTCTTATAATGAAGTGGCACTGGCCCAACCAACGGTGTACATTTTGGGGACAGGACAATCTAACCAAGAGATTTGTGATGTTGGACACTCTGTCCTCTAGTTAAACAACAGCGTTGACAATATAGATAATGTTACAATCTAATAACAATTCACAACTAATTGTCTAGACAGTCTGTAGAACCACAGAATGTTAGCATAATCACCCAGAATATATTATTAATGTTCTTCCTGTTATTTCATAGGCCCCGCAATTGCTACATGGAAATATTTTTGCCAGCAGCGAGGTTTTACTGCTTGAGCGCACAGATGGTACAGGGAGGACAATGTGAACGAACCCCTAAAGTGTGGTCTCGTAATTGGCTGACAGTCTCTCTGAACAGCTGAGAAAGGGTCCGTTTTGGAATTAAAGGTTCTAGCCATCTTGCACATGAGTTGTGAGCATTGCAGCAATTGTAAATTAAAAGTGACAGTGGCCAGACGTTGTAAGTGACAGCGGAATAAGGAGGGATTGAAATATTAGGTCTTCAGAGCACAGATATAGTTAGTCTCTCTGAGAGGCAGAAAAAAGCTTGTGCTTGCATTTCTGTGTCAGTCATGCTTTACATCAAAGACAAATATCTATTCAATTTGGATGCACATAATAGGCAGTGAGCATCTATTGTTGGTGAATGCTTTTGACAGGATGGGTGGATGATGACAGAATTTCTATTCATTCTCTATATCTACAGTATCTATCCTTCCCGAATTTTCAGTTTAAAGCAAATGATCTCCAACTCTAGGTAACCCAACTGAACTAAATTTAGATGCATATGTACAATTGTATACAAATAAATGTTTCCACTTAAAATCCACTTGTAAAAATGATAAGGGACCACAATGCTCATTGCTTTAGTGTTGGATTATTTCTATCCAAATTCATAGTCATTGGTGTGAAAAACAGGATTCTCAAGCAATATGATCTTTATGCACTTATATCTGTTTTTTTGATGGTTGATATTGCAGGGAAATGGACACGAGCGGGATTTCCTGGAAGACAGGCGCGTTTACATAATGGATGTGTATAATCGGCACATCTATCCAGGAGACGGATATGCAAAGAGTGAGTTAACGCGCATTTGAGTGCGTATGTTAAATGGGGATTGAAGTGATTCTGATTATGTAAAGATATCCTGTGCCACTATGATATGAGGAACTAAAATGCTTTGAATCATGGTTATCTTACAAATTTGGCATGGACTTGCTCTTTATTTGCATATATATATATACAAATGCACGCCACATGCACACACACACACACACACGCACACACACACACTGTCACAAAATAATGACAGGCAATAAAAGAGAGAGGTGGGATGAATTAATGCACATTTTGGGAAGATAGTGTACAATACTTGTACTCTCCTACAGGGGGCAGTGTCCTGCTACCCTTATAGGATTTTGTTGGCTTACTGCCTTGTACAGCTTGTCTTGCAAGGCAAACACAGCATTGACATCCCTAATATTACTTTTACCTTAAATTGTTATGCTTTTATGACTTGAATTATTCAATTATAATTGAATTATGTGCTCCAACCACATTATCTACAGACTAATTGACAGTGACATCATAACATGTGATTGGTCAATATGGTTAGTATTCTTCATGTCTTGCAGCATGCATATTTTTGATATTTTGCATTATAGTACTGAATATACTATACATTATTGTAAGATGGATGCTCAGGTGTGCATTCGTGAGGCAAAGATGGCAGGCGACATCACATGCTACTCAAGGACCTGCCATTCAGATGAATAGGAATGCAAAAAGGTTTCCTTATGCACTTATTATATAGACCTCCTTGATTTCCTTCAGGAAGTGCAAGTTGAGTGTTTTATTAATGTTTAGAATATCAACTTATAAAATGATTGACAGCCTGCTTCAACACACACCAATATGTTCATGTTATAATCTTTTGTCAATTAGCGTATACGTTATCTGTAACATTCATTCTGTCATTCTGATTGACAAGCGTGCATAGTGAACTTGTCAAACCCAAAATGATTTTATTAAAGCATTAACTCGCTGTGAACAAAAGGTGCGTTGAACCTTTCAGGGTTTTTTTTTTTAACAAAAACTCTTTTCAATGTACGTGACTAATAGCACCACCTGCTTTATTGAAGGCGCGTATTGCCGTTCCAAGATAACTTTGGGGTTTCTTTCAGTTTTCATTTGCTTTTATGGCTTTTTCCCTCAGTGACTTTTCTGTCTATTCTAAAGGCGTACTTTATTTTCTTTCTCTGTGTCCTCCTCACATATGCAGTTCAAGACTAATTAGGTCTTAGAAGTCTGTGAAGGCGAGGTATTGTGCTGTGTTTGCCTTGAAATACAGCTTAAAGAAGTACATTAGTACTTTACATGAGTTTGCTTCTAGACGTTCGCTTTAGACACGCTCCTTTTTAAAACCTCCATCAGAGATGCTGTAGTGCAGGACATCAGCAGAGGATCATTTCAATGTCACTGGTAAGAAAAGTCAAATAACCCACAGATCCCAAAATGTACTTTGCTTTTCATTGACTTTGTACATGTACTAAAACTTGTTTCCGCGCTAGAAATAACATTCTCACACAACAGCATAACAACTACTGAACACAGGTTTCTGTTTTCCATGTGTTCTCTGCCAGAGAACGCACAAAATGATTGACAAGCTGAAAGCACCTTGAAGTGTAGATCATTAATGAGAAATTCTTGTTTTCAAGTTATCTTGAAGTTGATCTTGAGTTTTTCCTCTTATTTAATATTTCGTTTAATAACATAGATGCTGTATCTGCTCAGGTGGCCAACAGTCTACTCTATAGTATTAGATGCTTTGCATGAACAAAAATCTAAATATTGGTTTACACAGTCTGGTACTCTTACAGAGACTTGCTCTGTCAAGGCAATTATTTTGATACACTTTTAATATGTTAAACCAGCCATTTTTTTTGAGACGAACTGCTTTGAATTGCTTCCTTTCTTTTCATATGCAGATAATGTGATAAATTCATTTTTGACTTTAGGGGCGATTAAACGAAAAGTAGAGTTGGACTGGGGCACAGAAGACATGGAGTACCTCCAGAAGGTGGAGCTCCACACGGAAGGTGCGCTGAACGAAATACGGCCAGACATTATCATCTACAACGCAGGCACGGACATCCTCGATGGAGACCCTCTCGGAGGTCTGGCTATATCCCCACAGGTGCGGTTGTCTATCATTCTTACGTTCATCCTTTCATATCGGGTCTGAAATTCACTGGCAAGGTTTTTTAGACCAGTCAATAAACTCCCATATTAATTATTTAGGCATAGAAACCTGGCAGGAATGCTGAAGAACATCTTTATTTTTGGGATTTGGAAGGAGAATAGAAAAGAAGATTTTTAATAATGTGGTATATAGTTTTAGTGTACGAGGCTGCTATAGCATTTTGATATAGAGTACCTACACATGAGGGTTACCTAAAGGGTTACCTTAAAGTCATATTTTATATGCATTGTGCTGTAACTGTTTTGTTCTGTTAGTATTTTACTTGCAAATTATGAAAAGTTTTATTCTCAGATGTGTTTGTGGTTAAGAATGATGAGCCCTGGTCTCACTTTTTTAATGAACTGTTTTGGCATACATTTGGCCCCATGAGTCCGGGTAAGGTTTGTCTCCACTCTTTCCAAACACTTTTTCGAGCTGTAAAAAATAGGCCAGTCAAACCATTTAAAGGGGTCACATCCTACAGAATCAGAGTTTTCTTTCTCGGTTATCGTACAGTTTTAACATATTGTTACGTTTGGAACTTAACCTTCCGCCTCAGAAACATTGACGTGTGGACCACCCACGTTTACATGCCATACAGTATAAGCGTTCAGGAAATGTCATTCCAAACCTGTACAATTTTCTTTCTTTTGCAAAACACAAATGTAGACTGGTTTTGTTGTTCAAGGTCACAAATAAGGATATTTTGAAGAATGTTGGCCAGACATTGCCCCCATTGACTTGCATTGTATGGACAGAAAATATCTAAAAAATATCTTAATTTGTGTTCGACAGAAGAAAGACTCTCATGGTTTTAAATAGCATGTGCGTAAATAATGACAGATTTCTTATAAACCTTATCAAACTTGGTAAAAATGCTCTTTTTGCTCTTTCAGGGTATAGTCAAGAGAGATGAGATTATCTTCATGGCTGCTCGCCGCAGAGGGATCCCCATCCTTATGGTGACCTCAGGGGGCTATCAGAAGAAGACCGCCCGCATTATCGCCGACTCCATCCTGAACCTGCACAGGCAGGGTTTGATTGGTGGATATGCTTTAGAGGAGGCGGGACCTTCACATGTGTCACTCATGATGAGCAAGTCTATGTCATCAGAGGCTACGTTCAGCGGCAAATAAATTTGCGTCATTTCGGGCCATGTCGAGCTATACCTAGTACTGTAGTTACCTAATGCAGATGCTTAGAACAAGTATAATGGTGATGAATTAAATCGTTTAGTTGGATTTTGATTGACTCGGGATCAAAGTATTCAAAGCTTGATGTGAAGTTTTAGGGTTTAAGGTTTTTTTCTCTGTTCCCCCCCCCCCAAAAAAAACTTTTTT
Source organism: Oreonectes daqikongensis (assembly GCA_026939265.1). NCBI lineage: Eukaryota > Metazoa > Chordata > Actinopteri > Cypriniformes > Nemacheilidae > Oreonectes > Oreonectes daqikongensis. The sequence continues at coordinate 2,987,684 of JAOTQM010000030.1, read as the reverse complement.
ATGCAATGCTTGTTTTGCACATTAGGTTTGAGAAACACTTTAATTACTGCCCACCAGTTGGTCATCGAAAGGGATTAGATTCCTTCTCAATTTATGCACTCAAGGTCTGTTGTACAGTCATATGTTTTCCTGCGACTCCCCAGGTTGAGAAAACCCTCAGCAAAATATATCATGGGAGTTGATTTTATTGAGCGTTTTAAAAGCAGCTCTCCCTAACATTAGATTAGATTTATTTAATAAATGAAATTATGACATTATGAATAAATTTCAGATTCATTACAGGTTTCTTATTGCTTCGACCTGCTCTGCTATCATGCCTTAAATTATTCCATGACATTAAATGGAAGCTGCTCTTAAGACGTGCGTTCGCGACCAATCGGTTTTAGCGGCACGCCAGAATTCCCATTTGTGTGCATCAGCAGGTAGACCGCTGTCAGGCTGAGAACTCTCTGTCATATCATGGTTGGCAGGCTTTTGAAATGTCTTCAGGCAGGGGCCGGGGCTTTCTCTATTAGAAAATGAAACTCTGTATTGGAGAGCGTGAGAGACAGTGGAGTTGGTTGGCGATGGCAGTTTTTAAGCTGACATTTTGTCCTCCTCATTTTAGTAAAACCGTTCCTGTCGTTTAGAGAGTAAACAGGACATAATGACACTTTTTTATTTTTTTTTATTTTTGCTTTCTGATTATTAATTCACATTCTCTCTCTCTCTTCCCCAGTTTAGTTTCTTAGCACAGAATTATTATTGGATTGATTGTCACTTTATAGGCCTGGTGAGTTTTTTGAATGTCCTTTATTGAAACAACTTATTTGAACTGGTTAAGGGCCAATTGGCAAAAACACATGTGAAATGTTCTGAAACCCATGGGATCACATGTTAAATCCTATGGGATCACATGTAGAGACATTTCACCACGTTGCACATTATCCCATGGGTTCACACAAACGGGTTCCAAAAACACACATTTGACATGTGATCACATGTGAATTTCATGTGTCTTTTCTGTAAGGGGTGTGTCCTGACAATTCCCTAAAAATGTAAATATGTATCAAATGTTATCTTACTGATTTAAGTATCCTAATGTCTATCTTTTTATCTAGATGTACACAAGAAGAAGAGGTACGATAGGTTATCCAAAGCTTAGAGATAGAAGTCACTTAGGAAAAGCACTGATTTGAAGAGGTTTTACTTATTTAGGAACGGTCACATTTAAGAATTTCTAATGCTTTTTTATGTCTTTGGTTAGGTTATGAGTCTGTTGTCAGTGGTATTGCACTCTTGCTGCAGGGATCTTGGTAATGGACACTAATGAGAGTAGTAAGGCTCTTTCCCTTCTTTTCCTTCCTTCCTTTTTTGTCTCTAATGAAAACCGTCAAAAGGATGCATGGGAAGGTCACATGAAAGGTGTAAACCCTTTAGCTCCAGCCAGCGGTTTAATGGAGTTGCACATGAAAAGGTCCACAGTGGTCCTGGTTTCATGTGCATAGAGCTGGAAAAGAACTCTTTTGGTTGATAAGAATTACATTAACATTATTATATAAGTGTTTTTTTCTTTCTAACACTATGCACTTAATATGAAACGTGCCACTTTATGAAACAAATGTTTAACAGTGTGTATTTTATTCTAGTTTTTAAATTATTTTTTGATATACATCATTTGTTTAAACCTCTGTTTTACATCTATAAATATTCCACTACCACTGAGAGATGGAGCTTTAACATCTAACAAAAGTGCCAAATGTGATGTTTTCTCGTTGGATTTATGATATTCTTTTGTACCTGGCACTTTTTGAATACCATTTTCATGTAAGGATTGGCAAAATAAATCAAATCTAAAACGCAATTACAGAAGACCTCGTGTTTATTATGTACTATATATGGTAATGCTTCATATGATATATATGGCTTTTTGTCACATCAGCAAAGCATCTCCAAACACCTGCTGGTTTATTGTTTGAAAGCCTCTCCATCAGTAGATTAATGTTGAAAGCAAGCGTTCTGCTTAGCGGTGAGAGAAATGGGCTCTATTATTTATCAGCTCGGCTTTCAGTCTCTTTGTTAACTTGTTTGTATTGAAGTGCAGAAGCAGATATCATCCATTTATGCTGATGAGAATTAATTAAAGAGGCAGATGGATGTTATACTGCCGCAGTCTTGCAGTATCAGCACATCTTACTGGACTTTATTGACGCTTGTGTACGATGAGAACTGTATAAAGCATTTAACAGTGAGATCTCAAAACAACTGACATTAAACTAAAGTGCTGACAATGCAAATTTTAAACATAGAGGTCAAGATCAGTGTTGCAAAGTAGTCTGTAGATACTATACTTTTTTTTTTTTGACCAGCTTTCCGATACGCCAACCATGTGCAGGACGTGTACCACCCAACACCCCACCCTGAACTGATGGCTTTTTTAGGAGCTGTTTATGACTCAGCATTCAAACCTTCAGAGCTCAATGACGTCATGCAAGCTGTCCGTCTGCGAGCTACAAAAGCTGCTCAAAGACGTCTTTATTCAGACACCCAACCGCCAATGCTTTTCAGGATCTCATTAACAGTGCTGTACCTGCTTTACACAATCTCAGGTAATGAGTTTCAGGTCCCTGCTTTCCTGATATTTATACTTTTTCAGAAGTTTTTTAAAGAAGAGACGCTAATGTCTCTTTTGGAACTTACGCAGGCATGTCTATGGGAATGATGAGATTTCTTTTGTTGTTGAAATGCGATAGAAGCTGAATATTTGTGACGCGGATCACAAAACAAGTTTTAAGTACTGTAGCATGAAAACATTTGTAGTAATAGCCAAAAAAACACTGTATGGGTCAAAATTATAGATTTTTCTTTTATGCCAAAAAGCATTAGGATATTATATTCATGTTTCATGAAGATATTTAGTACATTTCCTACCGTACATATATTAAAACTTTATTTCTGTGAGTGGATGCACCACTAGTCACAGCATATGAACTGTATGAATGTTGGGAACAAGTTAAAATACTCCGCAATAATGGGTTTAGGGTTTAGGGTTTCATAGGGAACCATAAAGTGGTCAGGAACAGCATATTTTGATAGACTAAACTCCCCTATCAAATAATGCTCCCGGTGCAAAATCACTACATTTTACACCACTAGTCACAGCATATGAACTGTATGAATGTGGGGAACAAGTTTAAATACTCTGCAATAATGTCTTTAGGATTTCATGGGGAACCTTAAAGCCGATTTTCTCAGTGCTTAGATTTTTTGCACCCTCAGATTCCAGAGTTTTAAATTGTTATATCTCGGCCAAATATTGTCCTATCCTAACAAACCGTATATCAATAGAAAGCTTATTTATTCAGATAATGTAAAATTTTCAATTTTGAAAAATGTACCCTTATGACTGTTCAGGTTCACATTTAATATTAAGTGCTAACTGGGAATGTTCTGACAGTTGTCTGTTAGGCTTGCATTGTTTATATTTTTTGATTTGTTATAACAAAGTTTTATTTATGAGAAAGGTTCACAGGTTTGCCATTTAGTCACACAGGGTTGAGTTTATTGGATACAGTTGCTGAATTGAATTCGGCCTTGGAAAGCTAAAACACTCTGAAGCCTGTCTGTGCTTTAACCTTGTAAGTGTGCTCTTAGGAGACATGTTTACAATAAGAGCACAAAAGTTTGAGCTCAAGAGTCTGTGGGGGCTGATATCGTATTCTGAGATTTGATAAATAAATCTTTAAAGAAATAGGTCAACCAAAAAAATTGCCATCATTTACTTGCTCTCATGTGGTTCCTGCCCCATATTATTTTATTTCTTTCGAGATGTTAGACAAAATTTATGAGCTGCTCTTGTCCACACAACTAAAGTGGATGATGATTCATCATGCCATAAAGTATAATAAAAGTAGACTTTTGTATATATTCCAGGTCTTCTGAAGCCATTTTTACTTTGTGCGAAGGATCATCTTAAAAGGGATAGTTTACCCCAAAATGAAAATTCTGTCATCATTTACTCACCCTCGTGTAATTTCAAACCTATATGACTTTCTTCTGCAGAACACTAAAGAAGATATTCATTGACTTGCATTGGCTTTGTGTCCATGCAATAGAAGTCAATGGTGACCAATGATTCTTTCCATTGCCTTTTCTTTTTGAAATAGGGATGAGTAAATTACGTTTTCCTTTTTAACAAACATATTCGTTTAATATCATAAATCCACCATTTGATTTCATGTTTCAAATTTCATTATACTGCACAATACCAAGAGGCAAAACAGGAAAAAAATTGCAGCGAGGTGGCCAAACGTGCGCACCCCGCTCTCCAAACGAACCGATACTGGATCTCTCTTACCCAATTTAACACCTGACCGCCATCCATTTTCCACTCAGAACCGGTTGACACAGTTAGGGAACGCCACTCTCCTTCCATGTTACTCTCTGCATGCTGGATCAGCTCATCCAGTAGTATAATGGCCATCACCCATTGAGCTGTGCATATCGTAAAAGCAATTCAATATAGATGGAAATGAGATTAGACTGTGTTATGAGATCACACTTTTCCAGTTCAGCTAAGGCCGCCGGTGCCCTGTTGCTATTCCGTGGATTTGGCTTTGGGGAGCAGGTGCATAAGTTATTGTGTGCATTCAATCTTTTGTTTGGGGTAAACACATTCTTGGGAAAATACTTTGAGATGGAATACGTTTTCAATTGCTTTCTGAAATGTGCCAATTTATTAAAGCACTGTCAGTCATTTTAAACAATACTTCTTGTGCTCTTTCAGTTTTGGCGATTTCAAGATTTGCCAGTGGAAATAGGCACCATGGAGTTAGTTTTACATTCATCATTAGGAAATTATTTTAAATATAATGATTTAGCTATTCTGCTACCGTTATTGGTTATTGTTAAAGGTACTGTATGCAGTTTTCATTGAATAGCATTGTTATTAGTGTTCTGAAATATCATTCAATGTCACATTTCTCCAACAGTCCTAAACTAGCCAATCAGAAGATCAGATGCTTTCAGATTCACAGGACAGACCATATATGGTAAGCAGGAAGATTAAAGTGACAGTTCAGCTAAAAATATTTTAAACATGTATGACTTTATTTCTTCTGCAGAACACGAAAGAAGATATTTTGAAGAATGTCGGTAACCGAACAGCAGTGGCACCAATTCACTTCTATTACATCCTGCTTACCATATATGGACATAAAGCTAATGCAATGGGTACTGCCATTGTTCGGTTACTAACATTCTTTAACATATCTTTTGTGTTCTGCATAAGAAAGAAAGTTATACAGATTTGAAATGACAAGAGGGTGAGTAAATAATGACAAAATGTTCATTTTAAGCATTCGTTTTGTTTGCGAAGTCTTACAGAAGCTCTGGAATGGCTAACGTCACTTTTATCACCTTTAAATAAAATGCCTTACTCAATTGTCGTCAATGACTGATCTAAACATGTCCAAGCCTATATCTAACATTTGTTTAGCTCCTCTCTTGTCTCCTGCTGTGAACTGACATCTGTGTTGCTGGGGTGTGATCCCGGGTTGGTCATTGCTGATTGATGTTAAAATGACTGGAACAGCTGGGCCATCTCTAACCGGGCTCGATGCCAGCTCTCACACGTCAGCTCTCAGAAGACAGTCCATCACCCTTGATGAGTGCTACCTGGATGAGACCTAAAGTGCAGAAACTCAGTCTGTGAGAGCTGGTATTAAAATGCTGTCAGAGGGAATTTCCCGTCTGTCAACAATATGACACGTGCCTTGTTTGCGGCGGACGTGTTATTGCTGAAGTTCCACTTGTTTTTAGCATCAGAGATACAGGATATATGGTGGGCTTTTATAGTGTTGCTGATGTTACACTCGTTGTTTGAGAGTACTACATCAATTTGACATGTTTGAATGGAAAGTTAGCACATTATAACACGTTTTATAAGACTACTGGGTGTAACTTTTAAGTTGTGATTTTTATGTTGTCATGCGCTTGTAATGCTGACATCATTGTTGTTTTAGTTAAAGTGGTTACTTCTAAGTCAACTAAAATATCTTGTTGTCCTTTATTCTTTCTAAAATCATTTTGAAAATATATTTTTAAAGGAGCAATGTGGAGTTTTTAGCAGCATCTAGTGGTGAGGTTGCAAATTGAAACAAACAACTCACTCCACCGTTCACCCCTCCCTTTTGAAGCACTACGGTGGCTGACACAGGACAAAGATGTTGTCACATTTTTGCTTCTTTGCTGAAGGAGATAACTTAGAGCAGTTTGTTTAGGGCTACTGTAGAAACAACATGGAGAATTCCATGTAAGGGGATCTGCGGTGTGTGTAGATAGCTCATTCTAAGGTAATAAAAAGATAACGCTTCATTATGTAATGTCTTTAAACACCTCTGAAGACAGTTATGTATATTACATTGCATTTCTGTCAGTAGATCCTCCTTAATATCACACACAACACCTTTAAGACAAACAAAATGTATGTCATTCTGCATATTGTGCAGCAAATCCCAAGGACATTATTTATGCATTTGGTACTTTGCTAACACAACGCTCAGGACACCTACAGGACGAAACCAAGACATGCAAACTTAAATCCAAGTCTTCACCTTGCTGTGCTGTTTTGAGGGCCTTTCAACAGCTGCTCATTTTAGACGATGTAATCAAATGCCTTTTAGTTGACAGTCTCTCCTCCTCACAATGTCTTATTGAAAGGCAAGTGCTGAATGCTGGAGATTTCAAGCACCCTAGATATGTGATATTATTCTAGCATTTTCTGATGCAAGCATCCTCAATCTGCGCACTGTTTATTTTAAATACAGAGCCCATTATATAGCACAAGAGAGGTTTGATTCTGAAATAGCTACAGCGTTGTTCCCTATAAAGGCCTGAATTATACTCTCTGTGAGTATTTGAATGCTCCGTGCCGATCGTTGGCGCGTTCTGAAATGCGTCAGAAATCAGTTCGTGACGTAGGTACGCGTCACATTCTTAGCATTGCCTCTATTGTGGATAAATGCAACTTCATGTGCTGAGCCACAGAGCCGGTGCTGCTGTATTGAAATGCACTAACACAGCACCCATCTACCTCAACTCTCTCTTACAGACCTACATCCCCTCCAGAAGTCTGCGGTCTGAAAACGAGCGGCGCCTCATTGTTCCTTCACAGAGAGGCATGAGATCCATCTCAAGGACATTTTCTTTCTCCGTTCCCGGCTGGTGGAATGATCTTCCTGTTTCCATCAGGACTGCTGGATCAATTTCACAATTCAAAAAACAGCTGAAGACCCACCTCTTCCATGAGCACTTAACTGTCTCATAATATAATTTTTTTTTTTTTTTTTTAAATTCTACCTCTATTTTTCCTTTCCTAATGTTCTCTATATACTTGCTTATACTATCTTGACGTTGTATTTGAAACCTTGTATTACTAGCACTTCTCGTGAATCTTGCTTACTCGCTTGCTGTTTTCCTCAATTGTAAGTCGCTTTGGATAAAAGCGTCTGCCAAATGAATAAATGTAAATGTAAATGTAAATGATTAAATAAAGTTTAAATGGACTTTCAGGTAGACAGCTTATGAATAGCTTACTGATAAAGAAAGTATTTTAACATTGAAAAATAAAACCACGATCCACTTCCTGGTCTGTTCAGGGTTGACTGTAGTATTTTTGCATTCATCAGGCATAAACAGCTATTGAAAAATAGCAAGGACTCCTGAAATTTCAAAACAATTCGTCTTTCATGTGCTCTGAATAGTATGAACATTGTCTTTATGTTGACTTCAATCAGAACATCAAAGTTACTTCTTATTCAAAGGCATCAAGTGTCAAGGAACTACTTGAATGCAGCAAGCATTCAAGAAGTATTACAACGATGACATCACTGTCATTTTAATTATAGCCGTGAATGACAGCGTACAGTATCAGTTTACTTGTTTCTTTATTGTAGTTCCTTGTCTCCAGATGGACATGAATTATTTATCAGGGCTGCAATATGAACAGCGGACCAGCAGGTGGCTACAGGAGGGGTGTTTATGTGGACCGTAGTCCCACACAACACATGCTGCTGTGAGCAGAAGTTGCTCCATATGGGCAGATTCAAGATCAGTTTATCTCCACGGTGCACTAAGGGACTTCTCTGAGAACAGCAGACCGGCATGAATGCGTTTATATGTTGTCGTGATAGAGATGTGTGCGTGTTGACAGAATTGCTTGTCAGTTGCAAACAATCCTGCTTATTTTGTGCTCGAAGGTGCCGCCTCTGTGGTCTCTTCCAAACCGTGACACATTGTGTTTGAATGATGAACTCGCTTGAGGAAAACAACAACTAAGGCTCTGTGTATTTTTGCAGCCAATTTTTGGTTGCGTCAGGAGGGGTTGTTCAGCTGTCATATCACAGAGCGTTCTGTTGTTATTTCAGCTCATACTAGGAAACATTGACTTTGTTCAGACAAGCAGCAAAGTCCCTTTAGAAATCTGATGTACGGCCGTATATGAACATGTGCAGTAGTGGCCAGAAGTGATGTTCGGAGGGCAAATTTGTGCAGTGTTTGTATTGAAACTAGCCTCTTTTAATTTGAAGTGTCATCTCAGAGTCGTAAAGTAATATTGCCTGTCGCAGCTTATCACTATGTGCTTATGTCTGTCATTGTAACCACTATGTTCTCCTCCACAGCTGCACAAGGGGTGTTGGTCATGGACTGTTGATCTGCGAGCAGGCAGAATCCCATGGAGAAATGTCCAAATATTTCGTGATCACTTGTGATGGTTGGCTCAATGTCAGAGAGACGCCTTTACAGGCCTATATTTACGATTTATTACTGCCCTATCCCTATAAATTTGTTCGGTCTGTGGGCTCACGCCATAGGGTTACATACATCATGTTTTTGTTGCAGTCTGCATCGGTGGGTGTAGGCTGCTCCCAGCACCTCCTCCTGTGGCTGAAAAATGCGACGATGGGATGACTTTTATGGAAAAAGCAACAGGAGGCTATAGCACCGCAGGCTCACGGAGCTTTCACCATTAAAGAGCCATCAGAGGTTGAGAATGGCCCTCACCTCTGGATGAAACCCAAATAATAATCAATCACAAGACTGACCAGCCAAGACACACAAACAAAAAGTCACTGTTTTCCCACTGAGACAAGAGAACTTGTGTTTTGTTGGTTTTTCACTGTACAACGCGATGTTCTTAGAAAACTTTGAAAAAGCCAAGTATGCTTTAGTTTTTGCTCTCTGACCCAGTTTTGTGGCGATAAGGTAGTTTCATCGTATTTTCTCTCTGTCTGGCTTTTATTTTGCTTGTTAGGGAGGATGTTTTATACCTTTTTAGAGCAACTGATGTGCACAGTAACCTTAATGGAAAGTTAATGGAAAGGCGAGAGAGTATGAGGCTGTGCGTGTGGCCAGGTGGATGATATTAAGCTGTGGGGTGGGGGAGAGGAAAGGTAGGAGTCTGGGCCAAAGCAACACGTCAATTTTCCAATCCATCGTAAAGGTTCCACCTGCAAGCATTCAGCCACAGAAGTCTAGAGGAACCAACATCATAAATGATGTAACACTCACCTATATCCTCCATTCCTTTGATTTAGTTGGATATGAAAGAAAGCCGAATGCATCCAGGTGTTGATCATATCTGTGTTTGAAGAGATCATGGTTTAACCGAGGAATTGTTCAGCTCCTCTGGTCTGTGGGTGAATTCTTGGCAAGACGAGACAGAAATCAAATCCTGCAGCTCAATGAATTAAAGGTATGTAAGGAATGGGTTGTAAAAGGTTTGTGTGCATGCTGTAGGATTGCAACAAGGTTTAATGTTATCTTTGTCTATGAATATAAATATCAGTGCCATCTGAAATCAATCAGCATGTATTGACTTTAGATGAGACCAAAGATCCATCCGTTTGTGGGAGACAAGTACAGATTTGTGTGTAGATATTTGTAATTGATTGATGTGATGTCAAACAGATTCAGTGTGTATATGCGTCATTCATCGCACAAAAGACTGATTGTCTATTTAATGTGCTTTCTTATGTACAGATATGAAAAAGATTGCTTGATATAAAAATGGCATAAATGATGGCATGATATAAGATGGCATGAAGCAAGATTTCTCCTTTATCTCTATGAACTTGTTCAACCTATTAATACCCCACACAGCCTTTCGGTGATGCAATAATGGAGTGCCCTGTCAGCGATGCGAAACAAGGTTTTAAGGTTAAAGGCAGTTTACCCAAAAAATCATGAATTCACCATCATGTTGTTCAAAAACATAATGTCTCAGTGGTTTTGTTTCCATATTATGGAAGTCAATGGGGGTCAAAATATCTTCTGTGTTCTGAAGAAGTCGTAAGTGGGGTGGGTAAATAATGACAGAATTAAAATATTATTTATATATAGCTTTTGACGACACTAATATTTTTTAGATTTTGGTGTTACATTTTTAATCTTTTTTTTTTTAGTTATAATTAATGTAAGAACCTCCAGGAACCAACTTAATTATAATGGAGACAACATGAAGCTTGACATTATATTAACATTGCTAATATAGTGTGACAAAGTGTTGCATTGCTGCAGTGTAATTTAAATATTTTAACTTATAAGAGCATATAAAGCATTTTATATTAGCTGCTTTAAAAAAAGACAGTCCACATCAGTGCTATTTTCACAATATTTGGCAAAAGCAGACACCATGAATGAACAGTCGTCCTATTCAATGAAGGCGAGAAAGAAAATGTCCAGATGGGAGACCAATATTGCTTTCATCAAGACGTTCATTCACCTAACAGTTAAACATCGAGAATGTCCCAACAGCTTGATTACCTCACCCAGATGCTGGATATATCTGGAGTTTAATGACATCAAATGTAATTGCTCTTCACTTTTAAAAGGGCTTTTGGGTGAAAGATTATTTCAGGTCATGGGGTGTTTAAAGTCATTTTAATGTGAACTCAAACATTTTGTGAAGTACTTTAGTAAAGTGTAAAATCCATTCTGTGGATGAGGTGAAATGAGATCAAGTAGAACTTTTCCAGTGATTTGATTTTATAATGACTGAGTGGACTTTTGTCCTGGACTCTGAATTATTATTCAGTCTCTGCTAGTGATTGATAGAGTCATTTCAGAGACCACAACTGCCCTCTGCCAGATGGACTGTTTCATCGTTTTAATATATCATCAATTACAAATAATCTTAAGGAAAGTCTTTCATCAACATATTCACAATGCTTAAAGAACTTGCTGTAACAATGCAATTTAGGAGATTCCTGTGTTGGTCTATTAATCATCAAAAAACGTAAATTACAAAGTACTCGAGCATGCATTTTAAAACATTGCAGCTAAAATAGCAAGTTGATAAAACATCCATTATTTCATACATTTATTCATAAGATTAGGACATTATTACAGCTTACTACACGGCTCGTTGGAATGCTTGACTCTGATTGGCCAGTCGCGAAATTTCCAGGTTCATAATTCCCAGATAACAACCGCTCAAAACTAATAACACACTGTAACACAGATGCTGCAAATCATTTTGACAGGTACAGTTTAATATTACACGGAAGGTCTGCGCTCTGTAAAAATTAGCTAATAAAATATTTTACATTCACATTTCATGTGGCAAGTAGCCGTGTAATAAGCGTGATGATGTACAAGCAGCCAGATGTTATCGGGAAATAAGCCCCTTCAGTGTGATACAAGACCCTCCGCTTTGCAATGGGTCCTGATCACACTGTCTGGGCTCATTTCTGTGATAACAACCGGCTGCCTGTACATACATTGTAAAAATGTTAAGTGTTCAGATATTTATCTGATGCATTAAGATCATGTCAGATTTTTATAAACAGGCATTTTTATAAACGCAAATTACATTACTTTTAATATCAGAACCAGCAATTCATGAAGGCCCAGGGTTTAAAGGGACAGTTCACCCAAAAATGTTGTTTACTCTCTTGTCATTTCAAACCTATATAACTTTCTTTCTTCTGCAGAACACAAAAGAAGATATTTTGGTAACGGAACAATGACGGTACCTATTCACTTCTATTGTTTGGACACACGACTTGAAGTGTGTGTGTTCACTATTCACTGGATGGGTTAAATGCAGAGGTCACATTTCGGGTATGGGTCACCAAATCTGACAAATAGGTCACTTTCACTTCACAAAACCAATGGAAGTCAGAGGGAACCACCGTTGTTCATTTCAGATAATTGATTCACAAATGACCAATACACGGGGTATCACCGTACAGTAGATGTGTTTGCACACCTAAACTTTCTCCTAAATAATATTAGGGAACTATTGATATCGTCTTGGACTTCAGATGTAAAACAAAAGTTTTGGGAACTTATTTTGGCACACAATGAAATGATTTATATCTAAAACTCAGACTGGAGCTTCTCTGAAGCTCGTCCAACTTCTTGATTTCATTTCCACAGAGAAGCAAATTGAAATAAACAAGAAGTCTTCATTTGTTGTCCGTATCAACAACCGTTCGAAAACTGCCCTATAGCACAAATTCCCACTGGAGCATCACCGGTGGGAGGTGAAAGTGGAAGGCAGAGCAACAGCCTCAAGCTATGTTTGCTCCCTCTGCTGCCCATATGGCTGGAGTTTTTCTCGTCTTCTATATATTCTCCTCTTTGTTTTAGACGAATAGTGATGTAGCAGATCATAAAATTAGATTTCTTTTAAATGAAGGATGATTATATTAAAATATCACTTTATTTTATTTACTTCTTTAAGTTGTGTCGCCTATGATACCTCCAGTAGGATAATAACTCATAAGGGAGGAGACAGAAATAGACTGCTAGATTTGCCTTTTATTGACATTTTGAAACTATTTGGGATGTTCTCGATTGTTCCCGGTCATTTAGCAGCGACTTCCTCAGATCAGAATTGTTTAGTTGGTACAATACAAAGAAAACTGCATAGCTTTAGAAGAAAAATGGTTGAACTTTTCTTAATGGCTATAAATAAACATGACATTTAAAGGTCTTAGACTTAGACAATACCATCTAATCCTACTTTTCATGTTTGATTTTGGAAAATGGGAAAACTTTTCTTTTTATGGGGATCTTTTCAGTTTAGACTGAAGGAACTGGTGTGTGATAATGATATCATATAGAAAGAACAGCTGGATTGTATATGGTCTTAGTGCTGAACGGTTTAAACCAGCTGTTTTTCCAAGGGAAATGTGAGCTTAGGACAAAATGATTATGCAGGTGCATCATTCAGGTTTATCAGTTTTAATGAATCCACGGTAATAGCCACAGCTTTCCAAGAGGGCTTATATTATATAGAGTATTTGAGGGCTTTGGATACATCTAGCACAACCGTGATGAATTTCCTAAATCTACAGATCGCATCATTGGATGATTCTTTCAAATACAGCATAAAGTCAGAAAGGGACAGTATGCTCTTTGTGAGTGCTGTAATGAATCTGAAGTCTAGTGGATTTGGCTGTCACCGGTTAGTGATGGCAGGTTATCCTGGAAATGAATTTCTGGCTCTCAGTCTTGTGTAACAATAGAGATTGATGATTTTGTGGCAAGCTGCAATGCCAATGTTGCCCCATGAAACCACAGGGTACAACAAATAGAGAGACCATTTCAAAGACCATTTTCAGATTTTATGAAAATACTATTGATAGGTATGTCTTTAGGTAAAATGTAAAAAAAAAATTAAATCTTTTAACTAACAATATTTTCCCCAAATTTTAAATAATATTATTTCTATTTTCAGAAAATGAAAACTGTAGAGACATGTCAAAATAACCAAAAAGATGCTCTGTTTTTCTTTCAGGAATCAAATATGCCAAAGAAAACAAGATAATATTTACTTTCAAGCATTACAACAGTAATATTGGAATAATATTATACATTTTAAAATTCATGCTGTCAGTCTTTAACATTGCTGTTGGATGACTTTGTCACTCCTGAGGTTTGATTTTGTTGAAATTCAACAGACACTGGACTGGATGGACCACAACACATCTAGAAATGCTGCTTAAATGAACATTTGGAATGGTCTCATAATTTGTAATATTTTGGAGAGCTGCAACTATATTCACACACTTTATTGGCCTAATTTTTTAGCAAGCCCGATTAGAGTCACAGTGCTTTACGGTTTATGAAATCAATGGCGTTTCTCTATTCTGTTCACGCACCGGAAGCGGAGTATGATTTGATGTTGTGATTTGTACATGTCTTCATCTCACACACACCGACACACACATGTCCAAACAAAACAAAACACACGCTGAGAGCCCACAGGTACAAACATGAATATTTCATGAAATCAGGAGTTGATTAAGTAGGGGCCGCAACATTCTTACTCGAGGAATCATTCCTCACACGCACAAATGGAATCTCTCCACAGGCATAAGACGAAACACAGAGGGAGGACGTGACATTTACCTCAGGCCAAGGACTGATGGTACTTTCACAACTTTCTAGACTTTATAACATCACTTCTTGGGATTATTATTGTCACTTATTGAGAATGTAATCAAGCGACAGCCTCTGGTTCTTTAATTTTAAATCTGATTGCCATTGGACCTTGATTCATGATTTGTAGCTGCTACACATTAGTAAAAACATGGTGAGTGTAATTGGTCACCATAATTTTGAAGAAAATTGGTCCAAACCCAACCCCCTGACATAAAGCCAACAGGGATGTTGATGAAAAATGTGTCTTACTTTGTGACATAACTTTCAATAGATTGACAAGGAGTTGAAACTCCAAAACACCAAAAGAATTAGGATAAAATAAATGAGCTGTCATATAAAAGCAATGAACATCAGATTGGCCAAACATTTTCAGAAACAAATCTTATCAGTCAATGTAGATGTTTTTTGTCAATGACAATTGGCCTCCTTTGCTGATAATTCATATTACATTATTCATCTTCATTTATTGAGCACACATATGGTATTATTAAATCCTTTCACATTTTACTTAAAGGTGAAACAGACTCTGTCAGATACCCCAAGATGAGAAATGATGGCTTGTGGAAGAATTTTGCCTGTAACTGGCTGGAGGCAACAGCATTTTTAAATTTTTGAGCACATTCCAATCATTCAAGGTCAATGTTAGCATGAACATTCTTACGGATACATCAGGACCCTGGAACACATTTTATGCACTCAAGTAGTCACTGCTATTATGGGGAATCACTATTCTAATCTCCTGAGATTCTGACCTTCAGCTTGTAATACCATTTGCTAAGTAGAGCTGAACATATGTTGTTTAATGAAGTTCTAGTGGTAACTTGGGTTTACTATCTAACTAATGTTATCGCAGGTCATTTTGTTCGGATGAACTGATAGGCTCTTTAAAGGCAACATGAAGCCAAAATGAGCCTAACTTTCTTTGGTTTTAAAGGGGTAGTTTACACAAAAATGAACATTCTTGCATCATTTCTTCATGCTCATGTCATTCAAGAACAAAACACAAAATAATATATTTTCTAGAATGTTGATAATCAAGCAACATTTGACCCAATTGACCTCCATTGTTTGGACATGAAACCACAGAGACATTTCTCAAGATGTCTTAGTTTGTGTTCAAAAGAAGAAAGTCATACAGATTTGTAATGACATGAGGGTGAATAAATGAGTCAAAAATGCTTCCCTAACTATCCCAAAAACGCCAGCTATTGTTCTTAATGAGCTGGCTAAAATTCTGTATTTTTTCTGTTGACGAAAGACTTCCTTTTAGCTGACATCTTATTTACAGCCTCTCCCCTTCAACCACCTGGCTGTATTCTGGTCCACTTTTTCATGACTAAAATCATAAGTTCCCCTCCTACATTATTTGTCATTTTCTCAATTTTACTCATAAAAATGTTTCATTGCAGCAGTAAAATGTTCAATTTATGTTTACTTTAATTGTAGATATGACCACTGCAGATCAAAGACTGTCTTGAGTAGGTTGCTGAAAAACATGAAAAGATTTAATATAACTACTTAATTAACACTATTGTAACTGTTTGTCTGTGCATAAGAGGTACACTGTAAAAAAAGCTGTAAAAAAACAGACATTTTCTGTCAGCGACGGAAATACAGTATACTGTAAAATTATTATTTTTTACAGGATATGAGGATATATAATAAATTGTTTTTTTAATTGTAAATTTGCTGTCTTTTACTTTCATTTTAGAGTAGATTTAAAAAAGATCTTTCTGGCAGCTGAGGCGCCAGTATTGTTCTGTAATTTTTACGTTTTTTTTTTACCATATTTCAAAAATATATGAAAAATCTATAAAACAATATAGTACAATTCAGTTTTTTTTTTTTACATTTTACGTGGAAAATCTGTAAAAAAAATAATAACAGAAAATTCTGTAAAATTATGTTTATTTTAACAGTGTATGAGAAATTACAGAGGCAGGTCCTCTATAAGATAGTTCCTTCTCTTTAGCTCTATTTCTCTCTCTTTCATCACTTTTTGTCAAGCTGTGCTGCCCACCCTGGTTCCCCACCGCTGTTGACAGATGCCTGGCTGGAGCTGGAAATTGGCTTCAAACATCTTTAGAAGTAGGTTAATAATGTCCTGCTTATTAGGTGTGTGCTGTTTATGTGTGCTGTTAGGCTCATATTATTCATCATACCTGAATAAAGCACTTGAGGTACAGTAAGCTGTGTGGTACTTTTATTGCCAATATCAATATAAATGCACACAAGCTTATCTTAAATATCTTAAACAGTCCAATAACCCCAAGCAAAGATCAATGCGTTTCATTAACAATGCAAAATTAATCCGGCCAATTTATGCAAAAAGATTTCTGTGTTTTGGTGGTTAGTGAGTTAACATAAAACATGCTAAAATAATAAATTCTAATTCATAAAAAAATTTATGAATGAGAAAACTTTCTCAACATTTCACACTCACTAATGTGTACTGTTTCACAGGATGTCACCAGAGTCGACAAAATATCCTCTGCAGTTATAATCGGTGAGGCGTGAACATTAATGTAGTGGAAAAAATGAAATGGGTTGTCTGAACGTTCCCGTCTCCATGTGCACTTCAAACACAGGATGCGTTTCTATGTTGTTTTCCAAACCATGCACACCCCACTCCAACCCCCACCCCCCCCCAGAACATTATGTCGCTTTTGTCATGGCCACTGTTACCTGCCACAGTGCTAAAAGAAACATTTCACTCCAAAACGTAGTGCACATAGAGAGAGGCGCTGATGAAGATTCCAGAACCTCCTGCTACACCCACTTCCTCTCTTTCCTTTCTCTCGTTCATTTTTTCTCTTATTTTTCCCCACAATTTACAAGTCCTCCAACAGCACTGTATAACACAGATAACTCAGTGATTTGTAAGCCACGGCAAAATGTGTGTTGGGTGGTCCCCCTATGTCATGGGACCTTTGCGGGACACAATTTTTTCATGGAAAAATGATAGAGGTCATCTTGAGATCATATTGTTCATGGAGGCAACAGAAAACTCTCTTAAATACGTATAATATTTAATCTTGCATTGAGAAAAGGGATTAAAGTATCGACCAGGGTCCCTTTTGTTTATCGTTGGTCTCTCTTATGATGGAATTTGAAATCTTCAACACAGCATTTCTAGAATACATTGAAATATAAGATGTAGCATGTATTCAGAATTGGTATGCTGGATCTGTGTATAGCATCTAATTTTATAGAGTTAGTTTCAGAATCATTAAACTGAGGGTGACTTTGACATTTCTAATAAACCTTTGGAATTTGGTTAAATCAATCATTTATTCACCCTCTTGTAATTTCAAACCTGTAAGACTTTGTTTCTTCCGTAGAACACAACAAAAGACATGAAGAATGTTGGGAACTGGCACCCATTCACTTGCATTGGTTTGTGTCCATTGAATAGAAGTGAATGGTTACCAACTTTCTTTAAAGTATTACAGACATTTTAAAGTTGTACAGATTTAAAATGACAAGAGGGTAAGTAAATGATGACAGTATTTTTATTTTGGGGTGAACTATCTCTTTAACATGTTTTCTATAAAAGCGTCTATCATTGATGTATTCATTTAAAAGCTCTGTCAAACACTTCATTCTGTCAAACTTTCTTTTCATTTACTTCAAATCTGCCTATGAATCATGTACATCAAAGTCTGAGATCCAATAAAAGGACATATGATGTCATAGACTGTCTATTGAAAATATCATGTGATTTGGATTTGCCCCTTCTTAACAGAATTTCCAGATCACCCTCCATGTGCCAAGGGACAAAGGTATGTTACACATTGTGTTCTTATAAATCCTTACAATCCCTTTTGGGTCAGGCTGGGTCAACTCCTTTGTTCACTCAAAAAGTAGTCTGTGTGGTGATCATTTTTCTCTTTGAACTAACTGAGAACACAAATCTAACATTTCTTTTTTGCTTAACTGGTGTACAGGTAGTACTAGTTCAACTATATCTATTTTGGGGATAAATGTCTACACTGGTTTTGAATGAGCAACATCTTATCTCCATCAAAGAGATTGTACCTAATTTCACTTGAGTCACGAAACAAACTTGCACACTTGAATTTACTTGTAAATATCATTGCACTAAATGCTCGAATGAACGCGAGCTGGATGAATTGCAGCCCAAACACTGGCACACTGAAGCTCATTACCAACGGCTTCTCATTTCAGCACAATTCCTTTAAGAATTAATCCTCCGTTAATGCACATTTAACAGAGGACCTTTCTTGCTCCAGTTGAGCAAATCAAAACAGGGCATCTAAATGCATTTGAAAGCACTTGACTGCACCTAGTGCATTGCTAGAGATGTGCAGACCTGGAAAAAGAAGTATCAGTTACATGGATAAGATTAAACCTCATTTATCTTTGCCAGTTCTGCTCTTCAAGTATTTACAGGGCTCTCATGAGGTCAGAATTCTGTTGAGGTCAACGCTTGAGAAACATCAGCTCATTTAAAGCAGTCAAAGACTAAAATTCCATCCCTGACAAATTTATGACACCCTAAAGATAAAAGATATACTGTCTGAGTTAATAAGTGGTTTGGCTTTGACCAGAGAAAAAAGTATTGTTTAAGCTATTACATTGTGTTTTTAATATATTCATTATCAAAGCCATATTGTTTTTTTGTAATATCGGGTTAATGCCTACCACTCCGTTTTTCTCTTGCTTTCGGAAAATAAGTCCATTGTTAAATAAATTGGGAGGAATGTCTTCTGGATGTCTTGCCGTTCTCAGGGTATCTTGGTAAAAGTAAACAGTTTCTCGGATGTCAGATGTATTTATTGTACTGCATCGTGTGCTGGTTTGGTTGAGCCATATGTGCTCTGTTTGCTTGGAACACTGTTCCATTCTTTATCCTGCACTGAATCTCAGGGACTTAGGTCATGGCAAAACTGAGAATTATATTTGAACTGGTATGAATTACTAAGGGGGGTTGCTCAGAGAAAACAGCCACACACATACTGTATTACAACACAGAGTACTTTGAGGATTTTTTAATCGATGTGAATAATTTCATGTTACTCATTTCCTGATGTCTGCATGGTAATCGTACACACCTAATGTCCGGAGAGGTCTCAAGTATGAGTCCAACATGTGGTTGTGTTACCCCTGATCAAAGAACCTTAAAACACAGAACAGGTATGCATTAGTTTTAAATGCAAATGACTTGAACTCTCATTTTCATGATTCTTCTGAATAATCGTATGCTGTAACAAGCAGGTGACAGCACGTTAAGTAACGATGTAAACGCAATGTCTTTGTTTAAAGAGGCATGACCTCTGCTCCTGTGAGGTACATGTGAGGTCTTTTAACACAGAGTAGCGGACAGAATACTCATTTATCATGGTGTCAACCTCCGAAAAGCCTCAAAGCTGGGTAAAGCTTTTTGAAGAGGAATACCTGAGTAACAATTTAACAGGATAAACAAAACAAACTCCAAAGATGTTCTTAAGAGCTCTCTTGAGTTTGCTCTGTTTGTAGTGTAAGGAATTTCACACAGAGCTTGGAAACCCCAGCTGTGCCTTTTAATGTGTGAAATGTGTCTTTAATTCAAGATGAGCAAAGCAGCAGTCTGTATTTACTGTATTTAGCTGTAATGCCAAGATTGCTGCTTTTGATTTGTTTGCCCTCTTTACATAGAAGTCTTCTGAAGTGGTCTACAGGCGGTTTCATCGGACGCACACGCCAGGCCCCAAGTTAACGTCCGATCTGTGTTTGGTTATAATATAGCAATTATTTTATATTTCGTTTATAATATTTTTTAATTGTATATTAATTGTATTGAATTAAAACTATTCAACAGTTAATCATTTTTTGTGGAGGTCTACCCGACGAAACCGCTGAAACCGTCTATAGCTTGAAATAAAATGTTATAAATAAAGTTGTGAACAAGTTTAATGGATTTATTAAGAATGTTAGTATGTATAAATAGATGATTGTTTAATTCCGAAGCCATGCTATTATTAACAATATGTGCTTATTAAATATATTTTAAAACAAAATGTAAAATGTTTCACCTACTGTAGGACAAACGCATCTTCTAAATATAAATGTAATTCACCTGCTACCTAAAGTAATAAATTATGGCATTGAGTAATGTGTAGTAATCTTATGTCTGCCTGACCCTTAACTTCTGTTGCTTTAAAAATACTGAGGATATTTGCATTCCCGTTTCAGGTTGTATGGATGCACTGCTGGAAAGTACGTATAGAGGTCTCAAACTTTGTCCCTCCCCTTTACATTTCTCAGCAGTCCAAGCAGCTCTGTGTAGGCTTCATAAATCAGGTTAGTCCGCTGGATCTTCTAACCTATGGACGGACGGAGGGGTATGACTACAGTGAGGTAAAACTTTGTTTTAACATTGTTATGTTGTTGCTCTTCCCGCATGCACTATTTGGTATCGACGCGCTAAAATATTACCCAAAGCAACTTTTTAGACGATTGTTAAAGTTAGACGACGGATTGCATCGGCTGCATAGGGTTTTAACTTTTTTTTTTAACTTTGTGCAAGAGCTCGCGCTGCTCTTGGTACATGAGCATGCGTGCGCGCGCTTTACATTTCCCATAATATCATTATTCAGACACAGCTCTCATATGTTTACCATGGTAACCCCAGTTTTCGCAAATTTTTTTATTTTTTACTACTTTAAAATAGTACTAGATTGTTGACTTTTAAATTTGGTGGGTAAAACCGAGTAACCACATATTATTGTAGGTTACAGTAGATCCGATGACTCAGTCAGGGAAACTGTGGTAACTGGTCATTTTTAAGCTACACACTGTCTTGTGAAACACCTGCTATGTTTTGTGCACTATAGCTTATTAAATTAAATAAATACGTCTATTTAGTACTATAGCCAGAACTTTGATTAAATGTTGAATATGTGTAATGTAGGCTAGTAGATTTCCAGGTAACACATTGATAAAATGTAAAATTTGTATTTAAAAGCACATCACATGCATTAATGTATTATATTTTGTTAATTTAAAATAAACATGTTGACACCAGTTGTTTTAAATCCAGTGGTAGACTTTGCAAATGGCAAGTTGGTGTGGTAGCTAGAAACCTTACCCAGTCTTTAAGATATTAGGGCTAATGGTCTTTTTGGAAACGATTAAAGCAATTCCTTTCATGAATGCCATGAAATCGGAACGTTCAGAGCCTCAGGACAGTTTTCCAAATCAAACAGAACATGTTTCTCGGCTGTTTAATATAAAGCAATTCAATATAAAACACAGTAGGCTACAAAGCAACAGTACTAACATTCTTTGCTACTACAGAGAAGCACAGCTTTACTGAATTATTTTAAATACTCTAAATTGTTTAACCCACAAAACACCTCATCATCTACCAAAAATGGCTTTGGTTCTGCACTGAATAGTTCATATTGCTTTTACAGGTCAAAAGGGGTTTGATGTTCTTTTTGCATGCTAATCCTTGACCAAATTACAGTTGTCCTATAAATGTCAAACAAATCAGAAAAAGCGATCAGAAATAATAGCGAAATCACATGGTGTGAAACAGCTTCATCAGTTCGCATCAGATGGAATATTTTATGACAACTGCAGTTGAGTACTACACCAGTCCACACATGCGTCTCTCTGTGTAATGGGGATGAATGGAGCTTCATGATTAAGGAGAATCTTGCTCATGAGATCAGGCTTGGACAACCCTGTGATTTTAAAATGTGGGATGGTCTTAAGAGGGTGAGCTCAACTATGAAGCCAGATGTTGACTTTTACACAGTGACTGAAAGAACTCCACAGGAAATTTTCTGAGCTCTCATTCACCTCTCCCTTTCTTTCTCAAAGGTTTCAATGACTGCTTGCAGTGCATGAGAGGAACGCCGACTGCCTGGTGAGCATCGAGTGTTTTGGATACATTTTTCAGCTGTGATAACACCAGGTACCAAGGTAAAATGGCCAGTCGTTTCCTAAACTTGTTGCTTTTGCTGAGCGTAAGTAGATGTCTTTGCCAAAAGGACTGTACTGGTGTGGATTGCCCCGTACTGGACAACTGCATTGAAGAAGTATTGAACACTGGAGCATGTTGTGCCACGTGCATGAAAACGGGCTGCATGTGTGAGGGCTACCAATATTACGACTGCATCAGGGCCGGCTTCAAAAATGGTAAAGTTCCAGACGGCGAGTCATACTTTGTGGATTTTGGAAGTACTGAATGCTCCTGCCCGCAGGGAGGTGGCAGGATCAGTTGTCATTTTATTCCATGCCCTGAGATTCCTGCAAACTGCATTGCATTATCCGAACCAGCCGAAGGGTGCATTCAGTGTGAGCGCGTTGGATGCGTTCATGAGGAGCAGAAGTACGAAGCTGGTCATTCCTTCCAAATTGACCCGTGCCAGGTGTGCCACTGCCCAAACGATGGCGGCAATCTAATGTGCTATCCAATTCCGAATTGTGATTCTAGACATGTTCCAAACCCTGCGGATGTGCCAGCAGCGGATGACGGCACGCCAGAGAGTCGCCACAGAGACCATATACTGCAGATTTTTAATCATCAAGGTTCTAGAGGTCCAATTTCCAAACACCTTCCAGCTGCCCACAATAATAACAATGGTCCTTTAAACCTGCATCCAAGCCACATTGTTGATGAGGAAGAGGATGAGGAAGACTATGATTATCCACCAACAGATTCTTTAGATCCATCCCTGCATGGTTTTGCCTCTCCCACCGAGTCGTCTATCATCTCAGTGTCAAATTCGCAGAATTTTACCCCCCGCCAGGCTATCCACAGGGGCACTAAACAAGAACTGAGAGAGATGCTTGGCATTCATAAATCCACAACAGACAGGCCACAGTTCCCCTCCCATAAGGCAAGTACGGATAGGAAGAAAATCAGCCCTCATAAAGACAAATCAAGAAAAGAGTCGTTGAACTCTCTGAAATATAAAACAGACCAAGAACAATTCATCCTTCCTGTGGAAACCACAAACAGAGTGGGAATCTCCTCTCACAGAGAAACCCCCCAGAGCTTCAGTCTTTATAAAGATAACTCCAATCTAGAGGACGTGACAACTGATGTGAACAGCAATACAGACAACAAACACCTTGCATTTCCTAAAGAAACTTCTGAGGGTTATATATATGACAACACATACAGTGAAACAACCACAGAGTCTCCAACAACTGTTAAGCAAACTACTCAGATCTGGGAAACCACGGCTTCATGGCAAACCGCTTGGAATGACCGCTCAGAGAGTCAAATTCCCTCAGTTTTTCCCAATACTATGGAAGCAGACAGCTCTGAACTAGAAGAACCAGAAGAAAGCATCACAGCTTCTTTCGATCAAAATACTAGCCATGATGGCACTCAACCGGCCATTGTTGATGGAAATAAAATAATTCTGAACAGTTCAGATCATATTCAGCAAAGTGTGACCATGTCAGACGTCGACTTGAGCCAAACTTTACCAGAACATGGAAAATCACCTTTAGAGCCATCAGAGGAACACAAAAGGCTCTCAGCAACCCACAGAGTAGACCACGGAAACCCCACAGAGGAGCTGGCACGGTCCTCGGGAGACCACAAGACCAAACCTGACAGGGAACAGAAGCGGCTGTTGTTTTCTCCGGAGGAATTTACTCCAACCAGCCCATCTCCTAACACACCGTCCAACAGTCTGTTTAACTTCAGGGAAGAGCAGGAACAGGCAGACAACACCCTCAGGTCTCATTCTACGATGGAGGAGGGTGAGTTTACAAATGATTGGTTGTCATTTGTGCTTAATGTGCTGAACTGTTATAGTGAAGAGTTTTAGAGCATCATTAATGCTAATGTGATTTATAGTCGACATTCACCAGGTGCCATGAATCTGAAAACCTGGCGAGGTGTCAAAGACAATCACAGCTGTTTAAAGATGACTATAGTACATTGTTGAGGAATAGACCGGGCCCCCCACCTTACGACTAAACAAACAGGCCTCTCGAAATGTTTACTGCAACTTGTTTTCCCAGCTCACATGGCAGGTTACCAATTAAAATATTTGTGGTGTCACGCAGGGCTTAGGAAAACTGTTTGCTGTCATGTTAGATTTTAGAGTGTGAATGTAAGGACTGCAGGAATTGTGAGCTGGAGCATAAATATTCGACTCAGGGGGGCCGTCTGGGTCGCGAAGCCAAGCGCTGCTCCCGCTGGGTACATCCTCTCTGTTCAGTCATCATATTCACTCTCACACCACCTAACACCCTTGTGTCGCTTAACACATTCAAGGCTTCAATTAGCGGAAAACATTACTAGGTATAAACACACCATTGAGTGGAAAATGGCTTGTGACTTTGAACCGAAAGGTGTTTATGTGGGTTTTGTTTTGCGTACAGTAATTTATCTTGACTGGTGCTGAGACTGTGAAATATTTAATTGGGCCTTTAAAAGAGGCACGAAGGTAACTCGATGCGTTTCACACGCCTACTAAATAATGTTTAGTGAAATGTGCATTTAGATGTTTCAGATAGAGGCCAGAAAAATAGGTCAAAATGTAAAATAATTGTGTACTATGGGAATAAATCCCATACAGTGCATTGCGTGTGAATAACATTTCTGTGTACCACTCCAATGAGATAAGAAATTATGTTTTGTTTAAAGAAAATGAAGCTTGTTTTAGGATTTTCGTAATAGTATCACGTAGTCAGAATCTTACGGGAATATCTCTCTTATGGGAAAGCTCAAGGGCCCAACAATTACAAATATGAAAACATTCTGTAGGGGAAAAGGTGCTTAATATGTACGCTTGTATATGTATGTAGCCAAATGGTCCAAAAAAGCTTAATTTACTTTAAAATATAGTTTAATGTTTTTATTTCCTTATATTTGGAAATGAAATGCAACCTGAGCATGTTTTAATAAGATAAACCCATACAAACATTTCTGTCTTAGAATATATATGATGAAATTAAAGGGGTAGTTCACCCAAAAAATAAAAATTCTGTCATCATTTACTCACCCTCTTGTCATTTCAAACCATGTACTGTATGACTATCTTTCTTCTGCATAACTAAAGGAAGATATTTTGAAGAATGTTGGTATTCGAACAACGGCGTTAAGCATTCACTTGCATTGGGTTTTATGTCCATACAATAGAAGTGAATGGCTACCGCCGTTGTTCGGATACCAACATTCTTCAAAATATCATGTTTTGTGTTCTGCAGAAGAAAGATCTCATACAGGTTTGACATGACAAGAGTGTGAGTAAATGATGACAGAATTTTCATTTCGGGTAAACTATCTCTTAAGCATAAGCCTGTTGCCAAAAGTAAAACATGTTTTCAACAACTGTTGTTTGCATAATAATTATAGATGTAACCTTTTGTATAGGATCGAATAACTCAGTTGTTATCATTTCTCATTGTTCTGTGCTCAAGTCACAATAGTTTGTCTTGCTTGAGCTTTCATTGTCTGGGCACAGTCAGCACATAGCATATCTCCAAATAAAAATGGTTTTGTTTTGACCAAGACACGACATTTACCAAAACAAAAATCAGACCTACCCAGTCCAACCCGTTGCTCTAAACAGCTTTGGCAAAGCTCACGCTCTCACTTAAGCTCACGCTCTCACTTAAGCAAGTTCCCTGATAAATGATAATAGCAAGAGTGATGTCTGGAGAGGTCAGTGCAGATTATTGTGACAAGGCTACTCCAACCAAAAGACAACATTGCACAATTAGTTTGATAAGCAGGGGAATTAGTTATCTTGCAGGATGCCAGTTGGCCATTGCTCAAAATAAACAGCTCTCACCGGATAGAAACACTTGGAGCTCTCAACATTTTGCCTCTCCGCAGTGCATGAGTGCGATAATCAGGGAAAGTGAGGGGATACAGTTCTGATAATATGTTTGGCAGGAAAGAAGTTTATCTTTGTGCACATACCGGCTTTACCAACATGTGCGTTGAATTTTGAAGTCAGAGAGTGTAGCTGAAAATGTCTATTTTGCATGATGCATCTCAATGATAAATGTCTGCCATGGGGATGAAAGATAAGTTCTGTAGGACACTTATATTCTGGAACTGAATGAAAATGCAGGTTTTGCAACGGACAACATTGAAGTTGTATATTTCTTTACTTGTCTTTTCATTAATGTTAAGCTTTAACGTAAATTATGCCACCATAAAAAGACAGCAAATTGCTTTTTTGTTATTATTTAGTTTTTTTCTTAAAGGGACAGATTACCCAAAAATTCGGTCATCATTTACTCTTCCTCGAGTTGATCCAAATCTGTATACATTTATTTGTTTGGTTGAACACAGAGAAAGATATTTGGAGGAATGCTTGTAACCAAACAGTTCTTAGACCCCATTGACTACAATAGTAGGAAAAATTACAATGGTAGTCAATAGTGCCACAGAACTGTTTGCATTCCTACAGTCTTCAGAATATTTTCTTTTAATAAGAAAGTTATAAAGTCATTTTTCCTGCTATGGTAGTCAGTGGTGTCCAAGAACTGTCTGGTTACAAGCATTCTTCTAAATGTCTTTCTCTGTGTTCATCAGAACAAAAAAATGTATTCAGATTTGGAACAACTTAAGGGTGAAGAAAATTTTTTTTAAGGTCATAAACATTACATTTCATGCATTGTGTAAGCAGTCTGCCAAAGTTGTAAATCCAAAGGTGAACAAATAACAAAGTTATTAGTCATGGCCCAGTGGTTAGAGAGTTGGACTCATGACCAGAAGGTTGCTGGTTCGATTCTCAGGGCTGGCGGGTAACGGCTGAGGTGCCATTGAGCAAGGCACCTAACCCCCACTTGCTTACTATACAAAATGTACAAATGTATAGTACAATGTAATGTAAGTCGCTTTGGATAAAAGCGTCTGCCAAATGCGTAAGTGTAAAATGTAAATTAGCTTGTAAAAATGGAAGTCGACTCTGAATCACGCGAATGAGTCATGATCTGTCCGAATCTATAACCTCCATGTATCTACGTCTCTAGAAAAGTCCCCGTCTGCCCGCGAAAACTTGAACACACGTGCTAAACCAATCACAGCAGACTACGCTAGCGGAAAGGCGGAGATTAGACCGATGAATCGCGGAACAAATCATTTGAGAGTCAGTCAAGAAGTAAGGTAATAAAAATGGCTTATTATTATGAAATAATAGTGTTTTTACACCATGTATGTACATAAACCTGTAGGCACTTAAAAATCACAAGCTATTTACTCTTTAACCATTTAAAAAAAATTAGAATGCATGGTTTGGAAAATATTTTCGAGAGGTCATGCTTTGAAATGTTATTGATCAGACAGATATTCTGCAGTTATTGAAGGTAAGCTCTTGATGTGGATACTTGCCTGAACATGGAGAAATGTAGTGTTGTTGTTAATATCCTCTTTTGCTTTAAAATGTTTACTGTCTGCAGAATGCAGTGATTTGTGATCCTGACTTCTCATTCAAATGCATCTAGCCTCACATTTAACACTTAGGAGAGTCAAAGTCATACTGAGATAATGATAAGGGCAGGACTCCGGAGATTTATTTCCCCCCTCAAGCATGACTCTTACTGCAGGAAATAGTCTACATTTAAACGTGTACTTAGAACTGTTTATTTTGTTTTCTAACCTCATACAACAACAGTTTTTTTGTAAATTTGACTTTAATTAAACATGTAATTAGACTGCATTTGTAGCAAACAGAGTTTGGAATCATTGTTTTTACATTTAAAGCGATAGTTCACCCTAAAATGAAAATTCTGCATCATTTACTCATATCATGTCATTCCAAACCTGTATGAACACAGAAGATACAAACAACACTGGACTCCATTGACTTGCATTGTATGGACACAAAACCACTGAGACATTTCTCAAAATATTATTTGTGTTCCACAGAAAAAGTCAAATGCTGGTTTCGAATTACATGAGTGTGAATAAATTATGTCAAAATTTGTATTTTTGCATATTAAACCATGTCTCATGGCTTTTAACAATGAGAAACTAGAAAGACTTCTTTCAATCACGTTGGCTGCTTTCTCCAAAAGCTCTCGCCAGATGGAGAAGCAGAGTATATCTGAGACGTCAGTAGATTTCTGAGATGAATAACCTTTGTGTTCGAGTCCAAGTCCAAAACATATGGAATTGGACAAACAGTTCATTGTGGCTAATGTATGCTCTCTGCATCCTTAAAAAATATGAGCCTCTGCGGTAAGATAAATGGCAGAGATCCTCATTCACGTCAACCTCAAAGCCTGTATTTGTCCCTATGTAAATTGCTTATGATTGGATTTTACATTCATCTGTGAATCAGATCTGTTGGGTTCTTTCTGCCTGTAATATATCAAATATAGATTCAGAATATATTATAGTGCCTTTATATTTTATAGATTATTCCTCTGTGCTTAGTAGTCTGAAAACTGACAGTGTACCAGATATTAGTATTAGCAAGTAGTCATAGAGACAAGTTAGATTTTACATTTACTGTATTTTGTTTGTTTCTTTAGTCCATTGTTTTGTTTTGACTCTGCGTATTAAACTGGAGCAGATTCAACATCCGAAACACATTTTTCTATGCTTTTCAATAGAGAAATGTCTGCTTGTCAACAATAGCTGAATGATGTGAGGTAAACACATCAGTATCCCACAGATAAGAGCGTTCAATCATTTCTCATCAAAGATGGACACAAAGCCGCATACCGTTAGTGTTGTCTTTCCAGAAGACTCAGACCTCAGAGATTGATGGTCCAACAAAGACTCCAGCACCATCTGCAACATATCAGCACAACACAATATTACACAAAAGACATCAGAGTGATGCAGTTGTCAGAGTCAGTGGATGTCAGACATGAGTTCAGTGCGATCACGTGTCTTGTTTGTGATTACAGGACGTCTGTTGTAAGGATTTGTGTTGTGTGAGAGAGAGATTGAAGTGAAAATTCACATTGGACAGGGCCGGGATCAAGTCGTCATGCTTTTGTCTTGTGTCATTTGAGTTGGGAAATGTGGTTTGGTCATGGAGTTGATCATTACACTTTCAACACCAAGGTAATGGGTTCAGTCTGTAGAGATCACACATACTGATAAAATGTATACCTAAGTCGATTTAGTTAAAAACATCAGTTTAATATAAAAAAATGTGTCATTTTTATACTATATCTGTTACAAAAAAATATTCAGAGCCTTATAAGTTAAGAAAAAATATAAGATACCCCATAAAAGTCTTTTTTCTAGTGTGATGATTTGAAGTCACCGTAAGAATACATCATTTCACAAGATGGGTGAGAAGTGTCAGTTATTGCCTCTTAGAGCCAAGCGACTGGGCCCACAATTCCTTCAAAACCTTGAACATTTTAAGGGCAATCTGTATAGTCGCAGTCCTTACTGAATGACTGTCTCCATCAAACGTGGACATCCATGCAGCAATATACGAAAATGGACCAATTGTGTGCTTCTGCTCAGAAAGCTATGAGGCAATGTTGTAGGAAATATGAGAATGTGTTTGGGTTCCTGCCACAGCTTTACTGTCCTTGAGAAATCACCCTTTATTCTCTCTGCACCTCTCGGTCTTTTTGTTCACCCTGACGCTCGATGAAATATGTGAGGTGGAGCAGCAATTCTCTATTTGGATTTGAGCTGACAGTCTTGAGTAGAAAAGCAGCCATGACTCTTTCTGAAAAAGAAAATATTTAAGAGTCTCTCAAGCAGGGAATTTAAAATACTATGAGATTTCTTAGGTCGAGGAGTGACTTTTTCTACGACGATTTTCTATGCCAATTTTATGCACATTCATACCAAATTTGACTTGTTCTGTAGGTCAATGGTGCCTTTGATTTGTTAAAGTCTTTCAGTTTATCTACATATGCAGTAGAACAAATGGATTTTCCTCCTTTTGTTCCATTTTATGTAGAGCTGCGATATGTGTTTACCAACTTTCCATTTCACCTCATGCCTTTTACGCACCATGTTCCTAAACATCAGGGCATTGTGGGTAGCTATTAGCAACTATTGTGAGTTTGGTATTAGGGAGTGAAACGTCTGTTTTGGAAATCATACCTGGAAATCGCTCAAGTGCTTTGAGCACTGTTGTTTTCAAGAGCAATTAAGATTATAATCTTTCCCATCGATGTGGAACAATGGCACTCCCAGCAAACCTTTATCGACAACAATCCATAAACTAACAAAAGGTTTTGTTTATTATACAGTATAGGAGTTTAGACAAAAGTGGATGACATTATAACCTCAGCATCTCATTATGATGAAGTATCAGCATGTGAGAGGTTTTCAAGGAGCTCACACTGACAGTTGAACTGACTTTGCTTTAGTTAGATATTTTTCACACAGGTTAGAAGTGCGGAAACAAAGAGGTGTGATTAACAGTGTGTGTTTTACACTAGTTATAAAGATGCACGCACGCACACACACACACACACACACACACACGTTGCATGGTGCTTACATGTTTATTTGGTGAACCACTACACTGCGATATGGGCAGTCGTGGTCCAGTGGTTAGAGAGTTGAACTCATGACCAGAAGGTTGCTGGTTTGATTCTCAGGGCTGGCGGGTAACAGCTGAGGTGCCCTTGAGCAAGGCACCTAACCCCCACTTGCTTACTATACAAAAAATGTACAAATGTATAGTGCAATGTAATGTAAGTCGCTTTGGATAAAAGCGTCTGCCAAATGCATAAATGTAAATGTAAATGTACACTGTTAAAACATTCTGTAGAAATGACAGTATTACTGGCAGCAGTTTGCCAGTAACTTACTGTAGATTTATATTTATCGAATTTATTGGCAACAGATAGTTTAACAATAAATGAACATTAAACATTAAAAAATATTTTGTTTTATTAATAATTCATGAGTATGCGTTTAAGTAAAAAGATCGATTTTGTTTCATTCTGTGGATTTCTGACAACATTTCTCAATGGGAGATCTTAAATACTGCACTGCATACTCCTGATGTGTGCTTTTGTTGTATTGTAGACAACAGCATGTAGAAATTCTGATTCAAAGCAAATTTGCAGTGGATTCGTAGTGGTTTCTCATTTCCATCGGTGTATATGGAGTACAGAAAGTAGAATATCAAATAAATGGGGCTGAGCTAGAGAGATTTCTGTAGTTGTGCAGCAGGTACTCTATTCTTACATTTTCTTCATTCTTTCTTATCACTAGAATGTGAGTGCAATGTTAGTAGTGATATCAGTTAGCACAATAGGAAATGACTTGACCTGCAATGCAAGTGCTGGAATGCAGGAATCCAAACTAATTCCTCTTTGTGCTACTTTATATTAGCAGAGAGGCGAGAGTCTCTGACATATCCCTGTTTACTTCGGCCTCTTTCCTGGATGTTTCTTTGTACGCAGGAGCTTTGTTGACGTGCGCCTGAGAGTGATAGATTATCAGACGCGAACAACTTGATGGAGTGCGGAGAACCGGATGGGGATGCAGGTCACTGCAAGAGATTAGATTCGCTAAACAAAGAGACTTTATGTAGAGTTAAACAACAAAGTTTGGGAGTTCATTGTCTCTGGAAATGCATTATGCATCTGTTTTGAAGGCTTTTAGTGTAATTGCAAAAGGGCGTCTTGAGTCATTTATGGAAGAATGACGGGAGCGGGTGATGCTGAATTTGATATTGTTTTAGAGCTGCTAAATGTACAGTATAAGCGGAAGTCTGCGATTTTAGGAGGCATATTATTGTTTTCTTATAGCAATGTATGTAGTTAAGCAAAACATGGAAATCTCTGCAAGCAATCTTGTAGACCTTATTTTACTCACAAATCGAAGAAAATCTATTAGAAATTTTAAAGACAACCCTATGGTTTGAATATTTTTCTTCGGTTTGCATTTATCGGATTAAATAGATTATAAATGATTTTGGTTTAAAGTTTTTTTATGATCAGATAAGGCTTTTTGGTCAGCGTTGAATTTCATTTTAGCTAGAATAATAAGAATAATGAATATATAACAAGGCATTAACAGCTGGACAGGAATTCACACTGTTAACATTAAGAGACTTTAAAATAAAAGTCAAAGCATGAACATATCATTTTCTATTGCCAATTATTATAATAATGTGAAAAGGAATAGATGTTGGTTGTGCATTAGGTTCAGGTCTACTTTCCAGGTATTCCCTGTCACTGTTATTTTTTCGAACTTGTTTGCATTGTGCTCCATTAGTTGACTTTGAAAAAAGAACAAAAATGGAGACAGGGGTAATGTGAAAATAAGTCTACTAATTTAGAAGAAAATCGATTTTCATTTACGCCCAGAGCGTCTCTGCACGCTCGCTTAAAATTGAAAGGCTTCAGGCACTGTTCAAAGCGCTGAGTTCATAGATATTGTTTATTAAAAAGTAAGTAGGGTTCAAGTGAGCTGCACATTTAGATGTACATGGAAAATGTACATTTAGGGCCCTGCTTTTTAATACAAAACCGATGTTTAAAGCCCTCCGGTACATTATGTCAAAGTGATACTTTGGAAGTTAATGGCCCAATGTTGAGGATTGGGAATGTATTTGTCACCGGGTCTGATATTTTGCAATGCAGCGGGGTGCTCAGATTTAAAATTGTGTCCCTTGTGAAGTGACATTTATGATTAGTCTCAGTGTATCAGATTTTTAAACAATTTGAATAGCTGTCATTCTTATTGTTAGAAGCAGGACCAAGTAAACTCAATTTGCTAAATTGTGTTTTGTTGATAAACAGGATGTATAGCCTTTTTTTGTATAATGCCATATTTTGTTCTTTATAGCCAACATGCTAACAGAAATTAACATTGAACTTCTTCATTTAAACTGGAAAGGAAAGATCCAATTTGTGCCACTTGATAACAGTTTTAAACAAAGCAGAATAAATATTTAGTTTTTTGAACAATGGATCTCTCATGCTTGCCGTGGGAATGAGGAATCTGTGGATGATGTAGCTTCTTTACTCGACTGACCCAAA
The DNA here is from genome assembly GCA_026939265.1 of Oreonectes daqikongensis. Lineage (NCBI taxonomy): Eukaryota > Metazoa > Chordata > Actinopteri > Cypriniformes > Nemacheilidae > Oreonectes > Oreonectes daqikongensis. Next base: position 2,954,336 of record JAOTQM010000030.1, on the reverse strand, counting down.
GGTTCAAGTAATTGTTGCTTTAAGGTCAAAATGTGACCCTGTGAGTAATTAAAGGTCATATGGCAAACCAGAATTCAACTCAAGTTCATCATAACAGATATGTCATTGCGCTCCAGTGAGCCATAACATATTTAAGAAGATTAAAAATAAGATTATGCTTGTTGAATGTGCAATTTCAGTTATGGAACCCGATTTCATTATTGGTGATTAAATCATCAACAGTTTTACACATTGCTTTGTGATGTCATGAAACTACAAACCTGTTTTAAACCAAGGCTTTTAAGAAATTACCCTGTTTTGATCCTGCAGATGTTCTTTGACAGTCTGTAGAAAAAAAGCAAATAGCCTTTTTAAAAGAGTTTTGAAGAGCGCTTTGTTTTGTAACATCTGCTTTACAGATGACCTAATGCTGATCTAACAGAAGAATGGCAATGGTTTTTGTTTCACACCACACATTCATTAGCATTTATCACCATGTGTGACAAAACACTGAGATTTACAGAACAACATGATTAATACTGAGAATGATTCGGTCTTTTGAAAACCCGTCCTAATATTCAGGATGTGGGATGGAAGGTCCTTGAGAAAGATGTGGTAATTAAAAGTTTCAGACTTAATGCAATATAAGTTTGGGCCAAAGGGGTAAGAGAATACATTTTCTGAAACGTGTCCTTGCAGATTTTACTATTTAACTGTAGCTTTAACGTTAAATATTCCTAATATTTTCTTTGAAACTTGCACAAGGATCTGACAGCCATTTAACTGCTCTGAATCATCTCTCAAGCTCTCCTGCTTTTATAGTGTCATAAAATGACATCCATTGAATTCAAAGCACAACTTATTTGCCATGCACAAATAAACATTTCCAAATACATGATTCAAGGGTCATAAAAAAGGCCATCAATCACATTTAATGGCAGTGAAAGTTAAACAGGAAAGCAGGGAAGTTTTTCTAGCTGATTGCTGGGAGATTCTTTTGTTTTGTCTTGAGGTTGTTTTTGTTGTAATGCTGTACAGCCTGATTTCAGACCGTTTACAGTGTCCGGAAAGCTTTTGAAATGTGTTTTTTTTATAAAAAATACATTTAAAGCCAAACCTTAGCCAACTAAAGGTTTTGGTGACATGCACTCTTAAAAATAAAGGTCCTTCATGATGCCATAGAAGAACCTAAATGGTTCCTTAAAGAACCTTTAACATCCGAAGAACCTTTTTGTTTCACAATGGGGCTGTTTACACCTGGTATTAAGATACGTTTTGCTCGATTGGATCACAAGTGGACGACGCTAAATACAGGTATAAACCCTCCCCTCGAAGAAATCAGGACAGAAGTGGTCAAATAGACGTATTAAAACACCAGGTGTAAACAGGTATGTGTCTCTCAATACAAGGTATAAACAGGGCCAAAAGGTTTTTTGTGGCATCAAAAGGTTCTTTAGATTATAAAAATGTAAGAAAGAGATTTTTTTAAGGAACCTTTGTCTAAATGTTTCTTTTATGGCATCACTGTGAAGAACCTTTTAAGCACCTTTATTTTTAAGACGTTGTTGTTGATGCATCATCTGACAGAACATTGGATATTAAGAATGTATGATGCTCCATGTTCTATTACTTTTGAGTTTAAAGCCTGGACATAAACTACATTTTTTGCACTCTCACGGCAGTCGTGGCCCAGTGGTTAGAGAGTTGGACTCATGACCAGAAGGTTGCTGGTTCGATTCTCAGGGCTGGCGGGTAACGACTGAGGTGCCCTTGAGCAAGGCACCTAACCCCCCACTTGCTTACTATACAAAAATGTACAAATGTATAGTACAATACAATGTAAGTCGCTTTGGATAAAAGCGTCTGCCAAATGCATAAATGTAAATGTAAATGTAAAATGGATTTAAACACCGTGTTAAAGAATATTAACATTCTCGTTTTTTGGCAGCCCCAAGCATAATCAAATCACCCAAAATATTTAATAATTGAACACACAAGGGTGGAAGATTTAAAAAGCGTTTTGATTGACAGGCCTTGTGACATCTAAAGAGCTTTCTTCTGAGTTCAGCAAGGACAGATTTCATGTGGATTTGATGCATTTGAACAACTGAACGTTTAACTTTGTTAGTACGTTGTAGTGGTTTTATATAACACAATTAAACAGACGTTCCAGTCTCCACTCTCTGTTTACTTGTATGTCTGTCCACTGATTATCTATAAATATCTTACAGCCCTATTGTGTGCGATGTTTAGATCAGATGGGCATTCATCACAAAGTTCAGCAGTTCGGCTGGTACAGCAGCCGGTGACCTCAGTCAGACCTGGAGCGCCCGTGAGCCTCTTGTGTCACTGCCGAAGTGATTTTATAATCAGATCTTTTCAGATGTTTGGTGCTTCAAAGCACATTCAAAGATTATGAGAGTGTCTGGTTGTATTTACTTGGTTTTAAGGGTCACATCTAAGCAAGCCCATTTTATTACATCCTCACAGGCTGGCAGGAAATAACTGGCTTGAAAAGACTTTTGAGGAATTGAGGGAAGAGAGTTATCAGGCCCGCTCTATATTTCTTTACCCTCTGTGCTCATAAGTAATTGGTTATAATCATATAAAATTCATTTGGCTGATACACAGCATGTCAGAGCAAAGCTGACTTTTCCAGAATGTATTTGTATGGTTTTCATGCATGCTGGTTTTGTAAGCTTAATTAGATTCAGTGCTTCATTCTCACTGAGGGATGAATTATTCAAAATTACAAGAGTTTCAAATGAGTCATTACTAAATTTTTGTTTTGTACTGTATCGTGACTCCCACAATTTGTTAAAAAGATCAGCCAGATATGCTTCTCGAATTTACTTTGAATAGCTTATCGAAATTTGTTCCAAATTTGGTGCTTGTTAAACATTCGAAGGTTGACTCGGTTCACAATGACGCATGTGATGATGTACACACCAGGGACTGTGTTTTTTTTTTTGTAGTGGTCCCATTTTGTATCAGTTTTCTTTTCTTTGTACAAAATGCTGCAGACAAGGTCTATTATGCCTTTTCTATAAACCCAAGTTGGGCTTCATTGCCGGCTTGCCTTCTATCAATGCTAATATTTCTGTCAGCCCATATGCCTTGCTTTCTTGATAGAAAAGCGTTTGCTGTAAACTCCTTTCTGTCTGGATTATAAAAACATTGTGTCAGATGTTTCTCCTCCTAATGCTTACTGTGTTTTTGGCTCTAGGTTCAATAGAGAGCTGTTGTGCGGCTGGACAGAAATGGGCAAAGGACAATCAGCATTGCAACTTCATGCCTGTGATATCAGAAGACTTCAGCTCTGTTTGCAGGTAAGCTGGTTGATATTTTCAATGCATTTTTGTAAATAATTTCTTTAAATACCAGGTATATGTCCAAAATACTTTGTAGTTAGTTGTAGACTAAAAAACAATCTGCTGAATCAATGTTGTATCTGTGTGGCTTTTGATTTTATTCCTCTCATAAACATCCCAGCGTTCGCAAAGGTACAGTTTACCCCAAAATGCAAATTTCTGTCATCATTTGACTGGTCAAATGCATGCAGTAGTTTACAACGCTTTGCCAACCATTAATTCTAACTGAATTAGATTCAAGTATGGGTGTTTTTGAATTGCACATATTATGATTTAAATGTGCATTTTCTTCTGCTTTATGCAAGTGTTGTGCAGACGCAATGCTGTTCAGGAGCTCTGAGGGAGAGCAGGTGTCAGGCTGGCATACATGCTGCTAAAGCTGGACAGGTGTGTGAGGAAGGAAACAGCTCACCCTGTGGAGAAGACTCTCTAAAGGTACAACTCTCAGCCAAGAGAAAACTGAGACATTCATTATCGAAGTGACAAGTTATGAAATACCAATACAAAAGCTGCATCAGTGGTCTGTTCTTCTGGTAGGGTTATAGACAGGGACTGAACAATGCTAAGTACAAATACATGTAAATAGTTTTAAAAGTGATATAAAGACCTTTTTACCTTTTGGTGTTCCAACACAATCTCACATGAATTTGTACATTTTTATGAGGTGGTTCATTTGTATGAATTAATTCTTAATAAAAATAAAATAAATATTAGAATATAATAGTATATAAAGTTATAAATATAATACAATATAATATAAAACATTATATATAAAGAAAAAAACTTGCAATAATACCTTGCATATATATTTTTTACTTTATTTCTTCATTTATTTTTGTGTTTTCATTATAATGTACACAATGAAAATTGTGTACATTATAATTGTGAAACTGCCATATAAATCAAATAAAAAAATACTATGTCTACTATATATATATGTACACACACATATATATATATATACTATGCCATTTTCCAACGCTATCTATGTATATTTAGAGAGAGATGTTTGCTTTTTGTTCACTTTTTGTACAATAATTAATGCTGGTGAGTACTGTGTTGAGTCACCACACTATGTAAAATCTATATCACCGAGAAGCACTTCATCAGGCCTTGTACTCGCAAGTGTAGGACATATGCTTAATTAACTGAAATGATTTACTCTTGTGAACAACTGAATACAACACAGCTGCAAACCTCCACGCTGAATGTTTTTTTCATTTATTTCCGTCTCCGTCTGCCTGTTTGATTTAGGACTGCTGCAGCTGCTGTACGTTGGGTCTGCGCCTGCGCAGGGAAGGCAAAGATTGTGAAGCGCATCAGTACCTTAGCTACCCGTGTGGACACGTGTTCCTCGCGTGCTGTGAGGATGGGGAGGAGGGGCTTTCTCCCCCCACCCTGAAGAAAAAGGAGAGGCCTCAGCCCACTGCTCTTCCTAAGAGAGGTAAAAGACGTGTGCACACACCAACTCTCAAACATGCCACACATCCATGTTTATTGGAATAGAAAATCCAAAAATTCACATTCTGTCATTGTTTACTCACTGTCATGTTCCAAGAGTTTATTCATACAGTCTTGTGTTCCCAGTCCGTATGCTGTTGTTTTTGAAGCCATAAAATATGTCCATATGAATCATAAGCATTCTGAAGCATTTCAATAATAAAGTGAGAATTACACTGCTGTTGTATGGCAAGATCTGTAGCTATTCTCTACAAATTTCTGCTTCCAATGAAAAATTACTAACATTGGGGTTTGAACTGATACAAGGGTGAGTAAATAATGAAAGAATTCTAATTTTTGGTCTTTTTTGCTACCAAGAGTTTTGTTTTTACAACAGCATGTACCCATGATATGCAAAATTAAACTTGTAGTATATAGAATATCTTTATTGGTTGAGGTCTGGGGTGAGCGAGAGTTCATATTTTATTTCGACAAGCAGATCTAGACCGTCATGCCAAGTAGGGTTCGTGATGGAAACACACCATAAGACGTAAAACCACATTAGGATCTGGAACGTCTCCATTGAGTTCACTTTAAACGAATGTCCGAATTATCCCTTCATCACAGTGACATGCGTTTACATCTTGCAATGAACATCAGAGCAGAAGTCACAACTCTTTGTCATTTGCTTGTTTGTTTTTGAAGCCTGGATCATATTTGGAATCATCTGAAGTCCTTGGCTGTGCCTTGGCTTTCAGTTTCACATTCGAGTTCGTCACACTGCTGGCTGAGGCCTTGACATTGATGGATCAGAGGAAAGAAAGATGCCCAAAGCTGATTGGTCAGGTGTCACGTTACCGTTCAAAATAACGCACAAAGATGCTGGCAAGCTGGCCTGAATCAGAAGCAGATGGCAGTGCAGGCTGTTGCCTTTATGACCGTGCCAGCAAACTTTCCTTCTGTCTCAAAGGTTTCAGCTGACTAATTTAGCTAATTTTGCAGGGATTTGCATGGAAACATTGCTGTGTGGTTGGATTTCTGTGCATTATGTTATATTGTTTACACTGGGATGAGCTTTAGAAATGGATTTTGTAGTGAAGGTTAATTGGAGTTATTTTAATGATTTTTGAACAAATAAATGTTGAGATTGTTTTGTTGTTTATTATATGTCCAGTGCTGCTGTCTAAATGCTGTTGTGATGCTTTTTACTTGAATTGAATACAGCTTATTTATTCTTTATGTTGTTGGCTAAATTACATTAAAATAAAAATTATTTCACCATTTACTCACCCTCTTGCCATTTCAAACCTGGATGGCCTTCTTTCTTCTATACAAAAGAACATATAATGTTGGTAACCGAACCACAGCGGCACCCATTGACTTGGTTTTGTACAATAGAAGTCAATGGGTACCACCATTGTTAAGATACAAACATTCTTTAAAATATCTCTTGTCTTTTTCTTTGAATTGACATGAGGGTGAGTAAATGATGACAGAATTTTCATTTTTGGGTGAACTATTTCTTTAATAAAGGATGCTTAGTGTGTTACTGGTATTGTAGTTGCTGTACAACATTGTATCATGGCTGTGAGTTCAGAGGCAATTGTAACAATATTCAAGAAATATTTTCTTTTTTTGAAAGACTCTTAAATGAACATAATGAACATTTATTCATCAAAGATAAGAGTAGATATCTTAGATGTTTGCTAAACGTACATTATTCATGAGTGAAAACCTTTCAATAACAATACATTTTAAAGCAATTATATTACATAGATATGGTTCATATTTTTTTCAACTTTTTCAATTGTACCACTCTTGTATTAAATTCAGTATTATGATCTTTTTTATTATAAGTTTATTAATGGTACAGTTGCATGCGGCATTTTTATAGTCCTTCCAAAACCTCAGATGTCCAAATTGGCTCTTTTTCAGAAAATGGAAAAACACTGACAACACAGTTTTTAATCATTTAAAAAGTACAAACTTGACAAGCATTTTTTTATACTTTTTATTGGTTAGATATTTGCAAAACCCAGTGACAAAAATAAAAATGGTACAAAATATGCAGATATGAGGTTTCGGAAAGACAGCAGTAATGTTCCTTTTACCAGAAGTTGGAAAACACACAATTGCCCCCTGTGTCCCCTGCATAATAAAATGGAGGTTATGTTGATTATAGCTGAATAAAGTTTTTCAACACTGTCCCGGCTTTTATTCTTGTACCCTGCATGGCACAGTGCCATATCGTTCTAATGGCAGACATTCATTGCTCAGCTCCCACAGTTATTAGCCAAGCCCCAGTCAATGAACCGGGGTCCTTCGTCCTTTAAATGAGACATAAAACCCCGACTTTACCTCATGCCATCTCTCAACCAGCACATTCCTCTGGCCCGATGCCTTGCTTCATCTAAAGAGCCTACCTGATATCCTGAGGCAAGGTGAGATTAGTTATAGCTGTGTCAATATATTAGGACCGGTCTCATATCTGTGCACAGACAGATGATGGGCCCTTAAAATAGTTCCAATTAAATTGCCTCCATAGAGACACCCATGAAAATATCTGAGCACCGTCTTTCTAGAGACTATCCTTCACTGCATCTGCTCTCTCTGTAGCATCAAAGGTTTAAGCGATAGGAAAATGGTCGAGAGGTAATTATTTCCATGAAGGATGCTTTCTCGGGCCCCCTGCCATCTCACTACCATACCGGAAATATTTAATCTCTCTCACCCCTGCATAGCATTTACATTCGGTTAATGACTGTGAGAAATATTGACTTTACACCAGTGTGCAGTGTAAGGTGAAGCCGAGCCTGTTTATTATGTTTAGCCAGACGGAGTCATTGGAGCTTCTTGCCAAATTGGTGCGTGATGTTGGAAAGAGCGCTCATTAACTCTATCGGTTGCTTTCTGGGCGACTATGGATTTGGGAATGATTGGATGTGATTGGCAGAATATTGAGGGTAAGCCTGGAACAGCTGGTGGAGGTGGAATGGCAGGTGTTGTCTGCAATGTTGATTTAATATGTCTTAAGTTTATATATGAGCAGTTGTCGTTCTGGTTGACATCTGGTTTATCCTTGAATTAATGAGAACATTCATTAGACACACATTGATGTTCATACAAGTAATATTGAGAAAAGGAAAACTAACATTTACAATAAGCAGAATATTAACCCTATGAATTGCAATAGCATTAATTAATCTTAATCTCTAACTATTGTTCAACGATCAGTTTAGAAATGGTGTAAGAAATGAGAAAATTCACATGAACATTTAACATGTGGCATAATCTTTTTTATTATTCATATATACAGTATAGACGCTTTCATCAGACACAAGCGCCTGGCCCGAAGTTAACTTCCGGTCTGTGTTTGTTGATCGGTCTGGCTAGTGGCCCAAAATATAATTATTATACTTTAATTTAAATGAATATGAATTTATATTAATGTTGTATTGAATAAACAATTTGTTGAATTTTATTGTGTATTAATTTGATTAAATAAACAATTTGTTGAATCGGTCATGTAACTTTGTGACATTTAAGTTTACGGTTCTTCTAGGTAACCCAAAATAATACTGGCTAGACATAATTTTAACTTGCAAGCTAATGTCATTTACTTGATATTTCTTTTGTTTGTTATCAGAAATAATCTGCAGGCACTATATTCTTTTTGGATGTGTACCGGAGTTTGGGCCACAAATGCGTTTGTTTATGTTGTTGCTTTGAAACGGTCTATAGCAATGCAAACCAAAACCAAACCAATTTCCTCAAGGGCTAATGTGGCGCACCCGATATGCAGGAGGCCATTTTACTTTACTGTTTAGCTGAATCTGCTCTAAATCGCAGACTTAATTTTGCAATATCTCTGCTTTCACAGTGTCAGACAGTCAGTTCCCAAAGCAAGCGCTGTCTGTTGGAGAGGTGGATCCTGCAGCAAATTCACTGGAGGATTTAGAGCATGAAGACAGGTGTCAGAGATTTGGATCAATCTGCCATCACGCCTGCATCAATACTCACGAATCCTACCTGTGTGTCTGCCACCCTGGATACATACTCTTGCAGGACGCACGCACCTGTGTGCCAGGTAATATCACATGACTGTAGTTGCTCTCTATATATTTATTAGTTTTGTATAGTCTGCTTTTATTCAGTCAGGTACAGAGTACTTAAATTGTTTAGAGATTAAACAGTTTAAAGATTTGTTTTTCTTTTTTTAATTAAAATCCATGCATGAGAACATTTATGTTATCTTGATTCTGCTGATGTCTCAGCATATGTAAGCCTCATTGCTATTCACAATGAAACACTCACTATCAGCCCTGCATTAAACAATGAAATTCATCTTCTTACTGCCTAACATCATATCTACATTATGTGCTTGACCTGAATTCAAAATTACCTCATTCTTTACACTGTGAGCTTGTAATGCATTTAGGTGCGCGCTTATACATAAAACAATCTAGAGGATGTTTTCATGATGAATCATACCGTTATAATACAGATTGTGCATTGTCCATATTAATCACATATTAAAGAAAAAGTCAAATGTATTCACCCTCATGGGGTTACTTTTTAAAATCTTTACGCAGCTCTTTTGCATACAATGACAGTACATTGTTTAAAAAAATGGTAGTGATGGTTTGTATTAACATGAATAAATTAATGACAGGGGGATTATATTTCTTGATAATAATATTTCTTATTATGTAACTCTAAAGATAACAGTGGATTGTGATGATGGCTGTCTATTTTGATATAGGCAGACTATAATTTTTTTGTCCGATTCACCGCAAGTTGTAATATATTCTCTTTGGTTTCCCTAGTTTTATGAGCAAAAACATTACATCTGCAGGATGGTATTGTTATCATGTGTCAGTACAATGTCGTTTTGTATTCATGTTAACAAAGAAGCATTGAGAGTGAAGGAATTGTTTTTGCTCCAGTATAAGACATAACTAACACACTCATGTCAGATTCAGACAACCTCTTCAGCTGACCTTCAGAATGATTTCGTTGACAGATTTATTGGCGAAAGTCGGAATTCAAATATCTCTTACCATAATTTTGCATGATTAAAAATTGTGGAGAAACTCTAAATCATGTGCACTATCAATCATAACAGTGATTTTAAAGGATGCCATATGAAAAGTTTGATTCTTCATAATGAGATTTGGCAAATTATTCTTTTACAGAGACCCAGGAGGAAGACAACCGAGTTAGTGAGGAAGACCAGGTGGTGACTATACCTCCAGCACAAGAGGAAACCACTACTGAGACTCCGGTCTTACATAACCAATGTGCAGGTATGCAATGTTAAACCAAGAACAGGATTTCTGTACCTGTAAAAAGGAAAATTGTGTTATAGTGATATCTGGGTCACATTTCAGGTATTTAAAACAAACTTCCACTTTCTTAATTCTCAGCAGGTAGTAAAGACTAAACTCTATTTCCTGAAACACTGCTATTCCCCCAAATATCCAACACAACTGCCAAATCACATCCCTCCAACCGCACTCAACATCTCCACTGCAGCCAGACAGCAGAAATCCACACATCCCATATCATCTCTCCAATCCAGGTCTTCTGTCTCCAGTCCAGATCCTCCCTTTTTAGAGCTGGAGTGAATTTCTGGCAGGCCGTATATTGCAGTCTTAGCTTATATTCATAACAGAATAACGTGCACATGTTTTGAGGTCGGAGGAACTCAGAATAATTCCTGTAATGATGTGTCGCTGATAAGCAGCCGGTCTATTAGTCATGTCTTGGCAACACGAGTTGTTTTGGAGTGCACATAATGTTATTAGATTGACACAATATTTCAATGACCTGTTACACTTGTTGCATCATGATAGAGAACTACGTTCCAGATATTGTCACCTCGCACATGTTAACTTAACTGAAACATGCAAAACAGAAGACAAAAAATTACTTTGTCCAAAAGGTCATCTTAACAAACGAAATAACGTTTATTCAAATGCATTAGTATTCTTCTTTTAAACTACTTTTAGTCTACTTTTTATGTGCTATTCAGAAATATACTTGAAATTACGAGTATACAGAAAAGTATATTAGAAAAGCATAAAAGTATATGTGACATATATTTTTAATCATATACTTATACAATATAATGAGGTGTAGTAAGTACACTTGGCTTGTAGTTGTGTTTACTAAATACTTTTTTCCACATAGTTTTATATACTGGCTTATAAACTTGAATGTTTGCAAGTTTATATTGTAACAGTATTATATGTATATAAAATAAATCATATATACATAGTATGTACATATATACATAGTATAATATTAAGATAACTTAAAGAAAACGTAGACATATACTTGCATACAAACTAGTAGTTTTTAGAGTATAAGTATATAGGGTTAGGGGTAGGTTAGGTTAGGGTTAGTTTAATAAAGTAAAAATTTAATTAAAATAGTAAACTGTCAAAATACCTGTACGTTTACTTGCAATACAAACAAAAGATTTTACACTTAAATACATAAACTATATTTTTATCAACTAAAATTGATATTAGTATACTAACTATAATAAAACATATACATAAACATATACAGTACTTAAAATATTTACTTGAACTTTACTTAAGTATACTTAATACAATGAACTTTGGTCATGTAAGTGAATACTTTGCTTTACACTATGATTTCAAGGTTTATTATATATGTGCTTTGGGCTGGACGGATGTTTAAAGACTTAAGAATGTCCTGTCTGGGACACTGTCGTGTCTCTGGTGCCTCAGTTAATGCTAGAGGGTTGAAATGCTTCTGGGTAACTCATCAAGTCATGCCGAAAATGTCATTTTTAACTGTTCGGCTACGTCAGATCGATTTAGGCTGAACGTTTTACCCTAGGCCTTTTTATTTTAGGCAAACCATTCAGACAAGTAGCAGTTATTATTATTATGTTTATTATTTAAATGTGTGAGCGCCACGCAGGTGACACAGCTGCACATGTGCGCTAACTGCTGTGCCGCAGCTCTGATTCATTTTGTTGATGCTGTGTAATTCAAAACTGGCTTCGTTTTCCAAATCATCTTGCCGCCCGCTATTACATCTGTCACATTGTGTTCTAGTCTTTCCACAAACATCATTAAATAGCTGCTAGTAGTGCTTGGGCACTGAAATCTTTTAACCAGACATAGCTATAAGAAATGTGTTAGATGCATTAACTGGTAAGCTGTATTTTTCGCGACAGGTAATGGACCCTGCTCTCAGCGCTGTTCTGTGGTCAGAGGTCTAGCGCATTGCTCCTGTTTTCCCGGATACTTTCTGATGGTTGACGGACACACCTGTGAAGGTAAAGGGATACTTTTCACCAACTTCTTCATTGAGTTTTAGAGCAACTTTCAAAACAATAAACATTTCCCTCGCAATGCATCATATTGGAACTGTCACAACATTGATAAAACTTCCCTGGGAAATCGGTTTCCTTCAGTTTAACTGATCCATGACAAATTATTCTCCTTCCACTACAATAATAAACAGTGAACCAAGCTTTGAGTTGGACACCATCCTCTGTCTTGCAATACATCTTCCTGTCCGGTCTGACACTTTTACCATGTGTTTATTTACTATACTGATGGAGTTGCGTGCACATATATTTCAAGGTCTCTCGGTTCCACATCCTAACTTACCATTGATGCTGGCAATAAAATCTCAATGCACAGCTGTTATCGACTATAAACTGATCCAGAAACGCAGTATTTCACTGGTGCCAGCGTAACTGCGTGGATTTCTGTATGTAATTTATACCACCTGACCGTACAAGCTGCCTTAAACTTTTACACGAAAGGTGGACGTTCACGTTATGCATTAAACTTCTATTTAATTTTTACGACGATACTAGATTACAACTGCGACGACAGCAATCGCAAACTGTCCATGAGTCAACGTGAATGATGTTTAAAGTTCGCCTTGTTTCAGGAGACAGGAGATGTATCTTAATTTCTGCACTTGAGGACAGTTTAAAGAAGGCTATTATCAAAATGGTTTCAGCTGAGCTGGCAGCTTTAACCGTTGAGTTTATTTCATTCTTTTCTTTGTCTATGCGTCTTCAAAGTGCTCCCATATGCTTAAATGCGGGTGGTCAGAGACCTCGATTTCATCTTGGCAGAAACAAAATAAAGCTTGACTGGCTTTGCTTGCAAAGCCAAGATTTGTAGTCACACTGTGAAGGAAACTGGATTGGGGATTTGTTTTAATGAAATATTTTAGTATTAACTTTCATTCAAGGTATTCTACACATTCCTCCTTCCAAATGCACACCTAAAACACAAGGCGGTACTGTATATAAACTCTATGATTAGTTTCCCCAGCATCTGTTTCTCTTCATAAGCCATATTCACATGGTAAACATTAAGTGTTATAGATTCATAAAGCTGGGCCTGCGTGCAATTTCGCCAAGGAGAAAGCCCACTCTGAAACAACAATAAAATGGTTGATTGATTGAGAGCAAACCAAACTATTAGAAACAAAACCTAATCTGATCTCGCACCTCGTAAAACGCTAATGTGACTTTATGGTGGTGCTGCTGTGTTTGTTACAAGGGTATGTGTGTTTGCACACGTCTGGTGTGTGTATCGTTTATGTGAATGAGCGGCAGACGCAATTGCTCCATTTAAGAGGTGTGTGTAAACCAGGAGGGCTCCTACCGGTGTGCGCCGCTCCGTTGGATGTGTGATGAGGGCTTTATTCATTGTGTGTGTAAGAGGTCTCAACCGACATTGTAGGACAATTTTCAGCTTGTTGCATGTTGTTGGAGGGTCAAAAATAATACGCCATACATTAAAATGCAAATAGAAATTGGAGTTTAAATAAAGTTACTTACCAGCGACATAAAGTGTAAGTGCGATGTAAGAGCAATATTCTGAATTGAAAAATATGAGAAACAAAATTTTAAGTAGACAGTCCTGTTTATTTTCTATAATTTCGATGCTTTCTCAATTCACCTGTCATTGGCAGGTTTGGCAAAACGGGTAATTTTGGACCCTGGCATGGGAAAGTGTTCTGTTTCACCAGTCCATTATTTGCCCGCATGAGCGCACATACACATGCGGGATACCCAAAGTCCGCAGCATGCTCTTATAACCACCTCACAAGCGTGTGGTTTGCATATTGGGTGTCAGGTTTGCTCAGAGTTCTTAACAGAAGCTGTGGGGCCTGGATGAATTTGTTTAGCATTCCTCAAGGCTTAACCAAAACATAGTATTAGTGGTTAACACATAAATATCTATTCTGTTATGAAACAGTATGATTCTTGACACAGCTTATTGGAGATATGACTGGTTCTGAAACCAAACTGCAGTCATGTTATGTAGCTTGCCGGAAAGTTTGCGTCTAATGTTTGGCAATAATATTAGGGTTTGCTTTTCAGATGTTTTGATGTGTTTTACTGTGTTTTACAGTACAGAATGTGGTAGGGTTGCATTGCCACTACCTACTAACATTTAAATGCACTTTAACATTTTCCTTTATAAACATTGCTCTCTAAATTAAATGTGTTGCACATGTGAATTAGTTCACTTGTAAAAATTTGCTAGTGTACTTTGGTATTTACTATAGAAAACTTTTAAAAGATTCTTAGAAACTAGTGTTTTTCAGTCTTACCATAGTACATATTAAAGTTACTACAAGATTTGCTACAATTTATCAATTTACTATAGCTAATAGTACAACATATTGTAGTGTACATTAAATAAGTTTGGTAATACTTTACAACATTACAGTATAATACAGTTTATTAATGTTTTCATCGAGATTTGTGTATTTAGGACATTTAGAAATGTAGGAAATTTGTAGACATGAATATGGCACAGTATTGTGATACTACTTGGTATCATGAAACTTAAGCTGGTATAGTATCATAAGATATGTTTATGGTATCATAACAGCCCTATATGTAGATAAAATATCACAACATTTTTGGAAATGGATAGGAATTGAATGTCAGTGAATTTCAGGTTCATCACACAAAGCTATTATATGGCTTCATACATTTTGGAATATAGTGAATAAGTTGAAAGGTGATTTTTGAAACTTAATTTAACACAAAAATTCCCTTTCATGTGTAATTAATTCTAAAAGTCTCTCAGAATTCTTACACGTGCGTATGCGTCTCAATAGACAAACTGGTTATCCAAAGCTTGATCATCATCCACTCATCTTAACATCACTGAACACAGCCGCAATAATTAACATCCACAGACCATAATCCTCCCCGTTCCTGCCACAGTCATGACACATCACGATATGCTCTCTCACTCCCCATGGCCTCCAGTCTGGAGAAATACATTATTCATACCATGCGTGTCCTCTAATGCATTTCAGAGTACCACATTTTGAAGGCAATTCACCATATTGTTATGATAAAGCAAATGTTTTGAATAAGTGCCTCCGCTCTTGTATACTGATGAGGCGGCTTGTTGATGCTTTTGTGTCGTATCAGTGACAGAGCGCGTAAAAAGAGTCCGAGATGCTTTCTGCATGCCTGCTGGAGCTAAATAATGTTGCTAAGAAGCTTTTATGAAAAGAAGTGGAGAGTTTGGCCTGTAATCTGACTACATGAGGAACTGCACTACAGCCTTTAAGGACAACTGGAAATGACCAGAAGCTCCACAACTGTCTGCTAGTGGAGAAAATCCAGATTTGAGAGAGGAGGAATCTCATGATATATTACCTGAGCCTCCTCAGACAGATCTCGTCCTCTTGTGAAAAGCTGCAATGCAGGGAACAGATGTTGTTATTTCAGATGAACAAGCATTTGAAAGTCTCATTAATTGAGTGTTTCTGTAGTCAATATGTTTATGCAATATTTTATATGAATACATAGTTTTTTCTACTGTAGATTGCTATTCAAGATAAGCTATGAGATTTTTCACAGTTAGGTCACGATGTGCTTTGTATTTTTACAAAATAGTTGAAAAGTAAAAAATTCGGAAATGACTTAAAAGTGACTTTCTCCGTTGACCATAATATTTGCACATTGAATTATGTTTGGTCCGTTTTTTTAAATATATATCTGCTGTATATATCTGCATATTAAGTAGTAAGTCTTTCTTACATACAGTATTTTTTACCTTGTGTAAGGCTTGTTTTATCATGTGCTTAGTGTCGTGACTCGTGACAGTGAAGTAAAGCTCTGATGTCACATTTCATGTATGCAAAAAAAGGTGAAAAGTTAGTGTAAAAGTTACACGGTTCCTTTAAGCCATATTAATCCATACCTAAGAGATTTTTAGATATTTGTTTAATCACCTAGTAGTTGCATGCACAACCAAGAGAAGTAGTCATGGCCCAGTGGTTAGACAGTTGGACTCATGACCAGAAGGTTGCTGGTTCGATTCTCAGGGCTGGCGGGTAACGGCTGAGGTGCCCTTGAGCAAGGCACCTAACCCCCACTTGCTTACTATACAAAATGTACAAATGTATCGTACAATACAATGTAAGTCGCTTTGGATAAAAGCGTCTGCCAAATGCGTAAATGTAAATGTAAAATGTAAATGAAACAAGAGATGAATGTCTCTTCCCTAAGACTTCAGCACTATTCTTTTGTTCCTTGGTACAGTATTTTTTGCTGTAAATGCAAATACTGTCTAAATGATTATTACTTGACTCGGACTGGCTTGTACTTTTAACTTACCCAGAATCATTGTTCTCTGTTGTGTCTCCAACCATTGTGAAGAACAGATAAGCCACCATATGTGCTTTTCTCTAGAGTTCTGCCTGAAATTATTTACTCTGGCAAAAACATGACAGATTCAATCTTGTTTTCAGCCCGCAAATCAGCCATTGTCTAAGTCTGAAGTAATTATCCACTCTCAGGACTTGTTTCTGTCTTGTTTACACTTTAACATTGTCCAGTTACTGCATTTAATAAATCTGGCCATCTTGACTCCTCACTGCAGTGACAGAACATAAAATAAACACTGAACTTGTTTATCCTACTTGCTGCCATTAAAATGTGACTTGGATTTGCACTTGATGGTGTCCAAATGCATTGTAACCAGCCATAAAGATGCTTTAGAAATGGGGATCACCATTATTTCATTATAACAGAGTTTTGTGGATGTAACTTTCTATTCATATACCTGAAGTTTTATAATATTCAATATTTATATTTTTACTTTGCAGATTTGAACGAGTGTGTGACGACCAAACACACCTGTCAGGCGGATGAGCGATGCGTGAACACAATCGGATCGTTTATGTGCCAGAGACGGATCTCGTGTCCAAGAGGCTACCAGGAGAGAAACAGAGTGTGTGAAGGTGGGTGGACTAGTATCAAATATCTGTAAGAATTAACTGCAACGTAATGAAATGAAAATGAGTCTAAGGACCAGATAAACAGCCCATTCATTGGGTTGCGTATACAAATGTTTATCCAACACAATCTCACGGAAGTTCATTCGTATATTTTACAATGTGGCTAATTTGTATGAATTCATGCGATCTTATTTGTACATTTTAATACGATTTGCTTTCATTCCAGTGATGTTAGGTTAAGGGCTGGGGTTAGGGGAGGGGCTTCAGTGTTGTTTTTTCAAATAATTGTTCATTTTTGTACGATTCACAAACGAATTAGCCACCTCGTAAAATACGAACAAGTTCCTGGGAGATCGGGTTGGTTTTTCAACCAAGAAAACATTGAAAATCCACAGAAATTCCCACAAATACCAGTTCTGAATCTTGTTGGAATGATCTTGGTGTGAGTTGGCCTTTAGACAGTGCAAAAAAACATGTCATTTACCTTGATTAGGGTTCTTAAAGCATGCTGTGAGGTATGTCTGCATTGAATGTGGGATTAAATCAGCAAAAGCATTGCACAAGTCCAATATCCCCCATCCTCAGAAAAACCTATCCGACCGTCTCAGTGCTGCATGTGGTCTCCCATCCTATTAAAAAGGCCTACACACACATGCCCACTACTTGACTGACCTGAGATCAGTGTCTTCGTCGTTTAAAAACACCACAGTAATGACCTAAATCTGCGCAGCACGATGCCATTTTTTCACAGGTCTTTGCAGGCTATAACTAATGGCTTTAGGCTTTCACTTAGTAACATCTAAAGCATCCAGCATGCCGTTTTTACACAAAGACACATCTATCCATTTCAAATTGCCTTTGAACGCTGAGAAAACTTTGCAAGAGTCTGATTCTTGTCAGGACTCGGTCTGGTGCATGCTAATAAGTGCGACGGGATAATTACCATCATATCTGATGAAATGAAAATGGTCGATTTTACCTAATTAGAGACTTTGAAAAGATGAGAACTTCCCTCTGCTGTAGGATTTGGAACAACCTCAGAAAACCTAAAATTAAGGGTTCACCAAATATCCCGAAGTGGGTGTAATGTTAACTTGGGTAATGGCGGTAATCAGTTTGGGTTAGACACGGTTTAACTACACGAAATCATTTTGCTTTACCTGTGATTGCAAACATGCAGTTGAAGTGAGGTTGGGTGGAGGAACACGCTTGGGTTTTTCTTATGTTGTGAGATCAGCTGCTTTGAATTGCCTGTTATTGAGTCACAGTGCCACCTGCTGTGAAGTTATAACCTGTAATTGAGGACTGTTGTGATCTCTGTCCAAACCCATCTCTTCCAACAAACATCTCAGATGAGGCCGATCTGTTCATTATACTTGCACGCTTGCCAAATTTGGTGAGCTTTGCAAGGTTTAAAAGAATCAAATTTGTTTATTTGACATGTGGTGCACTTAATATCAGCATCAATCTCAAAAGCCAAACAAATCCTTCAGCCTCAATGCAGGTACCAGTGGCTCGTAGCTGTGTGGTCACTTGTCTTGTTTTGACATGGTGCGTTTTTATCTTCCAGACATTGATGAGTGTATAGTGCGCACTCATAACTGTGGGACGGGCTTCGAATGCCAGAATACCGATGGCTCTTTCGTGTGTAACCCAAAGCAACGCTGTCTCACGGGCTTCACTCAGGACTCACATGGCAACTGCATCGGTAAGATGGGGTAGAGCATCTTGAGTCACGTAGTGCCCCCTAGTGGAGGGTGCATGAAAAATACCTCAAAATTACAATAGACATGAGAACAGAGCTGATTTCATGTTTCTGTGCTTTTGGTTTAACTTAAAATGATTTTTTCTCTTTTTATTTTAGACATAGATGAATGTATCAGTGTAAGTGAGCCTTGTACTTCTGGCTTTAACTGCATAAACACAGTGGGCTCTTATACCTGTCAGCGCAAGATTATTGTATGCAGTCGGGGGTATCATTCTAGCCCTGATGGGGCACGCTGCGTTGGTGAGAATGCGTACACATTCAAACACACACACACACACACACACACACACGCACACACAGATGGTGCTTTTAATCCATTTATACATTGTGGAGACCTTCCATAGACATAATGACTTTTGCTGGCCATTCCTCAGTGTAGGTGGACCAACATTGGGGACACTTGTCGCAATTACAGATAATCTTGTACACACACACATATGTTGGGTTTCCATGTTTTAGACATAATGATATATAGTTTTCAAACTATATAGTGTATTTCCAAAACCTACTCCTAAACCTAACCTTCACACAAACCTTTTTGCATTTTTACATTTTTAACATTTCAAACATAATTTAGTTTGATTTATCAGCTGTTTTCCTCATGGGCACCAAAAATGTCCCCACCAGGTAGAAAAAAAAAGACTGGTATTACCATCTTTAAAAGGACATTTGGTCCCCACAATATAGGGTTTACCAGGACATTGGTCATTTTCTGTACCCCTAAACCTTAGGGAAATCTTTTAGCAATTTTAGATTTGAATTAAAATATTATTATATACAGTATATATATTTATTTATATATATATAAACCTTTTGTAGTTCATTTAAAACCTTTTTTTCATGTATCCCTAAGATATGTGTCTTCACACATACTGTACACACACACACACACACACACACGTGTGCACTGATGTTTTAATATTTGCTATCTAGAGCAAACACAAAACAATTCCACGTTTTTAAACAACACACCTACATCATTGTATTATCATGAACATGAGTCTTTTTGTTAGTATGCATAGGCAATATACACTTGCTTGTAAATGTTGGAATGTGTATGTGCAGATGTGGATGAGTGTCAGACTAGCACCCACCGCTGTGGACAGGGCCAAATCTGTCACAACCTGCCCGGCAGCTACCGCTGTGACTGCCAAACCGGCTACCAGTATGACTCCATTCGCCAGCTCTGTGTGGGTGCGTACACAAATACTGATACACACACACACAATATACAACCACACACATCACTATAGCCTGTTAAGATAGCAAGATAGTGAGTTAGGATAGTGAGCCACTTGATGTCCATTGTAAAATGTGTGCTTAAAGGGTTAGTTTATCCAAAACATAAAATTCTGTTGTCATTTATTCACCCTCATGTCATTCAAAATCTGTATATGACTCTTTCTTCTGTAAAACACAAATGAAGATATTTTGCTAAATGTTTCAGTGGTTGTGTGTCCATACCGTGGAATTCAATAGGGGCTAGTGTTGTTTGGTTATCGACTTTCTTCAAAAGACTGCAGTATGTACTGTACATACACTAATACTGTTCTTCGCACTTCTGCCGTAGATGTAAATGAGTGCTGGAAGTACCCAGGCCGCCTGTGCGCCCAGACCTGCGAAAACACGCCGGGTTCCTATCAGTGCTCCTGTACTACCGGCTTCTCCCTGGCTTTTGACGGAAAGAACTGTGAAGGTACATTCATTTGCACTGGTGAATTGGAATGAGAAACAGCGTGCCCGTAAAGAACGTGGTGTGCTTTTTAAACAACTGGGCTAAACATTTCGGTTGCGCTCTGATAGGACGAACATTTCTCTTTCCGATGAAAGACTGAGAGATGTAGAGAGTGAAAGGCAAAATAGAGTGAAAGAATGTAAGTGACTGCTGCAGATGTTTTTTAAAGGACTGAAGTTCACTTTTGTTGCGAGTTCCACTTTGGGAAACTTCATTCATTTAGTCAGCGTTTATTTCAAGGACTTGGCAGGTGAGATAGCCAGAGGAACTGTCCATGAGGTGACTTTAAGCCAGGTTTCAGAGGAATAGAGGTACAAAAATAAAAAAGCATAAATCTATGTGTCATCTGGAAGATTAAAATAGTTGTTGAATGTTCTTCGGTAGGCGGTAGGCGGTAGGGATGAGCACTTAACAGCAGTGTCCAAAAGTCAAAGTTGAGTTAAAAGTAATATGATTAATATGATATTTTAATAAATAAATATTATTGCTCTAAAATAGAAATATTATATCAAATAAAATTATAGAAAACGTTCTATTTAATATAATATTTCTTTGATTTTTAATTCATTTGATTTTAATTTAGTTTAACTTTTATTTTTATTTATTTATTATGCAATACTGACAACTTTAAAAAAAAAAAAGCTTTACAAATTCTGTGAGCAAGTGAGAAAAACTCCTTAAGATGTTAAGCTGATAATAAATGTAAATGCATATAAATATAAATATATATATATATATATATATATATATATATATATATAACAAAAAGATTTTAAAAATGTAATGTAATATCTTCACACAAATGTTTTATACACATTTTTAAATGCATTAAAGTTTTAAACATTAAATGTTTTCTGTGTGCTGTTATAGATCTTAATGAATGTGACAGCAATCCTTGCAGTCAGGAGTGTGCAAACATCTACGGCTCATACCAGTGTTACTGCCGAATGGGCTACTACCTGAAAGAGGACGGCCATACGTGTGAAGGTAAAGTGCTCTTCTCCAGGAGAGGAGATTGATTTGTTTTTCATCCTTGCGACTGTGCCCATTAAAGCTTAAACACAAGGACACATGCTCATTATATGTTGATGATGTAACCTCTGATGAGGAGATCAGATACAGGTGGATCACTTCTTAAACCTTCAGTCAATAGAATGGATTTTTGCAGCTCATAATCAACAGATACTGAGCACACTGGAGCAATTAGTGGGACTTTCTTTCATAGTGATTTTGTTCTTTACACTATAAATAACTCGTTTTCTTAGAAATTAAGATGGACGCTCTTATTTGGTCTCTAGATATCGACGAGTGCTCACAGAGCATTGGGAACCTCTGTGCGTTCCAGTGTGTGAATGTCCCGGGGAGCTACAAATGTGCCTGTCCTCCCCACGGTTACACCATGTCACCTAATGGACGAACCTGTGAAGGTAAATTGGATGTGATACTGTATCATATTATATACTATATGACTCAACAATAAAATATTTCTGGTTTGGACACTATTCTCAAATTTTTTTTCAACTTTATAGTTGTAGTTTGCGCTCTTGGTAGGGACAGTTTTTCAAAGTCCATATTCTAACCAACACCTTTGGAAAGGCCAAATGATACAAACTTATTTCTGAGCTTTAATTTCTCTAATTGGCATATTGAGTTGCGAGAGGCTAACCTCAGGTTCAACCCAACGCTCCTCACTGTCCTCCGTCTCTCTCCGAAAGATCACAAAATTGACAAAACTCCCGAAGGCTCTCAAGATAGGAAAGTCAATGAGAGGTGAAGAAGAGCCCGTCCAGGCTCCTGGAGGTTAGCGCAAGCCTGCGCCAAATGAATTAGCGTGCGGATTGGAGCCGGCGAGCTGTAACAAGGACTTTGCTTTTGTAAAATGAGATGCATAATTAATTACTTCTGGAGGGGCCAAAATTGACTCCTAGCAAAATGAAGCTTGGCGGTTACTCACCGCAGACGTCGGTCGCCGTGACAACCCCATCCCATGCATCGATTTTGACTGGTCAAATTTAAAGTGCGCTGCCATTTCGTTATTTATTTATGTAATACCTGCAAAAGCTCAATAGTTTAGTGGTGATTCATTATTGAGTTTTATCGTTTTTATGTGTTTAATGAGAATGAAACAGAATGGCATCGTGGCAATGTTAAAGGGATAGATCACCCAAAAATGAAAGTTCTGTCATCATTTAAACCTGTATGACTTTTTTTTCTGCGGAACACCTTTTTTAAGAATGTTGGTGACCAAACAATAGCGGTACCTATTGACTTGCATTGGTTTTGTGAATGGGTGCTGCCGATGTTGGCCAACATTATTTAAAATATTTTCTTTTGTGTTTTGCAGAAGAGAGAAAGTTATACAGCTTTGGATTCACAAAAGGGAGAGTAAATCATGACAAAATGTTCATTTCTCCCCTTTGATACATCTGTTTTATCTCAGATATTGATGAATGTGCCATTGGATCGCACAACTGCTCCGCCTCCCAGACCTGTTTCAACATCCAGGGCGGGTTCCGCTGCCTGTCTTTTACATGTCCAGAAAACTACAAGAAAGTGTCAGACATGTGAGTATGCATTACTGCCGTAGGTGGTTCGAGAAATGTGTCACAGATACGTTAGTGTGTCTCTTCACAAGCAAAAACATGCGCATATTAAAGACGTTGCATTTATTGCATATGTTTTATAGCAAGTACCTTGCTTAATTTTCATTGTATTTTTCTTCATGTGAGTGGTTGGTGGTAAGGGATATGGAGGATGAGCTTATGATTACACCCAATCATATTTATCATGCAGAGCATATGGAATTGGGATGCCCCAAATGTTTGACTACTTTAGTCATTTCCATGAGCACAAATCTTAAAGCATATAATGATATTCTAGACAACTGTGTGCTTCTAATTTTATAGCAACAGTTTAGGCAGGACCCGTTTCTATTCCAACATGATGGTGCTCCTGTGGTGCAGTCCCACAGGGGTGCAGTCATTTCAGGGATAAGTCCCTTCCAAAACTGCACCACAGATGGAAACAAAATTCTTTATTATGCTATTCTTTGGTATAACATTAATATTTGTTTTGATTGGAATTGCTGGACTAGATAAACATGTTTATTAGAGAGGTGCATCCCAATACTTGTCTATATAGTTTATGTGGGCTTCAACAGTGTACCTGCTAGTGTGTCTTGACCCTCGTCTTACAAAGATTTCACACCCCTCTGTGCCGATTTCCAAATGCTGCAACTGTAAGTCATATGTAAGAAGTATAAGAATATACATCGTAGCAGCATCGTGTCATCTTTATTGAGTCCGACTCCTAGCAGAGCATGATTTCTTCTAAGCAGGAGAATGGAGGCAGATTGCTTTGATCAGGCAGTAGTTCAAACACACACGTCTGGGCAGTGTCAGCGAGGTCTCTGATTGGTGGAAACTCCCACTGCTCGCCATCAGGCCTCCTGAGATTCACAGCTTTATCAGAAATTTAACAGCATAGACGGTCAGCAGGGGGAAAACGCCTACTGTGGAACAGTTGTTATGGGCCTTGGTCATTTTAGAAGGCACTGTCTCATTCAAATGCCATGTATCACGCTGTGTAATGTTGTGTTGTACAAAATATTTGCTCAATCTGTGGAAAAAAGATCAGGATCTGGTTGTTATGGTGGTTGCCAGGCGGTTGCTTGCTTCTTTTAGTCCAAATGGTTGTGCAGATATGATATTTTTGTCTGTAGATTTGCCTCGGGTTCCTTCATTAAAAGGACAGAAAATTCTGAATTTATATTTTTCTTCTGCAGAACACAAAAGAAGATATTTTGAAGAATGTTGGCAACCAAACAACATTGGCCCCATTGACTTCCATTGCATAGAGCCAAAACCACTAAGACATTTCTCAAAATATCTTCTTTTGTTCCACAGTAGAAAGTCAGGTTTTGAAAAATTGACCAAACCTCTTCCATCTTTAGACGCTGTGAACGATTAAATTGCCCCAACTTCCAGCAATGCCAGACCATGCCGCTACGCATCACATACTACCAACTGAGCTTCCAGACCAACATCATCATCCCCGCTCAGATCTTCCGCATCGGACCTTCGCCCGCCTACTCGGGCGATAACATCATCATCAGCATCCCCCGAGGTAACGAAGAAGGCTACTTCAGCACTCGAAAGCTCAACAGCTACACGGGCGCCGTCTACCTGCACCGCCAGGTGCGCGAGCCACGGGACTTCCTCATCGACGTCGAGATGAAGCTGCTGCGTCAAGGAACTTTCACAACTTTCCTGGCTCGCATCTACGTCTTCATCACGGCAAACTCCATGTGATTCTTCACTCCGCTTTTGATTTCATGTGGTGCTAAACTCTTCAACTCTTGAAGTTGTTTGTCATCTGGCAGTTCTTTAGACTTCTGTTTGCCTAATGGATTTTGCTGAGCAGACTTAGATGGGACTCTCCCGTCGGGATCCGACCGCTTCTTTTGAGCAGAGCGAGAACAAACAGAACGGAGCGCAGAGACTTGCAGAAACATTTGGCTTTTAAAAGTCTTAGCTTTTTATTTTTAAAGTATTGAAGTTCTGCTATTTATACTGTATCTTGATTGCCTAAAAACTGCTTTTTATAGCACTTTGTTTCTTTTCAAACCACACAATGTTTCTCTGTGGGGGGATGGCAAGTGTTGAGCTGAGGTAGCGGTAGACGTTTAGACACAAATTTGTGGAAACGCCTGCCGCGATTCCGCCACGGGCCCGTCAAGCTTTGTCGCCTCATTTGAACGTCTACAGATTTAAGCTAATTTAAAACAGCTAATAACTGTGTTTGAAAACCTATCCTCACAGATACCTCAGTTCATACCGTACTCCACCTGCACATGAGAACAATGTGGGACTGTGTCTGTAATCACTTGCAAGTAAGAGGATGTATTCTTTTTTCTACTATTCGATTCAGAACATATCTCATCATAGCTCGTGGTGCAAATATACCGTTTGGAAACATTTGACATGCACACATGAAGAATGTGTGAGCACTGAAAATGTTTCTTTATGTTATTCTGTATGTCTTTATTTGTAGTACTGGGCCTGTTTTATGTATTACTGTCTTGAAAATTCATCTCAGGGTTAAAAACATCATCTCGCTATACTCTTGTAAACAGCAGAACTTAAGTCACACCATGATTTGTATCATTACTAGACAACATATTAGTATGTTTCTGTCATACACTATTGAACACGGCCGCATGTCATACTCTTTCCATCCATAAACCTGCTAAAAAAAAAGCTAAAGATATTGAAAAGATTCATTCTTACCTGTCTAAGTGAAGTCACTTCTATTGGTCTGTGATACTCCATCTCTGAGTATTTCAATAAAACATCACCAGTTTATTAATTTTCTTTGCGTTTTCTTGTGGATTTTCATTAAAAGTTAAAGATCGCCTCCTGGTGGAGAAAACAAGAAGCACAATTGTAGCCTAAGGCTCACCTTGCTTTTACACATTTGTTACATCAGATACTTCATTAAGTCTCAAAATTCATAAAGGTTCATAAAAAGCGTGATTTTTATTGTCAAATACATTTAAATCCTCTAGTAAATCAAGCCCTTTCATGTGTTGCCATTTTTATTAAGGTAAACTGTTTTTAGCCTTTAGTACAGACAGTCAGAAATGAGCTGCTTTGCTCTCCTTTCATTGTGCGTTCCATCACAGTCCTCATCAGACCTCCGCGCTATCATTTTGTGTCGCACCCTGGAGGCCGCTCAACCCTGCCTCTCATTGTGTAGGTATCAGGAAAGGGCGTGCATTGCTCAAAGCCGGCAATGCGATGCTGTATGTAGTACATCCCAACAGATAACCCCTGACTGCTATCAGCTGTGGGATGAATGATACGATTCACCAGCTCAACAACACGGCATCAATCACATTTATACTAGCCAGTACTGTAGACGTCAGTCGGGAAATATGCGTATTAAATAATCCATATACTTTAATACTAAATACTTAAAAAGCTACATTATGTTTCAATTTACAAAAGTGTGAAAAGTGACTAAACTCTGCTGTAATGCTTTATTTAGTAATGAAAAAAGCACAGTATATCATTTTGACAGTAATGTGGCTATATTAGCCAGAAGCAACAAGTCTGATAGTAGCGCACGGGTGGCCTCTGTTCTCGCTGTCGACAGCTAGGCCCAAACGCTTCCGCCCATTGAGACGCCGTCCTACACACACTTAGGAGTGTGCTGCTTTTTACAGTTTATCGTTTTCCCTCTTCATGCTTATCGGTGTTGCTAAATATACATGATGTTTTTGGAAAGCGAGTGTTCAACCCAAGAAGGGGAAGACATTCACCAAGAGACACATTGGCTATTCCTGTGATAAAGATGCTCACAGGAAGTCATGAGCTTTGTGATAATATTCACAGGAAGTCTTTGGGATTCAAGAATGGCATCTGGGATTTCATTTTGGTCACTGTTTGTTTTAGCTTTTTGTCTAGTACATTTGGCCCCAAAATATACTTATACTTTGGTTTAGATTCTTAAAATGGTAAGAATCTTTTGATCAGAACTAACTTTACTATGTTGGATGTGAGTAGGGCCACTAAAAGTGTCTTTATGTTGCTGGGTGTATGAGGGCTGGAGGCAGGGGCCTACCCTTATAATTTTGTCCCGGGCCCCATAAATTCCAGTGGCAGACCTGGGTGATGTAACCTCAGATGTAATCTGTGGACACACAAGTTTGACAACTAGAAAGTCATCTAAACATTTTTTTCCTATTTAAAATCTCTTTTTGTGAAATGCTTTGCTTAAAAGTGCTTTTGCTATTGTTCTTGAAATGAATACATCGATTCAAATTTCCGATTTAACATCCACATGCACACTTATGCCCAAACATAATGTTTGAAGTTATAAAACTGTCAGGCTCCAGATTTGTTATAATTAGTTTCGATTGCCATTCAAAACGAACGTCAAACCCTCAAACTAAAAAAGGAAAACTGTATAAAATGCTCTGCCGGGATGTGCCATATGCAAGCGCTGTCATGCTCATAACAAAATGCAAACTAATTACTGAAGTGGATCATTAATGGCGCTATTCGAATGTCCTTCAGCAACATCTGTTTTGATTCTTTGATGCCAGTCGCTGGATATTTACATCTTCAATGCATGCTTTCTGCTTCACAATTTTGTTCTTTTCACCCTTGAAGTTTGACTTTTTTCTCATTCTTGCCTTCACTCAATGAAACTGGTAAGCCATGAGTTCAGTCAATAATTAAATGAAATTGAATTGCGCTCGCACAGACATGCGTGAGAGTCTAGGATGCTGGGATTCGTGTGCTATTCAACGCTAGAGACACACACTGGGCCACCCTTTGATCCAAAATGGGCATCTAAAGATAAAAGGGGGAATTATTACCTGTGAATGGTGAGCTGGGTCAAATCGAATGCTTTCATCGGTTGTTGGCCACTCCAGATTGATAGCAAGTGATGCACTTCAAACGCCTTAAAGTTTGACAGCATCTCACCTGAGCTGACCTTCTTGCTCTCTTTAGGTTAACATTAAAGCGTGATTCTTAATTGTTGTGATGCCGGGAGGTTGATATTGATGGTCTGTCTCACTGACTAACATCACAACAAGGGTTATTTGTCCGTGCCCATTCACAGTGAATTCAGCATGGCAGTAATGACAGTGATGTGCAGAGTTGGTTGATCTATAAGAAAGAAAAATCAAAGATTTGAACTATTTCTCTAAGATATCAGTGAGATTAAATGAGTAAACGGAGTCCTCTGCATCTCAGAAACGTGTCCTAAGAAAAACTAAATATGACTTTCAGAAGAGATTTAAACAATGTCACAAACTGAGCTCAAAATCCATATTATTGAAGATTCAGTATTTTTGTTACACCTTTATACTTTTAATTTAAATAATTTATTTCTATTTTTATTAATTAAAGGGAAAATTCTGTCATCCATTACCCACCCTTAAGTTATTCCAAATCTGTATAAATTTTTTTATTCTACTGAACACAAAGGAAGATATTTTAAAAGAACATCAGTAACCAAACAGATCTCATCAACAATTGACTCTCATAATATTTATTTTCCCTAATATGGCAGTAAACGGGGGATGAGATCTGTCTGATATTCTTCCAAATATCTTCCTTTGTGTTCAGCAGAATAAAGAAATGTATACAGGTTTGGAACAACTTAAGGGTGGGTAAATGATGACAGAATTTTGGGGTGGACTGCCCCTTTAAGACACCTCCACACATTTAATATAAACAATTGTCTCATTTGTTATATTTATAGATCACAAACAAATTCAGAAGAAACATCTGAGACTAAGCTGATGCATAAATAAAACAACTAGGAACTCCCTGAGCAATACATTTTCCTCTGGTGTCATGAATGTAAAAATGGATTTAGCTTTAGATCTCCTGTGTTTCGTCTATACTCATTATCATTTTTTTGCTACGAATGTGTGTTTGCGCATGCTTGAATGTGTGTGAGTGTGTCAGTATGTCACAGTGTAGTGCAACATGCAGTCTAGATGGTTATCAGCAAGTGTCTTTGATAACTCAAGTGGTCAGCACCCGAGGGGCTCTGTGAGCTGAGGGAGGGGCTCTGGGGGTATGAGAGGGGGGCCAAAGGGCAAGCAGACACTTGTTTTGTTGTCTTGCTCAGAAATGGTACAAATTGTGGTACAAGGAAAAAAATCAAGAGAAGTGTTCGCTTTTACACTATAAACCAAAATGACAGTATAAATTCTGTATAGGTCGAGGTCCATTAGTGCCCTTTATAATTTAAGGTTTAAATATGAGAAGATATCCTACATTTATGTTGATTTTTCTAATCCCCTAAGACAGAATGATCACAATGCTCAGATCATAAAGAGAGGGATTTGCTTTTAAAGGCCAGTATGTTTTGTTAATTGCTATCCTGCTGCTGGTGCAGGAATGTTCGCTTGCACAACACACTTGCGTAACCCGTTTTAGCCTCGGCCCGTCAAATACTATACGCTCACATTTTCCGTCTCTGAACGAGGAAACACAGCGCTAACAAAGTGAAAAATATCAATAAGCAGAGAGCACACGAGTACAGACTTTCGACCTACTTCTGTTTCAGTCTTTTTTATATTAAGCAAGCAGCATTTGAATAATCCAAAGCAGCAAAGGCAGACGTGGCCTCCAAGATACATAACTGACTGCCATAATGCTGTCGCGTGTCATTTTATACTCTTAATCTTTTTATAACATAATAATTGATGTTGTGTCAGATGTATTTGTATCATCAGAAGATGATTGTTATCTCTCTGTAATATGTTTTCAGACAGTGAATCCTTTTTCTTGGAGAGTCATCGAGAAGGAAAAATCCCCTCAATTCAGCTGTTTTATTGTTTATTTCTGACTGTTTAGAGACGAGACATAACTGTCTAGAAAAGCCTATTATGCAATGAAAACTATTTATCAGAAACATTATCAGTAAATCATTTTCAGCGTACCGTATTAAACCAAATTAAATAAAGCGTCAAACTCAAGATACGACCTGTAGAACATCAAAGATGAAATGAGAGCCTTGAGCAGCAGTCTACACACCGAGTCGATCCTCTGAAGGTGTAAGAGATAGCTACTTATTAAAATGTCTGTATTTGTGTTCACAAACTGTTGTGGTGAGATGTGAGGGACATTTAAGTGTCAGGTGGTTGCCTGCAGGAGAGAGAGGCCGCTCTGGACTGAGAAGAATTTGCCCATGAGGGAAACGCACATAAAAATCATATCTTAGGCTTTTTCATACAGTATATAGGGCCTACAGTAATTCAGAGCAAAAATCGGTCAATTTTAATTGTAAGATATAGGTTGGTCTTCCTGTGTTGTTTTATCCAGATTGCATGCATGTTATTAAGTAGAAATGTTCATAGTAAGATATTTATGCATATACTGTATTTTACAAGATACATTTACACAGATTTTTCATCACAAAAACCATGACTGGGCTATAAAAGCCCTTGTTGCTGTTGACCTGATCCTCCCTGAACCATTACCAACGTTTTCCAGCTGACCAGGTCAACATCCAGTCATGGGACCTAAATATCCACAGTTATGTTATGATGGGCAATGTTTTTTAAGGAATATTTCTAGATGGCTTTTACTTATATGGTGCATTATAATAAGCAAACATAAACAAACAGACAAACATAAACAAAAGTGCAATTTTGTGTGCATGTATTTGACAGAAATGTTAGTTTGGTTTAGCCTTTTCATTTCTTAATGGAATCCATGTTATCGTTTCACTAACTTGATTCGGTATTAATCCAATTGTTTGCCTCTCTAACAAATTCAGCACCATCTTGGTGGTCTCTGTCCCTCACCTGACTGTACCCTACAGGTCCGCATCAGTTCACAGAGTGAGCAACAGAGACGTTTCAGTGCGGGTGTACTGCAATCTAGTCACTTAATCTCAGCAGAAGGAATTTGATTCAGTGTTTCTGGGTTTTTGAGCTCAAACATTTATTATAACTCTTTTTGTCTTTTATCATCCCATCTTTTAATATGTCTTTTGATGAATGCTTGCTTTGATTTTCAAGCATGTACACTTTTATCTTTCCTATAATCTGTTATATATTTATTTTGATGAATAACTTTCATTTTTCAATTCATAATGAGGGGTCCAAATTATGATAACGTTAGATTTAAGATCAGAAACACTGGGGAAATACCTTTTTTCTTACATGACTCCCCTAACCATTGGACACCATTGGTTGTCATATTATTCTGAATAACATTTGTAATGTATAATTTTGTTTTATTTAATGCTTGATAATTTTATTCTGGGTCAAACTTTATATGTCACCCAAAAGTAATTCCCTCTGTAATACATTTTAGCTTGATGACCATCTAGTCAATATTATTAAAAATAATGCTTACTCTTCTTTTTTCTCCTATTATTTTATTCAGACGCCTGTAGAGAGGAAAAAATAACAATAATAGGGGTGCATTAATAATTTTATCATGCTTTGCATTACCGGAGTGTTGTGGAATGTATCTCCAAATCTTTTCCGACAAATCATTGGAACAGTTTTATTTTTTCCTATATTTAATTATGTTTTTCTGAGCACTCTGAAAAATGGATGGTCTTTTCCCATGTTTGACAGATCTTCATTATGCCCACATTCCATCATGTTCTTTCAAGTACTCTGAGTAAGAAAGATTGTTTCTTACTCCTACCTTAAAGCTAAATGCATCTTTGAACTGGTTTACCAGTCATAATATGAATAAACTGTATACTGTAGAAATAGAAATATAAACTTTTAAGACATAAAGCGATTGTGTCACAATACAGGTGCATGTAGCTGTAATAATAACAAAGAGTTCATAGTAAATGTATTTTTTACAACTTTGGGAAAAGAAAGTTATTTAACTTTTATTATCCAAAAACTTGTGATGGAATCAGTAAGGTTCTTACAGATCATTATTGGTCAATGCAAAATGCGACTTGAAAAATATAAAGGGTTATATTGCAAGACTAATACAAACCTATGTCATGGTCTGTTTGGCATCACCCTAGACATTTTTCTATTCAAACATTTATTTTAGGGATCAATACAGTATTTACAACCCAACATTTTTTTATTCATGTTGCATTCATATCAAGCTGTTGCACCAACCACAAATGGTATTTAATAGCTTTGTTTAGAAAGTTTACTTGCACTTGGAGTGCTCCAGTATTAATCTGCTCATATTTCTATAAACAAACCCTTGCATAAAACAAGCGACCCCTGACCCATCCACATGCCTCTGCTTTTTAAACAGTGTAATTGTCTTATCAGTATGCACCGCATCCATATTTTGCAATGCATCAGCGTATCTGCTTGTGAATCAGAGTAGTGATTTATAGAGCAACAGGCAGAGCTTGTACACAAACAGCGCTACACTTGTTTGTTTATTCAATGCAATAATGAAAATGTTTTCAACCATAAAGTGTCCGTTTGATTGATGGTTGGGTGGATATTTATATCTCAAACGCCATCCGCCCCTTCTGTGCGATAAGAGGTGTTTGTCTTTGCTAAGCTGGTGGGTAGTAAAAGAAGGCAAAAGCACACTGATGTCACCCTGTTATGGAAGTAATGTTCCTGGTGACTTCATACTGCGCAATAATCACTTGTTGCTCTCATATTTGAGAGGATCAAATGTTGTGACATACACATCCAGTTAAATGTTTGGACACGCTTGAGTGAATGTATTTTTGAAAGCATTTTTAAATGCACCTCGTCAGGAGAATGACCAAAAAGTCAGGATGTCAGGATGTTTGCACACTGTTGTTACGCAGCCGCTAGTTTACGCTTGGTCACTAGAGGGAGCTACACATATGTTTACGGTTTAAAACTATTCAAGATCACAGGAAGACAGGTAAGACTAGAATCGCTCAACACCGTTAGATTCATTGTTGTGTCAGGTAATCTACGTTTTGTGAAGACCACCTTCATTTTAATGCTGTATCTAAAAAGGAGAACAGATGAAAAAGTTGCCACGCTGCTGTGCTAAAAACGTGATATCCCTATATTATCTGAAAATTGTGTATATAAAGTTTTTTTTTGTATTTAACTTCAAATAGCTTGGTTAAAATAGTACTGTACTGTGACAATTGTACATTTGTGATTATATGGTTTTAATGGAGGGAATAAACTAACGATGTTAGGTCTTAACTTCCGGTAGACCTCCGCAAAGAATCAATAACAGTTTTAATTTAATTTATTACAATTAATATACAGTTAAATATTCATATAAACTTATATTCATATAAATTAAATGTATAATAAATAAATAAATTAGCACAGTCCGGGAGTTAAAGAAATAGTTCACCCAAAAATGAAAATTCTGTCATCATTTACTCACCATCTTGTCATAAATTTCTGTTCTGCAAAACACAAAGGAAGATATTTGACTTGACTCTCAGAGTATTTATTTTCCCTACTATGGCAGTAAATGGAGGTTGAGATCTGTTTGGTCACTGACATTCTTCCAAATATCTTCCTTTGTGTTCAGCAGAACAAATACTCCACTGGGTTTTGGTGGACAGGGTCGGAAGCCGGAGGACGTCCCTTGAGAGCAGTGGTTTGTTTTTTTTCCATAAATTGGGTTGTTCCCAGGAACTTGGGCTGGTGGTGTTCCAAAGCAGGCTATGGAAAACACGCCACCTGTCAGGGGTGGTACCACAGGACGATGACCAGGCACTGATTTGCCATTGGTTATTTTTGGATCCTGGGGCAGATGTTTTTCGTATAAGATGCACAACTATAGCAAAATGTACAACAAATTGTTGAAATTATGCCCACAAAGATAGAAAATACACAATGAGCTTTGTATTGGCCTCATTCATTAAATCTTCAAATTCCAGACCACCTCCAACATGTGAGTCATCTTCATGTGTTTTGCATTATGCATTGATTTTGCGTATAACTTAAGTTTAATACGTATAGCAGGTCCTCGCTATCTAAATGGAGATGCATTGTTCTGGCGGTGCTGCTGTCTCACCTCAGAAAACACAGGGAATTTGGCTACATGAGACTGCACCTCTTGCATTCTGTCTGTGCACTTTGTATCTTCTGAAATCTCTCGCATGTGGAGCGTCAGGGCTGTGCACCTTCCTTATCTGCCCGATCTGTTCGCTTTGAGGGCTCTGATAAGGGAAAGGGTGAGCACGTCAGATTCTCATCTTGCTCAGTCAATGGCCTACCTTTGCCTGAGTACAAACACTTTCATTCATAGTCTCTTATCTCCACTTAAAGGCCTGAGATGTTGTGAGACACAGGGACTGTGTTCTTTGTTGGATGTGTGGGACAGTTTGGTTTTCTAAGTTATCAGTACAGAACTGATGTAATGTGTTGATGTCATTTGTCATCTTTATGAACATAAAGATGGATTTCGTTGTTCATTGGGTAATGTCTTTGTCGAAGGGTTTGGAATTGTGTTCGTAATTAACCCTTGTTCTTTTGGTTTTCCCCCAGAGGCCGGTTGTAAATGTCTCATCCGTCGTGTTTGGAGAAGCAGCACTTGTGGATTAAGATCAGAGCAGACAGAATTCTGGCTTGTGCTGTTCGTCAGTTCGCAAGCTCATTTATCCATCCTAGTGATGCGAGATTCCATTACACCACAGAGTTGCTTTTGTTAGGTAAGCAATACCAACACAGGCGATTTTCTCCTGGGTATTTTCGAGAAGATGGCAAAGTTTCAGTGATGCGTTGATGTAGCAAAGAGCATATTCATGTTGTGACGTGTATGTCGTGGGGGTCAGATCAGAAAAAGGAAAATCATTTGCAAACGGTTGAAAAGGAACATCAAAGCAAACACTATGGATCAAGATATGTAAATTGGGTTTAAACTGATTTTTTTTGCATTTATTTTCTTTTTTTTTACAAGATGAAATCTAGGTTTTGTACCAAACTGAGCTCTATGTTTTGACATGTTATGGCAAGGGCATTCCTTCCGTGCATAGTCGCATCAAAGCATAACATGCATTACATTCTATGAGACTTTTCCTTATGTATATTTTTGTGTTCCTGTGATTATTTGTCCAAAAAGAGGAGCGTACGTTTTGAAGTTCATAAAATTTACAATAAAAAATAAAAAGCCAGCCTACTTCCTACGTTATTTCACAGCCTAACTCGCCATAATGTTTACAATATTAAAGCATTGTCTTCTATTCTTTGTGTTGCATCGTTGAACGTTTATTTGTCCACTGAATATCCAGGCTTCCGCTAACTTATATACAAGGCCCAAATCATGAAATCTGTACCTACAATTTTGCAAATAACTACTGATGAAAGTGGTTTTAGTATAATGTATGTACTTTGTGTGAAAACCCTTAAGACCTTCATTAGTGTGCCTTCATTTGCAGGTGATATGATAACAAAAGTTCATCAAACCACTACGGGAATTTCCAACCTCACTGATACGCTCGTGTGTTTTGAATTTTTACATCTGTCTCATCCAACGTCTTGTTTATTGTTCTGCAAACGCTTTTGCGAAATGCTTGCCCAAGGCATGTTATGTGCTTTGAAGAAAAACTTTAAGGCTCATGATGAACAAGTTCTATCAGACAGTACATAATGTTTACCTAACTCATTGTCACTGCGATTGATAAATGTGAAATCACAACACACAGTTAGCAAAGACTGGATGTAGAGCGGGATACATAATACAACCTTGCAGAGTCGCATTTTAGACGCCAAAAATTGTTTAGCCATGTCAATATTAATGCTGCATAGTCTGTTGCTCTGCTTACATAAACGAATTCGCCAAGAAAGTTTGCTCCTGCTGAGCAGACAAACTTTCTCAAAGTGAAAGTGCCAGACGTTCATGTAATTGTTCGTCTGCAACTTCAAGCTAAATGTCAAGTTGAGAGTTAAAGGTTGTTACACAATACTTGTTTTTCTCCGAGGTTGTGTTGTTCGGCTAATTTCATTAATCTCTTGCTGTGCATGGCTTACTTCTCTCACCATCTCTTCAGAGACTGTGCGGTTATCCAGTCATTCAGTCAAACCCTGACATGATTTTATTTAACATTATCACGTTCAGATGCCGTTTACACCCTGTGCACAAACCATTGAGGTCTATCGTTTAGCTTACGCGAGCTCAAGTAACACAGCCACTTGCAAGCAAATTGTTTAATGAAAGCTCAAAGATGTGAATGTATCGCAGTGTTGCACGCTCATTGTGCACAGATTGGAATGCATTTGGAAAGGCTTTTACTCTAAGGCTAATGGTTCAGATTGGGTTTCTCTCCCCAATACAGGCCTGGTCCAGAGACCACTAATGGTAGCAGTTTAAACTTTAGACTGCTTAGTTGCTGCCCACCTCCAAATGACTAAGTTGGCCGTACCTGAAAGACAGCATTGTGTGTGTAAAATCTGCCACGGTGATAGACAGCAGAACATGCCTTCAATGGACCCACTTTGAGCAGTTTGTTAATAAATGTTTATTTTAATGCAGGCCAAACCACTGTTTTTTATTCATATTTCCAGATGTCAGAACAAATGAGCTTGATCAATATTATTTTTTATAAGCATTGGAGGCTGTGCATCACACAGATTTTTATTAAAAGTGATGTTACTAAAAAGCATTATACATTTTTTTTTAAATAAACTTAATTTTAATAATAAATTGTTTAGTGTTGGAAGTAATCATTTAAAATTCTTTTGGCAAGTAGTTTACACAGTGTTTATATCTGTTTTATACTATTTTTTCTGAGATTTGGTGTTACAATATATACAAAAAAGATTTATTAGTTTGTCTGTGTATGTATGATTTTCTAAGAAATGTTTTGATTGGGTCTTAGCATCCATCTTGTCTCCCAGGATGTAACGCCGCTCTGTTTAGTGTGCGTGAAGCACTGTGCCATCCACCTATTGTGTTGGAAATCAACACGCGGCTCATTGTGCCAGCGGTCTCCATGGTTATGTGTGCTTTTGAACCCCAGACAAATGTGAGAGATGAATATCAGCTGGGCATTGTCTCCAAAAACATCGCTTTGTGCTGTAATTCTGTAAAGACAGAGAAGAGACCATGTTAGAGTTATCACTTCCTTTACATTTTAAGAAAAATTATGCCAGTGTTATATCGAGGAAGATTTCTTTTTTTATCAGTTTGTTTAAATAAAAAATTAGTTTAAGAGACAGCTATGTTGAAGTTGTTTATTTGTTGTTATTGCTTGGTTTGATTTTCTTTTTTAATGCAGTTAAAACTGTACATTCGTAAGTGTTAATATACATTTTTGTTGCCTTTGTGTAAAGGTGAATTTGGCACATCACAACCAGACCAAAAAACCCTAGCAGTCTAAGTCAAGGTTATTGCGTTAGGGGTCATTGCAGAGTGGAATGATGGGGTGCCACCTGACCAGCCAACAAAGCTTGCCAATGCTTCCGTTCCATCAGATGTCTTTCGACACGGCCTAAGACACTCCGCCTCTGCTCCCCTTGAAGAGAAGCTTGAGGATTTTTCCCTCTTTAAACCTGAGCGTTAGGCATCCGCACTCTTCTGTTTACCAAATACGCCACAGGAGCTCAAGAATCCATTTCATGTAATAGTCATCATCACATCAGGGGAAGATACTTTTTTGTCTGGTGCGCGATGACTCATCTTTCACACGAAGAAAGAAAGAGAGCTAGTCGACGCAGGTATAATTGGGGAGGTTTGAATGATGAAGGGATTTTGTCTAGAACTAATAAAGCGTCAATTTGATGTGACCTTTGATAATGAAATTACAAGTGCTAAATCAAAACATTCCAGGGAGTTGAACCTCACTGTCCAGAGTCCATAAAACTCCCAAAACTCTGCTGTCGAAGAGAGGTCACGGACCGCCCTCAACTAGGTGAACTAGTAACAAATCTAGTTATAATGTGATTTAGGTGGATGTAGATATTCATATTTTTAAACAAAAGAGCACTGTTTGATAAAATGTTAGCCGTATGTACTGCAAATAACATCATAGCTCATACAGTTATTAGTCCCAACAGCCATAATGCCCAAGTAACAAGAGGAATTTTTATTAAAAATAAAAGTTGACCAACTGCTTTGCGCACACTTGCTTTATTTACCCTCAAGTTCTCGGGCAGGTGGAGAAGCAAGTTCTTATTTACCTTGGCTCTGAGCTTATCAGCAGAGATTGAAACTGTGTTATGAAAGGCATATTTCTGGGTGGCCTTTTACATGTTCATGGTTAATGTGCTTGCAGACATCTTACACCATTATGGTTGTTCAGCAAACTGTGTCCACGTGCAAGGAAAATGAATTTCAAACGCCTTGCTCTATCAACATTTCATGATTTTCG
The DNA here is from genome assembly GCA_026939265.1 of Oreonectes daqikongensis. Lineage (NCBI taxonomy): Eukaryota > Metazoa > Chordata > Actinopteri > Cypriniformes > Nemacheilidae > Oreonectes > Oreonectes daqikongensis. The sequence continues at coordinate 2,915,968 of JAOTQM010000030.1, read as the reverse complement.
GTGCTTTTTCTAACAACGTTTGAAAGTCCTGTTCATTGTGGCGAATTGGTTTGATTTTCATACTTTCATCCCGTCACTTTTCATCCCTTTGTTTTTACTATTAGATTATATAAATTGTAAACAAGGAAGCGTGTCTTCTCATTGTACCTCCTAACCCTTAATAACAAGTTCTTTCTCGTCTTGACTTGTTTCATCCCGCTCTGTGTGTTTCTTCATTGCTGTCATGTGTAAATAACGTCCTGCCCCCTCATAACCATGCAAATATATCTGGCACAGTATAAGCGTTATAATCTGGGATACTGTATCAGCCATCACACAGTATATATCATCGGACCACATAGCCCAATTGGTTGATTCTTATTTTATAAGTTGTCAGTTAAATACAGTGTCTGCTCAAGTCTTTGGACCTCGGCGGAAGCTCAGAGTATATTTAGCAAATTGGGGTAAGGAGGTAAAACAACATCCAACCCTTTGGTGAAATCCATCTCAACGCAGACCGACTTAAGCGTAAGTCGTTTCCATCTCAAGGTCAATGCACTGTGATTGTTTAAGCAAAACACACTGCTTTGTAATTGATACAAAAATATCCTTTACCTTACAGAGCCTATAAAAGGGAATTAATTTGGGGATTAAGGAAATTGGAGAGGGGAAGAGAACTACCTCTGGTGAATGCTCTTTAACCAAAACTTTCAGCACCTGACTGCCTACAACAAAGGGTAATGACGGTGATGACGGATTCTGCTGCTGTCTTTCTGTGTGGCGCGCAGTCTGCGCCTGTTTTAGTGTCACGGTTCTCAGGGGCTCAGACTGGCTGCTACATTACCCTCAACTTCAGCCCCTCGGCCAAACATAGGAGTGCGTTTCATCTGTTTGTTGGGATCTGATACATAGGGTTATGATTACAGGTGTCAGTCCAAAGATGTTTGTTTATGAAATTTCTCATGAAATATTATGGTTTGAAGAGTTTCGAGTTTCATTTAATGTTTTGATATCTGGACAAATAAGGTAAGAATTGTTATAAATTGAGAATGTAGCATATATGAGAATGTAGTAATAAAGTGAATTTGAATTGGACAAATATATTAATTTTTCATTCGTAATAATAATAATAATAATAACAAAAGCACAGAAAAAATGGAAACTTGAATGTTTCTTAGATGTTGATACTAAAAAAGGCCCACGTATGTCTCTGCCAGACCTTCAGAAAATATCTCAACAATGTCACAGATTTGACAAAATTCCAAAGTCTGCAATGAAAATTTTACATTATTACAGATTTTATTAGAAATGTACAATTATAATATACAATAAATATAAACACAATTTTACTACTAGATTTTGTAGCTGTGCAGTTTTAGCTTTTCAACAATCATTTGAAATATATCTGGTTCTAATTCTTGAAAGCAATTTAAGGAGAAACTTCTGAGACAAGTTGAAATAAAATCACTAGGTTGTGTGGTGCTGTGGCTTCAATAATTCATCAATACTCTTTCTTCTGCACAACTTTCAACTCTCTTATATAACCATTCCTTTAGGATTCCCCGTTTTTTGCGGCCCTGACAAGTCAAAGCTGGAATGTGTCTTTTTGAAGTAAAAATGCATTTTGGGTATCATTTAATGTTAAAGTTTCATTGCAATTAAAGTTAGAGGTACTAAGCCATTTCCTAGCATTTGTTATTCTAAAAGGCATTTTTCTTCTTGTAGATGGAATCTTCCTCGGGTTACAGCTTGTGCTGCAACACGTCCCATCGGATAGGCCCAACTTGCGGCCAATTACCAGAGGAAGCCGTGTGCTCTACCGGGTGATTTACACCATGCGCTCCAAGCAGGAGAATGCCGCTCTGTTAAATCAACACTGCAGACTACTGCGGCCCAGGTGATAAATGTTCGATTTATTCATCATTTTGACCAGTCTTCCCACAGCGCAACTCTGAAACAGACACTAATAGCAATAATGAGGAGACTGCGGTAGGTGTTTGCATATGTAAACAAAGAGTTTTTGCGTGCCGGAGTAACTGTAAGAAATCAGGCCTGCCTGCGCGGTTGTGGGGCGGAACACAAAGCGCAGTGGTGGTAGCCATCATCGACTGAGCAACGCTCTAAGCAGCTGGTGACAGATCTGTCGAGATGCATGACCACTTTACACCGTGCGCTGTGCGCGTATGCATGCGTGGATCACACACACTGTGTTTTTACTGGAGACTTAACAATACTGCGCAATGCACCTGAGGAATTTCACCAGTGTCCAGCGCTAAAAAGCAGCTTCCAAGAATTCCCCTAAATAACACACCTAGGGCATCGAAGTCGTAAACACGGTATTCAATCTTGATTTAAGAGTAACCACGCTACCGTTTACGATTCATTCCTCATTAATGGTGCACTATGATATTTGATCATATAGAGGTGGATCAAATGATCTTTATAGAAGTGAGGAATGCCCGTATTTAGAGTTAAGGGCTAAGGGAATTGCTTTGGGGTGAAAGAATTTGTTTTCACATTAGTTCATCTCCAGGCTTCATTCCAAACCTCTGACCAGTAACGTGTACTCAGGTGCATTCTTTCGTCTAGCGCAGAGGCAGGGAACGCAAAGGTGTTCAGATATCGAAAGCTGTTAGCCTGGTCACGCTTCACGTCAGGCCTGCTTCCATGTAACCGTGCTTCATGCGATCATCATTTGGAGATATCCGTATGGAGTCTGATTTGATGTGGCTGATATGTTCACAGTGATTTAAATATGGCCTTTGATACATATTTCCTCCTTTGGCATAATCAATAAAAGTGTGACTTCTCTAACCTGATGTCACATGCTATTTAAGTTTTTGGTACATATGAACCTGGTTTACCTAGTTGCTTAGGTTGTCTTACCTTACTATTTACTTGTATTATTACACGGGCCTAGCTGTTGTACAGTGCCATGTTAGACAATGAGCCTGGTTTGAGAGTTTTTCAGTTTTTTTTCTTGTGATTGTCTAGGAGGCGTAAATGAAATCCTGCATATGACATGTTTTTCTTACAAACATGAATTCAATATAGAAACAAAAATTAAGAAATTGAGGAATTAAAAGCAAATATTTCAGAATATTCGACTGAGAATGCCTTTTCTACGTTCACCGAAGGTTTTTCCACTGATTAATTCACATCAAAGCCTGAATAAGGCAGAAGTCACGGTTCATCACCCAAAGGCAAATTCATAGCCTGAGTCAGAGCATGTTTGAGAAATAGCTGCCATCAGTGAAATAGTTTAATAGCAATGAATTTGACTTCTCAAACCGCATGTGCATAGTTGAAAAAATGTATGACTCTAAATTTCGTACAAATATCTGGGACATCTCTGTAGGAACTCTTTTACCTCCCTCTTTTATACCAGTTAGAGCAGTATGGAAAAGATGAAGCCATTCTGGTTCGCGACTTCCCTATCAAACGTTCCATAGATAAGTCTCTTCTTACAGCACAGGGACGTTTGCGTCAGTACACTCTCCCACCTTGATTAAAAGCTTCATGTAAAAACATATTAGGCAGTGGAAGTATGAGCGCCTGAGGGTGGAGAGGTAGAATTCACTGTTTGTTTTGTGAAGACAGGAAGAAAAAGAGGAGAGAGAGGGGGAGAGGTAATGGAAAGTTCAGTGGCAGGTGAGACTCACCTGAGAAGGAGAGTGACCGGTAGGCCTGTCTGACTTTGACTGCAGTCGGTCTGGGAAGGGATTCTGTTGACAGACACTCAGATATCCTAGGGACTATGGAAAAGATAAAGGCAACATTGTTTCAGGAAAGGGGCTGGTCTTAATCTGGGTGAGCTAAAGATCAGTCTTATAGCTTGGGAGGGTATTAGTACATGCTGTTGGCTATGTAGTGAGAAAGTAAAAGTCTCCAAGAATGATTTCGTAGTTGTGTATTATAATGAGATGTTTTAGACATATCTTGGGACATGTTTACTCTGTACACAAGTCTGGTTTGGTTTTTAGATGCTTTTGTTTATGCAATGTTGTCAATATCTGGTGCATTCACATTGGTCTCATTGGAAATATGATGAAAAAATGTTATTTCACTTTTACTTTGTCTATCATAACATTTAAACAAACTAAACAGATTTCATGTCATACACAAAATATTTGTATTCTTGCTTCATGTTTGCACACTTATATGTACACCATATGTACACATTGCTTCAAATGTACATCTCCTTTTCCCAGCAATTATATACGCACATTGACTTTGCACCAAGACTAATTACAGTACTAAACCCAGGATGTAAATAGATAGATGACCATCTGATAAGAGTATATAAATGAATCTGGTGTTGCAGTGCATCCCTAAGGCCAGGGCATATAGACGTGATCCATCCATCAGGTGATAGTGATCTCGGTTCAAAGAGATGCACACTACCCTGTCATTAGGACAGAGGTTATGATCTATAATTAAAGAAATTAAATCTATTAAAATCTATCTGAAAAGATAGAAAGTTGATGGCACGATGGCATGTAAAAGTGAGATTAGTCACAGGGACCTGCGTGATGAAGACATGCAAACGTGTGCATGCACACACACTAGGATGGGCCGAGCCAATGTGGACAGCGTGCTGAAAATAAATGACATAAACCAGGTGTTGAACTTCCTGAATATAGATATTAAGCAAAGCTGGTAAACGCTGTCATTCCCCCTCTCATTACACTCAAATACCTGCTACCTCACACACTCAATAACATTCAGTGTCTTGTTGGAAAAGGTGAACCTACTTGTCATTAAAGACAACAATAATCAGCATTTGTAAGGCATTTCATTTCTATAATGTGAAGAAATTGAGCGAAACAGATTGTTAAGTGAAAAAAATTTAGATTATATATCTATACTTCATTTATTGGGATTTTTAATTGAAGAGCTAAAAACTGCCTTTGATATTATTGATTAGTATTACTTTTGATATTATTGATTAATATTATTATGAAACCACATTTCTTCCGTTAGAATTTATAATATGCTTTAAACTGGAAATAATGTGCAATGATTCATGCAGAATTTTGTGTTAATTTTGTGTTACTTGTTTAGGCAAGCATTAATATGAATTATAATACTTACATAATACTTATGCTTAGTATGAGTACTTTGCTTAAATTTGTGGTTTGTAGTATGAAAATGTTGCCCGTACTTGTTGCTTTTATGCTACAGATGTAAATGATAGCTCAAACTGGATAGCTTGTTGAACAGAACTGTATTCTGTTGGTTTTAAAAGTATTTAGAAAAGTATTGGAAGTTTTTTAGACATGGGACAGTAAGCAACCACCAATAACTCATGACTCAATTAATCATTAGAAAATATAATTTTTATATATTATTTTCTGGATTAACAATGTTTTTGAACAAAAAACTTTTCATGCAACTTGAAATCTTTTTTTTTTAGATAAAATACACATTTTTGCTGCAATCCTTAAGATAAGACTTTATATGAAAGTCTACATATTAAGAGGTCAATTTTTTACTCTTTAATCTATTTTGCATAATATTATCTGTTTCAGTAATGAAACTCTCCGCAGCTTCAGAAAGTGACAGTCCTTTCTTCACTCCCCGCAGGAAATGAGTCCCGCGTCTAACAACAGTGTGATGAGCTACTGATCCAGCCTAGCTCTCACCCGCCCTTGTGACGGGTAGAGACTGCTCAGTAATTTTCCTGCTGTCTGGCCCCATCACGCCGGTGAAGGCATAATTAGCCTCATACTGAGGTTTCCTGCAGTTTTCACTGAGAAACCACAAAGGCTTTGAGCTTGAAATTTCTCCCCTCGGCTCAATATTTGTGGTGGGGGTACCTAGCCGGACTCGCTTGCCTCTTCAGATTTCCTTGAATTCCCCCAAATTCCTGTTGTGAACACTTGGATCTGAAGCCACCAGATACGTACCATAACAGAAGACGGGGCATGATGTGGCCTGGGCAGATATGGAAATCAAAGGAACCCTGTTGGGGTTTTCCTTCACTAGAAACATTCAACCTTTCATAAGTGAAATAATGATGGAAGCCTTTCAGGCTGAGATACTGTCAAAAGCGGTGTTTGATCACACCCTTTCAAAGGCCGCATACATACAATACGTTTGTGTATTTTATAATATTCATGGGTGGTGCACGACCGTTCCCGGCTCTCTCGAATCAGATAAATGGTTTACAAAGTGTGACTTGCGTCAATACAAACGGTTGACTTGTCAGGGGTGAGGGTGGAAAGTAAAATGACCTGACTATTTATACGCAGCCAACAAAATCCTGGTGGAAAATGTGTGACTAAATATTTTTCTTCAAGGTGTGTTAAGCTAACATCACAACAACACCTAACCTCCCATTTTCCCCTATGCCTCTGTTAAAAGAAGATATCTAGAGATCATTGTTTATTCCATGACTTCATGCGTCTTTTTTAGCACTACATAAATATGTTTTGAAGAGATCGCACGTCGGTCTGTGGAGAAATTTAGTGCCGTGATTTAATCAGTTTTGTCTCCATAATGACATAAGATATACGGTATAATCACATATTCAAACTCCATGTTCCAGCAGGTTCGCGATAGCCTAAGGTAGCTCATAAAACACACAGCCAGACCGAAGGTGTGAATCATGCAGTCACATGGATAATTCACACTTGATGTGTGCTTTGTCACCTCCATTATCCCAGCCAAACACCCACCTGAGGTCTTTAATGTCCTCTTGGAGTAGTAGGTAAAGTGTAGATCTCAGGTTCAGGCTTTTACCTCTGCCGTTGATGGACAAACTTTACCCGCTGGGAAGTTCAAGCTGGTGTCATTAGTCTTTCAGCATTGGCGAGTATGGCTTCAGAGCCTCCTAGCTAAATGTAATGTGTCGCGCAGGCTGCCATGCTTAATTGAGATATCCGTGTCTGTTAGCAAACATTCCATTGTCCGCGTAACGTCTCTATCACTTTTTCACAACAGTGTCGACTAGACAGCCGTGCGAGCCTTTGATTTTATCTAAATGACTAATTAGGGCTCTGAGGAACAGAACAGATATTATTCATGTGTACTTCAGGCCAGCAATTCACACGTCTTGTGTTTCAAACTAGTTGGAACGCAAAACGGCAAAGCTAGCTGAAAAACAAGCGCGAGTCGCTTACATGTCCACAAGGCAGAAATATTTTCACTGTCAGCGCAAACATATGTCAGCCATCAGACCAATATAACTGTAGTCTTCACGAAACGTCTACCTGATAAAGAATTGCCCTCAGGTCAGAAAGCGTTCAGTTGTAAACTAAGCAGAAGCATTTTGAAATCTCCTAGAAATTTTCTAGCATTGCCTTTTTTGGTTTTACGTTGTCATTAAGAAGCAATACACGAGTGAAAAATAAACCTAATAAAATAATTAGAATGACGTTTTAAAAAAACTTGCTGCTGTACAGTACTTGCATAGTATTATGTTTATGTAGTGTTAAATATCCTTTGATATGCACTCCAAAGAGACGTAACCGCTCCTTTAAGCAGTATAGTTGTTTGTGGCGATTGGTGGTGTGTGTGTGAAGCAGGCAGGTGACAGCGGAGTGATGACAGGTGTATACACAGCTGAGACAGGTGAGCGTTGGACACTGCACCCGGAGGAAAGCTTTGACAACAACTTCAGACCACCAACCCTAACTCGAAGACTTCAAAGTCCTGTTGTTGTTTCATAAACGAGAATTTGTCTCGTGACAGCTTGACAGACAGCTTGACTTGAAATAGTAAAGTTCAAATGCAAATGAAATAGTTCATTCTGAAATGCTGAAAGAATATGATAACTGATAAGCTTGATGAAAAGTTTTTTGTGCTCTCTAAAACCTTAGATTAATACAAAAATTATTCTACATCTAAAATGCAGATTACCAAAAAATGCACAACATTTTATTGCCCATATCAATAAATAGTCAATTTTAATGTAACGCTATTGGCCTGATTATAAAATCAGACCGATTTATTAAAGCCAATAAATTATAAATAGTTTCCTCTGTTTGTTCTAAATCTTAAAGAATCTTTAACTAGTGTAAAGTAGTTTTGCTACATTATTTTCAGAAAAAAGAGAAATTAATGTTACCTTGTTTTCTGTAGTCAATGTTTTAAAATAAAAGCAGTTGTTCACTTTTTGCCTTTTGTTTCAGGTTCAGAAAATAATTATATTAATATTACTATATATCGGCCAGTATATTGGTTATCAGCTTCTATTGTTTAAGAATGATCAGATATCGTTATCGGCCAAAATTGATATATTGCAGGAGGTCAGGTAGCAGGAGGCAGGTTTAATTTGGAGACAGGTTTGTGAGTCTGCCAAAAAAGTATTTATATGAGAAGGGAATGAGATAATTAATTTAAACATTTCTTAGTTACACATGTGTGAATTGTTTGGTTACGTATAAACTGTTCTTTTTTAAAAATTAATATTTGTTGTGTGTGTCCTGAATGCTATTCAAGACTGGAATCAATTTGCAAAAGCTAATGTTAGCAGACAAGCAACACTGTTACATTTATTACCTTATACATATAAAAATATACATCGGTGGTATTTAATTACACTGTATAATACACTTTAGGGACCAACTTTACGTGACCCTTTATTTTTGTTTTGTCAGGTGCGTGCCAAATAACAATTACGAGAGCGTACCCTCTGAAGGAGAATGCATCTGTCAACACTCAGGACACAGGTATGGCATGTACATTAATTATATTTACACCTCCCAAGATCTTCCTATACGGCGTGTATCAAACTTTAGCTGATACCTTTTGATGTCCTAACATGTCTTTCACTTGCTGTCTTGATTGCCTGGCTGACAGCATGCTTCCACCTGTTCAACACAGCAGCAGTTTCAAATCTTTAGCATTTTTTCAAAGCCTCAATGCATATTCATAATTGTATTTTCATTTCACATGTTTTTAGAGCAGCGCCACTGTATGAAATTATGTGAATTGATTTGGACAGTTCTAGGAAAACCTTGGGGTGTCTGGGAAATGTGACACTGTGAGGTTTTCAGACATAAAGTTGAAGTTGCCTGCAGGTGGCACTCTTGTTACTGGACCTCATGAGGAGTTTGGGGACATGTGAAAGCAGATCATTGGGACATTAAGATGTTCAGAAGTGACAGCGTGATTTTCTCGGATGCAGAACAAATGAGCTGTTTCACTTGAACTGATCCGCTATGCACATCAGCAAGAACAAAGGACTTAGTTCTTCACTATCACAGCCATTGAAAAAGCAAAACTGAAATCATTTACAAGTAAAAAAGGAAATAATAAAAAAGGAAAGATATAGGACAGTTGGATTTGGGTTAACATAATGATATATGCACGCACCTGCCCCGAAGTTAACTTCCGCTTATATATATATATATATATATATATATTATATATATAATATACTATACTATATATGTTTATATTAATTTATAATATTTATAATTTATAACAATTCATTTTATTGTATATTAATTTTCTTAAATAAACAATTTGTTGAATGGGTCGTGTAACTTTGTTGCAATTAAGTTTAGCCAAGTAATGGTTCTTCTACTAGTATCCCAAAATAATACTGGCTAGCTAATGTCATTTACTTGTTATTTATTTTGCTTGTTATCAGAAATAATCTGCAGGAACTCCTTTGCAAATGTGTACCAGAAGTTAAGTTTGGGCCACAAAAGCATGCATGCGCAGACGTTTGTTTGTGTTGTTGCTTTGAGACGTCTATATAATCACATTTCTTTTACTTACTCCTGATGTGAGAAAAGACAGCGTAGAGTGTATTAAGTACAACTACAAGTCTCGAGATCTTCATTTCGAGAGCATACCACAGTTTACGATAAACACTTCTTTTTTGGAGGGAGATGTTGTTTGCCAAGTTCCAAGTCTTTCAAGTTCCTGTTTCTCAGAAAGCTGAGATCCGGGTATTTTTCTGGAGATGTTGTTAGAGGCAATTAGTTTGAAAATGATATTTAAAACAATTAAACAGAAATACAACTTGAAATTGTGTTTGCTGTGAAAAGAAGCTGTTATTTTCACTAGGATAAGTATAGGGTGGATAAATAGGATCAACTTCATTATAGATTCTACAGTGATGATGAACCTTTAGACAGCGGGTCACCATCATTGGCTGCCAGCCATTGGAACCGATGGGAGTCTGACACACAGCAAGCCTTCACTATTTAGCAGCAAACACTTAAGTTTAAAGGGGCCTTTTTCTCTCTTTACCTCTTTCTCCCACACCCACAGCCAACACATACTCTCACACTCCTCCTCTCACTCATCTCAGTGGCGAGCACACTCGGACGCTTTGACCTAATCTGCTTTTCCGGCCAGCTGTGAGGCAAAGTCACCTTTTGATTTGATCGCATTTAAATGCGGAGAGGGCCGGAAAGAGGTGGATGTGTCAGTCCTGGAGATTCTTGACGCAGGGCTTGAATGGAAGCTGTTGTAGTTAGGAAGAAAAATGTGACAGGCGGCTTTATCACTGTTACCAAGCCAGACCATCTCAAAAATGATTGCCTCCTTTAAGCTGGGATCCGTGCATTAACTTGGACATTCAGCAGACGTTTCTCTGCTGTTCAACATCTTGACGGTGATGAGAATGTCTTTCTGTATCATTGTGTTTTAATATCGCTTTTGAAAAGCAAATGAATTTTAAGTGGACATTTAAACAAGCTTTTTGTTGTAGAGAGGACCACCATTGGACAATAAACCATTTAGAAAACTGTTCAAGAAATTAACTTATAAAAAACATTGAACTAGAATTGCAGTCACGATGGAGTTTATATCTATGTGTTGAAGTGGCAGTCGCGCCTCTCAGAATGCGCAAGTCAGTGTCACGTGAAACGTCAGGGGCTAGAGAAATAATAAAAAACATATTTCAACTCGTATTAAATGTGTCTGCGTATATTCCCTGTAATTATTTACATTTTAAGCTTAAATTATTAATGCTGTGTCATATTAAGTAATAATTAACAATGTTATTTTACAATATAAAGAAAATATGAAGGTAGCCTATGTGCTATAAAAGTGAAAGACCCTAGAAACCACCTAAATGCCCATAGCAACCACCTAAAACCTTAGAAACCACCTAAAACCCTTAGCAACCACCCAGAAGACCATAGCAACCCCCCAGAATAGCCTTGCAGCCACCCAGAAGACCCCATCAACCACCTAAATGACCATAGAAACCACCCAAAAGCAACTATCTAGAAGACTCTAGCATCCACCCAGAGCAACCTCTTAACCACCCAGAATAGCCTTGCAGCAACCCAGAATTAGTTTTTACTCAGACACATTTAATACGAGTTGAAATGTGTTTTTATTATTTCTCTAGCCCCTGACGTTTCCCATGAGCTTGCGCTGGACGCTGCTGCTGAGCGCGTGCGTGACACTGACTGCGCACGCAAACTGACTGCACGTTCTGCACGACTGCCGCTTCAACACATAGATATAAACTCCATCAGAATTACACAACACAACAGCAGCTTTACTGACTGTTGAGAATTCTATAGATGTGTCATTCAAACAGTAAAGGGTAGCTATACAATAGTTTCTAAAGAAAGCATTACGTCATTTGGAAGCATGTTGTGTGTCTGCCAAGTAAGGTAATTGTGTCAGCAAAGTGATGAGATCATTTGTGAATTAACACTTCGTTGAATTGCACATGTGAACGTTGCATTGGTCGGTCAGATAAATACAGCGCATGTTCGTTTTGGAGACCGACTCTTCGCTGTTTTGAAATGGGCGCAGCAAACTGTCAGTTACAGTTCAGTTTTGTGTGGTTGCATAGCTTAATAGCCATCTTGTACACTGCGTAAGACCACAATATTCAGTGTCTGTTTGTAAAAATAATGGAAGCTACCAACAAAGGCTACAAGTGCTGAGTATGCAACTTATGCAACCACTATGTAACTTATGCAACCACTATGTAACTTATGCAACCACTGTATATCCTGCACTTGCTGCTATTGCACTTCTGGTTAGACCTAAACTGCATTTCGTTGCCTTGTACTTGTACATGTGTAATGACAATAAAGTTGAATCTAATCTAATCTAGTGCTTTCACGATTTGTTTCAGAGAGCCAATTACTTTAGAAAACTAAAGCACACATCATTTTCTTATTTAAGTCAAGACACAGTAAAATAGTAATGCAATAATTGTGCAGGTTTGTTTCGGTAAATAAACATAATGCATGTGCTAAATTAGACATTAAATTAGATGTAATTTCATATTGACTTAAGATGTCTTTAGTAAGAATAATCATTCACCATAACCTTTTCTCAGCCGACCACACATTACCTATAATTCATCAGAAAAAAATCAAAACAGAAGAAAACTGCCATAACCACCATCATCACTAGGATGATGAATCACTTTAATAAGTCTAAAGCTTCAGGATACACTATAAGGAAATAAAAGCACAACAACTTATGTTTTCTGTTTTTAAAATGTACAAATAGAGCATTTTTTCACATAACTCAACTGCTTTGTGACATTGATGTGCATTGTGAAGAGGGGGTCTGAGCTTTTTCTTGTAAATGTTTGTGGTGTGAAAGTTGTGCTCATAAACTAACAAAACTAGATATCAGATAGATATAATTTGTATTTGTTAATTCTTATAGTGTATCCTTTATTTATGGTCTGAATGTCATTAACTAAATTTTTGAATTTTTTGCATTATCTTTTTAAAATGTTAGTCATGTTTTTGCATCAGAGACATGTTTTATCTTTTATCAGCTGAGAATAGAACATTATGAAAGCCAACTCAACAATATAATTTCTCTTAATCTTTATACAGTAGTTATTTTTATAGTTGACATTCTTGATGTGAACAGACCTTCTAACATCAGAAAATAAATTTTGCTATTGTGTGTTAAAAGAGTAAATATTTTGTGTTTTTTTAAGGTCTTACTTTGGTTTATAGTGTCCAATAACACGTTTAGTAGTTGTAAAACACTTTAATTTTCTAATGAAAGGCAAATGATTTGTTCGGTGATTTATCTTAATCCCCTCCTTTCTGTAAATCTACTCTGATTTGATTGGTCAGATGGTCTAGTCTGCTGTGATTGGTCTAGCGTGTACAGCGTGTGGTTAAGTTTTTGCAGGCGGTCCATGCAAAATGTATGCAGGCTTTGCAACGAGTGACGCAAATCAGTCACGGAAATTAAATCAGAACGTCTGATGACTCGTTCAAGTGAATCAGAGTCGACTCCTTTTTTCCAAGCCAATAACTTTGTTATTCGTACACTTTCGGTTTTAAAACTTGGAAGACCGTTTACATACACACACAGCAACATTACGCACTGCATGTGTATTTTTAATGATATTTAACAATTCAATAGTAATTGATATATTATTATGGACTGTCATATGTTAATATGCTGATAGTTCTGACATTCCATATATGGTCTAGGTGAAGAAAGGTTTGATGTGTAAATGTTGAAGTGTGTCAAGATAATAGATTTTTTTTAAATTAAGCGAAAGAAAAAGAATGATGCGTCCTCAATAAAGAGATCCAGTTAATATGAGAACATAATAAGGAGATATTGTGCATACCACAGGATAGCTGCTCCAATGAAGAATAATGCACTCACTATATTATTATCCTGTACATGAAAACGTTCCTCTCTTACCTCACACACCTCACATACTGTGAATGGCTGACAGCTTTGTTACTGTCCCTGCAGTAACTCTAGATCAATGTTCCTGAGGAGCTGCGAATTATTGTGGGTTTTGATCGCACAAGTATCGGCTGACAGTGCCATGCCACATTTTATTTCAAAGAGCTCGCTGTGACAATGGCTGCTGGTAATAATAGTATATGTTTCCCCTCCTGGAGAGGCTGTGAATGCTATCTCGCCACACCATCTCATTCCATCTGAGCCTCACACAAACCACTGACATATCACACAAATACCTCCTTTATTAGCTGGCAGTGATTGTTTGCTGAATGGGAGAGCGGCCCCTAGGACCCCAGCACACATTCCAGCACAGCGTTACACTTACATGACATAAAGATGGAGGTATATGTGTGTGGAACAGGTCTGTACTGGCTGCTTGATATCGACGGTAGCTTATCCCTGTTGTTGCAGTATGTGTATTGGATTGGAATACTGCAGTTTACATTACATTAACTAAACTAGTTTAACCCAAAATAAAATGATTTCATCATTTACTCGTGTCATTCCAAACCTGTATGACTTTCTTTCTTCTGCAGAACATAAAAGAAGATATTTGGGGGAACGTTGGCAACCAAAAACTATTGGCCCTCATTGACTGAGACATTTCTCAAAATATCTTCTTTTGTGTTCCACAGAAGAAAGAGTCATATACAAAACAACATAAGCGTGAATAAATGATGCTAGAATTGTTCATTCTGGGGTGTACTGTCCCTTAAAATAAAAGTGGGGAAAACCCCTCATGATAGACACATTTGGTTCCACTTTACACTTTTGATCAAAAACGGTGAGTTGAACGTCGTCCACCCCATGATTTAATTCCACATTTGTTTGCCAAAGCGAGAAGAGATATTTAATTATAGTCTTTCCTCGTGTCTTCATCTGACATCAGCACGAGCTGCCCAGCTGTGTTTTTCTGAAGACATGTACACAGTCTCCTCTGACCCAGCGGTGAACTGCAGAGGCAGCCGGTGGAGTGACATGACACTCGGATACTTAACTAACCTGAGCGTGCACGACTGACAAGAAAAGTTCCAACATCGTCACTGTGCAACCACAACTACACCAGTTCATAAAGTAACTAGACTTTATGGATAGAGAAAATATGGGAATCATAAACACATTTTCAAATCTGAAACAACAACTGGATGATGCGAAAGCTTTAAATATCAACTTTCCTTTCTTGAAGAAGCTTCAAGCTGTCCAAACAATGAAAGTGGGGGATAGTAACAAGCAACATGAGGCAACCCTGGGAACAGGGAATGCGGCATTTGGAATAGGGGTAGAGGGAAACAGTTTTATTTTCCTTTGCCTCAGAAATATGAACTTGCTTCCCACATCTGTTGGCGCCATTGCCAGGTGCGCACTCCAGTCCAGGGCCATCATGATGATTTCATGCTGTACACAACATATTAAAAAAAAAAAAAAAAAAAAGTTATATTGTTGTTTTCTCATTGAAGGACTCTTTCATTTATGTGATATAACTACATATTCTGACAGTGCATCATATATATATATATATATATATATATATATATATATATACACACTACCTGTAAATAACATACTATCGATGTTTGGACAGCTCAAATATATATGTACAGTATATACATATAAATATATATATGTTTATTGTGTATTGCAAAATGTTGCCACTCCTTGAAGACTCTCTTGGCATGCAGTTGAGCCGAAGTCTTTTTCAGTGAAGAATCTGCATCTTGTTGCTTGTTCGAACTTGTTTTCTGGAGAGAGCCTGACAGATCTGAGTTCACTGAAACAGTACTCAGCTGGTGTTGCCAGTTGAAATGACTAAGCCACGTAGTCGGAGTCATTATGGTATTTACCTCACTTCCAGAGCACATGCATGCAGTGTCATAAAGGCGACCTTTTATTGAACTGCTTGATTGAAGGCGACGGCTAATACCACTTACCTCGACTTATGCTTGAGAATCAATTAATAATCCCGGTGTCCTGCATAAAATGGAAACCTGGTTTTGGAAAAAATAACTATATTTTTCCACTAATGGAAAGAACAGCCAAACAGTTTGAAGAGTCACAAGTATTATGCAATGTTGGAGTTTGTCATGTGTACTTGTTCTTCTGAACATGCATGATGAAACACATTTCAAGCCGGTCTGAATTGGTGATGCGTTAAGTTGTGAATAAGCCCCACTCCGAGGTTTAGTTCATCTTAGTGAGCAAACAGTGCAATTATAAGCATCTTAAGGGATTAAAGGTAGAGGAATTCTTTTGGATAATGTAATTGACATCCATAGATTTTGAACGCAATGATGTAACACAATCATTGTCCTTATCTGTCTTCTATACACTACTCTCTAAAGTCTTGTATAACTGAAGTAGGTACTGTACTATTGTACTGTACTATTTGAAATATGACTAGTTAAAGTACAGACATATAGGCCCTAGAGCCAAATAGGTCACATAACTAAAAGAGGAAAACATTTCTCAAGTTTCCTGAATGTTCTTATATATCAGGGGTGTGGTGGTGCTGGGGGTGGCGGGGGGTGCACCAAAAAGAGGGTAACAAAAGTCCCATAAAGCCCTATGGGCCTAAAGTCTTGGCTTACTGTACTTAGCATCTAGGACTCAAGTTAGTCTGGTGCCTTCGGTGTTGAAATCAAACACTTGGACTTGAACTAAGGTGAACACTGGGTTATATTTATATTCATTTTTGCTTGAATTTGTTAATAGGAATAATTCGGCTTTTTGCTTCGAGGCGCCTCATTTCAGCGAATTAAGATAAATCAGTTGTCAAACTATCTTTATTCCCTATGCTTTTGAAATAATGCTCCAAACACCAAACCTGCTTTTATTTTTATTTATAAATACTTTTACATTTGATCAAGTTTTTGGAGTACCTATACGAACTGCAGCCTGCAGTAACCTACATGTTGATGTAAATAATGAAGTCATTTCTGTTGCATTTGTCAATGAATGTCTTTTGCGGCTGACTCGATTGTCTTAATTTAAGTGATGCAGAGTTTGTCTGTCATCGAACACCGCTTGCTATGGTTTGCTCTGTCACTACAACCCTAATGTTTTTATTTCTTCTTTCAAGAAGACCATCAGTGATGATGCACCACCACATTCCTTTTGCTAACTGTACTCTGGAAGAGGTGATGATAAAGAAGAGGGAATTAATAAATCTAACGTCGTGAAAGCATATTTGACATGAAGCTGTCATCTTAAACCATTTCTCATGCTTCGTTTTGCTATATCGTTCGTATGATTTTCCACTCATTCATTCACATGCGCAAACGCTGGAGATATCATTGTAATGCTCTTAAGATGAACTTGGTGTTGGTTTGTGTAGTAAACGGACACGAGTCTGCCTGCAATTGCACAACGTGTGATTATAGTGATAATGTAGCTTTTCATGATGGTGATGAGGAAGAAACTTATCTCAACATTATCTCAAATCTCATTCCAAGAAGAAAACATCACAGAAGCCCATGCGTCTATTCATTTCATATACTACAAGTAGCAATCAAAAACGTTTAGATCATACAAACATGCAGATGAAAGTGATTCACAAAAACCCTAATAAAAGCCGCCAACATCCTCCTCTGTTTAGAACTGGAGGCACGGAAGAGCAAATGTACACTTATCCCTGTGCTTTAGGCCACGGACATGGCTGCTTTACCGCCATAATCCTGCTATTATTTCTGTTCCTTTCTCTGAAAATTACAGTTTTCACCGCATTAAGTTGGAACAGCTCCCGTGCTGATGTATTCACAGCCTTCCCGATCGTTTGGCCTCCAGTCCCTGGGTCGTCTTTGACTGGAGTCATTAACGCATTCTTTACACGTCTGAAGGGATGGGGCGAGGGTGCGCACCCCAGCCTTTTAACGTACCTGCACCTGGGCCGTGTGCTTTAAATATCCCCGCAATATTGTTCTTCTATATTCCACAAATTGAGTTGAGTTACAAGCTGGCACAGGTCTGGGAAGACATTATACATGAAGTGTAATTTTAGACACATGCCACACATGATGAGGAGAGGCCAGCAGGGAGGGAGATCTGTAATTAAGAGCAGTTTGATGGTATTTCCTATGGCAACATGAGAGATCGGCTTCATTGTACGAGGCTGCGCGAGACCTCCTGTGTCGTGCGCTTCATTCGGCTACGACTGTCAGCAACTAAACTCACAACCTGTGGAATGTGTCTTAAGTGATACTTCAAATCCCTGCTGCCACCCAGCCTATCCTCCAAATAAACAAAGCAACACTTGCACACACATTTCAGGATTAGTAACTGAAAATGAGCTCAATGTGATTCTGTTATTATACTAAACATCTCCTGTTGTGTTGTGCTTGTACAGATACATAGATCATCTTTGTCACATGTGCAGAGGGGATTGTGGATTGTGTAAGGGACCATGATACTTCAAAACACATAGTTGGAGGAAAAAGTGTTGGAATTATTTTGATCTCTGAAAAAACTCTACAATTTACAACTAAAAACTCCAAAGGGTTGACATGTCGTCTCCTGCACACATATTTGCTTTCTTACAGTTAAGCAAAGCAGTTCATGATATGACAGAACCTCTGTAGATTTTTTGTGTCTGTATTTTGTTGTCTCTTCTTCACTCGGTTTTGTGGCCATTGCAAATTCAAAGAAAACATCAAAGAATGTAATTGCACAATGTCAGATCTGTGATAACCACTTCAATGGGATTACAGTGAATGTAGGATTAGTTGTATGGTCAAGCCAGCCAAAAGATGCTAATTATAGCTGATCAAGTAGTAAATAGAAATTAACAACTTCAGAGAATCTGTACAGATTATGTCCACCCTTCACACACTAGATATAAAAATATAAAAAAGATCATAAAATACAGGTACAATATTAGACAAATGTTTTGGGTCAGTTGACTAAAATGTTTGTCATGACTTCCATCCTAAATGAAATGAGTAAACAATTTTTTTTAACATATCTGTTTACTTCATTAGACCTAAAATGTTGTTTAACAAAAGTTTTTTAAATGACTTGAAAATAAATAACAATATTTATATTACATTATTACATTATTTCTTATACAAAGAAAAAGACACAGATTCTCAGAAAACTCCTTCAATATTTTTAAAAGCATCTCATTTTTTATTTATCGAAATATATATTTTTGCAAATTCTAGGCAAAAGAAGATGCTAAAGCATAAAAGTTGATTGATTGTTACAACATAATGCCTATAGTTATTTGTATTAGTTTAGAGTTTAATGTGGCAAAAATAATAAAGAAAAAGTGACACTGAACTTTTGACCAGTTGTACATTTTAGAGAAATTTCCCAAGACTCCATGTGGGGTGATGAAATTGGCAAATGGTTGGTGTGCCAATGGAACATTTTAAACTTTTTCTTCCCTATATAATGAGCATTGTTTGTCTGCTTTATGGTTGGTATCTGATGTGTGGAATAAGGTTTTTTGTCCCATTAGCCTTTAAATTAAGTAAGTCCCATTTACAGTAAATTATTAGGTATTCCTTCTTAACAATACCTAAAGTGTATACTTTTTCAATAGCATCATTTTATAGAAGAGTCACCACTAAGGATTTTAATAGTAAGTTTATTAGTGGTTTTTAGACATGTTTCATCTTGGTTTTTAGGCCAACTATACAGGAATGACTCCCACCTACTGGAATGACGCCCATCTGTCCCAATAAAGACAATCAGTTAACCTCAATGAAATCGTCACCAAAGCTTCCCTGTTTACTGTGGGCACACACTGTAAAAGGTTCAATCAGATTAGATTAGATGGCGTAACATTCACCAAGACATTGAAATTGACAGTTTTAGTGAAATCATCATAGAAAATCTCTTGAGAACACTGCCAGTCTGTGGTCTGGTCTTAACACAAGAACAGCAGTATAGCTTCAGATAGACGGGCTGGTAGTTATAAATCAAAGAGAATCCAGGTGTGTGCAGGTGCTCCCAGAATATCTCATAAAGCTCAAGTTAGCTGAGGAAGGCTCAGTCAAGCATCACGTCTTCAGACGGCCGTTGGCATTAACCGATGAATGGTTTTGCAGGGAAACAGTTCATAGGGAAACATTGCGGGAATCTTAATTAGCATTTCAATGCTTATTTGTGGTATTTGCAGACAGTGCGGTACTAAGAACGCCAGTCAGTGTCGGAGTGAGAAACAGGCGACACCTGGATGGAAGATTTATCTCACGGTTTCTCCTGCAATGGCCCAAACTGTGACTGCACAGGTGACTTTCATGCAGTCAACCGCAGTACAAACAGGCTACAAGTAAGCGACATGAAATTTAACAGGCATGATAAAATAATGTGGGAGGCACATTGGCACGGGGACAAGAAAACTCAACTCCTAGACGAGTGTTTCACAGAGAGTCTCTGTGAACTAAATGGCCTCATTGTAAAAGGAAGGCAAAGACATAGCGAAAGGAGACAACTAGATGTGGAATTTGTCTCCCCTTAATTGTTCTCCTAGCACTTCTTGTCTCCTCCATCTACAAGTGTTAAGCTCTCCACCGTCATGCCATTCAGACTATGGAAAAGAAGCAGGAGCCCGAGCCAAAGAGAGTAACATCCAAAAGCTTTTTCAAAACCACACAATATTGTGATTCAGCTCATGGTGACTGGGTGTCCGTGTTACTTTAACCGAGGCTGTTTGGCCAGCTGCCTTTTCACACTGTCGCCTATTGATGAGTTTTCATCCGATTCTCAATGGGACGTTTTGTGACGATTATTCAAGGGGGTGAAGCTAAGATCTTTTCTAACTTTTGGATTCAAATTCCTCTTGACATCATCCTTCACAATGGCAAAGCCCCTTTTTTGCCGTCCCTTTCGCCTTTCGGGGAGGGGGGACAAAATAAATAGCATCCAAAAGTTAGCTGGATTTTGCATAGTTAACATTTCGCTAATGGGCAGGCCCGCTTCTCAGGGAGACTGGACAGCATTTTTGGGGGCCTCGGTGGCGTTGTTGTGGTGACGGCACTGGGAAGTGAATGAAGCAGATGTCAGAGTAATCCATCACCCCTCCTCTCCCCCTCTATCTGCCCATTGCTGAGACACCCTCCTTAACACCGCTCATCAATTAAAGCCTTACACCAGCCCTACCATTAACATGCAAGAGCTTTCTTAAGCTTACTTCTTGCCCTGCGGTCATCCGTGCACTAAAAACTGCCCAAATCGCTAGTCAACCATAACTTAGCTGATACTACTCAGTCAAGTTGGTGACGTCTCTTTTTATGTTCTGGTAAGTTGTATGATGTTGTAGACTATGTGACACAACAGCGGGTCATTTCAGGAGTGTTGTAAAACCTATTTAAGATCACCCTATATAATGAATGAGAATAAAGAACAAATCATCTTAATAAACAGGAAAAAAGGTGCAAGCCAAGGAAATATTTATTAACACTGTTCAAAACATAATGCACAACATTTTTCAACCATTTACAACGACACCACCATGTACGATCAATTTGGCAAAACATCTATTGAAATCACAGACTGTTGCGAAATATCAGTTACATCAAGGCTGGCATGTTTTTAAACTCCTGACAGAGTCACGCTTCAATTCAGTTGTTCTTTGGTTCAAACCCTCCAACAGTCATGCATTTCCCTCAGTACCAAAGAGTTTTGTCCCAGGAATAGGTCACTATAGTTTCCCTTATCGATCCCACATCGGGACCATTGTCATTACGATGCTACGTTTAACTGTTTACTGATTGGCTTTCATGCTGAAATATGACATCATTACAGCATCATGTATTCGGCCAACTACACCATTATGAGCGTTACTTCACAAACACAATGTAGTCGCAGTTTACACGATGTAGATTAAATAAACACAAGTGATCAAGCTGGTACCATGACACAATCATGCTCACACTGTTTTTAGCTTATCTCCCTAATTTCTGTCCGTCCAAAGAACATCGGTAGTGGGATTTTCCTTTACACAAAATAAATAAAATACTCATATAAAAATAATCTCTTAGAAAATATACGACAACACAGGGACAATCTGTCTGGACAACCACATTTGCTCACAATGCGCAAAACACTAGCATTAACTACTGTTGCAAAACAGAACCGAACTAGCAGCAAAAGTGTTATATTACCTATAATGTATAGCATTAACAGTATCAGGTATCTGATCTCAACATTCGATATCGGTAGCAGGTGGAGGCATCTCCTGAATGTTGGCCATTTCATTCCAAAGTGAATTTTTGTTTCTCACAGCAAATATTTGCCGAAAGAGAGGGGAGCCTGGGGTCACATTAGCATAAACCTTTGTGTCAGTTGGGGTCATAAAGTTTAATATAAGTGGGAAATCCGATTGTTCTAGGACCTTTGAATGAATATCCTATGTAAATTGGCTAATTCCACTGAAAAAAGGGGTTTGTTCACTTTGGAATGAATTAGCCTTCACACACGACTCTCCATTCCAGTGTGTATTTGTACAAAGAATATATGTGCAAGGGTTGACACTGACGTAGAGGGTTAAAATTTCAGCACAGAGACTTAGAATAACACATTAAAGACAGTAGTGTCTCCACGTTCAGAGACTAGCAATTACTTTGAGTGCAGTGCACTGCTGTTTTTGTATCGTGCATTGTCGTAGGTTTATCCCTACAGCACACGAAAATACAGTGTAAAAGTTGGTCAGTTTATTTCTATGCAAAAACGATATTAAAACACGATAAAACCTAAAGTCTAATCTAGTAAACACAAGACAAAATTCAGTAGTTTCCTTATTAAATAAATTAGCTGTTTTTCTAAATAAACCGTTAAATATAGCCATTGTTGTGTCCATGCAATTTTCTGTTGGAAAATTTGTAATGGCCATCCCTCAGCCCATGTCTTTTTGCCAAAAGTTCATCGAGAAGCACTTTCACGCTACCGGCAGGGCAGAACATCCCGCTACTACAGCCCACGTCCTTCTCATGGTCCACAGATCAAGCCTTTCGCAGGCTACTTCGCTCTGTTGCTCAGTACTGGAACAAACAGGTGTCTACCGGTACCAACACCAAAACTCTCAGCGTATCTCTGGAGCTGCATGCATTGCATGCGAATTTCTCCATCTAGACTTGCGGTAATAGAGACACCACCAGACCCGAGTATTCTGTGCAAATGGCTCTTTCTTCTACCTTGAATCCGTAACGGTGGTCATCATCAGTGTTGTGACTTTTTCAGACCCTCTACCAGTCAAAAACGGCTGTGCATAAATACCTCCACAATAAATATTTCACTTGCACGTGTACACTTCTGTCCGCTCGCTGCAGGTGTTGCACTTGACGTAGCAGCACCAAAGAAACTTGCAGTTGCACTGCCACACGCGGGAGTACTGGTGCGTGTTATATCCTCGGCCGCAGCACATGAGGTCGCAGCCGTTGGCCTGCTGAGAAGTCTTGTTGCAGATTCTGCCGTGGGTTCCCATACTGCCCGTCACCGGATCTGCCTCGCAGTAGTTGGGCGACTTGTCGATGTACACCAAATCAGTGTCCATGGGTTTCCGATATGAGTATGGTTTTTTAATCTTTAAGAAGGTGGGCCTCTTGTTCCGACTGGCTCGGACCGGTTCCACGTGCACTGCATGGTTGTACTTTTCCTTGAGGATGTAACCCAGCTGCCGGAACTTTGGGAGGGTGGTCCAGCAGGTCTTGGTGGTGCAGGACCCAGATACGCCATGACATTTACACTCTAAACGCATGTTCTTTTCCAATATCTGAAGTGAGAGGAAAAAACAACAAGTCAATACTTTAAGGTTACTTAGGAATACATAACCATAGCCTGAGGTAATTCTCAAGTTGTTTCGGTGACACATTTTCAGTGTGCAGTCACCCATTATAAAAGATAGAATTACTGATGCTAAGAGGAAATGTATAAGAATAGAAATGACTGCTGCTTTAGCATATTTATGAAAAGGTAGAGTACATAATGGGTAAACTGTGGTTTTAACATTTTGCATATATTGACGTCAAACATGAGGCATATTTCAGCAAACCGCGATCGGACTAGCCTATCAATACAGTAGAGATTAGTGCAGTCACCCTCAGCAACATTTGTACATACAGTCGTGTATTTCGGGGATATTTCCGGGAATGGTTTAACAGGTTGAGACGAAAGTTTTAAACATTCCGATTTGAAGAATGCAAAGATTGTTAAACCTTCAGTGCTATACTACCTCATTCCTTCTGGTCTGCGAAACAGCCCGCGTGTTAGCGAGCTTTCCGATTACTTGTAGCAAGCCGACTCATTTGTGTACACAACAAGCGCCACAAATTGTTTCTATCAGAGGTTGTCTGTAGGAGTCTCTTGTCTTGTATAAGCAATGGAGTGAAATCTGCACAGGATATGATATAAACAATGACTGAATGATGATCGCAGAGTTCCTACAACAATCGGCCTGTGTGTAGTGTACACAGATAAAGCTCGCGAGTCAGGTTTCAGGTGCCTACAAGTCAAACTCCACAGGTAAAAACAAGATGTTTTGAGCGCTTGTGTAACTACTTTCGTGAACGATAGTTATTTGTTTAATCCACAGCACGTGCCAATCATTTTTGTATATCTTCGCTATAGTTTTACCAAGCACAGGTTTGCACAGAATATATGAATGAACAGGCGAATGTAAGCAGAACTCACTGAAGCAGAGTGCCTGTTTAGATATGAAAGATATCTGAATGGTCTGATTGGCATCAGTGAATTGTCTGTTCTAGGCATTGTAATGTGATTGGTAAATGTGTCCCTTCTCTTTCTCTCTCTCTCTCTCTCTTGCTCTGTTTGGCTCTTTCTCTCGCTTTCCGCTCTTGGTGTGGGTGGGAAAGCATTCACCTTGCTTTTTAATTATTTTGTTCTCCTTTTTTACTCTCAGACATGCTGGAGTCTTCTTTGCAATTGTCTGCAATCTGGGATGCATATCAAGCTTAGTGTGGTCATGCCGCTGATTCCTGATAAACCGTAAGTCTCGGAAAAAGCTTACACAGGAAAAAAATCATCCTTCTTAAGAGAGGCCACGCCCCCTCTCTAAGGTGCTTTAATGTAACCCATTAATCAATCAAAATTGTGGGTGCGGTATAATGATATGTTCACTTACAACCAGACCACAATGACTTGTGTGAACTGCCATGGAACTGAATTTATCTGCTACAGACAAAGGTTTGGTGGATGTGAATCATTACTAAAGGTTACTGGTCAGGCTTCGGGTTTAAAGGCCTGAAGGAAGCTCTGTCCAGAGTGCTGAAACATCAGACTTCAGATTGGCAATGAATGATGAACAGCTTATGAAGATCAGTGCAAAGTGATTAGAGTTTCTAGGTATGAATATTTTTGCCGTTTTAATAATTATATCCAGAATCGTTTTGACTTTTGAAGGGTTTATATAAGAAGTTATATAACACCATGTAAATAACACAATCAGGACAGCTTAGTGATATTAGACCCAACAGTATTCACTCAAAAATGAAAATTCTGTCATGATTTTCTTCACCCTCTTGTCAATTTTACCTTCAATTTTGCAGAATACAAAATAAGATATTTTGAAGAATGTTGGTAACTGAACATGGCGGTACCCATTCACTTCTACACAAAACCAATGCAAGTTAATGGGTACTGCCATTGTTAAATTACCATCTTCTTTTGGGACAAGAGGGTGAGTAAATGATCATTTTCATTTCTGGGTGAACTATCCCTTTAATAGTCATGTACATATTTTTCTCCCATTCTAAAGACTACGTACCTTCCGTCCCACTTCATTGTTATGAAGGTTCATAAGCGTCCTTGCATTCTGCTTGATCTCTCGTGCATCAACAAACACCTTCGAGAAGCTCAGGCCGTAGCGGATATCGGCCGAGCATCCGCCCCACTTCCAACCCTCCTCTTGATTGTAGAAGCCTTGCTTTTCTTTGTCGCACCCGCAGCCGCTCAGGGTACCCCGAGTGCAGGCCGCCGTGATGGCGTGGGCGACCCCGGCGGCGATGATGGCGTAGGTAAAGGCCGCCTCCTTACTGCCTGGAAGCAAAAGCACATTCTTAGTTAGACTGGTCTTAGATAGCATCACCCCACCCCCCGACATACCTGACATAGCTTCACACTAATAGTAATAAAAGTAATAAAATGTGTTTGTCGACTGAAGCATCGTTCATTTGTCTTACATAAATAGGAAAAGCGTGAGCACGGTCTAGCGTGGGTAGTATATAGCGATGTAGAACCCAACGCAGGTTAACAGAGCAATGAAAACAAACAGATCACATACCTGCGATTACTCAACACACAAATAATCGTCCTTCAGTTGTCATAAAGAGGAAATGTAAAGACAAATAGCTGTTGGCACACAGATAGGCAAAGGAAGGAATGGTCCATCTTTTTAATAAACACAAAGGACAAGAGTTTATTTCAGACAATGGAAAGGTAGAGATAGAGGGTATGTGTTTAGGCTCCAGTCTGGCCACTGTCCCAGCTTCCGTCAGAACGGAGGATCCACCCTGTGGAGATGAACTCCTAAGGCATGCAGTGCCTCCCTGACCACAGCACGGCTGTAATTGATTGCCACTGTTAAACAGTGCACTTCCAGGTTAACCGCATGCTTCATTTATATGGACCAAGATAGATCAGAAAATCTTTCAAATATTTTGTGTAAAGATCTCAAGCATTTACTTTTATCTGCCAGCGTAAGGTGACATGAAACAACAGAGAACTCTTAAGTGAAATATTTAACAGGCTCCAACTTTAAGAATGACTTCCAAGATTCTTTTCTAATGCAATATTTAAGTGATTATTCAAAAGATTGCAACAATCTTTGTCTGATTACAAATCTTTGGCTTGTACAGAAAAGGAAAAACTACATAAAAGTCCTTTTGGCTAAGTAAAGGCTGGTGATTTTAAGATATATTGATTGTTGCTTAGTTATGTTAACATTCCCGGAAATGTACATGTCATTTACTGGATTAATGAGTCATCATTTATTGACTGTCCTAAGAATCATTTACACATCTGGAACTGAAGAAATGCTTTATTCTTTTATAAAAGTTAACCTTTTTCAACTCATATGTGTCATAGACAGTGATGTCATGCGTATCTTTAATTAATGTCTTTCCAGTCTTAAAAAACGGAAGTGGAAACTTCACATATATGTAAAGGTATCAACAGACCAGCTCAGCAATTTTGGAATTTTCACCTTCATAAGGATCAAGAATGGCAGTAACAGTCTTCAGTGGTTTCCTGAAACTCACTTGTGTTGGTATGTGTTGATCTTCTGATGATAAACATCTTGGATCTCTGCCCATGCAATTTAACAAAGGCCAGTTTGGGGCATCAATTATGTTGAGATTTTTATGAGTTGTTTGGGCTTGTCGCCAGAGAAGAAGAGATGTATCTCAAAAGAAGGAAGATAGACTGCATGCTATATTCGAGCAAAATCGTAAAAAGTTCTTCAATGCTACAGAGCTTCTTGTCTTTATATTATATTGCTGGTGCTACGTTTACTTAAATCAAGATATTCTGAACACAAACACAGCTGATAAGACGCCCATAAAACATGTGTGTTATGACAAGAGTGTCATTTATTTTTGAAAGAAATCTGAATCAGTGGCATAGCATGATTCTGCACGAGACGTCTCTTGCCAAAACTGTAAATGCAAGAGGTTAATTTATAAACCTCATACAATGTACTTGTCTGAACTTGAGGCATTAATGCTGTTGGAGGAAAACTATTTTTGAGCATACCAGAGGGTGGTTAAGTCAGAGAAGATTTAGGAGGGTTGCTCTCAAGCAATGTAAAGCAATGATACGCCTTTCGCATATCTGCAGCTGATTTCAAGCAACACACACTTCAGTCACATCTTCATTCAAATGCACAATAAAGAGGTGAACAGGTACACGGGTACTGGAACAGCCGTGCTCAAAGCTACGTCTTTCACATGCAAAAAGTGCATCTCAAAGAGGAATCCATAGTCAAGTGTGCCAAATGTGGACCTTGGTACCAGGCCCTGAAAATGATTGCACATTACTCAACTTTTTTTTTATAACTGAGCATGCAAGCCCCTCCTCGGAGGATCAACTACGTCTCTTCAAATCTCAGGCTTCTGCTACTGTGAGCATGAATGGTCATACAGCCACTGAAACCAATCTTGTTTGAACGGTTGTCCGCTTTCTTTAACCCTCCCTATACCGACCATACACAACAGCCTCGTGGGTAAATACAACAGTTGGGCTTTTGGAGGGCTGGCCTCCCGACCGCTTCAGAAACAGAGACCACGGTCTGTCACGCTAGGTCAGCGTCAGCTCCGCCGTGTTTGGATGGAGAGGGCACAGCGCGAGACCTATAGCAGCTGTCCGGGCACCAAACAATATAATCAGGACCCACAACAGATCCAGGCAGCCATTCAAGCGTTCGATTCAATGAGCGTGTGCAGATTTAGAATGAAATGGAAAGAAATCCTGCGCAACAATCGCTCAGCCTTTTTTAAAGGAGGCCCTTGCCTTTGATGCAGAAGGATAAAATACAACTTCACCTTCAGCGATAGATACAAGTCTCTACAGATCTAAGCTGTTCCCCTGGGCCTTAACCGCAACACTGGTCCTACAGTAAAAGGAGAGCGAGGAAAATTTCTTTAAACCTTGTATTGGGGTTTATTTCCAGTAGAGTACAGACATTCGAGCATCAAAATTCCCTGCAGCCATCTTCCATGAGGAAAACAACTCAATAATCCTACCTTCTCAGCCCAAGAGGGTCGGAAACTAAAGCAAAGTCCTTTACACCACCATTCATCAAAGTGTCGTAGGCTCAATAGCACTGAAGGACCCCTTAACACGCCACAGTTTGCCTTAGGAAAATGGATAACATTACCCTTAGTAAAAAACTGGCTTAATTAGGTTTGCTTTGTCTCTCTGTGCCTTATAAGGTGACAAATTGTTACATTTCTTGACAATACTGTACTTTCTTCTGGTCCTGCCATTCAAGCACTGTAACTTATACCCGTGGTAAAGTGTAAACCCCGACTGCCAAATCATTAAAATCTACAGATAAGACGGGGACGACTAGAAAAAACATTCTTTTGAGAGGGTGGACTGTTGAGAGGGCTATAAATCCAGCCACGCTGGCACTTGCTCCGTGAATGCAGCTGAAACTTACCTGACATTGTTACAGTGGCGTGAGAGACACTAAACATTAGCCTGACATTCAATGACAAATCTTTTTAAATGAGCGAGTAGCAGGACGCAAACTCTGTCCAATCTGTCAGAAAAAATCTGTCAAAGAAAATCCTGGAGCATTAAAGCTTCTAAGAGTGCTAGCAGGTGTATGAGACTGACTTCCAACTTCAGCTTAAAAAAATACAAAGTGCATGCTTATCACATCTTTGCATCTGCAAAAGTGGAAAACTGGACGCCTGCTCACGATGGCAAGCTGGCTGAACCTTTTTTTTGTCTGAATCAGATTTATTTAGGCTTTAAATAAAGGTAATCAGTTCTCTTTTCACTACGCTTTCCCTCTTGGAAAGTTTGAATAGGAGGCCACTAACACAAAAACATTAAGACTTTGAATAGTGTAAATGTAATAATTTGGTAACATACCCACTTTCAACTCTTTTCCAAAGACAGTTCTCTCCCCGAGGGCCGAACAGTTCCACCTTCCATTTTTGAATTGAAACTGACACTCATTGATTCCCATTTGCGCTCCTTCTCCAATGACAATGATAGCGTCAGGTCGGCTTTGACAGATAGTCCTTTGACGAGGGGCCAAACCAGGAATTTTGTTACAGATTATACTCGCTCCCAACGCAACCACGGAGGAAAAGCCGCTGTGAAGTTTAAAAATAAGGGATGTTTATGTTTACAAAAACGAAAATACTGATAAGAGTTAATAATACTATTTTTCGCGAAATTCGTCAGAAATTATGGCCATTTTTTATCAACTAAAATCACGCTATGCGTTCTAATTTGGTAATGCGTATTTATATTGTACTTGGAACTCTATCGACCAACGATAGAAATAAACATTTCTAAAACACATGCGTAGGCTACGTATAAACCGATTAACAAATAAAAATAAAAAACAACATAAAATATGCATTTTGTGTATACGTTTATTTTTCTAACAATTAACGCATAAATTGTCAAAATACCAAAATGCAGTAAAATACCAATGCATAATTGTGGACTAATTGTGTTACAGGAATATTATTAGAAATAGAACTTTTTTGATCACGCGAGAGAGTAGCATATTTCAACGTTACAATTACATTCCGTTTTCCTTTACTTACCCAATCTTCAAATATATAATCCCCAAGCAGAGGAAAATGTGAAAAATCCAGCGGCGTGTTTTCCTACTCATGTTCAGTCTTTAATTTGTTAATAGACTGTGAAATTGTAATAGTTTCCTGATGGGTCTAACCCGCCGACGAGAGGTTTTATCACAAGCAAACCAAGTCCTTGCAGGGATGCAAAACTCCGTGAGAAGTTGAGGTGAACACCTGGACTGATATCCTTCGGGACTTGTGGAGGTGAATGTTATTCTGCATATGTACCACTTCTGGGTCACTTTTACGCGTATCGCTTTACTAAAATATACGTAAATTGAAACCATAAAGAATACTTTTCCTATCTTACATTCACGGCACCCTTTCTCCAGTAGAGCCTTTATCTTTAAATCTATCAGGGTGTGTTCTGAAGTAAGTTAGACCCTCCAATACTCCTTTATATGTCTGCGCGCTCCTGAAGGCAAGTGGACTACCAGCAGGTTGATAACGCGAGTAATTGCACTGAAACACGCAGCGAACACACGCAAAACTAGTCTGCGTAAAGTAACGATACGTAGAGGTAAAACCCTGATTTAAAGAAAACTTTGAGTAATAAGTGACAGATGTCACTATGATGACGATAACACGCTATCACTGTAGCATCATTATAAGCAATCTAAGCAAAAAAGGAATAATCACTATGCTCCTTGGCGAAGATCATATCGCAGTAACTCCAGCTTCTTAAACAGAGCTTTTATCTATTTTCCTGCACCCGTTTGCTCCTCCCATGAGAAAAGAAAACTTGTTCGACTTTAGTTTTCCCCTCACCCACCTCAAGTTAATTACGAGGTGAGATATGGGCTCATAACCACCTTCCAAACTATAGATGTCAAGGACTAACGTTGTGCTTGCTGACTCAGTGGTCAAGAACAATAACGTTACAACACTCAAATATGAAAATAAATAATAAAACAAAACGTTCAATGGACTATAATGACATTTAATGGAAAGCGAATTGTCTTTCCATTAAAGCTATCCATATATCTGCAGGTAGCAGTGAGTGGATTCCTCGCAGTACAGGAGGATTTCGTGCAGTAGATAAAATGGTTTTTTGTTCATAATTCAGACCTCAATCCAAAGTTTCAGGACAATGCTTTCCCCGATAAATCCAAATACGACATTTTATCAATATACTCACTTGACGGGGCTTGAGTATTCCATTTGCATGACTTTCGTCTATAATATTTACACCTGTCGGTTCTTCGGATAAATGGGTCAAATTTGCATATAAACATTCACTGACAACAAAATTCCTACCAATTATATGATTAATTAAAATATTGTTTTTTTTGCAATAATTGCACATGTATCTTTATCAAACAGACAAAAGTGCCATTATTGACCTTTATCGTGCTTTTTGATGACGAACTCTGATAGGACACTGCATCTATCACTCATCGTAAGCTAAGCCCTTGTCTTAAAGGAACAGCCCTTATAAAAAGTATACAATTAACATTCTGTCAGTCTCTAGTAAGTTAAAAACTTACGAATGTTTGTTTAGCCCGTAAGACATTAAATAATTGAAATATATATGGTATCTCGTAAAGAGTATCGTTTATGGTTTCTTACATTTGGTCCCTATGTGAAAAGGGAGCCGCATGTAAATTCTGAAGTGCTATTTTGCTTTCAATGTCGTAAATTAAATCTTCAGTTGCTAGGCAACCATCCATCCCAAAATTACGCAACTAGAAACAGACCCTTTAGCCATAGGTTGTCACCAATCAGAAAAAAATTTTATCTGAGGAATATTACTAATAATAGGCCAGAGAAGCAGGCATCCAGCATGCAATAATAAATCCAATTCCTTAATTCCTAATAATTCCAACAATAATTTCTAATTCCAGAAAACCGGAGTAATTCATTTTGAGGAAATGTCATAATATTTTCCATAAGAAGAACTAAAGCAGATTATCTTGCGGAGTAAAAACTGCCAGGGACATCTGCAGCTCTATCATATTGCCAAATAGAGATGGGTTTAATATAGGCGATACAATGGCGCCATCTACAGGATGAACGCATATTGCAGTGACGATATGAGCAAAATATATTTTAGTGTTCAAAAACCTTAGTTTTCTTTTTTAGATTAGATTAGATTCAACTTTATTGTTATTACACATGTAGTGTAATGAATAAGTGTTTAAAAACCTTATTTTTCTTTATTAGATTAGATTAGATTCAACTTTATTGTCATTACACATGTACAAGTACAAGGCAACATACTTTAACATTTCATCTCTAGCACGAATCTATACATTTTTAGTTTATCTCTGAGTTAAACATAGTCATGCACAGACTAGTACATTCTTAATACTTCAAGAAAAACAACTAAATCTTTGGGAACACATTTATTGTATTTGTAATAAAAACATGACACAGAAAAAAACTGTTTGCAGACAAAATATTTATTACAAAGACAATGACAAAATATTTATTACAAACACAATGACAAAATGTTACAAAAAACTGTTTAATATAATTTGGTGCATTCCTGCCCCTCAGGGAAGGCAATAGATTGTCTAGTTATCTTCTACACAGGATAAAATCACTACCCCACAACTATACAATCTACTACCTCGCACTGAGCAAGCACTGTAGTCAAAATAAAGCAAAATAACTGACACCATTATAAACAAAATATATATATTTAACAGTAAGCACAAATTTCACTGTCATGAGATACCATGAAAACTGTATCGCTGATATTAAATTTCAGGTAATGTAGTCTAAAATGCGGTAGCTCCGTTTTCACTTTGAGAAAGACAGTAGGCTGTATAGTTATCTCCCAGTGTGGGTGTGACCCTAAAACTATACAACCTACTACCTCATCCCACGGTGTAAATGTCACCTTCTTTCCACCTGTAAATGAATACAGATGCGATGCGATAGAAATACCGGGATTGGCGTTTTCCAAAATCCTTTATGTCCGCCATGTTAGGAGGATAATCGTCACTGCAACAACCACGTTTCCAAAAGCTGGAACAGGAAAAGGTTTTGAATTGAGTTTTATCATGTCCATACGCTGACAAAAATAAGACACACGTTTAAAACAAAACATCATATTACAGCATATCATTGCTAGCTACCACATATTATTAAAAAAAGACAGAACGACCCAACCGGGCATCTACAGGACCACAAAATGCTCCCTCGAACCGCATTACACACCCTGGGTAATGCAGCAAAATGGAGGGGCTGGCGAAGTTACTGGCACCCTCTCGGCACCAGGAAGCCATGTTGACATTGTGTGTGACTTGGCTACAGACTAACATCTCAGTCAAGATTAAAATCCGCCACATTCGGAACTGGGCCCAGTTTGGCTCTGGGGTGGAAGTTGTCAGTAGCATCAGACAAGCAAGAGAAAGCCAAGGCTTGTTGTTTTGTTAGATGAGTATTTAGAAGTGCAATTTCCTATCTTAACTTCAAATAACAGTTCAACACAGACTTAATGAATTGCTGAACTTTTAGGACCCAAACTCACAACACATGGTTGTAATGTTACAGTCATAATCCAAAAAAGATGATGATTATTGAAAAAAGAAAAGAAAAATGTAGACAATTCGTTAACATTGACAGAAAACGGGACCATTTTCGAAAACGCTCGGTCAAAGAACTATGACAGTGGCAAAAGCATCATTTTGAGAAGCTGGCAGTGAAACTATTAAATTTGCTCACTTGGCATATAGGAAGACAAGCCTAACTTACATTCTGGCAGTTCTTCATGTTTTCCAATCATGCTGTGTATTCATCTTTGAAAGGGCACAGTTCTGAAATCACTACGGATAACCCTGCCAGTAAATGATCCACTGCTACACTCACTGCCTCGAAAAGTGCATCAGATCATTAGTTAAACTGCACTTAGTGGGGATATTTTTCAATAAATTAGATCAATTCATTATAAACACAGACTTAATAGCAGCCTTATCAGTATTTATTTTTAAATGCATTAATACGTATTACGTTTCTTCTGCCAGCCCATCTGACGTTCATGACATGACAGATAAGCAGCGGATCCATACACAATGTGTGAATTCATCATATGCATGCTAGGTGAATACTGCAAATGATCATCTATCCTTTCAATTAAAAACATTAAATACATCTTGCTTTTGGTGCAGAAATGCCACTTACTGCTAAAGCTCCCTTGCACGAGCTGTCAAACAGATTTACTAGAGAAAACAGACTTGCACGTTGTTTAACGTCATCTGTAGCTGCTTCAGTGATGAACAATGCCAGATATGTTTAAATAAAGTACATGATACAGTCCATAAATAGCTGAACTCACGATTGACAGAGAGATTCCTCATCCACAACGTTTTATGACTCAAGATTCGACGTTGTTTAACACAAATAACAGAATAAATACAGCCACTCGTTGACCATGCTTCAATTTCCTCTATAATAGTGGAGAACTCCGACGTCTAAGTTTGACTTCTTAAACTCTTTGTAGGTTGCTTAAATTTCCCTCGCTTGATTCATAAAAAAAATGGCGGTCTCCACCTTTAGGGCTAGTCTGCTAAACATTTTCCCGAAATAAAATAAATCTTGGAACATGTACAAATTATACAGCGATGTTCATTTTAAAGGACACAATACATTTTTCTGTAAACAGCATATAAAACATATCAACTCTATAGAGACGACACGCTATGATAAGTCCCTCACAGACTAGCCAGTAAGCTAGTTTAGATATCGCTGGTAAATAATGCAATGAGCGACAGAAACTTGTTAGAAAGTTTACCCGACGTAAGAAAATAATAAAACCGCGATAAAAACCCAAAGCTGTTTTCTTTGACCATAGCAGGGAACATTTTGATAACAACTGCTATCTCATACCTTCACCGTGTCCTCAATGGAGGCTGAAGGCTAGCCGGCTAATAGCTAATACTGATGAACACCCGCGGTTAGCTAAAATACCCGGATGTGTGCGCTCCGCCTTGTTTAACCCTACATTTCCGTTTGACTGTGGTTATATTTGATCTAAAATGTTAAGATATTCTTTGAAATTTGTATTACAATTTATACACCCATGGTTTATGTGCTATCTATGCGCATATTAAATACTAAATATCAAGGCCAAGCTGTCCTTTAGCCTACAGTAGGCGCAGACCTATAGGCTACTACATATAAGCAGTGATCGAATTGTACAAAAATTTAAAGGGCATGGTGTGCTCAAATATTTGACAATTTACAGACGATTTGCATTATAAAATGAATATTATAATAATTTAAATATAATTATAAGTGGGTTTACAGATGGGATGCCTTTTGTCATTTTTTTCAACACGGTGGATGCCTCCCCCTCAAATCGAGCCCTGCATATAACCCCCCATAAACGTGCGTGTTTATTATAGTATTATAAGAATCCACTAAAAGTTGTTCTTAAATACATACAGTAAAACAAAAAAACTGTACAAATAAATATTTTGATGCTTATTGGCGTATTAATGTGAGGTTGCTGTATTGACCAACACCAGGGGGCGTTGTTTATCTGGATATGTGAAGCGAGACGAGCTTCAATAGGCTTATAACGAAAATAGGATCTAAACTGCACTTTAAAAGTTAACATAACAAACAATTATACAACTTTCAAAACCTGAAACAAAAGAAAAAAATCATATATAAAATCATAGCAGCACGTTTCATATTTCATAATTAACTAATATTTAATCTATCTAAAAATTGAAAAGGTTTTATAAATTTGGCTTTATGTTTAATGAATTTTGGAAGAATTATTATATTCCACTTAAAAACCTTTATAACAAATTTAAGCATGGACAGGGAAATAAAAGATGATCTGTTGTTTCAATAGCACTGCAAAAATAATGATGGATTAGTGTGTGCGTTACTAGCCTATAATAATTGATTAAGAAATTATTATTTTTAATGCAATTAAGTATTGACCTAAACTTGTTTTTCAAACTTTTTTTGCCTAGTGTTGTCCATTTAAAGCATACTAGCCTAGTGAATTTTCAGATTAATTTGCTACCATCTAGTCTATAACATGGGTTTTAAATCAGAATATAAATACCAAACTTTGCTGGATTTATGTGGAAAATTACATTCTGACCTATGGAACATGATGCAGGGACAACTGCCCCCTTCTGTGCAACTTGACTTTGTTTGATGCACTTCTGGCAATAATTATAGCTGCAGGGCAGCTCCAGAACAGGCAAACTGAAAAGATCCAGACACACAAGACAAGACAGTTTCTTACAAAAAAGCCTCCATTTCAACATTTCAAACATGCAATAAGTTTTAATAGTTGATGTGTGTTGCCTTAATCAAAAGCTGCAGTTGCCATTGGCTGACCAGGATGACCAGTTCCTAGGTAATAAAAGAGTGAAGTTTTATAAGATGGAATTGTGAACCACAATGAACCATTATAATCAGAAAAACAAATAGACAAGATTTGTATTAGTATAAAATAGTTCAACTTGTTTAATGCAAGCAAAGAAGAATGACATGTTATGTTATGAAATAATGAAAAAGGTAATATTAAGAATTTCTACAAGTTAAATGAAAATGCAATTAATACAAAATATAGTGCTTATGAAAATCCACAGTAATCTTTATAAATCAGACAAAAAAACAGCATACAAATCTTCTACACATAACGAATAAACATGTTCTGTTGGCTACGACATTTACTTAAAAAGACAATGTTAGCATTTTAGTTGACAAATGAGGTCAGTTGAATTTCTAAACACTAGTGTTATCTTACATTGCTAAAACACCACATGAAATATAAACATACTTAGTACATTAAAAAGCAGCCGTTAATAATAGATGGTAAAAGGTACATCCTGCAAGTCTGTTTACAGGGCAGTATTTTGCTTTTTAGCAATGTTTCAGGAACTGCAACTGTACATTCTCAAACTATTTTTAGTCGTCAAGATCATGCTGATCTATCCCTAATGTAAACTACATTGCATTATGCATGAAAGCATTCAATTGTCCTCTATTGTACCAACACTATAAACCTTTAATATTGCAAAGGCAATATTTAGAAAATCTGGCAATTTGTTAAATTGAATAAAGCAATTCAAGATTGTTTCATAAAATGAGACACAAAATGTTGCACAGTGGTATTATTTGGTTTAGTCAAAATTCTTTCTAGGCAGACTGTACTCAATCCTCTATAATAAAAGCCAAATAATTCAAATAAAATACAAAAAATAAATAAAAAACACTTTCCAATAAATATTTTTATCAGTTAGCTAATAAATATCACATGTACAAAAAAATCAAGTATTAAAAAAATTAGAAAAATAGCCGAACAAAACATTGTGTGGCACATGTATGGCAGTAATTATTTTTCTCTCTCAGAAAAAGATGTTAAATACATCATTTAAATAAGTAATCATGACAAAGGCAGAATAAAAAAAAACTATTTGTGCCGATTTTAGTTAGATTTTTTAGTTTTTAACTGATCACGATGTGTGGGGACAGTGACAGGTCACCTCCAGCTCTTCCAGTGCTTTTTCCCTTATATCATTAAGGACTGGGATCACAACTTCTTTTAGTGTCTTATAGATTAATTGCCCATTCTCTGAATCAGAAGAAATCTGGATACAATAACAAAAAAAAGAGCAGAATCACATAATTTGGATTAAACATGCAGAAACATTACAACTTAAAAAGTTTTATTTTATTTTCATGTTTAAACATTTTTAAACATGAATGTTTTAGTCTGACAGGAAACAAGCAAGTTTGATGGCCATGACCTACCCAAGTAAATGCTTTGATTGTACGTTCAACAAAGGCATTCTCAACATCCTCTGGTATCTTCAGCAAATGAGCAACGAGGTCAAGAACACACATAAGGGTTTGTTTTTGTCCCTAAATAAAAAGAGATATTTAGTGTATATATAAACCATCTAAGCTGCAAAAACAAGTCATAATGAAAGTATTCTTAAAACAGTTTTTTTCTCCAGCTTGATACCTTGTCCAGTGAATTGAGAGCATGTTGGGGATTACATCTCTTTTCAGCCAAAGTCTCAATGTCCTCTTTTGTAATGATTGGCTCCTTTAGCTGCTCTAGCCAGGACCACATGAGAGAGGAGAGCACCACAGGATCTCTCTCGCCACACAACCTCTCCCACGCACCTTCACGGGAGTTCAGCTCCGTCTGAGGAGCAAAGCCAGTTGTGTTTATTACAGAAGCAGCTGAAGGTTACTGAGTAACTTAGGTAACAGAACACCGGGAAAATATATATAAAATATTAAAACATGATTTACTATGGAAAAATTGTCTGCATACAACTGTTGACGAAATGTAGTTTAATTGGTAGAGCAGCACAAAGGTTATGGGCTTGATTCCCAGTGAAACACTTGAATGCACTGTAACTGGCATCTTCAACATGTGTCAAATGTAAATTTCTGCTCCTACCTGCCACATTGAGACCGTGTTCCTGAGTTCCTCTTCTTCTATGTCAATTGTAAGAGCTTTGGCCACAAACAGATGGCGAGTCTCAGGCGCGAGTTCATTTTGAAGAGTTAAAATAGGACCATTAAATTCATCATTTTGGCCATCAGAGGTTATGTTTTCACTCCGACTGGGATTTGTGCTCTCTTCTGCGATCCATTTAGAAAGCACTGTACTGCCGTCCACGTTGGTCCTCTCTAAAAATCCATAAGATCTGCTGCGCTTTGCCTCCTTCAGAGACGCCCGCTTTTTGGTGATGGGAGAACAGGATTTCTCATCTTGATCTTTCTTGGATTGTAACTGGGAATTCCTGGAAGTGGTTAAAGAGACATGTTTGGGACTGCTTTTGCTTTTATTTGTCAAAGGAGGTACAGGCGGTTGAAGATCAGCTAATCTGCTCTGTGATGTGTAGTGTTCAGAAAGGTCCAAACCAGATTTGCTGCCAAGAGCATTCTGGGGACTTGGCAGTCCTTGAATTCTTGCATCTAGTTTGTGCAAAGCTGAATCGCTATAGCAAAGATATTTCCTTAAGACGAGTTGAGACTTATAGGTATTGTCCACAGTCGGCCATCTCCAAACCATATCAAACTTCTGGTCACTACAAAGCTGACTATCATGACGTTGAGCGCACTGTACTTTAAGAGGAAAGCTGGGTTGGTCAGGAGAACGAGGTGAGGACACTGGAATCCCTTTCCCCCTCATCTCCTTCCCCAACTGTTGGATGGCTTGCAAGGAAACCGTCTTCTCAACTTCCTCCGTCAAGTCTGGGATTTCCAACACCTCCTCTTCCACAGTTTGTCGGTTCTCTGCTATGTCCAGTAGGAGCCTGCAGACCAGGTGGACAATCTTTGGCATGTTTTTCATTTGCCGCGCTTCGTAGCCGTGCAGCATGTGGCGTTGACGGGTCAAGTACTGTGACAGCGTGACGCCGTGAGCTTTGGGCTCGGTGCACGAGAAGACACTTCGCAGTGGGACGAGGAACTGGGCGAATTCTCGCACGCACAACAGTTGGCCACGGGTCTGGATGGAATTTGGCCGTTTGGCTCTGACGAACAAAATGGCCTGATCTGCGCTCATCCGGGACGTGAATACTAAAAAGCATGCTATTAAGACACCTGAGGAGAAAAATAAATATTAGTGTACAGCTCAGGAAAAATGTTAAACTTATTAGAGCATCAAGTACTGACCTGTCCTGCCAAGTCCGGCATGGCAGTGAACAGACATTTTTCCCTCTTGCATGGCAAATGACATAACCTTCACCATGTCAAGGATTGTAGTCAAGGAAGCCACACCATAATCCTTCCAGCCAAAGTTGTAAAAATAAACTGGAAAAAGTGGAAATGCATGATGTAAACCAAAGATGCCGAAAATAATATGTTTGCATGATTTTTTGTTGGTTTGTTTTAAATCACAGAAACATGTGCATTGTTTATGCACTTGAATGTAAAACCAAACTCTTTCTCCAGTTTTCTCAATTATCCTGAACGACTGTCTAACACACACACACACACACACACACACACACACACACACACACACACACACACACACACACACACACACACACACACACACACACACACACACACACACACACACACACACACACACACACACACACACACACACACACACACACACACACACACACACACACACACCTCCGTGGGGACAGTCCATAGGCGTAATGACTTTTATACCGTACAAACTGTATATTCTATTCCCTACCCCTAACCCTACACCTAAACCTAAAGATTATAGACAACATTTTGCATTTTTAGATTTTCAAAAATTATCTTTATGTACGATTTATAAGCTTTTGTGCCCACGAGTTTGTGTGTATTCAGGTTTACGTCCCCACTGGCATATAAAAACCAAACCACACACACACACACAGAGAGAGAGAGAGAGAGGACGTATAACCAATGCCAACCCTTCTTTAATTTAAGACACTGCATGCGTGTTGAAACATGCTGTGCTCTGCAGAAAATCGCATCTTACTCTATATAGCTTCCCAGAAGGTGCTGGCTATAAGCAAAGCACTGTCTCAGGAGAGCTTGTTAAGGGCTGCCAATCCCCCTAAGCCTTAAAACCTACATGGAAGCTAAACAACTCCTACATGTTTAGAATGCAAATGTTTCTTCAAATGTTCTTAAGCTTGTCAAACACTTTGACAGTTGATGTGATAATAGTGAGAATAGATTTAGCTTAGCTTGATTCCACCGTATACTGAGAGAGGAATAGGTGTATGTTTGTGTGCGTGTGTGGGATACCCACTCCCTGCCTCCATGAAAACCTCCGGGCGATAAGTGAAACCGCTCTCTGGCTCAAGAGTGCTGCCACAGCTGGCGTGTTCCCCTGGTCGCTGCAGGTTGATTACCGTCTTTAAGCCACACCTAGAAAATAATAACATGTCAGCTAAGCCGGCCCTGGGGCATCTTGAAAATCGCTTGTTTGACTTCTATAAAATTGTACGTACGTCTGGAATTGTTGGATGACGTTGAATTTTTCAATGATTTCGGTTGAAGGCCTCGCCATGGCTAATAGATTATCAGTTATCCTGAGAAGAGAATGTAGATTAGACAACTAAAGAAATACACTTCAGGTCAAAATTGAGATTTTACATCATCTGAAAGCTGAATACATACACTTTCTAATGATATATGGTCTGTTAGAATAGGACAATATTTGGCCGATATAGAAGAATCAACACATTGAGAAAATCGCCTTTAAAGTTGTTAATCAGAGGAGAATAGATGAACCGAGAGCTGATATTCTAAGTTTACATAGATACCAAACTTAAATGTGGGTAATTCTCAAAGAGCGGCAGCAGCAAGGTACGTTTGTAGTTGTTTCTTTAAATTTTTTAAATAAATTATCTGACATAAAGTTATCTTACCAGGACGAGTACAGTCCCTTAATGGCTTGTTCTTCATCGCTCCAGCGAGAAGGGTTTTCGTATTTGCAAGCCCGACCACCGCACGCCATGGAACACTGCATGTGTCCGGGGATGACATGTCTCAAAGTCTCACCGACCTTGGTGTACTTCGCAGTGGGGACTCGAACATTAACTATACAAAGAAAACAAAGAAAGAATTAGTCTTCAGGATTTACAAATCTACCATAATAACCCAAAACTAAACATGACTTATTACATCTGCTTCCTCTGATTTCAATCTGAGCATCCGACATGCAAACAGCCATCACCACCTTCTGCGAAAAGAAAGTCAGATCAGCCAAGCTACACCTCCTTCTCAGGATCATCAGCGAGATCCGAGTGTTGCTGCTTATTTGTCAAAGCTGCACTGATTTCTCTATCAGGGAAAGGTTTAATGTCTCTGCATGTCTGTCGTTCAAAGCATCAATGATCCCACACTCCACACAGCCTCTTACTGCATAAACAAACCAAGCACTGATCCTAGTGCAGTGAATCATCGCTACACAATCACCCAGTTGCACAAAAGAGCCCATTACAATCCAACCGGTTCATCGGTTGCACTTAAAGAGGGTCTCCATGGTGACCAAGTTCGAAGTCAGTGGGAGGTTTTACAAACGCTTGTCTCAGGTACATGGTAGAAAGGATGATGTGTTTAACAGAGAGAAAAAAGCTCTGCATGCACATCAACAGTGTTGAGCTAGAATTACAATAACCCAAAGCTCTATTTGAGTGTTTTAAATATTTCATATTCTACATGAAAGAAAAGTAGTCTCCACATCAGTCAGTCATCTGAAGAAGCTTATAAAATAATGGACATCAGCTTTAAAGGGATAGTTTCCCCCAAAATACATATTCTGTCGTCATGTACTCACCCTCATGTTGTTCCAAACCTGTAAAAACTGTGATATTTGTAAAAAAGCTATTTGGATATTTGTTTGTAACCAAACAGTTCTGGGGCACTATTGACTACCATTGAAGGAAGAAAAACTACTATGGTAGTAAATGGTGTCACACAACTTGATGGCTTGAGGGTCACTATTTTTGGGTGAATGTTCTCAAAGTTCCTGTCATCATGGCTATCATATGTGCTATTAATTTTTGGGGGGGAAATTGAAAAAATAAATATTCACAGAATATAAATGAGGCAAAAAATCAATTAAGATGGACTGCAGATGCATTTTGTAACCTTTTTAATATAAAACAGATCATTATCAAATAATATCAACTTAATACATTTTAAAATCCATCCCTCTAAAATCAAAGGGTGTATCAGTCTTATACGTTTTAGGAATCAAGGAAATACGGCTCAAACACAGGTTAAGAAAGAGCACTAGAATACCTGGCTCCATGTCAGTGGTTGACTCTCTGCTGTTGGCTGAGCTGCCGCTGGTGTATGGCAGGTCACTCAACAAACTGACGCCTGCTGCCATGACCGACACTGCAAGGTGGGAGTAAACATGTTGTAAGAGCCTCAGACAAAACACAATGGTGCTAAAGTAAACGATCACAACAGAAACGAGGAAGATGTAACTGGTTGCCTGGGAGTTTTTCCTCTTGGGGAGAAATTGCACAAAGTGCTGTGTCACACATTAGATCTAGTGTCACTGGCTTACCCCAAAGGGATAAGCAGCATGTATAATGAGCAAGGAGGATATGACCTCTTCCTTCCATATGCTCTAGATAAGATCAGAGGGAATTAAGTAGATGGTTGACATGGTCTCTTTCAGGGACATTTATTTCATTCAGGTAATATAAAAAAATTATGGTATAACTCATATGTAAATTATCGAGGAGACACGTTTTCACCCTTATTGTTTAATATGTATAATATGTGAGGGATCTGTGTCATTTAGATTACACGACCTAATATAGAAAGAGAGGATGTGGAAAATGCAATGTGTCAGTTTAACCTTACACTCCACAACATATCAACTGTCAACAGTTGACTACTCACATTACCATTGTGACTATAAAGGTCATTGCTTTAATCACAGGTAGGAGAATAATGACTGACCGTCCCGCTCTAAATCCCAGCCTTTAAGCTCGGGTAATATTTTGAATGCTTACAGTGTGACAAAGCTAAACTGTTATTGTCTACTTTGTAATTCCTCCAAGACCACCAAACTTGTTCTGATATTGTAACTAACATTAAATTATTTCTAATTGTATAAATGATGCTTACAGATAAAAAACTAGAAAGTGTATGAAAAAATAATGTTGTAATGTTATAAATATATGATGCAAATGTACAGTATAATGCAATGTAAGTCGCTTTGGATAAAAGCGTCTGCCAAATGCATAAATGTCAAATGAAGCCTATATGCAATGTTGGTGCAATACGCTTGGGCTCATGTAAAATTATTTTAACATTCATTTGATACATCATGACTAATTCATAGAGGAAAATGAGAGGATACAGGACAGAGGAGTGGAATTGTAAGACTCATTTGCATTGTAATGTACACTACTTCTTACACACTGAGCCGACAAAGTGAAACCCCACTTGAGGATCCAAAAACTCAACCTGAGCCCCGTGAATCAGTGTGCACTAGTCATCTGACTGAATGGATTTTTCCAGATCTTAAAGGGACAGTCCACCCAAAAATGACCAAACAGATCTCATCCCCCATTGACTCCCATAGTATTTATTTTCCCTACTATGGCAGTAAATGGCGGATGAGATCTGTTTGGTCACTGACATTCTTACAAAAATCCTCCTTTCTGTTTATCAGAACAAAGAAATGTATAATGATTGGTTTGGAACAATCTAAGGGTGAGTAAATGATGACAGAATTTTGGGTGGACTGTCCCTTTAAAAACCAAAATCATTTTACTCCAGCTTACCTTTCATCTACAGGTATTTTTTGTTTATTAGTTAACTCAAAGTTGTATCTTAAAATTCAGGTGTTAATCATTGTAATCTTTGATAAGCTCCAGTTTCAATCACAAGAAATCATATTACGTTTATTCTACCACACCAATACATAAATAAAACAAATAACGAAACG
Organism: Oreonectes daqikongensis; assembly: GCA_026939265.1. Lineage (NCBI taxonomy): Eukaryota > Metazoa > Chordata > Actinopteri > Cypriniformes > Nemacheilidae > Oreonectes > Oreonectes daqikongensis. The sequence goes on along the minus strand of JAOTQM010000030.1, from coordinate 2,871,673 downwards.
TTCGCAAAACGAAAACATATGGCTTAGTGAAAAATATGTAGATATATAGTTGTCCAAGCAGAAGAATCGTAACTTAATTTAGTCTATTAAAACCGCACGAAACAAGTCAAATTTAAAAATGAAAACAACATAAACATGTTCCACACACTACTCAGAAAACAAACAATATCAATCTATTTGAATAATAATACACACCATAAATAAATGAAAACTACACTATAAAATGCTGGTTAATTTTCAATCTATGGTTGGGTCAAATATGAACACTTTCAACCCAACAGTTGGCACAAGCGTGGGTTGGAAATAACCCATCACTTTTAAGAATGTAGAATTATTAATCACCACTACATGAATGTATTTTTAATACATTTATATTATGAACAAGCTTGCAAACAATATTCCAGCTATAACCCTTACACAAGCAGCGAGTGTGAGCTTTGTGTGAATCTTTAAATGCCGCCCACTGGATTAAATCAAAGCGCGGCTATCACTTTCATCTAAACTTTGAACTGTTTTTCAAAGCATTTGCAAAGCAAACAGAATTATTAAAAGCATTCAATACATACTTTATCAAATCAGTCTTGTTTCTAATAACACTGCTACTGAATACTTCCAATCACTACTACCAAGAAAATATAATTTTCTTTATAGCTATTTCTTTATAGTTTGTCTATACAGCAACAGGGTTTGAATAAACTGTCAAATAAAATTTCAGGGACACTTCAAAAGCAAGTTTCTTTGGCCTAGTCCTGTATCCTAAATGATCAGACCCACACTTTAATGTACTGTAATGTCATCTTGAATATGTTTAGTTAGGTCTACACGGCCTTTCAGATGACCACAGAGAATGAGTTGAAACGTCTCAGCCAATCATAGCACTCAACAAACCGTTTACAGAAATCTTAGTGTTGCTTCTGGCTCTTTCCCTGACCCTTCACATGCCCTCGGCTTTAGAAACTAACATTTCTCACTCAGCTCCTCATCTATACAGAGATCCATCATGGGAAACGTTTTGTGAGAATTCAAGTTTATTTACACGAATAGTGCAGCATGAACTCCGGCCCAGGTTCAAGAGGAGCACATTCTTTGTTATATTTGCATCAGGGCCGTAACCACAATAGACAAATTGCAACCAATAATAGCCAAATGATATGAAGTTGTCATTGGTTGATTTTTAAATTGTTACATTTGGTCCCGTTCCCCCTAATCCTGATGTGGTTACATCACTGTCGCCTGTGGCTTCCTGAAGTGCTTTTTTAAAGTATTTAAGCTGTTTGCCATAATATACAGATACTGTGGAATTAAGGCCACGGGAACATAATTTTTTTACTGTATATCCAAATAGTACTATCTATAACTCTACGTTTGGTAATACACATCTTCTAACAATTTTTTAATTGTAACACATTAGAAAAAGGAAATAGAACAATGGAAATCTTTTGCTTAGATTTTGGCTAAACCGTTATATCAAAAACAAAGACGCAAAACGCACAAAAGAATGAAAGGGTTTAAAGATCAGACCACTACATAAACTGTGTAAACAAACTGTGTTGTTAATCTCCTGTGTAGGATCTCTAAGCTAGCTAACCTATAATGCTATTGTGCTAAAAGCAAATGCTAACATCAAAGCTTATGTTAACGGTCGTTACATACCTCTGTCCTTGGATGGGATTTTGTTAGCTACAGATGATTGTTTTCAGTGAAATCATGGTGAATTGCGAAAGCATGAATCATCTGCAGATAGGGCGGCGTGCATTTGTATCGGTTTCTCAGCGCAAAGCGATGTTACCATTGTAACAGGTTGGAGGAAACAGATCAGGATTTTCATTGGTCGATCCCCGGTCATGTGACCCAGCGAATGCTACTATTGACGGATGAATGAGACAAAACCGTGTTATTGAATCGACTTAAGGGTGCACTTGAGCAAGCAGTGAATTTAAACGGTTAATATAGGAATATAGATTATTATTATTATCTGTTAGAATAAAATATATAGCGTGTCTATCAAGAATGCAAACGACATATTTCCAATAACCATGCAGTCTGCTTTGGATAATTTGATATCACATTACATTGCTTTCAGTATCACTTATATTGATTAGTTAGGTTGTTTAACATTTTTTAACCATTTAAATCTGAACAAAATCAAAAAGTTATTTAAATAGGCCTAATGCAGATAGGCCTAATAAAATAGTGCTATTTTATATCTGAGAGTATTTCTTTAACATAAAGAAAAAATGTAGCCTAAATAAATGGGAATCAGTTGTGAAAATCTCCATTCCCAATTCGCATGATGTCGCCTAGTGGTTGAAATACAGAGGTGCTCCCAGCAAATGCATTGTTCCTCGATAAAACCTTGCCTGGAGAGTCCTTATGGATTTAACGAGAGATATAGAATGACTCTCTCTCCCTCTTTTCTGTTTCTGTCTCTTACTCGCTGGGAAGGAAAAAAAGAAAACTTACTTTAAATGTTATATTAATAAAATGACGCTGACAACAGTTCCTCAGTTTCATAAATGTGCGGGATTATCATAGAAGAAATAGGTAAGAAAATAATAATCATATAGCCTTCTCAAAACAATAACACAATATTACTACGACGAAAAGTATTATGCCTAATTTGCCTACTAATATTTAGTAACAACAAGGTTTAAATAGGCTATAGCCTAGATAATTTCTTCGTAACCAGATTTATGAAGTAGCCTATTGCAATATACAATTTAAGATGACGATGATACAACATAATTGCACGATGGACAAAGAGCTAAAAGAAAATGTAAAGACCATAACATTTGGCACAACAAACTTTAAGTTTAACTGTTTTTAAGAGAAGAAAAATAAACTTTATTTAAACGTATTTAGAGCGGCGCAGATGTAATATGTCTTTATATTCGATCGACATTCAGCATTTCACGATTGTCTCGCAGGACAAATATATTTTGAACACTATTTAAGACATTTTCTATTCGAGGTGATGTGATAGTAATAAAGGAATTACTCTAATAACTAGTAAGAAAATAAGCCACATTTGCATAGCGGTTCAACTCGGTTTGAGCAATAAGAAAATATTTGTCCTTTTAAATGTAACTAGGCTATAACACCATTTTCGGAAGATGGAATTTTAAAACAACGTTTTCTATTTTTTCTCAGTCGCAACAAAACGTGATAAGATTATTAATTGTTAAAACGTTACTTTATATATATTTTTTATTTTTATTTAAAGTCCAACAAAAATATAAATGTAACAGTTACGTAACATATTGTAGTTTTACGATTCTTCAGTGTCGTGTTTTAAAGTTTTTATAGCCTACCTCAGATCCATGTTTAAATAAGATGTACAAAGGCATATACATATTTATATATATAGCCTACCTATATATTTCTATTAGTCAAACATCGAAATTTAAAGACTTGCTGTGTCGTGTTCAAAATAATATATTTTCATTGGCAGAGAACCTTTGTCTTTTAATTGGTTAAAAAGAACACAAAATAGTGCAATATGATTTAGCTTTGTATCTCATTTATTTATGCAGCCGATCAATTGGACAAATCTGATCAGCATACCAATATATAGGATGGGTCATTTGTGTAAGACTTATTCAAATGATCGAAGACAAATAAAGCCGTGGTGACACGAGCTGAATGTTTTGACTATGTGTTTTCAATTTATTTACAGAGGGTGTCCAAGCATGCTAAAGAGGAGGTGTGGCGTTTTGTTAGACCTCCTTAAACTCAGATGTCTGTGTTCCGGATACAGAGCTCAGTCAGTGGAGGGAGAACAGAAATAGGCTGTCCTTACTGGGCGGAACATATTGCTCGTACCAGCTGCGTGGACCGGACCACACATTTCGGAACTCCCAAAAAGAAAAGAAACTAAAATCGTATTTAGAGCTTTTAAACATCTGCCGGGCAGACTTCTCTGCGTATTTAAAAAGTTCTCGAATGATGATTTTCATTTTATCTAAAAGACTGAATGGACCTTTATGTCCCGGTGCTTCCTGAGGACATCTGAATCTTCAATGTGACTTTCACGCATCTCCGGAAGACAGGTTTTTATAGCAGGGTGTTCGGAGAACATCTACGACAGTCAAACTTTAATAATGCAACATCCTTTTGAGATTGGGGCGCACTATTATTCCCCGGATGCCCATCCAGACCAAAGGTCTCACCGGTACCGGAGTTTCATGATTGAAGAGATTCTTACAGACCATCCGGATCACAAAGTATCAAGTCCAACTGGAGACCTTCTAAAATTTGGAGTACATGCCCTTTTGTCGGCCAGACCATATCACAACCACTTAGGTATGTACAGCGATCTGTCTTGTCGGATATTGTGAAATCGAGCATTGGAAATCTCTTAATCGCTGAGAGGGACATTCAAATCGCAGAAGCTCTCCATTTGCCTACTCAAAAGGCAGAGTCCACACTGTCTCTACAGACTAAAACAAAACAAATCAAATCAGAGAGCTCCTAAATATATGCAATGCAATAGACAAAGAAAAAAAAGAAAAGAAAAAAAAGACCGAGTCACACACAGCATGCAAATGCTCTTATAACGCAGGCCCACTGCATGCAATTTATGTTTTGTCTTATGTTAATACTGAGGAAAAATATTTTAGCCCATTAAATAACTATGAAATGAAATATTATCGTCATAGGCCTACATATAAAAGGTAAAATGTTGAAAGATTAACATGTAGTCTAAATGTGCCTTACAGTGTCTTTTAAAAAAAGAAAGGGAATATTTTAGGGAAATTAAGCGTGTGATTCAAATAATCATTTATATGTTTTCGACACTATTACGATGTTTTAAATCTCTTTGTAAAGATCCTTAAGTTTCGAAGCATATTTTATTAGATTGATCAGAACAAATCTTTAAGTAATGTATGAAATATTCTAGCATATTTGTAGGCTATTATATTCTAATATTACAGAACTATATGAATTAGCACGTAATATGTTTTATCGATTCTAAAAAGTTCATCCAGACGTTTTGTCGTTATTTTTTATAACAGACATGTAAAATCCTTGAATCAACAAGTTTAAATTCAAACTAAATAATCTTTCATGGGCTACAAACCGTTGTTTCATTTTCAGTTCTAAAAGCAGACCAGACAAGCATCCTGAAGTTTCCAGTGTCTCCTCTGTCCTGCTCGCTCGGTGCGCCGCTGGGATCTGCTCTTTTGTCCGGTGCTGCGGGTCTACAAGTTGGCTCATCGTCCCATCATCTCCCGCTGGACCTCCATCTTCGTGGTAAACTCGATCCTGGATGTGATGGAGTAAGCAAGACCAAGAAAGGAAGAAGAAGCAGAACTGTGTTTACCGAACTACAGCTTATGGGCCTGGAAAAAAGATTTGAGAAACAGAAGTATCTCTCAACCCCTGACAGGTACACAAGCTTTCAAGTGTAAATTGCATTATGCAATGGATAAGATTGGATTATATGCATGATGGGAAAACGATGTAAAATACAAACTACGTTATAAAAAATATATAGGCTAGTATTATTATGCACGTGCGTTTTATGATTTGACTTACTTTTTTTAACTGGATTAGTTAAGAAATCATTTTGTTATATGCATAATTATTAACCTACAGTTTACATGCAACGATCATGTTTGGTTTTGTGTAAGAAATGGCTCAGTCGACATTTTCCTGTTTACAGAATAGACCTGGCAGAGTCTTTAGGCCTTAGTCAACTTCAAGTCAAAACATGGTATCAAAACAGAAGAATGAAATGGAAAAAAATCGTAAGATCTTTTTATTTTAAAATAAATATGCTTACGAATATTGACTTATTTATCAGGTTGAAAATGAAAGCTTGTACCGTTGTTGCTTTGCAGGTTTTGCAAGGAGGAGGACTAGAATCTCCAACCAAACCTAAAGGCCGTCCAAAGAAAAACTCCATACCCACCAGCGAGCAGCTCTCGGAGCAGGAGAGGACACGAGATGCGGACCGCTTATCCGACAGTGCTTCATCACTTTCTGATGCAAACCAAGAGGAATAAACGAGACCATATGACTGAATGTGAATTTTTACGTCTCCAGGACTCAAACAGACCCATGGTCGGCCTCTATGGATCATTGCTCACCGATGCCTTTGTTTTTGGCACTTACACATTAAAAGACCTAACCACTCGGCCTGATTTTATCCTACCTATGTTTTGTTTGTTTTGTTTGATTGCGCCAACTTTTTCGGTCCTCGAAGTCTTTATGAACTTGTTTTCCATGGACCAGACTCCGAGAAGTGGTTAGTAAGGAATGGTCTTTTTCTCTGCATTGAAGGTTGTGGTATCATAGACTTTTTATCAGCATATATTGTGCTTTTGCTTTATTTTTATGTCAACAATATTCTTAAAAAATTAATAAATGCCAATTTTTCAAAGACAAGTTCATGGCGATGTAACGTTGTGACGGATTTTTTCTTTAAACATGACAACACAGAAATCCTCGGTGACCATATAAAAGTCCCTATTATCATTGTTCTAATAATATTCGTAATATTTTATGCTGATTCTTACTTTTTTTAAGCGCCACACTACACATTAAACCCTGACTTCTTTTTGCCGTGTTTACGCTGTTGAAGTAAATATGTGGTAACACAATATTTTCGAACTGATGTTATTTATTTTCATAGAAAAGCATGCAGGAAACTGAAAAGAAAATCTTTTGATTAAAGATATTGGTTTTGCTGCCAAGAAGAAGTATTTAAATAAGCACTTGCAGTGTGGTGGATGTGTAGTCTTATTCATTTGGCACCACAGTATTTCCAAAATGCTACGTTTTACTCGGCTGATAACATTAAAATGGGCCTTTGATTTCTTCATTTTCAGAACAAAAACATTAAGAACCAATCATTTACTATTGATAATTACTAATATTACTTACTTTAGTGCTTCTGTAGCTGAATTGGTGGAGCATTGCGCTAACAGCATAAAAGTCGTGGGTTTGATATCCACGGAACACACAGGCTACTGACAAATAAAGTTTGCCTTGAATGCACTGCACATAGATTGAATAAAAGCGTCTTGCAAATGTATGATTGTTTACATTTTTACTCATAGTTTTATAGACCACATTATCATGCATCAGGCCTCATTCAGCATTTTAAAATATTTGTTAATTACTTAGCCCAAAGAAAAATGATCTTTAAAGTATTAATGTAAATCGTAATATGCAAAATAAAGCTAAATGTGCAAAAAGTATGCAAATACAACAATATTATATTATCCCTGAAATACAGTTAGAAGGCCTGTGATCCAGAAACATCACTTTTTGCTCCCACTTATCTGTTGTTAACACTGGCTATGCCCATTACATTTAATAATTCATTATTAGTTCACATTTATTTACAAGACACTTGGTGTCCTGTCTGACAAAACTCTTAAATCTTAAGTAGTTGAAAATGTTCGGCGAAATGACCAAATTTGACTTCCAATGAGACCTGTGACTGACTACATTGTGCAACGTAAATAAAATAAAATATTTGAATCCCTTTTGACGAAAACAACAATGAAATGAATGCATCATTAAAGTTGTAGTCAAACTACAGGATATATATCATTCTTTTACCAAATAGTTAATTCTACAATTGTGCATAATATTAATTGAGCATATAAATTCAATAGATTAGAAAAACACCGTGTCAGTATTATAATAGTTTAGTTTGTAAAAACAATTGTGACATTTGGAAATGCTGTTTAAACCTTAAACCATGAATTTGGTTTAAATCATTTGTCCATAATTTAATTTTACAAAAACAATATTAACCAAAAGCACCAGCAAAGAATTACATTAAACAAATAAAATAAAAGATGTCTTGCGGCACATATTTGTATTGGTAAAGCAGGATAACAGTCTGAGGATATTTTTTGTTTATTCAGAAGAACACAACCATTCAAATTTAAAATAGCTTATACGTGTATGTCAAAACGTGCTTTCAAACCCAAACAGTTAGTTTTGCTCTAACAGAACTTTTTTGGTAAGTACAGTTATACTCAAATATCCAAAGACCTGTCTGCTTATGGCCTACAGTCCATACCTAACTTTATTCTGTCTTCTGCGAGAACGAATCCTTTAAAAGTCTTTTGCATTTTCCAAATAAACGTATTAAAAAGTTTTTGCTTTTTTTATTGTTAACCGTAGATAGTTTATCTTGGGCCGAGTTACCCCACATCATAACAAACTATAGCCTACTCTTAAAACTACTTTTCATTTACCATGTCAATTATTTTACGGAGTGCATCGCTCGTCCACTAGCACTACCAAAGTTAATATGGAATGAATGCTGAATGAAACTTACAAGTAGCCTAAGTCTAGGGCTTTATATCCTCATACGAACATTGTAAAATAATATTACAAATTTAAGCAACTGCATGTTCTCTTGTTGAGGCGGACAATTATGAAAAAATGGATTTGGAGAGATAGGGTTCCAGATAGTGCGCTCATTGTTAGCAAATAAACTACACTGAAATACATTAAAATTACAAATCTCTTTAAACCTGAAATAATTAAAAACATTTTAGCATTAAAAAAATAAATATTCTAAATTACGAATACTACATATTTAAGATGCTAGGCAAGTTCTTGACATTGACAATATTAACTTTGGTAAAAGCAGGTCAGATGCTTACAATCAGCATATCCACGTTTATGAATCGCCCAGACGCTTCTATCCAAAGCGACTTCATTTATTTGTTTTATCAGTATGTATGTTTCCTAAATGTAACCATTAACATTTGCGTTGCCAGCGCAGTATCATTGCGCTACATTGAACCACAATACAACATTCTTCATCATTTTTCGCACAAACACGAGGAGGCCACGCCGGATCAAGTGCATCATATATTTAATGCAAATAGAAGCAAATGAAGTACGACGCATCTGAAATTCGTGTTAATATTTACTGCAAAATGTCCCTCATATTGTTATGCTGACTATACATTTAGTGTTACACAATGTACACGTTTTCGTTAGTTATGTTAGCCTATATTATTTACGTTTTAGTGAGCATTGTTGCAGACCACACTTTATAGTTGTAAAAGTAAAACTATAAAAGTATTAGGCGATCAGTTATGCTTAAGCAGGTCTCCATAAAACTTCGTTTATCAAATAAAATCAGATACACACAAAGTCTAGCATCGGTTTTATAAGCAGATTTCATATACCAGCACTTTAAATTCTCTAATAGCATTGAGTCTGAACGTATAAGTATCGTTTATGTGTCTCCTTACCCGCAATAATAATAATAATAATAATAAATAATTAAAAACTTTAGGAACGCACATTGATTTTATTTTAGTATTATTCGAGGCAACATTAAATAACGATGGTTATGCTTAGGCCTACAACTCACGAGCAACACATACTTAATTCGTGAAACTTTTTACAACATTTCAAAATATTCTCTTTAAAATATAATGTCCACTTAAACAAGTTGGACATCTGAACCAATGAACAAAATTACTCGAATTTAACGAAATAATATCACAGTTGTATTACAAACCGCTGTCCTCACTTGATCCTCTTTGCTCTATTAAACATATGACATATTAAATGCCTGCAACCTGCCGGGCCCATATGGCGCTCTTTCCACACATAACAACCTGCAATTATTTCCTTTTGGTGTTTAAGAGACTATAAACTGGATAACAAGAAAACGAATAATGATGATAGAATCAACATTGTGAATTCCCGCATGTGATGCAGGGGATAAAGTAACAGGTTTACATACAGATATGTTTTCATGAAAAACAAAAAAGGAAAGCCATAAAAACATCAGTATATTTACATTCGACCACATCTCTAGTTTAAGAGTTAAGCATATGACAAGCATTTCAGTTACATTTCCGGGATTTAAGAGATTTATAAGGCTAAATGGCATGCAAGTCAAGTGAGGCTTTGTGAAACTGTGTGTTTGTTAATGGATATTGTTGTCTTTCAACAAAATGGGTATGAAAGCCACCAATCCGGTGTACAGTGAGATTCTGCTGATCGTTTAGGCGGTGTAGGGGGTCTTTCAGAGATGTAAAACCACAGTTGAAGTGTTTGTTCTACAAGACACTTAATACCCTGACAACAGTGCAAGTTGTAGGAAACAAACGCTGCACAATTGCTTTTCATTTCAGCTCTTTTTAGCTAATGGCTCATTTAATGTTCTTTCCAGAGTTGGTATGAATTCCATCTCAACAAAGAGATGGGTTTACTGTGCAGGTGCTGAAACTTCACTCTGCATTTTGGTTCAGAGGTTGTGGAAAATAAACTCATGCATTGTCCTCCGGATTGAAAGGAATCTGTTGCAGATGAAGTCATGGGCAGGAATGCCTAATGCACTCAAGTGAACAAAACCTCATTCCAGAAACAAGACCATCAGTACGTGATAAATTCCAGGTCTCTCGGATAAAATCATAACTACGTTTTAAAAAGATCCCGCAGAGCCCGAAATATATTATGTGCCGTGCTTGGAAAACAACATTGATAAAGAATAAAAATGCTTGAAATAACACTCCATCCATGTGTGTTAACATCAGTTTGATGGTTTTAATTCACGACTCAGTTTTGGGGTTAGGAAGCTGACTAAACAAGCAGGCCCCACAACCTCTTTATGCCTTAGCCGAACAGTTGAATCATCCATCAGTGTTAACCTGTGTCATACTCAGGTGTTCTTGTAGTAACCTTGCAGATGAACAACAGGTGCATCCACACTTTATACTTTAAAGTCAACCAGCGACGACAACAGCAGTCATGTGTTATGAAGGGTAGCGTTTTTACACAATGTAATACGTTGACCACACGGCATGCTCTCGGTAAACCCACATGTCTTCTCCTTCCTGTCTGGCCGAGTGTTGGACAGCAATGACTTCCGACATAAATTACAATCAGCAGGAAGGAGTCGGCTATGTGGAATCTGGTGATTTGGACTTCCACGTGAGATGCAATTTAATCATTAAGTGGACCCTATTGTGGTGGCATGCTCGTGCGCTGATGCAAGAAGAGGGTGTGGGGTATCGGAGCCCAATTTCTGAGGTGGGTGTTTGTGGAGTCAAAAGGTGCACACTTAAACTGAACTCAACGTAGGGGCCCACACTTGAGCGTCTGCACAGCCACACACAGGAGAATTCTCCACGATTAAAGCCGCTCTGATTAATCGAACGTATGTGCCAAAACTGCACATGTTGCGTATGATCCCAATTACGCTGAAACTCGATTCAGGCGAGGAGTACCTCTACGCTTGCCCTGCCTCCCCCCTCCCATTTTCATTGGATTGCGGTTGACAGCATGTTTTAATGTCATTCTACTCCAATTGAACATTTAAGCGATAACGTCGAAAGCGCGTAGCACACTATTGTCGCCATCGAGTGTTGTCATAGCAACATGCTAAAACACAAAAGTCCCATTCATTGAAAAATCTTTGTGAAGTTTTGTAAAACATCCAAATTGAACCATGTTAGGCCATGGCCACATTAGCATGCCACATCTATCACAGCACATATTAAAATACCATTTCTGAAGAATGGCAAGGTGATGACATTTTTACGAGAGAGGAAAATTCAAATATTGAGTGTATACGGTTTAAGGGTCTCTATGCCTCATTACTATACATATAGACTTGTGAGCCATTCATTACGCCGAGCATCGAGCTCCTAGGCGGCGCTGTCCAGATCTCACTTGTCGAGAGGTGTGAATAAGGTCTCCACTGTTTCAAGTCACTCACGTGCCCGTGCCAGCGCGAGGGCACTCGCCCAGGGCAAAGCTTTAAAATAAACACAATTTGTATGTGTCTTAAAGTTTAACAGCCATAGTTTGTAATTTCTAATGACTGAAAAGCGAATGCTACTTGCCGTGGGGTTCAAAAGTGAGCTTCATTACATCACTGTATAAACACGTGTCGTCCTGGCCTCCTTTTGATGCGAGTCACACATATTATGTCTTCATTTTCATCGTGACCTGTTCCGTCCAACAGAGAAGTTTTCCTGCAACAAGAAATGCTTTTTGACGTATAATGAGTGCGTAGGCAACATTTGGAAAGGAATAAGAGGATAAAAGGGCGACTTCTCAAATTCATTAAATAAGAAAACGTACTTCTTTTCTCAGTCCTAATGAAGCCCTATCAAAAGTAATATTTCTCTGTGTAAGTGCCGAGACTTTCCTAAAATGCTGCAAATACCTTCTCAAAGACATCAGACTAATGGGAGAAGGCATTAGTGCACATAAACAAGAACATCATTCCAGCTGTTCATCTGCCAATTTGATGTTCCTTTTTTAGCCACGACCCGTCCCCCCCGCTCACAACCGTTCCATTTATCCTATGAGCAAAGTTTGCAGGAAATGTCAGCCCCCATGTGATTGATTTGAGATGGGCGATTCCCTAACTTCATGGTAGTATAAAGCAAGACAGCTGTTGGAAGAAATCAAATTCCAGCAGGAGCTGGAAAGACTTATTTTTTCCATCTCTTTAACGGAGCTATTGGCTCCGGCCAGACAAGTAAATAAAAAACACTGCCACAATATGGCAGGAGGTGACCGAAAGCCCTTATTATATAGCAATTATTGCACAAAAAAGCTTTGCTTTTACAATTCAGCTCAATCCTACTTTTTAAGGATTTTTCAGAAGGAAGGCATGACGGGGACTGTGAGGACATGCTTTTCTCCGGACCCACTTTTCTGGATTTTCTGTAACAAGTTCAAGACGCACATACTGTATAATCAAAGGATCTGACCCGTGATTCTTGTTTACTGTATCTCCATACGGGAGTTTTTGTATGTATGTTGACGTATTTTTTTTTATAAATGTTTTAAAATGATGACGGCCACAGTACAGCCTATAAAATTACTTCCCAACCGGCAATAATGGAAATGAAGAAAAATGAGTTTAGTCTGAATTGTTACATCTTTAAAAATACAAGAAGGTTTGTTTTGAGTGATTATAGAAGATTTGATTCAGTCTGAAATGAAGTGTCAGACTGACACTGAGAAACGTATCAAATGTTTTCCCATTTCCTATTAAAATATCGGAAATGGTTTTGAGCAGTCGTAGATCACACAAAACACTATTATCCATTTACCTGTAACTGAATATGTAGCTCACCCAGAAAGTGAAAAGTCATCATTTACATTTGGAACTCATGTTTTTCTTCTCGGGAGGAACTAGCCCTTTAAGAATCGACTGTGGAGATTAGAGGAGTCTAACTGCTATATTAAGAGCTATCAAATCAATCATTTAATCCCAAAGTCATATAATGACAGAGCAACAGTCTACAAACTCTCAAAACAATACAGTTCCACATAAGAGTCTCCAAACCAAGTTGCTCAGCACGCAGCACTGAGTGGTCTGTACCACACTTCCATTCACTTTCATCAATTTATAGCCCGAGTATATTAGCCATGATTTATGCCTTTTCCTGCTTTTAAAAGTCTGGATCTCATAATCCATTACTTAGCTTGTTCTGTTTCTGCTGGTTTCTTTAAACACATAAACATTTTACAGAACGAAACAGTCATTGAGCAAGTGTTGTTTCAGCGTTCTAAATAAAGTAGTTAAGGGCTGCAGGCAGCTGGGTCTATACAGAATGCTGTGGGTCAGTATAGAACTACGTGCTTGTGGTCAACAAAACACTGACTGAACGGAGAAATAATGCGATATTGTTTCTTTCTTTCTGCAGAGTATTGTCTGAGATTTTATCTCACGTCTTTGAATGGCTTCAGAGCTTCCGGTCATTTTCATGTAGTGAATGCTACATTACAGTAATGGCCTGGAAAATAGCGTTGAGCTGGTCACACTGTATTTTTGCTTTACAACTCGGTTGTTTTGTCATTGTTTAGGTTTTAAAGATTTAACATAATGGCTCGCCTGATAAGTGAAAAAACAACTTAAGCCAATAAACTATGGTTTGCTTGTCTTGGGAACTTTCGGTTGGTCAACTGAAGACAGCTAGACTGATTTAGGATGAGAGCAGTAGGCTAAAGGGATATTTCCCTTATTTTACATCATTTACTCACCCTCTTGTCATTTCAAACCTGTATGACTTTCTTTCTACTGCAAAACACAAAATAAGATATTAAAGAATGTTGGTACCAAACAACTGCGGTACCCATTCACATCTATTGTATGGACACAAAACCAATGATATCCAAGTCAATGAGCACCGCCGTTGTTCGGTTTCCAGCATTCTCCTAAATATCTTCTTGCAGTCATACAAGTTTGAAATTACAAGAGGGTGAGTAAATGTTTACAGAATTTTCATTTTTGGTCAAACTATCCATCTAAGTTTAGACTTTAACACTGTTAATTCCAATGAAAAACATATTGATGAAAGACACCTTGAATGCATTGTAAGTTTCTTTGGATAAAAGCCTCTCATTTTGCAGTAATGGTCATTGTGAAATCTGTGTCTAAAAATGGTTATGGTTATTATGATAGCTTTAGCGAAGAAATATCTTTTTGTAGAATCCAGATGGGCCGCATTTGTAGAGAGTACAATGGGACTGACCAGCTTGGATTTTATTAGCATCAGGGAGAACTGTGGTCATTTTTAGCATGCTCTGTAAAAAAATAAATGGTCTTAAATGAGTCTTTGTCAGGGTGTATGGTTCCACTGAGAACATGTAAAGACTAACTTACACTGATCCAACAAACACATTTTTGGGCATTTATTGGATCAACGTGAATTAGCCTTAAGACCCCTGGAACCTTACAGTTATTTTTCAGTAAACAGCATTTTTGGTAAAGACTTTAAAATCTGTAATGGCAGTTGTTCATGCAGTCCATGTTAAGTCACTTTAAATCAGTTGTGAGATCTTTGTAATAAAAAGCTGTTGGAGTAGCCAAGCCAACAGCGGACTGAATTTTGTGAAATAATATAACCGTCACATTTAGCTAAGTAATGTGCAGTAGTATCAACGTTTACAAAATGATCAGTGAAGCCAAATGTTACACACTAAAACTGCTAATGTTTTATCTTTTTCTTTCACACAATGTTACTCAAAGCAGCATGAAACGATGCCAAGCGGCTTTTCCAATCAACCTTTACATTCAAATGATCAACCCTGTTTATATGATATTGCAAGGGACAAATACACAAATACAGCCATAAACAGCTGTTTTGTATCGGGTATATGGTTTAGTTGGCCCTGTTTAGCTTACCTGACCCCAATAGGGAAATGACAGAATATTCACTGAAAATAAGCCACATTTAGAAACCTCAGGTTCAGTTTTAATGTGAAACTTGACAGTGCAAGCAATGTTTAGAGAAAAAAACCGAAGCGATTCCAAGGAAAATACCAAAGAACCTTTCAAGTCAAAAATGGAAAACATGAAAAACCAAGCGTTCAAATGATTTTAAAAGCCCACCCAATCGTGCTCCTACATTCACCTATTAAAGTTTCTTTTTAGGGCCCATTCAGTGATGTCTAATTGGGCATTAATGTGCCAAAAATATCTAAAAGAAATAACACAGAATTGGCCAAAAACATCTTAAAGGGAACGCGCATTGCGATTTAGCTCGCCGAAACTGGCAAGAGATTTATGACATGTTAACACGGTCGACGACAGGGCAGTCTGCGCCAAGGCATCCCGCTGAAGTACGAGAGAGTGTGCATTAAGGAGCCGAGTCTCTTAAACACGCTGATCAAAATATTAATGGTAAGTGTAAACAGGCGCTCTTTATCTGACAGTGATTTACATTACAAAGACCTTAATCCAAGAGCGAGCCAGTGCTTCGCTCATTAGCCCGGGTCTTTACCTCACACTTTGCAGCGATGCACACAGGTGGATGCACTACTCCGAGCGACTGTTGTGTTTATGTTATCTTTTCATAAGCTCCGCTTGAAATTTGTCAAACTGCATCATTGTTTAACTATGTGCCAATCAAACGCAGGCGTTCCAGATGGTTGCCTCTCCCTTAACCTTGCCCTTGGCAGTTTTAGTCATACCGAATTTCAGAGAGAAGCCGGGTCCTTTTGACTTTCTTTTCACACCCTTTTTTCATTTGCTTTGCCAGGGTCTGCCCAGGGAGAGGTGTAACTGCGTTCACCAACTCTGACAGCGGCTAATTTAAAATGGACATGGAAAAAAGAGGGAATGTGCCAAGTAGATGCACATAAGTTAAGACCCAGTTTTAAAAAAGCATAATCGTCGAATTGTTTAACATAGCATTCTGTCATACTGGTCAAAGTTACGGAAACCGTTAATGACATATTGGACTGAAACCGAGACCATGGAAAAGTCTGACATATTTGTCACCATTAAAAAAAAACACGGAGGACCTACCACAGACACGAGCGCTTTCCAGCGGGTCGATTCTTAGCTACGATATGTGCCAAGGAAAAGTGTTAACTTTTAGAAAGCAGAAATTTGATTTCACAAACGTAAATGTTTCTAGGAATAAAGAGCGAGGGCGAATCCATTTGACAAAATGTGAATAAAATCTGCACTTGGGATGGATACGCATGTACCAAAAGGGCATTTTTCCAGATGAGAGTGGGAGTCAAGAATGTGTTGATGTGTTTAAGACAATCAACCAAAGATTAAGGAGCCTAATAGCAATTGCAGATCCATGTTTTGACAAGCGGAAAAAAGTCCACAAAATAATATTTACAGCAGACGCGGATCTTTTTGCTATGGTGGACGAGTTCCATCCGAGCTTTGCATCTGTTTAGCAAGCTCATGTTTGATTCGGTTTTTCTGAGATGGACTTCACATGTTACAAATGAGGTCTTCCCTCATCCGTTTTCAGCCGTGCTGGCCGTGAACACGGTCTTGGATGTCATGACTGAAGACCCAGATGGTCCTATCAACAGCTTTTCTAAACAGGTTGACATTTCACAGGTGCTGGATGTGTCTCCTTGCACCTTCTAGGATCAAGGGCAACTTCCTCCAGGGTTTATATAAGGAGACAAAGGTCAAGGCTTCCTAACGCTATCCCTGATCAATACCATCATTCTCTGGAAGCGCGGCGCTTGATAATCCGCAGTTGCAGAGAGAAACTAATTGATCATCAACATTAAAGAGCGTTTTGGATGTTTGCATGTAACAAACGTGTAATTCTATTCCCCCTCCATCCCTCCCTCCCTCCCTCCCTCCCTCTCTCCATAGCTAAAGAGGTGAAGTAACAGCAATCGCATGCACCGTTGTGCTGAAAGGTTCAACCTCTGTGCCCTTCTTCTGTCACGCTGAAATTAATAACCGTTGATTTGTATTTAATGCTCAATTTCCTCTCTATTATTTCAGGCAGGGTAGCGACGGGCTCGGTTTGAGACAGAGTTCACATGACAGCCTCACTTTTTCTCTCCTTTTCTTTCTACGGCTCTTTTTTTCGGTGTGCCAAATGGCTTGCGCAAATGTTACACGCATGTCAAACAACTTCTCATTACAGAGTCACATTTGAGACCGTAAGAGCGTGCATGGAAAAATGGGTAACTCGGAGTGTGTTTTTAGGGGGTTTGGGTTCAGACTTAAAAAGGGAATGAAAGATGTCACACACACTGTTCAACTTACACTTACTTGTGGTATGATGTTCGGTTGAAAGAAGTGTGAACATTTTACATGATATCATTGGCTTTGTGCCAGCAGTACAGGAGACGTTGCAGGTATTGTCTCTTCTGGTCCTGCCAAACAAAAAAGACAAAAGAGAATCATTACAAGACTTCAAGAGTAAATTGAAATAAAGAGTAATGTTGCTTTATGCAGAGATATGCCCGGTTTTTATCTGGAGTTAGCATTTATTCAAATTGGATAAAACATCACAGCTCAAACTCTAGAGGCTCAGTCAAGTTTTGTTCAGCATCATTTACTTTAGCTGGACTTTTCAGGTGTCATTTGTCAAACTTCTTACCTTTCAGTAACACATTTGTCAAAATTTATCAAAGTCAGGCATAATAAATTCCACACATGACAGTTTCTCTAAAGGAAAACAGGGTAAAATGATACGGTCTTTAAATCAGGCGTAACATATAAAGGGATTATAAATCATACAAATTAGAATATTTACTGTATGTCCCGGCAATTTGTGAAAAAACTGCATTTATGCACTTTCTGCCATTATGCATTGAAGATTAATATAAATTCACTATTTTCTATGACCCGGAGTAATCTAACTCAAGCCTGTTCAATGAAAAGCAAAACATCACTTCGGATATGAAAATGAAATGAAGATAATAGTGTAACGTGCTGTCATCATACCATTTTAAGAGCTTAGGAGTGACATTTAAAATCCCTTTGTTAAGCCTCCAGTTTAACACACGTCCCTTGTTTTTTCACTTAAATATGACAGTTACACATCCGTTACAACAAAAAACTAATCTCAATTATTTATTTAGAGAGACATTTATTCCATTAGACTTATTATTATTAAATCTTTATTCAACTGGGATGGTCCTGTTGTGATTTAAATCACTTTTACAAGAGACCTGTAAATAATATCGTATTCTGTCTGCATAGAGAGTAAATAATAAAGTTAATAAATATAGCTACAGCATAAATAAAAAGTTAAACAGTGAAACTAAATAGTTAAATAATAAAGCTAAATAATAAAAATAAATAATGCTTTCACATTGTTTTGTGAACGAAGTGCAACAAATACACTTTAAACATAATCTCGCTATATTGATGACTTCAAAAGCATCACATTTAAACAGTATCTAGCAAAGAAAGTCTGGACTGATATATAGGAGCACATTTGTGTCTTAAGAAGCACGAGAACATTTGTAGTAATAGCCAAAAATACATCGTATGGGTCAAAATTTGCCATTTTTCTTTTATGCCAAAAATCATTAAGATATTAAGTAAAGATCAGGTTCCATGAAGATATTTTGTAAATTTCCTTCCCTAAATATATCGAAACTTTATTTTTGTGAGTGATATGCTATGCTAAGGACTTTATTTGGACAACTTCAAAGGCGATTTTCTCAATGTTTTGATATTTTTTGGTCCTATCCCAACAAACCATACATTATCAATAAGATTTCTATCGATGTAAAAATCTTAATTTAAAAAAGATTGACCCATAAGACTGGTTTTGTGATCGGGTAATACATTCTCACACATTTTTTTCAAAATTTGTTTAAAAATACACTAAAGAATAATTTTTACTATAAAAATTCTAATAGTTGTTTACAGTATTGCATTGCATATAGCAGTAGTTTGACTTCATTTCTGCAGAACATTAGTTATATTGATAGGTAACTATTGCATCTGTTTCGAGCCTATACAACAAAGGTAACAAAAAGAGACAGAGATTCTACTGACCTCATAGAAATAGTATTTCCCCCGTAACTAGAAAAAGTCCGTTTTCAGGTTTGATTGACAACACGGCAGGTTGCATCAATAATGCTAAAATATCCCTTTAAATCCAAGGCTTCAAAAATTTGTTAAATTTTGAATACATGGGCACTTGTTTGGATTAAATCATTCTGACAGGGTGTATTATTATTGTCTATTGGTTTTATTGGATATTTAAACTAAATGAGCCATACCATGTCAAAAATTTGACGCTGAGACCAGTTCTCACTGTTTAAACAAATATCTTTGCACCTAGAGCACACCTTAAATTTCTATCTATTGTGAGTAATCCACAAGTGTGAAAAGACATACTTTATGGCTCAGTCATCTTCCTGAGGCACACTGCAAGCCCTGATAGCCGTTTATGAATAGTATGAACCAAGGTGGCAAATGATATTAAAACTGCCATTCACAGGCATCAATGTCTGAGGCCTGTAAAGCTCTTGCCCTTGTCCTCAACTTCTGTTCGCACTTTAACAGCCTAATTAAATTCTTTCAAGTGCATGTTCCAGAGTTATTCTTCTTTCCTTTCCCTGTAAGGAATGTAGACCCTACAACTCTTGTTAACAGGACACATTTATTTTAAACATCGGGGTTAAAAGAAGTCTTAAATAAAAAATGGTCCAAATAATAAACAAACAGCAAACAAAAAATGCAAACAATTTTAAAACAGCAAGAGATTTAAAAAAATTGCGAGTTTTTACTTTTAAGATACAAAAAAGGAATGAGAACAACAACAAGTAATTCAATAATACAGCCTTTCTAAATGTACATTAGTTCTGCATGTAATAAAACGTTTTTATATGAACAAAGTCTTGCGCACAGGATAATTAAAACATAACGTTTGGTTTATGTTGGCAGTGCAGCTTCCACTTCCCTGAACATGTTTACACGCAAGCTGACACATTAGAGCCATTCACACCTGTCACAATTATCCTCTCGTCTTGTAACGCGGCCGTTTCAGAGCCAATTACACCACAAACAAATGGATTGTTTGTCTTTCATTAACTTCACATCAGTCTTGTGCTCATGCTCGGTCTATACACCGAAGCTCTAAAAACATGTTCTGTCTTATTCTTTCCTGTTCAAGGAAACTTCTCCGTGGCATTCCAGAGTGACAGGCCCCGGGATGCAGATTGGAACGTTTCATTATTCCTCTTGTCAGGTTCCCCACCTGTGGCAGTCACAACACGGTCTATCCTCCCTTGAGCACCCTGACAAAATGTTCCCTCTTGTTTTGACAGATGATCCTCAAAACAGCTGCTGCGAGCGTACCAGTTAACATCAGCGAGGGGGGGAAAAGACAAGCCAAAGCCGTCTCATAAAGGCTGTTGAAAAACTGACTGGCACAATTATAACACAATCCATTAAAAGCTCCAAAATAAAAGGTGATGCGAGTGGGTTTGTCAACAAGTGTCTAAATGGCTTTTGGTGAAGGGAACAGTGATGTAATTGTATAATGTGCAGAGTATGTATGTGTGTGTGTGTGTGTGTGTGTGTGTGTGTGTGTGTGTGTGTGTGTGTGTGTGTGTGTGTGTGTGTGTGTGTGTGTGTGTGTGTGTGTGTGTGTGTGTGTGTGTGTGTGTGTGATCGAGGTATGCCTTGACTTGTAGTCGTCTGTAAAAGCTATTTGTATTGAGAAATACATACACATACAAAAAAAAATTTAATGGTGCTTTTACATTTGCAACAAAAGCGGTCAGCTCTAAAATTTACAAAATGGCATTATTGCATCTGTATATTTTACGTAATACCTATGAATTTAATAAACTGATAATATTAATGGTAAAATTATAACAAGTATACTCATAATACCAAGGCAACACATGGTTTCCATGAAGATTGCCATCAGGGTACCAAAGAATTTATATAATAATGAAACTAAAATAATTGACAATAATTTGTATATTAATATTTGATGCAATGCATAATGCAGGGACTTAAACGTTTAATATCAAAACCATATGAACTAAATCTTACTGCAAAAGAATATTGCATTCTCCCATTAAATCCCAGTTTTCGCAAATATTTTTTTACAGTGCGCCTCTTTGAATTAGCCCTTTAACCCTACGTCTATGTAACTCTTTCGGACAGTGCAGGACCTGTTTTTGGTTGTGTTACCGGTGTGGGTGGATTGCACTGTAAACTGTATGATGGTTCTAATTGTAGTTGCTTTGCAGGGATATTGAAACAGTACGAGACATCTGGTGAGGGCATTATACAACAATTCTGCTTCCTGCCCATGAGGACAGAAGCTTTGCACAAACCGAGGCATATACTTGACAGGATATCTAGCGGGAAATGACAGTACTTTCCTAAATGATGTATTCCATTACATAGTGATGGGTCTAAATGCTTCTTGGCAAATATCTTAAAGTGTCTTGCGAGAGAGATTTTAGAAACGGCACTAATAGCTGTTCTAGATTTAGCTGTTGGGTGAATGCCACATCAGCTCAAGTGTCTCCAGTTTCTAAAATTCGATGATTGCTTTTCGTTTTGAAATCATAACATGCTTGTATGAGATTAAGGTTAACCTGTAAATGTAATAAATATAACACACAGCTTGTCATGAAAAGTATGAATTTTACTTTGAAAGGGACAGTTCACCCAAAAATTCTGTCATGAATTACTCACTCTCTAGTTGTTCCAAATCTATATAAATGTATTTGTTTGGTTGAACACAGAGAAAGATATTTGAATGAATGCTTGTAACCAAACAGTTCTTGCACCCCATTGACTACCATAGCAGGAAAAATTACAATGGTAGTCAAAAGTGCACCAGAACTGTCCTACATTCTTCAAAATATCAAATTTTTCCTACTATGGTAGTCAGTGGGGTCCAAGAACTGTTTGGTTACAAGCATTCTTCCAAATATCTTTCTCTGTGTTCATCAGAACAAAGAAATGTATACAGATTTAGATAAACACAGGTGAGTAAATGATGACAATTTCAAAATATCTTCTTTTGTGTTGTGCAGAAGAAAGAAAGTCACACAGGTTTAGAATGACATGTTGGTGAATAAATGATCAAACAATTTTCATTTTTTGTGAACTAACCCTTTAAGCTGGTAGCTTTGTTTTAGCTTGTTTGATGATACAACTACTCATTGGCTCTGCATTGCCATTTTCCAAAAACACTTGATCGCCAGCTGGATCCAAATTGGTCTACCAGCTAAAGTCCAGCTTGGACGAGCTAGAAACGATTTTCAGCAGGGATGTCCAAGAGCATTTCGCTGCATGTGGTCTACTCTGTCATATCAGAGCATCTCTGAGGTCCTTAAACCCTTAAGAGCCACTTCATGTTTGTTTAGTCGCACATTCACAATGTAGAGATTTGCAGGGGCTCATCAAGAGCTTTGACTGCAGAGGCATGAAGAGCAACTTTTGAAGGTCATCAGTCACATCCAAAAGCCTACGGTACATAAGAGCAACGTATGAAGAACTCAAAAGAAAGGAAGCCAAAGAGCAACCGTGCGTCCACGCCAGCCAAATATGAACCACGGGCATGTCGAGATGTCGAGATGAGCCGAGCTATCAAAACAATCTGAACCACTCCTTCCTTAGGTGAGGTCTTTGGCATAGCGTGGTTCGAGCGGAGTGGTTACGAGGGTACGTTGAGCTTTGTCGGTTGAGTGACGTGACCTTTCGTTGGCCTCATCTCGCAGAGGACACACTGATTAAGTAATCACCTGTGTACACAACCTTTCCTCACCTCTCCTTCTAGGCACTCTGTCAGAAGTGAAGGGATGACACACAGCCTGCTCTCACACCCCCCTCCGGCCCGCTCCATAGGAAACGGATTAACACCGGCGCGAAACACCGACGGCAAAAACGTCTTTAGTGCTTTCAGGCGGAGCGCAAGGCCGATCATTTCACAATAGTGCGTGCAGGAAATGGTGACGGGTTAAGCTTTTAATGCACCCTGGTAAATCATTCCGATTAAAATAAATGCGTTACTGTACTTTAGGCCCCGCACTGTTTGTCTTGTGCTTGCTGTGGATAATGAGATATTCACTAGGCCTCATTTAACCCTTTAAAGACCGGCTTTGACATAAAGCAAGTCGTGTTTTATGTATCGATCGTGCCAGAAATAAGTATGTCAGCTCTTTCAGTTTTAAATATACTGTCGTTCACGTTACGGTTTAAAAAGGAATACTTTCTTTTGGGAAAATGGTACGGAGGACATATTTTCCAATTATTAGGTCATTTACTGTGCCCAGGTTATTTTTTTATGCCGTGTCCGTTTGGCAGGAAAAACAATCATTAGGTCGACGGTAACTGACGTATCCTTGTGGAGGCTACAAACATTATTTCAACTGCGGTGTCTAGGGAGGTCATTACCGTCATGCGCGCTTAATTGTGGGTCCTGTATGTCATTTTTGCACACTGTAAATCCAACGTTCCCAAACTTCCTATTACACTGAATTTAATTCAGCGTGCCACAGACCTCTGGACCGATCCAGATCCAGTGTGACTGGCTTCATCTACTGTTCGTGTCACCGGCCATTTCTTCGATTATCCCCAAAATAAAGCAAAACTTTGTGGGTTTATAACAAGCCTGGACTGTGAGTTTCTCTAAACACTTTGATGGATGTAAGTTTAAATTTCTTTAACACAGGAAATTATCTTTCATTCTCATTACATCACATCACAGACGACCTTCACTACACCTCCACCCGCTGCCTCTCCACCTCTTAACAAGCTGCCAAACTAATACAAAGAACGCCGCGGTTCGACAGGTCTGCCTCTGTATCCTGATACGGCACAGACTCGTCTCCGCTCTCCCAATTGATTCAGTGGCACGCTCCTTGTTTAAAAAGGAGAGAGAAGTTGGGGGGTAAGAAGACTTTTAGTTCATTCATTAATCACAGAAGTAAACAGCCCATCCAGTGACACCTGGCGAGGTTAATGCTCGGGACCCCGGAGCAATCACTGACTCCCCCACGTGCACACTCGGCGAGCCACTCACATGAAAGCTTGTGATTATAGAGGAAATGGGAATTAGCAGAAACAGTTCGGAAAGGCGGTCTCCAGTTCGTTTGGTAGCGAAGGATGGATCGGCGGGGAAAAATGGAGAGGCTGTGGGCTGATTGGAGCGCTCCCTTGAGGGAACCGAGTGGGGAGAGGTAGGGGTCAAAGGTCGAGCCTACACCAAATTAGTAGTGTCTGTTATTCGAAACCAAAATAAAGCAGGAGCAGAAGTAAGCGATTTCCCCCCCGATGCTGGAGCGCTTTCTGCTCTCTTTCTTGAAATTACCGAGAGGCCACATCGCAATTAGTGGTTTGTTTCTTTTAGACTGAAATATGGCCATAATTCATAGCTTTCAAATCATTTCATTGGAAAGATGTATTGGCTAGCCAGACTGAAGGAGGAATTGTAACACACGATATGGCAATTTGTTAGCCGGGCAGCAAGTACACAAGGTATTTGCATACCGTCGCATTAAAACGTACATGGCGGAGAATATAATTTGTTTCCAGTATGGCCTGTAACGGAAAACTGCCTGGTAAAGTTATTACACCTCTTTCATTAAGGAAGTATGTAGCATTAAACTTTGCTACACAGCTCTGCTTGTAATGGCTCCAGTTAGTGTCTCGTGTGTCAAAATACTACTCGCGATTTCCTCGCGTTTCCAGGCGCTTAATGCAATGTGACTGTCGGCCAGCTGAGAACCCAAGGACGAAAACTGTTTTCTATTTGGTCGGATATACAAACACAAATCCACTGTTTAGAGCCTATTTAGGACATCATCCGTGAAAAATTACTCTCATGTGCAACTGCTAAATGTTCAGATGTGAAGCAAGCCAAGGCTTTGTTTAAATGAGATTATCCTTTTGACATGAATCATTAAGTTCACTATGCAATAATTACATCGCCCGTGTAACGTTCCAAATGCGTGTTTCGGTTCGTAATAGCCTTGCCTTTTCCAGAATGTTGCCTTGAGAAGGTACAGCAACGGCAGGCATCTGCCAGCGAGAAAACAGAGCGATCGCTTTCCAAAGCATGAATAAGGACTTCAACACTGTCTGTTCCCGATTACCGATGTCGTAGTGTAACTTGGATATCAAATATGGAGCATGTCTTCATCTCTGTTACATAATAACCTGTATACTGAGAAAAATCGTTGCATTATTAAGCGGTTACAAATGTGATTGCAAACGCAAAGGCAAAATCTTATGTGCATTTTGTTTTGATTGTTTATATGTAACAATGACAGATTAACACTAATGTAATATAAACACAGCAAACATATATTGTACATAACACAACATAAAATAAAAAATACACACAAACAATACATACAAAGCATCTGTATAAAGTGCAAATAAGTTGAGAATTCATTTATATTTGGGGCTTATGAGTGAACTATTACACTACTATGTTAATTTAAACAAATATTAAATAATTAATGTAGTAATTAAATAAAATATTAAAGGAACACTTTTATTTTCATATTTATATATTAATTTTCTTCATTAATTATTACTTTCTCATTTAATAAATAATTGTATTTATTTAAATTATTGAAAAATATAGTTTATTCAAATGACTTTCATATAATATTATTTTTTTTGTGTTTGTACAATAGATCCTGCTGACATTCAAAGAACAAAAACATTTTAAACCTGTTTGTATTCACCGGAGTAAATAAAGCTATACAGGTTTGGGTGAGTAAATGAGGACAACATTTTATTTCCTGGATGTAGGCCCTATATTGTCTGAGTTTGTTTATAAACACTTAAACACATGCCTGACGCTTCAATTTTTGTACGTTTTTCTACTCCGAAAATTGGCCGTTGAGTCTCTGAAACACCAAACAGAACTCCAAAAAGAGTTCAAATGACAAGCAGATTAAAAATGAATAGCGTCATTGAGTATCATGGAGATGACTGTACTTTAAGCTATGCAGATAATGCCTCTTGAAAGATTTGGCAACGTTGCTCACACTGCACATCTGCCTGGCTGCATCGCGACTGGTGATAAATAGCAAACTACACTTAACGTCCTCAACAGGGGTTCACTCAGGGGTTTTTTATGGG
Source organism: Oreonectes daqikongensis (assembly GCA_026939265.1). Lineage (NCBI taxonomy): Eukaryota > Metazoa > Chordata > Actinopteri > Cypriniformes > Nemacheilidae > Oreonectes > Oreonectes daqikongensis. Next base: position 2,845,356 of record JAOTQM010000030.1, on the reverse strand, counting down.
AAAGTTTACAAGTGCTCGGCAATAAATGAAGCAGCGGGAGCACTTTAAATAACAGAAGAAGTGGATTTAAACATCTGCTCCGCGATACAGATTCCTAAATGCGTCGGAATGAGGGCTGCGTGCTCATCCAACACCATCATTTTGGCATTTCTTGATCTGGCCCAGTCAATGAAGACTACACATTCAAAAGAGTTACATTACAGGAATTACATTAGTGGCGTGTCATAAGGACTCATTTACACTTTAATCCTGTGCTGAGTCTGGCAGCTGCATGTGAGATGTTTGGAGAAAAAACGCATTGCCAAGGATTCCTGGCGAAAACTGCTGCGCTGCGGAATCAGTTTAAAACATTTAATGGTGCGCAAATATACCGGCTGTAAATAAACCTGAGGGCTGTTGAGAAATTAGGACATAATGAACTGAATATAAAATATAAACACAATGATTTTCAGGATTTGTGGGCTGGTTAATATTGCCCTGTTGTGCACATTAGTGTGATTATCCTCAAGGGTACTGCAGTGGTACTAAACTAATGAGAAAGACCACTTGTAATAATCTGAATGAGATAAACTGAAATGCTCAATGTGACACTGAATGTATCCAATGGAACAATCTTTGTCTTGTATGCAGAAAGCACTGCTCTATCTATCCGAATGCAACAATCACAATTCGTGATAATTTTGTTAGTTTTTTCTGCTGATTTAAAATGGTAACGTAACATTAGCTATGTTTCCATATACACATTTTATTGCACATTTTGGAATATCGCATAAGAAACGCTGGACGGAAACACAAGCATAAGAAACGCTGGACGGAAACACAAGACGTATGTGCTCAACTGAGTGTGATATTTGTTTAATTGGATTAAAGGAAATGTGCATAAACCAAGAAGGAAACGTGTCGATGCGCATTAAAAATAGTCACGTGACTTTGCCTCGGCAGTGATCGCGTGGCGACATAATGACTGCTGCAACTTCCTTCATTCGTTGTTATTTGGCGCCAAATATCAGGAAGTTACTACTGACTCGTTGGATGGCAACGGTGCCTAAACCGCAAATGTTTTATGCAATATCCCAGTTTTGCACATAATTGAAATCCGCAACTTTGGATAAAAACCTAGCTATTGGCAATAGTGAAAAGGATATTTAACCCAAAACTGAAAATTCTGTCATGAATTGCTCTCTAGTTGTTCCAAACCTGCATACACATTTTTGTTTGGATGACCACAGAGAAAGATATTTGGCAAAATGCTTGTAACCAAACAGTTCTTGGACTCCATTGACTATCATAGGAAAAATGACAATGGTAGTCAAAGGTGGTCCAGAACTATTTGCTGTCCTACATTCTTCAACATATCTTATTTAATCTCTTATTTAAAATATATAAAGTAATTTTTCCTACTATGATAATCAATGGGGTCCAAGAACTGTTTGGTTATAAGCATTCTTCCAAATATCTTTCTCTGTGTTCATCAGATTTGGAATAACTCAAAGGTGAGTAAATTTTTATTTTTGGGTGAACTATCCCTTTAAGTAGTAAATTAAGTAGATATGAGTTATAGTGTATGAGAGGAAATACCTGTCTGGGGCATTGCCAGAATAAAAATTATTTTATTTATTTATTACATATATTCACAATCATGTCATTTACCAGTACGATTTATTACCCGTTGGCCGTTGTATAAACCTGCATTTCTTTATTTTATATTTTGAGGAATGTGTTTTGTGTCCATACAATGGAAGTCAATGGGGCTAATGTTGTTTGGTTACCAACATTCTTCAAAATATCTTGTGTAGCTTTCCTGTAGCTCAGTGGTAAGAGCATTGCGCTAGCCACGCCAAGGTCATGGGTTCGATCTCAGGGATTGCACATAGGCTATCCAGAAACAAAAAAATGTATAGTGTAATGCAATGTAAGTCGCTTTGTATAAAAGCGTCTGCCAAATGTAAATGTAAATGTATTCTGCAGAAGAAAGAAGGAAACATAGGTTTGGAATGACATGAGGCATAAAGTAAATGATGACAGAATTTTCATTGTGTGGTGAACTATCCCTTTAAGCTGACTTTGAGTAACGCGCGAGAATACGCCTCAAATCATTTTACGTAAACAACACTTGCTTTGTCTACCCTAAAGAGGGATGAAACGGCTTTTAAAGGTGTTGAGATGAGAAAACACAGGTGCCTTGATGATTTATATACTATAAACAAAGTCAACTACCCTCCATATCAATCTCTGTGGAGCAATTTTCCACCATGTTGTTAATCTAAACGATCATTGTTTATTTCATTCCATTACATGGAGCAGAATTCATAACAGGTGATTTATTTCCACTAAGACAGTATTCTAAAGGGCATTATCCACTCCGAATTGACGACACTGTTATATGTGCTTGGTTTCAGTGGGGTAAAATATCTGAATCATTCAGCATCTAACCTTCTGTGACTCCAGAGGCCGTAACCTCTCCACGTCCTCCAGTATTTCTCTCCGCTCACGAAAATCACTGATGACATCACCACTCACAGATGAGGTTAAAACAGTTAGCCAGCTATCTGCCTGGCTCATTGAAGAAAGCATACTAACCTCGTACGCTGAATTAGCAAAGGGTTTCTGCATCGATAATCATCAATCTTCCATGGCAGCGCTGCCTTCGGTGCAGGTCAGAGGCTGCCATGTGCAATCAAGAGTGATCTGGAAGTGTTCGGAGTGCTTGGAGAGTCTTACCAATCCCAGATGAGAGCTTTACTTTGCCTCGAATTAGCTCATGAGCGCACTCCCGGGGCTCGGCACGCATGAATAGGAGGATGAAGAATAGGAGCGCGTTTTGAATCTTTAGCATGAAACAGAGCAGAACTTGTTTTTTTAAGATGCAACTCTTTTTCACAGAAACCGTTTTCTAAGCAACCTTAAAGGTGAAGCGATGCTCAATCAACATCACAGATGACATGCTCTTGTCTAAACTAAAGGCGCAGGTTAAACAAACCTTTGAGGTTAAAAATAAAGTGCACGGTAGGGTAATGTTTCCAGAAAGGACAAAATGTAACTAATGAGGTGAATAAAAACAAATGAAAACCATAATGCACCTACATGATGAAAAAAATAAATTGAGATTACTAAAAAACAACAATTTCCCAGAACAGACACAAAACTTTTTTAGACCAGAAAAAATGTTTGTCCTTAAATGGTCTAAAAATGCTATGGAAAAGTTGTCGAAACTTCAGTCACGGTAAATTACGCTGAATATCAAGAAAGACTTTGTGTCTGACTTTAAACATCTGCATGCTCCTTTGCTTAAGTTTTATCACGTGTCTCAAAAAAGTTTGCCAGTAATAAGTCAGAACATGTTGGACGATTAAAACGAACAAGAAATACATTCTGTTGTTGTACCTTCTGCATAGCAGATAATTTGTTGTTGACTAGGCCTAATTGTTTATTTTCTTTTGATGTAATGTTATTGATGTAGTCTGCCAGAAAGCCTTGATTTGGTTTTGTTTTGTTAGTTCAACTCTTTCCAGACCTCGGCATGTGACTGGTTGACCTGGACGTATTTTCTGCACCATTTTATGTTTAAATACATAATTAATAATTGACTGAATACAGTAATTTATGAAGTCTATTATAAGTTAATTTGTAAGCAAAATCTTTGACCCTATGCATATTTGACCTTAAATGTCAACAAACCATCAAAATAGACATTTTAAGGCAACAACATAAACAAACGTTACTGCGCATGCACTCTTTTGAGGCCTAAACTTAACTTCCGGTACACGTTCTGATAACAAGCAAAAGAAGCAAAAAGTTAATTACAAGAAATGACATTAGCTAGCAGGTTAAAAGTATGTCTAACCAGTATTATTTTGGGTTACCAGTAGAAGAACAGTTACTTGGCGAAACTTAAATGTGGCAAAGTTACACGACCCATTCAACAGATTTTATTAATACAATTATTATTCAATAAAATATTAATATAAATAGTTATATTATTAGCCACTAGCCAGGCCAATCAACAAACTCAGACTGAAAGTTAACTTCGGGCCAAGCGAGTCCAATGTAAAAAAGCAAAAAAATGAAAACGCCTTTTGTGTTTTGTTTTATTCTATTTCAGTATCACTAAGGTGACCTGCAGTTATGAGTAGTTTAAAATAGATGTCTGCTGGGACGACAGGATCAACAAAGATGGATTTGTGACCCCCTAACCTCAATAGCATCGTACAATAAAGTCATTTTGCTAGGAAACATGCAGCTAAAAAGCAATTAGATCCTTATACATCATCTCCAGAGTAGGTTTGTCCAAGGGGAGGACAACGCTTTTGAAAGTGCGCTCTTGCTGTGGAAATGTCTTCTAAGGCTTGACACCGCGCAGTCAGATGAAGAAAGATGGGGCTTGTGTGGAGCAAATGGCCCGTGACCAAGCTTAAACACCAACTGTGGCATAAAACGAGTTGATAAATGTATCATAAATCTCCCCGACAGAAAGATGTTTCGTTGATATTTCACACTTTTTCACCTTCAAACAGAGCACATAGCCGGTTGTTAACAGACCTGCGCGCCAATTAAAGTAGTTACGGGACGTGTTTACAAAAGCTTTTGTGTGCAGTAGTTCCTTAGAAAAGAGTAATTACTCTAGTTAAAGTGTGATCTGGAAAGCATTTGATTAACAAGCTCGCTCCCATCCGCTAGAAATGAGTTACCTTCAAGATGCCGTGTTTTTGTTGTTGGAAAGGTTCTTCTGTGGCGTGGAGTGGAGGGCGGCCCGAAGGGAATCGAATGCAAACATGCAATTAGAGAGAGGGAACGAAAGAATGAACAACACAGAATACCCACATTAGAAACGAAACAAAATGGTTGTAGCGTTTAGCAGTGCCAGAGGTTATGGAGTTCCCAGGCGATACGTCCCAACAAAAGGTCGACATTGGTTTTCAGCGGAAAGTTTTCTGATATGAGGTTTTATCAGGACTACTGTGGATTCCACCAAATAATTCAACAAGTTCAGAGAGCTTGCACGCTTACCGTGGGGCTTACTCTCACAAAAGCCAAATCATATTCAGAAAAACGGGCCCGAATCACTGTAGGATACACACATGCCGAGTCCCACTTTCTTAGTGGGTGGTCCCTCCCCTGCTTGATGTGGAAACTGAATTAGCACGGAGCCAATTTCGCCCTCGATCTGGAAACATTTTCTACCTTCCAGAAAGGGCTTAATATAGCGGCGTAATAAAACACCTACGGCCCCTGGCGTGTTGTTTTACCAAATAACATCTAACTGGCCATTACTCCCCATTAAGGCTAATGGTTCGACTAATTATGATAATTCCATAAAAGGTGCCGTGTTTAGCCCAAACTGTGGATGAACATTAACTTAATGACTAAGACTGACCTCTCTCGTACACTGCCGGCGTGCACGTCTCGGATAGGCTATTAGTCACTAGCATTTTGCATTATCCTGTTTACGTAAAAGCCCCTGAAGGACTATACAGTCATAATCGTCTAGAGAGTTATTAGATCTTTGCCAATATCTGTTTCAAAAATACAAATGAGATGGATTTACCTCTGAGCCACAGATCCAGCGTCTTCAAGAGATCCTTGAGAAAAAACAGAAAAGAATATTTACCATGTGTCAACTTGTGTCAATGTAAATGGCAGACTTAATAGGTGCTAGATAAGAAGTTCCAACGTACCTCTTTCACTAGCGATTACTGCGGAAATCCCCTCCACACCCACTTAGTGGAATCAATACAGGAATGTCAAACACAAAGAAATCCGTCCCCCAACTAGGCTTTAGATAGAATCGGTCATGGATACCTTCATGTGAAATAACGTGTCTTTCGGAGCGATTCCACCGGCTATGTTTTGTCTCGATGAACACACAGCAGTTCTTGAAAGAATGCATTAGGGCCCCTTAAATATTTTTTTTTGCCACTTCGCCTGCGGATTCTTTGAAATCCTTTCGGCAATCAGGAAGGTTTTCGTAAAATGTTGTCATTCTGCCTCTGCTAAACGCTGGAGTCGTGGCACTTTGTGGCGTGCTGTTTTCATAAGGCCAGAGGAATCGGCTGTTAAAAGTCAGGGCGAGTATTAATTGTATATACGAGGCCCTGGCAGGCATGCATTGCTGCTGATTAACACACAGTCTGGAACCAAAGCTGTTGTCCCAGGTGCGCTGTGTTTAGAAAGGGACCGTATCCAAAATGAAATACTTTGCAGAGGAAGTCCATCACAGACCCTGCGCTGGTGCGCCAGACCACATTTAACCACTTTAGGTGCGCCTCCGCTTCCTCAATCGCATTGTTAAACGATTGTAGATTTTTGTAAGAACCATCAAGGACAACATCAAGCTTAGGCCAGACATTCCACCTGGAGCTGTTCTTGGGTCAGTGGCCATTCGGGGCCTTACTGGATAAAGCCTATCTTTAATAAAAAATTTGACGTTTTATATACTTTATAATAAATCTATAAGGCACCATTTAATGACGTAAATCTCTAAAACCTTTAGCAAAGTCACATTTATTTTTATAGACTGTTTCAAGAGAACCTAAACGTAACTTCCGGTATACATCCGCAAAGAATAGAGTCCCTGCAGATTATTTCTGATAACAAGCAAAAGAAACAACAAGTAAATGACATTTATGAAGCAGGTTAAAAGTATGTCTGGTCAGTATTATTTTGGGTTACCGGTAGAAAAACTGTTACTTGGCTAAACTTAAATATGACAAAGTTACACAAAGTTACACGACCATTCAACAAATAGTTTATTTAATCAAATTAATATATAGTAAAATTCAACAAATTGTTTATTTAATACAATTATTATACAATAAAATATAAATATTAATGTAAATAAAATAACAAAATGTTATAATCAACAAACACAGACCGGAAGTTAACTTCTACAAGTTTCCCTTACTACAATTTGCACTGCATCAAAGCAGCTGTACAAGAAAAATCTAAACCAGAAAGAGAACGTATGTTTAACACAAAGAGAAGAAGATATAGTGAAAAAAAACAAAAATACATATAGACAAGGCTTTCCTGTAGCTAGCAATGCCAAGGTCATGGGTTGATCCCAAGGATTGCACATACTAATGTATAGTAGCGCAATGTGAGTCACTTTGGATAAAGTGTCTGCCAAATGCATAAATGTAAATGTAAATATAGATATAGGTATACGTATAGTCAACATAGGGTTTTCTCATTCATCAGCTCATTTTATCTGTAAATGCAAAATGGTTTTGAAATATGTGAAATCCAGACGCAAGTCTCAAAATATGACATTAGGCGCAATCTTAGTCAATACTAAAGATAAAAGTTTACATTTTCACAAAATGATCGTTAAATCACATAGACTGATTTCATGCAGAAAACAGTAAATGACAATAAACACTTTGGCTGGGTTTTCACAGGCAAGGTCACTGCATATTTCATTCTCTTTATGTTTGTCACTGGGTTTTGCAAATATCTAACCAATAAAAAGTATTAAAAAGTGCACAGTACACAGTATTTAATCATGTAAGAATTAAACTTTTTCGTTTCCTGAAAAACAGCGAATTTGGACATCCAACCCTAACCATACCTGGCGACCCACCAAGCAGTCCAACAAAGTACATGCTATTGCTAATGACGGAGTTTGAAAGCAGTGGGCCACACCAGAACTGGCCTGTAGCTGCCCGTGTTGCGGTAAATGGTGTTGATTAGAGCAACACTCGTATTGAGAGCCAAAGCAGCTGCTTTGGTTCTACTTGATTGCTGGATGGAGGAAATTAAATAAAGTATTCACCTGTCAGGAATTGTTTGGCTGTCTACATATGTACCACATTATTACTTTTTTATGTTCCACTTCATATCCTTTTGGATGTCAAATGCAATTATGACTGTCTAGGTCAGGGGTGACAAAAAATTAGGGGTCCTGCTGTCTCTCACTGTCTTGATTATTAAACATACTAGCGAAAGCGCTGGATTAAATACACACAATACAGATGTGATTCAGTCAAAGGAAATCACAGCCATGTTGCTTTTTAATACAAACACACAGTAATTGTGGGAATAATATTGCTTATTGTTCTAAAGGTAATTTGAACAGAAACTTGTTTCTCCATTTTTGATAAAGTAATAAAACTAGTTTTACACAAAACCAAAGCAAGAAACTGAAAGCTTGTTTATCAGTGCTGTCCAACCAAATATCAACACTTTTGAAACATCACTTGACCAATCAAGTTGCAGAACCAGAAGTTTAATTTAAGGTATTATATTCTATTATATTATACTCCCCCAGCAACCACAGGGTCAGATTATCCAACAGCTATCTGACATTACTGCTTGGTTTGGAAAACATTCTTCTATAATTTCGGAGCTCAAATATATTACATTCACAGAACGACTCTGATCTTAGATGGAAAAGGAGTACAAATATTTGGACATGTGGCTTCAGATAGAAATCCTCCAACCGTAACAGCTCATAAAGGCGAGTTTTTGTTTCAACTTTCCTTTTTTACAACTATTCTCACACGCTCGCTCGCATCGAAGGACAATACTGGTTTTTCATTTTTAACAGGCCTACGTTTAACCAAAGTTCTGAAATATGTGGTTTCAGGCGACCGTAACAACCACAACCGTCTGTTAATGAATTTACATGCTTATATCTGACTTCATTAGTTCATAAAAGAGGGCATCTGCAGCTCTTTACAATCAAATGGACTGTATATTCAGTGTCAGGTTGCTTGATGAAGTGCTGGGAGGTTCTGGCTGTCAGTCTAGGAACTGCAACACATTATTACTTCAGCAGTACCGCACATAGAGTAATTAATGTCTGTACATGCTCCTGTTTCCTCCCGTCTCCTGGCCCCACGCTCCACTGTTGAAACATGAATGACTCTCTAAGGGGTCACGAAGCGTGTTTTTACAAACTACCCTTCCTCTCCTGGCACGGTTTAATTATATCATACAGGACACCACGGACACTATGAATGTCCATTTATGTTAGAGGTGGTGATGAGCCTTTGACCATTACTGATATGAGATTTACCTGAAATAATATGACAAGCGTAGCTGTTTAACATTTCTATAAATTGTTTTAACATTTTCAAATTGTGTGTCTTATTTGATGAAATGCTGCTGTGGATTTGCCATCCTGTCTTTAAGAATAGATCAAATTACACATTTTTATGGACTAGAAAAAATATTTTTACACAATTCAGGTATTTAAAGCTTGATTATATATGTACAAGAAATTATAATAAAAAAAATATATATTTATAAATATAAAAAACGTTTTGATACAAATTTGGTCTGAGGTTTAAAAATGTAATATTGTATCATGAATTTTAATACTTTAAGACTGACAGTCAATAAAACTAGAGTCTCAGCCTTTTTAAAAGCAGTAGCAAATGATGGAGACATAGCAAAAGTTAACAAAAAAGTATGTGGCCTCTCAGAAAAGACACATAGTATGTATATAATATCGCTGCTTTCCTTGTATCTCCATATTTTGTGATTTTCTTTGTTGCCATAAATCATTATATTAGTCACCATTTATGTTTATCACTGGGTTTTGCAAATGTATAAATAAAAACTTTTAAAAAGTGCTTGTCAACTTTGACAACACAGTACTGTGTTTTTACTATTTCCTGAAAAACATCCAATTTTGAACATGAGGTTGCACACAAAAAATATAATATTGCAATATTTATTATAACATTTTATAATATTACTTTTAATACATCTTTAAAGAGAATGAGAAAGTGAGAGTAGTGTAAAATATTTTGTACACTTCTATTTATAGTCATACTCACTAATTCATTTATAGATATAACATATATCTACATTTGTTATGTGCAGAGTAAATCGCAAATTTCTACCACATCTTGAAATGACAAAGAATTCAGACTAATACTACTGTAGTGAAAACATTGTCCCTCAAATAACATGTAAAGGATGAGCTCCATGTATCAGCATCAATGATAAATGTCCTTGCGAAAGTAGAGTTGACACGAGTGTGGATGAACACAAGATTTTCCGTAAGGGTCAGACTAGGCTGAGGTTTTATATTGTGTGTGTGTGCGTGCGTGTGTGTGTGCTTGGACTAGAAGCACATCTGAGAGCAATCCCCTCATGTGACAAAACACAGACATAACAGTCTGCATGAACACTTGTTACCAGCACATAAACACTTGCCTTAGTGAGATCGGGTCGAGAGAGGGCCCGCAGCAGCTGAATGGGGTTTGAGCAGCTCTGCTATTTATCAAACCCTAATTAACTGTTAATTTGCCAACCTTTAGGTTCAAGCATGTGACCAATTTATCACACCCAACAAACAGACTCCCCTGAGAGGGTGGTCCACCTATATTAACACCCCCTCGATTCTATGGACCCCATAGGACCTTCTATATCAAATTATATGTTGGTCTTTGTTTTAAATGGTAGTTAATTTCAGGAAAAAATAAAAATAAAAATTGAATAAATAAATTAAAAATGTAAAAAACTAAGAAAAACTCTGGACTAGCAGATGTGATTTGTGTTAAATTCATATAGTCAAAATGTTTTTTCAAATAGGAATGCTTAGATGAGAATATAAAACTTATTAACAATAACACATAAGGGGACAAGTATAATTTTGTGGCTGTTCTGTAGAAAATGAAAATTTGAAATGTGGACTTTAGCAGACACAGATTTTACTTTGCATTGGTTTTGTGTCTATACATAATAAGTGAATGGGTACCTGCCATTGTTACAAATATTCTTCAAAATATCTTCTTTTGTGTTGAAAATCATTCTGATATAAAATGTCAAAAGGTGAGCAAATGATGACAGAATTTTCATTTTTGGGTGAACTACCAGAACATAGGCATCACTCAACACTAAGCTGCACGAGTGTGTTTGTATACTGCACTTTTAACATTATAAAACATTATCACAAGTGCAATTCTCATAATTACAATAATCTCAGGATACACTAGACTTCCGTGCCTAAACATGAATAGCTTCTGCACTGATATGCTTGCCAATTCTTAGGTTTAACTATGCATCCAAAAAGCATCACACCCAACAAATGCACTCTCCACCTTTCCCTAGGGATAGCCGAGGTGACTACCCATGAGTTCAAATGCGTTAAAGACGACATCACCGGCCATGTGCGAGCGTATGGAGTTCTTTATAACACCCTGGCGACAGCAGCTGTCATTGGAAAGGTGGAAGTGCTCTGGAAAAAACATCTCTGCTGACAGATGCGTTAGTATATCCCTGTGTTTTAGTGGGCAGCATCTTTCAAAGCCGACGTCACTCACACCTCGCAGACAAATCACGCTATTAATTTGTCACATGGGCCGGAATGAAAAGCACTGATGGGAATTAAGCTTTGACGAGGCCTGAATGAACCAAAACTACGTTTTCATCGAGTGACGTTTGTGCACATAAACCATTCTGCCAAGGCTAATGAGGGGGAACGTGTACCGTATGACTCAAAAAAGCAGTTTGGTGAAGATAAATCATGTTTCGATAATCAGTTATTGGTCAAGTTTTTTGCACTACATTACTTCAGTTCCAGAAATTGGGGGATATTTTTCCATTTTAAATTTTGAGGCAGTGTAATTGTTTTTTGGAAGGCTGTAAATAAGCAGCTTGTTTAATGCATCGACTAAAACAGGATATTAGGGCATACTGAGTAGATCCTCCTCTTTTTAAAATGGCCAATAGCGTTTAGTTAAGTGCATTTTCAGATTTTGATTAAACATTACAAGTTTTTGTCTGTGTATTAAATTGCACAGATGAATTATTTCTAGTAAAACATAAAACTAGTTTTGATTTCATAAAAACTTTACAGGGCAAGACTTTAAAGAGGACAGACAAATCACTTATAGTTCACATTAACATGTAATCGGATAACATTTATTCATTTGGAAGATGCTTTTATCCAAAGCGATAAGATAATTTGTGCATATTTGTGCTGTCCGAGGGAAGGGCACCAGGCACTAAATTTTCCCGAACTCAGAGTACTCCCTATCCTTAACTGGAATAGATTCCAGCCGATAGTGAGGAGATGGGGAAAAGGAGGGATGCTGCTAAACTCTTACTGGTCGCTGTCCTTCTAAAACCTCGGATGTCCAAATTTGCCGTTTTTCATGAAATGGAAAAACACTGTAGTTTTTAAATGATTAAATACTGTGTTGTCAAAGTTCACAAACACTTTGAATACCTTTTATTGGTTAGATATTTGAAAAACCCAGTGACAAACATAATGGGTGACTAATAATAATGATTTATGGCAAAAACATCATGAAATATGGACAAGGTTTCAGAAGGATGGCAGCAGCGATATGTAAATGTCTTCGCACTGACTGGTTGGATTACATGACTGTGCTCCTCCCGAACTTAGTAAAATAAACTTACCAATACAAATGTTCGTTGCTAATAAATTAGGATTTATGATTTTGTCATTTTTTTGTCTGCCTATGTCTATGTCTGGGTTACATTCTCTCACAAAATGAGCCATCTATTATAAAATTGCTAGCTCCTTGCAATTAAAAATGTCCCGACTTTTAACATTTTTATTTGTAAAATAACCAAATACTGCGGTTTTGTTTCGTCCACAGTTGTTATAGGGGGAGGGTATTTTTACAGATAAAGAAATCAGTGCTCAAGGTCCCACAGCAATTAGGATCAGTCAGGCATATAGCTAAAGGATCATGCCAAATTGAGCAGTTCTGCAGCGATTTCACTTCCTATTGCAATTATCATAGGCACGTTTGAGAAAAGACAGACTGTTTACACACAGTCAATGCTCAGTTTGTGGGGGACATCAGCATTCTGAGTGCACACATTCAATCTTGCCAAAGTATGTCAGAAGTTTGGCAATTCAAGAAAATTGACAAGTTTGAAGTCAAAAAGGTGTGACTCAATCTTTTTGGTTACAAACCTGTTAATACCTGTTTTATAACGTAGCACTCGTGTAAAAACACAATTCCCTCGTGTAGCCTATCTGAATTTGACGCTTAACGCTGCATGTTTTTGACGCCAATTAACAGAAAACTTGTAAACATACGCTACCGGCGGCAGCTCCTCTTCTGTGTGGTTGTATTAAAGAAGAGCTGAGTGAAATACTGCTGCAGTATGTTCTCCGGGCAGCTGCGTGTTGCTCTCGGTCAGTCTAATGCGCTCTGATGGTCCCACCAGAGTATTTCCTTACACACTCAACCGGCCAAGCAGTCCTTGATCAGAAGCAGAGCTCTGTGTCCATTCATCCACCCCCAGCCGGGAGCACGTGCGTCGGTGTGTGGGGCTCCGCGTGTGAGAGCTTAACCAATGATATCCCGCTGAGGAGAAACCTGCGGATTAAGCTCCCGGGACTTGCGTTGCACTACTGCAACTTGTAATCGAAAATAGTTGTCATTTTTGCCATTATGTTTGCATCTGTAAATTACAATGTAAAACATCCTGTCATTGTGCGATAGCAGTTCCTCACAACGTTGTACGTGCACACTGCACAGACGCCGCACTAAGCGTTATGTCAACGACTCCGCCATATTGGGCAGGGCAAAACTGATGTAAAACACGATTTTCCTGGATAAAATGACAACACCGTTTACATTTCTTTTTTGTATACCAATTTCATTGTTTGCAATTTATTTGGCGTACAAAAGAGTCATATCTGTCTCCACCAGTTATGTTTTTGATTGTCAGAAAAGTATTGTTGTGAAACCTCCCACACCTCAAGCATTGACATCAGGTAAGCGATCTATTGTGTTTTTTAATCTAGAAAAAAACGCAGCTTCCCATTCGCTTGTGTTTAAAGGCGGTTGACCGTCCCAATATGGTGGCGAGCCGGCGATATTGACGTATGCTTCAGCTGTGAATAGGCCGATGTTGGGCTTACATAAGTTAAAAATGTAATTTATGAAAATAGTATAAACAATAGTGTTCATGTCATAATCTGATTTTCCACTCGTCATTAAGGTTAGGGCAAAACAGTTTATAAAGAGCACTCAATGTGCACATTTACATTTATTTACATAGATACATTATTTTATGTATGCATTTAGCAAACACTTTTATCCACAGTGTTCAGAGTATGTGCAATCCCTGAGATCGAGCCCATGACCTTGGTGTTGTTAGTGGCATATCTAACCACTGAGCTATAGGAAACGTGTTTATATTTATGTGCATTTACACACATAAGTACATGTCCCCGACTAAGGATTTACATAGTCCAATCAGAATTGTCACGCCTTGCTTATAGTCGACTGATAGTTGAGTCATGTGCGTGCATGTGGGGACCACACCAGGTAGTTAACAAGGGTAAAGTGCAAAGTACATTGCAACATTGATGCACCGAAAAACATTCAAACATGAATTACAAAATTAGTTTAGAGCAGAATATACCTTGATAATAAATACAAAAACGAAATAAGCCAGAATCAAATCACAATGCGCAAAATAAATGTTTTTAGGCAAAATGTCGGAAATGCAGGGGAACATACAAAGTGTATATACAATATTGTGCTGTCTCTGTTCTAAGCTATTTTCTATGAATGACTGTCAGAGATGGATGTCATCGAGCGTTCAAAGAGACTAGCAGGCCTATTGTCACAGCACAAGCTACAGTTTTAACGCTTTGTGCCACGTGCAAGAAAAACACTATTCAATCAAAGCACTTTAGTTTGAATTTTTCTGGTTGCCTCTACAGTCTGGAACCCGCACTTTAAAACCAAACAAAATAAACATGCTTCCCAGGTAGAAAAACATGGCACTTAGTTTTGCCTCTTTGTCTTTCTTGACACCTCACCCTCTCGTACACACACACACACACACACACACACACACACACACACACACACACACACACACGCACACACATGCACACTAATGGTTCTTGTGAGGTGTTGTGTTATGAACCAGGCCACTGGGCTGTATGAGTGCACCAAGCTGCTGGGTTCTAGTCTGGACACTGTGCAGGCTCCAGACCGGTGCAGGTTTTAAACAGGCCTTTGGTGTTATCACAGCTGCGAGTTTGCCAGGGAAATTTGTCTGTAATTCACCTGAATTAGAATCACTCAGGCGGCTTGCTGCACTAGGTCCCTTTAGAACAGCCTAATGGTTTGTTTATTTTAAAGGTTTTGCTTCTAGCAAATCATTCCTTATCTGTCTTTGGCTTATTGTCCCAGTGGGTCACCTAAAATAAAAAAAAAAGGGGTGGGGTAAGCGATACACAAAAAGACAGAAATATCTGTTGCTTCATTATTTGGAGCTTCCTGTTGTTGACCTCAAATCTTTGTGAAATTTATTCATTATTAACATCTCTGTTTTGAATGTATATAATTAAATGTTGACATTTTAACAAATGATATTGGTAAACTTAAACAGGTCTTATGGTAAATGGTCAAACTGGGAAAATCCCTGTTAACAAAGTTATGATGCTTACACTCTCAAATATTTATTTCCTTTCTAAACACTTAAATGTTTATGTCATTTTGCTTTTATGGGATATTACATTTACATTTATTCATTTGGATATTGGATACTCCTAGTTCAATGCATTTCCATAAACAATTCTAAACAACGCAATAAATTCAACATAACTAGTATTTATGTCAGACACAATGATTTAGGGGTTACAATGGCCTACAAAATAGTATATTTTGAAAGTGACTGGTCTGTATAACAGCTTAGCAAATGGTCCTTGACATCATAATTGTCACGTGTAATGGCCTTTGCAGATGTCTGTCAACTTGCTCTCTGGTGTAAAATGTTCAGGAATTCGAGTGGAGTGGCCGTTTTGTTCTCTAGTGATGTTTCTAAGAGTCATGACCACACAAAAAGACCCATAAGACCACTGTGAATCTGTCCGTTACAGCCGGTTGCTTCTGTGTCTTAATCTGCTACCATTTACTCAAACATGCAACAAATTTACGTTTAATTGCAGGGATTCTTTTCCGCTTGTAAATAGTTTTGCTTTGACAGTTCATTTATTTTGTTTGATTGCTGCCATCTATTTATAGTTATAATTTAGGGGGAATGTCTTGCATATGAATTCTTTGTGTCATCTACACCCAACACAAAGACAAAAACGGCATGAATCATCATTGCCTGGTGGGGAAGTGTTTATTTATTCATAGACCCCAAAATTGCGCTTCATCCACGCTTGGCAAAGCAGATGGCATTTCCTAGGAGCGCATGGGTTTCAGTAACAAATGAAGTGATGGAGCATAATTACAACTGCAAAACTGAGCTCTCTTTGAGAAGTCTTAATTCAGCATTTCTGTAGACTTTTTTTTACAGCTTAGTAAACCAATACAATGGATGAAATCATTATTCAAAGAACTTTTAAAGTGAACACACTTTATTTAACATTCTAGGGTTTGGTTTTCTTTTTAACTCAACGTATTTTGAATTCTAATAAGACTAAGTATCATTTAAGTCATATGTTATTGTATACAGCAAAAATAGAATAGAACTATATATATTATTTATAATTTCGTTAAATTGTAGTGATTATAGACCGTTACAGCAGCAACATAAACAAACGTTATGTGGCCCAAACTTAACTTCCGGTAGACCTCCGCCACGGTTGAGTAGTTTTAATTTAATATCATTAATACACATTAATATATTAATATAAATAATATTAAATATAAAATGAATTGTTATAGGCTATT
The DNA here is from genome assembly GCA_026939265.1 of Oreonectes daqikongensis. NCBI lineage: Eukaryota > Metazoa > Chordata > Actinopteri > Cypriniformes > Nemacheilidae > Oreonectes > Oreonectes daqikongensis. The sequence goes on along the minus strand of JAOTQM010000030.1, from coordinate 2,828,719 downwards.
AGCCTACTAGCCACTATAGCCAGACCAAACATAGACCGGAAGTGAACCGGGCCAGGCGGTAGCATCAACTGATGAAACCAGAGCTTATATTTTATTGCTACTATTTTAATTGATTTCATTTATGTTTTTTGAAGTATTTTGTGCTTTTTACATTTTGATCGAAAGCATAGAGTTCAACAGCTGGTTGACTTAAACATATCGTAAGACCTAGGCTATAGGCTATATATTTGAAATATCACAAATCGTATCTTACCTCTATGTAATAATGGTTATGGTTATCAATGGGTAGGCCTATTATGTCTAACTTTAATAAATCAGCCTACCCCTTAAAATATTAACACAGCCAGCCACGTCAGGGTGAATTGCAGCATCTGTTTACTCGGCACTAGAGGGCAGATGCTCCGCGGGTCTCTGTGTGCGTTCATCGGGTGTTTGAGCACCGCAGACGGTCATTATCGGCTCAGCCTTTCATGCTGGGTGTGATAACATCGGCGGGTGACGATGCGACCTTATCCATCTTCCCCGCCATCAGCGGTCACGGTCCATTTCCGCAGCACAAACGCCCGCGGATGTTTTCATGATTAAAGCGGCAGATAGTGAGCGCGTGTGGGCGGGATGAGCGAGAGTCAAGTGCAGCCTGTCACTGTGGGTAAGTGTTGAAATCATATTTACCTTCTACAACAGACTGCATGTGTGTTCAAAAGATGTAGGCCTAATCGTTATACAGCTGGAATTCTGTTTAACAAAATAGTTGTCTCAGTATCCTACTTTTATACATTATTAACTAAACGACATTTATCTAGGCTATTTATTAAAATAAATACGTTTATAAAATAATACAAACTGACAATATTTCCTAAACTGTTCATGGACACTGTGAAATTATATTCGATTAATTTATTTATTTATTTTTGGGGTGACACCTTACATGTCAAAACTCTTGGATGGCAAATTTCTTCATTTAAACTGCGTTTAGCTTTAAACATTTTGAAATTTTCTAATTGAAAAAGGAATTTCGATACTTATGGTCTTACTAAAAAAAATATATGGTTTTATTATAGTTAAAATTGTCATGTCATGTTTTTGGTGGAAAACTGTATTTTACTACAAATATTAGGCTATAGTTTAATTATGGTTTCTGTAGCGAAACAATTGCAAATTTGTGGTTTCTATATGGTTTTGCTATACCATAGTTAAACTAGGGTTACTAAAATAAAACTATGATATGATTACTATGATTTATTAGAATTCCCCTAATTGTATTTTCATACACAGAATAAAATTGTTTATAAATGTCAATTAAGGATGCACTCTGAAATCATCTTAAGTCATCATCATTTTTTACCCACATGAAATTATGTAAGCCTATAAGGTTACTGTAGGCCCATCTTTTGAATATTGAACCCATTACACTAGTTTTAGTCGATAAAGGAAGAGAGTATAGATGTGAACATTTTGGTTTTGTCCACTATTCCATTTTTCAAAGGTGAAGCATTACAATGTCAAAGCACCTGAGAGCACACAGGAGGCGAAAGCAGCCGCTGTTTCACTCCAATTTCGTTTAAAGAAAAAGCCCAACAATTATTTACACTTCAGAAAGTCAAAGGTCAGGCAACAGGGTTTGGAGAATGGGCACCTTGCATCTGCTGCATGCTCTTAGGTGGAGAATGTGACATGAGTGATTTTTGCCATACACCCCTTTGGTGTTAGGTGAGATCTGACCTGGGTGAAAACGTGCTATTAGATCCATCAGATGAAGATACGTGAAGGAACACACACACACACACACACACACATTTTCTGTTCTTCCAGATCGCTGCACTTGTTTTTGGACGATGCTTAACTACATTAGGCTATTTGGAAAAAATGCAGACAGTTGTGTATATTAATTTTCATTTCATATCATAAAATTAGCTTAGCTTGTTCACAATGAAACAATACTGGAATAAAAATGAGATTCCCGAACTAAAATCCATCTTATAGAACTAAACCCAACTAAAAATAGATGCCTGCCTTCTTGTCAGAACTTCAAAACTCATCTGAAACAGAACGCCTGTCAGATCTCTGATAATTATTTAGATGTGCTGCATATTTGTGGCGAGCAGGCTGAAACGCTCCCTTTTAAACGTTCCACTTTAAACTGACCAAAATTGAGCACAGAATAATTCCTGTCAGTTGTAGTGGTCTGCCTCACGTCAGCCTGAAAAGTCTTTAATACGACCGTGCCACATTCATTTGTGTAACGTAAACGAATTCGATTCATTCTCCCGTAGACTAAATGTGCAACCTAGCCGAATTTAAGTAAGGCATTACGACCGGCAGACATGTGACCGCGTAATTTTTTCTCAAAATGCCTCACACTTCCTCTGTGTGTTATCATTATGCTTCTCAATGAGACACTTGAAAGCCTCGGCCATTCCGAGGTCGCGGCGCTGAACTCCGAAGCTGTTTGCACTGATTGGGCCTTTTGGAAATGAGGCCATGGTCTATATCAGGACGTCTGACGACATAACAAGCCTGTTAATATTTGAAGGAAATGCTGGGGGTCGGGAAGGTCGCAGTCATTTGACCCTCGGGGTTCAGAGGGCAGAGAACCTAGGGGTGGCACATGGTGGAGCGGGAGCCCTAATGATTTAGATATCTGTTACACACTCAGCAGAAAGCCAACCTTCACTTATTAACCGTCTGCTCTGCGTCTGTTCGACGAATAATAAACCAACTTTTGTGGAGAGCAGGCCAATTTGAAAGTACGTTCGAATCGCCATCACTGTCCTCTCAAATAACATATAATGAAAGACAGTTGAGCGCCATCAGTGCACGTTGGGCACGTGGTATGGGCAATTTGTTATCCGTATGGGCTTAAAGGTGGTATGTGGCTGTACCTAATATTATGGACGAGTCACATTTATTTATTTGCAAATGAACATTTTGTCATCATTTACTTACCTCCAAACCTTCTTGGCTTTCTTTCTTCCGCAGAACAGCAAAGAAGATGTTTTGAAGAATATTGGTAACCGAACAACATTCACTTCTATTGTATTGACCAAGTCAATGGGTACCGCCATTTTTCGGTTACCAACATTATTCTGCAGAAAAAAGAAATTCATTGATATGATGACACTTACGCTTCCTTAAATTTCCTCTAAATAATATAGCACACATGAGGCGTATGGGCAGCAACACAATCTCATCCTTGAAAAACACTTTCAAAAGCAATTTCCGTCTCATACTACTGCATGTAAACAAAGTAATTGTATTGGGGAAACTCCCAGCGCCAGCTGAACAATTCTCACACAACTTGTGTTTTTCTGGTGGGGGGGTCGAATGGGATTACAATCTTAACTTCGTGTATGATTATGAATCAGAAAATGATACCCCGTATAAGCAGCGTGGGTGTATCATTAGATCTGGCCGATGGATTGAGGTGTGTCATAGCGTGAAAGATCTGCTGCGGAGGTTTCGCTAGAAATACGATCTAAGGTTAGCATTTGCTTTTGTCATCTCATAACTAGATCCTCAAAATAAACATACATTTTGTTTTTTGATGAAGTGGAAATACATGATTTACTAAATACTAGTTTTTTAAAATTAACTCGCAGGTCAACACGTTGTTACTTGGGGACACAGGCTCCGCTCTTAAGTTACAACCCAAGTGTTTCCTTATGGTCATTGGGGTTGCTTACACAGAAAATGGCTGGTTTCATATGTATGGTAAAGGACCAGATGTTTGCATTTGCGAGCCTCAACCCTAAATTTGTTGCATCTGGCGCTGGGCTTCTCTGTTTATGCCTATCTGAAAGGTTGCGATTATGGATGTTTATTCACGTCACCAGGATTTGATCACACTACAGTGTGAAACACTTCACAACCGCTCATGTGAATGGGGGTCACGCAGAGTTTAAAGACCTGATGGAAAAAGCTTATTGGCTAATGGAGGAATAGATATGCCCATTCATAAGTCTTGGCACTATGTCTACAACATTTTATTTCCTGAAAATGTTTGCAGGTGGAGTATTGCACTTCCATGTGAACCTCTTATTTCATCACCAATGATACCCATACTTATGACATAAGCTTAAAACATACCTTGTATTTGTTTCATTATACACAAATCTAACAATCTATCAAAACCATATACAGCCGTGGAAAAAATTAAGAGACCACTCCAACATTTCATTTCAAACCAGCATTTCTAGATGTATTGTGGTCATTCCAGTCTAGTGTCTGTTTAACAAAATCAAACCTCAGGAGTGACAAAGTCATCCAACATCAATGTAAAAGACTGACAGCATGACAAGACATCTGAAAACTATCACATAAAAAATAAGTTCCCTAAATACAGACAAATATTACTGTTGTATTGCTTAAAAGTGAATATGAACTTGGTTTATTTGCAGTATTTGAGCATCTTTTCTGTTATTTTGACCTGTTTCTCCAGGTCTCATTTTCAACCATTGGAAACAATATTTTTATTTGAAATTTGGGAAAAATAGGGTTAAGATAACTTTACCTAAACACCCACCTATAAATAGTAAATTCAGGAAAAACGGAAATTATGCTTTGAAACGGTCTCTTTATTATTTCCGTGGCTGTACGCACAGATTATGTTGTCATGTCTACATCAAATTCAAAGCGCACAAACCTGTAGCATAAATCTATTATGTATTAAGTTTCCCATTCTTGCATTACTGTAATAAAATTTATTGTATAACACCTGAAAATAATACCTTCATAGACACACATGCAACACCAAATTCAGTCCCTAAAGGATGTTTTTAGGGATATCACTGTTTTTTTTTTCTCCAGCCTGCACACCATGAGGAATTCAGTTTTGAAGAACCTAGCGCAAGGCCGAGGACCACCAGTAATCCACAGCAAAGCCTGCATCACTGTTAGGCCACACAAAGACATGAACTCAAACATTCCTATGCAATTAAAGCGTCTTCTGCCTGGCACGTTTCACAGAATCACTTGGGGCTTGTTAATAAGACCGCAGGGCTTTCGCGGGGAGAGGCGTGCGGTCCGTTCACATCTGTGACCGCTACACCGCATGTGATCACAATGAGATAAGCTCAGATTTGACACTCGGCAGATCCCACCTGGACTCCACAGACACTGCAATTATGAAAGCACTTGCCCTCCTGAAGGAACCTATAATGAATTCCTAATGGACTCACAAGTGATATTAGACTGTTGAAAAGAGATGTAGACCTACAGTAAAGCTTTGCTGAGTACTACTGAACATAATGCTACAAAACATTTGGACATGTACATTTTTTCTTAAAGACAAAGAACACCCCCCCCCACCCTTTAAAGTCTTTTACTTTTATCAGTACTCTTTAAAAAAAAATCTGTAATCTGAAATAACAACAAATCATGGTACAGTGTGTGTCACCAAATGTAACAGCAACACGGTTAACAATATTTTAGAAAACAATTTTCACATGCTGTTAGCGCTACAGGAGTTGCCCGAATGCCATATCTTTTGCAGTCTATCAATACAATTCATCTTACTGGGTATTTTTTCACCTGAGCTTTTGTCAAAAGCATCACATGTAAAAATATTATTGTATTACAGCATTGAATACTTGGTGGACAATTATCCTTGCACACGGAGAGCTAAACAGGCTCCTAAAAAGTTGATATATTTTTTTCTTAATGTAGTTTACATGTCTGTTTAAGCAGATGTGCTGGAGAAGAGAATTTCCTGTATTTCTTTAACCATCTGCACCCATGATCAGAACACACACCAAGAACATCAGACGCACATCTCTGTGACTAAATGCATGTGCATATATTATCTTTCTTATGTAAACTAAAAATGAGCAATATTATATAGCATTTATTAATAGTAGTTCATGTTAATATCATCATGTTAGCTAAAAGCATTTTTACTGCTAATTTAAATGTAAAAAATATTTGAAGTGTTTTAAAAAAGAATAAATAAAGACGCTACATTTTCAGGAAAAATTTAAATATGCTGTACATTAAAGTCACTTAGTTTGGTGAAATAGGCCTATTTTTTATTATGTGCTTTATTTTTAGGATGCCATTTTGAGTTCTGCCTAAACATCTGTCTATTTTCTATACTAAATTTTGCTCAAAAATCTTAACCGAATCCCTTGCTCTCCTTATCACATTTCTTTCAAATCAGTCATACTCAATCTTTCTAAAATGGCGCCGTTTTTTAGCAAAATGTTAACTAACTGCTAAAACAATGTTTGCTAAACACTGCTGTGCACAGACAAACAAACTAGTGGCAGGAACAAGTTAGGCCTGATCTACGGCCTTCTTCTGTAAGTCCTCACAGGACCACGCTTTGAGATAAACATCATTAATACACTCCAAAGTACTTAGGGGGACATGGGTGCTACTTTGCTGGGCCGTTTGGTTTACCGTAAGGCAATGAGCTGTGCCGTTCTCCGCGCTGTGTCTGATACATGGCAGATGTTGATGACAAAACCAGCATTTTCATGTCGAGAGTGGAACCCCGCCACATACTCCAACAATAACAAATACGTACTCAAAGATGGTTTTATCTTAAATTATTTGAAATGTATGTCATGCTGTCGAGATTTATGCGGGATCACGTGCGACGCCAAGACCAAAGGGAAGAAATTGAAGAGAAAGTAAACATAAAAAATATGAAATTGGTTGAGGCCACATTTTCACAGTAATTGTTCGCTTATGGACAATTGTTTTTGAACTTGGCGTGGATTTTTCCTGTTTCCTCTGCAAATTAGCTCTTAAAAAGAACCCATCGATGATAGTTACAACAGTTCAGTGCAATATGTTGTAACAAACTCTGAAGAATCACATTTATCTCATGCTTTTATCTGTGAAACTCCTGACTGAAGTCATGATTTTCCCAAAGAGGAGCAACAGACCTGTTTTCTGAGATGTATATCCCCACCTGGTGGTATTCTCCAAGTTGTACCACCTCTGATTCTTGTAAATGAGGGAAGTTAAAAATCAACAAAGATCCAAGAAAATAAAATCACAAAGAAACACGATATCCATCTCAAGTGGACGCAATGGTAGGCTACACGTGTCTCCTTACATAAAGACATATTGCAGAAAACTACAGAGCCCGGCAACAAGAAGAGCATTAACGGTGTTGACCTTGGCTCGGCTATTGTTAATGATTTGGCCGAGGCTGCTGAATTGATTCGCTAGTGTTTTGGCTTTCGATGTGTATTAATGAACAAAAGCAGAAAGTGCAGCTTGGCTCCCAGCGGACAATGTGGTTCTAAATGGGGGGGATTGTATTTGAGTCGAGAGTTTCTCCAGGGCATCAAACCTGAATGGTACAGTAGCATGAGCCCATTTAAAAGTAATTACCACAGCATGTTCCAGAGAACGTGTGTAGTCCTGCCATTTCATATGAATGGTGGAAGAACATGTTAGCAATGCTAACTTTTCCACCGGCGCGACGCTGCGCAGCGCACCGGGAACAGACTTCACATGCGTGTAACGACAAAAAGTTCAACAAAAGCGGAGCGAAATTAGTGCATTGCTGATTGTAGAGCCGGCCATTTGTGCAAACACATGACACGAGGCTTCGTTCAAAACACATCTTTGAGTCAGAAAATCAGAGGCCACCACTACAAAAGTATCATTCACTGTCATGAAACAGTGGATGCATTTAATTGTTTGAACATATAAAAATAAACCACAACAAAGCAACACACATTTTGTACAAATAAAAACCTGAAATAGTTCCATTGACAAAGATTATCTGTATGTTTCGAATCGAAAAGGTGGATACAAGATTTACATGAACTAAAACACTGCAACTGATGAGCACAGTTAAGAATGTACATACTCTATTACCAAAATAAAATTCATGGCATGATGGTAAGAATCTTTAAAATAGCTGCTTAATAATAATAATTATTATAATAATAAAACAAGAATAATGTAACATTTCATATCGATGAGCAGTTGCACTTGATTTGATGAAAACAGTAAAGACAAATGTCTTCCTAAGGCAAAAAAAGGAACTACTGCCCAAAACTCGATGAGACATTAATGACAGAATCGTCCTAGGGGGCTCACAGACTGATAAAATATTTAAAACAAAACCTCTTAAGAATTATACAAGTATAAAAGGCTACAAACATTAATAAATTACATCACTGACACAGAAAACACTTCACAAGGTGCTAGTAAAATAACTTTGAAAACCATCAGGGGTGAATGAGCTTAAACGTCAGGCTGGTCATAGAAATGTTGTCGATATTTTTTTCTCCTTCCCCATGATAACTGAATCATAATACACATGGTTTTATGCATGTAAGGCCATATAAGAATTAATGCTATTTTGTTCTCCAGGCAACACCTTTTGTCTAATGTAACAACAGAACAAAAACAAAATGATGGTTAAAAAAAGTTTAGCTATAGTGTCTAACAAAAAAGAAAATTAAAAAGTTAATGACTGTGTCTATATCTTTTTATATATATATTTTGTTTGTAATTAGCAAAAACTAGTAAAAATGTATAATGACATAATAAGGAAAAAAGTATACAAAAAGTAGTCATTTAAAAAGCTATGTACAGGCTACATTCTACATACTGTGAAGTGATATAAATGCATATTTCATCCTAGAGTAACGGGTGCTGCCTGTGAAACAAACAGAGGAGAGAAAGTATCCCCATGTCGTGAAATGGATGAGGCTTATCATCAGTGCTGTAAATTCCATTCATGTAGTGTTTCCTAGTTTTTGGTGAGTGTTTCGTAACGTGGAACAGAACCGTAATAAGAGCTACATTGGCGAACAATAAAGTAATAAGAAAATCAAGATGACGAAAGTAAGTGATTGTAGAGTCAACACTTAAAAAAAAAACTAAAACAGAAAAGTTGATACATAAACTAAATAAAGATGTGTATTGCAAATAGGAGTGTCACAATATACCGCTGTTGACAATGTTAACCGTGATTATTAGTTAGATTATTATCATAATATCATAAATAATTTAGCACCTGTAAAACAAAAAGAAAATTATCATAAAAAAATATCATGCTGATATCATAATACATGAAGTGTACAATAAAATCTGATATTGTGACAGCTCTAATTGCAAACAATACTGAAATATATAACATAATAAACAAAATATTCCAACTAAGTCATTTTGTAGACGTTTTTTGTTATTGATATGTAAAGATGTGTCAAAATATGCAATGACAGTTTTTTCCTACAAACTTCCTGTATTCAATAATAATATTAAAAATAATAAAACAGACATCGAATCAAGAGCTAAAGTTGTGTTTTTATAGTCGCCGTTTTGATATGATACTTACAGTATCATATGTTTGTGCTTCACTGATGTTTTGTAAGTGCCTTCTGGCTTTCCTTAATCTACCTATGACATGTACAATTATATTAAATCAATAAATATTATTTGTGATAGTGCTCAGCAAACAGAAAAGTACTTTTTTGTCCTGTGTACGTACTGCATATATTGTTTTTGCCCAAGGAAAGTAATTTTAAAATCACCCGGCAGTTATTATGATTCGTTGTGTATCAGTAATACTTCTTGGAAAAGACCATGATAAGCCACATCCAAAAGCAGTAATAAACGTCTTGTTTTCATCCCCCCAGCCCTCAACAACGCATGCATCTGGACACATGCAAGGGATACTTTCATCACCTTGGAATGACTGCTATGTACTGTATCTTATATAATATTCTAGCAACCCCTGATAAACTGATAGCCGTAGTAAAACAGAGACAGATTCTTCTTACAAAATATTAATAGCAGGTATTCTGTACATTTTTAATATCTGAAAGTTATAAAGTAAAAGAAGAGGCAAAAACCTATCTGAGCTATGTTCTTCTTAGAAATCGAAAACCTCTGTTTGCGTTCCCGGCTTTGTCAGTTTATACTGCTCTCATCCCGGCTCACTGAGGGTGGGATCAGGTCAGGCTGTTCCACGGGCCCATAAACATCAGTCTCTCACTGTCCGTGTTACAGCAGGAGTTTGCCGTTACGATGAATCTTTAAGATTTTTCCAAGTCTCTGTTTGGCTGTCGCCATTCCCTTCTTTAGTCGCTTGGCTGTGGATGGGAGAACCGATCGAAATGGTTAGCATGTGCAACAACAAGGTCGCATACTAAAATCGGCATTGTATGCGTATACAGCTGTGTTAATAAATGATTAAATGTGAATCAAATAAACCTTTATCAAAGATGATTCCTTATTAAAGGCAAAGTTCACGTCAGAGCATTCTTTCATTATTTACTTACATTCTAAACTCCAAACATGAGGGACTTTTTTGGTTTTGGTAAAAATTCCTTCCAGTTCAAAACAGTAAATATTTTCAGTATATAACCACTTAAAAAGTGAAAAAAATAACATTAAACATAAAAATATTTCTAATGACACAGCATTTTTTTTCTTCATATTACTAGCAAAATTCTCTGTTCCTCATAAATGCATTGGAAAAAGTGAACCAGCTAGAAGAAAGTAATACAGGTTTGTAAACTCACGACATTGACTAAATGATGACAGACTTTATTCTAGTTAAACCGTTCCTGTAAGCCTTCCAACATGGCTGCTTACCTTTGGCATCTGTCGAATTCCCACGTTCGACTTTTGCTGGCGGGGCAGATGAGGTGTTCTGAGACGATGACGACGACGAAGGTCGCCGCTGGTTGAGGAAGACTCCGGGGGCCATGGGTTGCGAAATGCCGGCGGTCTTGCCCGTCCCTGTGTTGTACTCGTGGTCGGCCGGGTTGGACTCTGAGTCCGGTGTGGGTTCTGGAGAGCTGCTGTCCTGAGAGAGTCTGTGTGGCTCCTCCACAATCATGGGCTTCTTTTTGGTATTCTTCTTCTTCTTCTTGATCTTCTGTTCTTCCTGCAGCAGGAATGTAGAGTTAGTAAATTTTTTCTAAACACATATAGACGGTTTCATCGGATGTCCGAGCCTGGCCCAAAATGAACTTCCGGTCTGGCTAGTGGCTAATAATATAACTATTTAAATTTTATTTATATTAATATTTTATCAGCTAGCTATAAATTAATTTTATCAGCTTTATTAATATTTGATCAGCTATCATCAAATCAATTTATAAAATAAACGATTTGTTGAATTTTGTAAGGATTTTTCTACTGGTAACCCAAAATAATACTGACTAGACATACTTTTATCTCGCTAGCTAATGTCACTTACTTGTCATTTCTTTTGTTTGTTATCAGAAATAATCTGCAGGTACTCTATTCTTTGCGGATGTGTACCGGAAGTTAAGTTTAAGTTAAGTCTGTTAATAAAAATAAAAATATTTTAGATTTTTAAAGTTTAAAAAGGATTTCAATGACAGATATGTAAGAAATAAATATGACACATATTTTACTCAATTGTTTCTTCTTTATTCTGCATTGGACTTCTGTATAATATTTATTTTTCTGAATTTGGATTTTGTTTGTGAAAAAGTACACCATATTATCTGTGTGTTGACAATGTTAAAAATAAGTTAAACCTTCTTACAGACTTGTTCGTAATGGTCTCTCATTTCCCCTAGAAAGTAAAATATTCCTATTGCAAAAATCGTGAGGTACAGAATCACAATGACTTGAAATATAGATTTTACCTCCATCACGATGTATATGAACAATAGGAAATAATTAAACGACAGAAATGTAACAAAATGTAAATACTTCATATTTATTTTAGTCACTCAAAAATCATATTTAAAGCATAAAATATGCATTATTCATATTTATTGAATGAATGCAAAGCATTACCTGATGAGAGAGTTTGGCTGCTGCAGCCGCCAGCCCCGTCTCTATGGACGCCACTCGCGCTCCCTCTCGTGCTGGTCTTTCCTGGCGTGGGACAGTCGGCCCGACTCGCGCTGGAACACAACCGTATGTGATTATATTTACAGTTCCATTCTCAACTGCTTAATTAAAAAAAAACACTTTCCATTACCTGTCGGGCTGTATGGAGTGTCATCTGTATTTTTCCTTTTTTTTGACCTGGATTTGAAAATGGGGTTGTCCTCCTCTGATTCTAGTGATGGATAAACTGAAACAAATGCAAACAATGAAATATACCAAACAGTTATATTCCTGTGCGCTATTACAATAACATGAAAGTGTTTGGGTTTTAGAACATGATTTTAAGCTCTGTGGTCATCACATGACTGTATGTATATTCTTTAAGGTCACTTACTGTAAGAAAGCTTCTGCCCATCAGTTTAAGGCATACAGACTTTACATGAGAAACCATCCTGTTTTTGCACTTCATAAACTGCAGTGTTAAGTATTTTCTCATTAGACAGGATGCTAGCGTGACACAGATGCCTGGCAGCTGTTCTTCGCCCTGCTTCAGCCTGCATACACCTAGCTTCTTTGAACTCACGCAATTTCCAACAATTCAATTATCAAGTCACAAAAAATGTTTACAGAAGGAAGGAATGCTCGTGCGTTTGATACGACGCTCTCTTAATGTGAGTCCAAACGGGAATGTGCGTGCTAGTAATGATTAATTATGCTATTGGATCAAAAAGCATTTAAAACAACAGTTTAAAACGCACGCTAATGGATTATTAACAGGCTACTAATGGTCTTGCTGTTGTTGGAAGAGGTTCACAAAAAGCTCGCTGCTAAAAACAGGACTCACTGGAACCGGGATTTAACGTTTCCTCGGCGGAGAATAAACATGCCTTGAATAAGACCCCCCCAAGACAAAATCAAACTCTAATCAGAAAATTGATTTACATTGTTTTTCTTCGCTCTGAGGACACCTGGGCACTTACAAGTCAAGAAACATCACTGACAAATTGTCTCGGAGGGACTAATTGGTCTTGATAATAGCGCAAACAAGCTACCCGAGAGATGGCAATCTGTTCTCCGAATGGCTTTTTAAGCAGGGTGGAAGAATCGACACTACCGTTCCCATGACTGAAGAACATACCATAATCAGAATCCCTAAAGCAAGCCTCCAGGTGGTCCTGGTCATCATCGAACATGTCCGAACTGTCCACGCTGCTGCTTTTTTGCGTTTTCTTAGGCAGACGTTTGGCCGGTCGCTTGCTGTTTCCTCCGCCGCCCGCAACGTTTGGCTTCTTGCTGGCGGCGCCGCTGTGGGAGTTGTTCTTAGCCTGGCTGTTGCTCCAGGTGGGTTGCAGACAAGAGTCTGCTGACTGCAGGTTAGCCATGGACAGCATGCCCTGAATGGCTTCCTGTGTGCTGGGGGATGCAGGTGGCTGACTGTAAGTCCATCAATAAGAAATACACAACACACACACATTACTCCAAGTGTCAATGAGAATGAGAAGCGAATCGAATTTTAGGGAATGGCTCGTGCTGGTGTGGAGCAAACAGAAGCTTTTAGGGTTGACACGGACACTTGTGTAGTGTTAGATGACGATTTTGAATGAACTGCTGTGTTAAACCAACAAAAATGGTTTATGTCACTCATGTCGTCATAAATCTAAAGCAAATATTTTGTTTGTACTCCTTTTTCTTTATTAATAAGACAAAACTGAACACAACAGGTCAACAGGTGAGCCCACCAACTAATCTAAATATTAAAGCTTTAAATATATAATGCACAGGGTTGCCAAATCTGTTGTTTTCCTGCAGAAGTGGGATAGGTTGTTTTTATTTTAAGGGTTAAAAGTGGAGAAGTTTTGTTTATAAGCTGTCTTTAAATCACTACTATCAAGTGAATTTCAAGAAGAAACTGTAATGCATAATAGTGTAAAATATTGTTGCCGTCTTTCCGAAACGTCTGATGTCCAAATTCACTGTTTTTCAAGAAATGGAAAAACACTGTACCTTTTAATATGGTTAAATATTGTGTGGTCAAAGTTGACAAGGACTTTTGAATACTTTTTATTGGTTAGATTTTAGCAAAACTAATAACTAATAGTCATGTTTTAGAGCAAAAAAATTTAAATCATGAAATATGGAGATACAAGGTTTCAGAAGGACAGCAGCGATATGCATTTTACAATATGTATTTTGAAACCAGGAGTTGTGTATTTTGGTATTTAGGTTGGCATCATTGTGTTGGTTTTGGGCTCGGTTCGATAGGCCACTGAACTAATTTTGTTACGCAGACCTGGCAACCCTGTTAATGCAACGTGCTCAACAAGTAAAGACACAAGTAATCTACAACCTCAACACCTGCACTCATAAAGAAACTTAATTCGACTAAAACAAACCAACACTTACCTGTTTTCTCTAATACAATCATATTAGCTCATAAAAAAACACTAATCTCATTTTTGCTTCCCCTGCCACCTGAACCACACTCTTTCTTTGTAAACTAAGCTTATAATCATTTCCTCATCATATAAATCCCTTCATCTCTTTCCATTTCAGAAGATTCCACCAGGTGAACTAAGGAGACTATTGTTTCCACATCTGCTCACAAGCTCAAGGTAACCGGCAAAAAAATAAGGATTTCTCCCGTGCAGATTACCACCTATTAAGTGATTAACCAGTGAGGTGGAACAATGAGTCAGGAGCGTGTTTAATGTGGTCGTAAGTGACTGCAGGCATTTCCTCCCACAATCCGGCAGTCATGTGTCGGCACAAAAAATAATTTGAGAAATTAACTTATTTGAGCCATGTTTTCCTTCTCGTTTTGCATTTGAGCTCATTTGCAGTTTTCAGCGCAGTGGAAATAGACCATCAAAAATGTGCCCAAAACAGCAAACAGCACAATGAAGAGGAACGGCCTGAAGCCATTGTTGCGTTTGACAAATTAATAGTGCGGGAGGATTAAACAAATAATGCCAGTAGATCTAAACTGCTGACATAGAACTGTGCAAACTATTACTTTCACCATTGTTCCAGAGCCGGAGAAACACCTGCGCAGGGTCTGCGTACAGTGTGCAGTTTTACAGCCACACTTGCAGAACTGGAAAGATGTTTTTAAAAAAAAATAAGATTATAAAAACTGTGTTTTGTTATTTATATAACACTGCCCTGATTTAAATATTATGCAGGACAAAACAAATGTTGAAGCTAAAAAAATCTCACATTATTTGGATTTCAAGCACCTTTATATTTGAACTCTACCCAGCACTGACTATAGGAAGTTGAGATACGACTTTTTACACTTACAAGTTACACAACAAAGGGACCATTTTGATCAGAATGATCGGTGTAAACTGTTATTGTGCAGGAGTTACATGAAATGAATGAAAATGACTTGAAGTGTTCCTGTAAGATACGAATAGCAGTCATGTACCTGTTATTACTGTAGTCAATGCCGCCCACTTGTTTGCTGGCCTGTAGGAGGTCCAGAATCCCGGCTGAACTTCCTCCTTTCTTCTTCGATACCTTGGAGTTACGTCCTTTGACATCCGTCTTAGCCTCCGTGTCTATGTGAAGCGATTCTTCGTCTGATGAATCTGCACTCTGAAATGACAATAGATGTATGCATCATGAAAACAGAAAACTATTTTACAGTCTGTACATACAAAGTTTAAAGATACTAAACGTTAAAATGTAGCATAAAAAAGAAAATCTATATAATACAGACTAACCTCAGCACACATACTAGATTTTTGTGTTTTTTCACATGTTACTGTGTGTATGTGAGTCTCTGTCATGATTAACTTTCTCCTTGTAATTGGATTCACTCTGCAGTTATTATCTTCATCAGTTTTGGGGTGATACTTGGCTTCATCTCACAGCTTTTTGATTTGTGCCGTATGTTCGTTTAATTCGGGGCATTAAGGGTGAATTATTGCAAGCCGAAAACATCAGCGCTGCCTTGGTAAACGGAAAGCCTACACATGCGTTTCCTATGGATGTGAGACTGTTTTAAACGCATCCATATGGAATTAATCAGCTACTTTGTAAAATGAAAATTCAAGATTTGGATTTCGTCCTGTTTATCATCAATCAGCCTTTAAATGGTTTTACCATCGTTTTAATAAAGAAGTTCATTTAAAAGTGAAAATTCTGTCATTATATATACTCACCATTTTGTCTGCATTAATATGCTGTTATTTGTTTTTGTGGAACACAAAAGTAGATTTTACTAGAGTAGAAAAATTGCTAAGTCTAATGTCTCCTCATTTTTTGAATTTTGTTCATTTTTAAGAGATTTAATCATTTTAATTGATCTGTTAAATAACATTAGATGGGGTTCTAGGACAGAAACTTAATGCTCACCTTTATGACCGATGGTTGAAGCTTTGGCTTTTTCGATGGCTGAATGGGCTCTTTGATGTTTGATAAAACTGTAAATAAAAATCACATGTTCAGCCTCACATGGCATGAAATTAAACATCTATTTTACTAAACATCTGTTCAGTTAAAAGGCCAGCGTATGTATTACATACAGGCCTCACAGAGTTTCATCCTTTACATCTTCATTAACTAAACAATTATTATGAGTTATGTTGAACACATTTGATCATTTTTAATCCCATTCCAAAATATTCTGTATATTTTTACCCTGAAATCAATGCAGAAAAATCCTCTTCAGAATCCATCTGGGTCTGATTATAGTCTTTATAATCATTTTCGATTCATTTCTCATAGCACTTAAGTTATACGTTTGATTTAATCAGAAAATCACCCTGACCCAGATCACGTATCATAAAACCTTACAGGAAAATTCTCTCTTGACAGCGTTCTTTTTCCTCCTGATTGGGAATTCGTCGATCTTAAGCTCTCCCTCATCAGAGACGTACTCGTACTCGTCCCTCACAGGCTTGGGCTTTTCCTCCTTAATGTTTTGTATAGAGCCGAAAACACTCAAATTGCTCTGAGTCTTGAGCGTCTTTGATCTGAAAAGACCAGATGATAGAAGGAAACAACACGTAAAAAAAAAGGTATGCAAAGACCGAACTGTTGCTTGAAATAGACTGTATTTGTATACATATAAAACTAAAAATGTACATGCCATGCGAGGTATAAAAAAATATTCCTGTTCACGCACTTACCCAAGCAACTTCTTATGCGACATTGAAAACGCAAACTTATTGTCCTTATGGCCATGTAAACTTCGGTCAAATTTGTGCTCTTCCTCCATCTTCAACAAGGAATCAGGTTTGCTGTTCTGCAAGACAAAATGAAAACTAATATTAATCTCTGCATTGAAACCCTTGGTCTCTGTTTGTCGCCATCTGTCAACTATGTCTGCTGCGATCAGACGTCAAAGCCTGAAGTCATTGCAGCTGATGACCTTGAAGAATATCAAACAGAGGTTCCTCTCCATCTGCAAGTGTTTGGAGAGCAGCAGAGGAGCGCTCGGATCAGGGGACTTGGAGAGGCTACAAACATTCCTGGTGTATCTGGCATTGAATTCTGCCTGTAAATGAAAGACCTCTAATGCCTTCCGTTCACCAGAATTAGGATTCCTGAAAGCCATTCTGCATTGTCCAACAATACAACATGCTATTCAAATGAAGGCATATGTCGGAGATATGCCATAGCATTATACCATTAGGTAAACTATGAGCATGAGTAAAGGCTTCTGCGTGTTGCTTTGATGGGCCCAGAACAGAAAAAGCGACTGATCAACAGATTTATTTCTCACTGCTCACAAGCTCAAGGTAACCGGCAAAAAAATAAGGTTCTTGAACTTTCTGGCTGATCTTAAACCCCTCTGCACTACCTTCATATCTGCCTGGTTTCTATATCATAGCCATAGCAATGATCTATATCGCATAAAAGATAAAAATCATTACATAAAAAATTTGTTGTTTCTATTTTAAATGGATATACCTTATATTTCCATTTCGCCTCGGTCTTGTTCTTATTGTGCTCTCGAATCATCTCAAACTTCTGAACGTCATTGGGTTTACTTGACTCTTTCTCTATGACACTCAACCCAGTCTTTGCCATCTGTAGAGATAAGAAAAAGTTTCTTATACAAAGCGGCCCCAAAAAGTGACTGGACAATTCCGAACACCTAACACAAATATTGCTAACTGCATGTACTTCACCATATATCATCTTTTCAGTAGAAAACAAACAGTTTTTTGGTGAAATGTTTCCTCGTGTTTGGACTAAAAAGTCACTTCATTATTTAAAGCAAAGAAATTCATAAGTGTATTTTTTAAGTGTAGTTTATTCGTCCTTTTTGGGCCCATTAATAACGCACAACATAAAAAACTTTCCATATTGATTTCATCGGACGTGCATTCCTGGCCTGAAGTTAACTTCCGGCCTGTGTTTGGTTATAACTATTTATTTTATATTATTATTCATTTATTTTCATATTTTATTGTATATTCATTGTATTAAATTAAAGCTACTCAACAGTTGATTCTTTGTGAAGATCTACCAGAAGTTAAGTTTGGGCCACATAATGTTTATGTTGTTACAGCTTATATACGAGTAATGTTGACTTTTAACAGTTTAACACAGTCAGTCTTACTACCCAAGAAAGTGCTGTAACTCTACTAACCTTTAATTTTTTGGGCTGGTCCATCTTGTTTAGGATGTCCTTCGCGTGAGACTCGAGCGCCGCCAGACTCGAGGGCTTTTTCTCTGGTAAAATACCCTCTTTTTCTTTCTTGCATTTCTTCTTGCCACCTTCTTTTATTTTGGGCACCTTCGGCGGTCTGGGTGCCTTGGGCATTTTGGGCGGCTTGGGTGGTTTCGGTGGCTTCGTGGCTTTCTTCCTGGCTGGCTTATCTCTCGGGGGCGAGGAGATGCGGGCGGGGGACATGGGCTCTTCTGGCTCAGAAAGAGCAGATGGAGGCTCTTCTGCTGGGGGCTTGGAGTTGCTGGGTTCACTCTTTATGGCTTTTGTTGCATTCTGAGTTTAAAACATTGTGCCGGTTGTCAACCACATGCTTACAACATTTACTTTGATGAACATGTAAAATAATGTACAATATCTTCAAATTATATTTGGTGTATGATGCTGAATACACAATAGGAAACTATTGCATTTGCGCAGCAGTCTCACCTCTGAAATCCGAATCTCTTTGGCAAGGTCTTTAATAAGCTGCGCTGGCTTCATGTTTTCTGGAAGCTCATCCTCATGTTCTAAAAGAGCCTTTAGAAAGAGGTACAAGTCACGGTTAAATCGGAGCATGACCCCATTGTTTACATCATTTAAATCAATGAAAGAACACCATGGTACAAAATGTCAAAACAATTAGACAAACGCAATAAATAAAACACAACAAAAGCTCAAGTCTTGTAATTGTTTCTAAATAATCACAGACAAAGTTCTGGTAATGATTGTCCGTAACAAGATGCCGTACCTGTTTTTTAGTCCACGATCTGAAAGCTCCATTGACGATTTTGGCACCGTGTACCAAATAGGGAGGCGGCTGCTTATTTGCCTTATGTAAACCTGCAACAGGGTTTAGGAAAATTTAGCATCATGAATCCGACGCTCCCATCTGGATCCAAACCCTTAACTAGTGCAGTATCAGTAATACAAGATGCTTTCTACAAACGGCCATTTTCAAATTGGAGAAAGGTCATCCTACATAACCAACTTTCCTTAAATCATTAGCGCAATACCAAAAACAGTGTTCCCCCTGTCAAAAAAGCTCAGAGCATGAAAACGTGCTGAAAGGTGAGGAGAAACATTACGCCAGAAATAAAACCGGACTAGGTTTTCGAGCGGACCCATTACTGTTCAATAACAAAGGCCATTCATATATCAAACTGATTACCTCAATCCAGAGGGACCAAAAAACAGCCATGTGCCTTTATGGAAGGCCAGCTTCAACATTGATTACATTGGACTGAATACACAGCCACTACAGGAAATATATTCCACACTGCATTTAAATTAATAACATGAACACAAAGTGAAAGCTAAAACAGCCGAAGAGAGCAATAGAGCTGGCCCAGGGCCAGCCGTCCTGCCGAGCGGGGGGCCAAGGTTTTTTTCCTCTACCTGGAGCCGCACACAAGCATCGAAAACTCCGAAAAGATGACCTTGTAATCCGAATCCCCCCATCTGAACATCGGATAGCTCTGAGAGCAACCGCGGCCCTCGAACCACCCATTTCAATGTGCACGCTACCTCGATCTGGCAAAATTAAGCAACGTGACGGGGGTAAAATGGTGGAAACATAAACAAGCCGGTCCAAGGCCAGATGAGAGGACTTTAAACGCCAGGTTGTAATGGAGCAAGTGATTCTGTCTTTTGAAGCTAATCATCTGTGAACCCTGAGATACACCAATCTAATGACTGCAATAATACTTCGGCTCTCCAGACCCTCCTCATCTGCTCGGCAGGCCTCTTCCAGGATCACGCACAGAGCGGGCGAAGAGCCGTCCTCTTTACAAGTGCTTTGACATTAGATCGTTTTTATTTCCTGTCCCAAAGTTCACCGGCATTGATAAATCTTGCGCTGCACGGGATGGTGGGGTGATTTTAGAAAGAGAAACCTTTGAAGATGCTTTCCAGAAACAGGGAACTCACGCTTGAGGGGAGCTTTGCTTCGAACAATTTAGGTCAGCGATGATGTAAAGAATTACAGTAAAAATGAATGATAATAACACAAAAAGTGATTTTTCTATGTGCTTGGGCCTTAGAACCTGAAAAAAGGAATATTTTTTTAGCCTATGATACTAATGTGAAAATGTTAAATCGATATCACATAAACAAACAAGAGCACATTATGTCTGTGACTGATATACAGACCTAATTGTACAACTTCTATTAAAAAAAAATGTCAATGAAGGATTGTGAGATTAGTCCTTTAGGAAGCATATTGGCCAAATAAAAAGCACATTAAGATCATAGTTGTGATGTTTCACATTTACATCCGCCATCGACATATCACCCAACCATAACTCAGTTCAGGACCTACGAGAAACCCAAACTCAATAGACAGACCAGTTCTGAGTGAGTTTTATTCATTCTGTCCAGTTGTTTGCTCACCTTTAAACCGCTCCAGGTAATACTTCCCCACATACCAACATGCTGTTTCAAAGTTTGGAAATGGAGTGAGGCTGGCAACCTTGAGTCTTTTTTCCACTTCGTATGCTCTGTGTAGAGAGAAACAAACGCAGGATTACAAAGAGAAACTGGTCTCACAGCTATGAGAAACGCAAGGTTCATGCTGTTCACTTTTCCTTCCTTTTTGTTGCTACAGCAGCTTGGAAGCGCCAAAAAAAAAGAGGCAGGATGGTTTGACGCTTGAATGCTTCAATTGCATGATCACTCGTCGTCATTGCGTTTTCAAACTGCGTGTAATTACATTTAAAGTAGCAAGAAGCACCAACTAAAAATATTAGACGTGTCTTCTAATCCCATATAATAGCTGCCGTATGTCTATATAGTCCACTCTGTTCTGAAACATGGTGATCTGCGTGGGCTGAAAGCTTGTAGGTGACCGATTCGGAGAGCTTTAAAGAAGCAACAACTCATACAAACAGTGCCATAAATAACAAATTGCTTGACATTAGCATGTTGCAAAGCTAACGTGATACCTTCAAAATACATTTTTTAATTTTTTTTTAAATAAAAACTAAGTTTATATTAATGGATTATTATTGAATATTATTAAACAATATCCTCCAACTTTTTTATTTAACTTGTTGCAATGCATTATGGATTGCCTTCAATTCAGTATTCAAAAGAAGGTACCTTAATAAAAAGATGTTCTTTAATTGGCCTTAAATAGCCTGCATAGGCAACTTGATAAGTTTTGGAACAGAAACTATAAAAGCAAAGGATAAAAGTAGAGCTCACTGACCTCATTTGCATCTCTACACTCATACTGTGAACGAAGTGCCCGGAGAAGGCCAAGCAGTCTACAGGAGTGAGTATTGCATTAATCCATCCTGCAGTAAAAAAATTACAAAATAAAAAAACATTTGCACGTAAAATCAAATCCAACATCACAAATGTACATGTTCTACAGCTTTTATTGACTAGTGTCCTCACCTGATGGAATGAATAGAGTCTGTCCTTGTTTCAGTGTGCACTTGTAACATTTGTCCACCTGGTCGGCGAAGAACATCTCTGTGTTGTTGGAGGAAGATCTCCAGCGCTCGTACAGAGACAGGTTGGCAGAGGTGGGCTTGATCAGGAAGAAGATCTTCTCTCCCTGTATGACACACAGCAGTGACATCATGAATCAAGAATAGACACTATTGGAATTTGCTCAGTAATGTCCTCTGATTTCATTAAACTGGCCAGTTTTGTTGATTGGGATTACTTGTTTTATACATATTTCATTTTTCTGTATAGTATAATAATACAAAAGAATTCGTTATTGGTTATTTTTTACAATTAAATATACTGTATCATCATTATAATTGCTGCAAAGTACCTATTATACATATCTAATGGAAATCAATTTTTGCAACTAAAAATTGAGAATTTACCTTTAGTACATGATACCATACAGAGGCACCACCACACTCGATATGGAAGTCTGTGTAGCTGTCTTTCACACAGATCAGACAGTACTTGGACACTTGAGGTTTCCCCAACAATGCATCATCCGGCCAGTAGTTTTCCACCCAGGACAACTTGCGAACTATCTGCGGACTCTCCACAATATTGCCCATTCTAGAGAAATTAAGCAGATGTTTACTTGTTGTCAACTTTGTTTTTGCTCTGTTGTTTTGTTTCTTTAACATTTATTTCAAACGATTAATCGCAATAAATCACATCCAGAATAAAGGTTTGTGTTTACAACATATGTCTGTGTGCTGTGCATATTTATTTTGTATTTATAAACACATACACATACATGTATATATTTAAGAAAAATATAAGAATTAATAAATGTATATATTAGGGATGCACTCTGGTATCGGTACCGATACTAAGCTCATGTACACCGATACCTCATGTGACATAACTGACTGAAATTTGTGCTTTGAAAGTTTGAGACATGCACATAAAATCATTTATTTTTCCATAATGTGTTTGAGGTGAAGTTGTAATTATGAAGTTATTCTATTTTTATTAGTCTCACTGTGCTGTACTTGGAAAATTGCCACCTCACCAAAAAATGAAGAAAAAATACAGGTGAAGGGATCGGTATCGGTGAGTACCAGAAATAAATGGTCTTTAAAAATTGGTATCGGTGCATCCCTAGTTTTTATATATATATATACATATATATATATATATATACATATATATATATATATATATATATATATACATATATATATATATAAACTGCTATCTCAAAATCGGTGAGTACCAGAAATAAATGGTCTTTAAAAATTGGTATCGGTGCATCCCTAGTTTTTATATATATATATACATATATATATATATATATATATATATATACATATATATATATAAACTGCTATCTCAAAACCGGTTGTCACGATTATTACTGAAATATGATGACAACTGAAATTTTGACCACCCCAACGTAAACTTAAATAAACAACTTTGTATACATTTGTATTGGATTGCTTACCTTGAGTCTGAAAACTCCAGGTTGATCACATTTAATACTTTCTTTCTGTTTGTGCTATAGTAGTAATCAACAAACTCTTTTAACTTCATCTTGCTGTTGGTCTGCTTGGTTACATCGACAACATCCACAAGAACATCAGGACCTTTAAATTAAAAAATGTTTAGAAGGAAATTAGATCTATATACAAACATTGTTCAATCACTGATGTATGTCTGGGTTGGTAATGCATGACTGCAGTGCCTTTTATTTGCTTATGGCGCCCTCTTGTGAAAGCTTGGAAAGTATGAAAATAATTCAGGACAGGTCCTACACAGTAAAATAAAGCACCATTTGCAAACATTTTTGTATCTAATCTAAAATAATCTTGTTTTACCTTTTAAACACCATTGCGCACTCATTACAATATTAACACGTTTATTACTTAAACTTAAAATAATCTTACCAACATAGTTTTCCACATCACTGATGTAGAATGTAGGTGCGGGCATGGACATCCCCAAGCCATCTTTCTTCTGGATCAGAATGGGTTCATTGAATCCATTCTCCTCAAGGTAATCCAGTGTCAGCTGACTTCCTGACAGCTTCACCACCACATCTTCTGAACTGCAGAAAAACACAAGGTCAGCATGTGGCAAAGTCATGCAGATAGTTACCCACATAAAAGACATCCTGCTGGAATAGCTTTCAGATGTTCGGTGGAAGATCAACAAAGATGGTCAAAGAGCTCCATCTTCTGGTCACTAAATGAACTTCTTAAGAGAAGCGCCGGCCCTTTAAATCTTGCACAATGGCATTCGCTGCATGTTCAAGGAACTTGAATGCGAACATACCTGGGGAATGTTCTGCTCCGTAGCTCCTTTATGAACACCTGACTGCCGTTCTGAACCGGTTTGACATCTCCGCTTTGCCCTGTGTCATGTTTATACCAGCTCTTTTTCTTTTTCACTGGTGAAACATGAAAGCAGTCAAATTAAATTCAACCATGATGATCACCATACACGTTTCCTTTTTTGTTAACAGTTAAATAGTAAATTAAATAAATAAATCCATACAGAAGCATTAAAACCTTCTCAAATGTATGTGTACGTCGAAAAGATCCTGAAGATCTTTCAGATCAACATGATGGTTTGATTTGTAACTGAAACTGTTGTTCTGTGTCATTTTAGAGTAAATCACTTTCAGGGTCGCATATGGCGTTCTAACAATAGTCTTTAATAGGAAAAAGACTATTGTATTTCAATTTACTGCTCTAAAACACAAAATTACAAACAGTGTTGTCCAGAATTCGAGTAGGCATGGTCTAATGTCATAAACATGCTTACTAGTTTAATGATACAGTGGTGGTTCTTGGCCACCATTGACTACCACAGTAGGAAAAATTGCTTTATAAATGTCTTTGCTCTGTTGAACACAAAAGAAGATATTTTGAAGAATGAGGGAAAGCAAACAGTTCTGGGCCACTTTTGACTACCTGTGTAATGTTTGGTTACAAGCATTCTTTCAAATATCTTTCTCTGTGTTCATCAAAATGAATGTTATACAGATTTGGAACAACTCGAGGGTGAGTAAATGATGCCAGAATTGACCTTGAATACCTTTAAGACAACCAAGTCAATCACATTCACAAAGAAACATACTCACAGGTGGATTTGCCGTGAGTCTTTTCACAGTTAGGACAGTGATAGATATCGATGTCTGGTGCTTCATCTTCATCCACTCCCACACAGCTATAAAACAACAAAAATAAAATAAAAATACATTTTGCGTATTTCTTTAAAGTATGCGTCTGGTCTAACATTGTTTTTACTGTAAGTCTTTTGTTTGTACAGCTTTGGCTTTATGCTTGGGGTTATTGTCTTGCTGGAAAACAAATCTCCTGTTGCAAGTATCTTGCAAACTTCACCAGCTTTTTCTCCCTGCATTTCGCTGTATTGAATTACCCCGGGGTCAACTCCAATCTCTAAGGGTCCAATGTCCTGCAGAGTTTTATTCCAAACCTAACCAAACACCTGCGCATAATCCTGAAGATTTTGCTCTAGTGATGGAGCCAAACTGCAGAGGCTCTCCATAATGCTTCCACCAGTATGCTTCAATGATGTGTTTTTCTGATGTGTGCAATGCTTGGTTTATGCCAAACATAGTGTTTATTGTGACCTTCAAACTTTATTCAAGCTGGTTTTAGTCTCAGGCCTCCTTGCAAACTGTAGATGAGATGTCATATGATATGTTTAAAACAGTGGCTCTCTCTGTGTCCCATAAAGGCTTGACTTGTGTAGCACCCAGACACCAGCACAGTATCACCGCATTCACAGAACCTTTAAGCTCCTACAGGAAAGCAGTGCCTTACAAAGCAAAGAAATATATTTATAATGCAATTGATCAAAACCCCTGGACTACACATAAGTGATCTCCATTTACTTTTAAAACCATTTGGCTGATGATTTAGGCTTGTCATATTAAAGGACGGTTAGGAAAAACATAAAAATGCACACATTTTAAATCATTTTGTATGGATCTGCTTTCTATTTGACATTAAAGAGCTTTTTTGTTCATCAAAAAACGTCCATCAATTCAATGTCGTAAAACATCCCAACATGAAAAGGCTGCACCAGTGAATGCTGTTTATAGCACTGTATGCATTTTTGTCACACCATCTGCAAGGCAAATGGTCTTACTATACTAATATAAACCCAACGTAACCAAAACACATTCCTGACATTAGGGGGAGTTGCTCATGGATCGCTGAATTGGGAGTTTCCCTTATGGGCTCTCCTCCAGCAGTATGAATATCACCAATGCTGTCCACTCACATGGTGTCAGAACCTTTGCATCATAGCAAAAGGGGTCAAGTTTCAGGAAAACAAGGAGTGCAAGTGGGTGTGAAGGGTCAAAACACCCACTCGTGCATCTGGATCAGCAGTGAATATAGTTGCTATTTCTTTATTGATTTTAAGACACAGTCAATTCTTCACTTGAAGAATCTTCACTTTCCGTACGCATGTGTTTAAAATCAAAAAGGTTATCAATTTTACATGTGAAAGAATGCAGAACTGGATTTTCACTCTGAGACAAAACGTTAACCTAAAATTTTACACTGTCAAGGGTTCAGACAAACAAGCAAAAATGAGAAACGGTAGAGAAGATTCCAGTTTAAAATCATATATTATGCTCTATTCAAGATTTGCATTTAAACACCCCAAATAAACCATGGTGGCACTATATTTTGGCAGCTCTAAATGACTCTCCCCAAAATATCATAAACTGTAAACTCATCCTGGAGGCATGTGCCATTACGGTATAATAACTTAAGCTTGCACAAAATGTCAAAGCTGCTGTCACAAACTAGCTATTACCATTAATGGGACAAATCTCTTTTAGGATCTAATGCGCCACTTGTAGCTGGCTTCCTGCCCTGTGAAAGAAGGGAATGATGTCATTCACTGCCACCTGAGGAGCAGGCAGCACACGCCCACCATCACAAGCAGCATGTGTTTAGCATTTGGAGGTGTGTCACAGACATGTCACACAGGACTGTTCAATGATTTCTAGACTGCAGAGACCACATGAAAATGTTTACTGGTCACAACATAACATTTAAAATATTGAACATGACTAATATTTAAGAAACAAATAGTGGGGCTGCTAGAATATTAATATAGGAAACAAATGGAAATTATTATATTATAATAATAATACGTTTCTAATTATGGTGTGTACTTAATTATAATGATCATTTTAATGATGTAAAGTAGTGTAAACCTGGTAATAAATCTGTCAGCATGGGTAATGGGGATAAAATTAGGGTCAAACCTGAGTTCACTGTTATTGGGAGACATAAAGAACTTTGTGAATGACATGCATTTCAATTCTTTCCTTTGTGCGTAGATTATACGAGTCTGTTCATCTGGATATTTATAAGTCTACCAAGAACTCATTGATATCAAATAAACTTGTCTTATAGAATGGGTACCACCGTTATTTGGTTGAGTACACTTCATGAATAAGACAGATATAACCATTTCAGATCATGATAATAAGTCATAACACTGGAAAATGGTAACTAAAGACAATTTACAGAAGACTGAAAATATGTGCTACTAAATGAAGCAGCAATATTATTATTACTATAAATAATGAAAAACAAATTATGTAATAATTAATTAAATAATTGCAATGTTATAATAATTAAATAACAATTGTTATATTATTATAATGTATATTTTAAGACTAAACTATCTAGCTAAAATGTAAAATAAATGGTTTCTCCCTTCATCTGACCTCCCAAAATCACCCTACACTCTCAATAGAGGTCACGGGGTTTAAATCACCGGGGGTGGTACCTAGTCAAACACGCACGCACACCTCAGCAGTAATAAACACACAATTATTTTAAACAAACACTTTTGACATTTTAATATACAGTAACTGTACATTTTAGCCTGGCAACGAGAATGAGATCAGATATTTTAATTTATATCACCCGTAGTGTGCGTTTAACCAGCTCGTGCCATGTTTACATTATTAAGACTTTTTTTCCCTCACAATCTTTGATGAACAAATGAAACCTTGTATTTCCACAATCGCTCAGTTCATTAAAGGGTTAAAATTAAACGCGCGTAAATACATCAGTCAGTGGACTGGAACGCTTGTTCTTTGTTTACATTTACCGTAGTGTAATTCTGAATAGTTTTCTATCGAATAGTTTCGATTACGTTGAGAAAGCAAATAACGAAACGCGAAAAAAATAAGCAGAAAGCTCAAATTAGAAAGCTAGTGTACTGAGCGACTTCCATTATCGCATCGGACTAAAGTCATTTGCTATGACTACACGCCGCTGTCAGTGATGGTTCGGAGCAGCTACACGGCAGCTCACAACGAATAAATCTGACGTTAATGGCCGTATTCATATCGAACACAGTCTATGACAATGGGAAGATGTCATACATGTTAAAAATGTGCAGATAGAAACCCTAAATCAGCTCTGAATCGGCAATGTCTGGCTCATATGCTGCCTATTATTCTACGAGCACACAACGTAACGTTACATCCGAGAATACACGGTTGTTTAGAGAGCAGCTTTCACGGATTTCAGACCGTTAATGGACTGAAATATGAACGTATGTGTAAATAAAGTACGTGGATTTCGGTAAAATGTACAGCGCAAAGCCATTCGTGTTCGCAGACACCCACGGCGCACTACTACGACAACATCAGCGTAACCGTCCGAGACTCCGCCAACGAACGCGGATCGATCCGAGATCACGAAAAAACCATCGAAATGGCTCCGCGATTAACAAAATCTTTTTGTATCGTTCACAAAAACGTGTCAACCGAGCCAGCTAAATATAACTCCGCCTTCTTCTTCAAGCGGCCCTCGCTCTTGAGGGCAATACAAATGTAGCCACCGAAATGTGCAACTAAGGCGGACGCGAGCAAGAAAAAAAGCATCCCATCCAAACGTTATGCAAATCAACACTCACATACCTCGCCGAAATATTGCCCTTACCTGCCGTGAAACCAGTCTTTGCATGCGTCGCATTCGATCATAAACTGGGTTACGTCGTAAGGTAATCTGCAGATGCAATACACGGGTACAGTCGCCATGTTAGATCAATTCACAACAACAGCCGGAGAGATGGATGGGGGCAGCAGGAACCCTCCCGCAACACAAACTACAGCGATATGATGAGCCTCGAAGCTGCTCCTAGTTCCGCTGAACATCTAGTCCCATCCGATCCGCCGTTACAACGTTAGAAATGTGACAATGTTGCGATGTTTCCCGCGCTGCGTTAACGTGTGCATGCCCCCTGGTGACTATACGAGCGCTGAGACTTTCATAAAGCGTAAGAAAATGTGTCCTTTCATTGTAATATCGTTACGTCAGTGTGCAAGACGAGAAAAATCGCCTCGGTCATGCCGGTCGGGATGAATGGAGCTCGTTAAAACGCTGCGGCTGCGTCTCAGGGTTTCCCGGGACGATAGAGACACGACATTCCACCGCCAGGGATCTCCAGCAAAACGAACACGAGACTAGCGGAGAGTCTATGACACGTTAACCGTTTATAAGATATAACTCGGTAATGACACGGAATTTTATGTAGATGAAAAGGTGTTTAGTTAAAGCTTGGTTAAAAATTAACAAGCTTTTCCTTATTTGTAATAACGACAGATACTGTGTCTGACTGTATGCAAACTAAAAGCAAGCGAGGAAATTGACTAGTTGTCACAAAGTCATTTTGCAGCTTCAAATGATATACATTTCGCTTTTTAAATGATTACAATTAGAAAAATGCAGTTAATAAATCATTAAAATCTAAGTTAAATAAAAATAACTGGTAATGAGAAATTATTAACAGAGAAACAGAAATGTTTATATAATAATAATTATTATTATTAATAGTTGAAGACAATCTATACTTACAGACCAAAAACTAAAATGTACTATTAAAAATTATAAACATTATTTATTCTCCAGGAGGGGGCTGGCACCACCAACATTTAGTCAAAAAGATTGACCAACACTATAAAATTACGTATATTGTAATGCCACAAACCCTTTTGAAATGAACCATGGTGTAAAATTATAGTAACCATGTACTACGATGTCACCACAATAACCATAGTTGAGGTGTTTGTAGCAAAACTATGGTAATACAATGATAATTAATCTGCTTACTACATTTTACTGGTTCTTTTTCCAAAGGGAACTTAGCAAGGTTCTGTCATCATTTACTCACTCTTTTGTCATTTCAAACCTGAATGACTTTTTCTTTTACAAAACACAAAGTACATACCGTCCAAATATATTTTGCAAAAACTGCAAAAACATTTTTTCTTTTTGGAATAAGGACCAGGAATGTGCTTGAAAAAGAAAATAAGGTGAATCTGAAGTTTACGTCGACTTGATTTGTATGTCATAGTTGTCATTCACTGTGGCGGGCTGCTGGGTATGAGCGTTTCGTCTGTCTTTACAAGGGTGCCAATACCAAATCTATTACACAACTGCAAATCAATGGGTACCGTCATTGTTCGGTTACCAACATTCTTCAAAATATCTTCTTTTGTGTTCTGCAGAAGAAAGTCATACTGTACAAGGTTCACATTACAAAAGGTTGAGTAAATGATGACAGAATTTTCATTTTTAGGTTAATTTAAGCATTCACCCTTTAAAAACACACACGGAGAAGCAGAATTATTCTAAAAGAATAAAGACTTTTATTAAGCATTGTAAGTTGCATTCAATTTCTTTCAAATACAACACACCACAATCCATCAACAATCACTCCAACCCAACAGTAGTTCATTCTTTTACAACCCATGAGTTAGGAAGAAATTCCGTTCAACTTACATCAAGGTAACCTACTTAGACTTGCGGCAGGGGGCTGAGGGGAATACACCATATTTCTGATCACTAATGTGCAATGGAAAGCATCAGGAGGATTAGATGGAGAAGTAATGATTCTTGTTTTAAAGTACAATATGTTCTGAAAACACTAAAGTAAACACCAAAATGATTACAAGTTTACTCGCTTAGGCTAAACTCTCGAACGGGAGGGTCGAATGTTTCACGAACTCGTTCCGAGCTAAGAAAAGGGGGAGAATTTAAGATCAAAGCCATTTTTCAGACATTGTTTTTTTTCCAGAGATGGTTTGCTAGTTATGAATGCGGAAAACAGCAACAGAGAACAATAATGTATACAGTGAAGTGTACACCCGGATTAACAATATTTAAAGTGGCTAGATAATGTTTTTGAGTAAATACAACAGAGGTCAATAAATCACAAAAATAAATGTAAGGTTAGAGCAAATCAGTCACTGACTAACAGTTAACAGCTTTAAAAGGACTATTACGGATTATCAGCCTTTTTAAAATTTCGCAGATGGGCACAGGATTTGTAATGAAGGAAGAAATAGGACAACATGCATTATAACTACACACCTTTTTTTGTTTGTTTTTTAATCGTGAGCCATGCAGAAAGTCTAGCTGAGACAGCTGTACTAATGTTCTACATTTGATTCAAGAAATCACACTGATCGTTGATCACTGATGCATGGCGTCTTCTAATACGATAAGAGACACTGGTGTTTTTCAATAGATCATTTGCAACTCTGAGATTTTTCTAACCATTTCTTGACATATTACTTATATATTGCTAACGTGTGACGTATTGAACTCATCTGAACTTAAGATGCAGAATTAATACTAGTTATGTCAAAACAACCGCACATTTTCAAACCCACAGTGATGACACGTGAGAAATGTGTTCTTGTTTTTCTCTTTTTCAATTGTGAGTTTTACGTTCTCAAACAATAGAAAAAGCATTTACTCTGACAATACAAACTCAATTACAATGGCAAATATATATATATATATATGGCGCCAAGTACTGGTACTTGAATCTCATCTTACTAAACTAAAAGACTGAAAAATGAAAATTAGTATTTCGATTTCTGTAGTTTCATAGAGAGAGTAAAATAAATTCATGTAACCAGTTTGTTATATCAGTGACGAGGGAGAACACTCTCTATCATCATTAAACTGGTTAAAATCTCTATATGACTTGCGTACTCATCTGGTTAACTTCTGGTTTTTACTTGCTGACATCATAGAGGGATTTCAACAAATTGTAAGTCCTCATTTCGAGCGCTTGGAGAGGAAAAAATGTACAACGACTGTAGGCCTTCCATCCTTTCATATTTTCCCTAACTTTTAACCTTCCGTCAATCCTCCGTCAACCTTCACCCTCTCTATAAAAATAGTTTTACTCTTCTGTTTTTAAGACAGCAGCACCTAGAGCTTCATCTCTGTGGGCCTCACTGTCTTCATTTAGTGCATTTAAATGAGGATTTGTATTGCACATTTTAGATTCATTGCTAAAGGCACTTTCAGGTTGGTTAGAAGCCCTGCTTTCCCCATTGTTCCCATCGAGCTGGTCTGCTTCTTTACCCTCCAAGCCATTCTCTGCTGCCGTGGACTCTTCCGAGGTCAGGTGTGCTGTTGTGGCCACCAGCTTGGGCTTCATTTTGTCTTTAAACACGTCATTGGTTGAGGCAATATATGATGGCCTGCTCTGTTAAAATTCATTTCAAAGATTTTTTTTCAGTGAATATAATATCAAACAAGACTACCAGCAAAAATAGCATCAAAAATTATTTTTCCATTTATCATTTTACTTCATACTGTGTATATACACATATGATTCACCTGGTATGATCCTTGACTCTTAAAACCTCTACTGTGGTATTTAGTTCCTCGACCAAAGGTCCTTATAATAGGAGTGGAAATCACACCTCTTGGACGACTGAAAGGCAATAAAATAAATGCAAGTAAAACGCAAGTAGTATAAATACCAAAATCTGATATATCTCTAACAGGTAAAAAGACAGCAACCATGATTTAACAAGCACTCAAAAGAAAAAGAACAGCACAGTCCAAGACATCATAAATAATATAAAATCTGTGTATATTTTAAAATACATCCATTTGAACTAGAGGACAAAGAGAAGACATAGCACAACATGAAACAAATTTTGATTAAAATATGTTTATGTTAAACAGCAGCATTAAACAAATCATCATGTTTTGAGAAAGCGTACCCTCTGGTTGGTCCACCAACTGACACCACCTGTATGGGAAAAGCAGCTCTTCCTCTTCCACGACGACTGCCGGCCCACTGACCCACTACTGTGCCTGCGATCTCAAGCTTACCACCCTGTGAGGAGATGGCTTGTAGTCCTACTTTAATGTACAAGAATAAAACAAATAAACATTTACAATTAATAGGCTGAAAATGCTAAATAAGAATTAAACAGCACAGAAAAATAGAAACATCTATTATTTCTATGCTTTACGATATGCTTCATTTACTTAAGAAGTCTTTATTACATTACTTTTAAGAATTTTAAAAAGAAAAACAAAATGTTGCTGCCGTGTACCTGCTAA
The DNA here is from genome assembly GCA_026939265.1 of Oreonectes daqikongensis. Taxonomy (NCBI): domain Eukaryota; kingdom Metazoa; phylum Chordata; class Actinopteri; order Cypriniformes; family Nemacheilidae; genus Oreonectes; species Oreonectes daqikongensis. The sequence continues at coordinate 2,795,428 of JAOTQM010000030.1, read as the reverse complement.
CGTGAATCATTTCTCATTCTTACCAGGTATGCGCCTGCCTCTACCCTGGAATGGGGGCAGAGGTGGTGGAGGGTAGAAGGTGCTGTTGGGAGGGTAGAAAGACAAAGTGTGTGGAGGTGGAGGAGGGAACGAAAGCGGCTGGGGTGGCCGAGAGAAGTTCAGACCCTCCAGGATACTCTGACGCATCTTCTCTACCTTGGCAACCAGCTCCGTCTGAGGAAAAAGTTAATACAGGCGACAGACACAAAAGCTGCTTCATAATCAAAAATTGGGTTATATTGTTTTGATTTACCAAGGCGCTGCTGTGCTGACTGTACCTGACCATCGCAGAGGTCAATGAGGGGGGCTTTGTCCCTGTTGGCCTGGATGAGTTTACTCTGTAGCAGCTTGCCATCAAAGTACATCCACGGACAGCAGTGCTCCCAGGGAATGGGCTGGCCGCACACGTCATTGGCAAACAGTGCCATATCCACGCCGCTCATAAAAAGAGCAGCCAGCTGAACGCCACGTGGATCCAGGTTGTCAATCTGGAGAAGACAGATGCAGCGAGAGTATCAAACAATGCTGTTAAGGGGAAATAAGCTGCTACGTGCTACAATACCAGCAGATTACAAGCGCTGCCCCCCCTGCACCCAAAGGATGAAGCAAGCATGAACACATTCTAATCCATTCATAAATGTAGGCTAATGCACAAACAGTGAGAGCAACCAGTAATGGCAGCAGCAAAGCAAAAAGCGCGAACAAAACAGAGCCGACATAGACGTACAGTACAGCCACATCACAGCACGGCTAGTGTGGATGGTTCACGTCGTGTTTTTAAATTTACATTTACATTTACATTTACGCATTTGGCAGACGCTTTTATCCAAAGCGACTTACATTACATTTGTACATTTTTGTATAGTAAGCAAGTGGGGGTTAGGTGCCTTGCTCAAGGGCACCTCAGCCGTTACCCGCCAGCCCTGAGAATCGAACCAGCAACCTTCTGGTCACGAGTCCAACTCTCTAACCACTGGGCCACGGGCCACGACCACGACCACGACTAAATAAGGTTATGAGCTCACATAGCCGGATTGAAAAAATGTGTAAACCATCTACACAAAAAGACTACAAATAAAGCAACATGTCATCCAGCAAAGCCAACTACCAAATGTAAACATGATTTTACAAAGCATTACAGCCACTGAGCCCCGCAAGCTTTCTTACAAAACCAGAAGTGCCCGAGAAATCACGTTCTCTCATGTTGTTCCAAATTCTTAAGACTTTCTTTCTTTTGTGAAATATTTGTTTCTGGTCGAGAACTAAGGTTGACTAGTTTTAAAATGACAAAAAACTGATGTCAAATTGTGATCATATTTACCTGCCTTAAAGAGACATTTCACCCAAAAATTAAAATTCTTTCATTATCTACGCAACCTCATGTCATTCCAAACCTGTATGACACAAAATATTAGATTTTGAAGAACGTTGATTACAAACAATACTGGCTGGACCCCATTTATTTCCATTGTATGGACACAAAACCGCTTTGACGGTCTGATGACAGAATTTTTATTTTCAGGTAAACCATCCCATTAAGAACTATAAAGAATGGAAAAACAATTTTGCATCATAGTGAAACCACATGACATTTTTTCTTTTTTTGGCACTTGACAGCTCATGCCTTTGTATTCCAAAGAAATCAGTCATACAAGTTTAAAACAGCATGAGGATAAGTACATAATGACGACTTCTCATTTCTGAGTGAATTTATTCACAGGCCTATTCACAACAAATGTGAATATTTGTGCAATTTAGTCGCTTCGGCCTTTGTGCAAAGAGGGCTGTAATGCGTGTTTGCCAGTGTTCTCTGGACACTCCTCATCCAACAATTTCCATACAAATCACCTTGAGGTCCTGCAGCTGGTCAGGCTCATAAAGTTTAGGAGAAAGTGCTTGAGCTAGGAAAGCGTCAAGTTCGTTACGACGCAAAATTCTTACTCCTGGCCATTGTAACATAAACCTGAGGCAAAACAAAAAGGGGTGAAATATTACAAATATACAAATGCTGATTTCAGAAGCCCCTTCTGTGGTGGTGTAAGCCATTTATAATCCGATGGAACGTACTTGATACAAAATCCTATAAAGATTAAGTTAAGGGGCCACTGCCTTGCCAAGAAATTCAAAAGTGTTTATGCGTGGATGCTTACCGTAGCACGCAGCAAAGCACCATGAGCGGGGTGGGAACATTGGCAGGGTTCAGCATGGCTGGAGTGTCTGACCTCATACAGGCCAAGAAAGCCCTCATCCTCCGGTTCTTGTCCTCCACTGCCTTACCCAACCAGAGTTTCTTCAGGTTAGGACAGGTCCATTCTCTGAAGGGAAGAGCTTCCACTAGTTCAGGGGTGTGTGGAGATTTGCCTTTGTAAGCCGCCCATTCTTTTATTATCACTGCTGCATCTAGAGAGGCAGAAAAATGCTGTTTGTGAGAAAGCCCCAAAATAATGGCTTCATAATGAGAATGTTATTAGGTTAATGCTCTCTTTTGTAAGTTGCTTGAATGAAAGTGTCTGCTAAATGTAAATGTAAGAGGGCAATTCCATGCAAATGTCAAACTTAAGATGAAATATCATGTAGGTCTCTCATTAAGTAAAAAAAAACTTTGTTCATAAATGCTCATAAATGGGCATATGAACTTTAAAATAAAATAACTGTGGTCTATGAAAAGTCATCCCTTCCAATTTTTGGGGGTTATTATTGCTTCTGGTTTGTACATTTTAAGTACACAGAAATCCAACAAAGTATGTTTTCTCTTAAAAACACGTGTCCTTTTTTGTGACATCCATAACGTATATTTTTTTTTAAAACTTGTGCATAGACTGATATTTTTCTGATGTCTGGACTCCATCAACAGGGGTTTAATAAAAAAATGATTCGATATATTGGTATAAATACATATAATACATAATCTGATATTCATCATCCATCCTTATAAAATAAGGTATGTAAGGTGCATAAAATAATCTAGTTTCTGACATCTTTTACACAAGACGACTATAAAGCACAACAGTGAACACTGTAAAAACACTTTTTATTTTTCCCATTAATTTTCTCTAAAGTCTTGAACTAAACTAATCAGCTCTAGTGTGAACTACATTACAACAACTGATCTAAAGCAAAATATAAAATGTGTAAAGTCCATTTAATCTTTTATGAAGCAATGAATAAATAAAGTGCTGGAATTAGTAGGAGTTATGTAGAATTAAAAAAAAAACATATCCAAAAATATTGCTGATTCATATCTTGTACGCAACCTTTCCTCCAAGCCAGTGTTAGCAATAGGCAATGTTAGTTCTTGAATTATGCAAATGACTGATTAATTTGCAGTTACCGGCAGGAATAACAAGATCATGTCAACACTCAAGCACGCTCTCTGAATAAAGTCGGTCTCGCTCAGCCTCATCAAACAAACCCTTGAGAGAATGTACAGTAGACATTCAGAATACTGTTAGTTCCCAAGAAGCTTCTTAAACCATTCCAGCTACTTAAAAATAATAGAAATTTAGACCAATCAAAAAAAAACTACATCATAACATTCTTGGCCAGATAGCACTTTGACTTGGTAATGCAGGAAAACTGGATGGACAGACATTACATTATATGTCAATATCAAATATTGACTTTCAGTTTGTTTTACAAAGGTAGCTTTTAGTGCTTTTTAGAGCTGAAGATTTTCATGTTTCTGTAGCTGGCAGTGCACGACACTGGCAATGCCAAGGTCACAAGTTTGATCCCAGGGAATGCACATACATAAAACGTAGCTTTAATGCACTGGATAAAAGCTTCTGTCCAATGCATAAATGCGAATGTCACTCACATTCAGGAAGGCGATTCCTTCTCATGGCAAATCTCTCCGCCTTCTTTTTGGCCTCGGCGAGGCTGAAGAGAACCCCGTAAACATACTGACGGATTGGCCGGTACAGTTGCACCGCGGAGGGCAGGTCTTTGTTAGCTTCGTCCTCAATGGTGACTGATAATTTTATCTCACCCTGCAAAAAAAACAACGTTTCTTGTTATTTATAAATATTAATCAAATGCATATTTTTCATTAAAGAGGTAGTAGCTAGTAGCTAAAGCTGACCTTGGTGAGAACATGGTAGATGTACGGGTACATGAGGCCCTTTTTGTGTCTATGCTCAGCGACCCGCAGCACCTCGGGTGCCACCAATGGTAAAGGAGGAGTTGTAATATCCATGTGGTTTCTTGTTGGCATCGAAAGAAGGGATGGAATCTGGGCAGTGACCCCTAAGTGACCCCTGCCCTCCAGGCCTTGGTTCCCAGGGGAGATCACAGAAGGGTCAGACTGAAAGAAATCAGATTAAACTGAGCATTACATTATTGTCAAGGTGTTTGGCATTTGTTTGTAATAAATATTCATGAATCCTGCAACTGGCAACATACAGAGCCAATAAATGGACCTACTTTGTTTTGGTCCCCATTGTCTCCTTCTGGGATGTTGTCCATCTGATTTCTCTGTTTGTCCCATCCCTTATGGTCACTTACATGACTATATTGGATCAAATTGATAAGAATATGATATAAGGAATAATAACAATATACAAAAAGAAACAACAAGAAATCAGAATCAACAGCATCTAGAATTTATGAATAATAACGAAAATAGTTTTGAGATTAAAATGACCTACAAAATAAAGCATGAATGCAGTCTTTAATGTTTTGTGGTTCAGGCTAAATTGTACAATTTTAATATTTAATACAACTTTAATATTTAAAAGTCCGCACAACTAGAATATTTGAAGAATACTGGCATCCATCAAATCTACTCTCCAAAACTGCTAAAAATAATAAAACTTAAAACCAGATGTTTTTAAATGATGACAGAGCTATCCCACATACATTCCCCTGCAGTCGGCCACTCACTTGGCAGTGGAGCCTGTGTTTTCCTCATTCTCTGAAGAGGACGAGGTGGAAGAGGTGGTGAAAAAGGCTGAATCCGTGTGGTTGGAGCTGCTGCCGTGAGCCGGGTTGATGGGGGACAACCTCTCATACAGCGGCGTGTGCTGCTTCTCGTCGTGAGGAATGTTGCTGTAGTTGTTCTGATCTAGGAGCCCTTTACCCGATGTGTCCAATTCATGTGTGGGTTCGGCCATTGGAGGGCCAGAATAGCCATGCTGGAACTTGAGGGATGAATAGACGTATTGTTTGGAGTCATTCAGAACAGAACAGACCATAATCACAGATGGGAATTGTTAGGAATTTAATGATTCGGCTTCCGACACCGGCTTCCTAATGATGCCTTTAATGACTCTATTAGTACTTTTGAAGAAGACATATTTGGAAAAACAAAATTCTAATATTATTGCATTTACAGCACTCAGTAGTCTGTTGCTAAATGAGATCATTTCAGATTATACCAGAGCAGATACAACAAATCCAAAACAAACTTAACAATATGTGTATAGCAAAACAAACTGGTCCTGACTATTTATTTAAATAAAATAATACATATAAAAAAAACTGAAGGTTTTATTATTTTTTTAAGGGATAGTTTACTCGTAAATAAACATTCTGTCATTATGTATTCAACCATTAGTTATAAAACCTTTTGTGTCCATACAATGGAAGTCAATGGTGTCCAGTGTTGTTTGGTTACCAACATATTTTAAATATCTTTTGTGTTTTGCAGAAGAAATAAATGCCTACATGTTTTCTGTAAGGGTGCATAAAAGAGGACAGAATGTTTTGGTTAACTATGCCTTTAATAATATTCCTATATTATGTGAATCTTCTGAATGTTTCCAGTCAGTAACGACACACCTCTGGATTTCACACTGTACAATAAATCTTGGTTTATTTCAAGACAGACGTGAACAAATTAATGACTTACAGTTATTGAGATCAATTTCTTAACTGCTAAGTCAGATTCACACCATAAGCATGATTTATTTTCAACTGAACCAGCTCATTAAACACATCCAATAATCAGATTAATATATTTTACATTTAGCAGACGCTTTTATCCAAAGCGATTTACAAATTTTGTACATCTGAAAAATAAACCTTTGCAGACCCAAAACCCAAAGTAATGAAAAACAACAGGTTTACTATTTTTTGGTTTTGGTTTTAGCTGCAGACATAATGGACATAATGGAGTCTAAAGCAGTGGTACTCACCCCTGGTTTGCCAGGAAGGGAGGTCTGTGGAATGTTAAGCATCTGTGGTGCTGCTGGCCCTCCCATCTGATTTGGTCTGACTATGAAATGTAAAATTCAGTCTGGTTTAATATACACCAAAGTAAAAAGTACAAGAATTTGGAAAAAATAACAAAAACATTCCCGGCAAATGTACGGTTTCTCAATACCACACATCCACCCACTGTTGAGACATTTAAACACGTGTAGGCATAGAAATGCACCTCATGTGTTTGTTTTAAAACTTTCTGACCACACCAAAAATCATTTAAACAGTTGACCTGTCTGAAACTCAGACAAAATGTGTCAAACTGCTCTCATAAATTAAATGATGTGAAATTTATTTAGGTTTTCCTTTTGCTCATAATTCTTCTATCGACACCCTTTCAAAGAACCTGTTGCAACTTTTCAGCTGGTGGCTTCAGGAGTTTTTCCAGACTAGCACCCTCTATGCAAGAGTCTTTTCTAAAGAAACCTATTTGTATGCACAGGGCACAACGGCCATTCCAAAGTGCGCACAAGGTCCAAGGCAAGTGGGAAAATTTCTTACATTACTGTGAGAACTGAGACCGATGGTTAAGAGGCCATGAAAACACAACACCGACTGAGAATGAGACACCTTTTTGTCAAGCCATGTTCCAAGAATTTAGCAAGAATAAACCAATGGATAAAATATAAGGAAATAAAAAGGACTGACAATCTTACCTAAATAGTGCGGGAAGTGAAGGGGCTTGCTAGCCGTGGTATAATACTCCACTGCTTCTTTGAAACGGACAACTTTGTCATCTTTTCTGGACTAAATACACATACAACATTAAAGGGTTAGTCCAACTTACAAATGTAAATTTAATCATCACTTACTCGTCCTCACGAATCGCTTTCCTCCGTAAAACAAGGAGGAGAAATTTTCAATGCTTCTGATTGAGATTATTATTGACATTCTACCAAAACAACATGTTACCTGAGAGTGCTTAAAAATGTCTTTAGCAATAGCCTCCAGGTCATTGACATCTTGTAGGTTGCGGACATAGTCGGCCACGGCCCTTATGACGACATCGCAGGGAGGAAGGACAAGCTGGTGAGCACGGACCTGCATCGGAAATAAAACAACCCATCACACTTCAGCTTCAAAAGTGATCTAACGCATATTTCAAAAGAACATTAAAAAAAGACAACAACAACATTCTCTGATTTAATGCATGCAAGTCTAATGTGGCCACGGCATCTGTGGCCTTGATGCTTCCCTATGTAAAGTAGACCTCACAGTGAAAGGAGTCAGATGAGGGCTGTGACAAGTATTGGAGCCAATTTGGGATAGATTCAATGACAAAACGGGAGAGATTATGCACAAATCTGTGGAAGTGTTAAAATCGAGCTCTAGTCTAGCTCACGGTGAATCAATAAAACCATCTGCCAAGCTGACACAATGTTACACACATAAAGCCATTCCTCTATTCTTCAGCTCAACCTTCTCATTTATACTTGCGAGATTTAGAGACTAGTGAAGAAAGTAATAAAAGCAAAAACGCTACATGCTGAGGACAATGTTGAAGTGGTTTTGCATGGTCAAGTCAAGTCAAAGTTTATTTATAAAGCACCTTTTAAAAACACCAAGTGTTTAACAAAGTGCTGTACATGCATAATATTTAAAAATATATAAAAAACTATAAAAGTGAGTTTTAAGACTGGATTTAAAAACACAAAGTGTCTGGGCCTGTCTAATGTATAGGGGCAAGCTATTCCACAGCTTCGGGGCTGCCACCGCAAATGCCCGGTCACCTCTACTCTGGTAAGATATTTGCCAGACATCATTTAAATCTGGTTGTCAAGGAAACTGGTCACAACGGCTTGTTACTGAGTAAAGTCTCATTGATGTTTTATTGTTGCAGCTTTTATTGTCAATGCAGAATGCCTCAATAAACAGTACTAATAATAAAAAACGACTTACAAATGAGAAAGCATTTCATGGAGTTTTTGAGTAAAAATTGTATTAATATTGTATTGTACAACTTGAAACTGTATTGATGTATTTACCTTCAAGGATGCTAAAGGGTGCTCAGGACCTAGTAAACTCCAGTGAAAGGCAGCCAAGTCTTCATCAGGCAGTATGTGATTACCTTTAATACAATGCAATACCAAACAGTATTAAGTACATACTTATAATGTTACTGAACACAGTAACTGTTTTTTACTGCATTGGTACATTTCTAGACTACCCTAAGTGACAAAAATCAGCATAATCTATTAAATATTTTATACGTATTGTATTAAATGTATTATAACAAAACTAAGAACTTACCTAAAAGTGAAGCAAAAATGATAAAACGATTTGGATTGAGATTAAGCTGCTTGGCAACTTCGTGCATCAGGTATTGGCTGGTGGTCAAGCTTTTGCCATTGCGGCTGAGTTTCAGAGCGTGAGCGCTGAAGTAGTATGGGATGTTGCACAGGGCGTAGTCAGAATCATAGGCCAACAAACCGTGAAACCCATTTTCTCTGAATAAGGCAATTACTTCCTGGTGATGGTCCTCGATGGTCTGGACAACCTGAGATGGGAAGCAAATTAGAGGATTTAATAGAAAAAAATGTGGTTGAGGGGCCTCACTTTAAGATGCAGTTATTATAAAAGGTGCAGTTATCTATTTACAATTATATTGTATTGTATAATTATCATCCTGTCAAAATACTTTAATTAAGCACCTGTTAAAAATATTTATTAATATTGTGAAAATAATCTTAACTTTAAAATAAAGTTAATTTAAAACGTGGCTATTCTGTGAAAACCACACGAGAAACTCATCAAAATACTGACATGCATTAAAAATAAATTAAGTACAAATGATAAGCAGGAAATAACTACCAAGTCCTGCATAAATCATAAAGTATTAATGTAATGCAAACAAAACCACTGAATACATCTCAGAAATCATTCCTCTGTATGTCGATGCTTTTTCAGAACACGGCCCACAAATTTCGTCACAGCCTATGGGGCTGATAAATCTCAGCAAATGTGACGCAGCGGAGCAGGCGACCAATCACAGATAACTGATTACGAGTCCTGTGACGCAGCAGCCAATCACAGGGCAGTGATTACTATTCCGGTACACAGCAGCCAATCACAGAAGAGACGATGTGACACTTTCCTTTTGCCAGCACAGCCTTTTACTACACTTCATTTTTGCGTTCACACATAAATATATGTTGTTTTTGTATTTTGAGAGGTTTGCATGCCATGACAACATCTGTATTTCATTCAGAGAAGGTTAAAATGCATAAACCTTTGAACATTTTCTATTTGCACGTAAAACCGTGCACATTTATTGGACTGTTTTAAAGCTACGGAAGATGTCTGGTGCACGACAGTTTAATACTATAGTAGGCTGCTAAATACCAGAAGCTACACCATTTTGCATTTGCCTTTACATTTATTTAAAACACAAGCATTTATACGATCAGTACAGGCACATGTTAAACAAACGGATTGTAACTCAGATCCGTACAGTTGGCTTCTCTCTAGGTCCCCCAAATGCCTGTGGAAATGAAATCTGACCAGATACCACCAGCATGCCAAACAGGTCCCAGTCCAAGTTGGCTAAAGTTGCTGACAGTTGTAATATTTGAAGGGATGAACTGCTCACCCCTGCACACCCACTAATGGCAGTCTGCTGGGTGACAAAGCCACGCACCTGTGACTTCGAACACCGTGTTCACTAATATAAAGACCAATAAATAAGGGTTTCAAAGCTTATAATCAAACACATTATCAAGGCAGAATTATTTACACATTCAGTAGCTTTCAATGTGTCTGCTGACCTTGCTTGTAATGGCTGTACACATAAATCATGTCAACACGCACACAGGGAAGGTCTTGACAGCATGTCAGTTTCATAGTTTGTTTAAGAAATCGGGCTACTAGTTGACAACCCGTCCACTTCGTCGCGATTCGCTTCTGCTAAGCTAATGGCTGCAAATGGCAACAACACAACCAGCATCTGCCGCGACACTCACCCCGATGCGAAACCTGAGGAGCGCCAGGCGGATGCAGTGGGCCATGCACACCGGAGGCAAGAACCAGACCTTGGGCGGTGGGGTTCCCTTGTTCTGGACGTGGCTGACGATCTGCTGAGCGGTCTGCCTCTCGTTCACCTGTCGCTTGACCCACTCATGGAGGCGGCCTTTCTCCATGGCGCCATTGAAGCACACGAACAGCTCGATGTTGCCGTTGAAACAAGCTTTTGCGAGAGCCGCGAGATACCCGAGCATGTGGTTCCACTGGCCCCCGCTCACCCAGTCGGTGTAAAAGCCTCCGTACAGCCGGTGCAGGCAGTTCTCGGCGTCCACCAGCAGCCGCAGCGGAGTTTGAGGGGGTCTCTGCCGGCCGCCGCCGACCAGACTTCCCCGGGCGAGCTTCTGGAGCTCCACCGGTACCACGGCGTTAGGGCAATGCTTTTCAATGTACTCCTGGAAACCTTGCACGCCCATGACTGCTGTCTCGGGATGTGATATTAACTGTTGTTACGGAAGGTACAATGTCTGGTGGAAATGGAAAGAGAGAGTTGCGAGCGGCAGCTTCTCCCAAGTAGTGAAAACCGGATTGAAGAGATATTGCGGCGGATTTGTAAGTTGATCGGTCGAAAATCAATCAGATCGGAAATGCATCTGGAGTTTTTGGTGAGTTGTTTTTTGGTTCATGGCTGTTAGCCGCCATGTGCACCCTTACGGAGCCATGTCTGCGGTCTGGATGTATCTGGTGTGAGGGAAAGAGGAGCGCTGGAGACGCAGGGCGCGTACAGTCACACCGAAGGAGGAGTCTGGAGTTCAGTGGGCGCGGCTGCCGGAGATCTGTTGCATGTTCGGTCCAGTTTACTGATGATACTCAGTATATAAAGTTTTAGCATTTTTCCTTAAAACGTACATCTATTTTATATATAGTAGTATTTATTTTTGCTACAACCAAGAGAGGCATTATAACTGATACCAGTACTAGTGCTTGTGTTTACAATTTGCAGTGGATTTCTGTTAGACTCGTTATATTCTAGTTTTCATTATATTGCACGATGCAACAGACGATGCACGGCTAGAAATGTTAGTCAATACAAAATAAATGTCTTTATAAGATATCTTGTTATCTGTCTAAGCCAATCACGACCGCTGATCGAAGTTGCAAAACTAGATATTTTTCCAGAGTTTATCAGGTAGAGGGCGCCAATGCGCTGTTTATATTTGTGAAATATGAGCAGACATTTTTATCAATTTACACGGATGCGTTCGGGAAATGCTTTCATCTAAAAAGTGACTTACATTGCATTTAAGGTATATATTTTACCAGCACGCGTGTTAGCAATCGAATGCAAGACCTTTGTGTTGCTGACGTAATGCTGAGCTACAGGTACATTTAAGGTGTTAATTTAACACCAAGCTATTGTTTACTTATTTACTTAGCGAGTTCAAACTAGACCTAATCATTTATTAGCGATGCATTTTTAAAATAATTTATAAAGTAGTGTAATATAGGTAGATAACATTGAAGCATAATTCCATATCATACAGACGAAACTGCACATAATAATTTTTTTTTTATGTCAATAAGAAACACATTTTGAGATATTACGTTAAAAAAACTGAATACTGCACAGTGTGTAAAAGACAATGCTGAAAACAAAACTGAAAACACGAATGGAAAGCATATTTTCAAAGTTGTATGCAGAGAAAATATAGAAATTTTGCTCAAACACAAAAGTTTAAATTATTGTACAAAATACATAGTACACATAGTAATCTACAAACATTTTGCCTCACCTTATCACAAAAAAACAAATTTTTTTTAAACAATATTTGCGTAAATCTTTTGAAGTCTGAGGTTTGGCTGGGCAAAATATGCACACTTATATTATTAAGACAAATATATGCAAATGTTGTGTCATGTAATTGTTGAAGATGTTACTGTATATTACTGTTTTAAAGGATATTGCTTTTATTTATTTACTGTCATGTCTTACATTAATCGCGTTTGAAACAAGTAATGAAATAATTTAAATGTATGGTTTAACTCTTCAACATACACACAGCAATGACTAGATTGTTAAAGGTTATGTCATCATCTGTCATAATTAAATCAAATAATAAGTTGTCACCTTATTACTTTTAAAATAGCCTCTTCTTGCAGACTAATATATTAAAATGAAAACTAAGACATTTGGTGGGGTGAAAGGATGGCTGGTTTAGACTCACATAAAAACCTAATAGATTCAGATATTTTACATACAGTATACAGCCCACCTCTTTATGATAATACAATACAATATGATATACAATATGGCTGCTTAGACATCCAGTGACATTCGGAATTGCTGTGCCCTTTGCGCCAGCTCTTTGGCCGTGTCCTGGGCCTCCTGCAGTGCTGTTTTGTCAGGAAAGTTCAAAGCTACTTTCTTGGTGACGATGGCTAGTTGCTTGAGTTGGGCACATAGCTGATTGCTCATAGACAACATTTCCCCGCTGGCTTCTCTACCTTTAGCTTCACTACACAGGGAGTTCACAAGTCTTTGGCCCACCATGATAACCAGCTTGCTGTGGGATATGAACTTTTCTGGCGGCTCACCATCATTCAGGCTACTTAAAAACACATTGATCGCCTTCTGAATGGCTCCAAAATACAGTCTGCAGTGATCAGATATTAAAGCCTTTTTGGATGGTTGGAGTGGACTGCAGGGACTTGGGGACTGTGATTTAGAAAGATATATGGTTAGCTGGAGAGTCAACTTTACCACAATAATGCAAGCGGTATACTGGAGTTTAACAGAAATTCAGTCAGTTTGAGATCAGGATCACATATTTTTCAGCTACATTACTTTGAGAAATAGAAATTACCTGTTTTTTTAAGGTATCGCCATTTTTCTTTTGTTTAAAGCTGCTCTTTGATGTTTTCGGTTGGTCAAACTCTTCTGTTTTCGTCTGTTAAAAAGTGGTTCAAAATATTTAAGGAAAAAATGTAATTGTTAACATCTGATGTCTCTTATTGGTGGTACAACAACAACAATAATAATAATAACATATGGGAACATAATTAAGATGTCAATAATAACGACAACAGCAACAACAATAATAATATTCATAATAACAGCAAAAATATTATCATTATTATTATTATTATTATTATATAGTAGCATAATTAGGATATCAATGTATGATTTGACTACCTGAAGTTGTACATAGTCACTATCATCTATTCCTGAGTCTACTGTTGTTTCACTTTTGCTTGAAATTCTCTTTTGAGAAGAGCCGGTGTGCTCCATGTCCAGTTCCTTCACAGGAATTTTGAAAAGAAGCTTCCCGTTCGCATTCAGGATGGACACCAGCCTCTTCACGTCCTCGGGTACAGTACGAGCCACCATAACAAACCGCTCCAAGTGGTCAGGATTCTGTGAATAGCCTCCATCCTGAGCCAGAGCATTCAGCTGCCAGTCCATATCTTGCAGAGCATCCGCAGCCTGCTGCAGGATTAAACCCGAGTCTTCAACGATGGAGAGTTGTTTCAGGAGCCTCGTCTGCAGGTTGGAATCCGTTAATCTTTGCGCGTTGCCTCTGGTGTCCAAAGCGAAATTCAGGAAGCAGGTGATGGAGTCTGTTACTTTTTCGGTAGCTGCGCAGATCTGTTGGAGGTGCTGGCCTAGGTGGTCCCTGCTTCTCCATTGGCTGCTGACGAACAACATCAGTTTGGACACGGACTGACACACGGCGTCCTGCAGCTCGAGAAGCCTTTGGCCAGCTTCCTCTTGGGAAAGCGTGACCTCGCGCAGAGGCTCTGGTTCAGGGGAACTCAGCAGGAAGGAGTCGCAGGAGCTCCTTGAGGAGCTGGAAGCCGTGGAGGAGGTGGACACTGTTGAGCTTCTCTGGTTGTCTTTGTTTTCATCATCATCTCGTCTCACAGGCAGCCTGGGCAAAGTCCGATTCCTTGAGCGCCAACAATGACGCTCCGGTCCGGTACTAAATCCCTCGAGGATTTCGTAGCAGCTGTTAGAGTCAGTTTCAGGAGCACTGTGCTGTTTCGGTAATGTAGAGTTTGCAGGGGTCTCTGTTTGTCTAAGGCAAGGTGGGACATCGTAGGGGCTTGAATCAGTGTCTACACAAGTCTGCACAGCACTGCTTGGTTTGGGAATATCATAGAGGGGCTGGGTAAGAGTGTTTTTACTTTTAGGCCGAACACGAGTTGGCAAAACGTCGTAAACTGGCTTAATCGAGTTCATAGTTTTGGGTGGCATAGTGCCGTATTGACCCGGTTCAGCACCTTGTTTTTGCATGAAGACTGGCACGTCATAAATCCACTCTGACTTTGAAGGTTTTGGCATGGTACTATAAGCATATTGACTGTCCTCACTGATGGAAGGTACTGGTGTGTCATAATTTGGGTCTCGGAAAGCCAGTGATGCTGCTTTGCAGGCCTGCACAAAGAAAGCAAAATAAATTTGAATGGTCACTTACAAAGAGTTCTATACAATCTGTTTTAATAAAATCAAATAAAGATCATAAACAAGATATATAACTGGCTTACATTCTTACTGGTTGCATTGGTGTATCTCTTGCTTTGTAGCGTTTCGTATCTCTTATGGATTTCTATGGTAGACATCAGCGAGGCTTTCCTTTGCAAAGATGGTTGCAATGTTGATGACTTGAAACGAAAATAGAGTATTTATTGAACTGACAGTTGTCTGTTGATAGACTAACCAAATATGGCAAATTAAACTGGTCAAGAAAACATCTAAACGGACTTACTGTGAACATGGATGTTCTTCTAACCAAACTCGGAACGTCATATAATTCAGCACCAGTTCTGGAGTGAGTTGTTGAAGTCTGCACAGAGTAAAACTGTAAGTATAAACCCACATAAGCAGGTAAATATATGGAGACGATGTTATGTGTCCCACTTCTAGCTGAGAGACACATTACAGTAAGTGTTCCCTATTAACCCAGTTTTATAATTGAAGCCATGCAACACTTAAACTAGTGGAGGATGATTGTAAAGGTAAACATCTCTCCCTGAAGCAGAAGGGGAAATGGGCAACATGTGAACACTTTTGCCTGATGTATAGCTACAGTATACGGTAACTTGCATAGACACTTTTATCTCTCTCTCTCACTCTCTGTTCCCTTTCTTTCTATCCTCTCTCTCTTTCTCTGTACTTAACTACTTCTGTTTGCAGTTAGTGGTGTCTGAATTCTGTCTTTACTGATCTTTTACAAGCTCATAAAGCTTCTGTGCTACATACCTGTCCCCAAAAAGAGAGAGAGAGGGAGGGAGAGAGAGAGTCCCTGGTCCCCATCTGTGAACTTTCAGTCAGCCTGGGTTTTCAGGGCATTTGCTTGTTAGCTTCCCTGCATCCTCTTATAAATCACATATTCTAACACCTTTTTGTAATTCCTTGAATAAGTTGTTTTTCAAAATTATATGGAATTAAATGGCATATTCAGTAAACATTGTATTCCATGTTTTTAAAGCATTATCAACATTATCCCTCAAGTTAGTTTTTACATTTATGCATTTTGGAGACTATTTTATCCAAAGCAACTTACATTGGATTATACATTTGTTTCTGGATATGGGCAATCTTTGGGATTGAACCCATGACCTTGGCGTTGCTAGCGCCATGCTCTAACAACCGAGCTACAGGACACTTACATCACGTGGAGAGCCGGTTCCTTCCGGATCATCTTGTGACATGTGCTTATCTGCTGAAGGGATGCATGGGGGGGACAGCTTATATACCATATTCATATCTTCATAAATCGGATCCACTGGTGATAGCCTGGCAGATTTTGGGGTTTGATAGATGTTCATGGTGCTTTGTTTACCCAAGAGATCACACTCAGTACTTAATTTCTGAGCCTGTTCTGGAAAAATGAGACCCAGGCGGTTTGCTGGTGCCAGCCCCTTATGTCCATGAACAGAACATTTCCACCATCCAATGCTCCCTGCCACGTTTTTGTCAAGGACCATGATGATATCACCCTTGCAAAAAGCCAGCTCATCTTCACTTTCAGCCGTGTTGTCAAAGAGCGCTCTGGCAAACAGGGTCTGAAAGAAAACACAGAAGACATGGGAGTGGATTGATTCGATGACACGTAATGACGTTTGACACACAATGGCTTTGTGTCACAGGGATAATGGGCCCGTGGGTAGCTAGGCACGACTTCGTATAGCCGTATTTCCCAGATTTCCCTTTGTCATCTGGGGTACATCATGCATTTGTTTACTGTTGTATTGTCACTAATACTGTTGCTGTAAATCATTTCATTTAAACCAAAATACAAACTGTAGAACAACGTAAAGCACAGAAGTCCATTCTTTATTCACGCCTATTGACAATAGCCACATAATAATGAATATTTGGGATAGGTGTATACATAAAAAAACATGTTTCTGGTTTTCACTTCCTGCTACGATTTCCTTTAAATAAAAGAGAAGGAAACATCCTCCTTTCCTCATACGTCTACATTTCTTTCCTATTTTAGAATTTAATCTATGGATTTAGGTTGTTTAGAAGTGGAAACCATTGGGAACAATGAATCCATTCAAACCCGTTTCTAGCAAAACCATCAACCACTTTGAACATCTGTAGATTCAATAGCATATCCGAAGGTTCAATTGTGCATTCGGTTATTTATAAACCATCCTGCAGACACGCACAAACACCTGCACCTGCAATTCATACAGTAAATGAGAGATGTGATGTCTGTGGCATTTGGAGAGCCCCTCACTCAGCACACAGCACCACACACACGCTTCTAGTATGTGCACACGTCCCTTTAAAACCCCGCTCCATGTGCTCAGAAATTCCTCAGCGCCAACAGCATACATGCTCTTAAAATACATCACATGCTAGTGGTTGCATTGAAACAAGTAATGAACGAAGCCCTTGTATTACGAACACAAGCTGCTTGCAACCTGGAACCTCACATATGAAATAAGTAGAGATTAAATCAGTCACTTAACCATCAGATGGGGATATAACATAACAAACAACAAAGCTTTTGCTATACACACTCAAAAAGTTGATACTCTGAGAGATAACTTTCTTTATTTGACTATTTTAATGATGTAGTTTCGGTGAAAACACTTACTGTAGGTGGTTTTCAGGTGGATGTACACTCTTAAAAATAAAGGTGCTTAAAAGGTTCTTCACAGCGATGCCATAGAAGAACCATTTTTAGTTCCTCGAGGAATCATTCAGTCAAAGGTTCTTAAAGAACCATCTCTTTCTTACCTTTTTTCACCTCAAAGAACCTTTTGTAAGACGTTCTTTGGATGTTAAAGGTTCTTTATGGAACCATAAAAATAGTTCTTCCATGGCATCGTGAGGCACCTTAATTTTTAAGAGTGTATGTTAATGGGATTTGCTCCATTTTAAGTTTTAATAAAAACATAATGAACATTTGTTGGCTTTTATAATGAACATGTTAGCTTTAAGGATATCTTTAAATAATATCTTCATAAAATTAGCATTTGGAAGATCGATAATCGATTTTTATCATTCTGCACATCAGCTTCTTATCAGATGTCAGGCTGTGTGGTGAACTGAATTGCTTATTTTAAAAATGAGAGAAGCCTCTTAAAATTGCCTTAACTTCCTGTTTCAGTGGAAATGACATCAACGCATCAAAGGAAGCTTTGCATTTAAGGTAAATTGTGCAAATTGTTTTGCAAAAATTGCGTTACTATACATACAAGTTTAATGAATGTACGAATTTGAAACGATTTTACTTTCAAACCAGCACTTCAAAATGTAATGGACATTGCTCTATTACGATAGTCTAAATACTTTCTATCCTCCTCTCATTATTGCCATATACATGTGTGTATATATGTATGTGTGTCTCTTTCCACCAGATATCCTCTTCCCCCACACGCAACAGCCTTCCTTCCCTGATCTTCAACTCCCTGTTGATAAGAGCCAGACAAGAGCGCTGCCTTAAATGGCTCACATGGACGAATCTCTTGACAAAGCCCCCATTCACTCCACATGGGCTGACGTACTGAGCACCTGTTCTGCCAGCAAGCCAGTCGATTGCAACCGAATGCAATGCGCTGGGTATTGCAGGCTGACCACAACAAACCACAGGCCCTCCTACTCAAAGCCACATAGACCAAAGCGTAAGCACAAGACCAGGGTTAGTATGGGAAACTTTGTTGCAAAAAAAACCATATTGTGTAGAGGGCAGATGTTATACATGCATGTTAACACGCAGCGTGTGGTTCTACAAGCAGAAAAAATAATGCAGTGTGGTTATAGAGTCTGAAACTCTGAGACCGCTAGTGGAAATTTATTCATTACTGTATAAATTATGTTATTGTCATAATTTCAATAAGTACCCCCTTTTGCTTTAATGAGTTTACGCAAACAATTTGCATCGTCTATTGTGCCTTTATGAAGATAAGATGATGTTGATATAGCTACATAAGGGACCAATGCTTCTAAAAGAATGTGTATTCGTACGACCGCGCACGTGTCTTTCGAGGCAAGACTGCTGAGTGTGTACATTTCCAAGTTTTTATTTGGACTGTGTGTGTGTTGTGAATGTACAGTGAGGAAGGAGGTCAGATTCAGCTGGGATGCCTGCACACGCCTGCTTGTGCAGATCAGACCCGGACAGCTGGTCTGATCTCTCAACGTGCAGCTGTCTCTCTCCTTCGTGTGTGTGTGTGTGTGTGTGTGTGTGTGTGTTGTGTTGTTCTCAGTATATGTCAGTGAGGTGAAAACTGTATTTGCCATATTATGTTTTGACTTACTAATAAACTCCAGGTTTATAGCACTATAAGTGGGTAGGACGCATTTTTGCGTAAAACAAATGTGTGACTAAGCACAACGAAAAGAATAAAAACACATTTTTATACATTTTGAGGGTATAGTTAGCCAAATGTATTCATCTTAACGTCATTCACAACCTGTATTTGAATCTGTGGAGCACAAAAGAAGATATTTCGAGAAATGTCTCAGTGTGTTCATACAATGGAAGTCAATGGGTCCAATGTTGTTTGGTAACCAACGTTCTTTAAAATATCTTTTGTGTTTTGCAGGAGTAAAAAAGTTTGGTGAATAAATAATGAAAGGATTATCAGTTTTGGGTGAACTTGCCTTTTAACTTGACACAGAGACATATCATAACCTTGTTTCTTTGAGTTTTTCCTGAACATCTTTTATATTTAAGCATTTGGGCGCCCTAAGCAAAGCATCATACAGTGCATTTAGTCTATACATGTCTTTTTTACCAGTATATGTGTTTCCTGGGATTTGGTTTAATCATTGGTAATGTCATATATGTTATTAAAAGACATGTTTATATTAAGTTTTTGTGTAATATTAACTGTGCCTGTCAAAATGATTCGCAGCATCCGGCTTACCGTGTGTTATTAGTTTTAAGCGGTTGTTATCTGGGAATAACTAACCTGCAAATGTTGCGACTGGCCAATCAGAATCAAGCATTCCATTGAGCCGTGTAATTATTCATTATTTGTGAATCGTCAGGGCTGTTAATATTAGCATTTACAGTAAACGTGCATTTCCTCACTCTTACACGAAACATATATATCTTACCCGTGAAACATACTTAGCCACTCAACCCAAAGGTGAAAGTGCATTTGTGAAAGTATAGGAGAAATGTGAGGAACTTCTGACATACATCTGATACACAGACATGACATCCTTAACACTGTCAAATGCAACGTCCAATTACAAAATAGCACACGTATTTGAGACTACAAACAAAGGAATATTTCGTCTTGGACTGCTTTCTGGTGAATATCTGAAGTGCACACCCAAGGTCACTGCCAGGCTATGGCAATGTACATCTCTTCTTTACAAGGGAAGGAAGCTGCCTTGTTAAGCTGATATATTAGACTTTCCCACACTGTGCCTGAGTATGCTCAGATGTGACTCATCCGGGACTTATTGCAAATTGTGTATGCTGGGAAAATTCCACTCATTTTCCAATTTGGATCCTTACAGTTTAGAAACGTGACAAAGACAAACTTCTTAAGCAACGTTGGCGTGTGAGTAGCCAGTGTTGTCAATACCAGATTTTCAGTACTATTATACCACACATAGATTGGCACGCAAAGGTTATAAACCGTGACTTATCAAAGAACATGCAAGAGGTGTAAAAATAGTTGATGAGCTGCCATAAGACTGAGCGCTTCTAAAATGTCTTTTCTCATATTTGTTTCAATGAGGAAAATGTTATTGCTGTTATATATGTCTTCTAAAAGACTTTTTTTATTTAGCCAATTTATCTTGCAACTATTTTTTAACAATTGTGGGGACGATGGTGAGAGATAAGAAATAGGTTACTGAACACCACACACTTCCACCCCCCAGTACATCTGCGAACCGTCCGATAAACTCCCCTGGTATTTCCTGTGTGATACTGACTGATATTATACACAAACTTCATATTTCTTATGACTGCTTCCTGGGATCCATCAATTCACATGGCTCTGTTTGTTTGTATTTTTCAGGGAGTATACAGTAATGTTTGGACTTTGTGTATTGGTGGTTGAGATCATTCATCACTTAAGTTCCTTTTTTTGACAATTGAGCATTTTGAAATGAATACATAACAGGAAATGTTACACGACGAACATGATAAGATTTAACATAGAGATAAACAGCAGATAGTACTAGATATGATTATGATCTCCTGCAAATTAATGCAAGTGGTTTGTTTGTCCAATGACTGGACAGTTTTGCTGAGTTTAGCTTTTTCTTATTTCCTGGTTTCATATATATATAGTTTGATTTCCTGACCCCTGGTTTCTTCTGCTTTTACACATGTATGTTCTCACCACATCTTCCTGAAGCTGAAGCAACAAATAGCCAAGTCACAATTGTTTTTTTGAAGAGTGAAAATAAATGTAAATACAGTAAATAACATCTCATCTTTTTGTACTTAAAGGGATAGTTCACCCAAAAATGAAAATTCTGTCATCATTTACTCACCCTCAGGTTGATCCAAACCTGTATACATTTCTGTTCTGCTGAACACAAAGGAAGATATTTGGAAGAATGTAAGTAACCAAACAGATCTCATCCCCCATTTACTGGTAGGGAAAATAAATACTATAGGAGTCAATGGGGAATGAGATCTGTTTGGTTACTGACATTCTTCCAAATATTTTCTTTTTTGTTCAGCAGAACAATGAAATAGATACAGGTTAGGATCAATCTGAGGGTGAGTAAATGATAACATAATTTTCAATTTTGGGGGAACTATCCCTTTAAGAAACAGCCTTCATTCAACTGAGAGCTATCTTAGATCAGATTTCACTACATTAGCATCATAGCCAAATAATTCACAATAACAATATTATCCCTGTATTTACTGAAATTGTCAAAAAAAATAATAAAGAATGTTATCTGTCATTTTGGATTTGTTTTCGCCAATAATAATCACATTCAAAATATACGCGTAGGGAGGCTGTAGCTCTTAAAGGAATAGTTCACTTTAGAATGAAACTTTTATGATTATTTACTCCTAACCTGTTCCAAATCTGTATACATTTCTTTGTTTGGTTGAACACCGAGAAAGATATTTGTACGAATGCTTGTAACCAAACAGTCATTGGGTCCCATTGACTACCATAGTAGGAAAAATTACAATGGTAGTGAAAAGTGCCCCAGAACTTTTCACTGTCCTACATTCTTCAAAATATCTCATTTTGTGTTCAACAGAACAAAAAATTATAAAGTAATTTTTCCTACTATGGTAGTCAATGGGACCCAAAAGCTGTTTGGTTGCAAGCATTCCTCCAAATATCTTTCTTTGTGTTCAACCAAACAAAGAAATTTAAACAGATTTGGAACAGGTTAGGAGTAAATAATCATAACATTTTCATTTTAAAGTGAACTATTCCTTTAAGGCAAAGGTTAAACAGATGCAGAACTGCCAACCACTGTGTTAAAGTGTCAACCAGATACCCGGCACTGAATTAATTATGATATTACCATATGTTTAGTGTAAAAATATCAGTAATCACTGTTAATAATATAATACCACCATTATTGTCAATGCCAGAATACTGTGACATTGTATATTTTCCATTAGTGCCAGTTTGGGTTGAGAAACGGGACAATTTCCCCAAAATCAATTTATAGCCATTTGTTTAAGCAACACATCGGAAAAAGCCTGAATCATATGTAGAGTAAAAGTATCACATATTTAATTTCAGGCCAGATTTCACTTTAACCTAGATGTCATGCTGGAAGTGTAGGTGGGGGGAGTGGTGAGGCATCAGATCCGTCTATGTGGGTGAATTTGCTATTAATGTTGTTGAGCTACAGATGATGAAAATAAACATAATATAATGGTCTCAGATCTACAGTTGTGCAAACGATATTAATATGTGAACACAGATCAGGAGTAAATAATACAGTAGATACCTCACCACAGCTGCAAATGAAAAGAAGTTATCAGTAATGATTAATGAAAGCCTGTCTTTTCTTCTGCACTTAAACTTAAACACAAAACAAGATATTTTGAAGAACTTTAGTAACCAAACATCATTGGGCCCCATTGACTCCCATTGTATGGACACAAAACCACTAAGACATTTCTCAGAATATCTTCTTTTGTGTTCCATAGAAGAAAGATTCATATAACTATCGCTTTCAAATGCAATACAAAGATGACAGATAATAGTGTATACCAAAGTACACAAAGAATACACAAATCAGAAACGTTTACAAATAGATACAGACTACAATCCATAGCCAGACGAGCCATCAAGATATTTTGATTTCTTGGTAAATCACTTTGCTTGGGAGCAAACCAAACATATAAAGGCACAAAGTGCGACAATACATGGACACACTAAAAGTGCTAAAATACAAATTGCCTCAAAAAACAAAACAAAACATGCACGGCAAGAAAAACAAGGATACTAAGTGCTAATGTGCACCTATAATTCAAGTTTATATCCTAACACGTTTGGTGTGATGTCTGTAACCTTTTAACCCCAGTTTCAATGAGAGGCGCACTAACAACAGCCATAAACTTTCATTCTCCTCTCTTTCATCCTAAAGGCGCTGTATCGTGTTACTATGCACCCTTGGCAAATCTGCAGGTCTATACAAAGCTCGGGGTGTCAGGAGCAGGAATCCGGGGCTGACACTACATCTTAAGTTAAGTCCCAGCAGTTGGTGGTCAGTGAGACAAAAAACAGTTCTTCTTTGAAAACAGACAGCATACTTTAGGTTTCCCTGGTCAATGCTTTTAACGTTATTGGCTATAAAACTCAATCAAGAATAGTTTGACTATTTCTAATAAAAGAAAGGATGATTTAGAAATGAATGGCACTACTAACCTCCATCTTTTTAAGATACGAGTCCGATGACCAAGCAGGTGATAAATCCCATTCACAAGTCCATGTAGAGTTGACAGACACAGCAGTGCTCACCTGACAGCATCTGTAAACGCAGCCTGAAGATCTGTGTCTGTCGCTTTCTCAACATCGAGCTCTCACTCAAACACATTGCTTGAATAAACCCAGTGACCAGACGCTTCACAACAAGGGGCAGGGCGTGAGAGATGTGTCCTAGTCTTGTGCATGTCAGCCAATCAGAATCATCCTCAACAAACACTTGTGCTTGCCCCTCCTCTTCTTTCTTTTTACTGCTCCTCTTTTTTTCTCCCAGTTCTACAAAAATGTGACAGATTATTTGTGTCTCTTGAAGTCAAAGCAAAGCAGAAGTTGGTCAGACAAATAAAAAAGTTTAGCATTACAATTACTCCCTCGTTTTTCTAACCCATTTTCAGTAGCCCTTTCACAAAAGTGAGGTGCTTTAAGTGTTTTATTGTTTTAACGGGACAGATTGTTCAGATTCCAGACTTTGTTGTCGGGACAACGCAAGAGCCCCAAGATTGACCTGTGGGGGGTGGAAGCATTGGAGGACCAGGGCTGAAAAAAGACATTTAAGGGGATAGATTGCCCAAAACTAAGATTTTGTCATAGTTTAGTCACCATCATGTTGCTCAAAACCTGTCTGTCTTATTATTTTGAGAAATGTCTCGCTGGTTTTGTTTGTGTACAATGGCAGTCAATGGGGGTCAGTGTTTGGTTTCCAACATTCTTTAAAATATCATCTGTTGTGCAAGTCATACAGGTTTAAAATAAATGATGAAATAATTCTCTTTAAGAGCAACTTTTTAGCATTATTTTAAGAATCAAACTCCATATAGATAATGACCAATTGATAAAGCATTGTGTTAGCAAAACAATGGTTGTGTTGTGCTTTCGAACCTGCATTCAGGTTATTGGTAATAACCCCGTGTAAAGCTATATTGTGTTATTGTAACATAGCATTTTCAATAAAGCTGTTTTCAAAAATTGCTATACAAATCAATGTTAATTCAATAACTTGGTTCACATCCTGTTGCATTTGTATTCTTTAGAACCTATAGATCTTCCTCAAAACTGAAAGGAACCTTAATGAATAAATACGGATATGATACACGCTTAGCTTTGTTAAAGGACTACTCTAAAAATCTGTCCAGCAAAGTAAAAGGAGGATCTTGAAACTGTTACAGGAATTACCCGTTTGCATCATCTATTTACACATATTGTATATTAGGCAATTTAGCCATGACAGCACAGAATACTACTTAAGCTACCCAAAGCTTGTCTCTATCATTTAACCAGAGTTACAGCTTCTCTAAATGACGGATGTGTCATTTAACCTTCAGTGGCAAGAGACGCGTTTCAATTTAATTTCGTGTGAGCTGTGCAACAACCATTAACCACAAAACAGATATAAACAGAATACACAAACCACATCATCTAGAAATGAATAAACAGCCCATATAGAAGTGGCATTGAGTACCTGAAAATAACTTTAAAGATTTGACTATGGATGTATTTTAAGTTAGTGCAGTTTTTATATAAATCTAACAGTAGATTTATATAAAAACTGAAAAGTCATTGTAGACTTAATTGTAAGACCTCATGACTTTAAAATGAACTGGATGAATTGCACCCCAAAGTTTAATATTTGTGGTAGCCTGAAAGAATTTCAACACACAGACCATAAAAATGTGAAGGCCTATGCCAAATATAAAATGACACAAACATTTTCTCCAAAAGCCTTTTAATATAAAACAGAGCACATTATTGAAACTGAAAGTAAAAAAGATTAAACTTTCTAGGCACTTGCCATGTAGCACAAGTCATGTACACAACAAATGCTCAATAAAATGTACACAACAAATGCCAACGTTATGGCACAATGTATAAATTGTTACTAAATGGTCTTGAATAGAACAAGTAAAAATGCAAAAATGGCACATCTTTAATTGTTTTATGTAAAACAAAACTATCCAACAGGTACTCCGACTATCTTCTTGATGCCTTTTACACGTTAAATTCAACACAGTCCTGCTGACAAATCCTGTCAAGTCTTTTGACAACTGTGGATATCTGGATTGGGATCAGCTGATGAAAATTCAAACCCCTGAATCCATTCTTATCTGAGTCTTTTAGTCAGTGGTGGTGCGGCGATACCAGAATCGGGCTCTGAAGTCGTCGCTGCATGTCATAAAGCCTGGGTTGGTAGGCGAGTGTACGATGCAGCGGACGATGTTATTGTGGCCCAGTGAGAGTAAGTTCTTCCTCTCGGCTGTTCGTGAGTCCCAGCAGCACAGACTGATGGTTCGCTCATCCGGCAGAAGCACATAGTCCTCTGTGTGGTTGAAGACACCCTGAGTGCGATGTGTTTGTCGACCACTGAGCCCCGCGCCTGCCAGAATCGAACAAGGTGGTAAAAGAGCATGCTACCATTAACTTGTACATTTTAGTATATTAACACTGAACAAGTTTAGTTAATGCTGTGTCACGTACCTGTGTACTTCACCAATGTCCGGCCAGTTGAAATTTCCCATAGTTTGGAAATAGAATCTTTTCCACTTGACAGAATATACTTGGAGTTCTTTGAGAAAACCGCAGAACAGACCTCGGCGCCGTCGTGTGCTTTCTCAAAGGTGGTCACGCATCGGTTTGACACCCCATCCCACAGCTTGATGCTCCCGTCTTTGCTGCAGGTGACGTAGCTGTTGGCACTGGGATTGTAGCAGACGCCACAGATGGTGTCCGTGTGCTGATCCAGAGGGTTGCAGGACACGAAACACTGAAAGGTGTTGACGTCGTAAAGGCGCAGGGTGGGGTGCTGCGTGCCCACCAGTAAGAAATCCCCAGACGGGTGGAATGAGATTGAGCGCAACATTTCAGCTTCCTGTGGAAGGACAGAGCGTGGTTTGTTCAGAAGTAATCACAAATGACTATTCAAATATATGAAATAAAGAGTCATGTTATCAGCTATTGATCTGAGAGTAACTGACAGTCCAACTTTTCTCGTGCTACATAGTGAATTATTGTAAAAAAAAGGTGTTGCAGATGATTTGATACATTTTCTATCAGAGCTTAATACCTGTATGTACTTGAAGGCTCTTTTAGCCGACGGCTTTGAATAATCAAAAAGTTTAAGGGTGTAGTCACGGGAGCCAGAGGCCAGGATCTGTTCGGTCGGGTGAAAAGATAGACAGGTGACTTCATCCACGTGATCGTACAACGTTCTGATCACAGGGTGGTTCTCCATATTCTGCTGGGCTGTTTCGTTCATCATCACCTGAAAGATTTCATTCAAGATCATGCACAAATGATTGCTCACAACAAGCGATTTAAAGTCAGACAGTAATTGTCTTACAAATGGCTTTGTTAAAGGAATGCTAAATTCTCACCTCCAGAGGCATGGCGCTTTTGGCCAGCATGCGTTCTGTATCCAGGATCTTAATAGAGGCATCGGCAGATCCTGTGGCAATGAGCTGCCCATCTCGGCTGTACGTGGCGACACGACACGGACCCTTGTGAGAAGTCACGTAGCAGGTCTCGTACTCGGATGCTTCGGGAGACATGGTCTGCACGTCTGCATCAAACTCCAGGTCGATTCCCACACCAGGTGCCACATTGTCAGAGCGACCAATGGCGTATTGCACAGCACTGTCATCGTTCTCCATTCCTGTAC
Organism: Oreonectes daqikongensis; assembly: GCA_026939265.1. Classification (NCBI taxonomy): domain Eukaryota; kingdom Metazoa; phylum Chordata; class Actinopteri; order Cypriniformes; family Nemacheilidae; genus Oreonectes; species Oreonectes daqikongensis. The sequence goes on along the minus strand of JAOTQM010000030.1, from coordinate 2,768,175 downwards.
CACATTGAAATGTACATGTGTAAATCACAAACATTGGTCATGAAAACGATTGACTTGGGATTTCACTGCAAAGATGAAAACAATAAGAATAAAAACAGAATCACTCATTGGACCACTTTTCATCCATACCTGTTTTAGCCAGCTGCATGAGCTGTTCTGATGGAGACACCACACTCTGGGGTTTGACCTCACTGATCAGACTGTTGGCGATGGAGGTGTAGCCATCATACAGCAGCTGGCTGATGATCAGCCTGTACAGGTGCTGTCTGTCCTTCAGTGTGGGCTTGGGCCGGAACATCTCTGCTGCTTTATACCTGCAAGCACATGCAACAAGATACAGATGCTCAGACTGATGACATATTAAACACATCTTGTTTATTTGTGCACAGACACTGCAGTTTGTCAAAACCCACATAGAGCTTCCCTAATGAAGCATAAGCTTGGCTTTACTACAGTAACCAAAAGGTAACTGTATTTATAATAACCCATAGTAACCGCAAATGTACCATTCTTTCACAACAGTTTAACCATGATATTTGCAGCAAACTATGGTAATGCAAATAAGCCAAAAAACACGTTTACTATTCTTTTACTACAATAAAACTATACTTCAATTTCTTAAGGGTTTGGATACATTACGTTAAAATGCGCCAATAATTCCCAATAACGCTCTCTAGGGAGGTAACGTTAGCTAACTAGGCTTATGTTACTGGATTATTTACGTTATGCTTTTGTCGTAAAACAATAATTGTTGCATAAACGTCGTATCAATTTCACGTTTGACTAAAGAAACATTAACAGTTAAAATACACGTAGGTTTTCATTCATTTTAAGTTGCAAAACAGTTAACGACTTACCACACACACCTTCGATAGACGCTGGTACGCTTTGTGCGTCTTACGTCATGACGTACGTTGCATTATGGGAATATACCGGATAAATTAAAAGTCCCTCAAGGTTAAATTAAAAGTTCCAAAAGCTGCACTCGGTTACTTTTTTTAAATAAACAAAAATCGGTTATTGAGCAATTATATAAAAACACCCCTAATCACCTCTAACAGAAACTCGTTCGCTCTTAAACATTAGAAATATCAAAACAATAAGTCTTTAGGTAACATATTACTATATACTCATATATCATACTATTTACCATATTACATACATGTTTAACTGCTACAAATGCTTTAATAAAGAACATTTTATCTTTGAAGCTGTCATGTTATATTCCTTTATTATGCTGTTGCCTCTCTTTCAAATCCATATCGCTAAACATGGCGCCAACTAGTGGATGGATATTTCACAATGCTTATCCTGTTAAGATTTATTTAAAAACGTTGTTTTCACATTGACTTACTATGTTTACTTTGTAAACTTACTATCATTTCTTCGGGCACATACATCTTGTTTTGAAAGGATTTTTGGATAGCATATGTTTACTACAAAACGTCTCTTTGTTATACAATTTTTTTTTATTTGGTTATTATAATTTTGATAATCATGTAAATGATCAATATTGTTTGATAAACATGCTAGGTAAATTTAAAAGATCTTAAATCCTACCTGGACACTCTATCTCCAGCATCTCCAAAGCCCTTAAAACTGTGTTGTTGTCACTCGTGTAATATGTTTCTAACTTGAAATGTTTGCCCTTGTCTACTTCGGCATTGTGTTTGTATGCTGTTTTTATAATAAATAAAAAAAATATCACAATTCCTTATGACAACCAGTGCTGGAAATGGTTGAGATTTACTGGGACAATTGTAGACATTTTTAAAGAATAAACAGAATACAGAATAAGAATAAAAGTTTGTGTTTACATAATAGATGTCTGTGTACTGTGGATATTAATTTTGCATTCATAAACACAAACACATACATGTAGGCCTATATATATTTAGGAAATATTTAGATGTATTTATTTGTATTTACCAATAATTGAAATTATATTTAAATGTTTATTAATTTTAATATTTTTCTTAAATATATGCATGTATGTGTATGTTTTTATGAATACAAAATTAATATGCACAGTACACAGACATACATTATGTAAACACAAACCTTTATTCTGGATGCGATTAATCGCAATTTATCATTTCCCAGCTCTAATTATAACAGATTCATAATTTCTGATCTGCTTGAATATATGAGTACTTACACCCTTAGAAATGTGCAAAATATTCCGTGTCCATAACCGAGTGCTCGTTTGAATTAACAAGGGATTCAAATATTAGTCAATTTATTCCAAGTAAATGCAAGCAGCTATAGTTTAACGTAAATACAATAATTTATTCCTCTGTTGATTTGCATTTGCCCTCATTGTACGCTGCGGAGTGTGTCCCGAAACATGGCGGCGACTGCCCCAGGATGACGTAGATTCCCGAGCTCTATTAAAAAGAAGCCACACAAACACAACAATAAATCTATTTTCGTTTTAAGTTGTGTTTGTGTATATTAAAACAACATCATGCAAGAGCTGTAGAAACACCACGTCGACTACTGTTGAGCTTACCATTTGTTTGCATAGTAGGTGCAGTATTTCAGAAAATAAGATGGCAGCTCTTCCTGTGGGCAGTAGCGGTTTACTTAACTCACTGCAGAAACAAAACAAATCTTCATTAGATGCTAAACTGAATGACACCGACAGCTGTGCTCGACGTGAGCCCGGAATCACTGCATCTACTGTGCACCGTTGAACTGTTAAAGCCCCAATACTGAGAAAAAAATTGTGTCTGCTGAACCAAATCACTACTGAGGGTTTATTTAATTATTTATATAGTGTTGAACTCTGTGGTTCAATTTACTGGGGACACCAGAGCGGTTTTATTTACACAACATCACTAATATTTAAAAGCAATGTTGTTTCAGCAATTTTTAAGAACTACAAATGTGCAGTCCATTTTTTTATGATTTTGATTCTCAAGCAAAGATGTATTTCTTGCTTAGTTCCTAAACGTTTTATGTATATTTTTGTGTCATGTTTTTTCTTGTTTACCTTTAGAAGAACTAAAAGCCAAATAACAACAATTTCAGGGGGTTATTATTCATGGGGTAATTCTCTTTCCATGTTTGATACGAGCAGAAAAAGCACTGGTACGAAAAGCAGATCTTGACCTGATACTGGAGCTTTAATGAGATATATCGGTAACACTTTACAATAAGGTGCTATTAGTTACAATTAGTATATGCATAAGCTAACATTAGATATCAATGAACAATTTAGTTTTTCAGCATTTATTAATCCTTGTTAATGTTAGTTCATGTCAATACAGTTATTCATGTTAGTTCATGGTGCATTAACTAATGTTAACAGTGACAGCATTTGATTTTAATAATGTATTAGTAAATGCTGAAATTAACATGAACTAACATTAATTAATGCTGTATTAGTATTGTTCATTGTTAGTTTATTTTATCTAATGCACTAACTAATTGTTAATAAATAGCACCTTATTGTAAAGTGTTACTGATATATCCAGCTGCAGAACCACAGCCGCAGTTTCAGAACCACAGCTACAGAACGGAAGTGAGGAGAGGAGTTATTGACAACGAGATAATCATGGCGGAGAGCACATATTTTAAATTAAGCATTATTTGCTAAATATTGAATTTGTGCATTTGTGGAGTTAATTTTCCAAGAATGTAGTGACAAAATGGGCCTAGGAGTGAATTGTTTATTTGCTAAATTGTAATATAATTATTTGTTGTATAGCCTAATGTTTTATTGTTTCTTTTAAAACCTTTTTTTATGTAATCAGCCAATCTAGCCAAATTCTGTAAGAAAAAAATACTTTTATATATCAATCTGTTTATGTGATGGGCATCGATTTTGATCATCTATGGTAGCTCATTTAAAGGCATTTTGAGAAAAAGGGCTGGCTCTTTATGTAATTAAGTGCATACAAAAGACTTAAACTGAATGTAATGAGATCTGTTTTTCATGTGACGTTGGCATAAAGCCTATTACATGAGATTAATGTTTTATACAACTTTTTGTACTGTCCCATAATGTATTATTATAACTTATACGAACTGAAAAAAGGCCTTATTTGTATGAAGGTTCATGTGTAAGAAAAGCAAATCCCGCTCAAAGGTGGTGCGCCCCTCCGTTCTGTGGCTGTGGTTCAGAAACTGCTGGAAGAGCTGCAGTTCTGCAGCTGGATATTATTGGCTTTAATAGTACATGCATTTCCAAAATAAATGGGCAACACTTTCCAATAATGTTGTATTTGTTAACATTAGTTAATGTATTAAGTGTTACCAAGTATTAATTTAAAGAGAGATTCCACCCAAAGAGCAAAATCTATTAAACCTAACAAACTTTATAAAAGCTTTGCCATTTTTAAATAAACGTTATAACTGGGTTTTTGGGGTGGAATTACACTTACATATCTCAAATGACCAAAAAACAACAAACAGACTCAAAGCATGCCATTCCCATCCGAGTGTTCACACGAGCAGAGGAATTCTGACCTGAACAGATCTCTCATGGTAATTCCTCCCTCTCTCAACACAGGGCTGATCAGCTCAGCCAGATAGTGCCAGATGAAGGGAATATCAATGGCCATATCATCAGCCTGCTCCAACATCTCTGAAAACCTACAAGTCAAGAGACATACAAAACATTCACCGTTATTCCAAGATTAGTAAGATTTAATAACATAAAACTTTTCTCTGTACTGTATATTAAAAAATACATTTTTGTACTGTATACACTCACCCTTTGTAGAGTTGTGAATGGGGCAGAATGCCTTTCTGTATGAGCTGATAGTAAAGCAGCCCCATGTGTTCTCTTGCTATCTGACTGCGTTCTAGCGTGCACTCCAGACCCACACGCACAAACACAAACAGCAGAGAGGGCTGTTCAATCTCCACTACACACTGCGCCGCTTCCTGCACACACAATACACACAAGCATTAATATAATCACACACATCACACAAGGGTTATTCAACAGATATTTGAGGTCATGGGTTCACGAGTTTGACGATTCCAGTAATTCCACTAAAAACAAATGCTACACTAAACCACAAAATGACATTCTGGGGAATTCTGTGCTTCCAACTTTTCCCATCCAGAATAACAATACATGATAATGCCCCTGTGCACAAACAAAGCGAGGTCCATATAAAACTGATTTACTGATGTGCACAAAGCCCAGATCTGAATACCTCTGGGATGTAGTGGAACAGCGAGCCAGGCCCCATCAACCAACATCAGGGCTTGACCTCTCTGATGCTCATGCTTCTAGTTGAACATTTACTGTCAAAAACATGGCAGACAGCATTTATCTGCTCCCTGTACTGCTATAACAGCTGGAATTTGTTCACTAGATAAGGAAATATTGATGTAGGAATCTGCTTTAATTTAGACACAAAAGCATCAGTTAGACAGTGGGGCGGCACAGTGGCTCGGTGGTTAGCACTGTTGCCTCACAGCAAGAAGGTCCCCGGTTCAAGCCCCGGCTGGGACAGGAGGCCTTTCTGTGTGGAGTTTGCATGTTCTCCCTGTGTCAGCGTGGGTTTACTCCGGGTACTCCGGTTTCCTCCCACGGACATGCAGGATAGGTTAATTGAGGAATCCAAATTGTCCCCCCCCCGACTCATGTGTGGAATAAGACTTGTGTATAGTGTCGACTTGTGTGCATAGAGTGACTAGTTCTCGCCATGAATATAGCCTTAGATGCTGGAATGGTGTTAAGAATGCAATACATAAATCAGTTAGACAGTAATGTTGGATGATGTGACCAAATGACCAATAGAAGGTTTGCATCGGACGGTTTGCGCCTGGAATGAAATTAACTTCCTGTCTGTTTGTTGATCGGTCTGGCTAATAACAAATAATATAACAATTTCAATTTTATTGCATAATAATTGTATTAAATGAACAACATTTTGAGTGAGTCGTGTAACTTTGTCGCATTTAAGTTTAGCCAAGTAACGGTTCTCCTACTGGTAACCCCAAATTTTGGCCAACAAAAGCGTGCATGCGTAGTAATGTTTGTTTATGTTGTTGCTTTAAAACCGTCTGCACCTGAAAATTTCAATACTTTTGGCAACAAGAAACTCACCCTGTAATGTACTTTTCAGGTGGCTTATCTTAAGTTTTTGGTTTTACCTTGTAGTCATTAATGTGCAGAAACTCATCAATGATAGATTTGGATTTCCTCTCCATCTCCTCCTCAGACAGGATGGGCTTCTCTGAAATTATGGTGACTGGCGTCTCTGGTTTCACTCCTAAGGAAAAGGTCCAGGAACTCAGTATTACAATATATTCAAGAATCAAGAACTTTATTGTCATGTTTACTTTGATCAATATGTTTTGAATGTAAATGAGTAAGTTACACACACACATGGCACATGTAACGTGTTTTTGGATGCTATATCTACACATTTGTTAACTAGAGGTTTTGGAGAATGTTCATGTTTCTCTTCTCTCACCTGTCTCAGTGGCCCTGCTGTTCTCGGTCTCTTTAATCCTTGTTCTCTCCCCTGCGCGGGACGGTCCCAAACTCAAAGGCTTTTCGCTGCGATCACGACCAATACTACCTCGGCTAAGACACAATAAAAACGTAGTAAACCTTTAATGAAAGGTGCAGTTTCTTTACACAAGTACAGATGGTTCTACTGGTACCTCAGTATTGGGAATTCTGGTTATGCTCTCTTACAGTAACATTGACTTACTAAAATTCGACATGTTTTATTGCATGTTGGTTACCTTCCCAGTGTGCGTCTGGAGTCAGAATCAGAGCTTTGGGATGGAGGTGGGCTGGGTTGAGCTGTGGATGACTGCAGTGCTGAATAACGGTTCAGTGTGTTACCGGCAGCACGCGTTAACTCTAAAAACACGTGCACACACATACAGAAATGTACAAAATCAAAAACATAATTGAATGTTGAATGTGGGCAAGAAAATAATCATTTTATTCTCATATGACAAAGTTCATCCAAATAAAAAAAACATCATTTACTTATTCTCATGCAATTGTTTTACTGTATTTATTGTGCAGTACACAAAAGAAAATATTTTGAAGAACGCTGGTAACCAAACAACATTGAACTCTATTGAGTTCCATTGTATGGACACAAAACCACTGACACATTTCTCAAAATCTCTTCTTTTGTGGTCCAAAGAAAAGAGGTCAGACACTCTGCTAGGGCACAAAAATGGCAACTGGGGCTTAAAAGCTGGTTTAAAGTAATTGCAAAAACATCATAGAAATATATAAAAGTCACCTCTTGATATTTTGCAATTCATTTCATACACGTCCAGTGTTTGTGTGTCCTCACCAGAGTCAGCAGAGGTTTTGGCTCCACCGCTGCTGCCCTTTATCCAGTTGATCTGAGCACGTGGACCCAGCTGAATCTTCTCATCGATTTGAGGCTGTGTGTGTGGAATTGATGGGGTTAACAGAAGGGCGAGAGAGGGTATTACTACACCATCACTACATCAGCTCTAATATTTCAACCAGCAGATGGCAGCATACTGTCTTATGAATGGAACTTTGTGCTGACACATCACATTTCCCACAGTCACATCCTAAAAACATTGATTGGTTAATAGATGATAATCATTTAATGATGCTTGAGTCATTTTTAATCTCATCACCTTGGAGATCTTGGGGATCTTTGTGGGGTCGATGGTTCGGCTGTTCTTAGTGGTGGGCACCGTATTCCACGTCTCTTCTCTCTGCGAGCGCTGATCCCGCTGTTCTCGCTGATCTGTAACCATGGCAACAGGACAGCGTGTTACACACCATGTTCATAGCAATGTTTTTAAGCTACGTTTCACATTTTAATCTCTGAATATACTGTCCTGCTGTGTTTAAAGGAGTGCTGTGAATCTTACCTGGTCTCCTCTTTATGTCTTTAGATAGAAGTTGCTGATGAACCTTTCTCTGCTCTTCCTGTTCCTCCAGCTTGGCCTCTTTATGGATCTGCTCTATGGTTTTGGGGCCCTGGTCTGCTCTCCAGGACACCCAGTTATGCTGATATACACAGAAAAATTAGTGAAACATTTCTTGAACTAAACTCACATTAATCTAGAGACCAGATACAGTATTTGAGCACCTTTAAATATAGAGAAAGATTAAAATATAACTTTTTTTAAATTATATTCCTCTACTGTAGTGCTAAAGGGGTTGTGTAGGGGTCAAAAGTGCAGATGTTTTATTTTGCTTGTATTAAAACCAGGTATTTCTAAACTTTTGGCAGTGGTTATCAGCGCGCTCTCTCAACACACGCAAATGAAACCCAATTGAAATCCCGGCAGCACTCACCAGTCTCAGATCTATCACATCCTGTAGGAGGAACCGTATCCGTGATGACGTCTTGCGCTCTTTGACAATTTTCGCCATCTGGTTGAAGTACTGGTCCATGCGGGGCTATTCAAGGACACAATTGTGCAGTGGTTATGAAAAACAGTAGAGTCTGATTCTTCTGACCAGTGAAGCGCTAACTTTTGCAAATAAGATAAATATGTTTTGCCTGCAGAATGTAAGAATTTTCATGGCAAAGGTACAAAACAGTATGAAATATGTTGTGTGTAATGTGTATTGAATGCAGTGTAAAGCTAATGCAGGAAACAACATTTGCAACAGGGTGTTTAAACTTTAAGCAGTATACTCCAACAGTAATGCAAAACATACAAAATGTTAGACATAACGTTAAATAATTAACTTTTACAAGTATCCTTGTAAAAGTGTTTTCATGAACATAAACAGTTGGGAAATGCATGTGTCGCAGTTTAGATCCGTATATCCATATACTCGCACGTAAAGGGGCAGCAGCATAATAAAGATCTCTTTCTTATAATGTTCGTCAAACAACAAAAGACGGGCCCCAAAACACTCACTGATAATGAAGGAAATGCGTTCTCCTCATATGAGTTGTTCACAACAGATAAAGGAAAAAAGTAGCATACAATAATTTTAGTTTGTTAAAGATGTGCTTTAAATATTGTTGAAGTGTAAAGAGAGTTTGTGTATTAACAATAATGATTTATGTTAATTTGTAATTATTTTATTGGTGTATTAAACACGTTTTGATGTAGTTTTAGTGTTTCTTTTTTCTTGCCTCACCCCACGACTCTGGTGCTACCAAATTTAGGGCTGGTGCTACCAGTGCCACCTCTCTGAAATGTTAGTCTAGAGCCCTGGTTGAATGTCTTTTGGATGTCTTTTGGATAATCCAACATTTTTCTATGAGCAAAATAAGTAAATACTTGATAAAACAAGATACAATATGTACAAAATATAGTTTGTCAGATGTGAGTTGGGAAAGCGGTGCAGTATTGGCCAATAATTGTTTGTTAAAATCGGTATCGGTATCTGCCCCCAAAAATCCTATCGGTGCATCCCTACTTGTAAGTTAAAAGGAAAAGCTGCCACAAGGTATGAAACAAGACAAAAGCAACGCATGGAACCTCATGGAAACACTGTCAGTTCAACTATTATAGATTTTTAAGATTGGATCCTAGAAAGCAAGAAAATAGACTATGGATATGCTTGGAACAGCATACAAATGCAAGCATTTCATGCATGTTTACTATGCACCATATGCAAATTTTCTGTAAGCTGTAAACTTCTATTGCTTTTCATAAATTAAATCAAATGCTTTTCATAGCAGTATATTTATAACACACTCGGTCGCCCTAAAGCAATCATTCATGTTGCTCAAAAGCACAAAAGTGAGGCTTCCTGATTTATTCCTTGCAGGATTTAAACCAGCAACCTTCCAGTTACCAGAGACACTACACTAACCCATAAATCCCACAAAATGAAGCGAACAGTCAAGCGTGTTAACTGAGAAACAATCAAATAATCTCTTTCGAACAAGCCACCCTTTACTATGGCCAATAAGTCACATCTGGGGTATGGGGAGAACCTGTGTAAAGAAAATCCTGTACTCTCAAATTGTAGGTTAATTTTCTTCCATGTGAATGTTCTTTCCTCTGTGTATAACAGTTAACACCCTACAGCATGAGTGTAAGTCACCTGCTGTGCTGCACTTCTAGACCACTGGGCCGATTCATTACTAGCCCTCTTTAATAAAGACAAATAAACAGCAGAAGGTTGCGGAAAAATAACAAGTGAACCACTGTGATTATGTGGTTACTTAGGCATTCAACTAAAAAATAGATACTTTAGGTTTTGAGGGTTCACTGAAGCTAAACAAAACTAAATATTACAAATCCTCAGCCTTGGATAAGCTATTTTTGGCCAGAAGATGCTGCAAACTGAACTTTATGCTGACAACCAAAAGTTTATATGAGCCAAAACAGATTTTACAGTCTTACAGTCCTCCATCACTATTATGTTACTTTAACCAAAACACAAATTCAATAGCAAAAAATGTTTTTATGGTTCCACTATTTGTGTAATAAACTGTTATGCGAGTTACCTTGGCTTTCTCGAAGTCAAGGTCTTTGCCGATGGTGGTGAAGAGTCTACAGAGACACTCCAAGCTCTTGCCATCATGGTTTTTTAGCAGTTTGACCACGCAGTCATGCATGATGGGCTCTGTCAACATCTTGAGCTTGAACAGCTCGCCGATGAATTTGATATTTCCCGTGGAGCGTCTGCGAGCTTTATCCTTCGCTTCCTCCAGTTCTTCCTGTAATCTTTCCTTTTCTGTGGGCTGAGAGGAAGTAAGTTCACATTGTATATGAATCTCATAATTCACAACAGACATTAGTATTAAGATTAGTGTTTCTAAAATGAGTCTGAAAATGAATTCTAGAATAATTACTGATGTGGCCAAATCCAGTTCATTTTGTTTCCTCTCCAGCACAACGTCATCCACTTTGTCCCTCTCGAATTCCTTCTGACAGCGGTTCAATAGCAGCTTCCGGAAATTTACCGTAGTACCAGGTTTGTCTGATGTGGGCACTTTTAGCTATAATGAGATAAATAAAGAAGAAACAGCCATGACTTGAAGAATACATAATGTACAATAAAAAGACAAAACCTGAAACAACTGTTTTCTGTTTCTTTTCAGAACAACGCTTCAATTTCTTAATTGATAATTTAGGATTGACAGCAAATTAATCCATTAATACTGGAGAACTTGTGCTCATTTCTGCACAGGACGTACCGTGGCCAGACAGCGACACATGTTGGCGTAGGCCTCGGAGAATCTGGGCTCATCGATGGCCTTCTCAAACACAAGGTCAATGACGCCTTTGAGTCTCTCCTCTGTTTTGATGGTCAATTCCGACATCTGCTTCATCAGCTTGGTGAACATCTGGGGCGTGAGCTTGTTCAAAATGCTACGGACCTTCCGGAGCAACTCCTGAGGTGCCAGAAAAGCAACAACTTTAAACTTTTCCCTTTTCTAAAGAGTGATGAATCAGAATTCAAAGGATTTGGAAAAGAACAAAAGCATAAACTGCAACTAGCATCTTACGTGTTTTCTTCATTGTAACCATGATAAGGAAAAAAGCACAGGAATCAATACCTGGGTTTTCAGGGTCTCCTGGTCATCCATTAAGCCTTCTTGCTTCATTCCAGGTTTCCAGGCGTTCTCGGCCTTCTTGAGCTGCACATCATCGTTGACAAAAACATTTACGATGATCTTGCGTAGTGGGAGTCGCCGCACATTTAGAAGCTTTGAAAAGGCAAGACAGAAAACAAAAAGTGGATGAGTAAAACAACAGCTTAGTTAGTTACACACTTTATGTGTAGGAACGCTAAATTCTCACCTCCAGAGGCATGGCGCTTTTGGCCAGCATGCGTTCTGTGTCCAGAATCTTAATAGAGGCATCGGCAGAGCCTGTGGCAATGAGCTGCCCATCTCGGCTGTATGTGGCGACACGACACGGACCCTTGTGAGAAGTCACGTAGCAGGTCTCGTACTCGGATGCTTCGGGAGACATGGTCTGCACGTCTGCATCAAACTCCAGGTCGATTCCATACTGCACGGCACTGTCATCGTTCTCCATTCCTGTACCACATTGAAATGTACATGTGTAACTCACAAACATTGGTCACTCCTCATGAAAATGATAGACTTAGATTTCACTGCAAAGATGAAAACAATAAGAATAAAAACAGAATCACTCATTGGACCACTTTTCATCCATACCTGTTTTAGCCAGCTGCATGAGCTGTTCTGATGGAGACACCACACTCTGGGGTTTGACCTCACTGATCAGACTGTTGGCGATGGAGGTGTAGCCATCATACAGCAGCTGGCTGATGATCAGCCTGTACAGGTGCTGTCTGTCCTTCAGTGTGGGCTTGGGCCGGAACATCTCTGCTGCTTTATAGCAAAAAACATCATAAAATTAACATTTATTTCTCTTAAGACGTAATCTATTTAGTTTCTAGACACTTGGGAGATCTTGTCAAAGGAATAAAGAAACTGACAAATAAAGAAAATGTTTGTCTATTAGAATGTATTGTTAAATTAGATTAGATTAGATTCAACTTTATTGTCATTACACATGTACAAGTACAAGGCAACGAAATGCAGTTTAGGTCTAACCAGAAGTGCAATAGCAGCAAGTGCAGGATATATGCAACCGCTGTATATCCGCTGTATAATGGGTAAATAATACATTTGCAAATAGGTTTTTTATTTTTATAGGCTTACCACAACATATAGACTTTCAAAGCTACACAATTTACCATGTATTAGTTATTTTCTTAGACTGAAAGTGAATTTACTTACATTAATTGTACACAATGTATTCCTAATCTTATCCCCAATAAAACGCTGAAAACTACTCCGTTGCTAGCTTGTCTCGTCACACTGATAATTAATTGCCTAATCATTAGCCTAACTTACATGAATCACGTAAATGACATATTTCCCATCTAAAACGTTTTGTAGTTTGAATCACTGAATAACAATGCCAGTCATCCAACATTTCTGTCGTTAAACAGTAATTATTATTATATTCAATATTCAAATACTTTCAATATTAAGTATTGGATGTTGGCCACTTACACCGTGAAGCGTTCTGCTGAAGACGTGAACAGTTTTTGAACACCTTTGATTGATTGGTCACATTTCGGCTCTCTAACTCCCGCCTTCCTTCATTCGATTGGCCACCTCACTTTTTTTTTTACATTGAGGAGCTCTGTTGCGTTGTAAAGTTTATGCGGCAGGTATGCAAGTATTTTATAGATTTTATTACACAACACGAAAAAAGACAAATACAGGCATGCGTGATGTAATGGATGTGTGGCGTGAGAACAGCGGGTTGGCAGCCCTGATTAAACACACCTTGTTTGTTTATGCACACACACTACAGTTTGTCAAAACCTAAGCTACATAACGTTAGAGCTTCACTTTCCCGTATGAAGCATAACCTTGGCTTTACTACAGTAACCATAAGTTAATTATGGTATTTGTAATAAACAATGGTAACCACAAATTTACCATTCTTTCACTACAGGAACTTAACCATGATATTTGAACAAACTATGGTAATGCAAATAAGGAAAAATTAGAATTAGTTAAAAAAAGAATTGGTATGTCCCATAAATTCGGAGGCAGCATTTTAAGGTAGAAAGGCAAGGCACGTCCGAATTCAATGTTTGCTTTACTTCCTGTCTCCTGAGATACCTCCATCAGGTCGATTTTTGAAGGCAGCATTGTTTTGCTACACACTAAAATGTATATACTTTTTTCATAAGAATAAAAGTACATACTTTTAGTGCATAGTAGATGCAGGTACGCTTTGTGCGTCTTACGTCATGACGTACTTTGCATTGTGGGAATATACCGGATAAAAGTCCCTTCGAGGTTAAATTAAAAGTTCCCAAAGCTGCACTCGGTTACTTTTATAAATAAACAAAAATCGGTTATTGAGCAATTACATAAAAACACCCATAATCACCTCTAACAGAAGCTCGTTCGCTTTTAAACACTAGAAATATCAAAACAATGCGTCTTTGTACCATATTTCTAAATACTCATATCATACTATTTACCATATCACATACATGTTTGACTGCTATAAATGTTTTATTAAAGAATCAAATTTTATGTTATATTTAAAATGTTACGTTCATTTATTATGCTGTTGCCTCTTTCAAATCCATATCGCTAAACATGGCGCCATCTAGTGGATGAATATTTCACAACTCCTAAAGCGGAACGAAAAAATGAAAATTCTGCCATTAATTAATCACCCTCAAGTAGTTTAAAATCCATAATTCATCCGTTTTTCCCTTAAACGCAAGTTAGTGTATTTTTGAAAGCTTTCTGACTCCTCCATAGATGGCAACGCAACTTCAAAGCGCTGAAAGTGCGTAAATACATCGTAAAATAGTCCACGCGACTCCGGTGGGTCAGTATTAATTAATATAATGGCACGAGGATACTTTTTTGTGCGCAAACAAACAAAAATAACGACTATATCACCTATGTTGTCTTTCTCCGCTTTGTAAACACAGAGCTGCGCTTCCGGCCTCTACGTCAGAATGCTGACATCAGATGACTGTCATCGCCGTCGTGTGATGCATGTATTTCTTTTTATTTTATTAAATTAGTGGACAGTATTTTTCGTAAAAGGCCAGTTTGCTTATTTCTTGAAACAAAAGCAGGGATTGTAGACTGATTTAATTTTAGGGTCGCATAAATTTAGAAACAAGATATTAAACCAGATTAGCTGTTCAAGATTCACATGTTAGAAAGCTGAAACAATAGCGACATTGTATTCTAAACAACACAAGCGTCAGGTTTCTTTTAAACACAAGCATCAATTTAAACATTGTTTTTGTCTTTATTTACAAGCCTTACATTTCCTCCGCAGGTCTTCATTACAAGAACACTGAGCAATCCTAAAAATGTTCTTCTGACTTGCATTAATTGTTTGCATTTCACCTTCAATGCATACAGGTAGTTGATTCCTATCACAAGTTATCTGTGAATATTTTTTTTTGCTTTCAGGATGCATTTTCATTTTTATTCTTGTTTATTCTCTTGTTATTTGGAAAGTTCATTGAGCAAGCCAAAGCAATGGTGTTTCCAGACAACCTGAACCAGACAGCATTAACCATCTCCATCCTGGACCAGGCATCCCCTTAGCCAAGGTTTTATGTTTATTTCTTTCAAAGGGGATCATCTTTACCCTGTTTTAAGTTGAATCACATGAAATCCAGGATGGCGGCTTACACATTTAAACAAAATTAATATTATTGTTATGATACATGTTTATTCTGTTATTTCTATCGATGTTCTTCTTGCCTGCAAATGTTAAATAGAACTCCATATTCGCAGCCTTTTAAAAAAATAATAAATTAAGAGTTCAGAACCTATTTTAAGTCTCTTTTTTTAAAGTAACAAAAAATGCCAAACTTTAAAACAAAAATATTTTCTATATATATGATACAAGTATATATTGTTCCCTCCTGTTGTAGAGTTCCAGCTCAAAATGGCCAAGTGTTTCAAAGTCATAATGTAGAGGACTCCGGCCGTTCCTGTAGATGTAGATGTATGTCTATGGCTAGACTTTCATAGTCTGGGTTTAGTTTTGGGCATCGGACGTCTGTTTGTGTCAATTATCCTCAGACTCCTCCTCCGCCTCACGTAACCAAGTGAAGAAGGCGGTGACCGACTTCAGTGCCACACCTTTTCCCTGCTGCTCCGCTGGGTCTTTACTAGTCTCCCACTTATAGAAAGCGTCCTCCGAAATTACATCCTCGTCGTAAAGGCAGTCAAAAAACATTCGGAGCAGATCTGAAGAATAATGCAGAAGAATAATTTACATTTATGAAGGTTACAAATATGAAAGCTATACTTAGAGTGAAATGTCTACACACTGGGTGGTTGATCCAAGGCAACGATCAAATCCTGAAGAGCGTAAAGAGCCTGTAGCTGTCGCTCAGTGTCCGAGTCAAAGTACTTGTGTAATATAGGCAGATGTCTCTCGATGACATCCGTGTCCACTTTACAGGAAGTGCTTTCATCTGAAAAGAAAAAGATTGCAAAAGAAAGTCATTTAATGAAATCGTATCCCACAGGAATACAAGCACCTATGTTGTTTTCTCACCTATAACTGCTGCCTTACATACAGCTGTCATTAAAGCTCTCAAAAACAGAGAGGAACTCATCTGAGATTCATCCAAATTAGCCTGAAAAGACATTTTAGAACAGTTTTCAAGGTGTGTATTTATACCTTAAATATAAAAACGAATTTAGAATTCCATGTTTTGTTGGCCTGTATTTGTGTGTCTGTGTGGCGGCTCAGTCTCACCTCGATCCAGTCGAAGATTTGCTCATCATTGGTCATGTCTTCCAGCAGGAGGTTCTCGAGTTGTTTGAGGAACTCTTCAGGACTTAAGCTGATCTTATCTGGGGTCGAGGAGTTGGTGGAACAGTCTGACAATGTGAACTCTAATTTCTGCATAAAAATAAAGAGAAATGACTGAGATATGACTTTGCGAAAGCAACTTGTGTGCCATCAAAAAAAATGCATGAAATGGTCAAAACAGGCAATGTTGATAATCAGGTGATAATTGTGTTGTGTGGTTTCATCTCATGTTCCCTCCTGCAGTTGTTTAAACAGACTGGAAGGACTCTTGGCTCTTCCTCCTCACCTGCTGTGAGATGAAGGCAGTAAGATCTTCTCCCTCAGGCAGGAAGTCGCCCCAGTTTAGCCCAGAGTCTCTCCACAAGTCTCCAACTTTCCTATGGCTCTGTTAAAAAGAAGAAGCCAAACAAACACAACAATAAATCTATTTTCGTTTTAAGTTGTGTTTGTGTATATTAAAACAACATCATGCAAGAGCTGTAGAAACACCACGTCGACTACTGTTGAGCTTACCATTTGTTTGCATAGTAGGTGCAGTATTTCAGAAAATAAGATGGCAGCTCTTCCTGTGGGCAGTAGCGGTTTACTTAACTCGCTGCAGAAACAAAACAAATCTTCATTAGATGCTAAACTGAATGACACCGACAGCTGTGCTCGACGTGAGCCCAGAATCACTGCATCTACTGTGCACCGTTGAACTGTTAAAGCCCCAATACTGAGAAAAAATTGTGTCTGCTGAACCAAATCACTACTGAGGGTTTATTTAATTATTTATATAGTGTTGAACTCTGTGGTTCAATTTACTGGGGACACCAGAGCGGTTTTATTTACACAACATCACTAATATTTAAAAGCAATTTTTTTATATTTCTCAAACTCTTAGCTTTGATTCTCAAGCAAAGATTTATTTCTATTTTTGTCAGGTTTTTTCTTGTTTACTTTTCATGGGGTCATTATTTATAATTCTATTTCCATGTCTATTTCCTATTTTCATCTTAACCGGATACTGGAGCTTTAATACAACCTTATTGTAAAGTGTTACCAAGTATTAATTCCACCCAAAATGCAAAATCTATTAAACCTAACAAACTTTATAAAAGCTTTGCCATTTTTGGTTTTTTGGGGTGGAATTACACTTTATCTCAAATGACCAAAAAACAACAAACAGACTCAAAGCATGCCATTCCCATCCGAGTGTTCACACGAGCAGAGGAATTCTGACCTGAACAGATCTCTCATGGTAATTCCTCCCTCTCTCAACACAGGGCTGATCAGCTCAGCCAGATAGTGCCAGATGAAGGGAATATCAATGGCCATATCATCAGCCTGCTCCAACATCTCTGAAAACCTACAAGTCAAGAGACAGACAAATCATTCACCGTTATTCCAAGATTAGTAAGATTTAATAACATAAAACTTTTCTCTGTACTGTATATTAAAAAATACATTTTTGTGCTGTATACACTCACCCTTTGTAGAGTTGTGAATGGGGCAGAATGCCTTTCTGTATGAGCTGATAGTAAAGCAGCCCCATGTGTTCTCTTGCTATCTGACTGCGTTCTAGCGTGCACTCCAGACCCACACGCACAAACACAAACAGCAGAGAGGGCTGTTCAATCTCCACTACACACTGCGCCGCTTCCTGCACACACAATACACACAAGCATTAATATAATCACACACATCACACAAGGGTTATTCAACAGATATTTGAGGTCATGGGTTCACAAGTTTGACGATTCCAGTAATTCCACTAAAAACAAATGCTACACTAAACCACAGAATGACATTCTGGGGAATTCTATGCTTCCAACTTTTCCCATCCAGAATAACAATACATGACAATGCCCCTGTGCACAAACAAAGCGAGGTCCATATAAAACTGATTTACTGACGTGCACAAAGCCCAGATCTGAACACCTCTGGGATGTAGTGGAACAGCGAGCCAGGCCCCATCAACCAACATCAGGGCTTGACCTCTGATGCTCATGCTTCTAGTTGAACATTTACTGTCAAAAACATGGCAGACAGCATTTATCTGCTCCCTGTACTGCTATAACAGCTGGAATTTTTCACTAGATAAGGAAATATTGATGTAGGAATCTGCTTTAATTTAGACACAAGAGCATCAGTTAGACAGTAATGTTGGATGATGTGACCAAATGACCAATAGAAGGTTTGCATCGTACGTATGCGCCTGGCCTGAAATTAACTTCCTGTCTGTTTGTTGATCGGTCTGGCTAATAACAAATAATATAACAATTTCTATTTTATTGTATAATAATTGTATTAAATCAAATTTATTTTGAGTGAGTCGTGTAACTTTGTCGCATTTAAGTTTAGCCAAGTAACGGTTCTCCAACTGGTAACCCCAAACTTTGCAGATGTGTACCGGAAGTTAAGCTTGGCCAACAAAAGCGTGCATTCAGGTGGCTTATCTTAGTTTTTTGTTTTACCTTGTAGTCATTAATGTGCAGAAACTCATCAATGATAGATTTGGATTTCCTCTCCATCTCCTCCTCAGACAGGATGGGCTTCTCTGAAACTATGGTGACTGGCGTCTCTGGTTTCACTCCTAAGGAAAAGGTCCAGGAACTCAGTATTACAATATATTCAAGAATCAAGAACTTTATGTAATCTGTTTTTGGATGCTATATCTACACATTTGTTCACTAGAGGTTTTGGAGAACGTTCATGTGTTTCTCTTTTCTCACCCGTCTCAGTGGCGCTGCTGTTCTCTGTCTCTTTTTTGTCCTCAGAGATGCTGGCCTTGCAGGTTGTGTTTTGTGAGTTGACCGTTTCCTCAGGGGTCATGTTTTCTGTTTGCTCCTTGGTGCTGCTACCTCTGCTGTAAGGCCCTGCTCGGGACGGTCCCAAACTCAAAGGCTTTTCGCTGCGATCACGACCAATACTACCTCGGCTAAGACACAATAAAAACGTAGTAAACCTTTAATGAAAGGTGCAGTTTCTTTACACAAGTACAGATGGTTCTACTGGTACCTCAGTATTGGGAATTCTGGTTATGCTCTCTTACAGTAACATTGACTTACTAAAATTCGACATGTTTTGTTGCATGTTGGTTACCTTCCCAGTGTGTGTCTGGAGTCAGAATCAGAGCTTTGGGATGGAGGTGGGCTGGGTTGAGCTGTGGATGACTGCAGTGCTGAATAACGGTTCAGTGTGTTACCGGCAGCACGCGTTAACTCTAAAAACACGCGCACACACATACAGAAATGTACGAAATTAGAAATCTGAAACATCATTGAATGTTGAATGTGGGCAAGATAAATGTGGGTAAGAACTTAAAGTCCATCCAAATAAAAAAACATCATTTACTCATTCTCATGTCATTGTATTACTGTATTACTTGTGCAGAACACAAAAGAAGATATTTTAAAGAATGTTGGTAACCAAATAACATTGAACTCCATCGACTTTGTATGGACACAAAACCACAGAGACATTTCTCAAAACATCAGGTCAGACACTCTGCTAGGACACAAAAATGGCAACTGGGGCTTAAAAGCTGGTTTAAAGTAATTGCAAAAACATCATAGAAATATATAAAAGTCACCTCTTGATATTTTGCAATTAATTTCATACACGTCCAGTGTTTGTGTGTCCTCACCAGAGTCAGCAGAGGTTTTGGCTCCACCGCTGCTGCCCTTTATCCAGTTGATCTGAGCACGTGGACCCAGCTGAATCTTCTCATCGATTTGAGGCTGTGTGTGTGGAATTGATGGGGTTAACAGAAGGGCGAGAGAGGGTATTACTACACCATCACTACATCAGCTCTAATATTTCAACCAGCAGATGGCAGCATACTGTCTTATGAATGGAACTTTGTGCTGACACATCACATTTCCCACAGTCACATCCTAAAAACATGATTGGTTAATAGATGATAATCATTTAATGATGCTTGAGTCATTTTTAATCTCATCACCTTGGAGATCTTGGGGATCTTTGTGGGGTCGATGGTTCGGCTGTTCTTAGTGGTGGGCACCGTATTCCACGTCTCTTCTCTCTGCGAGCGCTGATCCCGCTGTTCTCGCTGATCTGTAACCATGGCAACAGGACAGCGTGTTACACACCATGTTCATAGCAATGTTTTTAAGCTACGTTTCACATTTTAATCTCTGAATATACTGTCCTGCTGTGTTTAAAGGAGTGCTGTGAATCTTACCTGGTCTCCTCTTTATGTCTTTAGATAGAAGTTGCTGATGAACCTTTCTCTGCTCTTCCTGTTCCTCCAGCTTGGCCTCTTTATGGATCTGCTCTATGGTTTTGGGGCCCTGGTCTGCTCTCCGGGACACCCAGTTATGCTAATATACACACAGAGAAACTCACATTAATCTAAAGACCAGATACAGTATTTGAGCATTTTCAAGAGAAAGATTAAAATATAACTTTTTATTTGTATTATATTACTCTACTGTAGTGCTAATGGGGTCGTGGGTCAAAAGTGTTGCAAAAGCAAAGTCAGCATGCAGATGTTTTCTTTTGCTTGTATTGAAACCAGGTATTTCTAAACTTTTGGCAGTGGTTATCAGCGCGCTCTCTCAACACACGCAAACGAAACCCAATCGAAATCCCGCCGGCACTCACCAGTCTCAGATCTATCACATCCTGTAGGAGGAACCGTATCCGTGACGACATCTTGCGCTCTTTGACAATTTTCTCCATCTGGTTGAAGTACTGGTCCATGCGGGGCTATTCAAGGACACAACATGCTTATGAAAAACACATCAATGGACTATCACACACTCCACACGAACAGATTTTTTAAACAAAAATTTTCAAACCATCATCTATGCCAGATAACAATTATTACTCATATAGCACAGACTCCTCTTTCTGTATCCATCTATAATCTAGAAGCTTTATGGAGTTGTTCTAAATCTAAAAATAATGTTTTGAGGCCAGGAACTGCTGTCTGATCCTAAATCATCCAGGTCAATAAACGCAAAACCTACTTCCCGACCAGACTGCTGCTACAAGGTCAGAGAGAGAGAGAGAGAGAGAGAGAGAGAGAGAGAAAGAGAGAGAGAGAGAAAACCATTTTCATTTACCCTCTTGCCTAACACTGAGCTCCAGACTTCATGGCAGTATGTTAAGCCCAGCTGGAAAGCATTTGGTCTGTGTGTGTTTGTGTGTTACAGCATTCTTAAAAATCTTTTCCACTACTTGAGTTCTCTATAATGCTAAAATGTCATTTAAAAGTACTTTATTGAAATGTCAAAGTATCGCCAGAATCACATTAAAAGATTAAAATCACAATTACGCAATGCCATGATGATGAAGAGGTGCCCTTGGAAGTTAAAAAGAAAAAGCTGCTGCAAGGTATGAAACAAGACAAAAGCAACGCATGGAACCTCATGGAAACACAGTTCATTTATGAAAGATTTTTAAGATTGGATCCAAGAAAGCAATGGATATGCTTGGAACAGCATACAAATTTTATCATTATCATTTTTTATCAATTTTATATTTTTTCAGCTTTTCCTTTTCATAAATTAAATTTAATGCTTTTCATAGCAGTATATTTATAACACACTCGGTCGCCCTAAAGCAATCATTCATGTTGCTCAAAAGCACAAAAGTGAGGCTTCCTGATTTATTCCTTGCAGGATTTAAACCAGCAACCTTCCAGTTACCAGAGACACTACACTAACCCATAAATCCCACAAAATGAAGCGAACAGTCAAGCGTGTTAACTGAGAAACAATCAAATAATCTCTTTCGAACAAGCCACCCTTTACTATGGCCAATAAGTCACATCTGGGGTATGGGGAGAACCTGTGTAAAGAAAATCCTGTACTCTCAAATTGTAGGTTAATTTTCTATTTTCTTCCATGTGAATGTTCTTTCCTCTGTGTATAACAGTTAACACCCTACAGCATGAGTGTAAGTCACCTGCTGTGCTGCACTTCTAGACCACTGGGCCGATTCATTACTAGCCCTCTTTAATAAAGACAAATAAACAGCAGAAGGTTGCGGAAAAATAACAAGTGAACCACTGTGATTATGTGGTTACTTAGGCATTCAACTAAAAAATAGATACTTTAGGTTTTGAGGGTTCACTGAAGCTAAACAAAACTAAATATTACAAATCCTCAGCCTTGGATAAGCTATTTTGGCCAGAAGATGCTGCAAACTGAACTTTATGCTGACAACCAAAAGTTTATATGAGCCAAAACAGATTTTACAGTCTTACAGTCCTCCATCACTATTATGTTACTTTAACCAAAACACAAATTCAATAGCAAAAAATGTTTTTATGGTTCCACTATTTGTGTAATAAACTGTTATGCGAGTTACCTTGGCTTTCTCGAAGTCAAGGTCTTTGCCGATGGTGGTGAGGAGTCTACAGAGACACTCCAAGCTCTCGCCATCATGGTTTTTTAGCAGTTTGACCACGCAGTCATGCATGATGGGCTCTGTCAACATCTTGAGCTTGAACAGCTCGCCGATGAATTTGATATTTCCCGTGGAGCGTCTGCGAGCTTTATCCTTCGCTTCCTCCAGTTCTTCCTGTAATCTTTCCCTTTCTGTGGGCTGAGAGGAAGTAAGTTCACATTGTATATGAATCTCATAACTCACAACAGACATTAGTATTAAGATTAGTGTTTCTAAAATGAGTCATTAATAGAATAATTACTGATGTGGCCAAATCCAGTTCATTTTGTTTCCTCTCCAGCACAACGTCATCCACTTTGTCCCTCTCGAATTCCTTCTGACAGCGGTTCAATAGCAGCTTCCGGAAATTTACCGTAGTATTGGGTTTGTCTGACGTGGGCACTTTTAGCTATAATGAGATAAATAAAGAAGAAACAGCCATGACTTGAAGAATACATAATGTACAATAAAAAGACAAAACCTGTTTTCTGTTTCTTTTCAGAACAACGCTTCAATTTCTCAATTGATAATTCAGGAATGACAGCAAATGAATCCATTAATACTGGAGTACTTGTGCTCATTTCTGCACAGGACGTACCGTGGCCAGACAGCGACACATGTTGGCGTAGGCCTCGGAGAAGCTGGGCTCATCGATGGCCTTCTCAAACACAAGGTCAATGACGCCTTTGAGTCTCTCCTCTGTGTCGATGGTCAGATCCGTCACCTGCTTCATCAGCTGGTGGAACATCTGGGGCGTGAGCTTGTTCAAAATGCTACGGACCTTCCGGAGCAAGTCCTGAGGTGCCAGAAAAGCAACAACTTTAAACTTTAAAAAAAAACAAAGGCCCTTTTCTAAAGAGTGATGAATCAGAATTCAAAGGATTTTGAAAAGAACAAAAGCATAAACTGTGTTTTCTTCATTGTGATGTGATGATACACTACCTGGGTTTTCAGGGTCTCCTGGTCATCCATTAAGCCTTCTTGCTTCATTCCAGGTTTCCAAGCGTTCTCGGCCTTCTTGAGCTGCACATCATCGTTGACAGAAACGTTTACGATGATCTTGCGTGGTGGGAGTCGCCGCACATTTAGAAGCTTTGGAAAGGCAAGACAGAAAACCAAAAGTGGATGAGTAAAACAACAGCTTAGTTAGTTACACAAAAATCTTCCAAAATAGCAAGGTACTTGAGGCCTCACGACTAAACTGACAAAACATGCAACGTAGGACATACTTTCATACTTTACTGCTTAACTATACTCACCGGAGCTCCGCGTCCACCTGTTATTTGTCTGCCAAAGTCTGCAAAAGCGGGAGTGAAGTCAGGACCCCTGGAAATCAGCCTGGGGTCCACAGTCCTCAGCGGCAGCTTGTTTTGGTTAATCTGAAACAGCAGACACAATATTTATGACTTAGCCAGCAGGGGGCGCAGTGAGAAACAAACTCTGACACTGTGAGCAGCATCATGAATGAAACTCCAGACCGCTCTCCCCTCCCTCTTACATCGATCCGTGGAGAAGCTACAGAGCACATATACCGATCTGAATGTTTAATCGCAATCTTTATGAGGAAACTGGCTTCACATCAGCCTAACCAACCCTTCAGCTCTGATGAAAAACAATTTCTCTCATGAGACCGGCTCCATGTACTGTTATATATCAATAACACGTTCAATTCACACTCTAGACATCTTTTGATGGAAGGAGCAAGAAGATCTAGAAACAGATGTGAAGGAGTGCGCATGCAAAGTGACTCTAAACTAGGAACTGAAATGGCAAAATGAAATAACAAAGTGTGCAAACAAGTCCCTTGAGATGAAACTAGCATATCGAAATTTTGCTTTAAATACATTTTCCCCATCTGCTGAACATTCTCGAATCTACAGATTTGACTAGAGACTGCATAAAACAGGGCAGAGCATTTATCTTCTTTACACTATATGAACCCTTCTGCCAAGTGTGACATAATCGTAATGCAATTTTAATGGAAACAGCACGCTGAAACGTTTCACAGCAGCGCAGGCACAGCTGAAGTTTACAAATCAGAGGAGTGTTCCTTTCTTACCAGACTTTTCATAGTTTAAACACAGCACAAGTGCCTGTATTTGCAGCTTTTGGGGAAATATGTTTTTTTAAACATGCAACTGATGCAGTATTTTTCTGTTCCCTCAGAATCCTGGGAAATCTTGTTCCATGTTTTACATTGTTCATACTTTACACAGGCTTAGTAAATAATCTTTGGTAGTCCGGTTTTAGGATGTCACACACTACATTTTTATATATTTTTAAGGTTAATAAAAGTACAGTACAGGACATGTTTCACGTCAACTCTGAAATAAATAAATGGATATTGATAATAATTGAATACATTATAAGTTGCTTATGAGTGTATTTGAGAGAAATGTGATAAATGTAATAAAATGTTACACATTTAATAATATAAGATATAAATGTTATGAAAATAATTTTAAGCGCACCTTGTCTAGCACCACATCACTGATGGGAGGCAGACCCTCGGGTTTCTGCACACAGGCGGGCATGAACTGAAAGCCCAAAAGGAAGTCACGGTCATACTGCTTCTTCCCATTCGATTGCACAAGACCTGGAGTGGAATATTTGGAATAGTTTTCATTTGTTATTTAAGAAAAATCACTTACAAAATCACTATCACAAATAGGTCAATATTGCTTAGGATCTACACTAAAAAATAAACCAAAACAGAAGAAACCCCAAACAGTTCGGAGGTCTTACCCTCTTGCATGAGTGGAGTGGGGGAACACATGGAACCCCTGCTGTCCCCGAGCGTCACGCCGCTGTCTGTGCTCTCCGTCTCTACTCCGTTCCTCAAAGGCTCCATCTCTGTCTCCCCGTTCTCCTCTGAGATCTTCTCCTGGTGCTCAGGCACTGCAAAGTTGCTGTTATAAGTCCCTAAGGTTGGTTGAGCGATCATCTCATCTCCAGCAATGCTTTCCTTCAAGGCCTCCTCCTGATGTGAAGTGAATAAGAGAAGCATTACTACCATAGGCCTATGTGAGATGATGACGGCTTTGTGTTATGATAACAATGTCAGCTCATAGGGGAAACTTAATAGGAGAGGTGTCGCCAGTAACAGAGACAAGCAAAGCTGTGATGTCCAAAATCGACAAGTCAGTCTCACCTCACTCTCCGTCTGGATTGTTTCCACCATCTGACTTTCTTCATTTGGTTTAATCCAAGACTTTGGTACAGCAGAAACAGCTTGGGCTATCATAAAATGAGGAAAAAAATGTTGATAATTGAAAGGGTTTGAACCTAAAACCAACACACCAAGTAAAAATAAAAATACCTGTGGCCGTAAACTTTGAGATATTCTGTGATTCCAAAGTATCATGAGCCATCAGTTGAACATCATGTGAGGTCTTGTTTGGCTCTGGTGCCTCAGTTGTTGCGGGCTGCACTATCCGTGTTAAACCAGGCGGTGGCGCGAGGACAGAGGTGCTTGAAGAGGCCTGTATGGTAGGGACCAAGGGCACAGGTGGAGCTAATAAAGCGAGGTGCTCTGCCTGGAGCTCCTCCAAGGCCACTGAAACATCTTGATGGGATTCCTCCACAGATGATGTACCTGAGGTTGACATCTGAACCTCACAGACAGGCAAATGTGTCTGCAACCCTGCCTGGACCTCTGGTTCTTCATAACTTGATGGAAAATCACCATGGCCGTTTACGGCTTTGAGGGACGGTGAGGGTATATTAGGCATACTAGCTGTTTCTGAGAGAGAGTCCTCGCCAGTGATGACCTGATGCGTTTGAGTCGTAGTGCTTGTGGGAGAATGAAATTCAGGTTCTCTTGTAGCGGTGGATACAATGCACCCACTTGCAGGATGTGAAAGAACACTGGAGGAAGTTAGAACTATATCTGGAGAAGACGATTCTAATAATGGAAGACCTGCGGCTTCTCTTTTGTCCATGAGCGACTCTGAAGGCTTAGATCCAGGAGATATAGATCGCATTGGCTCCATTTTTGGCCTGTCATCTGTAAATATGGTAAGGAAGAAAGTGTAAAACAACGACACAAGAGGCAACACAAGCAAAAGCAGGTTAGGATGGAGTTATACCTAAGTTGGGTCTGCCATCTATAGTTGCAGGACTGAGTCTATTAGGTGGGACATATGCTGTTTGCTCCGATGTCTGACAGTTGCTTGGCTGCATTTGGGAAAAACAGAAACAAAACACATTTAAATAAGTATTTATTCATTATGCAAATGCGTATGGACGGTTTCAAAGAAAGAACTGCGCATGCACGCTTTTGTGGCCCAAACTACACATCCGCAAAAAAAGTCCCTGCAGATTATTTCTGATAATAAGCAAAAGAAATAACAAGTAAATGACATTAGCCAGCAAGTTAAAAGTATGTCTAGCCAGTATTATTTTGGGTAGACAACTTCGAGTAGACAACCGTCTATATCCAAAGTGACTTACAATTGATGAATACAACAAGCGATTCGTTTTAAGAGAGCAAATCACGAGAAGTGCCAGTAATACAAAGTTTCAGTCGGTTCAGATACTATAAGCTTTGAATACGTATAAGGATCAATTTGTAGATCTACTCATGAGGTTTCAATGTTTTCTTTGTAATAAAAAACCCTTTTGAACAGGATTTTTTTATCAGGCAGCTGAATGGGAAATGTACATTGCAACATTTTTACACCTGAACTGTGAACAAAAGAGCCAATAGATTAGATTGAAGTCCCAGAGAGAGTAAAGAGAAATGAACCAGGAACTAATTTTAACTAATAATGATTCCTGTTCAATCGCCTGATAAAACCTCCAGTTAAATTTTTTTTATTACAATGAATCACTGAAAACTCCATGAGTAAAGTTCTCTTACAGTTCTGTAATATTCTTCTGTAATAGTGTTTTTAGATGCAGGGATGCCTGAATGAGGGTTAAACTACACATATTAGACAGCAGTAGATGTTTAGCTCTCATTCTCTGTATGCAGCACCATTGTCTGCGAGATTAAACCACAGGAGATTTACTAAAATGTCTAACACAACGATAATTCTAATTATTTGGTCTCTACAACACAGAAACAGAGATGGAGAGAAAGAAACAGATGGGGAGAGTGTCACTAAACAGGACTAAAACATACAATCGTAATAACACACGTTTTGTACATAGTACTATGGTAATGTCATGGTTTCTGAACATTTGAAGAAGATAAATCCAAGTATTATATGACATTTTTAACACATGCAATATGGCAATACTACTTGTGTATCAGAGTCAGTCAAGAAGTAAGGTAATAAAAACTGCTTATTATTACGAAATAATAGTGTTTTTACACCATGTATGTACATAAACCTGTTGTCGGACACTTCATAAACCAAAGTAGGCCCTTAAAAATCACAAGCTATTTACTCTTTAATAAATCATTCAATATCATAGCGTATATACTGTTTCACAACAGTATTTTCCATTCTGTGTAAGCAAAAAGTACATGTGACACACTTTATCAATTCATATTTTTCCTGATGTCTCCAATCCACAGACCCAAATACACATAAACATATAACGGTGCAGCAAACAGCCTGATGCTCTCACTGTTGTCATACGGATTAGACTGGGGGGGTTGACTCACTGTGTGAGCTGGAACTAATCCATGCACACACTGCGTGCCAAAGAGAGAAAGTGTGTGTGTGCAAGACAGAGTGGTAGGTGGCTGTACATGTCTGGAAAATAGCATTAGACAGGTGAGCTTAACACAGCTGAGAAAAGAACTCATTGGACAGGAGCTTAAAATGCAGTTAATTAGAAAAGTCGCGTTAAATGCAGACACAGGAACTTGTTAAAATGTGTTAAGTTCTGCAGTCTGACGATGTGAATAACTTGAAGTGTAACTGTAAAAAGGAACTGTAAAAAAATTGTTATCCTAGACTACACCTGTCCAGTTTGAAGGGCTGGCCGTTTTAAAGAACAATGTACATTTCTCGCCTGTGGAGGGGTGGGCGTGGACAGCAGGCGTCCTGTGGGCGGGGTTGGTGTCGAAGAGGAACGTCCCGCAGGAGGGGTCGCGATAGAGGCGGGGTGCCCGGCAGGAGGAGTGGGATTCCTGCTTCCGAACATGATCTCCTCCGTGATGTCCTTTCCGCCCTGGTTGGGGTCTCGGATCCGGATCTGGGAGGACAACAGTAAAGTGGGACAGAAAAACACCAGAGTCAACTGTGGATTCTATAGAGACGTCAAATGTCAATACGGTCAATACTTGTCAATACAAAAAAAAAAAGCAATAATATCTTTGGACAGGATTGACTGACAGCCATCCAAGATCATGAAAACACAATACAAAATAGTCTATGCAAATGGTGCATTACAAAAAACCTGAAATACTATTTACCAAAGTGTAAAACATCTTATTTTTAATATTTCGTTTTATAATTAGTTTTAGGGAAAGGTGTGTGTTCAATACTATGTCTTTTGTAGTGGTTCATGATTGTATGAAGAATTGTACGAGGAAGTCACAACTCTATACGTCAAGTTTTAATATGACCAAATCTTCATTGCTTTATAGTCTTGGTGTGATGGACATTAAACACATAGATTGTGTTATTCCACATATCCCCATCAAAACCAGTACACTAAAGAATCATAGCGGTACCTCCCATGAGTTATTCTCAAATGGATGTGCCAGTTTGCAGCAGGCGGGGTGAAATTGGCTCAATTCTAAATCTGGCCTACGATAAAACATCTCGACTATGCCAACCACCCAGCATGCAACAAAATCGCCACATCTCAGTCTGATCCAAATATGCAAGGAGTTGTATGGCATGCAGACAGAACTGAGAAATCCAATATTGTGAATTCCACAACTGTAATGCACTACCGTGCCATAATACAGGGCCAATAGAGGGCAAAACTAATACTTGACAGTATCCTTTTTAACAGCATTTTTTGCATTTAATCTGGTTCTGGCAGCCAGGGCTGCAGGGATTATATTCAAGGCTTATCAGTGGAAAATAAACTGAAAACTAAGTGGATCCCTCTGTGTTTCTGGAATGATGGTGTTTCTGGTACTCACTGGTTTCTTCTCTCGTTTGGCAGGTGGAGGGGGCAGAGGTGCAGGCATTATGATGGGCGGAGAGGGCGGGTACACCGTCTGGCTGGAGTAATATTGTGGCCCGGCAGCTGTTGTTGTAAGAACAAGAAGGGAAAAAAGTGAGTGAGTCACCGAACTGAGCTTTCACGTGATCTAAACCCGAATCGTGTTTTGAGAACGAGGTCATTCTTCAGTTAGCTAATCAGACACATGCAGAAACTACCTGGAGCTAACACGAACCAGCTGGATGTGAGAGTGTTTGAGATGAAGCCATGCAGAGCTCTGTACTTGCCGTAAGGAGTTGGGTAATCCCCAGGGCCGGGTCCTGGGTAGAAGGTTCCCGTTCCCGGCGTTTGGACGGCATACTGCTGTGGGGGCCCCACGTAAGGTGCGCTGTGACGATACTGTGAGGAGAAAAGTAAAGATATGATCACTGATACCCAAACCTCCATGATATTGTTATGATTTACAATGATCATTTACAAAATAAACATATTTTCATATTCATATATTATTATATATTGATACATCAGTTTCTAAGGTTTTTTAGCACTTTTCATAAAGACCACAGTAATAATAACATATATTTTATATATAATATACAGCCGTGGAAAAAATTAAGAGACCACTACAACTTTTTATTTTAAACCAGCATTTCTAGATGTATTGTGGTCATTCCAGTCTAGTGTCTGTTGAATTTCAACAAAGAGACAAAGTCATTCAACAGCAATGTTAAAGACTGACAGAATGACAAGACACATGAAAACTATTATACAAATCGAGGTTATCACATAAGAAAATCATTTTTGAACTTCCCCTTAATATGTACAAATATTACTGTTGTATTGCCTAAAAGTGAATATAAACTTGTTTTATTTGCCGTATTTGAGGTCTAATAAAAAAGAGAACATCTTTTCTGTTATTTTGACCTGTTTCTACAAGTCTCATTTTCTGCAAATAAATGCAAATAGAAACAATATTTTTATTTGAAATTTGGTAAAAAATATTGTTGGTAAACAAGTAAACATGAACGATAATGTTGCCCAAACATCTACCCATAAAAAGTAAATTCAGAAAAACTGAAATTATGCTTTAAAACGTTCTCTTAATTGTTTCTGCGACTGTATATATATATATAAATAATGTAAAAACCCTTTACAGTAATGTTTGTATGGTTGCTGTACCTGGGAAATGTAATATTGGGGTGTCTGGGGGGGAAAGGTCATGGGTGTCATGGTCATCACAATGGGTTGGTTGTGGGAGTAAACCGCAGCCGCGGGGTTCTGTGAGCCCGGCCGCATGGAGGGATTGTTGGTGGGGAGAGTGGGCCGTGTGGCTTGCATCTGAGTCCGGTGAAGGAACTGTCAGGGAGAGGGAGGGGGAGAGGGAGAGAGAGGGAGAGAGAGAGAGAGAGAGAGAGAGAGAGGGTGGGGGAGGGAAAGAGAATTAAGCAGAAACAGACACAGAAAAGGGAAACAGAAAGAAAACATGTTAGTGTTGATATAAGACAGGTCACCTCAGGACATCAACTTTACTTAAATCACGAGATGTCTGCTTTTATGATCTGATATTAAATATTACAAAAGCATTGATGGTTAGTCTGATGAATTACATATCTTCAGATGATCACACGCGCACACACACACAGGCAGCAGTATTGTCATTCTCTGCTGTAGCAGGGTGGTGGCAAAGCTCTGGCACAACGCTTTATTCATTGGGAGAATACTGCATGCCTGCTGTAGGAGTCGTCCCCTCCCCCAACACATCCTCCCCCGCTTTCCCTCTCTTGCTCACTCCGCACAGCAAATATTCCTTCAGCAAACCCAGCCGATGGGCGCCAGTGGGTAACACTGGGGCAAGAGGTGACTCAATCTATACACACTATATCCACTAAATATATGCAATTTCCCAAAAGGAATTCTATCCAATTGTGTAAGTATAGTCTGCAATGTTTATCTGTCTGTCTATATCTACACACCAATATTTGTGGTCAATCCTAAAAAAGGCCTTTGCGCATTAACATAAAATGATCGTTTTTTAATTTTTTTTGTTATGTGGAAACATCCCTGCTGAAAAAACAACAGAAATGCTAATGATTTCCATTAAAATACTATTATGAATGAGCTATTAGCTTTTTCCATTAAAACCATTACAAAGTTGTGTTTTGGGCAATTTTCTAATAGGATTTAATAGTATTCTATTGGTTCCCATCTGCAGAGAACATCCCAACAAAAGAATCCATCACATACCAGTAAGCACCATTATAGTTTACATTAAAACCAAAATAATTCCCATTATAACCATTAAACCATTACATTTTCTATTGTGGGGAGGGTTCTTTTTAGGGTTGGGTATCATTTGAATTTTATCGATTCCAGTTCTGCCTATCAATTCCGATCAACAGTTTCGATTCCACAGTTGAAGTAAAACATTTAGATATCAACCTGTATGGTCATTTAGCCTGCTTATTGACTGGATTTGTGGCATTATACACACACATAGGAACCATGTTTTGTCTCATATATTACAATTTGTATTACCATAGATTAACTACATCACGGTTAAACTATAGTTAATATAATAAAACTATGGTCAATTTGTGGTTCCTGTGCTTTATCACAAGTTAACACATGCACATTTCTGAAAATATGCACACAGAAATTGATAAAATTTTAATTTCAAGTATCCGATTCCTATACAGCTTGTCTGTAGCTCAAGTGGTTAGAGCATGGCGCTACAAAAACCAAGGTCATGGGTTCAATCCCAGTTATTCCACATATTCAGAAATAAAATGTATAATGCCATGCAAGTAGCTTTGGATAAAAGCGTCAGCCAAATGCATAAATGTAAACGTAATCCTCTCAATTCCGATCCGATTCCTAGCCTTTCGATTCCGATTCCCAATCAATTCTGATTTTCGATTCCCAACCCTAGCTCTTGCTTTTTAAGTAAAGGTGTTGTGACTACAATGTGCTGTTATAATCCTCATACAGAAACATTCAAAGTAACAATGTGAATAAAACTACTACTATTTCACAACCTTAATAAATGCAATCATTGATGACAATTATTTAGACTTAAAGTCTTGTTAAAGTGATAGTTCACCCAAAAAAATTCTGGCATCATTTACTCACCCTTTTGTCATTTCAAACCTGTATAACTTTCTTAATTCCGCAAAACACAAAAGAAGATATTTTGACGAAAGTTGGTAACCGAACAGCAGCAGCACCCATTCACTTCTATTGTATGGACACAAAACGCAATGCAAGAGAATGGGTGCCGGTGCCAACATTCTTCACAAAATCTTTTTTTGTGAGTAAATGATGACAGAACTTTCTATATTTTTTTATATTAATTTCTGTTTTCCCTTACACAAGAGCCACCCTTTAACATAACTACACAGCTCAGGTACAATCCTGTTGACCGAAATCAGAATAATCCAAGCTATCATTAAACAAGCCTCAGGGAGATTTCACTAAGCCAAGAGTGTGTGTATAACAAGAAGAAGAAATGCAGTGGTCTGAAAGCAGAGCAGAGATTAAGACTAACTAGCCTGTGTATTAGTCCTACAAACATGTTTTATGAGAAGACATCAATCTTTACAGACGTCTATCGCACGAATCAGAACAGTCTAAATGGATGGTTTTGCTAAATCCACAGGGAATAAAAGAGGCAAGATTTCACTGTGTATCTTTTAAATGATGTGGTTTAGTGAACGGCGTGCTTTAGTTGAATAACACGATTTAAGTGGTGTAATGGATATATACTGTGTGCGAGATGAGCTTGTGTTATATAGAGGCATGTCGAAGCGGCACACTTCAGAAACACAAACAAGTTCTGACTCTTCGACAGCTTTCGAGAGGCACTGCTGTCTCATTAAATCTGTGTTTTATGAAGACACAGAGTTGTCTTTGCATGCGTACGAACACAAAATTTGTGACATTCGTGATTGTTCAACAAATGTTCAGAAGTAAAAAAATGTTGGGGAAGTTAAATTATACACTGGTGTTATGTTACCCGTCACCTGGCTATATAACATCAGTCCTGTTCTACACTGGTAGGTCAAAGGTGAATAGAGTGAAGTGACAACTGAAATGTGAGAAAGGCAACAAACACGAAGACCACCAATGGAGAACAAAAAGTGACAGGACACATTGTTTGTGTGTGTGTAATGGGTGATTTCCTTCCACTGTGACTCATAGAGCCAACAGGGGATCAGGCACAGCTTGGGGCGAGGGCCACTCTGTGCTAAACTACTGTCATAGAGCTCTAAAAGAGTGTGTGTGTGTGTGTGTGTGTGTGTGTGTGTGTGTGTGAGAGAGAAAAATAATGCAATGGAATGGAAGGAAGTGGCGAGTGTGCGTTTGTAAGAGACAGATAAGAATGAGTGTGTGTATGTATGTCACTGCCAGAGAGACCGAGAGAAAAAGGACATGAGTGAATTTATGAAAGAGACAGAGAGACAGATGGAACATGAGATGTCATGGGAAGATCTGTGTGATTCTACAACTTTGAGCACTTTGTTGATCTAGTACTGAAAATAATATTTTTATTAATAGTAAATAGCTTAAATCAACACTGGAAATAAATCAAGAAAAAAGTAGGATGTTTGAATTGGTATTCTAGAATAAAATGATTAAAAAAACAGGTTGTCAGAAAAAGTCTTTTAGGAGGCTGAGAAAGTGATTACATTTTTATGTTAATAACAGAGACAATCCTGTAATGTAAATGATGTACAGGAGACAGTTTTTATATGTGACCATGGACCACAAAACCATGGTCTTGAGCACGGGCACATTTTTAGTAATAGCCAAAAAATGCATTTAAAACTATTGATTGTTTTTTTATGCCAAAAATCATAAGGATATTAGGTAAAGATCATGTTCCATGAAGATATTTTGTAAATTTCCTATCGTAAATATATAAAAACTTTATTTTTGTGAGTAATATGCTATGCTAATGACTTCATTTGGACAACTGAAATTTTCTCAATGTTTCGATTATTTTTGCACCCTTTTTTTGTCATATCTCCTCCGAATATCGTACTATACCAACAAACCATATACAGTGGCAAGAAAAAGTAAGTGAACCATTTTCCTGGTTTTCTGCTTGAATTGGTCATGAAATGTGATGTGATCTTCACCACAGTCACAAATATCAATGAACACAATATTTCTAAGCTGATAAAACACAAATAGTCCTGATCTTTTATGTCTTAAATGAACACACCCTTTAAACATACAAAGTGATGGTGGAAAAAGTAAGTGAACCACTAGGCTTCTGGTGTCACTAAATGCCAGTTGGAGGTGTTAGCAAACCATGAGTCAAATCAATGAAAGGATCATAAAGATGTTGTTTAGAGTTTAATTGACCTATATAAAAATCCAAACAGTGTCAGTGTGCTATTCACAAGCAGCATTAGTTAATGTGAGCCATGCCTTGCAAAAAGAAAATGCAGCAGACCTACGATCAAACGTTGTTGATATGCATGTAACTGGAAAAGGTTACAGAGTTATTTCAAAGACTTTAGATATTCATCCATCCACAGTTAGACAAAATGGAGACAATATGGTACTGTGGCTTCTCTCCATAGAAGTGGGCGCCTAGCCAAGATGACTCCAAAAGCACAACGCAGAATGACTAAAGACTTATAGGATTCATTAAGGCAGGTTTTCATCTCTGTTCATGAGTTAACCATATGTCAAATATTGAACAGGCATGGTATCCATGGAAGGGGACCATGAAGGAAGTCATTGCTCTCCAAACAAAACATTGCAGCATGCTTAAAGTTTGCCAAAGACCACCTTGACACTCCAAAACACTACTGGAAAAATGTCTTGTGGAGAGATGAAACAAAAATAGAATACCAGCAGCGCCATGCATGGAGTTAAAAGAATACAGCGTACTAACTCAAAAACATCAACCCAACAGTAAAGAATGGTGGACCATCATGATTTGGGGCTGCTTTACTGCCTCTGGACCACTTGCCATTGTAGAGAAGAAAACATTCTACAGGATAATCTCAAAGTGTCTGTCCACAAGCTGAAGCTCAAAAGAAGATGGGTAATGCAGCAGAATAATGACCCTAAATATTGAAGCAAAATCTATTACAGAATGGTTTCAGAGACATAAAAATCTACTTTTTGAAGGGCCCAGACCTCAATCCAAAAGAAATGCTTTGGAATAACCTCAAGAAAGCCATTCATACCAGACGTCTTAAGAATATGAATGAGCTAAAGCAGTTCTGTAAAGATGAATGGTCCAAAATTACTCCAGGTCCTTTCTGCAGGTCTAAAGGAAGTGCTTGCTTTAGGTTATTGCTGCCAAAGGTGGTTCAACCAGTGATTAAAGCACTGATTCACTTACTTTTTCCACCATCACTTTGTATGTTTAAAAGGTGTGTTCAATGAAGACATAAAAGATCAGGACTGTTTGTGTTTTATCAGCTTAGAAATATTGTGTTCATTGATATTTGTGTCTTTGGCGAAGATCACATCACATTTCATGACCAATTCAAGCAGAAAACCAGGAAAATGACAATGGTTCACTTACTTTTTCTTGCCACTGTATCAATAGAAAGCCTATGTATTCAGCTTTCAGGCGATGTTAAAATCTCAATTTCGAAAAATTGATCCTTAAGGCTGGTTTTGTTGTCTGGGGTCACACATGGAATGCTAAATACTGTGATAAAAATATACACATTATTACAAGGAAACAGCATTAAAATAGTGGATAGTACAGGCTTTAATTTCTGACTTTTTTAATGAATGTAATATGAATGAATGAATTGAAATGTTAAAATATAAATGAAACATTGAAAAAGTTCAAACGATTCATGGAACACAAGACTGAAAAATTAATGTAACTATTGTATATGGGTAGTTGACAAATAAATTGTAAATGGTGTGACACTCACAAAACAAAATTATGATACTATTTTATTTTATATTATTAATACTTATAATATAAAATAGCATATGAGAGATTTATCTTCATTGTTAGTTTTTTTCTCTGTTTTTTGCTATGTCACACCATAGAACACATTGAGGGAGCATTTATGCTTAGTCATTACCACAACAAAACTATTTCAACAAAATGTCTATGAAATTTTGAGATACAAAACATATAGTCTAGTGTCCACTCATATTAACAGCTATGACCAGTGGCCATTATCAGTACAAGACATATTGTACTATACAATTTGTATTCAAATGCATTAAATACTAAAAGAATTAACCATGCAGATGTGTCACTCCAGGACACAGCACTACAAATGAGCAAATAATTCTCTCATACTCAACATTAGCTGTGTGTGTGTATGTGTGTGTGTGTGTGTGTGTGTGTGAACGAGAAAGACACTCCCTCTCTGACTCTCTCCTGTTTCTGTTTGTTTTCTAATGGCCTGTAGGCATCCGTTTTTGCCGGTCTGCAGTGCAGGCGAGCTGGGACGTGCCACAGCCACAAGGGAAAAATGAAACCTTAACTCAGCTCTTTCAAACATGAGTGCAGATGTCAAAGCATCTTTCAGAACTGCTCATTACACAATCCAGAGCTGTTGTGTAGGGTGATGCTACACAGATTTGTGCATGCCTACCATTTATGTTGCATTTTGTTCTCTGAATAAAAACAGGTAGCTGCTAATTTGTGTCAAGAATGCCACCAGGAAAGCCTGTCCTGATTTTTCTGACTAAAGCATTTTCCTGCCTCAATGTTTCGATCTAGTGGACGAATCCAAACTTAGTCTTTAAACTGGAAAAAGCCTGTAACTCATTCCTAACACTGGCACAAAATCTAACCCTAAACTCTATTCTCGACTATACACACTTACAGCAGTACTGCGACTGTAGATTCTACAGGTAGTTACCATGGAAACCAGAGTTTGCACAAACAGCTATTGCTACTATAACCCATCATAAGAGAATATGGGGTCTCCATCAATAAGCATACGTGTTCAGAATCTGAACTGGTTTTGGATGAGAGCATTTTGATGAAACCTGCATAACATTTGCTACACAAATAATAATACTCGTTTACCTACACAAATGATATATTCACCTTGTAACATGGATGTTGCATGTATGGGAATGTATTTATATTACACACCTGCTTACCTTTAAAACAAAAAGCAAATAGAAATGGACAGAGCTCAAGTTACCAGAGTTTTAATGCTGCAACTTGTATGTTGATGGAGAGGTGGACAACCTTACTACATTTTTGTAATAGTGCCCATTCATAATCTCATCCATCGCATGTGCTGCACTAAAGATAATGTAACATAATACACCGTGTTCCCGTCGTGCATGGGAGAGCACATCTGCTACGCACTTAAAATTCAAGGGAAAAGTCGTTTAGACGGCATTAACACCCTATTTCTACAGCCATTGGTGTATCATAAAAAGAAAACATGTACATCAAATGTTTCAGTGGTTTCGATTAAATAAAGACGTTGACGCCTAATCGACTCGTGACCAATGGCCTCGCCAAATATACATTGATTCATTGGCATTGGTATGGTTACTCATCCTCTAAAACCATAGAACAGAAGAATGGAATGTAAAATCCCATTGCAAGGAAATCTGACCACAATGAGTTTCGTGTGGTGATTTACTGGCTCCCCAAATGTTTTTCTTTTTTTTGTACAATAAACCACAAAATCCAGGTCCTGATGCAAACCCAGTAGAGTATCATTCAGTGATAGTGAAAACTTCCAAAAGTCATCGAAACAATAAATAGCTCAGGAAAGTGACACATTAAAGTATTTCATATAATAAAAGGTGCATTAACAGCCTTGGCAAGAATTAGCAATCAGAGTCAATCTTCATAAGCGCACATCTGCTCATCAGATGAGATGAATAGATAACATCATCATTTAGACATTTCTTTAGAAAAGAAAAGGATGAGTCAGAGGAGACACTTTTAATGTCTGCTTCTCAAGGACAGGAAAATCATTACAAGACGTATGAATACGCTGTGTTTGAATGACTCTTGTCAAAACTGTGTTTCTAAACCTCCTAGCTCCAGTCACCAAGTTTTGGAAGGTTTTTTAAACCTCGGAAAGATATAGCAATATCACAGACGTTATTCTGTTTATATTCAAGACAAATGGATACCCTATACATTTCAGTAACAGCAGTTTTCCCTATTGCAAAGCAGTTATTAAGCAAATGTGTATACCCAAAACAACACAGTGTTTGCAGAGCCTCTTTGAAGTTAGCAGATTTAACCTACTAGTCTGGCAGTCAGTCTACATTTTACCACTACACTTGCTAAATTCACAAGCTTCATAAACAGCATCTAAGAGACTTTGGGTCTGTGAGATTTACCTGATGGTGGGTCGGTCGAGGTCCGGTCACAAACTGATGGGTGAGGGATCAAACGGGCGTTACGGTATGGCGAGGTCACCAGGAGCGTGAAAGGAGAATAAGAAGCAAGGATTACAAGTGACCTTAAAAAACTGAATTTCCATTACAAAGGAAATGAGAGTAGTGTAGTAGGTTTGTGTGACACATATCAGCAGAGCAGATAGTCTTCTTGGTTGACACTATGTTTTCATATTTCCAAAAACAGGAGCTAAAGAGCATAATGGTTGATATAATGGCAGTATATATACTAACAGTCATTTTCTGATATTGGACATGGTGTTGTCGAAGAGCTTACCGGCCGAGTCTGTTGCTGCATGTTCATTGGCTGCGTCTGTGGCGAGTACACCAGGGGGGCGGAGCCTGCATTCTGAGCTGGGTTGTATTGAGGCTAAGACAGAAAGGGGAAAACAGAAAACAAGATGTGTAAACTAGTGACAGTATCAAAGGCAAAACATCTCTTTAAAGTTCCACAGCTACTACTGGAAACTGCAACATCAGGTCATAAATAAACTGACCAATATTCCACAGCGTGTGTATAAATGGAATGAATATTAAAGCGTCAGTACAGACTTTATTTGTAAATTGTATATATTTGTATGTATGTGTGTGTGTGTGTGTGTGTGTGTGTGTGACAATTCTGTGATCATTAAAGCACCTGTGTCAGCTGGAAACACTATTTATAAAAAGGTGACAATGTTCCTTCAGGCTGGTGGTAACCATGGTGAGGAGAGCAGTGCAAAAATCCCTCACAGCACAAAATGGTCACAGTCTGTATTGTGAGTATATGTGTGCTAAAACATCATATAAATGTAATAAAAAAAGATCAAAACGTTCTTGTTGTCAACTGATATGTGGTCCCGCATACAGGTTGATGTACTGGAAAAAGAAGTTACAGCTCATTTAGACCAGACAAGATCTGACACGATCAACTAAAAGTTTTATTGTCATTTATTAGGCAAATGACAAACTGAAACAACGAAATATTCGTTTTTACACCCAAATGTAAGCCGGCGCATTCTCTAAGCAGTCAGAAATTAACCACGTGTAACATTTAACCGGAATTGGGCAAGTAAATGAATTACTATTTTTTTTAACTGTATATTTATAATATAATTATATTTTTGCATTAGAAATACTACTGTGACTAAAGGGCTTACAAATACAGTGTATTAACCATTAGATTAGCTTTTCTGCCGTAAACTTACACCAATAGTGTTAGTTTAGGGCAGCTGTGGCACAAACCTTCCATGTTTGTTTGAAATGCCTCTGTGGCTGCGGCCACAAAAAAAACGCACAGAGACAGAAAGGTGATCAGTCTGATCGATGATGACACAATGAGGGTGGCAGCACGCAGAGATACTCACCCCTCCGCCTGTCTCCCAGCCCTTGAGGAAGCGGTATGGTGGGGCGGGAGGGACTGATACCTGAGTGAGGGCTGGGGGTGTGGCATGGTTGGAAGGGGTCCCCACCAGATTCGGGTGGGTTTTGCTGAGGTCGTGGCCCGGGTATGGAGGGCCGGGGTGTCTGGATACCTGTGACGTGAACACAAACAACACATATTAATGTGTATAATGAAACTATGTATAAGTCACCGGACTAACTTTCTAATACCACCCTGCTATCAGATGAGAGGGGACAGATGCATCTGATGCTCGAAGTCATCTTTGTGGCTTGACAGCTTTTGGTTGTCATTATACATATGAGAAATTTGCAGATGAGAAGAGAAGTTACAGCAAATTACCCACTCATTTTTGGTTTACTCTTCCCATCTGGAAAACGTCTATGATTGTGTATAATGCTTCCCTACATTCATTTTGACCTTCATTGAACACTTTAAAGCTCATTTTTTTTAGTGAGCGTGTAATCGGAGTTAGACCTTTTTGCCAACTTTCCGGGTAAAATAACAGTTGGCGATTCAGGCACTGTAAGCAGACTGATCCCCTAAATTGCTCAGGATGGCCATTGTGCAATCAGAAAAAAGCTAACATTGGACAATGAAGATATATGATAACTGATCTATTTGGCATCCCTACTGATTGTAATAATATTTTGTCAATTTCTGGGGCTATGATTTATGCTGTGTCATGAAGTGTAGATCCGCCCACTGCAAAACCGTATTGATCCAAAAACCAGCTCTGCATAACTGTATATTAAAGACAAGCTGTGATTTTGCAATTTTGCTTTCGGTTACTTGTCGCTGGAAACCTGTCACATATAGGTTTATTGTTCATGTACAGTAATGCATGTATAATGGTAGTGTGATTACTCACGCTATAGACTGCAGTTACCCCAGAGGAAAATATGCGTTCCTCCAGAGATAGCGCTGCTCGAGGGATTCTGAAGAGGGTTATGTTAAAAAAAATCTCTCAAGTGGTGACTGAAAGCAGTTTAAAAAGGTCAACCTTTGAAGCAGACAAGGACACAATAACATTAAATAAACAAATTTTACTTGTGTTTCAGACATTCAGTTCACTTAGGAAAAATGTTTTCGTCACACCAATTAATATTCCTGCCACCTTCATGCAATGACTTATATTTGGGGCAAAGGTTTAAAAAAAATAAACACAAACATTGTTTCTCCCTCCTTTCCCTAAAATGTCCTATTTCTCTTTTGAGTACACACAGTACCTCAAGCAGTTGTCAAACAGAAATCCTGACATGGAACTTCAGACATGGATTTGTGCATTATTCCGAAATACAATGTGCGCTCTGGAACAAATAACACGTAAAAGTTAGGTGCAAAAATCCCAAAAACAACAGTATCTAAAGTTTGTGTTCCTATTTGCAATCCCGGTTCATTCAGTGAGATTAGTAATGATTAACAATTTAAGTACCAAAAAAATAAAGGAACAGTTTTTAAAAATGTACATGTATACTGTAAAGTATGTTTTCTGTAGAACACAAAAAATGATTGAAAAATATATGCAATGCTATCTCTGCTATTTCCCAATGACTCTTATAACCTTATTTGCTCACTATACGTCAAATATGTTTATATTTTGGGTGAACTACTCCTTTAAGATTCCAGAGAACTTTGTAGTTATGGGAAATGAACAAATATGACATCATAATTCCATTTACAGCATATAATGTGCAACACATTTACGCAACATTAACACATCACTCAGTCAGTCAATGTCCCTTAATGCAACTCCTAAGACAGGGTCAGACGGTTCAGAACGAATGCTTTGCTGTCACACCTGCCCCAGGTGTATTCTGAACAGACACACAGGTTTAACACAGACAACTACAAAGAGATGTGACAACAAAGAGAAAACAGAAAGAGAAAACAAAACATGCAACAAGCAGCTTCGGCAGGCTCGGTAACCAAGAGACGGGCTGATCACATGACTTCAAGGAAAACGAAGATCTGGCTTTCCTCCTTCATGAGCTTCATGCGCTCATGGATACTTTTTAGTCTTCGAGTGAAATCCAGCA
Source organism: Oreonectes daqikongensis (assembly GCA_026939265.1). NCBI lineage: Eukaryota > Metazoa > Chordata > Actinopteri > Cypriniformes > Nemacheilidae > Oreonectes > Oreonectes daqikongensis. The sequence continues at coordinate 2,725,644 of JAOTQM010000030.1, read as the reverse complement.
CCCCCCACCACTATCTCTCTGGCCTTCTACCAACTTATAGTCCGAGAAAGAAGGGGGAAAGGAGAAGAAAAATAAAGAGCCGGGAAGAAAGTGGTCAGGAAAGGGTTTGGTGAGAAGAATGAAGCTTAATGTGTGGTTAAGAGGGTTGTCCTTTACTCCTAACACCCCTCAATAACCTCCAACAAACCAAGAAAACAAATGTCCATGTCGGAAACTATTCAAACCTGCTCTCTGCATATTGAGACTTGGGCTGGTTCATCATTTGAATTTGATTTGACGTATTCTTAAAATAAATCCTACATATATAATACACTAATTCTGTAACACATTTTATTTATAATCAGTGCAACATAAATATGTATTTTGCAATCACATTTTTCAATCTAATCCCTTTTATTCAGACTGTAAATATACAACTTTGACATGATCTTATCACGGTGTCATGGGGCACACCAAAAGAATACACTTTGTGGCAGGCCCATGACACAATCTGATCAGGTTAAAACAGACAGCTGACACTCGTGAGGCTCTGGCAGGACACAAGGCACACCTTACTGAAATTACAGGCTGATCTGATTCCTGTGTTCGCAGTGTGGCACTCAATTGCATAACCAAATCCCTTTGGATGGGCAGGGCAGTGTTGTAATGGCACAGCACGCAAGAGTTTGTCCTACAGGTGTGCGGTTTACAATGCATGTACATCATTTGAGAAGAATTTACAAATTTTCCACACACACAAAAGAAACAAAGCAGCTAGGTGTTTCTACATATACAGGTGAACTTGAGGTAAGCGGTGTCTGACCTCTGAATAATCTATTTAGTAAACTCCATTTGTTTAATAGCTGAGGTGCCCACCAATTTAATTCAATGCTTAAGGCAAAGACAACGTGAGTTGTGAGTTATGGTGGTGAGTTATGTCCTGTCCCACTTAAATTGAACAATATGGCCTCTCAATTTAAAGTCAATCATGTCACTGAGGATGTTTCTTTTAAACATATCCTATTAGTGCCAAGGTCTCTGGGGAGAGACTCTTCTTTAGCCTCTACATATTCTCTTTTGATTTAATTATAATAAATACAAAGAGCACAACGAATGAAAATGAATGATACTGTAATATTGTGCGGTCTTGAACAATCATACAAGCTTACTGTAAATCCAATTATGGACCATATGGGGGGTAAAAGGGAGGAGGAGTTAGATAAAGTCAAAGTAGATTGTATACGTGGCACAGGCACCACAGCTTAGGGAGAGAGCGCACTCACGCAGAGATTTATTTCTTGCTATGTGAACCTTGACAAAGGTCAGACTAAGCTATAAAGGCACAGTATGCTTTTTAAGACTGTGCTCAATGATAAAATCTAATTTTATGCTCCAGATGCAAAGGTGACTTTGTATGGAACTGGCTGGATGTATATATAACATATATATAATTCATTAAATGCAGTCATTCTATATTGTAGATACTGCAACAGTACAGTACAACTGACAGAACAAATGACTGTTAAAGTGAGAGTTTACCCAAAAAATGACAATTCTGTCATCATTTACATTTCAATCCTGTATGACTTTCTTCTGCAGAACACAAAAGATATTTTGAAGAATGTTGGTAACCGAACAAAGATGGTGATCATAGTTGGGATCACTTTGAAAGTCAATGTTATAGTTATATTGACCGTCCAACTTCCGACCATGCAATCAATTCCCAAAGGATGAAATTGAAAAGCCATTAAAATGTATGTAACTGATAGATAACAGATATTAGTATGATATTACTTCTAATTTTCTCTGCACAAAGTACAGTAACACCACAACTGAACACTACACCTTCAAGAAAGAGAGTAACTTTCTCATCTCACCGTTTAGCATTTACCGGATAAGTTCAGGGCTGTTTGTAAAAAGAACAAGGTAGATGCAACGAGGTGACAAAATGTGCTGGAACTGAGAGGGGTCTGCGTTGAGGGGTTGGGGGCAGGCGATGTGTGCGAGACTCTCTTTGACCTAGGCGATTGTTGGCAGGCGGTGGAAAGCCTCGCATTCTGAATGCTAAGCAGCACTGCTATTGTCTGAGGAGTGCAGCGGCAGTCGCATATGTTACCAGTCGCTCTGGCAACCACTCCCTCCAATACCCCAACACCCCCCTCACTTACACACACACACACACAAGCGCATCATCACCAAAGGCACGTCCCCTGAGTAGGAATCCCATCCACTAAAAAGATTTTCTCCAGCAGTGAATGTGCAATATAAAGCCATACAGTGTCTCTTGAGCAAGGGAAGGGAACATAATTGCTATTTATGCAATCATGAACGTCCTACAACTAAGACATTGATATGCATCAAATGATGTAATCTCCGTTACCCAGAATGCAGTAAGTGTAACCATGTGTGGTCACAACAGTTCGGTCCTGCGGACACATGTTTTTGCTGAGGTTTACGGTCGACGTTGATCAATGCAAAACTGGGAAAAATACGATTTCCAATTATAAAACAATAATTAATTATTGTGCAATCAATTCGGGAATTAATCAAATCTATGTTGGCTTCCAATGATGGAAGCCTCAAGGCTGAGATTATAGGTTGATGGATGATGCATGTAATGCCAACATATATATATTTTTTTTAAAACACATTGATGAAGCAACAACAGAACCCATTCAAGCCATCAAATCTTAAACAAAATGAGGACAGTGGTATCCACTTCAGATTTTTCGTAATATTTTTCGCAAGAATTGGACCCAATTCGAACTAAAATATGGCTTAACCATAATTTTTGGGGTATTTGGTATGTCCCACTTTTGCTTTAATGAATCACGTTGGCATGATCTCCAGCAAAACCTGATGATCCATGTTATCTCAGCAGGATTTGAAAATGTTCCAAAGAGCATCTTGTGTGCTTCAGTGGAGGCATGGAAATCTACAAAGACATTTTCAGGTTGACCTCACACCTTTAGTGCAAAATAATACACTAATCACATATCAAAAATATTAGAAAGGTTTAAAACTTTAAATAGAACCCACATTTGAACCCACAGGGATAGTTCACCCAAAAAGACAATTCTGTCATCCTTTACTCACCCTCATGTAACTTCAAACCTGTATCGATTTCTTTCTTTAGCATTTGCATTGGTTTTGTCTCCATACAATAGAAGTGAATGCGGACCAACATTCTACAAAATGTCTTCTTATGTGTTTTGCATAACAAACAAAGCCATACAGGCTTAAAAAGAATGACAAGAGGGTGAGTAAATGAATTTTCATTTTAGGGTGAACTATCCCTTTAACCTGTGATGACAATCCAATAACAATTCATCCTTTGACCCTGTGTGACAAAAACACAACTCCTCTAACAGTCAGTAAACATGCATTACACAGCCTTCTACTTTTCTCTTTCTGTTGTTTCACAGCAGATCGAACAAGCTTACACTTTTATACTTTTCTGAGCAATTGCGGACAATTGTACACAGAGACAATTTGCAGTTTCTCCACCATAAATTGCATGTGCTGTAATATTGATCAGTTGTAAGTCGATTTGAAATAAAACTACCTGCATCTAAAAACAAACGTGACAACCACTGTGCAAAAACACAAGGCAACTGAGGTGAACAAGTCTCCATTCTGAACATTCAACACACTTAAGCAAATAACAGGGCGAGACAGGTCTGACTCTGTACTATATTCTTGCCATTTTGCATACAAAGGAAATTTGATGTCAACTGTTTTCTGAATGAAAACTACCAATTCACAAAGGAGGATTTACTGATAAAGTTTCACTGCACTTCATCTAAACATGTTTGAGAATTCTGACCTGCCAGCCATAGCGACTTAACTTAACCAATGCCACATTATCTGCTTGTGCAGTAAAACACGCTTCACCTTTAAATACTAAATAATGGCTCAGACCTGCAGAACAAGAGAAATTCCTGAACAGCTCAAGAGAGTGACCCAGATTTGCAGAACATCTATTGCTCAATGACTTGGCTGGGTCTGAACAGTATTTACTGGACTCATTACTCTACATCACATCAAATCAGACAGGAATTCCTTGCATATATTTAGCCAGATCATGTGATTTCCTTTCAAAACTAGACTAGAATGACGTCAACCCATAACTGCTGACGTTGTGTTATTGTGTTCAAAAGTTTGTTGGCGGTGACGGCTGATCAGCATAAAACGTGGGTCATTTTTCCAAACAATGGCCACAAAATGTATTTGAATAGCTACGCCGTACGTACAATGCATCGGTTGTATTGCATTAAGATGAATAACAAGATTGGCATATGCAAACAATTGATTCTAGACATTTTCCACCAACTAATTTAACTCTATTTTTTTAAACTCGTAACTTTGTAACTTTTACGCAAGTGGTCTCTCTGTAATGTTTAGCAGCTGTATGAAATCATTTCCCTTCAGGTTCACACGAATGCCCCAGCAGAATAACCACAGATGTAGTTCATCACATTTACTCTGCTGACAACCAGAATGTGTTTAAGTACCTTTTGTTATAATAATGAACTATATATCAGGAGTTCAATTATTTAAACCTAACAAACTTTTTCATGAAAAATGCTTTAAAAGCACAAAGTCATTCTCTATAAAACACAAGCCTAATACAGTTGTCAAAGTAACCGATTTAAAGGGAAAGTTCACCCAAAAATAGAAATTCTGTCATAATGTATTCATCCTCATGTTGTTTAAAACCTGTATATGACTCTTCGTTCTGTGGCACACAAAAGAAGATATTTTGAGAAATGTGTTAGTGGTTATGTTTCAATTCAATGGAAGTCAATTGGGGTCAATGTTTGGTTACCAACATTTTTCTACTATGGTTTTCAGAAGAAAGTAAGTCATACCGGTTTGAGGGTGAGTAATTGTTAACAGAATTTTCATTTTTTGGGAAGACACTATCCCTTTAAGTGTCTTCTCAGAGCCACAGTGTTATTAAAACGATCTGGTGTGTAATGCTAACACATTAAAATAAGCATTGAACCAAATGAAAGTGAATCCAGAGAAAACGTAAACACGACGATCTGTGGTAAATTGTATATAGTTTTAAACAAAGATGGCAATACTTAATGCACAAACCCAACGAACACAGCAGGTACAACGAGCCTCAATGCAACTGTGATGGACCCTACGCACACAAAGCTGGGATTGTCAAATTCAACGAACAAAGCAAGTGAGAACACCAGTGCGTAACACCACCAACAGACAGCAAAACACTCACACAGCTGATCCAACCGCATCCCTCCGGTGCGAACCCCCATGATCACCCTGGCAACGGTTATCACGCTATAACAATATACGCTATAGATACGATCGATTACCAAATATCAGTCATTTCAGCATCGCATTCATGTCAAATGTAAACAAATAATCACCGACAACAGGTCAGGTGAATACATAAAAAAAACACTGATCACTTGTGTGGGACAGAGGGCTTTGTTGTTACTGAAGGATACTGGGCAGGCGGCACGGCTGGCGGCGGAGGAGCGTTCTGAGCTCCCGGTTGTAACGAAACGGAGGTCAGCGCTGCTCGGAGTTGCGTTGGCGGTGCCGGTCCGGTTACAGGTCCACTAACAGCGACAGCGGTCGGTTTCGGGACGACTTTCGGTGGCAAACTCATCGCAAACAATTAAACAAAAACAAACAATACGCAGCTAAAAACGGTCACACGATCCAACAAAATCTGGCCGTTTCTTCTCTCTACGGAGGCCGGAACGTATAAATGTATCCTTATGCCATGGATTCAATTCAATTCAAATCTGCCCGTTAGTACAAAATGTCATTTTGTCATTACAGTCAGGGGTTGTAGGTGTTCTGTGCATGGGGACGGTAGGGGGGTTTGAATTCCCCTCCAGCCTCCCTGAATCTCCCTGGTTAAATTCCTCTTCTAGTCCCGCTCAGATGACCGGCTCCGGTGGTATTCCTTCCGTTTTGTTCAAGGACATTACATCGACGAGTCGCATGGTAAAAATGTCTCATAAAGATGGGAGACTTCACTCAACATGGCGTTGTTGCGGCTGCTTCCAGCAGTCCGGCTGGACGGACGGCTCGGTAAACGTCGGATGAATTCGGAAACGCTCGGGCTCACCTTACGCCAGTGGGCGTGACGTCAAAAAGCCAGTCGCCACATGCCAGCGCTGTGTTGCACACAATATAAATGTCATCTCCGTTACATTTAGAGCAATCGATCATCCGTGAAAGACACGACCGACGCATAATGGACAATAATACATGATGATTGAATTTGAAAGTGTAATTTAACCTTAAAAAAAAAGGTCCGCCCACCTATTGTTTTCAAGACAACGCCTACTGTAAATATTATTATTTAGTTCTGAGGAAGCTTCTTGGTAAACATTATTTAACAGATATGTGTGATGAGGTTATTGAGTGTGTAAATTTGCGTAAAAATTTAAATCTGTTTAAGAGTTTAAATCGGTTTCTGTTATTAATAAGTGTGTAAATGGCGACATCTGTCGGTAATGATCGGGGGCGACGCACCGCTAACCTACACACCCATGTATTTTACAGCTATAAACCACAAAATTGCTGTTGTATCGTTTTCTTTTGATTAATAATTCCATTCATAATATTCAACTTTTATTGTCTGGTTCATGATCTTTAAATAATAAAGTCACTGTACAAATTTGTAACATTTTTCCTACCAGGAGAACAAAAATATTTTTTTATTTTGATGATAGATGATTCATCTAGTTCAGTCTCTTTCATTTCAAGAGCAGCACAAAATATTCCCTCAATAAGCCTTGAAAACACCAAGAGGAAAACACTTGAACAACGAAACATCAGAAGAAATTTGATTATGAAAGCTGCAATTTGCATTTCTTTGTTACAAAAGACTGTAAATATTGCAAAATTTTTGCATATTTTGTTCAAAAGGCACTTTGTTGTATAATGGTCCAGCAATAACAATTCCAACAGAACAGTTACATAATACACAGCAGTAACACACAGCTTGAAATGACACTGTGTGATGGATAATATTCGATTATTTGTCTCAGTTTTAATGACCGGATAAAAATAATATGACACAGGCAACAGATATGCCACTGCACTGGCTAACAGACTGGATGTGAAGAGTCAAAACACCTGTTAACTTTTTTCTGGAAAAAAGTGACCATGTATCAGAATGTGAACCAAGTTATTTAACAATGTTAAAAAAACATGTTGCACAAGAGCCGGCAAACGGTAAAAAAGAAAAATGAAAAACCACAATATAGTACAGTGAGAAAATAAATATTATTTCCTTAAAAAATAAAAGCATTTTCTAAAAAACCATGTATTCAACAAAAAACAGACTTGCAGGGACAAATCTTTCTCCCGTTACATTTACCCACTATTTCCAGCGTTTTTAAATTTGTATAAGAACAAAACTTATGGCGAATAGCTGCTGGAAAATTTTTGGCAGTCTAGTTAAGGCAACCTGAAACGGACGTTTGGCATATTTCGAGTGATAACAGTAGTCGCTTGACCACCATGCTGAGAAATGTTCATTGCAGGCTCAGTCTCACTTTAAAGTTTGTCACCACAGCTCACACTTTCGTTTGGAGTTCATGGGTGAATCTGCCCTACAGCCAAAGTGTTCCGAGAACTCACGGGAGTTAGAGACGGTGCCAATGACCCGAAAACGTGATGGGCTGTGTGGGTCCGTGATGACGCCCTCGTGAGAGCTTTCGGGTGTCCGAACTGAGCACCACACCTACAAAGACAGGAACCGAAAGCATTTATTAGACCATAACAGACCAAACAATTTCTATCAGCATAATTGTAAACATTTTGAGGCATCAACCTGAGCAAATCCCACAAAAAACAGCTGATGGTTGGTCATCCCAAGAGCAGGCAGAGTGGCTTCCTCACCATTCTTTTTGATCCAGTTTGCATAAGCCTGCAAGGCAAGAGTGCTAACATTAGACCTCTCATAATTCTGCGTATCACGCTGCACACAGAGATCACAAATACAAAGTGTTAAAAGGAGCCCTCGTGTCAACGGTTATTTTCCTCCCCTTCAGAGAGGTTAACACGGGGTCTTCTCCGACCATATGCTTTGCGCATCTGCTTGGTAACCTATGACTTTTCAGCCAATGGAAAGAATGTGCGAGAGTGGCTGGAGGTAGAGCTGCTCGTTCTGAGCCACCTGTTGCGCTATAAGGCTTTTCCGTGAGATGGGATCACGGCGGTCCTGAAGCTATCAAAGCCGTCAACGAGAGAAATATGAAGATTGTAATGCCTTTCGTATCAGATTCTCGTACGTCATTGCGCGTCGTTATGGAAAGTCACCACCGGCCTTCCGTCCCTGATGATTGAATTAGAATCATTTACACTCTGGTTGAGTCTTGTTCCACATCAGGGTGTTTTACAAACCTTATAGGCTGCTCTTAGGCCTCCATTGTCTGCGATGTTTTCTCCCAAAGTGTGTTTTCCATTGAGTGGTTCTTTATTTATACTGTAGTTACTGTACTGCTCCACCATGCACTGGGTCTGGTGCTTGAAAGCGTCGACTGAAGAATTTTGCCACCATGAACGCAGATTCCCATCCTTGTCGTACTCTCTTCCTGTAGGTCACAGTATAAACAACACTGTTTTATGACACTGTATACTGTCAAATCATTACAGAATTCATCTGACAATGACATAATCATGGATTTAAAGTGATAGTTCACCTCAAAAATGTTTTGATCATTTTAAAACTGTATGACTTTCTTTCTTCTGCAGAACACAAAATAAGATATTTTGAAGAATGCTGGTAAACAAAAAGCCCATTCACTTCTATTGTATGGACACAAAACCAATGTAAGTCAATGGAGACTAACAGTTTTTTCTTTTTTTGTGATCTGAGATTGTGATTTGAATCTGATGCTTCCTACTTATGCTTTGCAGTTTGTAATGTTCTGGAAAAATATTTCTTTACCTTGATCGTCAAAGGCGTGGGTAAGTTCATGCCCAATAACCACACCTATACCACCGAAGTTCATGGCTCTAGAAAAGGATCAAGTGCACACTCAGATAATGCAAGTCATGATATAACATGTACTGACTACAAGACTGTGCAACTGCAAACTGTGTATTTCTTTAAACCTAAACAAGAGGTTAAATGAGCAAAGAAGGTGAGGTTTTAGTAGCGGGAGTCTCTTACTTTGGCCAAGCATGCTTATAAAAGGGAGCCTGGAGTATGCCAGCTGGAAGTACCATCTCATTTTTGGTGGGGTTGTAGTAGGCATTAACTGTGGGTGGGGTCATACTCCATCTGTGCATAGGGAGAAAAACACACACCAAAACCTAATGACCTCACCGAGCACTGGCCAATGGGAGCTTGAAATATGTGCACGAGACTGGCTGAAACTCACTGATCTCTGTTGGGAGCCTTTCTGAGCTGGTCTGCAGTCACCCGTGCAGAGAAGTTGTAATAATTCATGACATTTTGAAAATAGAGGTCTGAAACAACATCAAACTGAGACAGGCGTTGCCAAGCTGTTAGTTATGGTGCTCAGCATGCCATAAAAGGCAGTTATAACAAATATATATATATATATTATATACATTAACAAAATATATACATACGTCATTAAACACTTTATCCAGCTCTTTGGGGTTCATGATGAACTTTGGATATCCAATCATGTTGTATAATGCATCTGCCTAGGTGAGAATGAGAAAATGAAATTGTGTGTAGCATTATAAAAGCTTAGGGTACGTTTTAACACCAGATGGCACTAGAGAGCACCAACCAAACGTATTTTTAAGTATTAGAAAAAAAATCTGTCATTTATTCACTATCATATCATATCTTCTTTCAAAATTATCCAACAGGTTTGGAATGAAACAAGGGTGAGTAAATGATCAGCATATGTAGGTTTAGAAGTTAAATTTTTTTATGCCAAGTATGATGGTTTCTTAGGAAGAAACACTAATATCAACACAAATAAGTTTGCTGACTGTGATCATTACCAGCAATGAAACTGCTAAACAAAAGCAGATCAAAAACTAGAACAAAATCTGATACATCGAAGGTGTTGATTTCAGCAGGAACCATCCATCCCTGTGGGAAAGAGCGAGTGAAAAAACATCACGTGCAATCGTTCCATTCAAAGCTGTCGGTTCTCACCTTTTCTTTAGCTGCTTTTTTTGTCTCCGGATCCATCCAGGCAACGGTCTTTAGACTGTCTTCAAAAGCCCATTTGATCTCCGAAACCATATCTTCAACCTGACGGACACATCAGGAAAGAACTTCGTTCATAAGCTTGAGGGTAGAAGAAGAGGGAGTGTCTGACATATTGTAACATATCACAGGATACTCACAAAAGCTTTGCTGTCCTCAGAAAAGGTAGCTCTGACAAACAGCGCCCCAAGGGCAAAGCCCAGCGTGCTGTCCGTGTCGCTGACGCAAAGTTTCCAGCGTGGCGTGCAGCTCTGGAAAACACGAAGGTGATGCATTAACAGCTAGCAGTGTGGTCTTCCTAATGTGACACCTCACAAACAAGTTACATCAGGACATAGATCTCTGCGGCTATACACAGACAACAAAGTATCAGTAAATTACTTCAGATAACCTGTTTAAAATCTTCTAGGCTTACAAATGGGGTGACAGCAAGCTTGTTTAAAGTACAAAGAAGATATTTTAAAGAATGTTGGTAACCAAAAAAACAATGGTTCCCGTTGACTTCTATTGTATGGACACAAAAAATGGGGACCAACGGTTTTCGGTTACCAACATTCTTCAAAATATCTTTTGTGATTGGCAGAAGATAAAAGTCATTGTTTTGAAATGACAAGAGGGTGAGTAAATGGTAAAAGAAATATCATTTTTAGGTGAACTATCTCTTTAATATTATGAAAGGAGACATTTCATTGTTCATTTGAAGGTTCCTGGAGTATGACCCCAGAGAGAGGCAGAAACAGGACATGTCGCCCGTTCAACTTCCCATCTGTTGTTTAGAATCAAAACTGGCTCTGGTGATAACAGGACTCACAATGTAACAACTGGCCACATACACACCGCAGATAAATACAGTTGTCACTCAAAGTTTAGTTAAATACAAGAGTGATCGAATTTAATGTGTTTAATTCTATAAACAGTTAAACTGTGCTTAAGCCTTGAAGGTAAGCATCCCTCTTTTCATAACCCATCACACACACAGTCAAAGCTCAGTCTTTTGTTTGTTATTTCAGCCTGACCCCAGCGGAAAGTGAGGCCAGGGCAACAGGATCTCTCTCTGATAAACCTGCAGAAGTCTCCCCCACAGAATACAGACTCAAAATATCAACAGATGCCAGTTACTCTACATCTACAAGACATCACTTCAAGAGACACAACACACCTACCAGTATGATTTTTCTGTTTTTATATTCAATTATCTAATAAGCATCAAATGACCCTTTTAGAGAAACGTAATGCACTTTAAAGGACAAGATTCTTTAAATATGTGACAGTCACACAAAAAAATGCCACTTGTAGGACAGCTTTCCTGTAGATCAGTGGTTAGAGCATGGTGCTAGCAATGCCAAGGTCATGGGTTCGATCCCAGGGATTGCACATATCCAGAAACAAATGTATAGTATAATGCAATATAAGTTGCTTTGGATAAAAGCATCTGCCAAATGCATAACTGTAAATATAGATTAGGAATGACATCCAAATGAATAAATGATGAGGCACTATTTGAACTCCTTTAAATTTGCACATTTAAATTTTTTTTAGCTACATGAAAAATAAGGTATTGTTTATACATGTAAGAGAAAGAGAGCGAGAGAGAGAGAGAGCGAGAGATGTGATGGATCATTCATGACTGGTTCCTCAGAGGCAGACGTGTTGTGGGCTGACAGCTGGCAACTTTGATCGCCGTTTCTCACCTTCTTTGTGCCATACATGACTTCAAGGAAACGCTGCTCTGCATCTTGAAACCTCTGATCTAGGATGGACACCATTTTCCGCACCACTTTCATGATCATGTAGTTGTTCAAAACGCTAGGGGAGGCATAATAGTTTTATTCTTAGTAAACCAGCAAATTTGGGGCTGAAACATATACTAAAGCTATATGAAAAGTGTGTCATTTTGCAAATCAGTTCCACCAAACAGAAATACTAAAAGAGTGTTAGTCCGAAGCATTGATTCTGTCTAATGTTGTGTTACCTCTTGTTGGTGTTGCTGATGAGCTCTGAGACTTTCTGGAGGTATTCTTTAGCATACACGACCACAGGTTCAGAATCATTCAGGACAACAGGAGCAAACACTGCAGAGAGGAAAGGCATCCAATCTACTGCAGGAGCCAAAGTCTACAGCACAGACAAACACGTGATGTACATCCCAGCTCACATGAAACATACAAATCGGAAATATGAAAGATTGCTTTACTGTATTATCAATGACAGAAGGTTGCTCACAGATAACTCTTTGGCCTGGATCTTGTGGTAAATATCCATCTCTTCACGCCTCGCTTCTTGAGGGACTGTGATGTTTGCCAGGAATGTTTCAAAGTCTAGAAGCTCTTGCATCATCTTCTGAGAGGTCTCCTTTGAGCCACCCAGAAGGATGCCCACATCCACCAAGAAGTTTAAGTATGCGCTTAAATACTGAAGGCACGGGAGAATAATAATAAAGTTAATAATAAAGTTTAAAGTTAATAAAGAACATTAAGTCTGTGCTTACTTTTTCATTGGCTGTCTTATTGAGATAGTATTCTCTAGATGGAAGTCCCAGCCCTGACTGATCCACCTTTGGAAAAAGAGAAAGCACGTTCCAAGATCACTTAAGCAACCATGACACGCACCGTAATAAAAGTCTTAAAATTTTTAAAATACATTCTGACAGCAAAAACAAAACACGACATGGACAGAAAGTGTAGGAGATGTTTACTCTAGACATTTAGGAATCCATGTTATGATCATATATAAATTACATTCCCGATAAGTGATCCCACCTGGATGATGTTGCTGTTGGAGTGTTTGGAGTCTGTACTGACAAAAACGGTGAAAAAAGGGGAAGTGCGGTAAATGGCTGACACAGTCCGTAAAACTTCTTGGAAGTTATCCTTTTCCCATGGGCCGGTCAAGCCCCAACCTCCTGTCTGGAAAACAATGTTACTTCATCAAGAATTACATCCCAGAATGAAACTAAATGCAGGTTTTCATCGAGGCTCATATATTTACAACAGATTTGTTCATGCGGTTAAAGAAGGTAACCTGGGTCAAACGTGCAACTGAGCTCACCTGATTGATAAGATCCTGGAGTGGTTTTGCCCCAAGAGCTTCAATTTTGCTCTCGTTCATACAGGCTTCATAATACCACTGGGATTTTTGCTCCGCTTTGCTCAGGCTCTTCATGCTGGTGTTTTCTGGATTTAACAAATGAAAGGGAAAAAAATGTAATTCAAGAACTGTGAACTTTTCAAGTTAATATTAAAACAGCATATAACATCCATTGTACTCGTAATGCGATGGTTAAACAGGATCCTCAAAGAAAGCAAAGTGAAGCAAGATTTGATGTTATCAACTGAGAGGCAGAGCAAGTTATTTCATGAAAGATTAAGTAGACAAGCATGTTTTCATTTGCAGAAGAATGAATGGATTAGTATTATTCAATCAGTCACAATTGGACCATGAGTTTGTATTAGGAAAGTAAACCGGGTTCAGTTGTGATTATATATCGATGTTCTCCTGATTTCTAAAAAAACAAACACTGAGCAATAAAATCATACCCAGTAGGTTTTTCATCACAGCCATGTTGTGCTCCCACAGGTTGCTAAAGGGACCCCAGCGGGACTTCCCTCCGGCAGCGGGTTCTTCTTCATCCAACCCCCACATGCAAAGCTGTAGAAATCCTGGCAGGGGTCCACCGACCAATCGAGAGCGCTCATGACTGCACTTGCCACACTGACACACGGCTCGGACAAGCACATTCCCGGATGAGCTGTTTCAAAACATCATTAAATATACACATCAATACGTGTCAAAAACGTATTGTCTTTCCAATGTCTCTCTCGGTCTGCATATCTCACACATGGGAGATTATAAATGAAGCACCGTATTGGCTCAATGCATGGAACAAAAACAAACCTTACTGTGAAAGTAAGTCAAAGGTAAGTTAACATGGCTTTGATTACGGCTGTAGATTTTGGTGAGCGATACGTAATACCTCATACTTCATTCAACATGCATGTCATAAATACATGTTGGAAATTTCTTTGAGGGAGATCCCAGGGCATGTTCCAGGTTGCTACTATTCGCTATTTACAAGAGCCAAAGCCAAAATCTGATTACTGAGAAACAGACCATATTTATTCTGACCAAATTATGGGTGATATGACGTAAATAAAAACCACAGCACTATCATGATACAGTGTGGGTAGTTGTATCTTTGCGTGTCTTGTTTTTGTTATAAATGTTCATTTTCATACATAGATTATTCATTTGCACACTTTTGTGGTGGTGAGGTTTGAGACTGGCCGTAAATCCAGTGTCTGATGTTATGAGAGTATGTTAAGTATTAGAATTCAACTAGAGTGAAATCTCTCTTTTTATTTTCTGTATAAGAAAAATAGCACTTTCTGTACATTTTAAGTTAGTGGTCTGTTTTTAATGGATTAAAGAAACGTTCCAAAATGATTAGACATGCTTTTGCGTTTATTTAAAAGCTTTGAGGCCAGGCATGACTCCACTATCTGAGGTTATGCAAGTATTAGAGTGGATATTGGAAGGAAAGGAGCTGTTTTTATTTGGCTTGTTGACGCACAGAAAGCGAGCAAGTGAAAATAGAGCCACAATTGACTTCATTGTTAGCTCTTCTAAGAAAAACATTTGGAGCAGAAGATGCATCGCAGGCTCCTAATCTGGAGAGATAAGACCAAGACACGAGAGGCCTGAGGAAGACTGAGGAAACAGGGGCTAACAGTCTGGTCACTGTGGTTTCATACAATGATTTGTCATGGCTGGTCAACAGTCGGTGGTTGAATAGCAGGAAGTGGCATTTTAGTTCACAATAACCCAGAAATTACATTTTGAGCTGAAAAACGATTCAAGACTCTTACATTCTTTATAGTGTAGACCCAAAGTCATGATGCAGATGAACAAAGCCAGAGAGAGAGCACACACTACGACCACTAGGTTTCTCTCAGCCTGAGTCTTTACCGCCCAACATCGGGGACCAAGACCACGCTGCAGTCCAACCTGTGTGACGGAAATTATTTTTTTTAATACAAATATATTATAAAAGTAAAATAACTATTCATGCAATATTACATTGATGGTGGTGAGAAGCCTTTACTTATAAATAAAACATTTATTTTTCTATTTACTGTATTTCTATTGTGTGTTGTTAACCCTTACTGTTGCCTTTCCTATTGTTTTTGCTTTATTGGTAAGCAACAGCATGTCTCAGACGCTGTTCCTATACCGAACCCAGACGTTTCCTTTCAAAGTTATTTGCATCTGGTTAACCATTAAACCATCAGGAGAGATACTAATCCACAAGGGTGTGTGATAACTTGCTTTATAGGAAGACACGCTTTACAAAACATTACCATTCAAGACTGGCCAGACCGAAAATGAAACAATGGAATGAGATCTCTGACCGCAATAGGATTAAACAGAGAGCAACTGGAGACTTCTTAATGCTATGAAAGATTACCCTTTGATCTTCAATAAACATTTCCTCTGGGTGATTCTCTGGTAGTTTTAAGATCAATTGAGGCTTGAGATTTTCACTTGCTCATTGATCAGTTTCGTTTGACCAAAGCTAGAAAGCCAGTGCTAGACTTGTGTCAGATTAGGTTCAAAAGTCAGATCTAGTGGCTAGCTGCCCAGCGATGAAATTACGTTTACCCAGCATGCTCAGTTTTGATGTATGTTTTTGTGTGGCTTCAATGAATCTTAATGCCAAACTCAAATATACACTGGATATTTTCATACCAGCATTGGGTCAACCGTTGGGTTAAATTAACCCAGAAAATGTTTATATTTGACAGGTTAATTTACAACTCAACAGGTTGTCCGTTTTTAACCCAGTACTTGGTTGAAAATAACCCTGCATCTTTGGAGTGTATGTTAGAGTTGCTGGTTGCTTGAGAGTCAGAAAGAAGAGATAGAAAAGTTTGAAAGAAACTGGTTTGCATATGAGCACTGTCTGAATACACAGACCATACAAAGTCTAATTTGTATTTTTTAATCACTTGTGAACATCAGTTTTTATGTAAATTTGGTTTTATACCCAAATAATTCAATAATTCCAAACAATGAACATGATATGTCCATGCACATTATGAAAAACAAACCTGATACTTTTAAGGAGTAACCCACACAACACAAATACAATATCCATGTGCATGAAAAGTTTGGTTTTGTATCATACACCAGTGCTGACACACAGCTAATGTTTGAAAGGAAAAGCAACACGAAGTTTAAAGAAATCAACATAAAGAAATGACTCACTGGCTCCTATTTCTAAACATGTCTAAAGTTACATAAATACGTCACATCATATTTCTGAAAATGACCTCTCACCTGCATGCTTGAGGTGTGGTAGATCCCGTCAGAGCCGGTGTCCAACAGCTCCTCTTCATCCAGAGTGGCCCGCTTGTAGGTAGACATCTGAAAGGTCAAATGAAGAACAGATTCCCTTAGTGCTTCCATTACCTAGCGAAACCACCTCCGCTGGGAATCTTTGCATGCTTTTCAGCAGTTCTTGGGAATGTTTGTCCTTTTTGGATCCATCAGGACAAGATTGTGAAGATTCAGATCTCTCCGAAGATTAGAGGAAGCGCTCAGTCTGTAAAAGTGTTGTGTGCTCTGTGTGAATGAAGTTCTTCCCCCACCCCTGCTCTTTTACCTCCTCCCAGGCCAAATTTCAACCCCCCCCTAATGTCAGCTACACCTAGGAAATAAGCTTGTAAGCATGGTCAGCTCTGTCTTCACAACAAACATATGTTCGGATACGTCTACGCTCCCAGTACCAATTCCTGAAGGAGGGATCCCTGGGAGTTTTCCCGTCTGCGACAATAGCGTCAGTAAAATGCAGGAACTTGTGAAAAACAGGAAGAAGAAAGGACTCGATCAACATACATGGGTGAGTGTGAGGGTGTGTGAGTATACTCATGTAAAAGAGAGAGCGAGTGAAAGAGAGAAAGAGAGAGAGAGAGAGAGAGAGAGAGAGAGAGAGAGAGAGAGAGAATGTGTGCATTCCACAGTGTGGTTTCATTTAGAGCTGGGCGGGAACTGTTAGAGGTGAGTTCCCCCCTCGTTCCTACCAATAGGATTGTACCGAGCAAGGGGCGGGGTTTCCATATAAGACCACGCCCTCTACATGTTCCACAAATGCTAGGAAACAATCTAGCAATGTGACAGTCATGTATTGCTGTCCCCATCAGAAGCCCTCATCCTAACATTGACAAACAAGATGAAATCTTTTCAATCTTTACTTTTACAACTGTCCATGAAATACAATCACCATTCCTTTAAAAAAAAAAAAAAAAAGCCAATTGGTAGACAAAGCGTTGGTCATACGTTCTTTCTAAACCAGGCGCATACATCAAACCCTGGTTCTCAGTCCACCTTCAACACTAAAGAAATCATAAAATAACTATTAGACAACCAATCCAAACAAATTCAAACACTGTAAACCTGCTTAAGTTGGGAAAACTCAAAAATTTGAGGTAATCAGTTACATCAAATGGTTTGAGTTATGATGTTCCCAATTTTAAGTAAGCAGGACTATCAAGTTTTTAGTTTGTTGTAGCCTACTCATGCAACTCCTTTTTTAATTACAGTTAAATAAAAATTCTTATTAAGACAACCTAAACATTTCAGTTACATCAACAGTAAACAAACAGTCTTCACAGAGAGCGATGCAACACACACAACTGCTATGCCACCTCCCACAACCTAAGCATAAGCACCACTCTTCTGAAAGACGATAACCCCAAAACTCAAAAATACAACAAACTCTTCTAAATATCCAAGATATATGAACATTAATCATTAACAAGGCTTTATCCTTTCTAAAAAAAAAAAAACCCCGCATAAAAAAACACTTAATTAGTCTCATGCAAAGCATGCTGGGAATTGAAAATCATTCTCAACAAATTGTTTTTAAATTAACTCAAAAGATTTAAGTTAGTAAATATAACTTAATTTTTTATAAAATAAGTTTCCACTACTTAATCAATTTAATTACTGCAAACATTCGGGTTTACAGTGCCCAAGATGTTATAAAACTGTCTGGACAGATTCACTTCTCACGACCACATTCAATGACCCAAGAGGGAGGGAAAGTAGCAGATGAGGGAAATATGGATGAAATTCTTCCAACCACACAGGAAGCACAAGTCACTTCGGCATTCAGAGAATATGTGGAGTTACGCCTAAGCCTTATTTTATGGAGTTTTTTGAAAACTATACACCTGTCAAAGGCCACTTTGATCTTCAATATACTTGGTATTTTTAAAATATATAGCTAGAAAATATAAGTATTTTTTATTTAAATATAAATAATACATATATTATACATTGTTTAAATATAAATACAAAGTTTGTATATTTGTTATTTTTAGCAGAATTTGGTAGTGTCTGAATATAATAAAGAACACTGATTTATACAATTGTCATTGTCATCTTTGTCATTTTATTAATCACAATAAATAAATGTAAAATATTATGAGAGAAAGACAGCCAAGTTATAACAGTGTTGTAAATAACAGGGTTGCAGATTTATCCTATTGGCCAGCTATTAGTCAGTAGTTTGTCACCAAATGTTGCTCCCTAATTATTAATTAGGGCTACATAATAAATCAAAATTATTGAAATATCGCAAATGTGCATCACAATGGTTTAATTGCAATAACTAAATCATTTTTAAAATTCCATAAGTTGTTTAATCAAAGTTTCAAGTTGATGCACTGTGCCTGTTGAAAATTATTAATAATCAAAAAGAATGGGAAACTTGTTTTGGTTGTATGGTTTTCTTTTCTTTTTTTAGCATTATCGTATTGAACGTTGTATTATTTAGCGAGTTATTGTTTCACATTTTTCTCCCAATTATTAATGAACTGATATTTTCAATCAAACATTTAAATATGTATTTATGGATATGTAAAAGATTTTTATTACATTAAAATGGTTAACGGGATTGAATGGTTGATTGATGAATCCTCCCAACACTATAAATAAAACAAGTACAAATCCAATAAAGATAGCAATAACTGGACATTAATCAACACACAAACACATACATCATGTTCATAAGCTCTGCTGTCTTTACGCTCTACTCTTTATCCGACGACACTCATGTTGAGACTTTCCAGGTGGGTTTCCCTCAGCAGATGTGCAATTGTGTAGCTGCAAAAAAAAAAAACACGCCAACGACAACTGACACTTTCCTTCACATCGCTTTCCAAAGGCATGACTCACTGAACGTTTGGCTGGAGGTTCTGAATCCTGGCTTTGAGACCCGACTGTATCCTGTCTGAACTTGGGTGAGTGGGGCGTTTCAACCATCTGGTGATCAAAAATCGAAGCAGCACACAGGTGTACAGAATAGTCTGAACAGTGATGCTATCAATAGTGAGGATGGATTTACAGAGCCTTTTTCCAAATCCTATCCTACTTTTTGGGAAAAGCTAATGTGGGATTAACCCTGTATTTCCCATACTCATGATGAGTGTGTGATTTTAGAAAAAAACTTGGCCCCAGCGCAGTGTTATAGAGAGAATCCAAAACATGCAAAAATCCTTGAGCTGAATCTCAAATGTGTCTTTCAGCAAGGCCGTAAACCACAGTTATGAGTAAGAAATGTGCCACCGGTCCTGTGAACCATTCAATTGTTTTAAGCATGAAAGCATTTCTCTGGTATGACTGAAGCATTTGTTTGTCAGTGAGTGTATATGAGCACTATTTGTGTGGGTATGACTGAGTGTGTGTGTGACAGAAAGTACACTTCATTCCGTTATTGACACAAACTACTTCGGGCACGTTGACATGCGCTGCAGAGACATGCAGGACATACTCGTGACATACTCCATCTACACCTCCATCAAATGCATTTAGATAACTTTTGTGTAAATATTTGCATGCAGCTTTTATGACCCCATTAAGAGAGAGTAAAAGGAACTAAAAAGCAATTGTGTTTAGAACTTGAATTTATAACTGCAAACATGGCAACTAAAAGAGAGAGGGAAAAGAGAGAAAGAAGTAAATATCTACAACAATAATAATAGCATCCTGCCATTCGCATTAATACTTTCAGTAGCTAAAGAAATGCATTTTACTTAATCTAATATTACACCTGGACCAGATATTTTAAATGATGCTAAATAAATGAAAATAAATAAACATGAAATAAATAAGAATGTCTCAGGTTTTCCACATTTGCTATGCTAGTCATGCAAAGGTCACCTTTTTAAAAACCTAAACTAGCACATCACCCACATTTCAAACATCATTCAATCACATACAGCTGTGAACAGATTTCAGAGATTTCATATCACATCTGACAAGCTTTACATGGTGGAAATCTGCAGAAGACCAACATGCAGAGCTCTGCTCTGGAACATATGACAACATGAAGTCTTGTGATAATGAGATGGTCAGAGCTTCTGACGTCAGCACCTATCTCTCTACAATTACACTGGAAATAAAGAAGTTCTTCATTCGAGAATTGTATCCTGAATAAACTGTGTTTTTTAGCAGACATTCTGCATTGACTGGACTTCATGAATGTGAACAACTCCAGAAGCACTTCCTGTTTCAGTTTTTATACATTACACAAACACTAGAACTGAACATTTAGAAATTAATCGAAATGTCAAACAAATCTTTAAGACTTCATTATATGTGAAGTTGTAAAAAGAAAAAGAAAAGAAAAAATGCACCACTGTACACATCTTCTTACATTAAGAACAAGACCAGATATGAAACAAAAGTATTATGCAGATATTTAATCAGCAACCCACATATTTTATAGCATTTTAAAGCCTGAAAGAGTTCATAAATGTGTAGGCCTAGTAAAATCTACAATAAATGTATGGCTTCATGGCTATAAGCATGAATACAAACTAGGGGTGTCACAATATTGACAATTCCTAAGTGACCATTATTGATATCATAATAATATAATAATATTGAACATAATTTAGCACCAGTTTTGCTTAAAGATCCACATTGGTAACAACTCTCTCTCCGCCCACTACACTCGTATTTGGAATGAAAAAGACAACATAAAATAAACTACAGATTAATTTAACTTATAAATATTATATATTTTGTTTTAGAAATGTTTCAATAGGAATTGTGATATCAAAATATTCATAGTATCATGCTGTGTTTGGCTTCAATAATTGTGATCTGATATTTGTATCAACAAGATCCTTGCAAAGCTTCAATATTCTATTTATTTGATTATGCATAACAGAAGAAGTTACAAGTAGGACTGTTTACTGCCTTGTTGTTAGTCCGCATGTACAGCTCCACTACAGCTGTTGCCTTAGGAAAACCATCACGATGAATTCTAGATAATAAGTAAACCCTGTTAAAACCAATGCACATGACATGACGTGACCTGATCAACTTTATATCAAATTATGTGGTGCTAATAACGCCAAGGTCGCGGGTTCGATCCCCGTACTGGCCAAAGAAGACTTTTACATATCCATCAGTAAATTTCTGTTTTTAGTAAATAACCATCTGTATATAATGTTCATAGTACATTCCCACTTGTAAATTCTTCATAATTTTTGCTTTATTCTGTATTTATGCACAACTGTATATCCCGCACTTGCTTATTGCACTTCTGGTTAGACCTAAACTACATTTCGTTGCCTTGTACTTGTACATGTGTAATGACAATAAAGTTGAATCTAATCTAATCTTTATGCAACCCTGTCTGCTGTGGTTTGTCATTCATATTCCTTTACCCTGCGTCTTTTGGGCTAGTTCAACAATGACAACATGTTAACAAGTGGGTTATTTGGACAAACACACCAACAAGTGGGTTATTTTGATAAGCAAATAAAAGTTTAATTTCTTACCATTACTTTTGTTGGCCTCTCTCTTTTTGGACAACTCTTCTCTTTCTAGTTTGTTTTCTGTTCACATTGCTTTGTATTTATTCGAGATATAACGCCAGCATTCACTTGTTGACTCACATGAACGATAACGAGATGCAGCTTGGGTTTTAATATTAACTTATGTCAACCAATCACATTTAAAGGAGGTGCCCACGTTCAACTTTTGACCAATTGTATTTCAGTTGTGGGCGGGTCTTTGATAACATCGTCACGGCATTGATAACGTATGACATGACATGGACTGTATATGGACGTTTGCAGTTCACGTCGTCTTGTTTTTTGTAGTTTTAATCAGATACATTTGACAGAAGCAGTTCTTAGATGTGGATTATTAGAAAAAATACGCCAAAGTCGTATTATCTGATTTGTTTTGGATTATCGTTAGGCTACTTTTCACAGTTGCAAATTATATGGCAGAATGCCCCCAGTAGGTCAATGGCCGATTAGCAGTCGTTACACTCATCCGAGGGAGATTGTTTTCTGATGGCACATCAAGCGCATTGTTGGGTTTATAGTGACATCTTGCGGCGGTCTGGTCAGAATTGCTATTATGTAGCCATTAGTTTGGAGGGTCACAGATGATAATGTGTTTGGGGGGGACACATTAGTAACACGTAAACATTGAAAAACATTTTATTGCTATTTTAATGTTTCAACCTTGTTATAGTAACCTTTTTATTGTGACTTTGTTGCCAAATTAATTTTAGGACACGTGAGAATCATGTAACACCATGTAAGTTGAGTTGTTGTATATTTATTCTTTTAATCGCTAGTTTTCCTTGAAGTATTAACCTTTTTAAAATTATTCCTATTTGTTTGTTTTTGCTTTTTTCTCTCTAATTTGATGTGCAGTAAGAAAATGTAATTGCGAAATAAAGCTTTCTGCTGCCTTTGATGAATATGTCTTGACGTACTTTATTGACAATTATTAATATGTGCACTTGCAAAATCAAACAGTCCAGCAGAAATATTAGACTATAATTAAGGTACCCCAAACCCCTTAAGGTACCCCAAATAAAGAAATATATACGTAAAATATAAACAAGAGAAGATGTAAAAGTTGAAACACATTTCTTTACAATGTATGTATCCCCTCATACGAGGTTCTTTGAATAGGATCAGATTAGGACTCAAACGACTCCTATCAACAGGAGGAGCTCTCGCCCTAGCATGTATTATTAATAGTGGACCGACTACAAACCAGGGGGTCGCTCCTCTCTCTCTCTCTCTCTTTCTCTTTCTCTCTCTCTCTCTTGGGCTGGCTCATGATATACCGTTATAAAAGCTCAACGAGAGGACAACACGAGAATCTCTTGTACTGCTGGAAACGTTGAGGTGCACAGCTACACACCGCACGGGGTAAGTGTGCATTATTCTCACTTCTAGTAGCCTATATCTAATCTGGGGGAGCTCTGAATAGAGGGGCTCCAAGAACGCTTCTGTTGATACACACCGTCATGTGACTAGAGTTTTAATAGCAAGACCTGGAGGAGTTGAAGAGTTGTGCATGGCGCTATCACGTTTGCGCTTTGAAGTCACTGCAGTCCAACAAGTTGCACATGGTTTGCGGTGATCTCCGATTTACATCTGGATAACGGGACGCACGCGACCAACTTCATGAATCAGTATGCTTTTAAGTTACACGGGAAGAACGGTGATGCGCTTTCTTACCTGCTAAAGAGATGTCTTTTTTCAGACTTAAACCATGTTTGATTTAAAAGAAGATAAGTGTAATTGGAAGGATTGGCAGCTGCATGTGTTCATAAAGCTCAATTGGTAGAGCATTACGCTAGCAACGTGAAGGTCATGAGTTCGAATCAGGAACACACATTGACAATGAACACACAATACAATAAAAAAATGTATTGTAAATGTAAAATGTATTGCCAAAGTAATGTATCATTGTGGACTGCCTGTGGAAACGTTTGAAACTGAAATTGTGCATGTAGAAACAATATGTCATAACCACGTTTACCATAGTAAACATAGTAATTTGTGGCCACCATGGTTTAACTGTAATATAGTAATATAGTTTTCAGTTGTTGTTGGAGTACATCCATGGTTATTTTTTACAAGGAATATCAAGGCAGAATACTCTCTATGACATACAATTGGCAGACAATAATAGAGTTCATAAAATATAAATTATTTATCAGGACAGAAAGCAAGAGAGGGTTAGAGTATAACAAATATGTCAGATCATATATCATTTAGGCATACTATAATGTACATAATCCAATATACGTTTATTGTGAAAACCACACAATATACGGTGATGTCATAATGTAATATGATTTTTTTCAATGGAAACAGGATGTACCAACAGGATGTGTGGTGAAAGTACTTAGATAGCATCATATAAGTAATGTATGTGATACCTAAAAATAAACCGCTGAACTTCATATTTTACAAACACCATGTTTTTAACATGTTAATTTTACACTGCTGTTTAGGATGAGGTCATAATCATTTGATTTAAAGGCACAAACAGTGTAAAGGTTTTACACTAGTTTGTGTATGAAAATACTCTCAACAATCGGTGTTTAAATCGCTTTGTTGCCATTGATCCTAAAATTATACCTCTTTTCAACCATCTTCTTGTTTTTTTGGGTCATTTTAGGTCAGACACAACACACAGACACTTAAAGTTAATCTGTAAAAACTCAAACCTCAAGAAAATGACAGCAGGAAATACTGCAAGGACAGGTAGATGAAGTTTTCTAAAGTGCTTCCTGGACTTGCTGCGTTTGTGAGACTTTTGTTGATCATACGACCAACTATGCAACAATTGTAAAGCAGTTTTCGGTATAACAACAGCAGAATTATAATGCTCAGAGTAGCATCAAGTTTTATGGACTCAAGAATGTGATGTTTGAAATCTCTTTTTTTTTGCTGCAGTGGTTGTGTTGCTCATAAAAACGAATTCGTCCAAGTAGATCCAAATTTCATGTGCAAAAACAGAATGCCACTCCAAAATAGAAACAAAATATCACATCCTTCAGAACCTGAATTGACCGTTTCCAGGCATTTTTGTTCACGATTTTGCTGCATCCACTTACAAAAATTATACAGTTTGTATATATTTACAGTTTACAAAATATCTTCATGGAACATGATCTTTACTTAATATCCTAATGATTTTTGGCATGAAAGAAAAATCGATCATTTTGACCCATACAATGTATTGTTTTTGGCTATTACTACAAATGTTCTCGTGCTACTTGAAACTGGTTTTGTGATCCAGGGTCACATTTCACAATAAATGCAAAATCAATCTCTTTTTAGGGGGGCGTGAACAAGATTGTCAGTAATAATCCTAATCCTCATTCCGTCTGAGCATGTACACCCTACCCTGCCTTGGGAATAGGTCTCACTCACTGTTGTAGTTTGGCTACGAACGGGTCCAGTGTGCCTGTTTTGAATGCATTTCCTTCCCTGAAACTGACAGCTGTGTTCGGATGCCATGAATCGGGAAGGGGTTTGGGTATTGTTGACGGCTTTCTTTTCCGGTTTGCTTTTCCTTTGTGTTTTGGCACTGCTGTGTTTCTTTACCTGTAGAATAGCTTCAAGAATACTGCCTGTTGGAGCCCCACTGCATTTTTGACAGAACTTGGGACTGGGCCTCAAGTCATGGTAAAAGTCTCATAGTCGTAGAAGAACTCTTGAACTTAACCTCAGGCTGTTTGTCCATAGAATGAGCGTTTTAGATTCGATTAAACATAAAGTGCAACATAAATGAGCACAAGTTGGAAATCTTTACTTTCACTTTGCTTTGAGGACAACACTTATAATTCATTTAACTATCAATGGGTGACATAATAAGAGTACAGAGCTGTAAAAAAATAAATGTGAATTGCGCATCTCGGAAGAATTTGAGAAATGTTTGAAATGTTGCAAATCTGAAACTCTAGACTTCACACTTCAAAAATGCGTATACCCAACTTGATAAAACACTAACCACACTCATTCTGCATTTAATCAGTTATAAATATTTATTTGCATTACATGACCGGCATACCGTTCCTTATCTAGTTTTGCAAATTTAGATAGATAGCCAACAAAACTGCAATGTGAGCAATGCATAGATTGATAATGCTGATAGATGTTTTTTGCACAATGACTTAAGTCTCCATTAAAAGAATGTGAAGCAAGCATATGAGTCGCGTGTGCGAAACCGGGTGGTCTGTGCCTCTGGACAGAAGTGTCTAGTTAATCAGCTTTGTCATGCCTATTAAAGCACCATGTGCATTGGCACTCAATCCCATTAAAGTGACCTTGACTAAAGAGTAGAAAGACGGTGGTTGAATAATAATGCATTCATACCACGTTTTTAGGTGTGAACTTGTTAGATGGGTGGATTTATGTGTAAAGTGCAGATGTGACACCATTTGTTTTACAGTGATGAAATTTTAGCGGCATACAACAATTTCTGCAGAGAAAGCAAGATTATTGGTATGATTCAAATAGCATGCACAGTGCCTTTGAAGGCCACTTGGAACAGGGGACAATAATGGCAAGCTTCAATTCACTGAATAGTATTCTGAATGACATTCATTTTAAGGCCGACATCTTTAACCCTACAAAGCTTTTACCGTGGAAGATAAAGCCTTGGAAGAATAAGGCAAAGGGAATGTAACCAACGACTCTATCGCTCCCCCTCCTTTTTGAATCACTATGGTGGCTGACACAGGACAAAGATGTCATCAGGTTTTCACTTTGCCGAAGGAGATAACATTTACGAAACTCACTCTATAGAGCAGTTTGTCCGTTGAGGGCTACTGTAGAAACAACATGGTGAATTCTACATAAGGGGACCCGCAGTGTATGTAGATAGAAATAGCTCACTATAAGGTAATAAAAACATAATGCTTCATTATGTAAGGCATAGTTATGTTTATTATATTGCATTTCTGTCAATAGATACTCTTTGATATTACACATTGCATGTGTTTTAACTGTAATAAAGAATAGGATGCTAAACTTTACAGCTTTTTCCATCTTTCTCATTGCAGATTTTAGAATCGTCTGACTGAGTTTTCCTGCAGATGAACAGTACAATGAAGGTGGCAGTACTGCTTATCCTAGGTTGCTTGGTGTGGGAAGGTTTGGGGTTTCCAGGTCAGTTTTTGCCCTTTATTTCAATGAGAAGCTTATTGTACATTTCAATGAGTTACAGACTTTTTCATTATGCATGGAGACTTGAGTTTCCTCAGTTTCATGACAAAGATTTTATTTATGTAAATTAAAGTTGTATGCTTTTATTAGCAATATAACACTTCCCAGGCCACTAAAACGCTAACCCTCTTTTAAACCGATTAAAATCGACAAACTCATTTGAAATCTATGTTAGCTTTCATAAGAAGATTGAACCTTAAAGTCAGGTGGCCTCAGTTATGTTTATCCATACTGATTGTGAGTTTAAGAAGATTATGAGGTTTTAGAAAGACTTGCATAAATAGAGAAATTTAGTTTTTCCTATTGTAGTGAATATTTCACTGAACATTGCTGTTTTTTTGTTTTGTTATCCACAATTGTTGTCCCAGTAAAGACAGGAGAGATAACATGCTTAATCTCTAAATGGAGACCTTCATTCTAGGTCATCATTATCTTGGTTACCAGGAGCGTCTATACGAGCGTGTGTCATAATATGTGGACAAAAGTGTAATTATGTTTTCTTATTCCTTGTAGAGCAAGAGAAAAACCCGGCTTTCTGGAAAGAATGGGCCCAGCGCACGCTGACAAATGCCTTGACCCTCCAAGAGCTCAATAAGAACGTTGCTAAGAATATCATCTTGTTTCTTGGTGATGGTAGGTTTTGGCAGTGTTAGATATGTGTGGGTCTTTAGCAAGATATTTCTGGTTTCAGCACAGACAATACAGTAGGAAAAAGATAAGAGTACCAACTGAGCCAGCCTCTGCCCACAGCTGTGAAATCTTAATATGTCAGGTTACTAAATACCAAAATATACGTTTGGAATCATTAGTTCTTGCACATGTTTATTTGGAAAATGCACATTTGTTTTTCAAATGTGAAATACATGAGCAACGTCTTCTGAACCCATGAAGTGGGGTAAAGAATAGCTCTTTTGAAACTTAAAAGGGTTGTAATGGGCCTTAAGCTCTACAGTATAAAAGTGACAGGTGGTCATTCATCACAGAATTCTAAACAAAACTCAGAATTTCATGGTTTCAAATGTCATCTTTCATTTCAACGTTGCAGACTATGGCAGTTTTTCCATAACATTAGAATGTCATGACCACTTTAGACAACCCAGAGGAAAATGTTATTACAGACATTTTTATGTGTTCTTCATTTAATCTAACTGAAACAACGGAAATGTTAATTCTAATTTTTATAGACGGTTTCAAAGCAACAACATAAACAAACGTTACTGTGCATGCATGCTTTTGTGGCCCAAACTTAACTTCAGATTATTTCTGATAACAAGCAAAAGAAATAACAAGTAAATGACATTAGCTAACCAGTATTATTTTGGATTACCAGTAGAAGAACCGTTACTTGGCTAAACTTAAATGTGACAAAGTTACACGACCCATTCAACAAATTGTTTATTTATACAAATTAATACAATAAAATCAACAAATTGTTGAATACAATTATTATACAATAAAATATCAATATAAATTAATATTAATATACATTAAATAAAGTATGAATAAATATATTAGTAGCCACTAAAACTTCGGGCCAGGTGCGTGCATCTGATGAAACTTGTTTCATGAGATTCTTTTCATTGCAGATTTCTGAAAAAGTTTTAATTTTGAAAATGTAATATAGATTTGAAGCAGACCAGTTAAAAATACATCTTGAACACACCATCTTTTTCTTGTGTATACTGTAGGTATGGGTGTTCCAACAGTAACAGCAGCACGAATTTTAAAGGGTCAATTGAATGGCCAGAACGGTGAGGAAACTCAACTGGAGATGGATAAATTTCCCTATGTTGCCCTCTCTAAGGTACATCCCACAGACCGTAATCCCATCATGCCGTTCTTTTGTGTCCATAATCCATGCACAACAGTCTGCCCAGAGCTGCAGGGAACAGATTCAAAACTGTTGAATTCCTCTAGCTACCACAGTTCTGGGGTCACGATTGTCATCTAGTTAAATACTCGACTGATGTGTGAAGCATTATTCATATTATTAACGAAAAGATGGTCAATTATTGTCTTGTAGTTTAAAGACAGTAGATGATCATGTTTATAAAGTTTTGCTCTATTTGCTTGTCACAAATTAAATTAACAAATGTGACCATACATGCTAAAGGTCACAACATGAATAATCAGATTTTGCCTGCACCTGCCATCTTAAAGGAATAGTTCCCCCTAAAATAACAATTAAATAAATAACAATGTGGTTCAAAACCTGTATGTGACATCTGTGGAACACAAAAAAAGATATTTTTTAGAAATGTCTCTGTGGTGTTGTGTCCATACAATAGAAGTCAATGGGGATTAATGTTGTTTGGTTACCAACATTCTTCAAAGTATCTTCTTTTGTGTTCTGCAGAAGAAAGAAGGTCATACAGGGTTGATATGACGTGAGATTGAGGAAATATTTTTTGTTTTCTCAGACGTATAACACCAACGCTCAGGTACCAGACAGCGCAGGCACGGCCACGGCATTCATGTGCGGTGTCAAGGCCAATGAGGGCACCGTTGGCGTGAGCGCGGCAGCTGTGAGATCCCATTGTAACACCACTCGGGGGAACGAGGTCACCTCTATTCTCAAATGGGCCAAAGATGCAGGTGAGCTGACATCCTCACACGCAACGGTTGTATATATCATCCCTGCCTCGACTTTCTGTCTGCGTATATGGCAATTCGAATATAGATGGGATATTTGTCTCCGGGCAAACTTTTTCCATTAAGAATATATTAACTTGTTTTTGCATGAGAGAAACAAAGGTGACACGATGAAAAAAGAAACCGGTTTAGCGGATAAAGGATTGAGAAATGCAGAGAAACACAGCCTTATCTGAAGAACAGGAATAAATTCAAAGAGTGACAGTTTGAATGATGAGTGCAACAGGCGGACGGCTTCCTCATATTTTATTCTCGTGTAGAAAATGAAAACAAATGGTGCGTTTTAGAAGATGGAGGTGCTCAGCTAAAGTTAGAGGTGAATGAAGGCAGCGAAGTGAAATTTGTAAGAGGTCGGGAAGGATGAATTTGACGTCCATTAACCTTTTACGATTCCAGCTGGAAGTTTTTAAAAGACCAAAAGGTCTAGTCATAGTCAAAGTGCAGACCTGATCTGATTCCTGGGAAACCAGTCTCTGTTTGCTTATGTACAGAAAATCCTTTGAAATATTGTACCGTACAACTACATGACCTTGACCAGACTAAAAAAACTTCATATCATGAGGTGATGCTGATTTCTTGTCTAGTTCAACATTGTAAGATGGATCTCAGAAGGTTTTTTGCAGTAGATTTTTCACCCTGCCTGCAATTTCACTGTCTGCCACAAAAATAGATATTTAACAGTTATTTTATTTTTTATTGTTTTCTATTAATAAATTCATATCAATCTTATTTATTTAAATAGTTATAAAATACGTATTTGTTACATTAAATAATAATATGTATTATTTATTAACAGTATTTTTTTACCAGCAAATTTAAGATATAAACCTAAATTTAATATATTTATGTTCTTCATTAAACATTGTTGCAATTTTAAAAAATATGTTTAAACTCATTCTTAAAAAGTGAAACTTTTGTCATCGTGTCCTTCCTAATGTTGAACCCAGGTAAGGATGACCCAATGCTGATCCAGATCCACAAATCACATGTACTTCATTAATTTCCATCATTAAATTATTTACTTAGGAAAGTATCACAAAATGAAGTCAAGCAGTAAAATAAAAACAGGATTACTTCTCAATAGGAACAATTAACAGTTTTTCATGTACGTGTATGTGTTTCCCCAGGTAAATCAGTGGGAATTGTAACAACAACTCGTGTGAATCACGCCACACCCAGCGCTGCATATGCTCACTGTGTAGATCGCGACTGGTATTCAGATGGGGAAATGCCACCTGAGGCATTGCTGAGCGGCTGCAAAGATATCGCCAGACAACTTTTCGAAAACATCCCAGACATAAACGTAAGTTGTTAATTAATAGTTTTGTTCAGTATCCGACTCTGTTAATGTTGAGTTTGCTTGTCTGTTTTTGGGTGCAATGATATATAGAAGTGTGAGATGTTAACTATATATTATACTATATACTAATATATTTTATTTATTATTTATTACCTGATTTGGTTTGTCAGGTGATTATGGGAGGTGGACGTAGAAGCATGTACCCCAAAAACACATCAGACGTGGAGTATCCGGATAATAAGAAACACAACGGTACACGCAAAGATGGCAGAAACCTTGTTGCGGAGTGGATTGACAAAGTGAAGGATAAGGTGAAAGATGAAAGCGTTCCATCTTCTTGTTTACAATGTCACATTCAGTTCCTTTCTATATAAACCCGTCTACATTACTGTGCAGACAAATCACTTTTTTCATTTTCTATTTGCGTTTGCCTGCCTCTGGCAGTATATTTGCGCTTTCATAATATGATGCCTTGTTTATTGACCTCCGTAAATCTGATCCAATGCTTTTGAGAGCCTCCAGCTGCACAACTAAAGCTGCACAAATAAAGAATAATTGTACTTGTTTCGAGACCACATTACTAAGATTTGGTTTCAAGATGAATCATAACAAAGTCCTGTGTCTTTTCTTTTGTCAACAACAAATTGAAGAAATAAACAGAGGGCCTTTTCTTTTATCTTTGTGTATTCAGAAGGGACACTATGTTTGGAACAAGAGGGATCTCCTTTCTTACAACCCAAATAATGTGGATTATCTGTTAGGTGGGTCTTATAAACATACCGGTCAAATAACCATCTTCAGATTTCTTGTTTTACTTGAATTCAAATGTGTCATGTTGACTGCAGGTTTGTTTGAGCCAGCGGAAATGTCCTACGAACTTGAGAGGAACCAAGAAACCGACCCGTCGCTTACCGAGATGGTGGATGTAGCCATCAAGATCCTCAAGAAAAATGAGCAAGGGTTCTTCTTGCTTGTGGAAGGTATGAATATTGCACAAATCAATATTTAATCTTCGTTTGCCATGTGGCCGCATATGCATGACAACTGATCGTCCGGTCCACTAACAGGTGGACGCATTGACCACGGACACCATGAAGGAAAAGCCAAGCAGGCCCTGTATGAAGCTGTGGAGATGGACCGGGCCATCACTCGAGCCGATCTCCTCACCAGCATTTATGACACGCTGACCGTAGTCACGGCCGATCACTCTCACGTCTTCAGTTTCGGAGGATACACGCTACGAGGGAACTCAATCTTCGGTAGGTAATGAAGTCTCCAGGCTTAATTGTGATTTCTTGGGTTTATGGACCAGGCTCAGAGCTTTAAATGACTTTTCTGCAGGATTAGCGCCTATGGTGAGTGATGTTGACCAGAAACCCTTTACATCCATTCTGTATGGAAACGGTCCTGGGTTCAAGGTGGTTAATGGTGTAAGAGAAAATGTCTCAACAGTGGACTACAGTAAGTAATTGCTTGCTTATCGCTTCGCTTATCATGGTTTCTGCCTCTAGACTTTCTGTTGAGCTACTTGGAATGCTTGGATTTCAGTTAACCACTTCCTGTTTGTTTGGATTTTGCTTTGAAAATATTATAATACTGTATAATACTATACAGATAATATCTGTTTTGTACCAAACTGTTTCATTTACTCTATAGCACATATAATACTCTTTTTTTTATCTATATCCTGTTTTGATTCATTGCATTAAAGGAAAAGTTAATCCAAAAATGAAAATTCTGTTATCATTTACTCACCCTCTTGTCATTTCAAACCTGTATGACTTTTTAAAGAATGTTGGTAACAGAAAACCATTGGTCGCCATTGACTTTTTACAATGGAAGTCAATGGGGGCCAAGTATTTTTTTTAAATACCAACATTCTTCAAAATATCTTCTTTTGTGTTTTGCAGAAGGAAAGTCATACAAGTTTAAAATGTCAATTGATGTAATTGATGACAGGATTGTTTTTGGGTGAATTAGTCCTTTAGATCTGTGTAATACAGTAGAATGTATCCTAGCATTGACTTTCTTCTGTCCTTAGAGCAAATTAACTATCAGGCACAGTCCGCCGTTCCTTTGCGCATGGAGACTCATGGAGGTGAAGATGTAGCCATCTTCTCCAAAGGCCCCATGGCTCATCTTCTTCATGGAGTTCAGGAACAGCATTACATTCCTCACGTCATGGCATATGCAGCCTGCATTGGCCAAAACAAAGATCACTGCCGTACAAATTCTGGCTCCGGCCCGTCCCTTAAACACATCTCGCCAATGCTGGCTGTTCTTCTCACAGTAACTTGGATTCTATGTTGACCCGTTTTTTCATTTTTAGAGCTCACCATTCAACTACCCTGATTCATTTAAATGGAGTTTCTCATTTTTATAATATTTGATTTGTTTTTGTTTTTGTTTTTTTTAAGTTTTTCCTACCAGTCTATAAACATTGGGACCAATGTGTGGGCATTATGAAAGGTGATTGTGTAAAATGTTATTGGGGAACGAAAGTAAAATGTAAACTATTTTCATACGTGGCATTTAGTTTTATGATCTTACAACATGCAGTTTTAATTACAGGGACGGTTCGTAGTTTTGCAAAGTCATATAAGCAGTTTCACTTTCATCTGATATTTTCACATTTAGAAGACACTTTTATCCAAAGCTACTTAGAAAAGTTGAGAAATGATTCATCAGGAGGCAATAAAACGATTAGTTTCAACAGCCAGAGAATTTAATTAGCCCCTTTCACACATACAGTCCATAGAAATTAATACTAGTTATATTTTCCAGTCATTCAGTCTTGTCAATTTTCTGCAATAAAAAGTTACCAGTAAGATTACCAGTAAATCACCTTCACATCAGCATCAAATGACAGATTGCACATGTTTGCATGCACTCTATTACATAGAATTACAGGCATCTGGTACTGATGTGTGAATGGTAGTAAAATGGGGGGAAAGGAAAATCTTTCATGTGTAAATTGCAGTTTGGTACATTTACAGGAAAGGGATTTTTATTGCAATTTATCGGCTTGCATGGATGAAAGGGGCTTATGTTAATTGGGTTGTCTGCATGTCAGAAATAATGCGATTTGTGCACTTCATCTATTCTGGGTAGTATGCACACTGCCGTATCAAGACGACATATAACAAGACAGATATGTAGCATATCACCCTAGTAGCTCACGTACCTCACAAATTTGCGTTCAATGTGCGTGTTTTTATGCGGGAAATTGTTGGTTACATCTGCAGTACGTCTCTTAAATTGGTCCCACATGGATGTTAGAACGTCAGATGTTTTTGTAATGTTTTTGTTTAGATGTTCATCAAATGTCTAAACTCAATCATTAAAACCGGATGCTTTCAAAAAGATGCATTCCAGACAATGCTCATGTGCTAACTGGCTATTTTTTTTCTTTGAAAGTTATAAAGTGTGAGCTTAACCTTTGTTGTTATTATGATTAAATAACTAGAAATAAAAGTAAACATTTTGTACCACAGACTGTTTGTTAGAGAACGAACACAGGGGTCACTCTAGTTGTCTGTTCCCATAATACTTTGCCTTTTCACAATGTTATCTATCAGTTTGCATCTTTTCTATTTTTCCTAAATGCAAATCTACCTCACTGTTATGTGATATTCTACTCTAATGGTTCAAGTCAACTTACTAAAATCATCTAACATGTTTTTCCCTTATGAAGACCAGTTCATGGCCAGCAAGACTTACAAACTTTAAATTAATATTAGATGTTTTTGTTATTTGTCTTGAAGGACTGTTTAATGTTACAAATGAATACATGATTTTACACTGTATGAAAAGTTGTGAAAAATGATAGTTCACCCAAAATCATGTCATGGTTTACTCACCCTCTTGTCATTTCAAACCAGTATGACTTTGTTTCTTCTGGAAAATGCAAAGGAAGCCATTTTGAAGAATGTTGATAAACGAACAATTGCGGTACCCATTCACTTCTATTGTATGGACACAAAACCAATGCAAGTCAATGGGCACCGCCATTGTTCGATTACCAGCATTCTTTAAAATGCCTTCTTTTGTCTTCTGCAGAAGAAAGTCAATCATACAGGTTTGCAATGACAAGAGAGCAAGTAAATGATGACAGAATTGTCATTTTTGGGTGAACTATCACTTAATTCTTGCTTTTACTTGTATTGATTCATCTGAAATGATCTTTTCTGTATCTTATTTGACCATCTGAAAGACAGTTAAGAATGTGCAGTTGTTGCGTTTATGTCTGTAGCGGTCCATGAGCCTCTCAGTGAATGTAGAAAATTCAGTTGATTCAATGCTAATGACTGCGATTTTTATGTTGAAGTCTATTTACTTTGTTTACCAGAGTTTCTTTTCATTTGGACCTGAATTGAAACATGCAGACATTGCCAGTCTGGTGACAGAGGAAACAATTCTCAATAAAGAGAGTGAGATGGTGCGGGGAGAAACAGTGGTTGCACGTGTCATTTTTCATTCACTGTAGAGCACACAGTAAAATACACACATCTCAGACACAGTAAGTAAATGGCCCCCTAGGAGCATTGTGGGAAAAGAATATGACTCATGTTGACATTACGACATAAGAAATTGTTCTGAGAGAAGGGAATGTTACAAAACTACAGAGCCATGTAGAGGTTATTTTATCACTTTCCAACCACAGTGCTCTGGTGTGTTTTAATAAAAAGAGTCTTTTATATGAGTAAAGCTGGGTGACTTAAAGGGCTAGTTCACCACAAAATAAGAATTCTGTCATTTATTTACCCTGAAATTGTTTCAAACCTGTATACATTTCTTTGTTCTGTTGAACACGAAGATATTTTGAAGAATGTGGGAAACCAAACAGTTGTGGGGCACCATTGACTGCCATAGTAGTTGTTTCTTACTACTATGCCAATCAATAGTGCCCGAGAACTGTGTGGTTACAAACATTCTTCCAAATATCTTCTTTTGTGGTTAACTCAAGAAAATGTATACAAGTATGGAACAATTTCTAGATAATTGATGACATGAAGGTGAGTAAATGATAATAATATTAATAATAATATTAATAAATCAGCCAAAACAAATTCTCATCATTCTCAGTAGTCCCAAAGTGTGACAGGAGAGAGAACTCACAAGCCAAATTCTCTCTTTTACAGTCTGGCAATCTGATATTTGTATTAAATGTCACCTGAGACACCACCTCAATAGAAAGGGATACTACAGCCCCAAAATTGATCTTCTTTTGACTTTTCTGACCTCTGCATTAATACCAGTCGCCCTTTCCTTTCATTTATCATCATCCAGCCATTTTGCATTACAGGACAAATTGCCAGGGACACCCCATCCCCCATCTCGTTTCTCCAAGGCTATTGGTTTTTATATCCATCATCCAATGCTGCTTATATCACCGTGACATTCAAATGCCAGAGCTGTTCATTTCCATAGGCTGAGAGAGTTAGTGTTCTTCTGGCCTTCACAAAGTGTTGATAAGGGGTGAAGTCAGCATAGGGGGGTGTGTGGAGGGGGGTGTCCCGCGCTGCGCGAGAGGAGGATGCGCTATTCTTAAATTCCAAGTCGAGAGCGCTACGGCAAGAGGCAGTTACAGATGACCCTGAAGACAATTTGACCGTATCATCAAAGCCTCTTTGGAGCTGCTGTGATTGACATAGAGAATCCATCAGAGGAAGTCTTTATCTGTCAGAGCTTGGAATGAGGGCACCGCCTGACATCTCGCCGGAGCATGGCACCAGAGACTCGCCTTATCTGCCTCTGGCTTTCTCTCTCCGATTATTTTTAATGTGCGATTTTATCATGGGGTTAAACATAGAAACCTGACCACGCTATGCAGCATGACGAAGACAATTGCATCCGACAATTTAGTCCATCAATTTAGTTTATCATTATGGTAACAATCTCCCATAATGTCTTTCTTTTCTTTTGTGGAATGCACACGTAGCAGAAATGAACTGCAAATAAGCAGCGCTTACGGAGAACAAAGTGTACAGCTGCAGGCCCCGTCGCCTTCCTCTCTAATGCAACGTTTCTGTTGAACGGCTCCTGTGTGAAAGATGTCCTCCGCAGAGCTGAACTCATGATCTCTCTTCTTGAAATGCCGGCCATAAGGCATGTGTAACCAGGCTGAATAATTGAGGGAAGGAGGCTTTGGATGGGCTCTTGCTCTCTCAGATCAAACCCTGATCATAGGGCCATGCTGACAGCCACTGGCTTCTCTCATTAAAGAAGCACTGAAGCTTCAACAAGATCCTAATGCTTTCTTTTGTAAAACCCATATCCTTCTTTAACCCTCATCGCTCAGATCCTGACCCCTCGCACAAAACATTACAGAATTCAAAAGCTGTACAGTACCGTAATTTAGAATAATGCATACTGTTCTCAGATGAACCAGAATGGTAAATGATTGTTAAATATAGACTTTGTTGCATTGCATTATTTAACAAAATCAAACAGTAGTTCATGTCACATGATTTTATAATGGCAACAGATGATTTAGTATATTTTTGATTGTATTAGTTGTAATGATAATGTCCTGGAACAAGGAGTGGTGACGGATTCAGCTAGTGCAGGGAAAGGTCATAAAACGTAAAATATTTTTAACAACACACTATTAATACCTATAAATGGGTGGTGAGTTTTCAGAATATTTGTGGATTAGTGATGAATGAATGTGCAAATATTTTTTATTCAGCTATAAGTCACTATATATATAGGCTGTCTTTTTGTCATTTTTCTTTTTTGTTGCCTGCACCCTAAAGCAAATTTACACAAATATTTATAAGCCCTCATTTGTTTTGGGGAAAGATCACCGTCACTAACCACTACTTTAATGCCCTTGTCATTAAATATCCATTTACACTCTTGCAATATTCATTTTAGGTACACAGAATAAGTAGTTCCGGGTTTCTGTACAGAGGTGAATTCTGCTAAGTCTTTTAATTGAGAAGAGGAAATATTCTGCTTGGCCTCTCTCACATATTGCTTTGGTTTGTTCTTTACAGCAGCCCAGCATAATGAGAATAATGAGAAAAAAAGCACATAAAATGCAGAACACTTTGGTCCATTCCAAAGGCAAATGGTTAAGGCGAACCTCATGTTTTTATGCCCAGATTAGTTTCGATTTATTAGTCTGTGGAATGCAAGCTGATGCTGAATTAACACTTTCAATGCAGAGAATATAAGGCATTCAAGTTTAGATACGAATGCTGAATTTTTTTTCTTCCAGTTTTGATTCAAAGACAGGATATTAGATGTTTCTGCTTCTTATAGGCCTATTATTCTCAGACCTTGTGCATCAAAAGCCTCCGCTTCTTCATGGTCGTCTAGTCACTTTAAAACATGAGATTCTTGTAAGCTCATGTAAACCCTTCTTTTATATCAGACCCAAATTTTGTACTTTTGATTTCTTATCTTTCTTCAGATGTAGTCATGGCCAAACATTTATAATCTTTATTGAATGTTAGCTTTCTCTTGTCTTGGTAGAATCTGTAGTGCAATTTGTGACAATCAAACTGGAAGTGGAAATTACAGGACAGATGTTGATCATTAGTGTAAAATGTATATCAAAGTCCCTTTATGGCAAATCATCTCACTAGGCGGCCATATTTGCAATGCCTCCAGGCACCTGGAGGGGGGTGTCAAATAAATGGGGAAGAGCGATTTCTCCTAAATTGCTAGCTAAGGTTACAATAAAACAACATAAGTTTGACCAAAAATGTAACCTTGCATTAACTGTAGCAGAAATTCTGTTTCTTAAGCTTAAATGACACATATTTTCAATCTTTGATATAAGGTGTTTCCAAAAGGAGTGACGTTTCAGTTTTCAGCACATTTCTTTTCTTTGGCTTGAAAATGAACTTTTAAACACAGATAGATTGAGTTTTCAGTCAATATTTAGCAGTCTTCTCCTTTCGCCCTATACGAAGTGAGGCTATAAGGACTGTTTTTGACTCGAAGTGTACAACAACCTTATTTTACAAGGACAATGGAAGTCAAAACAGATAACACGCTGACTGACAAAACAGAGAGGAAGATACCCGAGCATGAGATGGACTAAAATACTAGAGTTTGCCATAAAAGAATCACTGGATGCTCAGTTGGCACCGTACCCTGATGTGATTCAAAACAAACACAGCGGTACCAAAGAAATGTTTATTAATGGCTCCCACAGTTCTCCAGTAACTCTCATGAGACTTACAAAAAACATCCATTTAATGCTTTTTACAAACATTATACATGCAGTGGACAGCTTTACTGTCTAATGAAAGGAGATTGGCCTATTTTGGAAAATAAAAGCTAAACACAGAACACGCCAGAATCACATCTGTGGTTTGGATGAGGTTTGTGTTTTTTGTGGTGGCCATAATATTTAGTTTTTGTCTCTAACAACACATGTTCTATTTAAACTTACCTTGGCCCCTTTCAGAGGAACGCTGTTATCCACACCCTGTTTAACAGTTAAACATTTGTTTTTTAGGACAGGGTGACTGTCCGATGAACATATTCTTAACTTTTATCAGGTTAAAGTTTAACATTTCATGCTTTTTACCCTGCCGACCATGTGTGAATAGAAGACTAAACAAAAAGAGGTTTAAAGGGTTCATCCTGCAATTGTACTGCTATAGACGGATTCATCGGATGCATGCGCCTGGCCCGAAGTTAACTTCCGGTCTGTGTTTGTTGATCAGTCTGCCTAGTGACTAATAATATTTATATTAATATTTTATTGTATAACAGTAGCATTAAATAAACTATTTGTTGAATGAGTCGTGTAACTTTTTGTAGCAATTAAGTTTAGCCAAGTAACGGTTCTTCTACTGGTAACCCAAAATAATACTGACTAGACATACTTCTAACTTGCTATGTAATGTCATTTTCTTGTTATTTCTTTTGCTTGTTATCAGAAATAATCTGCAGGGACTCTATTCTTTGTGGATGTGTACCGGAAGTTATGTTTGGGCCACAAAAGTGTGCATGCGCAGTAACGTTTGTTTATGTTGTTGCTTTAAAACCGTCTATATTTCTATTTCCACATTTTCCACATTAATCTCATAGCATTTATGCAGCTTTAATAATGCTGACATTAGACCCATAAGCACAATCCACACAATACAGAATGCAAAGTGTTTTCCAGACATGCTTTGAAGACCACAGTGTCATCTAAATCATGTTTCTCAAATAAACTTGTCTTAAACAGTTTCCTCAACAGAGTCCTAAAGCTTCAACAGAGAACAACGGGAAGATCAGAAGCAGTTTGTCTGTTTAGGGCTACTGTAGTCACAACATGACAAATTTTATGTAAGGGGACCTGCGGTGTATGTAGATAGAAATAGCTCACTATAAGGTAATAAAAACACAACGCTTCATTATGTAAGGTCTTTATACACCTCTAAAGACATAGTTATGTATATTATATTGAATTTCTGTCAATAGATCCTCCTAAATATTACACACAGCACCTTTAATATTATATAAGATTTGTTATTTTTTGCATCCAAATTCTAGGACATTTCAAAACCTTTTGTGATTTTTGTCTGAAATATCAGAATGGGTAACATACATGCAAATTTTGCCTAAATTATACATTAGGTATCACCAAATGTTTCCTCCACCAAACAATAAAGTAGTTGAAAGGGTAGGGCTGATTTGTGCACGCTTTGTACAAAACTATGTTCGCGTGATTGGGGGAGGCAGATAAGAACATTCATCCTGTAATAAGCTGACACACAAAACAAAGACACTGAAAATCTCCCATCGGACTTGGGAGTCGGGTCACAACGTTCTTCCAATGAAGATGACATCCAGAAATGTCATTTGTCATTAGTTGATGGCCCATCGTATTGTAAAATGTATGCCAAAAAGCCTTTGAGTCATCTCTTTTGCATTGCATAATTCTGTTAACATCCAATTAACCTGGTTGGTGAACCTGAATGATGACCATTGAATAACTGCCACACAAGATAATCTACTCAATTATAGAGGACATTAGGCCAGACTTCATTATAGTATCATCATACAGGCAGCAGGTTGCCGTACTTGTTACTGCTTGGCCAAAGGATGTTTTTCCAAGCATATTTTTCTGAAATTCCAGTGTAACATGAGTTTCCATGAATCATATCATGTACTGTAGTTACAACAATAGCAGTGTTAACAGTACGAATGAATGGTCAGAGTCACAAATGAACGCTGATGATAAACTATAGTTTGTAGATTATTAAACACCCTTCCTATGGTTTCCACAGCTACCATGAGATTACAGTTCAGCGACTATAAGAGGACATGCAACTGAAGCGTGATGATTCAGAGACACTCCTTTCTTTCATTCTCATCATCACACAATAAATCCAGGCCTATATAAAGAAAAGAAATAAAATCTTGCTCATTCTCAGAAGGCCGTTGAGCAGGACAATCCAAGGACGTTCTTGTTTAGCGACTCTATATTCCCAGTTATACAGTATGTGCTTAAGATGATGATAATTAACAGTCTCTAACCCCCCCACTCTGAAATAGGATTATTAGTGAAACTCCAGAGAGCCACCCAACCACCAGCAGCTTACATCCACAGACTCCGGGGGGATTTGAATTATTTGTTTTCAAAATCCCGAGTCCAGACGATTTACTGTAAAGATACACGTAGCTTAAAAAGGAAACACATTCAATGCAGACAAACAATGTTTCCCACTTATATTTATGTTGGATGCTGGTCAGTTTTCAGTCTAGGTTTTCCTGTAGGAAATGGGACGGCACAATTCGAGCTTTCCCTGTGTGCCTATTAATATTTAAGCATCTGGCAAGAATCATATTTTTTCCTGTTAAAAACGAGACTGAGCTGTAGTTTGATGGCACTTGTGTAAACAATGGACTTGTTTTCTTTCCTCAGTAGGTACATTAATAGAATCATTTCGGCTAATATTTACAGAGAGGAGGCCTGGAAGAAAATAAGGGTCAACAGGTTTAACAAAACGAAGCTATATGTTAGCATTTACAGTCATTTCCACACAGATTCGCTTGGCTGGCAAATGACCCCTTGAAAGTATATCATTTAAAAATGTACAGTCTCACGTGACCACAAAACGTTTTTAGCTAATCACAGAAGCCATAAATGCCTTGTGAATGATCCCTCTGGGGAGCAGGAATATGACATCATGACAATCCTGATTGGCTGATGGCACCGAAGGAGCACGCGCACAGTCTCAACCCAGTCTTTATTCATGACTATCCTGATGTGATACAGAGGCAACAAACAGGGAAAAATAAGTCCGTTTCATGCTTACAATTAGAAATCTAGCTATAATTTGATGCTGCTGTCTATAAATAAATGCATAAATGTGTGTGTGTGTGTGTGTGTGTAGAGGGGAAAATGATTTTTCTAATAATTATTTTTCTGAATTTACTATATCTGTACATGTTTAGGTAAAATTATCATTTGTGTTTCATTCTGTGTACAAGTGACAACTTTTGTTCCAAATTCCAAATTAAGATATTGGGTGCTAAGGTACTAACTGCTCAAAATAACAAAAAATTATCTTTGTCTTCATGTCTTTATGATTTAAAACATTTTTTTTCAACTTTCATGCATATTTGCATTCTCAGTCCTTCATATTGCTGTTGGGTGACTTTATGTCATTCCTGAGATTTGTTTCTGTTCAAATATCACATAGGCCTATTGGAGTTGCAAAATAGTTTGCCTTCTCATTGCTCGAGAAATTTGCGGCACTTATTTGTATTTTTATTTATGTATCAACTTAATTCGGATGCTTCTCCTAAAATTGCTAATTCAATTCAATTCAATTTTATTTATATAACGCTTTTCACGATGAGTATTGTTGCAAAGCAGCTTTACAGGAGAAAGCAACAGAAAAACATAAAAAATTTGGTAAAATTGCCAAGCCTTTAAATTAATTTCATAAAATAAAATAACTATAAAAGCAGTATCCCGGTGAGC
This sequence comes from Oreonectes daqikongensis, assembly GCA_026939265.1. NCBI lineage: Eukaryota > Metazoa > Chordata > Actinopteri > Cypriniformes > Nemacheilidae > Oreonectes > Oreonectes daqikongensis. Next base: position 2,682,508 of record JAOTQM010000030.1, on the reverse strand, counting down.
AAGCCGACACGGCCCTGTGGCGAGGAACCCAAACTCCAAATGATGGGAGACAAATAAGGCAATTGGTAAAATGCAAGTATTGAGCTGTTAAATGAATGTTTGTATAGGTCAAATAATTCAATATGAATGTTTGAGTTCATACTGAAATCTTCAATCATATTACATTTTAATGGCAAACCTGGCAAATCCGAAACATTTCCCTTAAGAAACTGTAAAGGAGACATTTATGAGATTTCTGGCTTTTTCTTCAATGTCTGACACAGAGACTTAAGCAAATGTTTCCATTGAAACGGCATTGAATCTCATTGATGTCTAAGAAAAAACTGAGATATAAAAGTGAGTGTGAGTTGTGTGGCATAAAGCTATAAAACGCAAAGTTCCCATTGATGAGTCATTTGTGTGTCCAAACTGAAAATGTTTCAGTTTATACTTCATATAGGCCTACAATATGTTGTTTTGTGTAAGACAAAGCCATCATTTTACATGGCGTAACAGCCAAGCACAACACAACTATAACAAGACAATAAATGACGGCATTCACCTCTACCAAACACATAATAGCATAATTTCCAGAAAAATAATAAGTCGTTTTTCTGACCGACTGACTGTTTGAATGGCTTTCTGGAAAAAATATAATGCAGGATTTGTGTGGGAGGGAATGAACACATCAATCTGCTGAACTGTATAATACCTCTCACACACACACACAAGAAGTGAGATATAAAGAGCTTAACAAACACAGCACAGCAAATAATGACAAGGCACAAGAGAATGAAAGAGCAATAAAATAAAAATAGAGGTCAGAGGAAATATCACAAGCCATAACCGTTTACATTTGGGAGCATTGCCATCATATACTGTACATAATGCCACTGTACATCAAATAAAATGTAGACGCGTGTTTTAGGACCAGGAGGTTTTTGGGATCTTGTCTCCTCTTCTTAAAAGTTCTTTAACTTTCACATTATTTGGCTTTCATTTGTATGCATGCATCGCTCAGAGTTAGATTGTTCCAGGAAGCCAAGATCACAGCAGGTCAACCAGCTCAAAAAAGGCTCCGAATACACCACCCACTGAGATGGACAGAGCGAGGTTGAGCTATGCTACACGGTTGTGTACTTGAACAAAATGTGCCAGTTGAGAGATAGGAAGTGACTTTAAGTCTTGATGTGGGATGCCCTCGAGTAACCCTGAAGAAGTCCAACACTTGTCATCACAACACAGTATCTTGTGTTTTGGAAGCTGATGTGCTGTTTAGGGATGTTTCTAGTTAGGGATTCATAACTAAGAGACATCTTTGTCCAAGCACCTTTACGAAAAAGGCTATGTTAATAAACACGTTTTTTATCAACCTAAATATATTACTCTGCATTCATCTAAAAAAAAAGCCTGTTATAAAGTCCTTTGGGTTGAAAATCATAAAAAAACATTTGCTTGTAAGCAAGGATGTCAAATAACTCTCCTTCTGATCCTGCGGGGAGAGATCAGTTGCCCGCGATGTGGAAATTAATGTGGAAACAATGAACAAAAAAAAAAGAACAAATACAAATAGCCCCATCTCAGCTCCCTGCGCAAACATCACGTTGATATTCTTATATAACTGGCTCTCAAAACATTTTTCCTTTTAGTATTTGTGGCATTGTCTGATTCAGACTCATTTTGTGCTTGTGAAGCAGTAAATATTATGTTTGATTCTGTTGGACAGGAAACGAAGGATGCCTTGTTCGATGTGGTTTCTGGTAAACTGCACAGACTGATTTCATGGGTTCTTTTCAGGTCAACGCACAAATCTTTAAACACAAGTCTGGAACGAATCAAATACATGCTCGTTCTTTAGAAAATATATATATTTTAAAGTGTACTGTTGGTTGTTTATGCAAATATGTTCAAGTAAACACTGAACACATAAGAAACTGTTCCTCAAACACATAAACGGACTTAGCAAAGAGCTGGAACATGCATGGTCAAGCCCAGTATTACAGGTTCGTATCTTACGGCTTTAAAATCCAGTTGCCAGTCGCAGAAAAACAGAGATGGCTTTAAACAAATGCTACTTTAAAATCTGAAGCAATTGAACTATGAAATATTCCAGTGAGGAAAATAAAAGGGCGAAAGTTTGAGACGGGATTGACCTCTAGTGTATGAGAATGGTAATGCATTGTGTATAGCACTCAAGCAACAAAATGATTTCAAATCGATATGTTTATTGAGAATAAATTGAGCAACAATAGTTCAATCAAAATCAGAGTCAAAAACAAATTCATTTTCTAACTTGTACATTAAAACAGATACAGAAAAACAACATTTAAAAGCTTTAACAGGCCATTCCAGACGCAATTTTTAGAATTAGACCTACATTTGCACCAGAAATAAGCCAAAAATACAATTAGGAGCAGTATACATTCAATTCACTAGATGGCAGTATCTCCATTCAATGAGGACTGTCTGTTACAAAACATTTTGTGAAACACAATTGCAAAAAAAATTGTTAGCCACTCCAAAAAAAAGCTAAATTTTACCAGACCATGCTTTTTAACCCTGCTGTATATGTTATGTATTACTTTCCTGTAAGTGAAGATCCATGTTTGAGTCATGGTTGGCATCATATACAAACTTGATGCTCCATGTGATAGTGACTTCATGCTCATACACAGCCGGTGCAGGCAACATTGGCACAGATCTCACAGGGGTCGAGAGGAGTGATGCTTTTCACTGTAGACAGAACCAAAAAAAGTCAACTTCCTTTATCTAATGATCCTTTATCATGTTTACAGAGAGTAAGATACTTATCGATCCTAAAAACTTGTTGTATTTACTGAACGTGAGAGTACGCCACGATCTAGTGTTGATAACAGCAGTGAAAGATATATGATCCATTATAAAGAGCAGATTATGTCAACAAAGAGGCAATAATGCAAGAGGTTTGAGATGCGTCTCCTAGGGGACAATGTTGCTGACAATTTATACTTTTCTTAAATAACATATGTAGTGTTTTGACTTCCGAACTTATGATTAACAAGCATTATTAAATACTTAGTAAATATTTAAAGACTATTTAGTCTCATATTCGGTTCAAGCTCTCAAGCTGCAAAAGAAAACGGGATGAGACAAGGCAACATATGCGAAGACTGGACAAATGTTATGAGCTGTCAGGTTCCTTTGATCAGGTCTACTGCTAGAGCCGTAATGGCGTCTGTGGAGTCGCAGTTAGGGTGATTACAGCCCAACGCTCCCGTCTGGCTCACTTCAGCAGGAAAGGAAAATGCGTGCCTGTGAGAGTCTCAGAGAAATCACAGGGCCCATTGATATTGCTGTATGACATGGAGAGGAATATGTCAGAATTGTAGCTGTGCTCGCTCATATCATTTCTACATGTGCATCCTTCAGGTCTGTGAATCGCATGTTAAATGTGTCATATATTAACCAGACTTACAGCTGCATGTCGAATTCAACAGCTCAAACTACTAACTGATTTGTACTTTGATAAATCTGTGTCTTTTTGCATTTTCTCAATGATTTCCACTACAAAACACTAACCCAGATTTTGGAAGATTGTGCCCACATCAGCTTTTTCACACACCACTGTGAACTCTCGTGGCAGTTCAGGATTGGTACACAACGATGCAGATTCGCTGTAGGTATGAAGAGACTCCATAAGCTTTTTCAGGGTCTTCACTGCCTCAAGGGTGAAATTGTACCCACTTTCCTGCAAAACAGACATTCAATAAGATGTGAATTATTGTCCCACACTAAAAGAAATGCATCCACATGGGCCTGACATGAAGAATCGAGAGATTTAATTTACCACACATTTAAACTGTCCTTCCAAGATTATAACCCTACAGTGTATCATTAAAAGGGATGTATGGAGATGAGAGTAAAGGAATATCATTAGTCACCATTTATATTGACTGAAACTAAAAGAGTTGGAATCCGAATTATACACATATCCATTTAAACAGCACATAAATAAATTGTCCGGAAAATAACATTTTAACATCATAATCAATGATGTGACAGTTGATATTTACAGTGAAATATGGCAAATGTGGTTTTCTGAATAAAACTAAAGCAAAATATAATAGAAATTAAATCATACCAATTTGTTTACCACAATTTATAGGCAATATTTAATTTTTAGCATTAAAATACATGCAGTAATAATTATCTTATGTATGTTTGGCTAAACATGTCCATATTTGACAAAAACTATTTTACAAATTGTGCAATTGTTTTTCTCTTTATGACTTTGGGGTAACCTGGAAATGTTTTCAAGAGATTCACCTGCTAATGCACAATGTACATGGAACAATATACCAAAATTACCATGATACCGCAATTATATCATAATGCGTGCATATTGCAATAACTGAATGATTTTATTAATTAAATATACATACACTTTCTTCAGATTAGAAACTATGTTTGAAATTATGATGAACAAGGCATTTTTGGATCACGTTGAATTTAATGTGTTATAGGGATAGTTCACAGAAAAAGGACAATTCTGTCATTTACTCACCCTCTTGTTATTTCATACCTGTATGACTTTCTTCTGCAGAACACAAAAGATGACATTTTGCAGAATGTTAGTAACTGAACAACAGCAGTACCCATTGACTTGAATTGGTTTTGTCCATACAATAGAAGTGAATGGGTACTGCTGTTGTTTGGTTACCAACATTCTTCAATGTTCTTTTGTGTTCTGCAGTAGAAAGAAAGTCATACAGGTGTGAAATGACAAGAGGGTGAGAAAACGACAGAATTTTCATTTTTGGGTGAACGATCCCTCGAACTTACTGTATATAATTTTCTTGAATAAGGTGCTGCCCTATATTACTATTACAGACATGTTTAATCACTGTATGACATTTGTAATCAAGTGTCTTCAAAAGGTGCCTTATTATAGATTTTGTTGTTACACACAGAATGTAATATTGCCAAAGCCTTCCACTAAACAGCCTCTAAAATCCAGGTCGTGCTTCACCATTGTAAAAATGAGGCGCTTGTGACTCACCGTAACCTGCACACATCGTGAGGTGTGAAAGAGGCATGTGGCCAGGAGGAAGATGATTATCAGCGATCTCATTTTCAGTCCCTGTTAGAATCAGGAGTGATGGATCTTCCTGCAAAGGGATTGCAGAATGGGTAGAGATGTGTATCAGCTACATAGATATATATACACACACACATCGTTTTATATAATAGTTTACTAAGTAACCGATTAAAACCTGGTCGTCAATTGTGGTTTGGCCTCTATGATAACAAAAGAGGATGTTAGTGTTGCTCAATAACTTTTCTCCTATTGACGATCAGTGAGTGATATACACCGCGTACTAGTCAATCTCATAAATTCATTCTTTACGAGCCCCTGCAGGACATCTCTTCAGGATGTCAGCTGGCTGGCTTGGAAATTGGGACTTATATGTTGTACACGATACATTCTTCCTACAAACTGTAGGAACGGCTTTATACAAATATGGCTAGCAGTGCAAAAGAAATAATGTGGTGTAATTGTTATAGTCTGTGCTTTGATTTTTGACCAAAATAGTGACAGTTTGTTACTTTTTCCATTGTTAAAAGCGAATCATTTATGCAAGATATTGCTAAAAATAGCTATATTGTATATTCTTGCAGTCAGTGCGGTTTTTAATCAATGTGGCATCATTTTGCAGTACTGATCAAAATACAGCACAGCAAAGACCATAATAATAATAATAATAATAATAATAATAATAATAATAATAAGAATGCATAATAAAAACAAACAGCATTTATCTGGTCATAAAAATGCATAACATAACAGAGGTACATCTGTATACTGATGCAGTTTTGTATTTGCATCTATGCAATAACACCCACCAAACACAAAGAGATTAAAAGATTAAAGTCACTAAAGATGGTAGCCTATATATCGGTCTCATTTTGAGGCCTGCAGACAGGATGACATTTGATCAATGCTGAACTACTGTGATACAATCTGACCCCACATTTTAAATATGCAGTTTTTTTTAACCACCAACAGGCTAACATGGATACCCCCATACCCCGTATGAAAAAAATAAACATCAATATACCAACCAGTATGCTCAGCATACACAAGTCATTTAAGATAATTATTTCCAGTGTGTAGAAATTGGTGACCTACCGACTTTCTAATCAGAACATTTTTGCTCACCATCCACAAAGACACCAAAATCAAAGTGTAGAAGTTGAAAATTAATTTCTGTGATCCTTATATTGAGATCTGTGCAAAAATGAATTACCTCGCGCAGGTTTGGGACCCTTTAACCTTGAACCAACGTCAAACAATGAACCCAACTACGTTTCCGAACGGAAATCCAACGCACACTAACACTCGCAGAACAAATGCGCTAACTAAATAGCGGCTAGTGAAAGTCACGTGCTGTAGGCTGGCCCAAATTGGTCATTAATACCCAAACACTCTGCAGGCAGTGCTCATTAGAGCTTTTGTAGAATAACTTTAGTTTAGTTAGTTTTAAAACTATTTTAGATGCGTTTGGAGAAGCCTACAATATAAATGAGTGTGCTCCTCTTCGTGCGTCGCTGCGCAGCCTGCTGTGGCTAGAGTTTTGCCCAGCAGCCATGTTTAACTAATTAAAACACTAAACTTCCTATTACTACTCTCATTAACACAGGAAAGATAGAAGCCTTCAATCAGTAGATAGCTTATTTCTTTATCTTAAGAGAACAGAGCTGATTGAGAGAATTTATACGTTTTTTAATTTATTTATTTTTAATTTTATTATTATTATTATTATTTATTAAAGGGAAAATTCTAAAGGGGTTTCCTTAAAATAAAAAAGTTTGTTCCATTAAAGTCATTACAAAATTCTATGTGTTTTGGGGATTAGTCCAATAGACACCATCAAAGTGTTTCCATTAAACCAATACAATTTCCATTAAATCAATTAATAATTCTGTTGTGCAGAATTGGGCAGGGTTATATTGTTTTTGTCAGACATTGGTTGAAATAAAATAAAAATAATATGCTTGATTCACATTGCTTCATTTGATGTCAAAGGAAGGAACACACATAACGGTTATATGTTTTATTTTTAATGGTTTTCCAAAGAAGGGATAACTGAAAAATCTATTTTCCCTGTGAGTGGGCAGGATCTAATACACAGCTTCCTTGGCATATCAGTGTGGCCTCCTGGTATCTACATTATGTGCAGACTGACAAAACAAAGAACATCGAGCACCTTTCTACAGGCAGCATTATTTTGGATTTAGGTTAGTCCAAAACAAAAAGTAATCTTCTTTTGAATATGACAAAAAATCTAGAATAATGATTTATTTAGGGTTTGCAGCACTTGCATGGTGTTTTTTCCTAATGACAAAAACCTTCAAAGTAAATGTTATAGTAGCTGAAAGAGATGCTCTCCATTTTCTTGTACAGCATTTCAACAGAGCTTTCAAAGCAGGTAAATTACGGTGCCATCAGTGGCCTTCACTTTTCTTCCAAGCTTACATCGACCAGAAGAGAATAGTCAAAAGTACATTGGACCTAATCCGGTATTTTTTAGTAAAAGCACAGGAGATTCCTATCAAAAGTGACAAAATCAAAATTTGTATTTCATAAAGATTTGGGATCTGGACTACTGGAGGGAGGTTGGGGTTTGATGTACCCCATATACATAGTTTATTGCATTTAGGCCCGGTTTCCCAGACAATGCTTAGCTTAAGCTAGGACTATGTCTTAGTTAAATTAAAGTTGCTTTTATTAAAATGCCTTAGATAAAAACATTACTAGTGTGCTTCTTCAGACAAAATAATGGCAATACCATATTTTAAGATATGTCAGGGCAATTTATTTTCAGTTGAGACAGCTCAAACTTTCATTTTAGTCTAGTCTTAAGCCTTGTCTGTGAAACTGGGCCTTATACATTTGCCAGAAAGATTTCTAATATGCACATTTAAATTCAACAAAGACATTTTCACGGCTGAATGCTCTGAGGACATTTCGTGTCAAATTGTTAGTGGCAAAATGGAATATTTAAATGGGCACTGAAATAGTTCCTTGTATTAAATACACCTTTTGCACTCAATGTTTATGTCAATTCGCATTCAATACATTTTTAATGAGTGACAGCCCACAGAACATCATCAAGAAGAAATGGCAAATGTTCTGAGGAGCATAGCATTGCCTTCAATTTGACAAGATTTAGAAACATGAGCTTGCTTCCCTGCCAATCCCCCAAAAAACATCATCCACAAAATACTTTATAATTGAAAAACATCACAGCATGCAAGATGATTTTTAAAAGCAGTTTATTGAACATTAAAGCATTATCACACACAAAGGAGGATAAATAGAAAAATACAAAGATATTTCTTTCTTAAATAAATGAAATATGCACTGTAACAAACCAAAACAGTAGAGGAGGAAAAAGCAAATGTTAATCAAGTTCAAGTAACAGTCAAGATGACAATATGTGGATGGTTGCTCGATGATATACAACCATGAGAACTTATGATGTGGTTTATGAATAAGAATGTAGATTAGCATCCGGTACAAGCAGCAAAAGCACATATTTCACAGACATCCACAGGCACAGAAGCTGCAACAGAGAGAATATAAATTCAAGTTAGATTTAGGCAATGAAATGTGTGCTCTCAAGGCTAAAAAAGATACAAATCAATGAGCGTGAATTTGAAATAAACCAGGATTTCTACCTAGTCTCGCAAAAGACAGTGTTGCTCCTTTCTGCATGCACAGGGGCACAAACTCCTGCGGCAGGGTCGGACTGGCACACACAGAATAGTAGCTTGTCTTGGCCAGGCGTGGGTTTTGCGTACGAGGTTGGGTGGTCAGCTGCTGGAGAACTTTTACAGATTCTAATGAAAAGGAAAATTCGCCTTCCTGCGGGAGGGAGATTGCGAAAATAAAAGGATGAGTTCAGTTCTCATTGTCATGATTCACTGCAGTTGAAGTTTTTGTTATTATTGTCTTTTATAATTCACAATAGAGGAGAATGATTCAACTAACGCACAAGTATATTTAATAAAAATATTAATTTGAATCAAAACTTTTGGTAGCAAATATATATTTATAGAGAAGCAATAATATATTTTTCGATAAGTATTGAAGTTTACAAAAGTAAACAGCATACCTGGACCTGGACAGCCTCAGAGATCAGGCAGAAAGCCATAACCATGAGCGTAACGAACAGAATAGTCTTCATTCTGGCTGGTGTAGCTGGTTCTTCTTCAGAAGTGTTTAGCTGTATGTTTTTCAGGTATCAAACAATCTCTACCCCTCTAGTTTTCATTCCCCTCTTTTAAAGGAACTGATCCTCAGCCTAGCTCTGTGACAACCAATCAAAGCCTTTCTTTTTCCTCCGCAGTTAATGAATAAACAGGATACATTTTACAATGCTGTAAAACGGAATTCATAAATCTTACGTGACCTCATCTGAAGTGTGATGTGTACTTTTATGGGACCTTTTAGTTAGTTCTGTCTATTGGCTTGTACTTCAATGTCTAGTTAAGGGTTAATTAATAACCCTACATTGAGCACACAACAGGGCCTTTGTGTTTGGAGTACGAAAATGCCCAAACAAAAAGTGGTGCTTATACAGGGTTTTTTGGGAATAAAAATACAATTTTGTTGATGACAGACAATACCTTAAACCTTGAGTGATTCATCATACATTTATCATACAGAAAATATGCACGATGAGGACCTTTAATGCCCCCTTTTATGTTTTAAGAGGAATAATAGACACAGATATTGATAAAAGAGACCAGCTATGTGATAAAAACATATGAAGAAATATGAAAAACATACCGTACAAAAATGCAGTCTTGAATAATAGAAGAGAAAAAGCATTACCATCATAACCTTTAACAATAATAGTAATTTTTGCAGTTTATTTCAAATTAAAGGGATAGCTCACCCAAAAATGTTGTTATCATTTAGTCACCTTTACAGTATGTCATTCAAAACCTGTACATGATTCTTTCTTTGGTGGACCAAAAAAGATGATATTCTGAGAAATGTCTCAATGGTTTTGCATCCATACAATCAAAGTCAATGTAGGCTTATGTTGTTTGGTTATTAACATTCTTTAAAATATCTTCTATTGTGCACTATTGTGATATGAGAGTGATTAAATGATTTTTGGGTGACTATTCCTCATATGGCTCTTGAATAACATAATATAACCTTGTCCTTAATCAAACATTGTCAAAATGTCACGACAGGATGGTCTATTCAGACCAACATCCCCTCGAATACAATTTCAGAACATTTTGATACACTTTTGATTGATCTGTTCTGACCTTCCAAGCTAAAATGAAAAATATGAATTTTACACGTATGATTTGTCAAGCTTGTCTTTGATGGACATTTCATTTAAGACTCAACATTAGTTTATACTATTACAACCAACAGGTTATTGTAAAATTTTAGGAGGGGCTTAAGTGTGAGACGGTGATGCCGGTACCTGGCAGATTGATGATGTAAAATCATTTCAACACTGCTTATCTGTCAAGCCTCTCCCTGACATTGTCAATATCCATGATTGTTCACACTATAGATTGTTCACACTATAGACACAGTCACAAATGACCCCAGGCAGTCTTGTCCACATGCACACTGTTTTCATCACAACACACGTCTCTCACGCACATGTGCACATCAAGCGAAAAAGTCACAAACATGTAGAATCCAACACTGTGTTTGTATAGAAGAATCTGCTGTGGCTTATCAGGGTGGGACACTATGATTATTGTGCGTGGTGTTATTATTGTCAATCATATGAAGAAGCCCTCTGTTTAAAGCAGCTTTATGATTTAATGTCCCTAATTACGTTGTTAACGCTTTGACCTTTGCATCTGATCTGCCGACGACTATGAGAAAGAAATCAGAACCTTTATAAATGTAAATGTGTTCTCAAAAAAGTTAAAATATGTAATAATATATCAGAAAGAAAAAATATCTTTGATTTGATTTGTCATCAAATGCTTGTTTTTAGCTACCCGACAGAATTGAGATCCTTAAAAATCAGTTTCACATAAAATCCAGTTGTCATATAATGGATTTAAAAGTCTTTCACAGCTTCATTTTTTTCAAAACACAAAAGCAATATGTTTTTATAAATATCATGCATTACTTTTTAATGCTAAATATACGGTTCACATTTACTGTATGTGGGACGACATGAGAGCACAGAATAGCATGCATTGAGTTTTTTAATCTGACAAATTACTAAAAGGCGTATCATTGAACCAATCTATAATAAGTCACTTTTAGTCAAGACTGGCTCTGTCAAGAGCTTGACAAATGGTGCCGAAAGGTCTTCAGCTGATGGAGGACCACAATATATTTTCAGCAGAGCGTTCAGTAAATCAAGTAAAGTGAAGTGAAGTGACATGTGGCCAAGTATGATGTTCCATACTCGGAAATCAACAGCTAGACGTCACAAATTTTGCTTAAAAAATGTTAAAAGAAAGTCAGAAAGTTAGGCCAAATTGTACAGTACAAAACAAACTTATTAAAATATAAAAAATATGAAACTAAATAAAAGACTTAATAAAAGATTTTTTTTCATTGATAAAGCACATTGTCAAAAAAGATGTGATAATTCTTAACAAACTGTTTGTTTTATTCTTTTTAGCACATTATGTATCATTTTAATACATGTTTATTTTGTATTAAATCATTGAAAGGGACAACACAAGTTGAGTTAAACGATACAATAGAAGTGAAGCGACTGTCCAACTTTTTTCAAAATATCTTCTTTTGTGTTTTGCAGATGAAAGAAAATCATAGGTTTAAAATGACAAGAGGGTGAGTAAATGATAGAGATTTTTTATTTTTGAGTAACTTAAACTATCACTTTAAGTTAAAATGCATGGACACACCAAAGTCTATTTTTACTGGACGGTGGCTAATGAGTTAAAAGATCATATTAATCACCAGGGCCTACACGTTTAGGTGTGCCCAAACTTCCATTGTTTACAATACAGACTATAAAAACAGGGCAGTAAGAAAAGAAATCAATAAAACAGGCTCACGGTGTATTCAAATGTAAGTCACGTATCAGATAGGTCTGTGAAATCTTTCACAAATTAATGATATTAAACTGATGACTGCAGCATTAACCTGCCCAGACTACTGACTCACACCAATGAAAATTAATTGAGCTTTTGTGCTCCTGATCTTTGTACCTGTGAGGAAAAAGGGAACTTCAATTATACAGTCTGATTGACAAGGACGACGGTGCACATATAAGGAAATAAAGGAAGTTACTGTATAATGCCATAGTATATCAGTAACTTATTTTCTGCTTGAAACGAATGTTATTCATTTGGTGTTTTATTAAGTATTTTAAATACACAATCTACAGTTTTCATGATGATGGTTTGTTAATGGCTAGTCTCGCGTAGCCAGACCTTCAGACTGACGGCTGAAGGTCTGGAACTCATGGCAGCTTTCATTGGCAAAGGCCCGCCCAAAGAGGCCATGACTGACAGGAAAATGCGTCATGTTTAGAGGCGTGGAAATCTCTTTACAGTAACAGACCGGTGTAGCCTACATTCACGAACATGTCAAAAGTTAACAACAACAACGTTTATGAGTTTTTGCCATGAACTTCGCTTACTTTTAAGAATTCAATATTTAGTTGTTTGTGATGAGTTCGTATGGTAACCAATATAAACACATCAGTTTACGTCTTCATTCAGACGGCTTCGTGTTGTTTCCATACGGACTGCTAAAGAACGCGAAGTATCAGATGACGACTTTGTGTGTTTCCAGAAAAGTGTGCCTTGCATTAAAAAGAAAAGAACAGAAAAGTGTGCCTTGCATGGAGGTTGAGACTAGTTAATGGCAAATGAAGACTCAGGTGGTTTTACTTTAACATTAATGAAAAATTTAATCTAATGGGGTTGACTAACACTGACTTTTCTCTGACAGCTTTTTCTTTCTTAAAGGGACAGTTTACCCCCAAAATAAAAAATTCTGTCATCATTTACTCACCCTTGATTTGTTCCAAATCTGTTCAAATATTTGTTTCGATGAACATAGAGAAAGATATTTGAAAGAATGCTTGTAACCAAACAGTTACAAGCATTGACCACCATTGACTAGCATAGTAGGAAAAATGACAATGTCAAGTGCCCCAGAACTGCTTGCTTCCCTAAATTCTTCCAAATATCTTATTTTGTGTTTATCAGAACAAAGAAATGTATACAGATTTGGAACAACTTGAGGGGGAGTAATTTAGGAATATTAGGAAGCGTTTTAGTACTCCATGACTGAGACACAAAACTTGGAAAATTGGAAGCATTTAATACAAGTGTTTCTCTTTAGTTCAAGAAGATCAAGAAAAACCAATAAACAGCCATAATTTCATTACATATTACCAGCAGATTGCTATTTATTGTAAGATTGTAATGCTTCCTTCTGGCCAACAAAGCTAATTTAATGGACAATAATAATATTATTATTTTCAGTTGTTAATGGATAAACTTTAACTTTAAATCATTCAAAAACTAAAGACATATCTAGTGTACAGTATAACCAATAGGCTCTTTTTGTTAAAATATAACTAAAAACATGATCATTTTACATTTACGCATTTGGCAGACACTTTTATCCAAAGCGACTTACATTACATTGTACTATACATTTGTACATTTTGTATAGTAAGCAAGTGGGGGTTAGGTGTCTTGCTCAAGGGCACCTCAGTCATTACCCACCAGTCATGAGAATCAAACCAGCAACCTTCTGATCATGAGTCCAACTCTCTAACCACTGGGCCACGACTGCTGATCACAAGTTACTTTTCCAATACACCATGAGTTCTCTCTCACACCCCATCTGGGGAAAACACACAGTTTTACAGGCGCATATGCGTCATTTTAAAGATGGTACTAATATGCTGACGCACTTGTTGTAGTTCTTCATTCTGTCTATTTGATGTATAACCACTTCTATAAATGTGGGAGCCCGTTACTTATCTGTTAGTCTGTTGTAATGACTTCACTTTGTTGTCATTGAAGCTATAAAGGTGACAGTAACTCATGGGATGAGTTAAACCACTACACGTAAAAGTTGAGGATCATATACTGTACATAAATATTCTCTGTTATATAGACCAGTATTGTTGGTGTTCCTCATATTGGTAAACATCTTATTGACTGATTTGCTGATAATTTCTTATGCTATCCTTATTTAAATTAAAATATGACATTGAGTACAACTGTGTATATTAGATTAGATTAGATTAGATTCAACTTTATTGTCATTACACATGTACTAGTACAAGGCAACAAAATGCAGTTTAGGTCTAACCAGAAGTGCAATAGCAGCAAGTGCAGGATATACAGTGGTTGCATAAGTTACATAAATAAATATTACAGAAGTAATTTACAGATGGAAATGTACTATGACCATGATTTACAGATGTGTCTTACTATAGACAGAAATTAACAGATGGATATATACTATGATCATAATATACAGATGGCTGTTAAACAGAAACATAATGACTGACAGAATATATGAAAACTGGCCCGTTTATTTCTGATATTCCAAATTAATGAAATGCAATTTAAAATCATTTCTGTTGCATTTTTTCATGCAGCTTTACACTAAATATGTATTAGTACAAAATGCATATAATTCAGCGAGTGAGCAACAGTACAAAAAGATGCAAGAAGATTAAAGCTATACTTCATGATTTTACAGTCTCACATTTGTTCACTCTTACAATAAACATTTAAAGGATGTGTGTATTTTCACTGGGTATTTCAGGTCATGGTCTAATTACAATAAACACACTTTTATATTTCAAGATCTCGTACATGCTACACATTAACAAATCACATTTTTATATGATTCTCCATATCTTTCAGAATAATCTACTGTATGTCTGTCAGTCATTATGTCCTGTGGGTTTTCAATAGGTAACAGTGCCAGCTATAGGTGCTTAGTGTAACATAATGAACTTAATGTAATTCCTCAGATAAATCTGTGTTAAATGAATTTGAAATGTTTGAGTATTGAAATCTGAGAGTCCTGCTTAAAATTACAATAAAAACCACAAATATTTTGATTTTAACGGTTATAATGGCAATTGTATTAGTTTTAATGGAAGCTAAAATAGTTTCTGATGGTCTCTAGTGGTAATGTGTTGGGTTCTATTATTGGAATAAAGCCCAAAGCACACTAACAAAGGAATTTTGTAATGGTTTTAATGGTAAACAGTTAATGGTTCATAATGGTATTGTAATGGAAGCCATTTATATTAAATCCGTCATTATTTTGTGATGGGTTCTATTGCTTTTTTTTTAAGTGTTCTGATTTAAAGGATTGTTTTCACAAAAATTAAATTTGGTCATCATTTATTCAAAACATGTATGACTTTCTTCTTTGAAACACAAAATATATATTTTGAGAAATGTCTCAGTGGTTTTGTCTCAATGCGTTGGAAATCAGTCAATGGGGGCCAATTGTTGGCTTGGTTCCCAACATTCTTCCAATGATACTCTATTGTGTTCTACTGAAGAAAGAAAGTCATACAGGTGTGGAATGTCAAGAGTAAATGATTACAGAAATTCCACTGACATCTTTTTGTTCAGAAAATAATACAAGACTTTATTATGATTCCTTAGAAACATACGAACAAGGATCCATTCGGCCTCTGCCTCTGCTTATAATTGAACATGTTTGTAAACAAGTTAGTTAGGTGATGATTGACTGGTTGAAGGTTGTGGGTTTGCTATTGATCTCTGTCACTGCAACAGTGCCGAAGCGAGAATCAATATAAAGTGAACCGAGAACTTACGCATGGGAGAATTTGTTCCAGTGTTTGGAGCGTTTAACACAAGGCCGTAGTGGAAATGCTCTCTGATGAGCGAAGCTTAAAAAGGCCAAGCGTGACCAAGCGCTGTGAATAATAAAAGCTTCACAGTGTCACAGTTGGTTGGTAGATGCATGTGTGAACTGTACAGTACGTGCGGAGAATACAATGAAGACACGCAAGCTTTGAACATGCCCTATCTAATCTGAATTACAGTATGATTACACTCTTAAAAATAAAGGTGCTTCAAAAGGTTCTTTGATGCCATAGAAGAACCTTTTGGTTCTATAAAGAACCTTTAACATCTGCAGAACCTTTTAGTTTCACAAAAGGTTCTTTGTGATGAAAAAAGGTTCTTCAGATTATAAAAAAGTAAGAAAGAGATGGTTCTTTAAACAACCTTAGGCTGAATTGTTCTTTGTGGAACCGAACAAGGTTCTTCTATGGCATCGCTGTGAAGAACCTTTTAAGCAGCTTTATTTTTAAGAGTGTACTACTCATTTTAGAATTCACTTTAAAACTTAATTTCATGTTGTTCATTCTCTCCCTTGCTTACTTCAGCTTTAATCCTTTAAGTAACATGGCCTTGTGAATTAATGGTACTTATAGCATGTTGACAAAAGGGTATATGCTCTCCTACTTGCAAGTCGCTTTGAATAAAAGTGTCTGCCAAATGAATAAATGTAATGTAATGTAAATGTAAAACACACATCTACAGAACACAACCTTATTTGTACTTTTTTGACAAAATGAGTTTTGCATGTGCATTTGTGCAGGTGCAAATACCTAAATATGAATAATTGCTAAAATTGCTATAAATAATTGCATAACAAACATGTCACAATAAATAAAAAAACCTTAGACATATGGATGACATCTTTGGGCTACAATTTACAGAATAAATGACAAGCACTTAACAGAAATCTCTCAGCATTCATTCATGCAGTATTGATTCTGCAGGAGCATATATTGCCTTTTGAATGCTTATTGTTGTTGTGTTGTCTGTTACGTTGGTTGTCATAGTAAGGTTAACAATAGACAGAATTGTGCTATCTCACACGGTTATCTGTATAATTGTGTGTGTATATATCATGTATTTCAAGGGTTCCGCTTGAATCAGCAAAGTGCTGTCTTTTCTTTTCTTTCCTTGTCTTATCTAATCTTGCCTAAATAAATCTTTGTTATGCATGACAGTTTAATCCAATTTTGCATATTGATTATGCATAGGTTTTGGTAATTCTCACGGTTTTTTAATCACAACTGTGATCGGAACTTTTAATTTTCATTCTAAAATGTTAATTCTGTTGTGATGCTTCAGTATTGACGATCAAACAGAGGTTTTCCCTCACTGTTCATCTAAAGGATGCTTAATAAGTTAATCTATCAAATAAACTTGACTTGACAGATAAATATTCATTTTGAGTGAATAGTTGTGTGCATTATCTAGCAGCAGTGAGCAACACACAAACATTACTCTCTCTCTCTCTTTCTCTCTCTCTCTCTCTCTCTCTTTCTCTCTCTCTCTCTGATTTTGCATTTTACTCAAATACGCACTCTGCCCTCTTTTGGTGGACTCTATACTGACTTTTATTGCGCGTAATTGGTATTTGGAAAAACATTACATTTCTTTTAGTGTTTCAAGGTTGAAACCCGAATGTACATGAATATTCAGTTTAATTACATAAAGCACTAACCCAGTAATTGCCCACATATGGACATCTACATTTTAAACCAATTCCATATGTTGTAAAAGCAAGAAGAACTACAGTCTTTAACATGACTCTTATCATTTTATCATTCATCTCCGAACAAATTAAGAAAAGCAGGGGCACTTCTGCACTCCACAGACACATCACATAGACGTTTTGTCAAAATGTTGCTTAAGCATATTTAATACACAAATTAAAGCACTCAGCATAATTCAGGCGAATTCAAATATATTCTTAACAGTTCAATTGAGGCATTTGTCATTTGAAATGACTGCAAATGGATTTAAAGAAAAAAAATAGAGTAAGACATGTGAAATATAACAATTGATTCATATAGGTGGACGAGGATGCGCGCGCACGTTGACGCGTACACGTATCCATCACTAATTTGCTTCCTTTCAATTCTGGTTCACTCCACTTTGAAGCAGACATGCATAAAAAAATCAAAGCCATATCTGTTTGATTTGCCGATGAAAACGCCGAGAAACTAAAATCAAGAAGGATAAAAGCCGGAGTGCTTTCCATCTCACGGGTGCGCATTCGCTGCTCTGTTACCCAAACAATTCAGTCAACAGGCAGACATCGGCTCTGTGACTGCACGACTTTACAGTTGAACAGAAACGGTGATTGTTTTTACTGGAGCGAATACAAACATCTGAACACAATGAAGTTAACGGCAAGTTTCTGCAGAGCGCACCAGTCTGGATGGGATGCGTGTGGACGGAGGACGCTGGAGAGGTGCGTGTCTTTCTGCTTGTGACTTTTCAACACATGCATGATAAAAACATTACATATTTAATTGAATATTATTACTACGACGAAAGTAATGTTTTAATATTACGTTTTAGTCGGTAGTATACAACGGACATCAAGCAGATGGTGAAATTCTTAAGAATAGCATGAGTGCAGTAAAATATATATATATTATACTTTAATATACTTCTGATTATTGTTATATAGTGTCTATAATGTCTTTCTACATCTTTTTACATCTGTAAAGAAAAATGAACTTTTCTCTGAAGGCATCAGTCAAATGTCAATATGTCATACATATTGTATTCGATTTAGTTTAACTCGCGTCATTTTAAGCGTTGAAATTGAAGTGAAGCGTGATGGTCTTTATGAATGTAACAGGCATCTTAGGCATATTTATATTAAGGAATTTATTATAATTATAGATTCGGTTGCATTTACTGTGATACCCTCCTGGTTACTTTCATAATGCATGTCCATAGATGTATCATGTTAAGTGACTTTTAATTGAAATTGAGGTGTTTACATTTGTTAGTAGGCTAAGCAGTGTTTTTGGCATAGTCAATGAAGACAAAATCCCATCCTTTAAGGTACAGTTTGTTAAATCATCAAATCTGTGAGGATCTTATTTGTAGGAGCAAAGAATAAAGCATTTCTGATGGTAGTTTGGTGGCAGGAAAAGGCAAACTGTTTTATTTAGTGTGATTAGAAATGGTTAGGACATACAAATCATAGGCTAAATGACCACAGAATAGTTTTGTAAAAATCTTCTCTTTTTACTATTGTAACCAACCTTATTATTTTCCTATTATCTATGTGACACAGGTCTCTATCATGCTTAATGTCTTAAAGGCAGCAGATTCTAAAACAGTGCTGACTTCAAGATTCATTTAAGCATTTCATCCTTGGATAGCCACAATGGCCCTAATTTGCCTTTGTGAGCCTGTAAATGGATCCGAGCAGGACTTTGTCTTCTGCAACAGCACCACATTTAACTTCACCGGCAATGAAAGTGGACGCTGTCACCTTCAGGCCCTGGATGAAGTTCTGTTTAGGCTCCTGGGCCCTAGACGATCTCCATTCTTCTTTCCTGTAACCTTTACGTACATTTTCATCTTCGTCACGGGAGTCGTGGGGAACCTCCTGACCTGCACCGTAATCGTTAAAGACAGGAAGATGCGAACACCTACTAACCTCTACCTCTTCAGCTTGGCCATCTCAGACTTGCTTGTGCTTTTGTTCGGGATGCCCCTGGAGATCTATGAACTGTGGCAGAACTACCCCTTCCCATTCGTGGAAAGCATCTGCTGCTTCAAAGTCTTCTTGTTCGAGATGGTGTGCTTTGCATCCGTGCTGAATGTCACAGTGCTAAGCGTGGAACGCTACATAGCCGTGGTGCACCCGCTCAAAACCCGCTATGCTATAACCAACAAGCACGCCCAACGGGTTATCTCTGGCGTTTGGGCCATGTCACTGTTCTGCGCCATTCCGAACACATCGCTCCATGGTTTGCAGTATTATTCTCTGCCAGACAAGGTGCTGGAGTCGGCCACATGCAACCTGCTGAAGCCCAAATGGATGTACAACTTGGTGATCCAGGTCACTACTATACTATTTTATTTTGTCCCAATGATGGTGATAAGCGTGTTGTATCTGATGATTGGTCTGACACTGGGAAAGGGACAGAGGCAGAAGAAAGGCAAACTGGACAAACAAGGCAACGACAGCTGGAAAATTCATTTGGATCGTGGACGGAGAAGGCAGGTTACTAAGATGCACTGTAAGTGACAGCAAATCATTTACTGTACATTTCAAAGTATAACGTTCCAACACTATGCAAGACCTTGTACATAACATTGTGCAATTTTGTTATGTTTTAAATTAAGATAAACACATAAAACTGATAAAATTCACACATATTTCCTTAGCTCTTTAATGATAATGCAATGCCCAGAGCATCTCTCCTTTAGCATGGATATGTTTTGTCTTGTGGCTCCCCAGTCTGGTAAGAATCATACTTAGCAAAGTCACCCTCATAATAAACAGGGACTATAGAAGCAAGACACATTTCTCTGCTTTTATAGAGGATATGCATATAAAGTTACTGGGTGTAACCACATACTCTATTAGAGATTTCTAATTATGGATGCAATAAATGTAACCCATCTTACATTGTAAATAAAACATCAAAAGAGTGGTTCATAGAGTGCATTTTTCATCCTCTGAATTACAGCTTACATGACAGTTGTTCTGTCAGCACCACTACCATCAAAGATTTAAACAATAGCAATATTTAGCAGAATTGGCAGAATGAACCTGTTCTGGGCAAACACTCTGCCTGTCAATGCAGCCTTGCACGAATAAATAAAAATCAGGATGCATATAGAATGAAATTAAAGGTTACGTGATAGATGCAGTCAGATGAGGAGGAGTTGAGAATAGGGTTTTTTTTTTTAGCATGGCATGATTAAAATGCTGTATAAGAGCTATAAGAAGGCAACTTAAATAGGACACAGTCTATTATGTGTTTTTTCACTATTGGTTGACACTGATTAGCTGCACGTGATGACATCAGCTGAGAAAGCTGGACTAACGTGGCCTGCCGGAACTGACGCTTTACGCTTGATTAGTTTTATTATGATAATGAAAGCAATGTTAATAGAATTTGTAGAAGTTAATCTAATATCAGCAGTCTCCCTGTGGGCAAGCCAACATGACAACTGTGGCAAGAAACTAAAACTCCAATGATGAAAAATGGAGAAAAAACCTTGGGAGAAACAAAGTCAGCCGGGAGGGCCAGTTCTCCTCTGACGCATTACAACTGCAGTCAGTGACTTTTGATTAAAAGTTACTGAGTAAAGGTTTATGTAAATTTGTACGATTAACACAGAGAGCCTATCACTTATAATCCAACAGACTCCATCGACTGTATCACTTTGTACAACTGTACTAGCTACAGGATACAGATGCCAGTGCAACTCTGGCTTTAGGATCTGTTTTATAACTTCTTATAACATTCATTTCCTTAATATCTGCTCCCTATCTTTGCAGTCGTGGTGGTGTTAGTCTTTGCCATCTGCTGGGCTCCGTTCCACATCGACCGACTGTTGTGGAGCTTTATCACGAGTTGGACGGACCACATGCATAACATATTCGAGTATGTGCACATCATCTCTGGCGTGCTCTTCTACCTCAGCTCCGCAGTTAACCCTATCATTTACAACCTGCTATCCAGTCGCTTCCGCGAACGCTTTCAAGCACTGGTGTGCCGCCCCCTGCCATCAAGATCTTCTCGTAATGATTCAGTTCCATTCTACATCATCAACAAAGACCCCTCAACTGATGCTCAGCGTTCAGGGTGACTGCAGGGACACAGGCAGCTCACACCCTCTTGTGATTATCTGCAGTGGCTGGAAACAGGAAAATGGATGCAGAGTATGTGGATGCTAAAATATTTAAACGTTTAAGATCGCCTGTTGTAAATATTAACCAGTTCCCTAAAACATGTAAATATCAAACAAGAGCCATTTGTTATCAAGCTATTTATGGTCAACATTACAGTTTCATGAACGTTCGTGTTGAATGGTGACAACAAGGTCATTGTCATAATTGCCAAAATTGCTACTTAAAATTAGACATCATTAAATGCAAATTAAGCAAAAATATTCAGATCATTTCATATCGTACAAAGCCCATAACTCATTTCTTTTTGCATAGCTTTTTTCCATTCAGGTTGCATTGTGCATTTAGATGATCTATTGATGCAGATTACATAGATACCATGTGCTATGGGCAGACTTATTTTTTTTTACATCTATCTGTCTTTGTGTCTGTTTATCCGTCATGTGGATGGCATGTCTATCCTGCACATATAAAAAAGGAAATATTGGATTTCCCATAACGCATATTATGGATTGAACAATAACTGTTTCGAATGAACATCATCGGTTTTGTTTGGAACAAGTTGTTTATGTCACAGGGACATTTATAATCAAGCCCACCAACCTTTTTCCTGAATCCATTTCCCACAAGCACTAGAAGAGAGAAGCACTTTATGCTAGAAGGCCGTCATCAACAAAAATACCCAGTGAAAACAAGACAATAAAAGCTGCACAGAACATTAATCCTTACAGACTATTCCAGCAAATTGTGTATTTTATGTTTAAATGAACCATAAGGGACTGTAAGGTACAAGAATGCAGTATTCTGTTGTTATTTTTAATATAGTACCAAAAGTGCTTCTTTAGTTTATCAATCAAAAAAAATTGATTGTAATAGTACTTGGAAGTGTTTTGCAACCTGTCCTTTAGCACAACCAGTAGAGCATATAGCAATGCCAATGTTTTAGCTTTGTATACCAAGGAATGCACATATTGCAATGTATGATGCTTTTAATAAAAGCTTCTGCCAAATGCATAAATGTAATGTAAGCAAAAATGTGTTTTTGATATCAAATAAAATGAAATAAAAACTTTAGCCATGGCCTGGTCTTTGTGTTTTTTTTTAAATCTCTTTCATTATAATGACCTTGCATGTTGGCAGTTTAATCTACTAGTTTCAAAAATATGTGAAATAATGAATACATTACATTAATGAATACATTACATTACAGTTCACCCAAAAAATTACCTTCTTCTACAAAAGAAGATATTTAAAAAAATGCTGGTTATCGAACCACAGTGTTGACGTGAAGTGAATGGGTACTGTCATTGTTTGGTTACCAGCATTCTTTAAAATATGCAGAAGAAAGAAAGTCATAGAGGTTTGAAATGACAATAGAGTGAGTAAATGATAACAGAAAATTCTTTTTAGGGTGAAATATCCCTTTAATATACAGTAACAAACCACTAATGCAAAAATGTGAACCTTAAATGTTTTATGTGATCTTAGATTTATCTTTCAATAAACTCAATTGTATTCGTTTTGATGATTAACAATTATGCATTTTAGGGTACTTATTTAACATTACTGCATACAACAGGATCTACAAGGCTTATTTTGCATAAACGACATTTGGAGGTCAAAGTATCAAATTGGCACAAAACATGAAAAAAGGTGACCATGATTTAAGATAGATTACTCAAAAGAGAACACAAACTATAGTTTAAGTAACACATGGACCATTCATTATGCTAGAACATTGTAACTATGTACAATAATGTGTGAAGTCAACTGTACAAAAACTAGCTTATTTACAATTGCATAAGTATATCTGAAGACATGAAAATATGTGTATTTTTTATATACATGAACTATATGTACAAAACAAGTTATGTTCAAATTTCTTTACATAGAAAACCAGCATAGAAATAGGTAAAATAACAGAGGTGTCTGTTATCATTTAATCCTATCTAACCAATATATATATATATATATATATACCCAGGTTCTTAAATCACAGTTTTTCAAAGTTTTTCTTTAAGAGAATGTGGGTCTGCGGGCTATTCGAACCACATTATATGTGTTAAGCCCCGGAGCATCAAATCCTGGAGATAACCCCTTCTTGTCAAAGATGTAGAAATTAAAAAGCTGTCCATCCTGAGCTTCAAGGGACACCGATGCTGTATTGACACGTAACACACATGGGTATTCCTTCTCAAACACGACTCGAAAAACCCGGTCCACGAGGAAATTCAATTTTATGGTCCGATAACGCTCGGGGATAAGATCCTCTATTTGGGGTCCGAACTGCTGCATGATCAAGACACCGTCTGGCCCTGCTTTAATCTCATAAAAAGTGATATTGCCGTAAGTGTAAAAGCCCACGTAGGGGGCGGGGTTGGGTGGTGGATTCAAAACATGCCTGGCTTCCTTAAAAGCCCTCTCTATGGCTGGAATTATATACGAGTAAGCATTTGACACAACGTCTTGATTCTGTGGCCTCGTGCCTGCCATTAGCACCACCAAGCCTAGCTTGAGCCGAGGGACCAGAGAGAAAGTTGCGGAGTATCCGTCTAGATCTCCATCTTTGCGGAGCACTTCATATCCCAGCTGTTCGTTTACCTCCCATGGAGTTCCGGTACGATTGGCAAAGTAGTCTTTATCGCAGCGGAAGAGAGGAGTTAGCATGATCTTAAGTGTGTCGGGTTCCAACAGCTTGCGGTGATAGGCTCCCAGCAACACCATGGCTAATTTTGCCATGTCGGCAGCCGTGGAATACATTTGGCCAGATGGACGGTACCAGCCCAGATCATAAAGAGGTGCCGTCTGGCCACTGGCGTAGAACCCCACAGCCATCTGACTTTGGATACCAGGGTTGATGTCAAAACCAGTGTCCTCCATTCCCAGCCTTCCCAGAATGTTTTCAGCGATCCATCGCTGGTAGTTTACACCAACAACTCTTTCAGCCAGTACGTGGGCCAGCAAAGAGAAGGCCAGATTGCTGTAGTGACATCTAAGAAAATATTAATAAAAGTTAGTTACAACCTCTTTCAATCACAAAGGCTTGTTATTAAGATACAACAGAAAAAGAAAGTTTTTTCGTCATTATGGTCCAAAAGACATCCTCCAAAACAATTGCAGTTCACCTTAACACACAACAATGTTCATTTAGAGTTGCTGGCAGGAACAAATATATAGGAACACATACTTGGTTCCCGGATCTGCGACAAGCACATCATCTTGCAGGAGGCTGACTGCAGTTTGGGTCTTTCCTTTCCATAACAAGTTAGTTGCACGAAGCCTTCGAGGTAGACCTGTAGGATAAACAGTAATCCTTATTATGTGTGTCACAATGAGAAAGTGCACAACAGAACCGCACTCTACTTGCAAAAACAGTGTGTTAACGTAAAATAAAATTGTGTCAAAGTATCAATGTGTTAAATATTTACATGCACATTTTACATTTTTTTTTACCTGAATTTAAAAGAGTGCCCTACCCACATACATTGAAGTAAACTGATAAAAATGGTTTTATTTGACAGAAAACCTAAAATGTTAAGAAATTGAGTAATTTGACAATTTCTGTTATGTCACTCTAAAATGTGAGATCAGTGAAATAAAAAGTGATATTCTTGAGAGTGAGAGCTTTTATTTGACATATGACTCATATATGTTTGTGAGTTTGTGTGATATAAATATGAAATTTAATATTATTCATTTTGATGGGGGGGATGTTAAAAAGACAAATTCAGACCATATTATGTTGTTTTATGTGACATAAAGGTGAAATTGATAGGACTAGTAAGATAGTCAGAATGTAGATAGAATATAAACCATACAAACAGAAATATTGGACCCACCGGTGGATCTGCGGGAGATGGCAAAGTTTAAGAGGTTAAAGACTGTATAATTTCTGCATTGAATGGATCTAAATTGATCTCAACCTGCTGCCATAGTGCCAAAGTGAGAACAGTAATCACAGAAATTAAATCTATTTTACAGGCCACTACGTTACAGTGAAAATTAATTTTTTTAATTATGAGCTTTTGTTCACCACCAATTGAGGCTATTCAGTGTTCTGCAGTGTTCAAAGAAATACTCATGACCTGCCAGTCTGACTATTGCACATGCTGCGAACAAAATCTACTATTATTTTAATGCTTGGTATTTGTGCACAACCACAGCATTGCTCTCTTGAAATGATTTGGAACCAACTATTAAAGAAAGAATGAAAATCAAAGAATATGAAAAATGGATACAAGGTTGGATACAAACCAGAAAGCTGGCTGGCCATTCTTCTTAGTGTTACGGAGGACGATCGAATTTGAACCTCACCGCTGTCCAGAAAGATTAGGCCATCAGTGACATACTTCAGTTCAGAGTCTTTGCTTTTGCCCAGGGGGTTCTTAATGGTGAAGCCGTCCACATACTTTTCGAGTGGGTCATCCAGAGAGCCCACCTTACCATCCTCCCATAATCGATACAACATCAGGGTGGGAAACAGCTTGGATAGACTAGCAATTCTGCAACAAACACAGTTGATTCAGACACTCGGGCTTAATAAAATAACATTTACCGAATTCATATGCGCTTTAAATACAATTTATTTATTTTGGAAAATAAAGATAATCAAAACGTTTCTTTAAATACTTTGATTGGCAACCTTGTGAGGCAGTTGATAAACTCAATCCCATCTTCTTTACAGCATTCTATCATTAATCCCATTTACCTCTCATCTACAGTATGTGAACATTAAGGTCAAAACACCTAAAGCATGAAATGTGGATTACACAACATTCATAAATACATTCCAGTCTAACAGTTAGAGCCTTCAAGACCCTCGAAAACAGTAATGGAGTTGTGTATAAATACAGCTATATCCTTAAAAAGAGACACTCTAGAAAGAGCAAGACTAGTGCCTATGACCAATAAAACCATCATCTGTATTCAAGACAACACAAACCGCAAACCCTTTTACCTAGTTATCTTCTTTGACTACAGCTACAGTAAAAACAGTACCAGAGTCCCTGGGGCTTTTTATAAATCAGAAAGGAAAATACATCTTACCATCTCTATATAAAAGGGCAAATTCAAAGGCGAAAGCAAAGGATGCAATAGAAATATCCTTCTAAACTTATTTTTATAAAATAAATAATTTTATTAAGATTACATTACATTACATTAATTCATTTGGCAGACGCTTTTATCCAAAGCGACTCAGAAGTAGGAGAGCATAAAACATTTTGTCAACACGCTAAACAATATCGATAGTTTACAAGGCCATGTTACTTGGAGGATTAAGATGAAGTAAACAAGGGAGAGAACGAAAGAACATTTTTCTTTTGGTTAGACAAAACATAGACAGTTATTGGTTAGTCAGATAAATGCAGAACAGGTATGTTTTGAGTTGTTTTTTGAAGATTGTGAAAGATGCTGCAGCTCGGGTGGAGGCTGTAAGATCATTCCACCACAGAGGAACCGAATGTGTAAAGGATTTGGTGCCTCGTTGTAATGGAACAACGAGGTGTCGCTCATTTTCAAACCAAAGGTGACGGGATGTAGACCTGGATGAGTGAATTAAGGTAGAGTGGCGAATTTGCCGTTACCCTTCTGAAAGCCATTGTCAGCGAACTAGATGCGCACGGCAACTGGCAGCCAATGAAGTGAAATCAGGAGGGGTGTTACATGGGTTCTTTTAGGCTGATTGAACACCAGACGTGCTGCTGCATTCTGGATCAATTGCAGGGGCTTGACTGCATTGGTTGGAAGGCCAGCCAGTAGAGAATTGCAGTCGTCCAGTCTTGATATGACCAGAGCTTGGATTAGAAGCTGTGAGGATGCTCAGACAGGAACGTTCTGATTTTCCTGATATTGTAAAGTACACACCTGCATGCTCGATTGGTTGCAGCAATGTGAGAGGAGAATTTCAACTGGTCGTCAAACATCACCCCCAGGATCCTTGCAGACTTGGTTGGTGTTATAGTTGAGGATCCGAGCTGAATAGTGAAATGGTGTTCAAATTGTTGGCTGGGCCGGTATAACAAGGAGTTCTGTCTTGGAAAGGTTGAGTTGGAGGTGATGCTCTTTCATCCAAGATGAGATGTCCAGAAGGCAAGCAGAGATACGGGCAGAGATGGTGGAGTAATCTGGCTTAAAAGAGAGGTAAAGCTGCGTATCATCTTCATATTATATTATATGAGAACTCATGTGCCTTAATGATTGGACTCAGGGAGGTGGTATATATAGAAAAGAGAAGAGGGGGCAAGAACTGATCCCTGAGGAACTCTAGTTGTTAGCTGGTGAGATCTGGATGTCTCGCCTCTCCAGGATACCTTAAAGGACTAAGGATTAAACAAACTAATTTTGGAAGTTTGGGGATTCAACCAATGGACATAAATGCTGATATACACACTGATACTGTGTTTGAATAAATAAAGGAATGCATACTGTATACAACTGTGATGCCATAAGGGTGAGTGTGAGAGAAATGTAATTTTCTGGTGAATTCTTTATTTTTTCAGGCATACGGAAAGCATCAACATTTCCATTCCACTTTAGATTCCCTCCCATTCAGTGTAGATACATGCAAAAAGTAAACCAATGCCTGTCCGTTAATAAAAGAAAACAGCTGCAGTTCAAAATGTTACAGACCAATCACAACAAACTGAGAGTAATAAATGCAAAAATCTTGTCACATTGGGTATATTGCATTTTTAAAAGCCATTTAGTTGAAGGCTTAGAATAGAGAAAATATGACTGCTTTTGTTCATAAATGTCATCTTCAGACAACATTAAGTGCCAGTGCTTGAAATAAGAGCTCCAATTTATAGTAGATTTGAACTGATTAAATGGATAAATGTAGAGCTGTGCACTTCTTCGATGAAAAAGAGCTGCAGCATGAGATGACAGCATCAGCACTGAATCAACCACATGCTACAAATTACACACAGACACTTATTTGCAATTATGATAATGTTTTGTGTCTGTGACAGACCCTGTCAAAAGGGAAGGGGATCTGTGTACCTCTGTGTAGCATCTACGTGAAACCAAACAAATTTCACACACGCACAAAAAAGAATGAAAGACAATTTTAAAAATGAATAATAGTAGAAGAGTTTTAAAAGCTTTTGATGGTGTCTTTAGGTTTAACTCTATGTTTAAAAGTAATAAGACAACATTGGTACATGTATAGGTTGGCCTACCTGTAGATGGTGTACTCATTTGGTGGTGGAGAGTTTGGATCACTCCCATTTCTCCTACCAAAGTTTCCAGTCCACAGTACTGTGTCATTATAAATGACAATAGCTGACAATGCAGGCAGGCCTACAGGGTTGATGGTGTTGCGCAACAGCGCGTCAACCTAAAAGATTAATATGATATAAGTATTATAAATCACATGTGAAATGATGCAAAACATTTAAACCATTAAGTGGCTTAATTAAAAAAACTACTTAATTAAAAAAGTTTAAAACATATTGCAGATTACAGATTTTGATTTTACAAAATGAGTTTTTTCTTAACCCACTTAATATACTGAGAATCTTGATTCCAAAGTAATTATCTTTCTAATCTTGTTTTTGTAGCCTTGTTTTGAATAAAACAGCCTTTGATACATACCACAGATGACATTTTAATTTCTTTTAAACAACAGATTTTCAACGTGCCACTGTCATGACTGCCTTCCAGTGAATAGTTTTTACTACAGCTTTTAAAAGTAATGATGCTGTATTACACTATTAATGTCCAGATGTCCAGATTGCCAATGTGATGAGCAGCGTTTATGAGCTGGTGCACTTTGCACTTACAGTTTTGCTTAATGGCATTTGAGGTCTGAAGGGAACGTTTAAAATTATGACTTTGATATTAGTAGGTGTGAGTTTGCAAAAAGAAAAAGAACGATGTAGGTTAAAATGAGTTTGGTTTTCAATCTTCACATGCTTACCTTTTCAAGTGCCTCTTTCAAAGTAGGAATGGGGTGTTCCAGAAGGGTGGGCTCGGGGAAGCGAGGGCACATTCGTACAGATCTGGAATTTTCATCATTATTTCCATCTGAAGATTACACACAACACAGAAATGCAAAGAGTGAAACTAGTTAAAGGCTAATTCACACCGATCCAACAATCACCAGATTCTAAATTCTCATTGACACTAATCCAACAAACGTGTTTGTTTGTTTGTGTTTGTTGGATCACTGTGAATTTGCCTTAAGACCAAGAAAGGTTTCGAATTTTGCATAAACAGCGGCTTTGTTCATGTGTTGTGAATTAAGGTGTTATGCTCAAATTACCCCATCCCACAAAACTGTTGGGAACATCTGGATGGGAATAATAACTAAAAGACAAATGATTAGAACACTACGTGAAAAGGCAAATAAAAAATAAAAATGTGAGCAGTGCAGATAGAATTTTTGCATGTATATAAAAGATAACTGAAAGAAGGTGGTCTGACATCTTTAGCATTCTTAGTCAATCCTCACTCACAGAGAGAGCAGTTAATAGGATTGACAAATCACACCATGTGTAACCTTTCACACCAAAACAGAAAGTAAGTGATTTTAAAATTCCTCTTATTAATATTGAAAAAATCAGTGAAAATCAGTGAACACATTACCTAAGTTACACATTATAGCACGTACAGTAAAATTGTGCTGTATTAAAAATTACAACAGCCTTTTTACACTTGGGGTTTCTGGATTAGGAATGGTTGGAGGGGCCCTGACTCTGAAAAGCCCTATACTTTTAATACTCAACCCCTGACTCACCTTGCATTAGTTTGGGCAGTTGGTATTGCCAGATGAAGCAAGAAGTCATAATCACAGACAACAGCAAGAAAAAGATCAGGCCCAGTTGAGTCCACTTCACCTTCATCTTGCTGGTTTTGGTCAATCCATCTATTGCAAGTGCTGGGGTAGGCTAGTACCAACAAAATGGATTGCAAAAATACATTTTAGTTGTATGTTTTGTGTGATAAACATGTACATTCTTGTCTAAACAATAAAACATGCCTTATAACAAAGAACGAGTTGGCTGTGGTTGAGATAATCCTTTAATATGCAAGTCACATTGTCATTGTTTTAGCTTTTGTTGATGTTGCAACAAAATATCTATCAGAGCACTCACCGCATGTTAAATTCCATTTGCACTTGAAATCCCATTACTCAAGAAGCCATCAGTGAATCTATATTGTATTATTTATACAATAAATAAATGTATACTCCATACATGTCACCACAACATGACTAAAGGGAATACAAACACCTGACTCCTGCCATATCCACGATGTCTATGGCATAATACTGGTCACCCTTTGACAATTCAATTTCCCCTCCCACCACAGCGCCTGATTTGACATCATAATCCCCAGATTTACCCTTTTAAAATCCATCGGACCAGGGCAGTTCTTTATGGTAATCCCTACAAATCAATTCACTTGACTGTTGTTTCCTGCTTCCAACTAGAGTGGCATTTCCTGCTTTAGGTAGGTCTAAGCTTAGGGAGACTCCAACTTCAAAATACTGTTATAATATTTGTAAGTTTTATAATAAATAATTTATTTATGCTAATCCATTATTCTAAATCTAAACATTTAACAGTACAACACCACAAGAAAATAAACCATTGAGTCACTCATCTTTTGGAAGAAACTAACGGGTTTCGGGTGCTAAAATTGGTTTAACCCCACCCACTTGAGGATAAAACATGTGACTCGTATAGAAGCCTGTGATTGGACCAAATGGCATGGGGGTGGAGCTAAATCTTTGGATTAGAGGGAACACTTTGATAGCAGGATAAAACCTATAAATACTCAACTGTGAGATTATTGGAGTGTGAAGAATCCACAGACATTTTCTCAGTCACATTTACATTTTTATTTATCGATTTAGCAGACACTTTTATCCAAAACAATTTACAGCTGATAAATGCTACATGAAACGTGAAAAGTGCTGCAAAGAATTTAATTGCACAACAGTTAAACAGAACAAAAGCAGCTGTTTGATCAACATGTAAAACATCATGTTTGCATTCAACGTTTTATTACTTTTCTCTAAGGGGAAATTGTCTTGCTTTGAAAGAGGCAGACCACTGTGAAATACAGTATCCTTAAACAAAAGAAAAGGGGAAATGTGTTTGCGAAATCACAACACATTTATCTTATTTCGGATTTACGTTAGTTTACATTATAGTACCGCGAGAGCAGACTGCTCCGTATGCTTTCAAATCGCTATCGCGGTACTCTGATGTCATGCGCCGACCGGTCTGCGCAGCGCCTCTTCAGGTCGAACACACCTAACGGACTGATTAAAGCTTCTTAAATGCACGTAAAAAGGCGAAAGTTACGTGTGGATTAGACGAATATTTTAGTTGTTTCATACTCCGGACTGATCAGTATCAAGCGCAGAACAGTTTTATTAGTTTTTCAGCACGGTAATGCATATTATAAAGGCCTATTGGAAAAGATGAGGGAGAAAGCGTGAAACTCAATCTTTCTTTGTTTACCTGCTGAGCCTCGCAGCACCACAGCTGGTAAGTTTAAATGCACCATGAGAGGACTAATGAAATGGCAACAAACCCCTCAGTACAGTGTGTGTGTTCGAGTGGTTATGCGCGCGCGTGGTGCTTGGATGAAAATAAGCAGATGGTCATGGACTAAATAACGCGTGTGAGAACGGATCTGTGTATAGCTCAGAAAGCTTGCAGAAATTCAACAAAAAGACTGTTTTCCGTGTATGTTTTTGCATTTTGTGATCTCACACCTGGGGGTCGACCCCGTCCACAGAGGTCTCCTTCAGGACAACCTTGCTCCCCATCTCTCCCATGATTTCTGTAAACCAAATACAAAACAAAACACGTTTTAAATGACAGGTTATGTCAAATAACATAAACCTTTGTATGTTTTTAATTGGAAAAGATACTAAAAAGATGGCATATGTTAGAATACATTTTCTTTAAAGGGACAGTTCACCCAAAAATGAAAATTCTGTCTTCATTTACTCACCCTCAAGTTGTTCCAAACCTGTATACATTTCTTTGTTCTGCTGAACATGAAGGAAGATATTTGGAGGAATGTCAGTAACCAAACAGATTTCATCCCCCATTGACTCTCATAGTATTTCTTTTTCCTACTATGGCAGTAAATGGGGATAAGATCTGTTTAGTTATTGACATTCTTCCAAATATCTTTCTTTGTGTTCAGCAGAACAAAAAAATGTATAGAGGTTTGTAACAACTTAAGGATGAATAAATGATGACAGAATTTTCTTTTTTGGGTGGAGTGTCCTTTAACAGCTCAACTGGTAGAGCACTGGATTAGTAATGCCAAAGGGTTATGGCTTGTCACATATACTGGTCAAACGTATACCTTAAATATAAGTCGCTTTGTGTCTGTCAGATTTGTTGAGTTGACAGGAACAGTTCAGTTTAAAATTCATATGATGAAAACATTAACTGAACATAATGGAAACACATTTTCAATGCAGTGTTAGTCCTGCATTAACACAGAACACAAACAAAATTGGTAATTAAAAAATGAATGAATAAATAATTGTCTTTGTGTACTGACAGTATCACATGACAATGAATTATACTCCATCTTATAAATCTTAATATATACACTTGTTACCCATTCTAGAGTCACAACATCAAGTGTTAATTCTTTCACAATTCTTTCTGTTATCTGTAGCTGCCACCTGTGAATAAATGATCCCTTTGCCCTTTTATGCATTTCTGTGGGTTTTTACTGCATTAAAATATCAATTGATCCAGGAGCAGTCCCGCATGTACTTTTATCCATAAGGTAAATATATGACATTCTCAAGCCTTTTGCCATTTCTCAGTCAAGTGAGCTTTGGAAACAATACCACATAGATCTGATAAGCACTCCAACCCTGAAAATTATATGCAGCTCTCGTCTATTAAACCTCAGAATGTCAGACAGTCTGACATCGAGGTTCCCTAAGGGCTAAACATGTCCGGCATGTTGTGTTGTTTCACAAATAAATGCAGGTTGAAAAATATAATCCAAAGGTGTTGTTTTGCGGATGAGTCAGTCCAGTGAGTATAGGGTTTAGTCTAGTATACAATAACATTTATTTTTAAACAACATGCAACAAAAGAGACATTTACATAACTTTTTTTTACATTTAGGTATTTCTATGAATTAGACATTTTTGATCATTTATGGGAGCAGCCGAATTAAGTATGACCCCTAGACACCAGAGACTGCAAGGCCTTCTTTTAAAACTCATAATATGAAAGGTCTCGTTTGAACAGCATTACATGAATGATTTTTTGTGAATTCATTAACAGATTGAGCACCCTTCAGTCTATGTCTTAAAATAGACAGTTCTTGAACTGCATAATGATATGCTAAATACGGCATTGAACAGTGAAATGCATCTGCTTTTACAGTTTTCATTTTGGATATTTTACCCAGTACACTAATACAATTGTTTTTAAAGGGTGTTCTGCTATTTAAATGACAGAAATATCATCAGATATAATGAAAATTGTGCCATTTTGTTGTGACCAATTTTCAGCTGCGGAGACCATTTTAAAGACCATTTTCATTGTTTCTGAATTACTATTTATAGGTATGTGTTCAGGTAAAACATTTTTATTTTGGGAACTAACAATATTTCTCCCAACTTTCAGATAAAAATATTGTTTCTATTTGCATTTATTTGCATAAAATGAAAACTGGAGAAACAGGATAAGATTTTTGCAGACCTCAAAGAAAACAAGTTCATATTCACTTTTAAGCAATACAACAGTATAATATTTGTACATGTATTTTGGGAAAGCTCAAAAATAATATTTTTATGTGATAACTTTTTATCACAGTTTTCTTGGGTCTTGTCATTCTGTCAGTTTTTTTTACATTGCTGTTGGATGACTTTGTCACTCCTGAGGTTTGATTTAGTTGAAAATCAACAGACACTGGACTGGAATGACCACCATACATCTAGAAATGCTGATAAAATAAAAATTTGGAATGGTCTCTTATTGTTTTTCACAGTTGTATAGCTACACACAATGCATAACAGTAAACTGTCTATCCAAAGCAGTGTCTATGTGTTAATGTATTTCCTGTTCTCTATTTCTTTGCAGTTAAATGAGATTATCTAAATCTCTATACGAGTAGTAAGTCACGATTCAGATAAAACCAGTTTGTGTGAAATATAAACACTTTTTTATAAAACTGCCAATATTGCAATACTGCTGTCTTTGGCCAGCAGTTCTAATATATACCGCAGTGGTTTATAAAAGAAGCCACCCGCAAGGTTTACACCAGACAGCTTCAATCATGGCATATGTATTAAGAAATCTGACAGTTCTTGGATTTACAGTACATTGAATAGTAATCCTATAATGTTTTATGAGCAAACTCTTTCCTAATGTAACCTGTTACATAGACCAAAGAAAATTCTAAAATTGTAAACCAAATGAGAATTTAAACTACAATGTAAAATTCTTGTAGTATGTGTTACTAAAATAGCTTTGGTTTTAGTAAGTAAATATGTGTTGCTATTGTGCTGTTTCCTACAAGCTTCAGACGTTTTGGTCTGGTAACGTTTTTACATCTTCAGTATCATTTAGTAGTTGCATGTATTAATCAAACGTCAGCAAAGGCCTTACCTTTAGATGAGATTTCGAAACGCCTTTCTTAAAAACAATGAAGGCGTTTTCACGCTCCACACTTTGCCTGGTTCAGCGGGCTTTATGTGAAGTCACGACAGATGTTGGTATCATGGGCATGGATAAATCCAGCTTGTATCAGACCCAAGTTTCTGGATTATCTGCCATCTGCAACATCTGTCATCATTGGAGAATGGGCTGTGCAGTGATTGAGTAGTGTGAGGGCACTGTTTGTTACTATGATTCATGCATAGGTGAAATAGGTGGTTGTTTTATTGTATATTTTAAGTCTCTCTAGTCTCTATGTCTAAAACCTGACCCTGGATTTACCAAATATCACTTATTGAAATGTTTTAAATTTAAGGGATTCCATTTTGATGTACTCTTATTCGGTTTAAATTCATGTTTACTTGTATATAACAATGAAGACAGCAGTTGTTTACATTCTTAGTTTGGTGTGGCTTAAGTGTCCAAAATAAATGTTGAGGCAATTGTGCTAACACTCTTGAAAAAGGTCAAATTGCGGTCATTGGGGTGGTGGGGTACCTTTTTGGCACAAAACATATAATGTACCTTTTTATTACCATGTGCGTTTCAGCAGTGACTGTTTCAGAAGTTGAAGTTTTAATGCATGTGCCTAAATGTATCCCAAGTGTGTCATTTTGATTTTAGGCCAGTGACATCTGAAGATGAGCTAATATTATTCAGACCCATGAGTGCTGTGTCACGGGTTACAACCAACCTGAAGGCAAATAACACCACAGATTTTCTGTTTATTCTGTCCGAAGTGTTTTTGAAGAGTTTTCTGTGGTAGGAGAGCTGAAAAACGGTGCTAGTGAAAGATTATTATGTAGTAGGCTTATATATGTATTTGAGATCTATAAAATGTATATGTATATCAAACACATGTGAAGTGGATTTGATCTATAGTTTGATTTGGAAGCAATGTGGGCTACAACACTGAAAACTAATTTACATTTTGTGGTATTACAAATTGGGAAAGAAGATTGGTTGACAGGTATCAAGGTATTAACCGTGGATGTTATCCAGGGGGAGTCACAGAATTTGTCTGCATCACTCATCACCATTCAATTCAATTTCATTCCAAAGTCATGTGAAGGGGTTTATGCATTCCCATAATTGTTCTCATTGATTTTATAGTCTTGCCAAGATGCACTGCTGAAATAAATAACAGAGTCCCGTTGAATGATTTGACCGTCCGATGTTTTCATCTCCCACCTCATTTTACAGGTGGACAGACTCGAAAGCAGATCTTAATGAATACTGCACGCTTGTGTGTGGGCAATACAATTACACAGAGATGGTCAGCTGGGTATTGATATAGCTATAAACCATGATTTGTGAAAAGTCCATTCAGAAGCTAAAATGTCCATCTGCTATTACCATTTGCAATTAAATAAGAGAGACAAGACAGATGAGACAGATTTAGTGCAAACATAATAACACTTCTACGTGTTTCTGTGTGCAGCGCAGTAGGATTATTGTTTATTTATTTTGGTTTCTATGGGTCATGAAGTAAAGAACATGGTCACTATTGACTGGAATAAAGAGGCAACTGGGGGCTTTTAAAGCAGCAATGTCAATGGAGAAAAGGTAAAGCAATTGAACAAAAGATCCTTCTTTAAAGAGACCAGTTATGAAAAAATAGAAAGTCACATGTGAAAAAGGAGTAGTTCAAAAAATTGTCATTATTTACTCACCCTTATGTCATTTCAAAGGTATCTGAACAGCATGCAACATATGGGTTTGCTGAATATTTATTAGCATTAGCACTATTATATAATGCAAGTATTTTATTAGTGTAGCTTTATGAGTTTGTTATGGGTTATTTTATAGAAAGGCACTCATTTAGCAGGTTTAATTATCACATTTTAAATGTGTATTGGACATGTTGCAGATTACATGCAGTGAAATTGGTTGTTTTGAAAAGTTGATACAATTTTCCACCAGCAGATGGCGTACCGAATATAGTTATTGTCAAGCAAAGAGGTTCTGGAATTGAAAACGTGGTGGCATGCTGCCCCCTGGAGGCCAGACTCTGCTTGCTTTGACTACTGTATTTTTGTTATTATCAATTGATTGTACTTCACATGTGTGCAGCTTAGTTTGATACGATCCCTAAAAATATAAAAAGAAAATATAAATGTATAAAAATATATGAGTGCTAAAGCAGTATGCAAGAAAAAAAATGTAATTTACATTTATGCATGTGCAGACACTTTTCAGTTTAGTTGTGTGTTTTCTATAAATTTGTCTTAATATGTTTTTGACTTTAACAATAGCATAGACTTCAGCTGATATGGATATATTTCTTTTTATTGCCTTTTAGTTCTTTTTTGAAGCTCAACATCTTTCGCCTCCATTTAATCTTATAATGCCAGAATTTTTATATGCAGTTACAGTTTGCAGAATGTTTATTTTTCCGTTCACTCCATAAAGCAAGTAATCACAATGAGTAGGACAAAAATTCAGTTTGTCATTTCAGTGTGGATGGTTTACGTCTGGATGAAATAATCATTGGAAACCTTTCAGGGATCACGTCTGTGAACACCCCTCAGTCATTCAGGTCATCGCAGAACGTCTCATAGTATTTATTTCGGGGTGTTTTTGGAGAACATTGCGAGTTGATCTACGGTTTAAACCTCCCTCGTGATGACCTATCCAGCGGAGAATGCACGCACAGTCAGCCTCTTCTCAAATAAGCACCATGTGGCTTTTCACCAATGTCGGTGCTCCAGTCAACAAAATGCATGCTTGACATTTTCCCCCTCCGTCCAGAAGAAGTTGGCATCAGGATAAAACACAGAGCGCGCTGGTTTGCTTTGCCTTACAGCCGTGTTCCAAATGTTGTATTTGCCATTTATGTGCCAAGACTTGGCCGCAGTCGTCGTCTGCCGTCATCCACACGGATCCCACAGGGTTTTCCATTTCAGATCAAATATTTGCAATCAAGATGAATCCTTGGGGCGATAACAAGCGGATAAAACGTCTTCATTTTGCAATGCTCGGTAAAGGAAATTTTATAATAGTATGCCAATAGTATTTTATAGACAACCTGTAAACGGACTTGAACTGAAAGGCACATTGTGTATTATGCTTTTTCTTCAGTGCACTCTTTCGTTTAGTAAATGTGAGTAAAATGTATTTATTGCATTTTTGCGAGACATTTTAATTTGAGTTATTTGAAAATATCTAAACATTAGACGGAATCCCTTTTAAAACTACTGAAGCAGAGGAAAACACTCAAAACACCATAGCCACTTGTCTCTCAATAGTGCACAATGTTTTCAACCATGTTGGCCCCCTGCCTCATGCCCCAGTGGGCTGTAGTGAATGGCGGGTCTGTCGCCCGCAGTGTTTGCTGCCACAGACTCTACAATAATGAGGTGGAATGAAGAGGGCCTCTGCATCTCGCTTTGCCCTCTTGGGGCAAACAGAACAGACCACCTTTGCTTTTCAGCGTCCCTCTCGCTGATTGCCCGCGCCTCCCGGTTCATTCGGTCGCCTTGACCTCCGAACTATTTTCAGCTCTTCGTCAGGAAAGTGGCATTTTGACACAATCTGCCCTGTGGGAGCCGACAGTGCTAGGTCAGACAACATGCACCAAACCTCTCCGACATCACATTGTGAATGTGGGTTTGTGCGTTTTTGTGCAGCTTCCATCGTACTGTTGGTATGGAACACAAAAGGGGTGGAAACTCCATCTGTTGTGAGTGCCTCTTCAGGCTTCATGCTTATTTTGCTGCTGATGGTTGTGAAGATCCATTTGCTGGTTTTACCCACAGTGTTATTTAGCCCTTTTATACACCCGCCGTAGTACACTGAACTAAAGCATGGTGAACTACAATTGACACATTGGGAATATTGGGTGTTAAATGTTCTCACCTCAAAAATGTGATTGTACAAAATGTACATTAATTTGGAATATTTTGGTGAATTTTACTTGCCCGCATGGACAAATAGAGCCTGAAAGTGTAAATAATATATGCTTCATTTAGCCTTTTTAAAGCATCAAACTCAAATAGGACCATGTAGTCCAACACACATTATGAGAAAAGGAGAGAAATAATTTATTAATGTGACAGATTGCCATATGAAAAGGATTGAGAAATGTTTCAGAAGCATTCCTTCTTTAGACAGCTATTAATGTTAAAAAATATATAATGTGACAGTGATTTCCTAATGTAAAAATCTAACTCGTACTCAAAATAGCACCCATACAACGGATCTGCAGGTCTATTTTACAAAAAAATTATTAATCAAAATAATTGTCAGATTACTCAATGACCAAAAAAATCTAGTAACAGCTTTTATATTTCTAACAGACTTTGGGCAAATAACGTTTTTACTCTGACAAAAATTGATATACATCCCATAATTAGTGTATAGACAGTAGGTTCCATTAGTTTATAACATTTACATTTTTCTTAATACATTTTGATGAATTGTAACAATAATAATTAATTACATGTGATATTTTTATATTTTATAAATGTTTTCTATTTTTTATATGTTGTTTTATTATTAATTATAGTAATTATTATTCATATTACTAATACAAAAAACATCTTATTTGGTCTTTCCATCTTTTGCTATTTTAATTGCGTGCATTTACCGCAGGAGTGGTGTATAAAACCCATCCCAGTATAACATAATTAATTATTATATTAATTTGTTATAGACCACTT
Organism: Oreonectes daqikongensis; assembly: GCA_026939265.1. Lineage (NCBI taxonomy): Eukaryota > Metazoa > Chordata > Actinopteri > Cypriniformes > Nemacheilidae > Oreonectes > Oreonectes daqikongensis. The sequence continues at coordinate 2,642,486 of JAOTQM010000030.1, read as the reverse complement.
CGGAAGACGAAAACAATGGTGGTACAACGCTTGTCCAGAAAAACTTCCTGTTTACGATTTTGAACCTACACAAGTTTGAACAAAATACAATAAACAAAACATTTTATAACCGAATCAAAATGTTAAACATATATCTTAAAGATTTTATTATATGTGTAAGATTGAAAAAATAATGCTTCTGGACCAGTGTTTACATCTAGCAAACTGGTCTGTATAACTATTTTGATCCATTGATTTACAGTATTACACAGTATAACCAGCAGAGTGGCGCCCTTACACACAAATAAAAGAAACCAGACGGCCTGAGAGAATCGACAGGAGCTGACTAATATCCTAGAGTCCAAAAGGGCAGTTCTCACCAGATAGTGACCCCTGACTCACACCATTATCCAGTCTGGAACAGGGCCAGCGGGAGGGCAACATCAGTGCAGGCTTCTCTGCTGCACAGAACAATGCCTAGAGCAAATATTACTGTTATGAACTGTACATACACTCACACGAGCATGCACACTGTAGTGGAAGCGTGGATATTCCCAATTGCATATGTGCACTTTTGCACTCACAGTAGTTTTTTCCAAGCACATTTGCATGGATACACACGAGCATGCAGGCATGAATTTATATTTGGATATATCTGGATACACAGTTTTAATATAAATCATATAAAATATAAAACTCTCGCTTAGGATTTGCATGCAGTGATAAAAAAAATCCATCTGTATTATAATCACTGTGTTGTGAAATGGACTGAAATATCAAATGAAGAAAAGTTGTATATTTCTAGATTATAAAATAAGAACAACATCAATTGTTGACAAATTTTGTATGGGCAACTTAATATTTCATAATAGGTTTTTAACTGCTAGTCTGTTTTTAGTTCTGTTTTTTACATTAGGCTGTTTATTGTTCACTCTTAAGTACAATAATAAGGTATATAATTTAAAAATATTCATACAATGACTAAACAATCTAAGTTTTTATTACACAACCCAAAAGTAAGAGTGATCTAAGGATAGGACACATCTGGAAGTCATCTAAAAATTTAATGTAGTGGATGAAAGTAATGGACATTACAAATGACAAGACAGAATCATAAAAGGTGCAGGAGACCCTTCCGAGTGCTTTTCAAAGTGAAGTGAGTGTGAATCAAAACATAGAGAAACATGTTTTGCTTTGCGTCTCTGCTTCTTTTTTATAAAGCCCTTTGAAATGTCAGATCTAACTAAATCCTGTATTAGATACAGCTGCTTTTAGGGAAATATTTACTGTCCAAAGTATAACTAGAAGAATTGGAAAGATCTGTAGAACGGCCACAATAAAAAACAAATGCTAATAATTTTGTTAATCATTTATTTTTATTAACATTGTGAGGAGAAGACCAGCGAGTTGGTGTTTGGCACAGAAACTTGACTTATTTCCTCCCAAATTCCATTCGTGTCGACACATCATGTACATTTATTTTAAAATGACCTCTGCCCTATTCACATAGCAACAGCCTTTGCCGTACAATGACAAATCTTTTCTGATTTCATTGATTTATCTGTCAGCTGCGTCAGCACATCTAAAGACGTGTCAAACATTCCCCCTGTTTTTCCAAAGACAACCAGCTGTGGTTCTTTTAGATCTGATCTGTGATCAGTTTATCGAACACCATTGAAGTGATAAGGACTGGGCTTTAAGGATAGGGCTTTGATCGGTGCTCTGAATTAAAAAGGTCAACTGCTGCTTCCAGGATGGAGGGATTGACCAATTGTGCATCCAGATGAACTTTGAAAGGATGGAGGCTCAATCTAGACATCTCTTAGCTTTTATCTGTGACCTGTGCATTTGCCCCCGGGGCAGTGGAGGCAACAGATCAAACAAAATGTGACGGCCTTGTGCTGAAGCTTTTTTAACAAGATATATATCAAATTATATGCGTGTGTTTATGTATGTACATGTGTCTGTCTGTCTGTCTATCTATCTATATCTCTCTATACACTGTGTTCTGTGTATATATGTATATGTAAATTGTTGCCTTCAAAACTACATTTCTAATTCAGTTGGGCAAACAATGTTATATTATAATTTATTTACATATATTTGATCTATTTATGAAGTATGTTTTTATTTGTTGTTTGTTTATTTTATTTGTCTGTAAATAAAAAAATACTGTATAATAAATTATAACTGTATCATAGTGCTTGAAAAGTCATTTAGAAGTCTTTAAGAAATATTATACATTTTATTAGACCTAAACAATTCTAAATCATGTTTAATATATTTGTGTCTGCTTTAATATTTTTGCTTTTTCAATAATAATAATATATATTTGGTTTTAAATTATTTTACTGTTAAAAAATGTATATAGAGTACATATATTTAATATATAACATCACATCATATATATTTGATATTGTAAATTACTATAATACAATAAAAGTTTTGCTGAGCAATTTTGCTCAACAGTAATGCACAATTTGTTTATATACAAATATTGCTCTGCACACACATATATAAAGTGTTAAAATGTCTTTAAAAGCAGTTACATACCAACACATCAATTTTCCATGTTCTATCTATGTTGTACCCTATAGAGTCTGATCTGACTTTAAACATGCTCTGTTCATTTAGCGAAGGGTGGCACTATTCCTTAGGCTATCTTAAACATTTATAAGCCACTGTGTTCTGTGTCATCATGACAGAGTTTCCATTAAATGAGTATTCTGTAGCTCATGTGGTAGATACAGTATGTGTTAGCAGCAAGACATAGGCTTGATCCCTCGGAATGCACAAGTTATTATAAATGTATACCTTAAATATAGTATAGCCTACCTTAAATGCCTTGTAGGTTGCCTTGGATAAAATGTATTTTTATTTGAAATGTTTATAAATGAATTAGCTTCCCTTATGTGGACTGAAATAGAAAGTGTTTAAACAAAACAATTGATCTTGTGTTTATGCAAATAAATTGTTCGCTCATTAAACATATAACAAAGGATTTTAACAAGACGGCAAACTCTAATTTTGGATGTTAGATGAGGATAGCATGATAAATACTGCCATCCTCACTGTCATGTATTCACTGACCATACTGAGAATAATAATAATGTAGTGATGTGTAGTCATGCCTGGAATTTGAAACACCTCAGGATGACCTTCAGCAAGTATTGCTCATTTGCATGATTTCATCCGCTTCCTAATAATATGATGATGCATTATTTTGTGTTTCTTGTTGCAGCTCATTTGAGAATGTACACTGTAAGCCTTAATGTTGTTTTTACTTAAACAATCAAGTAATCATGACATGAAACAAGAAACATTACCTAACATATTCGGTTTTATAACGTTAAAAATTGTAAACAATGCAAAATTCAGTCAAATTATTAGGTTAATTAATAAATGATAAACGTTTTTAGTGTGTGACAGATGCTCAGAATTTAGTTTGTACTTAATAGCAGAGTAAACTTTAAAAAAAAAATGTATATATTTGCATATAATAAATTTTATTTTTTGCACATATCAGAACTTCTAATAATATATTTAAATACATTTTTCAAAATTGATATTGTCAAAGTCTATTTTAGAATCCCACCCCCAAAACAAGATGAACTCTGATTGGTCACTTCACATCATGCGACCTCTTCCTGTGGGCGTTCATTATAAGTATGCGATGAGCCACACGGGGCTGCATTTCTGCAAAACTGTAGCAATTGTGGAGCTGCTCGTCTTTTTGTGACCCAGCGTTAACAAGGACACGCTTTAAAAATATCTTTCCATCTCCAGTTTACCCATAGACACAGCATGCCGCATTTATCTCGCAATTCTATTCAGCCATACATTCAAGGTAAAAGAAAACAACTCTTTTATTTTAATGGCTGCTCATTACACATCATCCGGCTCTGAAGTCACTGAGGGGGAGCCCTGCAGGATGACAAGACAGAAACTCCTGCTGAAAGGTTGCGTGCGTTTGCCATTGGCCCCCCTTGGGCGGGAGCACCATTCGAGGCGCATTAGGCCAAGACAGATTGAGTCCGGGCAATGACCCAGAGCAAGAGGGCAGCACAGTATAGCGGGTGTTCTCAACCCTTAAATGGCCCTTAGAAAACTACACATACACAGTTCATGCCCCCCTTTGCTGTTCTCTCCGAGATCGGTGGCCGTCTGCGTACTCTTGCAACCCATGATACAGGGGAGGCGTTCATGTTCCAGATATTAAATTACTCATGAAATATTTGCTTGCGCTTTAGGCTTCGCTGCTGCTCGAGCACTTCACTTAACCCTTTTCCGGGCGACTTGGAGTGCTGGCGTGTGGCACCTCTCTTCAGAAAGTCAATTTTTCCCATTTGGAGCAGCAGCATTAGAAAAGCATTTCGAATCACATTAGCATCAAAGCTCCATGCCTTGCCACCTTGTACTTTTGCACCCTCCTTTTTCCCCTTCCTGTTCTCTACTTCTAATCACTGCCACCTTCACACTTTAGGTAAGATGCTTCCCTAAAACAAGACACTAGGGAGGTGACCTCCGCGTGATTCTGAAATGAAATCCTTCATGCTTCCCTGCGCTCCACAGCACCGGAGAGCTCCATCTTTGCTCAGTGAACCCGAACAATTCTTTAAACACCCAGCGCCCGAGAGCTGCGAGAGATCGCATTGAGTTTCTACTGGCTTAATTTCATTAGTGCTTTAAAATGTGAACTCTGAGTTTCTGTCAGATTGTGTATGCCTGGGGGTGTATGACAAGAGTTGAGAAGTGCTCAAGCATTAAAGATTGTTTGAGTCGTTGTTTGAGAAAAGAAATCTGCAGAAAAGTTACCAAATTAGTAACTCATTTATGTGATTGTGCTGATAATATTATTATTATTAGGTTTTATTAAATTATTAAATATTATTGTGTTTATTATTATATTTGGTAATAATAATAGTAATATTAATAGTAATAATAACCATAATAAGTTCAACAAAGATTATTATTATTATAATTATATTTAATAATAATAATAATAACCACAACAATTGTTATTATGAACATATTATTATTATTATTATATTTGGTAATAATAATAACTTATTTTTGTATTATTACTGTACCCGAAATATTAAAAATATTTATATTTATATATCAAATGTATATACATTTAAAGTATACAATTATATGTGCTACATTACATATGATTATATGAAACTGCACTATATGTTCTTGAACTAGAAATAGATTCCTAAGCATAGTATAAACAGCTGTTTAACAGATTTCAAGACCTGATAATATTAGGTCATACTTCGAGAAAAAAAACACAAATTGAATCAGATAGAATGTCAAATGTTAAACATTCCTAAATGACATCTCTCTAAATTTTGCAAAATGATCCGAGCTGATCGATGGTCTCCGGAGGTGGCGGCTTTGATCCCGTGTGAAAAATCGAATTACTCCTAATGACAAAATCAGATTAGTTTAGTTCTGCAGCTGTAGGCCTTTACATCCCTTCTGAAAAATATGGACAAGCTATCCAACGTCTGGTTTTGGAATATTGTCTCTGATTCCTTTTTCCCCCGTGAGCAATGCACAGAGGCTAAATGGGGTCTGGGTGTTTGCCCTCCTCCGCAGTCCTCGCCTGCTTGCGGCTGCCAACCGCACAGCCTCATCTGGAGATTCACATCTGTCCGTTACAGTAAAAAACTGAGTGGCAGTCCTCTCTATGTCTCTGTTCCTATACTTCCGCTCGGCTCTCGTTCACTGGAAAAGGTGACAATCCATTCACCCATGATTATTGCCAGCTCATTCATGAAATTTCCACCAAGGGCGAGAGATGGAAGGTGGAAGAGTCGGGCTCAAGTGCCCTGTTCATTTTAACCTTGAGTCCAGGAAAAGTAGATATACAGAAGTATTTTTCAATGCTTTGTAAGCAGATCAACAGGTCGGCATTGTGTTAGCCATGCCTATGTTGCGTGTTTATTTCCCAGTTATTGCATTCTAATGTATTTCATATAAACTTGAATGGCTGTTTAGTTCTCCTGATATTTTACTGTATATTGTCAGCGCTGGTGGACCGTTGTGTACTGTGTGCCCCGCTCCTGTTCTTGTCTCTTTTATCTTTCCATTTCTTGTCTCCAAAAATAAATAACTTAAAAGTTCCTATATATTCAACAACATCCAGCTCCATGTCTCTTCTGGCCTCTTTTCTAGTGATTACGTCTGGATTAGTGGAATTCTCTTTATATAACCATCAGTCGATGTGTTTTAGTGGAATAAGTGTGTGTGAGCATCGCGTGGCGATAACTAAGTGTTTCCATCAGGATTTGTAACTTTTTGAGGAACATTTCTCTTTTATAAACAAATGCTGACCATAAACCATTAACCAAAGACTTATGTTTCAATGTATATAAAACAGAGTACATTAAACGTCGTCCTTAAATTTCTCTGCTATCTTCAAAAACCCCTCTGATGGTTGTGTTTTCTCTGTTGTGTCATTCCGAAGACATGACAAATAAATCATACTTATCTGTTTGCCTGCTGATGTGGTTGTCCTCTGTGACTCTTCGAGCAGTCAACCAGTGACATGTAGGACTAAGAAGCCTTTAATGAAAAAGTATTACGGTGTGGGAAATCGATACAGGGACCCTCTGGAGAAACGTATAGACAAGGGCATGTCAACAAATTCACAATTCAACACAGATATACTATTTTTTTATTTTGTGGATTCTGAATAAACAAAACAGCAGTAATAGTGCTATCAGACAAGGCAAGCATGAATATTGCCATACTGAACAACTCTATCTTTAAAAACAAGAACCTGGCAAATGCTATAAAGCACATAGAGCGCCTGCATCTGTCAGCAATTACTGCCATCTTGCTTTGAACTAATTCCCAACATCTTTGTGCTCTATTCCACTGCAGTCTGGCTGGTTTGAACGCAGTGTCACGTGTAAATGACCCCGTTGATGAACATAAATACAGCGCTAGACGGATGCACCGTTGTCCTCGCCGTCTCATGCTAGATATATTGCGAAGAGCACATGTAACATTTTATAAAGAATGCACTGGGAACGAGAAGGCGTCCTGGCCCTTTATAAGCAGTTTGTATATTAAATAAACACAGACTATAAGCACGTCTAAACTGAAAGGATACAGATGGACCAAAGTGAAGAATTAGAGTCAAAGAATTCCCCTTAGGTGTATATAAATCTGCTGAATTACCAGATGAAGCCTTGGGTGCATAAACACACAGATTGAGTTGCCCCAACACAACCCCCTACACAGTTGTGACTAAATTTGATTGATTTTCTTTTAAGTTGTTCAGATGTTTACTTCACCATGACAGCTGACTGGCTGACAATATTCAGTCAATATTTATAGCAGTTTCCATTAACAGGGTACGAAAAAGGGCATGAAATGCAAAGAAAATTCGTTTATATTGATTTAGTCTTTTTGTAGTTATTGATGAACTTCAATGTCTTATAAACTTAATCGTGGTTAAATGGATGACTTGGGTGAATGCATAGTTGTGTTAATAAAATGGAATAAATAAAAATGGAATCAAATTATTTACATTGTAGTGTGCACGAAAACTGAGATCAATATATATTTTGCATTCATTTTTTTATTTATTGCCTTCTGTTTGATGATAGTTAACATAGGATATTATATTTTTCTAAAACTTTAAGGTATTAGGCGTGCGTTGACTGAAATATTCATCAATTCCGTTGAGCATCTTTTTACTATATGGATTTCAACCATTTGTCATCTCAAAGCGTTACGTTTGTTTTCCAATGAAATTTCGCATCAGAGACAAGCAAATAAACAGAAATCAAGCTAAAGATGTGCCACGAGTTTGTGTATAACAGCCGTGCTAACAAGTGTTTACCCTCATCCAAGATTCCTTTGTGTGTGTATTATTTTCATAAACACTCGACAGTAATGTGGTCCTGACCTGGACAGTGAGATAAATCTGGGATGAAGCCAGCTTTGCAGTGTAATTTATGACCTCGAGTCAAGCCAGATTAGTCCTGATTGGATCGCTTGTGCCATATGTGACCTACAATCTGTACTCCGCTTGTATTGGCAGACTGAAAGGGTCAACAAACTCTCTGCATGGGCAAAGGTTGTCATGGGAACGACCCCTGGATCCTTCAGTCTGCTATTTCGCGGCCCCTCTCATCTTGAAGCAGAACGATCTAGATTCTTGTATGTCACTGTTCTATTCTTCTGCTCTATTTCCCAACTCTGCTGCTCCACACAAACTACACACACAGACAAAAATCATGTATACGTATTAAGCTGCTAAATGAATGAATGATTGCGGCTAATGAGAATATTTCTTGTAAAAAGTGAGAAACCACTTATGTTAGAATCTGCAAAGAAAGCTGATTCTTCATTTTTAAAGTACATAAAAGATACATTTTTTTGTACAAACAATCAAATGAAGGTATATGTTCTTTTTCAACAAAAACTTAAAGTTGATTAATCATAATTGTCATTTTATATGAGACCTTAAAAATAAACTTTTTTTAAACCGATTGAAATTTTTGGGATTTTGTAATTAGGAATCATCATTAAATGAACAAAACACTTAAAATAAATACAAATAATATTGTAAAAACAAATGGCTAACAGAGAGAAAAAGTAAAAAAAACCTTTATTATTCAGCAGAATGACAGTTTTTAATAATTCATAAACTTATATTTTCTGTCATAAACTTGAAATTGATGGATCCAAAGTGATACTAGGAAAGTATTTATTAAAATTGGAGAATATTTAATATATTTATTTACAATACTTTTACCATGCAGGGTCTAATGTTACTTTATGGGTGCCATATTTTTGTTTAAAATATATTGAATCAACAGAAACAACAGAAACAATTGTTATGTGGCTCAAACGTAACTTCCGGTAGACATCCACAATACCTATTGAGTAGTATTAATTTAATTTAATACAATTAATGTACAATAAAATGTTATGAATATTAATATAAATTAAATATCAAATAAATTGTTATATCACTAGCCACTGCTATCATGCTGCTGCAATAAAAACATAATAGAAAATAAATTATTGAATTATGAATTATTCCTTAAAAATTACGAACAAATGAAACAATCCTGTGCACAAAAAATTGTTTAAAAACATTCAGAATTAAAAAATACATACATACATATTGTGTAATATATGACAAAAACTACTACAAATATATAAACATAAAGTTATGGGGGCATTGCATGGTGACCAGGAGAGAAACTGAACACTCTTTCATATGCAGGCTGCACCGAAGCACCTTATTCTGAAAAAGCAATTGCAGAGCTTTTAAAGGGGCGGCCATAACACTGTCATCCCCATCCATTAATAAAACATCCGCTGAGAGCTCCCGAGCACAACGTCATATTTTTTTACAGTCAATGTTGTACTGAGGAGCCCGAAACGAAATGGGTGCACCCAGACGCCCTCGGCCCACGGAAGAGTGATTAAAAATAAGAGTGTTCCACAGGCCTGATGGTAAATCGGGTAAATATCTTCCAGATGTAGTGCTGTAATAATCTCCTGAAGAAGAACAAGGAACGGGTGGTTATTAAACACTCCGTTTGCTCCGATTTAACGTACTTTCAGGAAACCTTTAATACTTTCTAAAGCAGCGAGCTCTAGGCATTTCACATTAGTGCGTTACACTAAGTAGAGAGCCAGCGTGCAATCAGTGAAACTGTGTATCTGCAGCATTGGATAAGTACTGTGTTAAACATTTTCCTCATTGCTTAAACATTGGCAAATATTAGCAGCTCAACATCATGGACTGTTAGTGTGGGTCATGGTAAGTTTATGGAAATGTACTGTAAAGGAACGACTTAAATGACACATGGAGAATTTAATCTCTTTGGTTCACTGGACCAGCGTAGTTGCCGTAAACAGAGGATTTTCACTTTGCAGCACAGCAGGGTGAACGGAGTCGTGGAGAAATGCATGAAATAGTGTTGAGCAGAATGGGAAAGCGCATCTCAGTGCACAGGATTAAAGAGGGTTAATGTCATATGGCGAAGCTTTTCGATCAACTGTATTTCTTAGTATTGAGGTCAAGTGTTGCACTTTTTTTTAGCAAAGACATGCACACACTAACATTAAAATATTGTACAGATTTAACAATGAATATATTTGATCAATGTACATTTTTAATATTTCTTAAAAGTATACAAACACTGTAAAAACTCAACATTTTGCTCTGACTAATAACATAAAAATTTTAGGTGACACAATTGCAAATTATCACTTAAATTTACAAACCTTAAACTGAGCCAAATGAAAATGTAGATGTAAGCAGTCACTACAAAATTTTGCATTGAGGCCTAAAATAGTTTTTACAGTGAAGCTTGCTATAGCTACTTTTGTCATATATCCACAATGAGCAATCCAAAGCTTTTGAATCCTGTTTACTAGTTCCATCTGTTGCTTTAGGTCAAAGGTTGAAGGAAAACAAATGCATACGTCTTTAACAAGATCACACCACTTAACCTAAACTTAACATAAGCTGCTCTTTTTATATGTATATTCTACATTATGGTGAATGTTTACGGAAGCATTTTATTTCTGATGAGCAGATAATAGCTTTATGGGAATAACTGTGTAATATTTCACTTTTTTGTGCCTTTCACTAAACAATCTGTCGCAAATTTATAAAAAAGAAACATCAGAAGCGTCCTCGACAAAATCAACATATGCTTTGGCTTTTCACAGAAACAAATGCACATGTTTTGTCTAGTGTTACATATGCCGTTTGACGTACGCACACAGGTGCACGTGAGAAAAACCCCTTCTCGGGATTATATTTTTTGGCTAGGAGAAACCTGACGGGACACACAGGAGCTTTGAGAGGGAATTCTGGCTAATCTGCATTTGGAAAGTGAATAAAGCTGTGAGACAGGGAGCTTGTGTTTCATGTTGCTAATGAAAGCCATTTTTCTTCAAGGCCGCTGCTCATTCCACCTGAAGAACATTACAGGAGGTCTGGCTCCACGGTCAGCCCCCAAACCCCCCCTACAACCCCAAAGTATTTCGGCATGGCTGCTGGGGCCATCATCGCTTTATGTGAAGAGAGCTGTATCAATTAGGATGAGGTCTACAGTATATGGGGTTCATGTGGCTTCAACTATAGGACAGATGATCGATGGCGTTCTGGGGATCTCTGTTTGAATACGTTTGCGAGAGGCTGTGTTGTGCTGTGACGCCTTGGATTTATTTTGGTGATAAAACCTGTGTTCTGGAATGCAGGCTGATTTGTGAGGTCAAAAAAACAGATGCAATGGTGCACGTTGATATGCGTGGTATAATGTGGTATTAGAAATAGTTCCTTATAGACGGTTTCATCAGATGCTGGCGCCTGGCCAGAGGTTAACTTCTGTATTGTATTAAATAAAAATGTGTTGAATTTTATTGTATATTAATTTGATTAAATAAACAATTTGCTTTTAATTTCGCATTTAAATTTAGCCAAGAAACGGTTCTTCTGCTGGTAGCCCAAAATAATACTGACTAGACATACCTGCTAGCTAATGTCATTTACTTGTTATTTCTTTTGCTTGTTAACAGAAATAATCTGGAAGTTAAGTTTGGGCCACAAAAGCGTGCATGCGCAGTAACGTTTGTTTGTTGTTGCTTTGAAACCGTCTATGGGCACCCTGACTGTCCACCTTTTTTAACTCTCGTACAACACTCACCGTCGTCTCTTACAGGAATTCTGATGGCACAAGTTCGGATGGTAATAATCCTGCAGTAAGTTAATTAAAGAGGGACAAGACTCATAGACTTCTGATTAAATCTGCACAGCCTAATTGAAGTTAAATTCACATTTTGGCAGGCAGTCACTGAAGCACTAACAGGATGACTTAAGCCAATAGGATGAGCAGTAACTAAACCTGACCACAGGGGAAGTACAGAAAACTGGCATTGTATATCAATGGCTGTAATATTCCTCTCACAGGCAGAAGAATGCAATTCATTAACTTCCAAACTCACATATTATATTCTAAAACCTTATCGCTGGAAAGGCTCTATATAGCTACGTGTACCCATATACCCCCCACCCCGAAAAAAATTGATGTCAGTGCAAAAAAGCAGTCAAATTTGCAATATGCCCGGAGTCAAGCTCAAGTTTAATTGAAAGCCTTGAAAGTGAAGTGCCAGTATAAAAGCCTTATCTTTTCTCTCTGACCTGTGAGGGAGTCTCCCTTGAGGCGTAATCCACATCTGAAGGGTCTTCTGAGATTAGAGAGCAGGGAGGATTTGTCACAAGGGTCAGAGATCAAGCACACATACTTAACAGATAGCAGACCACTTTAAAGCCCACCTTCATTACGGGGTGTGTAGACAGTCGGGCCTTTAACAACACAATACTGGTATGGGCAACTAGAACGTAAGAAGTACAGGGATAAACAGAGAGCTTTTAGTGCTTTATGTCTCTGTGTTTGAACAGATACAGTGAAAACATTCATGTGTGATTGAAGAAGAGAAACTTAAAATACCTGAGGTTGACTTGAATGCATTAAGAAAGTGAGCATGTGCAGCTGTTACCTTACCTTCAAGTCCCTCTTGTACTTGATCTAATCCTTAAAAGAATTTTGTTGGTGTAAGCTAATGTAGGTTAATTCAGTCCCAAAAAATTCTGTCTAAAATCATATTTTAGTTTTTCTTAATCAATTTAGAAGCACACCACCTTTTAAAGTAGTGATACTTTTGAATGCAGGTATTTTAGCACAAACCTTATTTCAAATTAGATAAGAATTAAAATATAATTCAACTTCTCACCTCTAGGTGGCAACGTTGAAGCAATTTCGTGTGGTCGTGGGATAACAAATGCTTCACTTGTTTTGAATAATATCCTGTTTTTTATTTGTTTGATGTGTTGAATTATTGTAAATGACTTTTAACATTTTTTCACTAAAATTAAAAATGATTAAAACATGAATACAGATTATGATATTATTGGATGGATTTTATTATTTTATTTGGAGAGTTGTTTTAGTCTGTTTAAAGGGAAAACAGTCTACTTTTAATAATTTTAAAGTATTTCTAAAACATACAGATAAAACAAAATAATACTTATATGTCAGCTTTTAAGTGATGTGCTTTTAATTGTGTATTCATGTTTGATTATCTTTATTAATCCACATGGTTTATGTATTTTTCATGGTTTAAGCCAACATAAAAATCTGTCTGGTACTATTAAAAGACATTTTCTTAGAGGCATCTTTTCCATGCAGTTTATATGAGAGATGCCGGAGAGACCGTTTTCTAACTCGAAGCTGAAACCATCAAAAATAAAGAATGAAAGATTTGAACTGTGTTTTGACTTTAATGTTATAATGTGAAGGTTTTGGTCTTTAAAAAGTGAACCGGCCACAATGACTCAACCAGAAATTTATCACACACACAGTAGTTCTCTCTTTGATGTTCAGTGATATTAGAGAATGGTATCAATTCACAATACACATTCTTTTCCATACGGGAAATGATAAAAAATAATTTAAAACATTTCTTGCTCGATATTCCAGCACACATAAGTCAAAGTATTAAAGTCCAATCTCCCATGGTTAGTCTAGTTTTATATCCTTTGATATTTCTCTTCAGACTGACTGGTATTTTCAAGTAAAATACTGCCAGATCTTTATATTACAATAACAGCTTTGTTCCATGAGAATGTAGACTAACAAAACGCAGATTCCAAATTCAATAACAGGGAATAGAATAACTTAATCCCATCATTGCCTGTAAGTCTCGGCTTATTTAGATTTTTACCTTATAGGTCTATATCTGTGTTCTGATATGTACTGTAATTTTCTGAATCGACCGTGATTTACTTTTCAATTTCTGTGACCTTGCAGGGAATGGTGAAAGCAGCCACGCTGACATTAATCTGAGATCCTTATTTTATACCCTTGCCTTTACCAAGTTATTTTATTCTGTGCATTAGGAATCTGCTTCTCTGTGCTTTATTCTGTCCTTCCATCCATTTCCACCGTCGCCCAGCACCTCAGTTTTTGGCTCTTATACTCTGCATTATTTGGATTACACTAGCAGCTGCTGAGACAGGAAATCAAACTTATATTGCTTTTAGAAAATTTCTAAATTCTGTTTGTGGCTTGGCGCACAATGACGCATAAATTCAGCTGTCACTTCCTACAAACTAAAACTGACAAGTCAAAAAAACCCATTAGCAATCTGTTTGAGACAGACCCAGGGACTTTAGGTTCGTCCTGAATATTCTCGCTGTCTGAGACAAATATTCAAGGTTTCTAAATTTGAAAAGTGTTATTTCCTAAAGTGCTGACAAAACTGTGCTAGTAGGGAACTTGGAAAGTTTCTTTAAAGTGAATGGAGGTAATTAATCAAAGCCACATTCTTACTTTAGAGTAAAACCACTTCAGAAAAAAGATTTAACAACAAAACAAAAACGCCTTCGTGATTTCTGCGCAATTGTTCTTTTCCAAAGATCAAATTGTTGAAACTCAACTGAGCAGTGGATTTAACTGTCATCTTCTAACCTACAAAGCTTCATTATTTCCTAAGTGTACAACTATTCATCTGTAAGCAATAAATTAATGTGGCTTCAACTTCTCTTCGTGGGGAATTACACAGGAACATATTGTACAATGTCTCTGGTCAAGAGAAGAAATATTTATAGCTTTATGGCAGCGCCGGGTATAGTTTATAAAAATAGATATAGATGTATACAATACTTAATAACATTTTGGTACCCTCAAAACCAGCATGTCATGGAAAATTATCAACTCTTGCCCAAAGCAAATAATTGGTCCATCAAGCGTTGAACCTAGTGACCTGATTTGATTGCATATGGAACTTATTCAACAAACTAAACAGGACATTCTGTTTAGAGATTTCGGTAATATCAAACACAAGCTATGTGTAATATAAAGCCAGATACAGTCAGCTGGGATCGGCTAACTCTAGAATCAGGCTTTCACAAGTTGTGGGTTAGAATAAAACAGCTACATACACCTCTTTGGGCACATACCAGAGAGCACAGTGCTTTCTTTCTTTCTTACTTACTTTTTGTATTCTGTTTCACAAAGAATTGTAATTGTACTTTTAATAAATTGCAATTTATTTGAATTTACAGCGTGACAGTATATATCTAGTCAAATATAGCGAGAGAAAATGTATGAACAGGTCTCTAACTAAGTCTCTAACAGACCAAATACAACCACCTCTTGCCAAGAAATATGTTTTCATTGGAATAAGTGATTGGAAATAACATGTTTCATTCATCACAAGGTTTCAAGGTTCATATTTTTTTTATGATGCACCCAGGGGCACAAAGGAAACAATGTGAATTACTGTATTACAGTATTTACAAAATAATAGAAGGCCAGTCTCAAATATTTATGTGTCTGTCAGTATCTAGATACAAGAAACGAAATAATTAGTTTTTCATATTTTAGAATACAAAATGTAAAAAAAAAAAAATAGCCTATATAATATTTTTCCTATTGTATCATACCATTTCTAGTGTACTTTTATCACATCAGTTACACAACACTTTAGCTGTAGGCAGCAGTCACACAAATTTAAAACACATTGAAAACACTTAGTCCCTGGGCACACACATTGTTAAAATTGCAAATGAGGCCTAGTGAGCCTGTCACAGCTGCCAGCAGACACATTGTACCTCATTCTGTCCTCATTGATTCAGCTTTATCCTGTATTAAACATCTGTGTCTCCACATTAAAGTTACATGTATGCATCTAATTTCTGGCCAAAGTGTTGTTCACAAGTATTGATTTTATAATTTGCATAATTTTCCTATCGAAATTAGATTTTAACAAATTAAATAAACGGATTAAGAAACAACAATACAATGAGCATAATAATAACTCATTTTCCGTTTTTTTCATTTATTTATCTGTCCGTTTCACACTAATTTTAAAAATCAATCTTACCTTAACTTTAAATGAAGACGGAAAAATTAAAGCAGCAGTCTAGTCCATTTCCATCAAAACAACTTTAAGCAATGAAATGTATAAATCATGTGAAAAAAATCATTCATCCCGGTGTTCCCAATACTCACAAATGTTTCACCGAGCATCCACAGATAAGACTGAACAGTTACGCTCTTGCTTTGATTGACAGGTAGGAAAGAGGAAAAATGCTCTTTCGGGTGGGTTGGCTTCACGCTTTTATAGTCGCATCGACGGGAATCGGCTTGGGTCGATTCTTATCAATGAAATAATCTCAAACACGGCTGTTTCATATTCGCGAAGCGTTGTTTCTTAAGCATATCCACCCTCTGTCTGATCGCTCGCGGTCTTTGGAGCCACCGTCCCCCGTGTCTGCCTCATTTGGTCTCGTCCATTCTTGCTTAGGATTTTAGTTGTGTGTTTATGGCATCGTATTCATTCAACGGACGGTGAAAGTCTGCCGGTCTGCGCCAGCGTCTGATATCAATGGCTTTCAGGGCTCGTTTTATTTGAATGCCTGGACTTTTAATCATTTCACCCCTAAGAAACAAATGATGGATATCCTATGGATTTTATGGACACTACCGTCAGTCCTGGCTGTTGAAGGTAAGATGTTTCCCCCCGTGTTTTGCGAGTCCAGCATCTTGCCGACCGAGTGAGAGTTTACGGTCACGGCACGTTAGTTTTGAATGCCATCCAAGAAATAAGATACGAATGCATTTTTGCTCTAATAACGAATGTGGAATGATACTGGGGCAATTGTGGCATTTTTGAACGGTTGCAGTTCTCCTGACAGGAAGGTTTTCCCTTTATGGGGGTCTGCGAGGCAAAATACGTAGTAAAACTAGGCTACATCAGGTGCATTAGAAATGTGCTTATTTTCAAGAATCAGTATAACCACTGTATATTTGGGATAATTTGTATATTTTCACCTTTTAATCTCTAGTAGCACTAATAGAAATGTCATTTTATCCCTATAAGCTCAGTGCGTGCACGAGACACGCTCGAAATTTAAGGCTCGCGCTGCTTTCAGATTTAATTGTACTACAGTCGTATATGTGATATATTAACATACACCACCTATATGTAGGGCTAGTATTTATCCTTTTTTAATATTTTCTCGTTTAACATTCATGTGATGTTTTAAGCACAGCGGCTTGTGTGCACGAGCTCTCGAGTGGTGAAATGGTGATGCTGGAATCAGCATGTTGGACAATGAAACAGGTTTCCAGTGGAGCATACAATACAAAACAATACAAAAACAACAGAATACAGGTTTTTATTCTGAATTACTGACTACAGTTTATGTGCACAACAGTCTGCAGTGTGTATGGTGATTTATGCAAAATGAATTTTAAGTAGACATTGCTGTTTATTATACAGGAACTCCTTGTGGCGTGATATCTAAAGTTTAATGATACATTTACAGGCATTTAATATATGAATATATAGTCATGCTCCTTCCTGTATTTTTAGGTTAGAGATTTTACAAGGAAGTATATATTTTTCTTTTATCTATTTTCTAACCCAAACGTTAAATAGATTTTGTAACGTTATTTTTGTATGTTCAAAACAGACAGAGAGCAAAGCTAACAGTGTTGTAATAAAACAATTCATATGCATATAACAATTGCCACATTTGCATACTAAGTCAATGCTGTATTTTAATTAAACAAGAGCTCATTCAACACAGTCTATGGAGATTTGTCATGAGTGCTTTTTCTGTTAGTATTAAATCCTTTGCAAACTTTTTGAAATCGTAAAAATTTAGGTGTAGCATTATTTATTTCAAGTTTTTAAAAAGATATGTTTTGCTGGGTTTTTAATTCGAGAGTGTGTTTTAATTATACTTTGTTACTTGGAAAAAGGGGGCCTTTTTTGCACTGATCTCATGAGACACTTTGTCATGCCTAAAATATTAAAACGTTTTTAGGCCAAATCTGTTTTTAATTTATATTTACATGTGTGCAGTTTGTAATAGTAGTAAGTATTACAAAATAAAAAAAAATGAGTGAGTGGTTCAATCATCTTAATGCATTAAAACGATTTTTATGATTGCTCTTGGTTTCTTACTTGGTAATTGATCTTTTTCTGTATTGTATTGTATTTTTTGCTTTTAGTTTGGTCTTTTCAGAATAGTATGAATGATGTTCTCTAGCTTTTACATTAAAGAGCGCTGATTGTGCAAGTTGTATTGCGCTGTACAGTATTGTGTCTTCTTTTAGCATAAGCCAGCTCATGATTCTCGTAGATTCTCTTGTACTGTACATGCAAATGTTATTGTAAACATAAAATACATATTACACACACATAGACAAATATAGGAATAGATTCTATGAAATATGTAAAAATGTCGATAGGATAATACATTTAAAAAAAAATATTCTAGCTTTCCCCTGGATCGCTTCTTCACAAAATCCGTAGTGATTGGTCAATTCTCCTTCTTCCTTTGACTGTCACCCTATTTTATCATGGCTTTAAAGCATGACGCTTACATACAAAAAATAAGAGAGTTGAAAAAGAGGTCAGTGCTGCCACGACCTTACAAAAAACAAAGAGATACCAGGCTGTAGAGAAGATGGGTTGCCCAGATTTTATGTCACAATAAGGCCTTAAACATTATATTTAACTGCATTATACTGTGTAAATACCTCATCTCACTCAACCATTTTTATTTGTTCTTTGAATAATGAAAATGTATTTGAGGAAGGGATTTAATTTGTGCATTCATCACAGTATGGTTGAAGGGTATGTTGTGTGTCCATTGTAGTGACACTTAAGATGTAATATTCTGCTTCTTGTGAGCCTCAGACCCCTTCAGAGTATGAATTAAGTGCTTTTGTAAGCTTACAGATCCAAGCAGAATTTGCATGTGTGGATTTTGACAGATCACCCATCAGGTGACTTCACAAAAATGCTTCAGATTCTCATTGTTTTTATATCAAGTGATACCGCCTGTATCGTAGACTTTAAAGTTTCTCGCAGTGAATTTTTTTGTAAAGGCCCATGTTAGTTTGCATTCAGCAGTGGCTTGAAGAAAGTCTTTTAGTAGTCCCTGTGCCTATATTTCTATAGCGATTAGTAAAATAAATGCCTTTTATGTCATTTCTGTATATCAGAGTTGTGCGATTTTTATCTTCTGCCGTTCCTTTTGGTTTTAGTTGTCTCAGAGTGCAGTTTACGCAATGTGTCATTTTTCATGTTTTTAAATAAATATATATATAAGAAATAAAATTCAGCAGGATATTTTATCAATAAGGCTTTAATGAAACTAAATTTTGTTTACTATGTCAGAGAGTTGGCATCTCTTTGTAAGTAGGACACCAGTCGTGCACAAGATTCCTTGGTATTTCAGTATTCCCAGCATGCATTCTATTTTGCTGTCATGATACAGTGTGACTTCTCTCTCATTTTGAGACATCCCATAAGCAGCTGCGTCTATTCCCATGTACTGTATGCAAATATTTGATCGCTGATTGTATATTATCGTGCTGGATATTGTTAGCATGCTTGTACATTGTGGTAATACTCATTGAAGGGTAAAAATATTATGTACAGTCAGTTTTAATAAGGGCTTTGGTGATAACAACACTTCTTTTTTCATATCCTACTTTATAATTAATAAATAAGAAGAATATTTCTGTCTCATACTTTTTTAGCTCCTGCTTTTAATAATAAAACATTACATTTTACATAAAAATAAAAAATATTTGAAATAGCTTTCCAACAATCAATACTATTGGATCGAATTTCACATGCCGTACAAATAATAGTGTTTCTTTTCAAGAATTTTATTCAGCATTGTCTAAGTTCAAAGTTTATTCCGGATAAGCGTTCATCTATTTCCATAACAGTAAAAACAAATGAAAGGGCATTAATTAAAGCTATTGTTTGCCATTTTAGCCCTCATATCAACACTTCCACTTTAAAAAGCTAGCCAAGTTTGAATAATATGCTTTCAGATGTAAATGTAACCAGTCCGTTTCCAGCTATACACAGAGTGTGGGCCACTGCGGTGTAAACCAACACATCGCATTACATTTTTCCAGGCGGGTAACAAAAGGCAGTGCGTAGGGTGGAGGGCCGGCTATAGGCGTTCAGATACGGGATTAGATAAAGGTAAAGCGAGCGGCTGCTCGCAATCCTGTGTTTTCTCAGTCCGCTGAATGAGCAGATGCAGGGAGCTCGTCTGCACGCCTGCCTCCGCAGTGGCGTTCACAAAGAATCCGCCTCCATTCAGTGCTTAATCCATGCTGCCCAGGACCCAGCTATTGTCACTTTGCATGCAAAATTTCAATTAGTGCTGGTACCAGTTGTTTCTGTAGTGAGACGGGTGTAATGTTTCGAGGGAACGGTCGATGGCTACCTTGACCATGCAGAAAGTCTGAAGTAGCAGGGAGGCTCATGGGAAATGATGGTAAAAAAGCAAGATTTTTTTGCAGGGATCCTGTCGCTCTCGTCGCAGCATGCTATGTTTGTCGCTGTCAGATCTGGATTTTTAATGTGTCATTTCTGCACTTGCTGTTTTAAGCGTTTCGTATTCGGTGAATGTCTGTGTGCTCAGCAATTTGAAGAATTCAAACTGTTGACAATCACTCTATCAAGGGATTTCACTTTTGTTTAAGCCAAAGCAATCTCAATATCAAAAGATGTCACTCATTGCTATGTGATTATAACTAGTACGGTGTAATTTAGTGGAAATTTAAAACAATTTTAGTGATGACTGCTAAAATTAACCTCATTAGCACCTCTCTTCATAATTTCACCGTGTCCATGTGACCCACGTAGGCAAGATCAAACACCATCTATAATTGTTTGACAGTAATATAAGGTTATTTTGGTCAGGTCCAGGCAGTTTGTCTACTTACAGGGAGTTTCCAGTGAACAGCACGGTTGCTGTGATCAGAGTCGCTCGCTACCACATTCCTCTGTTTTGGATCAGTCCGAGTGATGTCACCTCATCCAAAGAGAGGCTTGCACACCCCCCCCCCCCCCACTGAAACAGAAATCTATCTCCCTTTAAAGCTTGGCTGGGTCTTTTAATGCATCATGAAGGCGATGAATTCATAATTATGCATTTGTCAATACTGCAAAAAAACTTTTGCTCACTTTAATACTTTAAGTGCTTGAACGGTTAGGGCTTCTGTGAAATCATAACTCAAGATTTGTTTTAGATCTTTGAGAGTTGATTGTGTTTACATTCACACAGTCATTGACTTAAATTTGACTTTGACTTCAGCTACATTTTTTTAAAATGCACAAAACTTGAATACACAATCAGAATCATCTAAATCATTGTTTCATGTTTCATCTCTGTACTTTCTGTGCGTATTTGCACAATGTCTCAAAGGACCATATCCTTTAACAATAACATGGCAGATTGACCATTACCTGAGCTTGTTTAAATCTAGTGTTAGTGTAGCGGGAGGACAAATGAGGGTCTGTATGTTACAGAATACTGTACTCTGTACCCAAGATAGGTTGGACGTGTAGTTAGAGATGATGTGGGTTTTTCTTGTAGCAGTTAAATGATAGCTTGTGTTTTTCCTACCTTGAGGTGATAATTGTTTCAATCTGCAGTTCTAGAATAGGCTCAGGCAGCGGCTCCTGCCAGAGCTATGGTATGTCTAGTCTTTACGTAGAACATATTTAAATCATGCCATGATTAGATAATTCAGTCTTTGTATCTGAATAAATGTTTAAGCTTAATGCAGCCTAATCAATCCATTTAATCACATATAAGCACTTACTGGTGGAAAACAGAATGGCTGGCTTATTCCCATTGGCCTACTTTGCAAGAACATTTTTCTTCGCCGTAACCAGATGCAATGCAAACTGTCTCCTGCAATTTACGAAGCATTCTGCAAAACACATTCAAAATGAAATATGCAGGCAGTCTTTTACTCTTTAGAGCTGTTAGCAATGCATTTGCTCATGCATATGTAAGCTCTCATTGTTCATTCTATGTTTTTAGCCATCATAATGCACTCATATTCTCCCGGTGTAAAGCATAAGGGCGTAAGGGATAAGAATGTTTTGTTATACTGCAGAGAATCATAGAAATATAGCTTGTCACATGACCTGGAGCGTTACATCAGGGAACCGGAATATTGATTTTTGCTCATATATGGACTCCAGAATGTGATTTTACATTGAGCTTGTGGCAATGGGAGCAGTTCTGCTAATTAAGTTTTTACTTGGCTGGTTGTCTTAAGGGGATAATTAAAAGAGTCTAATTGCATAAACTAGTCCTGCTGAATAGTAACTTGAATAGCAAGGCCACTTAACTACTATAAAGACCATTGATATGTGTGAGAATATGAAAGGATTTGAACAAATGTGCTATTTATATGTACACAATCATATTGGTGATGTTTTCTCTTGATCACATGCACTTAATATTGTTGCACTATTTATATTGTTGGGAACGCAAGAGCTCTATTATAAAATTGGGGCAAGGGAACAAACAAACAAACAATAATTGAAACATAATTCTTCTTCCTGCACCTGTGAAGAAATGAATCAGAACACATCTTAGATCATGCAGTGTGCGCTTTCTGAAACGGCAAACAAACGTCACTCTCTGTTTTACAGATCTTTAAAAGTTAGTGACGGTTGTGTATTCTTGAGAGAGGTCAGACCTTGTTCGCGCACACCCTGAAACAGCTGCCTCTCATCAAGATGTTCGACAAACACAATTCCTCTGAACTGGTGCCGCGCTGTCATGCGTCTTTCAGACTACAGTCTGTATTCAGAGATAAACGCAGACTGATTGCATCCTCATCTGCATCACAAAAGAAAGCCGCATTCACCTGAACCGCTGTTACCCAGCACACACTCGACGTCTCTCGGCATTTCCGCCACCACGTGAAGTCTACCAAGCTTTAACTGCATACATCCTCTCTTACAGGCTGGAGGCTGACGGCTTGCCTTATTCCAGCTCCTAGGGGATGTGACCCGCGGTCCCCTTATAACTCAGCCTGATGTTATTGCTTTCATCCCTGTCAGTGGCAACCGCAGCAGCGGGCTTGGACCGCTCAGACGCTGGCCTTCCCTTCACACTGGTCTGGGTCACAACATGCACTCAGATAGGATGAGTGTAGAGCAGACAGAAAGCTTCCACAGAAATCAGTGCAAGGGTCTCTGGTAACCGCAGGATGCCTGATGCTGTTTTTATTTTGTTGTTCCATTGCATTAGATTTCTGAATGCTGTAACGTACACCTCACAGTTTTTAGCCCTCAGTGGGGTTTAATTTAACGCTACTGTTGGGCTGACAAATTGAAAGTCATTCTCTACATATTTGCATAATAAGGAATTCACTAACTGTACATTCTCCACATTCTGGCAATTCAGACAACAGGCAAGGGAATGAAGCGGCAAACTTGAACTAATTTGACGAAGTGTAAACATTCATTGATCGCTACCACAATATTTTGCATCGGGGCATTTCGCTTCCACGCTAGTGTTGAATAACACTTCTCACTTGGTTGTTTTCTGCCAGAAACTGGCTGGTCTGGCAGTGCTGTGTGAGCTGGAACAAACTTAGTTTTGGGCTATGTGTCAGCCTCCTCCTTACAGGATTAACACCCCAACTCCATTCCCAGGCCACCTGTGACTTTTTCATGGCTAATCAAAGGTTGCATGCTACGGGCCCTCTGGTGACAGACTTATATAGAAATAATATGCAGGAGGTCCATTTGACACTTTCTTGCTTTTTAAGCCTCTGAATGAACTGCTGTACTTAATAAAGACAAATTTAAAATCAAATGCATAAGAAATGACCTAAACGCCAAGCAGGTGTGCAGCTCAGCATCCGCTCCACAGCTGTTTGTCTTCCCTGGACGTTTGGAAATTCCACATAAGCCAGTGGCCAGGCTGTTTTTGACACGCTGAGCTAATCAAAATTACCTGTCGCTGAAAGGCGAAGTGTGGCATAGTGAGAAATAAGTGTTACCATGGAGCTATTTGTTTGCATATAATTGCATTAGCTTGGCACAGAGGGAATTAGCAGAGATAATTGAATGATTTGGCCTATAGCTGTGACTGCTTTGGTGGGGGGGGATAATCCTCTGTTATTTTCCTATTCATTTATATCTAATATGAACCCTTCAGAAATCTCATACTCTCCAATGTTTTGTTGCTCTGACTTAAAGGCATAATTAAATGTTTGTGAACTGCTTGTGGTTAATTGTTTATGATTGTGTACGGTGTACAATTGTAACTCTGTAACAATTATGTGGGTTTATAGAGTGAAAATAGAGTAGAATGGAATGGAATAGAATGCCAAAGAAAATAAATTCCAGGAATTAAAGGTGAGGACTTAAAGACGTTTAAAACCAGGGGTCATAATCGTATTAGGGGCAAAGCAGTTGCAGTCCAATTAAACAAGACTGCACCACAGTGGACAGACACAGTTTTTGTCAGTATTATCTCTGATACGCACCATGAGGGGTTAAGCTTAGCAAAGGGCAGCAGGTGGGTGTGATGCCTGTAGTTTGGGGGTTCTTCAACGAATTAGTGCAGCTTTATTCTTCTTTCAGTGTGTAGACACTGAAAGCATCTTTTGGAATGATCTAAATCATAGCATCATGTATTTTGAGGCTAAAAGATGCATGTTACTAAAATCTAAATTTAACACTCACTGTGCATCAATTGGAAAAAATGATGGTGGTCAGTGGTGGCCAAGAACTGTTAGGTTACAAGCATTCTTCCAAATATCTTTCTCTGTGTTCATCAGAACAAAGAAACATTCATACAGATTTGGAACAACTCAAGGTTGAGTAAATGATGACCAAATTTTTCTTTTTGGGTGAACCATGCCTTTAAGGGTGCATTTATGTGTTTTTCTGGGAATAAACCCATGACCTCTGTGCTGCAATGCAACACACTACCAAGTGAGCTACATTCAGATATTATTTACTGTATGTTTCAGGCTATATATGTGTATAAAGTATATGGAAGATATATTAATAGAATGAACATGTATAAAGCATGCATTTGCTATCAGGAAAAAAATGTTACAGATAGATTGATTATAAAATTCAACATGCAATAAAGTAGTGATAATGGAATCTGTTTTGAGTTTCTATCCCTTTAAGGTATGTCTATATTCAAAGGGAGAGAGAGAGAGGACACTGAGAAAGTGCTGAAATTACAGTATCAAAGATTTGAAAAATGTTCATATTCATTTGATTTGTCCTTGCAGGAATTTTTGGGTAAATACAGTATCAACATAATTTAAATTATTAACATTGTTCACAATACCTGCAATCCTTAACTCCGTATACAGCTTACTGCCAAAATACTGACATATTTATCCACTGGGGTTGGTTAAACCATGTCTGGAATCATCTTGGCCTTAAAGTAACACTGCTCGCTAAAACAGGAGCACATCTTAGGGTTAGAAAAGTGATGACTATTTTCCATACCTTCCACCAACCCTACCGTTCAGATAATAATCATCATGGATCATCCAGGCAGGCAGCTGGAAAATCTATCCAGCCTCCCGAGGGAATAAATGTAAAGAGGAGGCTGTTCTATGAAAATGAATAAGTCATGTGACGGAGTTAATGTGTAGAATGTTATTTCTCTCACCACATATGTTGAATACCGTTTTTATCTGACACTAACACAAGATGTCATGTGTATGGGTTTAGCTAGGCTGTCAGTTCTTAGCAGTACCCACAATCCATCAGAATCACAGTCAACCACAATAGCTGTATGCGTGTGAACGTTGAAGGGTGCCGATGGCAATTTACCGCAAGGCGATGACTTTTACGCTCAGGCTGGGTTCGTATAGAATAATCTGTAAATTGGATCAATTCAATGTGGATTTTATTGGTGTTTTCAGTGTAGGAATCTGCGCCACATGCACGGTTCTTATCACGTCATGTGAGTTTAATCAGTCTAGAAAAATAAACAATACCACCCAAGTCATTTTCCCTGTTTATGACACCCCATCCCCATGGGAGTGGCCCGGCATATCAATTACAGCATTGAACGCTACGATTTCTCCTTTGTTCTACGCATGCAGTCAAACCCCCAAAGCATTGAATTTGAGAAAACACACTCGGCTCTATTGAAATAATTTACACTGGCTTCACTGTCATATGTTTAGATCTTTTAAGCTTCGGTTGCTTTTGTTAAGATTATTCTCGCCCTTCAAGCTTCCTTTGATTCCTCGCCATGTGCCGTTTTACTAGTCCAAGTCGTCATTTATATGTAACAGCCTTTCTTTGTGCTCCATTTTGGCAAGGCAGTTATGCATTATATCAGTCAGTCCGAGGGTATTTTTTATTATTACCTAAATTAAACAGTAGCCAGTGATTAAGCGAGGACATAAATCTGCATTTGATGTTTCAGCGCTGCATGGTGGGCTTAAAATGAATTATTAAGTACCGACCCGAAACACTCAACACAATGTGTGAAGTTGGTGACATGATGGCATGATGTCTTCCAACTGCAGCCTTGTTTCGTGATACATGCACATGCATCTGCGGCCTGTGGTGATATGTGGCAGACACATTGCATCCATGTGGTAACTGTACAATTCCCTCGATGGACTCTCTGTCGGAGGGGCCTGCTACATATAGAGTGATTGAAAAAACATGTTCTTGATTACACACCGGCCTACAGTTTGGGTACTAAACATGTCAGGCTTTTACCTAAATGTCCCTCTTCTCCGCCTGCTGCTAGGGTCCTTTGAGTGATGGGAAGGGCCACTTATTCCAACAAGCCCCCTCCCACCCCCCAAAGTGAATAATGGGCCCACACCTCCTCTGAAACAGACCATGTGAGGCTGCTCTTTGTAGGGGCCATATGGCTCAGGCTGTTGCGCCTTGATATATGGCCACTGGAGCACCTGCGGGTTCGGACTAGGAGACCACGTCTTGCCTTGGTGTGGAAACAAGAGGTCTGAAGTTGGATTAGTGTGTAAGGTGTGAACACAGGGTCAAGGCCATGGTAGTTTTTGAACTGTTTGCCACACCTCAGATGCTAGACTACATTCAACACATTACCATTATGGGCTTATTTGTTCATATTTCATCCACATATGTATTGACTTTGAGTACATTTCAGATTTTCTGATATGTGTTTTATATTATTTATAATTTACACAGCCAGCGGCAGACGTTCCACATTTCTGACCTAGCATTTACTTTATAAAACATTTGACACCTTAAAACATTTTGGATTTGTATCATCTTTGTCTTGCCAAGATGGCTGGTGCTCTGATGATTTTCGAAGCTTTTAAAATGGTAGCAAACAGTTTGTGCATCTGTCATTTCTGCTGTGGTCTGCCAATTTGTTGCTGCTTCATATAGGCTGCTCTTTTGAAACAGTGGTTTAAACCTATTGCTTCACAAATCAATTCAGAACTTCTGAAAGCATCAACATTGTTTATTTTAACTTTGTCGGTGGTCTGTTTATGAAGCTCTCATATTATATATAGTAAAACAAGCATGTTATGCTTATATATACAGTTGTGCATTTTATACATTAACAAACCAGTGTATGTAAATACATTAACACCCTCACATGCAGCTGAAGGTGCACGGCGGGGAAGTTTACTTCATTGTCATGGCGAAAGTTTGTCATCAAATGGTATTACGTCAGGGTTTGTGGGAGAATCATACCTCACACATTCCACGACGAGATAAAAACAGATTGAACATGTTCATTTGGTGAAAACAAATAGCAGTAGCAAGCTGATCCAACAAAACTCAAGTTGGTGTTAAATGTGTAAAAAAGCATGTTCTGACCTGAACTTTTTACTGTGAGAAATAGCAGCACGTTTAGGTTGCCAAGTAGTCGAAACAAGAGTCGTTACTTAATTTTTAATTAAGCATGGAAATGGAAATGCCATAGAACAAGTGTCAGGCTGCAAATTATTATTTATATATTATTTTGTATTAAAATAAATTATTACTTTATTATTATGATTAGTAATAATACTACAATAAAACATATTCTTCTTCATATTATCATTAATAATAATAATAATAATGCTATTATAGATATTATTATTAGCTTTAATCCTTTGTTGACAAAAAGCACCCATTACTACAGCACTGACACTGACACTGACACTGACAGGCAGACAAGCATACATCACTTACCATATGGTAGCTGTCCATCAATTTTGAAAAATTCTTCAAGTAGTGTCAATTAGTGTGTACATCAAACAACTCTGTGGACACATGTGCCATCCATCAGATTCCATGCGGTCAACATGCGTAGCATTACATCATCACACACTGTAGCTCTGCTACCTAAAATCATTAAAAGTCAGCATGCCCTTCTGACTCATACATTTTTTAAAAGCAAACATGTGCTTCACTACACTACACAAACGTACTCTGTTGTTTGTGTACCAAAGACTGTTTCCAAGATGCAGTGCTCTATAAAACCCTTCTCAGAAAGCCAGTCAGTTATTGGAGAGGCTCATTTTCGATCGTTATCAGCCACTTGTTACTTGCCAAGAGTAAATTGCATTTAGGCTGCTCCATCGAAGTCAACATTAAAGACTATTAAATAAAGGTTTCAGACCAGACGAATGGTGGACTTCAAATGGTGTATCAAAGTGATTGATTTTACTTTGTTTGTGTTGAGTCAGGGTCTGAAGCAAAAGCTGACCTCATTTATTAAAATTCAGACATAGCTTTTTACTTATTCTGTTTGACAGAAAGTAAGCCATGCAATGCAGAATTATATGATTGTTATTTACCCATTAGAGAGCAGCTTAAAGGCATAGTTCACCCCCGAAAAAAGTAACCCCCCATGTCTTTTCAAACTTGTATTTTTTTCTTTTGTTCAACACCAAAGCATTTTTTCCAGATATGGATAACTTCTGGAGGATTTATCAGGAATTTTCTCCCTATAGCTGGTTAGAAACAACCACATGTACATGAAATACAAATTGATTTCCTTTAAACACATGTGGCATCACGTGGTTTTTATCACCCATGGACACTGTAACAGTGCTTGATGATAAGCACATGTCTTTGGCGTATCTAAGGCACATCATAAATAATGTCTGCATTCACGAAAGCCATGTTTTTTGAATAATAGATGGAGACTTTGGTTGGCGGCACCTCTGGTTCTCCTAATGGATTCACATTTAACCTATGGCAAGTTCAAAACACTTTAACAGCACATTCCGACTGAAACCTGGCAGCCCTGGGAAATGTCCCTATACGCTTGCGCGAGGTTGGTCTTTTTTATAATCAGGAAGTAAATCATTGTTTGCACACTGCAAATTTTACACCATGTACTTGAGACGTGAAAACCGCTTCAGGTGGGAACACAAAGTATCTGCTTACCAGATTTTTTTCAGGACTATTTTGGTTGGTGCTGGCACCCTCTGGACAGCATCTCCAAATCCTCTTCTCCAGGAGAAGAGAGGAATCTTAAGCTGCCTCACTTGAGATGTGTAGCTGAAGGGCAATGCTCGGTGACCTCGTAGACAACACAATCCACTACACTCAAAGATGGGCACTCAGCTGCCACCTCAATCTCTATTGTTGCCTCTCTATCCACTCTCTGTTCTTTGTAAATCGAGCTCTCTTTCGCTCTCTTATTCCGTTTCTTTCACTTACAATCTTCCTTTCAGCGAAGCCGCGCCGTTCCCTGTTTTATCAGCTTCTGCTTATGCAAAGAGTGAAATATTAACAGGACTGAACCAGTGTGGCAGGATCAATGTGAAGGAAACATTACATGTCACTCTGCTTTGTATTAAGATCTCATCAGTGCCAAAAGATTTAAGAGGTTTGGCTTCAGATGTCAATTTGACACAAATTCGCCCAGGGCCATCGCAGAACATGTGTTTTCTTTGAGGGACCAGGGCCAGATGTAGGAGTCTTAGCGCTTCGGGTTTCCTCTCACCTTCCATGTGTCAAAACTGCAAGACAGGCGTACGAACTAAAGCGGTCCCACAAAACAAAGAAAAGGAAAGGGGAGGAAAAAAGGGGAGGGGTCTAGAAAAGACAGACAGCACGATGCAGACTAAGCCACCTCGGCCGTTCAATGGGGTTTCCACATTCCCAATTGTGGCTACGGTGAATTGTGCACACGTGTGTCGGAAGGGATTACAGGTGGAGAATGACAATCATCCAGCCTGCGCGTAAAACCTGCTCTCCTGTGTGTGTGTGTGTGTGTGTGTGTGTCAGAGGGAGAAGAGAGGAGGGCCTCCCTGCCGGGAGGTTCAGGCACAGGGTTGAAATCCTTCTCTGGGGAAGGGTGGTAGGAACACGCACTGTTCGATCAAAGCACCCGTGAATTAATTAACTCAGCATGCATTATTCAACACGTTTCAACCGCTGTACTCATAATAGTGTTTCTCCACTCCTCTGGGGAACAAAAGAACCCACATTATATCAGATAATGCAGAGGCATCCGTGGTCTCCAGAGAAAACTGCCCCAAGGATTTCAACTGCCTGTGAAGTGCAGTCCTCATGTTGATGAGGAGTTAGGGGGCCGTAGCGTTTTATCATCACATTGCGTATTTTCATTTTTAGATATTTTCATTAAATTATGCTGAAGGTGAAATATGAAAATGTACAACTATCTTAAAGTAAAATGTAATAATTCTGGGCATGCAGAAGTATTTGGCTTTTCATTCTTGATGTCTGCTGTCACTAAATAAATCACTGCTAGTTTCTGAAAATGACAAATTCAACTAGAAAGATTTTTCAATAAAATGTCAGCTGTATTTTCCTGTGTATGGTTCTAAAGTGTTCTCTGTGGTTTTTAGTATGTTGCTATGTGGTTGCTTAGTGGTTGGACCCCTAAATTGTCAATGATATTATGGTCCCAAGCTCGGGTTTTATAGGATTTTGCCCTTGT
Organism: Oreonectes daqikongensis; assembly: GCA_026939265.1. Classification (NCBI taxonomy): domain Eukaryota; kingdom Metazoa; phylum Chordata; class Actinopteri; order Cypriniformes; family Nemacheilidae; genus Oreonectes; species Oreonectes daqikongensis. Next base: position 2,611,708 of record JAOTQM010000030.1, on the reverse strand, counting down.
TCATAAGCTGAAAATCTGTATTCTTGTTTAACAGGTGATTGCTTACACTTATAAAAATTAAGGAGCTATAAAAGATGCCACAGAAGAACATTTTTTGGTTCCACAAAGAACCGTTCAGTCAAATTTCCCTCAACAAAAAGGGTGTTAAAGGATCTCTGTGTGATCAACAGTTATAGCGATGCTTTCTTTTTTCTAGTAACTAGACAAATTCTTATTAAAATATTTTACTGTTTCTCTTTTGACTAACTGTGCTTCTAAAATGAACATAATGTTGTTCTAGAATAATCTACATTGGTTATTGTTTAGCAAGAGCAAGGTTTCTTCCTTAGCAAATGTGTGTATTCTAATATCTTTAACTACCCAAAGTGAGTTTTTTCATATTGTATCCACAGGTATAATAATAGCAATTTTGAGGAAATAGCTGGCTATAGTTTTTGTCCTTACACCCTGTTGTCAGTCTGGCTGGGTTATGTTTCACAGTCGCTCCCTTCCGAAGGAAGTGAAAACAGAATCAACAGGTTTCTGTCTCGCCCTCTGCACTCTTTTGCCCTGCCGTCCGTTCTAAATGAGAGTTGGACATTAGCCTGTCCGTGTCCTGATGGCAACACATTTATCAGCCAGGAAAATCTTTTGTAGAGGTTATGAATACTGCATGAGAGCCCCTGACTCATTTATACAGCTCAGCAGAGAAAGGATATTGGCATCTCGATTCATTTCTTAGAACACAATGCTCACCATTTTTTGGTTGTCATCCAAAAAAAACACCTTCCTTTGTAAAGAGTAATTGAGAGCCTTCTCCATGTGTGGCGGTGGTTTTCATTTGTAGGATATATGCTAAAAGCTTTCTGGTATTTTTCAGTGAGACAGTAAGCATTTTAAAACTTAAAACTAATGCCTTTTGGCAAGCGAATAAAAGTTTGATAGCAATTCACCGTCCATTTGTTTTACCCTTTGAGAGATTAATATTTGTCCTTGTCTCTTTCGTCTCTCATCGTCCACTTCAATTTAAAACCTTTTGAAGCCTTTGAAAATTTTTACGGTTAAATTCCTCTCATGCTTTACGTAAGACCTTGACGACAGGATATTGTTGACATAAGAACAGTGTATGTTTCAAGGAATGTTGCAAATTTGCTCAGGTGCAGCAATTTGGGTGTTTGCTAAGGTGAAATATTTAGTCATGTTTTACATGGTTTATGGACAAAACATTGAAATTGTTTTTACAACATGACACTCTAGTGGCACATAATCAATTCAAAAATATATACAAAAAATATCGCTTTCTTTACATCGTACCCTCATGTTTGTGCTCATGTAGGGGTTTTAAGCCTTTTAAAGGGATAGTTCAAAATAAATGTCATCATTTACTCACTCTCTTGCATTATAAGATATTTGATATTTTAAAGACAAACAACGACAGTACCCATTCACTTCTATTGTATGGACACAAAACCAATGCAAGTCAATGGGTACCGCTGTTGTTCGGGTACCAATATTCTTCAAAATATCTTCTTTTATGTTCTGTCGAAGAAAGAAAGTCATACAGGGTTGAAATGAGTACTATCCCTTTAATACAGTTCAATTCAATTTAAGACAATTTGTTAAAAAAACAGGTGAGATCCTAAGGTCCACATTTTACGCACCTTGGTATCCAAGGTACTCTGACCTTTCCTTTCGATTTCAGATTTAGGTTTGGGTTCGTCATGCAGGACCTGGGTCTGAAAAACCGGGGGCACTCTGCAAACAATAATCTAATATTTTTGTTGGAAAGCGACAAGTTCTACGCAAGTGCACAAAATGGCTTTCCTCTGTCAGCAGTGCATTTAATGTGCTCATTACTCAGGTCTTTCTTGGCATACCGGAGTGGGGCAATGCATTACACCGACCGAGAATGTTCAGAGCATTAGCTATGTGCAGGAAAATCATTTCTAATCTTCTAATTAAGACTAGAGTTGGACCACATCTGATACTCCAAACGTCTCCCTGCGGTGCCGGATGATGAATGGTAAAATGCAGTGATGGACTCTCCATAGATTGAACCAACCTCTGCATTAAGTAAGCCAGGGCAACTGGAACCAGATGTGTTGTACTTTAATTCACAATGGACCATCCTATTTATATGAATTAGCGTCTTCTCACCCATTGACGGAACGCGGTTTGGGTCCTGCACCTACACCTGTTGTTTCAATATATGAACATTAATCTTTAGAGCTGACAAAAAAGAATGCAACAGCCATGCAATGTCAGTGTTTTACACATTTTGTACCTCTGGAAATTCACGTTACTTGGCTCTCAGGTTGTCAGCTGGCACAAAATACTATAATAAGCACAGTGAAAAATAAAATTTATACTAAGAAGGGAGTTCAGTCGGGACAGAGTTTTACTCACGCCTGAAGCACTGGATTTTTTGTTTGGATGTAATCCAATGCTAGCATACTATGGCATACTGGCCTACAAGGATTATGTGTGTCAGCCTTGTTTCAATGATCTGTTTTAACATTGATTGAGAGTAGATAGTGAGATCTTAGGATGCTATTCATAGTGAACTTTTGAAGTATTTGGCAGAAATGGAAGTAAAAACCAAGGCATGCATGCTTCCTTTGTCTGTCCTGCCAGATTTTTTCTTTTGGTAAGGTGACATTAAAAGTATACGCTGGCCCCATTTTCTATTTATGTTAAACTGGCATGACAATGCCCTGGTCTGATTGGCTGGGGGTCTGTTGCACAATGTATAATTTCATCCTCATTTTGCATATAAAATGTAGCAAACATTCATGCAGTAGGACACATTGTGGAAAGAAAATTCGATTTTTAATCTGCCATTTGCAAGCCATTACATCCATTTTAGACAGTGATGGTTCTTTGCGCTAAACGGATTGGACATTGTTGAGCGGAGTAAGGCAGGCTGCAGCTGGATTTCTGCCTGGTTGGGAGATTGGAGTCTCTGCTTCACTAGCTTCCTCTCTGATGTCTTGCCGTGGCTCATCTGCACTCTGACAGTGTGGTCCATCTGCCCGGGACTGGACTCAGAGGCTGCAAATGCTGTCAGTCTGCAAAATGAGAAAAAATATAAATTGTAGCCTGGAACTCTTCCTTGTGATATCTACAGATTGTTCTCGGTGTGATTTATAATGTACAGAATATCAATAGCGCTAACATGAAGTTGTTACCTTAATGTATTTTCACATCATCTAACCTTTTAAAAAAAATTCATGTATATTGGTGTAACAACTCAGCTATTCTTTCCTACAGTCTGTGCAAAATAAAACCAGGTAAAATGAGATTTGTGACAAAACCTCAAGGTGATTTTTCCGTTTGATCTTCTTTATAATCGACCTCTCCAAATCATTTTTAGATGTTGTATTTGCCCTCAATATTTTCACTGAGGTATATTTTATTTTTTAAATCATTTTTGCACTTCAAAGGGTTTAGAGCTTTGAGGTACACAAAGCCCAAAGCCACCTTTAAATTCAGCACACCCCAAATAACACCCACAGTGTTAGGCTTACCAGGGACCTTGAGTAACCAATCATTCACTCTTAGTGATTGTGCCCTCATCACACCAAGAATGGCATGCATTTTTAAAGAAAAGACAGACAGATGTTATTCAAGGACTTGTGGTGATAAGTAAAGCCGTATGTTCACACATCAAACAAACGCCTAATCATCAGTGATTTGGAGACGGATACATAATACTCGCCCCCAGTCGGGCCCAATTACATATTCCGTCCCCGCAGAATTACATTCAAAGCTGTGCCATAAACACTCGCCAATGAAAAATGGGAGGGGAAGTGACACCTTGACCTCACTTGAGCACTGATTGGCGGAGCTCATCTGAGGAATTCCTCCTGCACTTAGCTTAAATAGAAAAAAGCAATGAGTTTTCCAGCCAAGCTAGAAAGAGTTTGGGCTTTGCCGGGTTTCTTTCCTCCATTACAACGTAACGCTGCCCTGTCTCGCGCTGATTGCAAACAGACCCTGGATGTCTCTGGCAGGTCATGCAAATTGAATTACAGTAAGAACGGGGTGGGGTGTTTCAGAAACCAATTGGCAGGAATCATGTAGTTGGTGACCTTTTTAAACATTACACAGAGGGGCTGTTGATATGGAGAGCCTTTTTCTTGTTGTGCTATTGAATGTTTTCTAACACGGACCCATTGGGGTCACAATGGGACTAATCTATACAGGTTTGGCTCAAATAAAGTAAACAGCAGCTGTAGGAGGATTACTCTGTAATTTGTAGGATTATTGACACGACACTGAGATGCATTCGAAAGCGAGACCAAGCCAACACGGATCGACTTGCGGTCAGTGCCAATGCTAAATGTATTATCTAAGTGTAGTGGCCTACAGTTATTCAAGTGCCACAGAACGATACACAGAGTTATTGACAGCGAGGGACTCTGAAAATGTCTTTCATTTAGCCAAACTATGTTGAAGTATTACTTCCGGGCTGTGTTTGTTGATCGGTCTGGCTAGTGGATAATAATATAACTTTCTATATTATTATTCATTTATTTTTATATTTTATTATATATTAATTGTATTAAATAAACAATTTGTTGAATGGGTCGTGTAACTTTTAGCATTTAGGTTTAGCCAAGTAACGGTTCTTCTACTGGTAGCCCAAAATAATAATGACTAGACATACTTTTAACTTGCTAGCTAATGTCATTGACTTGTTATTTCTTTTGCTTGTTATCAGAAATAATCTGCAGGGACTCTATACTTAATTTTTTAAGTATGCAGGGACTCTATACTAAATTAATGCACAAAAAAATTCTCATAATTTTATTGAAATGTCTTTGTTTACATCACTAAATGGTTAGAATGCTCCTTTAATGTGAACCTATGGCAATTTCTGAAATTGGACAAAACATTATAAATTAACCTGTGCTGAGTTGTTTAACGCAAAATGTTAACAATATAACCCCAGTGGTTGGTTTTGTCCATATTTTAGCCAACTATTTCTCCATACAACCCACACTTTTCCATTCCTATCTGAAGCCTAAGACGTGGTATACAAAACAAACTATATTACCAAGGGTTAAGGGTTGTTCAAATCCCTAACCTCAAGTATAAGCAATAGCAATAGTAGTTCTTGCTTTCGACTCCATGGAACACAATAAAGGCCAATAAAGGTTTCCGAGGTGGTGGAACTAATGCTGACACAAGTGAAACCTATCATTCTCTGGGAGTCATTTCTCTAGCAGCAAATGTACTATTATGGGGATTGACCAGGCCAAGCCCTGCAGTTACTTCAAACATTTAGAGATGTGGCAATACCTTCAGACAATAACTAGAGTCTTAAAATAGACGTGATGGTCAAGACACATGAATGATATTTGCCAGGTGCCAATGAAAATACTTTGTAGTTTTTTTGCTTAGAGATGGAGCGTAGCTGAAAAGGTGTGTGCACGTGTTATGTGTGCTTAAAACTGAATTGTCCTACATCATTGCATGCCGCTTATGCTTTGCGACAAGCATGACCCCTGCAGCAGTTATGCACTGGACACGATACTAACGCAGTCTATTCTATCACCTTTTCGAAATAATGTGCCACCCGCACACCCAAAATAAGGAAATCTATGTGCCAACAGCTGTATTTATTCCTACTCGAGGACGCAAAGGTGTCTTTGCTCACTGTCTCGCTTTGTGAGTGCTGTGTTGGCGTCGTTCCAGACCAGATTCATGTGAAAATGGTGTTCAGCTGAGTGTGATAAATAGGGTTCACCCCGTCTGCTACACACTGTTCTCCTCGCCCTCCCTTCCTCTAGGCGCTGATCACTCCCAGAATAACTCCAACTCCTATATTCACCTGGACAAGCGCTTTTCAGTTCAACACAATGTAATCTGACGTGCGGTTTGCCTATGCACAGCAGGCCAGACAAGTCTCGACTGATTTAGCCCTCGGTTTGCATAAATGCATCTATCACCCCAGCAGGGAATATATCACCACACTCTCTCATCTCTCATTCACCCTCTCTCTCTCTCTTCTCTGTTAATGCACATCATTTGCGGTGAAGAGCAGAGGTGCCTCTCGAACCGGTGGGGCTGGCGTTTGTGTAGAATTTCTCTGAGAGCCTTTCGAATGATTTATCCACGTGAAACCGAGCGTTCAAGAGGAGGACGTCTCGTCACGTGGTGCCTATTGTCACCTTCACAATGACTATGCTTGCGTTTCGAGAGGACATCAGGCTGTAGAGTATGAGACAAGAGAGCATGATTTGAGTTCTTCAAGCTAAAGATGGCAGCTTGTGTCTGAGAGGCACAGAGATACTTGACATTTTATGCTGGGTAAAATCCCCAAAACATTCTACTAAGTTCAAGCCAGGCAAATCTCTTGTGAACCACAGAGTGTTATTGCTACGTGAATATGATTGTTATGCAGAAAGCTGTCTGTGGGTGCTAAGTGTCTTCGGCCCTCTTGATGAATTAGGACGGGGTGCATTTGTGATTGAACGATCTTCACATCACTTCTGTAGGATTTAGGTGTGGAAGGATTTTTTTGATGAACAAATTATTGGACTCAAGTAAGCTTCTGAGAGTCCACTTTCCAACTGCATACACCTCTTATGAAACACATTTGCAAGCATAAAATGTTAAAATATGTGCAGGAACTGAAAAATGTGCATCATACTCTAAAACCCTATAGCAGTTCACCCAAAAATTTTAATTAATGTACTTTATTGTACGTTTATGCACTGTAAAAAAAAACTTTTTTGGGGGTTAACTTAAAAACATAAGTAACCTGGCCTGTACAAAAATTATAGTTAACTAATGAATTGAATGCAAACTCGTTATGTTAACTAATATTTCTTACTAGCATTTCTTTTTTACAGTGTATCAGTAATTTGCTAGAAATTCAGCTCATATGACATGCAAAAACCAATAAGTGTTCAACATCATTTATGTATATTATGCTGTATGTTAAGCTTTGGAGAAAGAGATGATTTTCAAACAAAAATTTTAGACTGTTTTGCATTTATTTATACTTAGATTATGCTTTAATGTCCTTTTAAGAGTTTGCCACTGTATACTGTAAACGTTTTTAAACTATGTTTATGTCCTTTAAAAACAACATAAGGATAAAAAACAACAATATAATGTTGATTTTTGAGCAATCAGTTCCTTTAATTATATTTTCCGGTAAATGTTCTGTCACCACTAGCACAAACCAAGGGCAGGTGACACGATCTGTACAAGGCTGATATGCCATCGGCAGATGTTCATTACAGTGAAGGGCTCCGGATCTTCTGTGCTAGCTTGTCAAGGTTTTTCTGCCTGCCGTCTGGGTTGCGTTTCTCTCCCTGTTGCTCACTCCAGCCCTGAGGCACCATGACACACACGCTGCTGCTTACTGACCTATGACCTTGTCAGCTGAGTACCTAGAGAGAGAGAGAGAGAGAGAGAGAGAGAGATGCCTGTTAGTTGGACTGGATATAAAGGAACTCTTCTTCATTATTTTGTCAGACTTGACATTATTTTTCAGATTAGAAGCACTGGCACATGTTTACGTTGCACTGTATGGAACTAATCAAAGCTTATCATCTTTCTGCCATTTTTACAGCACAAACAATAGCATTCCAGAACACTTCAAGATGTAAGTAGGACACATGCCAGAAGTTACTTTAGATAGAAAGTTATAAATTCAAGAAAGCTTTTAGAATGTAAGTGTGATCATTCTTTTCTTGAGTTGGTTGACTAATTCACTAATCTTAGTCTTAAAGGAACAGTTACTCACCCTCGTGTTGTTCAAAACCCCTATGACTTTCTCTTGTATAACCAAAGTAAATTGCGACTTGTGCTTAGTTGCTAACATTATGTTTATCATTATAATAGTGACAGTAAAACCTTAATTTTTGGGTGAACATCCCCTTCAAGGAAGTCTTGTACAATTAGGGAAATAAAGTGCAAATAAGTGAAAAGTGAAGTAATATAATAGGACGCTCACAAAAACAACATGACACAATGACCAGAGATGCTGATCTGAATGTGTTTGGCTGTGGTGCATTAAAGACTGAATGGACAGATGAAACTTTTCAATTGGGCTTTACGATGCAAAGCTGTTGTAAAACAAGCAAAAAAAGAAAATAAAGCACAGTGACCGTATATATATATATATATATATATATATGTATGTATAAATGTATATCATATTTCTCAACCAGACTAACTGACTTGATTGTTTCTTAACCGTTGTGACCTTTCTCTATTCTCAACAAATGTTATTTCATGCAGTTGTCATTTCAACAGTGCTGAAGCAGCCAGCATTGTTTACCATTTTAATGATTTCTGCATCGGCCGAAAAGAAAACCTCACATTTTGTGACTCGGGTGTACAAACAGTACGGTCCTTCCCATTTTTTGTTGTTCGGAGCTGAAGTTTGTGAAAGGAGTTAGCAATTTGAGGGAGTCTATAGAGTGTGTTGAGCAGCTCATTTGCCTAATCTTGGGAACTAGAGTGGAAGCGGGCAGTATAATGAAGAGCATGGCTCGTCTAGGGGTGGGGGGGCCCGAGCGCCGGCTAAAGCGGGGGGTTGGGGGACGAAGGGGACAGTCTAAAAGACATGAAGGTATTAATCAGACAAAAGACGCAAGCCTGAACAGAGTGAGAACGCAGGAGGAATGGTCAAGCATTTTGCATTTTCATAGCTTTTGTGCAGACAGAAAGGGAGCGAGTTTTGAGGGCGACAGAAAGAGAGACAGTGAGGTGCTGAAGAAGGAGGTGTCATTCTCTGCAGGCTTAAAGGCTCGCCTCACAGCAAACATTTGTCCACTTTTTGGAGTGCACAGAACGGGGTTGGAATGCGCGCCGTGCGCCGCGTTTGGTCGGGAGAGAGCGCGGTTCTGCACCGCTGAGCATTAAAGGGCAGACAATTGAACCTCCAATAATGGAACACTAACCCAGGGTTTTAGTCACTCTAAAATGCATCAGGGACTCTACACTTCACGGAAAAATTTAACTACCGCCTTTGTGCGCTGACTGCGAGATGGTCCACTCACAGGTAGCTTAGTACTGTTGAAAGCAGATAGGCTTTTCGGCCGGCCGCGAATTAAGCGGTCTGCATCACGCCAAACGAGACGGAAAAATAGTCTGAAGTGCGTCTGCGCTCGGACGACACATGCCAGGCTATGGATTAAGGAGCTGTTATTGTATTTGATTGGATTTTCATGTTCCGTTTCACAGTAGACCACCTGCCCGTGTATTTACATCTGATTGTTTAATTAACCCCCATTTCCCCTTCACTCATAGTCCCTTGGGCCAAAACAAGCTATTCAAACAAGCACACACACTTCCCCGCTGCACACACACACACACACACACACACACACACACACACACACACACACACACACACACACACCAAACACCAAAGCATCTGTACCTCAAACCTCAAATGGCAGTAATGCTGTAATGACATGGACATTATCTGGAGTAATCTAGCAGCAAATTCATCATAATTAATTAGGAACAACAATTCTCTGTTTCCTGCATCATTTTCCCTCAAGAGCTGCGCGTAGTGCGACTGGCTGCTCGCTCTACACTACAGAGCCCAGGGCTTTGGCAGGACTGCGGCCATAGATATTCTCTCTGCTATTCATTCTGCATGTAAATGAGCTCCCCGCAGCTAAATGTCAGCACTCTTTTTGGAATGTTTTAAAACTACATTTTACATTCAATGCGAAAATGGTTGACTGTTCAAAGCGTGTCAACACAATGCTAGAGTGTTGCTGAGATTCTTAATGGTTGCTTTGGCTTTACTAGCATGTTATGGTTGGTTTTATACTGGTCTAAGTCAAACCAGCCTAAGGCCTACTGTATATAAACTATTTTTGAAAACGTTAAACGACAGTGGTCCAGAAACATTTCCGGTTTCAGTTTTTTAACATGACTCAAATGTTAGAATAAACACAACCAAAAGTAAAATTACCAAAATAATTTGCTAGGCTATATAGCAATATTTATTGATATTTTTAAAGAAAGAAAGAAAGATTTTTTTTTTTTGTCATTTCACTTTGTTCGTTCAATGAACTTACAAGTGGAGGGAGGCAGATAGTGAGAGTTTGTAACCATATTTATTAACAATATTATCATGCGTGTAAAATGAACATGATATTGATAATTGTTGCTATTGTGGCACCTGTATGCTCATATCTCTGTGATGGTGTAAATCTATGGATATTTTGGTTTATTTCATTGTCCTGCATATGAAACTTTTAAGTATGATTGTTTAGAAAAATAATAACATACATTTTAACATCTCTAAAAGCCAGGTATGCATCAGACTTTAATTTATAACACATCTGTTTATAACCCCGTTGATGTTAGCTTTGGCTTAAAAGACCTTAGCAAATAAGTATGTGGCAAAGTGAATGAAAATGCACACACCAAACAAACCTTTGTATTTGCCTATGAAAAGACCTATGTCACCTGTAGGCAAAATTTTCCAACTGTAGATCAGGTAAAGACATCTGGTCTAAACGGCCGGCATCAGGTTTCCTTGTAGATGTTGGCCGAATGTGCGATTAGAGTAAACAGTCACACTTTAAGTGAATGATTAATGGGAAATTGATGACATGCAACTATAGCCTTGTTAAACCATCCCATCCCACTGTGAATAGCTAATCTGGTTAACAGGTGTTAATGATAAATGCCTCCTGAAGCTCACATCAAGTTACAAAGATTTAAAGTTAATCTACTGTGAGAACGACCCACTCATGTTACTCGCCGTCTTCCACAGATGAGAAACTTTCGCACGTCCGGACAGAATTTCCGTTCCTATCTTTGAACAGTCTGTCCCTCGTCCGCAGCTTCTCGGAACGTCAAAGTGAGTGAAATGAGGTCAGCATCACAATGAAAGAAATCTGAGCAGATTCCTATTTGTTTTCTTTGGTTTCCATTTCTCTTGTAAAGGCGTCCAGCATTAAAACATGCCAAAAAAACCTTCCAGTGCAAAAGACGATGAAGTATCGCTGTTTTACTTTACTATACACCCGTTAAAGCATATATAAATAAAATAAAGATGTATGAAAACTTGCGTCGGGGAGCGTATGCAAGCACAGATTTGCATTGTTATAATGAGGGCGCTGGCAAATGCGCACATCTTATGCAGACACACACCCTGCTAAAGGAACACACTGGAAAATTGATGCACACACACTCCCAGCGATAAGCCCAGCGAGTTTGTTGCCAAGGGAATACGGCCATCCGTATCGTAAAAGAATACACACGAGCGAGCCGGTCGCAGGCCAGAATTTTTTCCATTTTGTCACCTCGACTTCTAAATTAAAGTCGGCTGCAGAACGCATAACTCATTCAGCCATCAGACACGATTGTTATTCCTCTCTTTATATTCATCGGGAACAGATAATGATAGGAGTGTTTGGGGCTGGCGGACATGAAATTGAATTTGAAGGTACTTCAGCTTTGAAAACTTAAACAGGTGGCTTTGAAAAAATTGAAGAATAACCACTCAAATTGCATTTATTTCCAGACGATTTCCATCTAGCATTTGTTCTGTTCTTTTCGACAAGACAGAGATGCTACACGAAATATGTTGACAGGCAGCACGATCAGACTGAAACTAGAGTTGGCTCTGGAAATCACATTGTTGGACAGGAAGGTCTGTTTAATGAGCGAGCTCCGATCTGTGTGCCTTCAGAGATTTGAGATGCTGAATGAAGTTTTCCAGTGGAAAGTTTCAGCGCCTGGTGTCTTACTCAGGTGATGATGAGCAGAAAAGTAGCAGCTTCCGTCTTTAACCTTCTACATTTACCGTTTCTGAGGCCAAAAAGTTCTTCATCGCAGATCACAAATCTAAGATGATCTTCAAAGTATTTTTACACGCCAGCTTTCTGTTCTCTTCTGTCTCGTAAGTTATACCCGAAGCCTTACCATTTCAATAGCAGAGGTTCCAGAATTCCTTGCAAAGGAATACATCTGCAAAAAAATAAAACAATACATAATAAATGAAAAATACAGTTTGTTTGCTTGTGGTGTAATGGAAAATTGTATTATGTATTATACATTTTTAAGGAATTTAAAAATAAACTAGCTATAAACATGATCATGTGAAGCATGCACATTCAAAATACAACAGCTGTGCATCTGAAATAACAATGAGAAAACAAAAAGTCAGTATATGAGGATACTTAGATGTATGTTTTGATAAAAATGTAATGCTCCTGAAGAGCCTTGGGAATAACAGTGTGCTGACTTTAAACCAGGCACCAGGGTGATGCAAGTTTGGCATGACAATGTATTCCAAATACCACTTTTTCTTCTCCTCCCCCAAAATTTCTGTCTTCCTGTCATTTCAAATATGTTGAATGAAGAGGAAAAGCCACAAAATTCAAAGAAAGTTTTTTCAGTCAAAAGCTATTAAGTGTTTGTACAGAATGTTGCACTGTGCCATGATAAACCAAACTGCAAAGGAATGGCTTTAAAATCGTCCTTTTGTCATTTTCAATGGAAGTTCAATTTCATTAGCGGTGAAAATACTATGGCTCTGTCCTCAAAACATTGCTCAAATTATTTTATTATAGATATAGTAACAAAACTGAATTTGGACATCTGAGGTTTTGGATTTTACGTTGTGAGCTTAGATTTTTTCATATGTTTGCTTTTCTATTTAATGACACCAGTGGAGCAGAAATGACACAGTTCAGCTTTAAATGACAAAAACAGTCAAATATTTTTGCTGGAACCTTATTTGCAGTTTGCAGCTCCTTTGCAGCACCGCAGTTAATTACTCTGCGCCTTGGCCGATTTGTAAAAATGAGTCTGACCGTAACCTTTCTGCATTAATCACAGTAAATTACACAGAGGAAGGCACAGCACAGAGACTCAATTAACCTCTCAGCCTTCATCTCAATCCTGGGCTTGTCACTGGCTATTCAGTACAGACACCTTTGCTAGTCACCAGGGAGAGGTACCGGCACATGGTGTGATGGCACATGCTGCATGAAACCAAACCACCCGCCCGTCTCACATGCTCAAGACCCTGGGCTGATTTTCTAGTCGAGTGGGCTTTTATCACGGGGTGTTTCTTGGCTGTCAAGAACGCAAGATGAGGTAGCCGGATTAATTTTTGATTTTTGAGAATGAGGCTTTACTGGTGTGTTGGTGTCAGTTTAAAATAGCGAAGCTCAGACTATAGGCACCAATGACATGATTTACCACTTGAGTTGTATCATCATAAAAATATGCTCAGTGAAAATAAACAGAACGGCAGTTTTTTGTCTGAACGCTGACAGCGTCTAGTCACGCCTGTCATACGGGAGCCATGGCGCGTTTTATCGCATCCTTTCATTAATTTATTTGTTTATATACATAAACAAACTCACGACATTGACCGCAGCAGCACATCTCTGTAAGACAGTGATTTATTTGTCTTACATCCTGTGGTTTTCTTTACTTTACAGATTTAAACAAGCAACCTTATAGCGTTTCTTCCACAGCATCCCCTGGAGATTCTCACTCCTGTCACTTTCTTTGCCGTTTAGATTCTCAACTTGTTATCCTGTCTCTTTAAGTATCTCATCCCAAGTTGGCACCCAAATTCCCATCTTGTATTCTATCCGTGTGCACCCTGTCACGAAAGGAATGCGAGGGACCGGGCGACGAACCAAGGATGCTTGTTATAGGGGATATCAAATTAGTGTGTCTAAGCCTGGCAGTCCCATTTCAAGTTTTATGTAGCAGTTTTGTATTGTTATTTTGGATTTACAACATGCTTTATGGACTGCGGTCTGGTTAGCAGCGCAGCACAGACTGTAAATCGTGAAGCGTTTGATTGCGAACGCGGAGAAACAACGCGGAAGACCTTGAAGGACATTTTCTAAAAGCGAATAAACATTTGCCGTTTTCATTGCGTCTTTTATGTGGACGTGAACCTCGGATGACCACGCTTCCTCTTTGGTCGTGAGGATGTTGTATAGTTCTGTATAATAGTCATTTACTCACTTTGTGAAGGAAGAGGCCATTCGAGTAAATAGCAGATGGTTACAGCACAGTAAAAGGGCTTCCTGCGTGCTAGCTTTCATCCCATAGATGGCTGCCTGTTATACAGCAACTAAGTCACATGACCGGCCTTTCCACGGACTGGCGACACGAAAGGGGTTTAACACTCGGTTAACATACACATCACACGCATGTGCACATATGCAGTTATGTATGAATATGCATGCAACCACATTCACTCAGGATGCATTTCTATCAAAGCTTTTAACTTCCTGTGGGTCGCCCCCCCCCATCTTCACCCCGACAATCCAAGCACACACAAGCATTCCTCGCGGATCATTGCCCTTGCCCCCTTTTTTCCCATTCTGTGGCCACTCCGACACCTGTTCCGCTACACCCCCCCAGCTCCTCATTAACAGCGTGTGATATTAATGGGAGGTGAACGCTGGTAAATGACGGCCTTCTAAGCTCGGCACGTCCACATGCGGACCTGATTTACATGCCAATCCGTGCTCCCCCCCAAACTTTTCCCAGGCCACTGCCCAGCCAAACCAGTGAATCGAACCCTCTGTCACAATCTCGCTTTGCTTTCTATTCCCTTGTTCTTTCTCTCTGTCTGTCCAGCTGAACGGCCGCACCTGGGCGTGATATGTGTTCGCTGAATCACAGCTCGGTCACACTGGACGCATTCTGCTCTGCGCTTTTGGAGCTTCATTATATTCAGTTGAGGGGCATAAATCACTCGTCAGCTTTATTTGGAATGGTGCACGGGGCCGGCGTTCTGGCATTTACTGTGCGTGCGCGTACATGGTTGTCCTTACGAGCACCTGCGCGCGCATGTGCACGTATGTTTGCGCAAGCAGGCAGATTAAGTCTCTTATTTTGTGACACGTGTTTGTGAAATTAATATAATTCAGATTACAAATGTTATTATTAGAGCATTAAACTAAACTTCTCACACACATGTTTGTGAAAATATATCTCACAGACTTCCTTTGTTTGTTTTTTAAAGTTTTATATACTTAGATATTTAGAGATTGTATATCCCCTTTCTCAAATAAACCTGTTAATATTATTTGAATAGAAAAGCAACATGACTTGGCCAATTTGTAAGTATTTTTACTAAAGGAATCACCTCATAAGTTGGTTGTTCAGTATATTTATGAGGACATTTTCACAAATGTGGCTCTCACATTGTATAGACAAACCTGTACCCACACCCTTCCAGCCTCTTTTCTCACTCGCTTCCTGTCTCCATCTTTCAATGAATGTTGGCATTGAGGACTTTCTTAAGCAATGACCACTTGTTTAAAAGGCTGCAGAGCCATACCCTTGTGTCCTTTGGAAACGCAGAGAATGCTTCTCCACTTCTGTGGCATTGTTCAGTGCTCTGTGGATATAGGAATTTGCCACAAGATAGAACAATAATCTTTTCTACTAGATGTGCCTCTCGGTTGAGCTTAGAGCAGTGAGTGGTGAAAAGGCAAAGGAAATGTGGATGCCCTTTGTCTGTTTCAGCAGCTTTTTTAATAACATGTTTATTAGGTCATCCTGATTTGATTTATTTATTTTAATGAACATAGATGTATTATACTGTCAAATGTGTAATGCGGAAAAGAAACATCAACCCTGTTTAATGTATCCTAATATGTAAACTTAGGGATAGGTTACACAAAAATGAAAATTCTGTCATCATTTACTCACCCTCTTGTTATTTCAAACCTGTAGGACTTCCTTTCTTCCGCAGAACACAAAAGAAGATATTTAAAAAAAAATGTTGGTAACCATACATCAGCTGTACCCATTCACTTCTATTGTATGGACACAAAACCAATGCAAGTCAAAGACTGCTGCCATTGTTTGTTGTTCAAAATATATTTTTCGTGTTCTGTGGAAGAAAGGAAGTCAAACAGGTTTATTCTTACAATTGATTCAATGTTGTTATAAAAAGTAGCTGTGAAAGTTTGCCAGAAGTTTCCTAATACATTATATGTTTATAATGGTGCACTTGATTCAGGTTAGCAAACTCACAGCACATTTATTTCTAAATATGATAAACACTTTTTTAACTGAATACATTGCAGAGAACTATAGAAAATCATAAAACTAAATGATGACATGCACCTGTAAATATAATGTCGGTTGGATCTGTATAGAACGCACATAAAACATTTTTACTTTGTTTTTCACTCTATGACAGAACTGGAATGCAGTTAAACAGGTTTGAAAACAATATTTCTTTCTTTAGCCTGGCAATTGTAGCACACTGTTTGCTCAGATAACCTTCCTCTCCACCGCTTTGTCTGATGGAGCACCTTATTTAATGGCGTTGCCGTGCATTGCCAAAACAATGTTGCATTCATCTCCTCGGATGACTCCGCAAGCCATTTGTTATTGCCAGACATTACTGACAATTTTATTAGGGTCTATATTTCATTCGCTGAAGAGGGTGTAAAAACACCCTTTGTAATGAATATTCATACTGTGTCATTGTATAATCTTTTTAATAGCCTAAATTTTGTTATTTGATCTACAGTCATTCAAAACAAAACGCTTTTGAAATGCTTAAACAGGACTTAAAACATAGACATTACTTGTGTTTGAGAAGTAAACATTAATACGAACTGTTGAAATGATGTGCATTTGGCAGTCAAAACACAAATCTTTCATACCTGTCAGCAGATAAGCACACCAAACCTCTAAATCACCTTAAGTGACTGTAATCGAGCGAGAGCAAACACTGAGGAATGTGTACAAGGGGCCGCTGGACGTTCCAAGCGACAGAACAAAAAGGACCCAGACTCCAGACTTTAAACAAGCCATGCAACGTCTCTGCATTACACAGGTCTTAAGCAAATGTTTATGTGCGGTACAATGTCGAAGGCTAAGTCTGCTCTCCGCTAACTCTTTTATAGGATAATTTCAAGTGATGGACACACGTGTTTGTGCCTGTTTCTGCTTTGGGGAAACTTTTGCCCTTCCCGGCGATAAATTACCCCTGTATTTTGAGACCCTGTTTTGTTTGCACAGCTTTCTGTGAACTTGCAATATTATATTACGTTCAATGTTGCCTAAGCTTAAGTTTTCCCTCTGAATGAGCTGTTGAGCTCCACAAGTTTCCTTTTGGAATAGTGGGGGTCCTTAAAGACTCTGTCAACTCGATCGCTTAGAAGTGCTGAATCTAAGTGCACTTGACTGACCTCTTCATCACATGAGCAGCAGGCCTACTTCAGACCTCAAAGATGTCCAGCGTGGATTTTGAATTATGGAGGTGTCTGTTGTATGCAAGATCTGCTCGAGGGCTTAACTCTTGATTCATACCATTAGATAAGCAATGAAGCTCTTCAGTTTTTATGGCCGATTAGATTCACTGACGTCTGATGCTATTTCAACTGTCTGGGACTTGAAGATCAAGGGGCAGTCTCTTCATCTGGGATTTCTTGGTTTCCAATCTATTATGTCGCAAGTCCAACATAATTACAGAAACACAAACGTGGTTTGTTTTGGATGACACTTCTGTGATACTGGAACATATTTGCAGAGTTCGGATTTCGCACGGCTACCCTGTTCCTCAGCTGTTAGCAATTCCGTCCGAGGGAGTTCACACACCGAGACTCATCAGTTAAGCGCTTCCAAGGAAAGTTCCTGATAAATCTGCTGTCCTACATATTGCGCTTCCTTCTCTGCAGCTGTATCTAGATCCAGCCCAGAAATCTTGCACACTCATGGGCCCCTTTCTTCACTTCTGTTCCACAAGCATTGAATTAGGGCTAGACATATGAGAGCCCTCAATGGGCTTCAACTCTCTATCATTGGGATCAAGTATCTAAGCAAAGTTAAATCTAGTTTCCGTTCAATACGGTGGGGCAAAGTGGCGTAACAGGTCACGCTAATGACCTGGAGCCTGGAGCATTTTTGTCTGTCCTTTTCCGAATAATGTTTGGGTTTGGCCATTGACGTCTGGGCGGTGCAACGGGCTAGTGGACACATAATGATCCGATGCGTGCAGTCTGCAGTGGAGGCTACCCCAGGGGCTGCTGTTTATAGTTCCCATAGGACCACAGGGAATCATAACTCATCTCGCAAAGGCTAGCTAACTCACAGGCCTGAAATCTGAACTTTCTTTCCACTGGTTCTCTCTTTTCTCCCTAACGTGCAACTCCTCTGTGGGGGTATCCTGGTTAAGTGGTCACGGGTGTGAAGAGTAACGCTGGTTTTCTCCTCGGGTCAGGGAACATGATGGAGCAGCAACTGATACGGTCCACCATAAAAAGACCTGGGGAGATAAAAACATCAGTCTGTGGTCTGGATAAGAACTTAAAGGCACTGCTACTGTCAGCCCTTATGAATAATTGTTCCTGGCTAGCGTTCTTATCTGAAATATTGTTTCTGTTCCCTTGCTGCTGTTCTGTCGGGCTAACAGCCACCTTGTCACACCATAATGATCGTGGTTGACAAATAAGTGTTCATTTTCTTTATTAATGTCCATCTATGGTTTAATATAGACTGCAACGGATAACAGAAAAAAGCTTGCCATTGATTATACACTGAAACTCTGGCCTACATGCTGACAAATATCAATGAAATGGTTTTTGGCAGACAAGTTTCATCGACTGGCAGGAGATCATCTTGTAGTGTCAAACCCCTTAAAACTCACTTTCAATGCCTTCATGCACATCCCTCTGTGAAGCGTATTGACAAGAAAATCTACCCTGCTCTCTTTCATGGCTCTTTTGGTCAAAAGAAAGCCTTGGCTATTATCAAGCCAAGGGATTACAATTAATGAGGATAAGTTCATAATCGCAGCCGGGCCGAGCTTAGACCTCGCATGGCTAATAAATCGAGCTGGATGGGCTTGCTTTGTAATGAGGACGTGTCATTATGAACATATTGGGTGTCAGCAGCACACTCCGTACTGTAGCAGATTGAATAATTTGCACTTGGGAAATGGTTATGGATTATTCAGGGGGGTAATTTGAGGCTGTGATCTTGCCCAGCAGGTCACTGCTTTAATGTTTCTTTATCAGGTGTAAAAGCTGTTACTCCAACAGCTTCTCATCACGCCTTTGAATCGCAATGCTAATCAGCATGCGCTAATTATGCTAGGTGTTAATGTTAGCTACAACGTCTCTTTAAACGGAGCATATGCTCATATGGATAAGATGCTTTTTTGATTCATATTTTAGACTTTATTGCTTGATATTTGGCTTGTGGTCATTTTTCCTTTATGGGTTGTGGTGATGACCTCTTTTAATCGAAAACAGATGCCACCTACTCCAATCAGATACTTGAGCAAGCATGCACTGAGTGTTCAAAATAATCAGCGCATGACTTCTTATTCAGCTCTACTTTCCATTTTTTCAGAATGCCAGCATTGTTTTGGCTAGTTGCCCTGTAATTGTATCTATAATATTCAACAATATGCGGGTGTCAATGGAATGACTTTTGGATAACCCCAGTCCTTATACATTTTAAATAGTCTGTTTTATCCATGCATCCACATAGGAGAGTTGTGTTTGTATGTGCCCTATCAAAAATTTGGAACGCTAGTGGCATACTTAGAAATATTAAACGCATTAAACCGACCGTAATTAAGTGTGCGATTTCCAATTATTTCAAAGCATTATTCATTTTGGTTTACCATCTGTGATTTTCTGTTTAATTCAAAACATAATAAATATGTTTTAGGAGTAAGTAATCCAAAATAAAACCTGATTCACATTAGTTCCATTTTATGCATTCTTTGTGAACTATTAGATTTCAAAACTCTTTGGAGTGCGGCCCATCATACGAGCATGTTGAAAAACATTGTGCTCAGTTCACTTATTTTAATCTGAACAAGAGGGAAAGCTTATAAAGTGTCCTCTCGGAACACATGGTTTCTCACGCACGCGGCTGCTAGGAAAGAACCCCCAAGATATTGACTTATCTCAGAAATCGAGTAATGTAAGCTATTCATATTAGACCAAAAACATGCAGTAGAGAATAGCCAAGCATGCTTCGTATATAACACTTTTGAGTACAAATAGTACATACACTGGAAGCATTCAGATATCAAAAGCTTTTACATGTGTAGATCTAAGCAATTAAATTACTATTTATTAATTTATTATATTAAAATTGCTATTTAGTAATTTCTGTAAATCCTATAGACACTTTTTAATTTGAAATAAACAAATTATATGCAATAGGCACAATTGTTTATTTACGGTATATTTTAGAATAAAACAGATTAAACAAGCCCTTTCCTGAGGTTAAAGAGCATTAATATATAGCACGCACAGGAATGCATGGTAGTACATGGTACTGTAGTATTAGAGTGCATGGTAACACCCCCACCCCACCCACACCATCTGCATGCAGCCCCAGGCTGCCGTGGCATCATGAACCAATTTCCAGGTTTAAATGATGTCATTTCCCCTTTTCTGTTAAATTGGAGTCTCATCTCTGAGGTGTAAGACTTCCACATGGTCCATTCTACAAGTATTCACTGTTATTAGTGTTTAATGACAGAGCTGTGTAGGTACTGCAGTCCTGGCGAGAGCAGCGTGGACATTTAACCTTTACCCTCTTTATCATAATACAAATCCATCCACAGCTTTGTGATCTCTCTCACTAATCACTTTAGGCTTTTATGGTATGCCTACAACGCCATCTAAGTAATTGAAAATTTGACTGTGTTATATAGCAATACATTGGCATGAGACCAAATGTCTGACAATTATGGGATAACTAAGCCCCAGTATGCTACTGCAGCGATAACAACTGCATGGAAGTAGGCCACAATGGTTGACAGGTTGACTAGTAATTTATTTTTTTACCTTTAAGACTTTAATACTAGATTTTTTATGTATTAAATAGATTTTTACTTTCATACTTTTACTGATATTACATTTTTAAGTGTAAATACTTCACTAAAAATAAAAGAAAGTACTGCATTTTTATTGTACTTCAGTATTGAAGGTCTATTTATGAAATGTAGTGACATAAAAAGTATGAAATATGCTTTACAATGTAGTAAAGCAACATTTTCTAAAGTAAAAACACACTTTGTTTGATATGCATATACTGTATAAATAAGAAAATATATAGTGGAATTATACATACATACATATACAAACTGTATTTTTCATAGCCTTTATGTTTATATATGACTGTGTCCCACACATTAAATTTCAACACATTCTTGCTTCATTCAGCTGTTTTTACCAACACTGCACACATGTAGCTCACTTATTTAAACACCTTCTAAGAAACCTAAGTGAACCCATAGTAAAATAATAGAAATATGTAACTAACTACTGTTTAAAAATAATACCCAAGGTCGAGTCTGCAAAGTAATTCATGTTTTCCACAATTTTCATTCAGAGCTGGCAGAAGGAAATCAAACCTTTTTGAGGTTAACCGTGCCCGTCCAGGAAACTACACAATCCCTTATGACTAAACCTAAATATTCAATAGGATATCCGAGAGAGAAAACCCTTACCCACATGTCTAGCTCGCTCCCATGAATATTTATCCATCTGCAGTCAGTTCTGGAACATAACAGGGTGTTGTAGGACAGCATTTGTTCCTGACAGCTCGCGAGCGGCCCATCTGTGGCTTCCTTAACCAAGCAGACGTCCCTGGCTCGTGTCGAATGTGATGGAGAACTCACAGAGGTTCCTGGGGATTCCATATCAAGGAGAAAAGCCTAGCACAGAATTACAACGTTAGCAAAATTTACCGATTGTATTAAATCCTCTTTAAGCTCATAAAACAGGTAGTAAACCAAGCCGTTCTGGCAGGTTAATGAGCAAGCAGAATCGACTGGTTATGTACTGGTTATGTGTATCGACTCGCATGAACATAAAGGTGAGAAGGTTTATTTGGTGAAGGGTACAGTATTTGGATGACTGATGAATATTTGGAAACTCTTATCCTAAAAGAAATAAGGAAAGGAGCTCTTGGATGCATTACCTTTATGTGTTCCCAGATGGGGTTGTTCAAAGTGCACACAACTCAACAACACAAGATGAAATTGAAGAGATAGATATCCAACTGGAATTCATTACTCTGCTTATAGGTCAACCTGAAAGAGGGTCCCATGTGTTAGCCTTTTCCAAATTCATAGTGCAGTATCTCTATTCTGCTGTCAAAATGTGAATTAAGTGAGAACACAATAGATCTCTGGTCATTCATTACTGAGACTCAGGAGAATACTTATATGAAGTACAAGAGGACTGCTCACTGGATCAAGTTCAACCTGGTGAAAGGAACCAACATGTCATGCAAACCTCCAAACCACACAACTACATTATGACAGATTGCATTCCTCTGTGTTCATGCATGCACAATGTACACATTTTTAATCATTGCTTTAGTCTGTGGCCTCTGGGCAAGAAGTAGGATTTTGGCAATTATCATTTTCATCAACTCGACACGCAGTAATGTTTCTAAACCTGTCAACCTGATGTTTCATGGTTCAGTGTCATTTTCATCACAGGTATTTCCACATGTGACCTAAACTGTCGAAACGTATTCATCAAAAAAAAGTTAAAATGAAGACCATTCCATGAGCATTTTCTTTTAAAATAATTCTCCATGCACATATCAAACCAAATCGTGAACCGCTTTATTTATGACACTGGATTTACATTGCACCAGCTGTAATGCTTTTCAAATAAGGTGCTCTTTCAAAGCCAAACACATTTAGGCAATCTCACAAATTGGCAGCACACCATTGAGTCTTCCTAACTGCAATAACATATTGTCGAAGCACGGAAAGACCACAGCACTCCTAAATGTTTGGCAAAAAGAATAGGATGTTGTAATTCGAAATGATGTAAGATTCAGTATTTGAGGAACGAGATGCTGTGATATGCTTTGGATCGGTTGGAAATTCAGTCGGCATGAGCTGTGGATCTCTCTGCACTCCGCTGTGTGCACACAACTGATCATCTGCACCCGAAACCTCACACAAACAAGGGGGTTGAACGAAGGGACAGAGAGCGAATGCGAGCGTAGCTTGCAATTACCATTTCGTGGTCTCCTTGTGATGCACATTCAAAGTAAATAATTAAGCTTTTCACTAAAGAAACACCAAGCCATTCAAACAAGCTGCTAAAGAAGAGCTGGGATTGATTTGGGAGACCGGCCTTGAGACAGACACAAATTAGAGAGTAGCCAAGGACGTCTCGCTTGTTTAGAGAGTGTGCGTGTGTGTGTCTGGGGCTGTCTGTCGATGTGCGTGAGGAGGAGATAAAAATCGCGCAGTGTTTTCCTGACGTTTCGGGTTCTTTTTCGCAATGATTCAACCCCAGACACGTTTAGCATTCTTAAATGATGTGCTAGTTTGCTCTGCAAGGATAGAAAATTACTGAAGCCAGTCCCCCATTAAACCCTGGGAATTTAAAGCTACATCATGTTGTCAAGCGGTCAGGAACGCTCGGCCGACTGCGTGGTAGCATATTTCACAGAGAATCGCCTGCTGCCAAAATCAACCGCCTGCTTCCTTTTCCTTTAAAACACAGTGATACTCTGTGTTGCTTGAGTCCCTCTTCGTTCCTCCGGCCCTGCCGTATCACTCCACACGCCCTTACATCATCATCTGACCCTTAAATTCAGCATTAAATCTCAGAGAGAGTGAGACCTCTCCACGGACATCTAGCGGATTCTGTTTTGGTCTCCTAGAGCCCTTGACGTAAAGCTGGTGGGGTTTGGGTATCTGCCACCTTCTGGATTAAAGCCTTGCTCTCTAAGCACGTTCTGGGTGCAGTATGCCCTGGCATACGGACTTGATTATCATACAAAGCCATTCTGTAATGTGGCGGTTACGTGCGCTCCACCTAATTGACCCGCGTCGCGCTGAAAGATTTCAGGGCGGCTAGGGGCACGTCAGAGCCGCCCAAAGCTGCTCACCCATCATTCCAACCGCACGAGCCTTTGGCCTTTGACGGGACATATGAACGCCATTATCACGTACGCATGCCACTCTGGAGAAATGATTTCCCCGGACTCTTGCGGCAGGATCCTAGTGTTACATTGATCCTGCATTAATTACCTCTTTTGTGGTGAAAAGCATGTGAAAGTATTTGGCTGCACCGAATAGCAGTAATAGCAGTGCGGTTACACCTCACATGTCCGGACAACTCGTTTCAAGCTAATTCTAATGTTTTTATTCTTTTTTATGAAAATGAAATGGGTTTCATTTTTCAGGTGTTTCTCTGAGGGAACAGCGTGAGGTTACATGCCCGTAAGGAGCAAATGGCTGCATAATGGAGATGACTTTTTTAATCTGCGCTTGAGTGTGTGCTAGATGCTACAGGCCTGTTCGTTTGTGGGACACACAAACTGCTGCTGCCAATGAGGAAAGGGAGATGTTACTTTTAATTGTGGTTTAATTGTGTACTTTTAATTTTTCTTGCAAAATTCTTCATGAGAAATAAAATTACACACAAATGTGAAGCATATAGTAAAACTTTACTTCCCTATAGTTATAAAACGAATGTGGATGGTAAATTTTTTTTTTTTTAAAGAGAAGTGTTTGAGTTTGTCTTATAAAAAAGTGACAGATGAGATGTCTTAAACATTTTCAGTGTTCTTACTAGATAGCAACAATAATAAATGAAAGGGAAATAGTAAAGTGAATTAGGAGCAAATACTACATAAAAGAAAAACATGTTTAATAAACCTTTTAGGAGAGATCTTTATGTCAAAAATAGTGCACAGAGATGAGATCATATTTTTATTGTTCTTCCTAGACAGCAATGATATTAAATTTGGAGCAAATATTTTTAGGTACAATATGAGGCACAGTTTTGCCAAAATACTACACTGTAAAAAATTTGCTGTAGTTTTGCAACTTACTGTAGTTAATTTACAATTTAGTTTTAACCATAAACTTAACAAGTTCTTATATTTTCTTTCATAAACAAGACTTAATATCTAAGGTCACGTTTCTTGTTAAGTAAATGAATCTTGATTTAAGAGGTTTTAGATATTTTTACAAGACAAGACAAAAATTTTATTTGCAGTGTAACTGTACGAATGCCAGTACTAAGACTCTTGCTCATTTTAAGTGTTTTTAATTTGATTAGTTTTTTTAATTTAAAAACAGTACTAATGGGAAAGTAGTATTTAGTAATTAAATCTACAGTAAGTTACTGGCAACCTGCTGCAAAACTACAGCAATTTTTACAGTGTAAAGTTTAGATTATTGAAGTTTCTTAAAGATTTCAATTCAAATTCATACATTTCTCATCAAATTCATAAACCAGATTATACAATCCACATTTATTTTATAGTCAGGCTCATTACTCCTAATGTATGTCAACATTTCTTTCGATCCTCTCAACAAGCTCTCCAGTTTATTTCACTGCAACTTTGGAGAAACAATTAAAATACTAAAGAGAGATCCCATTTGGGCTATACAGAAGCCAAGTGACTTTCTTTTAGGTTTTTATGGCCAAAAACTTTACTCTCTCTAGTCTTCTGTCATATCCAGCCCACCCACCAGCCATATAATTGAATCAGAGTGAGCGCAGCAAGTTTCCAAGGGAGCATCCATCGGAGAGCATATAAAATCAGACACAGGTATTAGAGATTTCAGGGATTTCTCAGGCAGTGGAATTATCAGACTTTTTTATCATCATTTCTTAATGCTGATTTGGAAACGAGCCCAGATTCAAGGTCACTATTTAAGCCTTGATGTATATCTATCACAGTGTGATGTAGGTACACAGTCCAGCGTTGTCTATGTAACACGAGAATGTGTGTGGCATTCTGTGGTCTACAGCCCAAACCCTAATCACCTCCCCAAATAAACAGACCTCCAGTTAATGATCCGTGCAGCCATTTTACACTGCAGCGCTCCCCAAATAACTTTCTGTGGCCTTTTAAAAGTAGCAATCTTAACAGGTGCCACTTTATCTTGCGCTGGAGTGTAGCTGCTAACCAATCCATTTGTCCAGCGGTAATCCCTGGCCTGAGAAGATCCTGTTCCCTATCAATTAACGTGGACTGGTGTTCAGAGCCTTCCTTTGTTTACAACCCTGCGATGAACAGCTGGCCTATCTAACCTTCATCTGAAATGCCATGTTGCTCTTAAACCTAGCCAGAGCTGTTTGGCTCCTGGCAGTTTTGGTAAGCAAGGAATGCTTCTTGAATGCACCTAGTACAACATCTTTGAAAAGTTCCCATTCCACCCCGACAACTTCATTAAACTTTCAGTTCTTAACCATGCCTTTCACCAACCGAGCTCTTGAAGTCCATCGGAAAGCTCCTCCCATCCTCGCATATGCATGATACCTTCGGGAAAATTGCACAGCCCTAAAAATCATCTCTGTTGAAAAGCTTAATGTTGAAAATTCACATGTTCTCCTGGGTCTTATGAAGGCTGAAATACGACTGCGCAGAGAAAGCCGACGGCCCGGCCTTATTCACTGGCACAGGTTGGAATGTGTTGTCACCTCCAGTCACGTAAACACAGTGTAAACACAGTTAATCCTCACAGCGCCGTATCCACCACTCTCCTCAAAAAGAGTCTACTGGAGAATCCCGTGGAGCTCACAGACCCCCTGGTTTACCTCGTCACAGAGTATGAAGAGAAGGAAACAAGACATAGTCATGAGGTATGGCCCTAACCATGGGGAATCGTAAATCTCGAGCTTGGCTCTGTTCATTGAGGCCTCTGGAAGGGAGGTTATCCATCGCACAGGAGAGGAGAAACATTGCTCTTTCAGGCTGCAAAAAAACAGAAGCTTATGAAAGTGAAGGAACGGCTACAGTTCCTAAAAAATAGCCTCAGAAAACTAGTCCAGTTGTGAGGTATAGACTAGTTTAGCAATTTTATTTTTTTAAGACTTGCATTTGTATGACAGTTTGCATAGTAAAACCTTCAGAGAAACATGGTAGGGCTGCTTCTACAGCCATACATATTCAGATGCACATCCTTGGTCATTGTGATGTGTCTTTTTTTGCCTTGTCACACTATTATAGTAGAAAAAGTCAAAAGTAGTGGTGGTCAAAAGTGCCCCTAGAACTGTTTGCTTTTCTACATTCTTCAAAATCTTTTGTGTTTAACAGAACAAAGAAATTTAAAAGAATTCTTTCCTACTATGGTAGTCAATGGTGGCCAAGAACTATCTTCCAAATATCTTTAAGAAATGTATACAGATTTGGAACAATTTGAGGGTGAAAAATAAAGACAGAATTTAATTTTTTTGGTGAACTGTTCCTTTAAGACCAATTAAACAACTAGTTAATTTGATTTTAACCAACAGGGCACCATACTTTACAATGTTTTCAATTACCATTGTTTATTGTGACCTATAAGCCAGAGCTCCACTTTGAGTTTGTAGCTGTTGACAACATAGCATAGTTAAATTTGTATAAATTTCAGGCTTAGTAATAATCAAATGTAATGCGTAATGTGCTCGCATAGATTAGCGTGATTAGAGATTCAATACGTTCTTAAAAATAAATTGGACACACGTGTCGTTTGTTCATTGAAAGCTTAGTTTTTCCCTGGAATATAATTCAGAGGGAATCCGAAGTATATAGACCTGCCCAAAATGCTGCATTCCTCGGCGCAGCCCTAAACAGAAGACTTACTGTTTTTCTGCAAAATCGCTGTCGTTTTCAAGGCTTAATTGCAACCAGCATTGTAAAGCGCATTTAAAATGATCAAATAGCCTAATGCAAGATTAATGAAAATGAATAAGAATTTCCAATAGCTAAGACTAGTAATTACGTTGGCCTCAAGCTGAGCTTCTGAAAGATGTTTTGTACTCTAATGCCTGTAAAGGGAAATCAAAACAGCTGTGTTTGAATGTGATGAAAACCCCCAACTTCCTCTACTTCTATCAAGACCCATTATCAAATTCATCCCACAAAAACTCAGTCTTCCTCTAATTACTAGAGGAAATTAATTAAGTCATCAGTGTGATAACATGGATTATTCACCTGGGATGACTGACGGCCATTCTGAACAGAGAACCATCATCTCTGTGCCTCCGAGGACCCTAAACTGTACAACGTAGTCTCTTTGACCCCAATTACTTGAGATATTCTTTACCACCAACTAATCAGAAGTGGATTGAGTAACTGGCCTCCAGTAACCAGGAAAAAATAGTTTTCCAGTTACACCACAGAGCTAGTGGCTAAAAGACCAGCATATCCAAGCTGAATGACTTGAAGTGTCCTACTTGTTTGAGGTTATTGAACCAAAAATTGACTTAAGTATAATAATTTCTTTAAACTTTTTCTTTGCCGTGCAGACATACATATAAAAGGCTTGTCTTATATTTCGAATGTAAACTATGCAGTTTTTATCTAGGGAAGAATTTATGAATTTTTTGATGCAAACGTACCCACATGAGCTATTTATGTATCTCTGCAAGATGTAATTTTAAAGCTGTTATATCCATGCTGAGTTTTGATAAGTGTTAGAAGCACCTGCGTTGCCGTTTCTAGCTCTTCTCTCACATGTTCACACTTATTGACAAATGCATTCTGCATTCTTTTGAGGTCAAAAATATTAGATTATTTCTAGAAATGTTTGGATTTAGCTTGAACGATTAACAAATGTTATTTCAGGACTTATTTGCTATGAATAAACAAACAAAGTCACAATAATTTAGAACCCCAGTGTCTATTTGCCGTGAATGTACATCAAATTTCAGTTCCATGGGGCTTATAACATTGTTTTGCATTCGCTACACCCATAAATAAACCAAAACTGTGTACACCGATAAGCAAAGTCAATCTAAACACAATTTATGTGTCTGCCGTCGGTGGATATGACTTCAACCGAGCAATATGCATATTTGTGGATATTCATGCCCATTTGTCTGCACAGGCAGAGAAAAATGTCTGTGAAAGATTAGCTTTCTAGTATCAATATTCTGCTATACTATTTTAAAAAGTGTCTCCAGTGGGGTTCTCATCAATGTCCAACTGCTAACCTACATCCTGTATTCGATGTTACAGTAGATCTACAGTGGCGGAGTTAGATAGTAGGCTGTTGTCTCTAAAATAACCCTGCTCAATCACACAGTGGGGTGGCAGAACCCACTATTTCCTGCTCCCTTTCTGAGTTTACAGCACTTTTCATCTTTACTACTGGAGACGGCTGTAATATCGAAGCAGATTTAGGGCTGATTCGTGTCAAACATGTTGATAGTATTTTATGGAGCAGTTGGTTAAGTGGTATCACAAGCCTCTATAAATGTCCGGGTAAAGAATGATGTTAATGCATTGTAAGATATGAAAAATTCATAGCTTATTATAGTTCCCCAGCATTTCCTTGAGCTAGGACTGAGGATGAAAAATGATTAAGCTCCATATTTTCGTGTTAACATCAGAGCCTGTTTCATCTGGTTTCTGGGTTTATTTGTAATTTAGGAACTTCTCAGAAACACTGGAGACAGCATTATCAGGATGAAATGAATTTCCTTATCGTGTTCAAGGCTTAACAATGAGGATTTTTCTTCTGGCCTGGTCGTGCTAGCTGTTTCATTTCGCACATTATCGCTGGGTGGAAATGATGCGTTTAGTAGTTTTAGCTGCACATTTTACACAGTACAGTATGTGCCAGAAAAAGATTTCATTTGCGATATTAGCTGGAATTTATGCAAAACAATGTGGCATTAATGATAATGTTTTTACCTATATACGTTACCTTGTTATCAGAAATAAATACAGGGATTCTTTGTAGATGTGTACCAGACGTTTGGGCCAAAAAAGCGTGCATGCGCAGTAACGTTTGTTTATGTTGTTGCTTGTAAGGTGTCTGAACTTACTGTAAAACCATCACTTAGAAATGTCCCGTTTAACCTTTTTATATTTCCTCTCGCTTTCACAGAAATGTTGATGGACTCCACCACGGCGACCGCAGAGCTGGGCTGGACAGTATATCCTGTTTCGGGCACAAGTGACACCAGTGTAAGTCTATTTCTAATGCAATTTCAGAAAGAAATAGGTCTGGACAATAAATTCACAATGCTTTAAATTATAAATCATTTTGCTGGTGCTATAAAATTAAGCAACATTGTGAACACGGCATTGCTATATCTACTACCAATTATTGTCAATTCTCTGAGAATTATGACCACAATTTGATGCATGTACGTTCCAGATCAATGCAGCAGAGCATTCATCTAGGCACACGCCTGGTCGGCACCCGCTGGTCAAATAATAATTAATGGTTTCCTTTCCCACGCGAGGATCTATGTTTCTCCAAATGGTTCAGGAAAGGAAAAATGTATTCCTGAGTAATTTGCTGCTGTATTTCTGAAAAACCACTCCCTATTTTATTCAATTATTTATGCTTCTGTGTCTGTTTTGGGGGATGGTTTAAATTATACCATGCGGTGTGTCTGGAAGCGTTCTTATAAAAAAAGGAAAACTGTGGGAGAGAAAGGAAAAAGTGGAGAGAGAAGAGGATAGAAGGCTGACAATGTGGTTGTACAACTTCAAAGTTCTTCAGATGTAATTTTGCTCACCATATTCTCTTCGAACCTGAGGGCACGCAGCTTTTTCCGTACTGATTGGAGCAATCAATATAAAAGAACAAAGAGGTCCGGTGTCTCTGGGTCTGAAGCTCTGGATTCAATCTGTGCGGAATAAGATTCACCTCTCCTCTTCCTCTCTAACAAAAGAAACAGAATTACACATGCTTTGCATCACCACATCTTCCTTCACTGCTGTGAAGGTTTAACAAAACAACTGCAAAAGTCAGATTATTTCAATGCCACAGCTAATGGCGAAGAACGAACGTCTGAAGCGAAATGGGTAATTTTGACACAATCAAAAATGTAGAATTTCAAAATGGCTTCGCTGTCTTGGAGGAAATGGATTCTTCAGCGAGGAATGCTAGTGATGTGTCCAACTTTCCCTTGCATTCAGTTATTTTGCCAGAGCATATACATTTACTTGAAGGAAATGAGACAGAGAATAGTATCTGGGAAGACATAGCATGCATTATCCTCACTGTAGGAATGGCGGTCCCCCGCAGCAGTGCTAAACAGGTGGGATTCTGTAAACGCTAAAGAGAGAAAGGCTTTAAGTTATTGTCTTACACCCCTGCAGAGCCTTGTGGGCTTAACTAAAGTATCAGTGTCAGTCAAAATATAGAGCACTCTATCAACAGTTGGCTTACATGGCACTGAATAGCTTTGCAAAACAAACCCCCGTTGCAGAACTGTCAAGGAGAAAAAATCCAGATGTGAATTGCTCATGCTTTCATTTTTCATTCATTCATGCTACTGTGTTGAATGTACTCAAACCCCTTAACATTTAATGCAGATGGAGTTCACAGTAGAACGTTGTAATTATGGATTTTAATACCTATATTAGAGAAAGATTTATGGTAAACATTTATCAAAGGCAGGTGTGAGAGGTGCATACTTCATGTGCTTTCTGCTGTGATTATATTCTTGACTACCTATTACTCCACATGTCTGCATAGAGACTTGTTGGGACCTGCACATTATCACAGCTTTTAAACTCAGTGTTACTGCTTCAGATATCTTTCATAAAGATGCAGTATGTTTTTTTTTGTTAAAAATGAAAAAAAAAACATTATTAAGCAAGTATTTAAAAATCAGTGTTCAAAACGGTCAAATTACGCTGGTTCGCAATGTTACGCTTATAATAAAAAACCCCGGCAATTTTAAGTTTTAAACAGAGGTGCTATAGAGGCTAAAGTTGGTGATCGCAGTTTATAAATAAAATGTGGGAATTTGTGGCCATGTCTGTTAGCACATAATTATATGCATTTAAACAAATCAACACTATCACTTTTGTGTGATAATAAACAAAAAACATTGTGGGTGTAAACAATCGTGTCTAATAAACTGATTTCTAGAATGACTTTGACTAGCAACAGCAAGTATATACTTATTTATAAGTTGCTCTTAAGCTCTTACTTTTTACCACATTGTGATCTTTGCAAATATGTGATAACACTACATACTCTTCATTGTAAAAATAGAATAATAGAATAATCTTTCAAATGAGAGTACCTTAAATAATACAGCTCAAAGCCGGGTCGCACAATACATTACAGAGACTACTTAATTCATTCAGTTAACCTAACTTAACTCAGCAAAAGCTTCATGTAGCTTTGTATTCCTCAAGGGCTTTCTATAAAAAATATATTATTATTATTTCTATAAAAAACATAAATGATATATAAAAATACACACTGTGTGTTTAAAGTCTACATTTGTATGTTTTTACAAAAATACTACGGTAGTCAAACATTTGTTTTACAGTGACTTTCATTTGTAACTGTTATAGTGTGTGCACATCCTCATAATGCTGCAAATGTCATCATTACCCGCATACTTAGATAACACCATTGCAGGGATTTCACCGTCGTGTATAAATGCCTCATGTTCGGGCTAGTGTTGGTCACGCATCTCGACTTGTTGCTTACTGGTGCAGAACATGAAAATGAGGCAGTACATTTGTGTAACTAATCGCTGTAGTGTGCTTCTCATTAGATTGCATCTACGTCCAGATGAAAACGCTATCATTAATCATCCGTGACTGTATTTGCATGCTAATGAACTACTGCCCACTGTTTTGCTAGTACTAATACACAATGACATAAGGTTTGACTGGGTCTTACTGTAATTGCGAATGGGAATCTGCAGTACATGATGCACATGGTAAAAAAGTTAAACCGATAGCTTACATGAAAACAAAAAATCACAATCTTTCTGCATTGGAACACAAGACATGTGGAAGAATCTTGACTTTGCACTATTTTCCACACACTAAGTAAATGGAGACCAAAGTTGTGAATCACATAAAATCTTTAGTGTTCCATTAAAAAAGCGAAAGTCATTGGGAACAACATAAGAATGTTCAGTTTTGGATGAACTACACTCTTAAAAATAAAGGCATTGCCATAGTAGAACCAACGTATCAGCAGCCACCTCAAAAAAAGCACTTGGTTTGGGAAATTTCCTAAAATCAATTCCACTGCGGAATGACCTGTGTCAATTACATTTGATCTACAAAAACTCTAATACCATTCTGGGGTCCCTTCATCGAGAAATCAAAACTCTGTGTGGTCACATGTCAAGATTAAAACAAGCAGCCCCTGGCAGCATGACTCTTTTGTCATGCCCTTGATTTATATAAAGAGAAATATATAAACACGATCCACATGAAGACTTAGAAAGACAAGGGTTAAAGAAGCAATAGGAAGCTTGTTTGTCTAACTTCACATGTTGTGCATTACCAGTGAATGGTGGTAATTGAAACTGACTGCTCAGTTTGTAGGTCAGGTCTCAACTTTTAGTCTTCAGTGCTCTCTCTCTCTCTCTCTCTCTCTCTCTCTCTCTCGTTCAATCACTCACTCCGTCCCTGTCACTCCTGTTGGTGGGGATCTCAGTCCCTCGCTCGGGGTTGTAATCCCACTGCACTTTAACTCAAATATCTGGATGTCATTTGTCACGCACGTCCCCTCAGGACAAATGTCTCTATAAGTCCATCTGTCAGAAATCCCACAACTGCAAATTGGGTAACTCTCCCTCCAGAGCTGTCATGCACACACCCCTCGCCTCCGAGTGAATTGTTTATTTATGCACATTTATGATGTATTTGTAAGTCCGAGGAGGCGATCTACATTGCAATGAGATGTGGAGTCAGCATGTTTCATAAAAGAACTCATCATCTCTGCTGGTTACATACGCTGTAACACAAACGACAGCCCTGGGAGAGCTGTAATTGCTGGCTTCATGTAAACTTCATAAGGTTGTGACAGTTTATTTGTAAAAGACGCTGAAGTCCAAATACACGTTCGAGCTTTGTCACAGCCGAGCAATTAATAAAACAGAACTCGCGATCTAGCTCCGTCCCCCGGAGCTAGACTTTTTCATTATTCAGTACGAGCTCCCTGCGGTTCCACTCGGCTGGACCGATCAAGTAGGGCGAGTCTCTGTCTGGGAGACTTATAGATTACAGCTCAGTTGAACTTTCTCTTTTTGGGAGGCAGGGGAGCTATCGATTCTGAACTTCTTTCTAGAAGTACATTGTGCAATATATCACAGGGCCCCTTTTCCCATTGCAAAGAGTAGATTTTTGTGATTTTTCATTTTCTTTGGTTTGTCCAAAAAAGAGCCCATGCCTGTTTCCCACTGTGTTCACTATAATTTTTTGTATTAGTTCTGCAGAAAATTAAGGGCACACTAGTTCACACAAAAATAAAAATTCACTCAACCTTATGTCATTCCGAACCTGTATGACTTTTTCCCTCTGCATAACACAAAAGAAGATATTTTGAAGAACGTTGGTAACATAACAATACTGCCCCCATTGATTCCCATTGTACACAAAACCACATTTCTCAAAATATCTTCTTTTGTGTTTCACATTTGTGTCATATACAGGTTTTAAACAACATGAGGGTAAGTAAATAATCATTTTAATATTTAGGTGAACTATGCCTTTAACTGTGAAGTATAGCTGTAGATATTCTTGAGTTAGCAAGCAGCACTAATTTACACAGTCAGTGGTCTAGTTCAACTTCTTAAGACATTAGTGGAATAGCAACACATAATCCATTCAGTATTCTCTTGTCATGATTAAAAGACTGCAGATTTGGACCGTATGGGGTCCATAAGTCCCAGGTTGTGTTCTCATCCAGTGGACCGAAGCTCTGGGTTCTGCCCTAGCAGTCTCTGTGATGGCCCTACTGATGTTTTATTGTGACCCTCAAAGCATAGCCTGCCCTCAGACCTAATGGCGCCATAATTTTGTTGGTGCTTTATGTATTTGGTGCCTGTAAATAGCAATGCAACCGAGTGGTGCAGCACCTACAAAACTACAATAACTTCAAAAACTTAAAATCTACAAACCATTTATATCTACAAAACCATACAAAAACTTGCACATTTTAAATCTTATGATTATTTTACAGCCTTCAAATCCAAAAGTTTGCAAAATGTAAAAAAAGTCTGCCGTTTTACAAATACTCAGCCAAACACTCTGTTTGCAGTTACTGCTGAATGCTGAATCTCCACCTTACAACACATGGTCATCCTTTAGCCACACACCCATTGAAAGTCCACGGAAAACTTGTATAAAAATGAAGATGTTGCTTTTAATTTCACACTTAGAACTTGATCGCTTGCTTCCTATGTCTCACTTGGTTCTCCTCTTGCCTCTTTTGAAAGAGTGGCAGTGAAGCTGAGACAGCACAAAGGAAAGCTTTTTAAAAGGATGTTTGTATGGAGCGTCTTTAACCCAGTTATCTTCTCCCTCACGCACTGCTCTCCGTTTCTCATTAGCAACCACCTTGCTTTGTTCAATTCTTCCTAATTTGATTAGTGAGAATGACAGGCAACAAACAGAAGATGCTACACGCTGTCTTCTCTTGTTTAACAACCCTTCATCTCCACCCTGCTTAGTGTTTATTTAAAGAAAAGGTCATCCTTAGAAAAGGGGCAAGGTCAATGGCTGCTGCTGACCCGAGACACCTGCCTGCTTGCAAAGACAAAACATTTGAAAAAAAATATATTTTTGTGGTTCTCATGTGGTTCTGGGATTTTATATAACAAAAAAAAGGCATTTGATATATAGTGCCACATTATAATTTATTCAGATATATTAAAGTCGTAATTTAGAGAAGTCATAATATTTAGCAAATCATTTGATATTTTAATCAAAACCATTAAAATAAAGTCAAATTGATGAACTATAGTTATTAACATGGCATTAAAATTTTGTTGCATTTTTGTCAAACGTTAAAATTCTGTTATTGTTTACTCATGTCATTCCAAATTCATAGGATTTCGTATATTCCTGTTCAAACTCATGAAAGTGACAGAGGTTGGGGATCTCAGTCTCCAAGATGACAATAAAAGCACCATAAATGGTCTAATAAAAGTCTTCAGAGACGATACGACCATACGTGAGAAGCCGCCCAAAATCACAACAATGTTTTTAACAATGTTTGGGTCATTTATTTCTTCTAGGAGCAGTAGTTCCTTCAACACTTCTGGTTAGGAGGAAACCATACAGCTCCTAATGACCACAATTCAATCCAGACTCATTTAGCTTTGTCATGAATAACAAGCACATGAGAGCAGAGAAGAAAAGCAGTGAGAAAAGAATGCTTTTTTAATTAGTCCAAGACCATTTGATGAAATGGAGGTCTTGGACAGGCTTGACTTTCTTCCCCAGCCCTGTCAAAACTCTGTCAAAATCCTTGTTAAGCAGCAACTAATTTGGGAAATTATGTCAGCTGTTAAGTGAAGAGTAAAACACTCGGGGGGAGTTGGATGAGGGAGGGTTGGGCTGATTATGGGCTTGCTGGGCTTTGAGGCCACGGTACGAAGAGCTTTTAAGGTGAAGAAAAGGGCTTTCCCTATTAGACAAGGTCAAGACTTTGACTCACTCCTGTGGCTGGTATTTTGCTTGTTTAGTGTTGAAAGCCTGTGGCTTGATCGCAGGCGTGTTGGCTGGAAACCACAACGGAGTCATCTGGAGTCACTTTAGGCCAAGTTGTGAAGTCCCTGGTGCATGTACCCTTCATGCTTTAGTGTGCACAATATATACTTGTAAACTTTACAAGAAGTGTCTTTCACTCTATCAAACGGTCATCCATATAATTTGATTATCTTTGGTTTGCACCGTTCAGTGGGATGACATTTTTATGTGTGTTTCTATAAGATAAGTTTCTCTAATTACCATGAGGTCAACTAAAGGTAAATTCTCTGTAGGTTTAAGATTAGGTCTCTCTCTCTCTCTCTCTCTCTCTCTCACACACCTCCTATTGTACCATGATGTAAGCTGAATATTGCTTTTATATGACTAACCTAATACAGGTATTTTTGATACATTTATTATTATAGATGTATGACGATTAAGCATTTCTAGATGTATTGTTCCAGTCCAGTGTCTGTTGAATTTCAACAAAATCAACAAAATCAAACCTCAGGAGTGACATAAAGTCATTCAACAGCAATGTGAAAGACTCACAGCATGACAAGACACCTGAAAACTGTGATAAAAATCAAGGTTATTACATAAAAACAATATTTAAATACATTCTAATATATTGGCCTATAATATTAACCTAGACTGTTCGTGCAACTCACAGGAATGAAATGTCAAATCATGTTTCTTGTTTAGATGCAATGATATATTACGAAAGATTTTGACTTGGTGGATTATAAAATCATCACTCGAAAATCATCTTTGAGCATCAAAATAGTATATGTAAAAGATTTTCCTTGTTATAAGAAGTTCTTCATGCCTTAAAATGATTTAAATGTAACTCTACACCCTTAAAGCATACTTAAAACAGAATATCATAAAGGACTGAAGGTGGAATGCGTAGCACCTTAGCAACTGCTGAGCAATGCCCTGGCAATGATTCACAACACCCTAGCAACATCTTAAAATCCACAGAGAAAACTCTAGCAACTGCATATCAAAGGCCCTGACAACCACCCACAAAGCACAGGCAGGTAGCACTCACATTTCCATCAGAAACATGAAAAACACAGCAAATAAAATAGTAAAGTAATATTTATATTGTAAAGTCGGCGTGTTTATTGTTTAATTTCACCAAACTACGCTCAGTTCTTTTCTTCTTGTCTAGCGTGCAGGAAGACATGAAATTATGCTAATGCTGGATTCATTTGATGCTGCCTGAGGACAGAAAATAGGAGGCACAGCAAGAAATGAATAAGTGTGTAAACATCAAAGGCTATCACCTGTTCCCTGTCACGATTTGAGCTATATTAATAATACATTTTTATAAACGGAAAAGAAATAAATAGAGAAAAGAGAAAAAGAGCAGGATCATTTGGCACAGTCAGACAGGGTCTCCAGTCCTATGCCAGTCCTCTCTGAACTAAGTGCCAGAACCTGCTGGCAGAAAAGCAAGCAAATTTTACTCTCTTCCCCAGCTCATTCCATCTCTGCTCTGTAATCTCCCTGCTTAAAGAAAAAGCCTAGCTGGTCACCAGCATATGTTGCGTTTTAGATGCTCTGTTTCAACAAGCCTCCAGAACAAATCCATAAACCCTC
The DNA here is from genome assembly GCA_026939265.1 of Oreonectes daqikongensis. Classification (NCBI taxonomy): domain Eukaryota; kingdom Metazoa; phylum Chordata; class Actinopteri; order Cypriniformes; family Nemacheilidae; genus Oreonectes; species Oreonectes daqikongensis. The sequence goes on along the minus strand of JAOTQM010000030.1, from coordinate 2,573,713 downwards.
TCTTTATCTTTTCCTCTCTTACAGTGGGAAGAAGTCAGCGGCTATGACGAACACATGAACACCATTCGCACCTATCAGGTGTGTAACGTATTCGACGCCAACCAAAACAACTGGGTGCGCACCAAGTACATCCGACGAAGAGGGGCGCAACGCATTCACGTGGAGATGAAATTTTCAGTTCGTGACTGCAGCAGCATCCCGAGGGTCCCGGGGTCGTGCAAAGAAACATTTAACCTTTACTATTATGAATCAGATGCTGACACGGCCAGCAAAGTCTTCCCCCCTTGGATGGAAAACCCCTGGATAAAAGTGGACACCATTGCGGCCGATGAGAGCTTCTCCCAAGTGGATCTGGGGGGACGGGTGATGAAGATTAACACAGAGGTTCGCAGTTTTGGCCCTGTGTCGCGCAATGGTTTCTACCTAGCCTTCCAGGACTATGGCGGGTGCATGTCGCTGATCGCGGTGCGAGTGTTTTACAGGAAGTGCCCTCGCACGATCCGGAATGGAGCGATATTTCAGGAGACGCTTTCAGGGGCGGAGAGCACATCACTGGTGGCAGCGAGAGGGGTGTGCATCCCTAACGCTGAGGAAGTTGATGTTCCTATTAAACTGTACTGTAATGGAGATGGGGAGTGGATGGTCCCTATTGGTCGCTGTATGTGTAAGGCTGGTCACGAGGCTGTGGACAACGGAACGGCTTGCAGAGGTAAGCTGACTCATTCAGCTAGTGTGTGGAAATCTTTGCAGGGTGCACAAAACTCTTTAATGTTTAGCTCATGCTTGCTGCTAACCGCAAAATGTTAAAAGACAACATACTGGTTCACTGTGTGTATGCAAAACATTTTCAGAAAGCAGTTTTATATTTTTTCCTAAAATTATGGTAAAAATGTTAAACAAATTACTCAAAGTACATGTACACAAAAATCTCAAATGTTTCCTATATATATTATAGTATATAGTATATAATGTATAGTACATATTAGTATTTGTACAAGTAACTGACAAACCGTAGCATGTGTCCTATGGTGTGACAGGAAAAATGTAGAAAACTAACTATTAATAATATATTCTTTTATATTATTCATATTTATATTTATAATATAAAATAGAGAGATTTATATTCATTGTTATTTCTTTCTAAATGTTTGCTGTCACACCATTGGACACATGTGCGGTTTATTGTGAACTACCCACATACCAAGATTTGTCACACTTCAGTATAGGGGGGCAAATTATGCTATTAACAAACCATTAACTATGACTTTTTCCCAATAAACTCTTAATTTGTTGTTTATTAATAGTTCGTAAGGTAATTTTTAGGTTTAGGTATTGGGTAGGATTTGGGATGTAGAGTATGGTCATGCAGAATATGTGCTTTATAAGTACTAATAAACAAAATTGTGAGAATTGCCCCATATACTGAAGTGTTACCCTAAGTTTATATATTGTAATATGTTACGATTTTAATTATTTATAATTATTTACGATTATTACTTATTTATATTATTAACTTAGTTACTAAGTTTCTACTGTTACTAAATCTCTTAATATATAGCCTAGATATTGAATTAAATATTATATACATAAATAAATAAACAGTATTAGTAAATAATTAAAACAAAACTGCAGACTCCTTTTTTTGTAATAACCTGGATAATAGAAGGGTTAGAAGAAATACATTACACTATTGTACCAATAGGACATTAGGACATTTTAGCAGGTTTTCTTTCATCCTGGTTTTTAGATATGCCATTCGGAAAAACAGACTGCCAAAAAAATCCTCTTATGTACAGACATTAATCAGTCCTCATGTTTTTAGACATTCTTACTGTATCGTAAAGGGACCTATAAGCTATGTACATTTTCCTACCAGCTCATTTTTTACCCGTTCTGGAGCTCAAGAGTCAGCCCACTACTGATGTTGTGGTTTCTCCGTGCTGTCCGAAGCAACTCAAACACATTCATGTGGCCAGCACGTCTGTTTTCCCCTTCACCGAATCCCAGCACAGCGTTGATGTAAACTGGCCCTTTCTCAGCATGTGAAGGTATTGATCGTTTCTTACCCGAGCCCCAGCGCTCCTCGAGGATCCGCTTCAGTCCTCCTCACCTGTAATTCAACTCACACTGCAGCGCGAGCTCTCGTTTCGCCCGACGGCGGGTTCTGTTCCCACGGCAACGCCAGCCTGCAGACAGGCTCCATGCTGACACAGACGACACAATAAAACGCCCACCTGTGTTTCAGACACCCCCCTCCTTCCTTTGTACAAACGCACCCAGTCGCACAGACAGACGCGCACACGTGCGCTCCGTAGGTCTGCCTGTAATTACCTCACCGGCTCCCCGTCTAGGCCAGAATGAGCTGTGATAATAGGCGCTCATCGCAGACACTCGCGGGGTGGCGCTCCGGCGGTCCGCATTCAATGACATTTAATGAGGAGGGTCGCAATCGTCCCATTGGAGCACCTGTCGATGACAAAAAAAAATTGTAGATCAGTCTACTCCAAATTGAAGAGCTTGCATAATTATACACATTTGCTTGCTTTTGACCTATCTGTCATTCACTATACACTGTGGATTTGAATATCCCCGGGGTCTACTTGTCCGGGATCTCTGTAAACAGCTGGATTTAAAAACAATTAAATGGCGGTGACTAATGGAGATGCTCATGGCTAAATCAAACAGGCTTTGAAAAGGGTGCTTGATAAAGCCTTTCACATTACTGCTGTCAGTGTTTTCTCGACAGAGGCTGTTAATCTAAACAGAGAGAATAATGATTGTAATCATCTGAGTGTTTAGCTCATCACAAAGCATTGGTGAATATTAATATACTGGGCAATATTTTATAATATTTTACAACAGCAGAATCTGATTTCAAATCACTGACAATTTCTAATTGCAAGTCATCTATGATCATTTTACCAATATTGGTGTTTATAATGTTAATGAGGCACTAGAATTGACAGCAGTAAAAACGTAAAAACACCAAGCCTGCTATATGCAATCTTATGCATTGTTGCATTAGGAAATGTAGTATTTAGTATAGCACAATATATTTGTTGCATTCTCATTGTTGCATGTTGGGTTTTCCCATATCGCATCACATATGCAATATTATGCATTGTTGCATTAGGAAATGTAGTACTGTATATAGGGCAAAATATGCGTTGCATTCTCATTGTCGCATCAAGGGGCTTCATAGCATTATTTGCATAAACTAATATATTATTTGTTTTACGGTCATTTTATCTAGCGTTTTATCACAGAGTACTTGCTTTTTGCAGTATATGCAATTCTAAAGGCTCTGTTTACCATATGACTTAAGTGTCATTTTGCATTACCCATCATCCTTTGCACTTTCACTGAGAGTGTCTGGCCAAGTTTGACCTCCATCGCACGCTGTCAGAGGAAGTGTGTTGTCACTGCTCCATGTCGTGTGCAGTCGTGGCCCAGTGGTTAGAGAGTTGGACTCATGACCAGAAGGTTGCTGGTTCGATTCTCAGGGCTGGCGGGTAACGGCTGAGGTGCTCTTGAGCAAGGCACCTAACCCCCACTTGCTTACTATACAAAATGTACAAATGTATAGTACAATGTAATGTAAGTCGCTTTGGATAAAAGCGTCTGCCAAATGCATAAATGTAAATGTAAATGTAAATGTGTGCAAATCTCACACTTACTCTGGGAAGTGAAGGAGAAATGCACAATGAGTTTAAAATACACTGACCAAGTGCGCTATGGTGGCACAGGGGTTAAATTCACTTTATTTCAAAAAGACATTCAATAGTCATGAGACCCCAGGCTACAACTAAAATGAAAAAACGTCAAAAGGAATATGTAACAAGAAACGATATAAGATCATTTAAGAAGAAAAAGTTTATTGATGGTTGTTGCCTCTCTTATACATAAGAGGTTTTGATCGAGGTCTGCCTTCAATTCATCCAGCCATTTATCTGTGTGGCAGAGGAAAGCCGATACTGCCGCGTGAGACAATGTCAGGACTGTGGTCAGCGGTCGGGGGATGGGTTGATGCAAGCAAGAGGGGCTTTTTCAAGTGCCGAGAGTCGAGCGTAATGAATTGATTTGTGAAAGATGTTTGCGCGGCGATGCCGCCGTATCCCCTTACGTTCCAGGTTGTAGGTCACAAGGAAATAATTCGATCTGCAGATGAAAGACGTCTCGCAAGGCTACTTTCGCAGCATCGCCAACACGTTTCCCAAACACCTCGCTATGACATAACATGTAATTACGTATGTTTCAATTAAGTCTTCGACGACGCTTTCAACAGAAAATTATTCTTCGACGTGACGTCTGTCAAAATATTGACGACACACCAATTTGTTTATGCTTGCGATGACTTTGGCTTCTTGTCAGCGAATTGAGATTGTTTTACTACCCTAACAATATTAAATTTCCTCTTAGAGAGGCGCTGGAAATAAATGAAGCGAGCCTGGTTTCTTTAGCAGAAATTCTCTTTATAAAGACAGATCTAATTTCTTTTCGAGCTGCGTGAGACGGGGACCCTCTGGAGACGCACGGGGTCTTGTTCACAGAATGTGTTCGTTTGAAATCGAAGCAGAATGCTCAGAAGGACATAAGAAGACACATGTTCACGGGCTTCGGCTCTTTAAATGATATTTTTTGAATTGTAATCTGATCATTCTGTGCTACAGAACAAAGTACAAGTAGTGTACAATCTGTGGATTCCATAACGTAAATGTCTATAGATCAACACAAACAAATGCAGCGTCAATGGGACAAATCATTTTTTTAGTTTGACAAGTTGACGAAAGTCTTCTAAGCTATGTTGCGTTGTTGAAGTAATACAAAATATTTGCCCAGCCATGCTGAAAGACCTCAGACCTTCCACCTGTTGAGAAGTTTTCATGCGCTGATGTCAGAAAGGAACAGGCAGGCCTTTTCGTGTCACGGTAATGATGAAAGAAAGCACGTTTAACAGTGGTAAACTTTGACTCGCATGTTGCTCAGGAATGTAGCCGTGCACTCCGCAGATCCACAATTTATGGCCCTGCAATACAAAAGACCGCACAGACCTCTCAAAATATAATATTTTTCTTTTCACACGAGTATTACATTTATCGTTCAAATTTCAGACTTATAATAAAAAGAAAATCCCTCAAAGATATTTGTAATGTAACATTAAAGCAGATCATTTTGGTGCAGGACAATACATAAATAATGTTACGCATAATCTGCAACTTAACTCTTCCTACCAACCGCACTTTTAGTCTTAAAGTTGGTAAGAAACAGCTGAGTGATGGCACATTCACTGCCAGAAGATTACAGCACCAGGCTCAACAGTCTTAAACTAATTCCAGAAAAAATAAGTTGAAGACAACCATGACCAGATGAAATAGGAGGCTGAAGAAAAGGATTAAGGACAGGGGAAGATACTGACAGTAAACAAGAACAGTAGTATCCCTCTGGATTCCTGGTCCTGGCCACCTTCCATCTGAGAAAAAAAATCATCTTGATGCAGAAACACTGCTGCAGCTCTCTTTATTTCCCATGGTGCATCTGCTTTTAATGAAAGCTCTAATTGGCTAACAGCAAACGTAGGGCACAGCCATGCTTTTGGCCAGCGTGAAGTCCCAGAGGCTCAGAGTGAGACATTAAAGTAAATAAACACTGGTCAAATGAGGGGTTTTTTTCTCCGAAAAGCCAAACCTTTAAAGAAATGAATGTTGGGTTTTATTCATTTGCAGGACATCTGTAATGTGATGTTATAGAATAAAAAATCCTTGTTTTATGTAAGTGTTCCTTTTTGTGATTAAATCTAAAATCATAAATGAGATCTCTTAAACATTTCAATTTTTTCTCCAAGACAGCTGTGAGATTGAGAACAACTGGAATAATTTCGCTCTTTCTCCTGAGAGTTCTCTCATTGCTTTTCTCATCGAGACTGACAGATGCATTTTGTTGAATACCTCTCTGATACCACAATTATCCAAAATATCTTGTTTGCAAAAGGATTTTTGTTTTGTTTAGCAGAAATTGGAAACTGTTTGTTTTAGCTGTTTATCTTGCTATTTTGGAAACTCAATAACACCTTGAATCTCAAAGTTTCCTCAAGCGTGCTGAACAATGCATCTCTGGCGCTCAAGTTGACGGTAACTGAAAAACGCTTGTTGTCCAAAAAGTATTCAAGCTCAAGCATCGATATAATCTCACGTTCGCGGATTCTAATGTTGTTTGACCGAAGTGGGCTCTTACCACAGCTGCCCTTCAACACTTGATCACATAATTTTCTGCATTATCTCATGCTGACAGACACATACACACAATTCAAATAATCACGCTCGCAGTGTAACACAAACCTCTCGGCTTTCTCTTCAGCCTTGTGAGCACTTACAGTTTGGCCTCTTTGCCATTTTCAGACAGTTTGAATCCACATGTGACCCATGGCACGTTTTTATGGCTGAACTCCTAACTGCTATGCTCCTGCCAACCCTACAGTCTGCAATCTAATTGGGAAAGTAAAGAACATTAAGCAGTAAAATAAAACCCTCTTGTACTGTTTGTTTTAAAGCCCGACGTGGGTGCGAGAGTATAACCCAGAACTTAAAGAGACGGTAAATGCACGGCAAAGTCCTCACTACCCATCTATCTCTGGAAAATAAAGAGTCCTCAAGCCAAGGATTAGGATCACAAGTACCATAGGAGCTGTCTACCCACCTACAGAGACCCACGAGGGTTGTGATATACTTTAATTTCATGTTGCTTAGCTGTAATGGAGATTTCAGCCTTCCTGGGTTTTTTTCCTCCCTTCTCTGAAGCAGAATGGATGTTACATTTCTCCAGCTAAAGCTATCCCCCACACACCCATCCAGCCGTCGAGCAGCGCTCGTCGGTTTCCTCTCAGCACATTCATCACTCTCTTGAAAGTGATAACGCCAGACTGAAACGACTGGGAACGGCCCGGAGCTTAGGGAACATGATGTGTTAACTTGTTCCACATGCATCTCCGAGCAGCCAGTCATTAGCTCACATCTCCACTGGGATTGTACTTGTTGGCGGCCCATCCTCAGCAGCAGTAATCACTATTCTGTGGCAGCTCAGATCATTGGCCGGCTGGGGGGATTTCTCACGCATGTCATTCTTTCTGGACACGTTGGAAGTTCTCCGGTATCACCTATAGTAGAGAAAGAAAATCAGAAATGAGATCTATTCAACATCTAAATTGTTTTTCCTAAATGACAATGAGATGAAATGGAGAAAAGTTCAACTTTTGGTTACGTCTTTTGGATCTCTTTTCTCTTATTGAAAAACATTTTCTAGAATGCATTTTTTTAGAGATTTAAAGAAGATCTCAAACTGTTATGTCAATAAGAATTTGAACATTTCATATCAGTCGTGGCCCAGTGGTTAGAGAGTTGGACTCATGACCAGAAGGTTGCTGGTTCGATTCTCAGGGCTGGCGGGTAACGGCTGAGGTGCCCTTGAGCAAGGCACCTAACCCTCACTGCACCTACAAAATGTACAAATGTATAGTACAATACAATGTAAGTCGCTTTGGATAAAAGCGTCTGCCAAATGCGTAAATGTAAATATCAACTTCTCCTAAAACCACATAATCTCATTCACATTAGGTTAATATAGTTTACTAAAACTAAACCTACTGTATCAAAAAATTCTGTTTGACAAAAAATGTAATTTAAATAAAACATCACCCTAAATATAATATATTAAATATATTTGATCTATTAACCAATGTATTCATGAAATATATAATTTATAATACATTTAATAACATAATTAAATATAACTAGATAAAAGTAGAAATTTTGTCTTGCAATAAACACTAAAAACTGAAAAATAAAAACTAAAACTGAAATAAATAAACTGACTTATGAAAAATGAAATAAATGAAAATTATGAAATAAATAAAACCTTTTTAGCAATATAAAAATTACATTGAAAATAAAAATAAAACTACAACATTAAACTAAAATAAGCATTACAATTAAAATATAAAAATTAAACCTAATTAAACAAATGAAACAATAAAACTAAAAACCAAACTGTAATCATTCTGATTCACATTGATTTTAGAGCTCCATATTCTTCTTATACTGTATCTATATAATTGTCTAGTTATTCAGATATTCAGCTATAATTTGTGCAATTTTTCTTCCCCTGAAGATTTTTTCAAGCATTTCTCACTCCTGCCTTACTTAAGTCTTCTTAGATCTCACACACACATCTAAGCTGAGGTCAGACAGATATCTCAGGGTTAAGAACTATATGCTGATGAAATGCTTTCTTCCAGCATAACTAGGCCAAGGTGGAGAAGCAGTTCTGATCTCTTCAGAAGCCTTTATTTCCAATCATACACCGGACCTCTCGCGAACATGCCAGAGATTTCTTTCATCTCTTCTGATTCATGTTCTGACAGATGTGCCACTGGAAGGCCTGCACAGGATACAGTATCAGTTCGCCATGGGTCAGAGAAAGGAAACAGGGCACATGTCCTCACAAGAGCTACAAGTGTGCTAAGCGCCAGCGAATGCAAAACAAGGGCTTGCAGAAATAGAAACGTGTTTTGCTGCAAATACCATTCGATTCTGGTGAAGAAATCAGGCTCAAATAGCCGTACAGCTGTTGCGGCGTTTCGGCAGCAACGAGTGATGGATGAATTCAATTGACATGCAAGCCAATATAAATGGCGATTCTTTAACCTTGAGTGACATTCCAGGGGAGTGAAGGACCAGGAATTTGTTACACTTCAAGCCTTTTCAGGAGGTTTTGATAGATGGCTCTCATTCCAGCGTGAGGTTAGGACCGCTATCTGTGTCATGCTGCGACTGTCTTTGCAGGAAGATTCCAGTTGTTCGCACTCTGTTGACCCCCGACCATGCACAGAGGGGTATAGACTACAAAGCGTTTGGTGTCCTCCCTGTTATATGACCTCACAAACATCATTTATGAGATCTTCTTACATGGTATAGTAAGGTCGTCTGTACGGTTTACATCTCAAGACTCAAACCATACTTTCCAGGCCATACTACACCAAAAAAAAGAGAAATTGCATTTTGGACTTTCAAAAGCTTGACTATCATATTTAACCTTTAAGAACTGAATAATATCACCAACTATAAATATGACATTTACGGATTACCGATTCACAGTGAGTACAAGACAAATGTCTTTTAGGCGTGCCCCTTATCTTCATGAGTACATTCCACATAGTAGTAATGGATTCTAAAATAGGAAACCATTGGTGACAAAAAGTCTCTACGATGTTTCCAGCCCCTCTTTCATGGTGATTAAAGATTAAACAAGAAAGTGGGTGAAGGGCAGAAGATAAGAGCACGTGCTTACCCCTTGACTGGATCATCGGTAATGGACGCCTCGTAGTTGAGATGACATGCTGTGCATTCAGCATTCAGTCCTTCAGACGATGGAGGTCTGTCCTCTTAAAGAACACTTGAAATAGCGAATTCCCTCAGTGTACAGAATATTTGTTGTTTAAAGTGCGCTATAAAAGCTTCGGGAGCAAGGGAATTGAAAAAAATAGAAAATAAACAAATTCTGACAATTGAGACATGATGCTGTAAACATGTTTATAGTGTGCAATAATGGCGCTCAACTGTTTTATTCAGTTGCTGCCAAAGAGCAATAGCAAAATAATATTTGTCATTGGATTCATAAATACAGTTGTCGCTGTTTATGTTTGGTAACAGGCAGTCACCACATCTATAGAGATTTGAGCATACTGCGTGATTCATCCAAACAATCAAAACTTAGACAATGTAGGTTGTGGTATTTGCATGCGACTCGAGGAACACCAAGGGTTGCCTATAGAACGGATTTTTTCATTTGAAATATAAAATCCTTCACTGCAGAGTTTACCAGGATATCTCTGGGAAACACACCTTCAGGGCTTACTGTCAGATTACTCCATGATCAGCAGCCTGTGGTAAAGTTCTGTCCTTAAACTCTAAACCTTCTCTGAGTAGGCACCACAGGTAGAGAAGACTTACTGTGTTTTTTCATGGTTTTAGGACTTAAAACGTCAAGGTTGAGCATGTTTGTCAAGGTTCTTACTGTGATGACGTCAGAAAATGTAAATTTTCCCCTCCGCTACACAAGAGCGCTTAAAATCCCTCCAGTGATGCTCAACACCATTGGTTCATGCCTCTGACATAACCAGTCATGATGGAGCAAGTATGGATACACAAATATTAAGGAGATTTGAAAGCTAATGAAGGTCAGATGGGAAGATGTATCAGTGAATTATTACTTAAGTGTCTCAAGACATATTATTTATTAAAATAATGGGTAACACTTTACAATAAGGTTGTATTTGTTAACATAAATTAATGCATTACAACATTCTTTAAAATAGCTTCTTTTGTGTTCTGCTGAAGAAAGAGACCAATACAGGTTTGAAATGACAAGAAGGTGAGTAAATGATGACAGAATTTTCATTTTTGAGTGAACTGTCACTTTAACAAGCATTAATAAATGCTGGAAAACTATGTTACTGCTCTTTGTTAGTTCATGTTAACTAATGCATTTACATATTTATTTTTTTCAACACTAAACAATATAAAAGTGATTAAAATATGACAGAAGGACAAAGAGACAATATGACAGAAGGACAAGGTCATTTTGAGGACAAATATTCATTTAATATATCACCTCAAGTCTATATTCCCAGCTCACTCACTTGTCAAGTACCTAATCCTTTTGGATATTGTACCGCACTTGATAAAGTTATAAAGAGATATCAACTGTGTCGCCTTAGGAAAGAAAGTAAATTATAGAAAAGCAGCCTTGTAAATTCTTTTGTTACGCAAGCTTAAAGATGTAAATTGTTGTTGCCCCAAGCTCTGCAAAGCAAATAAATGACAAAATCTAATGAGCTATTTTTAGGCTCGGTGCACCTCTAGAGTCTCACGCTGAGAGATGGATATCTTCACAACACTCCCTCTACTGTACTTTTGTTTAGAAAGAGGAGTTCATCTAGAGGATACTGTGACATGCTCACCTGCTGTTTTCTGGATAGATAGTCTAAAAATAAAGCAAGTCTCCTCACGACTCCATTTTGAGAAGGGCTAAAGCAAATACACAGCAACTAATACAGACCTCAGTTTAAGCGAATTCTTTAGTCAACACTTGCCAAGTTCAACATTCTGCGGACACTAAATTCATCCCTCCCTAAGAAACGATTTGTTTCTCACTTGTCTGCGGTTTTATTTGGCACACTCGATGTCCTCCAGAACTTAATTACTGAAACTTCATGCTATTGCCTACAAAGGCACTAAGCGTTGCCTCTTCTGTTTTATTTTCACTGTTTTGCACTAATACAGACTGTTTCAAGGACTTTCTAAGTGGTATAATTTAAAACATGGTTTCGTTTGTGTACCTTGAGGCATATTTGCTCATACGGCATGAGACTCTAATAGCCTAAAGTGTGGTTTGAAATCGAATCTCCAATAATGAATACATATGTGTATAAATAAAATGAAATACAGAGCCGTGTGGTTCGCACAGCACGTCTCTGGAGTACGTTCTTCTAAAGCACTGCGCATAATGAACAGTCTTATGTTCCTTGTAAACTAGCATTAAATGCCAGGTAATCCCTTTAAGTTCCCTTGCAGGGTTATGCTAAACAAACACACTGTGCATAAATAAACCTAATGGTTTTTGTTTTAATAGTTCCTCTCTCAGCAGATTTTGGGCACGTAATGAATTCAAAAAACAGGAAATTTCTTGGCCTCCTGGTGGAGTGCAGTTGGCAAACCGGACGATATGTGCCGGACATTATGAAGAAAACAGACGACTCAATTACTCGCTGCATTACTATCTTTACTATTCAGGCTGAACTCATTTAGCCCGGGCACCATTTGAACATACAGTATCTCTGCGTGCATGTGGGACAGTGGTGGATGGTTAACTGGTAACTCTCATGAAAAGGAACATTCCAAGACTAATACGATAATACCCGGTTTCTAATGATGGAAGAGAATGTGGGGTGGTAAGTGAGGCCTGGACCATCTCCAATTATGAATAGTGGCCTTGTGGATTGTGAGGTGCTTAGATAGATTGGCAGTATATGGGACAGGAATTCTTTAAGGAGGCCGCTAGCCTGAAAAATATTCGACAGGTACCGTGATGCTCCGTTCCAGTGTGGGAGAACGTAATTCTGTTTATGCAACGTGATACGCGTTATACCTCAGATTTCAGGAAACCTGGACTCATTCAAGGGAAAATTCATTTAAATTTACTAAAATAAATGTGGATTGCGGTGAGAAGGTTAAACACATTGATGTTCGCTCACCATTACGGAGACGTTTTGGGTCACTGTAACCCCAGCAGGAAGCGAGCATACTATATCCAAACTCGTCCGGCGTTGCCGACTCAAGGCTGCTGGCACCGCGGTGGTATTCGGCGAGGTTTGGGCAGGGCCAGGAGGCGCCTGTACGTGCTAGTTGTCGATGCGGCTCGCTTCTCTCAAGCTTGCGCCAGCAGACTATGTGGTGGCACCACAGACGCTCACCAAGCTTGCAGACAGTCTTCCTGTAGAACGAGAGGAATAGATTAGAGCTTGTTATTAATGACTTTCTTTGTTTCTCTGGCATTTTGCAAGCTAAGTATGAAAATAAGGCTGTCGTAAAGGCTTTTTGGTGAAACCAAAGGAAAAGCGGGGAAAAGAAAAACCCCTGTAGCTTGGACAATGATAAATATGCCTAAAATACCACATTGCTCAGTCCGCAGCTTCTTAGAAGTTGTCGTGTTTGTCTTTCAGCACGCTAACACTCTTTCTCAGACTGCTGTTGACAGTATTACGATTTAACCATGTTGTTAAAACAAACAAACAAATACATAAATATCTTAACGCCATCGTCCCCGCTAAAGATTTCCTTTTCTTACTTTTCAAATGCTTCCTAATTTCTGTTCGTCTTTACTCGAGCAAGCCAGGGCAGAGATTGCTTTGTGTTGCTGTCCGGTCTAATAGGGCTATGTGATGAATGGTTGTGCTGGGTCCAGGACAACGCATTAGCATTATTGACCAGCTCCTGGTGATCAAAGAGTCTCGCTATGAGCCCTTCATTCTGTGAGTATGCTGCAGAGAAAAGTGGTTTTGAACGTTTTTTCGTTTCTCAATTCGTGTCTATCAATAGCTAATAATGAGATCTGATTAGCGAACGACAAGAAATACATTATTAATGGTCCTCGGAGTGACACGAGACATGGATGACTTTGACACTTGGAGTGGAATTTGGCACGGCCGAAAGCAACGGGGGAGAATTTTCACTCCCAGTGGAAAGAAGTCTTTATTTCAGGAGACGTTTGGAAGTCACACATCCAACATAAGTGCAAACTGACTGTGTAGCTTATAAGGCCCTGATGATGTCACTCACTCCCCATACAACTATGGCAGCTCCTCCTCATGACCCTGTTACCATAAATAGGTTGTCATATATCGATTTGGGGAAACAGTTCCTTCATGACATGTTGACACAGTGACCTATTTCGGCAACAGATCACTTTCACTCGATCACACAAAAAACCCACAGAACTGTGTGATCGGACAGCATTTAAATCATTCGATTAACAGTGGAGGACATGCCTTCTTCATGTAGTAATGGCTGTTTATGCACGACTAATCCCACTAATGAATACATTGCTGTCCCATGTTCACGAGTCGCTCCCTCTCATCACACTGTTGTGAAAGTTTCAAGTTGAACTTTTGTATGGTTCCCCGTCAGAGCAGCATACAGTATCAGATGGCATCTAAGCATTCAGATTCTTAGCATGCTATGCTACAAAAGACTACAATAAGGATAAGAATGCATGTTCCTAGATGTGTAAGTAATACTTTCATAGCGTGCTTAGCAAGAGTTTAATGACCCATGGAAATATTTTTACAAATGGTATCTGTTTAACATCTCAAGATAACAATAGAGATGCACTGATACTAAATTTCTCCACCGATATCCGATTCTGCAGATTAAATGAATATTTCTTTACTTTCTAAATGTTATTAATTCATATTGATCATCAAACTAGTGATGTTTCTTAACATTTTCTATACACAGAGCACAAATTCGTTGCATTTTTCTGTCCTCTTTTGATTGACAGCCAATTGCTTTTATTGACCAATACTGATTTTGGCCAATATATCTGTGCATCTCTAGATATTAAAAATCACAGATTCAAACTATCATCCCCAAAATATCTCTTACGCACGCGTTTATCGCCAATGTTTAACGCCTCATGACTAAACAAAGGGCACCAATATGAGCGTTCACATCGACGCGGAAAACAATAATAAGCGTCATTTAGAAGCGTCATTTTTTATAAATGCCTCGGGCTCATTTTTTTGTTTTGACGCGCTGCGTTAAAAACTGCCTGACAAATGAGATTGGCGCTTTTGATCACGTGCCTGGAGCTGCTGAAGTTACAGAAAACACAACTAAGCATTGACATTGAAAATTGCTTGGGTATGAATGTCGAAAAACGTCTCGGAAAAACACTGGCGAAAAACGTGTGCGATTATCGTCCGGGTGTGCACGGGCCTTTAGACTTTTCAAAAAAAAACTCAAACACCTCAAATTTTGTTTCAAAAGAGATCATACTGGCTTCAGATTTACATAAAAATTCTGCAAACCAAAGATTTCTCGAATATCTGAGCTACTGTACTGTCACATTGCAAAATGTTGATTTCTAAATTAAATGATATATAGACAAATAAAGAGAGGTTTAAATGTCACCTTATTTCATTATAATACAAATATTTCCATTATCGCATTTCTGTATATTTTTATTCGATTGGAAAGACAGGAAGTAGATTTTTTTTCTATGGGGAGTAGCTTAAACCGTTCAAATTCACAGACATTCATTAAAAATGACCCAATTCTTAAATTCTACATTTTGCTCAAACCTGGCAACCTTACTTCACTCACCTGGATCATCTCACATTTTCCTGACACGTTTCATCAAGACAGTGTTGGAATTGCCAGATACAAAGACTGCTGATGCTGCATGATGAGTCATTTACATACAGTAAGATAAACATTTACCTGCCAACTTGTAGAGGAGAAATTAGTAGTAGTCATGCAAGCATTGACATTTTGCTGTTTTTTAAAAAGACCTCAGCCGTACGTGCCAAAATAATTATTTTGTCTAGGCTGTTTTACCTAGAAGAAAAAGGAACATGAACAAACACTGAAAGTCATTTGAAGCCCTATATACACGCAAGGCCAGGCACAGGTTGGTTGCTAAGCTTTGTAAACATGTTTTTTTTCCACCGTGCTGTTGGCACATGGATGAGCAGGGGAGCATTTGTTTGAGAGAACATGAGAAGTATTCAGAAACCTAATGTTATATTTCTAGCCTGACAGTCTTGTATAATCCACTGTTGTATTGTTACGGTTTGGCATGCAATACTGACTCCCATCCAGATAATGACCTCTGCCTATTCACATGCATGTAACATCAATCCATCCTTCATCTAGCATCTCACTTTAGCCTTTCAGCGCAGGCCACAGTCAGGCTTTTGTGGGTGCTGCTTGTCAGTTGACGCCCTGGTTGTGTTGATACGGAGTGCGTGCCGAACACAGCAGTTGCGCTGTACAAAAAAAAAGTGCTGGCTAATTGAGCACTTCTGTGCATGAACTGTTACGCTGATAAGCAGGTATTTGACCCTTTGGGAGCCCTGAGTTCCTTCAAGCTCTGAAAATAGTCTCAATTAGCTTGTTTAGCTAAAAACATCACATGCAATGGTAGGCGCCTTCTTAATTGTTGCCGTTTGGCTTGATGTCACTGGACCTTAAACAGCAGTCAAACTGAGACCGTGGAGGTAGTCACAGACTGTAAAGCATGATGGAGACCTCTGTGTTTATACATTTCTCGAGCGTGCATGCGCCTCGACGTGGACCAGAGCAGCGTTTGGACGCAGATCACTCATAGCTGGAATGAAACGATCCACCCCAAATTAAATTCCGTCACACTGGTAGACGTTCGCTGATGCAGTCTACTGAAAGCATCCAGTAAATCATCCGCCTCCATTTTTGTTTCGCCTTTGTTTTCTTTCCACTTTACTGGCAAGAAGCCTTGTAAGTGGTAAGTTTTGGCAGGCCGCACATCCCCCCGGCTCAGCAGCATCCAACTGTCATGTCTTTTTAACACAGGGGGCGAAAGATCGTTGTTGCAAAGCGTGTCTGTCCAACAAGCCCCGTCCGACCCTGTAGGCTAATCCCGCTAGCTGCAGAAACCTTAAACTAATCCAGCTAGTTTCTCAGTCACACTCGGCCTCCAGACCGAACCTCTGAGGGTTCCATTTCACTTCATTTAGATTAAGCGACCTTTTGCGGTCACAATACGGGATTTTAAAATCAAATGAGTATCGATGCCAGCGTGAGCATTACGTGCCTGTGCTTATATGTGTTTTACTTGGCACGTGCCCAGTATTGACTCAACTGCTCTTCCTTAGGCTAAAATTCCTCAGACGACCAATGAAGTGCAAAGAAATAAATATATTCATATAAAAGTCATATATAAACACTCTCCTCTCACACAGAGAATATAAGAGACCTGCTGGCAAACAACCATCACAAGCTCATATTACAGTAATGAGCTGTCACAGGCCCGCCATTGAGTTCTGTACCGGTCTGCGAGAATACGACAGGTTCTTGTTTTCGGAAGGTCTGATTTGCAGATCCGTGAGTTCAGCATTTGTTTGATGATGGATTTGCAGTTTAGGTTGATTGGCAGCTGGACCTGCTGTAATTGGCCCACCCTAATCAGCCTCTGCTGAACTCAGAGGTGTCATTGGAATCCGTCGCCATGGTAATGCTTTCATCATGAGGCCATAGGAGTGTCTTTTGGACATAGGACTGTTTTTCGGTGTCCAGTGCTGCTTGCTGGGAAGGACAGTCTTGGTTTTGGGGTTTTACACAGGATGTGTGCACCTGTGTTTCAATCTGAGGCGTGCAATTTCTGCTCCACTGGCTTCCTGAAACCTAACTAATTAAATACTATTATTATTTAAAGTCAAGTTTAACATGTAACATAACTATAAGGCATGTAGAAAATCATGTTTTCTGTTACCAACATTCTTTTAAATAACTTCTTTTGTGTTCTGCAGAAGAAAGTCATACAGGTTTGAAATGACAAGAGGGTGAGTAAATGATGACAGAATTTTCATTTTGGGGTGAACGATCCCTTTAAGGGTACATTTCTCACACTCAAAGATCCATGTTATTGTAATAAATGACGATTTTTGTTTTAGGATGGGATTTTAAGCGCACAATGTAGTGTGTGAAAATGCTACAGCACGTCGGTCTTGCCTTGAGTTCAGGCCCCCAGACAACAGTAAACCAAACACATATTATCTTTTAAGGGAAAATTGTCCCATATTTCATTCCAGCATGAACTGATTTTAAGAGGTCAGTGCACGCTTTCATCATGTGTGGTCCAAAAGAATAATACCGCACCTAAGTGTTCTTTTGGGAACCATTGAATTGACCTAGAAAGTAACTGAATCATTTTATTTGCTTCTCTCTACCTGCATCAACTCACTTACACATTTTATATACAGAAACCGAGATATCCCGAATGTACATAACAAAATATACTTTTTAAAGATTTGTAAATCCCAAATTTCTTGTACATGCTTTCTCCCCAGCATGTGTATAATGGCTTTCTCCATGCCATGGAGATGTCATTGTTCTCCAAACCCAGTCGGCCAAAACAGAGAAGAACGATGAATAGTAGTTTGGCACCCCATCACCATAGCAACAGAGGAGCATTGCTCACCCCCCTCAAACACCTCGTGCTGGTCTGGCCCCTTCTCCACACAAGCCGTGCTGCTTAATTTCTCTGACCCCCAGGGTCTGCTTTTAACAGGCTCCATTGATTGGTACAAATGCGGGAGCGCAGAGCCGATCTCGGAGTCTCTGTAACAGGGTTAAGCAGACAGCGGTGAGGGGAAGACATTTGGGGGAGCGTAAAACGCAGGCAAGTGCTTTTTCCTCCCGCTAAAACGCATCATTTATAGGCTAATTAATTGAAGCAATGCACATAAAGCATACGCGCTCGAGGAGCGCAACCTCTCTTCGCCTTGATGATTGACACCTATAATGTATTCCGCCCTTAAACGGCCACCATTAAAGCCTTCAAAATGAATGCCTGCCGAAATAAAACGCACGCAGGTGTAGATGCCTGAGGGAAGCACACTGTAAACGTACGTTTGGAAGCAAGTTTCTGCTTGAAGCCACACAACATTAGTTTTACAGCTTTATGCTCAATAATGGTCTCTCGTGTCTATGTTTGTTTCTGCTGTTATTTATCCGTGAGGAATTTTTCAGAAAAGGGATAGTTCACCCCAAAATGAAAACACAGAACAACGGTGGCACCCATTCACTTGCGTCCATACAATAGAAGTGAATGGGTACCGATGTTGTTTGGTTAGCAACATTCTTCAAAATATCTTCTTTTATGTTCTGCAGAAGAAAGAAAGTCATACAGGTTTAAAATAACAAGAGGGTGAGTAAATGATGACAGGATTTTCATTTTTTGGGTGAACTATCCCTTTTAAACATTAAAGAGATCTCCACAAAAAAATGAAATGAAATCTAATTTCACACATATATATGTATATATTGTGATATTGATATACACGAATAGTTTTACGGAACATATACATGCTGGTGTGTCTGGAGGTATTAGGCAGCTGTTGTTTTTGCAGATTGGACAGATAATAGAGGTCAGACTCCCCAAAGCCTCATTAAACTTTTGGTCAGAACTGATATAATCTTACATAAATACCCACTCGGGAACAGAACAACGCAGGAATCGAATGAACACCATTACACTAAATCATTGTGTATATGTGTGTGTGCGTGCATCCCTGTTTATATCTGTAGGGAGGGATCGCACAAGGAAAGCAACAGGATTGGACACCAGCTGCTTTCCCTAGATCCTCTGCTGCACAGCCGCCCCCTCCTCTTCCTCTCCTGCTGTCTGCTCTGACAGGAAACACACAGCTCTTTTATGCCGCTTGCCTATCATTCCACACCCCACCTTGAGGCCGCCACTGTCACTGGACTGTGCACACAGACAGTCCCTGTCAATTAGACATTGCATCTGCTGGGCAACAATAGAGCCCTCTCGCTTCCTGTCTGTCTCACTGCCCTGTCGCTCTCTCAGACCATTTCTTTGACTCTCTATTTCCTTGATTCTTTCTCTCTCGCTCTCCTCTCATTTTTGCTTCTCATCAAGCGCCGACTCCCCACTTTGCAGCTATTATTTACCCGAGGAACAAACAGCCGTCCTTTTAGTGCAAGAGTTATTTGTGTTTGTATTGATTTTTGCATGTGTGGCTGAGTTTAAAGCATTAAGGTGGAAAGCATTACAATGCCATAATTTCACAAACGTTCCTCATGCTATCCGATTAAAAAAACGCCTGCGATGCACACAGACGGAAAGCTGCTTTAAACGAAAATGACCTCGAAAAACATAAATCCTGACTGCTTTTCTTTGTTTGCTGTCTTTTTCTTTTCCCCCACACATCTGCTCCCCCATCCTATTTTGATTTTGCTCGAAGACACCTTGGGTTCTAGCAACCCCCCATCCCCTCCTGAAAGCGGCATCTCACGCGCCTGACCACAACATGGGATGCATGCACAACCAGGGAGGGTCCTGCATGGCAACGGCTGGCTGCGGTTGCCCTGGCAACTGCCCGTCCTTGAAGAAAGGGCACGTATGGAGTTTTGGGGCCAAGGTTCTGACAGATGCAGTCAAAACTCATAAAGCGTCCTACTGTACTGATCTAGCTATCACAGCACCGAATAATGAAATGATTCAAAGACCCAAAATAACAGATGATTCTTGAATCTGTTTATACACACTTGTCTCCTAATAAGGGGCCTGGCCTTTGTGCCTCCAGTCACAGTGGGCTACTTCATCATTATGTTGGTTAGTAGGATTTGAAGTGAAAAGACACAAACAAGCATTGACGGGGAAGCCAGAAAAGATTCATTCACCGTGCAACTGTGTGGGTGTGGTCTGCTGTTGCCTGGGCTATGGGGATGTGATTGAAGGGGGCTATAAGGTGCACTTAGATTTTGAAAAATGAGACCATTTTAGTCATCATCACATCTTATTTTCTCTCGCTGCCATCCGAGAGGAAAGGACGGGTGAAGAAAGAACCTGTAGCCACAAATTGTCGTGACATTGCTTACACAATAGCAGCATCCTTTGTTATCTATCAATGTCCTATCAATGAATGATGAAAGCAGTCTTACAAATTTCTTGCGTAGTTCTGGACTCCCGTGGAATAGATGATCAAATATATTAAACATAGAGTATTGTATTCTTATTGAAACAATCAAATTAGCCCACATTTTCAGAAATGAACACAGGACTGGGAATGCAAAGAATTTGACAGGTGAGCTTTCTGGTGATCTCTGCGGGGTGTGAGGGGATTCTGTAAGCGTACAAATGTGTGTGTGTGCACGTCTGTCGCGCTTCCTTATTTGGCCCCCGTCTGACTGCTCAGTGAGTAACCCAAGACTTCCTACAGGACGTCCTCACTGATTTCTGTTTCGCTGGACAGCTTGCTGTGATTGACAATCCATCTTTAATGGAGATAAATGTGACTGCTGAGCTATCCCCTCCCCGACCATCTGCAGAGGACTTAAGGATACCAAATGAAAGTGTGTGCGTGCCTGGGATGGTGCAGGGATTTCATCTACCTTCAGTCACACATTCCCTGTGACCTCTGTCGACCAATCCGTCTGCACGAAATGATCCATGTCTGTCTGTTTCTTAGCAGCCTTTTCAAAGTCCTGTAATTCAGAGAGCAGCTGTCTGTGCAGCCCTGTTGAGAATAGGGAGGAAATTGTGTTACAGGTAAAGAATTCCTTTTATTTGATGCTTCAACACATGGATGTTTGTGATTGTCAGAATCCATCTTCCTCTCAAAAATAATAATTTGCCCATTGCCATTTTTTCAAATTATGGACAACAAGCAAAGGATCTCAGAGACTGAACCATTATCACGTCTGGTTTTCTCTGTCATTATGGTAAAGGCCTATAATGCGGCTGAGGCAGCGTTTCTGTTGTGTCCTCCTGCCCTCTTTGTCCTTTTACCTAGTAAACAGGTCAGACATCAAAGACGTATATACACATATATTTACATTATTGTTTTTTGAAGGTCCTGTGTGTAATATTTTGGAGGCTCTATTGACAGAAATGCAATATATTATACATAACTATGTCTTCAGAGGTGTTTAAAGACTTTATATAATGAACCGTTTTTCTTACCTTAGAATTAGTTATTTCTATCTACATACACTGCGTGTCCCCTTACATAGAATTCACAATGTTGTTTCTACAGTAGCCCTAAATGGACAAAATGCTAAACAGAGCGTTTCGTAAATGTTATCTCCTTCAGCAAAGAAGCGAAAACGTGAAAACATCTTTGTCTTGTGTCAGCCACCGTAGTGCTTTCGAAAGGGAGGGGTGAGCAGTGGAGTGAGCCATTGCTTGCTATTCACAACCTCATCGCTAGTTTACAAGAAATGTTCACAACCAAACATTTTAAATATTGTACTAGTTTGAATTAACCTTGTTTTTGTAATATGTATTTTCTATATTTGAATATTCCATGTACCTGTGATCATAAAGCTCTATTTTTACCAGCCAATACTCCAGACTACCAAAAAACACTGCATTACAAAATCCTCCAGAAACCATTGTAATGTGTACATTTCAGATTTGGAGAAAGCTTTCTTTTTATTAGCGCAGTTGAAAATGGTTGTGCTGCTTAATGAAGTGTGGAAATTGTAATACAGTGTCTTTCAACCTGCTGCTGAAGTCACTTTACTCTTGTGAGTCAAATTTTGGCTTTAAACAGGCCAAACACATTTACAGTTTTCAGAAAATCATCTGTTGATTCTTTGAGAAATAGAGGCCACTTAATGTTAACATTTAAAATAAACTACAGTACATACTAAAATACAAACTAAATCATTCTTTGCTAATAAACATATTCATATCTTTCAAAACATTAGAGTTTTAACCAAACACACATATTTTTACCTAGTAAAGTGGGACATCAATACTATTCTTTTCTCTCTAGTCAGATCTCTCTAGTTGTGTTTATTGACTGCAACATGTGGGGACCATAGACTGAACTCAAATGTAAGGCATGCAAGTTACACAAATGCGTACATATGCTACACTTCATATGCACATTCCAGCTGTTGCGGCCGTTCCAGAAAGCTCTTTTCCCAGGTGCCACACACATTTCCCTGTAATCTCTTCACACACACACTTTACCGGTGCTCTTAATTTGCGGCGACGGCGCCTGCTGGGCGGATTCGGGCCACGGATCGCGTCTGAAGACATCACCAACAACTGTTTGGAACGGACATGGTCACAGTGGGATGCGTCTTCTAATTTCTGATGAGAAGTTTGCACGTGCACACCAGAATTTCACGCAAATTAGGGCATTCAGACTTCTGAAAGTCTGGTGAAGCCGCAGGCCTGGGTTTATGAATCACAGGCATGCGTTTAAATATCCAGACACATGAGGCCCGCTCCTACCATACTTAACACGCATGTATACAGCAGAACATGCTCACCATTCTAGCGGCAAAACAGGACTAAATGAACTTAACACAGAAAGCAACAGCGTGCAGAAAAAAATCCCACATTTACGAAATATTTGTTGTGAGACAATTTAGTTTGTTAACATTGTGACTTTTGACCTATATTCTTTACTAATTCCTTAAAAAAATTATCTGTGGATTTACTACAAATAAAATCAAAACTATGGTTACTATAGTTAAACCGTAGTAAACAATAGTGTTACCACAATAACTATCACTATAACTGCAATAAATCTATGGTAATACAAACAGTAACCTGCTAAAAAAACATGCTTTGTAAACATTTACTTCAATTAAAAACAAGGTTAGTTTGCAAATCATGAAGTTCAGAATTTCTTTTTTTGTGAAAGAAATTCACAAACTTTCTCCGAGTACTTCTATTTAATTATTACAAACGTTACTTTCTGTGATGTGTAGCACTACTTTCTATTCTACTTTTTAACATTTGACAGTCTTTAAGTTCTATGTCTTTTCTGGTTCATAACCCATGTTGTCTGAAGGTTTCATCCACTGTACACTCAGTTTTTGGCATTGACATTTTCAATGGACTGCTCTCTCATTCACTCACTGCCCCATTTTCATTTTCGTGTCAAACTAAATATGCTTCTACTCTGAATACGGTCTAAGGTCTACACTCTAGCATATGGCAGCACTTAACCTGTGTCTAACTCAACCACCTTTTTGTATTGCTGGTTGCTGTGACTGATGGAGCTGAAAGAGTTAGGCTTGACATTGAGAGTCTTAAGACCTTGAGAACATCATTGATACTGTCCTTTATTCCCTGGACCACAGACCGGTCCCTCACTAACAGGAAGGGCAGACACGTTCCTGGTATGTTAATTGCATCAGACAAGACGACGTACATAGGGAAATAAATGTGTAATTTATGCCCGAGTGGTAGGGTGATCCGAATGCCAGTTGTCTAATTGCTTTCACACAGTCCTGATTGAATTAGATGGTCAGGCTTGAACCTTAATTGAATTCTGAAGCCCACCGATGCCTCGCTTTCACTTTCTCCAACTTTCTCACACTCTCTGGAAAAGATGTTGATGGTCAAACTTTATCACCTTCAGTGTATAGATCCTCACTGGACCTCACACATCTTCCCTCCCTCTCATAAGTATTTGTGGGCCAAATTGATAATGCTTCTGGCTGATGCACATTGTCATTAGCGTTGTGTCACCTTAAATTGCTGTCAACCCTTGAAGCCTCTTTACGACTGTAGTATTTTGTCTATGATTGGCTGGGATGTAGGATGGAATTTGCTAATATGTGGAGTACAATATAAGCATAATAAGCATATAGACATAGGGTTTAATGCTGTCTTATCTAGACATTAAGGACTATATGAGGCACATATAAACCGTACAAAAATATAGCTACCTTAAATGTTTAATTACAATCAAATTTGCTTTAAGTAATTTAAAGGAGCAGTGTGAAGATTTTAGCAGCACCTTGCGGTCATCTCACCACTCACCCCTCCGTTTCGAAGCACTACGGTGGCTGACTACGGTCGCTTCTTTGCTGAATGTCATAATATTTAAGAAACGCGCTCTGTAGAGCAGTTGGTCCGTTTTGGGATACTGTAGAAACAACATGGTGAATTCCATGTAAGGGGACCCGCGGTGTATGTAGATAGAAATAACTCATTCTAAGGAAATAAAAACATAACGCTTCATTATGTAAGGTCTTTATACACATCTGAAGACAGTTATGTGTATTATATTGCATTTTTTTCAATAGATCACCTTTAATAATACACATTGCACCTTTAAACTTACTATTTTACATTTAGCAGAAAAGGGCATTTAACATCAAATAAGAGAGCATTTAATATTTTATCAAATAGCTATTAATAATAATTGTACTTGACCAAGACATGTTTACACTTTCATTTTCTTTATGATTGATTTATGAATTAATTTATTGAAAATATACATTATATTTTTTACAATATAATTTTTTTGGTAATTTTTTCTACACAATATTAGTTCATTTAAAATGTATTTTGAGGTTCAAGAGCACACATCACACACATCTCCTGTCTTTGGTCACAATAGGACTTCCCCCATCTATTCAGAAAACTCCCTCTGCCTCATTTCCCTGCTTTCAGCAGATTTTTCTGCTGCGCTGACAAAACCAAGCATCCGTCGATTCGTTTTTCTGTTTTTTTCTCTTTCCATAGATTTCTCTTCACATACACATGGACCCACATACACACACATACACCTCTGTCCCTTCTCTTTAATGTAGCTTTCATTAAATGCAGTACTTTCAAACCGGCTTTTGAGTGGCTGAATAGGCGGGCAGTGGAAAAAAGGGGAGGGGACTTTGTCACTACTACAGTCACTCAGAAACAAAGGGGCCTTTTTGTTCTGGTCGGGACTAGAGGACATGCGAGTGTGTGTATGGTTCAGGGTATACAAATGTTCACGGCACGTAAGTGTGTGTTAGTTAACAGGTCATGTGTTCACTGTGATCTAATTTTGGCACAGTTAAAGTATGACAAAAAGATGTCCTCGAAATATCTTAATTGTTTCTCTTGCACTGAGATAAGATAAAGAGCGCATTTAATTTTTTTTTATTTTCTTAATGTCATTTTATGTATTTTTCTCCTGAGCAACAGATCGTAGTAAACACACCTGTCTCCTGTAGAGCTTCAGAGATCTCATCAGTCTGATGTTTGAGTTAACCCAGACAACGTCTACAATCAAAAGTCAGATGTTTTAATAATAAATAATAATATCATTAATAATAATTTTTTTTAATTAATAATATATCATTAATATTAATAAACATGCCTCTTCAAAATTAAAATGAAGGATATGGTGTTTACATGAACTTTGCACTTATTCAGACAATAGTCTTTGTGTATATTTGTGTCCTAAATAATTTTAGCACACATTTACAGTGAATGAATCATAACCAAAAGTTATCTAGGCATTAGCATCTGTAGAGGATTTTCTTGCACCGCTGCCATTATTTGCATTACTCCTGAAGCGGGCGCAGCTGGAGCAGCCATGTTTGCCGGCACATATACACACATTCCTGCCCCGCCACCGGGCAGACCCGTCGTGCACGCAGCCATCTGGGTCCCGGGCTTTTTCTGCACTGGTGTAAATCAGTCTGGATGAAATGCTCTGGTAATCTTTGAAATCACCAGCAAATTACCTGCAATAAAACACAACTAGCATTCTGGCACACGAGCGTACCCTCGCAATGGGATTTCACACACTCGGCCCACTAAGCTTCCCATTTATGCCCTCACTACCTTTCCTTGGTCTGCACGTGCTATAAAAGGCAATAAACACAAGCGAGTGCGGGTCTGTAAGAATGCCAAAAGGTTTGAGTTCATTTCTTCTCACCGCAGTTATTGAAATGCAACAACAACGTTCTTGTTCGACGGCCTTGAACAGGACTCGAGTTTAAAATTAGATCTGATGCCAGTGTAAAGACCGGCACATCTGGTCACCCACACATGTTATGTTTTAGATGTAGGTCCCTGATATGTTGGTGTCACCATCAAGTCTCTTTCTACTGTAGCTTAAATTACATAACTGTCTTGGTCACCCAGTTTATCCGTTGAATTTTGCAGGATCTGATTCTGGTATAAGCTGGTATTTTGCCTTCCTGCCTACCCTGCTTAACAACAAATACATCCCATTTGCAAAAGCGCTCCAAGATGTCTTAAAAGTGTCTCGTACGTTGTTTGCCATACAAACAGGTTTCAAATTTGCACCGAAAACAAAGAGGCAGTATTTTCTGCATGCCGAGCTCGCAGGAGAAACTTTGTGATCAAACAACACAAGAGTTTGTAATCTGTCTGCAAGCTGTATCAAAGGCCTGATGTGTTCTTTAATCAGGGTTTCTCTCATCCCTGGGGCTACAGCTGACACTGCTTTTCTCTATATCCTCAAATTGCATTCCTCCGCACGGGGGTCGGTCTGCTTCGACGGCCATGTTTAACACAGTCTCCACATTTTGAGCAGGGATCTGTTCTGCCTGACGTTAGTTCTATTGGTTGGATGGAACCATCTGGAAGCAAGTAGGAAGACATGCAAGGTCATGCCCAGACGCCAAGTGGCGGAGTCAGCCGTGGATACTCTGGGCCTTGCTCCCCCTTCATGCGTCAATGTGGCGTAGACTAGCCCTCTGTAGGATGCTGGCAGAGTTTTTAGAGGGAGGCCCGGCCCTCTATTTATTTTTTCTATAGGACGTGTTAGTTTAGCAGTAGTTATCAAGCGGGTCTTATAACAATTATTTGTATAATCGGTATGCACCAAAACAATATTTGTGTGGTGATAGCCAACATCTGATATCTTGGAATAACTGACCCTTGTGCATAAGGGTATATAAGTGTCTAATGTCTTATCTAGCACTTTTTGATTGACAGAACATAATAAGCAATATAACAATACGTTTTAAATAATAACAATAAGTTTTGTTGTCTAAACATTTTAAGTACAATCAAATTGACTTTACCACTCATTTCAACTCGAGTTGCTCTAATTTATAAAATTTATAAAATAGGATAAAACGTATTTAATGTAAAAACTGTACAAATGCCGTACATACCTCAAACTAAAAACACTTAAAAATATTAAATTCATATGATTTAATAATTTACTTTAATAAAATGTATATTTATATCAATAAATAATAATTAATACAATTAAAAAGTGTATTTACATTTTTAAAAAGAAAAAAATAAATTAAGAATTTATATTTTTTTTAAAATTCTGTAAACATTTAAATGAGAAAGATATGTTACATTAAAATGACATGTTAAGTCCTGTTAAAATGCTTGAAATAGGTGAAAAGTATTTACCAAAAGGGTACAAAATAAATTTGCTTTTCTTCTAAAAAACTGTTTACGCATAACCTTAACCAATTTTTATTAGATTTATCTAATAAATCAAAATAAAACTGTTCAGATATATTCTTACTTGAAAACCAGGCAAAAAAATTATAATATATATATATATTTGCTGTGAATCAGCGGTATTAACTAATAAAAGTTATTTTCTGTGATCCATGTCGAAAAGCACAGATTATGTTTTATAGCAGTGTTGGCCAATGCATCTCTAGTTTATGCTTATTTTAACCACTGTCTCACTACGATCTCCACTCTGGCTCCCTTCTTCTCTTTTCTCACCTCCTCGCATTGAGGTGCACTCTGTTTTCCTTTCTTTGCCACTTCTGCTTTTGATTACTTTTCTTTTATTGTTAAGCAATCTGAGTTTCATCTTAAATCCTCAAGCTTTGCAGTGGCTCCTGTCTCGGGGACTCCAGTGACACTTTCTCGAATGCGCAAGCCTCATATTTCACGTTACGCAAGGCCAGTTTTCCCATAAATCATTTGAAAAGAAAAACATGTCAAAGCTAATATTAAACCAAGGTGCTCTATTGCGTCCACGCAACAGTCCATTTCTAACCGTTTATTATAGACTCGTCCACATGGGATTTTCAGTCGTGCTTTTATGCCGGGATACAGCGAGCTGTGCGTGCGTGCTAAAATCAAGAGGTTTGTCAGATTGCTGGTGGAGACTTACAGGAACTTGTACAGACGGATTTGGAAAAGACTAAGTTTGCTTAAACCCTTTAGAGGGAGAAAGTACACAAGTGTTTTTAAAATACGAATTAAAGCGCGGATGTGTTGAGTGCAGTGAGGGAATGTAAAAATGAGCATGTGCGTGTCATTGCGGGGGCGTCTAAAGTGTTACTGGATGCAGAGCCGGGCCTGCGGTTCACAGAGGTGTTGAAATGGGATCGAGAGACGGCCCGAGCGAGCAGGTGAGAGGAAATAGGGAATAGCACCCTTTCTGTCTGAAACGTTTCACTGAAACAACAGCTCTTATTTAATGACCACTGGGCACTAGTTAACCTTTGCCTACGATGATTGAGCTGGAAGAAAATGATCTCACCACCTCAGCGGATGTACAGTCCGATGCGTTTGCACGCGCTTAAGTGCGAACCCTGACTGGAGTCGCCTTCTCCAAATAAACCCACCGACAGACATTTTCCTTGGCCCGCCCGCTGCACAAATCCCTGCCGTGATTGCCAGCTAAGACTATGGAGGCCAAAGCGGCTGTGCCTTATTGCTTTCAGCTCCTCTAAAACGGTTCCGATATTGAAGGTGTGTTCAAACAATTTGCCGTGGAAGCGAGGTCACCCATTAGGAATGGGGTGATGTTTTTTTTTTTAGTTGGCCAGCTGAAACGACCTCTCCCTTTCTCTCCAGATGTGGGTGGATGTGCACTTATGTCTTTTTCATTCGCTCCCAGGGCTGGCGTAGCTTAGCGGGACGTACTCGATAGCAATGTGCTGTTCATCCTAGCCAAGTGCGAGTCACATTTCCCACTGGGTGGGAGGTGCTTTGTTTGTTTGGTATGGAGATGTGCAACATGAAAACTGTCCAGATCTGAAATCCCTTTAGGGAATTTTTAGCATGTACATATGAAACTCTTCCTGTTCACTGGTAGACCACACCTAATAATAAAGCCCAAAACCGAACATTTTTAGGGTTTTATATTTCATTAAAAAAGGGTTTCTAACCATCAGTGAGAAATATGCCACATTATAAAAGTAAAATAGGTTGCAAATGCCAGTTCACGTTAACTTTAAAGACGTTCCCTGAACAGATACCTGCAGATAAAATAAAATGCTGAAAAAAAGAGATTGTTGTGCGTGTTACCTGAAGAGCTTTCACACCAGCTGTACTGGCCAGAGCAGAAAAAACAGCATTTGACACTGAGCCTTCACAGGTGCAATGAATTCTGGGAGGGATTCCAGCACCAACAGAGATGGAGGGTGTCACAGGTGGACAGAACGAGATTCACCTAAAGAAGGAATGAAGGATGAGTTACAGTCATCTTTTGGCCATGCTAGTGCAAGCTATACAATGAATTAACATTGTCTCTATAAAAGTATACAACATTACTGGTGTTAACCTCATATTAATTGAGAAACTACATGGAATATTTGTATGATACCTGCCATGTAAAAATGTGTAGTCATTTTTAAAAAGGCACCTTTTCTCCTCCTATATTTTCCCCCATTCTTGTTGCAGTTTTTCTTGGCTTTATCTTGTTTTTCCTATTTATTCTACATCAATGAGTAGATCACAGGAAATGGAGCGCTTTCAAAGTGTCACACAAGATTTGAATTATTCAGCTCATACTACAGTATACTGAACACTGTTTTCTGTGCCATATTACAGCTCTTTACATGTGTGAAATGCTCTTACATGTGTTTCAGCTTCAGAGGCCCATTATTTCTTTGGCGCGTTATAGCCCATGGCAATCATGCAATATTGAAGAGTTGACTGTCCTCCCTTCTTATCATCTCTTCTTATTCTTATTCTTGTCTCTCTTTTTCTTTTTTCAGCATGCCCCTCGGGTTTCTTCAAGACAGCTCAAGGTGATGAGAAATGCCTGCAGTGTCCCATCAACAGCCGTACCACCAACGACGGAGCGACAAACTGCGTCTGCAGAAATGGATATTACCGCACAGATTCAGACCCCTTGGAGATGCCTTGCACAAGTATTAACTTTTCCTCTAAGCTTTATTTACATGCAAATAGTACTTTGAGTCATTCTTTGTAATTCAGTAAAACAAGCTACAGTTTTTTTAAAGGTAATTTTTTAATGTGTAAGATTAAGGAGGATCTATTGACAGAATATCTTACATAATGAAGCGTCTTACAAACTGGAGCTCCGTTGAGTATCTAACCCCAGACTCATCCTAAAAATAAAATGTTTATTGTCATCAACTGTACAATACAGTCAACAGTAAACATCTCTACAAGCAAACAGCAGCATTCTCTTTCACACCGACTCCAGACCAGACTCTGAGTAAAACAGAGCTGTGGTCCTATTATTGAAACAGATGAGACCAACTAAAGCACGAGAGGGAAACAGCTCCTTATGCTATTGTGAGTGGCACGTTTTTGTCCCTCGCTCAAGGAGACAGAGAAGCGAACAGGGGCGAGGCGGGGGCCGAGAAAAGGGAGAAAGAAAGCAAGGAGCGAAACAGAACGATCATTCGAGCTTTTGACAAAAGCCATTTGCGAAAGCCCGGCCCTGGGAGCAGAGCAGCTGTTGTGAATAAGAGCAGCATCAAGTCGCAGAGTTGAAGCTCAGTGGGCCTTGGCTTGATTAAAAAGATCAAACAGCGGTCGGTAACGGCAGCCATTACCGCCCACTAACCTGGGAATGAGATGTTTAGAAATGCTTTTGCATGCGACAGAGAGGTTTTAACAGCTGTGACTTCCAGACGCGGATGCTTTTTAACGGGCTCATAGTTAAAAAAGCTGTAAATATGTAATCAATTGGAGCCTTTGTTTTTTGGATGCTGTTTTATAAGGGCAAGGGTGCTGGGTTGTTTTTAGCTGAGCACCCAATGTAATTGGGAGCACATGGCGGTGGAAGATAAACACGGGGCATTGTTAGCTTTAGTTGGGCTGTCAGTCAGAGGGAGGTCTCGGAGGTGCACATTGTTTGGTGGGCTCTCGCTCTCCTTCAAACGTACTTTTTATGATCCAGCGCAACTGATGTATACAAACACAAAAACAGCCTCTAATCTTGTATCTCCGCAGATGCTGAATAATCCGTTTCACCATACCCAAATAAGCCTGTGATTTGTGTGATGTTATCGCGATTCCAACTGGCATTTTGAAAATACACAATAGTGACATTTCAGACCCTTGTAGTTAAACTGTATCATTCAATCCAGCCTTCCAAAATCAAACCATGAATGAGGAATTCTGCTAATTCGTACATCTATGCGTGTTTTACAGCCGTGCCGTCGGCCCCCCAGACTGTAATCTCCAGCGTAAATGAGACGTCGCTGATGCTGGAGTGGAATTCTCCGCGAGAGAGTGGCGGCCGCGATGATGTGGTCTATAACATCATCTGCAAGAGCTGCGGAGGTGGCAGGGGAGGCTGCACGCGCTGCGGGGACAACGTGCAGTTCAATCCGCGGCAGCTGGGGCTCACAGAGACCCGGGTCTTTATAAGCGACCTGCTGGCCCACACGCAGTACACATTCGAGATCCAGGCCGTCAACGGAGTATCGGACCAGAGCCCTTATTCACCGCAGTACGCGTCGGTTAACATTACTACGAATCAGGCTGGTAAGTCTACACCTTCAGAGATCTATTTTCCAGTGTTTTCATTTTATGATGGGCAGACAGGAATTCTGAATTTTCATTTGTAACAATATTACATACATTTTTATTGAAATTTCTTGAAAAGAATCACAATGCTTGTGAATCCCCATCCTTTCTCCTAATATTAAAGGGACAGTTCACCCAAAAACAAAATTCTGTCTTCATTTACTCACTCTTGAGTTGTTCCAAATCTGTATACATTTCAAGGCACCATGGACTACTATAGTAGGAAAAAGAACAGCTTGCTTGCCTATATTCTTCAAAATATCTTCTTTTCTTTGTTTACAAACATTCTTCCATATATTTATCCTTGTGTTCAGCAGAACAAAGAAATCTATGAGGGTGAGTAAATGATGACAGAATTTAAATTTTTGGGTGAACTGTTCCTTTAACTAGTTTGATCCACTTTACTGTACAGCCATTCTTGATGTTTTAGTTCATGCACACAGTTTGATGTAATACATGAAATACAGACAAATCTCGGATCACAATGCAACTCGCTTTGTTACCTTCACATTAAACCCTGATTACACTCTCTGGCTCACACAAACCACGGGACCATCTCGCCATGAGATTAGACCTCATTCTCAGAAACTCAACGTGATGCACGTTGAATCGAACCCAAACCATTGTGGGACAGATTATGCAGAGCCTAGGATCTCTCCAGCCAATGATGACTTTTAATGAAAACCAGCTTCTTGCTACTGATTAGACAAACGCTTTCCTCTCATGAAGCAACGGCCATGGCTGGAAGACAGACTACAATCAGGCGCTGTCGTTGCAAGAGATGGCGGAGACTTTTTTCCCTCCGCTCATGCCTTTGTGGTTTAGATTACCATGTTCCAATTATTTCAGAGGGACTACAGCATTGATTTGTTCTTTAAGTGTCCGTAAGAAATGTGCTGTTGATCGTGCCAGATCGGTGCTCAGAGCTTTAAGGGGCTCAAACTGAGACAGCTATTATTTTATGTTTCTTATCCCTGCTGGCAATAGGCAGAACATCAGACCCGTCCCCGGTTTAGCCTAGTAAAGCTCCTTGTTCAAACAGTTGACAGTATTTTAATTGGTTGTGACACGTTGCTAACTTCAAAATTCAAGTCTTTTCCAATATTTGCAGCTCTCAAAGGGAACTTCAGGCAGTCTGTTGTGCAAAAAGTGAGCTGGACGAGATGTGCCTTTGAAATCTCGGAGTGTTTATATCATCAGGACAACCGATGAGACCACCGGCTCAAAGCATGCTGGGAGAGCTGGTTGAGTAGAGGTGTTTTATAAAGTAGCCTGCAGAGACAGCATTCAACCATCACACTGAGCACACAGAGAGGCAGTTAAGCGCATACAGATGTATACAGTCATATACAATATTAATACACAGCTCTCTGGAACACTTGATTCTGATTGGTCAGTCGCTGCATAAGGTAATATTTGATGTATATTTGATTGTTACCAGCGGTATTTTGATGTCTCTCGTGACATGGTCTCTTTTCACAGTTGCTTCCAGGAAGTGGTTGGGTAACACAAAAAATGAGAAAGAACATAAATAAAACTGTTTTATTTGGGTTGCAGATTTATAATAAAAGATATCATCCCTTATATTTTTGAAATCACAAAAGCACATACACACACTTACACAACAGACTTAAAAAACTCCTAACTAATTAACTGGCCAATTAGCAAAGAATTCTACATTTAGATACAAGTTGAAAAACACACATGCTCGGCAGGTCTCATAAACTGACAGGGAGATCCAGTAAAGACTTCAGGTTTTTACATTCAGTCTCTCAACAGTTACACAAAGTGCACTTGAGACATTTAGGGGACTTGTGAACGTTTGTGAAGCTGCCATGGGAGCTGCTTGATGAGGTTTTCCATGTTTCTCAGAACAAGAAATGACCGATCGGATAAAAACAGAAGGATTGTTATTCGCTTTGACTGAGTAAGTTGAACAGCATCTTTGAACAGCATGAGTGCACATATTGCCCCCAGAGAAACGCTGAGAATTTGCGCATTTATACCCAAACCTTACATTTATGTTACGTTATTGGTCATAAAAGTTCTTGATGCATAGTGGCACTGACATAAAGCATGTCATAACAAATATGATAGTATCAGCAATGAAATTGATCAGATTTGTATTAAGCACTATATGTAAATTTGGCCATTCATATGTCATATGAAAAATGGTTAGGTTTAGGTTAAAAAATGCCTGACATCACTAAGGTGACAGTGAGCTGGTTGGACTGGGAAAAAGAGCAAGGAATATAGCTCCTTTAATACCTTCTACATAATAAATTAGTTTGCTTTTATGTATTTTTATAGAAAAATTGTTCTCCATATGTTTTTACTCCGCGTTACCCGGCTGTAACCCATGAACCCATTGCAGGGTTCTCGTCTGCTGTTGGGGTGTTCCGCCCCCGCTCTGCCTGTCACTTTGGATTAGCAGGCCTCGGACCTCCATCAGGGGGAGCTGTGAAAGTACTCACACCAGCTCCCTGTTAGCGGTCCGGGCCCCCTGGGACAGGGCACTAGGACTGAGAGGCCTGGGTCAGTTATCCAGGCCTTTAATTTCATCTGGATTGGAGGGCTTTGGGGTTACATAAACATCTTGTCACCCCTCATTAGCAAAGGCATCTTCGAGCTTTCCCCTGTACGGTTTGCGCTCGCAACAGAGCTTGCGTGCTCACGGTTGTCTTTATCCAAGTTCAAGCACTAATTAGACACACTTTCAAGCCTGGCTGGCTTTAGATGGGAGGTATGTTCTGCAAAATAAGCAAACAAATAAGAAAATTAGAAGTGACTGCAATGAAAGTATTTTCCCCCTTGTTGAGAGAAAGAGAACAGAGATTGAGGAAAGACGTCAGTTGTCGTTCTTATTTTACGCTCTCAACCAAGCACAGAGCATCTTTTAGAATGCGTTACATTGTTTTTAGGATGTTTGTCTGTATCATGATGTCTGTTACATGCAAGGCAGTTATAAAACTTGACTCAAGGAGAAACAGACAAAAGTGCAAAACAGTTTGAGCAAAAGTTTGTTTGCTGGGCGGTCTTCAAAGCGCGAGTTATACTTATGCGCGATACATCATGGGCTTAAACTGTCCTCGCGTACACTTATTAAGAGATGAACAATTCGTAAACACTGCTATTATGGGGAGAGTCTTATGATCTTGGCCTTGAAGAGCTTTTTTCCCGATCTCGATGAATTATGACCAGACTGCCCACTAAATATCAGGTTGATGTTGTTTTTGCGTTGACCCAGAATGCAGCGTAAATCTGCAAAACCTTGCTTTGGTTTCTCTTTTTGGACAGTTTTTGGTAGAGGAATTTTTGACATGATTTTATTATCTAGGTATAAGCTTTAGAAATGTAGGGCATTTTAACTTCACTCAAGTTTCAAATGCTGTTGAATATGTGAAATGCGCATTTAGGAAAATGATACTTTACAAATAACCTATAAAAACAAGCTAAGCCTAAGAAACGTTTGAAAATGTAATGTAGCTGATCCTCTAAGATTTAAGTTTAAATCTCCCTTGAGTGATGGATACAAGAAATCAAAAGTCTGAATGTGCAGTACACTTTTTTCCAAATCTATGAATGACTTTGCATTACATAACAGAATGTCAAACCAATTTCATTTTTTTTAAGCAACTGGTTTGAATAGAGGTTCAGATAAATACAGGTCAAATTAAACTTCACACAAATGCTCATCAAAGAAACCAGGTTTAGTTTATCACAATAAAGTAAATGCACAAAAAAGAACTGAAATTCTTTTTTTTTAATCATCCCATATAAAAGTGTTAGAATGTTAAAATGCACTATTGCATAATTTAAAAGGCATTCTGTGAAATGTTTTGCTTGTGATATTTGTGCTATATTTCTGAAAAATAAATGCCAATTGGTTTGATATTTGATGATTTAATGCAATGACATTTATACGTTCCTAAGTGGCTCTCAATGGTTCAACATTTTGGAGCCAGCTGTGCATTAAAATATGATGAGGGCAGACTCTGTAAGTCAGAAATTGACGACAACAACAAAAACAGCAGCAGCGCAGAAGTCAGCCAGCACCCCTCAGCAGTCTAAACCGAACAGTCTGCTGTACCTCTATTAGTTTAGCCATTTGTCCTAATCATGGCACACCAGCAAGATTAACAAAGCTGTATTGAAGAAAGCCACAATGTTTTACCCAATGAGGCCAGCTAAAATGAAGGCCTTAAGCTTTGGGCAACTACGGTAATAGTGCACTTCTACAGCAAGCAGATGTAGACACAAAGACAGCTTTTACCTTTCCTTTCTGCTCGCCCCTGATCGCTTGTCACCCGCAGCTCTGAAACAACAGGGCAAGCAAGGTTAATCAGTCATCAAGTAAACCAAAACTGACTCCGGCCCTTTCCCTTTACTCACATACACACACTTGAGACCGGCATTTATCAGGACAAGGATAGAATACGTCCGCCCGGCTGTTCCTTCCTCTGAAAGTTTTATTAGAGCAGTGTGACAGATCGCCCGCAATGTGCAATTCACCTAAAGTGGGAAGCACTAGGGAAGTGACACTCTAGGGGTCGAAGGCATAGAAACACACACACGCGAGTCTGCCGCACTTTACACAAATGTTCTTCCCAGCGCGGAGAAAGATAAACATCAGCTACGCTGTCTAAAAGCCCCATGTGGTAGTGCAGGGACTGTCAACTATTTCTCTGACCCAGAGACCCCCCACCGATCTTCAGTCAACACAGAGAAGTATAAAAATATAGCACTGCATTATGTCTTCCAATAATAATATTAACAAACACCATTACATTATGCTAAACTAGTGTTGACCTAGTTTCTCATTGAACTTTCTTTAGATTCTTTGCAATGCTCTGAATTCATCATACCACTGTATCTGATTTATACATTTATTTAATAACGCTCTATAGTATCAAATGAATTAACATTAGATGTTATGTTGTGTCAAAAGCGTTTCTTTGTATACAAACTGTATAAACAAAACTATAAAATACCATTAAACCTATTCTTGTTTTTAAATGACTATTATAATACATTTTAAAATACATAATGATCAAGTATATGCATCATACGTTTAGCACTGATAAATAAATGCATTCGTTATGTATATTCCCCACTTCATTGTCTGGAAGGATTGTAAAAGGGAACCACAAATATTATAAATATTGTATTTATTTCTCTTTAATATTTTAAAAATATGTGTATTTATATTTCATGGGGCCCCTCAGTTTAATACTGAGAAAAATGTTGTGTAAGGGATAATGTACAGGCAGCCGGTTGTTATCTCAGAAATAAGCTCCGACAGTGTGATCAGGACCCAACGCAAAGCGGAGAAAAAAAATTCGAAGTATTTTATTAGTTAATTCTTAACGAATGCAGAGCTTCCGTGAGAAAAAGCTGTTTACTTTCGTTTTTAAGGTAAGAAACAACGTTCAAATGTTATAAACAGGCAATTTGGTTTGTCAAATATGTTATTAAAAGACATATTTATATTTATTTTTTGTGTAATATTAAAGTGTACCTGTCAAAATGATTTGCAGCATCCGGATTACCATGTGTTATTAGTTTTAAGCGGGTGTTATCTGTGAATAACGAACCTGCAACTGTCGCGACTGGCCAATCAGAATCCAGCATTCCATTGAGCCGTGTAAAAAGTATAATGTAGACTTATTATATTCAGGAAGTTTAATGTACAACCTAACCAGTTATATTAGGTATTAAGAGTTACATAATGTTGCATCTTATTTGTCATTATTACAAATAGTCAGATTTATTTTCGATTTGGTTCAGTTTTTCCAGTCTATCACACTCTTTGAGTGTAACAGTTGTTGTCCATCACCACATCACAGCAAACTCCTGGCAACATTAGCTCCCGGCCATTAGTTTTCTGCGTGAGAGTCTGGCACGGCCAGATAAACGGCCGACCCATATGCTGTTCCCGTCTGCCAGCTTACTCCGTACTCCATTGCGTCAATACAGCATTATATGCTGCATCTACTGTTTGTTTATCCATTTCATTAGCCCAAGGTGAGCGGTACCACATGTGTCAGGCTTTGCTTAATACCTGAGGAAATGAATTGGTTCCTTATCAGATGAGGGAATCATTGTATGAGTGAATTACATTATGCAGAGTTGGGTCTGGTAATCTGGCTCGGGCGCTGTCGGGCGCTGGTGGAAGATTTATGACTTAATTATCTTCAGAATTGCTTTGGCGAACTCCTGTCGGGCCACCAGAGACAGCGGTGCCACCGGCAGACTCTGGAGGAAGTGGCGATACAGTGCTAGATGATTCTATTGCCGTGTAATTGAGAAGTGCACATTTGTCTTTTACTGTCTTGACCTTATTGCTGAGAGAGGCAACCATTTCAGTATTCAATATGGGCTTCAGCGAAGCTTTCAGATAGATGTAGTTTGCCACCTGTAATGCCAATAAGCCAGCCTTTAAGGAATTGTTTAGTTTACGTATAACACTTATGGTCACAATACACATTGTATAAA
Source organism: Oreonectes daqikongensis (assembly GCA_026939265.1). Lineage (NCBI taxonomy): Eukaryota > Metazoa > Chordata > Actinopteri > Cypriniformes > Nemacheilidae > Oreonectes > Oreonectes daqikongensis. The sequence continues at coordinate 2,535,397 of JAOTQM010000030.1, read as the reverse complement.
AGTCGCTTTTTGTCTTCCACACTAAAATAGGGTGGAATTGACCTGAGGATGAGTAACTAATGACAAAATCTTCATTTTTGGCTAACCTTTAAAGCAAGCTGTATGCTTTTCTACCTCAGACAAGGATCTTTCTCTGACGAGGCTGCCCTTTCCATGCCTTGCATAACAAGTACATTTGCTGGTGAGGAGGTGGCCGGTGTGGGATCACTGTGACAGAAGGTGGCAGAGAGGGCACATATGGAAGGTGCCAGGTGGGGTCAGGGGGCAGCCGGGCAGGAGACTGCACTGGACACCTGGAGCACTGGCAAAGTCCAGAGTCACAACTCTGTCCAGTCACGTAATGTTGCATGCTAATCACGTCAGGTGTCATTGAAGGAAAGTTATGGTTGTTTAATTTGCATTAGCCAGGGAAAAGCTCTAATAAGTATGCAGGGCAAGTTGCAGGAGCTGTTGACTATGCAGTGACCAATGCATAAAATATGCATTTCATTATTCAAGTGTATAGAAAAAAACGACAACATTTGCACTTGTGGTTTTGAGTTTAGATCTTTGAAACCTTGCAAATTAGCTAATGCTTTGATGCTTGAAACCGTTTTGCTCATACATAAAACAACAGTTTATTTGATTTAGGATTCTGTGTTTAAATCACTGTCGTTTTATCACAGGCAATGATATGAAGAATGGTTTATTTGGCTCTAATGATCCTGAATTAACATATTACAGCAGCGACAGGTGCAAGAGGTCAATTAGACAAGTTGAGATATTTCTGAAAACTGAGACGTTAATTGTGTTGTCCTGAAGTCTTTAAAAGGACTAAAAATCATAAACAAATATCACCATTGAAATTTGTATGGAACAACTGTTCGCTATGACCCTCAGAATTCATTGAATATCCAACAAAGACCATCTGCTTCATTTCCTTTACATATTTTGCATTTTTCTTCACTTCGTATACTTCAAGGTCAGAACATCACACTGCAATCTGCATTGTGGGTGTAGGTCATTAAATAACAAATGTTTAAATGTACATGAAGATTCCTTTATGCTTTTTATTTTGCTTTTAAAATCTATATTTGGCAATATCTATATGTTGTTATAGATTCTTTATAATAATTGTATTTTCTCACTAGAATGCTTCAAAAATATTATAGGCTAAGCCCTTTTAAGTAACTATGCAGTGCATTATTTACTTTTTGTATATGCAACAGTGCAAGTGTCTGCTTGTAGATTTTCAAGCCCTGAAGTTCCACAAACCTGGACATGAGCATTGAGATCTGTGCAAGCATATACATCACTCTATTCTTTAATTTGGTGACTAAAAAGGTCTTTGGCTATTAATGGTTCTTTGTTTAAAGCAGTACTTCCCTTTTCAAATTTTTGTTAGGCTCATTCAGGGCTTGCATGGAAGGCCTGTGATTAGCCGACTGTCTTGACCCAAATAAGTCATGGCAGGGTAACACATTCGTGAGAGTTAGTACAATTTGGCCTCCTTACTGTTAACAGAAAGAACAGCAGTTGAACAGGTCTGGTTGCTTTGTTTATATGTAATGTGCCAGTAGACCTCTGGTTGTCTGTGGTTGTGATCATAAGTTCTATCAGATGCTCTCCAACATACACCATACTCGCAAATGAAACATCCATACATACAAAATTAGAAACGCTAATGCACTTCATTGGACGGAAGCCATTTTTTAAAACTTACTCGAGTGTTCTGTAAACACCACAGTCTCTTGAGCTGTGCTGAGGGTTTCAGCTTAGACTCAAAAGCTCCGTAAGTGTCTACAATCTTCTTAAGTCTCTGAAGTGCCTATTTCTGCATTAGTTTATGCTGTGTATATGAGTACATTAATGTTTCAATCTTTTCCAGTGCGCATTTTGTGAAACTTTGATGAACTGAATTGGGGTGCAGTGCTTTACAACGCTGGAAACTCTGTGGAGACGTAAAACCCTCAATCCAATACAGATGGGAAATAGGGACGCCTGCCAGACGCACTGTTTCTCTCTGCACTTTTTTTAGTCGTACACCATGCTCAAAGCACATGCAAATAGCGAATTCTTCCTTTCCGCCTCTCTCTGGACGTTAGTCTCGTAAACCGAGAATACTCGCGGAGTACGGCAGAATGGTTGAAGCACAGCAGCTGCTGTCATATTGTACCGAGAAATGCTTTCCATGGGAGCCGTAACAGGGGCTCTGGGATTCGACGGGGGTGGACGAAATTTATAAGCACTGACCTGCCAGGGCCGCTTCTACCGACCTTACCAAATCACTGCATCACTCTTCTACACCACAAACCAGCTCCAAATGAGATCCACATGCTTTCAAAACCGATTATATAGTGCTGTATTGGAGAGCCAATGAGATCCAGAGAACGTTTCGCATCAGCCAGTGGCTTTTATATGAAGATTAAACCCAGCTTTTGATTATACATTCTTTAGCCTTTGAGTCAACCTCTCTTGAAGATAGAAGTGATAATTAGAGACAGGCTAACATTGAGAAAGCAAAGAATCAGAAAGAACGAATGCTAGGCTGTGATTTGTTTAGTGACACATGTGTTGTATTCACTTTTTCCATCTTGCAATAAATATTCATACCATTAAGTATTTGGTAGCTATAAATGCACTGATCAGCTGACTTTTCACAGCCTGTGCGTTTTATTGTTAGACATTTTGGGCGGGATACGATTAAATCTATAACATAATAGTTCCAAGGCATTTATTTATTAGCTTTAATTTGGATGTGAGCTCAAGATTTTGTGTGTGTGTGTGTGTGTGTGTTTGAATGGCCATGCCCTAATAAACGCCAATAAATTTATATGAATGGAATGAACTCCCTGTGTAAACCCTCTGTATTACTTTTTGGCCTTTTAGACATTCAAGCCAAGCCTGCTTAGCATATATCACAGAAACAGAATGATATTCTTTACACCAGCTATTGTGAAATTATTATGAACGAGTGGCCAACAATGTCTAAAAATCCATTCTAATCTATTTCTATGATTTGATATTTCCTCTCTCTGAACGGTGTGTATTTGTGTATCTATAAGCTCATTATTATTCCATTCATCTTCTAAACCGTTTCAAACAGAACCATCCCATCTGGTTGTTTTCTTTAGCACAGATATGCAAATGTTCTGTTCCTCATGCATATGTTTTCTACACCTCACGCACAGTCAATGTGCGGCACGTACTGTGATGGTTCCAATGTGTCCGAACACTCCGTCTGCCAGGAAAAAGTTAAGCACCTACGCTTGGAGATAAATAGTCCTCATCAGCCATACCATAGAGGGCAATTGTGTGAAAACTACAAAAGTAGAACATTTTACTAGCTGTGATAATCATGTTCGCTCCAACTGCGAGTGCACTTTATTCACTAAGAGGGAATAGAAACTACATAATCGCTTTCTTCCCACGTTGTTTCTTTTTTGCCGTAACATTGATGGACCCTGGTGTTATTAGAATGGGACGAGGTATCATAAAGGCCAAGACAGCATTGGTCTGCCGATATTAAGGGATCCAACCAATCAGAGCTCTCAGATTCTGTCATCATTTACTAACACTCAAACCTGTATGACTTACTTTCTTGAATTGTTGAGTTGAATTGTTAGTAGTGCATTTTGCTTTTGTTTCATGCCTCATTTGTCTCTCTGACAATATTGTGCAGAAACAAATCCTTTTTAAAGTTCACAGCATTGATTTTATGCCAAAAGATCAACCCAACATGTAGGATCCAAGACACAAACCACAAAAGTGGTGGCAGTCAACAACCACATATTTATGGACAGAGATGTTACCTAAATTAACACCACATAAGGAATACTGTAAGGGGCAAATATACTAGTACAAATTATGCAGATTAAATATTAATACAATATGCAGGAAAGTAGTAATTCACTTCAATTACTCATGCCTCAATGCATGCATGCAGTCCTTCAGCATCCAAACATCAAAGTGGGTCTATATTAATATAAATCTGTGCTGTTTATTGTTGAGCCAAATATTACTGTGTAAATGAACAAAATGTCTCTCTAAGGTTAAAGTAAATGGTATTTTACAGGGACATTTCAGAACAAACACGCAGTTTAAACCTGCCATATTTCTGTTGTCCGCTGCTTTTGAGGTTTCTGGCCTCAGTACTGTTGTAGTTTTTTTCATTGACAGACATCTGTCATCCCAGGACCCGAAAAGCATCTTTTAGTAATCATAAAACCACAACTTCTCAGTTTTCTCCCATCAGCATATGTTCACCCCTATGAGCTACAGTGCATTTTGTTTGCATTAGTCCAGATTGGATTACCAGCAACAGCAGCGTAGGCCGACGTTATGTAAATGCAGTAAATAAAGTGCATGTGTCAGACTTTAAATATATGTATTTTTATATAATGAGATGCTTGCATGCTTCCCCAATGAGTAAGCCTCACTGCTGGCCTTATTAGTCTTTTCTTGATACTGCTTACAAACATTAGGGTTGACAGGATGCTGCCGCTCGCTTGCCGTTTAGTACACATCTCTGGGTTGGACTGAGCATGGCGGAACATACCGACAGAGGATTCACAAGCTCTCCCGTAGTGCTCGAAGCCCTGAGAAGCCGTTCATTATCCTCTGACATATATTTATTAACAAGCAGGGAAAAGACTGTAGACTAAGGTCTTGATTTAAAATGTAGTGAACTCCCTTTCAGCCTGCTACCTATGAGGGAGCTGCATTCTAGTAGTATCCTGCAGAATGGGCCTGCTTTTAAACTTTTGCTGCGAGTTGTTTTTCATTCTACAGGATAAAGGTGGATGGATTTTGTTCAACGCCGGTCATTCTTAAGATAGGGTTATTAGTGAAAACAGACTTTAATGATCATGATTATGTTTTGTTTACTATACTTTTGATTACTATACAGTGATTTTCAGACAAAATTGTTTGTAATGTATTACAGTGACTGCAAAATGTGTATTTTAGGTTTAGTAGTTGCATATTTTGATGTTTTAGCTGGGTTTATTGAGCTAGTTTTAAAAGTTTCATTGGCCATTAGGCTGGTTTTATTATGCAGATCTGGCAACCCTGTTGTTTAACCATCAACCTTATACATAACAGATTTGAAACTCTTTTCATACAGTCATAATTTTATTCCATAGTTTCAATAATTTCAATAGTATAATGTTAGCTTGTTAATAGGTTAATGGCACGATAGTATTTTTTATTTAAACTAACTTGCTATTCCTTTTATTTATGCCTTACAAGGCCGCCTCTGTAGGCAGCTCACTAAGGTTTGGATCAAAGCTTATAGCTTGCTTAGCACTGTTGCCTGTATTTCCAGATAAGTACATTTGGATAAATGAATGCTGGTTGGTCATAGGCCACAGGGTAGACACACTGCTGAAACTGAACTGTGCTGCTTAAAGCTGGATCTGAGACCTCCTTTATCACCTGTGCGTCTGTGCTCTCGAGAGCAGGAAATAAGCACACGAATAAAGCCACTTAAGCTCTCCTTCAACCCTGGAGGCCGTAGCCTCAAACTGATAGCAGCGTCGAGCTTTCCCACCGAGTTGCTTTTCCATAGAGAGGTGCATGCCGGAGGAGAGGGTCTACGTCTTTATAGGCCTGAGCCCTGGAGACGGAAAGAGCCATAAATCTCGGCCTCTCCGAACTCCAAGCAACTCCAACTGTGTTCTCTTGCAACTCCATTCAGGCTGGCCCAGTATGCCACGCTCTAATGCTTAATGGCTATTAGAAACACTCCAAGCTTTTAATTCAGTAATTAACGGGAGGAACTTGCTTTTGTGTGCCTTTCAGGTCGGACAAGTCCAACACAACACAAGCACTAATATATGGTTTGACGCTCTTTCCTCTGTAATTACAAAGCATGCTGATAAAAAAAGAAACTCTATAATTCACATCCTCTACGACACAGAAAGCCAGTTGTGTTCAGCTTGGGGTTTTCGTAAGTAGAAATCGCACCTGGTTTTATTTGTTTTCAACACACCACAAAATTAGTCCGCCTTCCTTTTCAGGAGGATATAACAGGGGAAGAGATTTCAGGCTAGATTATATTGTGTTGAGGAGCCATGACCAATGAGAAAGAAGCAGAAACAGAGTCGAGACTGGAAATTCCCCGTTGCCACCTTGTTTGTGTGGTTTGGCCTGGTGCAATTTACACATCGTCACGTCTGTTTAATCACACAGCCGAATCTGTGCTTTAATGCTTGTGTCACTATAAATAAAACGTGTCAGAGTTATTCCACGACCTCTGTTTTGCATCATTGTTCTGTGATCTGGTTATGGGACAATGTTTGGACGACCTCTGTAAGTAATAAAATGTCTTTCTGTCTGCATTTTTTCCAGCTCCTTCTGCAGTATCTATAATGCACCAGGTCAGTCGTACGGTCGACAGCATCACTCTCTCCTGGTCACAGCCAGACCAGCCTAATGGAGTCATACTCGACTATGAGCTGCAGTATTATGAAAAGGTATCACACACAAACATGCTGTTAAATACGTAATGTGTTTAACACACGTTTATTGAATGAATTAATAATGCTTGTTGTTAAAGGAAATTAATAATGTATTTGTTTCATTGTTTATATTAGCGTTTGTTTTTCTAAATGTAAATATTTTATTTTATTTTTGTAGATATTTCTGTTTTATTGATCAATTTCTTATATATTTATAAATAAATTATAACATACATTATATGAAATTATAAATACATTTGTGTAATGAAAATCATTAGGTAATTAAAATATAAAACATATTAGATATTATTAATATAAACGTATTTAAAGTTGCAACTTTTTTGTTAGAAATAATAAAAAAAATGTATAAATGGTTTCCTTACCTTATCCTGAATTCGACAATAAGCTTGAGAGAAGCTTGAGTAAGATGAGCTTTCGGGTACGATTTAGCAGGAAATGCCAGTATGATGTCATATGATTTTAAAACGTAGGTAAAGTAATGTGCATATTTTTTACATAGTTATAAAAGCAAGGGTTATGCAGTTAAAGCTTTAATGATATAAAAAAATTTTTTTCATGTTTTTAGATTTATATTTGAATATAGCTGATAAACTATATCAAATAATTGGATATAAAATATTTGTTAGAGAGGGGCTGCCAGTTTAGGTTTTGGCAGCTGTCGGACATGAATACCGAACTTCTGTTCTGCCGAGCGTGATTACAATCGCAGTCAGCCTGTTGTGGTGCGATCCGGATACCAGTGGCTAAAATAACAGAGATTTTACTGTAATAAAAATATGTTTAGCTTACAGATTCCTCTCTGTCATAGCAGACCTCAGAAGACACACGCACTAACGTCTGCTCGAGGAACATGCACACCCGTGGAGTTTGCCGATATTGTTACAGTCTACTTCTGTTTAGCTCACTTTGTGTTGCTGGTTGACACAAAATAACCGCACCCTCAGATTCAGGGTCACAAAGTTCAGCACGCATTGTTTGACAGATACTTTCTGCCTTTTCTCTTTATTTGTTTGTAACACATGCACACAGGCTGACAGTCCCCAGGGTTCTGCTCCTGCTCTTACGCTTTCCTCAGTATAATTCCTTTCTCAGAGAAGCGCCTGTCAAAACAGTCTTCTCAGACTACAGCAAAGCTCACATCACAAAGCTCAGAAATAGAGCTGACAGAAAAAAGCAGAGCACTCGTACTATCACACACACGCGTGCAGTCCTACATTCTCTTTTTTCTTCGCTTACACAAACAGACACTCGAGAGAGTCGCGACAACGGCTACAGCTTCCCGGCCAGACTAATGAATCGTGACTGGCTTGAAAGTGTCACCCGCCGTTCCTCTGCTTGGCACCCTCAAATCGGGGTCTCCTGATGGGGTTTGATAAGATAGATAGCCCTGTTAAACAACCATATGTACCTGATGTGCACTTCTAACTCTCCCATGCAGTCTCCTAGCATGAGGCTAGATGAAATATTGTGACAACAGCACTAATGGCTTTGTAGAATTAATGAGTTTTTGGGTACAGATGGAGGTTTTTTTCCATTTTTCCCCTTGTAATTTCTTTCCTGTCTCTTGCTGCAGGACCAGACGGAACATAATTCTTCCATAGTAAAAAGTCAAACCAACACCGCGGTCATACGCGGCCTCAAGCCCGGAGGCATCTACGTGTTCCAGGTCCGAGCACGTACGGTGGCGGGGTTCGGACGCTACAGCGGCAAGATGTACTTTCAGACCATGACTGAAGGTGAGTATCTGTTTAAAGTAATAATAAAACAAAGACTTTTTTAAATTTGGGAAGATTTTAGCTAAACATTCATCTTCAAGAACCATTCAAGTTCTTTACTTAAAAACCCTAAGATTTGTGTCAAGTTATATATGTTAGTTATGCTTGTTTAGTAGTTTAATTTTCACAAAAATATCCTTTAGTAAATATACATTAAATAAACTACATTTTACATTTTCCAAAACTATGCACAAAAATATTGATAACTAGTATATTCTGAAATGCTCTCTAGAATGTTACTCCTTCAAACAGGAAACAGGAAGTTAGAACGGGGTATATGAAAGGCTTTTGTGGCCCAAACGTAACTTTCGGTACATATCCGCAAAAAGAATAGAGTGCCTGCAGATTATTTCTGATAACAAGCAAAAGAAATAACAAGTAAATGACATTAGCTAACGAGATAAAAATATGTATAGCCAGTATTATTTTGGGTTACCAGTAGAAGAACCGTTACTTGGCTAAACAAATTGTTTATTTAATACAATTATTATACAATAAAATATGAATATAAATTGAATACAGTATACATAGTTATATTATTAGCCACTAGCCAGATCGATTAACAAACACAGACCGGAAGTTAACTTTGGGCCAGGCGCGTGCGTCCAATGGAAACTATAGTGTTTAGTTTACCTTGCAGCCTAAACTCCAGTTATAAGCAGAGTTGCAGGATGATGTCATAAAAATCATTGATCCATATTTGCAGAAGTGAAAGAGATCTTCTGAATGCATTTAATACCTTTTAAATGTAAATTGTATTAATTTTATTAATAAATTACATTAATTTATAGATAGCATTACAGCTAACATATTCAAACTAAAAGCCAAGAAACTATGATTGTGATATCATAGGTGCTTGTAAAGCAAACTACATTGCTGAAGCAGTTGATCTCCTAATCTAATCATCTAGTCTAATCATGCACATGACAGCAAGCAACTTCTGCAGACGTTTTGTCCTCCACTCTCATCATTTAGTCTGTGAACTCATATCAGAGATTTCTGCAGGGACCGGGGAAGTAAGCCAGGCTTACTGGACAGGACCAATGATAGCTGAAACATGCTTTTGGATAGCCGCCCATCATTTAGCCCAGCCCCATTTGCCTCATCCTAGGGCTTCTGCCTGACTCATGCCTGCTTGCTCTCTAAGCGGCTTATTATGATCACAGCGTAAAGTCAGAATTAGTCCTCCCGAGTGCTCGCCTGGCAACTCAGCCAGGTGATCCGAACACGGATGTGTCATGGCAGCAACTTCTGGAAGTTTAAAACTGATTAAAGTTACGGTGCCGTCGAATTCACACAAGACTTAAAGTTCTGGTTTTGTTTACTTGCTACATAAGCTTGTGCGAGCTCAAAGTGTGTTTAAATAAAAAAATTGGTAAAATGCTATCTGGGAGCATGTTGGCAGCATATTTATCCTCTGCAGGTTTGCAGCAACGAGCCTGAGGGTTATGTCTGCGTTTTGAAAGCATAGTCTTTAATTATAAAAGACAAGGAGAGAGAAGAAATGGTAGGTAGAATGAAATTAAAAGAAGAGAGAAATATCCCCAGGCCTTCTCCACATCCCAGTGCATCTGTCTCGCACAGACACACACCACCCAACACATTTCCTCCATCTTCTGTCCATATGCTGAGCTGTATGGCCCCATCTGCCCTCAAGGTATCTCACACAGGGCTTCCTGTCCCCGATTCCCCGCTGTGAAAACGGAAAAGTGGGGGTCTCTCACCTGTGTCGATGTAGACCGCCGGGCTCCACACACCTCTGCCTCTGCAGAGTTTGAACTTGCTTCAGGCTACATCAGTTTTACAGACGGTCTGCTGGGCTTTGTCGGGAAGTGCTAACTCGTGTGTGTGTGTGTGTGTGTGTGTGTGTGTATACAGAGGAGTACAACACTAGCATTCAAGAGAAACTGCCTCTCATCATCGGTTCGGCGGCGGCTGGTTTGGTCTTCCTCATTGCAGTGGTGGTCATCATAATTGTCTGTAACCGGTGAGTTCTGTTCAAATCCTCACACTGTTTTAAACGCATTAGCGTAGCTTTTCCTGTAATTGTATCATTAGCATGGCTTTTGCAATGCCAAGTATCCACTTTGTCTGCTTTGCTTCATTAGTGGACATTTACAGCAGAGCTTGTAAAAGATTTAGCAGGTACCAAGTTCTGTTTTCATGGCTTTAGCACCTTTTTCAAAGCACCAGTTGAGCTGTTTGCCTTTGTCCCTGCAGACGTGGGTTCGAGAGAGCGGATTCCGAATACACAGACAAGTTGCAACACTACACCAGCGGCCACAGTAAGTATAGAGGCCTTAGCGCTGATAGACGCACACCATGCATTTCATACAGGCATACAAATACATACATGTTTTTATCTGTTTTTAATGTATGAAGTGGGCCTCTAAGACTTAATAGCTTTACAGTGCTTGCAATTTAACGTGTTCAGTATGTATCAAATATTTCCAAAAATGTACTGCGGGCGGTCTGTGAACACACTGTCTGAGGCTACAAACACACACACTCCTGCATTTCCTTTCTCTCCTTACACACACCTCCATTTATATCTTCCTCTCTCATCTTCTCACACACACACCTTTGTTGGACATTCCCCTCTCCTCCATGCTAAAACATTCATCTGTGAAATATTAATCCTACAGCTTCCTTCAAAATCCCATCAGAGAGTGCTTTAGCTACTTCCTCTTGAAGCCGGTTCTTTGTTCTTTTTCTGGATATATGCCGCTTGTTTATTTTCCCATGAAAGCAAGTTTAGCAAATAAGGCTCTGAACCAGGTGTTTTAAAGTTAGTAAGATCCATCAAAGATTTGTCATAAAAAGAGCAATGCTTTAGTAAATACCATTTTAGCCTCGGAGTGCTGTTCCATTTATAGAAATAAATCTTTGAGATTCTCTGGAGGTAATAATTTGAAGCTAAGCACTCTTTCTCTCTCTCTCTCTTTCCCTCTGTAAGAGTAAGAAATCTCTCTTACTCACTCTGCTGAATGAAAATGGTTTAGCACTTTTCCTCAAGTTTTATTTTTCATTGCCCTTCTATGATAATTTTAACAGCTTTCACTCGATTTAATCAGTGGTACAGAAGTGCTGTGAATGTTCTATTTATTAAAGTCATTTGTGGGAGAGTGTGGGGCTAGGAAAACCTAGAAAATCAAGGTCAGAATTCATCTATTAGCACCCAAAAGCTGGAAATGCCCTAATTGTCATGTTCTTACTCTTTTCTATTGTGTTTGTGCTTCCTGTGTCTTGTTTACTGTTTCATGTTTTCTGCCTTTTCTTAGTCTTAAAAGGATAGTTAAATCAAAAATAAAACATTTTGTTTTACATTTATTCCAAATCATGGAACAGATGATACAAATAATAGATAATACAATTTTGTGTTTGGCACATGTGTAAGACACATACACAAATCCTGCGATGTTGAACGTCATTTACTTATCTCCTCTGAGAGAACACATTTATCAAATCCAAAAACGTCTGCACAGTCTCATCTCTAAAGAAAAAACGTCTAGCTGCATGAAAACACCATGTCCATTATAATGCCTTCAGATAGATTCAGAGCCGAGAGGCCGACTAATCGGATTTAATGCAGAAATGACTTAAGTCCCCACATACTTAAAGTTCACTTTAAGCCAATTTACCTGCAATGAAAAGCCATTTGATTGGCAGGAATGGAAAGAGCTGATATGGTCTACATCAGGGACTATGATACCCCGGAGGTGATACATACATTAAATCGCCTTATCTTATTCCCACAAACACTGCTGCACTCCACCGACTTCAGATTCACTCCACTGACTGCATGAGCTGTTCCAATGTCACGCTCAGAATCCAAAGTTACTGGAAAGCAAGACGTTCCCAGAATTCCCACAGCCACATCACAAAGCATTTTTTGAATCTATATTTACAACTGTTTAATAAAATAGTAGTAATAAAGCTTTGTTCAATTTAACTATTGCATTACATTTGTTCAATTGTCTATATCATTTATTATTTTTTTAGTGTCACCAGGCATGAAGATCTACATCGATCCATTTACCTACGAGGACCCCAATGAAGCCGTGCGAGAGTTTGCTAAAGAGATTGACATCTCCTGTGTGAAGATCGAGCAGGTCATCGGAGCAGGTAATTTACTATCAAACCTCCCGACCTCAAACGGCGATTCACTACACGCTCTTTACAAAATGTATCTTGTCTACTCTTAGCCTAAAATGATATATTGCTCTCACCAGGGGAGTTTGGAGAGGTGTGCAGTGGAAACCTAAAGCTCCCGGGGAAAAGGGAGATGTTCGTGGCCATCAAAACACTTAAGTCGGGTTATACAGAGAAGCAAAGGCGGGACTTCCTGAGCGAGGCGAGCATCATGGGGCAGTTTGATCACCCTAATGTCATCCATCTGGAGGGAGTGGTGACCAAGAGCAGCCCAGTCATGATCATCACTGAGTTTATGGAGAACGGCTCATTGGACTCTTTTCTCAGGGTGAGCATATAAAGATATAGATATTCTCGATGTGATAATCCATACCTGGAGAAATCATGAAGACAAGATACACTAGGGTGACTCCAAGAGATCAAAACAAATTAGTGGTGTTCGATTTGCAATTTAATCATTGGTTTCTGTGTTTGTCAGTTTCTACTGTAAGACAAAATGTTTGGGAGTAAAATAGTGATAAACAGCCTGTATGAAAATGTTCTTAATATAAAAAAATCATGTACAAAATGCAGGGACATCTGTAAACACATTTGAGCAATGACTTTTCTCATCACTAAATATATAAGCTAGCATCATTAAAATAAATCATCCGAACGCACCAAATGATTCAAATGAATTGAACTTCCCATTGCTTAAACACACATATATAAACGTGCCTTAAATTCCGATTGATTTGCAGTGCATCACACAAACGTTCCCCCCTGATGCTGTCCATCAGGTAATTCCCCACAGGGTCTCTGTAATACCCAGCCGCCCCCTGCAGCAAACATCTACTCTCAGTATTGATCCCAGCTGTAATTTTCTTATATTAAGCTCAATATTCTTCCATTTATCTCTACGGGTCACCACACTAACATGTTCTTCTTTGAGGAAAAAAGCACTTTGAATCGTCGCTCTGTGGTCTTTCATGCCCTCATTTTGCATTGGTCACGCTTTCTCAACTACCCTCTCTGCATTACAAGCATCCGATGAACGTGCCACGTCTTATAAAAACATGGGCCGTGCGAGCCTGACGTGGAACACACAGGCGATCTGAAAATTGTCCTCAGTTTTTTAATCCCGTACATAATCTGCGTTTATGAAAACGCCACGATCTGAATTCCTAGCGCAAGTAAACTGTTCTGTATCTGCCTGAGGTTTCTCATAACAGCTTCCTCGCAGACGCGTCCAAATGATTACTTGAACCACAGAATTGGCCAAATCCCCACTTAGAGACTCGGCAGGGGGGATGAGACAGATAGGCTGCTGTCAGCCGATGAGTGGCGTGCGTCATTTTGATTTCAGCGCGGAACTGATGTGAGCAAAACAGACATCGTGAAGCCTTCATCGCCGCTAATTGGCCTCTCTGTGTGTTCGAAGTTGCTCACAAAGTGTCTTTGATTCATGTAAATATCTAATCTTTAGGGAAGAAGTGATTTATTTTGCTCATTAACAAGGCTTTGCCTCTGATCCGTCATGAGAGAAAACTTACTTATCCTTGACATGTGTGCTTTTTGGGGTGTCAGACGCAGGAAGTGTAATTATGTGAAACGAGAAACCTCTGAGATTATGGTGTTTAAATGAAGGCGAGTAAACAGGAACCGAACGACTCGCCATTTGTTCGACATTCAACCCAAATTTATTTCTTCCCACCACAATCAGATCCAGCTCTCTCTGGAGTCTATAATTGTGAGGTTCTAATGTTTTTTTAGCTGTTTGGCGAGGCTGTCGCTTCGCTCGTGTTTATACTTACACCCTGCAACGGAGGGCACATGCCATGCCATTTCCAAATTTGCATGAATAAGTGAGTGAAGTCAGGTAATAGAAGTAGAAATGGGTTATTTTTTGTTAAGTGGTACCTTTTGAACTCTGTAACTTTGAAAACAAATGGATATGATTGTGTTGTAATTTAAGGCAGTGCTTTTGTAAAACCTCAACAGGATGGATATAAAGAGCTAAAGTAGTTGCTTAGTAAGTGACTGAGAGTTGCTTACATGTGGGTGTTAACTTGAAGTTATATGTTTACTTAGTTCAATATTGTGGTAAGAAACATTCTTTAAATATTTGATTTGCTTAATTTGTTTAATGAAAATGCATTGCATGGTTGAAATGGCATCCTCTGAAATTAAAAATTAGAAATAGAATTACAAGTTTGCATCAAAGTAAGTCATATTACATAAAAAATGTGTGCCACAAGACTTTGATTTTGCTGGCAGATTCATTCTTTTGTTATAAAATACCAGCTAATGTCATTTGCTCTCATAATGTCAAGCTGGGGTGAGAGAGCTTTGATACGTGTCAGATCTTTGTTCAGGCAGACAATTGTGTTATTTCTGCACATCTTTGACTTCCCTACACAGACTGTCATACGTTTCTGACAAAACGCTGAAAACAACATGTCTATGTTGTGGCACCTCACTATGACACTCATAAGACAATATTCGGTGTTAGCGCAGGAATATTGATGAAGCTCTTGTAATGCAGGAATGTGAGAGAGACCCAACGCTAACCTGTCTAGAATTCTTTCCTCATACTCATGCAGCTTTCAACATTGTTCTGTGAAGGATTAAGCAGCGAAGAGTGCAAGAGAGAGAGAGAAATTCAAAAAGACAAGCAGGCGAAATAAAACTTTCAGACGTATACGAGAAAAGTCAAAGTGAAAAGCCGAGCACAGCTGAACCGACGCGTCTAAGAAGAAATGGCATGAATAGAATAATTCATGTATAATCGAAAAAGAAAGAATGTTTGCTTCACTCAGACTGCAGATCCAAATAACTTCAGGCAAAGAATCCCTTCAATTAAACTATAGGCAAACACTGTGAGCAGATTAGAGTGCCGGGCTGTATTTGTGAAGGATTTCAGCTTTATGAATAATGGATGGAGCTTAATTGCTGTGGAGGGTGAGGAGAAGTTCGATGAAGTCGGCTTAACATGGGGGAAGGTTTCAGCATGACTCACAGTTCTGAGTTAGTAGCTGATAGTAGTGACACTACTAACTTAACATTACAGTAATGTGACAGTAGCTCAGCGATAATAGCATTTCCCTTTTGTTTTAATTTTAATACATTCGATACGATGCACGATCAGGGTTAACAAATACGACAGTATTTTAAACATTACGTTGAAAACAAAATAAAAAATGTAAATGAAATTAAAATCAGAGATTTTAATTTGTATTTCATATTATTATTTATAGAATAAAATAAAATAAAATAAGGGTTTGTAGTGTTTTATGTTTTGTAAATAAAATAAAATATCATAAAATAAAATTGAAATTAATCTGTTTTATTAAAATGAAATTAGTGTTGAAAATTGTTTATTTTATTTGCCGATATTTATTATAGTATATTTGTTTAGTATATTATAATTGTTTTATATTATGTGTTTCAAAACAATTTTTATGTTTTAAAAGTCTATCTATCTGGTTGTAGTTAAACTATGAATGTCAAGGTAGTTTTCCCCGACATTGATTCACATAACAGTTTGTGTAAAGAGAATGAAGATGTCTCTTCGTCTGCCATCCAGTGCCGGTCGTCTCTCCCCACTTGACGTGCGTGTGTCTGTCCACACTCCGCCTGCTGCGCTCCAGTCCTCTGATCAGAAGCTGAAGGCTGCGTGCCTCATGGCTGTCTGCGGAGGGTCTGCAGATGGAAGCAGCTGCAGACACAGCTGGGTCAGAAACTGACGGACCTCCTCGTGCGCAGAGGGCTTTCTGACCACCATGGTCAACAGCTGCAAGATTTACTACGGCCTTGCATTGATCATTAAATGTCTGATCTAGCATAAACTTTACCAATCCTCACCAGAATGTTTGCATAGTCATCCCAGTCCAGGTTTGACTTTAGTGCATTGTTTTAGTCTCTAAACCAGGGACTCTAAATCAAGCTACACTTTATCCGACTTGGCAAAGTAGACATTAACCAAGATTTCCACAGCTTCACTACTATCTTGTATAGGATTTATAGATTCCCCGGAAAGCGAAAATTTTGATCTCTGTACTATGAATGTGATAAAGTGCATATTGTGAGTTGGCTAAACAGTCTTTCTTAAAGGAATAGTTCACCCAAAAAATGAAAATGAAATTTAAGAATGCATCTGTATAATCTCCCCCAGACACGTTCAGATTCTAAAGGATAAATGAATGCGAATAAACCTAATAGTTGACATCACTAACCACCTTTCTTGGTATAACTAGTTCCATCCTGACCCATCCTTGTTCTGTGTCTGTTTTTCAGCAAAATGATGGTCAGTTCACTGTCATTCAGCTGGTTGGCATGTTACGTGGAATCGCTTCTGGAATGAAATATCTGGCGGACATGAATTACGTGCACCGGGACCTGGCTGCCCGTAACATTTTAGTTAACAGCAACCTTGTATGCAAAGTGTCCGATTTCGGCCTCTCGCGCTTCTTGGAGGATGACACATCTGACCCCACCTACACCAGCGCTCTGGTGAGAAACATTTCTTTACACTGATTTATTACATTTATGCACACGTTTACCTTGATTTTGGTTTATACAGGGTGGGAAGATTCCTATTCGTTGGACAGCTCCAGAGGCCATCCAGTACAGGAAGTTCACCTCCGCCAGTGACGTATGGAGCTACGGAATTGTCATGTGGGAAGTGATGTCATACGGAGAGCGGCCATATTGGGACATGACCAATCAAGACGTATGTATCTCATCACTCACATTAGCCATTTTACACTCAAATTTATGCATTTGGTAGATGCTTTTATCCAAAGCGACTTACAGAACATTCAATATTTACATTTTTGTTATCAGTGTGTGTTTCCTGGTATTGAAACACAATGCTCAACCAACCGAGCTACAAGAACAACTTGATGTATAATATGTGGTTAAATATTTCATTTGACTCATCATCCAAAATACTTTAATACGAACAAATTCCAAGTAGCAATAGCAGCATCATCGAACAGCATCATGCTGGTTGGTTAGAACATGATAGATGAGCGCTGTGCGGCGATGTCAAATCAGATGCTAAGGTAAACAGCAGCGAGAGCACGTCGTAAATCTGCCCTTGTACTGTTTTGTTGTATGTGAGTCCAAACCTCAGACCTCAAACGCTGTGTGAACGAAATCAGTCTCTGCAGCTACAGCCGCACCGATCATCACATCCCGCCGGCCTCAGAATGCAGAAGATATACAGCCGTGAGGGCTTGTGTCAGGAGTTTGCATTCTTGGGTTTAAATAAAAGGTTTGGGCTGTATTGGTTTAACAGAATGTGTGTTCATGTTGGCTAGGTCACGAGAGTTTGATGTCATCAAGTTTGGAAAAAACAATAGAACCCTGCCCAAAGCATAATAATTGTCACTGTTACATCAGTGGATCACTTAAGTTTCCTTGAAATTTTCACAATTAAATTTCAATCTAATCATGACCAATTGTATATCACTCTAACGTTCTAAGCGTCTAAAATATACACCTTTCCAGATTATAACAATAAAAAATATTTCGAAATATTTCGGTGATTTTTGCCAAGTGTCATTTAAAACAAAAAGAGGCAACTTTAGGACTGCATTCCAAAACATGAATTTATTAAAACCATTTCAGTTTAGAATGTGAATATTTTATGTATATGTTCCACATATATTTCCATTGGTGACTTCTGGTATGTGATGGATTCTATTGATGAGGTGTTATATGCCAGATTAATCCTCTTGGTGTAATGTTGAAAACACAGACATTTTGTAATGTTTTAATGGAAAAAACTAATAATGGTTCATAATGGTATTTTAATGGAAACCATTAGAATATCTGGATCGTTTGTATTGTTTTTTTTTTCATTCCAAACACATACATCTTTATCTTGAATGTAAAAGTTGTGTTTTTGAAGAATGCTGTATCTTGGCCATGGTGGTACAGTGTAATGAGGAGTGGACCTATCAAGCTTTACACTCTGTATTGGATTAATTTTTGCTTCTCAAAACCATGACATTTTCCTCCAAAATGACACGAGAATGAGTCAATGTTGACATAGTAGTGTTACTGTAACTTGCCGGCAATAAAAATCACCTGTGCCTCGATCACAGTCTCTGTTGAACAAAAAGACGTTTTGGCATGCAAGTCACGTTAAACTGTCCCTGCCCTTGACAAGAGCTCCCATTTCCAGCATCCCTCTGGGTGGCTGAGAAAAGGCAAATTATGGGTCCTGATAATGAAAATAGTTTCAAATTGAAAGTGTGAACGCTAATGTGCTAAGAGGGAGCGCAGATCTCGGCAGTTATCTTATTAGCAGCTCCAGATAGCGTGGCCGTCCTCCCATCGGGCTGGCCGTTTGAGGCGGCTGAATGAGATTAATCAGGCCTTGAATGGAGCTCCGTAATGGCTGCGATAATGAGCTGGGGAACGGCGGGTCTCACTCGGGTCCTGCTCATCCTTTGCGCTTCATGGTCGTGCATCGCGCTATCTGCCACCATGGCAGCGTTTATGAGCGTGCTGTTTATATTTAAATCAGAAAAACTTGTATGACTTTTTCTTCTAAGGAACACAAAAGAAGATGTTTTGAGAAAGTCAATAAGAACGAGTTGTTTGGTTACCATCGTTCTTCAAAATATCAGCTTTTGTGTTCTGCAGAAGATGGAAAGTCATACAGGTTTGGCATGACATGAGGGTGAGTAAATGAACTACCCCTTTAACTCCAATGCTAAACATATCTCATTGTGGTTAAGGCCGATTAGTCAACCAGACGTTCAGCAACCCACCCACTAGTCGCTCTTGCAAATATGTAGTTTCACAGATTCCTGCTCATTGCTGGATTGAGTACAACCACCATTTGCTCATTTCAAACGCTTCCTTCGGATAAAACGGTTTACTGAAACTGCAGTTTAATTTGATGGAAGACAAAGCATATCTAAACGCAGGGTGACGTTCTTGATTTCCTGTTACAACTCGCAGCACATTTTCAAAATGTACAATTTAGCCAGTGTGTATATCACAGGCCATGTGTTAATCATATTTAATCTGACAGATGTTGCGTTGATTGGAAATGAGTACGAGGGTTGGGAGCCCGAGTCAGAAAACTGCACTACATGCACAGCGCTGCCAAGACCTTTGAAATGCAAGAGAAACTCAAAGACCTCTGTGTGTTTTTAATGATCAGAGAGGAAATGCATGTAATGCCAAATTGCTCTTATCACCACCTACTTTTATGAACACCGGCAAGATCTATTAGCTGATTTTAGGAGGTATTTAAATAGCAGCTGAAGTGACTGTAACCTCTTATTTATAGTCTCTGTGTGTGTGCGCAGTGTAAACCTTGCTTGTGTGTGGTTGTGTAAGCGTGAAGGTTGAGTGTGATCATGTGTGTGTTCACGGCCAATGACAAATGGCTTCTTCGCGTTCCCTTAAGACCCAGATAATGATCACGGTGCATTTATGAAGACTGCAGATCAATCCAGTGTCTCCCGCCGTGTTACGAGCCCCCGCCCACACCGGCACCTGCCTCGCGCCTTCAGACAGATCCTATCAAAACATCAGTGTTTTATGGCTGCGCAATAAATTTAGTTAAGCTAAATTGAATCTAATACGTTTTTAAGTTGTTTACACATTTGAGCAACGGGATTGAACATCTACTTATACTGATTTCTCCAGCTCACCTGGTGGACGCAGTGCACTAAAATACACTTGTTCACACAGTGCTCTGTTTACGTGCACTCATTTTGTACAATAACACAAAAAACACTTCCATGCCAATTCCAATGCAAAGGTCACATACTGATGAAACAGAAATGTAAATTATTGAGTAATTAATTATTCAGATTTACACATTAACAAGCTTTTAACAGACTTTAAAATCACTAACTCCAAGCCTGAGAAATGATGACAAAAGATCATACAACTCAACAACAAGGATGTTCTGATGTCCTGGGGCTAGCGTAAAGACTGGTTTCAGTATTTTTCCAGTTCGTTTTTGTGATGCTTTGCCAATTCTGCTCACGTTAGGATGTCACCGGGATAATGTTGTGTTGCTGGCTGTAGATCATTTTCCAGCAGATGTGTTTACGAATTGTACGGCTATCATTATAGCTTTAAAATTTCCAGCTATTATTGCAATTTTAAAACACTTTCCATTTATCCAGCCAACTCGTCATTTTCTGATCCAGTGGCAAAAGCCCAAAAATAAAATAAGCTGTAAACTAAATTGACGTTTTAATGCACTGAGATTGGGACACGTGTACTGTCTACGGTAAAATGGATAGCTCTCATTTTGCGGGCTGTACCGTTTACCCCAGTGAATTTTGAACAGTCAGACCCTCACAGACCTGTGTCTCCCCCTGCAGGTCATCAACGCCATCGAGCAAGACTACAGGCTGCCCCCTCCCATGGACTGCCCCAGTGCCCTTCACCAGCTCATGCTGGACTGCTGGCAGAAGGACCGCAACAACCGGCCCAAGTTCAGCCAGATTGTCAACAACCTGGACAAGATGATCCGGAACCCCAACAGCCTCAAGGCCATGACTCCTCTGTCATCAGGGTGGGTTAGAAAACATGCAGAGGAACTACAGTTTTGAAGTTCAGAAGGGGTTGATGGCAGAAGTATTAAAATGATATGTGTTCCTAAAAAACATTTGAAGGCATGTGCTTTTCCAAAATGGGACAGCAACATTTTGCTGCTTTTTAAGATTAAAGTTGAAAAAAGTGCACTAAAATACACTTTGTGATTTACACAAAATAATTTTGTACAAAAAATAAGACTTTAGTATTTTTTAGGTAAGACACAATAAAGAGAAGTATTAAAGACAATATTTTTAGTTTATTAAGTGAAAATAGAGCACTTTAACTACATTAAGTGCACTATTTTTTAAAACTGGGATTGCTTGTTTTGGCCAAAATCTAGTGCAGCATTTCAAATATTATTCATATAGGTATTATTTTAATACTACACATATAATAATATTGTAAATAATTCAGCACCCAATGAACTTATATTTTGAGTGTGATTAATTTACCGTAAAGGAGAAACTGCAAAACAAACAAAATTAAAGATTATTATTAATTTGTTTTGAGCAATTATTTATTTAAAAAAATATATTGTTATTGTGAATTCTTGTAGTAAGACTCTGATATTGCGACAGCACTAAATAAAAAAAAAGTTTTACATTTTCTAGTATTAGACAGTGACTTAGAAAGTTTTATTTTATGTAAGTTGCCACCTTACAAGGCTCTACAGCCTGTGTAGGTGGTAGACAGCATTACAGCTTACTTGGTTTTGCTTTACTCATCTGACACTATTTTATTCATGCAGCGTAGTATGAAATAATAGTTCTGATAAATCACATTTATGTCGAGGGTCATGAAGATGTTTCAACAAGTTTCTTCAGCATTTCTTTTATGGAGACAGTGCCATTTGGGAATGAAGTATATACTCAGAAGTGTAACTTAACACTTTGGTATGCCATCGAGAGATCTTAATGACGTTCAGTGGAACCGCTGCACATACATACTACTGTATTGTTTTAAGAGGACAGATCCATCCATGTTATGTGATATATACGTGCGGTTACCAAAACAACTTCATTACTTTGAAGTATCTCTTTGACACTTTTTTAGGGCTTAGATTTGTCTCTACACAGTAAAGAGTATGTCTGTATGTCTACTGTACTGCATGTTTCATATATTAGGGGGAATTTTCTGCATCTGACCTTTGCCAGACCCAGTGTAAGACCGACTCCCTTGTGTCCTTCAAGGCATATTTACAAAACCAAATGGAATATGACCATAATAGAAACGTCTTTAAACAGTCTCCTTCAAAACTCTTCCCGTAATGTTTTCAATCCGGCGTCAGATGCTTCGGGTTTACTTCTGATACCTGTGGTGGAATCTATCGATGCCAAAGAGCTTGTGTGTTATTTCTTTTGGCATTGAATTGCGACGTAAATAAAATCAGCTTGGTCTGACAGATCGAATCATTTTTTAAGGCTTTAGGCGATCATATATTTCAAACAATTGTAAAGCCGGTAGACTAAAAACTGTGGGAAACACACTCTTTTTCTTGTGGACAAATGTAAAATGGCCTAGTTTCTTCTGTCACGCTGATGGTGAGAGGCTTGAGTTTTCAGCACTTCCCACAAGCTCTTTTAGCCCGGAGGCTTATACGCCACAGAAATGTTGTTAGAAAGTACATTCATCTGGGGACATTAATTGCATTTTGGACAAATTAAGCAGGGCAGAGGATATTTTGCACTTATATTCTTCCCTAACATCCTTTTTGTCTTCTCTTGAGATCAAATCTTATTGACCCAAGAAATAATATAGTCCATAATTCCCAAATGTGTCACAAAAGCTAAAAATATGCATGTTTTTTTTTGCATTGATCTTATGCCAAATAATTGTGAACCACATGTAATTTAGGAATGTACCATGTACGGGGGGATTGTGGTGTGTATATTTTTACTGTGCACATTCACACAACAATGTGACTTATCCCCCCCCCCTCTCTCTCTCTCTCTCTCTCTGTAGTGTGCATTTGCCCTTGCTTGACCGCAGCGTGCCCGACTTCTCTAGCTTTAGTACTGTGGACGACTGGCTAGATGCTATTAAGATGGGCCAGTACAAAGACAACTTCGCCAATGGCAACTTCACCAGCTTCGACCTTGTTTCCCAGATGACTATGGAGTAAGTGTCACAAAGTGCATATTTTTTACAAATAATGCATTCAATATAATAATCCTTATCCACATGTTCCTGCTGCTTGGATACCAAGGCTAAAACAAACTAAAAAGGTGCATATTTCCCGCAGGAGCAGCTTTACCATATACTGTAGAATGACTCATCTCATATGGTGCCAGTGACAAAATGACAAGCACTGTTTGTCACGATTCACAAATAATAAAAATGTGACAAAAATATTGGCACAGGAACAAAATAATTACAAATGGCTGGTAAGAAATGTTTCTGGCCACCCCACCACAAGCTGTTCTAGCAAGAGGTATTTGATTACGTGTTCCTTTAAAAGAACCAAATTCGAATCCTTTTATTTTTGACACAAAATGTATAACAGCCCTGCAAAAGACCATCAACAAAAATCTGTATGATCTTTGCTTGAATCTTTGTGTGAGAAACAGACTAAACTCATTACTCGCTGATAATCTTGGATTACTAGTAGATTACAGACAGAACAGAATGCTGGCTCTTCACTTTGCTGCACATGTAATAAAAATATATGTATATATTCTAGTGATCCAATGCATATATACAGCTGCGGAAAAAATTAAGAGACCACTCCAACTTTTCATTTCAAACCAGCATTTCTAGATGTATTGTGGTCATTCCAGTCCAGTGTCTGTTGAACAAAATCAAACCTCAGGAGTGACAAAGTCATCCAACATCAATGTGAAAGACTGACAGCATGACAAGACACATGAAAACTGTGATCAAAATTGAGGTTTTCACATAAAAAATAATTTTGAACTTTTCCTAAATATAGGAAATAGAAAATAAATTGCTGTTGTATTGCTTAAAAGTGAATATAAACTTCACGTATTTGAAGAAACATATTTTCTGTTATTTTGACCTGTTTCTCCAGGTCTCATTTTCTGCAAATAAATGCAAATAGAAACAATATTTTTATTTGAAATTTGGGAGAAATATTGTTAGTAGTTCACAGAATGAAATAAGAACGATAATTTTACCTAAGCACCCAACTATAAATAGTCAATTCAGAAAAACTAAAATAATGTTTTAAAACGGTCTTTTAATTATTTCCACGGCTTTTTTCATGAAGAGTTTATTTGCCAAAATCATGTTTTTTTATTGTTATTATGATTTTATTGTGTTAGTTATTCTTATTTAATCAAACTTTAAAAATGGTGTGCTAAACTGTCTAAAAATACTTTTGCAGCCAAAAATATAATTGTTCCAACATATCTATTTTATTAAAATATTTTTTTAAATGCTCTTTAAAAAGCTTCTGCCAAAAGAACGATTTTGCAAATTCTAGTCAAAAGGTGACAACTTTGAAGACACTAAAACATAACATCATTTTTATTTATTTTAGCTGCTTTTAGTCACAACATAATCCCCCCAGTTACAATTTTCCTACTCCATAGTTTTGATGAGTTTGCTATTGTTCTTAAAGGTGAAACAATCTAGGTAAATAAAGAGTACTTCTATACTTTTAACTGGTACTGGCATATGTATTTATTTAAAAAGGGGGAAACATCTCATTCTCAAATCTCAAAATCTACAGTTTACACAGCCTGTCTGGGTATAAATGTAAAACACACATAGATCTGTTCTGCCTCTGTTGCTTGCTGTGTAAATTACAGTTTAAACAATGCACATACTCCTCTCACCTAAGCTGTTACCTGGCCACACCTGACACACATCCCTGTAAAAACAAAGGAAGTGTTGTTGTTTTATAGCCACTTGGGTTGTGCAACAAACAGAGGATGATATGGATTAAGGAATTCACCCGTTACTCAGTCCTGAACTGACATGCTGGGTTTACTTTGGCAACCTGTGATACAGCAGTACATTTAAATGTGTTACTACAGCTGCTTCAGAACGCTCATGTTTCGTCTTGTCTCTTTCTGCGTGTGCAGGGACATACTCCGGGTCGGAGTGACACTAGCAGGTCATCAGAAGAAAATCCTCAACAGTGTTCAGATGATGAGGGCCCAGATGAACCAGATCCAGTCTGTAGAAGTTTGACCTCCAGTGTTTCATTTAGACTGGGAGAAGAGTACAAGAGGAGGTGTGGGGGCGTCGTGAAGGGACGAGACGGCCAACACAGACCCAGAGCCTGATTTACCATCTGGACCACCTGCCCCCTCCTCCAAAGACACTCTCGTTCTCCACGTGTGTCATCAGAAATCCCTGTTAACCCCCAGCTATCCTAACGGACCCGGGACAGCTGCGTTCGGAAGACATGGTCACAACATCCGTTTAGCTTAAGCCCCGACCAATCGGGATGTCCGTTCAATCAGTCAGCAATAGGCTCCGCCCCTCATCCCTTCAAACGTCTTGTTTCCTTTGCGATTTTAATCAATTTGTTTGTTTGGTTTTTTATTCTGTCTTTTTTTTTAAAGAGTTTTTGTAAAGAATTTTTAAAGAGAACACAAGGAATCTATATCCAGTATATATAGATCGGTGTAAAAAACGTGGACTGAAAACTAGGTGGACTAAATTGAAAGGCTACCCTTTAAAAGGGCAATAAAAAACAGGAGATAAAAACTTTGCCCCTAAATACGCTTCTGAGATTTTCTTTATAATATATTGCGGTGAAAATCTTGAGTAGGAATAATGACTGTCTGCTCAGCGCCGACCTGCGGGATCGTAATCCCTCTCCCCCTGATGACAGCCGAAGGAAAAGACTGTGAACACCATGAAATGGAACTTCCTTTTGGCAGCAGTTACTGCCTTGAAAAAAATACAAGACTCCAGTCGTTGAAAAGACTACAACCCGGGTTTTGAATTTGTGATGAAGATCTCATTTGCTTGGGGGGAAAAATGAAACATTCTACAGATGTCACAACAGCCTGCCAAATAGACCATCATTCCTTTGTACCTCGTCCTGTACGTATCGGATGCACTTGACATTGTGAGGTCATCATCCTGATGTAGTCAAACATTTAGTTTCAGCATTAGATGGATTTGACTTTCAGATGCGTGCGTATGACTCCCATATTCTTTTGAAAAGGTTTGTCATGGGCTGAAATGATTTAGTTTGAGACTGCATCTGATAATACCCCCATCCTTAACAGCTATAAAAAGGCATCTTTTCACCTGTCTTTCAAGAAAAGCTTCTAGAAGGACCCTGAGTGCACTGGTGTGGTCTTCCCATCGTCTATCCTCCTATTTTTGGATCCTGCCGTGAGTGAGTGTTTATGAGACCTGCGTGTTACAAAACTATGATTTCACGAAAAGCTTGGATTTGATACACTTTGCAGATCACTGTTGATCTATATATTTTTGCCACCAAAATGTGTTCAGACAGATTTTATAATGAGCTAGTAGGGGTTTTACTATCAGAGAAAGTAAGCAGTTATAGGACATTTCCAAAATGGGTATGTGATGTTTATTGTTAAGCATAGTTTTATATGAGGATACTGTACATGTTTCTGAAGCGGTACATTCTGTTGTATGTGTCACCCAAAACATAATATAAATGAAACATTAGGTAGCAACATGACATCTAGATGGCTTATAATATTAAGCTGAGACCAGGAGGCCATTTAAAGAACAAAACAATCACAATAACTGCGAAATATTGTAAACTAGTCGTTCCTGATGTGTATAGGATTTATTTTTTACAAAAAAATACATTCACAATCCCAGCAGTTCCAAATATACTTCCACAATACTCCCCAATAGATCCCCTTGCTCCTTGATGTAGAACAAATAAAACGATGTAAATAACAATCGGCTAGAACATCCCACCCCCCTTTGGAGAAGCTGTGTCGAACTTTAGTGTACAGAATCATTTTTTATGTCTTGTTGGATTGAGAGTCGCTATCGTTGTTCAGTTTGGGCTTTTTGTTTTGTAAAAGAATAAGTTGAGATGCAGTCATCCTGATAAGCAGCTTCATGACTGGAGTGTGTGTGTGTTGCGCGTGTGTTTGCACATGCAGGTACGGCCGTGTACCAGCATTGAGGTCACTGTGGTTAACAGTATATTCGCTCAGCTGATGAGGGGCTCACTTTATTCCATAACCTCAGGGTTGACATGCATCTTTAAAATGCTTTAAAAGCATGTGTGCAGCTCGGTACTGTGAGATGAGACCAGCACAAGTCAAATCTACAGACAGATCCACTTCATTTAATCTCAAAGTGCTGATCAACCGGTCTATGTTTGACCATTTTCTGTTCTTCCCATTACACAATGCTTCCATTAGAATGAAGACTCGATTTGGGTTTTCCTCAGCTGTGCTGTGCTCGGGCATGAAGGACCAGTTTAATGAATATTCAGTAGACAAACCAACCTGTTAATATACATAACCGGAACGTCCTCACGTTTTGTTCTTGTCTTTTAGTCTGACTGTTACTGAAAGCTCTCAGCAGTCTTTCATGATAGCAGCAGAAAGTTACACTGTAAAAAAAATCCCGGAAAACCCCCCGGAAATGTTCCGACAGTTTTTTTTTACAGTTTTTCCCTGTAAAATTACATGTAATTTTACTGTCTTTTTCTGTCATTTTCCAGCAGCTGGGGCACCAGAAATAAACTGTAAAATAACGGTTTTTGACAGTTGTCTCTGTCTTTCTTGTAAATATTTTTGGACACATTTTCAAAAATAATCTGTAAAAAATCCCATTTAAAAAATGTCTGTCAGCTGGGGTGCCAGAAAGAAACCGTAAAGGAATATTTTTTCCGTAATTACATCCATGTAATAAATCTGTAAAACAATTTCCGTAAAATGACAAGGTTTTTTCATTGTAAAAGAATATAAAATTCAGGGTTTTTTTTTACAGTGTACCATGATAGTGAATATGTTTTATGGTCACTGCTGGTCACAAAATTCACACATAATGAGAAAATTAAAATATGTAAC
Source organism: Oreonectes daqikongensis (assembly GCA_026939265.1). Lineage (NCBI taxonomy): Eukaryota > Metazoa > Chordata > Actinopteri > Cypriniformes > Nemacheilidae > Oreonectes > Oreonectes daqikongensis. The sequence continues at coordinate 2,507,458 of JAOTQM010000030.1, read as the reverse complement.
CTTAACATTTACATGAAATAAAAACACAAGTGGCATGCATATATGCTAACTGTGGAATGTTGGTTACTTCAGAGCCGTCTTTTAGCGCTTCTCACGCTATCATATCATATCATATCGCGTCTGGTTAAGACACGTCGTATGTCAGGGAGTGAGAGACAGATGGAGATAGAAGGATGCTCTCACATCATAAAACTTCAGTGATGGTGCCAGCAGTCTAACAGTCACTTTAGCCTGTCTGTCCAGCACACATCATCTCAATATTCAAAGAATCTCTCGTCTTCCACAGAATAACAATTCACACTCACAGGACAATCCCTGTCACTCAAAACAGAGACCGAATCTTGATATAAATCGCTCTGCTGTCTCTAGCAGGATTGAAACGGCAGTAAACTGTGTTTGGATACGACTGATCTTAGGACTGGAATAATTGGTGATGGTGGTTTAGTGATGTTTACAGGTGCTGCAAGTTACTGCGTGTTTAAATCTGCAGGATTAACAAACCTCTGAAGGGATATCCTGTGCTTTTGAAGCTTGGCTTATGTTTCTCCAAACCAAATGTGTTATTTCATAAATACGCCGTTCGAACAAAAAGGGGTTTTTCTTGCAGTTTGGCGCTGGCGGTCATATGGGTTTTTGGCTTTTGCTATAACTTAGAGCGATCATGAAGGAACATTAGCAGTCAACGAACCTTGCTGTCTGTTATGATTTGTTGGGAGATATATTTCGTTGAAAGATTATGACACGCTCAGCAGCAATAGACATTTGGTACAATGCGTTTGCTTTCACGAACCTGTATTTACGAAGAAATATGTCATCGAAACGATCTGGTGTAATTCTGTTTTCCCACTGTGTCTTCAACCGCAGCTGCTGAAGTTTATTTCTCGGTAGGGGACTAATTACTTCATATGTCTCCCTCACTCATTGTGTTGTTTCACAGAACACTACATAGACCACAGACAAATGAGACGTGGCGTCGAGAGTGTGAAAGAACGTCACGCCGAGTGATTTAGCACTTCTTATTGTTTTTTTTATCTCACCTTAAACGCATACACCACAACCACATTTTCAATACGAGGCCCATAAATGTGCTGGCAAAAATGGTGTGTCGGCATTTCTTCTATAAAACTCAACTCTTTCTTTTCAGATGGGTTGTAAAAACAACCGATCAACTGTTGCCACCATGTGGACATGCGAACTGCACATGTTCCCTCCCTCTGTTGGCAAGCAAGAACGCCGGCACAGAACCGTGCACCATTTAAAGCTCTCTGTTGAAAGCCGGGTGACAGCAAGCTGTGATCAACATATGTTCACAGCTACTGGCGAACCGTAATACCAATGAAAAAGCGTTATTGTGATGATTACATGCGACTGTGAACGTAAATACAAGCTGGCTCTGGCTTACTATTATTGGTCCATATCTCTGCCCGCCGCATCCTTCAGATACGGTGAGAAGTTGGGTTCAGATAGAAAATGGCTCCCCTGAGCAGCGCTGTTTGTGCCTGTAGGGCTGCAGCACCCTCTGGTGTTAGGAAGGTAGTAGTGCGGGAAGGCTGTGATTCTTCCACACCCCAGTTTTTGGTACTAGCACTGCCCACCTGGACCACTGTGACAGAGATGGGGGTCCTGTTTCGCTGTATAAAATGTATATTTGACTGTAACCCTGTGAATGATGTAACAATTTCATTATTTGTAATATTGTTATTGGTTTATTTTCTAAAAATGGAAAAAGCCCAAGTTGACTCTCCTCATTAAAAAATGAAACGAGATCTGTTATACAACTGTCTGCATTTTTTGTGTCCATTTAATGTATTTCGTACCGTTTGTCTTCACACAATACACTTTACCCCCCCAAAAAATTGTTTTTGTTATTATTCTTTATTTATTTATATTCACCCTCAGAATCTGTGTTACTCTTTCTTCGTGGAACATAAATGAAAATATTTTGCGAAATGTCTGACTGGTTTTGTGTTCATACAATGGAAATCAATGGAGGCCAATGTTGTTTTAATACCAACATTTCTTAAAATATCTTCTTTTGTGTTCTGCAGAAGAAATAAAGTCACTATAAAAAAGAAATAAGTAACCTGGCTGCCTTAAAATTTAGAATGAATTCAACTTAAAAATATTAGTTAACACAACAAGTTGCAATTAATTTTTTAAAGTTGAATGTAGTAAAAATGTTAAGGCAGCCAGGTTACTTGTTTTTGATTTTATTTAGGTTAGTATATAGTATATATATGAATTGTCATTTTTGTATGGTCTGTCCCTTTAACACAACATGCTAAACTTAAAATTGACTTCAGCTTAATCGTCCTTGTAACATGGCCTTGTAAACTATCAGTAACGTTACTGTTTAGCGTGTTGACAAAATGATCTATGCTCTCTACTTAAAAGTCGCTTTGGATAAAAGCGTCTGCCAAATGAACAAATGTAGCCTAAATGTAAAATAAAATCAACCGAACAGCCATGAAGCAAAATATATCTTTAGAAAAGTTCGTATTTTACGCCTCCTCGTGCTAAGAGCCTTTATGCCACAGCCTTTGTACTTGTGCTCCTGTGGGCTGTTTGGGTCTGAACAAAGTGCACTAGTCTGTATGGCCCCTCCTGCTGTTCTTTCCGACTGGATCCCAGTGTCTCCTCGCAGCTCGCCCTGCTTCGGAGCCCTCGTTAACGGGCCGACGTGTGAAAGCCCCGCGACCTCTCGCTGACCTCGCCGAGACTGGCATGCGAAAAAACGCAGCTCCTGCGAGGAGAAGTGGGAGTTCAGGAGTTCAGTGCGGAACCCGCTGACAATCCAACAGTTCTTCTCCTCTAATCCCGGCCACCCTTGCTACCCCCTTTACGCCCTGTTAACCACCGGCACCATGGGCTCAGCGGGAAAAGCACCAGCGCCAGACCCTCGTCAGAACGGGACCGAAGCTTTCACCGCGAGTGCACATGAGAGTGATCAGAGTAGAAGTGAATTGCCAAAAATATCTAGATTAATGGAAACGCCCTTCGCTTCCATTCACGCTGTTGTTGTTGATGGTGCCTGCTAACCAGAAGAGACTTTGTCCTCACACGTCATTGCGTTTAAATCACATTTGTAATACATCATGCTGTGGTCATGCTAAGGAAACTACAAATCCATGTAAATATTGGTCATGTGTGGCTCTGTGTGATTCGCTTGTTTGAATGGCTGCTAACAGCGCTCCCTGCTAGCTTATCTTCATTGATGTACGCTAGCATGCGTTCATCGTTCCACGTGTGTTTTCCACAGATATTTAAAAGAGTATTAGGTCAATCAAAGTGCTATCAATGGTGCTTTGAGCTTTTCTGGCTGTGCGGTGTGCAGCTTAACGCAAACTGTGAGGCACATTTAGTGTCCGTGTCACACTGTGAATATCAATCTGTCATTAGTGGAAGCCATAGAAAATACAATTGTGTTTTGCTCGAATCATCTCATGCAAAACTGCCACATCCCTAACAAATCTATCATATTATCATTACTTGAGATCATAATTTGGACACAATTATACACAATGAGAAATGGTTCTGAAAATATTGCATTATTTGTATGACTATGTATGTAATAAACTATAGTAGCCTATAACCCAGTATTGCGTAAAAATTCAAATGCCATAAAATTTAACATTCTGTGAATTTACATATTAATTTTATAATGTGTATATAAATAGGCTATCTAAAATGTAAAAATAACACAAATATTAAACAACTGTATTATTGTTTATATAGCCTATATTTTAATAGTCTATGCAGCAAGTAATGTGTTAAAAATAACATCTGAGCTTCCAATAATTATATATTTTTTTTATCATTTTAATAATTAGAATAATAACAAGAATGATGTTATAAGACAGATACTGGTTGCTTTATAAAATACTTTCTCTTCAATGTTTAACCAGCTGCATTTCATAGTATACACAGCTGGGAGAGGAATGACATTCACATTGGTCAGGTGTGGAACATTTTTCCCAGATTGCGGTCAAATTGGTGAATCAGCGTGCAAGAACAGATGGTAACATTAAGACTTAAGCCTTCTAGAGTAATAAATATTCCAAATGTGTACATAGAGTGTGTGGCTGGATTGTTCTGTTGACATTAGATGAAAAAACATAAAATTATAAAATCTATTTCTTAAAGACCCTCATGAGGTAGGCCTACTTTAAAAAAGTAAATAGTTATTTGTTGTTTTTGCTATAATAGTAGCAAGAGTTTTTTAGTATTAAAATTATTTTCTAAATTTTGTTTTTACACCTTTGACACAGGTTATTAAAATATTTATTTACATTTTAAATGATTATTTATTGTCTATCCAAATTAGAAGCCCAAACAGGAACCACTTAAATAGACGTATTTAAAAATGCTAATTTTGAAATGTAATTATTTCATGAAAATATTTCTAATTAAAATCAATAAAACTATTATTTTTATTGATAAAAATAAGGAAATATTTTATAGAAATCTTTTTAAGGAAATTATTAATGATGATTAAAACATCCCATTCAAAAAATGCGAAAATATATGTTACATGTAGCCTATATATCATCTTCTCATTTTTAGAATTAGACATTTTAATCAACTTTATATTAATAATTGTATTTAACATCTTTAACATAAAACTTTAAGCAACAAAAATCTACTCTTCTTTCTGCATGGTACAAAACACAGTATAAAAAGGTTTTGCTGTTCCCTATTATAATAATTTCTCTTCATGTAATAATGCACTATAGAACCGGCGGTTGCACTTTATTTTACAGTACGTGCACTTTCAGTGTACTTACCCAACAATATACTGCTAGCTAGTAATGAATAGGGGTAGGGTTTAGTGGTAGATTCAGGGTTAGTACCTAGTAATTACACAGTTACACAGTAAGTAGTATGTAGTATGTACATGGGTAACAGGACTGTAAAATAAAGTGCTACCGAACAGGCAGGAGGTGTGATGTATCAAGGAGTTCATAATTTATTCACAATAGTCACAGAGCAGTCCAGTTAAAATGATGTATTGAGCAGAGGAAGGTATTTCCATAATTGTTTTTTTTTTTTTTTTATGCATTTGGCAGACGCTTTTATCCAAAGCGACTTACATTGTATTGTACTATACATTTTGTACATTTTGTATAGTAAGCAAGTGGGGGTTAGGTGTCTTGCTCAAGGGCACCTCAGCCGTTACCCGCCAGACCTGAGAATCGAACCAGCAACCTTCTGGTCATGAGTCCAACTCTCTAAGCACTGGACCACGACTGCCATACACTGGACCACGACTGCCATACAAAAACAATAACTTCCGACCAACCAGCAGATATGCCAGCTTCATTCTAACTGCAGTATGAACAACAGCAGTCAACAGAAGCAGCAAATAGTTATCAAGCTTTATGTGAAACAGATCCAGGGGAGTGTAAGACTACAGTATAGATACACTTAAGGATATATTAAGACACATTTACAAAGATCTGCTCTTTTCTTTTTGATATGTGCTTTGAAATTATAACAAATATATACAATTAAATCCCCAAAGATCTACTGGCATTCTTAAAATAGAGAGAAAGAAGACCTGAGACTTTTGAATTGGTAAGGAACTTAATTCAAGCCAGAGATCAAAATGTTCTGCTGTTGATTTTGAGCAAATTTGCCCCAAATATAAAGTGAGAGAGTGCCATGATGTTCTGATTGGCGAGAGAGAAAACTATATTATGATAATGGAGTTCAGAAAATATGGCAGACTTCAGCACATGTGAAATATTACAAACACGAGGAAGGGAATTACGTAAATGCTTTTAATAAAAAAAGATGGAGAGACATGTAATGGCATTAAACAAAATAGAAAGTGGCTTTCTGCATGAATTGTGTATAATGGATAAGGATTTGTATCACAGAAAGCAATTTCTATTTCAGGGCTGCGCTATTACAATCAATTACATTAACTTTCATGCCAGAAATGGAAAGACAAAATGTTTCATTGTCAAAAAGATGTCAAAATATATTTAGTGCTGAGTGCTCCAGGCAGTAATGCTCTCAAATAAAAACATCTGACTTTTCCGTTTATGGCACACGCATACATACATTCCTCCCTGCTCGACACGGTTGTGTCTGATCTGCTGTGGGTGACCTATTTAACACTGTGAACTATGGGATGCGATTATGACAGAAAGTTCCTCTACAGGCGACAGCATCATGTCTGACCTACTTAACACTATGAACTCTGGGTCATGGGGACACACGCATGCGCACATGTACAAAGAATGAATACAAACAAACAATTGAGACAGTCATTATGGGACAAATATTGTAACATCACAGGACCTACAAAAGAGCAACATTTAAGATATGCCAATAAATCATCTTTAACATATTCCTTCTGAAAACAAATTACAAATAGGCCTACCATTATGAACCATCAGCTGTATACCATCCAAAAAATGTTTTTAATGAAATGTGTTTTGCCCATTTTTCTAGTAAGAACCCAACACATTACCAATAGAGACCCACAAAGACAATTGTAGTTTCTAATAAACCAACACAATTCAGAATATAGCCTAATTATGATTTATATGGTGATTTTTCAGTAGGAATATCCCACGGAAACAGATAGAAACGTTATTACATCAAATTTACAACTGTTGTGGTTAAAAAAGGTACTATTTCGCCCTCTAGTGGATATTTATATGTACTACATAAGGGAAAAGACAGTGTGTTTGTTTAAACCTAGTATTTATCTCATCTGAACGTAAAATTGTAAATATTGAATTAAATGCGGGATATTATTCACATCCTATTTTACTTACGTGAGGTATTTCCAAGCGGACTTTATCCGTTTTGGAAATGATTTGATTGTGAAGCGGGAGTTTAGGTTTTTCTGTTCATCTTCGCAACACGTGACGCTGCGCAGACCAGGCGGCGTCCCGCGAGATTTGGATTACCATCATGAAACAACATTCCGTCGAAGTTCATTTTCGGCTCTCAGGATCTCAACATATTCCAATGGTAGTATTTAAAAATAGATCGTTATTTGCTTTCATTGCTTATGTGTTTACGTCCTTAACAAATGCTACTTTAACAGATCTAATAACAGAAAAATTTCTATAAAGAAAAAGCAGCGTGCAAACGATAGAATTCTGGTTTGGTTATATTTACATTGAACGCAGCAGTTACTGCTCTTGTCTTTGCTGTCTTCCAAAGTTCTTCTGTTGGGCAACAACATCTGCTTTGTTTAAACGAACAGATACAACTGCGCTGTAGCATTAATACTTAACAATTCAAAAAGTATCTAAAAAAAATTAAAATAATCCATATTAAAAATAAGTTTTAAATATGCAAGTGACACTAATGGAAGGAACAGTTGCTAAAGTACTTTAAAAATATAAAGCTGTACAAGTAATCTTTATTGTTTATTATATTATGTTTACACGAGCATTATATTGTCATCATCAACTCAAATTAGGTGTCTGATTTATGACATTGTGAACTTTGTCAGGTGAAGTTAACTTTTACGCTGTACGTGGATCTTTTGCAGCTTGTTGTTCCTACCTTGACCAGCAGATGGCAGTACCGTCATTTTGAACATTTTTGAACTTTAGCTTTTCTCGGAAAACCAGTCTTCCCATATTTTTTCTTTATCTTTTCCTGTTTTGATATTTAATTGCAGTTCTCTTTTAAATTCTTTTTTTTAACAGTGAAATTTTTTAAGCTGCACTACATGTAGCAGTAAATCTGACTCCACATCTTTCAGTAAGACCTGTCCTGCCTTTTAAATTTTAGTAAATGGAATCCACAGAAGCAGAGGCGATGTTCTCTGAAGCGTAGCGTAGACATCAGTCATATTCGACAGATGAATGTGAGACATACCAAAGAAACGTGTTTGGTTGGAAGCAACGCTACAAAGCATCTGATGTTCTTACTATGATGGATTTTTTTTATTGACCGATTCATGCTTAATGTTCATGTAACCAACAAATCTGTCCATCTGTCTTCTTTATCATGGCTTTTTTTCAGTATTGCTGTTCACTTTTAGGCACATTCTCTAATTAATCTTCAAAATATTGATTTGCCACTTTGATTAATTGTTCGACTTATATAAATAGATTTTTGTACATTTTTAAAACTGTGCCTTGCTGAATGTGTACAAAACCAGTTGTGTTTGAACTTGATACCCTGATCTGCTTGACTTCATTCAAGAGAGCAGACTTCGATGATTTAAAGATGGAGTGTTGCTTCTTTGACTCGCATTCTGTCCTTCATCAGTCAATCCTGGAGGTGAGCGAGGTGTCCATAACAGACAGAATCACTCCTGTATTAATCAGTCTTATGTTGACGAAGGGACAATCCATCTGCACCCCACTTTTAAATCGTTTTTTCTCTAACTCTCTTTTTTATAATCGGTCTGTTTGGCTGAGTGATGCCTGGCCACCTTCAAAGGAGGAATGGCCCCTGTTGGAGCTGTTATTGGTGGTATTATTCTGGCAGAGAAATGGGCAGGACCCCAGAGGGGACGGCTGATTCATCTGGCAGAGGCTAGAGAGCCAATTGGTCAGGGAAGTTATGAGGAAAACACTAGATTTGTGTCCGCTTTACACCGTTGTCTTCCCCAAGGGCAGTGGGTAGGCGATGACTTTCAGAGCAAAAATCATTACCAGCCAATAACCTGTACCCAATGGATAGCAGTGTATGTTGTTTTATAGATCTAATAAATCACAATAAAATGACATGATTAAAAAAACTTGATCTATAACTGTTTGTTGTAAAACTTTCTCCAACACCAGTTTGGGAGATCATAGCTTTCAACAAGTGGCATCGCAGAGATTGCTGAAATGCATAGCTTTCCAATTCCGCTACTTAATATTTAGACCTGTTTATACCGGGTTAATGCATTGTTAATGCAATGTTAAATTAGCATCGTACTTGGTGTAAAATGAAATTAAAGATGCAGTTTAATCTGATATGTGTCATTTTGAAGTCATCCCAGAGACACGTGACGTGGTCACAACATCTTCTGTTCGATATCTCACTCTGTCATCCCTGTTTCTCTGGATTGATCTGAGAGCACACAGCTGTGTTTTTCCGTTCAACGGTTATTTCGAATCAGTGAGCTCTCGCCCTCAAAGGCTGATTCTCTCTCGTTCAGCTGGGCCTTTTACTCCAGCAGCTGTGTGAACCAAACAAACAACTCACAAGAGAGCATGTCTATTGTACCTTTTGGGGACATGTTGGGACATTGAGTGACAGTGATGTATAGTATTCTTTTGCATTAAAGATCTACTGTATGAAATTTAGCAGCATCTAGTGGTGAGGTGGCGAATTGCAACCAACGGCTAACTCCACTGTTCACCCCTCCTTTTCGAAGCACTACGGTGGCTGACACAAGACAAAGAGTTCATCACATTTTGACTTCTTTGCCGAAAGAGATACCGTATTTGTGAAACGCGCTCTGTAGAGCAGTTTGTCCGCTTCAGGCTACTGTAGAAACAACATGGTGAATTCCATGTAAGGGGTGTATGTGGTGATCAAAGCAAAGACCTCCTGAGTACCACCAAACTTAAACAACTACACCGCTACAGTATACTAATGATTAGATTTATGATAACACTATACAGTGTCACCCAAGATCCTGTTCCAGTTATTGTAACATAACGCCTCTCTGCCCATCTCCGCTGCTTCTGTCACTGGGCGGTCAAGATGTACCAACCAGCAATGTAATCTCATCACATTTTTCATCAAGTGTAGCACAGCTTAAAGTCCCCATCACTGTCAGCCCGTCCTTCCACTCGCTGTCTCTTCCCTACTGAATTGACATCATTGTCGTTTTTCTCCCAGCCGAGAGGACGTCTTTGATGTGACATGGATAAAGGTCTGCTCGTGTCCTTTCTCGACAGTGATTGACTTGATGTATGTGTCATGTGACCCCCAAAGAGGGATTCTTTCCTGCCATATGAGAAGGCAGCGGAATACTAAATCGCAGCGCTCCATGTCACATCTTGCACATGGGGGAATTATCTCCGTGGCAACCGGCCTTGCTGTGCCATTCTAGTGCTGATCTCAAACCAGCCAATATTTAATCGAAATTAGAGTGTATTGCTGTTTCAATTTAGAGGAACTGTGAGATGATGACTTGCTATGTGTCACCAAGGCTGTTTGTAAAAGACTACACACAAAAGTGGTATTTAGTGATTTTGTCTCGTATCTGTTGAAGCAGAATTGCTTTAAATCAGTAAAGTCAACTCTGGAATAGAGATAAAGGTTGAGAGGGGTGAAGGTGGTGGAGATTTACATTTCTGGTTTATTTCTAGCCCGTTCCCTGAAGCTCCCACACTGCCTGCATGCTCTCTGCCCGCATGGCTGGTAGCTGCATGTTAATGATGCTGTTCTTTCATGCCATCTCTTCCACTGACCCTTTGACCCTGTGACCCTGTCAGCAGCATGGATCACTATTGAGGATGTTTAGAATATAAACGTATACTAATGTACCATTTATAATAAAAATTGGACTTAAAACCTCCCTTTGTCATCAGTGAGCTCACTGATCAAAATAAAAACATATTCATTGGTTTTTTTTTGGGATACAGGCAGACGGTTGTTGCTTGTACATTATCTCGCTTATTATACGGCTACTTGCCAAATGAGAAAAAACAAATGGACATGAAATGTGAAATTGAAATATTTTATTAGCAAATTTTTTCAGAATGCAGACCTTAAGCGAGAAAAAGCCGTTTACATTCGGTTTTAAGGAAAGAAATCTGCAGTATGAAGCTCTCTCAGTCTCACAGTAGGGGGACAGAGCTCTGTTTTGAGGATGTTTTGGCAGACAGGATGTGCAGGGAGCCCGAGTGCCAGATCCCTCACATGCAGATCTGAGATCAGATGCCAAGATCACAGAGAGACTCTCAACTCAACTTATATTGGCTTTAAAACATGAACTACAGTTGCCAAATCTAAGTATTTATAGAACCTCATTGTAGGGGTTATTCTTGTTAATATGCAGTACTTTTTAAACCCTTTAAATCTGATGAATATGCCTGTGTAATTTAAGGAAGTATTTCCATAAAAGGATATATGAGACTTGCAGAAATATGGTTTGGTCAAACTCGGGCATGTATACTTTATTAGTTATAAAATGTTCTCAGCTTGAACTCAATTTCAAAGTTGTAATCATCTTTAGAAATTGTGATCTTAGTGTTATATCTAATATATATATATATATATATGATAAAATGTATTGCATAATGTCCACACATTTGATACAAAGGCATAAAATACATCATAGATCATCTCAGTATATATATGTATATATATATACCCACTTTTCTAATCCAAACAGCTGCTGTTGTTCATCTCCTGGGCTCGCCATGATCTCAGCTATGGCTCAGGCTCGCTATGTGTGGAAGAATAGAAGAATCTCATCCTGAGCAGCAAATTAAAGTCTGTTCCCACTCGGCATTAAAGGATGTAGTGTCAAGACTATAGGAGTGTCCGTGTGAATCGCCACAGCACAGATGGAAAGAGAAACAAGAGAGTGAGTTCTCGATGGAGCGTGAACAGGTAAACGCTTTCAACGTGTAACTAGTCAACATCTCCCGGAAATCTGTCAGTAATTTCTCATCGGAAGCAGGACACAGTATGCTGGTGTTAATTACATGCCTGTTTGCTAACATCTAATTTAGTGAGACAGCGAAGGAGAAAGAAATAGAAAGAGAGGGAGCAGCTAAACATTAAAGAACTAAACGTGAATAATGACGTGTCATGGGCCACTTACACCGCTCGTGGGCAAAAAACCTCAGATCCCACAAATAAAAGGGCTGCACCAGAGACAAATTGGATTAGCCAAGTGAAGCGAAGCAGTCATGGGAGTGAATGTGTTTCACTACTTCTTTTAGTGTGTGTTCTAGTATGTGAGTGTTGAATGCCTGTGATCATTATTTGTCAACAATAGTATTTGCTGTCTTAATATGTGTTAACATGGCTTGTTCTCTTGTTTTGATTTGACATGTTACTGTAATTGTGCTAAAAATGATAGACTAGTGTAGTAGAGTTTCAGAAGGAAATGTAGCTTGCTCGTGCAAAATTTACTGCTGTGATGTGGGTGGTTACCCAAAGTGTTGTGAGTGGTTTTAAATGCATGGTTATGTGGTTGTTAGGGTTATCTGAGTGGTTGCTAGGGTATTTTGCTTACCATATTAAAAGTGCCCAATGCCCACCCCTGCCAACGTCACTATATCCCAATGAAGGTAGGGTTATTAAAACACTGGAGTTGGTCGATTCTCTTTGCTGTCAGACGTGCCTACTGGTCACTGCTCATTTCTGGTCTGGTTTATTTGTCACTACAAATGGCAGGCAGTGTAAATACTAATGTGTTAGGGACCAAAACATTATGGCTTAAAGTGATAGTTCACCCAAACATGAAAATTATTCTGTCATCATTTACTCACCCCCATGTCATTTCAAAGCTGTATGACTTTCTTTCTTCTGCAGAACACAAAAGAAGATATTTTGAAGAATGTTGATAACCAAACATCGGCACTACCCATGTCTTTTGTATGAACACAAAATCAATTTTCAGTAAAATCAGTAAAATACATTACACTAAAATTCAGCCCCAGGACAAAATGGTTTCCCGGCAGTGTAAAACACCTGTTTTGTGCAAAAGCAGTGTGTAAAAACTGTCCTAAATACCCTCTGAATTAAAAAACGTCTACTTGATCACACAGGCTATAGCTTTGGCCTGAAGCCACACAGTTATTACAGAAATAAGGTCCTGTGACCTTTATCTTTTACATATAAAATAGAACGTTTTAAAATTACTACTATAATATGGACCTAAAACACCTGGACCATCACTATTTAGCCTCGCAGATGACATTTAATAAAGGGGCGGAGCACTTTTTATGACCTTTGATCTGTGAAAATGAGTCGCTCTGTACCCGTCACCTTCTGCTGGCAGGGCTAATGGCATGATAATTGGGCTCTATAGGCAGAGAAGCTTATTTTGCTGTGAAGATGCAATCACAGCGTAGCGCTGGACTGAAGACATGGATGTACTAGTGCGTTTTAAAAGTCAATGTGTAATGCTTCAGATATATATTCAAATAAATTGACTGTGCTTCTGCTTTATTGCTAATTTTGCGTGCACAATGTGGCATGAGTTTGAAGTTCCAGTCCAAAAATAATAATAATGTAAGCAAGTACACCACAGAAATATTAATATTTGGCGTATTCACAGGCGCAAACAACAATAAATCAATTTTGGCTTATGCCACTGGGGGGGGGTGATAGATCAAACATACATTTTCATCATCGTTCTTATTAACGCTACCATTTAAGAACCATGGCCTTGAAATCCCTCATGACGAAGCAAAATAAAGTACCAAAGAAGCTGACATCTGCTGAAGGCGAAAAAACACGGAGCTCACTTTGATAGCCTCGTCGTCATTTGGCTGTCACGCTCACATAAACGCCTCCTGTAATAGCGCGGGTGTGAAGGATGCTGAGATGTGGCTCGAGCAATACAACACTAACTCAGCCGACTAGCAAACCACAGCGCGGCGGAGACGGGAGAGGGGCAGGTGGTGAACAACGTGATGAGGAAATGAGAAACTAAATGGATCTCACCTCCAGCTTGCCCTGCTTGTTTTATTTTGCTTCTTTTCTCTGCTTCTTTTCTCAAGGCGAATTGTGTCATTTTCGCCTCACTGTGTTCCTGTAGTGAAGGGAGACGTTCCACCTGCTGAGAAGTGGCACAGTTAAAGAGAGTGAGACAGTGCGTCCCTACCGCTGTAAAATCGATGCCGTACCCTCACAATCTATACTTTTAATTTACACTCGCTGAAGCTCCAGAACAGAAGACACTTGTGATCACATATGGGGCTGGGTTATTTATTGAGTACTCCCAGCATATTTGGGGCTATTTATATTTTTATGTGACCCAGTGTTTTTGCTGATGATACACAACAATATGTGCTTTTTATTTGAATGTTATATTTAATAAAGATTGTGTTGTAAGGCTTTCCGCAATGATCCCCTTCTCTTGTGGCTTGGGAATTATGAGGACATAAGATGTTTAAAGAAAGCTTTTGCCTCTCTATCGCCAGCATGATCTCATAGGAATTTGTATTTTACAGGGTGGCTAATTCGTATGAAATAATACAATGTGAGTCATACAAAAATGAAAAACAGTAAAACAGCAACACTTCTAAACTTAACCGTCAGTAGGGTTAAAGCGGATTGTACTAAAACACATGAATGAAATTATACAAGTACATACAAAACTATGTAAAATAGTTCTGATTGCCAGTGAGATTGTCTTGACATCACTGTTTGAAACATACAAAGTTTATTGCAAAATTATTATTATTATTGATTATTTGATTTTTTTAATAGATAAAGTTATGAATTACATTTTTGTGTAAACTTGAATAGCAAACACAGTAGCCAGGTTTCCATTACAGATTAGCACAAAACTTAAGCGATATTTTCTAAATGTCGATTAACAAATATAGCAGAATGACAGCTTTTCCAATAAACAATGTTATGTGACTGAATCTGCTTAGTAACAATGGCTGTTTGAATAAAACATGGATTCCTCTGACAGACAAAACAGCCTCTTTAAGCCAATTCACACCAAATAAAGTCATGAGAATTCCTTGCTTGTTGAAGAACAAATAAACATGCAAGAGTTTACGAGGCTTCGCTTACCAATACACGTAAAGACACAATCAATTTAGAAGGCAGTATTGAGAAGATGCTCACTGACACATCCACTTAAACTCACTGCAAGAACATCTGTTCTGACATTATAGGAGGTTTTCTCATCGCATCTGTTCTGTCTTTTCTCATTCAAACAGAGCACAGCTGACCTTGAGACAACAATCTTCTGAGAGCTTTTAAGAATGCAGTCCCAGCAAACCTGAAGAATATCTCACTCAGCTCCGGGACATGAGATAGTAAACATGAAGAAGGGGCATTAATGCTGTTTTGTATCCACAGTGAGTACACAGAGAATGTTAATGGATTGGCTGAAGACGGAGGAGGTTGAATTTATGAATTTAGTAGGCAGATCATTATGCATTAATCTTAAGCCAAGTGCACTACAAGATTGAAGTCCACATCTAGGCTGTTAAACATCTCCAAATCACAACACGTGCCTTGCTGTGAGTGCTCCTATAGTGCATTTATATTCCAGACACTTTGATATATTTCTACTTTGAAATCTAACTCACCATTCATCAGGTTTTCTTGTAATTGATGCCAACAAGATAATTGTAACAAGATGCTGTGAGTCTATGTGTGCTGGGCGAGGACATTTTGTGTTGTAGTGTGCGCTTAGGTTTAGCGCTTGACATGTATCTTGTGTGACAGGTGTTTCTTCTGGCGTCTTTCTTGCATGAAAATGTGAAAATTATTTTTAGAAGCTCTCATTTTTGCTGTGTAATACATTTCTTGCATTGTGTAACCTACGTGTTAGAATAAGACTTTTGAGGATTCACACTTGTGTAAATCTCATGGCTCAGGATCAGATGTTTCCTGCTTTCCACACCTGCTCTTCTCCACGTGAACGTATTCGTCTCTGTTATCTAAGCGATAGACGGTCTCGGCACAGAATTGGCATCATAACACCTTTAACTCCGCTCTCAGCTTTAGACCTGACAGCTGCTCGAGCGTTTTGAATGTCCGAGATCAGCTCAAAGGCAGGTGACATTTCGAAAATTTCCAACGCTTCTCTTTCACTCCTCTGGGAAAGCGTTGCCCTTTTGCTCCGTTCCAGGACCAGCTAGCTCCTTCCAGATGCTTATCTTTATCAATTGTGATATAAGCCTTAAGGTCTCACAACAGAATAAAAGGCCAACATTCACAGACACCTGTTGTTTCTATGTTATCCGGCCCACCCTGTACTGGACTTCTGTCTCTACAGGCCAGCAGCATCCTGCCAAGCCAAACAACATGCTGCACTTGACATTCATTTCTTATTGATGTGTAAGGCTTTAATTGCATCTGGGGAGCTTCCAGCATACTTCCTGCCAGTAGTTGTCCCTCCTGTCCCGACCCAAAGCTGCTTATCAACAGTCTCATGCTGGGGCAGTGTCGGTGCAGTTGCCCTTTAGCGGTATACAAACAAAAGCATCCCAGGGTCAAAAGACCAGAGTGCATGGTGTTTTCCAGTAATTATTTGTCATCTCGCTTACACGCGTGTTGGTGTTGGTAGCAGATTTAAATAATTGAATGTAACCCAAATACAAGTTATTTGGCACTGCTTTCTGTGACTATTATATGGTTCTGGGACAGAATTTGGAAGTAAGATGAGAAATAACTTATTTATGAGGTGCAAAGTTGTCTTTTGGCTTCTGCTGTTTAAGTTTGAGAATTTTTTCTTTTTATATAAACAAATATTAAATATGCTGTGTGTAATATTTAATAGGATCTACTGACAGAAATGCAATATAAGATACATAACTATGTCTTCAGGGGTGTATAAAGATCTCACATAATAAAGCGTTATGTTTTATTACCTTAGAATGAGCTATTACTATCTACATACACCGCGGGTCCTCTTACATAGAATTCACCATGTTGTTTCTACAGTAGCCCTAAACGGACAAACTGCTCTACAGAGCACGTTTCGAAAATATGTTATCTCTTTCGGCAAAGAAGCGAAAACGTGACGCAAAATTTTTACAAACTGGACGTTTAACACAAAGTTGATGAAGAACTGACTAAAGAGATTAATAAAATCAACAGATCAGCTTTTCTAAACAGAAGAAAGGTTATTTAAAAATGCTAATATCTTCAGTGCTCTAACACACAACCTCACAACCTATTGCCTTTCTTTTTCTCGGAAGGTTTTTGAACATTTCTCAGTTTTATAGACGAGCTACTGACTTCCTTTAAAGCATTTGAATTGCACTTGCATTTCTGAGCCAAGAACGTAAGAGAGGCTGGAACTGTACGTGGTAGACTGCAGGTGATATTTCATAAAGTACCATTCCCTTGTGTAAGGAGCCGTGGCACCAGAAACAAAATAAATCAAGCATAGATGTGAATGTCCTGTGGTTTTATTTTATCAAAGAATTACAAAACACGAAAGGACCAAATGGAAAAATGTGTGAAAAGTCAGACGTTTTTGCAATGTTTTTCG
Organism: Oreonectes daqikongensis; assembly: GCA_026939265.1. Lineage (NCBI taxonomy): Eukaryota > Metazoa > Chordata > Actinopteri > Cypriniformes > Nemacheilidae > Oreonectes > Oreonectes daqikongensis. Next base: position 2,490,336 of record JAOTQM010000030.1, on the reverse strand, counting down.
GTGACCTGTGCAATTCTACATGATAGACACGCAATCACGCCGAATCGATCGGGGAGGTCAGGGCTGGTTTTACAGTTCTCATAGGCCACATTAAAGTTAATCTTACACCTGAGAAGACTGGAAATGTTCTAATATAGAAGAAAAGTGTTAGCAAAGAGGAAAAATTTGTTGCAGCTTTGATTTTAAAACATGATGTTTCCAGAAGGACTTTAATGTACCAATAGTTCTGTTGTTTAAGTTGTTAATAAGGTCTTGTTCTTTGTAGATTGTTGTGTTGGGTGTCATTTCTTGTAGTTCATGGCATCATGTTTAAGATTATTTTTATTAGAGATACAGTCAAATAAGTGAGAAAATTACAAATATTGGTATTGGAACTGATCGTATAGATAGACAGATAAACATAAAAGTGGAAAAATATGCTATTTATGAAAAGTAAAATGAAAAGTCATATTAGAGCCCTGTGTCATGGCCACACCCGCTCTCCACTTTTCCATGTGCATCTGATTAATTGTGCGGTTTTATGTTAATGTGGCCTCATTCCAGGGATAATTTGAGGGATGCTTCAAAGGCTTCTGTTCTTGGACCGATCTGAGGTCTAAGGGGATAGGCTGAAGGGAGACTTAATTTTACACATGCAAAGTTAACTATGGAACTTCAATAGAGATCTTTACCTTTGGGAGCATGTACCATTATGGAAGTTAGAGAGATGTTCTAGATACATCGCCACTTTCCTGCACTGGTTTTCTCTTCACATGCTGTCAGTATTTCCAGGAGGACATAGGTGAGGTATTTATAAGTTAAGGAAGCATGTGCAGTGAAACAAATAGCTCTTTGGTTTAAAATGATTCAGTCATGGTCAGTGTTTGTGTCAAGTTTTCTTAACATGAAATTAACAGGTTCACTCTACTCAGATACTTCATGTAGTTGGAACATCCAACAGTAAATCCAACAGAACAAGTTGTCAAAACAACTTGACTGAATCACTTTTGGTTTTCTTCTGCCTTATAGCACTTTTTTAAACATTAAACAATGTCCAATGATGTGAGGTCAAGCAAGAGCTGAAATCAGAATAAAACAATATAATGCTTTCAGATTAAAGAAACGATCAAAATAGTTTTTAATGTTTCAGTTCTCATCCTAAGCAAATGTTCTACTCTTCAGCACAATGGTAACCTCCTAAAACCACCAACAGAGCAACACCAACAACAAAACGTTTAAATACCAACACAACAGAATACTGAACATTAATAAGTCTCATCCTTATTTCAACTTCATTAAAAACATAAAAAAACACTTTAGTTCCACATTTACACTCATTTTTTAGTCAAATGCAAAGCGTGCTGGGAACTGGCACAACATTGTTAAATAAATTGTGTTGAATAAACATGTTTAAATTAAATAAATTGAACATGAATTGAAGTTATTTTTATTTTAGTGTTTTACTTGATTGAAACATGTTCTTTGAGTTAAGCCAAAAAGGTGCCATTTCAAGTAAGTTTACCATGATGCAATCATTTTTAAGTGTTGAAGCTTTTGTTGTAAAATTCCCTTTTCATGTTAGTTTAACACACTTTAAAACCCAAGTCCTATCTTTCTATATGCTGGAAGTATATGTATAGTGTCACAACAAAAAGATTTTTTGATGCCGTTCACTTTACTAAAGTCAATATTCTACCTCCTGGGATACCTCTTTTTAAAGGGATTGTTTAAATTCATGTCACTCAAAACCTGTTTATGGCTCTTTCTTATGTGGAACACAAAAGAAGATATTTTGAGAAATGTATTGTGTTTCGAGATATGGAAGTCAGTGGGATCCAGTATGGTTTGTAACCAACATTCTTCAAAATATCTGCTTTTGTGTTCTGCAGAAAAAAGAGTCATGAGACATGAGAGAGATTTTTCACTGTCCCTTTAAGTCCCGGAAGCAGCATCACTTGTATCATTAATAGCAAAGGCAATTCCAAAATCCACTGTGACACTTAGAGGAAAAAATTAATGCTGAGAAATGTTTATTAGACATAATTTATAATATTCAAAAAACGTTTACTTTAGTAATGTAGACTATTGCTGAAAGAGTTAAAAATTGCTTATTTTAGGCATTCATGCTGTGTACTTTAACCAGTATAATCTGTAGTTATAGTTATTAGAATATTGTGCTCTTCATTTACAATCACTTGTTAGTTACTGTAATTCTAGGCAGTAAAAAAGCTGTCTAGGTTCTAACAAATGGTAAGTGGCTTTTATTTCTGTGAAAAATGTATGAAAGTAAAGTATGACTAGCACATTGTTTCAGTAAAATAGGTTATAAAGTCCCAGTCTAATATTTTTTATGTTCAATACTAGTATTTCTAATTTCTGCTCATTCCATACACCAATATCAAATGTTGAAAATGAATCCCAGGCAATGTGTGTGTTCAAAATGTAAGCAGCGAATGCAGGGATCGTCTTTCTGAAAGATGTTTTAAAGCCTACAATCTGCCTTCATTCAGGAAGAGTGCTCTGAGCAGCGAGCGGTTTAAATTACAGTATTCATTATCAGTCACGACTCTCTCAAACACGCCGTTAGAATACAGGCTGATATCTATATGACCCATTATGCCTTATTTCAATTCAATTCATGCAGTTTCCTGGTTTTTCATTGTGTTGTGACAAAGGTCTGCTTTCCTAATTTCATTTACCTGTCTGGAGATGTTGAAGAAGCTGTGAGGGAGTCTGATGCTGTCTAGCTCCGCCCTGTTGTCCTTTACTAACCAGCAATGATTGACTGCTCAATGAGAGCTCAATGAAAGGAGATGTGCCCTTTGCTTCCAGAAACTTTCCTAATTAACTGAGGTACTGACGTCTGTTTAATGGAATAAAACCAGGGCCAGGACTGTGTGTGCCTTGCTTATGAAAAACGCTGAGATTGGATTGAAATCGATTCATGTCATATGAAGGTCAAGCAGAGAATTCATAGAGTCTGTTGTGTGCATGACTTTAGAATGCTAAAATGGTGTTATTTGTTGACAAGCTGAAATGTATAAAAATAACTTTTATTTATGATCATTTAATTATTCAACCTAATAATTATGATAATTGTCATTTTTGTGTTCTAGTGTGCGTGACTATCTGTCTCACTAGGAAATGACATCACGTGTTGAGTGCATGGTCGGCTCATCCCTCCATATTTAACGGCAAAGACAACACAGGAGGAAAGCAGAAGAGTCCATGAGCCAGCATGCTGATAGACGTCCCCCGTTCGTCTCTAATCTGCATGCAGACAACTTCTTTGTGGATATTTGGATTTCCTCACCATAGCAACAGAGCTGCAAAACCGGTCTCTCATCAGACACAGTCGTGCCTGGGGATCGCGCGGCAGAGAGAGAGAAAGGACTCCGCTTCCCGCGCCTAAATCTCTGAGGGAATTTTCCTCATTACGACCATGACAGCTCACTTACAACAGCTCCGAAGTGCCAAGGGTCACGTTCACAGTCGCCGGTCGAGCGGTCGTTCCTGCCTTCAGCTGAGAGACAAATGGAGGGATGCAACAATTTCACCGTTTGCTCACCATGACGGAGCCTCTGCATGCTGAATCCTTTCGTGTCAGACAGCCAAGCTTCTGTCATCACCTCACGACCGCGAGAGGAAGGCTGGAAGCGCCCCCTCCTCCTCCTCCACGTTGCCAATCTGCGCGTGCCTCTGAATTTTTACTCAATCTGCCTCTCTGGTTTCTGTTTACCTCCGTGTGCTGAGATCTCCTCCCCTTTCTCTCACTCACTCATGCGTTCTCTCTCCCTCCCACAGCTTGCTATCTCTCCTCCCCTCGTGCCTTCAAAACCAGCAGTCTTCTCGCCACTTTAAGGCTAGATGATCTCTCGGAAAACAGCGTCCGCTGCCCTCTCCAGCATCTCCATGTGGAAGCTACTTTAGAATTTCTTCCCCAAGACAGCAGGATGCTCCGGTGCTGGCACTGAATCCTCCACTCATCTTCTCGCTTTCCCCTTCCCCTCCCCTTTCCTAATCTCCTGCCCTCTGACCTTCATCACCCCTCTCCCTGTTCCCTCTCATTTTTGTCCTTCTTTCTTGACCATGTTGCCATGTGTCTGCCGGTTCCAGCCTGTCCTTGCCTTGCTGTCCTTTACTTTGTTGACTCAAGGGGAAAACTGTCCAGCGACCTGCCTGTGTCCAGACCCTCACACTGTAGACTGTAGCGGACGAGGGCTTACCCGACTACCAGACGAGATCCCACTGGATGTACGGAGACTGCTGCTGGCCGATAACTGGATCCCGCACATTCCCTCGGACTTCCTAGTGCTCTACAGTGACCTGGTCTATCTGGACCTCCGGAACAACTCGCTCTCGCGCATTGAGCCGGGCACCCTTAGCACATCCTCCAGGTTGGTTTTCTTAGACCTTGGCTGCAACAACTTGACGGAGATCCCCAAAGGGACTTTTGGAGAATCGAGGAGCTTAATTAAGCTACGTCTGAGCAATAACCCCTACTTAAGCATGGTCAACGAAGATGCCTTCACGGGTCTTACATCCTTGCGTGAACTTGAACTTGAACGCAATGCCCTGTCTGGGCTACAGGTGGAAGCGCTGAGCCAGCTGCCCTCTCTCCGGGTGGTCAGGTTAGAGGGCAACCCCTGGGTGTGTAACTGCAATTTTGCCAACCTGTTCTCTTGGCTGGTGGAGAACAGTCACAAGCTTCCCAATGGTAAGTCTTTAACATCTGTGCAGCTAGCTAGTTATTGTAGATTGTAGAATGATCTCATTATTGCATAAGCGTTACTGTACAACACGATATATTAATCCTCAGATTAAACGGGGACCTCTTTCTCAGATCTAAATATAACTTTCTCCCACCCCCACAATGACTACAAGGGATTTCCAGTCTAATGACAGAATAATGAGGACAGTGCAAAAGCATTCAAACACCCGGTGATGCCCTATCCTCCACAGAGCTTACGCTTTGCTTTCCGTTTGGCAACATGCTTTGTAATCATTAGACTCGCATTACACGTATGCCGAACACCTGCTTCTGTCAGGTTGGCATGTGCGCACGTATGTGTCTGTGCGTGTGATATATCAGCCTGTTGTAGATGTGCTATTTAAACTGCAACTTTCATCCAAAGCATATTTTGCTGTGATTTTGTTTTGAACTTTGTTTACAGATAACCCATTCATATTGATTTTGGATTAGTTTGTTGTTTTAATATTCAGGTTTTATGAAGAAAGGATTTATTAGGATGGTTCAGCATCTAGAATAGACATCCTGGCATTGTTTTTTTTCTAGTCTCAAGACATATTTTGTAAGCCTAAGGGAGAGAGGAAATGTAAGAGCATATTATTTTCAAGAGAAGGGTCACAATAGAAAAAATCGGCTGAAATTCTCTTCGTTGTCTGGCGAGTGGAGCTCAACATTGTTCTGTGAAATGCCAACTAGGGAAATGTCCCCTGGACACTTTTTTTGATATTCACAAAATGTCTAATATTAGAAAGAAGATATTTACCCTGTCTGGGTTCACTTTCTTTATATTGCTGAAAAGAAAACATAACCCTGCATATTAAACATGGACACTTAAAGTGATAGTTCACTCCCAAATGTCTATAAAAGAAGAATGTTGGTAACCAAACAACGGCGGAACCCATTGACTTCTATTGTATGGAGAATGGACCAATGCAATCCACTGTTTGGTTACCAACATTCTTCAAAATACTTTCTTTTGTGTACTGCGAAAGAAAAGTCATACGGGTTTGAAATTACAAGAGGGCGAGTAAATAATGACAGAGTTTTCATTTTGGGGTAAGCTATCCCTATAAGTCCATCATGTTAATATGCCAGATGTAGCCATACAGGGTAGGCTATAGGTTGAGGGTAAAGGCACTATAACAACTAGATATTCTTCATACACTCTTAGTTGCCAGTCACACATGTCATTTCCCTGTGGATAAAATGGAAAAACGATCATCTGAACAAACATTATAGCTAATGGGCAAACACCACATGGCCCCAGAGCACCATGATCTGTCATTTAGCTTGAACAGATGAGCTGCCAGCCTTGTGTGTTTACATTACACGACCTTGTCTCGTGGGTATTTCAGCTCACTTTGATGCAAGAGTACATTATGAGTTACTCATACCATCGAGCGGCTAGTAAAGCTGATTTTGTCTTTCGTTCTCCTCACAGCAATTTCCTCCTGATGCAACCACAGCAAAGAGAAAATCATATTGACTGTCATCCACCACCGCCACTGTTTTCATTATGTTCACATTCTATTTCCCTACGCTGATGAGAATTTACATTTGGGCATTGAAAACAAGTTTAGCACACCCGGTAAAATATGATATCCCTCAGCGGCTCCCGCAAATAAATGTATCACAGGCTTTCACGGCAGTCATTAGCAGGGGTAATGAATTGTTTAAGAACGTGGAGCCAAGCACACAGCATCAGCGTCCGCAGCAGTCGGAGGGCCAAAACTAAAACCAAGCCTCCGGCGTACCCACCAAGTGGCCTACGGTAGATGCAGTACGAATTGAGTTAGTAGCACACGTCTCACCTCATGTTTTTTTTACTTATTTCTGCATCACTGAGCTCTTATGACTTTAGGATGTTGGAGAGCAGCTGGTTGTAACTAGTATAAAATGACCTTTAGAATATGTAAATACTATTTGGACTGTGTTTGTACAAGAACCTGTGTACAAACAGGCTGTTTATAACTGGATGATATGCATACAGTGATAGACTTGAATTAGGTTAATGACATAATGTGTAAAATGTTGCTTTGGTGACTGATATCTTGTCTTCTCATTATCTGCTTTATTGATTAAAATTACAGCAGCTGTTTTTGTTTGTTTGGTGCATTGCAGATCTAATATGATTGTAAATTCTCAATGTATTAACAGCTTTTCAAATAGGAGGCTCTATATTGGAGACAGTACAATCTATATATTCTGCCTCAAGGTTTGGGCTAAATGGAGTTTTAAATCACATAAACGTTGAAGCTGTTCTGAAGCGCTTCAAAGAAATGGTTTATTAGCCTCTTGAACCCATGCTGTTGAACCGCTGGGCTCATTCAAGATACTTTGTCTTGGTCAGACAAATAATTCACTATTAGATATCTGTAGCATCAGAGTTTACTGTGGATTATCCCCTTAATGAGAAGATGGATTTTCCAACAGCAGGAAATGTCTGTTCCACTATTTCTAGCAGCATGAGAAAGTGATAAGGAAAGAAGCGGTTGGATTAAAAACAGAAAAAAATAATATATTACTGTAGATGATCCCCTCACTGTTCTTTAGGCAGTGTTACATCCACCAATTCGCATTTGATCGGATATCAAGTGCTTCAGTAGGAGATTGTTCTCAGGGTTGAGTCATATTCTAGCATTTTTCCAAAGTCATCTACGTGCAAAAACATTATATTGCTGCTGTGCTTCTGAAACCATATCTTGTGATTTTTTGTTTCACTGGGTTTTGCAAAATTCTAACCAATAAAAGAAAATTAAAACGTGCTTGTCAACTTTGACAACACAATATTTTATCATTTAAAAAGTACAGTGTTTTTCCATTTCCTGAAAAATAGCTCATTTGGACATTCAATTTAGAAAGGACAACGGCGATATGGTTGTTTTTAATATGATTCATAATGACATCAATTGCTTAGGTGCACATAGAATTTTTCTGTTAATTATAAAACTATGTCATAGTATGAGTTACGATGATAGTCAGTAAAATCAGAGTCCATTTGCCATTTGCACATTTATGATGTTGGTTTCAACACTTTAATTAGTAATACTGAAACAAACACACACCTTACAGAAGTGCAAGTAACATGAATATATGCACATTTTATTTCATAACCAATGTTTGGCGGACAGCTTTTGTCAAGATAATAGCACTGTTTATAGAAGTGCTTCTCAAAACTGTGATGTGTATAATGTTAAATGTTTCATGAATGTTTAATACTGTAAATACTTATAGATGGTTTCAGCAGCAACATAAAGAAACAAATGTTATGTGGCCCAAACTTAACTTATAAATATAAATTAAAATAAATAAACCAAACACAGACCAGATGTTAACTTCAGTCCAGACGTGTGTCCCCAATGAAGTCGCCTTTATATGCAAGTTTTATGCATAATCTTTATAGCTTGTGCATCAAAGCAACAGCAGTGACAGGTTACCCGGCGCTATACAAAATAATACAAAATATGCATAAGATTTTCTTAATTTTTAAGTGTATAGTTAATCTATAGGTAATCTATTGTCAATGGAATCAGTAATCTCTTTGGTGAATATGCCATCACCAGTATCACAGTACCGCTATCTTTGTCTCTAAATGGATGCTCGGTTGGAGAATCTCATCTTAAGCATCAACATGCAGAATAAACGGGAGCCCGTTACAGTCAATCACTGCCAAGCCTGATTTATATCATTAGAACCAAATCACTTGCACTAATGGTCACAGGAAAGTGTGAAAACAGCTTATCATGCTATCAGAAAGAAATTGGAATGTCAGGAAGAGGGATGAAAAAAGGTCTTTACTCATGAAATATTTACAAAAAAGTAATAATGAGAAAACAATATGCAATTTGCTGTCTGCATTAGATAGCAAGAGAGACAGACATAAATTCAGAATCACTAGTTTATTATTAAAGTAGTTTATGTTTCTGGTGGCTGGTATAAAACCGGTGTAGACATGTTCTGTGCCTGTTTGTGCTGGTGCTCACTTTCACACGTTCTGATTTCCCCTGTGCTCATGTGATCATGTGCTGCGCTGAGCACAGAGTGGGCTGTGATGGATAATAGCTGATGTAATGATTTAATGGACGGATGGACCCTTAAAGCGATTGTTCACCCCAAAATAAATATGATGTCATAATTTATTCACCCACATGACAATCAAAACCTGTTCAAGATCTTTTCCTTTGTGGAACACAAAAAAAACATATTTTAAGAAATGTCTTGGTGGTTTTGTGTCAGGTTAATGGAGGCCAATGTTGTGTGGTTACCAACCTTCTTCAAAATATCTTATTTTGTGTTCTGCACAAGAAAGAATGTCATTCAGGTTTTTTTAATGACATCGGGGGTGAACAAATGCTCATTTATGGATGAATTTAACTGTGTGAACTTTCAACTTGGCCTAGTTGTTTAATGAATGATAACTAAGTTTAATAAATATACAAATACACACACAGGTATATTATTATAACATATTGCTTTTTTTGTATATTTATATATATTTATATGTATTAGATTGGTAAAACTTTACAATAAAGTTGTTCTTAACATTAGTAAATGCATTATCTACTGTATGAACTGACAAAGAGCAATATACATGACATGAATGCGATGCCATAGAAGAACCATTATTGGTTCCACAAAAAATCTTTGGTGAGACCGAAAGGTTCTTTGGATACTTTATGGAACCACTTACACAAAATGTTCCATGTCATCCTTAAAACTTTAGAATATGAGAATGATTTCAGTGCAATAACTTGAGTTTTTGCTCACACAGTGTCCTCGTGAGTGGATGTGCTCGGTGGACTTTTCTCCAGCCTCCGCTGTGAATCATTAATGAGGGAAACAGGTGTAAACGTGATCCACCTCTGTCATCGCTGCTCATGGTTAAGACAGAACAAAGCTCATCTATAATTAACCTAACCTGTGACCGTCCTGACAGCAGCCTTTTTAACCGATTTACAACCACCTCTTTCCTCCAAAGACATTTCAAAGGAACCCTTATAAACTGATCGTAGATGTGTTTTTATTTGTTTGACTGATGCTTTCATCTAAAGCGAATCACAGCGTATAGCCTATGTTCTCTGGGAATCGAGCCAATGACCTTGGTGTTGCTGGTGCCATGCTCTACCAGTTAAGATACATTACAGGTACATAATGTTTCCTTGGTCCTCCAGACTGTTGTATGAGAAAAAGTCACATGAGCTATGCCTGGTCTTTTATCGCATGATCAAAATATGAGTGCAGATGGATTTTTGAAAACATCAATGTGCTGCTGATAAACATCACTTCCACCATCTGTGATGTTCTTGGCTAAATATCAGCTAGCATGCTTTGTGTACTTTCCGCATATATCCTCATTATATAACATAGATTAAATATGTGCTCAGCATATAGTGCAGCGCTGATTTTAATGTGTGTGGTAATTCTTCCAATGTTATCGAACTCTAGATCCAGACTGCCAAGTTCCTGTTAGCATGTATCCACCGTGAAAGTGTTTGCATGTATTTATTTCTAAATATGCATATGTGTGTGCTTAAAATATGGGGTATGTTTAACTACACCTCCCAGAGCAATCCCATGTGTCCGTGACATCACAGAGGGAGTCACCCGTCATTCTGGTTGATACAGGATCACACATATTTGCGTAGATTGAGAGCTTCTTTACTACTGTAATATCTCTCGCTTGCTAATTCTCCATCATCCTCTCCTTGACCTTCGTCTTGTGCTGATTTTCCGTTTATATGCAAATACAATATGCAAACTCTTACAATTGCTAGAGCTCAATCACACGGCTTGTACTTGTACCCCAAAGAGAGCTTTTCGAGTACATGCACGGTATTACAAGAGTGCGGACGGAGTTAAGCTGAGGTCAGGCAAGGCTGTCAATATGCTGAAATGCACACCCGGCTATTCATGAGGTGACGGTCAATGGTCTGAATGGAGTTGGCTTGGGTGCCAGACTCCAATATCAGGCTCAGTTTGACCAGGTAAATCAATCACTGGAGATAGGGTGTGTTACACCAGAGTTTTCGTCCCTCTCACCGCTCGCTAATCTGGAATGTAATCCATCAAGTGCCAACATCACATGGCCAGTTGCCTAATGACACCCTAGCTGCTTTTGCTGTGTCCCAAATTGCTCACTTGGCTTTTAGTTCACTAGATGGGGGGAGAGTAAATGAAAGCAAGCAAATTCAGGTTAACTTCATCACATACACTTTGTCTTCAGAAACTTTGTTTACTTTGTCAGCTTTTTAGTTTCATGCATACAGTCTTTTTTTGGCAATGGTTTATTGTATTCTCTGTTATATTTAATAATTTATTAAATATGTATTATAAAAATATGATAAGTGATACAAATTATGTGGAGTGTTTAAAATAAAAATATTGATATTTTTGCATGTATTTTCAGAAAAATAAAATAAAGATGCAATGTTTCAGATCTCGAATTATTTAAAGAAAACAAGTTTATATTAATGTTTAAAAAACACAATACTAATGATTTTAGTAAATTTATTTTAGGATCACTTCAAAAATGAATGTATGAAGGAATAATAATATTGGAATAGTGATGTTTTCATATCAAATATCATACCATTGTATATATCAAAGTACCATACCATCTGAAACCATCACTGGTACACATTATTTTCCATTCTTGAAGGTGACATGCATTCTTTTATTGATATTTGACATTAAAACTCTGATCTGAGGAATAAAATATGGATGAATGTGAGATCCTGTCCTTCAAAGTCCATCAAAAGGAGCTTTGACAAAGGCTAACGGTGGCATCTTTTGTATGACTCATAAAGGACAGACTGCAGAGATCTGCAGAATTACTGACAATCGAAAGGGCCAGACTCAATTTGGAGCTCATGTATTTTACTGGGGCAGATGAAATGCTAAAACCGGCAGAATCAGTCTTCTAACTAGCTTAACCAGCCATCCCCAACTTTTAACCAGCTAAATGACCGACATTAGTCAACAACATGGCTCTTCTGGTCCCCAAGCTTTTATTGTAGCTGGGTGTTATACGATGTGCAGAAAACATTTAAGTTGTAAGAAAATCAGTGTTTAATCTCAGGACACATGTTAGACATAAGACTGTCTTTTGACACTCATGAAAAACCAGACACCATCAGACACACGACCCGTCTCTCATTAAAAGCAAGTGAGTGCGATAGTTTTCCTCTGGGTCTGTTTCGGGTATCTGACCGGTTTCAGATGTTTACAGCTCTGTATTCACACCTGACGGTGTATCAATTTTAAAGTGTTTGTAGTGTTAACATGTACCTGAAGTAAGAAGACTTTAAAACTGAAGTCATTTGACCTAAATTTACATTGACATACTTTTACACACTGCAAAGCATCTAGTCTATAATGTCCCCAGAGAAAGTATTTTTTTTTTAAGTTTAGTAATCTATGTAGCTCAAGTATACCAAGCTCTGTTCTTACAGTATTATGTAATGGAGAACCCCCTTGGTCATTCTGTAAATCCAGTAAAGTTAAAAGTTTAGGGTTTCATTAATGTTTTACATGTTTAATTTGTATTTTACTCATTTTAACATTAAAAACAGTTTGTTTATAAACTGTTTGCAAGTTTAATGATGGCATTAAAAAATCTGTTTAAAGTTTTACGGAACGTATTTGTTTAAATATTAATATGTTCTCAGTATTTTAAAGCACTACAACATTAAATATTGAACACCCTGTATGGTGTTATATGTTTTGGATGAAGTGCTTTCATCTTAGTTGTTTTGAGTTGACTCGTTTAGTTTTAATAACTCTGTATAATATATTTTGATTTTTAATACTTTAAATTTAAACTGGCATAATTTTACAAGGTTGCAGTGTCGACAAGCTAAATTTACGTTAAAAAATATAACGAAAGCTCATAATGAAAAAGCTACTCTTAAATTCATTAATTTAAAAAAATTTCAGCATACAGTTTTTATACTTACACTGCCCTTTAAACGTTCTAAATAAAATCAAACTCTAGAGCTCTGAATAATATTAGCTGCTCTACATTTTAGTTTCTGACACCTGACCAACATTCTTCAAAATATCTTCTTTTGTGTTCTGAAGAAGATAGAAAGTCATACAGGTTTGAAATGACAATAGGGTGAATAAATGATGACAGAAGTTTATTTTGGGGTGAACTACTAAATTTTTAGAATTACTATATTACTAATATTAATATTTATCATTACAGCTCAAATCTCAACTGAAGTTTATTTATATAGCGCTTTTTACAATTTTCATTGTCACAAGCAGCTGTACATGAAATAAAATTACTATAAGCAAAACATTACATTTAAAAAGGAAAGTAAGAACAACAAAATGAATAAATATACCCCAATTTCACATACCAATGACTACCAATGACTAGATCATGCACAGTACATAAATTAAAGTCATTGACCTAACAACTTACTAAAGAGTTTTATCATCCCCTCCATGAAGCTTCACTGCATTTTGGCTCCAGCAGCATCCACCCACAAGCTCTGAGCTTGGCTTCCCCCGTTGTTTCACATTCTGAGTTTCTAATCAAATTTTTAAGCCCTCATCCTGTGATACATGGAGAAGATTTTTTTTATCAAGAAATTTGTTTTACACACAAACAAAAACAAACATAACGCTGGAAATATTCTCAGCATTATGTTTTGTGCTGCTATCTGTCATTTCCCATGTTCATGTCACGACCTATACCAACAAATGGCTTTTTTGAAGGGCTGATGATGACATATTTAGTATTATCATATTGGTAATGGAGACAGGTCAGGGGTTTTCCTGGCAGTCACTGAGGTCTGACTAATGCCACGAAAGCTTTCATGAGACTAATATCATTCTGTTAATAATATCCTGACAAACTCAAGGGCTGGCAAGCCTGTGGTTTGGAACGCATCAATCATCGACTGGTCGTGATTAGAAACCGTAATAAAATGGTCAGTTTGCACTTGACAGTCTTAGGCAAATAATTCAGCGATTTATAGAAGTGAAAAGCATGTGGCCAGCTTGTGCCAAGACTAATATTGATGCCATAACTGTAAAAGCCTATTATTAAATGTCTTCAAAGGGTTTCATTTTTATATCAAACCTTATAAATGAATTACACATCAGTTTAATATACACTTGCTCATGGTGTAAAATTACTGGCTAGTTATTCTTTTATAGTAATTTGCTGTAATAGTTCTGCTGTTGTTTATAATTAAAAGCTATGCTGCCATGATGTAGAAAATTAAACCAAATAATACACATGATTTACAAGTAAAAACAAAACATATTTTATAGAAAATGCAGTATCTGACAGTACAGATTGAGACGTTAGATCAACACTTTTCTCGTCTTCAGCTTTTGTATGACTATCCCACACAAACTGTGAACTAGTGCTGGATATAGTTACAGCTCCCACACAAAACCTCACTCGCCCGTGCATCAGATGACCCGGCTGTTAAACACAATGAGACCAAACTTCTCATTCTATACGACACTGAGCTTTATCACTGCATGTGAAGAACCCCATTGCTTATTTTAACATCTGAAGATTCTGTGACATGCCCCTTATTGTGCTTTTGTAAGTGTTTCAATAAGGAAACAAGCTTGTCTTGATATCATCTTCTTCATTAAACTTATTTTGTTGTTTTCTCAATCATTCATCTTTATTTTTAGCTCATTTACATGATTTCTCAGCGTGAACTCCAATCACAATCTTATGATTGCTACACATGTACACAAATATATAATTTACGTAAATATATACATGATTTTATATCTCAGCACAGCTGAAAGATGTTATCAGATATTCCTCAAGTGCAGTAGATGTCCTTGATTCAGTCTTATTAACACACAGCAGTCTATCACAAGAAGCACACTGTAAATGTGTGTTTTTTTCTTGTTTTGATTAAGTGAGTGATGACCGTTTTATCTTTTTCTTGTCTAGGTCAAACAGTGGCATAAATAAACATGAAACCTATTTTAGGCCTTCTCATAAACCCCAAAGGTTCTTGAAACGCGTCCAGGGATTCCATTTGCGTCTGATGAAATATGATCAGAGTGACTGTACAGTATTACAGACATGTATTTTGTAAACTAATAGAGCACTGCTCTTTATGTCATTAGATTACTTCGGCTCAAATTGTGTATTCAGAATGCACGCCATCTATGTCAAAGCCCAATATTATCTTAAGATGGATATCATTATTCAGATAGCAGATCCTTACACAATATAACTGTGTGTAGATTTTATACAGTTAACTTTTTTTTACATAGTTTACATGTAAAACATTTTATTGCAGTAACACCAATGTTGCATCAGAAGAGGTCTTTTAGAAGAGGTCTATATTCATCCAAACATTGTAATTGTAAACCTTGAACCACAGATAAACTATTGAACATTCTCAATGTGTTTTAATCTCTTTATACAGGTATAGAGCGTATGGAGTGCTCCTTGCCCACTGATGGCCGCCGCGTGCCTCTCAGCCAGCTCTCCCAGGACAGTTTTCGGGAGTGTCAGATCACCCTGACCCTTACCGATTTCCTCATCATCATCTTCTCGGGCATCTCCGTCTCGGTGGCCGCCATCATGGCCAGCTTCTTCCTGGCTTCCACCGTACACTGTTTCCAACGCTGGAGCAAAGGAAGCAAAGGGGACGAGGAGGAGAATGAAGAGTGAGGAGGATGGAGATGAGTTTCCCTTAATGAGATTCATAGCTGCAGACCTGGACATGAAGGAGCTTAATGTTATGACTGAACAGATAAAGATGCTAGAACATCACCTGAGATGGCATGGATGGGTGAAAAGGTAACCAACTAAGAGTTGGACAAAGATGTCCAAGTGTGACTATTATGGACAAAACATCCTTAGAATTGATGGATTTTTGGTATACTGGTAAGCCTTAGTATGCAAACTTCAAGGGATTCCTGTGTTAAAGGACATTCTTGAAGATCTTGTCCTTCGGGAAAGTTCTCCGTGTTGAATACTGTCGTCTGTAAAGTTTCTCTTCATGTAGTCAATATACAGTAAAGCTAGCAAAAATCAAACTGCGCTACTTGTTAATCGTGCCAAATTCGGTTGGGCAAAGTATTGATCTACTGAAAACAAAGTCAAAGAGGGCAGGTTAGAAGTCAAACGTTGCAGTTATAGCTTTATGCGGCCAAAATATGCGATGGAAGCCATTTTACTTGGATTTTTGTTGGTTTATCTGAAAGACACAAGATATTTAGAATAGAGCTTAATGTGACTAGCCGTGTCAAATACTGCACTTTAAAATGGTTCAAGTTGTGCTGGCCCTCAAAGCACCAAGTAGACTGGTTTCAGCCAGATCTGCCAAAGAATGCTGAGACTGAGGGATGATGTTAACGTGTTTGGGAATATAGATTTATTTTTCTTTAAGGAAAGTCTGTGATATTAGCCAGATGAAATTTATTTAGCATAAATATGGTTCTCTTATATTTACATTTAACGTGACTTCTAAACACAATATATATGAGATTATGAGAGTATATACTACTGGTCTACAAATGTCTTTGTGTCATTTTATGTCTTAAAGGTATATTGGCAAAAGGAGTGGCCCTGCTTATTTGGACTTTAAGCCACACATGAAGTAATGCAAATGCACAAGCACACTTTTCAAGCAGATATTACGTTATGAGTTTAAATATAAATAATTGATATACAATTCTAAATTAAGTAAACTAAATTTATGTACGATTTTGGAAGATGTCCATAGTTCATTTAACTACACATGTTGTTATTTTGCTAGGAAACCCATGGGTACCTGATTTAGTACATCCAGTGCA
The DNA here is from genome assembly GCA_026939265.1 of Oreonectes daqikongensis. NCBI lineage: Eukaryota > Metazoa > Chordata > Actinopteri > Cypriniformes > Nemacheilidae > Oreonectes > Oreonectes daqikongensis. The sequence goes on along the minus strand of JAOTQM010000030.1, from coordinate 2,473,814 downwards.
AATAACCTTTGGTCTATTTGGTTAAAGGTAATTGCAAGCATGTTCAAGAACACAATTCTCAAAAAGGTTTGGCATCATTTTTTGCTCATCTAATGTGGTGACATTCATGCATTATGTATGGCTTACGTGTCCAAATATTAAGGGCCACTGTACATTTATGTGTCTTCTGATTGCTGTCTAGTGTCAATAATAATATACTGTTGTATATCTAAATAACATACATTTCACACTGTCACTATCATTAGGAAACTTTGTCAGTAGGTCTTATTTGAAAGATAGGTTACAATACATGTGGAAAAATTTAAATGGTTTTTGAATGTCAGATAAAGACCTTTGATTGTTTGCTTTTGTTTTTCCAGACACTATATGACCATAAATATGTGGACGCTTAAAAACCATATCCATATTACTACGGTGAGCTTTCATTTCAAGCTAGTCCCGCCTTACAGTCTCAATGTTCTTCCATTGAAACACAGAGAGCATCAGCTAAGTAAGGGACAGATGTCGAGGGATATGGGTCTGGCTCACAGCCAGCATTCCAATTCATCCTGAAGGTGTACACTTGGGTTCAGGTCTGGGCATTGTGTAGGCCAGTCAAGTTCTTCCACACCAGACTCAGTAAATCATTTCCTTACGGACCCTGCATTGTACAGCGGGGCATTGTTATGCTGGAACAGAAACTGTTTCCACAACGTTGGACGCACACAGTTTTCTAGGTTGTCCTTGAATGCTGTAGCATAAGATTTAAGGGCTCATTCATTATGATGGCGTCCACATGCATGCTTAAGGTCATGTAGTGCGCTCTGTATCAGTCATACTTGTTTCATATCCTTATTTTAAAGGGCTTTGTGTGTCATTAACATGTCAGATGGGAAATCAGAAGATTTTCTAAGAGGAAGTGCACAGTGTTTATTTATTCATCTCATGTGTTGACATGGGACCGTTTTCCGTTCTTACTGCTATATTGTCCAGAAACAGATGCTGTGGATGTGCTATTCTGAGAACACGTGGCTATATTTTCTCAGACATGTATCGCAACTTTATTTATGCTTTGCATGAATAATTCATTGGATCTGTGAAATGAAGGAGACAGTGTGCTTGCTGTCTCAAATATTGGAGATAGGGAAAGAAAACATCATGATGTAGATCATTTTGTACACTTACATTCTGCCTCGGCTACCTTATTTTGTTGGATGTAAGTGACACGTCTGCATATTACTGTAATGTAAATGTTCCAGTGTTAGGACACGGTAGACCCCTATGCACAACTGAATCTTTTAAAGCTGGACTGTAGCATGATAGCATCAGCAAAAATCCAAACTGCAGCTATAATATTTGTGATATCGTATGATTTAAAATATTTTTTACATTTGGGACATATTTAGCCCAAATATTTACAGCTGTGTTCATCTATTCCCAAAATTCTTTGTTGTGTCAGCAGAATGACTTTGCTAAATGTGTCACTAAATGAGGCACATCTTAGTTTTCCAAAGAAAGTAAATTATGATGTGCTCATTGTTGTATTGGCTGTTTCTGAATTCAGTATGCGTTTGATATAAGCCCGGAGCTCCTGACATCAGTTATTCCCTGTGTCATGACTGTCACACTGAGAAATAGTAAAAATGTGTATGTGTTACATAATTAACATAGAGTAGCTGTCCGTTCTGTCTCGACTGAACACCATGTATACCTATAGAATACCAACTACTATGTAGTTACAGTAAAAAGAAAGTGCAAAAGAAAATATGAGGGTTTTCTTTCCTGCATGATTTATTCATCCAACACTTTTTCTTTTGTCCATTTGGAAGTGCGCTGTTAATGAAATCTAATATGAAACAGTAAACTGTTAAAATCTTTGTGTTCATATTTAGTATTACATTTACCTTTCACATGAAGGTTTTTTACTCTTGAGATTGAGTTCAGGCGTTCAGGCACAATGAATGTGAAACTGGTACAAAACATTAAGGAGACACTGACGTGACTCAATCGTGACATAATTTCACGCCTCAGTATTGATGCTTGTGACGTAGTTATATGGGTGATAATTAACTGTCAGATCATGTCTGCAATCTGTCAAGAGCAAAAATGACTTTCAATGGGCTTAGACTGTAGATTCCATTGGCGATCAATAATACCAAAACATATTCAAAATAGATTTTGGATTATCTGCAAAAATAAAAAGAGCAAAGGTTGTGGTAAGAGATTGTCATAAACTGTCAAACTCTCAAATATTTATCTGTCAAATAAATGTGGTAGTATTTTTACTTCCCTCGATTGTTTTTAAAAGGTATAAGTAAAACCACCATAAAGTAATCAACGCAACACATTTATGGTGGTGATGCTTATTGCAGATGGCTATGGATTATCGGTGAAATCAAATGGGTTTCAGGACTACAGGTGTTTGCCCACATTGCTGTTACTGATGTCTATAACTTCATAGATACTTACACAGTGAATAATCCACCCTGTTCTCCAAAACTTGATGAAAACTCTTTTAGGTAATGAAAGGGTGGAAAATGAGAACCCTCCTGCAACCATTTACCTCATTTGGTTGCCACGGCTACAAGGCCAGAGGTTTGCACGGTGGGATGCCGATGCGTGAGCTAGGAACAGGCGGAAACATGGGCATAGGGTTTTACGCTCTCCTCATCTCATGCTAGGAGGAGGTGCCATTTTTTGTGAGGTCTACATCTGATTATGTAATCTGGTCAGGTGCTCTGAAGCCCCTTTCTTGATTTTAAATTTAGTGCTGATGCCCCTAGGAAATTACAAATGTCTCAATTGTTTATCCTAGATATTGAGCTTAAGTGGCGATCAAATATAGAGTTCTGTTCAAGTAATCTCACATGTGTCTTTTCTACACTGCATTACAACGTAATTTTACAGAATTTTTCTGTTATTTTCTTTTTACAGATTTTCTATGTAAAATGTAATTTTAGTGTTTTGTTTTACAGATGTATTTGTGAAATACGGTAAAAAAATAACAGAAATTTACTGCAAATTTACAAGAAAAACTGTGAAAACTGTTACTTTACCATTTATCACACATAATTTCCAATTTTTTTACAGTTTATTTTTTGAATGTGGTCAAAAACTGTAAAATTATATAAAAAAGCACAAATTTACAAGAAAAATGGGAAAAACTATTTATTATATCCCTATAACCTGTAATTTTACAGGAAATTTTTTTTACGGTATATTTCTAGAGTATTTCTGTTTTTTTATGGAATTGTTTTTTTACAGTGAAGAGTTTCAGAAGAGATTTCAGCAAGGTCTGCTATTAAAAATCTGAGACTTCAATATGAACTCAAACGTAACCAAAAAGCCACTATGACAGCACATTTGAGACGAAAGTGAGACAAAGCCTTATTAGAAAGAGCATTGCATTTTCATCTAGGAGAGCAGGTGGGTTAGCAGGGTCACTTTCAGCATGAAGCGCAGTCTCTTTGCATTAGTTGTGGTTCACACCGAAGTCTCTTCAGATTAAGATGTTGGTGACCTCTATTTCTCACAAACACACACTCACATTCATACTCTCTAATGTAACACTCTTAGAATTTAATACGCAAGAGTAGCCAGAGACATGAGATGTGGATTACATCTGATTCTCTCGGCGTACACCAGCCCAGGGAGCATTTTTCCACAATGAATACCCTAAGCCTTATAGAGCGATTTTACTGTCTGTTTGAAATTACATCTTTTCAAATGCTGAAAATAATATTCACTTGTAAATAAAGTACACTGTGAACCATTTCAATAAAAATTTTAGTTTTACAAAAACACACTAAAAACATTTTTTTTTCTAAAGCGGCATTTCCCCAGCACAGCAGCGTGAAGTGAATTGGAAGTAAGATGTGACCTAGAAACTCCTGAGAGAAAAACAGCAAGGAACGATGGGTAAAAAAGAAACTCACGCCTCTAGAGGGATCAGTGTGCAGAGCCTTACTGGTCCTACCTTAAGCCTCAGGTAAAGACAGCTTCTAAGGTTACTGTACTACATCCTCTGAGGTCTGGACTTACACCTTCTTTCTTATTTACAGTAGAACATGTTTAACATGCTAAAGAAACAAATTGTCATCAAAACATTTTGACACATCACAGTTTTCATTTAGTATTCAGTAAAACTGGGATGCAAATCAGACTGCAAATTCATACAAAGTGTTTTTATTTGGGACTTTCCTAAACCCCTAGAAACATCAGGAATGTAACAGGGACTTGATATTTTAGTGCTTCTAAGTGCCACATGCAGAATAATGTAAACTATTCACAAACACATTTAGGCAAAAAAGTATACTGATCTAAATACAGTTAAAAGTATCGGAGCATTTGGGTGTTTACTGGTTGCCAAATATTAGAGGAACGTGTCCACAGTAATGCAAAAAAAAGAACATGTAAAATATTGTGTGTGAAATTCCTTGACATAAACTTTATGATATGTCTGGATTTGCACGAATAAGATGGATTATAAACTTCTCGCTGCTCGAGAAAGCTGCCCTCTCTCATTCTTCACCTTATGCCTGACAGATTGAGGACGTATGGACAGGGGTTATTATACTGCAAAAACAAACACAATCTAACAGAAATGCATATTTTATGAGGTCACTAATTCGTATGAATCCATACAATCTTATTTGTACGTTTCAGTGTGATTTACTGTGATGTTAGGTTTAGTGGGGTTAGGGAAGGGGCTTTTTCTAATAATCATAAATTTTTCTACAAATTACATTTTACAAATTCAAACCTATTAGCCACCTTGTAAAATACTTACGAAATCCCGTGACATCAGGTTGACAAAAACTTGATTCATGGGCAGAGAGAACATTGCCAGCTACGTTGGCATTACACTTTATTTGTTATTCTGCAGTTCTTTTTAAGCACATTTTTACTTCAAATAATTGGATCAACACTCCTGAAGCCCTGTATGTCCACGATTTAGTAAAAACAACAATAGCCAGATTATGGAAAATCGTCACATTGTAATGTTAGTGTCTGTTTTCCCTTGTAATCATCAATCAAGTTGTGACAGTGTTGTGCCGAGCTGTGAAACTGTGGATTTGGTCTTGTACAATGTGAATGAGTTTTAATTGGATATTCCTCAAAGGTCCCATCACTAATGTGATTGATGTCTGCTCTTCTTTCTCAGATGAATTCAGTGTGGCTAAACTGATTGAAGAGAGGAAAACAAGGAAACAAGTTTATAAGAACATAAATTTCACTTGCACAAAAACCCCATGTTGCTGTTGTGTAAGGGCAACCAAAGCTCTTTACAAAACTACAAAGTGTTTAACATTGAAATCATTGTGTTTAACAATATAATGCACACTGCTAAGTACACTACACCGTATTATGCTGAATGCAATTCTCCCAGGAAACAGCTCTGATTCCCAAAGCTTTTAATAGAGCATGGATCCAAATGGCCTATTTAAACTCTGTTCAAAAGTGTTGAGACTGCAGTAAAGTGCAGGTAAATGGAACATATACATTCAGAGATGGTGAACTGGTCAGAACCTCGTGTTCTTACACTTACATAAGGATTTTTCTTTTAGAAATGACTATCACTCAGTGAGCTCAGCTGGGATTAAGACTTTGTCTTATGTTCCCATACTTTCTTGTCAGTGATAAATGTCTCAGAAGACCAGGCAGATGTTGTAGATGCATATATTTGTTACATTTGGTACAATAACAGTTTCTAAAATTGTCTGTGTATGGTACAATAAAGAACGTTAAACCATTCTGTTGCACTAAAGACAAAAGATTCTTTGTAGTGCAAAAAAATATGCACACTATAAAATATAAGAAATAAATTGTTATTTTAAGAACCTTAGACTGAAAGTTTTCTGACTGAAAATTGTTTTTTTATGGTATTGCTGCAAAGAACATTTTGATCTCTTTGGTTTTAATTGTGTTCTGTAGGAGTAGCGTTATGTTTTTATCTGTAAAATCCATACATTCATATGTTGAACATATCTTTAATATGTACTTCCATATTAGATTTCTTTATAGCTGCATGGAAATCCATGTTGGGTTTTTTCAGCAGGAATCTCTCTCACTGTAAATGTCAAGGTTTCTTACACAGCGAGTGTGGACAGATATTTTAACACAATATTTGTACAATAGAAGTTTGTAGACAGTGTCCTTGTAAAATCAACCACACCTCTTTACTCTCTTCCTATAAGCCAAACAATAGGCTACAAAGCAAACAGGAAACTGCATATACCTGAAGGTCAACTTTGTTTTTGATCAACTTAGCACTTACAAATCAGAGGTAATGAGGGCTCTGCTACAGTGGCCTGGAGCAAAGAAACTACACTAAGAAGAAAGGAGGGAATTACATTTCTCAGTTAATGTACCATAAGCCATTTGGCCTAAAAGCCAAATAAATATACGAATATATTTGGAGTAATTTACTTCTAGTAATGTTCTCTCATGCATTATCCATTAACAGTGAAAAGGTAATCTATATAAATACCTGCAGAGAGCTGTATGTGTACATCCTCATTATCAATAGCAGTAGTATATTTAATTCAGAGTAAAAAGCAGTAAGGGGCCTGACTTTGGCTGTGCTCCTGTCTCACTCAGCATTGTCCAGCTCATCTCAGAGGCCTGTCTGAACTAATTAGCACATGATGCAAAGCTCTGTGTAAGAATAGTAGTAGGAGACATAAATAGGTTGAGCTCTGCATTAGTTCAAAGTAAAACTAGCAATTCGGCCTTTGGTATGCACTTTGTACTATCACTAGTAGTTATTAGGGACATACACAACACTGTGTTTGTTCATATTGTAAGTAAAATTTAAAAGCTAAATACGGAATGATCCAAGGAAATCATAACTAGCTATTTCCTAAAACTGTGTGTTTTCAGAGTAGATAAGTATCCCATAATAGCCTAAGCTATGGGGACAACTAAACGTAAGTCAGCCTGATGTGTCAATCACACTGGAGCAACTAGAATTAATGAGGAAATTAATGGCTATCACAGTACTGTATGTGGACCACACTTGACTTCAGATCGACTTCCGTGAAGAATCAACAACTGTTGAGTAGTTTTAATTTTGTTTAATACAATAATATAGGCTACATTGAAATATTAATATAATGATATGAAATCACATTTATTTACACTGAGAGATTTATGCTTAGTCTGATTACATCATAGAGTTTATTCACATCTGCCAGAGCACCATTATGGTCAGCTCGAAGTCTTATAAACCCAGAGCATTCTCAGCTTTGGTAAATCACATCCACTTATAGCTACTGACACCCATGAAGCAAAAGAAAATCAGTGCATTGGCTTTGGGCTTATATCATGTACCACAAACCAGGTTTACTGTGAGGAAAAACGTGCAGATGCGTGCTAAGCTTCTAATGAACACAATACATTTTACTTTCATGAAGAATAAAGTAGCCTACATTGATCAAAAAAGTATCTGGAGGCTACCAATCACACCATAGATTTTTTACGTTTTGTTTTATTATGGTACCAAAGATGGGCTTTTTTCCAGGTTTCTAACACTATTTTTTTATTATTAGCCAGAATAGTCTTTCATTCACAAATTTGTAAATGATTTAATTACAATATGGATGGATTGTTGTTCTGTTAGTCTGCCCTCTTGTGGTGTGGTGAATCAAATCATGTTTAAAAGCGCTATCACGACACCTTGTGGTTGCAGACACTGCCAATTTGCTTTAGGTTCGAATGGCCACGTTATATAAGTTTATTTATTTATTATTATTATTTTTATCAGATGCCAAATCCATTGTTTTGTAGATTTTGCATGAATCAAACTTTTATTTCTATTTGAATTCTTATTTTTTTAATGGATATGAAATATGTGAAACTGTATGCAGTAGAAAAAAAACCAATCTGTTTAGCCTAGTTATAATATAGTTTTTTACTCGTTTTGCATAGCAAGGCTTTAAATCTGTAAAGGCGCGCCACAATTACGTCATCGCAGCGTCGTGACGTGTACCACGAGGATTACGCGGTTTGTTAGTCATTTTCTATTCATTCAACTGCTCGCTAAATGTGAGCTGTTTGCACAGATGTGTCCAGCTTGACGTTTTTATATTTAGATAATACATTTTGCTTACAATATTTAAATATCCAGTCACCTACGTTAAATTACAGTAATTGAGGTATGAATGTTATTTGGTGAAGGATCTTAATGATCTAACAGGATCTAATGTACAGCAGCTGTGTATCAGATATTAATCGTCTTGTCTGTCTGTTATCTGTGCCTGATCATCTTTACTGTAATTCGGGTTAACATTAAAATGACAAAAGGCAATGTTTCCACAAGGGGGCAGCAAAGCACGAGAGACGTGTATGTCTATCTTAACATGACAGACAAATGATTAAAAAAAGGAAAGAAATCACTGTTTCAAGTAAAAGATGGTTTGGTTGTATTTTATGTTATTCCTCCGAATGCAGGGTCATATCAAATCATATATAATATATATTCTGGTTGGTTAAAGCCTCTGTTGAATCATGCCTGTCTTCTATAGTTTTAAATTATTTTTTATACTTTTTATCAAAAGATCATGTGTCATGCCACCTTAAATCTAAATAATAAAATCATGTTTGTCACAAAGATATTTAAATTCCAGTTTCAATTAAAATTCAACCAGTCGGCATCCAAGAATGACATCTATCTATACTGTTTTGTCGGTGCATTACTGGACCTTACCGAGATGTCTCCTCTTACTGTAATGTTTAGCAGAAATCTCTTTATCTGCTTTGAATTACAGATAGCCACAAGGTTAATTTTGTGAAAATGCACTCGTTTGCACCTATTATAAGCACCAGACTGTTGTAATGGGAGGAAAAAGCACACATTGGCTGCCAAGACATTGGTCTTTACCTTGTTAAAATTCCTTGCTGTGGAATAATGGAAATCCAATTTTCATAAGGGGCATTTAAGATGTATTAATTCATTCTGTTCACCAGTAATACTGCAGTCAAGGTAAATGTAACTAAAATATATATTTTTATATATTTTCCCCTTGTTAATCTTTTCTCCCCTTCAGGTCTCTGAGACTGGGCCTTGCTTGCTCGAAATATTTAGAAAACAAGCTAAACTTATAGTTATGTAAGACACTTTAAAATTGTACACAGTTTGGTTTATATTTATGCGTCTGGCAAACCAACTTTGAGCGAATGTGCAGCATACATTTTATTTAAACTTATGAGTTAAACCAATGACTCTGGCATGCAAGTGTCATAGTTTATCATGTGAGCAACATGATCACTACATTATGTGCTTCAGGGGTATAGCCACAAGACTAAAACATCATATGTGCTGGGATTTCAGAATGTCATGGGGTCGTGTACTGAACTTTCACAGAAATGTTTTAACTTGGGCTTGAATGTCATGACAAGAAAACTGTTTATAAAGTAATTCTATCTCAAAATCAATGTGTTCATGATTATTAAATCATAAATGGGTTATCTAAGTACAGATGTCACATTTACAGAATGCCAATTTACTTCTGTTGTAAGTGCATTATTTAATCATGTTTTTTGCTTAAAAAGTTACTTAATTATTATTGGTGGTAGTTAATGTTAACTTGTATTGAATCCAGAACAAAAGAAGATATTTTAAAGAATGTTGGTGACTAAAAACCGTTTGTCCCCATTGATTTCTATTGTATGAACACAAAACCAATGCAAGTCAATGGGGACCAATCATTTATCAACATTCTTTGAGATATCTTCTTTTGTGTTTTGCAGATGCAGAAAAGGTTTGAAATGACAAGAGGGTGAGTAAATGATGGCAGCATTTTCATTTTTGGCTGAACTCCTTTAAGCCTCTGTTCGATGTGACAGAAGGCCTTGAAAACTAAACTTGGTAATATAAACCATATGTAGAGAACACAGAACTAAAAGGTTATTCCCCATTGACTCTTGATATTTCAGCATTTGCCGTGGTTTTAATGAGGTACAAATGCTCACGCGTTTATGCTGACAGCACTGCATGTACTGCGCAGACAAGAACGAACACTATTGTGTATGTGTGTCAGCACAGGAGACTTGCAGTCAGGGCACAGAATAAATGGTGTCATGGGGGTGTGGTAAACATGTTAGATCTCATCCTCCTGTCAGACGGAGAGGCTGCAAATTGGGTGACAGCGATTAGATGAGTGTGGGTTGGGGGCTGTTTCCATGCAGATGCAACTCCAAGACCAAAGGAAATGGGAAATTCAAGGAATGATGGGGGGTTGGGATGGAACAGTGCAGTGGCCTGAAGATGAACCCATCAGGGACTTCAACTCAGCAGGGTCATCTCAAGTTCAGGTCTTTCCCTGACTGGGACAGTCGAGAGGCACGGCGTATGGCGGAAAGGGCTCCTCGTGGAAGCCCTGTAATGCAAACCCCTTAATCGCTGAACTTCTCTGTTGTGGAGCTTTAGGGATTCGCGGTAAGCCAGAGATAATTTACAGCCCTTTAGATGGAGGTTTTACTGGATTTGTCCTTTTCAAGAGCTGTATTTCCTGTAAGACGCGATGCCTCCAATAAATGCCCATCAATAAATTCTCCACCTACAGAGACGATTTTCTCACCTGAGAAGAAAACAAACAAAACATGACCTGCGTCTTAGGGCACATCATTAAAGCACTCCACCGTCTGTGACATCACTCGATTCCAGGTGAGAGCTTGTTTGAACATATGGTGAAGCAGACAGATATTGCCCTGGGTTAAGACGAAAAGGAGCCAGTCAGTCGCTGGATGCTTCAGGAGTCAGGGGTGGCCTGGGTTCTCTGGCACTTTGCACAGACGACAACAGCAGGAGTCTTTGATCGGATCAGTAGACCATATTGTGTCAGGGCCGGGACAGTAATGAGGGGTGTTGGTTGAGGGGTGATGGGAGGAGGGGGTTGGCTTATTTAGAGAAGTGTTGAAATGTTGCTGAAGTGAACAGGTGTTTTTTGATAGAGGCTGAACCATGGATGTCTGAGAAAATGTAGAAAGGGTTTATGAGGTGGGAGGAAACTTTGCTTATGGTTTTCTAGGCTCTTATCTCTTGTTTTCATTGGAAAACGAGATAAATTTACTTGAGCTCTGCATACTATATTTGGCACATTTCTTGAGTAAATCTATTGAAAAAAGCAGTCCAATGTGAGTAAAGCATATATATGCTCTTATTCAGATCTTCATTAATACAGTTCAGAAAGTGACTTTTTTTTTTGGCAATTTTGACGTAATCTATATTTGATCTAACAAATAAGAAGGAACGCTTAAGGGCACGCCTAAACATTTTTTTTGGCCTTGAAACGGAAACACTTTTATAGCAGTTTGTTCCTTCTTGAGGGCAAATCCCTTTGCTGTTGTCATTTGTACTGAAAAGCTTTAGTCAGATGGACTTTGAGACTTTCTTTTTACCCAATGTTCAAATGTAAGTCACCGTTGCCAAGTAAAACGGTACATGGATCACCACAGTATGATTTAGATACAGCTTTGGTTCTCAACTGTTTTTGCTTATGCATTAAGTTGTTTTCTATTGTTATGGAAAAAATAGTGTAAGATGTAATATTTAATATAGAGATCAATAATACAATATCATTGGGTTTTGATGTTAACCACAAAAGATATGCAAAGAGTTCTTTTTAAAAGTCAATTAAACTTTTGATTTTGCTATCTTACAGGGATAGTTCACCCAAAAATGAAAATTCTTTCATGAATTACTCACTCTCTAGTTGTTCCACACCTGTATAAACTTCTTCTTTTGGTTGAACACAGAGAAAGATATTTGGAAGAATGCTTGTGACCCCAAAATTCATGGACCTTATTGACTACCATAGTAGGAGAAATGACAATGGTAGTCAAAAATACCCGAGAACTTTTTGCTGTTCTACATTCTTCCAAATATTTTTCTCTGTTCAACAGAACAAAATAAACTTTTCCTACTATGGTAGTCAATGGGGTCCAAGCATTCTTCCAAATATCTTTCTCTGTGTTCATTAGAACAAATATATTTATACAGGTTTGGAACAACTCAAAGGTGAGTAAATGATGACAGAATTGTTCTTTTTGGGTGAACTATCCATTTAAGAATGCATGGTTATATGGGTAATTGCATTTTATTATATGCTTTTAGTGTAGTTTTTTTGCAGTGAAAATGTCAAACAGACCAGCAATTCATTTTGGGGTTGCAACCCACCAGCTGAGAACCACTAATATCTATGAAGTATATATTTATATAGCGCCCACCTAAAATATTTTTTTATTTATGTCTCTAGTCCATTTATCACATGACGAGGCTTTGAAATCTGTTGAGTACATCCTGTACATACTAAACACGGCGCACATGCAAATGTTGCACTTTAGCTGACATATAAACTTTCATTGAACTCGCCTTTTCCCAGCAAGAGTTTGTGTTAACAGTATGTCTGGTATGCAAAACAAATTGTTTTGCATTTGTGTCTATATTTAAAAGATTTAACAAAGACTGATTCCCGTTGCTTTGACTGTGGCAAAACGAGAAAGATTAGGGGAAGAGAAGCAACTGAAGAGCAGAGCAGAGGGTAGAGCAGGGCATAATGGAGAGGCAGAGGCAAGAACGCGGGGGGTTGATGTGGACTGCTGTGTGTGAACGGGGACCTCTTGGTGAACTGCGTAGTCGCGAGCCGGGTCATTGGGGTGAGACTGTCAGAGCGTGCCTGAAACAGTAACCCAGGGGTTCAGCCAGAGTTCACACACAAAACGTGTAGGATCCATGTCTTCTGCTAGCTCCATTGCACCTATACTCCTGTCGAGTAATAAGCTAAACAAAACAATGTTTTAGTCCTCATGCATTATTAATGTCATAAAGAGGTAGTTAAGTTTGTGATTTAGAAACTTTCTTCTTTTAAACCTGTATAACAATTTGGAAAAAAGAGATCAGAACGTTAAGGATCGAGAGCCTCTGTCCCTTTTGGGTTGTATAAAAATAGCATTCTGTGAAATGCAAGAGGAGATATTGTAGGGGGATAAGGGTTTGGAACAACATTAAAGCGCGTTTAAACATTTTTTGGGGAGGGGTGAACTAGGTTTTTAACTTTTATCCTTCCCTGAAGCGTGTAGGATTTATAAAAAAAAATGAGCTTCTCTTGCAATGTTGTGTTGGTCCATATGCTTTTGCTAAAGAACAAGTTTCTTTAGTAGCACCATGAAAAATTATACAATTTTCTACAAAGGTCCGCTGGTATTGTTGAAATGGGAAAGACTACTAAACTAAAGTCCTATTTGAATATGGGCAAGGACCCTATGGGAAAACGGCCTGATCCGTTCCAATTCAAGACTGGCTGGCTCATTGTCAAGCAAAGAGCTTGACCTGAAGTTGAACCCAATTGTCAGCCCTAAAACGCATTGCAGAAAGAGAGGAGGATGGGTCTGAAGTGGTGGAACATATCAGAGGAACTCATTTGTTCTCCATGAAATCCATTCAGATTATTGGAACATTGCAAAAACCTTAAATCAAAGTGGGGTGGACATGCAGAAAATACATTGACATTACAGTCTTTTTTGACGTTCTTGACAGTACAAGCTGGAAGGGTCTGTTGGAACTCGGTTTCCCCATTGAGTGGGCTGTGCTCATCTCCTCCCTGTCTACAGGCCTTGCGGGATTGAGGCCGCGTCTGCGAAAAGCAGCCCCAGCTGTGGTCACAGGCGCCAGTGCTGAGTGGAGAAGAAAAGCCCTGAGCCTTCGGAACAATCCAGCCTTTGTGGAACTACTGGAAGCCATCAGCCAAAAATCAAATGACCGTACACTGCAGATATAAGCCAGATGTGGGGATTCCGACTCCGTTCCAGCGAGCCCCAGCCCAGTTAAACTCATCCCCATCCAGTCTGGTGGTGGCAGCCAGAGGAAGGGGTCATGCAGCGGATATTGCGTTGGTCCAGCAAATGACATGCTTGTCTTCATCTTCAGTTCACATCACTTAAACCATGACAACTCGGAAAGATGGAGGCTGCCAAAAGCTGAGGCCCTATCAGGCTTTTGAGTCTTTGGTTTACTCTCTGTAAATCTTGCTTTGATACAGACTTGTACACTATCCAAAAGTCATTTCCTCCTATAAGTGCTGTGAATTTAGAATTATTGTGCTTGTTAAAGGAGCCAGACACCCTCCGCCCTGACATAGTGTAGATTTATGTTCTATTTCAATGAAAGTCAACAGCCAAAAGATTACAACAGTGTTTAAAAAACCATCACGTTGTTGGTTTAATTAAGGGGAGTTGTTTCAAAATACACTCAATCATTCTGCCACTGACTTCATATGCTTGTGTGTTTTCATCAGAATGTCCTGGGTTCTTTTTGGGCAGTTGTTCAAACTATGGCTAACAGTTCACAATCCTATCATTTTAAGCCACAAAAGAATAGACGAAACCAACAAAAGGCAATAATTGTGGTATGTATGACAAGAAAAATGCTAGAATGTGTTTCCTGTATAATTGACCCACAGAATGACAACACCTAGCATCATGCATGACCTTCAACTGTAAGACACTGAAAATAAAAAAAATCAGCTTATTTCTAATTCTGGCTGACTTTAAAGAAGGTGCTACGTAAGCTTGCCAAAGTAGAACCATTTTGGTTCCCTATTTCTTTATTTCTTTCTATAGAACCTTTTTTTACTACAAAGAACCTTTACATTTTCTTTATGGAACCATTTGGCTAAAAATAGTTTTTCAATGTCATTGTGAAGCATCTTCTTTTAAGAATTTACATTGACTACATTCTGCTTCTGTGTATGTGAATGTCTGGGTTGCGTCACAAAGCATGTAGTATCCCACGTACAAATGTGGACAACTTAATATTTATTTTTACAGAGTTCTATCTACAGTCTCTAAGTTGTCCGCTTGAGGTGTACTCAAAGGCTTTGAGTAAAGTTCTGGTATTGTTGGAGTTTGTGGGGTAAGATCTTAGCAAGGCAGGGTGATTTGTACTATGGGAAACTGTTAGTCTTGGGTCGTGTTCAGTCTGTGAACTGCAGAGAGGTCTTATGGGTCCAGCCTCTTTTACATTGGATATGAGAAATGTAGTTAGAAATGCACAGTAAAGGAGGGGACAACTTTCCAAAGATCAACTGGACTATATCTGTTGTCTTCAAAAACATTATTTTTATCAGTTTTTTTTTATATTTTCTTTCATTATTTTCTCAGTAAATTTAAATTCCCAAGCTAAGCCTTCATCTGTTTTTCCACTTGAGGTACATTAGCTATTAGCATTAGCTAGGAATTTATCCTATAGCATTCGCTGAAAACTGCACTGTCTGTCGGTTTGACACAATGTCAAGCCCAAATGTGGTTTTCTAGATTATTTAGTCTGTGCCAAAACTGGATTGGCATGATTTCAGTCACACTAAAGTTTATATAAAGTTAAAAAGTGCAAGCAATTGATTATATGGTAGGACAGATATTTTTGTAAAGAGAAATGTAACTTGAAATGCATGTAAACTGACTGTTTTTTGTCTTCTACCCAGCCAAACATTTTATGTTTCACCACTAAATAACTTTATAATTGATGCTTTGGTTTGGATCACACTGAATTTCTCTGTTGTAACATCTATACTCTCGATTGAAAGCCTATCTTTTTCAGCACTAACAACTCGATTACCGGTGCTGCCATGTCCTTGCATGTCAAGCCAGTTATGGATATGCAGGGGTTAGATTTAGAATGATTGTTAGTGAAGAAGTCCTCCACATAAGATCAATGATGACTGATCTGACAGATTTATTGATCCGGAGGGTGCAACCGTGAGTGAGAATTCTGTCATGTTTTTTGATTTAGTTCCCCATGGGTCCTCACATCAAACGGGTCCATAAATCCAAAAGGAGCAAACACAGTGCAACAGGTCACAGAAAGGTAACTCTCTTTGTCTCCTCTGGAGGACCTCTGAGTTTGTGTTTATTAATGGCCAAAGACATTCGAAGACATCTGGCCTCTCACTTAGTCATGACTTGATCTCCTTGTTTAAAGTGTGCATAAGCTCTTTAAGCTGTTTCACCCATTAGCTCAGGGTGGCTATGAAGAGCTTGTATCCTTTTCATGACCCACTAATGGTTCTTACTTGATTAACTCTGGGCTGTGGTAGTAAGGGACGGTTCTTCTGGTACAGGGCCTGAGAACGACACGGTTGCATAGCTGACAAGGAAGTGGCTTGGGTCGTAAATATTGTGTCTGAAATGATCCATCTGGGAGCAGCACTTTCGGGGGAGGTTTGTAATGTGCTGCCTGGTGGCTTTTGTAAAGTGTACAGTGCCAAATTATAAACTGTTTAACCCATGCACTATATTCCCCATGGCTTGTAATTGGGAGTCATGTTTTCAAGCATATAGTACATCATCCCTCTCTCTCTCTCTCTCTCTCTCTCTCTCTCTCTCTCTCTCTCTCTCTCTCTCTCTCTCTCTCTCTCTCTCTCTCTCTCTCTCTCTCTCTCTCTCAGGTCCTGTCATACACACATGATGAACAAATAAGTTTAACTCAATTGATGGAGTGTTGCACTAATAATACCCTGATCATGAGTTAGATTCTCTGGGAAAACATATACCCAGTAGTATGAGTCTCTTTTACACACAATCGCCCACACCATTGAAAAATATCCAGATTAATGTGCATGTAAACTGAGATTTATTTCTGTAGCTATTGTAATCTCAATATCAGAGGTGTAGGCTCTTGCAGATAGATGAAAGCAGACAGCACAGCCATCAAGGCAAGGTGATCTGGCACTGCTCAGCCCTGTAATTTCCCGTCCGGCTGTGATGTTCACGACTCTGTTGTTGTTCCTGCTTTGATCTGTCACAATGATAGCAGTGTTCCAAAAAATCGGCGCTAATGATAAAGATATAGCGAGAGTGGAAGATCGGCACAGCTTGCAGGATAGATTCAGTGTTGATCTTCATCTGTGGAGGAAGCATTAGCATAAGATTGGAGCAGGTGGAGCGTCTAATCTATTTGTTGATTTACTGCTTTAACCACATAGTGTCATGACATACCTTTAACTTATTTGGCACGAGAACTCAAATATTTATTAGGGAAATCATTTTCTTTTTTAAAATGTGTATTTTGTATAAAATATTTCTTTAAATTAAATACTTAAACTCCACAATATTATTATGAAATCTGTATTTTTGTTTCTATTTAGTGATTGTAATTTATTACAATTACAAAAAACACTTACTATTGCAAAAGATCCTGCAAAACCAAATGACGGAAACCCGGCTACTGCCTTGCAGAGAACTTGATGTTAGCACTCTCACTATCCATGACCTTTAACCTCTTGCCTCAGATTACCATAATTCTCACCAGACAGGGCAACTGAGGCATGGAGTTCAGCGTCTTGCTGGGGGTGAGCAGTCTCATTTTGTCACATCAGCTGTCGAGTGATAGATGAACAGTGTGTGAAACTTACAACAGAGCTGATGGAGAGGGGAACATTACAGAATCATTTCTGGACTCATTTAGAGAAACACTGACTTTTACTCAACTGCAGGAATTAAGCACGTCTCTGTTATTAGTTAGCCAAAAACAATATCGCAATGCATTCAAATACAATAAATCTAAAGCAAAAACAATTATAACTGATGAATAAATGTTCTTTAAATGTTGCAAATGAGGATAGGGATTAATACACTATATGGACAAAAGTATTGGAAAGCTACAAAAATTCATTTCTGTGAGCACAAACAATGACCTTTTTGAGTGTAGTGCTTTTAGAATTACTGTGCCTTTTTGTCTTTCCTTATAATCCATCTTGATCCATGAGCTTGGAAATATGAATTCAAAGAAACTAAAGGATTACAGACTAATATGGAAAACAGGTTTGGCAGAATGAAATACCGCCTTCATAAATGCATAACCAGAGACCTGCAACATTGAGCTTCCCACTCAGGGATTGAGATCAGATTCATCACAAATCATGTGAAACCGCTATGCATTCAATCATCGCTATTCAGAATCTGACTGCTATGGTTTATGTGGCTTATCTGTGGGAGATGCACATATGAAGGGTAATTAATAATAAGCTATGTGTTTTGTGAAGAACACAGTGCGTGTGTTTGGGAATAATAAATATTACTCTGTGAGGGGCTAAAAGTCATTGTCTTTTTGGTTGTTTTGCTTTTCTGCTGCACATATGTCCAGCTTATAGGCACAGTGATCAAACAACACTAATTATTCATTGCAAACACTGTCTAATGATTTCAAGCAAGTGAAAATGAACTGTACGAGATGTCTATTCTTTTGCATCTGATTTATGCTGTGATCCGATTTATGTTATGTTTGACCAACCCCGCTCTGTGACTTGCAGTACTTCCAATGGCCCACTCCAGAACAATGAAAATCAGTTGTGGAACAATTCCAGTTGTAAAGGAAGATGCTTCGGTTCATTGTGATTTTTTGTGATTTATATGACAGCCAGAGGTCAGGCTCATCCCACACTTTTCATTGTTCAGACATGCACAGATGGTTGAATGTTCTGTTTACAACTATTTTGCACTTGTTAAAATATTCTGTAGAAATTACAATATAGCAGCAGTTTGCCATAATTTACTGTAGATTTATATTTATCTAATTTATTGGGAACAGTTTGTTCAAAGATAAACAGACATTAAACATTAACTTATAACTATAACTATTAAATAACAAACTGTTGCCAATAAATTAGATAAATGTAAATTTACAGAAAGTTACTGCAAACTGCTGCATAACTAAAGCAATTTTTTTTTACAATGAAGCAAAATAATCTGCCAGTTTAGTTTGACCTTTTTCTTAAGATTTAATAGTTAAAGATTACATTTCTTACCCCATTGGGAGATTTGTTTTGCTTGATTTAAACATAAACTTACCCAATTCTTATATTTTCTTTTATAAAACAAGACCAACCATCGTAGGTCACTTTCCTTGTTAAGTAAATGTATTTTGATTTAAGAAGTTTTAGATATTTTTACTAGAAAACAAGACTAAATGCATAGTAAGAAATGCATTTTTGCAGTGTACATAAAGAATTTGCTATAGTTACTCATGTTTATTCTCTAGTTAACTGAACATTAAAAGCACCATACTATAGTTTCACCACAGATTTTTGCAAGGCTTTTTCTTACATAATGCAACAGCAATGGTGGAATAGATTTGTGGTTAAACATTTCCAGCTTGCCATAAAACACCCCACTGTGAATTTTTTTTTACTGGTCTCCCTGTAACTTTGTTCTCAGACCAAAGTCCAAACTTTTGAAAGCACAGTTAAAATCAAGCCAAACCTCCGGCACAAACTAAAAGAACTCTGTGGTAACTTGAGCTCTGCTTTGAAAATAAACCAAATCTTTGTTGTATCTTCTCAAAACAGACCAGACCAAGAAAAATGACAAAAAACAGAGTTAACATTTTCTTTTCACTCTGAATGTTTCTGACAGGAGGAATGAGACAGACTATGTGCTGAAGAAACGGGTCAGATAGGGGTTGTGTTGCTGAGTTTGAAGCGTTGAGGAGCCACTTACAGAGCTCTGCCTCAAAATGCATGTTGACCAGGGTCCTGTCATGATGTCTCCTGTAGGCTAATCTGCCTACAGATTCATTTTGTGAGCTTGTAAATCGCAGGTTTTAAAATACCTATAATACAAAACTGCTTTTTATTCAGATGCTGAATTTACAGTGACATTATTTAAAATGTGAAATATTAAAACGTTAAGTACACATATTGAACAGAAGTTGAGGCTTCATGTTCGTTCTGTGTTTGTCCAACAACACAAAACTGAGGTCAGAGGTGACCTGCAAATGTTCTTGAAATGAGGCATCCTGTTCTCTGGTGCGTCATAGTGTCCTTTTGGCTGTTCTTGCTTTTACTCATTGCCTCTGGAAGACTCCATGAGAACGGTCTCATTTTCACCAGAATGCCTTTGTTGTTGTTCAACTATGAACAGTTTGTTTGAAAATGTAACACTTGGAACTCCTGTGGCATTTCTAGATTCTCTCACGTCCGTCCCTTGAAAGTATTCATGCAGGTATAGCTTCCTGAGAACTTATGGATTTCTTCAAGGGCACTCTGCGGCAGGATACTGTTTCATGGGTAAAACAAAACCATAAATGAGTGAGCAATTCAAAAATACATTTAAAAGAAGTTGATTTAATATCAAATTTCATTTCATAATATGCATTCACTTAGATGATACCTTTTGAGTATTACAAGCACATTCATAGTCCATGGTAGATAAACAAAGGCTGTATTAGTCCTGACAGCATCCACGGTTCTCTGGGCCACCACCTCTGGCTTTAAAGGAGGGAATAGTTTGGGAAACCTGTGGAGCAAAAATGCCAGACATGAAAAAAGCAAATTCACCTGTTTAGCCACCTGATCACGGAACCAATGGTAATATTTTAAAGTGCAGCTTATTATAACAGACATAATGAGATTCAACATGAAAAAAGATCATGCCTGATTTTACATGTATTCTTGATAAACATATTCACTTGATGTTTTTTTAAGGAAATTATTTAGGTTGAAATTAGATATAATTTATCATGAATTACTGGATTGTAAAAGATTCTCTATATGTGCCCTATGACAGATAACATAACATAAGTGCTTGGTGTCAGCCAAAAAGTCAGGAAATCAAAGTTATTACATTTAAAACAAAAGATTTCTGTTTTCTTCTCTAATAGGAATAATCGACACAGTTGTTGTTCACAATTTGACCAGGTAAATTCTAATTTCATGTTGACTTAAATAATATTTAGAAACATCAGCTAACCTGACTCTCATGCCCTGAAACATTTCAGTGTTGGTGTGGAATGGGAGGACAGTGGTGCAGCTGACTCCAGGACAGTCAAGCAAACCCAGTGTGAGGCTTTCCATAAAGGCCAGTGAGGATGATTTTGATGTGCAGTAGTCTATAGCACCAGGGATGGGTGACAGAGACAAGATGGAGTTGAGGCAGACAACATGGCCGTTTTGCAGTTCCAGCATACGGGGCAGAAATGCTTTTGTGGTCTGTGGACAAAAAATATTATTGCTGTAAGTACAATATAACTATATTCACAATGTGGCCTCAAACTGTCTTATTGCTTTCATAATAAATGTTTATTAATGTCATCATTATTAAGGAATATTACATTTTTATTCATTTTATACTTATAATTCAGATGATGATGAATGTTACATGTAGATTGATGGTTTGCTAAAAGATTCCCACAATCCTCCTGGCCTTAGATAAGCCTACTTGATCTAAAGTGACTAAACTTACCCAAAACTGCCCCAGTGTGTTGATATGCTGTGTCTTTAAAAGCGCATCATCATCACTGTCGAGCAAACTTTTCCCATGCACCACTGCAGCATTATTCACAAGAATGGTAACATCTCCCACCTGCCAAGAGAAAAATGTCCACCTGTGAGATACTTTATTGTTTTTGTTTTAAGGCCAGCTTATACTGCTAAATCTTTTCTAACCCAGACATTTCATGGGAGGTGTAATCTTTGTCCAGGCAGTGTGGCTGGTTAAGAAATCCACAGGGGTTTTTAGAGCAAAATCTTCACCATTGAGACGACATGGCATTTAAGAAACAAATTGTATTATAATAATCGTAAAAATGGGTATGCATACCTTTTCTCTCACAACTTTGGCTTGCTTGTAAACGTCTTCCCTGTTGGCCACATCACAAACAAAGTAATGGCACTCCGTTCCCATCGTGGTGATCTCCTTGCATGCCTCCTTCAGGCATTTTTCCGTTCGGCCCCACAGGATTAGCTGATAGAAGATAAGGAACAAAGGTCAAAGGTGAGAAGATGAAGAAAATTGACAAGAAATATCAAATTGTATAATGCACGATATGCTCAGTCATATTGACTGTGAATAATCTTACTAAAAATGTGTTGTTGCTGCATAAAATACAGATTTGCATTTTGACATAGGAATACACTTGAATACAACTGATGAATGTACATACATTTTAAAAGTGCCTCTGTATTTTGGATCACAACTTTTTTTGTTTATTAAAAATTCTAAATAATAAATCTTAAAACTTTCAAGTTTGTCGTCTGGGATCTCACGACATGAAAAATGTTTCCCAATTTATAATGAGTAATTGGAACTTACGTTTTTAAACATGGGTGTTTACTTGCAAACATAAAAGGCCATGTGGCCTGCATTTCATGCCACTGTCCAGAGTCCTTTTTTAAATTAAAAACACATTTCCTTGGCACTGTCCATGAACAGAAATTTTTACATTATTTATTTATTTAATCTTAAATTATGCTTGTGTTCTTGTGGTCTAAGCGTTCTTCTTACATTTAGGAGATATATACCACCAACATGAAACTTTTAAGTTAGGCATGCAGAAACAGAAAAGTCCCTTTTATCGAAGTAAACAGTGGGGCCATTTTTCATGGGCCACAATTAGTGTGGAGAGGGATTAAGCTGGGACAGGGAACATGGGGGGCAGTGATTGGTCAATTAGATTTGTCAGTCTGAGGGGTCAAGGAAAGGTAATGAAATCAGGGGTGCTGCCGGGGATTACGCCGGCTGCTGGGCATATGTGCCTAACCATTTTCTCTTTCAACACCCTAACAGAGTGATATTTTATAACGATACAATCTTTGTGTACAAACGCAGATAAAGAAGCCAATGTAAGGCAGCCAATATTCGTTTTTGCCCTCCATAAACATGAAAATTTATTTAAGAAGAAATATTGCCGTGTCAGCTATGGTCATAGAGATGATAAACCTATGGGTCGATCCAGGGTCTGGTTTGAGTGTTTCTGTCACACAGTTCTGCTGGATCTTGCTGTAATATCAAATATTAACTGCAAATTGAGTAAGTAATGTTAACAACCTTATAGTAACGTTTTTAAGATAAGAAACTTAAATGTTTGCAATCCAAATTTAGCTAAAGTAATCTCTCTGCTTGCTATCAGTATTGTTTGCCAATAGACTGGGTCAGTGATGGTTTGATCTGCAGGTGATTTCACTCTTTGGCCTAATGGACCTCTGTTTGATAAGCCTGGCCCTGTGTTTTTGTATGGAGCCGTTCTGTATGCATAGCCTTTGGGTAATTACTGAGATGGTCTTGATTCAATTTATAATAGGATTTCACAACAATCTTGATATTCCTGTTGGAGAACAAGAGCTCACAAGGAGGTCTCCCATACAATCCTGTTATGAGCTTTATACGCACACATTAGCAAGTCTTATCACTCGAGTCTCTGGAGTAGAAATGTGCTAATATAAGGAGCAAACAAACCTGCCTAAATCCTGTTCTATGAGGACACACGTTGTGATTTTTAATCCTTAATCACACAAATGATCAGTGTTCTGTGTATGAAGTGGGTGAAGGTCACTAAAATAACATTGATTTGAAGTACGGACAGCATGCATAAAGGCTTTTGTACTATTTGATCAATTACATTTATATGACATATCCAGTTGTCATATCCAGGTATTAGAATGGATTTCTGTTTTTATGTCAGATACCATTTTTTTATTTAAAGATTATTTAATGTATTACAGTACAAATGTTTCTTAATTATCAGACCCTCAATGGACAAACTTATGGTATTTCTTTATACCAGCTTGCAGTCCAGTTTTACAAGTATTAACAAAGGGACAAAGCAACTAATGAAATATTAGAGTCCTGGCCAAAAGTGATGTCTTTGATTTTGTTCAAATACATTTTTAAAGAAGTATTAAATATGTACAAAAATTGCTTGTTTAGAGTGCAAACTAAAGCTCAACATTGGGTACAATTTAAGGAATAAAATGAATTTTGGTTGGCCACATTAACCGTACAGTGAATATCTGATATCGTGACAGCCCTAATTAGAATAAAATCCATATTTTCTGATATCCCATAGTTTGCTTTTTTGGTCAAATGCTCCCATTACTTTTGACCACTACTGTATACACAATGGGAAACTTTTAAAAGTTTAAAGAAAGTTTAAAGAAATCACTGAGGAGTAAAAAATTCCAAGTCCTGATCAAATCTATGATACTGGTGGTGGCTCTAACATCTGTAAGACCTGTAGCCTATCCCACTAGCTTCATAAGTAATCCACTTTGCTCTCCATATAAAATGAGTCTGCATGTGTATGGAGGGGTGGAGTGGGGGGCACAGGGAGTTCAGGAGGCAGTCGCCTGCCGCTGTCTAATTAGTGTGGAGACAGAAGGGTCAGTCGCAGGGCACTGCCCAGCTGGGAGCTGTATATTCCCTAACACCCACCCCCCCAGCCTATACACATACAGAAAGCAATTAACATAGAGCTCACTTCCCTCACACTTCCTTAAGCCATCGGCCACGAGAGGCCATGAGACCACATGGATGTCACGGATGAAGGTGCTTCCATCATTTACGGAAATGATGGTGATCTTGTCTATAAATCAGTAATGATGTGACTCTTAAAATGCTTTTTGCGCTTCATTATAACTGCAGTAGCATTTTGGAAAAGTGCAAAGACAGCTAGACCCCGACTCAACACGAGTCTGTATTCTGTGAGTGCATTTATGATTCATCACCTCTTTAGCATTGCTTTAGAATGGACTAACTGTAAATACAGCCACTGCAGGTGTTGTTTCTAAAGCCTCGACACCATGACAATGGCAAGCAACAAGGTGTTGACAAGTACAGTGGCTTCCTTTAACATACTGCTGCAAAGCTCTAAAAAGTGCTGCTTCTTTCAAAGACCTTTGCCCTCTGAAGATGTAAAACGCAACTCGTGTGAGTATTTGGAGAGCTGAGGCTCCTTAGTTGTAAACTTTTATAATGGCTTTCATTTAGTCTCATACCCACAAGCTTCTCTTGAGGGAATGTGTGTATATCAAAGTAAAACCCTGGTGTAACACAACTTAACATCGAGGCCCCTGTCACTGTGGTTACAGAAGTTATTAAGACCTGTTTATTACAGTTGAGCCATTGGGTCTATTTATAATGTAATGTCTTGGTTGGGTGAGGCAGCTGAGATATTTCTTCCCAGCTCTTGACTGTCAGCACACAGTCTTATTATTTCATGTAATTGTACAGAGTTATGAGACAGAAACATTACACCGTTGCCAAAAAAAAAGCTATAATTTGGCCATTAACACTGGATATTGATCACAATTGAAATACAACTGTATAGAATAGGTCAGACTTGCTAACAGGTTTGAAAGCTAGTATTTTATAAGCACTTAGCCAAGGTCAAAGCTGTTGGCACAAACTTCTTTGGTCACTGGCAAAGGCCTCTATAGGGTCAACCTGCTTTTACAACACAGTAACAATCTGAAAATAAGCCAGGTGTATGACATGAGAGCTGTCAAAGCCTTAAAAAATGTTTTCTCACAAAAACAACGATTCTCTGACCCAGTTTGTTTCACAAGTTGAACCAGACATTGGGTTCCAGGTCTGCATTTTGATTGGTCTGGTGACCACCGAGGTCATGACCTTAGGGTTGCCTAATCAGACCTATGCACTGTTAAAACAATGGTTTAATGAACAGGACATGCAGTGTCTCTAGAGAGAAGAGTTGCCCATACAGAGTAGTGCTTTGGAAAACAAAACAAAATGAGCCGTTACATAGCTAATGACCTGTGGAAATGTGGATTTTTTTATGACATGTTTGACAAGGTTCGGAAGTTTGAAAGTAAATGAATAAATAAAACATATACAGTTACTGTTACTACAATAAAACTTTGTAGCTTGGTATCAGCCACCTCTCTCATCAAAAAATTAATAAATATGAATTTAAAGAAAATAATAACAAGATCCCATGTAAACTTACAATAACTAATAATATTTTTGGTAAGACAATGGTCATTTTCAAGAGTGAGACTTGAAAATAACTTGAAAAGAGCACAACCTTATACAATTAATCATGGTTTAACTATAGTAACCTTTTTAAGTGTAGTAAAACCATGGTAACAAATATTCTATGGTCTCACCACAATAACCACAGTTTTTGGTATTTGTAGGAAAAATGTGGTAGCCTAATACAAATGGCAACCAATCTGCCAAAATGACATAGTTGCTTGACTTTTTTACTATAGTAAAACCACGATAAATTTTTCTAAGGGCTGACTTAGAAAGGTGCAGTTTTATTGAAAAGGTTTGTAAATAGCAACACTTATTTTTATGAATGTGTTGACAGCTAAACTCTTGTGAGAAGTGAGACCAAGTTATTTTAACTCTCTGCCTTGCCGGCAATATTTATAGAAATTGGTAAGCAAACATATTAGCCTAAGTTACAAAATGCAATAATAATAGCCTACGTCAATACCTTTTTAGCTCCACGCTTGGCGAACTCCTTAGCCAGGTGACGACCGATGCCCCGTCCGCCCCCAGTGATAAGAACCACATCTCCGGTCAGATCTCTTCGCCTGCTCGGCAAGAAGCAGCACACGCTCGCCTTGACAATATAGTAGACTATCTGAATAGGTAAGAGCAGTACGCAGCCCAGCGCTTTCAGATCCATTTCAGTCCCAGTAAACGCGTATCTCACTTCTCGCCTGCAACAATCGCTAGACTAATTGAATCCTTGCTCGGAGCGATCACCTTTACTTTTATTTATAGGAGAGTATACGGCGAACACTGACGCGGCTTAATACCGCATGTACCGCAATCCAACGCAATTTACGTGCGCTTCGGCATTTTGCGTACCTTTTTCCACAGGAGTGAACACATAAACTCCTCATCCACGAAGTGACAAGTGTGCGCTTGCGTTTACACCCCAGGCGCGGGTCCTTTGGCGACTGACAGCGACCTGAATCCAACAATGACGACTCCTCCTGATCGGGGTTTTAAAGAGACCATTTATCTTGATTGACAGCTGGAGGCCCGAAAGAAGTATTGCTTCATCAAACGTTGTCGTGAGGGTTTGTTTATGACGGCATAGCCTAAGTCCCCTCCCTCCCACAGAACCGGTGCCGCAAGCAATTGAGTTGTCTTCAACCTGTAGTGGTAACTCTTTGCACAACACGCGTCTAGGGTTGCATGAATTATATGAGTTATTTTTTTAAGTAGGCTAGTCTAATCTGGTTGTTTTATTCACTCGTGACGAAATCTGACAGACAGACAGACAGACAGTTTTATTTCATACGTTGCCAACTAACACAAGTTTTAACATGAAAGAGCAATAAAAAAAAGTTTGACAGAAAATGCTCTGAACCGGTTTAACGGCACATTTCCATTAACAGAAAATGTGTATAGATAAATATAGGATTTATAAACTTGATGTTTGATTATTTTTTGTTTTGCATTGCAGCTTTTGGGCATTTGTAGATGTGGTGGGGTTTTCAATACTGTATCAGACTACAGTAATAAATCTGAATTTAAAATGTGATGGTATATAAATCCTGAATGTAGCAAGATTTCAAAGTTAAAAAAGTCCTAAAAGATCTTACAGATGCATAAGTAGTCTAGAAATTGCTCCATGTGAGTAGACGTTTTATAAAATAAATAAAATTCACTTCATAGAAGACTACTATATGGTCAAAAAGAAGTATACCCTGATCTCAAAAATGGCTTCCAGTTAGCCAAAGTCTGGTCACATAACCACACACAGTATGATATATAGCGAAATTACAATTAAGAGCTGTATAATTTAAGAAAAAAGAATATGTTGTAAAACATATATATGTACTTTTATTTTGTGTGTAAATGTGAGCATGTGTGATGTCTGAACTTCTCTCTTGTTACTCTTTTCAGTTCACAGTACTCAGAGCAGGGATTCTGTTAGAACAGAGCACTGCCAGAACATGGAGACCTTTGTAAATGGGCTTTAAACTTACACAGTAAATCCAGGAGCCGTTTTGGAGATTCCAGACTGTGATTTTTGGCCTGGCCTCTACCTCTACTGCTGAAAAGCTGAATGCAGGGCTGCTTAGACCAGGCCGAGTCGAAATGAGGCCTCACAATGACGGCTTTGTGCTTTGCCGTGCCTCTTAGTAATGGCTCAGCAACTTTCACAGAAGGCTTAATGGTTGTCTGGTGGTGGAAAAACCATGTTTTACTCAAATCTGGCTGTTTATAAATCAGTTGATCATGAAACCTAGAAACACTTAAATCTTTCAATTTTACGCTGTTATCCTTTATATGTATTTTAATGTGAGCTTAATTGGATCCTCTGTTTTGTGATGCTTAATCACGTTGATGCCAAAGGATGTCTGTTAGTGTGTCGCTGCCATCTACAGATCAGAACTGGAAGTTCACTAAATGTCAAATCTACAACAAACATTGCAAACATCACAGAATGTAGTTTTATCATTAATGTGCATTTGCCTTTGCATAGTAATAGGATTAAAGCTCAGTTTGTTTCTAGTGTGTATGAATATGCAGTGTTTTGCCTTTTCTTAATCCATGCCACCATTAATTATCTCCAAGTAAACATTCAGCCTATAGCATATATTCAGGTGTGTTGTTTACATTACTAATTGGCTCCTATGTTATCGGTCAACTACCTAGTGAGGACGTTTGATAAGCCACTAGTCAGGGTTGCCAGGTGTTTGTAGAAAACACCCTGACAGCCCAATTACCACACATTTTAAAGTGTATTTTCAGGTTTAGTTTAATTTGTTGTAAGGCAGGCTTTAGAGGCTTGCTTAAAAAATATAAGTGTGGTTAAAATAGTTTTAGATTATATGTGAAACTTTTACATGTATTTGCATGTATTTTTCTTTATGCACATGATTCCCCTACAAATTCTGTGTATTGTAATCCCTGTTGGATGGTTTCATCTAATTTGTGTAAAATATCACACCATCGAACCACAAAACTAAAAATGAACAAAAAAGGCATAGATTAACAAGACACATTTGGCAACCCTGGCACCAACCGACCTTCTCCCTGCAGTATAACTAGGGGGGAGTGTATTTTCAACATTTTATACTGTGTGTGCAGCACATTGAAGCAGCTATGTACATTGGAACTGCAATTCTGATCATTGGATTTGCGGCTCTTATTGCCGCTGTCTGTTTGTTGTTAGTTGGCCTGGTGTACTTTCAGCTGATGAATTCAAATATTCCTCCTGGAGTTGCAAATCCAGCAAAACTGCATGTGGTTCATTGCGTGTTTGTTGGAATTGCAGTTGTGGTGAGTGTTCACACTTTTTTATCTTTTGTGAATATTTGAAACATTTACCATACAAGCATTAGTCTCTTGTGGAACTGGATACCGGCTGTGCCTTCTGAAAAATAAAAGTAGAGTTATCCGAGTTGAAAATGTGAACAATAATCTGTGAGTTTTGTTTTAAGCACAAAACATTTACACATTTTCAATAAAATGTTATTTAATACCTCGTCTTATGATGGGAGTTTTATTCTGTAAACACAGGTTCAATACACTGTCAAGGGCATGATTAAGAGATATGAGCCACTTTGCTTATCTAAAGTACGGAATATAAATGGCTAAGCAGTCGCCCTTACCGAGTGTCCATTTAATGACAGCGTAGTATATGCCGAGCATTGTCAACAGGTCTCTTTTGTATTTAACCCACTTTAGGGCAGAATTCTGGAGCGATTGGGGATATGCGATCAAGTGAATTTCACACGACGGTTTAGATCTCATATCTTGGTTAACAAAAGGCCGGTCCCCCCTGGGCTTTGTATTAAGGACATGACCTTCGATGGAGTTCCAGTGAGAGTGTATGAACCCACAGCAACCTCAGGGGAGAAAAAGAGGGGCCTGGTCTTGTTTCATGGTGGAGGATGGGCATTTGGCAGCATTGGTAAAATGGGCATGCACAGACACTGTAAAATATTCCTGTACAAAATGATGCCACTGATATTAAAAAAGTTTGTTCTTCCACAGATGATTATGATGTGGTGTGTCGATACATTTCACTGGAAAGCGACACTGTAGTTGTGTCTGTTGGGTTAGTTGGATTTTAACATATTTAACTTTAAACTCAGATTGAATCCTGCCCCAGTCAAATTTAATGATCTATTTAACATAATCTTTCTTGCAATTCCTTCAGTTACAGACTGGCACCTGAGCACAGGTACCCTGCCCACCTGGATGACTGTGAGATCGCGACTCGCCACTTCCTGTCAATAGCGCCAGCTGATTTCGGGGTGGACCCGCGCAGGGTGGCAGTTGGTGGGGACAGTGCAGGGGGGAACCTTGCAGCCGCACTTTGCCAGAGGCTGGCGAAGACACAAGATGGTCATCTGCCATCTCCCTGTGCCCAAGTTCTAATCTACCCAGCGCTGCAGATGGCAGATTTCAACCTGCCCTCATACCAGCAGAACCACTCCGTTCCCATATTGTTCAGAGGCCGAATAGTATTCTTTTTCTTGCAGTACTTAAACGGGGATATGTCTGTGGGCCAGGATATTTTGGATGGAAAGCACGTTCCCGCCGAGTTAAGACTTCACTATAAGAAATGGCTGGATCCTGCTAATCTTCCACCTCAGTTTAGGAAGGGAGCAAAGGGTCAACAGGTTATCTCAGGCCATGATGGTGAGGTTTATCATATAATCAAACAAGGCCTTGATCCAGAGATCTCTCCTTTACTAGCTGAGGACGATGTTCTTCGCCACTCACCGCCCACCTTCGTCCTGACCTGTGAGTTTGATGTGCTGAGGGACGATGGCATTCTGTTCCAGAAGCGACTGAGGGATTTAGGAGTGGATGTCACGTGGCAGCATTTATCTGATGGCTTCCATGGTACCATGAGCTTCTTCGATATGGGCTGGCTGACGTTTCAATCCTCTCAAAAGGTTATAGACAGCATTGTAAGCTATGTAAAGACATTGTGAAGTTACTTACGCTATGATCTTTGTGTGGAAGGTAATAGAAATGAACAAAATTATGATTTATAGCAGGAAAGCAATCAAATTAGATTCAGTTTCTTTCAAACGAGAAATCATTTTGGATGTAATTGCTGTAGGTGTTGTATTAAACTGGTTTTACATGTAAAAACAATGTTTAGTTTGTCCATTGAATCATGAATGATATTCTAGATTGCGACACGTACTTAAAATTCCTCCCACATTTTATATTCCTTGTACCCTCATTTGTATGAGACTGCAGTCTCTCATTTGGCGCTACAAGTGAAGCTAATTATCATCATTCAGTGTTAGTCAGTATTTGCATGGTACGTCTGAGGGAATGTGAAACTTCTTTTGCTGCAGCTGCTCCCATGGTACCAGCTGAAGTGTTTGGTGTATCCTTGGCAACAAAACTCTTACCTTTCTCCTGCTTTGATGATGATCGCAACCCGTGACCTACATCATATCTGAGTGTGTGTCTAACCATGGTGGAGGTTTTCAGACTGTGAGGTATAGAACTTTAAGTGGTGCTTTTGATGTAACTATATACGGTTTGCAACAATGGAAAAGCCTGATGATAAATGGAGCCAACCTGGTTGGAGAATAGAGCAAAAGTATGGCAGCAAAGTACTCATTGGTAATTGGGTGGAGCAGAAATTACAAGTAGGTATTTTTGTGAACCTCTACTAGATGACAGTGTTATTATAAATGCAATGTTGTTGTATCTTGTCTTTAGACAAGTTGTTGGTTTTTGAATTCTGATTGGTCAATACCACCATTAGGTAATTAGTAATTTATTACTTACCATTATACAGTGGAACATTGCATTTAAATTACTAACTAATTACACTAAACAGTAACTCTTTATGCATTGCACAAATCTGTATTAAAGAGTACACTCCACGAGATCATAAACATTGTGTAATGTTGCCGTGTTTGAAAGTAAGCAAGTTGTAAATCCGAAGGTGAACGAATAACAAAGTTATTAGCTTATAAAAATGGGAGTCGACTCTGAATCACGCAAATGAGTCGTGACCCGTCCGAGTCTTTAACCGCAGTGTATCTACGTCTCTAGAAATAGTCCCCGCCTACCCGCGAAAACTTGAACACATGCGCTAAACCAATCACAGCAGACTAAACCATCTGACCAATCACAGCAGACTACGCTAGCGGAAAGGCAAAGATTAGACCGATGAATCGCGAAACGAATCATTTGAGAGTCAGTCAAGAAGTAAGGTAATAAAAACGGCTTATTATTACGAAATAATAGTGTTTTTACACCATGTATGTACATAAACCTGTTGTCGGACACTTCATAAACCAAAGTAGGCCCTTAAAAATCACAAGCTATTTACTCTTTAACCTCTTAATCTCTCTTTACATTTACAATTTACAATTAAGAATTTGCTGTATGAAAACGTTTCTTAATACAAAATGAAAACAAACAATATAAACTGCATTAACACAAAATGCAGGCTACAAACACCTCCTGACTTAATAAGCCATATATTTAACAAAAGTTTTTAAACAACAGTTTGAACACGCAATCATTTGCAAAAAGTATTTCGTTTGAGAACTTAATAATGTAATCATTTCAATCCTTCTAATGTGTCTTAATGTAGATTTAAATTTACTTGATTTAACAATTGATTTAAAAGTTACTTAGTAATCCATTATATATGACACTGATTTTATAGCTTTTATTAATGCATATTTAATGCAGGTTAAGAAAAAATTTTCAGTTCATGATGTTAGAAGTTAACACAATACTTAAGAGCTTTCCAGTATGCGATGTTTAAACCTTCAAATTGATGCAGTTTCCCAGACCGTGCTCAGATCTATGCAAAAGCGATTAGTGCTGCTGATCAGCTTGGTCAGCACAGACTGGAGGCAGACAAATGGGATTGATGCTGCAGTCGCCTAGTCAGGAAGAGACCAAAGAGCTATGATAGAAAAACATGTGCGATCGATAAAGAAGTGTGAGTTTACTTTCTCAAGTGTTTCTGCTATTTTCATCGGTGTGCATGTATGATTTGACCTACATTGACGTGCAATTTTATCCTTCAAACAAAGATGGCGATAGAGAGGCACAGATTATATTTTTGCAGTATTCACAGCATGTGAATGCATAGGGGTAAAGTTGAAGGACATAAAAATATCATTAGTTCAGTTAAAGTACAATTAAGTCTTTAGAAAGTCCTCATGAAATGACAAATGTGTGTGTGTGTGTCTATCTTTGGCAGTTCACACGTGAATGCAAGACAGCAAACAGTACCCACAGGCTGGACTTCAAGCCCAACTTGTTGCACAGGCCTGATGTTGTTGTGAGGAGAAAGGCTTTTCGCAGATCAGAGGTTTGAGACAAATCCACCACATCAGACCAGAGAGCGAAACGTGTTCAGATGCCAGACACAGACATGGCAGAAAACCAGTTCTGTGTGTGTTTACACGCAAGGGCGTAACTTTGGTTTGAGGAGCGGGGGGGGACACAAAATGGGGGAAAATGTTTTTGATTTGAATCCCATTTCCATACATTAAGGCACTATGGTGATACAAAATCCATGACACAAGTTAATTAGAATGAAAATTCTGCAAAAAAAATTATACTACTAATAAACTTTGTATAAAAAAGATGTCTTTATTGTTTAATAGGGGCCGATCACCAAAAATAAAATTTTTTTAGCATTAACATATTGTGTGAATAAAATTTAAATAATGCGAGATTCAATTTCCACTGTTAAACAAACTTTTATTTCAAAGTAACTTGTTCCTGAAAATGTAAAATCACTTCTTGCACAGGATGTTCAGAATAGAAAAAGCTTTTATGAACTGTGTATGTTAAATCACTATTTTGTAATTTCAATTGCAGATAGACAGCAGCAAAATTCATATGTTATTAGGAGTGTGCACGCAGCGCGCGCATTAATACAGGCAGACTCTCTTTGTCCTGCTCGATCTAACATCTCCCAGGTTATGACAGCATTTTAGCCCTGACCAGCACACTACATACGATCACAAATATCATATCTTTGCACGCCCTTATATATGTATTACAACTCCTATTCCATAAAAGCACTAAAGCCATGTGTTATTGGGATAGTCCACCTTAAAATTAAAATCCTGTCATCATTTACTCACCCTCAGGTTGTTCCAAACCTGTACACAGTTCTTTGTTCTGTTGAACACAAAGGAAGATATTTGGAAATCAGTCAGTAGCCCAACCAAACAGATTTCATGCCCCATTTACTGCCATAGTAGGGAAAATATATAATATGTGAGTCAATGGTTCAGCAGAACAAAATACATTTATACAGGTTTGAAACCTGAGGGTGAGTAAATGACAGAATGATGTGCGTCATTGCTTACGTAGCACGAGTGCCCACTACAGGCGGAACTTGTGAATAAAGTTTAAATGGAACGCACTACGCCCTTGATCACTTGGTATTCACTTTGAAGCTGAATTATCAAATAAACTCCTATTCTCTTATGAATTTGTTTTATGGACCATTCTATATACATATACGTTGTTGTAGATATATATATATATATATAAATAAAGAATCACTGTTTAAGCTATTGAAGAAAAAAAGTACCCAATCAGAACATCAATAGTTTAAACTTTGACTATAAACACAGGCTAATCTAGCTACAAGTATTACGCAATAAATAATGTAATTTAGCCTACACTATAATGCTTTTAATTCACACAAAAAAATGAATACACCATACACTACAGTTGAGCGCTCTGCTGTGACGTCAAATTAAGTTGAATTGTGGGACGTCAAACTGCTCGAAGTGTACATATGAAGTAGACTCGCTCCTTCGGTCAAAATCGACGGAACGAGGTTCAGTCCATAAATAATTAAAAGATGGTCAGTGCAATAGCAGCAGTAAAAATTGCCTTGACATGAAGCAGACAAACAATTTAGCAATTTTGCATTTCCCAGGCCTCTAAAGGGCCCACAAAAATCAACACACCCACGAGCGAGCAAGCAGCAGACAGGAAACAAAAAGTAAAGCAAAACAGCAGCGTTGAAACGTCAAGCCATGCAGTGACAGAGCACAACATACGGGAAAACCCGTCACCTATCCGGCAGAGCACCTTAGATCCCGAACAGGAAGACAGCAGACGCACGCAGCAATGTAACCAAAGATTTGATGTGGCAGAATATCACCCCAGAAAGGCAAACAGCCACTCTTCACCACTGAGGGAAAGCGCCGAACAAACACAGCCTTCAACAGCAGGCAGCGAAACCGGAAGCGGCTGAGACGGTGACGCAACATCCCGTGTGTCCCTTAATGATACGCACTACTAGTGTGCGGGAGGTTCGGACACTGAAATTCATGTCACCACATAAAGATACAGATACAGTCTTCTGAATGTCTCAATTTTATTTCTGTATTGTCCATAAACGCCTGACATAAAAGCTGCCACAGACACACGTTTCACCCTAGAGCCTTTAATAAATAATGAACAAAACAAAAACTCCACCAGCTGACTCACTGTTAATGTGGATGAATGGTGGTTAACAAAATAAAGTTCTCAATTTAAGTAAGGCATCATACCTTTGTTACGTGCTATACACATACGTGCAGCAGCAGATGTACACATCTTGACATTTTCTAAAGACGTGGCAAGCCTTACGTTAGCCTACACAGCCTTTCATGTTGTCAGGTAGGCCTAACACATTGACAAATGCACATATTTTTCTCCATCGTGTGAAATTCAATGACTGACAGCTATCAGCTATCTAAAACCGTTTCATTTGAAGAGTTACCTATATCAGGCACTTTAACTTTGTGTATGCTTTGTATGTTTAATACACTTATGTACTCTGTAAATATCAGTTTAGTCTTTCAGTAGTTTGACAATGAATATTTATGGTTTATTCTATGCTTCAGGGTATTCCCACAAGACTTCTGCTCTCTCATCATGGTGTCCCCGCCTCCAACTACATGGTGACACTCTATGATGAGTCTTATGGACGACAGACCTCCTCCACTCTGCCCACACTGCGCTCTTGGCACTCTGACAAACTGGCCTGGGTCCCAGAGAGGTCAGATCACCCCATCCAAGGTATTAAGAATTCCTTTCACTCCAGATGGTTGGCTGTGGATTTTAATACAGTCCAGTCTACTTTTTTGAATTGATGCTGGAGAACACGGCTATAAATCATTATGGATATCACTTAGGTTAACTTTCTTTTTTCGATGTCTTTAGTTTGTTGTCTGTTTCAGCACAGACAAACATAAAACTAAAGGCAAATGTGTATCTGAGACTGTAAGTCTTTTATTTTTTAGTGGGTGAGCTGATGTAATATACCATGTATCTTTGTTTGTGAATGCGCAGAGACAACAACATTTCTAATTATTTTTTTATTTTAAGAATGTAAATACTGTTCTTGTTTAAGCTGCCCAACATAGAAACATGGTTCAAACATTCAATGACAGTTAAGTAACATATTTGCACATTCTCCTGTTTTCTTTTGTGCTCCTCACAACAGGCCCTCCTACAAACTTTGGCCTGGTAGAAACTTGGCGAGCTCAGAAGGAACACCAGCGGGCAGTGGTGCCCACACTGAGCGTGTATAAGGCGTCATACCCTTTGCACCCCATCAGTGCCTTCTGTCACTCTCGCCACGTCGTCGCACCCAAGCGCTTCTCCAGCAGTCAGCTCCCTGCCAACCATAGCAATGAGAACCTGGCACTGAGTCGCAGACCCTGCAGGCAGATCTCCAGTAATCTAGCCAGCCCACTGTGACCCTTGCACATTGTCTCGCCACCTTCAGCCTTTCAGTAGCACGCGGAACGGCTTTAACCAGGGAAGAAGCTTTTGACCACCATATTTTTATATAACTTAAAATGAACTTGGCACTTAAATAGCAGACGAAAAGGATATAGAGGATTTTGGTGCGAGTCCAGAATGCATTTTATTAAAAATGATATTTAAGTGAAAAGTCTTGCTTAGTAACTTATTGGTCTGACGACAGCATGCGCTTGAGCTACATTCTCAGTGTGGTCTGACTTTTAAACTATTAACTGTATGTAATTGTACCCACTGTATTAATAATCACGTACGCACTCTTAACGTTTCAGACCTAAAAATTGTTTCACATTGCCGTTTTTGTTTAATAATGCACGAAAAAATTGCAGGTAGAATCAACAGTTTGGTTTGACCACAGTGCTAATGTACATCAGGGACAGCCGAGTCATTGACATACTCTAAGGGGACTTTCCTAGCTCCCATCCCATTAAGTGTTTAATTACGTTGAATCAAAGTGTTTAATTACTAGGAATCGGATGCTTTCATTTGACGTTCAGCCATCTGCGTTCACACTTTTCCTGC
Organism: Oreonectes daqikongensis; assembly: GCA_026939265.1. NCBI lineage: Eukaryota > Metazoa > Chordata > Actinopteri > Cypriniformes > Nemacheilidae > Oreonectes > Oreonectes daqikongensis. Next base: position 2,436,770 of record JAOTQM010000030.1, on the reverse strand, counting down.
TGTGTAGATTTAGCTTCCGAATCCCAGAACTCTGCTAGTCTTTGCAACGCTCCGACTGTGTCAATGTGTCTTTCTGCATTCATGTCAACAACGTTTTGTGTGGCTTTTTATTTCTGCAACGAGTTCATTGAGATTCTGTCAGTGTGTGATATTTGCCCCACTTGATGGTGCTAGAGTTACACTTCGAGTAGTCAAGGCGTATTGCCTCACAACACATTCTGTGTGTTTTCTTTGATCATGCATGCATATGCAATTGTCTGTGATTGCATTGTATATTTTCATTAACATAAATTGATTACATGATTGCTATTTCTTTAACAACATAATTGCTTATGAAATTAATTAAGATCCTGGTCACTCTTGCTGAAACCACACATTTTGTCAGAACTCATTACTTATTGAAGCCTAACACAAGAATCAAGACTCAGTTATAATAGATGAAGAGAATTTTATTCCCAGTTCTTCATAAGATTGAAACAGAGATGAAGAGGCAAATCATTCGTTTCTCACCCATTAAGTCATTAGTTTGCACTATAATGTTTAATGTCATACACAGAGAGAGCATAAACTCTTCCTCTGCGTTCCCCAAAGTGCTTCTGTTATGTAAAAAAGTATAGAAAGATCCATTAGTAAGGACACAGTGTTGACTTTAAAATGCTTTTCAAAATCAGGGATGCTTCATGAGTGAAACCACTGATCGAAAAGAGAAATCCTATTCTCATGACAAGATTACATGATTTGTGGAAATGGCAGTACAATACAATTCAATACAATAGATTTAAATTACATTCTCTAAAAAAACCACCAAACTTATGCAAGTTCAATCATACACAATGCAAAGAAATACAACTTCAAATATGCAAAGAAAATGCTATGAATATAATTAGCTAGCTTACATAAATTGTCGTAACGGCAACCATTCGTGTTGTTTATGATGCCTGCACCGCATTTGCGGCGCGCTTTATTCCACATACAGTATTGATTGTTTAACATTTTCCAAACAGCGTTTCAAAGCAGTATATTTAGTAAAACATTTTAAGCACTTGCACAAAACATTTCCAAGATTTAAAGGTTGATTTAGACATCAGAGTGGATGGAGGGCCCAAACAAACAAATGGCTTCCTCTGAGACTGCAGATTTATTTATCGGTAAGTGCTGTGTAATTGCGATCTAGCTGTAGAACAAATAGATGTAATAGCCTTGATATTTCATCTCATTTGCCATTAATTAAGCAGCACATTCCACAAACATGCACTTTATATGATCTTGACAATAACAAAACAAAGTGTTTTTCTCTTACCAGGCTGTCTCTTACTTGACCTTGCTTAAACTCGAGTTTGTGGTGTGGTACTGTCGGGCAGCACAAGCACCAAAGGAAACAAGATGCCTCTAACTGGGTTGAGCACTTTCAAATCCTGCGCCACAAAACTTGGAGATACTTCATCTGCAAGGAACCGCAAGGTGAATTGTCGGCTCACGCAGTAGATAATGTTGTCTACGGTCACACACTGAAAGGCGGTGCAGTGGGGGATACGTATAGAGGAGCATTCATACCATATCCGGGCCATGGCATGGTAGCGATACACACTGATTCCGAGAGCACTGACGTCAAAGCGGTACAGAAAGTTTCTCACCGCCACCATTTCTGCAGTCCGGTCTTTACTGCCCACAATCATGCTCTCTCGCCACGTGTTGGTTTTAGGATTGTATCTCAAGAGAGTGTATCTCAACGTACCCCCTGCTACAAACAGTTCACCGTTGCAAGCCGAGGCTCGGTGAGCTACGGCGAAAGTCTCATTGGGGAGAGGTGCAACAAAGGTCCATCTGTTAGTCCTGGGGTCATAGCGCTCAACTGATGAGAGGCATTCTCCTCCAATGGCGTAAAGATGACCCTGCAGAGCGACAAGTTTGCAATGAGGCCTCGCCTCGCTCATGGGGCTTATTTCGCTCCAAATTGAAGTCACTGGATTGTAACAGTACACTTTCTTCGAAGGACGGTTCAAGCCTTGAAAGCCCACAGCAATGAACAGATAGTTATCCATGGTACACATGGCACAACCTTTAGATAACACTTCCTGGGGAATGTGGCAGTGAAGGTGCCACGTGTCCTTATAGTCATCATAGCAATACATTCCACAAGATGTCTTAACTGACTCGGTCTCTGAAATTGTTGACGGACGTCTCCAGTCTGCGTCCATATCCGCAACCACCAACCACTTCCTTCCTGTCATGCGCTGTGTTTGGACGTGGTCACGCTCCCCTGCTTTCAGCCTGCCGAAGAGGGCTGGGTCTCTGAGGACCTGGAGGTAATTATCAGACATGACCCGGAGAGCAGCCTGCTGAAGGGCGGCGTGACCGTGTTTTTTAGCAAGTGCTAAAGCCTCCATGCAGTTGCCTAAATCAAGCTTCCCTGCTAAGCTCTCAAGTTCTGCATTTCCCATGTTTTCTGGAAGGTGTAGAAATTTTGCCCCGGCAACAGTTTCTACCTGTGGTTCCACAGGTGCATCTGTGTTTGCAATATCAGAATCTTGTGACCTTAAATGACTGTCGTTTAATTGTGCAGGAGAATAGCTGCGATGCGTTTGTGTGGGGACGGGCATCGGAAGCTCGGAGTCTGCAGCGGTTAGATAGCTGTCTTGACGGATGACTACTTGCCTGCTGGATCTGACGCATTCTGGTTTGAAGACAGGAGGAGGCTCATTTGTAAATCGTGGTGTTATTTCAAGATCTTTTATAATGAAACGCGAAGGTTGTGGACTTGGAGTCCGAGAACGTTCCTTGAATTTAGGTAAATCCAGTGATTGGGATTTAAGCAAGTTGCTCTTTTCAATTTGACCATAGACTGGACTGACAGACCTGGACTGACCGGGGCTTACATCTGAGATAAAATGAGATGAGGATTCTATGTAATAATCGTAGATCTTTCCTTGGACTCCCGTTGTGTTACCCGGCCCATCCAAGATAAGATCAGCATTCTCAACTTTGATTTCTGCTTTCGACTGAAAACTGGAGAACATACCCTCAAGACCAAGGTCCTGCCTCAGTTCCCTGCCAACACCTGTGCCACCATCCAGCTTCTTTAACAGACATGGGGATCGCCGGCCATTTGGACTTTCGGGACCTTTTTCAGTTCCATCAGGAGTTGGTAAGGTCAGCCTCAGTTTTCCATTATTTGCCTTACGCTTGGTGTGATCCGCTATCGTACAAACATCCTCTGTTTTGCCTCCAGCAGCTTTCTCTTTTGGAAAACTCTCCAAGGTCATAGTTTCATGCTGGCTTGTTTCAACTTCACCATTGGCGTGTTTAAAGCTTTCTTGTAAAGGCGTCTCTGATGAAGTTTTCTCCTGAAGTTTACAACTGTCCAAGTCCACAGTTTCAATCTGGGCTTTTTTAACTTTACCATTGGTAAGTCGTTCCTGTGAAGGCTCTGAAGACCTTTTCTCATTTGCGCAACTGCCGAAGTCTGACATTTCAGGCTGGACTCTTTCAAGTGCACCGTTTGCATTTTTAAGGCTGTCCTTCTCTGAAGACTGTTGAACATGTTTTTCCTTCTCAGCTTTAGCCTGTTGTTCTCGCTCATTATTCACACTTTGGTTTGCCCGCACGCTCCTTTGTCCCCGTCGTCTGTTTCGTGCCCTGATGTGGTAAAATCCGAAAACGAAAGAGACAAATATCATGGTAGCTACAGACAGCGTCAGTTTGCCCAGGAGCTGCATGTCAACGTGCACTCCGAGCAATTCTGCTATTGGCATTTCTGTACTGCAGTCCGAGGTTTTCCGCTGGACATTGGATTTTACTTGAAGCGTATTTCCAGCCAGTTTAGCTTGTGAGAGAACCAGCGAACTGCCAGCTGCCTTTCCTCTCACAGAGTGACTCAGAACCTGATATGCGATCATTTGCATCTTGTGTTCTCTGAGGGTGGGGACCAGTATCATTCCACCTTGTGCAGGTGACTGCTGTGAAAACACATCACACATGAGCTTTAAAGATTTTAAAGATCTAAGTTTTAGATGTGCTCCAATAACAATTTATTGGCAATTTGAGGACAATGCACAATAAAAAACTTTTCTTTTAGTGAGTTAGCTTGTTAACATTAGGGGTAGAGATAACACTATTGCAGAACAGAGAAAGTAAAACCACAGAAAACAAAACATGCAAATAACATTGTGTAAGTAGTGATGACTGTATTTGGATGAGTATGTCAGGTTATGCTGATGTAAGTTTGTCGATAAGACTATGAAGATGGATAACATACCCTGGCTATTGTAAATATAAGCATGAGAATGGATAACATAATTTACTTAAAAGGTGGAGTTGGCTAATAGACAAATTACAAGCATATGGATAAAAGACCAGGATGCTGCTGTTTGCAAAGTAAATTCTGTGGATCAACATTGTTTCCCGTGAACACGTGAAAACAGTGTCATTTATTAGCAAGGTTTTTAAAGGTGATATGAGCTTTGCATTTACCAAAGGCAGTATTTGCATATTCTTTAAAAAGATCACTTTGTATTATGTAAGCTTTCGTAACCTGTAATAACATAATGCAACAGCAATAATGTTTGAAAAATGAACCGAATAACCATAAAATGTCCTAGTCTTATATGAACAGACGTTGTTTTGCAATGTGACACCTGCAAGAAAACCTGAACTAGCAAGCATGCTTACTCGTGAATAATTGACAGTCATGTCACAAAGGTTTACTGCTCCTCTAGCCCGCCTCTCATGTGTCAAGAGTTTGGATCCAGAGACACAATGGATTTGGCAGCATGTTAAAATCATTATGGAAAACCTGTTTAAAAATAAATAACTAATAGAGTTCACCTTGCAGTCATTCCACATATCATGGCAAAATTGCCAGGCTTAACTAAGCCTAATGGGTTTGCGATATGAGCACAATTCTTTATACATAAATGTATAGCTAGGTATTACATCTATAGGATAAACTTGATTCTTAATCTCACTGGTTTCATTACAGGCTTGTCACTGCACTAATGATGCTCATACACACGCATCACAGAAGATGGAATAAACTATGTCAGTACCTCAGAATAATGGATTCTTGCTAATTTACTTTTCCAGGGGATCCAAACAAAGTAAATCATCACAATTGCCTCCTGATAAGATAAGGCTATTTTAGCTCACCATAATGAGTATTTCTACACCGGTAACTAATCACTTGAAAAAGTCTTCACACACTGTAGTTTTTTAAAGTCATTAAATAAGCATACTAAGAGTGAAATCCAAAGCTCTAAAACGTTTCTGGTGATAAATGTATGGATGTCACAAGAAATTGCACAATTAATATATTACCTGTGTTAATGGCACATAAATGAGAAATTACGCTATTAAAAGACAGTTTCCTATCACTTTACATTACTATAACTGACAAAGCTATTTATTTTCAACCAAGTAGCAACAGCCCATATCTCAGTGAGAAGTTACTAAATATAGTAAATGTATACTAAATATATGCAGAGGGTTAACAATAAAAAAATTAAAAGAAAATAGACAAGTGACTAATAAAAACTAGTTGCATTCATACTTTGAACAGTTAAAGTGAGACTCAAAATAGCAAGGGACCAATCATCCTGATTTTATTAAGCCTATAAAGCCACCTCTCCCACCTGGGCTTTAGTCTTAATCCTTTAATACATGACAGGTCTAGAAAATTCCAATTCTTCTAAATGTACAAAAAAAGAACGTCAGAGAGAAAAAAAAGTGAGATTATTTTGCATAAAGACATCCAGCGTTAGAAGAGGTGGCAGAGGACAAACCTAAACAGCACCATCAATGATAAGCCACATATTCATTCATTCATTCATTCATTCATTCATGCATGCATTCATTTGGTTAAAGACGCGTGGTTCCCTAGCAGGGTAACCATTTCATACCTGTTCTGTGTCTTATTTCTGATTGAAAATGAGCCATTCACTGAATAATCTGCTCATGAAAGTAAAAAATGAACCATTAGTCAGTCATACTGTATTTTGAGCCAGCAAAAACAACGCAACAGAATGCACCTTGGCAATACAGTTAAAACTCATCTTTCTTAATTCTGATTGCTAATGTTGATAAACAGTGATTTTTGAAACATTTATACTGTATACTGTATATAAATTCCACCCTAATTTAACAAAAAAATTCACACACACAAAAAAAACCTAGAAAAATTATTCATAGACCTTCATTCATCAGAAACCGTCCTAAATGTGATATTACGATCATTTCTCAAAGTGCTTACGTGTGATTCACAACACGAACGTACGCACAGAAAACCTGTCGCAAGTGATCTTGAAGTTTCAGATCTCTGCCTTTTGTTTAAATAATACCATTGACATATAAAAGAGCACCATGGTTTTCATAAATATGAACGTTGCCGTGGATTTTTTACATACGCACAAGCTTTGAGCAAATCCGCATGCTTTATATCTAAAACTGTTGATTATTAGTATTTGTTCGTCGTTTCCTCACATTGTTTATAGCCTGTTTGGAGTGCAAAAAACAAACAAAAGGGTAAACTGATTCGCAAATTCATGTGACAAGTACAAGACGAATAGAAAGTTGAAATGTCATAGAATGGCCGTATCAGTAATGACAAATTGTGAGAAGCAGATGATATATTTTAGTTGCTGCTGAGTGAGCAGAAATATTAAAACAAAGAACCCAAAGTCCAATCACACATAGTCATTTTAAGTAGATCATCTCCATTTTTAATACAGGTGATATGAAACAAATGCAACAACCCTGTTTACACTTGTACTCACTTGAGCTTCCTTTGGGGGATGGGGGGGGGGGGGGGTTAATGGCATCTAACATGATCCTAGCAGTAACTGTTAGATTAGAGATAAGGACTGTACACGATGCAGGTCACTGAATGTGCGACAAGAACTTAAGTACAGGTAGGCAACAAACAGATGAGAGGGAAAATCATCTTCAAACATCACATGCACCACCATCGGAGAAAGGTTGCCCTCTTTCCTCTGTGATTGAAAACAGTCACACAAATGTCATAGATACTGAACACATGAAATCAGAACTTAAAAAGGCCACTGAATTCACTGTTTTCTAAAAGCCTGGGTTGGATTTTCGGGTGATGGCCACTGGGGATGACCAGACACGCAATAAAGCCATTAGGTGCTTACCCCCCTTGCATCTTTCCCCCAAATCCTGACCCCCAAACCTCTATAATTGTATCTTTTCTGTAATATACTTTTCATTATTTACAGGGATGTACACAAAATACACTTAAAAAGAGGATCTTCCATTTCTATGCAATAAAATGTCACAGGACGTTTCGCATTGTCTCTTTTTTGTTACATTCCAGTCTAGAGCCAATCGAGAAAATAAAAGGGGAAAAATACTGTGATCCGAAAACACAAATGGCGAAAAACATGGTCCTTAAAAAGGGGTCTGTGTCCTGTTTGTGCCAGTGTGCAGGATTCGACGGAGGCAGCTTGAATACGACTGGTCGGAGTTGAAGTGACAGTCAGTGTTGTCAGAAACCACCAATTTCTCAGTGTCTTTTTTCCACACCCCAGCGCATGACAAGTTTGTTCATCTTGAACACTAAGCTCTTCTCCTTTCTCTCTTTCTGAATGATAAACCTTTAATGATTGACAGGCGAAAACCAAACATCAAGCGTGTCTGTGTGAAAGGGCCGACAGGAGACGCTTGTTCTCACGTTCACATTATTTTCATTTTTTAATCAGCAATATTATTATCATTTCCATTTGGATCTTTTTTGGATGTTTTCACAAAAGAAAAGGGTGGTGTGCCCCCTGCTGAAGGCTCAGGTTCTCCCACAGATGAAAGCAAGGTAGGTTTAATCACGGGCTGGAGAAGACTTGTGTTTGTGTGTGTTTGGAGTGTGTGCGCCTGCCTGGAGAGGAGGTGTGTTTGTGTGTGGCTGAACTGAGGATATTCACGTCAGCCTAAAAGTCACTGTTAGAAGAAGTGGCAGGCATATCAGTCCATACGTGTGCAAACCGGCAGCTCCGTCTGAAAAAGAAAGTGAAGTCATTAATATCTGGCAAGAATATTCTCATCCCACTTTGGTCTTAATCCAGTTTTTGATGTGGAAACATTGCCTTAAAGGAATAGCTTGAACAAAAATAAAAACACTGCCATTTTTATTCACTCTCACTTCTTTCCCAGCTCGTATATGCTGTTATTTTTTAGCAGAACATATAAACAGACCAAAATGAAACCACATTCAAATCAAATAATTTATGGAAATCTTAATGCTAGTCTAAAACCAAATATGATGCAAACATGGCAGGTTTGACATCATGCTGTTTGGTAACAAGCGACATGAGAACCAACGCATTTGATGTTTTTGATGTCCACCCTGTGCCTTAGGTGATACGTTTGATCTGCAAACTTTTAAATTTAGGTCTGTTCATTACACAGTGCTATTGTTTGCCTTCAAAAGACTTGCAATACAATGTGCAATGCATAACAAAACATTTATTGTGCTTTGAAGGGGTAGTTTACTCAAAAATGGAAAAAATGTCATCCCAAACATATTTGACTTTTTTCTTTATGAAGAACGTTGGTACAACATTGGCTCCCACTGACTTCCAATGTATGGACACAAAATGTCTTCATATACAGAGTTTGAAAAACACCAGTGGCAATAAATGATGAGATATTTTTTGGGATAAATAAAAGAGCAATGTGGAGATTTTAGCGGCATCTAGCGGTAAGGTTGCAAATTGCAACCAACGGCTCACTCCACCTCCTTTTCGAAGCACTATGGTGGCTGACCCACGGTGCATGTAGATAAATATCTCATTCTAAGGTAATAAAAACATAACACATCATTATTTAAGGTCTTTACACACCTCTGAAGACATAGTTATGTATATTATATTGCATTTCTGTCACACATTGCACCTGTAATGTCTCTTTAGAACTTAATACCCTATGTGAGAAGTAGAGCAGCATAAAGGTTCTTCAAAAAATGATGAGTAAATATAACAAAATTGAAAAAAATTTGGTGAACTATTCTTTCACAGGGCTTTGACCCTGATGGCATCACAGGAAGTGGTTTATATCCTCCTGAACTTAAAGTCCTAGCCAACCTTGTTTGCATTAATGACTGTGCTCGAGTGACTAGTACAGTATGCAAATAAGCAACGTGAGTTGTTCTTTTCTCAGGTACTTCACTGTAATTATCTAATGCACTGTAAAAGGTTTGAATGAGCTGTTTGCCAGTTGTGGATGACTAGGGCCAGAACTTTCACGCTTACTACACAATGTTCAATAAGCACTAAATGATGATGGCTGTCACGAGCATTATGAGCAATCCTTCTTCAATGCTATAGTAATTTTATTACCATCTTTCACTTTCACTGACAAAACAGTGATAATATATAATAGCACTTACGTTTATGGCTTGCCATTGGTATTATTTAATTAAATAAACATTTACAATACAATTGTACCTTTATTGTCAAAACTCAGTGGATGCTTGGAATGAAATATTAGCATTGTCATGCAATATAATGAATGTGAAACAAGATACTGTTTTTGCATCTTATGCAACATGCTCTGGTTCTATACTATACAAACTTTGCAGAATTCTTTAGGTCATCTGCATACCCACAGTATACACGTGCATACTGTAAAAATGGTGTTAATATGCCATTTGAGCATACTCGGTCTTCTCTTTTAACCATGGCTTCAGATTAGGGATGGGGAGTCGACTCCAAAAGAGTAGATTCCTCGACTCTCGTTGGACCTAGTGTCGGAATCGACTCCAGAACTGGAATCGACTCCCAGTGTCGAGTCTGTTTTTTAAAATAAGCTTGTTTGAGATGCGCCTTGCCTCGCCTGAAAGGGAGAGTTGCAGTAAGAGGAGTGAAAACAGCGCAAGCAAGACGGACACTTCCCAAATCACGCTGTCAAGTCGACTGGAAACGTCAGCAATAGAGATTGCGTTTGCGTTTTTGATCGCGTTTTCCTTGGTCCAACTGAGTTGAAAAAAAAAAATCCAAACACTTATATTAGACAAGCTCCATGTCAGGTCTGTAAGAATTAATTTGGATCTTTCCTTATAAACGAAAGCTTAAACATATTCTAACCTCCTTTCTAAAGTTTCCAGACTTAAGAAGTTAATTTAACATTTTTGTGATATTTATAGCCTACTTCTGGAGAGTTCATACGGGTAAGATTTAAGATTGTGTAAATTCTGTAACTCATTTCCAGAAAACAGGTTAAATTAGTAAAATGTGGTTGATTTGAACATGTCCTTTAGCCTTTAAAAAAAATATATGTAGAGGAGGTCAAAAAGGCTTTTTAATTAATAACTTACTTTTTTTTTTTTTTTAGCTAAGACCATTTAGGTCAGGGTCGTAGGTAACCATTGATGAGAGGCAGCTCATTCATTAAATTTAAAGGATAGTTCTGTACCAAACACAATTACACAATGTTTCACTCCCCCTTTTCGGTTAGAATGCGGTGTAAGGCTCCCTCGCTCGGTGTCTGTCGTGTATGTCTTCTTTTATATAAATGCAGTCGGAGTTGCAATAGTAAATTTGCTTAGTTTTAAGCGTTCATTGATGCTATTCTTTGACAGGCTTTTGAAACAGCATGGTTTCTGTCTTGTCTTGAATGCTTTTGTGAAATGAGACTGTGACGGTCTTTAATGCAAAATATGTAGCCTATATATAATATGCAACTCGCTGTATTTATGAACCGCGAAAACGGTAATGAATGGTTTATGATGTCTTGTATGTTATAGATGTACAAAGGGGTGTATGTCTTGAATAGGCCTACTTGTCTGTGTTGATGATGAACTGCTTTTATTAAACGTTTCATAATAGCTGTTCCACTTATCTCCAAGATTAGGCAGGGATAGCATCAAATTAGACAAGTATGCTGCGTAAATAAGAGTAGCTTTGTGTTAAACCTTGTAAACCGTTAATATGGGGAGAAAAAAATATGTTTAAAGATCTAATTAAACTGACGCTATTTTTAGGAAAAGTAAATGGAGTCGAGGTTTCGACTCCGCCGACTCTGAAAATGGGAGTCGAGAGTCGAAGTCGACTCCAAAAATCCCGGAACCGAACACCCCTACTTCAGATATAAAGTATGATTCCAGACACTCGACCATTTGTGAGCTCCGGAGCCTTCAGGGTGTTGTTTTGTGAATCGGGAGGGTGTTTGAGATTCAGACACATGTCAGACATGGCGACCTCCAGAGGCCTTGTTCTACAAGTCATTTGACTTGCATACGAGGGGCATTTGAGGCTCGCCTCAAGATCAGCGCTCAGGCCGACCTGATTCTGTCCTTGCTCTCACCACACCTGCCCTGCCGCATTTCCATATTCAAATTCACATCCGTAGACGTGGCGGAAGGTGCGGCAAGGGGTTTAGAATGAAGAGGATAAGAGAGGCAGAGAGAAAATAACTGAAAAAAGAGATAGAGGTCTCCACCCCACTGTCTGACAGTTCTTCATCTTTACATATGAGACTCTAAAAACTGTAAATGAGCCAGCGCTGAATGTGTAAAACAACTGTAATACATCACTGAATTATATTTGCTGTAGACCCGCTGGTGCATTGGTAACTGATGTCTCACTTCTACAGTCTAAATGATGAAGACAGCAGGGCTTCGGAAGACACATGGCATCTTCAAGAGGATGGGATGGAGGGAGGCCAGAGATGATACAAAAGAAAAAGGGCATGTATCTTTAAAATGTCTCTGACAGAGAGTATAAATAGACCAGAGGAGAAGACAAACAAAATAAAACAGTGCATGGCCTTGTACGGCACAATCTGTAGAACAAGTGCAGTTATTGGATCACTAGTATTCTCATACGTTCAATACGGTATGGTTCTTTAGACATTGCTTTCAAAATTAAACCATGTGTATGAAGCAAATGCTGTGGAGCTGCTCTCATTTTTAATTTATCAAGGTGACTTCTTGAAGAAACAAAAAGGCATCGCCAAAAAAAATATCATTCAGACGTTCAAATACTTACTGTTGGGATTCTGTGTGTTTTTCATCATACTTGGGTTTTCTATAGAACAGAGAAATGGGAGACAGGGAGAGAGAGTGTATTAGTGGATGAAACAACAAGAGAACCATGATTCAGGTTTGCAGTCTAATGATGGATGAACATCGCAGAGCCTCTGGAAGGAGGAAAAAAACTTGAGTCTCTCCAAAGAGCTCTGTAGCGAGAGTTCACGAGTTCAATGTAAAATCCACCAAAGACCGAACCTTTTTGAACTTGAGCTCTTGGTGATGCCCCTCCCACCACCAAAATCAAAATCTTTTCCAAGAATCTTCTTAAATACTATACACTGCACCCTCAACTGATAACATAGCCGAAAAATCTATTAACAAGACCTGACACTGCACGCTTCCTTTTCGTAAATGCTCATCTTTGTTCTTTAATACAGCTGATGGGCTTTAATGAATGGCTATTGAGACGGGTCAATAGTTGCCCAGTTCAAAGGCTCTTAATCACCATTCTCCTCTTCTTGCCACCCGTGTTCAGACTCAAAAGCACAAGCTCCATCTGAATGAGCTAGATGATGACTCGGGGTGAACTGGGCTGTTAAATAGACATTAATGTTCCTCCACGTGAGCCATTCTCCAGGCGACGTCTTTTCTGAAGAGCCGCTTTTCACCAAACGGCCTTGTGTGCTCCGCCCAATCATTTTTAAGCGGGTTGGATATAAATGAGCAGAACTACAGGGAGGGTATGATAGACTTTATTGATTTATAAAAACCTTCATACCTTTTTAGTTTGTCCTGTACATTTAGTATATGTTGAATTCTTTTCTTATATTGTGATTGGCTAAATTCTTCAATATTTATATGGTGTAACATGCACTGGTTTATAATATTAAATATTTTAAAATATTTAAATGTACATATCAACAAACACAGACTGGAAGTTCAGGCCAGGAGCGTGCATTGTGGTTGCATCTTAAAGAAATTGGATTTTGATCATGGATGCAATTGTACTGTATATTAAAGGCTGCTTGTGCAGTGAGCTTAGTTTGTAGCTAGCGTCCATGGCTATGGCTGTCATTGGGATTATCCAGAGAAGCACAGACTGTCCTTCATCTTCCAAAGCTCATCTTTGATTAGATCTGCGCTTCCGCTATAGGCAGATCTCTCGGAAACCCTGACAGCCTCGAATGCTCGGGGGGGAAATTAGTCCAGGGGCGGCAAAGCACACACACACACTCTCACGCGCACGCAACAGCATCAGCTAGCAATCACTTTCTAACATCAATGAAAACAAAGCCAAGACTTAGTGGGCACAGCATCTGTTTCCGCAGCAAGGGATGACTAGACAAAATCACAGGGGAATGGAACTGTCACATAATCACACAAAAGAGGCTATTTAGCTTTTGAAACAACGTTGATGATTAATATTTGGGCTAATGAATGACAATGCGTGTTAAGAAAGAGACATCTGTGGCCAAACATTCTAGAATTGCTCCTCAAACTTTATGGGGTCAAACTGAAATAAACAGGGAGGTTGTGAAAAAAGTCACAAAAGTTGTCATTTGTCATGCGCCTGGGTGTTGTGGAACGGCTCTAAATGAGTTATTTGTTCCAGATTTGACTTCTGAAGGTTACAGAATGCTTTCATAGAGTATTGAACGCCTTCATATGAAAATATTAATAATTTTAATAATTAATAACAATTCAAATGTTCACTATACGCTCCCTTTTACACACTTTTTTTGTCCACTTTTTTACATGCAAGAACTAACTAATATATATTAATGCATAAACAGTATACTATTTATGCATTAATGTTAATATATACATTAATAAATACTTACTAATAAATATACAGACATAGTAAAACAGGGCTTAAAACAACTTAAGAGTATCAAAAGAATCGTTAGCTTTAACGCTGACAGAAAATATAAAATCGTTGTTGTCTTTCTAAAACCTCAGATGTCCAAATTTGCTGTTTTTCAAAAAAAGACACTGTACTTTTTAAATGATTTAATATTTGCAAAACCCAGTGACAATAAACATAAAGAGTGATAATAATGATTTATGACAAAAAAATAAAAATCACAAAATATGGAGATACAAGGTTTCAGAAGGACAGCAACGATATCTTTAAAGAATACAACAACATATTTCAGATACATTTGTGCATTGGGGACACTCACCAAACACAATGAGGCGTGTATGTGTATCAGTTGAGCCCAGTGGATTCTGGGCCGTGCAGCGGTACATGGAGCCATTGAGTTCTGCAGGCACTCGCTCCAACACAAGTTCCTTCCCATCTCTCTCCTCACTGCCGTCCAACAGTCTCCCACCTATCCGCGTCCAGGTGTACAGAGGCTCAGGAAACACATCATTCTGGAAGTGTGTGTGTACAAGAATGGGCACATTAAGGATTGAAGATGAAAATAATGTGCTTATATCTGAAGCCCAACAGCTCCTGGTTGCAGCAATACATTGGTAACACTTTACAATAAGGTTTGTGTTTGTAAAATGCATTAACACAAAAACATTTTAAAAAGATTTGTTAACAGTTGTTCCATTAGTTAACATGAGCTAACACTGAATAATAGTTCTTCAGCATTTTTTAATCTTAGTAATTTTTTAATGTTAACTGCAGCATTACTTTTTTAATCAATTTTTTGAATCAAATGAAATAAGAAAGAAATAAGAAAGAAAGAAATACTTTAGTAAGACACCTTAACCACATCTTCTTCAGGAGGAGAGAAGGTATGTAAAGGGGTTTGATGTTGTTAAGGGATAATGAATCGTGTCAAACATGTAGTCCACAAGACGCAAAAGAATATCAAGTATTCTTATACGCTCCTTTAAAGACATCCATGGTGTAGCATTGTCTGGAACTATGCCTGGAAGCCCACTAACACAAATAATGAAGCATGCTTTCATGTTTCTTAAAGATTCAAGCTCAAGAATTGAATCAAACCTCACAAGATCAAGCCAAGTGTGTAGAAACCCTGAGACCTGCAGGTCTCAACATCTTTGTAGATCCTGTTTCCCAATATGGGACAGGATATCTTCCCCTTGCTGATCAAACCAATCTGCTCAGATTCTAGGTGTGATAAGTGACTAGCTAGTGCAATCCATCTAACTCCACAATATTGTGTGGCTTGTCTTGGTGACCTTTGATAATGGCTCATTGGAGAGTGTGGCTATCCTGTGTCACTGGACTTCCACATTCACACCATGACAGCAGTGAAATGAGTTTGCGTTTGCTGGTAAAATCAGGTCAGATCAAAAATATCCCCTTATAGCACTTGCACAGGACCAGAATGTAACAGTAAAGCATAACTTGTCTTTGCTTAATTCATCTAATGAATTCATTAGCAAATTAGAAAGGAGGAAAGAGACACCAATGTGACCTCATCTGTGTAAGGCTAGACCAAAGGGGATACTGAGTCGTTTTTGTCAGCATTTATGTTTCAGAGGAGAATTTAGTCATCTATGTTAACATTTATCTTATGTACATGTGAAACCCGGGGCCTTGGAGCAGCTGAGGATAAGGGAGATGTTTTTTCCATAAAATCTCCAAATCTTCTGAAATCTCATGTGCAAATATAATGATCCAAACAGAGTTACGTCCCAGTCAAGCCTGTTTATAATGACCATTCTTTCTATTATTTAAAGATGTACTTCAAATACATAAATTGTGGATTAAATAAACACATACATCTGCCAAACAAACTGCCCATGCTGAGTCATTCCATCTCAGAAAATGTTCTATACTTTTTATTGAAAGGGTACCAAATAAGACTCACCATTGAGTGCCCCCAATGAATCTTGCACATTTCCACCCCTGTTTAAAGTGCCATTCCTTTCCAGAACCAAAACCAAAAATGCATCAAACAAATCTACTGCAACATTTTCTGAAATTCATGACAAAAAAACAGCAAACAAAGCAGATTCAGTGATGATAGCATATCACATCTAATTTCCTTCCACCTGAATGCAGGCAGGTAGAGCTGTCACAAAGATTGGGAGGATCATCACCAAAACTGCTGTTTTTATCTGCTAGGCGAAATGTTTTTAGCTCTTGGCAGACGATGATAGTTATACTGAGAAAAGCTCCTTGCCTGACTAGGCCTTTGGAACTGACGGAGTATTGAAGCAAGTATAAATTTGGCGCTGTTGACAGTAAAGCGCTCTTGGCTAGCTCTGTGCTCGCACCTGTTTTTTTTAGCAAGACTGACAGGAACAAACAGAAATAAGAAAAATCCCTGAAAGCTGTTGTGATGTAGATCAACAAACAACCGATTCGTTTTTTTAATCAGCCGGCCCTTTGCCTTCTGGTAACAGATCCAAATAGCGGCGAAACGCAAGTTAGAAGAGTTAGAATAAGCAAAAAGAAGCCAACTTAAGCAACTTTAGTGTAATAAATCAACTTATTTTGGATGCCAGTTCTTATCAAGCAAATACGTTTTGGGCATATATATTCCTTTAAGATCTAATAGCAAAACTAGCTAAATAGCTGTCTATATAAACTTCTAAATGGAACAAAATAATGTAAACATTACATTCATTTAGCGGTTATATCTTGACATTTATACATTTTTGATCAATATATAGGTTTTCTGGGATTGAACCCACAAGGTTGCAAGTGCCGTGCTTGACCGGTTGACAACTCACCTTTATACATTAGAAGCTATAAATGCCACGCCACTTTAGTGGAGACACCAACATAAAATGTTCTACCAACGCAAGCATCGACAGAAAAACATAATCTGGGCTTATATCACTAGACATTTCATCAAAAGAGCATTTTTGTCACTTCAGTCTCTCTAAAGTCTCCGCTGTCTCTTCGGATGCTTACATTCTTAGATTTGATCTCACAGCTGATATGTATCCAGAACTTCCTAAAAACCTTGAGTGCCCTTTTATTTGAGTTGAAGCCCAGAGGGCCTGTGTCAATATATCATTTTCAGACTTTCTGTTCTTGTGACCTTTTATAAAAGCCTCTATGTTGACTTCATCGCCTCATACATGATTGAACGGTGTGTTTTTCTAGATGCAACACAGCCCCTCCTAGGACAGGCTAAATCATTTAGATTGATGACTCATCGATTGTAACAGCAGGTCAGGAGCTGACAGATACACGTGTTGTATTGCACACTTTGTAAGAATGGTCACTATAGCTGTTTATTACACAGGCTTAACTGCACATGTGGGACCACCTCCTCGTATCCAAAACTGAACTTGGCCCTGGTTTCGTAACCCCCATGCACTTACCCCTGGAGATCCTACCTGGAAACCTTGGACGGTGATGCGCACCGTATCCCCTACCTTTGCCTTTTCAGGGGATATCACAAGCTTGGGGCCTTTAGGAGCCGCTATAGAGAGAAACAAAAGAAAATAGTCACTCTTTGTTCCACAATATCAAACCAAACCAGCTCACAATGTTTTATATTCCCAATAAAAAGCAGTGAAGTATTCACATTCTTTAAAAATCCCAAAGCTTAAGGTCAAGGCACTTGACTTAGAGGTCATTGGTTGAGGCTCTAGGGAATCTATGTTTCCTTCATTGAAATGGCTGAGGAGTATTTATTCCCCAAGAGGGACAAGAACTAAATTGGGTAGACACTCATTACTGAAGAAGAAACAGAGCGTGCAAGGCAAGCGGTGGAGAAACTAAGATAAGAGACACTTAGAGAACTAATTCCCTTGTCTTGCTTGGACTGAATCTCCCGGATGGCTTTAATTCGGTCTCTGAGAATGACTCAGATGTGATGAAGAAAGGGAAGGTTAAAACATCATATTTTGACCTTCACAGACGCTAAGGATTTCTCTTGTGTACTCAAGGGAAAGATAAAGAAGTGATTTTAAACACGCCTGGAAAGCGAGACAACGAGTGAAACTTCATGTATTGGCGGGATGAACGTGGCACTTTATAGCGCAGGAGTAAAAGCGGGCCTGCATCCGGCCCTGTGTTAAGTGGTTCTGCATCGTTTCCTCTGATTACCAGCATGCACTCTGCGTAGCCTTGAGAACCATAAAACACGTTTTGTGAGTCATATGTTTGTGCTAATACATAACTCGAGAGCCTGGCTTGGTAAATGTAGATTTGGCTTGAAATTGTTCCGAAATATATCCCGCCGCGGCCCTTTTTCCAACCCTCATTATGGCTAATGCTACTCTTTGGCTCCTACTACACATACAGATAATCCAACTACAGAGAACTATTTAAAACAATAGCTAATCATGCTTTTAGCCATCAATCAAGTCACAGAGTGTCCAGCAAAAGCTAATGAGGCATTGGGCCAGTCTCAGTCAGTTTAATGATTACCCCCCAGTGCTGCTTAATGGATTATCATTTCCTCTCTCACGTCTGTAATGGATCCTATGAACGTGTATTTCGCACATAAATCAAGTTATGGCAGGACGCTATACTGAATATACAGAGATCTACTTTCATCAGCTTCCTTATTATAAAAATGATATTGGGATATTAGCAGACGATCTAATCTGAGAGAAGGGAGAGAAAGATGTGAAATGCAATACGCAGGAGAGATTAAGAGCTTGTCAAGACATGAATCATGACTCATTGACTTCATTGATTTTCTCTGAAAAACTGTTAAAAAACAAAGGAGACCATTGATAGGGCTTGTGTTTGGAGAGAGCCGTGGACACTCAAAGGCCTGACCCTGCCTTTATCGTACCAAGTGGATGAATTAAGGGATCAATATGGTGGATCGCCCAACATAAGCCCTGACCATAGGAGTTGTCACTGAGCTGTGATATTTTCTACTCAGTGTCTGTTCTGCCTTTGCAGGCCTTTGAAAGTATTTTTTAAACAGATGAAAAAATGCCACCGCTGTAATGGTTTAAAAATTAAATATTGAATCTAAGCATTGCTTTAAAATGCACTTTACATAAATAAGAATGCTTCATTATTTTATTTAGTATGTAGTGTGTATACTAACATTCATTTACAAGTATTATACCTGTAAGTGTACTGTACTATTTTAATACTACTTGGGGCCACTTTTTAGTTTAAAAAGTATACTTTTAGATCAACTTTTAGTGCATCAGTAGTCAACTAGTGTAGTACTGTACTAACTGATTTTCAGTTTTTCGTTTGTACTGCCACTATATTACAGGTAAACTTATAGATATACTGAGTTTACTAGTTTAAAAAAAGTACTCTCAGTAAACTACTAGTAAAAATTGTTTTAATTGGCTACTCAGTGAAAAGAGTAAACACAAGCCAAGTATACTTAGAATTATTTTTAGAATTTAGTAATGTTAAGTGTAATTTTAAGTACATTTTAGTTTTAAGTGTTAAGTGAAACTTTAAATTTTTTTATTTTAAAAGAAATACTAATAACACACTTGAATAAACATCTGATGTGTGAAGGTTGAAACCCTATCCCTACATATGAATGAGATTCGAAACATTTTTTATGTAAAAAGGTGATTTTGGAGTGCACATGACTACATGGTGCAATGTCTGAAAATCAGAAAAGACTAACAAAGAAAAATGCTGTTCAAAAACATTTATACATTAATAAATCCTGTTGTGCACTAAGCTTTCTATTTAGCCAATGGCTCTCACTTTATCTCGTTTGCCCAACCCTTCATGTTAGCTTGTACTTCTATGGTCTACTGAATCTCGAATTCGTAATGAAGAAAATAAGGTGATCGCCCGAGTGCATGCGTTCCAGCACACACATATTCATTCACACCCCCCCAAACAACCCACGACATACATCTGTGTCCTTATTATCAGTCTGTTGGGTGGAGGAACCTGGCATGCAGGCATAGATCATCTCTTGCCTCTGAATGTGAGAAAATAAGTCATTCCCCTTCAGTATTTTTGCTGAATCAGTAGCACCTTCACCCATGCAAATCCTTCACCGCTGAGCCTGGCCCAGCTTTAATTATTAAGGCAGCGAGTGAATCAGTGCATATTTGGATGTGACTGACAGACCCAGTCAGGGCAATAAGCCCAGGCGTGAAGCTCTGAGGTGAGGACGGCGTTCTGAGAAAACCGCCTCCACGGACCCACCACATCCATTTAGAGCGTGGAGCGAGTCTCGGCTCATGAATATTCAGTGGGTGTAATACAAATTTGAATCCCTGTCAAGATGTTTCTGTCTCATGTGGAAAATATTAAAACCTGTGAAAGATTTATGACTTGTGAATGCTGCTATGACTTTGAGTTTTATTTCCTGACTGAGCGCAGGTTAGTGAGTCACCTGAACTGGAGGTGTCGGTACGGTTCAGATGAATTAATAAAACTTTGCACTGAATCTCAGTGGTCGGTCAGTTTCAACTGTGCTAACTAGAACTAGAACGTACTACAAGAGCTGCAGCAGCAGGCATAATATATTTCATAACACTGAGAATAAATGATTTTAATAACAAAAAAACACACCGATATAAACACACACACACTCACAATTCTTCACAATGAAATCGCTGCTCACAGTCACATGGGTTTGTGCCGAACTCAAGCCAGGTTTGTAAATGCTTTGAATTCTGAATGAGATCCAATTAAAATCAACAAATGCACATTTTCGCTTCTGTATTCTCGAGAACAAAGAGAAGCTCAGACAGTTTTCTTTATCTCTTTAAGGAACATAGCCACCGTTGAATTTACACCTCGAATTGTTGCATAGAAAAGGTCTTGTCAGAATATGAAAGCGTAGCGTTAGCAGGCCTTTTTCAAGGCTCTAGTGAATTCACTTATCTTCCTCACTACCATGCAAGCGTTGATATTCCTTCCTTTCTTGTGCAACTTGAGATGCCCTGCTCTCGAGACACAGTTTCCATGTGTTCTAGCTTTGATGCAGCTAACACGAAATCGCAGCAAAAGTTTACAATTCTTTACGGAAGTGACTGAGGTCAACGCTTTTTACGTGTAGTGGCAAGCTTACTCATTCAAGGACTGTTGGATCATGGAGGTCTGAGTCTATCCATAAGAAGTTCCAATTAATCTCTAAAATAAAATGTAAATAAATGCTAAAAATACAACTCGCAGGGATATGTTTACACAAAAATGCTGTCATAATTTACTCACCATGTTGTCATTTCAAACCTGTATGACTTTCTTCTGCAGAACACAAAAGAAAGTTGGTAACTGAACAACAGCGTTACCCATTGGCTTGCATACAGTACAATAGAAGTGAATGGGTCCCACCATTCTTTAAAAAATGATCTTTTATATTCTGCAGAAGATAGAAAGTCATACAAGTTTGACTGACAAGAGGGTGAGACAATTATTGCATGAGACTATGCAGAGTTTAAGCTGCAAGGGGGCCCGTGCTTCATTCTTGGCTAGGTGATGTTTACTTTGCTGTCTTTTGGCTTTAATAGTTAATTTATGAAAACCACATTTGAGAATTAAAGGAAAGCATTATCTGCCACATCAATCTGTGTGAAATACACAGATGGAGATCGTTCTTAAAGCGTGCAAGTAGAATATTGAAAGGAGGAGAAATACTGCATGAACACTGCATCAAACTCTAAAGCATCCTTGCTTCTCCTCTACACTGCTTTATCTCTAGTTTCTTTCCCTTCATCTCTGTTTCAGTGCTCCTGCACCACTAAGTGAGAGAAATGTCTCTGTTTATCTTGTCTGGTGTCTCATCACTTGCCTCTTTCTGAGGGCTGATAGCACAGACTACAAGTGAACGCCTTTGAAGTGATAATGGGATCTTCAGGCCATCTTTGTTGTAGCTATAAAGGCAAAAAGGGGCTGCTATGCATAAAAATGCAGAGGTATGTTGGTGTCTAATTTATCAACGGGATTGCAAAACGTCTTTTGACGGCCAATTTTACATATATAAATAAGAATCCTCGCAGTGGATTTGCACACTGTAGACTTTTCTTTACATTTATGAATGGGTTGCGACAGTGGGGTCCTGTAACAAAGCAAAGTTAACTCAATCTACTACGCGGACAGCTCAATGAATTGGCCTGTCAGTCATTGAAGATTTTGCATTCTGCATTAGCGGCTACAATCTGCTTGCATGTAACGCAATTAAGCAACAAATAGAAACCAGTGTCGGTCTCACCGCATCTGTCAGAGGGGGATGTAAAGCGATTCGCCCATGATAAGATGAGGAGAATAATAGCGTCAGGCACGTTTAGACTCAAGGTCAAACATGTGAAGCTTTCAGGTTGTTCTAAGAATCTGTATCTTTCCCAATCAATAACAATCAAAGCAAAAAGCAACACTTACCCAGTATGACCTCAGTCTGCATAGGCATGGATAGAGCTGGATGCGTGACCTCGCAGCTAAACAGGGCGTCGTTGTCCAGCTGCGGATTCAAGGTCCATGTAAGCTTCGCCTGAACCATCACAGACCCATCACTCTGAGGGATGTGCGTGTTGCTGAAGTAGTACAGGGGGTCTGTGCTCTGAACCCAGCGTGGAAACTCCCGGCTCACCACCGTCTCCGGGATGGTCTCTGTTGCCGGGCTGGGCTCGTAACCAGGCTGCCTGGCCATGTAACTCCGACCAGGACTCTCCGTATTGAGACGTCCGGGCCTGCCATCCGGACCCAGTAGAGAAAGAGACTTCCGCTGTTTAGTGTCATCCAGATCTCTGCTGATCAGAGGTCGGGCTCCACGTACCCCTGCAGATCCACCGCCCTCGTAACTCACGGTGGGGGAAACGTAGGAGATCACCTCTATCAACTCTCCATCCCGCTTAAATTGTATCTAGGGAAAAGACACAGAAAATTAACAGGAGGTATGACAAAAGATTTGTAAATGTTTTCACTGCCTAGGAGGCATTGCCATTAAAGGTTTTTGGGTTTTAGACAAAGTAATGTCTTACGTTTACATTTATGCGTTGGCAGACACTTCCAAAATTCAAAGCAACTTACAGTGGATATAAAGACCCAAAAATAAGCAACTTCATGTTGTTCAAAATCTGTATATGACTAAGATGTTTTAAAAAATGTCTCAATGGTCAATACATTGGAAGTCAATGTTGTTTGGATACGAACTTTCTTTAAAATATTTGTTGTGTTCTACAGAAGAAAGTAAGTCATGCAGGGTGAGATGAATTTTTTTGGCTAAACTATCCCTAATGTTTCTTTGGGAATTACATAATGACCTTTGTGCTGCTAACTCAATGCTCTACCAATTGAGCTACAGGAACACTGTAGGACAATACAACTTTCAATACAACAATTTCAAAATAAAACAAAACTAGAACCAATCCCATTAACCATATAGCTCTATACATATTAAACAGCCAATGCCACAATGCAATACAATATACACTGCCTAGCAGCGCCAGCCACTTCATTTGTATATCCATCAAAAATAAAGTGATTTTATTCACAAATGTCATGTGTGACTTGATTTTTAAATGTTTATTCATTCAAAACAAATACATCAAATGCAGTTTGCGATTGCATAAAAAATCTGAATCAAATTACTTGGAACATTAAAATGTTTTATAAATTCATCACTATGTAAGAACCAAGGATCACTGAAAAAGTGAGAGACAGAAAAAGAAATCCTGCAACAATACAATTAAGTAGTAAAATTGTGATTAACAAGTCTAAACAACAATATCCGGGACAATGCTAAGCTTCATTCAACAAACTGGTGAACGGCAAATACACGTGACACAGTTTCTGCTTTGCGCCGCTGTATACGCCTCTACCCACTACGGTGCATCTGGGTATTGAGATTCCCGACTGGTAAATCACTTGACAGGGAATTAAGTTCCCACTTCAAACACACAACCTCCAGATATGTGTATGAAATTCAGCAGGCTTAATGCCTGTAGCATTAATGTTTGCACAGCGCTCTGCTTGTACCCCCGTTTACCAGGAATCCCTGCCTTTTCGTTCTTCCACAGCTCTGCGTGAGGAAAGAGAGGGATTTGGTTTAAGACAGGTGCAAGCAGCGTGCTATATATAGCATACTATATACTTTAAATCCCATTTGCACAAGATTAAAGTGTCGTTGCATGACGTGAAACATTTCCTTGCCCTCCTCTGCCCTTTTCTTGTTACATATGTGTGGTTTGGGATTTCTTATGTC
Source organism: Oreonectes daqikongensis (assembly GCA_026939265.1). Lineage (NCBI taxonomy): Eukaryota > Metazoa > Chordata > Actinopteri > Cypriniformes > Nemacheilidae > Oreonectes > Oreonectes daqikongensis. The sequence continues at coordinate 2,412,758 of JAOTQM010000030.1, read as the reverse complement.
CGTGCACTCTTCTGGGTAAGGAAATGTAGCAATGTAACATTGAATGGAGCCCGCGTCCTTGAGAAGTCTAGTTTCTTGCTAACATCACAGAAATTTAGAGAAAGAGGAAAGAAAGGGTCTTCTAAGGAACAGTGTTATTTTCCTTCATGCAGAGACTGTTTTTGCAGCTAATGTGTTCTAAAGTACACACTTCATCTCTGTTGCTGAGCGAGGTTAACAGCGTATACCACACTGTGGCTTTTACTTGCATTATCTGACTATTTGCGCCTGCAGCCACAGGGAAGAACAGACAAAAGCAGATGCGTAGTGGAAACCTCATGCTAATAGCTAAGGCTCCAGACAACAGCTAATGCCTAATAGAAGTGGGCTGTGTGAGATAACAAAACAATGCCTTGACTATGGAGTCCTTTAGAGAGGACAATGTCATAACTCACATAAAGAACTAAAGGACTGTGTTTGACACATCTCCACATGAGAGTTTATAGAGAATGTGAACACTTTAGTTTATGACATAGATGTTCATTGCTCAACCACACTATACAGTAAATTCAGAGACCACTATTTCAAGGTACAATTTCAAGTTAAACGGTCATTTATGTTTCATACTGTGAACTATACCCAAATTCCAAATGAAATATTGTTTTTGCAGAAAATTAAAACAGGTCAAACTGGTCAAAATGACAAAAAAGATCATGAGAGATTCAAAAATGAATATATAGTACTTTCAATAGCTGAAGAACCTAATATCGCCACAAAAAAGTTATTTGGAATCGTGAGGCACCTATATTTGGAATAATACACCTTTACTCTCAGTATTTCACATTGCTGTTGGGTGACAGTGTCATTCCTTAGGTTTGTTACTGTTGAAATTCAGCACACACTGGACTGGAATCCATGCAGAAATTCTGATTAACGGCAAAACTGAAGTGGTCTGCATCTGTATATTGTATATAATCTGTAGAAATAGGAGATGTATTTAAAATGTGTACACATTTTCACATCTTTTTTGCAGTTCTCAAACAGGCCAATGCTTGTGTCAATGTAAAGTAAATGGTCCAATCAAATCAGCTAATCATATGCAGTCAGGCGTGAGTGTGCATCATACGTTCTGCATTTACAAACAACTATTTGCTATTCATTCTCTGCCACACTGGCCAATAACTGGAGTGAGAGAGTGTTACCCATTGCAGCGGGAGCTTTTAAGAGTTTTGCTTCGGGGAGTGTCAATGCCACAATCCACACACTGTTTTTGGCTTGCACACTGCGTATTCTCTCTGCGCCTGTCTGATTGTCCTCCTAATAAAACCTCTTGCTAAATAGACTGCTGTACACAAACCATAAGCATTTTAGGAGTGATTATATAATTTATATAACCCAACTAATTTATAATGCGTGGGCCACAAATGCTACATCTCATGATTTATACTCGGCCCTGAATGTATACCGCAATATTTCTAATTCAATCTCGGGTTGATGTGGAGTTGCTCGTTTTCTTAATGTGCCAGATCCCCTGCATAACTACATTCGACCAGCATGTGGAGCTATGAATCCTCTGCCACAATCTGGGTTTGATCTGAGAGAGAGAGAGGTAGGCTAGTCTGTAAATAGTGCACAGAACTCCTATTCATAGCCATGCTAATCACCAAGGTAACGGTCACACAACATGCTCAACTCATTCCAGGCTCCCATCTCCACAAACACAGTCTCTTCAATTATTCATACTGTAATACTGCTCCCTGAATTGTGCAGTGTTTGTGCAGAACAGTTTCTGTGTTTCAGATAACAGTTTTTTAGTACAGTGGTTTAGGAAAGATGGTTCCTTTGTTGAACACCAATATTGATGTGTTTTTAGCATAGTGGCATGCAAACGCAATAACAAAAATATGTCCAATCAAAGTTGGCACATGTTTGTGATGCCATAATACTGTACATAAAAAGTGCTCAATGAATCATTTTTGCAGAGCACTGATTGTTTCTGGTATGCCTTATCGCACAACGTGCAGGAAAAAGCCCATTGTTTTCTTTCAAAGAGGTTAATCGATTGTCCAAACAAATAAGGGCTTGCAATTAATTTCCCTCTAACATGCTTCAATAATTGCCTCGCTCCCAAACCTGCAGTTGCAAACGCTTTTCGCCGATATCAGACACATCGGATGCACTCTTGATCGCTCGACTGCGTTTGATTGGCTGGTGTTCGGGTAAAGGCAGAGTTTATAAAGTACCTTTTACGCTGTTAGAAAAATGCCAAAGCTGTCACACACGTGACTCCTACACAACCCAAAATAGTTTCACACAGACACTTGAAGAGTGTAATTATATAGAACGAACAGAGTCTATCCAAGCAAAATCTATTGCACCATAATATATTACGGTCTGAAAGAAGCCATAATAGAACGTGCTTCAAGTATTTTTGGCAGTTCTTGGAACACATTACAAAGAAATGAAAAAAGTCTCCTGCTTTGGTCCTTGAATGAATCGATGTTCCAACATGCTTCACACAATAAAAGCGCACGAAATGCGCGGATTTCAATGAGCGCGGCAAACAAACAGCTTTGTACCAGCGTTCGCCCGCCACGGCACAATGCATCACGTCACCAGCAGAGCAGTTTCCCCATGAATGGACGCTAATGAAGGCACCTGCATGCAGCCTATTGCCAATCGCCGGATTTCGAGTGGCATGCTCATTTAGAAACTTCACAATAGTGGCTGTTATTTTGGCTTCTCTTTTTTCTTTCAAACTTGTCATATTTAATCACTGGAGTGTCAGAGAGATGATGTCGTCACTTCTGTACTTACAATGCAAGTGTGAGAGCTGAACGGACTTAATCACCCCCTGTATTATCTGTCATTATCCAGCTCTCTCTCAATCAGCAGCAGATTGTGCGGAGGACACGCCAGATTGTCCTGTCAGGCGAGGGACTGCTGTGTTTTCGAGTGCTGCATGGTTTTTAAAATAAGAACCACCCCTTGAGGTTTATTGGCCAGGTGGAGAGACCTCCAAACGATTTTTTTTACACCTAAAGAACTCAATAGGGCTTTTAACAAACATGTTCAAAATGATGCAAGTCATATCAGTGGCGCAGTGGCAGGAGAACACAAAATCTGGCCCCGATGGGACGCCTACAATAATGTTCAAATGACATATTTTTGCCCGCATAACAGCGCATTAACCTTCTCATTATTAACCTTCTCATAATTAAACTCTCACAAATGAATTTTATGAAAGTTAAAATTTTTAGCAAATTCTGTTTGAATTCTTCTGGATTCTGTGTTTTCAACTTTTACTATACAAAAGTAATATATTTGCCCATAAATACTTCAATACACTATAGTAATCACTCAAATATGAAAAAAAAACGATAGTAGATAAAGAAAAATCTGTAAAAATAGGGTATAATGTACAAAATATATATAAATAAAAATTTTCTGTTTTTCATTTTTTATTCATGTTTTTAGGTGTACTTAAATTCTAGTACAATTGTTTAAAAAAATTAAAAACTAGCACAAATTTTTTAATAAATTTTTTAACTAGTAAAAATTTTTTACTAGCACATTTACAATTTTCTAAAGTAATATACTTAGTGGAAGAATTATAAAAACATTCAAGGGTGATGGTCTGGTAAAATGTGTCTGTTAACTTGTTTAAGTTAACCAGACTTTTATTTTGACGGGTCGCCGCAAACGCGTTTGACAGTAGCTTTTCTCAAACGAAATCATGTTTCTATTGCTTTTATTGTTTACCTCATTTGTAAGTCGCTTTTGATAAAAGCGTCTGCTAAATGACTAAATGTAACTGTAAATGTGTTCGAGTAAGATGGGGACGCTGAAAGCTCCACAAGCATCACACGTGGAGTACATGCAACCTTGACTTTTATTCACTTTTTTTTCCGGAATATTTCTAACGTTATTCATAGCACAATTAGAATTTTGTTAGCTGTTCAGTGCTACTTTCTGGTTAAGAAATAATACATTTGCCAGATTCGTGCCATTTTGTTTTTATGCCTGGATTTCGCGTTTCCGTCTGCGTTTTCCACATTGCGGAAATGATAGGGCCCTATGTCAAAAACTTTTTTAGGTTGTTGCTACATCCATACCAGTAGTTGGCAGTATAAAGCCTAAAACCAGCTGTGGCATCAGCCAGTAAAACCTAAACATACAAATTTTGCACCTTCAAATCTGGCGTCATTCTAAGGAATTTTGTCTGCTTCACAAGATCATCTGAGGCAAAAAAGCTGATGAAACGAAAGTGTTTTTACCATAAAAGAGCAAAAAAAAAAAATGAACATGTCTGGGGCTCAGCACACTGTGTGAATGCTACAATGTTTTGAACCCCAAGCGATGCGCAGTGGCTGGTAAATTGATTTTAAGAGGGTGTTAAACTGAAAAGCTGTGGCATTGATTTGACCTACTATTGAAGGATAAGAGTGAAAGAGTGTGGAAGAAAGAATGTTCCAGATGGTTTAGAAATAAGCCATAAGGCAGCAACACTGATAATGTCTAAATGAGATGCATCATAAAACAGTACAGGAGACAGGCAATTGAAGCTTCGAAAAAAAGAAATTCAGTTCAATGCAGCGCCCCTCGAGCACAGCTGTATTTGCTGAGAATAACGTTATTTTATTTGCATGTTTAGTGAACCAAGAAGCAAATAAGTGAATATATATCCTGCTGGTAAATAAATATATCAGTGTGCCGTTTTTTTAACATGACTTCTGCGTGCCTCAGCTTTCAGTTTAAAGCAAACCCCTATATTTCTGCACTCCATGCCATGGGTGTTTTTGCAACAATTCACTTTTTACGGTCTATTTTAGATGCAACTTTTTTTCAAGGACGTGTGCTCCAAATTAGATCATTGATACGCCCAGAGTTACGCAGATCTCAACATCTTCAGATCTGAAGTTCTATCTAGGTCTATAGGTATCTGGAGACTTTGTACATAATAAATATCCAAACGCTGCCCCAAGTGTTATGGGTTTATTTGTTTACTCATTTAGTTTGCTTGTTGTTTTACTGTACAATACAGCACAAGGTGACTTTGAATGTGATCCCCAATGGGTTTGATTCAGGTCTAGAGACACAAAATTATTTCTTGAAGATAATTAATTTAAAAATATTGGAACATGTGAGCAGAAAAGAGGCAGTGAATCGCATGAGATATAATATAATTTGGCAAAACATTTTCTCCCATCCTGCACTGGTCCCATTGTGATCCAGGTTCTGAATGAATGTTAGTCTTATCAAAACCCAGAAGATTACTCCACCCTTTTTTCCACTAGATACCACACCGCCCAATATACCTAATTACCTTAATGCATTTATTTTTTGCAAAAACGTTCACATTCTTTTGTTTTGATGAGAACTTATGAACCAAGCTTACCTTTTAACATTGACAATAATGTTGAGAAAATTCTAGTCAGACAAGATGGAATTAGAAATGAGAAATATGGTAAATATATTTATCTCTAAATATATGTATAGGATATTTTAAGTATTTTAAATATAAAATACTGCCATATGATGCAAGGGGGTATTAAAGTGATAGTTCACCAAAAAATGAAAATTCTGTTATCATTTACTCGGCTCTTGTCATTGCAAACCTGTATGACTTTACGAAAGAAGATATATAAAAAGAAAAATGTTAGTATATGTTAGAAATATATTCCTTTGTGTTTTGCAGTAGAAAGTAAGTCATAAACATTTCAAATGGGTAAGTAAATGATGACAGAATTTTAATGATCCCTTTAGAGCTTTAAAAAATCTAGACTCCAAAATAAAAAATGCCAAGGTCACGTATGTCCAGACCTACATTTTTATATAAAAAATGCAATTATAATCCCTCTAAATAAAGAAATGACCATTTAAAACTCTTTAAGACTTGAGTGTCTGCATGTTTTATTCACTTTAGACAGTTCGCTAGATTGTTTGATGTCTGTGGTGTGAAATTGAGATCGATTCATGTCTGGAGACACGCTCGAGAGAATAGTGAGTAAAGGCACAGATGCAGCTCCGCAGTGTTGCCAGGTCCAGTTATTATTAGCGTCTTTGGTCTTGTTGTTTTTTTCCACCTAATGATGCGCTTCAGGAAGTTAATGAAGTGGGAAGTAAGGAGAACGGGAGCAGAGGAACAGAGAGGAAAATGACAGAGTGAGAAACAGGACATGAAGAAAAAACGACATGGATTTGATCTTGTAAGAATGATGCATATAATAACCCCGCCCCAGGTCTCACCAACTTTCAAACTCTGGTTATAGCCATGACCACCACTGCAGATCTGTATTGACCTATATTAATGTAAGAAGCGCATCAGCTTCCAGGAACCTTTTCCAGAATTCCTCCAGTCTTTCAGCTCTAATTTAGCTGCTGTTTCTCTGCTCCCGCATTAGCGGCTCCACCTGGGAGTCTGATGAGAAGTGAGCGGCCCACGCAGATGTAGTGCACGCTCTTGTCTGTTGTTAGTGAATGACAGTAATGAAGGTGGAGCTTCCTCGGGTGTCAGGCCTGCTCTTGAGGATCGTCCGCTGATGAAGACCGAATCCGGTCAGCCGGGAGCTCGGCAATGTGACTCTCCAGGTGGGGTGGTAGAAATCATTTTTAAACCGCACGCCTCTCACGCTGGGCTCTTAATTGCTGGAGAAGGGGGCAAGATAGATCCGGAATACATTACCGTTCGCCCACAGAGTGTGATTAATGGGCTGGTGGGACTTTTGCAAACCGCTAGCTGAACTCAAGCGGTGTTGGTGTGGCTGCCGTTCATGAGGTTAAGGTGTGTGGGCTTTAGGAGTCCTTCTGGTTTTAATGAAAAGACTCACTTTATATAGACAGTTGCGGAGACTTTGAACTCAACCCTTAGCAATCACTCCAAACAGAAAAAGAATTGTGTGAAACTCACCATTGGGGCCGGTTTGCCTCCTTTGGCAGTGCAAACCAGAGTGAGGTTTTGGGCCTGGTACCGACTGAATGGCGCTGGGGTGTTCTCAGCCACTACTGAGATGTTGTTGGGTGGAGCTGTGGGGTAGAGAATAAAAAGAGACATCTATGAGACGTTTGGGACAGTTTTACCAAACACGCCAATTTAGAAGTTCAGTCTTTAAAATGATAGGAACAGTTATTTCTCATCAACTCTCCATATCAGCGGTTTTTGAAACTGACTCTGAAATCTTGTGTATTTCCAATGCCCTTTCATGTGCAGATGCACAGTGTGGAGTGTTGCATAGCTGGGGTTTTGGAGCATGTCAGCCTGGCTTTATTCTGTCAATAGGCGCCTCGCTTTTCACATGGGCCTGCTGCAGCAAAGAAGAAACATTATGCTGAAAACTCTTTAGTAAAAAGGGAAGGAAGTGAACGTCTGGAAGATAAGAAACGTTGCTGGGACACAGGGAGCTTCAGCCACATGTTTCTTGGTGTGCAAAGACCCTGACACCAAAAAAAGAAATGAGATACAACCCCCATACCCATGATGCATGGTCCTAAGAGGGCTGTTATAAGACTATGCAGTCCAGTGTTGTACTAAAAGAAATATAAAAGGCATTATTCATAAAAAAAACAGTGTCACAACATTTGAAAACCAGGGTGCCTGTAGGGATGTATAGGGAAGATGATCACTTGTATTGACATCTACGTAACATAGAAAGGATAAAAAGCTGGAAAGCAATCGCTTCTCCTTTCTATACATTAACACATTTTTATAAAGAAAGCAGTACACCCCATAAAGTAAAATTCATTTGCTTGTTTAATAAAAACCAAAATTTGAGTCCTCACTCAAAGTCATTGTATGACCTCAGAAGACTTGGAATATGATTCACAGCCCTGGTTCTTATTTACATTCATTATATGGACGGCCACTGTACTGTATACAGTCACCTTTTGCGTTCTAGAAGAAAGTCATATGAGGGTGAGTATGTTACAACTGAATTTTAATTTATAGATAAATTAATCCTTTAAGCACACCCGTCAGTGAGAAAAGCTGACTTTATCAGCTGTCCAGGTATGAAAAGGGGGTGTGTGGGGGTTTTATCACATCTGCATTTTTTACTAGCACCAAGCAATTTATGATCCACTGTCAACGCGCAGACGTAGGTGGGCATTGACTATTCCGGCAGCTGCATTATCACATAAAACACGTCCTACAAATTTCCTCTCACACCCCGCTGGGGGAAATGGATGTTGTTGCTATTCAGTTTAGACCCGTGTTGCATATCATTTGATTTATTTTTATTCTTTTGCACGTCGGAGAGTTGAGAAAAAGCATGCGATATCAAAACAGAGGGTTAAAAGTGAAGCCGGCAAAACATCTGCTGTGAATCTCTTGATCAATAACACTTGCATACTAAAAAGGCGAAGCTTGCTGTACCAGGAGAGCGGTGTGGTAATACAAGTGTCACTTTAGGTCTAAATCTCTCTGCCGCTCTTCAAGCCTGCAATACGAATTAATTGTTTCAAATAAAAGAAATGGAGAAACGTGAGAAGTTTAGTTTCCTCTCCTAATTTTGTATTGATGACAGATGTATGGAGGGAAATGAACCTGCGTACACTATTAGTTCTTGGGGAGAAAGAGGATTGTCCTAAATTGGACAATGTTATGCTGTCACATGATTCTGCGGATGAGATTGTAATACGCACCTGCACGCACGACCCAGAAGCAGAATGCCGTCTCTAAATTGATAGCATCCCAGAGTCATAAAAAATGTTTAATGTTCTGTTTGTTAAATGCTCACAGTGGCTTTGATGGATGAGACCCTATGGTGTCTGTTTATAGCGGCGGCTATTCATGGCTAATTAACCGTGTGCTCTCACAACTGCTTTATGAAATGAGCCAAGCATATCAATACAGACCAGTGCCAGTGCGTGAAATCTACGGGCCTTGAATTAGCAAGACTTCAGGTTCTGTTTAATTCATTAACGCCGTTACTTAACTGTACCTGGTTTCCAAACACTCACTTATACAAAGGTTTGGACAAAATAACCGTAGGCTTGGTTAAAAATGTATTACTGAGATGTATAACCTACTGTGCAAAGTAATACTTATAGGTTTTCCCTCGCTGTGACGGTAAGCCTCCAGAAAGGAACTACTTTTCCATTTTAGTGTATTTCTGCGGCCGTGATACCCCATAGTTCAAATTGAGGGAAATGTGTTATCTTAAAAGTAAAGACACAACACAAAACACAATCAAAAACCCCCTGATGGAAAGTCAAAGTGAAGATATGAGAGAGGAATGAAAGAGAAAATGCTGAAAATGTCCCTGTTATCTGACAGATCTCACTGAAATAGGTGTCCTGAAATATTACACCTGTTTCTGTGACAGCGCTAGACTCTGTAAAACAAGAGAACAAAACAAAAATGTGACATGAACCACTGTTAGATCCGTGTTTAGCCAATCATAAGACTTTGCTCTCTGCCTGTCACTCATTTTGCACATTCAGGGCTGCCCATATTTGGTGTGAACCGTGTCAACTGTCAGTCTGTTGTGCAGGAAATATATTTTTACTGCCTTGGCGTATGACAACTAAGATCATACTACCTACAGTATACAAGGTCACTTTATATTTGTGTTCAGGTTCGCCTCCTGCAGGCAGCAAGTGGAATTGTTATTTATAAAGAGGTTATCTAGACAATTCCTTACAGCCCCAATATTGTCAAATAAATAGGATGTCCCACCCCAAACTCAAAATATTAAACAAAGTAACATTTTAAAACCATAAGCGAATCTGTTTTCTAGGAATTCAACATACCAGGTCAAAGGTTTTGGAAAACTTGACTAAAATGTTTGTAAGTTTATCTTGCAAAATTGTATTTTGTTCTATGAAACTATATTTAGAATATAAATATATACCTTCAGATGATGAGCCTAAAAAGACTGAAGGTACATGCCTAAATGTCCAATTATAGTTTTATAGATGAAAATATAACTTTGCAAATATAAATTACAAACTACAATTTTATTTATGGCTCTGACTGAATAATGAAAAAGGAACAGCCGATAAGAGCACAGAATAGATGGGAACTATTTCAATATTGTTTCAAAAGCATCTTCAAGAAACCCCAAGAAGCTGCTAAGAAAACCTTTCAACATATTCTATACAAAAGGTGACTATACTTAAGATGATCTTCAACTTTAACATTTCTAGATGTATTGTGGTCTTTTAATTATTTCTGCGAATGTATATTTTTAAATATAATAAAAATATAATTTAAAAAATAAAACCTTTGTGTTATTTGATGAGCTTATTTTTCAAAAATGTGGAAAAATATGAAGAAGTATGTAAATAAGTGTTAATAAATCAATTGAAGCACGAATATCTCTGCACTTTAAACTGCGAATATCTTAAAATATTAGTAAAACATCACCTTTAAAGATGAACTTCATAATCACGCGCATAGATTTATGCTATCTAACACCACAGAACTACATGCGATAATATCAAGATAAATAAAAAAAACTGACTTATAAAAAACTACAAAGGCAGTCTGGGAGTTTATCACAGACTAATCGCATTCTCAACGTTTTGTATTCGAGTTTACAGGAGCAATCTTCTGGATGTTGTCAGTAGGGAAATCTAAAAAGCCAAGACATCTGAATAATCCTTGATAGAATGTCTGAAACGATTAAAGACTGCAGCTACAACAATACCTTGTTTAATCCTTTACCGGATTAGAAATGTTGCTTGATAAGGTAGCATTACAGCTTTTTCACACTCCATTTGATTACACTTACAAGGTTTCTTGAGTACTCTGTGAAATTGTGTGCACTAAGAGAGAAAACACATCTGGCAAGATGATCAAGGCCATTTTGTCTCCCTCAAATGAATGTTCTTTGTCATCATTTGTCAAACTTTGCAATCACAATCACGCATGATCTCAAAAAAGGTGGTGTGTTTGCAAAAAATGAGATTGAATGTTTACCCAGGAGTCCTTTTGATTCCCAAATGATCAAATTGAAAAATAATAGCTGCAGCTCTGCCCGCCGCAATTTTATTCTGCAAGTAAACAATGCCATTGTTGAGAGAGCAAAAATGCATTTAATCTACGAACGAAAAAATACTATGTGACTACAAACATGTAATTTCATTGTGATGTACTGTATTTAATAAAATTAGTCCTTTTTTTGTAGCAAGTTTACTTCAGTTCTGACTCACCCTGAGGTAAATCATGTTGTCCTCAATACCTGCACTGAGATGAAGTCTTATAAAATCCTCAATAAATCTGATTGGTTGTTTGGCATGTAGCTGTTTCACTATGTTTTAAAAGATGAATTATTATGATGTACATCAATGGCACTGCATTACTGTCAACTGGAATCAAAAGAGTACCGATGGCAAGCAAGGGATTGGTCTGGATTTTTCCTGCACAGATATGACACATTTTAAGAAAGTTACAGTATTTCACAGCAGTCATGAAAACCTTATACCTCGTATTTAATAAATAACTAAAAAAAAAAACCTCCTAAAGCACTTGACCCTGTCGCTAGACCACGCTCCCCTAAAGTGCCTGTTTAAATTTCATGCCTCCTTACAAAAGAGCACGCAATAAATGTTTCACCACTACATCACCATGTTTTCACCCTTTCTCCCTCTCTGAAACTGTGTCAACCATCTCCCCCTCACATAATCCACACCGCAGAGCCATTCATCCTAATGGGCCATCCGTATTTGTGCAGCGTGATAGCCTGGAGCACCATTTCTCTCTTTACAAAATAACAGCAAATAGGTTTTTTTTCTTCATTTGAGGAACAGGGGCTTGCATTTAGCCGAGAGTTCCCTGCAGACAGATCTCACTGGTCTGGTAATTAAAGGATTTAGTGGCCCTTTGAGACAGGGGAAGGGGGGTGGTGGGTTACATCTTTTCACCTTCCTTTGACATCTGTTACTCAGATCTAATAGGCAGGAGACACAGGTCAAAGCTGTCTCTCTTTCAAGCAAAGTAATTTACTTATAACTTTCTAAAAGGAACGTTTGGGTGCCTGTTTCTCATAGTAAGTCCAATTTACTAATTAGTCCATGTTTGCATAGGTCTTAAGGCATTTCATTCAGCAAACGGTGTGCAGAGTCCGACTGGGATTCATCAAGCTGTTTATCAACAATTTTAATAGGAGAATGAATGTAATGACAAATAATCACACAAAACCACTGATGCATTTGATTAAAAACCTTCCTGATTAATGCAATGAACTGCCTTAAAGAGCACTTATAAACAGCTGATCACATTATCCAACTACGGCTGTAATTTATGAGAGCACAAATTATTTGATACGTTCGGAAAAATGTCCTAGGGTTGAAAGTTCTTCTTGTTAATAGTCAAATAGTAAAAGATAGAGCAAAGTTTGTAGGTTTAGTTCAAAATAAGGGCAACTGGTATGGGACAGGGAAATATACAGCAGTACAAATACATTCCTGCTGTTTCTACATCGTGCCCTGTGAACAAAGTACTTAACTCGGGGGCAGTTGTGGCCTAATGGTTAGAGAGTTGGACTCGTAACCAGAAGGTTGCCGGTTTGATTCTCAGTACCGGCAGGTAACAACTGACGTGTCCTTGAACAAGGCACCTTACCCCCGTTTGCTCCCCGGGCGCTGCAGTGTTAGCTGCCCACTGCTCCCGGTGTATGTGTGTTCACGACTTGAAGTGTGTGTATTCACTGGTTGGGTTAAATGCAGAGGTCACATTTCGGGTATGGGTCACCATATCTGACAAAAAATAGGTCACTTAACCCTAAGCTGCCAAATGGGTAAATGTAAATGCAAACCCTAAGCTCTTTATGAAATTAATGCAAAAAAAGCCACCAGTTCATATGTGACCCTGGACCACAAAACCAGTCAGAAGTAGCACAGGTATATTTGTAGCAATAGCCAACAATGCATGGTATGTGTACCCATGACTACAATGTGTTCAACAGCATGAACAGTATTTCTGTTTTTTTCAGGACCCAAATGATGATCCAACACAGTTCATAAAATGCTTACAGTACCATGTTTAACAAAACTGTAAATCAGATCTGTCTTGAATTGTATATATTGCTTTATCAATTGTAATTTACGAATTTCACCTTGAACAATGTTTTGTTATTATAGCCGAAATTATATTTCTAAATGGCTCTTGAATTTTGATAGCTTCATGCTGTTGGCAGCAATAAGCACAACACAAAACACATTGTGGTTGGCACAGATGATGTTTATCCTCGTTTCAACTGTATCTGATGTTATGTGTGTTTTCTTGACCTGCGCAGCGTATGATTTTAAGCATGAGGGCATCTGCCAGAATTGGCGAGCATTTACCAATCGCTAGATAAATGTGCACCAAAATATTGTAGAGTTGGACACGCGGCCTATGACATAGATCACAAAAGCAGCATTTTAGCAGCAGTTTCTTATCCCTTTTAAAAGAAGATAACACTATTTCTTTTGCTAACATAATTATGCAACGTGATTAGCATTTTCTTTTTTTAATATTTTTCCCCTGCTGTGTTAAACCACTGCTTTAATGTTTTTAGCTTCATTTAAAATCGAAGCTTATTTTAAAATAAAACATACCATACCAAGCTTTTGAGACATATCTTGCTGTCTAAGCTTGTTTGCTTTTTAACTAGATTGACCAGCAACTAGTCAACCAGCTTTAATGAAAGACCAGCACAAACCATCATGGATGGTCTTTGATGATGGGAATATCAGTTCTAAATAAGGGAAATGTCTTGCTGCGTCTTGCATTACTTTTTATGAATGCAGTGCTCGTAACATTGGATTACTTATTCAAGGTCTTTTCTCCACTCCTCCATGGCATGGCAAATTTAAAGGATTCATTCTCAAGAGATCATTTGATGTATCCTTCCTGTGAAGTAAACACAGGCTAAAGCATGAGAACATCTGAGCAGCAATGTATTATTCACAGTTTTGAATGGCATAACTGTTCATACTTTGAAATGAGGAAGAACAGATACTTTCATTCAGTTTGAACCCAGACACACAGCATCGCTCGGAGAGACCAAGAGACTCTGCTCTGACTTTAAACTAGTCTCCAGAAGCAGCCATCAGTGCAGTCCATCACTGCATCTAAAAATCCTTCGGCACAAACCAACAACGCACAATGTAGTATGAGTACTGGCACCCTAAATGACACACACTACAGATCTGCCATGTTCATGATATCGCTCAGATCCCACATGGTGGATTTCAGTCTGTTCTGCCTTAACCATTGCAGACAGTTTTTGGTATTTTAGGACAAAAGTTTAAAAATTCTGATTCAGATGGCTACCAAACTATTGTAAAAACATTGTTGTTGATTTAGATTTTTGACTATGAATGACATTAAACATATAAACATATTAGGAATACTACAAATATTTTCAGTTTAAACAAATATTGAGTAATAATTATTAAAATAATTTTGAATTATTATATTTATAAAAATTAAATAAATAGTAATTAAAATATGTACACAACATATACGGGTTCACAGCAACGACATAAACAAACGTTACTGCGCATGCTCGCTTTTGTGGCTCAAACATAACTTCCGGTACACAGTCCCTGCAGATTATTTCTGATAACAAGCAAAAAAAATGACATTAGCTAGCGATTTAAAAGTATGTCTAGCCACTATTATTTGGGTTACCAGTAGAAGAACTGTTACTTAGCTAAACTTAAATGCGACAAAGTTACATGACCCATTTAACAAATTGTTTATTTAATATAAGTACTTATATTATATTAATTTTATATACAATAAAATTCATCAAATTGTATATTCAATACAACTATTATAAAATAAAATTGTAGCATTGAATAAATACTTATATTAATATTACTTATATTCGGGCCAGACGCGTGCATCTGATTATATATATATTGTACAAAATTTCAAACATAAAGAGTTCCCAGTTTGGATTCCATTCGATGAATATGCAAGCTACCAGGGTAGAAGTGCACATTGCAAAAAAAATAATGTAATCTCATTGCAAAATATATTTTTACTTTTCTTTAAAAAGGTTTTTAATATTTAAAATATTTACTTTAGATGGCACCTGCATAACCAAAAACACCCCACATCAGTTTCACAATTGCCAGGTTGGTCAGAGCAACCTATAGGAGAAACAGCAGGCTTTGAAAGACCTATCAAAGCTCGATTTTCTCTATAGGGAAGAAAAGACTCTGACACAAGCGTGGCAAGAAGCTCTGAAACTAGAGTCAGCCCTTTGAAATATTGTTCCCCGGACGAGCGGTGCCACGAGATAAAAGGCTCTGGAGCGCTTTTTAATCACATTGCCCATTGTGCTTCTAGCATTTGCATGTGCCCCACGCCCTTTCCATTTGCATTCGTCATTACTGTGCTGTCAGCTCTTATCGAGGTTCCTCTTGGAGGGGGGGCAGCCTGCTGTCGAAAGAGGAGCTCTGCAGCGGCGCGAGCCCAAGGCTCGCAGGAGTTCCAAATGCACTTTGTCTGTCGGGTGGTAGACGGGACTGACGGACCGTGCCAAACGCTGGTGTCACTTCGTACAAGTTCACCAGTTACAGAGCTCATTAATCACACTGATGTCATTAGCCGATGTTGGTTTCCGCGCGGGCACGTGCACGCTCCCGTCTGGACCCGTTCGACCGTTTAGCGCCGTATGCTTTCATTCACACATCACCCTGTGGTGAAAGCTGTCAACTGCGTTCTGCCTATTGTTCAAGCTGTGCTTCTATAGATACTTGGACCAAACGAAAGAGCTCTGATGCAGAACTGAGCTTAAAAGCCCGGGGCTATTGTTATTTAAATGTCACGTTAAACAGATAATTCTCCTGCAATTGCGGGGAAAAACTTTCCTTGAAAAAAGTTTTGTCCATTCAATAAGAGAAGTGAGAGGAGGCCTCGCTCCTCCAATTTAAGCTCGGTCACACAAAAGCGATTCTGGTGAGCCTGTTCCCACACGATAGGAAATAAGATTGCGTCATGGGTGTATGCGGACTTACTGTCAATTTCCTTTCTTTGAAACTCTCGGTCGCTAAAAGGAGACTTGGAATCGGCGTTGGGTTGGATGCGAGGGAGGATTGAAAGGCACGCAATGGAACAAGGGACACAGAAAGAGGTTTTGTAGAAAAGAGAGTGGCAGATGGGCACCCAGTGTCTGGCGCGGCTTCCGTAATGCCATGACTGGCACCCGCAGCCCTAAAGTCTCCGATTATCGGACAGGGGGTCTCTATCACAATCTGCTTTGATTTGGCCTCACCCACCCTCCCTTAGAGGCAGCAGGGTAATTCACAAAACCCTTACACTTCAGTTCCTTTAATGTCCCCTGGAGACTCGAGAGCCACAGACAAATTGGTTGATCAGTGTGGTTGTAAGGCTTGGTCCAGACACCTTTTTTATATCACCTAATTTACTGACGGAAAAAAACTTGGGGTCATAAACTTATATGAGGCTAAAGAGAGTTGGTCCGAGTCAGGGGGATCCATCAGTCAACTCTCAGTGCTGTCCTGTAGTAACACATGCCATATAGGCAGCACTTCCTCACGGACCTAAAGAGGAATGGCATCACATACCATATGACAGACGCTTCCAATCCTCCAACCTGTCAGCATATAAGCAAAGCTTTACAGCTGAACTTCCATATTTTAGGAGCCAAGAAGCCTGGTGTAGCCCACACAGGATTTAGACAGATGGAGAACGATGCTTTTCTGATAGCTTCCAACCTCCAAAAAGCTCCATTTGCTTGCCCCTGAGCACAGACTCACTTTCACTATAGTCGAGAGCGAGGGAGACATAGTGTTGAGTAAGGGGTAGACGTTTCCCTCCAGGGCCAGCATGACAAACAAACACAAGCTTTGCCAGCAGATCTCTTTCCCAGTGAGCAATATATAGGAGCTGTTTCTCAAAAGCATGATTAAACACAATCCTCCTAGAAATTAAAACAGGTTAACATTTTTCCTAGTCTATACTCAATTATACATGACTGGAACTAAAGGAAAATCACTTAACAGGGCTGGTACCAACACAAGTGTGATTTCACCAGCTATGTAATTAGTAGTGAATTAACAGATTAAATGATTAAAATTATTTAATAATTAAAAAAGATTCATCAGTTATGAATAAATAACAACACAATATATACTGTATGTAAAAACAAAAATGTTTCCCCTACAATTCTCATTACTGTAATGCAAATAATGCAAATAATAATAGTATTATATTAATATAAATAAATAAATATAAATATTATAATTCAGCGCACGTATGTTAAGCGTTAAGTAAGAGGGAAAATAAAATTAGACATAATATTATTATGTAACAGTAGTGCTATATAAATATAATAATAATAATAATAACAATAATTATTATTATCATTATCTATTACCTTTCCAGAGTGCAAATAATATAAGTATAAATTAGATTTAATTGTCCCAAAATAACTACAACACCTTGGTCAAAACTTTGTTGCCATGCTGATGCTTAGCTATTATTTAACTTGAGCATGACAACAAGTTCAGTCAACTGACGTGTATCATGCCAGTTGGCATTAATGCTGGCCAGGTGCCTGCAGGTTGTTTTAGTGTATCTGCAGTGCGTATATGGGAAAATAATCTCTGCAAGGTCAATGTTGATTTAAAAGAAAAAAAAATACAATTAGTCTGCCTTATATAACAAGGTACAAAAATCGTTGACCTTTGGGAGCTTGTGGGGACAACAGAAAGATGCATTTGTTTTAAATCATTGTATGGGAGGATTGGACAAGGTTGGCAGCTTCAGGTTGTGAGTTGTTTGGTCCAAAGTCGGTTGCAAGCAAATACACCGTTCTAAACACATCACACAACACATTTTAATGTCGCTAAAAGACTAAAGAGTCTTGGGAAATGCAATGATTCATTAAATGA
This sequence comes from Oreonectes daqikongensis, assembly GCA_026939265.1. NCBI lineage: Eukaryota > Metazoa > Chordata > Actinopteri > Cypriniformes > Nemacheilidae > Oreonectes > Oreonectes daqikongensis. Next base: position 2,394,923 of record JAOTQM010000030.1, on the reverse strand, counting down.
TGTGTAGTTTGCTTCATACAGACGCTGTAATCTATTCAACAGAGTTGAGTACGGCTTTGAAACTAATTATGCCTTATACATTTTTCTGAATCAGGAGCACATTTGCATGGCCCCTTACCTCATTATTTCCTCATTGTTCTGTATTTCACAAAAAGGTTAACAGGGGCTCGTACAGAAGAACCGTATGTAGCGGGGGGACATAATTACAAGTGGCACACCAAAGACACACAGACAAAGTGCGGTTTGTCTGGATCTGTGCGTGAAACGTGGTTCTTGAGTTTTAAACAATGTAAGGGAGGTTGATCAGAGCAGCGCGCTGTGCAGATTCAGGTCCCTGCAGGTGTTTCTGGCAGTACGGCCCTGAGTTTCTGCCAGGACCTCTACCTCTGCGAGACAGTACCACACGCTTCCCACTGGTAGCCTGTTTGAAACACCACTTCAGTACAGACAATGCAAGACTAACAAGCTGTGTTGATATTCCTCTAATAACCTTATACTTTTCAAGTCAATGCTAATGTATTCCTGTATTTGTGTTTGCTCGGTTTGCTCATTGATTATGCAGTTGTTAAAGCTTGCGCTTGGAAAAACCAGACTGTTGTGTTATGTTGCAAATAAGCTATCAGCAAGGGAACTAAGCAACTTTCTTTCCATTCCAAACTCCTAATAAATACACTGATGGGCAGGACCTCTCCCTATTCCTATCTCTCCAATATTATAATGAATAAATATGGATATTGCGAACATCATTTCTGGTTTCTAATTAAAACAACACACTCTCTGCCAGTTTGGAATCTTCTTTCAATTTTCGTACCAGCATTAAATGACCAAACATTGTGTTTTATTGAAGCATCTGCAAAGAATTCGTAAGGGGATGTTATTTACCAAGATTTCAAAATGCTTCAAGTGATTGTTTCTATTCACTTGAACCTTAATGACACCATATATCAGCATATAGAGCTTCATATATTTAATTTCCCCATGTGTCTCATGCTGTTTGGGCACAGTCACTGAAATTGTATTAAAATATCTTAGTCTAAAGCCCTGGAGTCTGTCACCATCTCTTTGAGTGTTCCATAGAATAGGGTAAAAAAGCTATTTTCCACATGGGATATTCTCAATGCAGCAGATTGCCGAATAAGCTATATTGAATTTGAGAGTTTGCCTCTGGACATGAGTCATTCTTTTTCAAATTGTCTTTCTTTGCTCAGCAATGATACGACCATCCATACGTTTCTAAAGGCCTGATAGTCTAATAGTGGTCCTTCTATTAAAGCAGAGTTTTTTTTCAGTGCTAAAATATTTTCTTCTGGGTTTAATACAGAGTAAGCCTTACGAACGCTACTGCTCTGAGGTGCTGTGAAGCATTACATCACTTTAAATTACATACACCTATAATGAACTAACCTTGCAAAACCACTTACTGCCATCAACTGCATAAATGTTTTCTGTCCGTCTTGTGAATCCCCTTCCAACATCAAGAAAGAAGGCTGGTAAATATGACTTTGCTTGACTTTATTGCCTCTCTATCGGCCTCTAAGTTTGAAACATAAATTGCTGGTTACCTTACCTTATGAAAAGGACATTTCACCCAAAAATAAAAATTCTGTCATCATTTACTCACCCTCAAGTTGTTCCAAATCAGTATAAATGTCTTTGTTCTGATGAACACAGAGAAAGATATTTGGAAGAATGTCAGTAACCATAAAGATCTCATCCCCCATTGACTCTCATACTATTTATTTTTCCTACTATGGAGGGATGATATCTTTTTGGTTACTGACATTCTTTGTGTTCAGCAGAAATTTTAAGTCAATACCAGCTTTAGTCATTTTTTGTGGTTTACTGTTTTCCACATACAATTATCCTACATAATGTAAAGAACATCCTGTGAAAATATATCCTTGATATCTATTATACTTACTGAGTAAGCCCATGTCAAAGATTAAAATCATAGTGAAATGAATGTGTGATATCAAACTTTGATGACCTTTATCTCATAATTTCATAATTAAATTTTTGAAACTTTACTTGGGTTTTGCAGACTGGGTCACATTTATTCACTTAAAAAAGAATACATAGACAGGAAGGTTTTTCTCTCCTGATATTAGAAAACACGTTGTCCAGTACCTCCAGACTTCTGTTGCAATCCCCCGAGACTGTGACTATGAGTAGATCAAGTTTCTTCAGTGTCCAGCTAATGCCCGCTAGCGTGAGTCGTAATTCGTAACACTAAAGCACTGACATTTACTAAGTGTAGATATTTGTAACTCATTAAGTGGCAAGACGCTATTCATCAGCAGGTCAACGTGGTTCCAGTGATGTCTCATTTGAATACAACATTAAAAGAATAATTCATTCTTATTTCCATATATTAAGAGACAACAGGGAAAACAAACATACAATCTCAGGAGGCAGTGAGAGATAAAAACAGATCAGCTCTTACAGTATAAATAACCAGGTTTCGAAACAGGTTGAGTGTTTATTTCCCCTTAGGTTACCAGAAACGTTAACAGTCATTTGACACAGCTATAGTCTCTGAAAGTACAGTGGGTGATGGGGACATGTGGTTAAGTAACTTGTAAATAGCTTAAGACTGCAGGTTTATGCCCGGCAAGGGGTGATCAACGTTGCTCGAGGGCAATAATCTTAGTAACTGTATTGTAAATCACATTGAATATCAGCTGCTGAGGCATTTTTCTCTTATGGATATGTTTAGAGTTGAAAATCCGTAGGGATTGCACTGTTTGATTGAATTCCATTCACGAAGTCACAATCTGATTCCAGAATGATTCTCAATTTGCTCTTCAATATTTTTTCGCAATATTTCTTACAGATTGAACTGAGATGCTGTCAAAATCTAATGCAGACATTATAAGTGGACCTCAGGGAATGAATGTTTTGAAAAATGTGTGATATAACACCTTAAAAGGACAGCCTGTGATACATCTTCAGTATTTAATTCTCCATACAGGCAACTTGTTTTTTCCTTGACGCCACAGGGTCTTTGCCAACAGCTCTGCTAGCTGGAGGGCCTCACTTTGAGCGTTATTTAATGCTGTCACTCAAGCTGTTTACAGACATTAACATTCCACCCTACACTTGGTATAAATGAGATTGGACCTGTATGTTCCAGCACAACATCATGACAGCAGAACACAGCTCCACGTTGAGCAGGTTATACAATGACCGAGATACTTCGATTGTCATTCCAGATAATGCCATTCATGTACGTATATCGCACATGCATTTGCATGCGTATACACAGGATCTGACAGAGACCCAAACGTCCCAGTCGCCAAAAATCAAAATGCACGCTGACGCTCTAATTGCACCAAGCTTTTCCTGACACAACTCGTTGCATCTTTTCTTGCCACTGAAAGGATTCACTTTGGCAGGTGCCAAGTATCATTTAGCTGATTTAAAAGGGTGATGATGGGCACATTATGCCATTTGTTTATTTGTTTACGACCAAACACAGCTGAGGCTGGTATCCGGGTTTGGCCCAAGGCTCAGCGGCACAAAATAACAAATGGGAGTAAAACACATGGTTGGAAGGTCGTGGTAATGATAAAGCGCTGGGCTGCATACAACTAAGAGCTCAGAACTAATAGAGGAAGTATTTGATTAATTGTCTGAATTGAAGTGTGTTATCGTCACAATGTTTCATCTTCGCCAACATGTTACAAACGATCCATCTATTAACATGACATACATGTGAGGGGAATCTGACAAAGTGCAGATGGTTTTTAAGGTAGCCATATTTCTGTTGAGTAATTACCTGCCATGAATAGATAACAGGTTTGGCAACAATAATTCATGAAGCGCCTGCCAGAGGTAAAAAAATCCAGAGGACGTAATGTATCAACATCTACCTTTTTAAAACACCACCAACCTGCAGGAACTTAAAATAACAGCTCGCCGTATAGATGCATATCCAAATCCTGCCATAAGGACAAGCATTTCAGAGCATTAATCACAGAATGAAAACACAGACGCTGTGCTTTGTCTTTTCAGTTCAGCAGACCACAGAAACTGTCCAGAGATAACCTCCCATGTTCCAACAAAAATAAACCTGCTATAATTGTAACTCAGGTGGAGACCTTGTTTCCATTTTGCAGTGGCTATGCCACAATAGGTTGGCGGAAATGACTCGGGCAAAGTCACATGCGGCGCAGCAAAGCGAGCGCGTTACGCTACGTGGTGCAAAGTGTCATTACAGTGGAATGTTATATGTAAATGTAATCAGCTAAAAATAAATGACATATAAACTCAATGTTTGCATTGTTGCACCTATTTCGCCAAAGGGATTAAGCGAATTACGTAACGACACATATGTGCCAACAAAATCTGTGCAATGCAATACATGCTGCAATTATCTAACTTGAAAGCTATAATCAGTGTTAAGCTGTGGAGGATGCAGCAGTCTATCTACCATACAGACCAGCAAACATGACAATGTTTTAGATGAATCACTTTTTTGTGAGGGTCATTCTTGTTTGACTCCATTGTCATATGCATTGATTCTCACTTGCTTGTGCCACATATAATAAAACAGTGATTATAAATCATTTAACTTTTTAATATTTATTTTGGTGAGGTAAATGTACACTTAGACATTACAAATACAGGACAGTGTGTGTTGAACTTCAACAGAAACAACCCTCAAGAATGACAAAGTTACCCAACAGCAATGTGAACGAATGAGAGAATGTAAAGACGCATGAAAGTTGTTATTCTATCATATATTTATTTTGAACTGATCCTAAAATATGTGTAAATCTTCAGCATTATGTTGTTTAAACATGAATTTTAACTTGTTTTCGTTGCAATATTCAAGATCTGCAAACATTGCATATTTTTTGCCATTTTGACCTGTTTGTCCTATATAAATTTAGCAAATTAAAGACTGGAATTTGGGAGAAATGTTGTCACTAGTTCACAGAATGAAACAAAAATGATACTTCTATTACACATACCTATAAATAGTACATTTAGAAAAAATTATTCTGGAGTGGTCTCCATTTTTTCTGTGGCTGTGTGTAACAATCTGGGGCACTGTTGAATGACAAACATTGCTTTGAATTTGGTTAATAAATGCCAGTCCAAAAACTGTTCGTATTCACAAGTGGGATGATATAATGCATTGCATTTCCGACTGTTCCACGAGCAGACACTCTGGGATGGAGTGACATTAAATTACATTCCAACAGAGACATAAAAAACAAGTGGATATATAATATGTTCTCAAGCAGGCTCATTACAAATCTGTCTCTCCTCACTGCCAGACACAGCCTCAGCATCCAGACGGTACATGGCTTTTCCATTTAGTCAATTAAAAAACACCAGCCTGGTGGGAGAGAGCTGTGCAGGAGCAAACCTGATGGAGTTGTGGGAGGAGGTAAGCCAAATCCAGTGTGAATTCCAGCTCCTCTTCGCTAATTTGTATTCAAACTTTGGGTAAGCTGGCAGAGCGAAAACAAATCCATTAGCTACACGCCTATGGGCGGCATCCACGAGTCCTTGAACCTGTGTTGCTGTGTGCGCGCGCTTGAAGGTTTGTGTGTCACCGCCAGGCAACAGCTGCCCTATGAAAGGCTCTTCGGGACCGACTCCAAAAGTCCATCCGCCTCACATATTAATTTCAAACCGCTGCCTCTGAAGCTTGGCATATAACATGTGACGTTCACCAAAGTGACGCGCGTCCTTTGAGACACGAAATCCAGAATCCGTCGAGCCGTGATGTGATTTGGCACAAACTTTAGGGGACGAGAGATTTGGCAGAAATGAGGCCGGGTCTGATGTTTCACGATTCACATTACGCACCGGCATCACACGTGCAAGCAGATGAAGGAAACCCAAACTAAGCTAAAGCACTCATGTAGATAATACAAAACCAACGTTCAAATTTGACACACTTTCTGTGTGTCGTGCATTAAATATGCTAGCGTATGTCTTGGAAGTTGAAAGTAAGAGAGGGCTTTGAACAAGGTGGTATGCGTGTTTTCAATATCTTGCGTCACCACAGAGAGAGGAGGGAATAGGATTTCTCCACCTCATCATCTGCTTCAATCAGCAGCTCTCTAAGGAGGTGACGTTCTTGCTCCAGCAGCAGAGGCCAATGTGGGGAGAGATGCCCAGCAAGTGATGATGGCCTGCTGGGAGAGGAGGATGTACAAAGGTAGCTGCCGTGAGGGAAACTGTGTAACCACAAGAAAAGAGAGCGAGTAAAGAAGAAAACATTACAACCAAATGTTGTCTGAAGAACCACCTGAAACACACACAGGTGCCCACATGTGTACTCGATGTCACAGATGTATGCCTATCTAAGTTTATTTGTCAAGGGGAAATGTCTTTTGAAGTCACTCAGTGTTTGAAGATGGAAGTTCAGAGATTATTAAACAGCTTTCATGAATAACTCTCAATCTGCTGAAGGTCACTGGCTCCAAACACTGTTTGCTCTAAAATCAACCTCCGTTTATCTCTTAATGTCACTTCAGTCAGCTTCTTTTATTTAAACAGCAATGCAGAACAATTGGTATGATCAACTGTAATTTGCACCTTTAAATTTGAGTTTACATACTTTTCAAGCAGTTTATAAGATCATGACTGGCATTACAGAGCTTTTTAAAACACGAGACAAGTGAACATTTCTTCGAGATTTGGGTTATGCTCTTCAGGGCCAACTAAGCTTCATTGTCTTCAAAACTAAAAGGCCCATATGTGTTGCAAACATGGCCACCGAGTGGCACGACTTCCGTCAATGGACTTTGATTACAACTGAACGCTATGGGTCACATGCCCTGACCACGCTGGGCATAATTTTGCGAGAAACAACCGGTCCTCCACAGGAACACATTCATACACATTGTAATAAACAGTTTTGGGTTCACGCAGGGAAAATAACATGCAGATCCTCTGTAGGCATTGTGCGCTGCACTTCTAATATAATCTGCAAAACAATAGCGCAGCATGGGAGAGCAAACACAGTGTGTCATTCCTCTTGCTCCTCTATACTTAAAATGAGAAGTCAAGAGAACCCTTTCAATACATGCATGGCACAAATGACATGAGGACCAAAACCAGAAAAGTGCAGTGTTGTTTTGATAAACGCATGCACTTTGTGCCCTGATAGCCCTAATGTTTACTGTATAAATTAATGCATGGCTTGAATACAAGCATAGTGGTTGCTTGTTAAATAGTTATGCTTTTGTTAGTGGGCATTGGATTTAAATGGTTTGCTTGTATGTTAGCTGGTTTTAATAAAACTCAATGAACGGATCAGCATAATGTTCGCAAACGCAGATTCTGTGGCCTTAGCGAATACTTCATTTTGATTGTCCAATCAGTGCTCACTATCTGCATAATGTCTAGTGTTTACGGTCCACTTGACAAAATGTATTCATGGCACGCAATGTATAAAAGAGCCTTTACATTGCTTTGTAATTAATTATGCAAGCGAGCCATGTGCGGTTTTTTATTTTTAAATACTAATTACTACAAGGTACTGAAAACTATATTTTATGTTAGAAATTATAGAAGAAGCGGGTTAAAGTGCAGGGAGCACACCAGTTGACAAAATAAAAGCCCTTCCAGGGTAATTAAAAACCCAGAGCCTCTCTAGGGTAATTGTTCATCAATTGGCGCCTTGGTTGTACATTATCACTTACATAGAAATTTAGCATTCAGTTCTCTATAGTATTATAATCACACTAATTAATCATTTTCTAATTATAAAAGAAAGAGTTTGACATCAGTTCATATACTCGGACCGTCAGGAGGAAAAAATAAATCAATCTGTCATCATTTGTTCATCCTCATGTCATTCAAGATCTGTATGTGACTGTGTAACACAAAAGAAGATATTTTGAGAAATGTCTCAGTGGTTTTGTGTAAATACAATGGATGTCAATGGGGGCCAATGTTGATTGGTTACCAACATTCTTTAAATTTCATCTTTTGTGTTCTGCAGAAGAAAGACATACAGGTTTGGAATGACATGAGGGTGAGTAAATGATGAAAGAATGGTCCTTTTTTGGGTAATCTTTTGATAATCTTTGTCAAAAATACGTACACTGGTAAAAACAAAGGTGATAAATGATCCCATAGAAGAACTATTTTTTGGATGTATGGATCCATAAAAACCCTGTAACATCTGCAGAACTTTTTTGTTTTCACTGAAGTGAAAAAAAGGTGGTTCACATACACTATATATTATTTTACATGCACTTATGTTTAGATACTTACAGACATTAAACAGCGGCTGTTTGAAGTCCTAAAAAGGAAAAATGAACAGACAAAAAATCTCTAGCTTAAATGAAAGCACGGACAGGCAAATGTTGGTGTGAAAATCCATAGGGAAGTTAATGATTGTTTATTTTTCCCACAATTATCGCCCCTGGGCCTTTTCCCTCAGAAATATGTTTAATAATTTATCTGTTTTCAAACGCATCTTTTTTTTCAATGAAACCCCCACAAAGCTGTTGAGAGCACTGCCAAAACGATTCTTTCACCATCAAAGAATAAATGGCAGGAGGTTAGACGTCATATCTTTTTTGAATGTTAGGTCATGATTTTCAGATGTTTTTCCCAACTATTCAGCTGATGATGAAAAGAAGTCTAACACAACCGGTAGATTCCCTTTGGAATGCCAGGACGAATGACCCTTTAGAGGAGATGGGGAACAAATAAAGCACATGGATTTAAAATAATGAGATGTTCTCAGAGGTTAGATGAAGATAAAGAAGACAAAGCTCAAGAACCCTGCTAACCTTGCACATACAATGCCTGGAGACATCTACTCTGAGCTGAATATGATGAATCTGGTTAATACATTGTCCTCAAAAAAACACTTGGCCCTGAAGGTTGAGCTCTGGGTTCAGACTTAAGACTCACAAGCACCAATTGTGATTATGAAGTGTCTTGGCAAATAAATCAAGTTTTTTGCCAGCTGGCAGATAACTTAATAAGGAACTTGCTGTTGTAAACAATTCAAACCAACCACATACAAACAATGTAATAAAAAAGCATCTGTCACGAGTCACACATGTAACAACTTTTACATCAGTGGAGTTTTTTTAACTTTTGCACACTAATCCAGATAACTTGAACAGTAAATCTTTTTGCAAGTTATCTTGCTATAAAATACCAGATGTTTTTATATATTTAGTTATTGACACTACATTTTTAAGTGTCACAGTTTATGGAATATCCTACAGAATGAATAAAAATGAAATCTTATTTTTGCCCATGAAATAATATGGCTTGTAAACTCACCAACCATTCATACATAAGCATATGAAAAGTTAAACTTTGATTCAGTCTGGCCCAAACATAAAGAACAGAAACCACATGCACATTCACAAAACTCTCACAAGTGCTCCGCGGCTATCCATCAACCTCCCCCATCTCCTTCCCAGCTGCTCCTGCACCACACCGAGTCTCCAACCTCCGTCATGTTTGTGCTGCAGCAAGGTGTCATTAATTCCTCCATTTATAAAAGCTGCACGACTAAATATACACACTGCTTGATTAAAGTTGGGCACCGTAATTGAAGTGAATACCAGTTTATAGGATGAAGAAGTAATTGCTCCCCAAGCACCCTGCGGCTCATCTTTCTCTCTGCTTTTAGCTTTCTTTCCTTTTTTAGGAGGGGTATATTAATCCGGAGCCCTCCTGTCTTGTGAAGGATGTCCTCTCAATTACCACCTTGCACTTTGCAAAGGTTAAAACAAAGGATTTTACAGTTCCGTGATGAGAAACTCAATGCACCTGGAGTTGACAAGGATGTTTTGGGCAGGACGGGCTAAAGTGGTTCGCCACATGAATTTTGGAGTAGGTGACAGTTTGGTCGGGGCTGCCAGAAGGGGCCTTGCTAAATCTTTACAGTAAGTAGGTAGTGTAGAATTGATGAGGCTAATAAGGAACAAAAAGATTAACATATCAATACTCCATAGTTTTGTAAAATTAGCAAACAAATGTCCTGGTACTCATGACATTCATCCCAGAATGCTTTAGACCAATTCTGCTCCTGTCTTGAGTTTAATTTCCCAGCTGTAGAGAAACTTTCATCCCATGGTGTATAGTACTATATCCCACTATAGTACTATAGTGATGCTTTGTGAAAAGTCACAAAGCAAATCGAACTGACTCTAGTCAAGTAATAATATACATTTCTAGTAGAAAGTGAGCACAGTTACATATAACCACAGGGGTACAATGAACGCTTAGCAGGCAAAATGGTCAGAAATGTGAAGTACTCATTGTACTAAAGCACTTACATGAATTCTTCAGTACAAATTACTAAATATTAAAACTGTAAATTCATCTCTTTGAGGTGAGAATACAATTTTTCTGGCCATTGAATTCTGCCTCCATGGTAGGATCTCAGTGTATGCTATTTGATTTGTTTTACATACTGAGCATTACATTCTCTGCTATGGTGATTGACAGGAGATCATACTGTAAAAAATATAGATAGTATATTCTTGAAAAAGCATCAAGTGATGGCCAAAACCTGTGTAATTGAATTATTAAGGGGTACTTCTCCCATCGTAAGATTCTCAGCAAACACAGCAAAATCTGATTATTTCATTTGAGAAAGAAATCTGCTGTACTACAACAGAAACATTTTTACATTTACAACATATCACCACATGATGCATGTGTGATCCTATGGGTTTCATACAAAAATGTTTCACATGTTCATGGCTTTTCTACTATATCAGGGTGTGTTAAATCATGTAAAGACAGTATTTTGCACAGATGCAATAATCTACATATAAATTATACATCTCTAAATTATATCAACCAGTGATAAATTGAATAGTTCTGCACAATGTAGCTCAGAGCACAGAAAGATTCTTCTCCAACCCTTTAAAATCTCTTCATTTCCCGTCCATTAAAAAGTGTTAGCGGACAAAAGAAATTAATTAGGTTTTAATCGGCCGAGCTCTTTCAACTTTAAACCTTCACAGCCACAGGCACTACACTTCTGAATATAGCATTTAATTGAACTAATTACTTGCCTAGCTGACTTGCTTCACAGGTTTCTCCAAGGTCATCTAATCTGGTGTTAAATGCTACTTTATAACACATGTTGCAGTTTAGCATGACATTTAGCCTCGAGAGAGGAATTACGTGCATGTCAAATTTTCAGATAAATAACTGGCAAGAAGTAAAAACAACAGAGAGTAAAGTCTAACAGTGAGTTAACCACAGACAGTTGGGCTATCAGTCTGAAATTTGCAGGCAAATGTAGTTGGAGATATTTGTACCAGGCTTCTAATGAAATAGCGAGAGCAAATATCATCGTTAGAATGAAATGAGAACATCTCTGTTTGTCTGTGATAATACAGTTAATGGTCCCACTGCAGCAAATGACTAGACAAACATCAGCAGTGTTGCGGTCTGTGAGGCCAGAACACTTTCACTATGGGACGATACTCATTTCACTTGAAAATCAAAGAACATAATAGAAACAATCAAACAAAAAGATTCCATCAAAATAATAACAACAAAAAATCACAATCCAGTTCAATCAGGTGTAACATTTTAGTTGTTATAACATCCTTTAGGCACAAACACGTATTCATCTGTGAAAACAACAAGGAATAAACTGCTTATTATACCAGAGACAATCTGTAATTTGTTTTCAAATACACTGTAAAAATGAAATTTTTAGTTTTTTTCTGTAAATTTATTTGATGTAATAAATTAAATAAATATAAATCTACAGTAAGTTACAGGCAAACTGCTGCCAGTAATACTGTAATTTCTATAGATTTTTTTAACAGTGTAGATATGTCAATTTAAAACACTGGCCATCAAAAAGCAGTTGTAGACCCACCTCAGAATTAGTATTGAAGTCTAAAAGCAAATGTTTAAAATTCCTGGCAAGGATTTATTAAAATAGTCATTCTTATTTATAGGGTCTTTTAAGGAATTAAAATTCTGCCCGTGCAGCTTCTTACTAATTAACATTTTTCACTCATTTTCTTTCTTGCACTTGTCACGTTTTCTTTCTCCTACACCAGCTGAACTTGCGACACTAATAGGTTATGAATAATTCGGTTTCAGCTTAGATGGCAATTAGCCACAATGCTAGAGGCTATCCTTCTTCCCCTGTAGAGGTGTAGGGTTTACATGTCACACACTCGAACGCTCTCAGACACGCACTCTGCTAGGATTCGAAATCAGAAGTTCGCTTTTTCAAAATATCTTCTATTAATAAAGCTTAGCCCAGGGGTTCTCACTCTTTTTTGGGGTTTGCAACCAAATTCGTGGGTGTTATAAATCTCTCTTGGTTGTATCTGGTCTTGCAAACAAGAGTTACAAATCCCTCCACATTTTTTGTTTCCTTCCGAAACCTTGGATGTCCAAATTCACTCTTTATCAGGAAATAAAAAACACTGTTTTTCTTAAATGATTAAATACTGTGTTGTCAAAGTTGACAAGCACTTTTTAATACTTTTTATTGGTTAGATATTTGCAAAACCCAGTGATAAACATGAAGGGTGACTATTAATAATGATTTATGGCAACAAAAAGAAAAAAGAAATATGGAGAAACAAGGTTTCAGAAGGAAAACAGCGATATGCAATATAAGCAGTAGCATTCACCTTAGCATTTATAGTTTTTATTTTAGATGCAAGAAATGATTCAAATGTATTATACAGAGGTAACCTACTAAAATTACACTCTTCAAATAGCTGCAAAATGCTGCAAAGAACCTTTAAACTTAGAGTAAATGTTTCTTCTGTCATCTCTGCAAAAATAAAAAATACTATATTTTTAAGAGTGTATAAAAAAGTATACAAAACATTACTTTAAATATATACAGATCTCTTGTGAACCCATGTTCATCTCAAGCCACCCTACAAAAGGTCGCAACCCAGAGGTTGAAAACCTCTGACTTCGCCTAATTCCTTTACTATGGGTTGACTTCTCTCTATCTCTAACTGAAGGAGATGAAAGTGGCCTTTTTAGTCTGAGACGCCTTTATTCGCATCAGCCCTTCTGGGGTTTTTACAGACTTCCATTCAATGTTATCAGACAGCTGAGCAGCTGTCCTGGATAGAAATATCAGCCTGTGGACCACACACATCCCTATTTATTTATTCATTTTAACAATGGACAGAAAATGATGAGGCTCCTTATTAACAGCAGGCTGCATTCCTATCTGAATGATGGACAAACCGCGGCATACACAGCCGCCTGTCATTAGCCGAGTCCCAGGCTAATGGCTGTAGGGAGGCAGCTGAGAGGTGTAGAGTGCATGTGAGTGTCTGGAGTCCTCCCTTTAGGTATTGTGGTGTTGTTAAAGCAGCAGATGAAAGGAAACACCTTCAGGCGTCAATCATGATGATGCATTAATAAACATACCCTGTGTGGCTAGTGGCTACTGACATTGAGAATTAATAATGAGCTCAGTGGTATGTAGTCAACAGCAAATTCGGCTGAATCAATATTCATTTCTTTATATTGTAATAATAAAGTCCTTATAAAAATGCCATGTCATGTATATCAGTAGTACATCTTCAAATATGAATGTAGATGAAATATTTGACTTTTTCTCTCCAAATGTACATTAACTAATGATCTGTAAAGCAATGTTTTATTCATGAAGTTTAAGAAAGTCTTTATGAAGTGTGGCTAGAACGAAAGACATACAGTAGTTTCCAAAAGAAAACAATTGACATTGACGCTCTTTATTCAAAAGTATTATTATAGATGCATTAAAAACATCATAATTGTGTTTGGAGTGTAAACTGAAGAATTTTGGCTAAAAACCGCAAAGCTTGCTAGGTCAAGGCCCAGGAGAATAGCTACTAAAATTCCTACAAGAGAGTATCAACAAACTGACAGTCAATATATGCTTTAGTTCTTGTTAGCTTTTTCTGCATTTTTTGGCATATTTGAATTTAAAAGCAAATACTGTACAAAGATGTCCTTCAGACATAACTTTTGAACACTACTATAAAGGCTGAGATTAAAAGAAAATCAGGCTTTAAATCTTAGCATTTCCTTTGCTCATAGTTTCACAAATAAGGGTGAAATAAAAGGAATAAGGCAAAGGATTGTGGGACAGCTTCTAGGTGCATCAACACCTCTAGGTCAACTCTTCAGCCATCAACTGCACATAATGGCAAAAGCTCTGTTACATCAGTACATCGTGTTAGGTGGCTTTCACACTTAAAGTTTAGTTTGGAACGGGGCACGGTTCGCATGAAAAATCGCTAATGTGAAAGCCGTCAAGCGAACCCGGATGCGCACCTGGCTACCGAACCCAAGACTATCTGAAGGAGGTGGTCTGAGGAAGTAAAAAAACCTGTGCATGCGTTTAAGCCGATTACGATGTATTTCCTAAACACACGTAAGAGATGATAGTGTTGATGATTTACCTTGGATTCGAGCAAGAGTGAATCTGCATCGTATTTCTGCGTTGCGAGTGAAATTAGAGCGGCAGGTCAATGTTAATCCACTGTTTCCTCAAAATAGTCTGTTTGCAAGCAGCAGAAAGCCGTCGCATACAGTAAACCCAAATGTTTTACTCTGTTGCGCATAATAGCACTAAATTAATAAAAACACAATATATTAATCCGTGTTCTGTTTTCTGTCATGGGCCACGCACATTTTTGATTACGTAAAATAAACGCAAATGCTCCAGCAATCGACAGAATCAAGTTGAGTGTAAAACCAAACCAACGCTGCGGGGGACGCGGGGAACAATCGCACTCAAGTTAGGGCCGCAGCAAATGAGCCCAGTTTGAAAACGCCCTCAGTCAACATCAGGCGTACATCTAAGACTGGCAAACCACTTCGATCTCAAAGGTTTGAATTACCATAGACATTAAGACACTAGTCACATTGCTCTTAATTTTCAAAACAGTCACTGAACAATATGAGAGTTTCAAAGACCTTTTAAAACCTTGTGCCGAATATCTGACGTGCAAAAATGACAGCTTCGAAAGTGCATTTATACTTACACATGACAGCAAGAATGACATTCCCTGATGCCAGGACGACCTTCTCCCGTGTTGCTCGGTCATAGATTCCTACATGGCATTCATAAGGTCCGCTGTCTGAGAGTCGAACCTCTGGAAGCCTGGGGAAAAATAGAAGAAAATTAGACAAACTATAGCACATTTACATTGTCCTCAACCATAGAAAAACATCTAAATCACAGACATTTAACCAGATTTTCTAAAAAATAAAAATAAATCTAGAGCTGTCCTGGCTGGTTGCTATGCAGATGCAATGGAGGTTGCTAGGTGGATACTTGCTGGCCCAATTCCTAAAGTCTCGTGGGTATATTTACTATGCAGTAAACCTATTTAAAGTGATTTTTGTTTGAGGTATTAATACATCAGGTAAGGATGTATTCTTAGGGCCATTATGGCCTTCTGTAGCTTAAGAAAGACTGCAATAAAGCTGAAGAAAAAAGGTGTTCTGTCATAGCTGTGTGCCAGTCAAACAGAAAGAGAGGCAGAGAGAGCCTGCTGGGATTACCATTTCTTAAGAAAAGAGTTGCTTCTCTCAGGGCCTGGCAAATACTCATAATGCCTCCCTCCATCCATCTTCTATTGTCTCTGGGAGTAGACTGCTGACGATGATACCCAGATGTCTGTCTCAAAAGAAATACCTTGTGTTGTACTTTTATCCCTTTCATTTTCTTCCTTTCCTCTTCTCTACATATCTGTCTCTCAGCATCCCCCCAAAAGGAACAAATGTATTTATTATATTTACATTTATATATATTTGGCAGATGCTTTTATCCAAAGCGACTTACATCGCATTATACTATACTATACTGAGTATGTGCAATCCCTGGGATCGAACCCATGACCTTGGCGTTGCTAGCGCCATGCTCTAACCACTGAGCTACAGGAAAGCATCTACAATGAGGTCCTACATTGAAAAAAATCATTTTCCTAATCTGCATTTTTGTCTCACATATTTATCTTTAGCATATATTTTTTCTTTTTATTTAGTTATTTGCTAGGGGCGTAAAAAACACCTAAGTAGCTTTTTTATAACACTTGCTTTCTGAAGTTTTTTTTTTACTGATAACAGAGCCAAAAATATTGACTGCGAAAATGATTTTCCGTAATGGATCTGAAGAGGTTGGATTGCCGTGGTGCTTTAAAACCGCTGATGTCTTCGAGTTCTTGTTTTGAACACAGCGCTTGTTTTTGGTCTTTGTTTGTTTGTAGATCATTGCTGCTAAATGTACATCTGAGCCCATGATAGAATGATTTTCTCACAGACAAAAAATGAAATCTTGGTCTCCGTCCATGGTTTCAGTCAAGCGATCCTGTAACAATCCCAACAAGGTTTGCATGTGTTTGACGCTGTTCGACATGGTCCTGCTGCTTACCTCTTTAAAAAAAGGAGCAAACAGCGAGACTGACTGAATCCAAGCTCATTTATATTGAATGAGGGCAGCGGGTGAGCTCTCAACATTCCCTTTATGTCTCGCTCCACCCGCTCTGCCTCTGTATTTTCCCCCTGCACCTCACACAATTTACTTAGACTTGATGAGCACAAACGCAGGACGTGTTAATTGCAATGCATTCACCATCATGGCAATGGCAGCAAAGCAATGGCTGCAAATAAAACCACTCTGCTATGTCTCTTCGCGGTTGTCTGTAATTTTAATCTCGTCTATTGGCAGCTTTAAGGGCTTTTATTGTTGTTTTCGCTCGTTTTTCCCTCATTTCCAATGCTGCTTGACATGCACGGAGCGTGATGATTGGATGAGAGTTTTGGCTCAGGCTCTACACGTTGGCATTGGTCTCACGTTCCACCCTGCAAGTGTCCTCTCTCTGGATGAGCTTTACTGCCTGGGTCTCTGAATCCCGGCCAGCACATTTCTCACAGTTCCTGTCTCGCTCCCCTCTGAGCTTTGCAGCGTTCTGAACCCCCGCCTTTCCTTTTCAACACTCTCTGTTTCACCTCTGTCTCTTAGTGCTTTCCTCCCCCCACACCCTCTGTTGCCTGACTGCTGAAACGTCTGCGATGTTGCACAAGAGTGTGGCTTACTTCGATATTCAGTTCTTCACAATAACCTCAATGGGACCAAAACTCCAGCTATACTCCACAATTTCTCTCTCGCCCACCCTTTCTATTTTTCTCTCTCCTACTGTGCCCTAAAAATGTAGATGGATTGTTAATCAGAGAGTAATAAAAAGCCGATTAGCACTAAATCACACCGATGCAAGAAGGGATTTGCCTTGCCAGTTCCTGCCACTCTGCTGCATGTGTAAGTGTGTGAGAGAGGAAGGACGGAGCGATGGCTGCCAGGAATATAACACTGTAATCACAGAAATGTGCATTGAATTTCTCATTGACTTGATCTTACAGGTACTGTGGGCGTGTGATGTAAGAACGTGTCCGATGCTGAATTTATGGTGGTATAATGTTCTCTATAGATCATTATTTCATGAGTCATCAAACACATGGGTCAGTTGAGGTGGATGGTTTTCTTTCACTCATAAAATCACTCATAGGACATCATTCATGAAAGACAAGCACAATAGATTTTCACGTAAACCGTTCACAAACACATTTTAATGTAAATTACTGAGAAGGGGCCTGTAGTGGTTTTATGTATTGTTTTATTGTAAATGAATTTATTGTACAGTATGTACATTATATATTGTTACAATAAAACAATACCTACAAGAAAAATGTCTTTGTTCTGATTAACATAGATAAATATTTGGAAGAATGCTTGCAACCAATCAGTTCTTGGCCACATAGGAAACATTGCTTTGTAAATTCTGTCAGAACAAAGAAATGTACTCAAAGGTGATTAAATATTAACAGAATTTTTATTTTTGGGTGAACCGTCCCTTAAATCAGTGTGTTTAAAAAATAAAATGAGCCAAATCAAATGAAATAACTTCATGACATGCACACAAGTTGATCGAATAAGCTGACAACATCAAAGGCCATTAAATGCAAAGTGAAATCGACCAGGTATTCCTTAACCCGTTTATGAACTTTCCCCAGTAAAAACAAGGCATTTACACGACCTTACATGTTGTCGGCCTATTAAGCATAATCAATGTAAGGTCACAGATGTAAACACACTTATTGACAAGGCTGTCAGTAGATTTTAGAATGTCTGGACTGGACACAAGGGACAGGTAACGGTGCGGTTAATCGGACAAGCAGGCATGCCAATAATCTGGAAATAAAATATCTATTTGTGACCCTGGACAACAAAACTTAGGGGTCAATTTTTCAAAATTGAGATTTGTACATCATCTGAAAGCTTTCCATTGATGTATGGTTTGTTAGGACATTATTTGGCAGAGATACAACAATTTAAATCTCTGGAATCTAAGGGTGCAAAAAAATTTTACTATTGAGAAAATCGCCTTTAAAGTTGTTCATCAGAGGCACTGTAGCAGGCAGAAGCTAAGAAGAAACAGGTTTGTTTTAACGCTCTCTATTGGCTTATCGCTGTAATGATGTTGTGGAGCATATAAGAATCTGAAAGCTGAAATTCTAATCTTTACATAGATACCAAACTTTAGATAGATACCAAATTCCAAGTTTGCTGGCGTGTTTCCGGCCAGTTTTGTTGGCGATTTTGCAGCATGTACTCAAATAAAATGTTGATATATTAACGGTAGGAAATTTACAAAGTATCTTTAAAAATATCTATATGTAAATATATAGACATTATATAATAAATTTAACATTCAGGCATTGACATTGTCACTCTTTAAAAATTTTCCAATTCTCACAGATGAAAATAAAAGTATCATGAATCAGTAAGGTGGCCTTCTCACAAGCCACCTCACTCACCTTTTTCGTCAAGACATATAACAGCAGCTCCACAACTCCAGACTTAAAAAGGAGAGTGCCAGACTGAAAAAGTTACATCACATGCCTCATTGACACACACCATATTTCATCTCTCCCTCTTCACGCAGTTGTTGCATTCGGAAAGTCATGAAAAACCCTGATAGATGTGTGTGATTAACAGGGGCTTTTGTTGAAGAACGGGCTTCTCCTGAAGGGCCCTGTAGGGCCCAGTGGGCGTAAGTGCTTTTGTTTCTGAGTTTAAAGCTGAATGTTTTGCCAAGAGCGTTTCTGTCTCATAGGAGCAGGTGGAGAGATGAAGGCTCCATGATAATGAGAGGAGAGAGCCAGGTCATAGTGCAGGGGGAGGGTCCTGGAAAGCTGCTTGTTTGATTGACAGCTCCAGCTATGAACTATGTCTTTGTGACAGAATGAAGTTGAAGAGATGTGAAGAATAGAAATTGGGCCTTGTACTACTCACATTGTGAGTCTGATTAAATATTAAAAAATAATAATTCAAACACTCCACAAAAGAGGCTCCTTGATGGGGGTGTGAGGGGACAGGGTGAGAGGGCTTTTAATTTTAATTTAATGATATCTCATCTGACACCTGACATTGAGACATAAGATGACATTGACAATTCAATAGGTATAAGCTTTTCAAAAATATAAAAAACAAAGCTATTCCACCATCTCAAAATATAAGATACAATGCCTTTCCTTATAAGCAGCGCATAGATTCAGACTAGTAGCTTCACATCTTTCTCTGGGTGATGTGAAAATCAAGTCTACCCAGCTCACGGCAGACATCTCTGGCTATCTCTGTCTGCCTTTCTCTTGTCGAAATCATCCTCACTTGAGCATTTATTTACAGGCAAAAGGCCGAATTAGAGTAGCAGGGACTGCTGTTGTGGCTTTTTGCCACTGGAATGAAAATGAGAGATAATGCCTGTGAAATACTGTCTGGGTGCTTTCGGTCTCCCACGGAATGCGTGTTGGAGACTGCGGGGAAAAGGATTCGTGAAGTGTGTCAGCTTGTGTCTTATGTATGTGTCTGAGGAAAGTAAAAAGATGGACAGCGTGTGTGTCTGCATCAAAGCATGTGAGCGGGGTGGAAAAAAACAGCAATGTCCTCTTCCTAAAAGCATTCTCTCTATGAGTATTATGTCAACTAACACACTACTCTTTCTATTTAACTAAAAAACGAATAAATGGCTCAAGAATATAATAGCACAACGTGCAAAGTCTGAGAGAACATTTGTAGCAATAGCCAAAAATACATAGTATGTGTCAAAATTATTGATTTTTTTATGCCAGAAATCATAAGGATATTAAGTAAAGATCATGTTCCATAAAGATCATTTGTCAATTCTCTACCGTACATATATTAAAACTTTATTTTTGTGATGCAGCAAAATCGCTAACAAAAATGGCCGGAAAAACGTATACACACTTCGCTCGCTGCTGCCGCTCTTTGAGAATTATGAACTCAAGTTTGGTATCTATGTAAAGATTAGAATTTCAGCTTTTGGGTTCATCTATTCTATACAACGTCATTACAGCGGTAAGCCAATATAGAGCATTAAAACATACCTGTTTCTCCTTAGCAGCGGCCTGCTACAGCGCCTCTGATAAACAACTTTAAAGGCAATTTCATCGATGTTTAGATTTTTTTGCATTCCTCAGATTCCAGAGTTTTAAATAGTTATATCTTGGCCAAATATCGTCCATATATCAATAGAAAGCTTTCAGATAATGTAAAAATTTTAATTTTGAAAAATTGACCCTTAAGACCCTTGTTCAGGGTCACATATTATAATATTTTACATTTTAACTAAAATAAGGAATCTGAATTATTGTATTATTTATATTGTGGGTTTTATTGTAGGACCAAGATTAAAAAAATTGATTTAGTTAGCATTGCAAGGTCACAGCTGAATCACATCTCTACTTTCAATTTTTTATCATGAATGTCTACATATAACACATATAGATGCACACACTTCTTTAGATCTTGAGATTTTCTTTCAAGATGTGTAAGGAACACGTTTTAATATTGGTCCTGTTCCAGCCAAACAGGCCGTGGGGTGCATGTTTAGACTTGGTTGGACTTCAACTGTCTACATTTGCTGTCTTCCTTTCTTAGCATTATGTGAGACTGAAAGGTCAATACAGGTGATCCCTACTGCTGTTTATAGTGTGACAGTCAATTTACTTCCTGCTGGGTAAGACTGTTTGTTTCTGTGGGTGTGTTTGCTGAGTTCCGTGTCCCACTTTCACTGCGAAGCAAGGAGGTAGTAAGGTCTGCTTAAGTGAAAAACACAGTAAATGCACATATGAGATGTAGAAAGTACAGGTAGCCTTGAAGGAGGTTAAACAAACAATCAAAACCTTTTCCTTCGTACTTTTTCCCTCTTCGTCTAATACTTTGTAACAGCTTTTGGTCTGACAAGAAAGCTGTCAACCCACAATGTTTTTTGAGAAGTGTAAGAAAGTATTTCTGGGGCTTGCTTTGCTTTTTAGCTTCAAGTTGAGCCTCAGGTAACAGGAGTGACATAGGAGACACGTCTGCTCCTCGGTGGCCATGTAAAACACCAAAGCAGATGTTCAGAGAGGACGACATGACGCTTCCTGATTGGGGAGAATGAAAATTTTTATACCACACGAGCCGACGGAAAAACATGGCTAAGGGCTTCGTTGATGCAAATTTGAGAAAGCAGTGGATACAGAGGGAAAGTTTACAAATTGGCTCATGTTTTACTTATTGTGTATACATCACTTATTGATTCAAAACAGATGAATCAACTTTTCTTGGCCCTTTAGGGACCATCAAGCAGGGCACATCCTTGCATAAAAAGCATGAAACAGAGTGCAAAAGAATCGAATAGAGGGCGTGTTTATATGTGCCACATGTAGCATATCTACAACAACCACTTCCAATAATTTTGACCTCATGCTACTTTTTAAACAATAATCGGTACACCATGGACTTACCACCACTAAATATTACACTAAAATGACCAATTACCCCAATATCCAAAACTAAAATTATGTTTTGTGATTCTAAATAAACTATGAGAAGCTCTTACCGGACTGTTGATTGATATACCAGATCTTCTCGCCTGCGGTAATCCTCCATATGGGAGTAATTGGTATTGAACATAGCATCGTACGTAAAAATCTTCTGCTTAATAGTTCCCCCGTCAGTTACCTGTTAAAAAACAAGAATGAAACATTAATGAAAAGATAAGTGAATTTTCCATAGACTTACATGCATAAATAATAAGAGGAGACACTACAAGAACTCAGTGCCCACAGGCAAAGTTAGCGCTCACGCTTCAGATTGATCCCATTGATCTCTATAGAGTTATTATTGGTATATTATTTGAGATGAATTCAAATTAGCTGTAAGAAACCTGCCGAGCATGATGAAGTCAGCAAGACATTCGCAAATTTAATGCGCTTCAAGGCGGCGATCTAATGATAACTGACATTTCTGCTGCGTTTTGTTGGTCTGCAACGCTGGAAACGTAATGAAATGTGAAGCGATATTGAAGAGGTGAGGGATACTTGAAGCCCCATTGGCTCATATCGCATTTTTCCCTCCCTGACTTTCATGACAAATGATGAAGCGCCATTCTTTTTGCGCTAATATCCACAGGGGAGAGGAGTCGCTTAGCATTTGAATGACTGCGATTTCTCTTCAGAGCGCAGAGAAATAAAGGTGACAGATTTTAATGGAACCGTTAATGCCTGCTTTGAAGTGGGGGAATTGTTGGCAGGACAGGTGTCTTTCTTCCGACAAACGGTTGAGATGTTATCTGCTGCGTCTTATTTGCGTCTCCCGGTGCTGTGAATCAGTTCTACGCGGATTCTCGACTGTTTTTTCTCTGTGTGGGAAACAACAACGGCTCGAGGATGATTCTAAATTGGGTTGAGTCGTACAAACAATTCAAGCTGCCCTCGCAAATGAGCGCAGGACGGCCTCAATAAACCCTCGGGAGACTCGCACTTAAATGCCTGCAGCTCGTGGTGAGCACAATGACTCATAATTGTTGAAATTCTTTTTTAGAAAGGAATTATGGGAACAATGAATATAAAGGCTAAACAATTGAAGAGTATAGGAAAATGTTTACATAATACACGTCTGCAGACTCACAATAACAATGCGCCTCGCCTTACTGACGAATCCTGGCTTGGCAACTGTTATATCTTTTCTAATATGATTCTATGTAAATCTTTCTGTGTTTTTCTAACACAAGTGTCCATTTGAAGTGGAAGTAGAGTTTTGAGTTAAGAACATTTTATTGTTCTGACATTTAATTAAATTAAACTATGACATTAAATATGAAGCAATCAATGAAATCAGACTTAATAAAAAAATGTATACTCTAACACAGTGGTTCTCAAACTTGGGGGCCCCAAGATGGATCCAGGGGGACCACAGATTTTGTCACATTTTATAAATATAGAAATCTATCATTCATTTTATGCAATCAATAGCATCAGAAAAGTAAGCCCACCAACCAAAATAAATGATGTTCCAGCATTGTATGACTGAATATGTTTTGATTGAATAAAAATTTGGAAAAAAAAGAACCACGTTCGAGAACCACTGCTTTATCAACTGCAATTACAGCATGATATTTGCATTTTGATAAGAACGTCTCTCCGGATGAACAATGCGTGGCGTTTAGCAAATGTCATGGCATACAAGTGGCCACAAGAGCCAAAAGCGCAGGTCTCAAAAACGGGGCAGTGAAGTGCTCATTTTGTTGCCGAGTCAACCAGAGGCATTTTTAAGTGACACCACTTAAAAACCATCCAAGGAACACTTTACCATTTCGCTTTGAACATGAAGATTACTCCGGCCATCTGGCTGTCTTGTAAGTATGCTCGGATGTGGCTGCTTCAGGGCCCTGTTGCATTTGGCTACAGGATAACAGGGAAGCGGTGACATTGAAAGGTCAGTCGCTAAAAGCAAACCTGTGTTTTAAAGTTGTGTTTTCCCCTCAGGTTGGTCCTGGTTGCTATTGTAGTTGACTCCAATAATGCTTTTAAAAATGCTTGAAAAGGCAAGACACAAGATCTTTTCTGTCTGATATTGTTTTGAAAAAATATGGAGACGAAAAGTGCTGCCAGAAGCTGAATACAAATTCCTTCAGACTCCAAGTTGTTGCGCAATTGTAGCGGATGGCGAGCAGGTTCATGGCCTGTCTGGAATACAGCAACGGTTTAAAAGATGTATGAGAAATGTCATTCTGCTCCTTCGTGTAATATGAAATCATGCTCCATGAATCACAGTGTACTGTGTACTTACAGAATTAAATGTGGAACAAAAACAGAACAATAATATAATTTTTTTTCTTGTAATTGAAACCTCTTCCAGCTTCTAGTTACAATTCCAAAAGAAAAATCCAAATCCATAATTCCATAATTGCCAAGAGACACAAGGTGAAGGGCTTTTTCTGTTTACATGCATTATGAAATGAAAGGGCGCTTGTGTTTATTGAAGCACGTATGAAATTATTAGATAAGCAGTGAGCGTATGCTAAAATTGGCAAGCACACGATGAGTGGGAGAGGCAGAGTAAAGGTTCTGACATTCTCTATGATAAATAGAACTGTGAAATGGGCCTTTCAGGAAAAATAGACACTGTCACTCGCTTTGTCATGATGACAAGAGGAGAAGACTGTAATGAGAACGTCAAGAGCATGATGGGAAACAAAAGGTGACTTGGTGCCACTGTGCAAAATCGAAAAAATGAAAAAACAAATAAATAAGCATTTTGCATTTCTTACATTAAATGTTTAATATAGACATGGAATGTACTCAAAATTACTTCAGGTTGCTGTTGTTGGGTTTATGCCTTATCTCTTTCGTTCAATGTCAAACTCTGCACAACACCCTTATATTTATGGTATTGAGGTTTTGAATGCAAAAATACATTCCATGTAAATGGCAACATATTTTGAGCAGTTTAAAGAGATTCACCCAAAATAAAAATTCTGCCATAATTTTTTCACCGTCTTGTCATTTCATGACTTTCTTTCTTCTACAAAACACAAAAAATATATATTTTGAAGAATGTTGTTGACCAGCACCCGTTCAAAGGTGCCGCCATTGTTCGGTTATCAACTTTCTTCAAAATATCTTCTTTTGTGTTCTGCAGATGAAACACAGTCATAACGGTTTGAAATTACATGGTGGTAAGTAAATAACGACAGAATTTTCATTTCTGTTACAGCAATTGAAGCTGAATTGACTTGTAAAAACATGACTGTGCTTCTTTAAGCTGGAAGTGCTCTGATGATAGAAAAAGCATTGTTGCGGAATTCCTGTATGGGTCGGGAAAACAATTTATTACATTGACTTTTTACTAAATTAATATATTAAATTGACAGCACATTTAAAACACAAATGCACAGTATTGGCATTAAACCAAAACAGGCCAGAACTCCCCATGCGGAAGAACATCCATCATGGATGACTGTCTGCGCTGCTGTCTTGACGACCACCTCTGTTATAAGTATAAGGAAATAGGATAAATGATCCATTACTGAGAAAAAAGGCAGCATGGGAAATGTGGACTTCCAGTTTATTTGACTGAATCTGTGCCTTGCATTACCGCCAAAATAAGGGAGCACCAGAGTGGCCGTCTACCATCTGGAGAGGAGGAGAGGATCTGGCTGGGCGAGAACCCTCTCTGACTTCTCAGTCTGTCCTTTACCCCTAACATGCCCCACAGCAAGAATCCTGGGATAGATATTCACCTTTTGAACTGATTCAAGTTGAGCCTCAGACACAAAAAATCAAACAAATCTTTTGAGAATATTTATGCCACACTAAATGGCGGGCAAACTGAAAAAATGTCCAAAGCAATATTATTTTGTATTTTCGAAAGACATTTCATTCATTATTTATCATGCACGTGCTCCCTGTGCGAAGCACACACCTGATCTTTAATCTGTCAATTTTGATCACGAACATGACGAAGAGCAGTCAAGCAGGCAAACTGGATCAAGGGGAGTTTCTGAAGGGTGCAACCTACAACGATAGGGGTGAGGAAGGCAAAGGATTCCTACAGAGTGTAAACAATGCAAGCCGCCTGCTGCCGTTCCACATGGAGTCTCTGGCTTTCCCCTTACCTTCATTCAGCTAACTTCAACAGTGACACCCCATCCCCTGGGCTTCACTGAGCTGTGGTTATTTATAGAGCACTCCTGCTTCACAATCTGAAGATAGACGTACACACTCACGAGCAACAGACATTCAATGGCTTAATCTATCCGTGATCCTAGATAACTACCAGAGTCTTATAATACACAATGCTAGGTAAAAGCATCCATGCTTATGTAGTCCTTTCAACATACATATCCGACACTCTTTCTCTCACCCTGGGTAAGAAAGCTTTTGTAAGCAACAAGCATATGCTATAGACTTGTTTTTATCTTCTGAATGTTGACTGGAACACACAGCACTGAAGCAAATGCAGACTATTTAAACTGGTGTGCTCTTATAGCTCAACTTGTAGAGAATATGACGCAAGCAAAGTAGAGGTCATACAGTACGTGGGATTCACAGAAATCTATTTGAGAAAATGTATACCTTGTTGAAATTACATTGGATTAAAGCAGCTGCCATTTTCATGAGCTGGAATCCGAATTGAATTGGCCTTGAAGTAAAATGACATGAAGAGGAATTTACAGAGCTGTCAACACATAAATTCAACACATGCTGTGGGTTTCACAAAATGGACAAGATAACGTGTGTGTTGTCTAAGTTATGGAAATCTAGACCTGCAACATGACAACATATATCAATCTGATACACTTTGGCTTCTCCAATACTTTCAGATGAAATTGATCAGCTTATTCACAGAATGTGTTATGTATATATAGTTAGAGACAGGAGTGGAGTTAGGGTTAGGGGAGTGTCTTTGTCTACCATTGGTTGGACAAACAGACAGTGCTGCCCCAAACACGTGCCATTGATTTAACTACTGCTGCTATATGCCTGCTCAAACAACCAGAGCAATGTTTTGATAGCACCACAGTCTTTACACTTTTCAGTGCAAATGGCTTTAATTTAACTGCCTTTGCAAGGTGTGATAAAAGAAATGACTTTAATAACATAAAATGCCCACATCATATTTACTTATTTTTCGAAAATGTTTGCTATTTTAAGAAAGACAGAACAGAAGTTTCATCTTGCTCTAGGACCACACAATACTCTTATTTGCTGCCATTTGTCATAACCTGAGAGAGGCTGACAGCCCTAACATTAGGGATTGACAGCAAAAGAATAACCAGCGCACTTATGTCAAACATATGTCAATGACGTGAGAGAACTAGCTGTCGACTGCACCTCTGCAAAAAACATACTCTCAAAATTCTGTCGTGCCACTTGACGATTTAAGGTCCCTTCGGGTAATATAAAACGGCTGTTACGCTCTTTAATAAGTATAAACAAATCCATATTTACGACTCCAGACAGGAATGACAACTGTATTCTGCTGCAGTGTGAACACAACCACATGGTTCTATACAGGTCCTACATTCAATAACACTATGCATGTCCCCCTTTCTATGTTCTCTGTTGTTGTGAATAGAGTGCAACCAGCAGTCAATCTAGTCTTGTGTGCACAATATACAAAGCCCTGCAAAACGCACTGACTTACCCTGGGAAAGAAAGCTTTTGTAAACAACCAGTATTTGCCATTGACTTGTTTTTATCTTCTGAATAATGACCGGACTCTACAGCATGGGAGCAACACAGACTGTTTCAACTGGTGTGTTTTCACAGCTTAACTGGGAGAGCTTGATGTCAGCATTGTAGAAGTCATGTAGTACGTGTGATTTATAGACAACTTTCTAATAACATGTAAAGTTTGTAGAAATTGCATTGAATGAAAGCATATTCCAATTCATGCAATGGAGTTCAAATTGGATTGGCTGTGTGCCGCACAGGGCCTTCAAGAGAAATGAACTGAAAAGGCCAATTTCAATTATGATCATATGAACATGAATTGGACTTTTTTCTTATATTTTTCTTATTTTGTTATATTTTTCTCAATTCAATTCTGAATGGCACACAACTCTGCTGCAAGCTGAATAAAACACTGTATTCATAAATCTACTTCATACTTTACGTGACTACAGCGCCATCCTAGGTTAAATTTTGCAGACAGGAGGACGGTGGAATTTGGAAAATTTAATAAGATTTATTACAGTTCTTAGTGTGACTTGACACATCGTTAAAACGTTAACAAAAAAGACACGATCAAGGCTTTGTACTGATCTCAGTGTTACAGAACAGCTCATCTGCATGGCAATTGGTTTAATATTGTGATTTCACAATAGGAACAATGCCGGTTTTGAATGGAACGGGAAACAGTATTGCTGTACAACTGGAAGTGCGGTCATTTACCATCACCACAGGATCATTCCAAAAAAATCAAACCTTTGTGGTAACTAATGTGCCTCTAGGTCCCTGTGAAATTTCCACTAGCTGTCTCCACAGGACTCAGTTCTAAGCTTAAATATGGTCTATCCGCCCACCTGGGAACGTAGGTGAATCAGGATCCGGTTGTGCCGGATGAATTACACGCTGCAAATGTCAGATCTTGCTAATCCAAGCCACAAAATGAAAAGTTTGCAAGACTTTTGCGGATGCCATAGGATAGTTCTTCCAGTGGTTCTTAAAGTGTAACCAAACTATTTTACGTATCTTGTTCGCTTGTGTACATTAAATCTATCTTTTTAATTTCTATCTGTTTGTTTAATACAATTATAATACAATAAACTACTAATATAAACTAATATTAATACAAAATAAATAAAATATAAATAGTTATATTATTAGCCACTAGCCAAATTGATCAACAAACACAGACCAGTAGTTAACTTCAGGTCAGGCATGTGTGTCCGATGAAACTGTTTATAAGAGTAAATGAAAGAATGTTAATGTTGGGTAAACTCTTACTCTTATATTAGAATATTGTATAGAAGCATATTTGTTTTTGTATATTTTTAAATAAATTGTCTATGTTAAAAAGTTACATTTATTTTAATTTATATAAAACAATACGAGTATCGGTATCGGGCCCGATACCAAGCTTATACTTGTACTCAGGCATTGAATTTGTGACAAACACACATGTGTTTGAGTTGTTTACAGGCATCGGTATCGTCGAGTACCAGAAAAAAATATCGGTTCTTGTAAATAACAAAAAATAATACGTCTGGGGGCAGAGAGATGCAAAGTTTTTCTAGTTATAAAGCTAAGTCTGACCAAAATAATAATAAAAACTGAGTTAGCACTGAGCTGAACACACACAGAGACACAACAATCCCATGACACAGTCATGACACAGATCAAGTCTTAAAAGTGCAGAGCTGTCATGTGCATCTCCAAAATAAGAATATTTGTGACAGGCGTTACACATTTGGTGTGTCATAACAAATAAAACTACAGTAATGAGGCACCTAACCAGTCAAACGCACATATCTATATATCTATTCAGGGCACCCACCTCATTAACATCGGCTAACCAGTTAGATTGATATATCTGCTTGCTAATGGGAAAAACTGTAATGAGGAACCTGAAGATGTGTGTATGAAAAGTCGAGACACAACAAGATGGCCATTGGAGTGGTAAATATTCCCCTGCCTCAATGTGAGTATCACATGCTCCAGGCATGCTGTCACTCATTTTTATTCCAAGACCACCAGGGAGGACAAAGCCGTGATTGGATGAGGCTTTTTCTGGCAGATTGCAACGGTGGGATTAAAACTCATGCTGTCAGACATGTTCCAGCTCTGATGGGTCCCAAATCAGGACAGAGGAGAACATCTGAGTGGCTCTGGTTTCAGAGGTCAAACCAAAGGCCAGACCCAAAAAGTACTGGACACTTTAGGTGCACATACAAATGTATAGCTGTCAAAGCATACATACAAAATATACAACCGAGTGACATTTATTATGAAGTAAGACACTTTTAAAAAATATTTCACAAAAAGACATTTGATTTTCAAAACAAGGATGTTTGGATGTCTGCACCTATGGTTATTCCAATAGGGCACTAAAGTGTTTACTAAAAAAATATTAGCAAATACCCCCGTTGACTTTTTTGTAAAAAAAAAATGGTTAAATAAATATTCATTTAAAGTTACTTCTAGGAAAGGGTCCCATAAAGGTCCAATAAAAAGATTGTCTAAACGTTCTGACCTAAGGTCTTTGTTGTACATGTTATCTTACAGGTGTAGCTTAAAGGTATAGTTCACCCCCAAAAATTCTGTTATCATTTATTTTCATATTTTTTAGAAATGCCTTAGTTTTTTTTGTGTCCATCCATACAAAGGAAGTCATAGAATATTTCAGGGAGCATGTAGTTTTTTAGAGGACAATGCCGAAATCATTTGGGATCAGCGTTTGGCATAGCCTCCTTGAAAAGGCTGTATCTACAGTACTGTAGCTGCTGAAACATTAAACTGATTACAGATCATGTGACGTTTCATGTCTTCTAGTCTAACCGGCAACAGAAAAATAAACAGGAAGGGTAAATTTAATAGAGAAAGCAGCCACGAGTCTCTCCTGCTTATAATGCTGTGGATATACTGTCTGGAACATACATTAACCTACGACTGAAGGACAATCAGGACCAAGGGAAGGCAAATAAAGGTTACATTGCTCTGCTAGAAGGACAGCACACAAGAGATCTTCAATTTTCCAGGAAGGAAAGAACAAGTTCCTAGCCCTGTGTTAATAGCACATCTCTTTGGAACTTTGCTGAGCCGCCTACAAGATAGCATGTTAATGCATCATAGGTGCACTCCCAACACGAAAGCTGTTCTAAAAGGCAAGCGGTATGATTATGCATGACTGCAGCTGCCTTCTAAATCACCTTCTTCCAGACAGATTTTAAGCCAGCATCGCATGTATTCTTCTTGAAGTGTGCAATCTCGGAAAGCTTTGCGTTGACAAAAATATCAATGTGGGAACTGCAGACAAAATCTGAAAAATAATTAATGTGATAAAGCGGTAAATCCAATTAAAAGCAACATTTTGAGTATGCAATGTTTTTGTATGCTTATTGGGCATTATTTATATGCTTACTATGTAGCGATTTCCAAATTGGTCACTTGTGAAGTTCCATTTTAATTCATATCTGACTTAGAAGGCAGCTGTCAGTCAGGAAGCTTAACTCCCTTCCGACCCTGCCTTCTCTCCCCTCCCTTGCCACACACACCTCTGAACACTGAACCCATCCACCCCTTCACACATCATACACTGACCCGCACTTGTCACTTTACGGAACATTGGACTGCTCATCCCCTCTTCAGTATTGGTCTGAGCCTCCTCGACTACCTCTTAAGTCAGTTAAACAAGCCTGCTAACTTTGACACTTTAACTAATAAGCTTTTTGCACGACATTACATCTGCTCTGTTGTTTATTTCATCTGCACTGTTGTTTATTTCATCTGCACTGCTGTTTATTTAATCTACACTATTGTCTACTTCATCTGCACTGTTGATTATTTCACTGGTTTGCACATTTATCTCGGTTACATATCCCTTGCTTGTAAGTTGTATTGTGTATATATATAGATTTTGTATTTATCTGTAATTTGATATCTTTTTTGATATATGTTTATTCTATGTTATCTGTATGCACCTAGGGTCTGAGAGTAATGCAATTTCAATCCTCCATTTGTATGTACTGTACATGTGGCAGAATTGACAATTAAGCTGACTTTGACTTGACTTTGAGCTGCCTATGTAGGTAACAGACAGCATACTTCTCGTCCAGTTATGTGTTGTAGAAATCTAGGAACACACCAAAAACAAACTCATCCATTTCTCCACCCCTATCCACCCACACACTGAATAAAATCGAGACGTTACATAAGTTTTAGTCAATGAGGAGACAAAAAACACATATTATATAAGTATTATTCTGCAGTCTGAATATGAGGCTTACACGTAGACTGAAGGACAAGGTGACAATAGAAGGCTATGAGAGAGAACAGCAAGACTTCTGAGAGCTCACACTTAATCCTTCGGACCGGAGAAAGCTAAGAACAGGTCCGATGGGGACATGGAATTTTAGAGATGGGTTTCGTTCATTAACTATGTGTGCAAAACAATGTAGGAAAAAAAACATATTTTCCTAAATACAAATATTACTACTTTTGTATTGTTTAAAGTGAATATACACTTGTTTTCTTATGAGATGAGGTCTGAAAGATACAAAGCATCTTTTCTGTTATTTTGAACTGTTTTTCCAGTTTTCATTTTCTGCTATTGTTAGTATTTACAAAAATGATCGTTGTACCTAAACGCATACCTACAAATAGTATTTCAAAATAGTCTCTTAACTTTATTTCATTTTTTTCCGCAGCTGTATCTATTTTTATTTATATTATTGCACTCAGCTGGTTTGCAATCCCGCCATTTGAAAAGCACACTGATCGAACCGTGGCAACGCTACACACATCGAGACAATAATTATTCAGTTGATTCGTCATTTGAATATTTCATTTTATTCTTCTGCAGATGCGAGCAGGCAGGGGTGGGCGAGAGCGCCAGCAAACAGATGGTCCAGAAGACATTACGGGCCACAGCAGATCCTGTGTGTCTGCATATGTTTGGAGCGTTCCAGAAGAGACTCTTTCCACTACACCTGCCGCTCTGGACAGAGCCTCTAACCATCTGGATCTGCTGGTGGCACAGCTAAATAAAGGAAAGACGGCGTAAATTATGCAAAGCTAGCTTAAGCGGAGTAATATAAACTTTAAAAATGTCAGTCTCAGCTAAAAATACTGAATCGCTTTTAGAAATGTCTGTGTCAGGGTGGAGTGTGAATGTCTGTGATTTTGGAACTGGAAATATTACTATTTCAACAGTTTATAGTTCCATTGATGGAACCTGTACATGTTGAATTGATCACTTTTGACTTTCATAATGCATTATGGTTGTACCGTGGACGATTCATACAGTAGGTGTGCACGGTATTGAGATTATTAATATTACACATTATTATATGAAATAGATTACAGAAGAAAAATGCATTATGTACACAAGTTTCATGTTGACTTTAAAACACAATGTCTGCATATTTAAACATATACCTGTTGTAAAGCTACGTTATGCCACGCATAAGAAAAGCGAATGCAATTTTCAGCTCCCCTATAAAGTTGGTGTGTAACAACCCCTTTTTAGTTTCCACCTATGGAGATGGCAGGGGCGTCGATCAGAGACGGCTTATCTGTAATCCAGAGAAGGGATTTAGCCTTTATTTTCTTATGATGGGGTGTCAGGCAGGTTACTAAGGATTAACATACAGATTTAAAGTAATCATTCCTTTTTTCTGCACAACAAAAAAAAATAGTTTATCCTCTGACAAAGCTTTCAAATATTCATCAATCTCACATGCTCAGCAATAAGTCTTATTTTTTTACTTAATACCAAGCGCAGCACGATGTTCCTTATTTATACATTTTGAACAAACTTTGATGAGGAAACAGACGGTGACCTATTATTTTACAAATCGTTTTGTTTTTGAGTGTGACTCTGTCTCCGCCAACTGAACACAGTTTGACACAGTTAATTACGAACAAAAAACCTAATTCAATATTAAATCTCTCCTTGTCTCTTCATGTGAGTTCTTCCACTGCGTGTCAAATCCAGTATTTTTTCTGTTTGTCATGTGGTATTGACGTATAGTGCCCCAGCCAGATTGTAATATGTTATGACAGCTAAAGGAAGTCTTCAAAGGGAAGTTCTTAAAGAGAGTGTATAAGGGAAGCTTTCAGAGATAAACCAAAAACGTCACTCGTATTCGAAGAGCGTGTGAAAAAGCTTCCATCATGAACGTTTACTGAAGACTTTTTTATTTCCCCTTCATTCTTTCACGTTACTGGGCATTGGCCCACAGGGAAAATGCCCGGTATGCCCGATTACCAAACCAGCCCTGGTGTAAAGGTAAAAATGTTCATGAATATACAGTTATAGTGTTATTACCATATACCAAAATATAATTTGTCAACATTAATGGATGTAGAAAAATAATTTTGATACCAAATCTAACTAATACAAGTTCATGACATAGAACACACAATTAGCTTTTAAAAGTTTAATATTAAACTAAATGTAACTCTCTTTAATAATTATAATACAAATGGATATGGTTTTTGTTCATTACTTAAGCAATAAATATAGGGTAAAAAAATGAGTTCTCATTTTGAAGGGACAGTTCACCCAAAAATGAAAATTCTGTCATGAATTACTTACTTGTTCCTCACAATTGTTCCAAACCTATTTAAATGTCTTTGTTTGGTTGAACACAGAGAAAGATATTTGGACAAGTGCTTGTAACCAAACAGTTCTTGGACCCTATTGACTACCATAGTAAGAAAAATTACAATGGTAGTCAAAAGTTTCCGGAACTTTTTGCTGTCTACTATGGTAGTCAATGGGGTCCAAAAACTGTTTGGTTGCACACGTTATCTACATTACACAATAAAAATAAGTCTCAATGCATAAATTCTGCGTCTCACGTCAAAATTGAATGTTTACATATTTTTACTGGAAGACAACACTGATTATGAAATGTTTGCAGTCTAGCACCTGTAATACTTTCAACAACATTAAACAATAATGTCTAAAACTACAGCTGTGAAAACCTCACAACTTCTTATCACATACAAATCCTTTAATGGCACACGACCACTTTGAGTACTCAACTGGACACTTTAGCACCTAATGAAATGGCTGCTTTGCAAACGTAAGAGTGGGTAAACATGTTCTCCAACTTATCACACTATTGGTCCTGTCTTTCTACCCCTATTATAGACTTTCCCTTAATTCAAATAATGGTTCTTTAGTAGCAAGATGCTAATTAACAATACTGGACTCAAGAGTGCTGACTTCTCAGACTGCCTTAGCCAGACAGCTTTAACAGAGTATTAATTGTTTGTGGCAGTTTACACAAGTACAAATTGAACAGTGGAAAATGTTAGCCAATGAAAGTTGGACATTTACCCAGTTGGTGTTAATGAGCATTGTCCTCAGTCACAGTTCTGATCGTTGCAGGGGTGGCATCTGTGTGCCAGGTAAATCTGTTGCCCCTTCACTTTTAGGACGTGTGGTTTATTTGCATTCTGTGATTCACTCTTGTAGCCTCACAGTGTAATTTCCATGCCGGACTTGAGTTATTGTCCCAGAACTATAGAAAAAGCAGGAAATGCCATAGCCTGAGGACAGAACTTCAAGCCAGGCCCATGTCACAGAAGCATAATGAGTCCTTAGTCATGCTGAAGAAATGCTGGGCCGTCTGTCGTTCATGAGACTCTATTACTGTATACTGACTCACATGTATTCTGGTATAATAGAGACACATTTTTTTCTGTGTGCAATATATATTTGTGACTCAGTCTGTCTGTAAAGAACATTCAGTGAAAATGTAACCTTGATATCTTCAATACCGAGTGTCAAAGATTAAAATCATAGTGAAATTAATGGTTAAAATCAAACTTGGTTGCTTGTTATCCCAGAATTCAATTTTGAGACTTTAACCTGGATTTTATAGACTCGGTCACATTTAACCTCGCTTTTTTATTGTTTCTGTGTGCTATGCACATACCCCCACATTTTGTTCTCAATAACTCTTCTGCAACAGAAAATATGAAACTTCCTTTTTTTCCCTTTTTGGTTCATTTTATGCAAACATATCTCATTTATATAAATTTGCTTCTACATATGTGTGTTCGTAGTATGTTTGCATAATCAGCTCTATATAATAATGTCTCCAAGGAGGAGTATGGCAAGCTTGCTATTTTCATCGCCACATATCCACATATTCTTTTTGTTCTTCCTTTACTCACTAAAATATAATAAGGAAATGAAAAAAGAAATATAGTAAATAAAATGAGTAATGCCTTTTGGCCATGGGGGACCCACTTAGGGATTGTCTAGAGTCTAGACAGTACAAGCATTTCCAGAATGTGCATTTTTTCTGCTGCTAACAGATGAATGTTGATTTTGTCATTAAAGGGACAGTTCACCCAAAAATAAAATTGTGTCATGAATTACTCACTCTCTAGTTGTTTCAAACCATTTTTTTGTTTACTTAAACACAGAGAAAGATATTTGGACAAATGCTTGCATCCAAACAGTTCCTGGACCCCATTGACTACCATAGTAGGAAAAATAACAATGGTAGTCAAAAATACCCCAGAATGTTTTGCTGTCCAACATTCTTCAAAATATCTTCTTCTGTGTTCAACAGAACAAAAAAATATAAAGTAATTTATCTTACTATGGTAGTCAAAGGAAAGCTCATTAACTTTCAACGAGTGTAATATCTAGGGACACCATTGGTGAGTTCAACTTCATGCAAATGAACAGTGAAAGGATGTGGCACCAACCAATGAGAGTGCAGACATACAGGACACAGCGGTGAACAGGTATGCCTCCTAGCAAATAACAGCATCCGCAACCTATTGTTGTCAGTGTGATTATGGTTTGAGGGCGAACAGTACATCTTGAGTCAGCTCTTACAGCCCACAGCATAGCAAACACATAGGGTCAATGGATACATCATGTCCGTTTGATTTCTGTCCAAGTCACGCTATAGGACCTAGAATGCCCACCAGCCACATTCACGCCAAGAAACTGGATGAGCCAGTACAAGGATCTCTCACCACCCGCGCCCATCTTGACAGGCAAACTCACACTTGTTATATCCTATCAGTTCCCACAATCCTAGATGGGTTGTACTTAGCCACTGAGGAAAATGTGGACTAATGGATTTTGCTAGGGAAACAAAACTCAGGGGAAAACAGAGGCATAAATGTTTACGCTCTTGCCGTATGGGACAGACAGAACATGACATTCACGTCAGCAACTCGCAAGGTGCTAAAAACAGATGAGTGCATCCCAAATCTTATCAATTATAAATAAACTATACATATACACATACACACACACATATATATATATATATATAAATCACAGTATTTTTTGTCAGTATTTAAATCTATTGACCATTTCTTTTCAGTATAATATTTATTATAGAAGTATATTATTGCCCTTGTACTTTAATTCACATGCCCCCTGGACTACACATACCACAGATTGAAGAAAAGGGACAGTACCATGGAGCACGCAGATGGAGGAGAAAGAGAGCCTCTCTAAATCTCCCTGTTTTCCTTCACTACCGCTCATCTTCTCTCATTATTCTGTGTCTTCAAGTCTCTGGGAGTCTGCGGCAGGCGAGAGAGCTGTCAGAAAGAAGCCATGAAAAAAGCTATTGTTTCCTCGCCGTGCACATGCTCAGGGAATAGAATCCTGCATATGCACGAATCACAGCCTGAAAGAGTGAAAACCCACATAAAAAGACAGCAAGGAAAACAAAGAGCTTGCCATCAGAAAAAGGGCGTTATTCTTTAAGTGTTACGTGCTCTTGGGCTTCGGCTGGCCCAATTTTTCCAACCCCACACACCACGGCTGTGTTCCAAAATCTGCCTAGCAGGCAGTATTCTAAAATAACACTTTCTTTTGGCATATTTGCTTTTATCAAACAGAGGAAAGCGTTGCGATTAGCTTGACAAATCTATCAAAGATGGCGAATAAAGCGAAAGTGATTATCACCGTTTCACATTTCATTTACATTTAAGCCTCTCATAATATGTTAATATACCCACTTATTCTATTTCTGTTGGCAGGTAAGAGTAGAAACATGGCATTATGCATTTGGCAACCTACCAAAGTTTGTGCCGATAATTTATATTTCTTTTATAAATGCATTGAGAATCATCGACTCCCTAAATCAAATTAAACTAAATAACCTAAAATAACAAACTTTTCCTACCTCTCCCTAATGAGGATCCATTTCAGACATGCTCCCTTAGAAGCCAACTGCCTACGTAGAAAACAGAAGACTTGCTAGGTTTGTGAAACCTACGAATTGCGCATCAGTGTGTAGGCGTAATAACATGTCACATGTCATTGAGACATCACTCGTAACTACTGGGCCCCTGTTGTTTTTTCACAGGTTAATGGTTCTTGGAAGAATCGATACGTAAAGCATCAGGGTGATACGTGATGAAGTGCACAATCCGGAAGAGACGCGGAAACACGGGAAACATGACCCTCGAGGAATGAGACTAACTAACTGTCCCTTGCAAGGCTTGCAGCAATAATGAAAAGCCATCCTGAGTGCCCCTCTAAGACACTATATAAATCACTCCTGCTACTACAACGAGGCACCACGCTGCCCCAGAGGGAGAGAGAGGGAGACATGCATTATTTACCAACAGAAACTGCAATATCAACTCCTTTTCCCCTGTCCGGATCCGATTGGGCTGCAGTTGTGCTGTGCCAACTGTAGAACGACCGGAAAGTTGTGGGAGAGAGAGAGAAATGTGAGAGGAGAGCCACAGATCACTAAATCAGCTCTGCACTTGAGAGTGTACAGTTGTCTGGATGAACGCTTAGTGTCTTTGTTTATCTTCTACAACAAGTAAAGGGAGGCTGACCGGCAGGCTATTACTTTATGTCAGATGTCCTAAGTGGCACTTCTGCAATTTTAAAGTAAAACAAATCAGACAAACAGTGCACACATCCCTCGAACAAACTTTTGGCCGACGCGGAAAAAAACAACAGGATTGTAATTTCAGCTCAAGTGTAACAGATAGCCTTTGGTTCTCTTCTTTTCTGTTTCTATCTTTCTCTCTCACACCTCCCTATGTATGTATTGTATTTTGCTTTAAACCCTACAGATCCAAGAGCAAAAATGCATTCATTTTACAGTATATATATATATGAATATTGTTAAGCTATAGCAGAGCCTAAGCATTGGAATATATAGTAGTATTATTATTTTGTGATATTATTTTGACAAAAATAGCTTAAATATTTTATAAATATTTTTCTGCAATTTACGCAGACTACTTCTCCAGTTCTGGACCCAAGCTTAACCCCATCTCATTCACACTCACAAAAAAAATGAATGCACATTTTAACACATAAAAACCTAACTGCATTTATGTGTTTTTCTAAACTATGAACAGAAGAAAGTCAATATCAAAAGTCAAGTTGTTGTCCATAATGAACAGTTCAGCACCATGGACAGCGTTCCAGCCATCAAAGCAGGTTACCACTTTGCTACTATTGATACTTCCAACGTCTAGTTATTTTTACTCTTTCTTTTCCTGCCAGTGCTGTGGCAATTAACTTTACTGAACCAACCAAAAGAAATAACAATGACAATAAAGAGCAACCCAGCCAAAAAAAGGACAAACTGCCACCCTCAAAGAATGTTCCACATCATACATTTACGCGCTTGAGTGAGTCAAGAAATAATGTCTTAAAAGTGAGAATGAAATTTCGTGCTGAGTACCAGTGTTTATAGGAGAAAACAGATAGATAAATAAAACAATAACCACTGTAAACAGAAAGCTTGTCTGTTGCTGGAAGATCATGGCGAATTTGTATCCATTCTTGTTTTCACATACCTACTTTGTCTTTCTTTGAATGTATACATGACAAATGATGTTGGGTGACTGGGTTTGGCCCATGGTTATCGTTTCAATTCAACCCAAGAGCATTGAGGTTCATTTCTGAAATATGTTTAGGCCAGTGAAGTTCATCCACAGCACAATTATAACATGTACCTCACTTCAGTGATGATCAAACAAAAAATATATATATTAAAATAATAGTAGGTTTAATAGAGATTTTAATGCCTAGAGTTTTAATAGATGCTAGTGTTATAGCTGAAATAACCAAACCCAATAATTAGTGCAGGTCCCCACATATATTGAGCTATTAAGTGCATACAAATACAAAGAACATTGTATTGAAAACACTGCAGACATCTGTGGATCTATACTAAGTGTTTTTTTTACTTTTGCTAAGTGAACCAAATGGTGCTTTGTGCTCTACTGTGGCCTCCAGCATAGGTCAGTTGCATCATAAATCTCTAATAACCCTACAATGTGAAGCAAAATAATTTCTTAAACACATAATTCTCTGAGAGATCACTCAAAATGGATCAAAAGTTCACTCACACACATAGGAAGATGAAAGGGTCCAAAAATAGCCTTAAAAATAACTCTAACACATGTATTATTTATCTTATCAGAGTCTATGCAAAGGAAGAATCTAAAATGCCTTTCTAAAATGTAATTCATATAGTAAGACGGAACACTTTGAATTTGAGTCATATAAAGATAACCTTTAGTTTGTATCTCAGCTATATGTATTACTACGCATATTCATGTTTACCTCAACTTGTGAAAACATGCAATGAGCATCTGCCATATGCACGACAGATGGTACAACAGACATTTTGGAATATTCACCTGCACACGTCACCATGTTGCTCAACTCGAGGACTATTGGAACGGAAAGAATGGTTAGGAAGCAGATATCCTAAGGTTGTATGTATTATGATTTTTTAAACATATTAAGAACTCATCACAGTCTTTCTACCGTAACATAGGCGCCCATTAACATCAATCTGAAAGCTTTTCTATTTTCAGCATGTCCACACTTGCGCTCTAGAGTGCAAAAACAGGACAATAGAAGAAGAATCTCAAGGGTTTTGAATCGGCCTCCAGCACAATGCCCTGAACACACATTAAGCTCCCTCGTCTAATCAATTCCATCGGAGAATGCTTTTGATGATGGTAGCATCTTGTTCTAACAGGCACCTTTGGGGATATGAGGGCCTTGGAACACACGAGCCACTACAACAAATCAATCGAGCCTCTCTCTGCCAGGAGATGCTGATGTCACGGCCCTATCTTCACAACCCAGCTGCTCTTCATCTCGGCTCATCTTCCTGTCACTTCTAAGAATTTGATTCATCAGGGCCTTTTTTCGCCACTCATTTACTGCTCCGAGGAAAAAATGGCCTGCGTCAAAGATACTTTAACAGCCTGTAAAAACAGCTTAAAGGATGCCTTTGACAGATTTATCTGATACTATGAATTTTCTCTGATGTTTATGTATCCCAGGCGTTTTATGCCGGGGTGTGAATGAGGTAATTGAATCAGTAAATGGCGAGCGACCGAACGCTTGTGTTCTCATTCCCAGGCAGTTCTTTCACGAGCACTTGAGAACAAGCAAAGGGGTGTTATAAATCAAAAGGATGCGTTTACCATATCTGATTGAGATTATAAATCAAGGTGTTCAAGTAAAAAAAAGCCAATGGCGGCTTTAACACTGTAGAGTAGCCCGTTTGGACCATGAAATTCAGTCTGAAGAATAAAATCTGTTATACATGTCATTCATACATTCAGAACGCTCTTATTTTTAAGTATTAATATTAAAATTAATACAAAGACATCACAGGCTGAACGGAATTCACTTTGCACCCTACGGTAACTTGAGGGGAGGTTTTTTTTAAATAATTTCCTCACCCTCATGTCATTGCAAACATATATAACCAATTCTGAGAACATTGGTATCCAAACAATATTGACCCCAATTAACTTTCATTGTATGGACATTAAACCACGGAGACATTTCTCAAAATATCTTCTTTTGTGAACAAGTCACATACAGGTTTTGAACAACATGGCAGTGCTAAAAGATGATAGAATTTTAATTTTTGGGTGAAATCTATAATTCCGAACAAAGATTTTTATGTACCTGTCAAATTTTTTTATTACATTTTTAACCAAAACAGTTAAACATTGCAGCTTTAAAAACCCAACTGCTTAAAGTGCACTACGTCTGCAAACCTCAAAACCCCACCTCCCACATTTAGAATGTTCTCATAAGTACTGGTACATCTGACCATGGCTGTTCACACGGGTCATATATATTTCCTGATAACCGCATTTCGGTTCTCATGCGAGACATGGTGTTGACAGTATTAGCCGCAGCAGCTTGATTTGATCAGACACATTACAGCGATATCAAACTGATCTGGGAGCTGGAACCAGCGCAGACCTTCACCCACATCTGCGGCTGACTGATTTAGCTCCTCAATGTACATGTCAAGACTGCTGTGTCAAGGAGGTTCAGAAAAAGATTAGGACATGCAACTTTTTAAATGAAAAGAAACTCCCTTTCTAAACCTCATTCATGCTTGGCAAGAACATTCAATATGATCAAAAGCATCTCAGACAGTCAAAGTAACACAATCTAATGCGAGAGACTGATTTTGTCACAGATTGCAGAACCATCAAAAAAAATCATGACAAAAATGTCCCATTTACGAATAAGCCCTTTGGATAGTGTTACTCTGCCGTTCTGAGGTTCCTGTCTTGCAGTAACATCAAAGCCTTTTGGGAATCTTTCGGGGATCAATGAATAATTGCATTAGTCTCATATGTAGCATGTCAGTCTTCTCCAGAAAGACAGCTCATTAAAGTCACCGCTTTTGTGTCTAGGAAAGGGGCAAAATGCATTCAAATGTGAAGCAGATTTTATAAGAAAGGCAAAGGAGAGAATAAAACCGTTCCCCCAGAATTTAATTATGCCGAATC
Organism: Oreonectes daqikongensis; assembly: GCA_026939265.1. NCBI lineage: Eukaryota > Metazoa > Chordata > Actinopteri > Cypriniformes > Nemacheilidae > Oreonectes > Oreonectes daqikongensis. Next base: position 2,352,605 of record JAOTQM010000030.1, on the reverse strand, counting down.
CTAATCTCCCAGTGTCTCCACAGTCACTGCTTTTCTGAATATGCGACTACAATCTTTATGAAGTCCTCAAAGCTGCCAGGCTGTAGTGCTCAATCTGAACTCCCCATGTAGGAGGAAACCTCTGAATTAAGTCTACGTTCACTAAAAAAGATGCTAACATCTTGGAAAATAGCAGACACAGTCATTTGCATAGTCAACAATATATAATGATGCAAGATATGGGACAGGCCTCAGAGGACGAGCCGAGCATTTATTTCAGTAATACGGCGTGTGTTGAACACAGTAAGCATTCTTGTCAACAATTAAAGCTGTGAAAAAACACGGGGCGCTCATAATCTGGATATGTTTGGCAGAAAGGATGAAAAAGGAAAGAAATCGGTTTCTCTTATGCCACTTGGCTCAGGGTGGTTCAGTCATTAGTGCAATGAGAAAAATGGTTTAACTGCACCATTGGTAATACAGCCTGTGCGAGGCCAATCTTGATTTTGTGCTGAAGCATTATTTTGACAGAACTTGTGGATAAAAAGACTAACTTGGACTTTGAAAAAAAGCATTGAAGCAATAATTTTGAATAAAAGAAAATGGAAACACATGAAAGAATGTACACTTATTATTTAGTTCAACAATTTGCAACAGATCTGAAAGATTTTAGAAAGTGCTGTTTGACTTTTCAGTGGACTTGAAACCTTAAAACAAAAAGGCACAAAGCGAGGAGATGAAGAAAACAAATGTGAAACAAATGTTTCAAGATTATCATTGTGGGTAAATATCCAACACAGTCTAGTGCAATGCTTGAAATATATGGCAGAACTGAAACTTAGCACTTGCAAGGTATCACATTTTCTTTTAATTTTTAATATTATGTTAATGTGCCTTTAATTTCACCACATAACCTCTGGACTAGTTAGACTCCCCAACCTAGTTTATTTCTTCTAACTAACACCTAAAAGTAAAGAACATACAAAAAAGAGCCAATTAGTGGTGTTAATTTCCTCTTGTTTTTAGACATTATAAACAACATAATGCTTTCATGGGAATTTTCATGGGAACATTGCATCATGGGAATTTAAAACACCTTTATATTTAGGTTAATATTAATCGAATGGATAAAGGTAATGGGCAATTCATAAATTGTTTAATATAAAATAGACACTATGACACTTTAAACCCTTAGAACATTTTCCACTAGTATTTTTATGCAATTTCAAAGAAAATAAATACAAATAAATGTAATAAACAATTTGTCACATTTTGTGGGCAAACTTCCCTGACTTTACAGCCAGGGTTGCAGGCAAACCCTAAACCCTTGGTATTGTAGATATACAAACAAATGCTTCAGAATAAAGAAAATCATACAAACCAAGGCTAACTGTAGTCTTTCATCTTAACTGGGGCGTTTTTAATTGTTTCATTTTTATTTATTAACTTCCTGCCTTGGTCCTAATTAGCTAAATGCTAGCAGCAGGAAACATGGTTGAAATTCAGCTTTAGTTTGTTAACATCTTCATCAGTTCATTATAACCCCCCTCCCTCCTTAGTGGATGATAGTACAGTATTATCCACAAAAACAAACAACATAAATCATTAAAACATGCTCTCATTAAAAAAGCACTGAGACACCTTTTTGTTTCAGAAGAATACAGAGAGAATTTAGAGAACATGGGTCATGTACTACTCTGCACATTTTTAAAAAGACAGATGCTAAACTTCTCAGGCTATAGTGATTGATGAATACATCTGTTTTTTTACTAAGGCCAAACATTCTGCATGAGTCTAAGAATCAAGAAAGTATCAGCAATTGGGACACTGTACATTCATGTGACCAACATGGTATTTTGCTGAAAAACAGATGATTTAAGCTGAATAAACTGTTGGTTTTAGCAAGAGAGTTTCAGTGTGATGAGAGGATGTGTTGGTAAAACTCACAGAGATATGCTGACAGCAGCTCTGCATTACATCACCACCCTCAAGCTCTGGCCTCAGGGCCTAACTGTTCTGTCACTGGCCTGAAGTCCACATTTTCAGCATATGACAAGAAAAACACATGAACACATACACAGTCACCGAAATATTGTGTATGGTCATGACCATTGAGCATGGGTTAAGGTAAACAAGTCAACAAAGGTAAAATGCTACTATTTTGAACGTTTTAACTTAATTTAAAGCTGCAATCTGTAACTTTTTGTTTAAAATGAAATAAGTAGATGTGTGTTCAAAATGTGTTTTTTTTTTACCTTACCCTGATTCGAAATGGTAAGTTTATTATATTATTTTTTTTTTTTAAATTAGAGTTTGACTTGAAATCACATATAAAAATTATGTATAAGTACAAGAAACCTTTAGTTTTATGTTTTAAAGGTGCACTGTGTAAGATTAAGGAGTATCTATTGACAAAAAAACAATATAATATACATAACTATGTCTTCAGAAGTCTTTTTATTATCTTAGAATTAGCTATTTCTATCTACATGCCACTAAAATCTCCACATTTACCCTTTAAACATAAATGGCGGTAGATAAGGCAAAAGATTGAGCATCTTTACCTTTTTTGCATTACCTGTAGATATATTGTATTATGTGGATAACAATTGAAACAATTATACTATCAGCCTATCAGCAGTGAATTGAATTGTGAATGCTTCAGTATTTGTCATCTCTTTGTTCTTGTTCTTAAAGCATGCACTCCAGCTGACTCCACAAGTTGCAAAGCTTGGTGATCCATGATATCCCAGCATGATTCAAAGAAGTTTCAAAGAGCATCTTGTGTGCTTCAATGGATGCAAGAACATCTGACCTTTTGTACAAAAGAAATATCACAAATCTACTTTTACGATTAATGACCGGAAACTGTAAATATTTCACATCATAATATATCTTTGCTTTACTTTTGTGGTCCATCCTACCTGATTGTATTGTCTATATGTGTTTGTCTATGCATGTGTGTGTGTTGAAGCTGTAAGATGTGATTCTTCTTGTCTACCCTTTGATTAGCTGCCTGTGTGCGCAATGCAATGCTATAGGGACAAAATTGTTTTCTAAAGCAATTTGCAATTTAGACAAAATGTCATCAGTGCTATTGGATCAAATTACAGGCATTAGTCAGATGCCATTTTCATTCACACCTCTCATTTGGATCTGATGTCTATAATTCTCAGCATTCAAGTCAAGTCCTGACGTAATTCATTTTCTTGCCAGCGGTCTGCAAGGTCCAATTCTTCCCTTCAGCAAGTCACTGATGTCTGAGACAGCACAGAAGCGAAGCGCCCACCGTCAATATCTCCAGACCATGACAATCTGCGCACGCACATAACGCTTTGTCTTTGCAGACAATCGATAATTACAGCGTAAACATGGGCACCATCAGCAGAGAACAAAGGCCTGGAGAGACTAAATCAGACTGATATATTTATTAGTAAACAGTAGAGCTAATACTCGTGAACTATGGTTGAGACACTGAAGCACAAACTTTGGTAAGATGAATACTAGATCCGCTGGTTTGCAACTAACATCTCCTATTTGACAGAGGTGAGCAAGATGAGAACTGTCATCAACATTAATAGTTCAAATTATGCCATTTTTGCCTAGAATACTAGAAATAAAGGCGATTAAAAGGATCTTCACAGTGATGCCATTGAATAAGCATTTTTGGTTCCAAAAAGAACCATTTGACGATCTGTCACGTAAGCAGACGTGGATTGGCCGAATTCTGTGGCTGGTTGTTTGTCGATGTTCGACAGACGCGCTTAAATGACGTCACTGTCGACCAGCTTACGTCACTACTACTCCATTTGCCGGTGCGAATGCGATTGGGGAAATGGCCTGTGGGATAATTTGTTTACAAATGACCTCTTTCCTCGTTCCTGAACTTATCCGGTCGGAAAGCGCCTACTGTCAAATCCACCATAGCAATGCACTCCTACTAATCCCATATCTTTTACTCTCTTTGTTTCCATTACATCTTTTAGTGAATCTCTTTGGCTTATATGTGCACACCGGTTCACACTTGATATGTACTGCTGCCTAAAATCATTTCTATTTTTTTGGGGGGGTATGCTTATATGCAAATATATGATATACAGTATGAGACACAAGCCCATTATAGTTCCTTTGTGGACCTCCGGTTGCACACATTGGCTCTAAAGGAAAGACGAGTTAGGTGTCAGATAAAAAAAATCTAATAAAGTATAGATTTGTGTCTTTCTTTTTGAAACTGGCTAACATGTACGCTCTCTAAACTTTAGGGATTTTACATCAGCTGAATATTAATATAAAGATATGTGCGAACATCAAAGGTGAGGAAACATAAAACATTACTGCTTCAGTAGAGCAATCTCTGAAATAACCTTCCATCCACCAATGCCAATCACAATCTAATGCACATCTAATGTCTATTTTAGCACACAAACCAGCAAACAATATTCTGTTTATGTAAACCAAACACACATTACAATGGCATCATCAAGATGGATTGGCAAAATGAGTTATTTTGGTAGGCTCTCAGAGCAATAACTGGAACAGGCACATTTGGAGCAACTTAGTGTTAGTTTAGCTCAAAGGCACAATAATAATGGAGCAGGATTATGATCCTAGTAATTCTTCGGTTCCTGTATCACACCTACTTAAGATTAACTATCAATTTTTATGTGGGCACACTAGAGTGGGTCAACATGAAACTGAAAGATAAATGGTTATACAGTGACTTCACACAGTTAATACAGCAGGTCATGTCAATATACTGCTAAAATGGTAGAAAACGTTGCGATATAACATAATATAAAATAACCTAACCTTAAACAGTTTACAAATATAGTTTAAAAAACAAACATTCAACAGTATTAACATTTAGACTTCCTCAGGTTGACAAACAACATTTTCTGAAGGTTAAGCACTTTCACTGATCATCTGTAAAAAAAGAACAAAACAATACTCAACAACATCTGTGTTATCTAGTAAATGTGTAGTCTTCCTCTCACATCATCCTCAAACGTGTAGTCTTCCTCTCCCATCATCATCATCAAACATGAAGTCTTCCTCTCACATCATCATGCAGTAACATACAATGCAATGCCAAGGATAACATGGTGCATAAACCCATCTGTCAGCAAGCCAAAATTGAATGATAACACAGCGTGACTTAAGCCACGACTGGTCACAAGAGACGAACAGATTGGAGAAGGGCGAGACAAGGTTGGCTACAGATTAGAAGTGAAATGAACAGCCCTTGTGAGGATGAATTATAAAGATAGAGGCTCTGAGTGGCTGGGCAAGGGGTGTCGGGGTGTGAGGGGGTGGTGAAATGTGTCACATGCCTTCGTTACGCCAAGACAAAGCAGAGAGGAGCGGAGGGGTGTTTTATCTCACAGTGGTAATACTGACTGTCAGCCGTTTTAATGCAGAGTGAGGATGAGTACTGCCATTCTTGAAAAAAATCTATGCTTAACACTTGAAGGTGCACAAAGAAATGAAGAGCGCTTCTGACAAATGTGATTAAAATGAGATGAAGACTCTTATCATATCAGTGGCCTAGAAAAAGTTTTTTTTTATTTCACATAGAGTAGGTCACTTCCTAATGGGGGCCGCAATATTGAATTCACATGAGCAGCCATGCTTTGTAATGGTACTATTACTTGTTAATAATAACAATAATATAAATAAAAAATATTACATACATACATAACCAATACTAATAAAGTAGATGTTTTATTGTATAAAACAATATATATAAAACATGATTTATTATGGCAAAATATAATAATAATGATAACTAATTAAAATAAATATAACTAATTAATATTACATACATTTGATTAATATTATTAATATAGTATAATAATAAATATATTAATACGTAAATATATTATATGTTATATATTCTTATATTATTGTATAAAACAATATAACATTATGTATTATGGTAAGTAATAATACTAATAATAAATAGACAATTATATATTAAATAATAATACAAAAAAATAGAAATATAATATTTACTTTACAGTCGTGATATTCTGGTGAAACTTTAAAATGCACATCTACACAAAACAAACGAACCAACCAACCAATATAACAGAATATACATATTAAAGACATAAAACAGAGTCCGGGGCATAGCACAGCTCAGAGTGATGGTACCCATCAGCATGTGTGTAATGTACCAGTCCAAACAGAATGAGTATAAATGAAAAAAATAATAAATCCAAACAAGCAGTCCCCGTTGGAGCTATGAAGCAAACTGTGACTACCCGCAGTTCCCACGCCACAAAGTGAGGACAAACGACAGGACCTCAAGCACAACGGCCACCACACCACAAAATCTCATACATCCACACCGTCCGCCGGTCGTGCGAGACGGATGGAATAAAGCAGCAGAGCCACATCAGCAGGAAATACCAACAACACTGCGTTGGTTGCTATCGGTTTTAGATGCATCTTGGAGGGCATGTAGAATTGAACACTTGAACTTTGAAGTCAGGATGGCTATACGATAAAAAAAAAAAAAGGAATTCCGTCATATTTCCCGTCCACAAAAGTAAACGAATACAAATAAAAACAGGGATGCACAGCTGCAACCACTGAAAACAAAGCCAGAACAAACACAGACAAAACCATTTGTTAGGGTTCAATGCCCTGCTCAACGTGCCATAATTGTTTGGACGCCATCGTGTGCTTTAAAACCACCGGAAGCTTTTTTAGCTGCGGCACCAATGTGTTCCGCTCATTACCAGGAGCATGACAAACATCCTCGCATGAAGCGATGGCTAGAATTAATATTGCTCTGCGCCCAGAGGGACAGCGCCAGCCTCGACTCTCCAGATGCCTTTGAGCTCGGCAGACACAGAGGTCAGCGTCTCATTTTACACTGACAAAAATCTATTACAAAACCCATCTTTCCACACAAAGAGTTATACCCTAAGGAGGAGAGGGAGGTTTCTTTAATTGTTTCTCCTTTGCCACACGGCTGACCCAAATAGCTGTGGTCCGTACCATAAAGATAACGCAGTGAAGGAAGAGCATCATTGATCCAGTGCGAAACATCAGGGTCGCTGGAGAATGAAATGCTTCATTTCGACAGTAATGACCATGTTCACCGATTGATTCACAGCTGTCAAAAACACTTAGTTATCACAATTTGCGACAACTTTGAAACAAAAGCTATCCCCACCTGACCGCCAAACTGTCTCGTCTTCTAAATGAGTGTTTGAAACTTTTTGAGACTTGACAGCTTGTTTTCTGTTTTCTATCCAACTTAATTGGTCCGACCACAAATCAGTCAAGTCACTTTAAGTTTAAATCTGTTATTTGGAACTTATTATGCTTCTTTCTCTGAATGTGGCTTTGTACCCTTGGCTGGATGAAGCACTTCCTTCATGCTGTTCTTAAAACCTATTCAACATTCTGTTTCCTGCCAGCATCTGTTGGAAAAATGTGTTTCAGAGCACAGCGTGGTGCCCATGTAAACCCTTTTCTAAAATCAACTCAGGGTGCACTTCCCTGGCACAATCAGCCCCCTCCAAGCTGTTGCCTCTCTCAAATAGCAAAGGGCAATAAGGCTGAACCTTTTACCTACGTCTAGCCAGTTCATTCTGGGTGCTCTTAAAAAAAGACACAGAAATTCTTACAGAACTTGAAAAATATCTAGAAGTCAGGCTTCACAATAGAGAACTGTTTGATTCTTCTGAACAAAGACACAAACGCCCTTGCCTTGGTGCAAATTTTTTCCATATTCCTTAAGAAAACACTTTTTTTTACAGTATTTTTGCAGTGGGCTATGATAAAATGCATCTTGGAATGAAAAACGCATTCCTATTCTCATGCAAATGTCACAATCAGACTTTGATCCACTTCTAATCGCTTAGTAAACACCATCTTGTTTGATCATTCTGTGATAGCAAATTGGATTTAGAAAATCTGTTTTGAGACCACTGATGCCCACAATGTCATAAAAAGCTTTAATCATTACACCAAAAGTTTTTCAAAGTGTCCTTCAAATGTTTGTACTGTATATATGCATTGTATTCTCCAGAATGCTCAGAAAAAGACCTATTCATAGATCTGGTGAATAAAGTCTGGTGACAGTCAATAGAAACTAACACCCAGAAAGAACAATACGATAACCTTGAAACTATTATTATAGGAGTTTTGAACGTATACACGCAGTATTTTATTAGTACGTTGAATCATGAAATAAAAAATGAAGACAAATCAATGAAAAGAGTCAATGTGTAATGAAATGCAACACATTTTTTTGAGATCATCAGCTGCAATTTCCTCTGGAAAAGCAATTCTGAAATCGACTGGATGATCATCACTTTGTTTCAGTTTTAATCCCATGTAATTTAATGACGCAACTGAGAGGAATAGAAAAGGGACAGTTCGCCTAAAAACGGAAATCATTTACTCACCCTAATGTCCTTCCAAACTAAATTATTTCCTTTCTTGCATGCAAAAGCAGATGTTGGACAGGATGTTCACGATGTCATACATTCAAAGTAGATGCCACCAGAGGCTATCAAGCTCCAAACAGCACAAACAAACACAAAATATGAATGATAGTTAAAAGCTGGATGGAATAGATTTCCGATGGAAAATTACATTTCTTTCTTTCTTTACAGTATAAAGCTCTTGTATAGCTTTAGAATGGTTGAAATGTAGCGCACACATCGTACGGAGCATTTGTATAATACTTTATTAGTGCTTTGATCATTTTTGATCAAGCTGCTTGGTCCCCCTTTACTTTTGCTGTAGGAAACAGCAGCATCAACAATACATTTTAAAGTTTAAGGAATGACATGAGAGTAAGAAAGTGATAACAGAATTTTAATTTGTAAAACTTCCTTTAAGCAATCTAGGCAATGATAAGAAGTCGGTTCAAAATATTGTAGGAACCCTGTTTGGTTGCTTGGTTGGTTTGATTTTTTAATTAATTCCTTTATTTTCACACCATCTCTCCAACAAAAGCAGCACACGTAAAATGAACGAAGCTAGAGGCCTATAAAAACTAATTATAAAAGAATTTTAGTATTTTTTAAGACAGATAACACAATCTCAGTGGCAGTAATTCTCTAAGCCAATTCTGTCTTTTAAGGGCTCATTAGACAGCAACATTAGATTTGGAGAAGCTATTGCACCAGAGACGTTGCCTCTGTGGGTTTACACATGGGTACACAGAATACAGCTTTTTTGTCATAAGAGCAAAAATTGTTCCAGCGCTGACATCTCCGAGTATTGATTGTGAGCTATCAGCACAGTCTTCAGTGTAAATATCAGAGAATATCAAACAATTATGTGGATCATTTGTTCGATTGTTATTATATGGTGTGTTACCCTTATAAGCTTGAGTTACTTGGTGATAATTTGCAACTTCTGCCGCCTTTTAAACATTAAGGGTAATAAAAGCCCTATTAACCTGGACAACCTTCTGTGTCTCTATTATTTCATAGGTCATCTCCCCTCAGCGCTTACTCTGAATCTTTAACTAAATCTTTAAACCTTAAAGGGAAAGTTATTTTAATAATATATATATATATGTATAAAAATTCTGCTCTTGTTTCCGCAGAACACAAAGGGTGAATATTTGACTAATGTCATGGCTGTTCATTCCACGAGTGAAAGACATCTACAAAATTACAAATAATGGTCACCAAAGTATCATAAAAGTCATGTGATAATAGTGAATCATCACAACAACATTGCAATTCATTGAGAAAATAAGATTCTAATGAATCGTTCATTCAAAAATTATACATTGCTTTTTTCAACCATGAACATCCATTGCATAATGTTTGTCTGTTCGAACAAAGCAATTATATACGTATCTTCAGAAAAAATCTTGACAGATGTCATTCACTTTCATTATTTGGAAAGAGATATTCAACAATTTTTGTGTATTGGTCAAACTGGTTTGTAACCAAAGAGAGCTGAGTAAATAATGACAGAAATATCATTTTTAGGTCAACTATTCCTCTTAAAAGCATGTGTGTTTTTTAGTCTTCACCTCAGATAGCCCACACAGCACTGCGTTCAGTACCCAATCTAGATTCGCTCGACTTGCAGCAGTTTAAAAATATCCAAAAAACAGTATTTTTAGCTACGGCAGCAAGTCTTGTCAGAGACTACATAGCGCTTTCCACTGTGCAGTGAATTTGCATGACACAATTACACCGAGGTTTCTAAAATAGCAGGAAGTATGCCACGTGGGAGCTCCTCGGAAGACTGCACCAAGTACACAAAGTGAGTCTGCATAAAGACTCCATCCAACACTCCTGTTACTATAGCAACCAAGTGCTGGAATTCTTAAACTAGGATCTGGCATGCGATGCCTCAAAAGGATTCATGTTGAGAAACTGTTGTGTTATTTAGTCCAAGTTCATCACCGCTGGGTCAAGAGGTCATCTGCAGTTGACAGCACATATAGCTTTTGTAACAAACAAAGTGATAAATGAAATTCGGTTGTGGTGGTCCGAAAGACAGGCGTGCTAATCTGCACACTCCTCCACTTCTTAAAGCTGCATTATCTTGCCAAGAGAAAAGTCATTTGCATACTGTAATGGTGTGCTTTAGTGTCAATAGTGGTAATGGGATTTGTGCAGACGTGGGCTACAAGCTAAGCCTGGGAAATAACCAAAGTGTCCAGAATATTAGAGCTGAGTGGGACCATACCTAAAACAAAAATGAGGTTTCGGAGATGCTGCGTGCTCAAAGATTTTTTAAGGATTTAATTTATCTTAAAAATGTGAGACAGTATGTAAGGGATAATGTATAGGCAGCCGGTTGTTATCGCAGAAATAAGCCCCGGCAGTGTGATCAAACTGTATCACACTATAGGGGCTTATTTCACATTAACAGCAGGCTGCTTATACATTATCCCGCTTATTACACGGCTACTTGCCACATGAGGAAAAAAATGTGAATTTGAAATATTTTTCATCATTTTTATCGAATGCAGACCTTCTGCGAGGAAAAACTGTTTAATTTTGGTTTTAAGGTAAGAAACGACGTTCATATGTCACGCACAGGCAATTTGGTTTAATCATTTGTAAATATAATGTATATGTTACTAAAAGACATATTTAGTTTTGTGTAATATTAAACTGTACCTGTCAATATGATTTGCAGAATCCGGGTTACCGTTTGTTATTAGTTTTAAGTGGTTGGTATCTTGGAATAACAAACTTGCAAATGTTGTGACTGGCCAATCAGAATCAAGCATTCCAGCGAGCCGTGTAATAAGTTAACAAAACACACAAAAAAGTCATAACTTATTTACCCTCATGTCATTCATGAATCTCTCTAATGTAAAGCACAAAAGAAGATATTTTGAGAAATGTCTCCGTGGTTTTGTGTTCATACAATGGGGTCAAGGGGACCAATGTTGCTCTTTAAAATTTCGTCTTTCGTGTTCTGCAGAAGAAAGAAAGTCATACAGGTTAAAATGGCATGCAGTTGAGTAAATTTTAGTCTTGAAGTTATAAAGTTAACTGAATGACATTACCTGTTATCTTTCAGTTCCAATTAAATTCCACTTCTTGTCATGCCTATATGACATATATTAAGAACATATTGAGAACATTTTGCCTCAACATCTAAACTGAAGTGAATCCTGCTGCGGTCAGAAAACATCTCATTGCAGCTAACCCTCTACAGCCACAGTTCTTACAACAAATCAGTGTTGAAACCACTGCCCAGCAGGTGTGAACCCACATTTCTCAAGGTATAATGAGTAAAAGGTTTAATCTGGTGAGATCATAAGTCATCCAGAGTGGCATTCAACAGGCATTCGGGCGGAAACCCAGCGTTAGCAGCCGTCACCGCGTAGCCGCCCTTCGGGACGGGACTGAGGGTATCTCTTTATTAGAATGACATAATCAGTACAAGCACAATGTGAGATGAACTGCCAGCCATTTCATTGAGGAAAATTCTCCATGGGCCTTCTCCGGATTACAAGCTCTCGCCCAGCTCCAATGGGCTTCAAAGTGAATTCCAGATCTTTATTAGCTTTACCCATAGCACGCTATCAAGGCATCAGAGATTTATCTGAAAGCCACAAAAGTCTAGTCTGAAAACCACAAAGATATGTTAATTTAAGACATATTGCAGAATGCATTGTCTCATTCTTATGCATTTGTCTGCATTTTATTACTATATAAATGTATTATATTAATGGCATAATCCACCCAAAAATGAAAATTCTGTCATCATTTACTCAGCCTTTTTAATTTCTGTATGGCTTTCTTTCTTCTGCAGAACTCAAAAGAAGATCATTTAAAGGATGTTAGAAACCGAACACCGGTGACTTGCATAGGTTTTGTGTCAATAGAAGTGAATGGTTGCCACCGCTGTTCGGTTTCCAACATTCTTAGTCGAAATTAAAATGCATATTCCACTCCAAAACCGATTTGTTGTTGTCATGGAAATGAAGCAGAGACAGCTATTAAGACAGAGACGAATCCTCCAATCAGGCAGCAAGTCTAAATTTGTTGCCATAAGTGCTTTTTGGCAGTGCTGGTTAAGGAGGCACTCAACGTCAATATCCTTTATCTGTAGTAGCCGAGATAGCTCCTCACCCCTACAGAGACTCTCCAAAGCTCGAAGGAGAAGACGGACACTGGTGTGCATAACAAAATCCTCAAATAGGCCCCGTCAAGATAACAGCGTCCCGGTAATGAACAACCCACAGCTGCAATCCTCTATTCAAACAGCCTCTGTGTCACACGCCAAAGCTTGTGATTAGATATGGTGAATCCCAAAGGTGGAAATCAACCCGCGTTGCGTTCGCACAGAAGGGAAAATTGAGAAGTAGACAGTTTAGTCAAATAAAAGCCAGAGATTAAAGAAACTTTGGCAGCCAAGCGCAGATAATTGATTTATAATGTATTAGGCCCTGTGATGATCAGCAGTCATAGGAGACAGAGAGTTGGTTCCTATTACCACCTTGCGGTTTTGATCAGACACCAATAGTTGATGTTAACAGCTTAGCCCGCAGAGGCCCTTCCCTTAAATTGCGGCTGTCAATGCGCAAATAGACATTTCTTCTTAGCCGCTAAGCCAATCAGAAGGGCCGTGCCTTGTGTCCATTCATTATCAGGCCAACATGTCCTGCTGCAAAAAAAGCGCCTGTGCTTTTGCTTCTTTTAACAAGCTCTGTGAAAACGTTATCTTGAGTGCAAAACAAGCGGGCATTAAATATATTTATTCCACAAACTTAAAGCAGGCATCGTCAGACTAAAATACACTCCTAACCTTTATCCGTCACCGGAAAACACCGAATGTTAACCTTCATCTGCGGAATAAACAGCCAATCGCACAAAGAAGAGACCTCGTACAAACAAACAAGCCTTCCAAAACTCGTACTGATTCAGGGGGACTGTCTGCCCGTTCAGTATGATGTATGAGTCTATGGCTAATATGTAAAGTGCTATTAATCTCTTTTTGTTCAGCCTGGAAAGGTCAGCATTTGCAAAGACAAGTCTGCAGACAGTAGATGTGTCGCGTTTCGGAACAGAAGGTTGAATCAAAGGCAGCGTTTCGCTGTTTAACAGATATGGCCTCAACCATCTGTCAGTACATGATTAGATCACAGCCTCAGATCTTACCAGCAGTGGAACTGTGATATTTGACTTCATACAACGGTTAGTTCCGGTTCTTGAATCTGATTGGACGATGCAATGCCAAGAGCACTGGGGTACTTTACTGTTTGTATCGCTACAGTAACTGTTGAAGCGGCACGATTGAAAAGTTAAACATGGTAGGACTTCATTAAATGTTGTTAAATTGAGCAAAATATGTTTATGCAGATATGATTCAGATACTGGATGGATTCAATCCTAATACACTGTTAAATGAAACGTTTCAACATGCAAATTATCACTACATCACATTTTTAATTCAACATGCTGTTTCATTACTATTCCAGAAACCATTCGTTTTGCGGTGACCTCACTAGATAAGGTTTGTTTTCAATACGGGGGACTATGCTTGTCATAAATAATTAAAAATCATAACCTCAATATCTGATGTGAAATCGAGCTGATATTAAAGGCTTAAACCTCACAGAATCAAAGAATATCCCAAGTTATATTTAATAAATAATGAATCAGCCCAAGACCATGTGACCTAGACTTTATGGCTGCAATAATGGGTCCGAACAACAAAGAGAAGATTGAACACAAACAGAAAATGAATACACAAAATCAGCACACGCATATAAAAACGGTCACTTACCCTGTACCACACGATCTCTCGCAATCTTCCATCTGTCTTAAAGTTGCACTTTAGAGTCACTGTCTCCCCCACAACAACAGGAAGCAATGGCTCTATTGTTACAGTCAAATATCCTGCAGAGACAAAGTAAGACATCAATACAACCATGTTCATTTTCAGACATTTCAAAAGAGCTCAAATGCCAAATGGTGATAGAAAGTTTAAGAAATAGAAATAGGTCATTTTAAGAAATACAGTAGAAATAATCACTCATTATTCTTATTACTATTATTATTCTTACTAATGGCATAATAAACTGAAAATAAACAATGTTTGGTAATTACCAAAAGTTACCTGCCTACTTAAAACTTGAAACCAAGACCATCACTTTAAAATGATTAAACCGTGTTTGTTTTGCTGAATCTGAAGTCTACAAAACAAGTCAAGCTCTATGATCTTGTATATAACAAGGCCACAAACACATACACATGGGAACACATTATTACCAGAACAGTGATTCAGCACAGCATATATTTATCATCATATCACTGGATCTGAAATGTGCTAAATATAAGCGCAAAAGTAATATACACTAATGTTTTACTTTGTAGGATACATTTGCCTTGAGAAAAAGGAAGTAAACATAATGTTATTTATGTTTATGTGCATGTAATATCATTTATGTATATGACATGCAAATCTTTTGTCTTGGGGCAAAGTAGTTCACAAATAATGAATTGTGCCCCCTGATGGCACTGTATAGCACTGTCTGCATTGTTTTGGTATCCAACTCCCTTACAAAATCATGTCCAAAAAGTGCTCAAGGCAATTTGTGTAGAGCATCTTGCAGGCTGTTTTTTGGGTGCTGGCTGCCTAAATGATCTTCTGTTTACAATGCATGTGCTTAAGTGACTTACCTGTTTGCTACTGTCAGCTTAATTAAAAATACTTTTAAATGAAATCATTTGTTATTTATTCTGCTCCAGTGAAGCAAGACCAAACAAAAATGCTACTAAAAAGAAAAGGGATCTAGAAGATACTAAATGCCTCAAGTCATTTTTGTTTCTTGTAAAATGTAATTCACAATGTTTTTGCAATGCACACTGTTTAGCAGGGCCATATTCTCAAGCTTACATTTTCCTAACAGAACAGAACACAACAACACACACACACACACACACACACACACACACACACACACACACACACACACACACACACACACACACACACACACACACACACACACTTTTGCTTCATTAATTACACTTAAGCCATGGACACTTTCCCATCTGTTTAATTTCGTCTCCAAGTCAGCTTGGCTATAGCCGTCCCACCCCACAAATCCACTGATGCTTCAGCTGACTCCCATTAGTCTTTGCAGACAACTAACCATGACACAAAAACATGCAATGACTTCATATACATACTTTAGATGACCTACATTTCATCACAGCACTGAGGTTTCATTTTCACAAATACATTCTGTTTCCTCTGCACTCTCAATTTCTAGGTTAACAAAGCTAAACGAAAACTGGATTTCTTCCAGCATACATTGCCGCCTTGTATTTATATTCTAATGAAGTTTTGTGACAAATTTCATTTACAATCATATTTTCTTAGAAACAAACGGCAGTCGCCGCACCAAACTGAATGCCTCATTCACAAATGCAGATCTCTGGATAATTCCTGATCAACATAGTACTTCATTCTCCTGTTTCACTGAGCTAATGAGTCTAATTACAAAGTTGATCACATTTCCGACACACTGAAAAGCTCATTCATCAAAACGCTGAGATGCAGACACTGATGACAAATGGAAGAGATCCTGCCTCTTAAGGATAAAGATGGGAATGTCCTGCTCTAGTGAGCACTCTCTCTATCTGCCTAGCAGGTGGCCTGGATTCTACCGACTGCACAGTCAATCCATCTAACTAGTCAATACTGCTCTTACCACAGACAGCGAAAGAGAATGCAGACAGTTTGGGGAGATTCAGAACATCAATGAGCATATCGTTTATTTATTTTGCCGTATTTCGTCCCTAATGCATTCAAACCCCGTTTAAGCAAATGACAACTGTGGATGTTCTCCTGTAACACCACTTTACAGGGGATATCCAATCTTACATGCCAATGCAAGCTGGAAACAAAAGCCCCGCATAGTGGGGGACAAATTAAAATAAAACTCCTTAGCGCTCCCTGCCAATCTGCTCATTTACCTTAACAGATAAAACATTTAATTGAAGACTATAGACTACGGCAGATTTATCGAGTTTTGATGAGAAATGAGAAACATGGGGTTATAAAGCTCTTCGGGGAAGTATATGATTACCATGAGAATGAAATTGGTCTATAATACACGCATCTGTATTCAATGCAACCTGACATGTTCACGTGTGATAACAGCTCTAACATGCTGTTTCAGAATAAAACATCATCATTACATTTACATTCTAGTAAAAACTGATATGTTATATTAGGCATTGCTGTATTATGTATGCAATTTTATGTAGCCCACTCAAGAGTTTGTAATGAAACAGTGTTCCTATAGCTTAACAAGTACAGTATAGTGCAGGCATAGGCAAGGTCATTGGTTATATCCTCAGGGAACACACATATGGATTAAAGGACGCATTGAGTAAAAGTATCTGCCCAATGCATAAACATACATGTAAATGTAATGTTTCAGCACCACGGACAGCGGCCCACGTAATTCACTTTTTCTCACAGAGCTTTCAGACCAATGCACATTGCGTCTTCAATCTATTCAATGCTTTTAAGCTTCCCTCAATGAATTTCACATTTCACCCCATGCAGCCATTGTTGTCAAGTGCTGTCGAGTGTGAGAACATGTGCGTCGCTACCAAATCATTACGCTTCAGAACATTAAAAGCGTAAAATCATGCCACAGTCCAATTGTGTTTCTCAATGACGTGTCCATTTCGAGGTCTTAATTAGCTCTTGTCAGCAAAACAGCTCAATGCATCGGCCTTATCTCTGCGTCAACCTGACAGAATTGACTTGGCAATTCTTTACATTTATCTTAGTGGAAGACAGACTGGCTCGCTCCGAGACTCGAGGGAAATAAGGGCAGAAGGATAAGAACAAATTCCTGCAGATTTGCGACCTCACTTAGTTTCAAAATTCCCAAACTGTGATGGAGGCTGAACCCTAGCAAATCACTTTCTCCTAAACTTTGCCAGGCCTTTGGCTTCTTGAAATTGAATCATTTTCTTGGGCCCCAAAACAGGCTGTATGTGGCACAGCTCGACTGTTGGGGAGAAACTGTATGGAAGCGGCGGATAAAATGGACTCGATGTGAAGGTTGATTGAGAGTTCATTTCTATTTTATATGTGCTAATGAGAAGCGAAAATGGCTAACTTCAAATTATAAAATTCCCAAAGCACAGTTAAAGATTGCAACTTTGTTATCTATAAACCAAAGTCAACACAGGTCTTTCAGACTTTGGGCAAAACATAAAAAACAAAGGTATAAATGACCCCAAGAAAATGACAAAAACACAATTGGGGCTTTACTAAAAACATACTAAAAACCATTTTACTAAAAACCATGCCTATTTGATCTTATAACATATACGTACCTCGACGTGCTGGTTAAAGAATCTTAATTTAATCATCACGCTCGAGGGATCTTTTAGCCGGAAGAGATTTGAATGGATAAGCCTCGAGAGCTACAGGTCATTAAAAGGAGCCGAAGCGTTCGCATAAAATCCCTTCCACTTAGCACTCGTACGGTACGTCCATAAAGAGCTTTGAAAGGCTACGTCTGGTGAAATTAGTGCGAGACAAGCGCATGTTCATATGTGTTTTTTTTAAATGTCAAATGATAACATCGGGTAATAATCACACATAAAGACTTTGAAAATCAACACTTATAAAAAGAACGACAGATTTGAACACTTTATTCAAACTGAAATTGACTTCATAATTAGGATTCAATTACTTTTTATACACATTTTCACATCCATCTCCCACATACTTATATAAATGTATATATATTTTTGTCAAAAGCACCTTGAATTTGTCAAACAGCACTGAATGCAGCTTGTTTTTTAGTGTTAAGAAAGAAATTCTAAACTCTTGTGGGCACTTTAATAATTGCCTTACAGGTCAACATTTGTACCACTTAAAACAGTGCTCACAAAATGAATTTTACATTGTAAATGAGAACCGCTGATGCTAAAAGCACAAGAAAAATCACTTTCTCCATTTTTTCTGTATTGTTAATTGCTCCTCTTTTGAAATTTAAATGTGACACGGTTTAAAAGAACTACAGCGATTGCTGCCGCATCCGCCTCTTTAGTGAGCGGTTGTGCGTGCCTTTGTGTTTGCATGCTAAATATGGGTGAAAAAGGGTATGAGCAGGACAGTGTGATATTGCGTGACTTACTGATATGGAAAGAGCTGTGAGCAGTGGATTTTAAAACAGCTTATTACATGGACTTTGCACACGGGGCAGAGCAGTACATATTTCAACACTTTCATCTAATGTCTACAGAGTGACTACTATTATAAATGTTCCACTATTCAAAAAAACCTCTACAACCCAGCAAACAAAATCCTAATGATGAATCTTCCACAACGGTACATTCACCTCACTAGGATTGTCAAAAAAGTATTTTGAGGGACCCACTGATTTTCCAATACCGTTGCCCGTGGGAGAACGGTCAAGCTCGGCTAAGTCCTGAAGCCGGCGCTAACGCTAGCTTAAGGAAAGACCACGGCTGGATTACCCAATTACACGGAGTGATGATGGCGGGGTCGGCCTAGAATTTCACTCCGATATTGACGTAACCGCTAACAACACGGCAGTTCAATTTCTACTTGGCCACTACATGTTACATCATGCGCGTCAGCCTACGACTTAACTGTAATTTAATCAACCTCAAAACGCCATCCAGCAGAAACACCATCAGTCATTCCTGAGCCAGAGACCGAGTCACGAATTTTCCTCAGTATGATTTGTGTTCATATTTGCCACGGTCAGGTAGAAAATGTAAAGTAATGATCCGGGTTCATTATAAGTTGAACTCAATCGACAGGAGTTGTTGCATAATGTTGAAAAACAAGACTTGCTCTTTAGTTTTGTTTATTTGTTTAAGTATACTGTACATGGCAATAAGCAATGCATGTTTTAACATTCATTGCCTGACCTTATTTATTTTCATTTTAAAATACCTACTGTAACCACTTAAGAAAAAAAAAACTAGTCAATGTTAAAGGGATAGTTGATCCAAAAATGAAAATTCTGTCATCATTTACTCATCATCAAGACTATTAACTGGAGGACTTTCTTCATAACTCGGGCTGTTGCATTGATGACACTTGAAAGAAGGATGCATTCAACGTCTTGCTCAAGGCCACATTGGCATTCACAAAGGTAAACATAAATGATTTGAAACTAAATTATTCCCGTCACATACCTCCTCGCGCATCTCTCAAACCATGTTCACATCATCAGAGAGGTTATACTGTACCTTCACACCTGCTTTGTAGAAGACTGTCGGGAAATCAGCATTATCCAGCTGGACTCCGACAGACACGTATCCCTTCACATCTGGGTCTCCCCAATGCTCACAGAGCATCAATCCTTCTTATGTCAACAAACTGTAAACAGCCCTAACCAGCGTAACTCACATCACATAACTGTCTGCTGCCAATCTGAGAGTATGTTCCCATGGGCGGCGGCGCTCTGCTTGTCAATGTGAATTTGAGGGACAGATACAATAATCAGAATCTAAATAAAAGCAACCAACCGAAATGTAATCAGCTGTTGATGGCGACCATCATGAGCGCTTTCAGAGTGCCGGGCTTGTTCCAAATGTCAGATTATGAAATTGTAATCACAGTGGTTATAGATCTTAAAGACCTACGGTATGAAACGGTTTGATGAGGGCAGTTTTTAATGCTGTCGACAAACTAAAACACAACAAGCTTGCATTTGAAATGTATTAAAGGTCTTTAAGTTTATGTCACAGCTGTGAACCGTAAAGTTTAGTTTTAATATACTTTTTACAGTACGATACTAGAACTTTTCACAGATTTTTTCTTTAAGAATACTGAGTAACTGAATGATCACACCAGTAGACCAAGACAGTGTCATTTTAGAAGCTTTATGAGGGTGCCAGGCCCAATAACAGATAGCCACAAAATACAATTACAATATAAATCCAGCACAGCTGGACTACTACACCTGCTCATGTGCTGAATCTCAACCCACTGAACAAACCATCACTCCAGCACGCTGCAGCATACTGTACTATTGATCCTCCCAGTAGCATAAGCTGGCACCCAAGGAAACCAGACAGACCTGTTTATAGCCTGCACGCTCTCCATCTGCTCCTCACCTTCAACCGCAACGTGGACCGGAGGATCTGCCACGCCGGATATTGCTGCTAAATGTCAGAGAGACATATCCACTGCGCACCTAACGTTTATTAATGCAGTTTCTCTATCGCCTGGCATGTCACTGGTAAAATGTCTGGAGGGATAGAGCTCAGCTCTGCTGCGTCTCATGAAAAACGCATCACCAGCATTAAGTATACAAATGTAAAAAAGTACTTCTTAAGGACGGTTTCAGCAAGTCGTTGACATCTGAAGACATGTCTAGCACAGCATTCGCCATGCAGCAAAATGCTGAGCGTACGTGCTGTAAAATTATTCTGAAATGAACCGGAACCGAGTTGAGTAATTTAAAAAAAGTTAAGCATGGAGTCGAGGCCACCGAATGTCACAGTAAATTGGCTGGTATTAACCGGTTGTAGAAGCATGCGAGTCCTCTGCCGCATCTTAATCCATCAGTCTCACCATTAAAATAACATCTAATGAGAGTTTGCAAAGCACCCTTTCTGCCATTAATAACAGTAATCTGCCAAAAGCACAACAAGAAATCTAAACACAACTGGAGAGATGGACCGGGCCGCTTTGCATTCTGGGTAATTCTTTGGTGTGATTAATAGTAATGGCTTTCCTAGCATCAATGGCAAAACTAATGTCTTTAAGAGGAGACGAATGGCCGACTTTGTGTTCTACAAGCGTTCTTCTCCGCTACATCATAAGTGGGATAAACAGGCCCTGATTTGTGGTGCCATAGACATTTTTAAGTACTTTCATGGTACCTCACAGGAAAAAATAAGGTGGAACAAAGCAACTCCGTTGTTTCTCAGGGGGAAGGAGGAGATGAAATGTGTGTTTATGCTGAGGAAGCATCTCTTAACAACAAAGCCTTGAGAAACATTACGCAAGGCCACATGCCCTTAAAGCTCAGACATGTTGTTCTAAAGAAGATTTAGAGACGGCCCTCGCTGCGGAGTGTGTTTTAGAAGGAACCAAGACTGAATTCAAGAAATATTGTTGGTTTGAGGTAAGAAATGGTTGATAAAAAGATAAAGAGAGACTACTTGCACTTTATGATCACTTGTAAAAATACATGTATTATTTGCATTAAAGTTTTTATTAAAGTGGTTCTGAAAATATTAATATTCATAATATTAATTATTACGTTTATTAATTACTAATATATATATATATATATTATATATATATATATATATATATATATATCGAGATATTAATAATATAAAAAACATTAGCAGCATCTTCCTTCAGCTTTAACTTAACAGAATAATATTCCTGTTATTTCCTCATTCTTTCTGATTTTGAGGGATTTAAACGGATCTAAACATTTTCTATTTAGGTAATGCTGTGAAATGTATATGTCCTGGCATGTGAAACATTTACATCAAGAGCAAACATAGAACAATCAGGGGCTATGATAACACTTTTCATAATTCTGTCTGTTCAGCACCAATATCAATCATGTAGATTGAGCCATTTTAAAACGAAGTGTCCCTCTTCGGCCTCTGTACATAATTCAAGAATAGGACATAATTTTTCTCGCTTAGCAATTCAAGCCCTAGAAAAGGAGCAGCTGATACTGTAAATATTTCTTGATTGCCTCTTGTTCTGATGCCGTTTTGGCAAAAAACAGAAAAGAGCTAAAACGAAACTTTATAAACACGCACACACACACCTTTCGGCATGAGGAGACGACCAGCAAATGAGCTCCTAATTACTTTTAAGAGTTTCTTCAGTAAGGTTTATAGAGACAATTGGTATTTTTTCTCTTATTGGGTAATAATGGGTATTTTTCTACAATGATTTAAGAGACCAGCAATTATGCACAACGCCGCTAAACTTAATGAAGTGATTATAGTCACGCAACAAATAGAAAGCTCTTAAATCAAGATTGTTGATGATGATAACCACTATTTCGGTGATTCTTAGCAATTAAGAAATTTAAAGACCAATGAATTTTTTTATTTCATGTCATTACTGATTAAAACCATTTAGCCAAATAAATGATTGACATTACAAGTTCATACAAGGCCTACAATGTTTGATACGTGTACTAGCACTCCTTGGTGCATTACATGCAATGCTGCACTGTAGTTTCTATCCTGAGCTGTTCTTTACATAAAAGAGTTTAACTAACAAACAAATCAAGGCTTTATTTTAAAATATATGAGATTTCAGACTCCCACACAATCTACATTTATTACTGCACTTCAGACTGAACAGTTCTGTTTAACAGCCAATTACTGAGCCAGAACAAAAAATGTGCAATCATTGCAATCACACCAAGCATTTTATTTTTTATGAAGAATCTTGATTTCTATTTAAATATTGTGCCACTTAAAATCTCCTTTATGTTAAAGTGCTTGTTTTGTCCCAATGGAAGCTGCACTGGACAAAAAAAAAAAACATTTTAAAGGGATAGTTCTCCCAAAAATTAAAATTCTGTCATCATTTAAACCTGTATGATTTTCTTTTTTCTGCAGAACACAAAAAATATATTTTGATGAATGTTGGTAACCAAACAACGGCCGTTGTTCTTCAAAATATTTTCTTTTGTGTTCTGCAGGTTAGAAATGACAACAATTAAAATGTTCTTTTTTTGTTGTTGTCCAGTGCCACTTCCACTGGGACAAAACAAGCACTTTAACCTAACATAAAGGAGCCTACAATATTAGCAGTTTAACAATGTTGTTAAATAACTGCTGTGAATAAACATTAACTGCATTTTCCTGTCTGCTATGTCAATTCTGATAAATAACAAAATGGCTTTATTGATAAAAACACCATGGAAACGGTAGGTAGGTTTAGTTTCACTGTATTGCCCTGTCATAATTTATTATTACCCCTCGAGTCATTTCTAAAACACAGGATTTTTCATTTAGGGGTGACGAAATTTTGTTAAGCTCCAAAAGGCACATAAAAGTACCATAAACATACGCCATATGCATTTCAAGTATTCTAAAGCCATACAGTAACATTGACTTACAATCTATATTTGAATACAAATGAACTCTACATCATACAAGTAGGCAGAGGCGATCGCTATTATCAACTCACAAAATAAACTAAGGCAGTCCCATCAGCCTACATTTTGACAAAACCTCTCTAAGGTGAGGTGAAGAAAAACTGGCAACACGAGGCTTTCACGGCAACGATGCGGCCGGTGGCCCAGACCTCATGTGCTGAACAAGCTTTAACATTCATGGGTTTAAGATGAAGTGGAACCGTGAGCATTACAAGCGGATTTGTGAATGATGAACGTGGATGACGGTTTATTTATACCGCTTAAAAAGATGATCTGCCTCCTGGAGCCAGGACTGGGTTTGTCACAAAGTTGCTAAGAGATGATGCATGTTCAATCAAAATGATTTACTGTTTAATGACACGCTCGAGCACAGAAAGCGTTGGGCTTCGGGATGCATGACACATCCCTAATCTACCTCCTGCCCATGAGGCACAGAATAGACAGCAATCAGGAGCCTGTATCAGCTGCTTCTAGACTCAAGGGTTTTAATTGCTGTGGGATGTTGACATTATCTCTCATAGTCTGGCAATTGGAGTGCTGAGACTGATGAAGGGGGGTGAGGGGAGTGTGTGGCCGAGTGTGACCAGATGATCTGGTATGGACTAACCAAAGACAGCTGCTCGGAAGAGGTTTATGCAACTAGGACTGATTTCTGATTTGCAATGCCAAAGATATACTTCTCAAATCTCAAATTCTTTACTCTTTAATGTGCCACTGTACAGAAGAACCTGTACAGAAAAAAACAGTACAGTGTTCTGTGGATAAAAAAAACATGTTGTTGCTTTAAACAAACTAGAATTGCACTGATTTATCCACAAATATGTCCCATGATGCTTTGCACTAATTAAAGGGTGCTACTTCGGGCAAACCGCAAATAATCATTTCCATCAAATAATAATGAACATTTCAGGCACACATGGAATCTACTGTATAAGAAGATTATTCTCCACTAGCTGTGAAGAATAGATAAAAACATAAATAATTGGTCGCACATTACTAATAGCACACGCAAGCATGCGCACACACACGGTACTGATATATCAATGTATGCAACAACATAAACAAACGTTACTGCGCATGCACGCTTTTGTGGCCCAAACTTAACTTCCGGTATACATCCGCAAAGAACAGGGTCCCTGCACATTATTTCTGATAACAAGCAAAGTAAATGACATTAGCAAGCAAGTTACAAGTACTGTATGTCTAGCTAGTATTATTTGGGGTTACCAGTAGAAGAACAGTTACTTGGCTAAACTTAAATGCGACCCATTTAACAAATCGTTTATTTAATAAATTAATATACAAAAAATAAATGGTTTATTACACAATAAAATATAAATATAAATTAAATAAAATCGAAATAGTTGTATTATTATCCACTACACAGACCGATCAACAAACACAGACTTGAAGTAAACTTCGGTCCAGGCACGTGTGTCCAATAAAACCATCTATAGGGGAGACTGGGGCAAGTTGTCACACTGAATGTTTTACCTAACAGTGACTCCTTATGATATGACTCCTTATGCCTCTTGATAAATGTATGCAAAATGTCCTGGAGAAATCACATTTTGATTTCTGCATTGCAATGTTAAAATGACAATGATAACCCGGACTAGCAGGAAGGGTACACGTTTTCACACATTTACCATTATTCATTTATAGCAGACATTTTAGGTGACTTAGCAATGCTGAAAAATTCAAACATACAGTAAGTGATAAATCACAATGCAGCAGTACCACCGACCACAAACAATAAGAGCGAAGCAGCAGAGAAAGAGTGCATCTTACAGTATTTTAAATAATAACAGATAGCGGCACTTTTTGTTGGATCAGTGTGAAACTACAGTAGGCATTTGTTGGATCAGTGTGAATTAGTCTTCTTTCTATACAGAAGTCATATTCCTAAAAAAACACTTGTTCTTTCTATCTTTATCTTTCTCTGTATTCTCGCTTCCTGTCTGTCCCCCTTACATAATCCTTAAATCAATCTGTTTTTCTGTTTTTGGTGTAAGTCACAGACAAGCAGGATTCAAAGCCTCTAGTCCTAGCCAGCCAAACAGCGTCTTGTAAACATGGCGTAATACCAAGACAACAGCTCTACTGCTGTTCTACGTCCTTCCTTTTTCATTCCCCACCAAATGTAAGTCGAACGTAAATATGCTGAGCTTCGCCAAGGTCTAAAAAAGGGGCAGTCAGCATGTTCATGTGCTGTTAATTTAGAGTTAGTACGCTCAAGTGACATGTGAAGAGAATTGCCCTCGTATATTTATTATGGCATGTGAAATGTTCACAAACTATACTGTACAAAGTCGGCATCTCATTTGATCTGTTTTAAATCCAGTATAAAAATGTTCCTTTCCAAATTCTTTGAATCTGAAAGCTCATGGGCACACCAATCAGACATGTTAACAAGATAACATTAAACCTAACTTGAATCTGGCCTTGAGCTCTCATCACTGTCTGCACGGCCATGAGTCATAAGAGTTTAGTTTAAATGAGGACTACAGGGTATTAAACAGCTGTATCGGGCCATTTTCACCGAATCTATCTTGGAAATGAATTTTTGCATGACCTACAAATCGTACATGTAGTTCAGACAATAAAAAAGCACTTCAGAAAAGTATAGAAGAATTTAACCAGCTTTTGAGAATAATAGCACAAAATACAACAGTTGTTGACACCTAAGTGTACTTGATTATGAAATAGTACATTATGCTCTTCTTGCTTTATTTTCATGACAATACAAGTCAATATGAGGCAAGGTCAATGACTCTTCCTCTGTAAACTCTTTGAAGAATTTCACTGCTGTTATATAAAAATCTCAAAGCTTAGGTTAAAAGCTCCAGAGATGTGACAGCCCGAAAGCATTTATGAAATGTTGATGCATTTATGACATTCTTGCATTACAGACAGACATTTTTAGAGTTCCCATCTGTGAGAGATGACATTTGCATGTTCATCATGCATGCAGCCTACACAGTGAAAATCGCTTTATAGGTTATGCAATTATGATCATATAATCGATGGAAATGAAGTCAAATCTACTCTCTTTCCCCTGCGGATGCGGTGATACAGTCTTCTAAACATCAGCTGTGATGGATCATCTGTATTCATTAACACACATTCACACCTTGTATTCACAGAAATGAAGTCGTGTTTTTAGGTGCTAATGCACAACACACACACACGCACAAACAAGATGCAGGTGGTTGTAGACTGCACCAAATTCTAACTGCTGTGCTGTCTGGCTTTGCACAAAAGTGGATAAAGCAAATAATTCAACTAAAATAACAGTTTTGCTGTTTGGTCAACTGATTTATATCTTCATGCGACTCATTTGTTTGTTCGAGTATCACAAACCACACACTTTTTCAGCCACGGGCAAACAACTGCTTTTGGAGTTTTTGAGATAAGCAAAAAAGAACATTTTGTAGTCCAGTATAAAAAATGTAATTACAGCCCACAATAATTATATTATATTATAAATATTATTACACTATATTCCAGAAAAAGTTAAAACTACTGCATATCATCTCTGCATATCAGGAAATTGAAAAAAAAACCACTGTACTTTTTAAATGGTTAATCTTTAGATATTTGCAAAACGCAGTGACAAACAAAGTGTGACTAATAAAAAAATATGGAAATATGAGGTTTCAGAAGAACAGCAGCAATATATAAATGTAATATTAGACAAAATGACAATTCAATTTTTGAATCACTAGTCAAACAATTTTGCAAAAATAACCCACTTCGTTCACCTTCCATTGTTCGAACAAACAGAAAACTACACCCCAAATGTATTCTTCTGTTCAAATGTTGTGTCGAGACATTTCACATTTTACTTTTATTGCCAGCATTTTGACACCAACTTTCCTGCCACTCTGTCATCATACAGTAAAATTCAATCTGAGAGACAGATCACTTCATCCCAAAGTGTGCACGCTAAACAACTGCTTTCTTACATGTAACAAAAAATAAATTCCATCATTTCTCCCCATTCATTTCAACCCAACCAAAAAGCACACCCAACAGCTCTCGAAATCACACCTGATAAAGATGAAACAGCTCTGTGGGCACCAAACACACATTTCAATCTGTTTTAATAAGGCAAACACAACCTTTCCTGCCAGCTACAGTACGGCCGGCCCGCCAGCCCGCATGCGAGGTCCTTGTAATGGAGAGAGGCGATTGTTTGACTAACCTCTCAGATCAATCATGCTTTGTATGTTCAATCGGAGACCCCAGCATTGCCACGGGTCACGAGAGCAACGGGAGCCTATACGGCAGGAGACAGGGACAGAACGCAGAAAAGGCTGCTTCATTGTCAAGCTGGCGAGTTTCCAGCGAATGTGTGGGCATGACTAGTGGAGTCTATCTATCAAAGTCGAACACGCAGTTGTCTGTTCTTGGTCTTATGGAGTGGGGCCCTCCAGTAAATGGTCCTTTGCATTGTCACCAATCTATTCACAGCCTCTTGTAACTGTCAAGCGTCCCTTCTTGAAATATAATGGACCCCACCATGGTACAAAGACAGAAGCAGATGAGTTAAGTGTAAACAAGTGAGAGTTTATGCTAAGAATACACATCAGAGTGTTTAATGAGTGTTTGTATCTATTATATTGTATATATGAGAGAGAGAAAGAGAAAAAGAGACCTGACCTTACCTTATGTTTTCAACACATAAAAATATATTACTCTACATTATTTTTTGTATATTTTTGTAAACCCTCTGTTTAAATATATTTTTTAAATATTTCTATATTTGACCCTGGACCACAAAACTAGCAAGGGAACATTTGTAGTAATAGCCAAAAATACATTGTATGGGTCAAAATTATCCATTTTTCTTTCATGCCAAAAATCATTCGGACATTAAGTAAAGATCATGTTCCATGAAGATATTTCGTAAATTTCCTGCCATAAATATATCAAAACTTTATTTTTGTGAGTACTATGCTATGCTAAGGACTTCTTTTGGACAACTTTAAATGCGATTTTCTCAATGTTTTGATTTTTTTGCACCCTCAGATTCCAGATTTTTATATAGTTTTATCTCAGTCAAATATCGTACTAACCATATATCAATAGAAAGCCTGTTCATTCAGCTTTCAGATGGTGTAAAAATCTCATTTAAAAAAATTGACTCTTAAGACCCTTTGGTTTTGTTGTTCAGAGTTACATATGTTACTAGCTCACTTTAAGTTTGCACTACATACATCATAATTTTTATTTTATGTTATTACAAACATTTTCCTTTCCTGTTTGTATACATATTTGTACACAGCCCAGCTACAATTCCTTTGGCAATACAAATGTAACATTTTTGTCATGCCAACAAATCACACTTAAATTGAAATTGAGAAAGAGATGGACCTCAAAGAGTGTGTAACTGTGTATGTGTACTATTCCTCATAAATTATGCAGAAAAAGGTGGACAAAATGGGAAATGCATAAAACATAGCTTGATAAGCGAGTTAAAACTGCACTTGTTACTTGGTAGTTAGATATGCGAGCCGAGGTGCTCATGTGAGAAATGCAGATTCAAATCCAACCAGTGCTGTTACAATCCCATTTCCTATCCGTCTCCTATTCATATCTCTCCCTTACTCTCCATCTGTATCAATCAAAATGACAATAGCTCCCAATAATATTGTAGAAGCTGCTTCTTCATATCAGAAAAGCATAGTACTTATTATGTTATAAGAATATCGGGACACCATGACAAATTTGATAAAAAGGGGAAGGCAGGACATTCGGTGTCTGACGTAACCAAACAAACACTAGAGCATATAATCTGCTGTCTACGTCCAGGAAAAGATTACTGACTGTGCAGCTTTCCATTGATCTGTTAAATGACAGCGAATATGGACGAGGGATAAAGGCTGGTTTATGGTCCTGTGTAGGACCTACGCCATAGGCAAAGCGCCGGTTTACGTTTACACTTGTGCGCCGTTGTCCGCAGCGACAGGCAATGACCACTAGTAGTCAGTGTCCACACGCGTATTGCAAGAGCCGAAGAAAAAGCAGCTTGTTGTGTACACAGCGGCAGGTAAAGTAACTTTGGTTGCAACTTGAGTTGTTAAATACAGAAGAACTAATAATTTATGTAGATACTTCATTTAGAAAGTAAAGTAAATGCGACGCTATCACAGAGTTTTTAACCTGAGGGGGGTGATTGAAGGAGACCAATCACAGCGCTTGCATTCTGCGTCGCATTGACGTGTTGTTACATTTTTGGAAAAGTGTGCGTCAGGCTATGGGGTAGGCTACAGCATAGGATACTCGTCTCTGCGTAGGCTACGCCGTAGGTCCAATGCAGAAGTAAAAATCCGCCTTAAGTATATCTACTGTATGCTTTAGTTTTATCCCTGGCAGAAAAAAATCTTAATATGCGAGCAAAAACTTGAGTTCTATTTATTAATAGAGATTGAAACAGAAGTTATTCAATCAAGTCTTTGGCACAAACCATTATTTTCTGAAGGAAAAACAAATAGACATTTGTCAATAACAGTAAACATCGATGAATTGTTCTAGATTTATTATAATATTCATTCTACTATGAAGTACATAACACTGTACTGTCTGGTTAAGGAGAGGTGGATAGTACAGTATGTATATTAGAATCATGCTTCATATTTTATGTATAAAGGGTTCCATTTATCCAACATCTCATCTGAACTTCTTCTAAAGGGCAGGAGAATTAAATCGCTATCACCAACCCTTTATCAAATTTCTTTCTAACCTCAAAAGCTTATTGTTGGCAAGAGAAAAGGTGCGCTGAGATCACCTGCTTAACAACACTTAATCTGTTTCCTATTGTCTGAATGGTGGGAAGCCCAAAAAAACACACAAGAATACAGAGCTCAGGTTGGATTTAGTGTTGCCACCTGCTTAGCAAAGGACACAGTGTCCTTGTGACACTAAGTGGATGCTGAAGCATTTCCGCCCGTGGCCTGAGCTTCCATGTCCTTGCCCCGTTCACTGTCCTGCTTTCCCCCATGGCTGTGTAGTTGTGCCTGAGCACCGCAGGACAGTGGCCTCCTAAACATCCACCTGGCACCTCAGCCGGCACTCTCCCCCTCAATCTGCACCCCGGTTGAGTCCCTAATCCCCCGGTTTGGACATTATATCTAAGGGTCTGAGAGCAGACCCAGGGCCGCTCATTACTCAGGGGCCAGACAACTGCTGAGAAGGATAAAAAATGAAACGCGCGTGCCGATTTATCAGTGCAGCGGCATGGATTAAAGGACTGCCAGCCACCCTGCCTGCATTGCCAACCTTCTGCCTGCTTGCTTTGTTTCAGTGCATTTTAAACCCCCTCTGTTTCTCAAGATGTGCTTCATCATTTCAATAGAATTATGCCTTAGCTCATACTGTACATTGAAGTAACAAAAGCAATATTAAAGAAATAGTTCACCCAAAGATTAACATTTTGTCATCATTTACTCATCCTCATGTTGTGGTTTTCTTTCATCCAATGAACACAAAGGGAGATCATATTCAGGATGCAATAAAAGTAAATGGTGGCTAGGGGCATTATAAAAGCAGTGCATATGACCCATGTGCTATATCTTCGTAACAGACTACGAGTCGACGAATGAACGAGATTAAAATTCTGCTCAAGCTTTCCTTTAGTGTTCCACATAAAAAATTCGGTTAACATGAAGGTAAATCATGACACAATTTTTATTTTTGGGTGACCTGTCCCTTTAAAACCATGCATGGACAGCCTGTCCTTACTGATATAAATCACCTGCACCTTAACACAACAGTGTCTAAAGAAAGAGGGATTTTTTTAATCTCCATCTTTTTTTATAGCTCAACCTTAACGATCAAATGAAGGACACAGAGCCGCAAACTAAATTACTGCATTTATTATTATTTTTTTACGCGAAAGACCACTCGCGCGCATACTAATCCGGGTGGCCTCGCGTCCTCTTTCCCTCGAACAAAATAAGCCAGCGTGGACTTCATCACAGAGCTGTGTATGATTGCACAGTAGCCTCTTTAAAATGACTGCTAAAGAATAGACTTTCCACCCCAGCAAGAATTATTCATCAGAGCAGAGGCCTGAGGTGGCAAAGCAAGGAGAGAACCTGTATTAAACAGCGCCGGAAGAGAAGACAGCTGTCCCTGCCCACATTCTTCAGAGAGCGGGCTGCGGTTTCCAAAGCCTGATCTGAAAACAAATTAAAGAGGATTACGGCTTGGCACTAAAGCCACTCCCTGCTTTATTCTGTTCTAGAAAGAGCACTGGCATGCCCGCTGTCCGGGATACTGACCTTTTGCCCATTTTCTTTTGATATTCAACACATAAAGAGGCGAGATTGGGTTGTAAAACCACTGAAATGTCACAGACTTTATAGATGTGCTGTTTTTAAAATTAGCTGTCATCTAATTTTCCTCACGTTATCAACTGATATATGGATTCTCGCATCACATTTCCTAGCTCCGTGTGGGATGCGGAAAATACAAAAACAAAATATGAAGCATTTTTTATGTGCTTACGTTCAAAATATTTCCATCACATCAATCTAGCGCCTTTCTCTTCTGACTGAAACAACACGGCAGTTATGCTGAGGATAAACAAATGTGCGTCTTCGGCGTAAGAAAATTCGATTACAACCAGCACTGCACATTTGTCTTGGACACACAGTGACAAAGCGAGCAAGCCAAACAATGCTTTTCAACAGCACTTTTTCCTACAGAACGCATTAATTGCCATTTTGATTTTTTTACTTGATTTATATATATATATATATATACTTTTGGTGAGAGGTAAGCCATTTATCCATTACCAAAACGATGGAAACGCCTCCTTCCAAGGAGGCAATTTTACGGACAACATTTTTCCGGGAATTAATTACAGTATGTCTCGTAGGGACGGACTGATTCGAGAGAGGAATGACAATTTCCTGCGACCTCCAGCTCGGCGTGTGACGTAAATTCAGAGTACAAGTTTGACTTCGAAAAAGTCATTATCGGCGGAGACCCACAGACGGAGACGCGTGCAATCGCAAAGCATAAACATCGGTATAAATCTCTCCATTAACTTGAGCTAATGGTTATTGGAACTGTGAGGTGATTACCGCATTCCTCACTCTGACTTTATGACTTTCACTTTCGCCTTTCTGGGGTGACACGGTCTGCTGTCGGACGTCAACGCCGCCTCCCTCCTCTCCCTTACAGCTGTCACTGCGCACGCACACCCACTCGCACGTACAAACACATTTGCCTGTGATGAGTCAAGGGCGTCCGCCGCGATTAGCCGCGATGTCGGACCAATCAACTCCCCGCAAATTTCACTGTATCGCCGTGATGACGGCCCGGTATTAATCAGCTTTTATTATCCCCCGCGTCTCAGCTGCGGCTATACGCTGTCACGAGGCCGATTCATCCTCGCGTTCCGGCCTGTCACAGAGCAGGTGTGAGAGCAGCTAAGCTGAGCTCTTCCCTTGTGTCATATCCTCGCCGCTATTATACCTTTCACAGAATGGAGGAGACGCGCCAGCCGGCCGCATCTGCAGGGACGGGCCGGAGTATCAGAGTTCACGGTTCTCAGCTGAGTGCAGCCCAATCTGACAATAGCCTCGGGAGATCTCTATCGCTACCATCATATTACCTTCGGTGTATTTCATTAAGATAGAGAGGAGAATCTTAGCGGCTGACAGTTCTATTTGTTGTCCCCTCTGATAGCGTTCGTGAGAGTGAAATGGTAAGCAATCTTTCTTTTCACAACTTCAACAACCCCCCTTCTCAAAATAAGCGCTGGCACTTTCAATTCTGCCAATGGCATTTCGTCTGAGGTGCCTGCTCAAAAAAAAATAAATGACAGCTTGAAAGTGAAACAATACAAATATTATGAGATCAAACAGTGTGTAAACTATTTATGTTTAACACACATAAAAATGAACATTTATTTAATTCATCAGACACACGCGTCGGGCCCGAAGGTAACTACCGGTCTGGCTAGTGGCTAATAATATAATGTTTTATTTAATTTTTATAAAAGTTAATACTTAGCAAATCAATAATTCATGCCTACTGGATGGATTTATAGTACCATTGTATTAACATGCTACATGCCTACAAGTCATGAAATTACAACAATAAAAACCGTGTCCAAAATACCATAGTAATACCATGGTGTACCCATGGTCCAAGACTCTGCATCCTCATTGCACATGTTCACCAGCCTTCAGAGACTTCTGCAGTCCTTTTCTGGCAACCTTCATTATGCCCTCTTTCTACATCACACACCTCTCTGTTCCTGGTCACCTTTTTGGTCTGTCGGCTTTGCAGCCTCCTTCCTGTTCGAGCAGGAAGGGAAGAAGAGACATTGGTATTCATTTAAGCCTGTCAGTTCTGGATCTCCTTCAGAATTCGGACACAGAGAACTACAGACTCCCATTCTGACGGCAGGGAGGCAGAGACAGGGGTGTTAATTGGAGTAAAGTGTATTAGAGCAAAGGAGAACGAATTACTGCATAGCTCTAAGTGTTGGATGAATTGCAACTGTCAGGTTTATAAGATCAAAGAAAAAACACCGGGCAATGTGTCTTGGTTATTTTATTTCTCTGCATGCATCTTAAGGAAATTATTTTAACTGGCAAGCAAAACTAGCGGTTCATCAAAAAACCTTTAACATGTAAAACGCTACTTATACATAAAAACGAAAAGGTTCCTTTCAGAATTCTGGCCTTGAGGTTGCTCAACTGTGCTTTACTGAATTTCATGCACACATGCAGGTGAAATATCTATTTTGCTCACATACTCACATCTGATTAAATGTTTAAATCTATCACCTCTGGCTGATGGTAAAACTGTAACAATATATTGCCTTGAAGAATGCACGTGAGAATTCTGTTTACATGTTATGTTTTTATGATGTAGCGCCAGCGTTGCGCAAATGATTATGATCTCCCCGGAGCAGGGCGTATATCTCTGGACGTAATTCACCAGGTGGTAATTCACAGCAAATGCATAGATCATTCTCCCAGCAAATAAATGGCTGGAGCAGACTTGAGCTGGGACAGAATCATCAGCATTTTGACAAGCGCTGAACCCAGCCATGCACGACCGCCTTTAAATAGCGCGACCCATCTCCGACTGCAAGTTAATCATATCGCTTTGCGCTTCACAACGTTCGCTGATAGTTCCACAAAGCCAATCAGTGTAATTATCAGTGCAATTATGAATATAATTAAAGTAACCTATGGACACCTGGGGAGAAATTATGTGCATGACTACAGGTTGTGTTAATAGAATTAATTACTCCAGATATCGTGGATTTAAACAGATTAGCGTGTTAAATTAATGTTGAAGTCTAGAGCAGGAGTTACTGTAACCGTAAAGCTGACACTTCAGCTCAGCGGGGGGCTCTTTTCGATATGTGCTGTATTCAGCAAGTGAGGCCACATTATGCATTTGACCATATGGCTGTAAGTCCAATAAACAAGAAAAAACAACTGTAGGGCTGTTTGTAACAGTACCCAAAGCGAGCTCGTATTTAAATGAGCAAAAAAGAACCCAAAATTACTATGGTATTTTAGATTATGTACCATGGTAATAACGTACTATCATTTAGAGTAAAAAATAAATATGTTGAATATGGTAATCATTCAATGCAGTTATATTTAGTACCATATTACTATCTGATACCATCAGTTACTTTTCGATAAAGGTCTAAATGTAGATGTCACAGAAACAGGCACTAATAGGCTTGAAGTGAATAATCATGCTGTGCGACTGAACATTTTCCTAATGTTTAATGAACGAGTACACATCACGAATACACGATTGTTACTAGGGAATTGGTGTGTCGCTTTAAAATGCAAAAAGGCTGAAAGGCAAAATTGAGTAAAGTATTTCTTCCCTGTAAGCATATTAGGATTCTGCTCCAGCTTGGGTTAAAAGTGGGATCAATATCTCCCCCAGGACACATTAAATGTTATATTATGTGCCTTCATCAACTTTCGCCATCTTAGTTAAGGCGCTAAACATAACTATACTGCACACTGCAATGGATTAAATGCTCACTAGTGCCATATTGTGGACAAACGCTTGGTTAGTCCTAAATGTTAGGACTCCTTTACATTTGTCATTACTCAACATGCCCGCTCAATATACATTTAGAATGATCTTAAAGGAATAGTTCATAAAAAAATGAAATTTCTCTCATGATTTACTTAACCTCATATAGTCTTATAGTAGTCTTATTATATGACAGGTGACGGTTTTTTATTTAAAAAATCATATATTGCACATATTGCATAAACAATAGGTTTATGCTAGAAAACTATTAATTATTGGATCTTATTTACCAAAATTAAAAGCAAAACAAGCATATACAAAGGCTAAATGATAATATGCCGACACATAGGTAATGTTGAATCTTATTGGTTCTCGCATGTCTCTCATGAACAAATATTGATATGACATAATATGACAATTGCTTTTATAAATAAACTTAATTTGTTTTTCATTGAAGGAAGTCATATAAATCTAGGCTGCATGGCATAAGGGTGAGTCAATTTTGGGGTTTCCTTCCTATTCCTTTAAGACAATGTTGTCAGCCGCAATAGAGAGCTGTCTGCTAACTATGAACAAAGGAAAACACAAAAGCAAAAAGGATTATAAAATAAACCGCTACATTAAAACCAGCTGGCAATGCATTCTTTTGAATATAATAGACTTCTATTGATATGATACCTTCATAAACAAAAACATGCTGGGGCGAAACAGCTGAGCTGATCAATAAAAAAGCATTAAAGTTTTCTTTACAGGGACAAGGAAACAATATGACGTTTTGACAGCTCGTTTCACGCCTTAGAGAAGGCAATAATTGTGGGTGGCGAGTATAGAGAATGGATTTGAGTCGAGGACAGCTACAGTACATGCCTCAAAGAGATACAAGGCGCTTAACGCTTCACTAGGTATTGCGGCCGCTGTGCCACTGTTTGCTGGTTTGCTTCTGCTGATATGCTGCATGAGAATGTGTCTGCTGTAAGAACGCGTGCGTGGCCGCATTCGTCTGTGTCTAGAACTAATTGAATTTGCATATGCAACAAAACACGCTCTCATTAAATGACTCTTTTGCTCATTGCATGTGCAAAAAAGGGTGTCAAATAAACAATGAAAACAACCCTAAGAACAATTAATAAATAGCCCAGACTCCAGCAGCCCATCACATACGTCTCCCCGGGTGTTCCTGTCCTGTTATATAATAATAAGAAAGTACCTAATGCTTCAAAGTGGAGTTGTGAGAGGTGGTTTAAAAGCATATATCATGAGGAATCACATTGTCCTTGATCTTTTGAGATAAAAAAGGGTAAGTGCTGTAAAAACGTAATGTCAGAACTTATTTAGGGAGGAACACGGTGTTTATGATAAAGAAGTTGCACAACTGACTCAACATGAACTTCTGCGACTTTCTGAGATCATAAAGAAAGAGTTTATTAAAAGACCATCCAAGTGTACACATTAGTTATGTCTACAAGATGGTGAGCTACAGTAATGAGAAGAATACAAAACTTGCATGTAAAAAGGCATGTCTTAAAGGAATACTTCACCCAAAAATACAAATTCTCATTATTATTATTATTATTATTTACCTCCATGGTTCAAAACCTGTAAGTGACTCAACTGTCGAACACAAAGAAGATGTTTTGCGAAATGTATCAGTGGTTTTGCATTCATACAATGTAAGTCAATGGAGACCCATGTTGTTTGGTTACCAACATTTTTTAAATATCTTCTTTTGTGTTATGCAGAAGCAATAAAAGACATACAGGTTTGGATTGACATAAGTGTGACATGTATTATTTCATTTACTTATCACTTAATGTTTTGGTTCTTAAAACGTTTAATTTTGTTAACAGCATTGTTGGCTTAATGGCATGACTTTGGGTTGGAATCTGTTTGTCTGACCAATGGCAAGAGTGATAGTTCACTCAAAATTATACAATTCTGTCATTACTTACTCAACCTCTTGTCATTTCAAACCTGCATGATGATATTTTGAAGAAAGTCGGTAACTGAACAGCAGCAGCAGCACCCATTCACTGTATGGACACAACGCGTGCCAGTTAACAACATTCTTCAAAATATCTTTTTTTGTGTTCTTTGGAAAATAGAAAGTCATATAGATTTGAAATGACAAGAGGGTGAGTAAATGATGACAGAATTGTCTTATTTGGGTGAACTATCACTTTAAAGACTTGTTTGAAAACTATCACCTTTTCTGCAATTCTCTTTGGTTCTTTGAGAGGGCTGCTTTCAAGTCACAGCCATAAAAAAATGTCAAAGAGAGGCAAAATGGTTTTGAAAAACTACAATATGGTCCAAAGTTGACCTCAAGAAAATATTTAAGGTAAAAATATCTCCCTAACAGAACAGCATAACAATACAAAAAGGCAAAAAACAAAAAACAAAAAACAATACGAAAAGATTTCATATTTACTTACATATTTATATGGCAGATATGTTTATACGTTTGATGTTATCTTGGGTCAAAAGAGCATTTTTGATATGAATAGATCCCCCCAGGTATTACAGTGTGAAACATGAGGACCCTCTGCAGGTCACAATGTGACCCAGCCGCAGAGACGTGCAGAATACTCATTTGTCTCTAGTGAACTGTGTCAAAAGCTTCCTAAATAAGGTAACACAGGAGGCAGCCGCGGTTTGCCTGCGTCTCTCTACAAGGTCAACCATCTCACAGGGGCTCTGGGCTATTGTCATGGGAGTCTGAAGCAATCAGGTGTGCACATCTGCTCAGAGAGAAAATTCCCCTGCCATTCAACGCATAGGTACACCCAAACCGCAATCGCCCTGGGGAGAGAATCTGCGTGTGGGTGAAGGGGGGTGTATGGGGCTCAGGTTCACATGACTAGCTGAACTGCAGTGAAGCAGCACTTATCTAATCACGGCAGGTTCGATAGACTCCTACTTATGTAACTAGAGGCTACAGTGAAGTGAAAAATGTCCATTCGGAATTGCTAAGAACAGCAGTCTGCTGGAAACTCTGAGTATTCTACATATCCTAAATCCGTGTTACCAACAATCTCAAGACTACAATAGGAGATTATCTCTATCATTCAATAAGCAATTTCACCCTCTTTCTCTCACACTCACAATCAAACACACAGACCCAGACGTGCGCACACACAACAGACCTAAAGAGAATGGATAAATCAATACATCATTTTGTCTCTTCATTCCGAGTCCATGCGCGGCGGGGGGCGATGGAGACACATTCCTGAATGGGGCTTTAGAAAGACCATTATTTGGCACACCAATTGACTGCCGTCCTAAGTTATCATTTGGCAAACCGCAGTTAGTCAAGTTCTTAAGGGGGAATATACTGGGTCTATCAAACCCACCCACAGGCATTTCACACAGCCTTCCATCACCAGTTCAGCGTGTTTCTGAATGTTCTTTATCATTTGCAGCCCACATTCATTCGTGATGTACGGAGGACAAAATTGCACATTAGGGAGTTGAGATGGCTGACTAACACTCCAACAGCCAACAACTAACTACACCTATTTAACAGCGAATTTCATTATGAGTCAGGTACATCTAAAATGATCAAAATTCTGTCATCATTTACTCAGCCTCGTGTCATTCCAAACCTGTACGACTTTCTTTTTTCTTCGAAGCAGTAGTGTGCATGAATTTTCATTCCAGTTCCTCTTCCCATAGCAGCGTCCCAATCCTGAATGTGATAAAATCCCAATTTTTAAGGTGACTCCCAGCGATAGATTCTTCACTGAGCTGCCAGACAGCGGACCACAATATGAACAATGCCTTATTGAATTTTATTGGATGGCATTTTAAGCACTAACTTTCTGGTTTGAATGCACTATTAAATACTTAAGAAGCAATGGTTCGCCCATCTGCTGACGCCTGGGCGTTTGGGAATAGCATAGAACTGCATTCTGGAAAAAGCCATGATGAAAACAAGCCCCCCGCACCAACTGGTGGTCTCAATAACTGGCTGTGGCTCTTTAATATTGAGTTTACAAACTTCAAACATCAAACTGAAGGTCTCATACATCAGGAATACGGAAGGAAATTAATCAATGTCAGTCAATGTCAAAGAGACAGACGCAATAAACATTACCTGTGGAGGAGATATGCATTCATGGACGATGACACTTTGAGGCCACATTTACCTGCCACTCATTGCTTTTCAAAAAGGTAAATGCTGTATATAGATGTATGACCTGTGGCTGAACCATGGAAGCTTTCTGCCTGGCTGAAGGGGAAAATGACAGAGGGATTGTTGTGCAGTGGACACGGTGAGTTGGTGACATTGCATTCTCAGCATTTATAACAGTTATTGAAGGTTTTGACGCTGTTGCTTTTTTGACAAGGTGACTGTGAAATCTGTTTGGATCCACTGTCAATTTAGTCGTAATCACCAAGTTCATTTCGTTCGACCTTTACGCAGGAGAGTACACATCCTAGCGCTAACAGAAAGTATCCAGAAAGTATTGCTGAGATTATGGTGTTCGAATTATGATGCAGTTGCTGAGGTGTTGCTATGGGGTTGCTAGGGCAGTGGTTCTCAAACTGGGGGTTGTGGCCCCCTGGGGGGCCCCAAGATGGATCCAGGGGGGACACAGATGAGATTTTGTAGCATTTTATGAAGTATAGAAATTTATAATAGATTTAATGCAACCAAACATTAGAGGGGGATGCAAAGCAATGCACTCTGCACAAAGGGGGCCTTACAACAAAATTTTGAGAACCACTGAACTAGGGTATTCAGGGTGGATGTTATAGACGGTTTCATCAGACACACGTGCCTGGCCCAAAGTTAACTTCTAGTATGTGTTTTTGTTGATTACCGGAAGTTAAGTTTGGGTCACAAAAGTGTGCATGCGCAGTAACGTTTGTTTATGTTGTTGCTTTGAAACCGTCTAAGGCTCTTCAAACTTACATCATTTGGCCAATGTTGCTGATTCACAGCCCATACAAACAAAAAAAGACACGTTTTGCACTAAAGTCTTAATGCAACTCCAGAAACACTCTAGTTTTCTCTGCATGTTCAACTGGGATAGGAAAAAGTTTAAAAACACTGATAAAGAGAGACATTATCCATAACTAGCCCAATGGAAAAATCTTTACAGCAGAATACAAACTCACAAAGCCTGCTCTCCTTCAAATCGAAATGGGGTGACCACCGTGCATCTTCATGCAAAGACAGCCATCTCTCCTCTTTCCTCATTAGCTTGTAAGTGCACCACTAATGAGTCGGGAAAAAAGACGGCCTGAGCCTCTGTTTTGTGAAAGATGAATGGATCTAAAAGCAGCGTCGAAGACTTCTGTCGAGTACTGAAGCTTCCGTGTTTCAATGCACTTGAGTGGAATCCTTGATGCGAGTCCCCAAGGGCTGACAAAGCCCCATGAGCCCGTAATTATGTGATTAAACTAATTATTCGCATAACCATTACTACGGAAAGCCATTTTGTGTCTGTCTCCACCAGGTCAAGAGCAGGTAATGATTCAAATGCA
This sequence comes from Oreonectes daqikongensis, assembly GCA_026939265.1. Classification (NCBI taxonomy): domain Eukaryota; kingdom Metazoa; phylum Chordata; class Actinopteri; order Cypriniformes; family Nemacheilidae; genus Oreonectes; species Oreonectes daqikongensis. Next base: position 2,311,474 of record JAOTQM010000030.1, on the reverse strand, counting down.
GATGGGTGATACAAACGGCCTTTCTCAGGTAAGGACACAAGGGGCTGGGATTCGGATCCATTTTGTTTTCATTCAGCAATATCACACAGCATTGTACTTGTTCTGTTGAGGGGGATCAAAATATATATATATAAATATATAAATCCAAATGAGCACACGACTGGAGAAAAATCTGTGTAGTGCAAGATGAGTCATCAATAATTTGGGTTTGTTTTCCCAGGAGAGAAACACTGCTAAATTTTAATGTGTATATCCGCTAAAAACATCAATGAGTACACAAGCACAAGCACGTACATACACCTCAAAGCTAACACACAAACTTAAAGCCACAAAACTGGAGTCTTCAAGGTCCCCAAGCTACTCTGACACTGGTGATAAGTGAAAGTGACACTAGCAGCGGTTTGAAATGTTCTTGTTTGAAGCAGGCAGGTGGTCTCGGAGAACATCAAGACTAATTTGCTGAGGTTGACCTTTTAGCCAGTGGCACTGAACCTCCGAAACAGAGAGAGTCTCTGCAGAGAAGGACATTAATTATAAATAGTTACATATTACATATGGCACGCTGGATTGTCCCATCATACCTCAATTCATCCTGTCAGTCGATTTTAAACGGGGGGAGCAATGCACATCATCCTTTACGCAATATGTAAATGAGATGTCAGCACTTATACTATAAATAAGAATAAAGAAGACGGGAATACTGTAAGAAGTAAACTTTAGACTTGAGCAAACTTTGCTTGCTGCTTTAACAAGCTTCTTTAAAAACATAAAGGCAAGGATAAACAAACCTTTGATAATAATACTCAACAAAACATGTATTTAAGTTTCTGTGTGATCTCATAGACTGTATAAATGTTAATCACAAAGCTCCATATTGATATTTTTCCGCTCATCCTTTAAACTGTTATTTTGCATATACACTTAAATGAAGGCTTAATGAAATGCAGTTTAAGCGTATGGTTTGTAGTTCACGCTTATACTAATAGAGCGAGGTTACGACCCCTTTGCTTTTCTTTTTGTGCGAGCACAGTTACAAAAAGCGTTTGAATGAAATCCAGCAAAGTAATTAGTGAGACATTCAAGAGACGAAATCAGATTTCTTTGAAAATAAATACAGCGCTGTACAGTTTAAACATTATAGAGGTATACTGAAAAATATATTCATAACCTCTGCTACAAAGAATTTGTAATGAAATGGTGTGTTGCTTTCTTTATTACTGTAGTTTTTCCATTTTGTATTCACATTACATTGAATAGCATTTTAAAGTGCACTCAACCTTGTATTGTTGGGAATATTTTGCACTCGTACTCAGACACTTCGAGCTAATCAATGTAAATCAATGTAACTTATTATTTAGTTTATTTTAAAGCCGCAATTCGTAACCTATTGGAAGGGGGTTAAAATAAATAAAAATCAGTTATTGAAGGACATAACGTACATAGTTTTGAAATCTCCTTATCACAATTCACAATGGTAAGCTTATAAAATCTAAGTAGCTATAAGTATCTATAGTAAGTATCTATAATATGAGCTGGGTACGTTTCATAGCTATGCCATAGAAGAACCATTTTTGGTTCCACGAAAAAACATCTCTTTCATTTGTAAAACAGAAAGGTTCTTCAGATGTTAAAGGGGGGATGCATATGGTGTAATGGTGTAATGTTAACAACACTTATAGTGATTCAACAGTTATGAAAGGATAATGTGGTAATGTATTGTGTGCTCGCGTGCTTCAGTTCCGCCCAGTGCATGCATGCAGAAGCTCGACTGTTTTCAGAAATAATCAGACAGCTGTATCTGTCTCTTATAAATGTGATGAAACTACAGAGCCGATAGCCTTGGGGGCAAGTGCTCTGACATGTAGCGCGGTTGCACTTCGGGCAAACCGGGTTCGATTCCTGTCTCGTGGTCCTTTCCCGATCCCACCCCCTTCTCTCTCCCACTTCGCTCACTGTCCTATACAAATAAGGCAAAATGCCAAAAATAAATCTTTAAAAAAAATGTGATGAAACTAAAGACTCTACAGATATTTGAAAGGTGCGATACTATTCTCAAGATAAATATGAGATATGCCGAAACTGCATTAAATTAAATTATTAGAGAAAAATATAATTGGTAAAAACTTATCATTAGAATAAAAACGTTTATGAAATGTATACTTTGGACGAAATAAATAATGGGGAAAAGGCAGGCAATGAAAGCCAATGGGAACAACTTTAACACTATTTGAAAAGCAGCTCAGGGTGAGACCTGAAGAAACTGGCTGATAAAATACCATTTCTGCAAATTCAAGTCAAATGGAAGCTACTTTGAAGACACTAAAATATAACATAGATTTGAGTCTTCTGTAGTCACAACATTATTCTCATCATCACATTATTGTTTTGATATAAAAAGATATCAATAAATAATAAATACAGTAAGTGATCCTAAACTTTTGTACCAACAAACTTTTAAATCACCCCAAAAATTCTATGACCATTCCCAGAGTGCAGTCTTCAGTGGAGAAATACATGATACTTATCGAACACCCTTGCGTCTCAGCTAGACAGACATGGTAATACAGAACACACAGAGGTTAGCGAGGGTTACGCACATAAATACATTTCCAAAACAAAGCGTGCCGCATCTAATCATCAATGTGCAATTCAAATAAAAAGGTGCCGAGAGGGATACGTAATGAAAAACAGCAGGAATGCCACAACAAAACAACGTCTCTTAAACGGCTTCAATTTGGCGCGGCAATTGATTAACGATCTGATTTTATGGGTTTGCTCACTTGCCAAATCAGTCGATTGGAGAAACCCCCCTTCCTCTGTTCCCCAGGAAATAACATTTCACTTGCACCATTAGGTCCGTGTTGTTTAGATGTCAAGGGTTTGAAAGCACACATAAATATCAAACTGCCAATCACTCTGCCATGCAAAACGTGTTCTAGCACTGAAGGAGAAAAGTAAAGGTGAGCTGTACAGGCTGGTACACAGCTGTTGAGACCTTCAAAAAGGACTGACAAGGTGTGATTCTGAGAGGGTGACCTGGCACTCAAAAAATGATTCCATTGCAGCTCAGAATGAGTGTCTTGGTGAGGCCATGCAGGGTGCCAGTGGTAGCACATCTGTCCATCACCAGCCAAAGGCACAAGAACCCTGACAAACATGCCACTCACATTATTTAATGAGGGGCCTTCAGGGACCAGCCAACGTAGGGGCAGTGGAAACTAAAGGCCATTAATATTTAGCGTGGAATAAACTACATACTATACAGACTTTGACACATGCTAGACAGGTGGATAGACAGGAGGGGGTAAACGGTAGTGATGGCGAGTGACTAAAAGAACTACTGTAACTATATTCATGCACAATAGTTGAGTTCAAAATAATTTTTGCACTAACAAACAACCTTTTTTGTACAGATGAGATGAAACAAAAAGGGTTCTTCTATGGCATCGTAAAGCTCCTTTATTTTTAGGACTGTATGTCAAACAAGCTTAAATGTCTATAATCTCTTATGTTAAGCATTGGAGAGTCACATTCATAGTGGTGAATCAGTTTGTTCGGACAAGTTGGTTCAAATGAAAGATTTAAATACAATTCAGTGCATTTGATGAAAATGTGCAAAAGGCCGCATTTGATAAAAATGTGCAAAAGGCCGCATTTTATGAAAATGTTTCTCGGTATGCATATCCGTACCTTCAGGGGCCTTGAGTTCATTGTGCGAAAATTATCGATCAGGTGCGCTCCGCTCGGAAATTTGGCTTTTGCAAGGGGAACATTTGCAATGCACAATATTAATATGTTGGAGGCAATGAAAAGCAAAATCAATTTCCATATCGTTTTCTTCGCACCCATGTGAAGAAATGCCAGGGCGATGGGCTTTTTTGACAAAACGCATTTCTAATAAAATTCCTCTGCTCCTCACGAAAGCTACAGGAGGAAGTGGCCGTCTCAAAGGAGCCGCCGCGACTCTTCTTTTGAAAAAGACACAGCGGGAGAGAGAGACCAATATCTTCAACCGCGGCGCACATCAGAGCTAAACTCATCTAGACATTTTATTAAACAGCTAATCAGCTCAGCCTGGAACCATATTGGATGCTGCGAAAAAGAATCTTTCTTCTCCCCCTGTAAGAAGCATAGGGTTGCAACTCGAATGCCCTTGACTGAGCACGATTTTCCTGCTAGAATAAAGCATTATTACAAGATTGGATGAGTTTTGCACGCTGACCAGATTTCATTTGAAAGTTAAAGGGAGCCTCGGTCTGTATGATAAGAACACTCACAAGAGGTTTTGTCGGCCTTGATTGAAGAAGGGCTCTAATGGTAATAATATATCAAATACGATTTTTAATGCGCCATTCCTCCTCCGACTCGAATTCATCTCCCTCACTCGCTAAGCTCAGCATCTGCTCCAAACGCTTTTTTACATACCGTAAACTGTGAGCAAGCCACAAATATGATTAGTCAAAATTTGGCTATGATGCTGTGCTTTCCAATATATTATTCACTGTCAATTTAGAAAAGAACAGAAGAGTCAGTGGCAATTAATTACAGTAAGTAAATTAAATCACTTAACTAAATGCATGACACATTAGTTCATTGGCTTATAGCAAATAGTGACTAAGAAATGAATTAATGTGCCTCTTCTCATAGCAAACACAAATAAAACCAAAACAGCCTTTGGGTTCAAGTCATGATATTTAACACTGCTCATGATCTATGGTACCAAAATCTATTCATCTTCCAAAAGAAACAAACACAGATCATAAATACAAATCAATCATTAATGAATATAAATAAAATACAATGAAACACTAAATATAGATGGTTTCAGCACCAACAACATAAACAAACATTATGTGGCCCAAACTTAACGTCCGGTGGACCTCCGCAAAGTAACTGTTGAGTAGTTTTAATTTAATTGAAGACAATGAATTTACAATAACATTAATTTAAATTAATATATAATATAAATATAAAATATATTTATAGGGTTTTTATTCTATGGTTTTATAGGGTTTCTCTTATTCTAAAATTTGACAAAAAAATTAAATAAACAATAAGTGATCCTAAACTTTTGTAGCGTACATAAAGTAACAGATGCATTAATGACAAATCACACTGTATAAAACAGAAATAGGCCTACATGCTTTTTTTGCAAGAAAGGAAGGGTTGCCAGATTGGATATTTTACCACTCCTGCATCTACACCCTGTCCTTAACTGATCCATTTTTTTTTCTACAACATGACCAAAAAAATTAGGCTTTGGATTTGTTTTGCAAGGCTCTCAGTTAGAAACTCCACTTGTATTTGTTACAGCCATAGATTTTAAACAGTAATTGGAAGTAGCTTTGGTCAACGCGGTCTGTCGAAATGAATAAATGTGATGTAAATGAAAAGCGACAGGAAGCGCCGTAGCACTTTTGACAAGCTCCCATAAGCAGACTCTACAATCCTGGAAATGCTTCTAATGGACGACTCAAAGCAATGACTCTCATTCCAGGCGCGACTGTAACACTGACACATCGAGTCTGCTTTTAAAACAGCTTTAGACGTCCATGACAAACTCCACCAGCCTTGTATTACCAGGCAACAAGGCAGCCATTTCTACAGCGAGTTCTGCATAAAAATGTGTCAAGACAGTACAGTGTATACAACATCATTTACACAACAAAAGTTGTCCTGACTGACATTTAGGAATTGTTATATAACAAGAATGCATCGGATTTTAAAGGCTGGTTTCAGACATAAAGAAATATAAAACATGATTTGTCTGTATTTTCATGTCAATAGAAATCATTCCGATGACAGTCTGACTGAACCTTTCACAACTAGCCCCTGTCAGAAGTAGCCACCAGAAGGGCCTTGTATCAAAAACTCACTTTCCTTATTATTTTAATGATCGCTGTCAATCTTGATGGATTACTGAACGCATTATTGATCTAAAAATAAGAGGCCCTGAAACCGTGCACGCATCATTAAAAGGACAGTTTGGTTTTACAGGCATGCCTATTAACAGAGTTAATCGGGATAAAATGTCTATCTCATCAATTTTCAATGGCTGACCGCATTAATGAGTCATTAAGCATTGTGTTTAAGTGAAATCTGTCTCCATCATTCGCTGAAAGAAACGGCACTACTCAGATTAGACCCTCACTCACTAGAGAAGAACATCGAGGCCGATAAAAAAACGTTTGTGTGAGGCAGATTGACCCAGAAAAAGCTCAAGGTTCAGATAGTAAATGCGTTACGAATCCCATCAGATGATGGGACCATTAAGGCCTATTTGCCTGTCATAATATCCCTTTTAGAGACTTTTTTTTTTTTTTACTCTGTCAGTTCTTTTGAGAAATGCAAAAAGCAATATTGGTGCTTTCTAGGAACTGATTCAAATAAAGAACAATATTTATAGACAGTAGTGAACACAACAAAGCTGTCCACAACATAGCGGCACAACATGGGTTTTAAGACCAATTACAGAATATAAAATACTGAAAGGAATAGTTCACCCAAAAATAAAACTTCTATCAATATTTACTCACGCACATGGAAATGATTGTTCAATGCATGTACAATGAATGCGGACTAAATCTTTCAAGGTTATTCTTTCAGAATATCCTTATAAATTCTCTTTTGTCTTCCATGAAAGAAAGCCATAAAGGTTTCTAATGACATAAGTGTGGTAAATAACAACAGCATTTACATTTATGGGTGTACTATGCCTTTAAGAGTATGACTTGTAAAATATGCATATTCATGTGTTCTGAAGTCCAAATCTGATTTGTTCCAGGCCACTACATCATCATCTCATGTGAACGCATATTTTGATATTTAAATCGTAATACGTCATAGGATAGAACTCATGCTGTCGGTCAGGGTGACATAAATACATTTGGTGGTAATATAACAGGTAATAGCTATTATGAATAAGGAGAAAGAACGGACAAGAGGATTTTGAAGATGTCTTGGCGCCTCGAGCAGCGGCGAGTGCCGTAAGTGATTTTCCGTGGGAGCCAACTTAATTGCTCGCTTTGCAGAAAAAGAGACTTTCAAATTGAAAAATGGTCAATTTATACATCCTCTTTACCTCAGGAACGAATTATTCCTTTTTGTTAGACAGAAAGGCTCTTTAGCACATTTTAAAGCTTATCGTTCTGTCGATATTGCGTATTAGTACTGCTTAAATGGCTCATCTCGCAGTCTGGTGTCAAAACAATACGAGAATTCATAATGAATGCGGTGAATCTGTCAATATTCAGTGAAGAATCAAACAAAGAAATCAAGTTAGAGCTTGGGTGAGATCATCTGAACTACAGTGCATTACATTGTGTCATAATTTTAAAGATATGAATCATTGAATCAGACAAGCATACCCATGATTGCAGCTTTCTGGATATAAAACCAAACACATAAATGCAGTGTCTTTAATATTGTGGTTAAATGAAAAGACTAAACAAAATAAATAGATAATACTTGCAACTGCATTTAACTTAGTTTTTCTTCAAAAGCCACAAAGGAAAAAAATCTTACTATATAGCTTCATGTGTAACCTCCGAATGATTTTAAAAGACAAAGCCATATGCATGTTTGAAAATGTTTTATTTTAATGAAGAGGTGTTGAATTTTGTGATACCTTCTCTGCCAGGCCATCCTCAACAGAAACATTTCTGGCAGAACATGAAACAGTTCTGCGCTGTAAGTCACTTTATTATTCATCTGAAAATCACAATTTTACAGTCACTAGCAGAACTCACCCCACCTGGAATCGAGACAGAGATGAGACTGTTGTGAATTCTTAAACAAGAGGAATTAGACCACAGATGTGAATCATAATTGCAATAAATGAGGTCAATAACCATTTTTATTTTAAATATTTCTAAAAGCTATGTATTCAACAATTACGAATGCATCATTTGATACATGCTTATGTCATGGGTCTTAGAATTGTTATTTTCCAGAAAAGGACATTATTACAAATGCGAGTATGTACAAATAGAGCAGTATTTTGCATATAATGGATATATATGGTTACGCTATTAACTCCAGACACATACAGCTATATAGAGTCTTAAAGAACAGTTCACCCAAAAATGAAAATTCTGTCTTTATTTACTCACCCTCAAGTTGCTCCAAATCTGTATACATTTCTTTGATTTGATGAACACAAAACAATTATTATTTTGAAGAATGCTTGTAACCAAACAGTTTTTGGCCACCATTGACTACCATAGTAGGAAAAATGACAATGGTAGTGAACTGTTTGCTTCCCTACATTCTTCAAAATATCTTATTTTGTGTTCAACAGAACAAAGACTAGTCAATGGGGTCCAAGAACTGTTTGGTTATAAGCATTCTTCCAAATATCAACAACTTGAGGGTGAGTAAATAAAGACAGCAAACTGTTCCTTTAAAATCCCAAATAAAAAAAGTTCTTAGAGCATTTTTATTACAGTACATTTTATTTTGTTAAAAACTCCATTTTTTTTTACGCTTTTATGCTTACTGTACGTGGCTATTATACACCTTTAAAAAAAATGTGGTTTACAATCAAATGCAGTTCACATACAGTTTCTTTTTTTTTTTTAAGCCCACAGAAGAAAATTGTGGTTTACAATCAAAAGCAGTTCACATACAGTTTCTTTTTTTTTTAAGCCCACAGAAGAAAGTTTTAAAAGCTGATGCAAATCACGTAAGACTCAAACCCTTGTAATTCTAGTGTAAAAATCTAAGTTTGTAATTGCTTTTCGGTGCTTTAAATGATTACTCATGCTCACTCAATGTTTTGGCGGAGACCGAAAAGTGTTCTGAAACTCAGCACACAATTTGATAAACTGGAGAATTAAACAGCCTTTGGCAAGATGTTACCTGCCTGCATTTATTCAACGAGAGTGTGTAGAAATGTTATGCTCCTAGTGGAACTAATGAGTATCCCTTAAGATTCACTGGAAATCATTTTCTGAAATCGTACTGGCTCAACTCCAAAGATTAAACTGGATTGTCTGTCATATATATATATATATATATATATATATATATATATATATATATGCATGTGTGAATCTTGCCAATTGAATGTGTTACGTAGACTGATGTCCCAGACATGCGAGTATGCCAGCCAGAACATGTTTTGACAAAAACTCTCACAGACTGCGAGATTAAGTCAGTGACAGGCCCTCAGCTGCCTCATTAAATTCAGCATGTGTAATCGAACTTAATCAAATTCAGAACAATAGTTAATAATCGCCATAATATTTTCATCTTCACTATCCGTGAGACCCTAATGAAAATATCTTCTCACCTCCGTTGCCCCTGGACCCCAAAGAACCTCATCACGGGGAGATTTAATCATACGGCTGCCAATCACGACTGCTGATGGGGTGAGAACACTGTAGCGGGTGGTTATTTTCTCTAAACGGCCTCATTGAGGCATATTAACAACAGGGCCATATTGGGGATGATTTATTGCTGCGCACAGGACTGCGTTTCAAGTGCCGCAAAGATGGAATGCACATCATCGCTGTGTCAAACAAACATACAAATAAACACATTTTGATGATGTCTTCACAAAAGCAAGTCAACAGGGCTGGCCGAACATTGTATTATCGCTGCGAGACACAGTGAAATCAGAAAAGTGAATTCAATAAATGACCATTAAAATCAACAAACCTACAGCCTACACTGTAAGTGGAATAAATGAGGGAGCTTTGTTGATTATAGTGGGGGCGCAGTGAAGTTTGGCGTTGCAACACTTTCAACAGGTGCACTGACTGCATTCTTGCAGTAGTGTAGCCACACATTTCCAGCAAACAACACACGGATACAATAAGATTATTTAGCTAGCAAGGATTATTCTGTCTTCTTTAAATAAAAAAACCATTGATGAAAGTGGTGTGGTGCAAATGATGCTTGGTCTTTTACCAGAACAGTGATTGATCCAGTTCATGCAATTTTCCATAGCCTTTCTCTACCTGTTCATCAGGGCCTCAAAAAGTGGAGAGCTGTATCAGCACACTGCACATTAAGCACATAGATTTTTTTTTAAACGGGGGATTTTCTATTGGTTAAAGCAGTTCCACTGAGAGCTGAGCTCTTGAGTTTCAAAAGTCTTTAAATACAATGGCTAAAGACTGCAGAAACGAGGGGTAATGATTCTCCTGGGGTTCGCTACACAAAACAGATCCAGCGCCGCCTAACTACCTTCATTACTGCCAACAACCCAACGCTGAAGTCACAGAATATACAACTATTTACTGCTTATATGGATTTGGAAATAATAGGACCATTTAAATAAACAAAGCTCCCCCATACCGACTCGACATTTCTTGATTTTATTGAGACTGTAATAGTCTGTAGATTACCGCGCACAGCAGGTCGAGAGCTCGCTTTAAAGAAACTGGATTTTTCTTAATCTTCCTCTCCTTCCTCTTTGATTTTCAGATTCCATTAGATGAAATAATTACATGCAGAACTTATTATTAGTGGTATTTAAAGTGGCCGCTTCATGGCTGTTTAAGGGAACACGACAAGACAAGCCAAGAGAATTTTTATCCAGCCTGCAAGGCCTGACATTTAACCACTGAATTCAATAAAAGCTCATGATTATTCAATAATGAGGGGAGAATGTATTTTGCAATATTTCGTCTCACAACACTGCATTCACATTCCTATCCCTAGAATCGGTTATTGCATATTTCGCATGAATAATTAGAAAAAAATCCCAAATATGTACATTTATCAAAAATCCAAACACTGTATGAACTTGCAGAATACAACTGCACAAAATCCAATAAAGCTATATAAATATGACAATTATTTCCAAAAAAGCCGTTTAGATACATTCGGATTTAATGAAAAAACATTTTATTGAGCTCTGTCCTCGGGGAGAATTGTTATAGAGAAAATGCAATAATTACAGCTTTTTGACTTAATCATTCTACAAATCCAAAGGCCAAAACAATATTTTCACTCTATCCACCACAGATGCACCTAACAAGACAAACCATAGAGACACATTAAATTAGAGCTATAAATATGTAAAATTACAAACCTATACTTTAGAAATAAACTGTAGATAATGTGAAAAGCACATTATGTAACTATAACCGTACAGCAAGTATAAAATGTCGATAAGTAAATGTAAATGGAGATCCCTTTAAAGGTGCAATATGCAATATTTCAGAGGATCTATTGACAGAAATGCAATATAATATACATAACTATGTGTTCAGAGGTGTATAAAGATCTTACATAATGAAGCGTTATGTTATTATTACCTTAGAATGAGATATTTCTATCTACATCCACCGCGGGTCCCCTTACACGGAATTTACCATGTTGTTTCTACAGTAGCCCTAAACAGCCAAAATGCTCTACAGAGCATGTTTCATACATTATTTCCGTCGGCAAAGAAGCAAAGATATGATGACATCTTTGTCCTGTGTCGGCCACCGTAGTGCTCCGAAAGGGGTGAGCGGTAGAGTGAGTCGCTTGTTGAAATTCGTAACCTCACCGCTAGATGCCACTAAATTTCACAAACTGGACCTTAAAAGGAAGCATCTTGATGTCATTGGAAACCATACTGTAAAATTGGTGTAATAAATACAAACACAGATTTTGGGTGAAATAGTTTTAAATAGTTTCAAATCTCAAACTGTACTTCATCAATACTTTCATTTAATGTCTGTCATACTGGATTACTTTGTCACAACGTTTGTGACAATGCATTATGTAAGTTGCCTTCTCCATAAAGAATACCTGCAATAACTCAAAACAATAAATCTTAAGAAGCAGCATAATTTAGTGCACAGCAAACATGACCACCCCTCCGAATATCGATTTATACATCGAACCAGTGTTATACCTAACAGGCCCCTAAAGACTCATCCATGCGCTCTAGATAGTACAACCCCAATAGCAATTTCCTTGAAAACGCTGCCGAGGTGCCCATGATATATGCAGCGGATCGCCCATATTGGCTGTTCTGTCATGGTCCTGGGCATGTTTGCTGAATCTGACGAGAGGCAGCCGAGAAGCAGATGCTGTGCAGCTGCAGGGCACTGCCACGCATGGATCGCAGGAGCTGAAGAGAGTTACGGCCTCATTACAAAGTCCACAACTAAGTGGGTCAGTGTGGAGCCCGGCATCACGCGGCACGACTTTCCATATCACCTGCTGGCACAGCTGCCGACAGGTGGGCTTGTGGGTTTTGTCATGTGTGAAATGTTGGTGGGTGTACGGAAATGTCAGAACAGGCGTAGTATGGGGTGGCATTGTGATTTTAGGCGCAGAACGGATGGGACAAGATGATAAATGTGGAAGTAATGCGAAAGGAAATCGGCTGTGCTCATTGGCTGTGATAATGCCGCAGGTGTGCTGAACGCGTTTGTTGTTTCGGTCGCTTTCAAATGATGTTTTATGGGCATGTCCGCTAGACTGCTGGTTCTCAGGCTAAGTGTATATCCCCTTATAAATCCATGTAGAACCTTGCTGAAGAAACAATAGAAACCCAACAGAAACTATTACAGAAATTATAATGGTTTCCATTAAAATACCATTATAAGCCAGATTTTTTGTTCCAAACCATTACAAACACTTTTATTGTAGCGTGTTTTGTAGGATCTGCCAGCTAGTTGACACCCCATCACATCCCTGCTGAAAAAAACCATAGAAATCAACACAGAAATTCGAATGGTTTCCATTAAAATACCATTATGAACCATTAGCTTTTTCCATTAAAACCATTACAAAATTCCATTTTGTAGTGTGTTTTGGGCATTATTCCAATAGGATTTAACATCCGACCAAAATAATCCATCACATACCAGAAGACACCATTATAGTTCCCATTAAAACCAATACAATTCCCTTTTGATGGTTTTAAAGGGATTTTTATGTTTTTTTCAGCAGGGAATTTAAGAAAAAACCCTATGGCATTGCTGAATGGATATCACTTGCCAAAGAACCTACATACACACACATATTTAAAAAATATTCCTATAATTAAAATAATAAGCAATAAAATAATAAGCAATCTGGTTCAACCAAACCCAAGCAAACAACTCGCTGGAAGGATTTTTAGCCTAAACATGGATCTAACAACCAAAATAATCCTAGTGTAGAAAACACAAAGCAAAATGATCAAAAAGAAACGTGCTAACAGGTCCGCTGAGCTAAATGCAATCCAAACGCACTGTATCTCTAACGCAGCATATATGCAACGGTGTATCTGAGAGCTGTAATCCTCTTTAGAATGCACTCCCAGGCCTCCTTCATATTATCCTGAAGTGAGCGTGCACGCGGATGCGTGCCCGCGTATGGCACACTGCAACAATCTACACAGCTAGATTATTTGCATATGCCTTTGAATTAAACAGCCATTGCTTGGTCTAGCGTTTAATCGACCATTTAATAAATTCATATCATACAGCTGTGCAGGCTGGGTTTCAAATCTCAGTCCCACCAGATATGTGTGCAGATATTTCGAGTTTTAAACCAGAACCGAACAGGCGCAGATGCTATTCAGCATCTTTCGACGCAGATCGTCTAGATGCTGTGTGATCTGTAATGTATAGAGAAATACATTGAAGGGGTGGGCAGAGAAAAAAATGCATATAAAATCCATTTATAGCTGTTTGTTTGAGCGCAGATGATCCAATCAGTGGGTTGGTCGTGTGCCGAACGCTCTCGAGGAACGGCGGGGAAATGTAGAAGGCGGTGAAATTAGTGCGTTGTTCACTATAGGGAATTCAAAGGCAACGTGCTTCCTTCCTGACACGTCAATGCGGTCGGAAAACCATAAGGAAATAAGTAAAAGGAAAATGTTTGCTTTAAAGTTGAAATCATTTCTATATAATCAGGCAGATTCATTTTTCTCAACTTCCAGGAAAATCAAGCCGTTCCGTGTCCACTTTCTATTAGGAGGTACAGGGCAGCATAACTGCTTCACTGAGAACTCTCTAATGACTGACCACCTGACTTTTCTTGCCAAGACTGGCAGGAGGCTGATTTTGCCCAAATCACTTTACAGAAGAGAAAGCGTTTGTAGAAGAGCCTAGTGCAAGTTCTCAAGCCAGGCTGACATTTCAAACTGATGAGGACCATAAACACCCAGTGGGAGTCTTGGCAGTCTCCCATCGCTTCTATACTGCTTGCTCCTCTCTCCACACGTCCTCGAAACAAGCAGCCAAGCCTGGAGGACACGTCCACAAAGAGCTGCCCATCTTTTGGTCATTCCATCCCAGCTGGCACTGCAGGGAGCTAAGAAAGAAAAATAAAAACTGTCCCTCTTCGGGCAATATTTCAGCTAGGCGTTTAAGAACAGCAGGCTATATCATCCCACACTTGAGATTTTGGGAATTTCACGACTTGGCTGTAAAATCCTAAAACAATTGATGCAAAGAATGTGGCGTACCGAATGGATTATGGAATGGGATGTGAAACAGCTATACGCACCCCATTAGTCCACAATCACCTTCTATCTCGAAACGAAAAACAAAGAAAAAAAACAGCTTCCGATGTAATTGTTTTAGGCGCAGTGCATTTAAAAAGTGAGTGTAGAGCCCTGTTGTAATTTTGGGTTTGCTCGCTACAGTAATTAACTTTGTCAAGTAGCAGAATGTAATTGCTTTGCATGTACTGTACAGAACACCATTTTAGCACAAGTGATTGTATGAGTCAGCTACACCAGCGAGAACATTCCAATACTGATAAATGTGGATAGCTAATAGTATACACAAATACAATAAAAACCATCACGGAAATTGTTATTTTTTCTATTAAAATACCATTACGAACCATTAGCATTTTCCATTAAAACCATTACAAAATTTATTTTGTGTTGTATTATTCCAATTGGAATTACTGTTGCTCTATTGGTTCCCATCTACCAGATTACATCCCACAAATAGAACCCATCACATCCCTGCTGAAAACCATAGAAATGGTATTTTAATGGAAACTCTATGATTTTTTCAGCAGGTATAACTTAAATAACTTTTTTCTTTGGAAATTTTCTAGCTTCTCTTCTTTCCTTTTACATCACAAGCCAAATTTAGTTTCAAGTGAACAGCCTGAGACTGCCATCAGCCAATCAGCACTGTCAAAACATCACTTTCCTGTGACATCAAAGTCATCAGTCACATGACATTTATAGCTCAGATGATGGGCTCGAAAAGTGCGCCCATCAGAGAACATGGTAGATTTCAAATCATGTTCTACTAAACAAATCCAAAATTATAATTTCCAACATAGATGACATTTATTTAAGCAAAAAAAATATTTGAACAATAGCATCAACCCACACATTATTTGAAATGCATTGATGTCTCCTCACTACATATAATAGAGTCTGATTTGAAAAAAGCACGGAGAAGGTCAACATCACATTTCATAATGCTTGCCGGTTCCAGCTTTTGCAAAATCCCCGCTGCTGCAGGCATGCTTACCAATGCAATTCTCATACATTCAGCCCCTAACAACATTCAACTCAATGTCTCCTATACGTTCACAAGACCAAAAATAGGTCTCGCTGCCTGCAAAAACAACCAGTTGCTTCTAGTAAATAATACAGGCCAATTGTGCAAAAATAGCTAAAACACTGTGGCCACTTTTGGACTTAAAGGGATGGTTCACCCCAAAATGATCTGTCCTCATTGATCTCTTGTCATTTCACACCTGTATGGTTTTCTTTCTTCTGCACAAAACTCAAAAGAAGATATTTTGAGAAATCTTGGTAACAGAACAATAGAAGTCAATAGGGACCAACATTCTTCAAAATATCTTCTTTTGTGTTTTGCAGAAGAAAGTCACACAGGTTTTAAATGAAAAGAGGGTGAATAAATGATGGCAGATTTTTCACTTTTAGGTGGACTATACTGTGGCTAAGCCACACCGGCCATATTCCTAAAAAGCGCCCTTAAGAAATCAGTGACTCAGTGTTTACATCCTTAAGCAAATGATACACAGCAACAGCATTTCTCATTGCCCATCCTCTGCCCTTGAACTTTCAGAGCGGAGAGCAACAGTAGAGTTCTGGGCGTCCCATTTATTTTCTCCCAATTGATTTTTAACAATAACGAATAAACCTTTCAAGACGGACCCACCTGGAGTTTTGAGGAGTTGTTAAGGGATGATATATGTTTCTGTAGAAGCCACAAAACATTTAATAGCTGAACTCCTGGTGATAAACTACACTACCCATAATCCTGAAGAGATCAAATCGGATCCACCAATGATAAGCTTATGGCTGCCCACTCCTATGACGCAAACGTCCCAGATTCCCCATGTCAATCAAGTAAGCTTTTGTCATATTATTTTTACCATACTAAACATGTAGTTCATTCTATCACACAACAGTTTAAGTGCACATTCTACTATACATTTATTTTATTGCTGCAAATAAAAGTGTAATGTTGTGATTTATCCCGGGGTTAATGGCTTACAAACTTTTACATCCCAGAGAAAATGTAAAAAAATACTGCCAGCACCAAGGCAACTAAAAGATGAGTGGATGGTCTCTGTTATTGGATAACATTATCATCATCTGCAAGGTTTGAAAAAGTATGTTCAGTATAATACTGGAATTCCATTTACAGACTACAGAGGACAGTCCGGACAGCTGAAAGGTTTATCAATGCTCCTCACCAAACATGTACAGCAGCAGAGTGAGAAAACGGCACATAAAATCATTATGCAGCCTGCATGCACACAGGACACAACCTGTTTGATCTGTTGCCCTCTGAATGGCGCTTCAGAGCACAACCATCAGAACATCCAGGAACAAGAGCAATTTCTCCTCATACCATCTGCCTCACCACCAATTAAAACTGCTTCACAAGTCTCTTCATACTGCAGCAATACAATCGCATGTACATTAAATTCATATCATTACTTGTATGAAGTATTACTATTTCTGGGCAGAACATACTCTGTAGATTCTGTGTACTGCATGTGGGTAGTTGACAAATATACTGCAAATGTATCCTTATGTTTTATATTATAAATATAAATAATAACAGTTTGTTTCCTAAATGTTTGCTCTGTCACACCATAGGACACATGTATGGTATATTTGTCAACTACCAATGTATTTCTATATACACACTACAGTTCAGAAGTATCTGAAGGGTCACTTTGCAAAAATATTTTTTGCAATCTTAAAAATCTTTTGATCTGATGGTTCATTTGTTTGATTACATATAAATATATATATAAACATGTTTTAAACATTTAAATAAAATTATGGCATGATGGCTACGTCAAGGATACTAACAGTGAAAAATTCACAAGCGCCGGTGTGATGCTCAGCTCTAAGAGCAACTCAAAGGTACGAGCCCCTTGTGTGAGATTTAATTAATGACAGCCGTAGCAAAGATGAGGAAAAAAATGCACTCGGAATGCCGATCATAATTGTTTGCTATCATTAGTGGATTGTTCTTGTTTTCTTCTACTTTCATGGATCCGGTGTCAGATACTAATTACACAGAACGTGCATCCTGTGAAGTTAATGAGCGTGCACCAAACATTCTGCCAAAGCTTGGCCTCATCAATAGGGTGTATTCAACACCCAAAGACAGAAGTTCACTAAGAGTTAATATCACCGGCTGGTAACATTGTTTGTTTGCATGCACGATCTATAAAGTTTTAACACCAGATTTGGTTTAGAATCGGATCTGCAGTTCACACACATGCACACACAAATAATGCAAGATAATGAAATTCTATTACTATTAAAGGGATAGTTTACCTAAAAATGAAATGATGTCATCATTTACTCACCCTCTTGCCATATTAAACCTGTGTGACTTTCATCTGCAGATGAACGATGATATTTTGAAGAATGTTGGTAACCAAACAACACTGGACTCCACTGACTTCAAATGAAAGGACACAAAGTGTCCAAAAAAAAGCTTCTTCAAGGTACAGCTGAAGAAAACCGTATCGACGTAAGTGACGAATTATATATTCAGAATGCTGAACATACACTCTATAGAAAAACAATCAATGTTCAATTTCAAATGTGTCAACTGCAAACATGTTTGATATAAAAGCAAGAAGAGCAAATAAGTCTGCTGCTCACATACCTATAATTCGCTCTCACAGAGACAATGACTGTTCAGCAATCTCAGAGGTTCTGTAAAAGAAACATTCCTTGACCTATATTCATATTGCACCAGTCAGAAAACATGCTCAGTTATTGCATAACTAAAACCAAATTTTACTGTACCTCCAAGGAAAATAAAACAAATAACTCAAAGCAGCCATAACTGCAGTATGTTGGTTTTATGATATTGTATGGATTGATACTTCTTTGCAACTTATTGTAAAGAATTATTGAAGTAAGGCAAGGTTAGGAACAACATGAGGCTTAAATAAATGATGACATCAATTCAAACCCAAATATGGTATAACTATGACCTTGCGAGTCTCATTTTGGTCTGAAGTTTCATTGCTCTGTTTTTCTCCCTCAAAGAACTATGTTTAATTCTTCCAAAACAACCTAAACTGTGTGATAGAGATACAAAATCATCATGACGCAATCTTCTCATAAGCACCGCTACTTTTTCTAATCAGGTATGTTAAAAGGTCTAAAATATGTCTGATTCACCTTGCTGGAAAAATAATGGGGCCATCTGCTGCAGCAAGGACGGCATTTCGCTTTGTGCCTCAAATATTTCTATATGATTTCAAACTGACATCTTTAAAGAAAGAAAAAAAACATGCAAAGTGAATCTCAATCAAAATCTCTTTTGTGCCGGCATGAAAGGTTCTCTGAAGAAACTAAAGTTTCAGTCGAGTCTTTTATGCAGTCGTACACTTCTTGTGCATAGCTTCCTCTTTAAAAGCAAGGTGAACTGAGGTGTCCAGCTGTGAACACAGATCATTAATAGAGAACAGTTCAAAGATTTCCATTAGTAGCACTCCTGAAAACTAATGTGTGGAGGCTGCAAAAACTAGATTGCTCCTTTGTTTAAAGATTTCAAATGTTTCTTGACTATTTCTCTTGTAGCTCTGAGAAGTTTTGTTTATTTTTTTTAAATAACTTAGAAAGTAAACACAGCACAGCATTACTTTACTATGAAGATTTTGCCATTCCTCTCTAATAAACACAGAATGCCATCATTTAAAACTCAAGCAGGCTTAACAAAACCCTAAGCACATTGCTCAACCAACAGCTCACTCCACCGCTCACCCCTTCCTTTTCAAAGCACTACGGTGGCTGACACAAGACAAAAATGTTGTCACGTTTTCGCTTCTTTGCTAAAGGAGATAACATATTTACAAAATGTGCTCTGTAGAGCAGTTTGTCTGTTTAGGGCTACTGTAGAAACAATGAATTCCACGTAAGGGGACTCGCGTTATCATTTTTATGACCTTTTATGTCCTTCGGTGGCTTCATTTAATTGGTCAACCATTTAAAATTGTTTTTCCAAAGTTATTTACTTGGTTGTCATGGAGACAACAGTGTCGGTGAAAAGCCAGCGGAGATAAAATGAGACGTGCTGTGTTATGAAATCAGAAAAAACAAGGTAAATGTCACTTGTATCATCGGATGTTTTAATGTGCGTCATTTCCAGTCAAGCAACATTCATGTCAAATTATGCAAAAGTGTCAAAAATAGGATTTAATTCTGTCATTTTAGATCAATAAACTGCTAGCTATGAAATTAGCCTTGGCAAGCAAAAAGTCGTCCAGTTTGTCCAAAAACGTTTTAGAGTGTGAAGCTAAAAGCAGTATTATTGTTTGTGTTTGATGTAATGCAATGTGAATACATGGTTGAAGGTTAAAAAAATGCATTAACTTCCACATACCGTACATTTTTGTTTCTCCTCTATGCCCCGCCTTCTGAAACGGGTCGATATGGCAGAGTGCTCTGGCAGTGTGCTCTTAATGGAGAGTTGAGCTGTGCGTTGTGATTGGCTAAAATCCTCCAGCGTGAGGTGGAACTTCCAGGAAGTGTCAGTTCATCTCTCCTCTCACTCAGAGACGTTTCGTGTAACAGTTGCAAACACAGTGCGCTAATAACAGCAGTGTCAGATTAAACAAGCGGATTCAAACCACATATGAGCCCAGAGCGCGCAACTCTCATGCCGGAACAATCGGCTGTTCACCTCGCCACCCACATGGAGTGGATTCGCGTCGGACCAGTTATAATAAAAACGAGTACATAAATGGATAAAGAGGAGAATCAGCTTCGGTTTTGCCTTCAAGCCAAGGAGAATGAAACCAACGGATCAACTAAAAGGATGCTTTACAGATGTATGTTTTTATTCTGTTTTATGCATTTGCACCACGGCTGTGATAACTCAAGCTACGCCTTCTTCTTCGCGTGTACATTTGGGCGGCGTCATGCAATGAACTGAGACGCACTGACGTAGCAAAGCGGGGGCGTGACTGATCGAGGTGTTTTAGACAGATCTGGATCAGACTTCTCTTTCAGTTAAACCATTTTGTGCAAAACTTTGAGTGACTTTGGACGTCTTATACATGCACAAACGGTTAAATAACACACTAAATCAAAAGCAAGACATGAAATCAGTCCTTTAAAAAGAAATGTCTAAAAAATGTAATTTTCACTAAATGTTTTCACATATTATGAGATGTAAAGGTATGAATCTATATCCACTGTTAGACATTTCAAACAAATCAAATAAACTAATAAACTAATGTGAGTGATAATCATTTTTTTATGGTTCATTTCAACCGACTTACATTCCTTTTAACAGAATGAATCTGAAACTACTGCAGAGAGAAAAGAAAGCAAATCTGTTTTAGGATTGATGAAAGATGTCTAGCACAGCTCTCAACCAGCTGTTCAATAACTTTCATTTACAAAAGCGAAACAAATAAATAAATAAAGCAGCAGCCCTACTTAAACAACACACTGACAGAAATCAGCTGGCTGGATTTTTTTTATTGTAAATATGAATCCTTAGTTTCACCACTGCTAATACAGAATCAATTGTAGCTGCCATGTATTGCCAGCTGGTGTGGATAAAAACTAACATAACATAAAACATAACTTTTCTAATGTGTTGTAACAATGAATGACGTCGATCAATGTTGCGATAATGTTGATGTGTCGTTCCAGCCCTAAAACTCCCTATCACTACACTAACATCTATAAGCATGGGACTGCATCTGTTTGTCCAAACATTGAAAGACTAACACTAATACTGATACAGATTATACCACAATTAAACATTGTGTGTCTTCTAGTAACCCACTTTCATACAACCTACTGGTTAGTACTAACTAATTGTATGACATTTAGTTAATCAAACTTTTTCTACGATATGTCATGTGTCTAGATCAGCAACCTATGGTCGATCTCCCTTATCTGAAAAATGAAGCCATGTCCCACACTGAGTAGATAAGCCCCGAGCATCTGAGTCACACTGTTTCTAACCCAAATCCAGAGTGCTTGTACTGCATTAGCACAGCAGTGGCGAAAATGCTCAAGTGTTGTTTTGATTGTTTATTACCTTGCATTGCGTATGTGGTTGCATTACATTGCATTACAGCTGGCAGGGTCGAAGTCGAACAGTATTTTTATCAAAGCTAGGAAAACACAGACTATTCCATACATTATTTACATCTATCAGTGGGGAACGTGATCATGCATATTTGCTGTATTCAAGGCGAGATTTTATATAGTACTGTAAACACCCCCGTAGACCTCTGTTCTGTTGCTTTGCTTTCCTACTGCATCTTTAAACACCAACAGTGACCTGCTCTCTCTCTCTCTCTCTCTCTCTCTCTCTCTCTCTCTCTCTCTCTCTCTCTCTCTCAATCTCTCTCTCTTTTCGAGTGGATGCTGCAAAATCGCTAACAAAAATGCCTGGAAACACGCCAACAAACTTCACTCGCTGCTGCCGCTCTTTGAGGATTACCTGCTCAAGTTTGGTATCTATGTAAAGCTTAGAATTTTAGCTTTCGGGTTCATCTATTCTCCACAACGTCATTACAGTGGTAAGCCAAAAGAGAGTATTAAACCCAAGTGCCTCTGATGGACAACTTTAAAGACGATTTGTTTTTTGCACCCTCAGACTCCAGAGTTTTAAATAGATATATCTCGACCAAATATTGTCCTATCCTCACAAACCATACATCAATAAAAAGCTTATTTATTAAACTTTCAAATTATGTAAAAATCTCAATTTCGAAAAATTTACCCATAAGACAACGTTTTGTTGTCCACGGTCACATTTATTTATCAAAATGTTCTTGTGGCTTGCACAAAAAAACACATAAAACTGTTATTATAAATAATTTGGTGTCAGAAGACGTGCGGTCCAAACATTCTCTCTCTATTGTCCATCAAGAGTGTCAATATGAGGATTAGAATGTTTTCATTTATTTCACTCTCTCCTCCATTAATGAACTCAAGGCTTTTGCACTGGGAGCATAATAGCGACATGTGTAACAAAGATCAAATAGCCCTGAGCTACAGGGTGAATGAATATTTTTCATCTGTATCTTTGTAACAGTCTCAATCTATTTCAGTCACCTTCACAAGAAAAGGCAAAGTGAGTGGTTGTGATGGGGGTGCATTGACTCTCCTCTCAATAGCAAACACAAGGGCTGGTATTCCAATGTTTATTAACTATAACCCACTACAAGGTTAAAGGGATAATTCACCCAAAAATGAACTTTCTTTCTTCTGCTGAACACAAATGAAGATATTTTGAAGAATGTTGGTAACCGAACAATGGCGATACGCATTCACTTCTATTGTGTGGACACAAAACCAATGCAAGTCAATGTTATCATTTACAACACAGGGCAAAAAAAGGCTTTAGACAAACTGCTTATGATGTCTGTCTATGCAAAAAATGGTTGTCTCTTTTTAAAATTCCCAAAAAGTAAAGCTGGGACGATAGTTTCATCGGTGCTGCTAGTGTGTCCTTGTGAGGTGCAGCTGTCCTCAGGGCATCTGAAGAGAAGCTGTACACAATTCTCAATACTTCTCATCTTTCACAAAGCGAAAAATAGGCAACACTTTCTAGTATTTCTAATTTCAGAAATGATAAAGGAAAGTAATGACATTATCTGGTGCCATTTAGTGTAATTTGAGCCTAGATATAAAATGATTCCTGGAAGTGACCTGACCCAAATTACACTCTTAATACAGCAAAGCCTCTTTAAAGCAGATATTTCCTGGATGTGTGGGCGACGGCTAGATTCCGATCCAGGACTTTTGGAATTTTATGCCACAGAAAGTGTACAAATATTTCTGTGTGCTGTGACTAGAACACTGATAACTGAAGGAAAGTCTAGTCTTTTGAATAATACTCTAAAACAAGTAATTAAAAAAGTAATTAAAGGCTTAAGACATCACTGCCATTTCTATTCAAAATCTAACCAAACACCTTTCCCAACAATAAAATACTCAATGTGTAATGCTTCTTGTCACCTACAACAAAATGTTTATCTATTCATCAGTAAAATGAGATACGCCGAGTGCATAATGTGCCCGAGTTTCATCTCATCATGAAGATAATCAAAAAAGCAAAGCCATCTCTCTCTCAGTGTCATCTTCTCCACAACAACAGAGGGGAAAGCCCTCCTGCCACCCCTCCTCAGACTGCAGCGTAACTCGCCAAGGCAGAGTCTAAAAAAAACTTGCTTGAAGACGAGTCCCAACTCTTACATGCCTTCTCCATGGCATTTGTCTAGTCCTTAAAAATTATCCACTTCCAAGACATGACTATACGGCATGTGATAGCACTGGCAAGATCCTAAAGGCCAAGGTGAGTTCAGCTGCTGTTACGCAGAGCCTCTGGAATTTCTCTCATCTGCATGACTCTCAAGAGGACCTATAAAGAACCATTAGGGTAGAGTCACTGTTTTATTTGTACTGAGGGAGTCTTACGTCTTCTGGTTTTTCTCTCAGGAACCCGAAGCAGCCAGGCAGGAAGTCAACTTAGATGTAAGTCATTTCCTTGTGTTAATAAAAAATGGTAATAGCCCTTCATCAGTGCCTTTCCCCTTCACTTAGTACCTCAGCAACTCTCTAAAGATTTCAAACAAATTGTTTCATTTTAGGTTTAGCTGTTTACCTAGCAGCCTAATCCAATCATTGTGACATGTTTGCCTAAGGGAACAAGAAATAAAAAATCACTTGGTGAATGTTTTTAAAGGATTGGAGAGTATAATGTGATCAAAGGAAATGGATTATAAAGGTGATTATGGAAAAGACTATTGGAAGTTTTTCTATTAACTGCATTTGGTTATTAACATGAGTGCATGTCTCTCTGACGGTTCAGTGCCATGGGCTCAAGAAAAAACAAGAATATTTGTACCAACCAAAAGTGCAATACATGGGTAGTCCTATGTCCTATGGAGTTTAGAAAACAAACTGTTAATAATATATAATGTTATTGTTATTGTTTATGTTTTGTATTATATATGAATAATATAAAATTGCATAAGAGAAACATATCTTCCTTGTATAGTTTTTTTTCACACCATAGGATACATTTACAGTAAATTTAACTTAAAAAAAAAAAAAAAAAAACTACCCATATACAGATTTATTATCCTAACCCAACTAGTATTTTATTTTGCAGGTATGCAAATATTTACTGACATGTTTGTTTTAACAAAAATACAATAAAATGTTAAATGTTTAAAGGCCAATATGTCATGTCATATAGTTTGAATGTATGTGTTATTTTCTTTATAATTTACTGATCTTTACACACTATCGTGGATCTACAGGCGTCAGCTCTATGACATCATTTTGTAAATATTCTTTGATGATGAAATTGCCTTTGATTTGTCAGACACAATTGTATCAAATATAAATAATATCTTAAAACACAGAAGTTGATTTTATATTGTCTTAAATAAAAAGACATTTTTCAAATAAAAATAATTGAAATATTAATAGTGTCACACTATTACATCATAAATGTCCAATTCGAAAATAAAGGAAAACACTCTTTGTGGCTGAGCGATAACTGCACTGTCATCAGAACAAAAGCAAATGTAATCATAAAGGCCAGTATACTGTGAACACAACATGCACAAAAGCTCAAGCCAAAAAGATTTTATTCTCCTAAAATTGGCCAATCATTCGCAGTCCATTGCTTTTACTGTAAAGAGAGGAAAAGGCAGAGAATCTTCAATAGAAACCACAATTTGTGGGATCATTTTGTGTTTGTGCTAAAGTCACTCACTCTTGTATTAATAAAGGGGTTTTGGGGCATTCACAGTCTTCATGCATGTGTCCTTACTAAACTGAGGTGAGGACAACCAATTTAGACACCAGAGCCTGTGCAAAATCTAACAAGTACTGGCTGTGTAGTACAAAGAAAGAACAGATGTCTATTTAAAGATTTCAACCACAAATCATCCATAAGAGAGAAAAAAGATCTATACCCTAATGATTTCCCTCTTTTTTTTCCTCGTCTAATCATTTTATGTAAGCAGGGCACCATGCCAATGGCCAACAATTGGTGGGTCCAAAGGCTGCCACATCCCTCTTTCTTGCCAATATCTATTCTCACTTCCTGTGAGTTGAGTCAAGCCCTGCTGTCACACACAAAACGGGAACAAATCAGCGAAAAGAGGATCAGTTCACCAATCACAATAGCAAAAGCTGCAACCCGTAACTCTTTTCACAATTCAAAAAACAGCTGAAGACCCACCTCTTCCATGAGCACTTAACTGTCTCATAAAAAAAAAAAAAAAAAAATTTTTTTTTTCATTTTACCCCTATTTTTCCTTTTCTAATGTTCTCTATATACTTGCTTATACTATCTTGACGTTGTATTTGAAACCTTGTATTACTAGCACCTCTCGTGAATATTGCTTACTTAGACGAATCGCTTGCTGTTTTCCTCAATTGTAAGTCGCTTTGGATAAAAGCGTCTGCCAAATGAATAAATGTAAATGTAAATGTAAATGTAACTTTAGTTAAAAACTAACTAGCAAGTACACGTTCAATCCTTACATTTGCATCTGTGATCTTATACTATAATTATAAGATTTCGCAGGAAATGCCAGTTTGACATAATTTTTTTCAACATGCATGATGACAAGTAGGTAAAGTATTTCGATTTCAACACAATCTCACTGCGAAAAATTAAACTATTTGATTTAAATCAATAGCATTGATAACATCGATTTAGTCATACCACATACTACTTTTGTTGGCAGTCTAAAGGATAATATGGACATCTCATGACATACAGTACCATCCTTTCAGCAAGTTATTGAAGGACACATGACTACCTGATCTACAACCCTGTGTTCAGGGTACAAAAGCTGAAGATGTAATCGTACCAAATTAACCTTGAAATAAGGAAAGGATGCTACAACACTTATCCACAAGCAGACTTTGGCCTCCACTCTTTTATGATTCTCATCACAACAGGCTTTGTGATCCATGTACACTGACCTCCGAGCCCACTACCAACTGTTAAGATGAATGATAATTCTTTGGCTCACGTTCAACAATGTATTATGTGTTCTAACTTCTAATGGCTGTGCGATTGCTTTATATATTCTCCTTTTTACAGCAGAAGAAAAATATTACCGGAAATGTCAGGATAAGTTCCAGGAACCATTGTCTGTAGGCACGAGGGCAGTACAGCGTTGCTTGAATGATTCTGAGGATAAAAGGAAATGTAATCTTGGATAGGCTCAAAGGAACATCAATCGCCAAGTGTTTATGTGTTTGTGCCAACACTTCCAAATACAGAGACAAGGGCTGCCTTCGAATTTACAGTGTCCCTACACAAGTTCACTGCTTACTACAGTACACACTGAACAGAGCTTTGTAAATGTTCACTAACAAACTGGAACGCCATGCAATGTAATCAAACAGTGACGGCAAACAGATAACTTGCGTAAACACTTTTTATCATACAGTATGTATATAATTAATCCATGTGATTTAAATATGATACTAGTGCAGTCGTGGCCCAGTGGTTAGAGAGTTGGACTCATGACCAGAAGGTTGCCGTTTCGATTCTCAGGGCTGGCGGGTAACGGCTGAGGTGCCCTTGAGCAAGGCACCTAACCCCCACTTGCTTACTATACAAAAATGTACAAATGTATAGTACAATGTAATGTAAGTCGCTTTGGATAAAAGCGTCTGCCAAATGCATAAATGTAAATAAATGTAGTGAACTTCTGTGTAACCAACATACTTTCTGTAATTTGGAATCTTTGTAATTTGGTCCACGTCTGGAACACACTTTCTGTCTTCTCTTTCGAAAGAAAAAAGTCACAGGAGACTTCCACAAGCACAAAGACCGGGATCAAGATTATTAGAAGTTCATTACTGAAAAGCTCAAATCTGAACTCTGGTCTCACGGGGGTGAAAATGAATGCAGTTGGAGATTAAAATCAATATACAGCACGCTAACCTTAAGAAATCAATGAAAAAACTCCTTTTATACCTTAATAAGAGCACATGGGTGACTAAAAGGCCATTCTTATGCAATTCAATGTGGCACATTTTTAAATAACTCTCTCTTTGTTAAAACTCAACAGTCGATACAGTGTACGTCAGGAAAAAATGTGCGACAGAATTGAGCAAATGAGCAAACTGGACAAAGCAAAGGCTGTATCAGGGTCACGAGCATTTACGAGGTGTGAATCAGTCCCAGCAAACTAGTCAGTAGCTGTGGCTGGGGTAATGCATGGGTCAATGAGTCTAGTAAGCAATGGCTGTGGGTGGAATTTAATGGAGAGTGTGAATGTTTGCATGGGAAAGATTCTGACACCAGCGAGAGGAGACTGATGCATCTTATCAACACATTCACACTGCCACTATCTACACCGGGTATTCTAGTTGTCAGCGTTGAAAGGGATTTTGTGGTATCATTTTGGGTTGATCCAAATTTAAAGTGATCGTTCAGGCAAAAATGAAAATTCTGTTATCATTTACTCACCCTTCTGTCAAACCTGTATGACTTTCGTTCTTCTGCTGAACACAAATGAAGATATTTTGAAGAATGTTGGTAACCAAACAATGGCGGCACTCATTCACTGATATTGTATGTGCACAAAGCCACTGGGCACCACCGTTGTTCGGTTACCAATATTCTTCAAAATGCTTTTCCATACTTTAACAGGATTTGTTCATTTATATATTCCCAAGTGTTCCATAAACATGCAACCCTGATATTATCATCCTAAATTAATTTTGCAATATTCCAAAGCAATGCTTTCGTGTAGCTCGGTGGTTAGAGCATGGCGCTAGCAACGTCAAGGTCATGGGTTCGATCCCAGAGATTGCACATACTCAGAAACAAATGTATAATAAAATGAAATGTAAGTCACTTTAGATAAAAGTGTCTGCCAAATGCATTAAATGGAAATGCAATGCGTACAATACTCATTAAGCTATGATGTCACACATTGCCCCGCACGCCAATCAAACTCTACAAAACACATTTTGCCTAGTTTTTGTGTCTCCCTCATGATGAGAGGCCCTTCATAGACGATTTAGTTGAAGAGACCCACATCCCATGCATTAGAGCCTCGGTGATGAGCCGAGAGAAGATGAATGAAGAGCTTTAGATTGCTTATTCTCTCTGATATTGTCATTCAAAGCATTTGTTTCCTCAACCACTTAACCATCCAGTTTAAGTGTACAGGAAGCACCACTATTCCTAATCAAACCCATAGAGGATGGAACAGCTCAGATGACTCACCAAAGCAAAGTTGTGATTTAAGGACATTTTCAAGAGAAATTTGAAACATTTCAATTCCGCAAACGTTTCAAATGTTTCACGAATGACCTCGCAATCAACAGAGCCGGAAAATGCGAGACGAATTAATTCCAAATTAACTTGGTAGTTTCAAAACATCTATCCAAAAGCGAAAACGAAAACTGTCGATGGATTTGCAGCACAGTCCTGCCAAATTCACAGCTCAGATATAATTTATGCTTTACGGACACAAAAGACAAAGCTGTCCAACTTGAGCTAATTTCCATGTCAAAGGACGCGCATGCTGTTAAATATTACCTCAACCTGCTCATTACGCCGAGTAACTTTCACATGTGCACCGATATGAGCATCCAAACACACACTGCAATGTTATTTATTTAATACTCTCCAGTCTGCACAGTTTTTCATTTCTGATAAATGGTGCTGGTGAAAACAAAGCACAACTGAATGGCTTCCACTTTTAGTTTAAGTTTTACTTGGTCCTCTGGGCATGAAATGGTGGAAGTTCATTGCCTTGGGTTTTCTTGGATGTCAGCAAACAGCATGCCAGTTTAAAGGAGAAATTTCCCTCACTCGCAGTCACCAACTGTCCTTTACTACCTCTATTACAAACAGATATCTAAAACACTGTATATACAGCACTGAAACACTATTGCCCCCATCTTTTTCAACCAACCTCATATAAACAAGCACTTTTACAAGCACCACCACCACATTGCATTTTACAGCCATTCAATATGTGCTCTTCTATTCCCTCCCTGCTGACAGAAGCCCTTAAAGCTTTATACACATTACAGCGATCCGCTTACGACAGTAAGAGTATAAAGTTTACAGAAAGCATTAGGCTTTACCATGACTATGCATATCCTACAAACTGTCAACAACCAGATAGATTCTGTTTTATCTTAGCACAAAACAGACTGTAGTTTGTGTTTGATTTTAATATTTTTGGAGAATGATGGGTGTTAAACTACCTGTTTTGTGCTGGCATCTGCCTTATATGACAAAATCCTACCCTGTGAACGTTGAATTTGAGCCAAAGTATGAGTTTTATTAGCCTTTGAAGTCTACAACAAAAAATATTAAACTTATTTACTCCTCTCATTGCTTTGGCTATTCAAGCTATGCACATTCATGAATATTTGCATTTTATTATTTGATTTTAGCATTTTTATCCCAGCTGACCTTTTCAGAACATCCCTGTGACCCCTCTTTGGGACTGTGACACACCAACTGAGATACTGCTCTGTCAACCGAAGAATTACATTCAAGATAATTTGTTGCTGAAGACAGAAAAAAAAAATTCTGGCTAAAAGAAAAACATGTAAATGCATTTGCTTTCATGTTTTAACATCAAAACACATTATCAGAATGTGGTTTATGCAGCATACACTTGTAACTGCATGCTCATTTTACATGCTCACTTTTAAATTAATATGTAAAAAAATTCAATCGAATGATTCAGATTCACGTCTCCAATGGAGATTAATTTAGCCAAGCACGGTAGATTAGTACTCATTTCTCTTTCTTTGAATACCTAAACTGAACGAATCAACTTTGTATTTTGTGACTCCTAAAGGTCACCATTATGTCTTCTAAAAGAGGCAGGAAATCAAAGAGTGATTATTGGAGACTAAAGCTCGAATTGCCAACACCTGTCCTTGTAGCGCCGGAGCACTTGATCATGATGGATCTGTTAAGGAAGAACTCTCTTAAGAGGAGGAAATGGCCAAATCCACAGGGGGGTTGAATGGCTCAGTTGTGGAGAGCCTGCACTGCCCTGAGTTGTGAGGGATGTAGAAGGTGATGCTGTGGGTCACTCTTGGAGTGGTTTTGCAGTTAAAGGTCATTAAAGGTAACACCACCTCCAGATGAGCTATATTTCTGGAAGAATTTTCCAAAGTCTGAGCTTGCGGTTGTGTCAGGAGGGCATAACAGCCCATCGGTGAAAGATGTGTTCATTTTCTAAAGTAGAAATGCTGTCTTTAACTATTAGGAGAAACAGACATGGAAGTTTACTTCGATCGATTGACTTTCGGACCTTCTGGGTGATTGAACGTCTGCATGGCATCGGCGCAACTATAGTCAGTGTCTACTTAAGCATGCGTGGCTTGAGAATTTCCATGAAATATGCAGATTTCAAAAACACCACATATATATATATATATATACCTAGATATAGGTTAACATGTCTCAGAAACCTTTTCCCGAAATGTCATATTAGGAGATTGCCAAGCCACGCAAAAGTGTCACTTTTTCATTTTAGTACTGTCATCACGAGCAATGATTACAAAGTTGTTTATCTGTGAAATTGTATTCCATGGGTGCCAGAAGGACACTGAAATATTGGTGGAGAGAAAGTAAGAAGATGGCTGTGCCAGTCAACATATAAAATCATATCTGATCCACTGCAGCTGTTTATAACACTAGTAACCACCGTCTCTGTACAACTTTATGAGACCTGATGGTTTACGCAACAATAAATGATGTTCTCTCTCTCTCCCACTCACTCCTCAGCATGCGTAATGCACAGGTGTCCCGCATTAAAATATGGGACAATCCAGCCACCAATATAGTCGAATATTATGAATTACTGCCATGTTTGCGAGATGCCACCGGAGTTATTTCACGGTCTTGATGCCTTCGTGGGGTGTTCGCACGAGATCGTGTTACTCTCTGAATCCAGTAATAATGGAAGCAACTGGACAAGAGTAAACACGAGTACCCTAAACGCACCAGATGTCGCCCTGAGGTTCGAAACCGAACATGTCAATCATCATGGAAAACGCGCAAACGGATGCAACAGAATTCAAAATCACCACAAGCCGTGTCAATGTGTCGCTTAGCAGCAATTTAAACTGCTTTTTATTTATGTATTTTACTGTTGTTAGCTGGTATGTTTCGCAACAGTTAACCTTATCCTGTGCGTTTTTCTCTTAAGGTAACAGGCTGAGCTTAAACAGTTGACTTCGCGGGATCGCGTACATCATGAAAGGATTTGGGTTTGGAACGCGGGTTGAATAAGATATGCGAATTACAAGTGATTCATTCCAGCTAAATCAACAGCACTTTGTAATTTATAAATATTAAACAGTTGTCTAAATACATCCTATACAGAGAAAAGATGAGTGGTCCCAAGCTGAATCCCCAAAATAAATATTAACCAAGCTTGCTCTTGGCTTCTCATAGTTAGAATAAAAGTAATAAGCAAGATACAGCAGTTATTGCATGATATGATTGTGCAATAATTAATATGGTGGGGGTGAAAGTCAACACTATAAACCGATAGTCTAACTGCGCTCTTGGCACTAATGCGTTCTGCCTCATTTATTCTTGCGCGTCACAATGTTCAAATGTCCTGCGTTTTACAACGAGCCGCTATGAAAAATGACATCCAGTCTCCGTGTCCTTTCTCAGCAAACACTACCCAGTGCTGCCAAGCGAAGTGCCATAACTGAAGCGTTGAGGACGATCAAAACTAAGCTCCTCGCATAAAACGCATCATTCAGAGTATTTTTCACTTTAGCGCATATGTTAGGAAAATAACACAGGGCGATAAATACTCACCGACAGCTACTTGCAGTAGATCAGCGCACAGGAAAAAACACAAAGACAAGACGGTCATCTTTCCCATATTTTGTAATAAATCCCAAACTCCATTTGCGTTTACATGCTCTCCGGGACCTCGCCGCGTAATTCCCACCATTCCAACGGGATGCGTTCCCACAAACCGGTCATGATGCTGTCCAAGAATCAGAGGGAAAATTGAAGTTTAAAACAAATGCGCACTTCAGAGAATGTGAGGATGCGAGGTGAAGATTGCGGAAAGATCACGAAAAGCGTTGCATTGCAAAATAGTCTCCTCTCGTTGGCTACAACCAGCGTTTTACAATACGGTGGCAGACGAGGATTAAAAAATAGATATGGATTTGGATGAAAATCTATGCTCTCGCTCTCCCTACTCTCTAGCTCTCTCTCTCTCGCCCTCCCTCCCTACAGAAACAGACACGAACAGAGTCACTCGTGATCACTCGCTTTTTATTTCACACAATTTTCCTTAATCCTACCCTGGCTCCAAACCCTTCCCCTCTAATTCTGTCCACTAAGCCGATTTATTCCTGCAGGATTTTTTCCTCACTCTGAAACGGGTTTTAAAGATCATTATAGGGCATATACGTGGAGAGATGCTCTAGCCTGCATTGACTGCATAGAAACTGAAAAGATCAAGTGCTTGAAATGTTTCGACGACCATCCGAACGAACAGCGTCACCTAGGGTATCTGCAAATTAACCCCACTCAGCTTCAATAGGGACTGAAGTTTTTCATGTACTTAGGAAGTGGACGTTATATATATTCCAAAAACCAGCTTGACAGTCATGGGTTGAATTAATAAATGTATATTTTTTCAATTATTATTACTATTATTTGTAATATTCTTTCACTTGTGAGTCATGACTATTAAGATGATTCTGGCATAAATATCTATATATCTAAGAATGAGCATGCTTGCTATCGAAGGCATGTTTGTTGTACTGTAGGTAAAAGAGTAATATTCTTATAATATAATATAATAATATATAAGTAATATATAAGCTAATAATATATAGGCTAAGTTATTAGCCATAATACACACTATAGTGCAGACCATTTACCATCCACTGCTATCTGTGGCGCTAGACAAATAGATCCGTGTGCCAAGTTCATTGTTTAATCATCGTAAAGGTTATGCTGATTCAACGGCTGAATGTGGCCATGTGGGTCTTTACCATGAATGAGACCGCTTGTGGGAGCTCCCACACATTTCAAATTAGCACACAATGCTTCCAGTCTTGCCTTTTACCCGAGAACCACTGAAATGCTAATTCTGTCTTTGACAACATCCACCAGGAGGAATCGAGCACGGATCTGAATATTACACCATGCTCTAGGGGTCAAGACCTTGTTTCACGCATTCAGAAATTTAATCAAAAGCAAAAAATAGAGAATAACTCTCAGACGGAAAGCACACGCTACAAGGGCTAATTAAAGAAATGTGGGTGTACAGATACATACCTAAGGCAATTTATGGTGATGCTGAACTGTTGTATATTGTGTGGAACACGGTTTAATCATGTACAGTATACACCCACACTGCAGATGCAGCGTTCTTATGCAAAACTGTTGGGCTGTTTCAAAAAAATGTACAGTATATCAAAATAGTCCTTTCAGGTGAATGTTGAAAAATGATCCGAATGATTCTTTTTCTCCATAAGAAAATGTGCTCATACCTGACCAACACACACACACACACACACACACACACACACACACACACTACTGCATATGTATTTGCTGAGCTGAGGCAGGCAGAGGCCGGTGTCAGTCAGATCCTCTCTGCCCTCCTCGGTCCTTCCTCCAGCCGCACGCATGCTTGCAAAGTCATGACAAGGCTCGTGGTAAGCCTCTTTGATGATTTATGAGATGTGTTCTGTGACATAAAAAACTGAACAGAGGGAAGGAAAAACAAAACGTGAGGCCTCATAAATGGTCAAAGACAGCCTGTCTGGAAGCACTCTGGTGTAGATGAACCAGCCTCACGGCTTCTGGTGCAGCATGAGCTGGCGTCTGGGCAAGGGCCTGCAATACTAATGCGATCTCGCACATCTCTAGAGGGCAGTGTCAACAACAATTTACTGAAGCAACACAGCCCCACAAGTTTCTGTCCATATGGCACCTGCCCCCAAACACAGCGAGACCTCTCACCTCTTCAGAGGCAGCCACACCTTACGCGGTTGACACGGTGGGGTCTGGTTTGGGTTTCCTTAGTCCTGTAAATGTTAAGTAAAAGACCAGATTGAGAACACTAACACTGGTTCTTGCTTCATTGAACCCTAAATGGTGTTTAAGTTCTGATTGTTGGACTGATGGACAGCTCCGGAGAGTCTCCCAGACAAAAAGACAGATAAGATCGGCCGAGGAATGAATCCTTTTTTTTTTTACTTAACACTTTCCACTGGTTCTCCTCGCCGCTATAATCACTCAAACAGGAACAAAGAGCCGGACAGATTAAATTTGCGATTCTCATTGGCATCAGTAAACATTCTCTTTGTGTCCAAAATACATTTCCATCAGCTGTCATTTTAGGTGTCTGGAGTCTTCTTTCACACTTAGACTTGCAGTTTAAGGGGAAGCTTTCTACACAAAATATGCTCCTGTCAAAATAGAAAGCATTTACCCAAAAGTATTTATTTAGGATGACTTGTTTGTTGTTGTTACTTGTGTGTCTCATGCATGCACTCTAAGTTAATGTTGGGTCATTTCAACCCAGCGTTGAGTCAAACATGGAACTGTTGGGTTATAAATAAACCGATGCTGGGCTGTTTCAATCCATTGTTGTGTCAAATATAAACCATTTGCTGGGTTAATTTAACCCAACAGTTGGGATTGACCCAATTATGGATTTAATAAAAATAACCATTTATTTAATTTTTACATTTACAGTGTACAGTACAGTGTTTATTCCATTTCCTAAAAACGGCGAACCTGGACATCCAATGTTTTAGAAGGACAGCGATGATATTATGAACAGCTCATTTCCAAGCTTAGGCACAAAGAATTGACATAGTAGTATTTATTAATGTTTATTCTCACCATAGATTGTATCTCTGTTGTGTAGGATGGAGGTAAAAACAGAACCTCAGTCCGACAAGCTGTTGGCAATCTAAGCTGTTGTTCTTACAGAGCCTTACATGGCTAGAGAGCCTAAATCCCAAACCTCATACAGGAGAAACGGGATCATCCATGTGCGGTGGAACCTGCTTACGGATTCCCCTGCTTCCACCTGCCCACTGAACTACTTTCGCTTGCAAACAAGGCCTGTCATTGCATCAGTCAACCGGAGCATGTCTCGCAGAACACAAGCCCAACAAACAAACACA
The DNA here is from genome assembly GCA_026939265.1 of Oreonectes daqikongensis. Classification (NCBI taxonomy): domain Eukaryota; kingdom Metazoa; phylum Chordata; class Actinopteri; order Cypriniformes; family Nemacheilidae; genus Oreonectes; species Oreonectes daqikongensis. Next base: position 2,275,875 of record JAOTQM010000030.1, on the reverse strand, counting down.
TAATCTAATATGCAAATGAGGCTTTTCCGACAGCTTTCAACAAGGCTTTCCCAATGAGAAAACTATTAATCTGAGAATGAGCATTACAGACACTTTGATATATTACCTGTATTACGTACAAGACATACGGCACTTATTTAAACCATATGGCATAATGAGAGATAATAACCTAATGAAAGAATGAAATCTGGTTTATTTTTAATATAGTTTATTACTTATGTTGAGATTCTGCGTACTGAACACACAGCATCACTGCTTATCTATCAAGTTGCTTCACGCAGACTTTCAGGAACTTAAGCTGCTCTCTATTTCTCCATGTTATTCAAGGCTACTGCTCAAAGAGTTTTACATTGTGCTAATGCCGGTTTTCAAAGAGATTACGGCACGTATCCGTCAGGAGAGGAATTGGAGATGTTATGCATGAGGTGGGCAGCCTTGTAATAACACCAGGAGGGAAAATGTTGCAGTAAGTCCATACTATCACTCTGGATTAGGGCGCAACTTCAAAAAATGGGACATTTTCAAGCTCCAGGGCGTGACTAGGTTGAACCAGCTACGCAAATGGTTGGGTTGCGAGAATTTACATCATGCAGACATCTATGAGGAATATCATACAGACTGTATGACGTGCAATTTGTATCAAATAACCAGTATCAAAAAGACATACATAGCTGTATATAACAAACCCAACTGCTGGTTTAAAGCAAGATCATTCTAGGTTCATTTCAACTAATAGTTGAGTTTATCTATATTTAACCATGGGTTAAACAACCCAAAATGTTCTTAATCCAACAAGTGTATGAACAAACTATAGACGGCTTCAAAGCAACAACATAAACGTTACTGTGTGCTTTAATGGCCCAAACTTAACCTCCGGTACACAGCCAAAAAAAAGTCCCTGCAGATTATTTCTGATAACAATCAAAAGAATAACAAGTAAATGACATTAGATAGCAAGTTTAAAGTATGTCTAGTCAGAGTTATTTTGGGTTACCAGTAGAAGAACCGTTACTTGGCTAAACTTAAATGTGACAAAGTTACACGACTCATTCAACAAACTGTTTATTTAATACAATTAAAATACATTAAAATTCAACAAATTGTTGATTTAATACACTTTTTGTACAATAAAATGTTTATATAAATTAAATTAAATAGTTTTATTATTAGGCACTAGCCAGACCGACCAACAAACACAGACCGGAAGTTAACTTAGGCCAGGCGCACCACACACCTCACGCAATCACGCATTCCGATTCCCTGTTGGCAATTGCATTTCGGAGACGGCCCTGGTTTCAATTACTTCTTTGCATTTGTGTTTTGAATTTGTGTTATGTTGTGGTTCTATCGTGCAATATACGTTAGCAAACTTGAGCGACTTTTTGGAAAGTATTCAAGAACATGAATATGAACACAAGATTAAATTTAACATAAACCAAATGATTATTTGTTGTTAAAATCCTTACTAGTGCCAAAAAATACTAACATTGTACTCGCGTGAGCAGTCATGTTGAAATTTCCTTCGTTTGAAGTGAGGCCCTGAAAAATCTTTGTTTGAAGGGCTATATGGCCCTTACCCTCCAACCATTAGGGAATCGATACACACAGGAAAGTGGAGCGGTAGAAATGGGATTGGGCCTTAATCTTACTGCTGTATAAGAGAAGCAAGTACAAAATATTTATGAGGTTTCTTTTCCATGGGCTGCCACTGTAAATAAAACGTACACTACCGGAATATTCATAAATAATAATTTCAAGTTAACAAGGCAAATGAAAAGCAAAACACACAAATAAATTAAGGCTTCAATGTGAGCCGAATAATAAACCATGATATATTTGTGCAACAAAATCCACCTTCGCTAACGGTAACCCATTGCTTTTTATAAACTCTAACAACAGGGTGTCTGAACAGCTTACTTGCTAGATCGCATATTCTCCCAAACAGCAAAGTAATGAAAGCAATATTTTGCCATGACATTACCTTACAAACTACATTGGAACGGTATATTTACTGGATGCTTAATGTTATTACTCTTTCCTTTGCAGAGGTTTTTGTCACATCTAACATTATCCTATCACAGGGAGAAAAGCCACAAACTGGTCCCTCACCAGCTGATTCAGGTTGCTTTAACATCATTTATTAGCTGTCACAGTCGAAGAATATATGGCTCTACTGGCACAACAAGTTGTGTGTTTACTAAGTGAAGAATGTTATGAAGATTATCCTGGATCATAGCAGGCTGAAAATGTTACGTGGGCAATACAAATGATAATGCAGAAATATGGGACATTTATTCTTTTGAGGAAAAGTGCGATTCTATAATCCTACATTTTCCTCTGGGGCATCTTTCATTTTTGAAATACCACACCAATGATCCAGCTTCCAACGTTCGCTCCTCAGTCTTTTTATTTTCAGATAAAGTTTTTTAAGAATGTTTAAGGGCAAACTTGATGAGAGAAATGATTCTTTGAGGAATTATATAATGCATACAAAAGCACAGCTTGAACCGAGCCCGAGGGGCTCCTTTTTAATATGTGTTATCTCCCTCTAGGCTGGGCGACCGTCCATTTTTTAGATATTTGTTCCAGGTAGCCTGGCAGGAAAACAACATGGTGGCTACATTCCATTAGGAATTTTTTAGAGCAATCTATTTTGCACCAAACCAACGCAGCTTTTTGCACTAATGAAAAACTAACTTTCAAACACTTTTTTTCCTTTTTATGCAAAAGGAAAAAAAGACTTTCTTATTCAAATAGATTATTTTTATCCTTCTTTTTGGAAAAGCTAAAGAAAAGTGTAATGCTTTAGGCTATAGGGACATATCAACTTATCAAGATCAGATTGCCCTTCTCCTCTTTCCATAAGTACTTTGTGGACACAAGTCTCTCTCTCTCTCTCTCTCTCTCTCTCTCTCTCTCTCTCTCTCTCACTGTCATCATAACTGTATTAGCAAGCTTGTCATTTTCCTCCCTGTATTCTATCAGGCTCTCTTCACTGCGGCAACAGACCTTGTTGCTCTCCATTTTACACTGATAGTAAGCAATAACAGCATATGAACGTGTGCAGTCACTTGCAACTCCATTAATCCAAGAAAGTGTTCTGCAAATTCAGCATGCTTCTTTAACTTCCCACTACTGACAAATTGAGATAATAGCAAGCCATACATAATGGGTCTAAAGCTTATTTTCTCATTAAATTGGGGCCACTTTCCATGCAACGTTATTACAACAGACGTAGTGATAAGAAATATGACAGTAGCATTAAACAGTAGGAGAAAAGAAAAGAAGTTTGTCATGATGCACCAAGCAGGGTTTTCCATTTATCCTACACGTATTATTTTAAGGGTTATGAAATGAAGCATATATCAAAATCCCTTTGTACACCACCTCTTTTCTTGCAGGATAAGATATGGATTAAAGCAGTATATATGTAAATCAGATGCACTATATTACTTGTGCTGAGTCAGGACAACCACGTTTGGTTTCAAGGAAGGAAACTACAAACCATTACAGATCAAAACAAAAGCAATCTAGAAAAGATATTTATAAGAAGGTGTACGGTTATTCTCCCTTTTTACAGGCTTCTATCCTAATGCGGAAGCACTTGGAAGCCTAGTTCCACCGCTAGCATCAAGCATTACGGCTCTTTGAAGCTACGACAGAAAATAGCTCAAAATGGCACCACATCATAAAACGTTCATTTGATTGTCCGATTTTGCTTCCTCTCCTCAAGGGTAATTTAGGTCAAACATTTCCAAGATTCCTTTGTTTGCAAGGCACTGTCACTTTCCCAACAAACTCAGAATGGTCAACTATGATACAAAAAGCACAATGAGACAGTTCAGTACTTCTAAAATGCTGCTTATAGCGTTTTTCCAACAAGATGACAAATCTGGGGCTCTGTTTAATTGACTTTTTAAACAGACCCTGTGTCTGTTGACGGCTAAAATAGAAAGCCATATATTTTTGGTGCGAATACACAACGCGCTTCAAATAAACACGACTGTCAGTCTTTCTCTCTGAGCTACACCAGATTGTCCCCCGTGGCCACAAGGATTGCAGATCTACCTTGGCCTATCTTGTTACAGCTTGAAGGGCTAGAGGGAGCGAAATGATTTGCTTAGCATGATCTGTAAACCCAATATAAATGGAGATGTCCAATACTGCAATGGTTCGCTTTTTATTGGAAAGTATAGTGAACGGTGATGGTGATGGCAGTATGATTTTGAATGGATTGAATATTTAGTGCAAGTTACTATCTCAAAGGAAAATGTTTTATTGCTCACTGACTTGAGAGTGATTTAATATATTTAAAATAACTTAAGAGACATTGCAGTATGACTATTCCACTATTCATATAATCCAAAGATTTACTCTTATTTGTTAAATGCTCCCAAAAGTCCTTCACCATTTGCTAAAAGTTCCCCTGCGCCGGAAGTTGGCAGTTCTCGTTGAAAATGAATGGGCTTGTGTTGTTTTGTGGCAATAGCGTGAAGGTTGTATTAAAGTCATACACAACGCGACAGACAGACACGTTTTTTAAACTGCCAGGGATATTTCCAAGCATATTTCTAAAAAATATTTCTTTAAATAACAACAGGAATATTTTGTTCCTTTAGACCGACTGCCAGTTTGAATCCTGTTGGAGCAGATTTCTGTAGGACAGGTCAGGCATAACAGTAATGACTCTGGCCAAGGTATGTGTACTATCTTTTCATCTTCCATGAGTAACAGGCCTGGGAGATGCATAAATACATAGAAAGCTATATCAGATGGGCTATATAGGCTGATCAACCACGGACACAAAATTGCAGCTGGCATGCGGCGCATTTTTATTACCATCAAATTGCATCTGCTTGTTATCACTGTAAAAACATTCAGCAAATAATCATGTATCCAAATGGATTTTCCTCAAATTTCATTCACACAGCAAACAAGCTACCAGAAAAATGCATGCATTTTTTTTAATACCAAAAAACAAACCAAAATTGGAAATGGTTTCCATGGATTCCTTCGGCACCGTCTGCACCTCCAGAATTTCTAAGTTGAGAACAAGTGAACCATGTTCAAGGAGGCCACACCCACTAAAGAAGATTAATTGTGCTTTTCTTTCAAACTAACGAGACAAAGTCCTTCAAGGGTCATGTTGAAAAGTTCCAGGTTCATGAAAATTTGGACATGCATGAAAGGCAAAGAACTGAAAATGAGTATTTGGACAGTCATGCAGCTCCAGAAGAATAATCAATTACACACTTATAGAAATGTATGGCAGAAGCACTTCACAGAGAGATGCTGTTGATCGATTTCTCGCCCATGAAAGGACTCCCTCCACTTGTGCTGTAACAAAGGCTTGCAGCTGATGTCTGTGCATAGAGTATCCTCCAACAATTCTCTACTGTTTAATTAAAGATGTATTATTGCGCAAGGATAACTGATATATTTATAAATAACGTATGTATTTCTATGACAGAAGTGACGGGATGAGACAGTCGATTACTGTTAAACACAATGTATTGTAGCAGCGGTTTGGTCTTGTCTGTACCTGGAATGCTGACAAGTTAAGACAGCCGGAAACATGTCTGTATTTCATGAGGATGTTTAATAATTATTTCTGAATTTAATTTCCCTGACTGTGCAAGAAAATTTCCATCTAGCAAATGTATCAGATATACTTTTATATACTTTGGAGAATTAACTATGTTTCTAATTGAAAACAGAATATACTGATAAAATACGAGATACTGACACAATTTAAGGATTCATTCAAAAATGGTAAGTTCTGTTGCTTTTTCAGTGCAATTCATTCCAGAAAACCATACATTTGATGGTTTTTTATGGATGAAATTCAGCATTGTACACATTCGACACTTCATCGAAAAAGAACTCATTGAGTTTCAAATACTGGCATGATGGTATTGAAATTTCAAAATGCATGATAGAAAAAATACATGAAACACTGCAAACATACACATCCAGCATCTACAGCGACTAAACAGAGATTTCACTTATTTTCATAATCAATAATGAAACACGAAGGGCTTTAACATTTGAATTCCTGCAGTCAAGGTAACTGCTGGCAATGACTGTAAAACAGTGGGCTGAACCTACTCTTCATTTTTATATGCACGTCTTGTTTCCACAAAGTACAAAACAGTCATGAGGAATAGTATAGATGATATGAGGACACATAAGTGATCGGAATAAAAAGAAGGCCTTGGCTGTTTGGAATGAAAATAAAAAACGTTTATGGAGTTGTAAAACACTTCTTGACATTCTGTTTTTGTGTCGGGGTTACATGCATGCGTTGCGTTACAAATAGTCAATTTAACAGCACATCTGATTCTAAAGCAATGGTCTGTGTCGAGTCAGTTTTATATCATTGTGAATTTCAAACAAATATATTTGCTATCGTGCCTAGACATTTTTCTTCTGTCTATTACAGCCTATTTGTGTTACTGCTTTTTTGAAAATCGCCATAACTGAAAAAACATAGTGTACTCTTTATACAAAAGAATTTGTTCTGGGGTACTTTTGACTACCATTGTAATTTTTTCTATACTATGGTAGTCAATGGGGTCCAAGAACTGTTTCGCTACAAGCATTTGTCCAAATATCTTTCTGTGTTCATCGAAACAAAGAAATGTATACAGGTTGAACAACTAGAGAGTGAGTAATTCATGACACAATTTTCATTTTTGGGTGAACTGTGTATATGGTATTTGTATAGCAGCTGCGACAGCATTGCTTTGCAAATGAAACAATCTTGTTTACGGCCATCAAACCAGATGCTGGCCATATCCAGTGTGAATGATAAATCTGAAATCCGGCCACCGCTCCACATCTCCTCTCTCACTTAAAAAGCGGTTATGTCTTATTGCTCCTGTACTCGTGGGAATCATGTTATGCATTATTAATGACTCTCTCTTAGAAAGATTAATTGTCAAGTGCTCAGAATTTTACTATCAATCAGAATGTAGAAGCTCCTTGAGCCCGTCGGATGGTTTCGAGCACTGCGGAGATGACAAATGAAATCACAACTCAGTGATGGGTGTGCACTGTTCTTAAGCTTTAAAGTTACATGAAAAAAAATATGAATATTGATTTCAAAGTGTGATTTTATCAAAGCATGAGACATACAAATGGGACATACTGTAATCTGACTGATGTTACTGCACAAACTTTGAGGTCACTTCAAGTTCAAATTCTTGCTTTTGGAACTAAAATTAAGTCCAATAAGTTCAAATTTAGCACGAGTTAACCTATTTTGAGCAAATGTTGTCAGAGCACATTCACCTTAATAACTTTATTAATATTTTTTATAGTAAATAATAATAACTCACGCATGTATATGTCTATGTTTATGTATGTATTAGCTAGCAAGTTAAAAGTATGTCTAGTCAGTATTATTTTGGGCTACCATAGATGAACCGTTTATTCAATTTATTAATTTTTCCATTTATTAAAATTAATATACAATTAAATTCAACAAACTGTTAATTTAATAAAATTGTTATACTATAAAATAATTATATAAAAATATATATTAAATAAATACATAAAAAAATGTTATATTATTAGCCACTTGCCAGACCGATCAACAAACACAGATCGGAAGTTAACTTCGAGCCAGGCACGCGTGTCCAATAAAACCATCTATATGTGCCTATTTATTTCATCTTTTAATGGGAGAATGTAAAAAAATATATTTTTCTTACATTTCTATTCTATGTTATTCTATTCAATCTTAGACCTGGCAACCTCTACTGTCTACCAGAGGCTAACAACTGCATATGATAGATTGGATCATCTCGGATGTTTGAGTCGTAAGATCTGACACCGTCCTGTATACTGCACTGTGAAGACTCTAAAAACTTTATGGATATTGCACAATATGTTATGTATACAAATACCTTCGGCAGTGTTGAGAAGCCACAGCTCGACCCACATATCAAACATGCCATCAATCAATGACCTACAAGAAGAAAAACACAAGGCCAGAGTCACATTAGATCAAATTCAGTTATTCATCTGTGGCAAATAAAGAGGGCCAAAGTTATCTATTAGCAGAGCACAGCTTCAGTTCAGTTCATTACAAGCCTCATTAATTTAGCCAACAAAGTCAATTGGAAGTCTGTTTTTTTTAATAATGGCGTCGAGGAACGCTTGTTACCTTTTTTAGCTCTCTTTTAAAACCTAGAGGAAAATAGGTGTTAATAGCCAGCTTCTTGTTGCTGCTGTAGGCGTTTCTCTATCACAACAATAGAGGCGACGAAAACAGCAGTCTAATAATCGAGAGCCTATGACGCTTAAGGGTGATATTCATTGCAGTAATGGATGGAAAATACAAAGTCTCTTCCTGATCCTGCTTTATCTGACAATAAACTGTGACCCGTAAGGACCTGCAGCATATCATTGTTTCTGGCTGTACATAATTTATTTGTCAAATAAATAATTTATTATTGATCCCATCACCTCTTTGAACAATCATAACAGCTTCCTTCACTGTTGCAAAAACACCTTGCACTTTTCTATTGTGTTAATTTAATCATCACGCATCTATGGATCTGTCTGTCTCGCGCTGCAAAGTGCACATATCTAATGTTCTACTTTCTATTATTGTTTGAAACGCAACACGGGTTGGTAGGCTCCATCCGGAAATGCATCTAATGGCCACTTTGCGCAATCAAATTTGTAGGTGCAACACGAACACTCCATCACGTCTAACTGTTATTGACTTCTGCTGAGATGTTTTCCACAGCCTGAGAGATCGCACATGCAAAGTACAGATAAACCGGCCAGCCCGCGTGGAAAGGATGGGCGCTGCTTTAGATCATCAGATTAATGAACTTCGTCATTCCTTTTAATTTACCGAACCCATACATCAGGATCATAAGAGGCCATGCGAGGGGATCTGCCTGCCTGATCCATTTAAATATCCTTCAGGGTCACTGTTGATTAAGATTGTATACGTGTGCGTTTGTGAGATCGGTATTCATAGGATGCGGTCAAAGCCTGGTGAGCTCATCATGCAAGAGAGAGCATCAGTGTCATGAATCATGCTGTATCTATAGGAATGCGGATTGAACTTGGATTAGCCAAGTCATTTCGATTTAAGCCTCCAAATTGAATTCATTTAAAGTGAGCAAAGGGACATGCCAAATTAACACTGGGATAAAACTTCGTGTGGTGATTTCACTGCCCTCCCCCCTTGGGTTGCCAGTGCAAGCTTTACATGCTTTCGTGTCCATGAACAAAAATCAACTAGTCCACAGAGAAACTCTGGATTAAACCTGGTCGTTTTCATTTCAGTTAAAGATGTGACCGTCAGCCTGGCTCTGATAGATGTCACATACCTAGACTGACCCGTCCTGCTAGCAGCTGAAATATTTAACAGAGGAAAGCTGGGTCATTTAAGCAGCGGGGGCTTGAGCCTTCAGAGTGATTCTGAGTCTGTCACAGTGGCAGGGTCACGTCTTGTTTAAATTGTTCAAACCCTGCGTCTTCCAGCTGTGACATATGTTGGTGAAGCCAATCAGACATACAGTTTGTATAGTTTACTTCTACAAAGGCAGCGAATGGCAGCTGTCACAGTATGAAATGTTATACTTGATATAATAGAATTTGAAATGATGTTATGGCGAAGATAAAATCTGTGAGATTGAATTTGTAAATGTATTAAAGTTCTGAATCAATGCATTGCTCCAAGGCTTTTGCTTTTATATGATAAGCTCATCAGAAAGACAGAGGTGAGGCAGCTTCTTGTTACCTTCTTAATATATTTTACATTGGTGTGAGTAAAATAATACAAGGAGGTAAACAAGCCATAAATCTATGCTGCTGAGGTAAATTGTGAGCAGTCAAAGAAATGCCAAGTTGCATTATTCTGCTTTGTTTTCTGTTGTCATCATTTCGTTTTCCAATAAACCTTAATACCCAACAATCTTCTTGGGCGTTTTTTACAAATTTGTGTAGATTTAATTTTTGCAAACACTGGGCGGCTTTTCTTTCTGGGGGTTTTTCTTACATTCCTCTCATATCATATTTATGCTGTTATATTGAATATCCACACAAATAAATCAGAATGTCGGTTTTATTTACATTGAAATTTACAGTTCAGACAATGTTTTAGTTTAGTTTATTTTCCTTATTGCCAAAGTGAGTCAGATCAACGTCTCAGTTTTCAAACTGTCAAGGCTTCTACGAAACTCATAAAGGGTTTTTAATGTGACGTGAAAAATAGCCTGGTCAATATAAACATAACATAACATAACATAACATATATAACATTTCTTCTTTATGTCCAGTTATATGAAGAAAAACAAGACTCAACATCAAAGGGAATAATGAAAGATAATGAAATTGGCTGAAATCTATAATCTCGCATCTTTAAATGATTTAATATAGGCCTATCACTGCTGTTCTTCTGAAACCTACACATATTTAATAATATTTATTTCTTTTTTTGCCTTAAACCATTATTATTAGTCACCCTTTCGTTCTTGTCAACTTTGACAACACAGTATTTATTAATATAAAAAGCACAATGTTTTTGCCATTTCCTGAAAAACATCCGAGGTTTTTTGAAGGACAGCAATGATACATGTCAATAAAAAAATGTATTCTGTCTTTGAATATGCAATACACCAGACATCACAGCCTAAAACCCAAATTGTACTATCTAGGTCAAAGTGACTTAAATGTTAAACTTGAATAGCTCATTGATCACATTTGTCTACAACCAAGCGTGTCTGTTTCAATGACTGGTCACGTGCCAGGACGTTCCGTTTAACTGAGAGTGTTTGCCATCTAAAATCCGATCTCATTCCTGGTGGCCCAGTTGTTTAATAGCTGTGACAAAAGAATAGAATAAAGTGACACATGCCAAGACCCAGAGATCCGTGCAGCTTGACGTGGGTAACCTGGGTTTAATGTGATAAGAACAGTGATCGATGGACAGAGACGCAAGCTGCCGTCACGTTCGGAGGGAATGATTAAATGCCAACTATAACCTAGGATGCCTTAATATAAAGTTAAAAGGAAAGGAGCTTGCAGGGGTTACTGTGTCCTAAAACGTGAGAGATCGGGCTTTGGAAGAGTCAAGGGCTCTGCTCCATGCAGTGTGAGGGAGAAGGCAGTAAGTTGTCCATCTTTACTCGTGCTTTGCGTACCACAGTGCTTGAGTCTCAGCGCGGGGCCTTTGACATTCACAATAAAGTGGTCTTAGCGAGTCGGTTATCTCTGAGGCCAGTGACAGCTCTCCAACAGTTCGTCCAGGAGGTGGATGGATAAAGCACAGCATCCAGCTTTGGGGTTACCGCTGAGGATAGGAAGATCAGACTGACATCCTTTAGATGGGCTTTGGAGGTCTTTAAATTTACTCTCCACTTGGAGAAAATAGGTGGATTTTTTGATTCCATCAAACTGTGCAGTTGTATGAAAAGTGTCTTAATTTTTACATATCAATACTTTGTGTCATTTTGTGACAGAGGAACTACCGCTGTTTCAATCATTCCAGGCCAAATGCATATCCACGAGTGCTTGAAAATCGTTTTTCTTAATCTCACATGACCTCAAGAGGCCACTCCAAATGGCCTCTGTATTATTTTTCCATCTTGCTATAATTGTAGCGGTACTTAAAACCCATACTGTGTGACAAAATAAAACATCTGTCCGAATGGGAAAGGGTTTGGGGGGAGGTAATTGGCCCTTAGTAATTTGTCTACTATTAAAAAAGTTCTGGATGTTGCCTTTGAAGTTGCTATTAAGATGAGAGAGAGCCACGTTTCCTTTAAGAACAGCCATGACCGCCACGCTCTGCCTGTATTACATCAATCTGTCACGCTACATCAAACATCTCTTTGCTTTTAAATTATGAAGATAATTAATCGTGCATCTGTGTCAAAGTAAAACACACCTTCAGGCTCCTTGTTTTCATACGTAGGACTTTGGAAAGGATTATTTATTTTAAAAAAATTTTTTAAAAAGACCCAACACTTTTATGCCACCTTACTAAACATTTGCTTTCCGATTAAAGAGTTCACCCAGAAATGAAAATTCTGTAATCATTTACTCGACCTCTTGTCATTTCAAACCTGTATGACTTTCTTCCTTCTACAGAACACAGAAGAAGATATTTTGAAGAATGTCGGTAACCAAACAGTGGCGGTACCCATTGACTTGCATTGGTTTTGTGTCTATACAATAGAAGTGAATGGGTACCAGCGTTGTTCAGTTACCAACATTTTCAAAATATCTTCTTTTGTATTTTACAGAAGAAAGTCAAACAGGTTGACAAGAGGGTAAGAATTATGACAGAACCCTTTAATATTTATGAATATCTAACGATAACTTGACAAATCTTTGTTGTAGGCCTTACAACAAGACAAACAACTTGTACTAAATAAGGCACAAAATCATCCAATTGAAAAGCATCCATTCATATCATGTTTGCATAGCTCAGCATACCTTCTCCTTCCTATTATGCATAGGGATCTCCTCAGGGCCCTGCTGCTGGAATGAATTCCTTTAGCTGTGAGGAAACTGGGGTTTCCCGCTGTGTCCTGTGTCACTCTGTTGGACAGATGATAATGTCAGCCGTGTCAGAATTAATCTGGGTTTAGTAAAGTCAGAGATTAAGCCAGTTCATGTAAGTGGGACAAATGTACCCACTCTTATAGGTCATATTTCTAATACCCCTAACAGTGCAGTGTAGCAGAGCACTGTACATTTCTGTGTCTATATGATCTGGACCATAAAGAGAATTTATTATACATCCATCACTGTACTCTGGCCACATATACAGTATTACCAATTATATTACCTCATGTACTTAACTCAAATACTGAAAATCCAGAGTCATTTTCAGTTAGCACAAATCTTTTGAGCAATGTTTCCAGCAATGAACATTTTAAGTAATATGAAAGATAGTGGAATCAGCATGAAATGATGTCAGTAACCCAGGTTTCGAATGGCATGCACCAGTATAAGGAATCCATGAATTGGACTTGCACAAGGTGTACGGTCTCATTTTACTATGAATTGCTTAAAGTTCACCCAAAAACAAACAAAATAGTCATCATTTAATCACCCTCATGTCAATTTTAACCAGTATGACTTTTTTCTGTAGAACACAAGAGCAGATGTTTTGCAAAAACTCTGTGTTTTGGTGTCCAAATCAATAGGGGCCAATTTTGTTTGGTTACCAACATTCTTCAGAAAATCTTCTTTTGTGTTCTGCGAAAGAAAGAACAGGTTTTGAAGTACACGAGGGTGAATAAATGATGACAGAATTTTGTAATTCATGTATAAGCATTATTTAATAGCATATGTCGGGTATATGCAGAATGCTGTGCACTCATTACATTCACAATGTGCACAGCTCCAGTACTACCAAGTTGAAGTTGGCAGATTCAGAAGTCTTAAGTAGCATTCCAGAGTTTTAAATAGTTCTATCTCGGCCAAATATTGTCCTATCCTAACAAACCATATATCAATATAAAGCTTATTTATTCAGCTTTCAGATGAAAACTCAATTTCGACCTTTACGACTGGTTTTGTTGTCCAGGGTCACATATATTTTATAGTATGAACATCAGATTTGCATGTCACAACATGCGTGTTTTGTGTGCACACATACATTCTCTCTCTCTCTCTCTCTCTCTCTCTCTCTCTCTCTCTCTCTCTCTCTCACACTCCCTCCTATTTTCTTTTCTTTGTTTCCACGGCTGGTGGAGAGAGATAGGGAATCAAGGAAGCGCTTTTATCAGGTGGTTTTCATAACTATGGTATTTTCTTCTTTCTGTGTCTATGTAAACAAATGGGTAATTTTCATGCAAGGCAAAAAGAAACACCAATTATCTAGTGCCCATTGAAGATAACACTGTCTATTCGCAACTCCATTAACCAGACTTGGAACTTTCATAAAACACACCGTCTTTCATCCAGATTACCAGTGTGTTCCTAATACCACACACCACCTGCACATACACTGAGATATATAATTAACACTGGCAGATTTATACAATACAATACAATACACTGTACAGTTTCATTGAAAACTTATTGGAAAATTTTCACACTAATGGACAAAAGTTGCCGAATAAACTATATTTGACTCTTTGCAGCATTGAGAAACCAGAGATTTCGAGACATACACAAGGCAGAACACATGCATAAATGGCTGCAAAGCCCCAATGTTCCTTGGATATATTAAGGCTAAACCATTTTCATTCTTAGATATCTCTGAAGCAGAATGTTTAAATTGGCTGTCACATTTGTCAACCATATAGAATATAGCAGTCTTGGTTTACATTTGCTATTCTGTGATGTTGACATGTGTTCCAAATAATCTCTTCAAAACACAGGCATTATGTGTTATATTTTTGGCTACGCGTGACACCTTTTACCTAAAACGACATAGAATAAATAAATATCACAAGCTTCAGATATTCTTGCTTCTCGCTGTTGTGTTTGGAAACAAAATAGTAACAGTTGTGCTATTTCAATGACATACAAACATACATTTTTTACATTACTGTGATGATAAATACCTTTCATAGAGCACCTGTTTCAATTCAGGTGATGCTATTGAAAAGATTGCTGTTAAATAATAAACCTAAACCAAAGCATCAAAATGAATCTTATAATTGCAGTCTTTCAAGGCAAGCTGACAGGGTTAGCATATTGATTTTTCAGTTAGTGACCTTTCTGTAAGTTTGCTGTTATTTTGTAAAACCGAAGCATCATGCTACTCTAAATAATGTATATGAATGTTCATAGACAGTGCATTTCAGTCATAAACAATACACTGATGTGTTTGCATTGATCATTGAAAAAAGAACTGCAATGCTGTCTTCGTTCCTACTGCAATTGTAGCCTTACTGGAGTATGTTAACATTTTACTGGCAACATTTCTAAAACATATTGCAAACAGAAAAAGTGCTGATGTGAATTAAAAACAGTATCATCCTGAACATTCCATCACTTTGTTTACTTCAAAGGTTCTGAATCAAAGTTCACTCCAGTGTGTTGAAAGAGAACTGTTGTAAGTTTATCCCTTGAGGGATAAACTAGAAGACAGAAGTATTTGCAAGATTCTTGTTTGAGTTTCTCTGTGCAATGTGCAAAGCATCTGCCAGCTGCACATAAAGTATAAGCTCATAAAGTACAATACCTTTGCTTTACCTGAAACTTATTGCATCACTTTATTAGGTAGCCCCAAAAAGGACATTTAAAGCCAAATTCACAAACTAGTTTTAAGTAAGGATAGGCAAAAAATCCAAAGAGAAAATCACAGAAAGCCTTTCTGAGCCACTGATCAGATCTCTTTGTCGATTCAAGGACTCCGAGTTTTTAATCAAACATGACATTTCAACAATCTCTGGTATCTACGGTGAGAGGTCAATCGTGACATTTTTGCTTTATATATTTAGGATGAAGTACATAAAAAGCTCAGGAAAAATCTTAATGAAAAACCTGTTTCCATGGCACAGCTACCAATAATACGCCACTGCATCCCCGGTGTTTGTTTTCTTGATGGGAAGCCATACTGAGAGTTTGAACAGCTGTACAATTTCAACTGAAGTTCTGTATCAGAATGCAACATACTCATCCAATTGAAGATTTTTACATAAGCATCTTTTTTCACAGCAGTATACTTAAACATTTGAAGAAATTTTGACTGTATTAAACCATAATTCTGTCTCTCACTCCCTAACACAGACACATTTATGTTTTACGGGGACTTCCATAAACAATAATTTTTATAGACGGTTTCAAAGCAACAACATAAACGTTACTGCGCATGCACGCTTTTGTGGCCTAAACTTAACTTTTGGTACACATCCGCAAAGAATAGAGTCCCTGCAGATTATTACTGATAACAACAAGCAAAATAAATAACAAGTAAATGACATTAGCTAGTTAAAAGTATGTCTAGTCAGTATTATTTTGGGTTACCAATTAAAAAAACATTACTTGGCTAAACTTAAATGCAACAAATTTAGACGACCCATTCAACAAATTGTTTATTTAATAAATTAATATACAATTAAAATCAACAAATTGTTTATTTAAACCAATTATTATACAATAACATATTTATATAAATTAATATTAATATATATAGTTACATCATTAGCCACAAGCCAGACCCGATCAACAAACCGACCGAAAGTTAACTTCGGGCCAGGGATGTGCGTACAATGAAACCGTCTATACTGTATTACACACCACACACAATGCAGTAATCTGTCTATTTGGTTGCCAAAAATATCTCATAGATTTGATATTATTAAAGACAAAGAGGATTTGGCCAATTCATGCACCTTTTTACTATTAAGAAACACCTGAAATGTCATAAGCTGTTTTTGGAAGCTGGTTTCACTACATTTGTCAGGACATTTTGAGGTCATACGTAAAGCCAAACCTGTACACACACATACACACAACATAAAAAATGTACTCATGATTTTATAATGGTACCATGTTGTGGGCAATTGTGTGCAAAGCAAGATAAACAGACTTGTAGAGCACAGATGCAAAAGTGTAGACTAATAAATACAAGAGATAAATGACACGTCAGCGTGTAAAACAATGAACAGCAGCTCAGAGGAGGTCATTAGCGATAAATACCGGGAGTTAAGGGCTCTGATCGCACCGGGAGAGAAGCTGTTTATTACACAGCCGTGTACTATAGGAGTACAGCAACCAGTGGAATTTCCCAAAGAGCTGAGACCGGATGAACTGATGGACTGGTGAAGAGAGTTCACTGGAGAGATCATTTTGTTTGCCTTGAGCAGAAAATATACAGAAAAAAGTCTGCACTTGATTGGCTGTGTAGAGTACACTCTCCGGTTTCTATAGATTCATGTCAAATCTATAGTGACATACACTAGCAGACAGGTATGGATGCTGTCAAGCTGTCCTCTATAAAGATGACTGTGTCCTATGAACTTTATTTTTTGGTAGCTTGTAGATTGGACACCAGTAACCAAACTTTTTTGATGGATGGGAGCTGCATGTTTGATGGCTCTGACTGAGCACTTTGAGAAGGTTAGATCATAGGTGAAAAGTGAAAAGAGGAGGGAGTAGAGGACACAGCCCTGGGATACTCCAGTACTTACGGTCAGTCTGTGCTATGATGGATTATCCATCCTGTTCCAAAATTCAATCCAGAAGCCAATGGCACGAGGATGGATGGATGATCATGCAAAATAGTTTGTTAGTTAGAGTGGGCAGATTGTATTAAAGCAAAGCAGAAATTAAAGAAGATGTGGGCATGAGAATCTGTTCTAAGGCTCTGTTCCAAAACCTAGAGAGCTGCCTACAGTATGTAGGCAGCAGTTTTTAATCATTACTTCAGAAACAAAAGCCTGTTTTAAAGGGATAGTTCATCCAATAAGGACAATTCTGTCATCATTTTCTCCTGTACACATGTTTACCTTTGAAGAATGTTGGTAACCAAAAACTGTTGGTACCCATTCACTTCTATTGTATGGAAACAAAACCAATGCAAGTGAATGGGGACAAACGGTTTTCTTTTGTGTTCTGCAGATAATAACATTTTTTTTCTAATATGAAATAAAGATTTAATAGCCTGACCTCTCCAAAAAGTAAAATTCTGGGAATTAAATAACTGCTGTGTTAAATTTGTTTTGTTTATTGGCCTGATATGGAAAAACGTACCCATGAGATCATTTCCTCCCACCATCTAGCAGCATATGGTATGATCCACAGCCTCACATACCGACCTTTTGCTTCCATCCTGGCCCGAGTTAAAGCCCACCTGATCTCGCTGGCACTGACCTGGGTACTTCAGGGTAAATCCAGTATTATCAAACCATAAGAGTCAGCGAACAGATGGCGATCTTGTAAGCCGCATGTAAATATGTTCTTTAGTTTTGTCTCATTGCACATGACATTTTTTCCACCTCAAGCAAATTTAAGTCTCTGTAGAGATAAACAGATCAGTGTGGCATTTGAACTTATCTTTGAGGTTATCTCGCCCCACTAGCAAAAGGTGAGTTCCCTGACAGCTGGTGAAAACATTTCACAGAAGAGCTAAAAATAAAAAGAGAAACAAACAACCTTCCGGACAGGTAATATAAAGCGCCTTTTAGCAAAAAAAGGGCACAGATATCCAGGGGCAAACAAAACTATACAAGACTTTTCTACACCCTCTGGGCAACGTAGATGAAGAAATATAGTGTAAACAGCAGAGGATAAAACATTTAGTTGTCACACACTGGTCCCTGGAATCAGGGCATCGTGGAAGAGCCCTGCAGTATCTTCTCATTATGTGCGAGTTTGGCGGGTGGCCCGGGGGTTAACCTGGGCTGTCCTCAGTGTTGCTTTGAGGTGGCATTTAATCAGCGCCATTGGGTTAGCAGCAGCTGTGCTAAAACTAGATGTGCTAGATAAAAGGGATTGTGGGATAGATTGGCACAGTCTATCTCACTCTGGGTAACTGCATAGAGGATATTTTTCCTGGCTGCGTGGAAGAATTTGTTGACAAAATGTGTCAGTATATCTGTGAAAGAGTAATCATCTTGTGACCAAATTTATGATGTTCCATTACAAAATATGCTTTAAGGTTGTTTATGAGACTGCCAAAAATGTAATTAGTCAATGCAAACACTTCATGTCTTGTTCAAAAGCAGCGTGACAGTTGACAGATGGAGTTGATGTGTAGGCATTTGTATCACATTAAATTACCAAAGATGATTTATATTTATATATTAAAATATCTATATTTGTATTTAAAGGGATAGTTTATCCCAAAATGAAAATTCAGTTTTACTTACCCTCATGTTGTTTGAAACCCACATGAATTTTCTTCTGTGAAACACAAAAGGAGATCATTTAATAAATATTCATTTGGGTGGAATCAATCAGTTTATAAATCACTCAGTGTCAGCGAAAAAGTATGAGGAATATTTTCCATGCACTAATTCAGTTTTAGAGATTTTTTTTTAGAATATAATATTGTAAAATTGTGGCGGCCAGCATGACACCTTATAGTTGTTTCAAATAGGGTTGCGCGATGTACAACTGCTACGGTAGAATCGCGATACTAATCGCTATATTTTTTAAATGGTAGTATCGTAAGTAATGTTGCATATACGCATTAACGTTCATTTGAACACTTACATCTGCCTTATTGCTTCTCTCCTAGAAGAATCCGTGTTTTGAAAGACAGATGAGATAATGATTCAGTGAGTCATTCATCAAAACACTTGCGTCTTGAATAAATCGGTTGAATGATTCACTGACACGGTAAAAAATGCCTCACCTACTGGCCGTTTTTGTTTCACATTTAAAAGCAAGCCTAACATTTTCCTTTACAAATATTTTCCTTTGTTAACTGCCACGCAGCGAAAAACTTTTCCTGTAACAGGGATTATAAACATGAGGTTTAGAGTTTTGTATGCAGAGAATGCAGGTATTTTACACCACTGAGACACAAAATCAACATCAGGTTCCCTTTCTCCATCACTGCACATAGCACCTACTTAATTACTTAATTTCCACTTCACGTCCCTCTAGAAAATGAAGAAACACTGTTTCAAAACCCACCGGTAAGTGAAAATATTTGGCATTGAGTGCGTCTCGAATACACACACACGCTAACACACAAATATATTTACATACAATATTGTTGCAAAATAGCTACTGATGATGACATTGCAGTCTTATGTTGATGCTATCTATCTTATTCTATAGAATGTAAAAAACATTGTTTACTGTTGCATACTGCATGTATAAAAAATCTCCGGAGATCCAATCAATCTCTAGCATCAAATCTCTAGGCAGCTGGTAATTTCTGCCACCCAATCGCTCATGTGCTAATTTTTGGGTTGCTCAAGGTGGCCTCGGAACAAGTTGAACGTTAATGAAATGAGCAAATCCATCTGGATCCAGATAGATTACTCTGGATGGCAGCGAAATTCCATTAAATCTTGGCAAAGGAGACTAATATCCTGAGTCTGGGCCAAAGACAAGTGGTGTGGCTGTGGAATGCATCACAAAAAAAAAATGACACCCATCACGGCTCACCCAGCTTGAGCGAG
Source organism: Oreonectes daqikongensis (assembly GCA_026939265.1). Lineage (NCBI taxonomy): Eukaryota > Metazoa > Chordata > Actinopteri > Cypriniformes > Nemacheilidae > Oreonectes > Oreonectes daqikongensis. The sequence continues at coordinate 2,255,806 of JAOTQM010000030.1, read as the reverse complement.
TCTCTTCCAGTCACCCACATATCTGATTGAGTAGAAATGCATTAGTTATGGTTTTCCTTAGGAAAATAAGTCATTAGCTGTGCAAACCTGATGTACAGTAGGCGTGTGATGCATCACGCTGGCCTTTGTCTTCCTCAGTCCTTCTTTTCAAAACTTATCTCATTATTGTTCGCGAAAGCTCGCCTGCTCTCCAAAGTTTCAGCAGATGCGGCGTGTTGACGTGTCATTGTCTCTTTGATTGAAATCGGCCCTGAGAGTCTCGCTGTTTGGCATTGGCTGTCCTCTTGACAGACGTGTGGAATAACAGACTGTCTCACCTAGGACGGTAGATTTGAAAATATTATTACACAATAAAATAGTGTTCAGACAGAATTGCCTTTGAGGATTGAAACAAAATAGTGAAATTCCACATAAACTAGTGCTGAACTTCCACATGTATTCCACTGTTTAAGAGAAATGACTTTGCTTTGGGATTGACCACACTGACACTCTAAATGGAAAGAAACATTAAAGTAACTTAAAAAAAAAATATATATATATATATATATATATATATATATATATATATATATGATCTTTACTGACACTAACCTACATTTGAATCCTGTATGAGATGACGTTAACATTGGAGACATATAATATGTAATATATAATATTATTATTTATTATAATTTAATAATTCTACATCTTCTGAAACTTAAAGGGACAGTCCACCCAAAAATTAAAACTGTGTCATCATTTACTCACCCTCAGGTTGATCCAAATCTGTATGCATTTCATTGTTCTGCTGAACACAAAGGAAGATATTTGGAAGAATGTCAGTAACCAAACAGATCTCATCCCCCATTGACTCCTATAGTATTTATTTTCCCTACTATGGCAGTAAATGGGGGATGAGATGTTTTTGGTTACTGACATTCCTCCAAATATCTTCCTCTTCCTCAGCAGAATTTTACAGGTTTGGAACAATCTGAGTAAATGATGAAAGAATTTTCATTTTTTGGGTGGACTGTTCCATTAATATAAATTGTTTAATGTAAATACATATTTTATTTTTCACTGTTAATTCATTTTTATATTATACATTTATATTAAAAGACAAAGTACTAGTTTGAAATGACATAAAATTCCTATTTTGGTGAACTGTCCCTTTAAAACTTTAAGTAATTAACATCCTAGCTTTCCTCCTACCTTATATGGCACATGATATTGCACTTGGCTTGTAGCAAAAATGGATGGCCAGTTCAGAACGAAAATTTTTCAATTAGCATCGTAATGAAGCTCATGTTTGCCGATGTCTCTGGACATGTCAGCAGGTGTTGCGGAGAGCATCCAGGTAGCAGAGAAATGAGGACGTTGGAAGCAATATTAATGATGATTGAGAATGAAGAGCTTTTGGGCCTGTAATTAAAACACTGAGGGGCTTGAGATATAATGCGCTGCTGCTCATTAGGGTGCTGCCCAGTGACACCTTTTATTAATGAAGCGCTTCCGTCTCCTGAGACTCCTCGGCAGAAATATCCCCAGTCCCTTCAAAACAAGCTTGGGAAGAAAAATCGCTTTTGGCCTGAGCTCAATAGTTTAGTAATCCTTAGGTGTGTGTAGTCAATGAGGCAGGTAAACAGATGTTACTGATACACTAGAAAAGTGTGAGGAATTTTGTAAGTGGCTGAATTTGCGTCGTGTAATAAATCTCTGGAACAAAAATTGGTCCCTTGGTGAAAATGCTCCTCTTTGCTCCTTATTGGTCAAGAGGGCCGGTGGAAGCACAAAGTTTAAACTTGAGTCAAGGCTGAATTTATGGATGCTATATTTCAGTGTTTAAAACAGAGCTGCTTGTTATTATAGTTTAGTTTCAGCTGCACTGTTCTTACTCACTGCATTTTATCCGGTTATACAATCGAGAAAAATAAAAGCTGATAAGATGCTGCCCTCATGCCATGTAGGGTCAGATTTTTTATCGATTTTTCTCACTTTGGCAAGCATAGAAGGTTCATAAAAGGTCTGGTGTCATATAAAGACAGACCCTCATCTTGTCAGCTTCGGCTCTGGCTAACAGATCAACAGCGATGAAGATTTTCCTTTTTGCATTTCAAAACATACAACATCAAACTTTTCCCAGCAGGAGTCAAATAAGTAACCAAAGAAGGAGAGGCATTTAAACTGGCACCATTATGAAATAAATCAAAAGAAGATTATTGAAAAGAAGATCAACAAATAGCTTGTATAACTTTTACATGTTAACAAATCAGTGTTTTCGCAATTTGTGGCGGTTTCTTACATTACATCTTGTTCATCCTGACTATTGTTTTTATTGTTTACCAAATGTAACTTCTTTCCCATCTGGTTAATCCAAGACTCTTTGCTTTACTACTTCAAAACCTTGACATAAGTCACAAATAAATGACTTTTTTTCTTGATACACTTCAGGAAACTTCATTTCTGTTTACAGCAACAATACGGCAGCAGTGAAAGATTTACATTCTGTGATATAGCGCTTGTATTTTTCCACCTTGACATATATTAAATAAACCATGCCCTGATTTATTGTCTGTTGTGATAAAAAACCAGCAATCTTAAATAAAGTCTAGAAAATAAAATGTAGTCTGGTTTCTACATACATTTGATCATATCTGGACTTCAAAATGCACAGAAATATGCGATTGAACAAGTGGCTTTGAGAATAGACAAATGTTACTACTAATTTTTATAGTAAAGTTCATTCAAGGGCGATTTTTGTCAACATTCTACAAACGTCCAAACATACACAAGAGATATAGTGCCAACACGGTTGCAATAAACAATCACTTTTTTATTTCATATATATATATATATATATATATATATATATAAAACCTCCATTTCTTCCTTTCACATTATGTTAGGAAATCTTTATGCAATAAAAATAAAAATAGATTATTCTGTATTTTATAAGTATGTGTGTTCCCTGAAAATTGAATCATGACCGTTGCGCAATGCCTGTAGAGCTTTACCTGTAGAGCAATGTTAAGATTAGTGAACCATTGTTACAGATCACACAATATTCTCACCCAAATCGGCTCAGCGTGAGATACCTTTGTTCAGGCACTTTCCCTTCTGTTTGCTTCATTCTTTCATTCATGTCACCAACCCACCCCTATAGATTTAAAACCGTATCACATGACGGTCAATTATATAAGTATTTTAGTGCTCAAGCGAGTACTTGATTAATAATGAAGCAATTATGTTGAAAGCACTAATGATGAAGAAAACCCAGGACATTCTCTCGAGCTATTTAGAAATTCATAAGCAATACAATAGGCAGTTTTCCAAAACGTTTTACAGCTTTAAAATAGTCATTAAAACGAATTGAATGGAAAGAAATTGTATGCCGTTTGTTCCTTGCCACATGCCAGCAATGTACTCCCAGTCAGATGCCTGGTGGGCTTTCGTGAGGGGGAGAATTACAGAGGAGGGTACTGGCCACACATCCTGTGGTTTAGTGGCATTTGCCTGCTGACAGCCGAGTAACTCTGACTGTCAACAGTGTCATAAGAATGGCTCTATCCACTGTGATGACCTTTACTGTAGTTTTTTTTGTATATTACCATAATATCGATTTCTCTTCTGTGACATTGGAAAGCATCGTTTAATGACCCCTGCGAGCTTTCTTCTACAGCAATGGAGCATCGATTGACAATTTTTATGGGCAAAATAAACCTTGACTGGAAATTGGTTTATAATCATGTTGATAAAAACAGTTGTGAATGCAGATATTTATTTTATAAGCTCTTATAAAAAATGAACATAATTAGTATTTTACTGCAAAAATCGTTACAGGTTATGTCACCTTCAACAAATTATTATATAAGTTATTCATGTAGCGCTCAACGCTGTAAAACAAAAGGATAGTACTGCAGACATAATATTAATCTATCTACAGTCTAATCTATGCAGATTACTAAAATTACTGCAATGCAGACACAACTAATCACATGCGTCAAGGGATGAAAATGACCAAGTACAGCAACTGGTAGTCAGAAATATATAATAATTTACACTGTTTTTTACAGTGAGCGCTCAAGTGTTAAAATGATTGACTGGATTATTTTTTTCGTGTGAAGTTTTCTGTGAGATTTTCCATCTGTTCGCACCAAGCTGAGTTGAGACAGAGTGTCTTTGCTATTACATCATAGATCTGCACGTTCTGCTTTCAAAAACCCTTCAAGAGAGAACTAGGCAGTTAAAACCGAGAGCTAGTACTCATATCTGAAAGAAAATGGTACATGTTACCGCTCTGAGAATGCACTTTCACATGCATCTGGAGACTTAACCGAGTTCTCAATTATGCTTTCATTAAGTTTGAATTTTTTCTCAAATATTTCTATAATTCTATAAAACATACAAATGAATGAATTGTTGATATACAGCATAAACATAGTGCTATATAATCAGTTCAAATATTTTAGTCTCTTAAGAATTTTAGAAGGATTCGATCAGTTATCAGGAATTTTAAATGAAATCCGACTTACTCTGAACACATTGTGAGACGTTGCAGAAATCTCTTCTGTAACTAAAGGATGCACTGGTCGAAAAAAGACAATGACTTCAGCAAGTCTGTCTGACAGAAACACAATATTACAGAAATCTCACTCTGTGTTCCTTCCTGATTACTGTAGACAATAAAAAGAGTGTCCAGACATTATCCCGGCAATAATTTTGTTGCTTTTTGTGTGAAATGATTTCAAAATTGGTTAAAAGCTTGAATGCTGCCAGAAGTACAGTACTTTCCTTAAACCATTTTGCACACAAACTACAAAATCCACTTCTTAAGATGCTCCGTGTACAAACATTTTCAACTTAGAACTGCCAAAATGAATGCAGAACGCTGAGCAAACATTTCAACATTTCAAAGACTGTTCTAGGGTTCCGGAAATGTTGTCTTAGGAGGTCAGAGACAGTTAATATTGTGTACACAAAGAATATGAAAAAGAATAATGACAATGTTTCTCATTGTGTGGCAGTCATGAAAACTAAAAGAACTGTAAACACATCAGTGTCATTCAAATGCAATGAATAATGACTTGAACGAGGATTACATGTCGTGTACACAATGGAAACGTTCATTCAGATGTAAATGACCTTATCAGATGTTGTACATTAATAACCTGTCCACTGCACACGTGCCCAATCCCTCACATGCTCACGTTTTTGTCCCTTATGAAGTAAACTCTATCGATGAACGCACACTTCCTATGACCTTCTTTTAAAAACATGCACATCGTACTGTTTAAAGATGCCATAGATAGAGATGCAGATTTATTAATCTACAGATATGTATGTATTGCATTATGAATTTATGATTTTTCATTATTGGCAGCTGCCTTGCTGGTTTATCTCCAGTGTGACAGGTACATAGTTAAATCCAAGCTGACCTTATAACCAAATATGTATTTGAAGGACAGATAAGAGACATAACTGGGAACTCTTTGGTCTCTGTGGTGTGTGATTGTAAATGCTTTTAACTAATGGTGTTTAAAATACACACTGAATGGAAAATATGATTGACAAGCCTCCTGGCTATAATCTGCCTATTGCAAATAATAATAAATGTCAATTCTTTTTGTTGTTGTGGCTTCTAATGTAGATTCTCTGGCCTATTGCTGTACATAAGAAACACAAATGTCTTTAATATCGCAATTGTTTTTCAACGATTACATCATTTCAACAGCATGTTTTTAAGACTTTTTTCCTTAGGAAAGTTTTGGTAATCTTAAAAGATCTCAACATGTCAAAAACATTTCTCCTTAAACTCATGCAAGACCAAATTTTACGAGCTTCCGTATGGCATCCTTTTTCAGCTTTATACTGTATGTGAGAATTTGTCTCATTTGTTTCATCAAGTTGAATGACAATGACAAAATTAAATGAAACATAAATCACATGAGGCATGACAAAGCAACAGCCTAGCAATAGCATATTCCTTAAATAAATTCCTTATATTGTATACAATAATAACTTATTCCTTAAATAAAATTGTATGTATATACAGCCGCAAAAATAATTAAGATACCATTTCAAAGCATCTTTCAGTTTTTCTGAAATGTATAGGTGGTGTTTAGGTAAAATTATCATTCTCGTTTCATTCTGTGAACTACTAACAATATTTTTACCAAATTTCAAATAAAAAATTGTTTCTATTTGCATTTATTTGCAGAAAATGAGACCCGAAGAAACAGGTCAAAATAACAGAAAAGATGTTCTGTATTTTTTCAGACCTCAAATACTGTAAATATTTATAAGTTCATATTCACTTTTAAGCAATACAACAGTAATATTTATACATGAATTTAGGGAAAGTAAAAAAAAATGTTATTTGAAAACTTAGTTTTCTCTGTCAATCTTTCACATTGCTGTTGGATGACTTAATGTCACTGCTGAGGTTTGATTTTGTTGAAATTCAACAGACACTGGACTGGAATGACCACAATACATCTAGAAATGCTGGTTAAAAATGTAAAGTTGGAGTGGTCTCTTAATTTTCTCTGCGAGAGAGAGAGAGAGAGAGAGAGAGAGAGAGAGAGAGAGAGAGAGAGAGAGAGAGAGAGAGAGAGAGAGAGAGAGAGAGAGAGAGAGAGAGAGAGAGAGAGAGAGAGAGAGAGAGAGAGAGAGAGAGAGAGAGAGAGAGAGAGAGAGAGAGAGAGAGAATAAGAACCTTATTTGATGGACGTTGAAGCAAATATCAGCTATGATGGATGTTGGATACCTCCATGCCAGCTCCCCGAGTAAGACTGAACTAAATTATTTCCTTGAATCCAAGACAGCCGCCACATCATAGACAAGAATGGCAAACCATGTCAATTAGAAAACATCTTTGTTATTACTGTCTGAAACAAACTTGAAGCCAGCATTACACTAATTACCATTTTTTCCAGCATCCTGGTGAGAGCATCTTATGTTACTGTAGTATTGAGAGGGTTAATGTCTGTGAGTCACTCATTGTATCATGCTGAATGCTGCTGTTCCCTTTGGAAACACACAGTCATTTCAACCCCGTGAATCATGTGTGTATGTAGCTTGTGGCTTCTAATTAGCATCAAAATGACAGTGTGTTCTTGTTACAACAATGTTGAGTAAATAACTTTGACATTCATATCTATAAGAGAGACCACCGCTCCTGTGGTTCAACCTGTAGCATGGCGTCAGCTGTGCATTTTAAACAAAATTATTAGAAATAATTTCAGTGTTACATTACAAAATAGTACATTATTACCGCTGTCGTATTTATTTTCTCCAAGAAGATCCATTATGCATGCTTGTTAAAGGGATAGTTCACCCAAAAATGAAAATTGTCATCATTTACCCTCTTGTCATTTCAAACCTGTATGACTTTCTTTCTTCTGCAGAACACAAAAGAAGATATTTTGAAGAATGCTGGTAAACAAAAGACTTGCATTGGTTTTGTGTCCATACAATAGAATGGGGACTGCTTTTTCTTGTTTTGGGATGTACTACCCCTTTAAATTAACTTAAAAGGCTGTTGCTTAAGAATTGTTTTATCTCATAGTTGGGTCAAATATGGAAATTTTCATTTTTAGAGTGTATATTAAAATCTCAAATAAATGTTACAATTCATCTGTGCACACACATTGTAAACGTACAGCGGCGCCGTTCTGTTTGATCAGTTTATATTTCTTAAAATCTATTTTAAAGGTCTCATGCCAAGTCTTTTAATTCAACTCGGTCTTGGTCTAAAGTGCCAACACAATCTCACAGCAATTGTAACCATTGTATGAGGATTTAATTCGTATCTCATTTGTACATTGTAGTACGATTTTGATGTTATGTTTAGGGGTGGGGTTAGGGGATGGCTTCAATATTGCCTTTTGGAACTCACATGATACAAATTCGACACCATGTAACACAGTAATGAATTCCTATGAGATCAGGCTGAAACTACAATTAAATAAGTTCAGACTAACAAACATATTATCTCCTCATAAGTACATCAAAAGGATTGCTGTCTATTTATTTCTGTGAAAAAGAGCATAGAGATGTGTTTTGCCTTCAACTCTCAGTGACGGCCCCTCTTATCAGTCTTCAAAAACTATTAGATTTCTTGTCTTATCAGGACTCTGTCGAAATGAGAAAGTGTCAAAATGGTTTCAAGGCAAACTTTTGAAGTCTAATAATTCCGTCGAAACCAATGTGCCCCGCCCCTAGTCGGAACAGTGGGCCTGAACCCGCTGATGAATCGAAATAAATGAGGCGATAATTCAAAGGCACCATGAAAACACTTCTGAGGAGATGTTGAGTTATTGTGCTAACATGAATTAACAGCTTACAAACAGAGCCGTACTGTACATGTCAAATTATTTTCCTATTTATTATCGCGACAATGTCCGGCAGGGTGCTTTCCAATACGATGGTTTTAATAATAGTTCTTTCTTCTTTAAGCCATTATTTTCTTTCATTCTCAGCTCATACTGTGGATGGATAAGTGGACGGTTCTTTTTCGGTCTAGACACCCTGCCATCCACATCCCATGGGATCTAGTCAAGAGCCCGGTGAAGTAAAAAGTGCTTTGAGCCTATAAATGACATAATCTCGGAGAGAATGGGTGAAATGTGCGGTCAGTGTGTTTGTGTGCAGTGAATGAGGAGCTGCTTTAATCAACAGCCATGTTTTTACTGGCCCTCCGCCCATTCTTTACTGGTGCATGAAATTAGCACTGCAAAGCACTTTGATGATGTTTTGCCCAACGTCTATGGGAAGTTATATTTGCCTATGATGGGAAAAGCTTTCTGCAGGGAATTTTGGATTTAATCTTTGTTGCAAAGTAGGTGTTTATTCAATTGCTGGGAAAAGAGCATTCACGTTTGTCTGCTAACAGCATGACATTTCTATCTCGCAGGGCGCTGAAGTCCTGGTTTGTGATGCATCTACTGAGTTACATTGATAATCACAGTAAATCGCTTTGTTTAGTAAAAATCCCCTGAATTTAATGCACAAGGATCTTTAAAAATCTTTAAAAAAATATTTACGATAGATAAATCGTGATAGATAAAGACGGTTTCAAAGCAACAACATTTACTTTACTGTGCATGCACGCTTTTGTGGCCCAAGCTTAACTTCCTGTACACATCCTCAAAAAATTGTCCCTGCAGAATATTTCGGATAACAATGTTGGATGGAATGTCAAAATAAGTACTTCTGACCACTTGGATTCCACATGAAGACGATGACAAGATGAGAAGTAAGGCCATTAAACAATAACTTAGACTATATCAGCACGCAATATCATTGACGAAAAATTATGAAACTAAAATGTAGTTATAAAATAAAAACATACCCTAAAATTTTTGTTTGAGCATTCATGTTTGCGGTCGCCAGATGACCGGAGTTCAGATCCCCCAAACAGGGATAAAAGGTTACAAAGTATACATTTTCGGCCCAGTGGGTGACTTATTCTGTGCAATCTGGCAACCATATTTCCAATGCTCTCACTGTGGAAGCGCCGTTGAAGATCTTAAGTCAATAAACAAGAGTTCTTGAGCGATCTCCAGCTGGTCTGTGTTCTCTCATGAGCTGCTCGAGCCGCGTTGATCTTCACTACATTGTTTGTTTGCGATTGTGGTTGCTGAATAAAGACCCCACCTCGCGAAAAGAGTCCGTTCACGACTACGTTCCAAGGGTTCTCCGCGGTCAGTCGCGCTGTTTCAGGGGATTGTCAATATTTTGCATAGACAATTAGTCGACTAAACTTGACTAAACAAAAACAGGACAAGAATGACAAAATAAGATAAAAACTAAAAAGTATATTTGTCGTGGGACTAAAATTAATAAAAAAAAATCTTTAAAAAATCTGAAATCTTTTTCTTCCATATATTGAGCAGTATGAGCTCTGATGACTTGACAATGAAAAACAGGATAGTTTAACGCATACCTTTACAAGACTGTATAGGGAATTTGAGCAGGCTGTTTTGAGAGATGATACGTCTGCAGATAATAAATCATGTTCACACTTTAACACCGGGTGGAGGTGCTTTGGGGGGTTTGGACCCCTAATCAAAGCTTGGATGCAACAGAAATCGTGATCACCTGAGGTGGTAACCATAGCAACAATGGTCCGTACTTTGCTTTTGTATGAAAATGGGATGGAATGTTGACCAGCTTTTTATCATTTTATTATAAACATACACTTATCGTAGACATTAAATATGCAAGGGTGTCAAGAGAACATTTGGGTTGCGCAGGATGAACTTAGATACTGTGTATAATATTTATGAGGATCTATTGATCTTCATCTTCAGAGGTGTATATAGAACCGTTATGTTTTTATTACCTTAGAATAAGCTATTTCCATCTACACCGTGGGTTCCCTTACATGGAGTTCAGCATGTTGTTTCTACAGTAGCCCTAAACGGACAAATGTTTTCGTAAACATGTTCGTTTTGAAAGACTCGAAAATGTAAAGACATCTTTGTCAGCCACTGTAGTGCTTTGAAAGGAGGGGTGAGCGGTGGAGTGAGCCGTTGGTTGCAATTCGCAACCTCACCACTAGATTCCATCTGTTAATTTCTGTTTATAGTAAGAGACATGTGTAAATCATGGTCATAGTACATATCCATCTGTAAATTACTTCCGTAATATTTATTTATGTAACTTATGCAACCACTGTATATCCTGCACTTGCTGCTATTGCACTTCTGGTTAGACCTAAACTGCATTTCGTTGCCTTGTACTAGTACATGTGGTACAACAATAAAGTTGAATCTAATCTAATCTAATCTAAAGATGTCGCTAAAATCTCCACATTGCTCATTTAAAACCGCAAACATTAGCTGTAGAACATTTTTATAAAAAATCCACCACCCTGAAAGACACTGCACAATTCATACAATGCTTTAACAAACTATGTAAGATTTTTTTTTAATTCTTCTGGAGTCTACGAAGGAACACTGTGCAATAATCTCATGGTTTTACGGCTCCTTCTGCGAGGATTATTGAATCATAGTTTCAAGTGTTATGAAAAATAGTGTTGAGTGCTTCAAGTGAAATCTCATTGTCCTACATTTGTTGCAATGTAAAAGACATTAAAATGACAATCACAGAAGTGCGTCTAATTTGAAAGTCTTTGCCTAAATTGTAGCTTCGGCTGAAAGCAGAGCGTTTGCAATTGCGGTGCTTCTTCTGACAGGTATTTTGATTGCAGACAACCCGTATAATTCCTTTCTTGTACCTTTCTAGTCACGTCCCCAGATATCATTGTTGTCATTGTCAGCTTTTTCCCAACCCAGCCGCAATTTCACAGTCATTTAACCTTAATTGGAGCCATGCAAGGACAAATATTGAAGATTCAAAAGTAGAGGCAATTGTGTGAAAGATTTCCAAGATGTTCACGAGTTTACATCAACCTCTCGACCAAAGGAAAAAACGTCCCTGTTGGCTGACATAGTTTTGTTGCTTAAAATGATCCTTCATTGTTTGACGGTTAATGTGGGACCTTGGCTGCAAACAGAAAGTCTTACAGTCCAAACAGATGGAAATTGTACATTACATTTCTAAACATTTGTTGGGCTAATAAATCATTTAGAAAATATGATTCATATTGTTTATGAGCTTTGGGGTTTAGTGCTATAAAAAGTGTCTAAGATTGATACATTTACATTTACATTTATTCATTTGGCAGACGCTTTTATCCAAAGCAACTTACAATTGATAAACGATGTCTAACTGTTAAGTTCCTAAGATCCTAAGGGATCAAACCCATGACGTTGGACCTTGAGTTATAGAGTCATGTTGTACCAGTTAAGCTCAAAAATCAGGCAACAAACATCTCGCAATGTAGAGCATTTGATCACGGATATATTGTGCAATGGATCACAGTCACAGGTCTTAAGACAATAAAAACGACAGCATGCTACATATACAAAAGTGCATGACAAAATAAATGGCAATAATAAGAGATACTAAAATGGTTCCTGAAGATAGGCATAAAATAAACCCATTGAAAAAACCATCTCACTGTACATGTAAATAATTCATAAACGTCCCTGGACAACACAGCCACAATGCAGCCATGATACACTCTTGCATCTTATTTCAAAACAGGTCTATAAAGGCTGATATTTTTCATATACTGTACAAGCAAAACAGTTACAATATACTTATAAGTGTGTCACCAGCCTTTGATACAGCATCCTACAGCTGTTGTAAAAGAAGAAATCGTACCAACAGCAGCAATGATAAAATTGATGATGCTGCCCAAAACAACAGGATACCAACAGCTGCGCTTGCACGCCTCATAATTTACATTTGATCAGATCTTATTACCACGAAACACGGCAAAGGCCAAAAAGGCACAAGTTGTAACATAATATATTTAACAGATAAAATCACACAATGGCTTGTTCTTATCAATGAAAGAGGGAAAGAAAGAGATAGAATGATGACTTTTCACCCACATGGAATTGAGATTTTATGCTCCAAACTATCCAGCGTGGCTAGATGAAAGCACACACACTTGAGAGACATCACTATGACAGAAGTGGATATTACTGCTTGGCAGTAAAAGCAGTCTTGCACCATGGCTGTGAAAAGGCACTTCAGTAGTGGACTTTTGAAAGCATGTCTGCCGTCACATGTAATTGGAGTCATTATTATATCTCAAAAAAGCAGGAAAAAATAGAAACATCCACTACTAACAGATGTTACTACTACCACTTTCTATGGTGTTATGCACACAAATACAAACATTTGTATTACCTCATTCTAAACCCAAAAATATATTTACTATGAAAAGGGGATTTTTTTAAATGTCAATTTAAATTTATTAAGAGTAAAAGTTTGAAAGTAAAACATTATTATTAAAACCTTAAACTATAATCCATTTAAATAAATATTTCAGCTCTAATGTCATGTCTAAACCACATGACTTTCTTTCATTTCTATTCAATAACAGTTAATGTCTCATAATTGAATTATGAGATTATGAGCATCAAAGTTTGATTTTGATCATTATTTCTCTATGATTTCAATATTTCACATGGTCTTACTCAATATTAAAGATATCAAGGTTTCACAAAATGTTCTTTACATTATGTAAAATGGTTTTATGTAGAAAACAGTAAATCACATAAAACAATTATCTTAGCTGGGTTTTCACAGACAGGGTCACATGTTTTCAATGTACCGTATCTGATTGGCTATAATTAATATAGTAAAACTCAAAATGTTATTTAAGATAAAAAGGTACACAGCTAGATTTGACACTAAGGTGAGCTGCCAGGTTTCTTTGGACACGCACCCACAAACACACACACACACACACACACACACACACACACACACACACACACAAACACACAAACACATAAACACAAAATCTTGGCAGAAGTCTCGTAGGATAGAAGCTCAAAATGCTTTTCAAATCTGTGTAGTTTGTCATGAGACACAACTTCAAACCTTTCATAGACTAAACCATTACAGAGCATTATGAATCTATCTGGCAAATAAGTACTCAGAAATATAAAATCCATAAAACCATCTTCATTTCAGTCAACGTGATCGACTGGCTCATACTCTGCACTTAATTAAACATTTTACAAGTCTAGTTTTCAACATCTACGGCACGTTTACACAGACAGAAATCTTAATTAGAACTCTGTTTGGCTCTTCATTTATTCTTCATGAAAATTATTCTCTTCACATCTGTCTGCCATTAGTGAAGGCCCACAGAGATATAAAAAACAGGCACATTTTGTTAAACTATGAAAAATTGACTCTGAAGATGTTTTTACAAACAGCATCCCACTAGCTGGAGCCTTAAAACATGCAATGCATTAACTACACTAGCTTTATTTAGCTAATAAGTGTTACTTAGTCTAAGGCACACGGACATAGATTACAAATTAGTACTATGCAAAAAGTGTTGATAGGATCTTTGGATGCATTTTAATCCAGCTGTGATATTGCAAAGCAGTTTTTATCAAACATGTAGGTCGTAATAAAGTTCAAATAGCCATTTTCTCTTGTTTTTAGTTGCTTCCTAATATCCATGAAAGCATTTCATGATTCAGTGCTTTTTGCAAACACAGAGAAATATCAAAATAAGAATTGGCAAGAAGGGAGACTATTTAGAGATTGGCTGACCAGCGTTTTGTTCATAAACAAAAGTTTAGGAACTTTAAAAAGACCAAAAATTTAGATTTGATTGAATGAAAAAGGACCACAAGGCTGAAACTAAAGTTTAAAATGCCAATGAATAAAGGACATTAAGTGATTTAATGTGACAGGATTTCCTTTTTGCAATAGTTTTTCTCAAGGGCACTTCATATCATAGCATTTGTACCGTTGTGTTAAAAAGTAAAGTACTTGACTCTGCCTTTTATTTTTAAAACATGAGAACATGTAATACACTTCATCAGTTGCTCCACAAGTGCAGAAAATCAGTCCACGCTATATCTTCAGTGGTCTTAAAAACGAAAACAAGTCGCAGAAACAGTAGATCAACTGTGTCAGGCCAACACATCAGGATCTGAAAGATCTAAAATTGTAGATAGCAAAGAACTATCATAATCAAAGTTTGTCTACAGCAAATTCAATTAAATTCATATGTGTTCACAGTTGTTCAAATGTAATCACGGCTCATTCACTGAGTTTATGGAGCCATCTGTTTTATAATAAAGGCTAGTTAAAGGCGAAGTTGTGGGTGTTTGTCAAGGCACTATGAACTTTATAATAAAGCTACAGTAGCAATAGCAGACGCTATTCATGAAATGAAGAAGTCTATTCATTTCAATGTCCTATCAGTTTAATCAAGACATATTGCAAGCATAATCATAACACTTTATATAATAATCTATAATAAAGATTACAGGTTTGGCTGCCTTTACTGCAGTAGATGAGATAGAAAAAACTTTTTCAAGGTTCGTCTCGGGAGTAAGTGGCTGGTTCTAGAAGAGTGACAATTTATGTATGTTTCTCTATGAAGTCTAAGATTAGATCACCGTACATGTCAGGGATTTTAAACAGCTATTGCTTCACAAAACAATTTATCCAAAATATCAAAATATGGTATGGTATGATATTTTAACAAATGTACTACGGTCTCACTACAGCAGGGGTGCCCAAGTTCGGTTTATATTGGGTTTCTATCCCTGCTGAAAAAAAAAATAGAAACCCAATAGAAACCATCATAGAAATTCTAATGGTTTCCATTAAAATACCATTATGAACCATTACCAAAATTCCATTTGTAGTGTGTTATGGGCATTATTCCAATAGGATTTAACATCCGACCAATAGAATCCATCACATACCAGTAAACACCATTAGAGTTTCCATTAAAACCAATACAATTCCATTTTAAACCATTAAAACCATTACAACCTCTTTAATGGTTTCTATTTTTTTTTTCAGCAGGGATGTGATTTGTATTGGTTTTAATGGGCACTACAATGGTGTCTATTGGTGTGTGATGGATTCTATTGATGGGATATTAAATCCTATTGAAGCAATGCCCAAAACACACTACAAAAAGAATTTGGTAGTGGCTTTAATGAAAAAGCTAATAGTTTATAAAACAAATTAATGGAAACCATTCAAATGTGGTGGTTTCTATTTGGTTTCTACTCTATTTTTCAGCAGGGATGTTAATACAAATGGTAATAAATCTGCCATGTTACATCCTAATATAAAGACAGTAAAAGCCATAACAGCCATTTTCCCACGTTAAATCTAAAAAAAGAATCCTTTTTGTATGATACACAATGTCAAAACTAACAACAGACGTGACCTATAATGTCGGGAAATGGATATTCCAATCTGGCTGTCAGAAAACAGAGGAAAACACTACAAAGTATGAGTAATCTGAATAGAAAATCCACAACCTGTTCACATTCCACTCTTGATCTAACAGTACATATCAGCCATTTCTGGGTGTTTGGAAAAAAACACTGTACTCATATAGCCTGTCACAGACATGCTACGCTGATTTGTATTCTGAGGCCTGTAGTTCAGTCAAGCGTAGGCTCATGTTTACCAGACTGTCACATGCACATTCGGATGGCTTGTCTTGAGATTCTGAACGGCATTCATCACGCATGTCACCTGAATTTGATGAAGATGCATAAACGTGGCAATCGTTCTTGAATGTTTGAAAGGTCAGGCGTTCCAGATAAGAATCGGGTTGTCTATGTTCAGAGTCAATATGACTGCAACAGTAATGTACACCATTCAGTTATGTGCAGAGTTCATAAACTAGCTGTTTTAAGATGCCTCGCATTATGCATGCACTTTTAGAAAACCTTATAACAAGGCTGAATATAAAAATCTAGCAAAGTGTGTGAGAGGAAATAATTTGATTCCTCAATCATAGTTTACTGACAGCTTTAGACCTTTTGCATAAGGATTATTATGTTTGTCTGCAAAACTAGGTCAATTCCAAAATGATGTTTGTTTTTATAGATTTCGGTGGTTCTTCACAGTGTTACTTACTGTTAGTGTTGGTCATTACTGCCTATCTATCATACTCATAGTCTTGAGCGCCTGTCTTTTGCCACCTGCTTGTTTGATGATTCAGTTGACGTCTGAATCATCAAGCTGTCTGTCATGATGTTGGCTGTTAACAGATGGGAAAACTTTTATTTAAAATCTAAAAAGTTCATTCCAATTTGTTCGAACTCCGTGTCTTACTGCAAATGTTTGAAATGGCACTTTTTACTGACTGGACCATCAAGGGAATCCTCGCTTAACAGAATGGGAAGTTGGGATTTTAGCTTCCGTTTATTTTTTTTCCAATTCACCCAGGTGACTTTCTTAAAGACATCCCTAAACAATGACTGGAGATTAATAATCTCACATTAAGCATTTTCTCCCACATAGAAATCCATTTTAAGAAATAATCTAGTGTAAATGTTATCTAGTGATGTTTTTAGTTACAATAAGTAAAGGATAAACACCTCACACTTTTCAACCTAAACTGTGTAAAAGCTGTATTATTATATATAAAAAGTTGAAGGGTGGACAGACTCTTTTACATTCAGCTCATGCAGAAGATGAAAGTTTTTTTTTTGTTCTCTTCATGCACCTCTTCCTCCAAGGTGATAATCAAACATAGATTCTCTCTCTACCAAGAACATTGTTCTGGTAGACTGTTTTCTAGTATCTTCAAACCAGTAAAACCTGCCTAAACTCTATATTAGAAAAAAAGTACAATAATGACCTTTGGTGGAAATACATTATTGCATTGAGATCTGTGGCTTACCAACAACCCTTAGCATGCAAAATATGAAAATGCTTCAATATGGCTCATGATCCGTCCATCACAGAGCAGAGCATTTCCCTCTAGGGCACAGACCTCAAGCACTCACAGGTCGGGAATACAAACCATGACTTACTCAGTAATTCAGAAGCTGGATGTTAGTAGACATTGACAGTTTACAGGTTAATGGCTCAATGTAGCATTCAGCAGAGAGGGGGTGACTGTAATAAGGCTTAAAAAATTGTAGTTACAGAATGTGAGTGTTAAATTTAGAGTGTATAGTATGGATGATTGGAACTGATCAATTCATTTCTTTAGCAATAATGTCATTATCTCATTGTAAACACTACACAAATGTAAATTTGTACAAGATTTATTGCTGAATTCCATTAATGCAGTACAATTTTTTCATTATTTCTTTAAGTTACATTTACATTACATTGCATTATACTATACATTTGTTTCTGAGTATCGAACCCATGACTTTGGCATTGCTAGCGCCATGCTCTAACCACTGAGCCACAGGAAAGTTACCTTCCAAAGTCCTATTCCATCTTATCATGCAACCACTGTACAAGCATTAACGATTGATTTTCCCCAAAAAGCATAAACACTGTGACTTTGTGGCTCTCTGTCACAAAGTCTAGCATCTCAAACATTGGCTAAACCACATTTTCAGGTAAAATCATTATTTTTGCAATTCCATTAGTTGCTTTTAATGGCACAGAACTTCACTTCACGATTTGCAGGTTTGTCTAAATGCCTCACCCGGATGCTACGATATTCAGTCTTCTCATTGATGTGTCATCAGTCACTGGCTGTTCCAAATGACACACTTCATGATGGTCACCATTGAAACCATCTATTTGTGAAACAAATCAGGCCAATTTAACTAAGTAATAAGTTATAATGTCAGTCACACTTTTAAATATGGGTGGATTGGAAGCAGCTGGATTACACTGAAATTTAGATAAATGACTGAATTTCTCGTACTTATAGAAAAAGGAACGTTTGCACAGATGCATATAAGGCGGTCTTGACAGATTGGCCACTGAACAGCATGACAGCTGCCTCCTCATTTCCTACTAGCATGCAGACTCACAAGAACCTATTGGCTGTCAATCAAACGGAATTTCTAAATATTACAAGCATGAGGGGAATATATGTGCATTATTGAAATCAACGCGAGAACAGCTGAGCTGCCAAAATGATAGAATCCATAGGCACCGAGCTTGAAAAGCAGGTAATGAAGATTTGATTCTTATGTGCAAACAGAGAATTGTGGGATAGTGGGATTTTGTGCCTAGTTATAAGAAAGACAAAGAGGGGAATTCACTGGGAATGAATGCACACGCTGTGTATTTGCATGCGCTGTCTGCGTTGTTTTAGCACCCCATTTACTTATTGCACAAATCGCCCCAAAGAACTAGATTGTGGATAATGCAGCAGGTCATACAATACTTGGTTAAGACTAGACAGCATAACTCCACTGCTGTTCTTCAGGCACCTGAATGGGCACTTTAACACTTCTTAAAGTGTGCTTGCATGTTTAAGGGTGCTTTGATAAATGACTGCTGCCTGCCATTATTGCTAGAAAATACACATATTTCTTAAGATTCTGTCACAAACTCTAGAAAAAGGAACACACCCTGGAGACAGAAGACCTGAGGTTTGACTTAAGAAAGTGAGCTTTGACCCTGCTGTAAGTCCACATTAAAGTAACAGATCGGGCCGAGAAACCATAAACGCTGCGTTTAACATTCGTGTCAACGTGAATGAATGCATTCGTCTTCCTACGTGCCTGACCGCTCGCCATGTTTTAATAGAGGTAATTAAACCGTCTTCTGATGATCATCGGCTTCTGATTTCTGTGAACTGATATGCCACAGCAACTCTCCAGTCAATACATCTGCGTGAAGTATAATTGCAAAGTGTTTGTTACACTTGACAGGATCCCCGCTTTAGCAATAATCTCAGCCGGTGTTATTGATCTGTGCTCAGTGGGGGCTTGTGTTCCACTGCATGAGCAGAGTGTATGTGGGAGACCATTGCCAAGAAAGTGACCTCGTATATCAGACCACTGAGAGAGAAAGAGCGTCCATTCAAACACAGCACATTGGGTGCCAACTCATTTGGCTCGTTTCCTCTCAATGTGGGAGTATTTTTACACATAGTGATAGAAACATTATTTTTCATAAATGGTATTGGAATACTGTTTTATTATTCATATTTGGTCTATAAATAATACATTTACAATACAATAAATAAAACACAATACAATAGTTTTTCCTATATCTTTGCATACAAGCTTTACAATTTATTTTTTGAAATAAAATTATGATGTAAAAATGATGGTTTAATAATGTTTACATTTTAACATTTTTATGTAATAGGCATTGTGTGTCTTTAGGCAGGTAATGTAGGGTCACTCACTTATTATTTTTTCCACTTCAAATACAGACACATCAAAACTATGGAGCAACACATATTAATGGACTGATGGATGTGGAAAAAAGTATATTAATTTAAATGTATTAAATATAAACAAATATTAAATAAGAATACATATTAATATTAATACATTATTTTATAAATACTATAACATAAATATTAGTTAACATATGTTTTCATTATAAATATTAAAATATAATGTACATATATGTTATTTTATTATGTTTGTAATATTTATAATATTGTAACCATTTTAAATGTACTTTTGGCTTTTTATCAATCAGCTTCTTGAGGACTCATCCTGAGATGCTTCTTAAAGATTACTGAAGGAGTTTTCATCTATTCTGGGCTGCTAATGGCTGTTTTCTTCTTTAATTTGCCAAAGTCATCCCCAATTCTATTTTTGTCCACATCAAAATTTAAGCATCTAAGCATACACCTTTAGATCACCTTTAGATCTTTTTTGAAGATCTTGATAAACATTTAAGTGAACTGTTGAATAGCATGCAAATTCTGTGCACTTTTTTTTTGGATCTGTTGGCACCTTTTTTGCAAAATGTTTTGCATGTGCATGTGGATAGTAGTGTTTAAATAAAAGGGTTTTGTCAGCTTTCATGTAACCTGTTGCCAGGTAAGAGGCAGTTAGCTCTGTTGTAAGCAATCTGCACTGTGAACTTGCATATATTCTTTTAGCCATTGCTGATAGCCATGAACAAAAAGTTTATAGAGTCACACAATGTCAAATCTGTAAGGATTTTACGACGAATGTCGGGAAAATGACTTATTAACATTGTGTGGATGGCTCTTATGATTGTGCCGAATCAGGCCCAGGGGGATTGAAATTCAATTCAACTTCAATTTCAATCTGGGAAAGAAGTTAAACAGTGTTTGGAAAGGCTGAATTGTGAGTGTTCTGATTGACGGTTCATTCACACCAGTGATTGCTGATCACTAGGAGAAAACAGCATTCTCCTGATCATGTATCTATATTTTCCATCTTCGGTGCCCTTGGAAACCAAACACTTTTTATCCTCTTCCTTGGTTCTGTTTATCAATCTTTCAGCCTCACGGGAACATGTTGGTTCTCATCAAGCCAAATGAGATTTTTACAGGATCTCAATTTTATTGATGTGACCGCAGCACAAAGCATTATGCCAAAATATGGGATTAATTTTGTTTGTGTCGTTTTCTCCCCAGAAGCGGCAGGTGCATAAAGTGCTTTTAGAGAAGCTTATCAACACACTCTTATGACTGTGGGTTATATATACTCAATTAGCATGAATGATGAAATATAGAGATTTCTGATCACTAACTATGATAGGCTGAAATTCTCTCCACAGTTCAATCCATTAATTACTGAATCGAGAATAAACAACATACTCATTCAATTTAGCATTATTAAAGGGATTATTTGAAACATTCTAGTAAATGACATATTCAGGTTGTAAGCATGTCAACTGACACTGTTCTCTTGAATCCCAGAAACAAATATGGTGGGGTCAAACTGGTGAAATCACATTGAAAATCTTGCTTCTCTATTTAAATCTGAAAATCTGAAAGGATTATGAAATCTAAAACAGAAAATGTATGAAAATTGTTTATATATGAGAACATAGCAAAATAAAAAGTATATCCTATATTAAACAAAAAAAAAAGAATTATTATACACTATACACTATCTTTCTTTTTACTGCTTCAAGTGATAGTTCACCCAAAAATGTATGACTATCTGTATGACTTTCTTTCGCAGAACACATAAGAAGCTTTTTTGAAGAAAGTTGGTAACCGAACAGTAGCGGCACCCATTCACTTCTATTGTATGAACACACAACCAATGCAAGTCAATGGGTGTCCGTTACCAAAATTCTTAAAAATGTATTTTTTGTGTTCTGCAGAAGAAAGAAAGTCGATACAGGTTTGAAATGACAAGAGAGTGAGTAAATGATGACAGAATTTTAATTTTTGGGTGAACTACTGTATCCCTTTCAAACCTGACATTTATAAAGATAAGACATTACAAGGACAACAAAAAATAAACTCACATTAACTTTTGGAGTTTGATTAATTGCAACCTTTTCCATTATCATGAGAGAATGATGAGAGAGTGATTTGGCTTTCACACAAAAAGTGGTATTTTGACTGAGACTTCAAACTTTCTGAATGAAAAAATAACCTTTAACTTCCACAACATGTCTCAATTAGACCATTTGCTTTTCATGGGCAGTTACAGGTCAAGCATGACCTTCCTTTTTAGTCCTTTATCAATGTTAGATATGTTCCAATTACAAACCACTTGCATGGCCAACCTACAGTATAATAACCAACAATTTACAGGTTTCAGTATAGCAGGCAGGCTGTAAATTGCAATATTGTGCCTGTGAAATCAAACAATGACAAGTGAGTCATATCCATAAAATATGGATGTCATGTATATATTTTAAGGGTGTCAAACAATTAATTGCAATTAATCGCATCCATAATAAATTTGTTTACATAATGTATGTCTGTGTACTGTGCATTTTAATTTTGTATAATCACAAACACATACATGTATATATATTTAGGAAATATTTACATGTATTTATTTATATTTACCAATGACTGAAATTATATATAAATGTTTATTATTTTTTATATTTTTCTTGTGTATATGTGTATGTTTTTATGAATACAAAATTAATATGCACAGTACACAGACATATATTATGTAAACACAAACTTTTCTTCTGGATGCGATTAATATATTTTTATACTTTTGATGCATAAGTGCTTAATTCAATGCATAATTCAGAACTATTTCATATCAATTCTTTCAACATTGCTAACAAAAAAAACCACCCTCTCTAAACTAGGCCTATGTCTATGGCCAGTCTTGTATAGTTCATGAAACACAATTTTAATGTGTCCATGCACTTTTTTTCAGTTGTTGGACATTTTTTATTATTGTTATCTCTCTCTCTCTCTCTCTCTCTCACATTTTATCTTGTCATTCAGCTCAATTTTGATGTACTGTAATCTGTGGGTAGGATTAAGTGCTCAAAACAATTGGATAAGAATTGCCCAATAACTCTCCCAATAATCTAGGGAAGAGTTATGACTCACACTCTGGTGGTCTGCTGTGTCACAAAAAGAATCAAATACAGTAAATAAACAAATAATGTAACTACAGTATTAACTCATTCTTACAGGTGTTACAGCACCATGAAACCATAGAGATGAATATGTTTGCAAGGCAGACAATTGAATAGGCAGACAAAAGAAAGGATGATACGTAGACAAAACAATGAAATATAACAATTGGTGCTAGTGCTTTATGCCATCAGCCTTAATATTTTAATAAGACTCTATTTAAAGAGCAGCTAATGGTAATCGATTGGAGAAATTATAATGGCGATGTCATTGGTGTAAAGTATGACACAGGGTGTGCTTAAAGCTATAGAAACAGACACAGACACAGTCACCAGACAGTCACCAGACACCAACAGACACCAGACAATGCTGCGTATACAGAGGCAGGAATACAAAAAAGCATGAGTTCAGTGACATTCGGTCAACACCAAGATGCAAATTGCATTCAGCATTCTAGGCACATCTGCATTTCAGACAGGCAGCATATATAAATAAACAACGCTATCATTTGAAGCCAAGCTTCTCATCATTATTTTAATCATTTAAATGATTTGTTTTCATTTAGATAGCGCTTAGTATGGAATTTCTAAAAATACTTGCAGTCCACCTTTAAAGAGACTTCATTTTACCAACATTGTAGAGAAATTTTATGTTAAATTAAATTCCAGCAAGGACAGGAAAAAGAACAAAATGACTGCTTTGCAATTACTGATCCCAAGTCAGGAGATGAGTTGAAAATGCGAATCAGACTTTTTCATCATACACTGCATATACTGTACTGTATACGACAGCTGTTGTTTAGGATTTGAAAGGCACGTAATATATGCGACAAATAGGGAAGGGAAATGAAAGACATGTATGTAATGCATAAGATAATTCAGCAGATACAGGTCACAGACATTCCCGTAAATGCATGTGAGAAATAACATCCTTTGTAACAAGATGTAATGGCCTGCTTTTATTTCTCCCACATACAGCTGCATTCACAGCACTAACAGGTTTCATTTGCTTTCTATTTTTAAACAGCAATAGTTGGAGACTCTCCCTCTATGGAGAACACACAGTAGTGTTGCAACAGAAAAACAGTTTTGTGATGGATGACACAATTGTCCAGATGGCCGGGGAGGTTTAGAAACTTAACTTGCCGAGTCCCGTTCGGAGTCTAAAGAAAAAGTGGGAACATTATTGTGTGTGGCACTGTGAGATGGCTACATCCCCATAAGGCCATTAGCTCGGTGGGTGGAGGGCAGGGGTGGTATCTGTTGAAGTTAGCCAATCGGACTGGTGTTGCGACACCTAGTTCAACCTTTTAGTCTCCTTTAGTCAACGTCAAAAGTGGTCTGTGGGATGTGACGCATGAAAACTTTCTTTTGGCCTGAAACTAGGTGTATATTTCAGATCACATGACTTAAAGGGATATGATCTGAAAGTTTGTATATCTGTAGTTTACCCAAAAATGCATAAATCCTACATTCTTCAAAATATTTCATTTTGTGTTCATCAGAAATGATAAAGTAATTTTCCCTACTATGGTAGTCAATGGGGTCTAAGAACTAGTTATAAGCATTCTTCCAAATTTTTTTCTCTGTGTTCATCAGAACAAAGAAATGTATACACTCAAAGGTGAGAAAATGATGACAGAATTTTTATTTTTGAGTGAACTGTCCCTTTAATTTACTGAGATTTGTAAATATTCCAAAGAGAAAGCGAGGAAAGGCCTGTTTACACCATCAGTAAGATTACAATTATTGTTATTATTATTAGTATTTTATTTATCAATTAAAAATAAGTGATCAAAAGGTGAGAAAGTGAAAGAGAGAGAGAGAGAGAGAGAGAGAAAGAGAAAAAGAGGCTATCCTCTTGCTTGTCATGTGAAAGTGAATTTAGAGTGTCTATTACTTTGTTCACATAACAGTGACAAACTGCAGTCACAAGCCCTTTAAAACCTATTACCTGAATGGCCCACAGCCAGTGCTTTCTTATTAAGGGTTATTTTATCACATTGTGACACTAAACAAGAGGGTGTGAAGACAATTTATTTCAGTGATTGTTTATGTTATAATAAATGGATTTATTTTATTTTCATCCACTGCCATCGGACTCTCTCAATCGCTTAGATACCACACCAGCGTCGTGTGGTGTAGTAAGTGGGCTTTAACAACATACAGTACAGTATATTCCACTACTCATCCTCAGTAATGGCTATCATTAGATTTCATTGTGTGTTTCCTTGCTTGTTGGCTGAATTAAATTATTTTCATCATTTCTGCATTACTCATACAGGGACCAAACTCTGGAAATCCAAACCTAAATATTATTTTAACTACATGAAATGAAGAAATATTCACACATTAGTAATTTTGTGACATTGAACTGAAGGTACGAATTCCTTTCATTCTATGTCTTTGCTCAAACTCATGTACTTACTTCAGATGAACTTTTAATTACAAATTATATTATTCCATATAAATAATTATAAATTATAAATACGTGTGTGTGTGTGTGTGTGAGACAGAGAGAGAGAGAGAGAGAGAGAGAGAGAGAGAGAGAGAGAGAGATTTGATCACTAAGAAAGCTTAAACTGAGTTCAGATAACAATGTGTCATTCAAGTCCAAATTCTATTCATTTACTCCCCAAGAATAATATAATTCTTCTTACATAGAATAAATGCACAAATTCACTAGATAATTTGTGTAATTTACCTTGTAGGCGGCACACGGAAGGAGTAAATGGAAATATTTGAGTGATTAAGTGAAAATATACTATCTTTGGCCTCGAATGACAAATCCCAAGACATGAAAGACTGGAGTCTGACAGAGACCAGTTAAAAATCTTATTTAAATGCATTGAGGCCTACTAGATGAACACAAAAACATTGCAGTTAAATCTTAAATACTAAGAATTTGCTGCCATGAGGGTGAGTCTTTGAAATTCGATTTAGTTGATCATTTTAAGCACAGAATCTGTGACATCTACAACAATTACAACTACTTATAAAACACAAAGCTGCTCATCCACACTGCAGTGGTCCTCCAATTGATTGAAGAGGGATGTATGGAAAATGATGCTTATTAAAGGCAACTTAGTATATTCCCAGACTGCATTTTGATGAAAATGAGGTCTGAAAAGGGGATGTGTGTTCTGGCAGGTGTTTTCTAGCAACAGCACATTTCACTATATCTGGCTGATTCACATGTATTGTAGAGGTTGAAGGAAGCAGGCATTTCCTGACCACAAGACTCTCATTGCCAGTAGTAATTATAATGAAAGATGTATGTTTAGGGATGCATGTTTAATATCATTACGGCAGTGATTCTCGACTCCTGGGGGTGCACAGCACTGAACATTGTCTGCCTTATTTGCCGATTCAAATCATGAGCTTGTTAGCAAAGAGATCAGAGAACCGAACTGATTGTGTCTGACAGGGGAGACGTACAGAGCGTGCAGTGCCGTGTGTCCCCCGGAATGAAGTTGAGAATCCCTAATTTACAACACAGTAAAGTCTGTAGCAATTCTATTAAAGTAACAAGACTTTAAAGCGACCAACCAGTGGAAGTTGATTCGGTACTCTTGAACAAACAAGCATTCCTTGATAAGATCTCTGAAGAGCCGGCTGATGATGTTGGCTATGGGCGGGTGACCATTTGCGCAAATCAAGTATCAGAAAAATATCTGCCGTTCTTAAATAAGACCCCATGGCAAGGTTTGCTCATTAGCAGACCATTGTAACGGCGCTAATCTTCCCGAAAACTCGCTTGAGGTGAATGGATGTTTTAAACGAATGCAAATCGCTCCAAAGTTCTACGATTCCACAAGGCGTGTTCTACGCCATCTGATAATCCTTCTCATGTCATTTCCTCTGGCGTTACAAGCAATGGGAACTAATTAGCATCTTAATTTTCCAAGAGGAAGCCAATAGGACCCGAAATACAACAAACAGCATGGGCGCACGAGTCATTAGCAAATGAGAAAGTCAAAAACTGAAGGTTCGCATTTCCTCGTCTGCTTTTCACATAAAGTTATTTAAAGCCGAGTCCTTTGGATACAAAGTTCCTGCCGCACGCCATGCAATTACTCTGCTTTAAATAAACAAAGCGGTGCGGCTATAAAACTGTAAACGCGTGTTTAAATGCCGCGGGCCCTTCGCTGCCCTCCACATAACGCACGCTTTAATGTGCCACCTCCTTGGACACGTCTCACGATTAATTACAAGATACAGTTGCGGTTACAATTATCAAATGGAATTTGTGTCTGGACAACTTTCTATTTGTCTATTACTGTCAGTCAAACATAAATGGCAAAGCAATTACGATAAGCCATAACGCAACAGTGCCAATCAATTGTTTCCAATTAACATTGACTCCAAAAGATAAATCTGAAAGGAATAACCCCTATTAAGCTTACAGATGTAAAGAATTCTATGCTTTCATACTGAAGCGCATCTCAAATCGTGTACATTTTCTCTCCTTGTGACAAATGACCTTTTAGGCGTGTTGGCACAACAGCAAAAGCATCACGCAGACACCTGCTGCAATTACAAGCGCTATAATTATCCATACCCTTGGGGCTCAATGAGAAGACAGAAAGGTTGCAAAGTAGAGGTGTCACGCTCTGAACGGAGATTGTAGGACATTATTATTTGCGGGGTGACTAAATAATGGAATCGAGATTCTCACCGGGTGGGCAGGATAACAAGACGTGGGAATTTTTTTAAAGTTCGGGAATAGAGCTGTTGAGTTTGTAGTCCTGAATCCTGGAATTTGTATTTGGGTCAATGACATGACTTGCATATCTTTGTGTCCAGGGCATTATTTCCTGTTAAAGTAACTTGATATAGTTATGATGTGATGACTTAATAAATTAAAGATACCATGGCATGATTTATATTCCAAGCTTTTCTAATAAACACTGAAAAATAGCTAGTTTCATGATAGGCTGGTACACTTTATGTGTCAGGCAGTACAATTATTATTTTACGAATTTAATTAAACGCTTTTTAATCATGATTTAAATCTATACTTGGTAGCAAAGGCAAAAGTGCCAAAGTAGAAGTCAAGTGGTGCATTCGTAAGTATTTACATGTATTGTGTATGGGTTACATGTATGTGTTATTCTACAAACAAAACCTGAGTGCCCTCAGCATTTGCTAATTTGTTTTTAGAATAGCGGTTTAAATAAGGTCTGTGGTTAGCATTACTTGAGGAGACTCTTATTTTGTTTTACAACACAAGTTAAACATATTGGTTAAACCTCAAATGTTTATTTTGTTGTGTGCTTAAAATAAAAAGTTGCTAACAAGTTGCTACGTACATAAATATTTGTCAGGCGCTGAACCTCACATCCTTGCGGTAGTTAACCACAACTCTTATTGTACTCACAAATCAAATATCACTATTGCAAAAAACAATTATAAAATCAACAGGGAACTAATACAAAAATTGGTTTTCTGAATAAGGACATCATGACTACAAAAACACGAACAACTTTACTAGCAACGGTTGTGTTGAAGAAAAATCACTTTAATTTGATTTATTGAACATCAACTTTAAATTCATGAACCGTGCCTGTCGGAAACATTATAGGATTGTAGGAACGACTTTGTACGTGGAATGAGGAGGAACAGAACATCTATACATCTACTCATTCATAATCCATGAATCTATTTATTTTTCATGGTTGCATATTCATTCTAGTGTCAAGCTTCTATGCACTTTTATATTTTATTTCAAGGACATCAACGAGAACTACTTAAGTCTTTAGAAACGCACCTATTATGGAGCCACAAAACATCAGCGACCAAATTGTCTATATGGCTGGCCGGGTACATCCATTCTGCTTCCCAAGGTTAATGTCTGTAGGTGAGAGACCTGCACCCGTCGGATTGGGGCAACAAGAAGGTCACATCTGAACAGCATGACCTCAGGGACAGACTCAGAGGTGATTCAGGATCTCTTAACGGAACATCTCTATCAGTGGTAAAGTGACATGGAAGCAGATGTGTGCCATTTGTTTTGCGGGATGTGTCTACCGGGAAAGGTCAAGGGGCGCGGGAGCCCATCCTGCTCGGAGCAAGCCAAACACCATTAAACCCTGATAGCTGGAAAATAATCACTACCTGCTGGAACTAGCAGACGTCTGAAGTGTCACAGTCTCCCCAAACGCATCCCCGTCCTTTTCCAATATAGATATCCATTGTCTAATGTGACACCGTGCAAGGGCTGACTCCATCCCGGCTGAGGCTTTTAATGAGTTTTCGCTTTCGCCCTAGGAAGTAAAGGACTAATCAACAGGGTTTAATGAGAGCTTTAAATGAGCAACTCATGTATGGTACACTAATGAGGCACAGAGGAAGGCGTTCCTGAAATGTTGTTACGTTGACACGTATGGTGGTATCTCACAAGGGCAACAGGAGTGTAGATGCAATGGCGTAAATTTCAACTTGGCTTCTGTTAAAACACATGTATAACATGCTGTTATGGCACACAAGAGCCCTATATTGCAGATTTTAAACTTTTATCACTCGTTCTATTGTAGGAATGATCATTTAGTAGATGCACATGTGTTATGGTTGAAAGATAAAGAAGCCTACAAATACACAATTCCATGCAAATGAAAAAAAAGGTTTTACCAAAGGTTTTCACCATACTGATAGGTCACATGTGACCCTGAACCACAAAACCAGTCATAAGTAGCACAGGTATATTTGTAGCAATAGCCAAAAATAAATTGTATGGGTCAAAATTATCGATTTTCCTTTATGCCAAAAATCATTAGGATAATAAGTAGAGATCATGTTCCATGAGGATATTTTGTAAATTTCCTACCGTAAATACATCAAAACCTTTTTTTGTGAGAAAAAATAACACGCCCAGAAACACGTCTACAAACTTCACTCGCTGCTGCCGCTCTTTGGGAATTACACACTCAAGTTTGGTATCTATGCAAAGCTTAAAATTTCTGCTTTTGGGTTCATCCATTCTCCATAATGTAATTACAGCGGTAGGCCAATAGAGAGCATTAAAACAAACCTGTTTCTTCTTAGTAGTGGCCTGCTACAGCACCTCTGATGGACAACTTTAAAGGCGATTTTCTCAATGTTTTGATTTTTTGCACCCTCACATTCTAAGTAATTGTGTCTTGGACAAATATTGTCCTATCCTAACAAACAATACATCAATGGAAAGCTTATATATTCCGCTTTCAGATGATGTATAAATCGCAATGTCAAAAAATTGACCCTTGTGATTGGTTTTGAGTCAATATTTGTTGCATGGAGTCTCTTTTAAAGCTCTCTTTTTTTTAAGGCATAGTCAGGTCAGTTTGATTTTAACGCACAACGTGTAGGCCTAGCGCAAAGTGCATTACAATCCTTTAATGCATGGCTAGTTATGGATTATCCTGCTTACACCATGGTCATTTGCCAAGTTAAAGCAGATGTTTACAGTGTAATTTTTGATCAGACAAGTGAAAACGACAGAAATTTTCGTCAGTTAGTTTCAAATGTTGATCAAACTGACTGGAACTAACCATGCATTAAACGGTTTTAATGCACACCTTCCAGCCAATTATTGTATGTTTCATGATGTTTCATCCTTTTTCATTTGCATTATTGCTTCTAGTTTGTACATTTTAATTCACAGAAATCCTATGTATAGTATATGAGAATTTATATTTCAATTTTGACTGAAAATGTCACTTCCATAACATTAGAATTGCCCATGGATGAAATGCTATTATGGCATGCAGCAGAGCCTGGCCAAAAGCCCCATATTGCAGATACTGAACTTTTAACTTTTTTCACACGTTCTAAAGCACATCTTTAGTAGGAATATTCCTGTAGTACATATAGTAAAGCTGAAAATGTACAAATATTGTTTTCTAATACAGTATTAACTCCTAATAACCAAGCTCTATAAACACATTAAAGTTTTCTTTCAGTTGTTTAATGAACTACAACACAAATAAGGACCAGCTCAGATTTTAGGTCGAATTCATTAATTACATGAAGTACTCGTAAGCTTTATGTCACTAAATTTGTTGTTGCTGCGTTTTATGCGAAGCCCTTTGAAATTAAAATAGTTTATGCAAATGGGCCGCTCGCTGTTGCCGTCAATTCACAATGTACTAATTAATGAATCTAACATATGAAGGGATTTTAATAATTATAGCACTTATGATCAAACAGCTAATGTTTTACATCAAATTAGTTCAGCGACATACACAGAACCTGCCTCACTGCTTCATCATTTTATTACTTTTTTATTTTAGGCTGTCAAACACAGCCATTTGTATCCAAATCATATCTAAGACTAAAAGAGTACAGCCAAATCGATTTGCATTTAACAAGCACTTAACAAATGTGCCCTTGTAAAAAATAATCCAAACAACTGGATGCATCTTTTCAAAATAATGTTTTGCATTCAATGATTTGTTCACTGTGAATAAGATCAAACAAACAATAGGACAGATTGTTATGAGGGAAAAAATCTGCCTTTATTATAAAATGACAAGCCTTCACAGTTTGCAATCAATCCGGTGTAGGCCCAATGTAAACTGACTTTTAGAGGTATAGTGTTTGAACTGCCAGATTGAATTTCTACCACTGTTTGCTCTAGAATAATAGTGATACAAAGACAAAATACTTCTATCACAACTTTATAAGGCACTGTTCATGACTTTATATAAAAAACAAAGTTTTGACCAAGCAAATTAGATTGAATTATAAATCTGAGAACTAAACAGGTCATTTAATTTTAGACTAAAATGTATAAAACACAAGCACTAAATCTGATTTTAACCAATTAAACACTGGACTATATAGATACTACAGGATATGTCTAAACTGATCTTAAGAGAAACTTAACGTGTGGGTAAAAAAAGAAACCTATCCAAACCCATTTGAAATGCTTGCATGACCAGTTTTTAAAATGTCACCCATCTAGATTACACAAGCAATATTTACAGAGAAGAGGAAAAAATGAAGAGAAGAAAATTTATAAGAGATAAATAAGAGAAGATAACTAAAGTGGCGAAAATTGAAAAAGCACACAGAGAACAGAGAATGGCACGGCAGGCCAAGACCGTTCCTGTCTCCATGCATACAGAAATGTGATTTACAAAGCCATCATGGCATGCCGGCTACTCCGTGACAGCTGTATGCAAGCGAGACAGAAGACGACTGCCTGAGCAAGCAAACCATCAACAAGTGACAGAGCGCAACTGTGACGTATGGCCTTTGATGGACGTATTTTTCAGGCTGTCATCAAACATGGACATCAGTCACACTGGAACGGATAAATGCCGTGACAAAGGGCTTTCGAGCAGGCTGTGACACTAAAAATAACAAGAGTGAAATTGATGAAACACTTGCATGCTGCAAGATCTGGAGCAAAAAAATTTCCTTAGCGTGGCTTGAATTATTGAGAGATCCAAGTTAAGAAGATAAAGCGATACTTTAGAAGAAAAATCACCAACTTTGTGCAGTTTTCAAAACCGATTCTGGCTTCTGTTTTTCATGCAACAAGCTGATACTTTTTTTGTGGTTGGCAGATTTAAAAATGTGTTGATTCTCACTTTAAAGGCATTTAGAATTACGTTTTTTTTTTCCATTTATGCACTCGGCGGATGTTAGCAAAGCCAAGGTCATGGGTTCAAATCAAACCCATGACCTTGGCATTGATGGCATCCTACTGTACCAGCTGAGCTACAGGAACACAGAACAGATTTTCAAATTGCAAAGATGTAATTTTATTTCAAGGATGTACAATTAAAATGGCATAATAATGAAATGAATTTATATAACTGATCTGTATTTTAATGAAAAATTGAAAAATATTCTAAAATATTATATAGAATATTACAAAATACTATAACACAAATAAGCTTTTTTTAATTGTATTTTAATTTCATACATTTTGTGTTTCTCTTTATGGCAAAATAAAAAAATTTTTATGTTCAGTTATTTTGTTTTGATAGTAATAACCCCATCTTAAAGAAATATGTCTAATTTGTTGTGAAAACATGTATAATGGAAATATTAATATTCAACATAGGACGTGCAGCCCAATTAAATTCAAAAAGTTGATCAACAACTCTGCAGTAAACATTTGCGTTTACACTATGTCTCGACCACGATGGCTTAAAGATGTCTTCTGCCTGAAGAAAAGCTTTTTTAGAAACGCACATTTTTCTCAAAACAGAAGCAGATGCAAAAGATGTGAATTCTGCCAAATGCGTAACACTTGTTTACATCAGAATGTCCCAATAAAAGAGCATGAGATGGAAAAGAAGCCCTAAATTACTAGGACTTAAGATTAGCTCGAGCAACTTAGAATACCCATCCATCTGTGTAATTACATATTTAAACTTTCCTCAGAGCTGTCAATCGTAACTGCCTGCAGGCTTTTACCAAATAATACATTAGGCCCATCAGAATCCATTTTGATTATGCTGAACGGATATAACACAGACCCAATCGCTTCCTAGAAAACATATTACATGGAATTAGGCGTCACTCAAGAGTCAGCACCTTTTTTATTAACATCTACAGCGAGTCAAACAACCTCCAACAAATGTTACGGATTCCAAAAGTCATTATGTAGAAGGATTCCAGAAGATTCCCTTTATCTTCCTGTCCTTTGGGATACAGGGCTAAGCAGATTAATGGAGAATCAGTTTAACTTAAATATGACAAGGGAATGGCAGGTCATTTAGATGTAAAAATGCCTGCTAGAATATTACTATGGGAGCCACCCAGCTGAGAAAACGCTGTTTGTGATAATGGCTGACAAGATGCCCTTCGGGATCTTTGCATGTGACACGCCAATACGAAAACTGAGAGCGTGGGCTTGTCAAACAAACTATTCTCACCAATTTGGTTGAATACAATTCTTTTAGTAATCATAAAATGTACTGACCTTTATTTTTTTATTTTTATGCCACCATTAGTCATGAATAAGTGCTTAGAAATCACAGCTTACGTTCTATTCCGTGTGCTTTCATCTTTAAATGTCTTCGCCGCACTCATCTTGACATTAATCTGTATGTTTCAATCACGTCTAGCCACGTGCTGCTGAGCATGAGCAGGTGATTTCTTTCCGCTTTGCTTATGAAAGATATTTATTACATCGCCGCGGGCTCCCTAAGGGGCATCCATAGTTCATTGCAACATTAAGACCTATGGAGCACAGTGCAAGATTCCTCGAGTACACAAGCATGTATAAATCAGAGGAGAAAAAAGGTCAAGGCAGGCTCGTGCTTCTTTTTATTGATGGCTTTCAAAGTTTGCTCTTTTTATTCGACAGGACATTTATCAGTAACCAATTACAGCTCCTCAGTGGCAAGTAACCAGATAACAAACTCAAGTCACAAGCCTTCAATGTGTCACGAGCGAAAAACGCATTTGTGGGGATATTTGTCTCTAATAATTCGGCATTTCATTTGCGTGGCTCCGTCTCAGTGGGAATGTACTTTCGGCAAATGTTACATAATGATAAGGTTATAGGTGGGTTTTATTCAGAGTTTACAGGCTTTACAGTAATACAGTCTCTGAATGACATGGATTGTCTAAGTTTAAATATAACAGGAACGGGAAAATGGGAATAAAAGGGTTTCATATGCACAAAAGGAGGCAGGTGTGACGCATCATCTCACTTAAAATGGCTGCATGGGCAAGATACAAAGAAAAACTTTACATAACATTTAGTCCCGTATTTATATTTGATATCGCTAACAGCAAAAATACCCTCCTATTGGTTGGTCGAGCGTCTGGTTTTCCAGGATTATCAGCTCGCCCATGGTTCACTTTAACCAAGATGATAAAATTATGGTGAATATTGGATGTGGTCACTGAGGGACGAGCTGGCTGAGAAATCTGAATTAGGCCTCATTTGTATGCAATTGAAAGTCTTTGCGCACGTCTTTGAAATGGCTAGTTTTTGGCCTCTGTAAGAGGATTAAAAGCAAATATATTTATGTCAAACTAGGAGCTCGGCTGATGGCCATTCACTTCACGTCAGATTTAAGTCTGGGACTCCGGACTTGTGTCTGGGCTGGGCGAAGGCTTAGAGTGGGATTTAAGTCCTTTTTGCTGCATCTTACCACTGTCTGAACACAGAATCACTTTAAATCTGACATTATTTGAGAACTATGGGGGAAAATATATCTATCTGTTCAGAACTGAGAAGCACTTTAGCCCAGACATACTAAACTAATATATGTTTCTGTATATGCTTTTAAGTCACACTGTGTTAAAAGGTGTAATATTTATGCCAGACTGTATATTTGTGAACTCATATAACATATTCTTTGAGGTATATTAAAAGTGTGTGACCTGTTTTTCCCAAAAGTTTTTCTTATGTTGGCTTTGTCTGAGTATCTAACATAATATATCAGTATGGCTGCTCACTTAGAGACAGTTCACCCTCAACATTTATTTCCTTTCATGTAGTTTAGACTCTTTCTTCTGAGAAACAAAAAAGAAGAAATGTCTCAGGGGTCTATACAAGTCAATGGGGGCCAATGTTGTTCAAAATATCTTCTTTTGTGTTCTGCAGAAGAAAGAAAGTCATACAAGTTTGAAATGACAAGAGGATATCCGATGAAAGATTTTACATTTTTGGGTGAACTATTCCTTTATGGATGCCACATACAAAATTCATTCCAATCTCAATTAGCCATTACAAAATTATTCTATCTTACATATGAATATTTACGAAATGTGAATAACACCCTAATGCAGACAATCACATGAGTCAAAAGTTCAAAGTAGTGAATGATTTTTTGACATAAAAGCAATGTGCCACAGAGATATATATGAACTCATTCACACGGACCAATAAACATACCAGCTTAGCAGATTTAATTTACAATTTTTTATATGTTCTGTTTCTACAAGACCCCATAGAGAATAGTTTTAAAGCCACATTTGAACTATCTCTCCAGGAGACATTATTAAAAGGAAACACTTCTTTAAATTCCCTGCTGCAGTTTGCGAGACTATGCGGCGCATTTGAAATGCCGGCGCGTCTCACTGTCTTTTTATCACACTACTGCACATTACTTACTGTGGGTGAACAGAAAAGGGATGCGAATAACAATCGTCTCTGTGCTCTTCGTAGGCTTCGGGAACACTGGG
Organism: Oreonectes daqikongensis; assembly: GCA_026939265.1. Lineage (NCBI taxonomy): Eukaryota > Metazoa > Chordata > Actinopteri > Cypriniformes > Nemacheilidae > Oreonectes > Oreonectes daqikongensis. Next base: position 2,219,845 of record JAOTQM010000030.1, on the reverse strand, counting down.
GGTTTTGCATCAGTGACGGAACTAGCAAACATAAGAGGAAATTAAGACATATCAGACAAGTTGGCTAGGAATTAGCAGATCAAAGTAGAAACGCAGGTGAAAATTTTTGACTCATTCTGAGGATACTGGTACTGGACTGTAGTAGAATGCATTTTATTAATAAGAAGTTTGGTTCTTTCAAAGTTTTAGTGTCTGTTTCTGCCTGCATGGTTGTTTTTTGAGGCCTTTGTGTTGTTTGGATACATCATTTCACATTGATGCAAAGATCGATACGTAACCTACACGCTTTCATCATCTAAAGCTCTTCGTCAAAGGTTGTCACATCTGTCAAATCAGATGCGGCTGAACGTTCTCCATTTTCTTTTCTCTGCACTGTTATAGATCTCCATGCGTGCATGAAAAACAGACATTTTCAGTGACCCATGAGGAGCTGTGTGGGACAAACAATATCAGAATAAAACAAACGCAGCTAGAGATAATGTCTGTACAGACCGTATTCCAACTTTTAAGGTGTGTATGTTTACCCCAGTGTCTCAGTAAAACCAAGGCATGTCACTTTTACTGGTGTCACTGTTGCCCAGTGTCATTTTTAGGCAGGCATTGCCTTTTCTACCTCCCCGGAGAAAGCACCCCTGCAGCAATCATATCTGCATCCAAAAAACGGTCATTTTTTCTCAGCGTAAGCACATTTCGGACAGCTCGTAGCAGTATGGCAATTGTGCCGGTCTGTCTTAGATAAAATGCTATTTGAACCAACACAGTTCCCTCAACTATACTGTCAGCATAAGAAGCTTATAATTGACCACACATTTATTGACAAAGCCCAGTGGATTTCCAACGGTTTGAGTTATGCGGCTGATGTAATTGGGTGCTTAAAAAGTTAATAACTTAAGAATTAAAGCACTTGTCAGCTTTTCAGTCTTGTGTACATAATCTGTGGCCAGGGCCTTATGAGCATGAATGTTAATGACAACTATGGGGACTTAATTAAATGTTTTTCATACTTTAGAGGCTCTCGAGTTTCCACTGGAATGCAGACCAGCAACATTCCCTGGGAATAATTCAGATTAGGCATTCAAATAAAAGCGGATTTAGTTAAGGTGCCTGCCAGTTTCTTATATCAACAGATTCCTGAGGTGCGCTGACAATTGTTTTTTATGTGAATCGTGATTTAAGACTTCTTTGTAATGCGTATTGCAATAGCTCTGAAATAGGGAATATCGGAAACAAATGTGTCAGAAATGACTATCCTCAGGCCAAAATGACATCTCCCATTTTCACTTATTGGACCCAAAATCATTTGAGATTGAAAATGTCAAGCTTTTGAAACAAAGGAAATTCAATTTGACATCATTACTTTCTCCATTCAAGTTTTAGCTCTCGGGCAATAAGAAGCGAAAAAGATTAGCAGACGTGTTGGAACCAGACACTCTGTGGATAGAAAGAGGAAAGATGTTTAAAATGTTAAAAATCAACATGCTAGCGTTGGTTTGGTTCAGTTAAATAGCCTTTGAAATAAATACATTTATAGAGGCTTCGTTTTACATTTGGCATAACACAAGGCAGCAAACAGTGGCTGGCACGACTCGAGCATGAATCTGAAACCATTATTTGTTATTCCCTCTTGTGGCCACCCAGGAAAAAAACTACAAAGGAAAGCCTCTCCTGAAATGGTGCTGAATAGATTATTCTGTCCCTCTCTCCCCCGGTGTCTCATAAACCTTGCACTAACACCCTGGAAAACAACCGTACAACAGCAAACACTCAGCATTGTCTTCCTTCATCAACAACACAACCGGTAATAACGACAGTAATGATGCCTATTCTTCTGAGCCAAGATGGCGCCAGGGGTTTGAAACATGTTTTAAATCAGAAGAGGACCTCCCTGAGCTTCACAATGTGGCTGCTGAGACCATGATAAGCCCACCACGATGACAGAAGCCCACATTCATTGTACTTCCTGTTTTGCAGTACAACTGGACGGTGAAATCGCTTTGCTCGGGTATTGCCAGCCTGTGATAAGGTAATACGAGGTGTCGGAAAACAGCCCAGGTATTAACCTGTCCATCTGTTTCTTATAAGAATGCCGGGAGGGCAGCAGAGATGGGCTGCATTGGAGGCCAAGCTCATTTTCTGGGCAGTATGATAACTGCAGCTCGTACCGAGGCATTGTGGGTAGGGAGGATGGTTCGGCAACAACTCATGCTGAGTGTTGGAGGGTCTTGTAAAGAAGACCTCACAATGTGGGCACAGCAGTGAAGCATGACCTACTGCCAAACAGTGCAAACCGTATTAGGCTGAAATTGTGTGCCTGGACCAGTGTGTGTAGGAGGAAAACGCTTCATTTCACACTTTTCAATGATTCCTTGCCTGCGAAGGGAAATCAGAAAGTGAATCATCGTTCAAGATGTCATTCTGAATCAAACTAAAGTTTAACAAGGAAGATATGATAACCACAAGAATAACCAAACAAAGACCACAGGCGTCAGTGTTAGATGACCACACTCACAAAATGACAACAAGAAAAGATCTTTGATAACAAGAGTGTGTTTGCGTGTGTGTGTGCGTGTGTGTGTGTGTGTGTGCGCGCGCGTGCGTGTATTCACGTGTGAACAGATGGACTGTTCGACACTATTTTACTTGACACAGGCTGATGCTATCTCTGACTTGATAAGAGATAAAAGCTTGGAGGAAAGAAACACATTAAACACATGACACGGCGAGATGCAAATACAACAGAAGAGATAGCCAGCGTGTTGGATTGGTCGCAGAGAGACGGATACATCAGGGACATTTCTCGCATAACAAAATGAGAAGCCTGCATGGGCTGATAGCTATATCGACCCCTGTGATTTTGTATTTGCATAATGTGGTGGATCACCCATCACATATCAACATGAGCAAACATCAGATTGTAATTATTATATCTCCCTGAAATACAATATTGAAACAGAAAAGTACAAATTAAAGCATTACGATAAATAGAAAATCAAATAATGTGTCCCTGCGGAATGTGCTGAACTGAAATCTACTAAATATATATGTTTGTTTAGCGAAATTTATGTAGAGGGAGATGTTCTGATATTTAAAACTATGAAACTTCATAAGGGCTGCAGAATATATCAAAATTATCGAAATATCACAAATGTGCTTATCGCAATTGTTTGTAATGACAAAATAATTGTAAAAATTCCAAAGGTTTTGATTATCAAAGTTTCAAAGTTTACATTTAGAGCAACCTAACGTGTGGAAAATTATCCATAAAGAATGTGAACCATGTACATTTGTAGTTCTTTTAATATTTTTTTATATAGTTTCAATTGATTTTACATACAGTACTAGGCATTATTGTATCACATATCATATTATTTCTTAGTTATCCTATATCACATTTTTCTTCCTAAAATGTATTTAAAAACTGAATTAATCAACTAAAATAAACTAATTTGATTATTGACTACTAATTTGTTAATTCATTAAACACTAATGAAATAAAATGATAAACATTTTTACTGGTTTAAGACCATACAGCCAACATTTAAAGGTCCAGTGTATGAAATTCAGCGGCAACTAGCTCACACTACAGCTCGCCGTTCTTTATCATAGCACTACGGTGGCTGACACAGGACAAAGATGTCGTCACATTTTCCCTCCTTTGCAGAAAGAGATAACATATTTACAAAACACACTCTGTAGAGCAGTTTAGGGCTACTGTAGAAGCAACACGCCAAATTCCATGTAAGGGGACATGCGGTGTATGTAGATAGAAAAAGTAATTCTAAAATAATAAAAATGTTATACACATAGTTATGTACATTATATTGCATTTCTGTCAATAGATACTCTTCCACATTGCACACCCCAAAACAGTCTGATAATGCTATACAATGTTGCACTCTTTCATCCTGCAATATTTTCTATCCCTCATTCTCGCATCCTCCCTTCTCCCCATAATTGGCCAGAAAGAAGTGCAAACACCCTATAACGTATTCTATATTTATCCATGGCAGCAATGAGGAAAAAGACATCACAGGAAAATGATAAAAGTATCAACTGTAGTCTTTCCCACACACCAGTTTGAAAGTCTTAAATGAACTCGTGCCAGATAACGCAGGCGAGTTTCACGGCCGCACTCTGGATTGACAGCCCACGAGAAGTTACTTTGTGTTTAATTAAACTGCACACGATACGTTTACCAGCCAGACAGTTCAAGAAGCCGCCCGAGTCATTGAGACGGTAGGCATGCATTGATTAGAGGGCGCTGCAGTTCTGGGCACGCTTTCAGGGTGACCATTCAAAGTCCTTGGCGCACACACATTTGACAGCCGAGGGCAACGTCACATCGAACAACCAATAATGAAAGGGAAAACTGTCCTCCCCCCGACTAGCAGACTCCCCAGCCATTACTGTCAGGGGCTGGCGATTGTTCTCTCTTAGTTATATGGTGAACCAGTCAGAAATTCAATACGCTATCTACATTCTTATTAGACGTGCTACTTTTCCAGGGGGCTGGAATCAGGTTGTGGCCAAGGAGGATGTCTCTTACAATGACTCTCATTCTGAAATGGGAAAACAAATAGACCAACATTCACTATAAGACCCAAAAAGGATAGAAAAATGAAAATTTTGTCATGTTTGACTCTCACGATGTTTCAAACATTCATACATTTCTTTGTTCTGCTAAAACAAAGAAAGATATTTGGAAGAATGTTTGTGACCAAACAGTTCTGGGGCACCATTGACTACCATAGTAGGAAAACTATTATGGTAGGCAATGGTGCCCCACAAATGTTTGGTTTCCAAAATTCTTCAAAATATCTTCTTTTGTATTCAACAGAACAAATTAAGTCATACAACACGATTTCATTATTCACATTGAACACAATGCAAAACAAAAATTCATACAAATATTAGACTACCGTATAGCATATGTAAATTATTTCAACACAAAAAGTCTTTATCTCACTCTGTAGAGCGGTTCCATAGCATGGCCAGGCGATGTTATTTTACAACCCTCCGCTCGTGCAAGTGTAAATATTCTTCACGAGAGCAGACGCTGTCACAGAAGCACCACAGTTTATCAAAAACAACCCTTTCCTGTCAAGAACTAATGTGACGGCGTATATCACAGCTATGAAAACTGGAAGGGATAAGACTCGCCAAGGGACCGGACGTTCTCTTCATGTCAAATTTTCCCATCGCTCCCGTGTAAATGTGCGAAGGAACCAAAAATGAACGCAAGCTGTTAATTTCGCTTCCCTGCAATGTGAAAGCTCAAACTTGGATCCATCTGCTACATTCTTAGTTCTTTGTCTAATCAAATAATCCAATTCCCTTCTATTATCTCTCACATATTCTCTCTGTCAGTGGCCTGACTCATAAAGAGCCGTTATGAATCATTTGTGGCTGCATATTTAGCCGCCAGTCAGATATGGATAGTGCTACTGGAGACAGTGGAATCTAATTTGATGCCATTATATTACTATTGAGCGGTAATGAAGACTTTTTTGATATTGTAAATGCAGTTATGAATGGATTGAGAGAGGATTTTAAAACCGGTATTGACGGTGAGTGCTATCAGTGTGAGGTCATGAGCCTTACAATAAATTGTAAACCTTAACTTAATGAGAGCGATATGAAATAATGTATAATAAACCCATTTGGCGGTTTTATACGATCTGAAATATCCATTAGTCACTTGGAGCCAGTGTTTTATATGGTAATGCTATATGGGAAATGGAGGGCGGTGAAAGCAAATGGGGTAAAATGCATTTTATTTTGACCTTTGCATCCTTTCACACAGCACTGTTTAAAAAGTAAGAAATTGCTTTAATGAATCGTGTTTCTCTTGCATTTTGATATCTGATTTGAGTTTTTTATGTATTGCAAACGTGAAAAAATTGAATATTTCAACAGAAGGAGTTATTCTCTCATGTTTAATATGCTACTTTATCGACAAAAAACAGCCTTTTTTGTTTTCTTGGGTCATTTAAAAAAGTAAATACAGTCCCTTGGGGGGAAGAGGTTATCCTTCAGACTAGCGAATAGCTTTGCTGTTAAATAAAGACAAGCGTGGCTTTGACCCCCGATACCTTGTGAAAAGAGGTGTTATTTGAGAGGAAATGGAACACAAAAACATTTTCCTAAACATAATGGCCAAGCGAAAGCATGATAACTGTTGAGAAGGAGAATAAAAATAAGAGAGCATAAAAAATGACAGTAAACACAGAAGCTGCTGTATTTAGTAGTTGTAATTAGGTTTAATTTTTAGTGTTTTGGAAATGAAGGTAATGAAAACTACCGAGGCCTGCATATGCCAAGACATTAAATATGAAGTGCATATTTCTGAGGCATGAGTCAAAAAATAGAATTACAATCCCAAACATGCCCGTCACCCATTGGTTGGACAAACAGATTGTCACGTCCCAAACTCACACTATTGGAAATCAGCCACTTAAACAAGCAGATCAGTATTTTGAAAGCATCATAGTCACTATTCACTATTTTACTGCACATAAAACTGGGATACAAGAAAATACTGTAACATTAAAAATGACACTTCGATTACGTAATCTTAACTTGAATTTGAAGAGGGAAAACCTCATGAGATAATGTTGTTACGTCTCTGTTGGTGCTTCTTGTTAAGGGCTTAATAGAAGCCACTTGACATCTGATCATTTAGTGATCCATACAGTACATACTCTTGTTGCTGGATATTACCGCTGTGCATGTATTTATGCATGTGATGCTGTTCAGGCTCAATTACCTCTCCCTGAGTGAATAATAAGCAGCGTTTAATCTTTTTTTATTTCCACACTGTCCCTGTATGCCCTTAATCTCTTTATTATTCCCAACCAGATGCTAACACCAGTCACTCAGGTCCACATGATAAAGTTGTACAGAGTTTGCCTGAACAGATACAATGAGACCAGCAAGGTTTCTGGCGTATTTTCAGGGGAGTTGATCTTGACTGAAAAGGATCGTCTGCGAGCGTAACTCGCGAAGCTGTCTTCTCTTAGTCCATGAAAGGAATTACAGACTTATTGTAATAGCCTTCCTCTGTCAGCGGGCGGTTGTACCTGTCAAAGCATTTAAATTGCAACACATTTCAGATGGGAATTGTGGGACCAGCCTTGCCGCACTCGTCTGGCAACAAGACCCCTGAGCAATGTTGCAACATACACCAAAAATCGGGCCAAAGATGAATCTTGAATGACATAAAAAAAAGTGATGAAATGCATCTAATGTGTCACAAAAGATACTTTTCCCTTGATCTTATCCCAGTATCTGTACACTTTGAGTTATGGTTAGTAATACAACGTCTTATGTCATGTACAATCATTCCCTTCTTTTTGGTTAAAATAAGAAGGATTAAGACAAAGCCATTCTTGGTTCAGATGTCAAAACAAGTGTATAGACTAACTGAGACTAAAACATCTTTAAAAAACATCAATAACTGTGTTTAAAATTGTGTGATCTTATTAAAAACTATTATATATGTCCCATGTCCAATCTTACACCAGGCTGCAACAGGCCTTCCCTTCATTTATATATCTTTGTCTCAAACCCATTGTGACCCCTGCAGTTAATGGATTCCTGTGAGAACATGGCTGTTCATAAATCAGTAAATCAGGCTACAACTCTTACAAATAAAGGGATCCGGCTCACCCACATCACTCATGAATCTTCAGGGTCAGACAGGAGCAGGCAAAACACGATAGCCAGAGATGATGGAGCTATTCATCGGAACTGGAATCAACTTTGTTTAGCACAGGCAAGCAAATTGAAAAGCAAGATGTTGGGTCATTGTGATGACATGACTAGATCTCTGAACTTTAGACCCTGCTCAGTGGGTTGTTCTTATTCTATTAAGGTACCGTGGTGCTATCATAGCAGCCCAACATCAGACTGGCTCAACAAATGGCACAAGTTTAGCATAAGACTAACTTTTGTAATGGCAGTCAGCATGAATACTGTGAAATATTCTCTGCGATTCTGTTTGGTGACTAGCGCTGAGAAAATTGCACACTAATTATGCAGTATTATATATTACCATACATTGTTCTGAATATAATAGATTTTAAAATATATGTTGATCTCTGCCTGAACTTGTATCCGCTCTTTCTCACTGTCCCTGATGGCTCACTAGCACACTGGGCACCTTAGGCATTATTTCCCAGGATAATGTCCAAATTTATTATTCATCAAGGCTTTCTGTCATAATCAATTCATTTCTGAGGGGGATACATTCACTGATGTGTTTTTAATCTCCCCCTCCAGGAACACTGAACTTTGTCACATAAAATTACACACTGCGAGTCAGCCATCACTCGATGTACAGTAGCTTGCTTTATCCTGTGCACACGCGCACACATGGGTACCTGTTATAACCCTTTGAAATTCATACTTTATGTATAATATAACTACATTTCGTTGCCTTGTACTTGTACATGTGTAATGACAATAAAGTTGAATCTAATAAGCAAGTCAGAAAAAACTGAGGTGATGTTTGCAGACAATATAGACAGAATAGATGAAATCATTTAATTTCAATAAGTCATAAACAGCCGTGGAAATAATTAAGAGACCGTTTCACATCATCATTTGAGTTTTTCTGATTTTACTATTTATATGTAGATATTTGGGTAAAATTATCATTCTTGGTTTATGATGTAACTAACAATATTTTTACCAAATTTCAAATAAAAATGTTGTTTTTATTTGCATAAAACGAGACCTGGAGAAACAGGTTAAAATAACAGAAAAGACTGTATAATAATACTGCAAATAAAACGAGTTCATTTTAAGCAACAACAGTAATATTTGTACATGCATTTAGGGAAAGTTCAACAATTACTTTTTATGTGAAAACCTCTTGTCATTCTGTCAGACTTTTACACTTGGATGTTTTACTGTTGGATGACTTAGTCACTCCTAAGATTTTATTTTGTTGAAATTCAACAGACACTGGACTGGAATGACCACAATACATCTAGAAATGCTGGTTAGAAATGTAAAGTTGGAGTGGTCTCCTAATGTAACGCCCTAGGGCCAGCGCCTCGGGTCGCCACCTGAGGGCGCCTCGTTGTTTAGTGTTTCTGCCTTGTTTTTGTCATGGACTTCATATCCCATCATGCCTTGTGTCTCGTCATTGTCAACCTGTTTCAGCTGTGCCTCATTTCCTGTTTGTCCCTTCATCTGTGTATATATAGCCCTTGTGTTTCAGTTGTCTTTTGTCGATCGTTATTAGTGTTACTCTGTTCCTCTGTCGTGCTTTCGAATGTCTTTGGTTTGTTTTTTGTGATTGATATTAAATGTTTAAAACTGCGTTTGGATCCGCTCCCTGTCCTCTTGTCTGCCAACCGTAACAGACCTGACTCAGGTCGGGAACTGACTCACCGGCCGACTCTGGACTGGGCTCACCGGCCGACTCTGGACTGGGCTCACCGGCCGACTCTGGACTGGGCTCACCGGCCGACTCTGGACTGGGCTCACCGGCCGACTCTGGACTGGGCTCACCGGCCGACTCTGGACTGGGCTCACCGGCCGACTCTGGACTGGGCTCACCGGCCGACTCTGGACTGGGCTCACCGGCCGACTCTGGACTGGGCTCACCGGCCGACTCTGGACTGGGCTCACCGGCCGACTCTGGACTGGGCTCACCGGCCGACTCTGGACTGGGCTCACCGGCCGACTCTGGACTGGGCTCACCGGCCGACTCTGGACTGGGCTCACCGGCCGACTCTGGACTGGGCTCACCGGCCGACTCTGGACTGGGCTCACCGGCCGACTCTGGACTGGGCTCACCGGCCGACTCTGGACTGGGCTCACCGGCCGACTCTGGACTGGGCTCACCGGCCGACTCTGGACTGGGCTCACCGGCCGACTCTGGACTGGGCTCACCGGCCGACTCTGGACTGGGCTCACCGGCCGACTCTGGACTGGGCTCACCGGCCGACTCTGGACTGGGCTCACCGGCCGACTCTGGACTGGGCTCACCGGCCGACTCTGGACTGGGCTCACCGGCCGACTCTGGACTGGGCTCACCGGCCGACTCTGGACTGGGCTCACCGGCCGACTCTGGACTGGGCTCACCGGCCGACTCTGGACTGGGCTCACCGGCCGACTCTGGACTGGGCTCACCGGCCGACTCTGGACTGGGCTCACCGGCCGACTCTGGACTGGGCTCACCGGCCGACTCTGGACTGGGCTCACCGGCCGACTCTGGACTGGGCTCACCGGCCGACTCTGGACTGGGCTCACCGGCCGACTCTGGACTGGGCTCACCGGCCGACTCTGGACTGGGCTCACCGGCCGATCCTGAAGCATCCTCCAGAGCAGCAGGGCAGAGCACAGCCCAGACACACCCTAAGGCTGCAGCCATGATTGGCAGAACTGCCTCAAGGGAAAGCGCCACCGGAACAGACATCTCTGGGACAACCTGACTTGGGACCCTGGAGAGACCAGCCGACTGCACAGACGCTAGAGGAGTGTCCTCCAAACTGGAGATCAAAACCTTGAACCTGGAAACGGCCATCTTGCGAGCGGCGGGCTCTGGACTGGCGGCCATCTTGCGAGCGGCGGGCTCTGGACTGGCGGCCATCTTGCGAGCATCGGGCTCTGGACTGGCGGCCATGACGACTGGAGACGCTGGCTTGGCGGCCATGACGACTGGAGACGCTGGCTTGGCGGCCATGACGACTGGAGACGCTGGCTTGGCGGCCATGACGACTGGAGACGCTGGCTTGGCGGCCATGACGACTGGAGACGCTGGCTTGGCGGCCATGACGACTGGAGACGCTGGCTTGGCGGCCATGACGACTGGAGACGCTGGCTTGGCGGCCATGACGACTGGAGACGCTGGCTTGGTGGCCATGACGACTGGAGACGCTGGCTTGGCGGCCATGACGACTGGAGACGCTGGCTTGGCGACCATGACGACTGGAGACGCTGGCTTGGCGGCCATGATGACTGGAGACGCTGGCTTGGCGGCCATGATGACTGGACTGGCCACCATCAGCTTACTGCCCCCCCCAAAAAAATATATAGGGGGAGCCTCCACCGTAACCTCACCCATGGTGAAGGGAGCTTTGTTCTGCGCCAGGACCTGTTGGAGGTAATTAGAAAAACTCCCTTGAGGATCAGAACTGGGTAACTGGGTGCAGAGAGGTGCATTTAGACTTCGACGGTAAAAAACAATGAGCGACTCATCTGGAAAGTCTGTTTGAAGGGAGAGATCAAAAAAGTCCTGGGTATGATCCTCAAGGGAGTGACAGTCCTGGCGCAGCATAAGCAGACGAGCTCCTGGGGGCCATTCCACTGCTGGATCCATGTTAGGGTCGATCGTTCTGTTACGACTGGTTGACAGACAAGAGGACAGGGAGCGGATCCAAACGCAGTTTTAAACATTTAATATCAATCACAAAAAACAAACCAAAGACATTCGAAAGCACGACAGAGGAACAGAGTAACACTAATAACGATCGACAAAAGACAACTGAAACACAAGGGCTATATATACACAGATGAAGGGACAAACAGGAAATGAGGCACAGCTGAAACAGGTTGACAATGACGAGACACAAGGCATGATGGGATATGAAGTCCATGACAAAAACAAGGCAGAAACACTAAACAACGAGGCGCCCTCAGGTGGCGACCCGAGGCGCTGGCCCTAGGGCGTTACACCTAATTTTATATATATGTTACATTATTTTGACATTATTTTCTGCAAATAAATGCAAATAGAAACAATTCTTTACTTGAAATTTGGTATAAATATTAAGTAGTTAACAATTAAACAAGAATGATCATTTTACCTAAACACATTTCAGAAAACTGAAATGATGCTTCTTAATTATTTCCGCAGCTGTATATATAACCCTGCTATAAAGCTGTCCTTTATAAATCACATTTATAAACCATGTATATTTATTTATTAATATAGCAAGTGGAAGCAAATGTGTTTTAGTGTTATCTCGGAGCTGTATCTGTTAACTGTCCATTTGTCAATGTCCACTCAATGATTGTCAGAGGTTCGGCTGAGAAGATTGTACCAGTAGTGTGAGAGGTTGCAGTGATATCTGAACCTCCAAACCACACTGAAGCTGACAGAAACATCTGTTCTAGTGGAACAATGCGACATCAACTGGTGCAAAAACATCAGTGATTCTCAGCTGACTTAATGTCTGGCCTGTAGATAAAATCCCAAAATTAGCAAGCACCAGACGCCCAGATTAAACCTGAGAGCATGTGTCACCTTAAATGATTGAGTGGAATTTAAATGCAACATCAAAAAAGCGTGGATATGTCATTTAGAGGATTTATGCTTTAAAAAACGCACATGAGATGTGTGTATATATCATACATATAACATGTGTGACATATTTTGATTTATGTCAAAGCACAAGTCTCATGGCAGTTTGCTTGACAAGTGGGAAAATTAGCTTTGACATGCATAAACAGCAGTTTTACAGTCGTGTGCTTACCACCTCTCTCATGTTGTCCTCTCCATCACATGCTGCCATATATGATTTACTGAGCATACAGTCATGAAATATGTTCATTTTAGTTCCCCAAAGCTTAATTCCTGCAAATTTATGAGAGGTGACATTCATACTAGGTGTTCCTGGGATGTTTTAACTGGATTTCTTTCTGTATTTGTTATTTTCTAAACTAAAGCTTTTTGTTTAACCTTACAGTACCTCTTTCAAGCTTGTAATTACATAGATTATAAAGTAGCTTTAAAAATGCAGAAAATATAGGCAAATTAACTTGAAATAAGCTTTAAGCTTTTAGCTGAGAGGAAAGTTTGCTTCCTGAGGAACTGACTGCCATTGGCTCAAAAGCTGCTCTCTAAAAACTATGTTAAAAACAACACACGTTTTGTGTTAAAGTGATAGTTCACCCAAAAATTATTTGTGAATAATTTTTACTCTCTTGTCATTTCAAACCTGCATGACTTTCTTTAATCTGCAGAACACAAGAGGAGATATTCTGAAGAATGTTGGTAACTGGCACCTATTCACTTTGGTGACCAACTTTCTTCAAAATATCTTCTTTTGTGTTCAGCGGAAGAAAGTCGTACAGGTTTGAGGGTGAGAAAATGATTTCATTTTGCACATCGCTTAGAGCACATTTTTGTCTAACTCAATGTGTGTTGTCCCTGTAATGAATTTACCCCAAAATTAAAACAAAATGTGAAAATGACACATGATGTGTTAAAAAGCATTAACACATAAAATGTGTGAAAATGTGTGAGAATTGGATGCAATGAAACATGGAAGTAAATAAAGGTTAATATACTGTATATTCTGTATACATAACATGCTGTCCTCTAAAGGGCCATCTGAAACCTTTAAATATCGTACAGCGTTGAAAAAAGAGATGAAGAAAAAAAGTACTGGTTTGCCATCGATTTCTCCATTTTATACAGTCACTTCAATTATATTAGGATTACTTTCTTCTATTGGCCAAAAGCTTGGTTCAAACAAGGACAATTAATTTTACTGCTGCCACACTCCTTAAAGGCTGAGAAAGAGCTTGTCAAAGTTCTGAGGGGCTTTTGGGCAACATGAATAATGTACTTCTACTGTACTGCAGGTCTGGTGGAAAAGACTGTGTAAAAAGCACAAAGAGCACTGATAAAAAATACAGCATTTTGACAGATGAAAAGTTCCCACCAGTATCATGGGAGCTTGGAGCACAGGTGTCTAAATGCTGCTGGAAGAACAAGATCAGAGCAAATCCACCGGGTATCAAAGTCAGTCGAATCAACGGCTGCAATTACGCAGCTAATGAAACGTCAAACACTGAAACTTTGCCTTAAACATGTCATCAATATGACAATTAGATGTGAAAATAAGTGTGATATGCCTGAGAGGCAGTGTGAGACAGTACTGCCTAATTAATCTTTCATGATGGATTTGTGAGGGAAAGCCAGTCACACTGGGAGTGCTTATGGGAATGAACGGGTCATATGCCAAATGTGTCATTTTATAGACAACTGACCAAAAACTCAAGTCGAACGACATGATCTGCTCAATGAGGACATTTGTTCGGAATGGAGAGCGAGACTCGAATGAGACTGAACGATCCGAACGGGGCGATGCGGGCATGTTACAGGAAGTTTCAATTTAGGTCCTGCTAAACCTATAAAAACCGTACAACTTAGATATATTGGAGCTGTCAAAGAATATGTTCCTTTTGAAAGAAAGGAAATAAAATAATGTTCGCAAGACTTAGAGATTTGAGAGCAATCACAGAGGAATACAGTGTATGTGTTGTGCTGCTACACTGTAATTGTTTTTTTGCTGTTCAGATTGTCTTTACAAGTCATTTGAACTCACTATTTATAATTTTTTGAAGTTGATGTAACTTTAAACTGAAAACTTATTTTGAAATAATGACATAAAAGACATTGAAAATAAGTACAAGAAAATACTTGTAAAACCAATGTATTGTACTTAAAACCTCAAGGAAGCAAAAATGTTTTACAGTGTTGTTTTTTCTGGTCTCTGCTGGGGCTGTGAGGGTACATAGGACACAAAAGGTTGGGACACAGCGAGATTGAGTTTTCAGGATCCAGCTTATGTGATCTCATTCCCTATCCGCAATTCTAAGCGTGATGATTCAGCACTAAAGGATGTTGGCTACATTATTTTCCTTTGACTCAGAGGCTCTGTGGGCAGCGCAAGTACACCCATCTGTTCTCCACCACGTCATGTTCCTCTCCCTCCCGAAAGATCACTCTCACGCGTTTTGAAATATCCAAACAGGCCAATATAACACTTATTACCGTGCCACACAAGCAGCTAGCACCATCTAATAAACCAGCCATACCAATCACAATGATGTAGATCACGCTGGTGTATTTTTGCATGCTCTGGGATAAATAAAAAATGGACACAAGATAATTAACAGACTTCTTGGCTCCTCTTGATGAGCTCTTTTCATTAAACGCCTGAAACAAATGATCTGCCTTCCACATTAGCATACAGCGCCACTCGCCTCCGTGAAGGCAAACAAACCATTTGCCATTTAATAGTCCTAAAGAGCAATGCGACTGTTGTGTGCTCACTCGATATGTGCGTCTGAATTAATTAAACAAATCAATTAAATAGCAAAAGGTGACGCCGATTATTAATGAAGTCCTCTCATGGTCGCCTGCATTCCCTTCTGTCTCTCGCCTGCGTTTTTGTTCATTCATCTGATAATGACAAAGCCTCGCTGATACCCTCAATAGGATTCGACTCATTATTTGCATCTGCGTGTGTTTGTGTCTGTCGTGAATGCCTTGTTACGACCTTTCCGAGCCAAGCATTTCATTTTATAATTCCAATTAGTACTGGTGTGAGTCATTTGTACAGTCTGATCCAGCATGACCCTTGTAGGCCTTTAAATGAGAAAAGACACACAAAACAGAAAGTTCTTTTAAGTCAATGTTTCCAGTCAAATGGTTTCACTTCAAGGTGCAAAAAATGTTATTGAGAAAGTACATTAAGCTTAAAACTTGGTTTCTTTACCTTGACCCGATTCACGAAGTAAGCTTATAATAACCTTGTAGTCTTTCAAATGAGGGGAAAAAAGGCATAAAACAGGAAGTTATTTTAAGTCATAATGTCTCTAGTTAATGGGTTTTGCTTCAAGCTGCAAAGAAAATGGTTATTGAGTAAGTTTAAAACTCAGTTTCTACAAAGTAAGCTTATAATAATGATACTTTGATGTCATTTGAATTCTTAACCCATGTAAAGATAACTATGTAAAGTAACCTTCAATCAAACAAAGGCGGCAATATAATGTAAAGTGAAAAGTTATCGACTGCAGCTTTAATGAAACAAATGTTACTTTGTATAGGCGGTTTTATTGGGCACATCTGCATGGCCCGAGGTTAACTTGCTAACTGGCTAATAATATAACTATTTATATTTAATTTAATTAATATTATATTATTTTTGATTGTATATTCATTTTATTAAATAAACAATTTGCTGAATGGGTCGTGTAACTTTGTCACATTTAAGTTTAACCAAGTAACAGTTATTCTACTGTAACCCAAAATAATACTGGCTAGACATACTTTTAACTTGCTAGCTAATGTAAATTACTTGTTATTTCTTTTGCTTGTTATCAAAAATAATCTGAAGGCACTCTATTCTTTGCGGATGTGTACCGGAAGTTGCGTTTTTAGGATTTTTAGCCATCCTAAAAGTGCAGGATTATATGGTTATTTGAGTTTTATTATACCCATTTCATCTTCCCTGCTGTTCAGCACACTACAAGCCCACTAGTTCAATGCATCTTATCACATTTAAAAATATGTGAATGTAAAGAGGAGTTTCTAACATCTGTTGTTTGCTGTTTTGAAGACTTGAACCTACATTCAGATGATTCAGCCCCTTGACAATTATCTGGTCTGATAAAAATTTTGATCAGTTTGCATGATCAATTGTGAGCATTTTGATCATTCACAATGTAATTTACAGTTCACACTCACCACGCCTTCCAAAGAACAAAGGGTGCGTAGACTGAAAAGATCCAAACAGACAAAACACAAAATGATGCCCACACACCCACAACAAAAAGCACTAAGTGCAAGATAAAAAGCCAATGCTTTACTGGAAAACAGCAGAAAAATTAAATCAGTGGCTTTCTGTTTTGCTCTTGGTGTTTTTTCATTGTTTTATTGGAGTGTGCAGGCTTCCTTACATATTTTTGTCTATTAACTCAACAGCTAAAAATGATATACTTGCTGGGGTTTAATAAGCTCTAAGGTTGAAACACATACATACTATAATATTATAATGAATATTTTTAGTGCCACAAAATTTCATTAGCGTTCTTTTAACGATAGTCACCGGGGAAGAACTAAGAACTACGTGCGTTTTTTGGAGTCATCATCAAAACAGAATTATGCACATCCTTTTCCTGCGGCTCTAGAGCGATTTGTCACATGACATTCACAGCAAAGGTGATAGGCTCTAAAAACCTGCCCACGAGCAGAAGAGGGATGCGCCAGCCAACTGCCATTGAGATAAATAGGAATACTAACGGATGGCTCTCTCCAGGTATTACAGACCTCCTTGTCATCGGCTCAGGCAGTAATTAACTTTCATTGCCACCAGAGTGCTCACAATTACCGCTAGCAGCTAGCAGTTTATTTCATTACACCAAGCCACATTTCACTTTGATTCGGTTCTAAACTGCACTTCATCCTTCCCTTAGATCCTTCGGTAAACTCTTTTGTGAGATGCGAAATTACGCGTTTAAAATTTTGCCCCTAGTGACTGTATGTACTAAAGCATTTGAACAATTTCCATCGTGAGGCAAGCCCATCATTTGATTCAGTAGAATGCGTAATAGATAAAAGTCCTGCCAGCAGTTTATTCAGCCTTTCGCAGATACCAGATGCAAATGAAGTTATGATTGACGTGAAATGTAATGACAGGACGTTATACATCAGAATATGGGCATATGGTGTTTAATTTAGAGTCATGGGCTGTTGATTGTAAAACAGCTTTCATGTAAGCGCCGGTATAGGAGCTGTCAAAATCTACAGAACCCAAACTTGTTCAAAAAGTTTCAGTAAACGAGGCAGATTGTTTTTATTGCAGATTTGTAAAATCTTCGCAGTGTACCGGAAGTTGTTTTCATAAAAAAAAATGACCAAGCGAATAAAAAGTTTAAACACCAAATCTTTGTGTGAATTTACTCTTGAGCTAGAGACCTCACATCGATTATTTCATTGTTGGGCAGCAGATTAATAATGCATGCTGTTTACAAATGATCAATATAGTATCATCGTAAGGAGGCAAAACCTTTTACTTAAAAGAATTGATCGTTGCTCTTATCAGCTTCTTGCATGCTTAAATCTGTATTGGAAGAATTAGGTTGTAAAAAGAACATCGGTTACGCGGAGAGAACGACAAGCTCTTTATCTGACGTAATAACATGGTCTAGTATTTGTCACAGCGTGACATCGCAGCACAGGGCTGTTATGAACTGCTTTGACCTTGTATGAAAAATCAAGTTGTTTGAAATGATAAAGAGAAAGTCATTGTAAAACAATGACAATGGTGCTATAGCACGAGGCTTTGTACTTCTCTACCGCGAGTAACATTTGCACATCGTGCCTCCTTGGAACTAACAGCTGCCAGTTTGACTTACTCGCGCAATTGCTGTATATCCTTGCCTCTCTTCGTCATCTCTCTTTCTCTCCCCCTCTCCCCCAATCCTCCACTACAACTTTTCTCTCACAGGAGACCTGATAAAACCACAGTTCTACCCTAACACGCTGTACTGATGGAAAATCCCTGAGGCTCTGCACTTCAAAGATGCAAATATTTATTCATGTGGGTGCATAAGCATCATAAAGTGGGTTAAACTGTGTTTCTATGAGGTCTATGCGACAATTAACATAAACAGACATGGGTGGATTGTGATGGATTTTCTTTGGTTAGGGATGTAGCCTGTAAAGCACCACATAGAAACAGTACTTTGGTCTTGTTTTACAGTCAGAAACATTATAAAACAACAAACATTTAAGGCTTTACACAAGCAAATAATATAAGTATTATATAAAATGAAAATTCTTTATTTACCCACAATCAAGTTGTTTCAAATCTGTATAATGTTTTACTTCTAATGAACACAGAGAAAGATATTTGGAAGAATGCTTGTAACCAAACAGTTCTCGGCCACCATAGTAGGAAAAATTACTTTGTAAAATTCTTTGTTCTGTTGAACACAAATAAGATATTTTGAAGAATGTGGGAAAGCAAACAATTCTGGAGCACTGACTACCATTGTCATTTTTCCAACTAGTCAATCTAGCATTCTTCCAAATATCTTTCTGTGTATTTTTGGGTGAACTGTTCCTTTAAGTTATTATTTATTCTTGCTGCAAAGCAGAATGTGAATTTAACTATATTCATGTCTATTGACTAAACACATGAGTCTAGACATAAATTATATACAGTGTATGACAATTGTACTCTGTTCACAGTTTATCAAGAGACTTATACTGTATTAAAAAAATCATATTTTCTGAGCTCTTATTAAAACTAAACTCTACAGTCAGGGCACAAAGTCTTATCAGAACTATATTTATCCTGACAGAATGTAAAAAGTTTCAATTTTTTTACAATTCCATTTCCCAAAACATGTTTGCATATTTTTGCCTTGTTCTTTGACATCCTCTTCCTCATTAAGCATTCATAACCCATAGGACTGCACTGCATTTTTAAAATAATCTTAACTTGGATGTTAATATTGTCATGTTCAGCGTTATTACAACATCATTTTTTACCCAGAGGTTGGCCCCTCGCACAAGCTACCCAAAGCAACGTGCCTAATTACATATAATTAAGCCTCAGCTTTTTGGAGAGCCATCTCATATTCTCTTTATTGTATTACAAATGGGACCATTACCTCTTAACAAGGAAAGCTCATCTCTGCAAATCAGGTTAGAGAGATCCTTTCCAATTCACGGCCCTCTTGTTAAATGTGTCTGAAATGTCATTAGGACTCTTGTGTGTTTGTTTTAGAAAAGCACATGATTATAGAAAATCCTCTGCTGTGATTCTTTGGCACTGCCATTTCGCAGTGTGTGGCCGGATTTTGAAGGGAAATAATATGCTGTTTTAAAATGATTTTAAGCAAACCGAGACGCCCTCCGTATTCAGATGAGTGGGCGGATTGTAACTGCTCCTCGTGGCGACTTGCCGGAGATTCCTTACATCTCTGGTATTAACAAATTGGAAATTAGAAGATGCGAGCGAGGACGTAATTGTTTGCAAGTAAAAATCATCACGTGTACAAATGCTGCGGAAAATAGGGTCAGTGAATAAATTTGCTGAATTTGGTGGTAAACACAAATGAGACAAGCACATGCACTCTCCCACTCAATATATTTCAGACATTAGGGAGTTTAACAGTAGCTTTGAAAGAGAATGCATGCTATATATAATAGCCACATCCTCTGCACTTTCATACTTAGTCGTGCATGCATTCCTGCATCTGTTTTATTCACATTAATATGCCATTCATCCTGGTTCATTTATTATATGGCACCTAAAAAGACATGTTAGAGCTTACTGGTACTGTACATTATCATGACCGAGCTACATTAAAAACATCCCCTTATCAAATAGTAGCTTAATTTATCACCATGCAACAATTTCAATGTAATGGCATAAAGACAGTCCATATTGATAAAGGCACAGCAACATTGATTGTGGGAACTAGGAACTTCTGACTAGACCAATTACATGGCACTGTTGGTTTGTTGTTACAGTAGTGTCAGACCTTTTGGTTTTGAGCTAAACTGCCATGACCCAGAGGGCCGGATCAATATGACATATAGATTTCATTCACTCACTCACTTAGCAAGGGTGAAACAAACACGTTTCTGTCGGTCAAAGCAGTCATGCCTGTCTAGGTCCATTGTGCAGCTGGTTCCTCATTAAAAATGAGTGCAAAAGTGTATTGAGTTTCCTGCATGCATACAATTACTAAATCCATTTAGTCATCTCAAAAAACAGTGTTTCGCATTTCACAGATGTCTGGTGCATGCATGTTTTTGTATGCAAATGACAAAGAAATGAAAAAAAAGAAGAAAGTAGATACATACTATGAAATGCATTTGTTCGGTCTAAACTGCTTGCAGGAACCACAAACCATTGACTGAACACAAGACAAAAAGGTGTAATTTCTGCTCTACTAGCAACAAAATTGCTAAATAAATGACATTTTAGATTTTGCAAACTCAAGGCATTCAAGAACTCCAGATATAGTCAAATGAAATTTGCCTAAATTAAAATATAGCCTGCATAATGATAAGTGAAAGTTTAATTTCTGTCACCATTTATTCGCCATCTTATCATTTCAAACCTGTATGACTTTCTTTCTTCTGCAGAACACAAAACAAAGATATTTTGAAGAATGTTGGTAACCAAACAACAGCGGTACCCATTCACATTGTACAGACACAAAACCAATGGGTACTGCCGTTGTTCGCTTACCAATATTCTTTAAAATATCTTCTCTTGTATTCTGCAGAAAAAGAAAGACAAAAATGACACTTGAGCAGGCTTTAAACCTTTGAATATGCAAAACAGCAACATGTAAAATACACCGGGAGCAACATGTAAAATACACCGGGAGCAACATACACCGGGAGCAACATCTGCTCCCGGTGTATGTGTGTTCACGACTTGAAGTGTGTGTGTTCACTATTCACTGGTTGGGTTAAATGCAGAGGTCACATTTCGGGTATGGGTCACCATATCTGACAAATAGGTCACTTTCACTAAAACTATAGGTGCTTTGGCCTCTCGTTTCAAGCTTTAATGGATAACCCGGTTCTAGATGCATGTATTCGTGTAATGTACTAATTATACTATCAACTGCTTTAAATGGAATAATAATGAAACTGAAACTGCTGACATAATGATAGATATCTTTAAAAGACATGACACAAATTTTAACCAGAGAAGGGCACGATGTCTGATCAGAACCAAATCACTGTGTGGAAGGAGGGCATGACTTTAAAAGCACACAGCAGGTCATTTCAAAGCCAGACTGAAACTCAAGAGCCCATCGTGGTTTGATCATTAGGCAAATATATGTTTCTGACACTGAAGGGAGAAAGAGTCAATGATTTACATTCATCTTACCAATACTACTTACCAATTAGCCTACCGCTGTATCATCTGCTTATGTTTTTAGATTTCTGTAAGCCAATTAATGTCATGTCAGTTGTGACTGATAGGCTTGCAAGTGCGTACTTCATTAGGAGAACATTTGAAGATATCCACAGAAACAGAGCTGTCAAATTATCACTGTTTATTCAGAACTAGGTAGAACATTTCCACTGCAAAATCCCAATTAAAAGTTATGTCTTCTGGCAGATTGATAGTTCATATAAATGTTCCGGAAATAGTATTTATTCTCCCTGTTATACTAAATTTTAAAATTCAGACACTCCTCTTTATACGCCTGTCTCTTCTTTTTTTAACTCTGAGGATTTAGGATTTTATATCCCATCTGTCGAGGCACATTTGTAGGGCTACATAACAAACCAAACCGCCCATGGGAACAAAAGAGCCAACCGATCTTGAAACTACTGCTGAGATCTGTTGATCAATGTTTTCAGTGTCTGCTCGTCAAACCAGCAGGGTTGATATCGATTATTTACCCCCTCATTTTAAAATCACACGCTTCAATATTTTCAATAAAATAGCTTTTCAAAGATTGCTGGTAGGGCAGAATGGCTCATAGCGGTTTGATTTTAACATCTGTTTATGTGACGAGAAAACAGGATGGTAGCATGTTGCGTAACAAGGGTTATAGATGATATGGGCTAAAAATAAACACGCTACTGCACTACTTTTAAAGTCCACCTGCTGTCAAGCAGTTGCATTGCTGCGGCTAAATCTTTTTCAGCTTAACCTCCCTCTGATATCTAAAGAAAAGCAGCATTCAGTATAAATATTGTATCTGGTTGTACTTACAGTTCTTGCTTTGAATCTTGTTTACATAACAGTCTACTCTGATTGATCTGGTCAAAAAATGTTTGCCTGTCAAATGAAAACATCTGAATCAGATAATATCAGAATCATAATTTTGTGATTTTGTCTAGCAGCAAACACTATTAAATAATGTATATTGCAAACTGTATATATTAAGATAAACACAGACACTGGTACAAACAGGCACTCTATTAATAAATCCATGAGATTACACATTTATACATTCAGAAATCTCTGAATCCACATGGTGTTAGTACACTTAAATAGGAACAAAGCTGATGCATTACTGCTGATATGGGGCTTGTGGATCATATTGAAATATTAATTGCTACTAGCATCCACATAGTTTACCGGTACAGACAAACATGGGCACCATGAACATGCATAATACCATCATAATGAATTTATAATTTATAAAGTGATAAGAGAATTGGGAACTGCTTTCCTAACTGTGTGCCAGCCTACATCTCTGGTGACAGCTGCTTCTTCTACCTCAGGCGAATACTTTAGTTTTTTGCTTAAGCAAACAACCGGCAGTATTAGAGCAGGGGCTTTCTTAACACACAGAGATGTCCTTGGGATAATGCTAGCAAATACAAAGCAAACAAGCTGCAATTCCTTAAAGTATTCCACATTTATGTCATTACCCACATATTTTCCTATGTCCTCTGGCATGACTACATTAAAGATGAATATTTTACGTAAACAAGATCCTTTTACAAAACTTACAAAGGTAAGTTAATAAAATAAAAAATATATAAAGATAAAAACTTAAGGTGACTCATAATATTCATTCACACATGATTGAACATAAAATCCACTAAATTATATGTGCAGTGCTTCGAAAAATCTGTCAAACTTTCAGCTTTTCACCAGTGCAAGAATACAACCATTTTACAAGATGTAAACAATGCTGGTCCAATAGCACTTTTTCTTTCAGTTTTTTACATTTTTGTATGATTTTTCACATATTTAATTCAATCTTAAAGATATCAGTTTAATTTGTTTACTCACTT
This sequence comes from Oreonectes daqikongensis, assembly GCA_026939265.1. NCBI lineage: Eukaryota > Metazoa > Chordata > Actinopteri > Cypriniformes > Nemacheilidae > Oreonectes > Oreonectes daqikongensis. Next base: position 2,196,300 of record JAOTQM010000030.1, on the reverse strand, counting down.
CTTGTTTCCTTTTGTTCTGACCTTGTGTAGCCTAGTAAAAAATGAAACAAGAAGTAATTCGTTATTTTTTTCAAAATGTAAACAATAGTAGCATATAAATAGGGGGAATGCAAGCAGCATACAGTATATAATACTCATCTCACTGGCACTCCACATCCTCCCTTTCTCACACAACACAAGTTTGACTTCTTACAACGCTGTGCGACCGGCAGTCGCGGAATTTAGGTGTCGATCGTTCTGTGCAGCCGCAGCGTCGTGACTTCAAATACAGAAACTGTCGTACAGAAATAACTTTTCACAAACTATAAAACAAAAAAAAGGAAACTTTCTAATAATTACACAATATGTATATTATAATATTATTTGTAATTCAAATATTGTGTCGCTATACCTTAAAAATAATAAAATAAAATAAAACCTTAAGCAACGTTTTTATGCACTTAACTCTCATTTTTAATTTCGTTCCTGAGGAACTTCTGTTAGTAAAGCCCCTCAAAAAACGGTGTGCCAGACGACATTCTGTCAGACTAGAAATCTTTTTAATTTCGATTTTCATAAGTATTAAACGACAATTGTGATTTTAAACATGTCTTACTTCGAAGAAACGATCGGTCCTGTCATACGCAGCTCTGCTGTGAACGCGCGCTGCTCTGAACTTTCATTTCCATACAACAGAGCGGCCTGCATAAATCTCGCTTGGATTATTTAATCAACAGATTTACAATGTCCTACCTAAAAACATTTTAAAAACGCATATTGAAGCTGGTAGCCTAAGTCATTAAATTACCAATATATTATATCTGGTACGTCATGTGTTAGAAGGTCATTCTGATAAGACATTTGTGACTGACAAGATGCGCTACCTCTGGTTCTACGTCATTTATTGAGGCGGTAGGTCATTTTGATAAGACATCTGTAACTGAGAAGATGCGCTACCTCTGGTTCTACGTCATTTATTGAGGCGTTAGCTGGGAACCTGCACCTCTGCTCTCCGATAGGTTTGTTCGAATGCCGATTTGTTTCCCTCAGGTGATCATTCATAGTCGAGCTTCAAGGATGATTGAATTCCGAAAATACATGCAGTGCAAATTGCTTGCTTTTGTTAAATGTCCCATTTGCATTAATTAATGAATAGGACGCATTCCATTCAGAGTGACTTTCTCTAATTTGTATTGACACGCGACCTGCACCACCGCTGTACGTATTAAACACGTGAGTTACGCTGCACGCTCTTATTCTGCTCTGGTTAAAACAGAACTAGAGTTAGCTTAGATGATTCATTTGAATGCATTTATTAATGATTTTTCACATTATAGGTCAAATCAACCTTTAAACAGTTTTTTTAACAAAACCAAAATGTTTTGTACAGTGAGTCTGGTGCTATTTTATCTTGGCCCTTGAACTAAAGTATGCATTTAACCAAGGGCTTCTTTAGAAAAGCTTTTTCTGCATCACAAGATGACTATATTTGCATACACCCAGACAAAAAGCACTACTTACTGTCATGTCCTCAAAATCCAAAGCAGTAATTTCATTTAACCCTGCTGTTTCACCATAGGAGGTCATAATTCTTGTCAGCGAGCACGTATGAATGAGGACATGTTGGCAAGTTTTCACGGTAGGAAGAACTAGATGAGAAAGACTTCCTATTGTAAGATTCACTCCCAGGCATCTCAGCTGGATGTGTGTCTGTCACACAGTATTTGAAAATAAATGGCGTGCATGGCATCTGTTTGTCAGATGTGAGCGATGCGATACCCGATTCATATCAGGCCACAGCCACAAAAAACAACAGCCTCCCAGAATGAACACCAAAGAAAAACCTAAAGATTGCTTTGCCCCCTTGGTTACATGGTTTTACAGGATGCTTCATATCTGTGTTGTTGAATCTGTTTGGACTCTTGTCAGATGGCAACTACTCATCCATGGGGCACATCCAATTGTAACTGATATACAACATAGGTTAACCGAATGTCTTGAGTGTTAACCTTGTATTTTGTATTTTGCAATGGCAATGATTCACAGGTTTAATAAAAATGAAATCCAGTGGCCATATTAATGATCAATTCTATGCGTTGCATAACACAATTTTAGGTAAAGTCACATTTATTTTGAAAAGATAGTTCACCCAAAATTGAAAATATTTTGTCATCATTACTAAACCTCTTTGATTTTTTTTCATCTGCAGAACACAAAATTCGAAATTTAAAGAATGTTTGTAATCAAACAACAGCGGTACCCACACTGTAAAAAATAAATGTTGGTTCAGCTTAAAATAAGTAACCTGGCTGCCTTAAAATTTTGAATTAATTCAACTTTAAAATATTAGTTAACATAACGAGTATGTATGAAAATCATTCGTTTTTTTAAGTTGAATGAACTCAAAATTTTAAGGCAGCCAGGTTACTTATTTTTTTAAGATAAGCCCCCCATTTTTTTTTACAGTGCAGTGACTTGCATTGGCTTTGTATCCATACAGTAGAAGTGATCGGGTACCGTCATTATTTGATTACCAACATTCAATGATATTTATTGTGCTTTGCAGAAGAAAGTCATACAGGTTTGAAATGACAAGAGGGGGATTAAATGATGACAGAATTAATGTGAACTAATTGAAGTGAACTATCACTTTAAATAAAGTGCATAAGCACTTTTTAAGTATTTTGACACCGGCTGGTTATCAAACTTGTGGAACATGTGCATAGTTAATGTGCTGAACTATACCTGTGTGAACTTGAGGGCAACCAGCTTCATACATCCACATTGATTTGTTTACAAATGCAACTTGGTTTTAAAATTTGTCATAAAAAATGTAACGTACGGGTCACAAAAACACCCAAATATTTCAAATAATAGGGATATTGTATTCTAGATGTCTAGTAAGTATTCAGATGGTAAATATTCAGTATGCAGTCAGGCTAGGCCACACGTGTCTTTTCGGATGGGGAGAAACACGGCGTACAATGATTACATTTGTATCTATTTTCTGCTTGATTCATCACTTTTAAAGGAAAGATTTTACCAACCACTGGAGCCTTTAAGAAGCAGTGGTCAGTGAAGCCATGAACAGAGAGAAATGAACAATTGATAGACCTGTCAATTAGAAAACTGCCATCGGAATTCAGCAGCATCTTTTCTTTCACTCGGTGAAGCCGCAAGTTAACAATTCATGGCTTAACTATTATCCTTCACCTCGCAGACATTGCGCTTTCACACAGGTCTGATTGTCGTCAACGTTAATTCATACTTTTCAACCTCAACAGTTTAATGTCTTGGTTACGCTTCCATTTTTAGCTTATCCTAATGGAGACTGATGTATAAGAGCGGCTACAACACCAGAGAAGTGTAGCAAGAGACTTGCATTGTCTATATCAATTGTTGACGTCAATGTTCTTTGTTAACATTCCCAGTTTCATTCATTTTTCAAAAAGAATAGTGTACAGCACGTGAGCTTTCGCGAGCTGTTCTGAAAGAACATTCATCTTCGTGTACTGCTTAGCCTTGAGCGAGTAAGCAAATATTTCCTAAAGCTCGAAATACAGTATGCGTTGTGTTCACAGCTGTGTTGCACGATAGGCAAAACTCTCCCCTGGAGGGGCTAATTGACATCTTTAGTGGAAAATATGCACATCTACATGTATCTGCCGTTCGTGAGCGTTTGTCAGGCGAAACGCTTGCGTTGCAACCTGGCTCCTTTGTTGGCTCCTTTGAGGCGAAAGTGTGGTCGGCGAATGGGATATTCAGTTGTGAAATTCTGTTTTAAATTGCAATTCAGCACTGCTGCACAATTGCTCATATTGGGCGAATATGAAGTCCGCATCTTCCTTGGAACTGTGACGGTTCTGACTCAGCATGTGTGTCCGTGTGATCTCAAGCTTTCCCCACTGGAATATTTGACAAGGGTTAGCAAGAAATGAGTAAATGACTTATGTAAATTGAAAAGCAAGTGAAATAACCATTGCAGTGTCTCGCTTTTTTAGAAAGATGAATGTGTGCCATCCAGCACTAAAACTGGCAGAATCAATGCCAAGGTCACATTTGTAAAGCATCACAACAAGGGGGAACAACTGCATTCTTGAACTCATAGTCTCGTGTTGTAAACAATGACTTTAAATAACCTTAAATTAGCTCGAAGTCACAGAACCGAAGAATGAATGCATGCTGCAAGAGATTTTTAGTACGCTAGTCACACAACACTGACTGCAAATAACAGTGACCTTAATGGTAAATATGCAGAGTATTAGAGACTGCATTCAACTTGTTTGATGTTTTCCTCCTCTACAAATAACATGGCTGGGTGATTTTCTTGTCCAACTAACAAAACTTCCCAGGAAAACACAAGCGGTAAGCAGTAAGCACAGCTGTTTCACACAACTGTGATCTCAAATCAATTTGATGGCAAATCGCACTCAGTCAAACACCCTTCATGCTGTAAAACTACACCAACAGGGGTTTAACTGGGCTTTTCCTATGGCTGATGTTCTGAAGCCAGCAGACTATCCATGCAGGACAGGGATGAAGAGATCCAGCAGAAGCTTGGTGTGTAACTCTCAACCCAGAACCGCTATTTCACTCACACAGCTGTGTTTACACCATTCATGAACCATCTGAATACACCCGAGCATCCTTGGGTTTAAAATACAGCTTCTCCACTGAAATGACGTCTGCGTTTATTGCTTTCGGGAAATTAAGAGCGCTCATACAATAAAGAATAAAAAGTCAGAACAAACAAACATTGAAAACATTTCGCAGAGCACAAAGTACAGAACTTGGTTTAGTGAAAGTGATCATTTTCACATCGAAGATGTTCTGGCAGTCGCAATGAGTTTCTTACCGTCCCAAACACGCATCAATTTATTCAGTTCTGACCTTTTATTGCAGCTTCTGGGCTTTTTCCAGTGTGGCATGTCATTTAATGCAGCATGCTTATCCATAATCTCGGAGTAAACTGTATGAAATCACAAGGATTTCTGCCTTTCCGCAGGTCAACAAGAGATAATAAAAAGCAAGGGTCTGCATAAATTTGACAGCTTAGCGGAGACCAAGACAATTTTATAGCCTCTTCAAGGGATAGTTCAACCAAAAATTCAAATTTGCTGTTTATTTACTCACCCCCAGGCCATCGGTGACGTAGGTGACATTTTGACTTGAGTAGAACAATAAAGAAGATTTTTTTGGTAAATCCGCTGCCCTCTGTGCTTCATATAATGGGAGTAAATGGGGTCCACCTGTCAAAGAGTTCCTAAAGCACATAATACCAAAAAAGCGGCTCCTGGCGACATGTTGACGTCTTGTGAAGCGAACCGATCAATATTTTCATAAAACTGAACATCATTTTTACTAATGTTAGCCATTATACAGCCTCTGCACACGTCCTGATTGCGATCTTCTACTTGTAGTATTTAGTGCGTTTAGCACCACCTGCAGAAAGGGAGTGTTGAGCGACTCAAAATGCAAAACGCACCAGAAGCTGGCATGCCATGAGCCACCAAATAGTACAAGATCATCGCGATCAGGACGTGTGAGGCTGTATAATGGCTAATATTAGTAAAAATGATGTTCAGTTTTATGAAAATATCGATGGGTTCGCTTCACAAGACGTCAACATGTCGCCAGGAGCCGCTTTTTTGGTATTATGTGCTTTAGGAACTCTTTGACAGGTGGACCCCATTTACTCCCATTATATGAAGCACAGAGGGCAGCGGATTTACAAAAAAATCTTCTTTATTGTTCTACTCAAGTCAAAATGTCACCTACGTCACCGATGGCCTGGGGGTGAATAAATAAACAGCAAATTTGAATTTTTGGGTGAACTATCCCTTTCAGGTGACGTAAAAAACGTTGATTCAACGCTGGTCAAGAAGCACCTTCTGTTTCAGTTCTTTAACACTACACAAGCGTTTGAACAAAATACAACCAACAGAATATTAACCGATTTAAAATGTTCAAGAACAAAATGTAAATTATTTATGTGTGTTTAAAAAACACAAATAATAAACAAAGTGCTTTTGGACCAGTGCTTACATCTTGCAAAGTGGTCTATACTCCAGACTAATATCTACACTGATAAAAGAAGTTTACAATAAAAAAACAACAACATTTCAACATTTAGTCTTTACTCAAGTAAAGCACATACATAGCATATTTGAGTAACAGTCAATTGACAACACCATGTCTACAATTTTATTAGCCAAAAAATTGCTTCACTGCATTAGGGACACAAATGAAAACTTCAAGTAGTTAAATTATATGGATGAATAATGTATTATTCATGTTAAACTGAATCTTTTTCACTTTAAAATTTCATATTCAAACAACGAAGGACTGTTGTAAACACATTTATTACATTCATATTATGACCTTCATAAATGTTTTAGATGTTAAAATGCAAATAAAAAACAATTGAAGACAAAATCTTGCAGTACCAGGACAAATTATACAATTCATACATTCACAATGTTACATGCTGTGAAAAATCAATGACGACAACAGCGGTGAGGGATAAAAACAACACAATGAACTATATTCTTCAGTAGCTTTCTAAAGTATCTGAATTTTTATTACAGTTTATTTTACTCAGTGAACATATGCAAAGGTAGGTAATTGTTCATTGAAGTCATATTTTGAACGCTTTTATTTATTCATTAATGTATTATTTATTCACCCAATAATGATGCATTCCCTTTTTCACCATATAACAGGTGTCTGGCACGATATGTGATGTAGGTGACTGTTAAATCAAAACAAAGAAACCATTTTAAAAGCTGCGCTAGATCCACACCTTTCCTGTAATCAGTGGTGCTTGTATTTTACCAGCTGCTAATGAATCTGCTTGTTAAGTAATAGCGATTTGAAGCAGACGATTCAAATGACTGCCATATGTTGAAAAAAAATGTCTTTAATGTTTTAATTGGGCTTTATCCCCTTTATAAAAATGTAACATACTGAAACTGTTTTGTGAGTGTTAACATTCACTCTGACCAGACTTGACTTGACTTGACTTGACTTTCAACAAGAATCGGTGTTCACATTATCAAGAGTCACAGGGAGAGAAAAAAATCAGCAAGGAAGCGTAGAAAACGCCTTTACTTTGCTTCTCATGTATCGCTGATAGGATTCCTTTTGACGCTAGAGAATAAAGACACCCCTCAGCAGCTCTGTAGTGTGGCAAATTCCAAAGAAAATGATTCACTAAAGGTTGACCTGACTGCGGCCCTCAAGGAGATATTCTGTTTGAATAGTCAAGCCCCTGATTATGTTGAAGCGCCGCCAGAGATGTTAAATACAGGAATCAGGAACCTTCCTGCTACAGTGACCAATGAGAGAGAGAGGAATATCAGAGGATCTTCTTTCTCTATAATAATACAGTAAAGTCTCGCATTTTGTACCACTGTATGTGACGTTAACATCACTCAAACAGTAAGAGGAAGCTGCCATATCATGAGCGTGTTTTCTGTGCTGGCCCCCTGTGAAGCTTCCCTCAGTCTACGAAAACCCTTCCCCCCTGAGATCACCGCTACCGAGGTAACCCGGTCCCTCCTCGCCCCGTCTCTCTCACAAGCCCTACCCTTGACCCACATGTCCGGGTCGTCGCTGAGTTCGTAAATAGAGCCGTCCTCCATACTGTGTTCCAGAGATTCTAAAGAAGAGTCCGAAGCTTCGTCCCCTCGTGCGGTTAGCAGTCGCCCGGGCAACCCTGAGGTCGAGCGGAGGCGGTACTGTAGCAACATGCCCCGCCCCCTTGCTTTGCCATCCACGTGGGTGGAAATGCAAGGCTGCTGGAGGGATTCCTGGGAGGAGTCACTGTGATCCTCCGCCCCACAAGCAGAATCATGCCCTTCAACCACCGAATCTCGCTTTAGAAGACTCGGGGACAAAGTGCTAGAAATGGCAACTAAGAAATCCACAGGTCCGCAGTGAGCATTGAGAGACATCATGCCTTTACCTGTACCACAGTAAAACACATGTTAATAAGTAAATCATCGATGAAAATGTTAAAAACAGCTATAATAAAATACAGAACATTGATATTCTATTCTATTATATGTATTCATTTTATCCAAAGCAACTATGTTTTTTTTCTACAATGGTGGATAAGATTAAAGGTGAAGGTAGCTTCACATGCATTGTGAAGCACATCCACTCCATACCTGTAATTTTTGGGATACCCTCCAGTTTGGGCACAGGCAGGGTGATGATTATACCCTGGTTAGTGCCCACCCACAATAACCCCTGGCAAATCAGCAGACTGGTAACTCTCAGGCTCTTCTGACCTTTAAAAAAGAAAAAAAAAACATACAGGCAGTACTCCCGAAAAACTTTCTTCAGTCACTCAACCTTAAATGATGACAGCATGCTTTTATCTGTTTACTGGATTGAATACATTTTGAAAACTAAAATATTCTGGAGAACATTAAAAAAGCACTGTGCTTTTATCTGCAATCATTTATTCTGTATTGAATTGATCCTAATTGATTGGTTTTCATGGTGTGCTGTCTTTTGGTGGCGGGGAGACTTTGGCTAATGTGTAAATGAAGTATCTGCAGCATTGCAGTTAACGGGTTTCTGCAGAAAACCTCTGAAGGTCATTTATGCATTCTACGCCTGTTAAAATGTGTTTAAGGTGGAGTTGTAATTATGAAGCTGTTCTATTTTCATTTCTCTCACTGTGTTGTGCTTGGAAAATTGCCACCTCACCAAAATAAATACAGGTAAAGGAATCAGGATCAGCAAATACCAGGAAAAAATATATCAGTACTTGTACTCGGTCTTTAAAAATGGTATCGGTACATCCCTAATAATAACATAGGCGTAATTTGCGGGTGAACAGGTGGGACATGTCCCCACCACTTTTTGGAAGAAATTAAGAAATGGTTGCGGAAGATATGTCTTGTTTAGCGGCCATTAACATCTAAAACTCAAGGAAAACGCAGGATGCGCTGCTTTCACACAATCTCCCGTTGCTCGCACTCGTAAGTTATATTTGCGGAAGACAGAGAGCCGCGACTCCAGTTTGAAATGCGTGCATGTCCCCACCACAACTAAAGAGAAAAATGCAGAACTAAAATGATGAATTCATCAGCCGTCACTCGGGAGCAAACCTTTGGGATTAGAAGACCATTGATCTGTAATAACCATATCAGCTTTCCTATATGTGATGTTTGTGGATTTGCATATTCAGGAGAGCTGACGGTATGGGAAGACGACATCTGCCAAAGCTTATTTTCGCTTTTGTGCTCTGTGGACTGTGAACATTCCCTCCATAACCTGGAACTGCAGCTCAGCAAACACACGGTACATATTTAAACGCAACTAGCCGCCCGAATTCGACAATAGCCTCAGGGTCAAAGAACTTGTCAACCCCGAGTGTCTTTAAAAATACAGCTGTAACAATGATCCGCAGGTTTGATGTTCTCTCTTGTTGTCATAAACGGTGAGGTATCTCCTTTCTTTTCTCTTGTGTTTCTCAAGTGCTCCAATGAGACGCGGCTGTAGCAGTGGACCAGCTGACATTAACTTGCTCTGGCTAGTTTCTGAAGTCTGATGTAGCGCTCTGGTTTTCTGTACCGCCTTCTTTCTCTTCCGCTTGATGGCAATTGTCTGTGACAAGTGAAGAATCGTGTTTTTGTCTAAATGCGGATGCCGAGTTCAAGTGAAATCAAACGTTATTAGACAGTCTGATAAGAGTTATTCTGCTCCGGAGAATCTTGCAAGCTACTGAAGCAACAACACCCATATATTTCTCTTTCCAAAGCCTGATGTGTGACACGGAATTGCACTGAAGTGACAATTTGCTTTGCAGATATTATACCATTTACAAACCATGCTCGTCTGTGTCCTGACTTATAGAATGAGTGTTTACAAAAACTCCTTTCACAAAGAGTACTTTGGCTGATAAATATTTACCTGTAAAGGAGAGATGGAGGATTAAAAATAGACCTTAAATTAATCAATTTAAGAGGACCTTCTGAGAAAGACCTAAAGATGGCTAAAGGTGATCGCAGAGGGAATACAGACAAGTTAAAGACCAGGTGGACAAAGAACAGGGTCGGAAAAAGAACCGTGGCGAACGCCGGCACATCACCAACATGCCACGGCTGCCAGAGTCATGACTAGTGTGTTGCCATGGCAACGTTCAGAATGAAAAGCGTGATCTGTGGCATCGTGCCATCATTCTTATGTGACTTTTCCCGCCGCAGCTCCATTACTTCTCAGCGGGGTCTTAAGTTAGATACTTATTCACGGTCTATCCCCGGAGAGCCGGTCTACAGGAACCGTTGGAACGCGAACTTCATCATTACTGTATCATAAAAAGTGCGAAGCAAAGACGGAAACAAGTGTTGATCAAGCGTGTGAATTTTGTACTCAGAACAATCCCAAGGGATTGAGAGAAACTCACTGGGGTTGTGAAAAGAGGAAGGTGTGGAGATGTTGATCTCCTGCAGGTGCTCCAGTGTCTCCGTATGGAAGAGTCGTATGGATGAACCCTCTGAGAATGCCATCCATACGCCACCTCCGGCCCGTACCATGTGTGCCACGCTCACCATTGGATCCTGGTGGACCTCAAATCTCTAAGACAGAAGAAAAAGACAATAAAAGTTTGATCAAATGTTAAAGCGGACGCCACTATTTCTGCTTGAAACAGTTTCGACTGCACACCACTTTCAGCTTTAATATAATCATATATGATTAAATAACTCACTGAAATCGGATGCTTATGGGAACATTATCATGATCAAGACTCATTAAAAGTGTCATACATTTACTAAGACATTTTTATGCATTGTGAAAAAACGATTTTGCTTAATTACACTGGCGCACATTTTAAAGAACCATTAAACATTCCATTCACATTTATTCACTGCTATTCCAACAAATACTCATTCCCGAAGGGAATATAACAGCCATATTATCCCTAATACTCAATTCACACTAAAAAACTAACTAATTTTGTGCATGGCTAAAAGATTTTGCATTAATGCTTTGTACAATACAATTGTAACATCTAATCTAAGGACTAAGATTTCATTAAAGGTTTTGTTTGAGAAACAACCTCACATTTCTAACCAAGAAGAATAAATATGCCATTAACATTCCTCTGTCCTAACAATTGTAATTAATTTAAGAGTTCAGCCACATATTGTTGCTTATACATTTAATAGGTTAAACTCTGAACCTGAGACCAATGAAAATCCATAAGCAGGAAAAATGCTTGGAACCAAACTCAATAAGGCATGACAAAAACAAATGGTTACGAAACTCCATCTCAATTCAACTCTCTGTATATCTCGTCCTTTCTCTCGTTCACTTTCTCCATTACCGTGCAAATAGAATATTGAACAATAATGACAAAGGGCCCATCGCCTTTATTCTGGATCCGTCTGCAAGGACTCCTCGTGCGAGTCTGAAAATATTTTCGGAACAGTGAGCGTTCACCCTCTCAAGGTGGCATGTGCGCATGAAAGTCTTGAGTTTGAAGTGTGAACGCACTACCATAAATGAGATGTTGTTTAGCGTGTCTGTCAGCTTGTTTCCGTGAATTCTTCTCCAAGTGTAAGTGACCTTATTTTACATCATCGCTTGGAGTCAGGAGACACGCTCAGATCTGGTACAGGTCATTTTCACCTTATTGGACTAGCACATTTCTGCTGGAACTCTCTTTAATGATAAGACACCTGTGCTAGTGGCAATTTAAGGTTATTTGTATCTTTGTATTCTCAAGAGTACATAGTGTGCCTGTATAAACAAAACCTAAACTTTCTGTTCGTGAAGAAGTTTAGAACTCATTTGCGGTAGGATGTGTACTAGACAAGCATAACAGCAGTGTTTTCTGTTTGTCCTGGTTGTGTTGTTGCATTGATTCCAGCTGAAGACCAAAGGGCTTTGTCGAAACTAAACCCAGGTATGTGGCTTTCTGAGAAACCCTGGGGTTTAGCCTGTGGCCAAAATGAAAGTAAGAGGCATTTTTCAGGTCACCCTACATCACAAAACAGCCAGTTGAGCGACAGATTTCTCTGATTATTATTAGAGAATTGGACTACACTAGCATGTGTTTGTATTTAATAGCCATTAAATTTTAAACACTTTTGTGTAAAAGTGTTGTACAGACAAAGTGTTGCACTTTTTTTTCTGTATTTGTAAAAGCCCAACCTTGTGCAAAGCAGATTGATGAGAAAAACACCTCAACTGCAGAGAACATTTACACCTGAATCACAATAATCTGCCTCCACCTGTTTCTTACTCTTCATATTATGAACGTGTCAAAAATATGTAACAAAATGCCACAAGCAAAATCATATATCAAAGAATTACCATCAAACACCGCTTAAAGAAAATGTTACAAAACACTACAGGACTGCTGAGTGTAAATGATGGAAAAGCAAAACTGCAAATAGACTATGACATGTTAAGACAATTCAAATCTGTATCTGCAGTCAGAGCTGTTCAATATACTTAATTCACTAAACCCATCTCTAAGGGCGTCAGAATGGACTCTGCTTATAATTTTGTGGCTTTTTTCCAGAGATATTCAAATTATTCAAGATTTTCACCTTTTAAAAGACACTTAGGACCAAACAAAACTCATTTGACCAGAGGACCAACTGTAATGTTTTAAGTGGTCCTTTATGAACAAAACCTTGCACACTGCTGACATCCCAAAGGCCCATTCTAGTAGTATAAACTCTTATTAAAGAACTTTGTGATCTCTAAGGCCATGTGTATTTGTACACTTTAACATTGACAAAAATCCCTATTTAGCAAAAAGCATACATGTGCACACACTAAAAAAATGTTGGATTTTTTTCAACCAAACTGTTGGGTTAAATTAATCCAGAAGATGGTTTAAATTTGACCCAGCATAGGTTAATATAAAATGGTTAGCCCCAAGGCTGGGTTAAAGAGAACCCATTATACTCAACCCAATACATTGACACATATGTTGCAGATCATACACAGATCAAACATACCCAAACACGCTGTCAACAGAAACAGTACAACAAAAATACTAACCTGTTTAGGTACAGTACCACTTAAAGGAGCAATGTGGAGATTAGCGGTATCTAGCGGTGTGGTTGCGAATTGGGACCAACGGCTTGTTCACTACGATGGATGACAGAGGATGCAGATGTTGTCACGTTTTAGCTTCTTTGCTGAAGGAGATAATGTATTTACGAAATGCACTCTGTAGAGCAGTTTGTCAGTTTAGGGCTACTGTAGAAACAACATGGTGAATTCCATGTAGATAGAAATAGCTCATTCTAAAAGCAATAAAAATTGTGTTTTATACCCTAGGGTAAAAAAAAGGTTTAAAAAAAATAACGCTTTATTATGTAAGGTCTTTTTACACCTCTGAACACATAGTTATGTATATTATATTGCATTTCTGTCAATAGAGCCTCCTTAAAATTACACAGTAATATTACAGACACAGTAAGTTTTTCATTCTCATTTTAGTCTTCGGCAGGCTAAAATGGTCTCAAACAGTGCAGCCCGGGTGGGAGGGGAACACACAGTACGCCTGTTTAAAAGTCTCTTCATTGGCTTCTAACAACTTCATTTCAAAATGCAGTAATTGGTTACGAAATCCTCAACAGAGCTTATTCTAAATAGTCTCTGCAGTTTCCAAGTCCTAAAAATCCTGCCCGAACGAACTAACTAAGAGCTCGAACTAAGTGTTGTGATGATCCAGCATTGAGTGTTGATTGTTTTAATGGTCTACTGTTAAGAAACATGCCAGAACACCTTTACTGTCCCATTTCCTAATTCTATATTTCTTTCTAATAGATTTATTCATTACGTTGTCTTAAAGCATATCAATAAATGTGCTCATTTTCTTCTTATTTAAACACGTATTTAAAGTTTGATTTTATTCAACAAAACACAACACGATCTGAGCATCACTATACCTAAACATTTGCTCAAAAAAACTCAGCATCCCGGCAGCGGGCACGAGGGCCACACATCACGAAGGTTTCAATGACTCGAAACAGAGTTACTTTGATATAAAAGTGATTCACAGCAAAGCCTCGCATTTGTGTATCAGAAAACAATACACCCCCTCCCAAACACCTTTCAAAAGTCCACGGGGAAAGAGGAGGCATTTCATGCCCGATCCTCTAATAAGGCATGAGGGAGCGGCGCTTCTTATCGAGGGTTTGCACGCGGCCCCCTGAGGTCTGTGGTGCTAGTGAGAAGCCCTGAGAGCTCTAACGCACAGCGAGTTCTCCAGTCTGGGGTTGAGGCAGATTAGGAAGAGGGGGTGAGGTGGGTGAATGAGACAGTTCTTTACTCGGCGCACTGGCGGACAGGGATTAGCACCTGTTTGCGTGCCCTTGCCAAAGGGAGCTTCTTTTGTTTGAGAGCGAGGGAGATGACTGAAACTGTCTTTGATGTGTTCTCTCTTTTAATTGACTTGTTGGAAGTGGGTGTCTTTGCTCTCTCTCTCTCTCTCTCTCTCTCTCTCTCTCCTTCTCACTTCCTTGTTCTCGCTCTCTGTTTTTTGCTTTTTATATTTCTCCAGAGACAAGACTGGAAGAATTCTGGAATCCATAAATGTAAAATTTTGCCATTTAGTTTCAATATTGTGATTTTTACTTTGTGATGTGCTCACCCTGATGGTTAATACCAAGCGTAAACACGGCCACACAGACTCATCATTGAGGCTGAGTCTCACGCGGAGACAGAGGTTGCCCTCACCACATCTCCTTCAGATACTACAGCGCTACATCACAGCGGGAGAGAACTGTTCTTCACTTTCAGAGGGGGCAAAACACAGCAAGCCTCCAACCACCACACAAGCATCACACCTAACCTCTCATTAGTCCTTTATAATAGTAGGTGACATGGAAAAGCAGTGCTTACAAGAGCAATGCGGTTAAGCACCCTCTCATTTAACAGCGCGTGGGCCTCTGCCTTCTTTGTAGATCGAAACAATACGACCTGGAGTGTTTCTGCATGTTTACAAGCCAGACATAGGAGCATGCATCTGTATTTTGAGGAAAACTAGCTGGTCTAGCTTACTTGATGCAAAAAAAAAAACAATAAAACATTAACGTAGTAGACTCATAGACCACAAAATCAGTTACAAGGGTCATTTGCTTGTCAAATGTATACATCACAGCTGAATATACAAGCTTTCCCTTAATGTATGATTTGTAAGGATAGGACAATATTTGGCCAAGATACAACTAATTGAAAATCTGGAATCTGAAGGTGCAAAAAATCTAAACATTGAGAAAATCGTC
The DNA here is from genome assembly GCA_026939265.1 of Oreonectes daqikongensis. NCBI lineage: Eukaryota > Metazoa > Chordata > Actinopteri > Cypriniformes > Nemacheilidae > Oreonectes > Oreonectes daqikongensis. The sequence goes on along the minus strand of JAOTQM010000030.1, from coordinate 2,181,055 downwards.
TTTAAAGTTGTTCATCAGAGGCGCTGTAGCTGGCCGCTGCTAAGAAGAAACAGGTTTGTTTTAACTCTCTTTTGGCTTACCGCTATAATGACGTTGTGGAGAGTAGATGAACCTGAAAGCTGAAATTCTAAGCTTTACATAGATACCAAACTTGAGTTGGTAATTCTCAAAGAGCAGCAGCAGCGAGTGAAGTTTATAGCTGTGTTTCCAGGCATTTTGTTAGCGTTTTGCAGCATCCACTCCAAAAATAATTTTTTTAATGTATTTACGGTAGGAAATTTACAAAATATCTTCATGGAACATGATCTTTACTTAATATCCTAATGATTTTTGGCATAAAAGAAAAATCTATAATTTTGACCAATACAATGTATTGTTAGCTATTGCTATATACCTGTGCTACTTGTGCTACTTATACAGAAAACAGTAAATAACTAGCTGGGTTTGCACAGAATGGCTCACATACAGTATGTGTATCCTCCATTGGCTTAATCCATATTCGAGCAGAGCATATATTGTATACTGACTGTCACACTGTTTTCTCTGCAAAGGCACAGAGGAAACGCTCTTTTAGCCTTGCGCATCAATAGCCATCTAACTGCCTCAAACCAAGATCATTGATTTGGGTCTGAGGAGTAAGACGACACATCGCGGTTTACCTAGAAACTGCTTGCGAGAGTCAGGGGAGAGAGTAGAATTATTACAGGTCCCACCACCGACGACGACATCATGGGACTTGTTGCAAATCGGCATACAAACGAGGCAGACTTACAGTTGTATAGACGCCCCCCACTTCCTCCCGCTGGTAGGCCAGCATGACTCCACAGGGAAGGGGATACAAGGTAATCAGCAAGACAAAAAAACAGCACTGACCCGAACTGCGGAGGATCAAGCTAAACGCAGCAGGGTCCAACTCACCTACCACTAGTGCAAATCTCTTCTCTGATGGGCGCATCCAGAGAAATCTCAGAGGATGAAAGAGATGTTTGATTCTGGAGATAAAACCCAAGAAGGCAGGACTAAAGGAAGGCTTGGGGTTATGAATGCCCATTAGGCAGATCCCCCTGGGTATCTCTTGAGACCAAGATCAGAACATGTGTTTACATCCGTTATTAAAGGGAAAGTGAGACAACAATGGTAGAGTACACATACCCATTTGTACTGCGCATGTGTCGAACTCGGATTGTCTGCGATTAAGTACACTCAAGAAGCTGGACACGGACGCGAAAAGTGAAGTATGCCCTAACCTTAAGGGTGACTTTGCACTATCACTTTAAGCTATGTATGTAGACCCACCCCACAAAATCAGATAAACTGGACACAGGAGAAACACTAGAGATGAATGTTACTACCCGGTAAAAACGACAATCTGTCTCAACCAACCATCGAAATAGCCGGGACGGATGTTAATAGCAGATGTAAACTGCTGACAGAACTATTTACTCATTTTGTGTGGTTCAAAAGTATGAAAAGAAACAAAAATCCCCAAGGAGGTACCTCGGCCACAGATACCAATGGTTTGCACTCCTTTTATTGATCTTCATGCACAAGCTAATTTGTCAACCAGCGCTGGCCATGTTCCCATGAAACACGGTCTCTGCTTTACCATTTGCTATTTTGTTAGGTGTGAATCAGAATGAGTAGCTTTTTAAAATGACAAGCTTACCTGCATGGACAAGCTGGACCCTTGAACTACAGTAACTGTGTTTGCACAGCTTGCCCAGACAGAGTCCTCTAAAGCCAGCAGCGTCCTCACAGGATCTGGACCGACTGTTACTTTTCTACAAGTGTCTGGGTTCCACAGTTCCCCTACAAAAGAAGAGAAAAAGAAATTTCAAAAAAATAGCAAACCAAAGGGGACAAGCCCTTTTCGTTCTGAGAGGACTGAGGTGTCTACAATTTGTGGTAATTTTGGCTTGATCTGGCCTATTTTACAAAGGTACCCAGACATATTTCACTTAGCATGTCCCTTAAGTCAGAACAGAAACCCAGAGGTGAAAGTACATGGGTACAGAACACAATGTGGCTTGTGAAATACCTTGCTTAAAGGCAAATCACTAATCCTATCTGCTGGAACATTTTAATATGGCCAAAGATAGTCAATGCTAGTAAATTAGCATGTTATTTAGTAAAAATGAACACTGCTAATAGCAGAGCGACAAAAATGTGCTGCATGCTAATTTCACTGCTTTTGCCCTGAGCAAGCTTCTCAAAGTAATTGAGTTTCATTAAACTCTAGAATAAATCCTTGTGTTTGCAACACAAATATGGTAAACTGCTGGAACTGGAGAAATTCAGCCTACGTCTTAAATATAAACAGCAACAGCAAGAACGGCAAAACATGTTTGTCGACTGCATACAATACATACAAAATTATTTCTAAACTACCATGCTAACAGTAAAGTGTTAAACACCCACTGAAGGGCTTTAAAATGGGCAGTTTTCTTTCTTCTAAAAAACCAACCCAATCTCACGGCAGTACAGTCACAAAATATAGAATCTACTGATTCGTGTTCATAGACATGTCCGTGGTCACTTAGCACGACTTTTTTTGTGTCGCTCAGCACGACTTTCAATATAAACACCACGTGTAAACTCGGTACAAATTCCCATGAGATTGCATTGATATATATTCAACCATATGAAAGAAACTTCATATTAAAATACATTAAATTGAAAGATGTGCAGAGTGAAACGAAAAAGGGAAAATTTGTGTCCATGAAAATGAATCAATAGATTACATTTCATGACTATGTCACAAACCAAACAATACTTGACCGCATTGACTCCTTTTTCATCTTTTTAAAATATATTATTTTGTGTTCTACAGAAGTCATATACAGGTTTTGAACATCAGAAGAATGACAACAGGATTTTTTTTTTATTTGTATCCCTTTAATATATTCATATTAAAATCCCAAAAACTTTTTGATTTGATTTAATTTTGATTTCATTGGGACTTTAATAACTGTGGCGTGTTGTGTTATTCATTTGATACATTCCAAAGATGAGCATTTTTTCTATCCATTATATCCAGAACACAAAAGGCTTTTAGTTTTAATCACAGGCCCTGCATTGTAGCCACCATGGACACTATTATGCAATGGATTACATATGGTTTCTCTGTGCCTTTTCCCCATCACAGTACATTAATGAAGCAAAATTAAAGAGGGAAGCGCAGCGAGCCATTTAATTAACATTTCCAGTTGTTTATTTCTGCCTTTGAAACCAGAATAGCTTTACGATGACTTCCGACTACCTCGGGTTAATTGCGTGGCATATTCCAAATGTCAGTCTTCCAACATTATTTTTTGCTTATGCTTTGAAAGCATCCCCACAGTCACTCGTCCTCACATGAAGGTTCAGATCTGCTCAAAGCGCAGAACCTTTAGGGGGAAGAAGCTTACTGTATCAGGACACTGGAACCATCTGCAGCCTTTATTTTACAGCTCTTATGTAATAATGCACGAGAGGCGGCAACAGAAGTAGAAGATGTTTCCTAAGCGCTTTCATTCAGGAAGATGCTTATTGCTTGTGGGTGTTACGCTTGTGTATTTTTTACTTTTTAAATGTATGTATTTTCAAAGTTAGACACCATATATTATAAACTGTTGATTATACTCACAAAATGATTCCGTCTTAATGTATCCGAGAAAAATATACCACACAAAATCGCCCCCGAAGCAACTCAATCTCATGTGATGCTCCAGAGTTTATTACAATATTAACTGTAACGGCAATGTTTTACTTCATAGAATAATTTGCCTAAAATATAAGTTTGCTGTACTTCCCCTGTACATCCTTGGGAATTCATCTGTCATTTCTTATAAGAATAGTAATATTCAATCGACACAGTGCATGTTGGCATAATTAATCTTACTTTCCACTTCGGTGGAGGTAATTCCTCGTTGACAGTCATGTAAGTAGCACAATGTGATAAACCCATTGTGCGGAGGCGTCTGCCTCACGTCATCCCCAGAATGCGCACGCCGCAGTCCCTCTCGATCATGTCTCCGACTGCTCAAGTTCCATATGCTCGCCCGTGCCCCGTTGCCATTAGGCCACACTTACTTACAGCAAATGAATACGGCAGATGCGGGCAGAGGACAGACTTGTGAATCTTAAATTGCTTAGATAGAAAGCCAATGAATTCAGGATTACCTTCAAACTAATACATACCCAGAACAATCTTATCATCCCTGTCTCATCTCTGAATGCATTCAGAATACATGACAGAACTAATATCTCTCATATACTCACTGAGGCATTCAGCATACAGGGGACGGAAAAAAACAGGCACGGATGTTTGAATGGAAGGTTGATGAAAGAGCAAATTGAACATGGGGACTATCAGATTCATTTGTACTATTAATTTGATTTGATCACCCTTTCATTCTATAGAGTCCTTTTCATTTGGGAACATATTAATAATTACCCCTCTTAATTATCCCACCCATTTGGTGTTTAATCCCATTAGTGGGGAAAGGAAAAAGAAAACACTGAACGTAACTGTCCGGTTCTGTGCTAATGTGATAAAGAGAAAAAAACAAGCTAATAGGATAAAAACGACACAGACGTCTAAATCCGAGCTTGATTATCCGTAAAAGCACCTGCAATGCATAGGGAATGAATGGGGTTTGTTCTGTATAATGCACTGCTCAAAAAAATTAAGGGAACACTTAGTCATCACAGCATAACACCAAGTTAGTGAACTTACAGGAATATCAATCAACCCAGTAAGGAAGCATCAGTAACTGTGAACCATTTTTCCTTGTTTTGGTGCAAATAAAAGTGACAACAGGTACACTGGAGAGGAAACAGCAAGGGTGGTCTGAGAAGGACCATCTGAAGAAGGTCTCACAGTCCTCTATGTGCTATGAAGTATTGGGATGAAATCCTCAGATCTTTTGTCAGATCTTATGCTGGCGCAGTACACACTCCTCCTGGAGCATGATAATGCCCGGCCTCATGTGAACGGAGTCTGTAGGCAGTTTCTGAATGATGAAGGGATTGATGCCATTGACTTGCCCTCACGTTCCCCAGACCTAAATCCAGTTGAGAACCTCTGTGATCTCATGTATTCGAAACCGTCAAGTAGCACCATAGATTGTCCAGGAGTTCACTTATGCTCTGATCCAAGTCTGGGAGAAGACCATGTGCCACCTCATCAGGAATATGCCCAGACATTGTTGGTAGTGCATACTGGCACGCGGGGCCAAGCACATTACTGAAGAACATTATGAGTTACTGTGATTAAATTGAAACATTTTGAATCAGCCAGTGTTTTCAACTTTTTACTGTGATTTTACTGTAATTCTTGCCCTGAATGTGTTGATAATGTTGGCTTTAATTGACAATTGACAATTTTGTTCTCACAACATTATGCAATGTATTTAAGTGAAGAGTTTTGGCATGGATATCTCATTCATTGAGATCTCATACAGTGTGATTCAAGTGTTCCCTTAATTTTTTGAGCAGTGTACATGGAAACAAAACAGAAAATGCAAGCATCCTATTGTTAAAAGCATAAAAGGTGTTGACAGAAAAGAAGATAAATCACTCCTGTACAGAATATCTGTGAAGAGCAAAATTTAGTAAATTTAGTCAACTTAAGTCTCAGATGTTTCTCCTAAAATTGCTTAGGAGAAAAACAAAATAGAAACTTATTAAAATTCACCCCAAAATGAAAATTCTGTCATCATTTACTCACCCTCTTGTCATTTCAAACCTGTATGACTTTCTTCTGCAGAACACAAAAGAAGATGTTTTGAAGAATGTTGGTAACCAAAAACGTTGGTCCCTATTAACTTCTATTGTATAGATACGAAATCAATGTCAAATGGAGACCAATGGTTTTCCGTTACTAACATTCTGTAGGGTGAGATGACAGAACTTTATTTTTGGGGTGAACTATCCCTTAAAACAACTGTTAAAATATATTAAGAGTATGGAGCTGTAAATTTAACATAAAAAATCTTTCTGGGTCCTTTTCTTTGGAGAACATCTGAGATGCAAGACACTTCAGCAAAAGTTTCTATTTGCTCCCATTTCAGCAACTGAGGTATTAAAAATTTCTCACCTGTGAATTTTCTTATGGGAACAGAAGTTTTTTGCAAATTTAGAAATAGGAACGTAATTTTCATCATGATGTTAGGAGCTGTGATTTCAAGACTAAAAGTAGCTCTTCCTTGCAGGTAGGTAATTATTTGTTAGATATTGTGTATGAATAAATCATCCAGGGTGTGTAAAAATGATGCAGGTGTTCTCTTCTGCTACTCTAACTCACCAGAAAAAAGAGCTTTTGCCATCATTCATTGTTTATTTGTTTTGGTCTGGATCCTTTGTATTGCGTTGATAAGCTGAATGATAAGCTGCATTACCTAACTCTGAACCAGGAGCTTCCTAGATGCACCTCAGTGTAAACTGAAACAGAAACATCAACTCAACAGCAATATAATGAGACATCAGAGTTTATGTAACTCGTACCTCTGTGATGTCTCTCGTACACCACGAGCGTTCCATCCCGCAGGCCAGCAAACAGGAAGTTTGCGGAGTGTTTTAGACACAGAACTGGACAGCCCTTGGGGTTATGCAGGGTCAGAAGACACTGTGCGGCCGTGTCCATGCTGCCATACACCTGAATGCTTAGCAAGAAACGAAAAATGCATGCAATTAATTTTTGGAGTTTTTACATTGTTATTTCCATTTGCATAAAGACCGTTTCAAAATATCAGCTATTTTCCTCATCCTTCACGAATGATTTAACTTTTGACTCAAATCACAGTGATCATTTAATTTGTGCCAAAATTATTGCAGTTCCTTTCCTTTCTACAAAGAAAAATAGAACTATCTTAAAGCTGTATCATTTTTTATTAAGGTATTAAACTTATGCCATTTTACACCGCAAAGGAAGCACATAATACAAAAGGTGCACCTACACAGATGTGACAAATGCATTAACAGAAATTACACACTTTTTAAACATGAAATGAATACATTAACCAAGTAACCAAGTCTGTTTGAAACATTGAATTGCAGGTTACTTTACAGACTTATAGTATCTTTATGTGTGTTAAAAACCAATTGACATTTACAGCAAAATCAGACCAGACAGCTCAAATGATAAAATCATTATAACTATATTTTATTTACAATTATATATTATACAATTATTCATTATTTAATATATATTTCATTGTTTATATACTTGTTTTAAATTATGAATAGCAACTTTCCAATATTTTCCAATATTTTACAGAAAATATATGATGAAATATATTATAAATTATATTTACTTATAAATTGGTGTTCAGTATACACCACATATGACAGAATGCTGCCATCAGTAGTATTTTTTTCTATTAAAATTGTTCTCACAAAAATAAAGAAATTATTTTACCACATTTGCCATCATTTTTGTGATTTATTTATAAGACATATTGTGACTACAGTGCTTAGCTGTCACCTGTTTCTTATCTCTGTGTACACTGTTAAGTCGCTCTTCCATTTCCATTTAATTGTGTCTTAATCTTTTCATCTCTTCTGATTAATAGTTTACATCTCTGTCCAATTATTTACCCTACTGCTCTAAACAAACAGCTGTTATATTAGTTCTGGCTCTTGATTCACGTACGCAGCAAAGTGAAATGTCACTAAACAAGGTCTGACTGTCACAAAAAAGAGCAGCTTTACATCCACCGGTAATTCTTGGGGCTGAGATTATTCAAAGATGGCATCATTTAAAACAGTATCATGCACCATTACATCTCCACCTGAACTTGTCTTCGGCGCTGGCCTTTAGACAGTTAGACTGTACTGTAAACTGTGGTTCATTATTTATCCATTTTTGATCCGATGCAATGACTGCAATGACCTTGCCTCTGCTACAAAAACACATTAGTAATATTTTACCTTCCATCATCAAGACCTGCACAGATTGTATTTCCGACTCCAGTGGGGTTGTAAGGACCGGTTTCATTGTCCTCTGAAGGGACACGCTCAGGAACGTATTCAAAACACAACACTCGAGCTCCCATCTGGACGGTTTTTACAGGCCGAGGCGTGGGTCGGTTCAGGGAGAAGATGTCTACCTGGCCTTGAGTTGAATCACCTCCAGTGGCTACCTGCAAAGACAACAGCATTGAAGTTGAAAATGAAAATGCTGTCATCATTAACTCACCCTCTTGTCACTTCAAACCTGTGACTTTCTTTCTTCGGCAGAACACAAAAGAAGATATTTTGAAGAAAGCTGGTAACCGAACAGCAGCAACACCCATTCACTTCTATTGTATGGACACAAAACCAATGCAAGTTAATGGGTGAAAGTTTACAACATTTTTTAAAATATCTTTTTTGTTTGTTCTGCAGAAGAAAGAAAGTCATACAGGTTTGAAATGACAAGAGAGAGTAAATAATGACAGAATTTCCGCATCCCCTCAAGCATCCAACCGAAACTATTTTTATTCTATTGGCAAAATTTCAAAAGTAGCTCTGTGTTCTAACTTCTAACATATAAATGATGAATATTTTATTATGGTACATGTTTGACCGCTGCATTGGCATGATGCAAGTTTCCTCCAAGTCATATTGTATTTACAACCCGTGTGTTAAAAAAGCACTAGCACCCATGAGCAAAGATGGCAGATTTCAAATACTGAACGTCCGGGGGGTTCCTGCACCAGAGCGAGTGCCATTGAAATGAATATAAACACAAGCTAATGGATAGCTCCTGTGGGCATTATAGGCCTCCTTGGTGCAGACAGACAAAGAAAATAAAAAACAAAAACACAGCGAATGTGGAGGGGGGAAAAAAATAAAAAAGAGAATCATTCTGTTTTTCCGACACCACCTTTGGCTTCGTGCTTTTACTTACAATGTAGAGAACCGCGCTAATCCGATTTCAAATGGCAGAGAAGCCTTTCTTTCCCATCCTGTACACTTTAATACTTCCTAGCCCTGTTATTGTATTTCTGTTGGCAAGTTAAAATAATATATCTGGGCCCTCTGCTTTATAATGTCTCGGAAATTCACACACTATCACCCCTAATGCATTCTTAGTGTCAGCTCAATAACTTCAAACATCTTTCGGTGAAACTCCAGGGATCTTTTCATCACAGAAGAAGAGAAAAGGGTTGGGCTGGGGAGACGTCTTTGAAAGGCGCTGAGCTGTTTGACAATGGAGGGCTTCCTTTGGGCTGATGATTGATCGCCTTCTTAAAACAGAGACTGAGATGACAAACTCCATCCTCGGTGAAATTACATGCAGTTGACAGAATACGACTTCAGCACACAGCTGCTTATAAATCCATCTATCGTTGTCTTGCCTTAGCTACCGATGTAGGTTAAACCCCATCCTTTTCCCTACACAAGGGCCTGGAGGTACTGTAAAATTCAAACTCTTGTAACACCATTTGGATTGTGTTGCATCATAAATGAATAATTCTTTATTTTGTGTGGGAAAAAAAGTGTTTGTATTAACTCCCCGGTGTTCTCGCGCGGTTTTCTTGTTCATGCATAATGCAAAGGGCGCAACCCGCTCGCCATTAGAAATTAAACGAACTGATCAGCGTCCCATCACATGTGCTGCACAAATTGGCTCATCTCTCCTCGCACGCTGCTAAACTGCTCCAATTACAAAATACGTACAAAAGGAGTCTTCCAGCTTCGAGAGGAGGTCTAACTGAGGGGGATCGGAGTATTACAGAAAAATGCAAATGCGTCTGTTGGCTCGGTTCGTTTTAAGGCTTCATTATAAATGGGTTTTGTTTAGAGGCGATCATTTATGATACTGAGCAAGTCGAGTGGAATATAATCCTGACAAAAGAACAGGAACGGCGGAGAGGGATGCTGCCGGACAGCAGAGATTAATTCTCGCTCCGAGTCATGTTATGTGAGCAAAAGGCACAGGCTAAATATAGTCTTTAGCCTTCCCGTTTCCCCTCCAATTTGCATGCAATCATTTGTCTGATTTGTATCAGAGTGCAGGATCTGGACGGCTAAGGTCTCGTGGGCCGGGGAAAGCGAGGCGGTGCAAATAACGGCCTGTTGCAACGGCGCAGTGGGAGATAGGAAAGGCTTATCTTAGCTTGGGAAATAACTGAATCTTCCGGCGTTCTCGCTATTCATCCACAACCTCCGGCAGACCTCGTTTTCTCAGTTTCTCGTGAAAACGTAAATCCGCGGCGAGCTGCCCCTCCTCTTTCCATTCGATTTTTCCGTGGACTAGGTGGAATTACAGTTCCCTGACAAAATCATCAGTACTTGTTTAGAGGAGTGGATATCTGGAACTCTGCCCTGGACGCAGCTCTGTTTTTCTGGCCGGAAAGCTGTGAAAACCGGTTTTAAAGCCAACACTCGAGACAACACAGCATTAATTAGACTAAAATTGACTAAGAGGCTGGGGAGAACGGAGCTAGTCGGGGAACAGAACTTCATCTGTCTCTTTGTTTACAGTGGGCAAATTCACATATTTGTGCGTTAAGTTAAAGATTTACAGTATGGATGAATCAGGATGAAAAGGAATTTGTTTTCAACACGCAAATCTATCAAACCTTTACCCCATCATGCGGACTATATACAAGTACTCGCAAGCAGAGCGCTCTATATGGACAAAAGTATTGGGATGCCCCTTTCTCATAAACATGTTTATCTATTCCAGTCATTTCAATCAAACAAATATTAATGCAACACCATACGACACCATATTAAAAAAAATCCAGCTATGTTGCAATAGTTTTGGAAGGACCGTTTTTATTTCCAAAATGACTGTACCCCTTTGTACAAGTCATTTATGGGTTTGGGTGATGTGTGTTTGGCTCAAACCTGCAAATAAGAAGAGGTCATCCTAATACTTTTGTCAATATAGTGTACCACAATGGATGCTAAAAAATGTATAATTCCCCAAAACTATTTTTATTTAAAAGTGTAACACCCAAGTCACCAAAAGGAATTATATTAAAAAGAAAATGAAAATACAGAGAATTTAAGACAAACACAGACTGACAAAATCCTTCCCTTAAAGAGTTTCAAGCTTTAAGTATAGTTTGAAGGTTAAATAACCCTGACAGACAGTGTTTGCTGGGGTGTTGCTAGGCAGTTGCCAGGTTTTAATGCATTTTATTCAGAGTCAGGCTCTATAGCATTTCATCAATGTAAATCTATGGGGGTGGTTTGGATTTTTGATCTTCTGCTTTGGGAAAACTATAAATCTGGATCAGCTTGAAAAAGATACAGAAGCCTGTATCACAATATGCTGATTCTCAATGAAGTTGTAGCTTGAGGACTCTCAAAAGTTTGGAAATTTCCAATGTATATGTATATCTTGAAATATGTCATAACCTAAAAAGGGATAGTTCACCAAAATAAAAAAACTTTCATCATTTATTCACCTTCATTTTGTTCAAAACCTGATTCTATGAAACACAAAAGAAAATATTTTGAGAAATGTTTCAGTGGTTTTGTGTTCATACAATGGAAGTCAATGTTGTTTGGTTACCAACATTCTTTAAATATTTTCTTTTGTGTTCTGCAGAAGAAAGCAAGCCCTACAAGTTTGTAAAGACAGGTGAGTAAAAGATTAATGCAGTTTTCAGTTTGGTGTAGATATCTCTTTAACAGGTAGAGCATGGCGCTAGCAGTCTTAAGGTCATCTGTTTGATTCAATCACACTAACAAAATCTATAACTTCAAAGCACTGTAAGCCATTTTTTGTGAGCAGAATGCATAAATGTAAATGTTCACACAGACCAAAGTAAATAATCCCACAAATGTCTTGGCAAGACACTGCTTTATTAACTAACCAAACATAACTCCCAGAAGTTGATGGTGTACACAAGCAAAAATCAATAGCTGAATAAGCCTTAAAGGTGAAGAGGCTAAGACGAGTGAATTTGGTGGATGACTGGCTGGCTTACTGTCTCGGACTGATTAGAAACAATGTCATTATTTTGATCAAAGCCATGAGAAAATTCCCAGAAGGCCATCTTAGTGTGATCTGATTACTGTCACTGCTCATTTGGAACGCTGGCGGAGAAAACTGGCTGGGAATGAGGGGGAATGAGGTGAAGATACCCTATCTGTGACTTATAGATTGAGATGTAGCAAATCACCGTCATCATTTCCTTGCTTCTTACATCTCTCAGTCCAGTGGATTCACTGAGGAAATGACACATGCTATAGGCAGAAGGTTGCCTGATTGCTGTAACCCTTATAGACTTTTGATTATTGACATAAGGATCTGGTCTGCACTACAGTTTATTATGGCCAAGAAATGCCCATTTAGACGGGATGAAACCAGATGAAGGCTTTATGTGAGATTATGGACTAAAAGAAAAAAAAAACTTAACAGGGCTGTGTGTGATATTTAGGAGGATGCGTTATGTTTTTATTACCATAGAATGAGCTATTTTTTATCTACATACACCACGGGACCCCTGGAATTTGCCATGTTGTTTCTACAGTATCCCTAAATGGACAAACTGCTCTATGCTCTATATTATCTCCTTCAGCAAAGAAGCAAAAACGTGACGACATCTTTGTCCTGTTTCAGGCACCATATTGCTTCAAAGGGGAGGGGTGAGCGGTGGAGTGAGCCATTGGTTGAAATTTACAACCACACTGTGGTAAAAATCTCCACATTGCTCCTTTAAAAATATTAATCTTTTTTTGCAAGCAAATTTCTAGATTTGTGTGAAATGCGCATCAGGCAGTAAGTGAGCAAACTGTGGGTGGTTCGCAGGAGTTCCTTCTGTAGCCGAGACTCCACCTTCTATAAGCTTACCATTAAGTTTCATTACATTTAGTTCTGCATTACGCAAGTAAAGCACAGCACAGAAATTACATTTACAAATGTTGCATAATAGCACATATTAGCACATTTAATGAGATCCAATAGCAGCCCTTGAGACTGCTGAATTGAAATGGAGGCCGTGATATCATATTAAAAACCTGACCCCTGCGGTTTAAGCCGACTCTACACCGTGTATGATTTGGATACAAGATTAGATTTTGACAATAATATTTTGAATATGCAATATCAAAGGGTTTTTAAGGGTGAAGTAAGAGGACCTAATCTGACCGGATATCATTTCTCACAGACTGTCTCTCTGTATCTTTTAATTCCACCCGAGTCCACCCTCAGTGCTCTTTAGAATACCTCCAAAAACAATTAACTCAAAGACACAAGCAAGGGCGTCCTTTTGTGTCCAACCAAGGCTCGAATTGGATTTATCCCCCTGCTTTGGGGGATTATGTGATAAATTGCCCACTGCACCAGAGGAGGGAAGAGAATGAGATGACTGTGTGAAACTTTTAAAGGTGATTTCACAGGGCTTTTCATGAAAACATGTTTTATTTTGCTAAGCAGCCGCTCATTGCGGAATACATATTACATCTGCTGGGTAAATTAAATGTTTTCAACAATGCACAAAATTACACATTGAATGGCAGAAATGCGTTTTAATATACCAAATGAAAATTAAATGTCAGTCTTTTTACTTGTACAACAAAACACTGATTATACATCTCATTATAAAACCCAAACCAAACAAAAATATCAAACTGTAACAGACATGCTCACTGTTAATAGCGAAATCTACTTATAAAACACAGCTGATTTTTCCATATACAGGTTTAAGTTATTAAATAATATCTACAATAAGGTTGTATTTGTCAACATTAGCAAATGCATTAACTAACATGAACTAAAAATAGCAATATGTTTATGTTAATGTAAGATAATGTCAATACAGTTATTCGTGTTAGTTCATGGTGCTGCATTAACTAATGTTAAAAAGTATTAGTAAATGCTAAAATTAACATGAACTAAGATTAAGGAAGTACTGTTCATTGTTAGTTCATTTTAGCTAATGCATTAACTAATTGTTAAATACAACCTTGTTGTAAAGTGTTACAGTGCAATCTGCATACGTTTGCGCTTCTAAATGCACTTACTGGAAATATTCTGTGCTCTGCCTTTTGAATCACGTCACCAGTTTTGAAGTCTACGTTTTAATGTGAGCCTATAAAAAATGTTGACAAGCCTTTTTTACGTTGTTGTGTTTTGACTTACCCAGAGGTAGCCTTGAGGAAGGGAAGTGCTCGCAGCTGAGAAACCAAGTAAAGCACATTGGACAGGATTATGAAGAGCAGCCTCGAGCTACAGAAAAATGAAAGAAAACACACATAATATGTAGTTATAATCTTATATGATGACATCATGCTGTATATCTGATATCAGTCATGCATTTTATAAAATGAATGCAGGTTTTTTTTAAACCATGTCACATATTAAAGAATGCTTCCTATATATATTTCAATAGTTCAGTAGGGCCGTGTTTTCCAAACTTTCGGTTTTAGACCCCCTTTTCACAACACATAATCACTACATCCCCCTCAATATTATGTTTATTATTAGAATATAATGATTTGTTACTATAATATACTACTATAACACATACTCTTGTATATGGTATAATGTGTAGGCTACTCTATAATTATAAAGACAGTAATTGAGAAAAATATGACAATGAAGCACTTTGGCTCAGTTCAGGAGGTGGGTGGCATATTTATGAAGACCATAATGTTGCGTGATATTACAGCATGTTAACCAAACACAAACAGCCTCTGTTTTGGAATGTTTATATTAAATGTGAGAATGAATGCTGGCAGAGATGGCAGAAAGTACATCTAATTAAATTAGGAAAAGAGGGAGAAGTTGCTATCTCTTGAATGTTGGGAGCGCTGAATATCTTTCACGTTGCCCCAGTGGAAACCGGGGCATAAATCACAAGCTATTCCATGTCGTCATTTCCCCTACTCTTCCAAAGTGTAAACCGGTCCGAAATAATGCTGGTGAAATGATGATTTCCATTCCGCCAAGGATCCTGCCTTCCTTCTCGAAATCACACCCTGCTTTTCTCCGAAGATATTCAAGCTCATTGGGCACACGGAGTTCCCTCGCCTGCCACAATTATATCACTTATCCCTCATTTTTATATCATTCGTCAATCTGCGTTGACAGAAAATGTCTAATTTGTAATTAAATGTCAGTCGTGGCAGGAGCACATATGGCAGCCTGCAGGCAGCAGAGTTTGGCTGGTGAAAGGCACAGACTGTGGCTTTGAGTCACTTGAGAACGCTCGGTGAGGAGCACAGGCAATCTTCACAGGTGGAGATTGCTTTGTCTTTGACCGTTCTCTGATGAATAGCAAGTGCATTTGCCTGAATATCAGCTTCAGCCATGGCCTCGGGGGGTTTAAAACGCACCGAACATGATTCTTCTGCAATACATTTGTTCTGGGTTCTCAAAAGGCACATCGCAAGACTCCTGTCCGAATGCAGTAGTAATGTACTGTACTGTTTCTAGAGGCGGACTCTGAATCTGGAACTGTTGATGCGTTTTGCACTTTATTCTATAGACTGTTTCAAAGCTAATGTTACTGCGCATGCACGCTTTTGTGGCCTAAAATTAACTTCCAGTACACATCCTCAAAGAATAGAGTCCCTGGAGATTATTTCTGATATCAACCAAAAGAAATAACAAGTAAATGACATTAGTTAGCAGGTTAAAACTATGTCTAGCTAGTTTTATTTTGGGTTACAGTAGAAGAATCGTTACTTGTTTAAACTTAAATGTGACAAAGTTACACGACCCATTCAACAAATTGTATATTTAATACAATTTTTATACAATAAACTATAAATTAATATTAATACAAATCAAATGAAATATATTATTAGCTGCTAGCCAGACAGATCAACGACCACAGACCGGAAGTTAACATCGTGTGCAGTCGATGAAAACGTCTACATTTACATTTACGCATTTGGCAGACGCTTTTATCCAAAGTGACTTACATTGCATTATACTATACATTTGTTTTTAAGTATGTGCAATCCCTGGGCTCAAACCCATGACCTTGGCATTGCTAGCGCCATGCTCTAACCACTGAGCTACAGGAAAGCTTTACAAAAGTTAGTCGTCTATAATCTTATTTAACAATTACTGCCTATTATTCTTGCTGAGATCAAATGCATAAGGAATTGACTTAAATGACCGGCACCGACTTAAAACACTAAAACTTTCTTGGCACCATTAATTGAATTGATTTGGTAATTGAAGACATGGAACTACCCAGCTGTAGAATCATCAATAGTTTGTTTCATCCAATAAACAAACACAAGGCAAGGCAAGGTATTTAAAGGAATAGATTACCCTCTTGTCATTTTAAACCTGTATGACTTTCTTTATTCTGCAAAACACAAAATAATATATTTAAAAAAATGTTCAGAACCAAACAACACTTGCCCCCATTGACTTCCATTGAAAGAACATAAAACCTGAGACATTTCTCAAAATATAGTTTTTGTTCCACTGAAAAAAAGAGTCATATACAGGACTGAACAACACCACAGAATATACAGTAAAGAATGATGCTATAAAACATAACTCTTAACTATTTGAAAGCTGATTTGATTAGCACCATAATTCCTTTTTCGACTACTTCTCTTGCTCAAATACAGGTGCAACACTGGAGATCCCCATGGGAGGAGCAGCAGCAGGTAAGCAAACTCAGCACAGGTTTGATAGTAGACTGTTTGTGTGTTCTTCTGGAGAGAGGGCATCGGGTGAGCTAATTAAACAGAGACTTGTTAATGAAGGAATAGGGCGGCCACACAGCTGCTGGCTCCAGTGACCCAGTGCTCTACACGGTATCCTCTCCACCCTTCTGCGTGACGGGCCATATGCCAGCTCCAGGTGGCGATACATTTTCCATAGGCCATGGAACCCATCTGAAGAAACTCAAATGAGCTTTTCTTGCAGACTCTAGCATCTATGCATAATATATTGCAATAATAAACAATAATGCATCCACATTCAATCCTACCTGATATTTGTTCATTACTAATAATGAAAAAATATGCATTTTTGGTTAAAAAAAATATTATTGACTAAGTACATAAAAGTCTTATAAATGACTAGTCAAGGTGTGAAAAATTATAATCTGAGCTGTCTGGTCAGACTTCGCAGGAAATGTCAGTTTGATGTAATTTGATTAACTCGCATAAAGAATGCAAAGTAACCTGCAGTTTTCTGTTTCAAACAGAGATGGCGATATAAAGGCAGTTTAAACTAATCCGGCGCTAAACAATAGCAAGTCTGCAGAGTAATAAAAACAAACCACCCAATCAACTAAAATATTATGAGTTGTAGACGTGAGGGAGTTTGGGTCTGAACTGCCGTCAATTAACAATGTCAGAACCCTTAGAGCAATACAAGTGAAGTGTTTGTGTCTTCTGCTGACGTTCTGTGACAGCAATGAAATCTCTGTTCTACCTTGCCATATTTAATGCATATCAAATCTGATGAGCGTGACGCAAAGGGACAGGAATACTCCCTCCCAGAATTAACAATTAATCATGCAAGTCTCTGCTTGTCTTCTCCGCTTATGACTCATAAAGGAACCATATCTCTGCTTGGAAAGAGATGAAAAACAAAAGTTAGCATAGACGGTTATGTGATGTGTGTAATATAAAACTTTGCTTATTAAAACACTGCTAGGAGATAATAGAGACAACCACATATACACGCTGGCTTGACTAGTGTCAGGAGTTTTATGTGGGCTATCAAACTGTTCGACCAATGACAGATGGAGTGATGATGGGGAAGTGTACATGAAAGTCATTAGGTGTGTTTAACTTCAAGCAATGCAGCGCAGACCGTTTGACATATAACATTAAAGTACAACAAGAGTTATCTGAAAGCACTGCATTCACTTTGATGTCATACGATCAGTCTGCATGAAATCAAACCCACTAATTATTTTATCAATTTGGCGCCCCTAGTGGTGCAGAAATTACACACATCCTCTATAACTCGCACATATGCCAACTGGAGCAACAGTTGTCTGTTTACATTTAGCATTATTTTCTCTCAGGTCAAGTTTATTTGGATAGGACTTATAATCCGTTCGTCTTATACATCTGCTTTACATAATGTCATACTGTTATGTCTATAATTTCCTATTTCCTTATAACTTAAAGTGATAGTTCACCCAAAAATGAAAATTTACTCACGCTCTTGTCATTTCAAACCTGTATGACTTTCTTCTGCAGAACACAAAAGAAGATTTTTTTTTAAATGCTGGTAACCGAACAATAGCAGCACTTATTGACTTTGATTGTATAGAAACAAAACCAATGCAAGTTAATGGGTCTCGCCGATGTTCAGTTACCAACATTCTTCAAAAAAAAATCTTCTTTTGTGTTCTGCAGAAAAAGGAAAGTCAATGACAAGAGGGTTAGTAAATTTCATTTTTGGGTGAACTATCACCTTAAACAGTTTTTAACTTGGTTGGGAATAAAAATTGTCATACCTTCGCAGACATTTTTGTGGAATTTTCCTTCCTTATTATAATTAAAAATCAAAATAAATTCTCTAATATCAAATTTAATTCAATCAGAGATTTCAATCAGATCCCACTCAAGCAGTTCAACAGAACCGAGTAATGATACCTACAGTATGACCACCGTCTCCACTCCATTTACACATATCAGAAACAAATGGCTAAGCTGGGTCTCTGTGACACAGTTTTCATTAAATAAACTCTGGTTGGTGTTTAATCCACAAAGCTTGGTTAACATGAAGCGTAGCAGACAGAAAAAAATCTAGCCTGAGTCACTTCAGCAAAGCCGCACTCCACTCGGATGAAAGAATCCTCAAATCCTCCCGACAACAGCGTCACCGCTCCCGCACGCTAACAAACACTAATGAAACTCTTCTGCTGGTTATTAACTGATAATTGCCAGGCTTCATCACACTTCTTACCACTGCTTTATTCTAGCCTGAGGACAGAGAGTGAGTCAGGGAACACAATCCGCTCAACTGAAGTGTTTGTGTGGCTCATTTGGTAGAGTGTTGCATTAGCAGCGCAAAGGTTAAGGGTTCAATCTTTATGAAAACACACTGTGTTGAAAAATGCATACTTCAATGCACCGTATGTAACTTTGAAGCATCTACATGTATGTAATGTAAAGCAAACTGCATTTGTATTCATTTGTATACATATTTAGGCTAGACCTGTGCTGGTTTCCGAGTGTTTATACAAAATCCCTGTGGTGTGCACGAGAGCGGCAGATACCAGGATATACCCAGAGAACCGCTGCATAATGTGAGGCTGACATGAGTGTGCTTAGCATTCTGCTACATCACAGGATTAGCGGAGGAAAATAGAAGTGGATTAGCCTATAGGAATTCAATACACGTGGGGAAAAGAAACAGTGAAGGGGTGGAAGGACTAAACACTTGATTATGACAGTTTAGCCTCAACGTGAGTAAATTATTATAAAGAGCTCAATACACTTCATTGAAACACAGCTATGGTAAAGATACAGTTCACCCAAAACCAAAAAATATTGTCATTATTTACTCACCCTCTTGTCATTTCAAACCTGTGTGACTTTCTTCTAGACAACACAAAAGAAGATATTTTGAAGAATGTCGGTAATCAAACAACAGCGGTACCCATTCACTTCTATTGTGAATACAACCAATGTTTGGTAACCGACATTTTTCGCAATATCTTCTTGTGTTCTGCAAAAGAAAGAAAGTCAAACAGGTTTGAAATGAAAGTAGAGCGAGTAAATGATGACAGAATTCATTATTCATTTAATGGTTTACCAATATGCCTTGGTTACTTTAACACAGATGGACGACAGGATCAACACGGCAAAAAACTAGAAGTGTTACGATTTCTTGAGTTGGATGAAAACCAATCGTTTAAATTTCACGAAGACAGATAAGCAAAGATTAAAGTGTCAACCACCTGCTATGCTACTGTATCTGTTAAGCATTGTGAATATGTCAGCAGAAGTTTCAGTTCAACCTCTCCATTTCAACCTCGCGGTTGGTTCGGGTGTTACGTTTACGAACTGAATAACAGCATGTGCTAGAACACATGGCTATCAAGCTTCACATGCAGAGTTCACTCTTTTCGAGAAGCAGCTCGCGTAACAATTGATAAGAGATCACATCAATGGACGGCTGGATAGCATGACGAGACATTTGGCATATCGTGTTCCAGAGCGCCATCTGACATCGCCAGCATTCATATTCATGCGAAGGCTGATATTTTCCTCCTTATGTCCTGCTCAGTCACTCTGTGATGCATCCGGCTAATGAGATGAGAATCCGACGCGTCTCTTCATCCCCTCTGGCGTGACTTCTCTGACACGGAGCAACAATTCCAGCATCGTTCAGATGAAAGCAATGGACTGTCTTACAAATAATGGCTTTGAGAGGAGAAGTGGGTGCCAAGAGTTATCTCGACGATATAAAGCTTCTGAATCCCTTTGTCTACACATCTCTTTCTCTCGGAGAACGTGGTGAGCCACGGCGATCTTTGCCAGCCCTCGAGATCTAATGGGAGGACGCCATTGCGATGGAAGTCAACGCACTGGGGGGTTTGATGGAAGGGTGTCTTTAATCCCCTTGATCAGATGTCAGGGAGCACAGAACAAAAGGTTCTCGAACTCAACCGTGCCAACCGGCAGGACATCGCAGACACCAGTGTCAACAAGCTGGCATGCTGGCTGAGGAAATGTATCCCAGCCTTTAAGCTCTGCTTTTAAACAGCCAATCATTCAACACAGCTGTGGCCTCAGAAAAGCTGCTTAAAATCCTCTGAATAATCATAATTATTATAAAAAACAGCTACTAATAACAAAGTGACAAGTAAACGTGATGTTAGATACCCATATGTCCACTTTCAGTTCCTGCACATTTCACCTTATCAGCCTTAGGGGACAGGTGAGGTAGAGAACATAGCATGCTAATGGTGTTACAATGCTAATGAAGCACATTTAGCGAGAAGACACAACGACCCGTGTTGCTTTGGTTCCCAGCAGAGGACAACTTTATACGGCGACAGGCGTACAAAGCACTTAACGCTGATGGGCGACCGAGGCTTTGAAGGAAGCGCTTAACTCCAAACAATCCAGAAAGCTCCGTGTGGGCCGATTGGCTAAAAAAGATTGACAGCATAATTAGCCAAGAATAAGACCAACTAAGGCAATTCCCACAAACCCGATTACCAGATTGAGTCTTAGAATGGGACCATTTTGTTTTCCTTCTCTGTAACCCATTGCTCCCGTAGAGCTCCGGTTAAAGTGCGTGGCAGGAAGCGTTGACGTTTAAATTAGCACATTGTGCGCGTTAAGCCTTGTGGTTATTTTGGTCCCTCTCCAGAAAAACATAAGGAGATTGGGAAAGGGGTGGAGTACAAAACGGTGACTGCTTGGTTTAAAGGCTCGGGAGCGCTGATGATTTCCAATAATTAGCACGTAACTGTCAAAGCTACGGATCGGCCCCTTTTGCGGATGACCTTGCTCTCGGTCTGTGCTGCAATGCCATCTCCGGCGTAGGAAGAACAGAGCCACACTGCCCTCTACTGCTGAGAAAAGTTGACAAATGGCAGGTAAGACTGCCTAGATGATGCTGTAAAACATCACAAAAAAATGGAAAGGTGAGGTTCTGTATAGGTTGTATAGAGAGGTTTTATTTAACTGAGAATTACCAAGATGAAAGAAGGTAATACTGTTCATATCTCAAAAATCATGTTTAAGCCATTTATAAAGAAAAAACTAAGCTTTATCTCTTAATAAGGCATCAGTTCTCTATTTCTGGTGGCCTTCTGATATATCGGTTCACCTGAGATATCATTACAATCTAATATGTTTCTCATAACTGGAGGGGAGATCAAATGGTCGAACACAAAGCCAGCGAGGCATCTGGGCTTATTACTGAAAAGGCCGAAACAAGATCTCCAAACGGATGCTGCCATGGGCTATTCACATAGCTTAATGTGTTAAATCCTGGTCACAACCCTGAGGCAAACCCATAACGTACGTCTTCGTGCTGGTGGGCGCTTTGCTGCCCACTATGGTACGCTGAAAAAATCCAGGCAGCGCACGAGTCTCAGAGCTACAGGAAATATTGATAAGGTAAGAGGAAATTTATGGTTGACCGGTCAAAGAGCTTGTGGGTATTATAAGAACCATGATTTCCTGATTTCAAGGCTGGACGCCAGCGCTCTCGTGGTGGTGTGAAGAACGTAAAATGAGTTTCCTGTCTCTTCTGGAAAATGAAGATAAAGCTGGGAGTTTGGAACATGTTATAAAACATGTCACCATGTTGTACCTGTATATGATTCTTTCTTCAGTGGAATACAAAAGATATTGAGAAATGTCTCAGTGGTTTTGTGTCCATACAATAGAAGTCAATGTTGTTTGGTTACCAACATTCTTCAAAATATCTTCTTTTGTGTTCTGAAGAAAAAAGAAAGTCATATAGGTTTGGAATTATGTGAGGGTGAGTAAATGAATAAAAAACCATTCTCTTTTCTACCTGAACTCAGCAGATGATAAAGCATAAAGTCGAACAACATGGACGTTTATTTAAGGGATGTTAATTAATTACACCGATCCTTAGAGATGAAGGAGCAGAGGAAGGAAGAGGTTAAGTCATCACCAATTAATAAACCAAAGCCTCTATGAAGCCTCCTGGATTTAGCTGCAGGTTTTTCAAACACGGGCTCATTCACAGCTCAACATATACGTGTTTGTATTTACTTGAGGGATATATCGCTGCACAGGAGAGAAAGAGTCGCAGCAGTCCAGTGGAGATGTAAAGGAAAAAGCTTTTAATCCATGCTGCAGTGTCTGTTCCTCACAGACAAATAGAAAGATGAAATGCAGAACTCACACAGGGAACTAAAGGAAGTCGAGAAAAAAAACAGAACCCCTCACATATGCAAGGAAAAGATTGGGGAGCTTGTCTGATTTTACCGAAAAAAACAAAGAATAAGCTGGTATCAACAGACGGCTGCCATGTTCGGCGGCACCACCTTTCTCCTGGACTTCTGATCTATATTTCATGTGCTCTCTGTCTGGTTTCACGCGTCGAGGATCAGCTTGAGACACGAGTTCTCCATTTTTGCCCTTCCTGCTGTAACATCTTCGTGACATTGGTGTCACATATCAGTCCCTCTCCAAACGCTGCTATAAATAGATTCCATACACACATTCACTATCGCAAGGGATGTCACACTGCCACCATGTCAGCAGCAGCCACAAGTCATTCAATGACTTCAGGATTCATCATATCAGTGAGCTGCATGCAGTGCACTCTCCACAATCTCTACACTAAACCTGTACATTCGGACCATGAGGATTATCACAGTATAATGTTTTAAAATCATTCGAAATGTAACAGATTCAAGTCCAAACCACAATTATATTAATAAGCCTTCAAAGAAATATTATCATTGGGATCACTTACAGAGAAATTTTTCCAACTGATAATTTACTAGGCTAAATAGTAACAGCCAAAATTAATGTAAATTTAAAGGACTTACGCAACTGAACTGTGAAACTGCAGTGCACGATTAAAGAATAACCATACCGTTATAATTCAATGGTGTGAACACAATATAGTTAACATTATAGTTATAACATCATTATTTGGTGTTAATGAGCCTTAAGATAAGATTTCATGTACAAGTATGTCAATTGAAAGGAAGGTAATCTGGACAAATATAGGTGTTATAAAGAGGTTTTTGTTGGACTCTAGAACCTCTTTATCAGTGAGACAACTAAGACAACAGACATTAAAGGGACAGTTCACCCCAAAAAAATGTTTCTTCTTGAGTGGCTATCAGAAAGATATTGTAACCAAAGAGTTCTACATTTCAAATTTCTTTGTTCTGAGAAAGATATTTGGAAAAATGCTTGTAACAACCACTGACTACCATAGTAGAACAAATTACAATGGTAGTCAAATATGTCCCAGAAAATTCTTCAAAATATCTTCTTTTGTGTTCAACAGAACAAAGAAATTTACAAAGCAATTTTTCCTATGGTAGTCAATGGTGGCGAACAACAGTTTGGTTACAAGCATGCTTCCAAATATCTTTCTCAGAACAAAGAAATGTAAAATATAGAATTGTTTTAAAAGCACATAAGAATACTAAGAAAGCATCTACTTTGCCAGGGTCTTACATCATACAGATCAGTTAATGTGCTTTAGAATCAACTTTGCACAAATAATACAATACAATCTTAAAAATAAAAGTGCTACAAAAGATCATTCACAACAGCACCATAGAAAACCCATTAGGTCAACGTTCCCTAAAAGATCAATTTCTTTTTAATAGTCTGAAGGATCACTACAAAAACATTCTGTGATACAAATGGTTTAAGGTTCTGTATGAAACCATACAGCCAAAAATGGTTCATTTATTTTTAAGAGTGTACAGTTTTTCCATCTGAAAAATATTGAGACTGTTTGCTAATGTACTTAGCCTCACACATGGCCAACAATCTGAAAGAAAATTTTGTAAACAAGCTAAGGATGTTTGTGCAAAAAAATCAGTGGGAAGTTAAGATTACTGCTTGAACCCTAGAAGCTGATTTTACCAACTTTAAAGAAACAACTGGATATTGACAACCAATACACAAAAATGAGGCACAGATCTTTAACGTAAGATATGCTGGGTTCATCTACTAAACAACAAGCCAGGAAAAGTCCCAGTTTCCATACGTAGGCTTCATTGGACAGACCCATGACATTGGTTTAAGTACTATAAAAGAGATTCAGAAACATCTCTCATTTTCCCCCTTGTCTTCCCACACTTCAAAGCACCCGGGATGGAATCTCCACGGTATTAAAACCACTCTCAAAATAAGAGCCGTCTTCACTCCATCCTAATGCTTCATAAGGAAACAGATTTTGTTTCTTTCTCTTCCCACGAGACATCTTTATAGTTCTAAGCCCCTCTAGTGCCGAGCTCCATTTTACAGCTAAAGTAGATATTTGGTGAAGGGTTTTAAAGCATGTTAAGGGATAGTCAGACGATTGCCGAACATGTTCCGATACAATGACAAACTCAAACCTGACTCCTTAGTTCAATAGAAATGAAAGTTTTTAAATAACTTCACAGTCCAAACCAGAAATTGTAGACATACTGGGGTTGTAAAAATCATAAATCACCCTTTGTTTGAACATTTAAGAAGATTAACAAATAATATCATTGAAATATAATATTAATGGAAATCTAAATATTTCAAAGTTACCATAAGTAAAAAATCTAAATATAACTGTAAAGATATGTCTAGATTTAATTCCTCAATAGATGCAAGCAAACCGGACAAGAATGATTTTTGTAGCACACATATATACATTATTGCATTTCAGGAACAATGATTGTCTGTTTGTAAGGTATTACTGCATTGTACTTAGAAGTGGGTCAGATGTTGCCTGGTGGACGGGTTGGGGGTGGGACAAAGAGACCCCACTGATCCGACTCAAAACTGAAAGAACCGATAACCATTATCTGCTCCGCCTAATAAGTCCACCCAACAGGCTTTTACAAACACGGCAGAACCGTGTGCGTAAAGATCAGTTGTTCATGGTAGGATTCTGCAGAACGTCCATTTTATTACTGGTAGTGAGTGAAGCTCCCAGCGGCTTTTCTCCTTTGATCTTGGTCTTCAAGTATCCCCCTTCCCACTATCTCACGACTTACAATCCCTGCACCAACAGATGTTCTGCCAAGTGCATCAGCTGCCAAAACCTAAAGGTATGATGTTTAGAGGCATTTGCGATGCCAAACAAACCAACCAGTGGCGGTTGTTGAGAAAGACTGGATAGATTTTGACAGTAAGGCAGAAGGCTTCTCTGCAAGGAACCAGACAACCAAAGTACATTCACACCAAGAACAGTTTGGTGCATTTGGATCTCAAATTAATTAATGACAAACATCTCAAGTCTCCGTATTTAGAAATGCTATATGCACGTACACTACCAGTCAAAAGTTAAAGGGGTCATATTGGGTGGCTAAAACGAACATTAAAGTGTGTATTTGGTGTAATACAGTGTGTTTGCACGGTTTACGTAAAAAAAAAAAACACAATTTTTCACATACGGTACATTACTGTTGCTCCTCTCTGCCCCACCTTTTGGATTTTTACAATGCTCAACGTTCTGATTGGCCGAATACCTCAAGCATGTGGCAGAAACGTTATGGCCCCCATTTTTGTAATATCAGCTTCTAAACACTACATCGAGAGAATAGTTATGCCTTCTTTCTTTGCGTATACATTTCGGCGTTGTTACACAAAGCTTTGTGGCATCTCAACCAGCTTCTTGAAGTAGCACCTGTGAAGCTTTTTAAATAGTAGTAGCATCTCAAAGGTTCAAGTCAACCTTTTCAAAAACTATTACCCATTTCATTTAAATAAATGTTAGACCAATTATATATTTGTCCACAAAATAATATTTTTGATAAATAATATTTTATTACACTAAGTAATAAACATTTAAGCATAATCATTGTATTTTACAGCAAAAAGCTTACACAAACCCAGTAAACAATTATTTGTAAACACCTGCTCTAGCATTCCATTCACCTTCAACAGAAAAAGTCAAGTGAGCATCACAGCCTGAGGCCGAGACAAAAGAATCCCTAAAATATTCAACACTGTTCTGAGCAGCTCTAAAAAGCAATGATGTAGAAAACTACACCACTGATCTCACAGTCAAGAGTTCCCGGCTAAATCAAGCCATTTCACAAACAGCCTCGTCTTCCCATCTATTGGGTTGCAATAAGAAAACTTTATTTAATATGGTCATGATTGATTTACACTCGGGTGTCTTGAAGTCATTAAAGTAATTATATGAACGCTTTATAACATCCTCACATGGTGAATGGTTATTTGGCACCTAAAAACACTGATCAGATGCAAGTCATCTAACTTTGTTAGAACTGAAAATCTAGCCCGAACATCATCTTCCAGACACTAAAATTGATTTTATTCCTTTTTGACCGACTCTCCAGCTCTTTTAGCCCATCTCTTTCCCGAGTTCACCACTTGATCTATGAGGAGCTGTGCCGTGCTTAACAGCTGATATTGATCCACGCACGCGCTCTCCAACTAGCATGAAAAGTTCCATGTCACCTTGTAATTCCACAATTCTGGCAATGTTCCTGTGAGATCATCCTGTGGTCAAACTTTGCCTGTAAAGGTTGCTTCTGTGTGCTTCATTTCCTGGCTAAGAAAAGACTGCATGGTGTACACCACCGTGTCTTCCGGAAACGAACTTGTTTCTGTTCAAGTGATAAAAGATTCTGATAACCTTTTTTCTTGTGGCTGGCTGTTAAGAAATTGGACCTCAGTTTCTGGCTTTGGCCATCATAATAGAAAAACAAGGCTTTTAAGTAACTCACCTTCCATTCCTGGGCTTTTGAAGATAATACAGGCATGCGACAGGCAAAAAGTGGGCAGCAAAACAGAGCCTTTGTCTTTCCATCATCTTCAGCAGAAAGCCAACCTGGTGTGTTCTCCTCCCCTAAAAAAAGATAAGGTTGTTAGTTTATTAAAGATAACTTCATAATACGTTCATTAACCCTAACAGAATATGCAACCATATACAGTTGTGTTTAAAAGTCCACTCCTTAACATTCTTGCATTTGGCAGTTTTCTGGTTTTCTGATGGTACACACAATCTGGCATGGACTTCAATTGTGTATAGCTAAATAATCCATTTTATAAGATGATCATCTTTTTCAATGAAAGCAAGAAAATATCACATTTTTTTTACATGAGAGTTAACATGGTTAATGTTAGTTATTTAACCATTCTGTTATGTACAAATTTGAGCAGTTATTTAATAACATTTTATTACATATTTTAATACAAATTAGAATTGCTATTTACTTTTTTACTCACACTTTACCTACCTAATACTTTAAAAACCTCATAACAGTTGTTTGTTTAAAAACAAAAAATAAACTTAATTATCAATGTGGATTAAAATCTACTATTAACATAATTTAGATTTTTGAGCTCCACTTTTTACAATGTGTGTGTGTGTGTGTGTGTGTGTGTGTTTAGTAAACACTACATTTTAACTGTACATTCTGAAGTATGACGGTTGTTAAGATGTTTGAAGCTGCACGTGTCCTCTCTAAAGATATCTGTGGTTTCTTACTCTAATGAGCCTTCATAAGATCCCATGTGGCAGCAGGTGTCCATCTCAGCATGTGATAAAGAAACCCCTGGATTTCGATTAATGAAGTGTAAATTCCGGAGGCGTGGACCACCTACAGGAGATCTCTGACAACCCCTTTGACAGGTGTTTACAATTGCCAAGCAAAGTACATGTCAGCCATCAAACCCTCTCTGTTAAAGCAATCTACTGTAGTAATTACCATATCATCTACAGTAGCATCTACAGAAATGCTTGCATATATTGTCAAATATATATATATATATATATATATATATATATAGCTTTATTTGTTTTCTAAATCACATATATGATCTTAAATAAAGCCCATGAAAAAGGCAACAAACAACTGCAGTCAGATGGTAAAGCTCATTTGTTTTTGCAGTGTGAAAAGTACACAGCATAGTTTGACAGGAGATATTCAGTAGCTGTATCAACATGCAAGTGAAAGTGGAAAACTTAAGGGCCAATTATCCTAAGTTTGGTCTCACCAGTTTCAGGTGGATTTCTTTTAGCCCCTAACCAAGTTATACACGCAGACGCAGTTCCAATGTGGTGGAACAACATCTCTGTTTGTCAGTTCTTAGGTTGGGCCACAAAAAAAAAAGTGCAGCTAACACTTTTATTTTGATTTACTTGCTCCTTCCTCAAGATTCATCTGCTCTAAAATCAATGCGATCAATGCTCTACTTCAGCAGAAGGTCAGGATTCTAAAACATCTCAGAGGGACTTATTTGCCAGTAAGTACAGTTAGATAAACCATCACACGTTATATAATGCAGACACCTTACGATAGTCCCCTTTTACTAGTTTAAATGTAGAAATGATCATTTATTATCTGTTTGCTTTGTTTAACTGTGGTATTACTGGTTTATATTATGGCAAAGCTATACATTATTGATAAAAGTATTAAAAAGATTTGTTTTGAGGACAATGGGGAAGTTCATTTACATTTAAATTCATAATCAAAAATATGATTGCTTAACACACTTAAAAATGGTGCTGTGTATGATATAAAAATGTATATTACTATTTTTTATTCCGTTCTGTTGGCTTCACATTCTGACAAAATGGTTACACATATTTATTATTATTATGTTAAGCCTAAAAACCAAACATACAATTAATATGAAGTATATTATATTAGCTGCAACAAAGCCTTTCACAGAGGATTTCTATAGCACACAGTACCCAGACAGACCTAAGTCTAACCTTTAAGAACAACATATTCTCATTGTCATATTTCCTCCTGCATCAGTAAACTGTACAGAGACACGATATTCCAGCAAACACATGCTGTGAGTTGTTGAAGATCAATAGGCTTGAAATCCTGTAAAGACACAGTCACACCAAGAACCATATAGTTTTAAATATCTGTTAAAATGATGACAAAACAAAAAACATGATACAGAGAAACTATATAGATCTGATACTGTAACTGATAAACCACTGACCGCTTATCAAAATTTATTCAAATTTAAAACTATTGCACATTTAAAATGTAACAAACGCAAATGGTATTGTCTGGTGTGGATGGTCCTTATTATATAGTTTTTTAAGTTATCATACTTTGTGTGAAAGGCCCTCACACCAATTCCTCTTATAAATCAAAAATATGGTAAAATCAAGGTCCGGGTGTCTTTAGTTATTCATTCAGAAGCACAGCCTTGACAGATATTACCCGATTTTCTTCGACGTGGCTGTTTATTTTTTTACAGCACGGTGAAGCATGAAAGTGAATTTAACTGACTCACAAAAGCGCTTAATCCTGCCGCCCACCATTTCTGCCTTCCAATTGCAATCAGGACTGA
Organism: Oreonectes daqikongensis; assembly: GCA_026939265.1. Taxonomy (NCBI): domain Eukaryota; kingdom Metazoa; phylum Chordata; class Actinopteri; order Cypriniformes; family Nemacheilidae; genus Oreonectes; species Oreonectes daqikongensis. Next base: position 2,151,181 of record JAOTQM010000030.1, on the reverse strand, counting down.
ATTCTTCTCATTAACTCTAACAGTTCTGCCATGATCTCATCTTAAAGTTGCCCTTTGGAAGGTTGACAGTGAAATGCAGCTCACTTCTAAAACACTGAAATTGAATTCTAGCTGTCAGTCAGCTCTTCGTCTGGGTTACTGGCTTACCGGTTACCCGCCTCAAGCCGTGACCCTTGAACCGGTGATTAAATTAGCTACCAGCTAACCACAGAATGGCTCTTTGCTGATTTGTATGTCAGAAAAGGTCAATATCCTTGAGGCGTACACTTTCAGACATGTAAACACGTAAGTCAGATACATTGTCAAACTTTCAGGAGAAGAACAGCTAGCTTTCTCTTGTTTACAAGGATGTGCAGTAGCATTGACATTCAGCCCTTTGAATTATATTAATAATGTGCAATGATGGAGGTTTCGCTCTAAATAAACACTGCAGTGGAAAGTGAGATGAGGCATTAGACTTGTGGAGGCATCCTTGTCTTATGCCCCAGCATAGTAAGATCTCCCGCTGCTAATGACTTGAGCGTAATGCATTCTGTCCGCGTAAGCTAACACAACGTTCCCAACATGCCACAACTCAGCCGTCTCCACACACCCTCATTAACAATGCAGCAACCTTCATTCTATTTATGTTGTGGCATAAAACTCAAGCCGCTTAGCAATGAATAAGCAAATGTGTGTGTGCTTCGGCAGGAAGGCTGGTTTAACTAGAGGTTACTTGTTGATAGTGAGAGAGAGAGAGAGAGAGAGAGAGAGAGAGAGAGAGAGAGAGAGAGAGAGAGAGAGAGAGAGAGAGAGAGAGAGAGAGAGAGAGAGAGAGAATGATGGACAAAAGAAACAGATGGCCTGAGGGTAACAGGTATCTCTACCAAACAGACACTGGATGATAAAAACATAAATATAATGTATTCAGAATAAATATGTATGCTAAAAAAACACATTGACAAAAACTGTCAGATGAAATAAAATGAATGATAAAATTGGAACGTTTTTTTCTAGACAATTTAGCTAAAACATAATCGTTGTAGATCTTAATAAAGGAAATACTTCATCCTACAATGTTGGCAAACCTATTTGCCAAAAATAATTTGAAGCAGCTGAGACTTTTTTTAAGTATGTAAAATGACATAAATGCTAGGTTATTTTTAAGCATTGGGTCAAAAAGGAATTAATACAATCGGGTTGTAAATTAATCTATGCTGGGTTGTTTTAACCCATTGTTGGGTCAAATGTAAACATTTTCTGAGTTAATTTAATTTAAGGTTGGATTCGTCCTTTTCTGAACCCAACGTTGGGTTGAAAATAACCAGTACTTTTTAAAATGTAGGTTAATTGTACATGAATGTTGAGATTTTAGCGACATCTAGCCGTGAGGTTGTGAATTGCAACCAACGGCTCGGTAATAAAAACATAACGCTTCATTATGTAAGGTCTTTATCACCTCTGAAGACATATTTATGTATGTTATATTGCATAAATCATCATAAATATGACATACAGCACCTTTAAGACACAGTAACTTCACTTTTAACCCAACATACACACAAGACAAAGCTGCACACTTTGATATTTTTAGGCCAGGTGGTCAATCTAACCGACTACACAACAAGTCTTCTTCCATTTCCTGTTTCCGCTGCATACAAAATGGAGCCAAAACTCTAGCATAACCGCACCTCCCATAACTCAGTTCTGCATTATGCCGTTTGCACGCCCATCTTTGGCACTAAATGTAGCAGCCAGACTATTAGCGACCTTGTACCGATTGTTCGACAAATGTCCAAATTGCTTTTTAATACCCTCTGAATGCATAATTGAAAACATTCATCAGAAAGCGCTGGTGGACCGCCACACGGGGAGGCTATGAATAGCTGAACCGGCCTTGGAGAGACCCTTTCATTCGACTCAAGAGGTCTGCTGCTGTGACTTATGCTTACACACCAAAGTACACAAACACCATTTTTAATTAACACCTATGTTATCCAAAACAATAAAACGAACTTTTTTAGTAACTTGTTTATGATTTAGAATAACAGCAGAGAGGATTCACAGAGGTTTTTCAGTCTTTCCGGGGGGCTTAGCAAATTTGCAGGAACATTGCATAACAGGGATTTAGTTTTAATTATGCTTTGGCATTATAGCTAACAGCGGTGCACATTAAATCTACTGTGTTGATTAATTACAAAGGAAGCCAATCTATTAGCATTGTGACAAACAACAGCAAAGATATAACCAATCAAAGAGCAAGTTCACAGGATGTTGGGTGCGCTTTAGAGAACAATGCCCAACTGAGCTACAAGAATGATTTTTGAGTTCATATTCAGTAATATCACACAAGCAAAAGTGCTGTTTTCCTAAATAACATAATGGCTGTGATTTGACTGTAGGCATCAGCCCCAGGATGCTGATATACCATACAGCAAACCAACAAGTGTCATCATGCTTTAATGCAACAGGTCTATGTTTGAGAATTCAATATTTAGTGACTTTCAATATTCTTTTAGAGAAACGCAGCATTTAAGACAGACGGTAGGTTACAAATACAATGAGTAATATTCCAATGCTATTGTAAGGCTATAATAGTATTTACCTAATATAAACCATGTATCATGTACAGCACAAGTTTCCTTATAGATATGTAGAATGACCGAGCAGATAAATATATTTGTTCTTTTGTTCTAAAGCTCCAAGTCACATTACATTATTAATAACAAAGTCATTCAAAAGAAAGTATAAATCTTAAGTACAGTTATTTAGTGTGCATTAGAATGAACATAAAAGGCACAGATTACAAGACGATGAATGATAAACAACTCATACATGAATTACTGCAGCACAGGCAGTTGCATTTCCCATGATGCATCAGTGGACTTCAGAAGCAGATGCTTTGAAGTCAAGCCACATTGAAAGTTGGGGAGGTTCAGTTGCTATGACATCTGTAAAGCATAGTTCTAAGGTTAAGGCCACAAGAACCTCACAGAAGCGTTGTGAAACTCATCTCTTTCATTATTTAGCCGTGCCGGGCAGAATGCGACAGTGATCATTGATCAGTAGCAAATAGAAATGAAGCGTCACTGTGGCAGAGTGGCAAGACGAGTTACTAAAATACATCTTCTCCCCCTTTACCACCAGACGAATGCCAACACACCCGTTTCACCGACCAACTCAACAACAGGCTTTTAAACGTTAGCTCACATTTCCTCCTTGCACTTGATTTACAATGCCTCCCAACAGTCACACGCTTGCGTTTCTTAAGCATAAACACACATAAACAAATTTCTCCTCCTTACGTTCCCTTTGATGTGTCTCCTGCCGTTTTACAAACTTTCCAATTCCAACCTATTGCTTTCCTCAACTCTGTGACAAATTGGCCTCCTTTAGCTTGCATGTGTGTTTATTTGCAACCGCATGAAAGTCCAGTGCTGGGGAAGCTGCTTTGATGCTGTTTGGTAAGCTGTTAAGTCACTTATCATTGAAAGCAGGTACTTCTGTAGGTAGTTACCAGAGTAAAGCAATTCTTTTGAAAAATTACTAAAACAACTAAAAAGCTACTTAAAAGTAGTTACATACATGGAAACTATACAAAGAGACATCTTGCATGGATAAATCATCCTCAAAATATTTTTTCCTGACACAAAAACAAAATCAGGTTGTTTAAATGAATACAACTCCAACTACTTACATTCAATGACCTAAATGAAAATCTAAATTAAATACAATTTATCTAACTGACCTTAAAGGGATAGTCAACTTGATGTCAAACAACATTGACCCCCACTGACTTTCAAAGATTCTTCCTTTTGTGTCCCATACACAGGTTATGACCAACATGAGTAATAAATGACAACAGCTTTTTATTTTGAGGTGAACTGTCCCTTTAACTGATTTAACGGAGTCAAGAACTATATGTAACAATATGTAAAGAAATGTCATACAGGCACTCAAATTGGTAAATTATATTATGAATCATTCATTATGTGTCCAAAAAATAAATCTACCAGAATAAACTTAATCTTAATCAATGAGAGAAGAGGATCTAGAAGAGCCTGTTTGGTTTTTGTCTCAGTTTACTCATCTGTACAATAAAGCTAAGCGAGTGATAAAATGTGACCGCAATGAAAAAACAAAGTTACATTCGGTCACGACACTATTTGATAAAAGCATCTTGTTAACTTTCTTTTCACTAGCAGGACAACAGTTCGGCTGTTTTCAACACACTGTTTCTCCCCAACACTACAAAAGCATCTCTTATGATGAGCTTCACATTTCTTATGGGAATTCTTGAAGTCTGCATGTCAAACCAAACACGACTCTAGAAACCTCAATTAACACTATCTGGACTGAACATATTAATTAAGGCCGCATCTCTGAACCTGTAACAAGGGAACATTCTGGGGAGATAAAAACAGGCCTGTTGTCAGCATCACGCAGAGTCGCCGTAGCAATCTCTGAACCACATCTTCATAATTAATGGAACCCTCAGGACACACTCACATGCAGCCATGTTGACGCTCTCTATCTCCCACCCCCATGACTTCCCAGCGTGCCGCCACAATATCACAAACACGGTTTTCTGACAGCCTGTTTTATGCAGATACAAGCATATGTTACCCTTCGCGGAGCTGCGTTAATGGCCCTCATTAGAGACAAAACAGCTTCTGTGCATATTATATCAGCCAAAAGTTGCACCCCAAAGCAAGGCTATATCGCAGACAGGTGGGACAATGAATGCCGAAAGACTCTGCTCGGCTTGTTAATAAAATCAATATGCGTGAAAAAGGACCCAAGGGATGGGGAAATGGAGGTCTTGGTAGTACGCATTTGGCGCAAGAAAGTGACAATATATGCCACCACTGAATGGAGGCAGTCAAGAAACACGCATGGACCGAGATTTAAAGTTATCAATGTGCGGCAATATTTGCATTTAGCACGCTGATCTATTCGTTTACATAAACACATTGGCCATTGCCGCAAGGTGTTTCTGCCCACATCAGGCCCACACATCCTCTGAGGAGGTAAGAGAGCCCGGCAACAACAGGACACCCATGAAATTGCATCAGCATCTCCGTTATTATAACTTCATTTAGCCGAATGAGAAGGCAACGTGTGGGTGTTATATAATTACGTGTAACTGACATCTTCACAAGGTATAAGAAAAACCATCCTGTTGTCCACGAAAACATTTTGCAGCTGAATGTTTTGACAATTCGAAAACACCTATCGTTTCAGCCAGCTCCAAATAAGCGATGTTAAGACTCAGCAGCGAAGTGTGAAACTTATACAGCGAGTTGTGAATCAAAGCTCATTGTGGTCAACAAGCTTGCCAGAGATGTTTATGCAAAACAAAAGTCTGACAGCTAAGCAAGGGGCAACCAAGCAAGAAAACGGGAAAATGCAGAGACAGCCAAATAGCCTCTCGCAAAAAACACTCAGAAGACGAAAGTACGAGCGATGGGGAGTGGTTGTTCATGAAAAAGTCACTTTGGAGTGTTCGTCATTCTCTCTCAATCGCTAGCAAGCTGCATTGTGGGGATATCGGCTCTTATGCTGCCAACATACACTTAGTGTCAGCTGAGATTGCAATTTGCCTATTGCTATAAAACTATTTCCAACACCCTGAGATTACAAATAACCATAGGCTGCATATGTGAGACCATTACTGTTGTTCCGAAAACAAAATAATTCACAAAAACATTGTGAAATAGGGCCCTTGTACTTGTACAAATCTAAAAAAGAGGTAAAAACAGGGCCTGATTCAAAATCCTTTTACTGCTCCCTCAGTTCTCTTTCGGCTACCTCACATTTCCCCATTTCTGCTCATTTCTTCATGTGTCCATCAAACCGTAAGCTGTAAAAACTTTGATCATTCCCCCTTAGAGTACGTGGTAAAACGACTTGTTTTGTCTTTGTTAAACTGCAGCTGGTGTGAAAAAAAAGTGCAGAAGCAAAGAATGCACAACAAACACCACCATTTACTTTTTGACGTACATCTCGGTGTACACGTGTCTGACCCAGCCTGAAAACTGACAGATATTTCTCTCTGATGTATTTTGTGCAATAAAACAGCAATAAAACAATCCAAACTGATAAATCTAAGTGGTCTTTTTATAGTACCATTGTAAAAACTATACTACTTATATTATTCTTTGTATATATTATACCTCCAGATCCGCATGTATTGTTATGAATAATTGATTGTTTTATTATACAGATGAACCTAAAATGACTCATAAAATTCAATTATAAACAAATATAACTTCTTAAAGTTGACTTCACTGAAAGTCACCGTGTAATTTGCACTTGGAAACAACAACGTGCTCTGAAAGCCAGTCGAGAATGAGCAAATTCGTCAATGCCACACGTTTTCGTCAATGGCAATGGCTTTTGTGAAAAATCCTGGACAGGAAGTAAGTTGTCCTACTACACCACTATTGACAAACCCTAGATATTGTACAGCAAACCTATAGAGTAAACCAGAGGCAGAAAGGCAATTTCTATTAGAATGCTATGGGGGGAGTAGGTGCGACTTCTTCAGGGAAAATATATTGTGGATGAATCATCTCTACGGCCCGAGGTTAAATCATATTAAAACTGGTTTATGCATTGATAAAACGAAAATAAAACATGTTTACGCTGTGATTTATCACTGATGTGAAAAACACACACAAAACCAGCAACATTGTAAATGCAAAGATGAGATAACCAAGCTATATTTTGCAGTATGTAGCAGTAACTCTCTGAGACTTGTGAATTCTAACCACGTCAGCTGTGTGCAATGTGCAGAAGTGATATAAACATGTTTTAATAGAAATTTTGCTTAGAATGAGTCCTGAATAAACACAAAAAGATAAAGAACATCGACATCGCAAACTGGAATAAACGCCAACTTATCCAGGTTGTTTTTTATTTGTTAACCCATAATGTACTCATGAAGATTCCAGAATCAACTCAACTGTACACTAGTTGTCAAAAAAAAAAACATAATTCCCATAGTTCCCTTTGTATTACTTCATAATTTTGATGAGTTTTTTATTATTCTATAATGTGGAAAAAATATGAACACAAGTGAGTAAGTTTCCCAAAACTTTTGGCCGCTAGTGTATATAGATTTATGTAAAATAACCAGTCTTGGGGAAAAAAGACTGAATGAGAACACATACCTGTAGCTGCAAAATTGTTAAAATTGGTATACATTCAGGCCTAAAACTTGATCAAAGTTAGGACTTACTCAGTGCTATCTTGGCCAGATGTAACCGGTTAACCCAGGAGATCTTGCTGAGGGGGCTTGGAGTGTTGAAGACCACCGTAAAGCTCACAGGACGGCCAGACCTATGAGAAAAACATCCAAGATATACAGTAGTAAGATTAAAGTACATTCATCTAAGCAACCATGGTTGCCTTAAAGGTGTTGTGTGTAATATTAAGGAGGATCTATTAACAGAAATGCAATATAACATACATAACTATGTCTTAAGAGGTGTATAATGACCTTACATAATGAAGCTTTATGGTTTTATTACCTTAGAATGAGCTATTTCTATCTACACCACGGGTCCCCTTACATAGAATTCGCCATGTTGTTTCTAAAGTAGCCCTAAACAGACAAACTGCTCTACAGAGTGCGTTTCGTAACCCTCCTTCGGCAAAATAACAAAAATGTGATGACATCTTTGTCCTGTGTCAGCCACCGTAGTGTTTCGAAGGGAGGGACAAGCGGTGGAGTATAGCCGTTGGTTGCAAATCTCAACCTCACCTCTACATGGTGCTAAAATCTCCACATTGCTCCTTAAAGGCAATCCTCTCACATTTCCGGTGCTGATGCATGAACACAGCACAAGATGGTGGTACTTAATTATCAGTATTAATAATACAAGTTTTACTGCAGTGCACCAAGAAGCCCTGGGAAGCGCATCTGTCACTAGCCCCTTACAGAGCTCCTTTTCAAGCTGAGCCTGGATTCATGTTGATCTCATTTCTTCATGTATTCTATGCTTATAGAAGCGAAAGGAGACCCCTGTAACCACACACAACAATATCTAATTTCCTCTGTAATCTAATCAAAGAACCAGTGAGAAAGAGAAGGTCAGGGAGAATGTAGGATTTGTGGATGTGGTGGTATGGAGGGTCACGTGTGGAGTTAGCCATGAGGCCAAGTGCTGAGCAGTCGATCTGCATTCACAGCCAAGGTGTTTAGCCAGCTTAATGGACCAGAACTTCTCAGCTATGCCTTCTGCAAGAGGAGACTGAGAGAGCATGGCTGAGCACCATGTGGTTCTGGATGGGAGGAGGTTTTTAATAGGAGTTATTAAAGGACACTGGCCGGCCACAAGATATTCGCTTGAATTTGACTTTGAAAAGTGACACTTTTAAATTTACAATGTGAATCCATTTGATGATTATGAAGGTCGATGGTGAGGATGTCCAAGATCATAAAAAATAGAGATCTTTTACAAATCTAAACAAATGTGCCAAAATACGTCCTTTTTTGTGTTAACAGTATGTTGGTTTATGTTATGATTTGTGAATTATGGTTAATTGCAATTAATCGATTTGACAGCACTAATAAGAAATAATAAAAATGATAAAAATATTGTTTAGACCAGTTTTTAACAACTTTTCTTTACAATCTCCCAAACAGCTGTCCAGGTCTTCACCGTGTCACGTACGGCACTTGTAATAATATTCTGACTTCATTTCTAATACTAAAGAGGGTCTCTCAGCACAGGCTCAGGGACAGGGAAGGCAATTCACATTCACAAGTCATTAGAAGGTAATTTATTGGAGAATGCGATGACGTCTGACTTGGCTACTGTCACACCAGCAGCCTCCACATGCTCTACATTCATTCCCAGCCCGGGGATGAGAGACGCGGAGAGAGAAAGTGTGAAGTGCAAAGAGATATGGAAGGATGAACTGAAACTTTCGAATACACTCAGAGATAAAGGATGCGAATTCCAAGCGAATTTTCAGGTGATGTCTGGCTCCTTCCCGGAATGGAAAGCGCAACCAACAACTCGTACGTTTCTCTCTCTCCGCACAATAGCTTCACACACCAAAGTAATAAAAAGTAAAATGCTGTGGAATAGGGGGAGGGCAGGTTGTTGGAGGCAGAGTAAGTGCGCTGCATGCTTAATTTGATTCCTGGGATAAAGCCGGGCACCCACATCGGTCTAAACACGATAAACAGAGCGGCCCCGGGTTCTACCCGCTGGCTGATTGAAAAGCTGGGTGTTTGCGAGAGGGTGTGTGAGTCGGTGTGTGCCTGTGCAGGCTGAATGAAGAAACAGTAGAGGCGGTGAACTCCCAGGCGGCGAGGGCAGAACGAGAGCAAGAAACGGGCTGATTTATGGCTGCAGGTCAGTGCTGTGGCACATGTGTGACACTAATGCAGAATGACAGGACAGATGGCGGAGTGGATGTAGCACAAAATACTCTGCGCTTCTCTGTGCTGATTGGAGGAGATACTAATTCAAGGTCTTCAGGAAGTAGATTCAGAGCATTTATACTTATAATGGGGAGCATTAGACCAAGATCAATTCACCTGTCTTGGAAATCAAGTTTTATTCAATATGGGATTTTATTGGGTTGGGGAAGCTACTCTGAAACTGAAAACGCAACTGGAGAAGCTACTCTTAATTTAAAGGGTTTTACCTCAGTACAGCTTCTTTTGAAAAAATAGTAAAGTACACTATAATTGACAATATTTAAAAAAAAAAAAAAAAAAAAGGTTCTTACGAAACATCTGGTGTCCAAATTTGTTGATTTTCAGGAAATAAAAAAAAAAAAACTATGTTGAAATGATTAAATACAGTGTTGTTAAAGTTGACAGGCCTTTTTATTGGTTAGATATAAAAAAAAAAAAAAGGAATTGACAAACATAAAGGTTGACATATAATAATGATTTATCATGAAAATCACGAAATATATGGAGATACGAGGACAGTAATGTTGTAGTATATAATTAAATTGTGTTCCTGCAGCTCAATATCAAAGCACAGGTTCAATTCCCAGAAAACATGCATACTGATTAAAAAATGATAAGGATTGAATTAACTGTACGTCGCTTTGAATAAAAGTTTCTGCAAAAAGCATAATTTGTGCAATTGTGAAAAAACTACTTAAAATACCAAAAAGTAATTACTATAAATCAAAGCATAAATCTAGAAAACATGGAATCATAGTAAGCTTCAGAATTTAATACAATGTGACAAAAAGAAATAGTAGCCAAAAATTGTTATTATAACCAAATACTTTAACCAAAATGTTATTATGAAAAAGCTTAACTATTGGCATGCTACTAATTATGTTGGTAGAATCACTACTTTTAGTAGTTAACTATTCGCCAACACTGTACGTGATAAAAAATCTGACTGAATACAGTGTATAAAACTTGTAAACCGAAAGAAAAACATTCCACTGTTGAAACCCTTGTCTATTCCACCATCTGTGTGTATACAATATTAATTTGTAGATTATTTCATTCTCAATCACACTGCCATGTTTTTGTCAATGTATACCAGGCAAGACACGTAGGCGCACGCAGGGATTTGTAGCCTCTGAATGGGTGATGTTAATTATCCAGCTTCCTGAATCTACAGGGTTTTGAAATTCCACGTATGTCATTGTCCCATTTGCTGCTTGCTGAGAGGTGTTGTCTGATGCTAGAAAAGGCTTCTAGACTAACAGCAGGTGAAAAACAGAAAATAGGGGAGGTATGCTGGAGACTGTCTCTCTTTCTCTGCATCCACAGGCGTGTGTTTGTTAAAGAGAAAAAACTAAACTAACTATTCTTTTGTTCTAAGGCTTTATCTTCTTTTTCCTCAAACGGAGCTTTTTGCATTTTTATAGGGCGTATGAGGAAACAAAATCTGCAAGTGATGGGAAAAAAAGAGGGGGGAGATAAAATATAAAGGTAAAACTGGAAAAGACGATTTGAGCGTTTTTGTATCTACTGTACAAGTGAAATTTGTACTTATTTATTTCTTCATTTTATGCCTTCTTTTTTCTGAACCAGCAGTTTTTGCCTTTTTATCGGAAGAATTGGGAAACAAAATCTGTAAATGATGGGGAAAGTGGAGAAAACTACATTTCGGAAGTGACGGGAGAAAGGGAAAAAAAGATTAGGAAATAATGCAGAGAAAGAGGGAAACAAAATCTGGATAAGATGGAGAGAGAAGAGGAAACACAATCTGGAAACAATCAGCACAAAGGGAGAAAACAAGAAAATAAAACCAAAAAATAAAGGTAATAATGCAGTGGAAAAAGAAATGTAGACATTCTATTATATCTGTGTAAATACTTCTGTACTTTAATTCTTCACCTGTCATGTTTTCACTGACCCTAAAGACCTCATGGCACTTTGCCGCCCTCTAACAGAGCTGCTTCATTTAAAAACACAGTTGGCCAGACTTGGCCCTGACTGACACCATCCCACCTTCAGAGATGTCCAAGCATGGCTCCAAAGTCTGTCACCACACCTAATATGTCCTCTCAACTCACCCCACCACAATCTGGCACCCTGTTTGCCACTGATGACCTAAACACCCCATGACATCATAGAAGGCTTTGGAAAATAAGAGGTGCGTGACATGTGTTTACGAGACAGGGCAGGGGTTCTGGTGAACATCTGAGCGAGCAGATTGTTCCTGCGGGTTCTGTAGAACGCTAGCCAGCCAAGCAGGTCTGAAGAGCGGGGACTGACAGATATTGGGAGATCTGCGCCACTTCGGACCGGCTGTGCTGTCACATTAGGTTGAGAAGGCACACAGAGATTAAACGTTCTGCTGAGTCTCTTCTCTGAGTTGAGGCAAAATATTACACCGTGGTGGCTTCTCTAAGCTAGGATTATTACAGATTTTACATTTGTTTTACACAAGCGTTCACGACATGACAAGGGAGTTAATGCGCAAAGTCTGCCTTAAAAGGATAGTTTACCCAAAACTATCCTTTCGGTCATCATTTACTCACCCTCTTGTCGTTTCAAACATGTATGAGTTTCTTTTCTTCCACAGAACACAAAAAATGTTGGATTTGAAAAATGTTGTTAACCGAACAATGGTGGTACCCATTCACTTCTATTGGTTTTGTATCTAAACAATAGAAGTGAATGGGTACCACCATTGTTCGGTTAGCAACATTTTTCAAAATATCTTTTATGTTCTGCAGAAGTAAGAAAGTCATACAGATTTGAAATGATAAGAGGGTGAGTAAATAAAAAATAACAAAAATCCACACAAAAAAATAATTGCTGCTATTTACTCGCTCTCATTTTGCTTCAAAAAGTCATACGGTACATGATGAGTTTTTTGGTTGTTCTATCCCTTTAAAGTGCTGCTCTTTTCCTTCATGCACCCTCCACTAATCCGTATTCATTCCCGCTTCCACGGCCGTTTGTGTGAGTGAAGTTTTCGCTCTCACACTGCATCATTAAGATAAGCACATTCAGGTGCACTGCACTGTGAAAAATGCACCGCCTCCTCCCTGACACATTTACATTCACTGACTCTTAATGTGACATAATAAGAGAACATTAAAGGCCCTGTCTAGGCGTCAAAGAGAAATGACACAAGTGCTCCGAATGGGAAACATCAGCTCAGAGCTCCAAGTTAAATGAATTGAATAAGCCCTATGCCGCGCTATATTGTAGCACTTCCCAGACTGAAAGGGCTGTGTAACTGTACCGCCGGCAATCCTTCAGCTCCCGAATCTGAGAATGATCACATAATGATTTCCCATCATGCTATTAGGCTTGTAATTTGCTGCTCAGTTTGGTTAAAGGTGACGAGGGGCCGGCTTTAAACGGGCATCGCAAATAAAGCTGGGTAATGCGCTTTCATTAGGGGAAATTAACACGAAGCTGGGCTCCTCCATCATCTTAACGTTGTTGCAGATGAACATTAACATGTTTGTCAGCGGCCATTACATTTTAGTGTTGTTCGGGAAAACCTGTTTGAAACAATGTATGTAAGACTGTTTGCAACAGAAGGTGTTGCATTTCACATACGTCTATACTACACTAGCACATAATAACTATATTGTACTACACTCCAAACCTTTTGTTAAAAACAACACAGCCTTTCTGTATCTAAACACATCCTTGTGTCTAGTTAAGGACAACGCATTTTGAATTTATACAATAGGTATGTGTTTAGGTAAAATGATCATTTTTGTTTCATTCTGTGAGCTACTAAAAAAATTGTATAACAAATTTGAAAAATATATAGTTTCTTGCATTTATTTGCAGAAAATGAAAACAGTAATATGCATTTAGGAAACATTTTATGTGATCACCTCAAGTTTATCACAGTTTTCATGTGTCTTGTTAGTCTTTCACATTGCTGTTGGATGACTTTATATCACTCCTGAAGTTTGATTTTGTTGAAATTCAACACACTGGACTGGAATGACCACAATACCTATGGAATGGTCTCTAATTTTTTTTATTTATATGTACATATTTTATTTTTCTACTTCAGGTAATACAACAAAAGAGCAAGTAACAAATACACATACACATATAAATAAATATATATATAAATATATAAATATATATATATATATATATATATATATATATATTATTGTATGTGTATTTGTTACTTGCTCTTTTTGTTGAGAAAAAGTCCCAACCTTCCATACAGTATAGTAATAAAAAGTTAATCTTTCTCTTGAGCCAACACTACTGTAAGAAAATTCATACACAAAGTGTATAAGCACATAATTTGAGAGAAAATAGCTTTTCCAGTTTAGATCTCTAAAGTCATTAGCAGCATGTTTTGCTGTCTAAATTCATAAAGACAGAATAATGGAATCTATCAAGAGAAGAATGTAATCTGTCATTGTGATTAGAGAAAGCTGTCACACATAATACATTTCTGAAACCATCAGTGATTTTCTTTGGATTTCACTGCCAAAATCAATGAGGTCTGTAAAAATTCTCTTTTCTTTCCTGCACATTTCTATAAAAAAAAAAACACATTAACTGTGTGAAACATACAAACCCCACGCATCCGTTCAGATGCTTTTGCTCTGTTAACTTACTTGTCTGGTCTGCCAGGGACTTGCAATCGTAAACGGCATTTGTTGGCACTCTGGATCTGGTCCTCTTTGATGCGGATAAGCCTCTGCAGTGCCAAACACCAATCCTGCGCTACTGTGGTGTTCAGATTCTACAAACACAGCCAAGAAAGACAAATGCCAGCCATATTCATCTTATTTCACGTAAATTACTTTTTTATTGTTGTTATAGTTGCAGTTTTGGCTTTACCTCTTAAAATTATTATAAATCACACCTCCCAAACATCTCCAAAAATCAATGAGGTCACCAAAAGTTCTCCCTCCTCCAGTGCACCGCACGCTTTCATTTCGAGTGGATCGTTGGAAAGAACAAGGCATTTGAAGCGAGGCCAATCGCACGGTTGTGATCAGGAAAGCGGGCATGAAAAGCTCTGATGTTGCTTCCGTGCAAAGCTCGGAGGTACGGGAACCTACCTAACTGTTTTTCGGTGGTTTAGTGGCTGAGGAGGCATCATGGGAGCTGTCCTGATTCGAGCGCAGCCTAGACATGCCTTTCACAACCATCTCCCATCTGAACTCTGATCAGATTGTGAAGGCTTTGCCGTGTTGTCATCCGACTATCAAGCGCCTGCCGTGATAATCAATTGATGATCTACTTCTTTGGTTGCTGCGCTTTGATCACAATTTAATAGCGCTGAAAACACTTATACCCAAAAGGCTTCCCTACCCAGATGGCACCAGCATATGCGACTAATATCGCTTTTGTTATGTTGCTTAATATATTCTACCTTGATCTTTCCCACGACTTTGTTCTTTTTATATCATTTTTGCACAGTTGGGTTTTTTTGCGCCAAATTAGGATTCTGCTCATTTTCAGCTCATTTATTCGAGAGCGCAGATGATCTTATTTGCACAGCTGGTGTGTGTGTGTGTGTGTGTGTTGGCTAACTGTGTTTACCTGATACGTTCCCTGTAAAGTTCCCACCAGCAGGGTGACCTGCTCCACCACCGACAGGTCGTGTTGAAGCTCCTGGAGCTCCTGATACAGACGAGGCGGACCCAAAATGATGCTTCCTGTCAATCAAAAAACAAGCTTTTGTTTTTCAACCCAGCACTGGGATTTCACACAACGCATTATCTGTGAACTCTAGAATGTATGAGGCACCCTCACTCCAGGCTGGGTCTTGATAGCCGAGATGGTTATTTTGAGGATATGGGTTTCCCGTAAGGTGCTGAATCATTCAAATATCTAATTGAGTCAGGAAGGCTCGGTTACGCAGCAGGATATACTCGGCTATAAAGTAACCGCTTCAGCATTACCGATACGCTGCACATTCCTGCGTTTCAAATTATCGATTCGTGACCCGTATAGTGCTCTGTAATGACATAGAAAGTGCATTTAAGAATGATACCCGACCTCTGTAATCTTTAAAGTAAAGACGAACCCGCCGTGCTCTGTTAGCTCAGTCATCCCTTGAAAGCTTCTCTTAATGCAAATGTATCAAACAAAATCAAGGACCTTAACTTTTAAAGACTTTGGGCACATGACAAAACTTTAATTTGTCAATACTCTCCAGTAGCGCCACTAACAAAGTGAATCAATACAGAGGATAAATCGATCACCCATTGTTTGTGGAGTCACAGAGGCTCTCGCTATAGGGAGAAGGAGCAGAGTTTAAAAATTAAGCCATGTGGAAATATGAAGCCCTTTGAGAGTGACTGAACATACACAGGTGTCTCATTAGATGCAAAATGTACCATCGATTTGAATCCCCGTTCCACTTTTTTTGTTGTCTCAGGTCTCCGGCTGCAGAATCGATTGTCGGGGTGAATCGGCTCTATGTGGCCGAGCGAAAGCTCAGAAATGAGGACTATAATTAAATCCTGGAGCAGGATACACCGGCCGCAGGACAGCCTGGCGTTTCTGCACCTCAACATAATCAGGTGACCTGTGTGTGAAACGGAGAGGTGCTGAACCCCAGCCCAGACTAATCCTTCAAATACTGCTGGAGGGTTTGTCGAATACAGTCAAGGGACTGTATACCAAGTGAGGCTAAACCTGAAAAATGTATTCAATTTAACATACCTAAAGTCATAATACAGTTTTTGGTAAATTTACCTATTAAAATGTATAACTCAAATATATAACATTTTTAAATATGTAGCCTATTTGGTTTTTAATTTTTCTTGAAAAAACACATAAGTGGTACCCATAGGAGCATAATGGCTCTTCTCTAAAGTAAACTAAACCGACTTTCAAATGGTGCAATATGCTACTGTCCAAATAAGTATTATTCATCATCAAAGCAGGGAATCAGTTTTCAGTATAACTTTAGTATAACCATGTTTCTCAACCAGGAAGCCAGAGCCCATTAGGGAGCGTCAACAAAGTTCCAAGAGTGCCACAAGATTTATAATAAAATTATTATTTTTTAATTATTTTTAATAAAAAATTTAGATATTTTCTAGTGTTTGGTTGTTCCATAACAATTATACATATTTACAGTTATTCCAAGCTCTAAAATATTTGATTGTATTTCTAGCATTATTCATTTATTTACAAATTATATAGACATTTCATCGAACGCATTCACCAAGTCCGAAGTTAACTTCCGGTCTGTGTTTGTTGATCTGTCTGGCTAGTGGTTAATAATACAACTATTTATATATTATTTAATTTACAATCATAGTTTAATGTATAATAATTATATTAAATAAACAATTTGTTGAATTTTATTGTATATTAATTTTATTAACTAAACAATTTGTTGAATGGGTCATTGTCGCTTTTTCTACTGGTAACCCAAAATAATACTGACTAGACATACTTTTAACTGGCTAGCTAATGTCATTAACTTGTTATTTCTTTTGCTTGCTATCATAAATAATCTGCAGAGACAGAGATTCTTCGTGGATGTGTATGAAGTTAAGTTTGTGTCACAAAAGTAACGTTTATGTTGTTGCTTTGAAACCGTCTATTGCTCATAATCTGTAAAAAACATAATTTGTTCTGTTTGATTACTAAATTGACAAATGTTGATTTGAAGAGAGATCATCAGAGTACACAAGCTAAATTGTCAAATTATTAATAAAGACATGTTCAAAAAATCTACTACATTGATTTACATTCCACAGGAAAGACTAACCCCCCGTCTGTCTCCCATTCTCTGTCCCTGACATACCATTCGTCTCTGTCTCTCTTTCCCTACACCTGTCTGTATCTGTCTTCCTGTCTCACATCTCGTTTTCAAGTCACCTCCCTTCTACAACTCAACATCTCTCTCTCTCTTTCTCTCTCTAACCTTTAGAAATTTAATAGGATCCTCAACACGCACTGCCACAGAGACATCTGTCACTGGCACAGCTTGATCAATAGCAGACACATTTGAATAAAAAAAGGACAGTGAGCCACGGCAGCACACGCTGGCAGGCTCTGCACGTTCATCCGGTTGCCCTGGCGAGGCCTCGGGCAGGCCTACAGGTCCGTGGGCTCGTGGCCCGCCTTGGCCCCAGGTGAATGTGCTGACTTGTAATCCAGACTAATCCGGTTGGTGTGCCAAGATCGGGTTTTCACACCACGGCACAGTAATCTAACATTTTCAGTTGTCTCTCTTGCACATGTCGTCATCTGCGTGCAAACACATGCTGGGCGACTGCCAGCGGAGGCCTATGCAGGCACGATACAGGCATTCAAAGCCCAAAGTCAACAAAGCTCTTGCCAGAGGGACAGCTAAACATTGGATTCTTCATTCATATTTTTGTTCTTCTGAACCGACTTCAGTCAAAGTGCTTTACATGTACAATTTTAGGCAGGGATCCGCATGGCACGTTGTTTTTTTATAGCGACTGTGTGAATAAAAAATAGATAACAAATGATGGACTCAGGGGGCAAAAGACAAAAACAACTCATTTAAAATCAGCCTTTGTTTGGAACACCCGTGAATTTTGCTAATATTGTAATATCTTCAAATTAGGGCAATTGTACACATTTTGTGGTCAAAAGAATTTACGAAAATAATAATATTATAGAGCTATCTATTGAATAAACAGATGTAAATAAACACATAAATATGTAGTGCAAAATGTTAAACAGGTGTAAAACCACCACTTCCTACATTGAAGTGCCAAATAGATACTGATGCTGGATTATTTACGATATTATGACATGTGAAGTATCACAGTTATTGTCATTACCAAATATTGTGACACCCTTACTTCAAATTATCTGTGAAATTTTAGCACTACAAATGTAAATGTCACTACACTACTAGTGCTTCTTTTAAATAAATACAGACAACTGTGCTTTGGGACCACAGTGCGATGACAACAACACCAGCCCAGTGGAGGGCATGACAGAAAAAGGAAACTTTACATCTTTATCCTGCTTTATAGCAGCAGCAGCAGCAGCAGAGGGCCTGGTGCTTGCCAGAAGGCTGGCCTATTCCATCAATAAATTAGGGCACTGGGCCTGCAGGAGATGAAAAATTAGGTAAGCTGGGGGAGCAAGGGATATGATTTGGGCGAGAAACCCCATGGAGTGACATCACAAGGGAGGAGAGATGTGACATGGGGCCAGTCAAAGCAATGTCGGGATGGTGCTATAAATAGCCAGAGATTGGAGAAGGTATGCATTCAGAGACAGCGGAGCAGACTACAGCGATGGTGTCTGGAAAATGGTGATTAAAGTGGCGGCTTACGTAACCAGAAGTGTGTGCTAACAGCGCAAACAGGTCCTTGAATAGAGCGAAGAAAAGAGAAGGCAAGTGGGGGCAAGACAAACAGAGAGTGGAAGTAGAACAGTGGTAGCAGTTGCGGAGTAATCATCAGAAGAAATTGCAATGCAGTCCGAAAGCTTTAGATGTCTACCTAGATTATTATTACCTTAGAATGAGCTATTTCTATCTACATACACCGCGGGTCCCCTTGCATAGAATTCGCCATGTTGCGCTGCCATTTTTCTATAGTATCCCTAAATGGCCAAACTGCTCTACAGAATGCATTTCGTAAGTATGTTATCTCCTTTGGCAAAGAAGAGAAAACATGACAACAGCTTAGTGATGCGTCAGCCGCTGTAAGGTTAAGGCTAGAAGGGATACAGCTAAGGCCAAATCTCGTGAGATTTTAGGTTAGGGGTAGGATTAAGATGAAAACAGCGCTCATCTGGCGAGAGTTCATAAGATTTTGCGCCACTTCCGGCCGTAGATGTATCCCTTCTAGCCACAACCCCGCCTTAGTGCTTCTAAAGGGAGGGGTGGAGTGAGCCGTTGGTTGCAATTCGCAACCTCACCACTAGATGTTAGGGGTTTAAAAGGGTTAGCTTACCCAAAAATGAAAATTCTGTCATCCTTTACTCACCCTCTTGTCATTTCAAACCTGTATGACTTTCTTTCTTCTGCAGAACACGAAAGAATATATTTTAAAGAACGTTTGTAACCAAACAATGGCGTTTCTATTGACTTCTAATGTCACTTCTATTGTATGGACATAAACCAATGCAATGGGTACCACCATTTCTCGGTTCCCAACATTCTTTAAAATATGTTTAAAATGACAAGGTGATTAAATGATGACAACATTTTTGGGTGAACTATCACTTTTTGAATGGTTTTAAACCATCTTTTTTAAAATCATCTTTTTCCTAGTGATATTTTTGTTTGATCTGTTATTCTATTAAAAATGGTAAGATGAAACAAGTTTGATTTAGATGCAAACGCACTGATGTTTCATTTCTTTAATAATTGATAATACACTTGTTAACACAGAATATCAACATAATTGCTTTCATTTTTTTTATTAAACCAACATAAAACATTAAAAAAAGTTTAAAATGACTTTTATTAGATTAAAAGCAATTTTTAGTGCATGAGTCCAAATGAGGGACAAAAAGCAGCAGAGATATAAGAGACTTTCTGAAAACTCGCCTGTAAGGTGTCGGCTAGTCCCCAACATTAAACATCTTCTGTCATCTAATTTTCAGCCTCCCCTGTGTGCACAATACAACATAGATGTTCTGGAGACAACACCATTAATATTTCAGCTGGTAAGTAAAGGCCTTAACCAGCAAAGATCTTTACATCCTGATAACACTTTGTACCTCTGGTGCTCTGTCAGCAAATTTATCTTAGTGTCCCACGATTGTTCTCTCCCTCCCTCTGTCGTCAAACTCAAAAATAATAATGTTATGTAAAAAGGTTCAAGCCTGATTCCGATCGCCCGCTCTCGCTCCGTTCCGAAAGGTGATTGGAGGGGAAATAATCTGCCTAGTCTAATGACAGCACACTGAATATGTTTGTGGTCTATCAGACAGTGAAATAAGATTGCTCAGAGTGTGCCTTTGTTGATCCTCTCTATCTCTACCGAGACAAACCCATCTGTGAAGGCCATGAAAAGGTGCACCGCTCATGGGAAATGATCAAGAATAATTAAGACTTACATCATTTTATCTGATTGTTTGACATTTTCAAAGAGAAGTTTACAAAGGAAATACTACGAGTTGCCAATACCTGGTCCTGAAGAACCGCCGGGACGCTTGACACCTCCGATCTGATAAAGAGCATCCTTGCTTTGGGAGCCCTCTTGGCCAACCTCGACCACCTGGACCTGCTGCAAGGGAGCACTCCATTTCATGGTGTACTTGGGTCCCACCGGTACCAGACTGCTGATGTCAGGGGGCCCCCTGGTGGTGACAAGAGACTCAACATGACCACAATCCCTTACAAGTGTCCTCTCGCATGACATTCTAAGATCCACTTGACAGAAAAGAATGATTTTGTAAAGTCATAAAAAAGGAAATAAAAGATTCGAGGGTACGTTGTGTAGATCTGGAGCCTCAATTGTTAGGAGGGTACGTTTCTATAAATGTATTCTTGTAATACAAGATAAGCATTGAAATCACCTTGTTAAGACCTTCAAAAGGGCATGCCGGAACGCTTTCGAGAAACAGCAGCCAACTGTGCTTCAATAAAATGACTATTCTGAATGCTTTGAGACTGACAAGCTTTTTAGCTTCGCCGTTTACCTTTTGCACTGTTGAGATGTGATCAATGGTGCTGTCCTAGGTAATCTATTTCAGTGCAATGCAGGAGGCCTTTATTCTTGTGTTCTTTAGGGATTATTTCCATTTCAGCAGCTAAAAACCTTTTATTTATTTCCAAATAATGAAGGCCCTTTTGACTCATGTCCTGCATGTACCTTGCACGGTGTGATATATTTCAGTAATGTTTAGCTCTAGTCTGTATTTAGACTATCTGTCAGAAGCCTTAAGAGGAACAGAGGGCTGCAGAGAAAGACGATCAACCTTGTCCCGGACACGTACTTGACATTGATGTTGGCGCAGATGAGCATGTCACCGAAGAGAAAGACTTTCCGCTCCTTCGACTTGAGGACCTGTCCACGCTCACCGTACACCGTCTCAATCAGGGTCTCGCACAGGATCAAAGAGCTCTGCTCCGAGTTCAGCAGCTGAGGAAAACACAGTGTGCACATGCTCATTACTAAATAAAGGCTGTCAATTACATGGCTACACACTTACTTAAGAGTCTACGGTGTTGCAAATAAGACACTTTTCTGGTTCACAGGCATCACAAGATTCAGTGGTACGTTTGTCGTGGACATACATTTTAGGATTTACGTCCTCGTCCAGGTTAGTGTGGTTGGCCAAGAGGGCTCCCAAAGCAAGAATGCTTTTTATCAGCTCTGAGGTGTCAATGTACTTTTTATAGTAAATCAACATTCAAACTCTATACAGTACCTATTCCGAATGTATACAGGACGGTTTGAAAAAACAACTCGCGTTTTGTGTTACGAGACCCTCCCACAGTTCATCCTCATGACATTAGCAATAATATACGAGCAGCGTCGCTGCAGCATCGCCCAAAGTCCAGCGACTCAAACAAATATAACGTGCTGGTGTTTGATCAGTCAGGAGAGTAGTTTTATAAATAATGCATTTGCTTCTGTAGCCTCGCTGCAACACCACATCACATGAAATGAGTCGCTGCATCTAGGGGGAATTGGCAGCGCCGCTTGGCCTTTGTTGAAATGCATGGAAAAATTAGACCTTCAGTCAGTCACGACGCTTTCTCCAGACGCATTGCTTTTATAGTATGAGCGCCCCCCGGAGGACGCAGAGGCAAACTGAGAGAGGGATGAGTAGGCTTTCAGGGTCTGGAGGGTGTGAGTGGAATGATTTAAGTTTGGAGGGATGTTAGTGTGTAAGACAGAGAGAGAGAGAGACAGGTGTATGTGATGTGCATGTTGAATACAGACAGGTAGATACCGCAGTCTTAGACTGAGACTATATAATACCGTGCACAGGCTATCTATATAACTTGGATAGTCTGAGACAGGAGATGAATATTTTATTTTATGTTTAGGGCATAATGGAACTGACTCTTTCACATTGGAATTCAGTTCTCTTGCTCTACCAAACGAAACACTGTGCACAGCCTGAGAGCTCACTTGAATCTCTGAAACAAAAACAGTGGTATTGTGAGAGCTGTAGCAAAGCTGGTAGTGCAAATGAGCAGTTGTGCTCACAGAGACACAGGTCTGAATCTGGCCAAAAACAGATCTAATTTCATCTCTCCCTTTTTTGTCATTCATATTTTTCTTGTGTGTAGTAAAATAACAAAACAACGGAAATAAGACTGGAAGGGTTATGGTTAAGAGAACTAAATAAAAAAACAGGTGCACCCCAAATCGCGCACTTATGAACTATTCTACACCATTTTGTAGTATAAATAGTGTAAGTACAGCAGTTTATTTTCAGGCATTGTGTTGTGCGATTGCCTTCATCTGGGAAACTGCATATACTGACGGTTAGTATAAAGCCGATGAGTATTCCAAAAAGTAAATAAACTGAAATAAGTATAGGTTGAGTTATTAACTAAAAATAAATAAAAAATAAATCTGAAACAAAAAAAATAAATATAGAATATATACAGCAACATAATAATAATAATAATAATAATATTAATAATAATAAAGCGACAAAAGCACATAACCAAATAGCAAAGAAAATCTACTAAAATTAACACGAACATTTATTTAAAATAATAAAAATGAAAAACAGTAACTGTGCATGTGGACCACTTTAAATAATCGTAATGTAAACAATGCTGGTCCAGGTTTCAGTTTTTTGACAATTACTAGTTGAGAGAGAGAGAGAGAGAGAGAGAGAGAGAGAGAGAGAGAAATGACTGCAGTGGATGAGGGTGCGAGATAAAAAGTAGTAGTAAGAGACAGACTAGCATTTTAAACTTTCCAATTAATTAAGTGTCTCATTTGCTCCCTAATTCCTCTTCTTCAGAAATGCATTTGTTCAGATCTGAAGCAGCTGGGTTATGATATGAGTCTGCTAATGGAGGAGAAACACCCCTGTCATGAATTCAGGCAGTGCTATAAGTGTGATAATGGCCCATCATTGCTGCTGATTATAAAATCCAAGCAGGGAGAGCAAGAAATGGGATAGTTATTTTCAGGGTCAGCTAATCTCCAGGCATTTCTAGTCAGTTGAACATTAAACGGTTGTTGCTGGTCAGACTGTATCATACTGGATCACCCCAGTGACATCATCGACTGTCGTTTATGACTGTACTATAAACATCTACTGTAAGTGGCATAATTTAATGATGCAAAAGTTGTGGCCATTTTCATTGACACGTGAAATTAAAATGGCAAACCTCAGCAAGTCCTTGTGCTAATGTTGCCAATGTTTTCCTTTAAAGATGTTAAAGATGTCAGGCAGACTAAAATCTGTCATAGTTGGGTGATAGAGGTAACTGGTGTACAACCATTGTAGAAGTGGTCACACTACATGACTGTGACCCATCAACAATTACATGTATGCCAATTATGACATGGCAGTATGAGTATATAACCAATGCAATGACAGTGTGAATTGCATTGATTATATACTCATACTGCCATACCAAAGCAAGAGCATCACACAATCAGTGTGTGTGTGTGTGCGTGCGTGTTTTCCTTACCTTGCTGAGTGTGCGGTCACTGACACAGCGAGCGAGCTGTTGGGTCTCAGTGATCTGATCAGCCACCCTTCTCTGCTCATTCAGTTTCTCAGCGAGGGTCTCCAATTCAGTCAGAGCCAATTGCAGGGGCAGCCTGTCTACATGACCAGCAGGGGTGTTCTTCAGCATGTCCTTCAGAGAGAGAGCGCAAGAGAGATCAAATGCAGGTGTTACTGGGGGAGAAATCTCAGATCTCATATTCAATCTAATATTACTGTACCGGTGTTATACATTACCATGGCAACAGAGTTAAATTATTGCACGTAACTACACAGATAACTTTAGCAGGTAATTTCATCAG
Source organism: Oreonectes daqikongensis (assembly GCA_026939265.1). Classification (NCBI taxonomy): domain Eukaryota; kingdom Metazoa; phylum Chordata; class Actinopteri; order Cypriniformes; family Nemacheilidae; genus Oreonectes; species Oreonectes daqikongensis. Next base: position 2,126,842 of record JAOTQM010000030.1, on the reverse strand, counting down.
ACTAATATCATGTTAACATGTGTAATTTGTATCTTGTCAAATAATTTTGAAACCGTGTGTTGAATGTTTGGTAAACCTTTTAGCTTTGGTTTAGCTACCATTTTTAAATAAATCAACAACCTTATAGGTATAGTTCAGTCAAAAATGACAATTATTTCATCATTTACTCTCCCAAAAGAAAATATTTTGAAGAATGTTAGTAGCGAAAAACCGTTGGTCCCCATCGGCTATTGTATGGACACAAAACCAATGCAAGTCAATAAGGATTTCTTCAAAATATCGTCTTTTGTGTTCTGCAGAAGTAAGAAAGCCACACAAGTTTAAAATGTCTAGAGGGCGAGTAAATAATGAACGTATTTTCATTTTTGGGTGAACTATCCCTTTATGCCATGAATGTTGCATATCATGTCTTGAATGCTTATATTATTCTATTTTAGTTGCTTGTTTTATTTCATTGTGTGTTGTTATAATGTTTTTCATTACCATTAGTGCCACCTTATTGTATATCCTGTTTCTGCTCATATTTTGTGTACTGACACTTTGGCAATACTTTAAATGAAACAATCATGCCAAAAAAGTTCTTTGAAATTGAAACAGAGAAACAGAGAGGGCACGAGACAGAAGTAGTTTGGTGGTGGCGAGAAAGTGATAATGAGAGAAAATGAGTTAAAAGGCAATAAGCGCGGAAGTATAAAGGAAGCAAATGAAAGCGAGTAAACGAGAACACACACAATCATTTGAGGAAGCTAATGGCACAATGTAATGAGTGCACCTCACCACACAGAGAACACATTAGCTATTGTGATGTACTATAGTGCTATTAGCATCCATTTAAAGCTGGTACACTCACACCCACTCAACACTAAAACGTGAGACGGGTTAGTCTGACCCGTTTTTCTTAGAGATGAGCATGTGACTCTTTACAGCAGTTGTGCCCTATAACAATCATTCACAAACTCTTTCTGAAAAAAAAAAGGAAAAAAGCACTACACAACTGTTACAACTACGATAGCATGTCTTGATGCTTCTTAAAGGGTTAGTTCACCCAAAAACCCAAATTCTATCATCTTGTCATATCAAACCTGTATGACTTTGTACAGTTTCCTTCGTTTGTGTTGTGCAGAAGAAACAATGACGATACCCATTGACTTGAATTGGTTTTGTGTCCATTCCATATTATACCACCACTATTCAGGTACCAACATTCTTTAAAATATCTTCTTTTGTATTCTGCAGAAGAAAGAAAGTCCTATAGGTTTGAAATGACAAGAGGGTGAGTGAATGATGACAGAATTTTCATATTTGGGTTACAGTTCCTTTAAAAGGAACAGTTCAGCCAAAAATACATTTTTGATTTATGAGGTTTACCGTTTAAATGTACTGTCATTCTGACCTAGTATTACTTTTTCTTGTACATAAACGGGATTGTCTAATCTGCTTTTATCTATCAAATGAATGTAGACAACATTATCTCTTTTGGCATATTTATAATTAATTATTTCTGCATCCACTTGATGAAAAAGCAGCTTATACATACTCTCTGTCACCATTTGTTTATAATAGAGGAAATAAAATACAAGGGTTTGAATGACATAAGAATGAGTGATGACAATGTTGTCATTTTTTGAGAAACTATTCCTGATTGAGGCCTAGAAAGACAGAAAAATGCTGATAATAAAAAATCTGAGACATCTCAGGCCGTCTGGCTATCTTGTTCTGTCAAAAGTATGATTAAACACAGTCTAAACTCTTAAGTCAGAGCATTGGGAAAATTCCTTATTCACATTCATAACTTATCTATCAAAATTCATGTGCAATCGATGCCTACTGAGCTATGAAATGAAGTGCCACAGCTCCCCTCGCATGCCAAAGTTCAGCTCTGAATTTCTCTCTTGTTCTCTGTCCACAAAACCTAAGAGTAAGTGAATGAAGGACACAAGAGAAAGTAAGACGAAGCTAGCGGTTCAGCGGTGAAACTTGTGAATTCATGACATTTCACTGTCATCTGAGACCTGTTGGCTGAGGAGAGCACTGTGATATTTTTCACTGTGATAAGTAGATCCTGTTGCATCTCTGACATTTCGGCACGTGATATGCATGCATATTTATTTAAAGCTGTAATACGTAACTTTTTTGGTTAAAAATAAAAAACTGAGCAAGCATGTTAAAAATCTTAAACATAAACATGACATTAAAGTGTGTAAATGTAACATTTATTCAATGCTTGTTTATGGTTTAGTCTTGTTTCCTACACATAAATCATTGGCGCTCATGAGGCATCTATCAAATGTTGTGTCATGGCCGTGAGCCATGGGAGAACAGAACTGTGCTGCAGTAGGTTACCAGAAGACTTGGCATGGTTTCAGCTAGTAGTTCAGTGTCTAATAGACTTGCTTGGCCACCAATTTCCAGTCACTTGAAATAGCACGCCCCCTCCAGCGCAGTGTGAAAAAATAGTTTATGGATAAATACTGACCTGCAGGAGAAGGATGAACTGAGGAAAACGTTGAATGGGCTTCACCATCAGACCGTAGAGGGTTATGCGGTCAACGCTGGACGCCTGTTTTTTCTGTTGACGGAAAGAAATAGAAGAATCCAACCAGTGATGAAAAGCAGAGTGAGAAAGATGGAAAGGCAACAAAAAAGAACAGACGCAGTTCTTTTAACATGGAGAGGTGAAGAATCTTAACACTCAGGAGAGTCAGAAAGGTTGGTGGAGGTTAGCGTTTTACTATTGATTCTTTACTTTCTGCCAGAAGACATTGGCAGTCACTAGACTACACAGTGTCAGGGAGTAGGTATTCATCAGAGCCCTCCAGCAGGTTTCAAAGCAGGGATGTCAGTCTCATTATCTGTGGAGTTTAAATTCTTTCAATGGTGCTAAAGTTACCTTGAATCCAAAACATATTGTTGCAATGATAATACTGCACAAAACTTTAGTGTTGCATGTAGTTTCATCGTGTGTCATTTCGAACTCCTATGGCCTTAAACGGACAGTTCATGCAAAAATAAAAACACAGAGAAAGATATTTGCTTGTAACCAATTTTGAATGCTTGTAACCAAACAGTTCTTGGCCACATTTGACTACCGTAATAGTAGTACCATAGTAGGAAAAATTACAATGGTAGTCAAAAGTGCCATTATGCTCTATGCTTTCCTACATTCTTCAAAATATCTTCTTTAAATAAATTTACAAAGGAAATTTGTAACTATGGTAGTCAAGAACTGTTTGGCTACAAGCATTCTTCCAAATATCTTTCTCTGTGATCATCAAAACAAAGAAATTTATACAGATTTGGAATAACTTGAGGGTAACTTACAGAATTTTCATTTTTGGGTGAACTGTTCCTTTAAGGTCTTGAGATGTTGTAATGAAATAATGCTGAGTAAATTATGACAAAACAAAGTAAAACTTTTTATGTTTAGGTGTTACATAAACTAAGAACAACATTTACAAGTAAGAAGCATTCACTGCTTGAATTTAAGTGGCTTGCCTGAAAGATCTCACTCCGAGACTAACCTTTAAGCTATTAAAATTAATACCCAAAACAGGGAAAAATGACAGGAAAGAAAGTCTTTAAGGTTAATAATCTATAAAGCAGCACAGCCTCAGCAGAAGTCAGAGGTTATTCAGAGTAGAACATGTCAAATAGTGTTATTAAAAGCAAAGATCTGCTTTACCTTGAGAAACTCCAGAAATGCTGGTTTAGACACGCAGGCTTTCTTAATGAGGGCCATGGCATTGGTGAAGTTATTGACGTAATCACTGTATACATCCAGCACCATGGACTTGGAGAACTATAGGGAATGCAGAAAGACGATTGATTGGAAAACTCTTTTCAGGTGATGATCATTATCTGCTTTGTTTCGGCATCTCACAGCACGGTATCTCTCTTTGACTGTGGAGCTAAAATTACTATGAAATTGTTGCTGTCTTGGCGGTCAGGGCGCTCTAAAGGTGATTACTGGGGAAAGAAATGGAAGTAGGCAGTGATTTTAGTGTGGGATTTATGCAGAAAAGCGCCATTGTTTACCATCCCAAGGACCTACAGTAAACATCCTTGAAAGTCCATTACTACAGGGTGTTTTAAAGTAGGAAAATGGCAGCCATCTATTCACTCAGCTTTGATTGAAGTCTAACAGTCCTGCTGACAACAGCAGCACTCGCAGGACCTGGAGAGGACATTAACCAGCCACAAATAGACGTTAACCTCTGTCAAACTGTGGGCTGGGGCTGCCGAGCACTTCAGGAAATGATATACAGTACATGACAAGATGTCATTTTCAACCAATGTACAGAAAACAGAGGTGAGTTCGCTAAACAGATGCGCTACCTTAGCGTGATGCGCTTCAGCACAAAAACCAAAACAAATTCACAAATGTAATTACAAATATGACTAAAGCGCAAAATTCACTCCTAGTTGCATTTTCTCATAATGTGTACATATTGACTCAATAACAGAACAATTATGGAAAGCGATACAACAGTTCATGTGGTTTTACTCTTTCCAATGCACAGTAGTGCAACTTCAGCTATAAATGGAGTAGTGAATTGTGCTCCAGGGACTTTATGAAGACCAACAGCGCCATGCTATAAAAGCAGGTCAGAGAGGCCAAACACTCTTTTTACCAGACAAATAATGAGAACAGCCTATGGATGCTACTTGTGAGAAGGGTCACTATAGAGAGCTCATGCATTAGTCCATTTTATGCTCCATTGCCATGACACGCTTTCCCTGTGAATACTATGGTAAAAGACAGCCACCCTCACTTATAGTAATTGGCTACACTTTGGGTAAACCAGAGAAGAACACTGCTGTTACCTACAACCATAACATCACACAATGATCTTGTTCTTTAATGTGGTCTACGAGAGTTTAATGTGGAGATCCCTATTACAGTGATTCTCATACTCACTGAAGCTACAAAGAGGTCACCAATCTTTTCACTAGTGTCCCATTCGGCCACCCGAGACGACAGGGCAATCTGGAACATGGAATGGCACTGTGTGATTTCCTTCAAACGAAAAAATATGGGACGAATTTTCCTGATGCTGAGGATCCGTAGCTCTTCTTCCATCAAAGGACGCTGGTACTCCTAAAGAATCATGGAAACTGTGTTGTTATAAATGTATTCTATTGCATTTTTTAAATAAAATGTTTCACGATTACGTTTTTGATTCTAAAGCTTAAAAACGCTCAATAATTGTAATTGCATGCAACACAGTAGAAACAGAAGAAAGTCATACAGGTTCTGAACTACATAAGTGTGAGTAAGTGATACGCCATTTTTTGGTTGAACTATTCCTTTCAGGGTGAAAGATTTTTGTATTTATGCATGGAGAATAATTTCATTTCCAGCTCTGACTTTCCTCACCTTGACAAGGGAGGGAGATTAAAAATGTGTTAAATTAATCTTAACTGGGAGGTGAAAAAATCATGCCTCAATGTATTATCCATTTCATTCATTTGAATACAAGATTCGAAATGTCCTATTTGCATATATGAATACATCTTTGAAATAATGCACGCATTTGACACATGAAGATGTATGCATTCTTATTAATTCACATTCACCTCCCTTTCTAAAGCCCCTTCAGGATTTCCTTCTGAATCAATGAATCTATTTTTTATTTTACTGGATGTTCTATGCTTCAAGACATGGTATGTTAGACTAGTTTCTCTGAATAATAAAGTTTAATGATTTTCAAAGATTTCGATTCATACACAGCTATAAAATAAATCCTATAAAATATTTTAACACCCAAACTAATCCGTATTTTAACTAGTTAAGTCAAATCCTATGTCAAACATTCCCTATGACACATCCATCTTAAAATTTCACTTGGCTAAATGTTTGTTTAGGCCTGATTTCCTTAAACTGCAAAACAACTGGGCGACGTCCATAAATAAACAGCAAGAGCGAATCTATAAAGGCGAAGACACTTTCCTAGTTAGACTGTGGACACAAGAGATTTTTTATGCCTGCTTTCTTTGCAACCCTACAGTCTCCGACGCTAATGAATTATCGACAAAGAGAAAATAAGACAAAGGATGAGGCAATGAGATGATGCGCACCCAGACAACAGCACTACTAAACTTAATTGCGCACCCCCATCCCACCTCTCTCTCCCCTTTTCAGGACCAATGTGCCTTATCTAGCCCCCTAGACCACGTCTAGCATGTTATAAAGAGTGTAGGAATTGTAAAGTACACCTGACAGAGCTTTGATTTGACAACAAAGCTTGGGGATAGATGCTGAATGACTAGATTTCATAGAGCATAAAGCTGTCATTGATCTGTGATTCAATTTTAGACGCTGCCTCAGCCTTCAAAAGAGGGCGATAACAAATGCTTTTCTATCAGCCGCTAGCTGAGATCGGAATTATGCGTAACAAAACTCCACACTATGAAATCCACAAGACCTGCTGCTTCCATTTAAAGGAATGTGCGTATGAATGCAAAAACATATTATAAGACAATTTATAGTGTTTGTTGTTGTTTTTCGGCCTTAAAAATCTATAAGCAGCCATTTATTTATTCTGTTATTCTGTTTATGCTAACATGCTTCAACCAAAGCAATTTCTAAAGGTGGCAATTACATTCGTCTTCAGTATTTAAAGTATTTAAATATTTCAGTATTACTCTTCTGAATTAGAGACAGCACAAAACACTCTTTTGAATCAAAGAACCAGTTTGTGCTCTGATAGAACAGCTTTTGGTAGGATACATTTTTTTTGCTTTCAATGTAGCACACAGTTATTCTTGGAACAAATGCACTGACTCATGAATCCCTCCATCTTACCTGTAGGATCCGTTTTAGAGAGTCCAGGTAACTCCTCTCACTTTGCACAATGGATGCTAAAATGTGGCGGCGGACAATCTGTGAAAGAGATGAAAGATCATCGACAGAGACTAGAAAAAGGCATTATGGGTACAATGACATCTGGAGCTCAAGCTGGACGCATGTGAAAAGAAAGCAGCTTCATTTTGAGTCGAGAGTATTAATTCTGGTTCTACATATGTGAGATGGAATGTTGTTCCTCAAATGTGTATTTTGGCATGGGCATCTTAAAAGCATTTTAAATACAGCCTCTCTCGTTTTCATCCCAGTAAATAGATCCACACGCACCTGTTGGCTACTAAGTCCATCTGGCATTGGTCCCAGCTGTGCAGGTGGGTGTTTTGCCTCTGAAACCATCACATCCAAATACCCTGTATCATCCTCGGTATCATCTGTCATCGCAACACGCCAAACACAAGTTCAAATGTTTTGATTGCGCTTACAAAGCAAAATGCGAATCATTTGTTTTTTATCCTATTACAATTCAGAACAGATCCCAAACACAGAATACATTTCAAACAGCTTCCACTGCAGTACAGAACAGGCTGTTTTAGCCACATCCAAACAAGCTTTCACTCCACTTAGCAACAAAGAAAAACTTCCAGATATACAATTTTTCACTGGTATAGCAGCCGAAATCATTAACTTTTTGCAAGCTCTAGAGAAATTATAACATCTGAACAAAAAGTTATCAGCATTTAAAACTATAAAGATTTGCTGGCCATTTAGAGCATCTTTACAGTCTCGGTTTCCAAAAACGAATCTAGTCTGATCCCAGATTTACATTTATGCATTTGGCAGACGCTTTTATCCAAAGCGACATTGCATTATACATTATACATTTGTTTCTGAGTATGTGCAATCCCTGAGATCCAACCCATGACCTTGGTGTTGCTAGCACCATGCTCGAACCACTGAGCTACAGGAAAGCAGATCATTTTTTTTGTATAGCAAATGTCCTGTATGTCATAGAATCAGTTTGATTTATCATGCTTTGTTGCCTCTCAACTACTTCACATCATCTAACTCACTCATCTGACCCCAGCGGTCAATTCTCTTAAAAGCTGAATTCAAAGCACTGAGAGGCACTGAAATTGTCTAAATGTACGGCACTCAAAGAAAAATGAGAAAAATACTTAAATAAAACCATTCTTAGATTACCTGAGTGGTCCTTTTTATGCAAGAACGAGACTCTTCTCATCACGGCGATTCTGGTCTTCTCCAGGCCATCTTTCGTTCCGCTACGTGCCGCCCGCATCAGCTGATGAACCTGCGTGTGGAGCAGAGGGGAACAGGAGATCATGGGTAGCCCAGCTGGAGTCGCTCGATCCATAACCGATTGTGTGGCAGTGCCTTATGGAAAAAGGTCAACCATCTCGAGCCCTCCAGCATAAACAGCCATGCACCGATCTGCCTGCCATTTCTGAGACACCAGTTCAATGCACAGAGAGGCATTTGGGTGTGTGTTCAACAAGGTCTGTTCCAATGGCAACCAGCCACAGGAGCGTGAGAGAACATCAAGGCACAGTGACATTTTTAGGTTTTGAAAAAGAAGGGGCAGACCATCGCTGCATGTGGAAATGGCTTGTTTGAACCACATGAGAGATGTTCACTCTATATATGTGTCCCCAAAACCTACCATCATACATATCAAATTAGAGATTAGAGAAACTAATGCCAAATGGAGTTTCTTTATAGTGGAAGTGATTGGAATGATTATTATAGAGAAAGAGAAAGAGAAAGAGAGAGAGAGAGAGAGAGAAAAACAGGCTTTTTTTATCAATAATGAGCAATCTCCCAGTGGACTTTAAGAAAAACTCACACTTCACAGTTACTAGTTTACGTTTATGTCCACTGACAATATTCAACAGCGTATAGACATGTATCCCTGAGGATTCTGTCATCCCAATATAATTTTCTCCATATCACCAACGGCATTATGCTTTACAGCATTCTGTGATAGAGATGGAATAAAACGACTCATTTGCCTTGTATTTGCATTTCCAAGTAAGCATTTGAGGTCAAATGGGATTTTTAAATACTGATTATTGTGACCTTTATATAACTAAAAGAAAGTTTTAAACTGTTAGTTTTAATAAGAATCAACCCCTGGGACATAAAAGCACCTGCAGTTAAAATCAGGATACAGAAAGAGAATTTCAGAACAGAGCTATAAGGCAGAATTATAAAGCAAATAAAGACTCAGAGGTTGTTCACACAGGATGCGCCCTTGCATTTAAATACATAAAGACGGCATAGCAAAGTATAACATAATACACAAGTCTCAAGATATATTTTTATCTTGACATGCAGTCATAAAGACATGATGCTAATAGCAGGGAAAAGACGGGAAATAAAAGGAAAAAGCTGAAAAAAGTGAAAGTCAACTTAAAAAGATACAGCCTGAATGGAAGAACACATCCTCCGTTAACGGCTCTTTACCCTGCTACAAAGACAAGCCTATCATCTCTGTCCTTCCAAAACCTCAGATGTCTGAATTTTTCAGGAAATGGAAAAAACATTATACTTTTTAAATGATTTTTAAAGTTGATTTTAAAAACTATTGGTTAGATATTTGCAAAACCCAGTGACAAACATAAAGGGTGACTAATAATAATGATTTAATGGTGAAAATCACAATATATGAAAATACAAGGTTTCAGAAGGACATAAACGATATGTCGACTTATTTTCCCAAATTAGACTCTAACAAATAAGACACTGCACTACATGCATTCTTTGTTGCAATTATTCTCTTACAAACCAGTATAAAGGCCTAAACCTGGTCTTTTCAGCAGGGTAAAGTAAAAAAGATTTAAAGATTAAGTTTAACTCAGAGCCCAGGAAACTGTGATTACCCCAATTGAAGCCTCTGAACTCGAAAACCTCTGGTAAACCCCTCTGAACCCATTCTTTCTCACGTGTATGAGTATACCTGATGTCTGCCCCCCAGTCTCATGGCTAGCTCCTTTTTGGTCCTGGTGTAACGTTCTCTCAGTCGTCGAACATCGGGGGAGAGCTAGGAATATCGTCACGGCAACAACGCGGGCAACAGGGCAATAACATGGCAACATGGAGGAGAGGGAGGAATGAAGGGGTAAGCATGAGGAGAACAGGATGAGAGCATGGCAAATTCAGCAAGCACTTCAGGATAAACCAAAAGTGCAGGAGGTGACGGGCACTGGGGGCATGGCTTGGCATGAGTCAAAGCAGCATGGGGTGGTCAGAGGGTGTGTCTTGCTCCCTAGTTTAATATTTCAGGGCACAAATTTGGGCACTGACGATGGGCAAGATCTATTAAAAATTGCAACACTGACTATTTAATTTGAACAAAAACCATTAGGAGGTTAAAATCTGCTTTATCTTGTTACTTCATTGTATCATTTAAAAGAAAATAACATGTTGAGAAATTGAAAATGACATTGTTTTATTTCATGAATGTAAGCAATACCAATGCCGACTGGATTTTACGGTTCATTGCGGTCATTTACAGAGGGCGAGTGCACTGGAACAACATTGACAAAGGGAAAGCCCTAGAAATGGCTGACTCTGTGCATCGACTACTAAACTAAGGAGCCGATTAAGTCACACCCCGAGAAAGACAAGGTTTTGACACACTGTGCACCCTCACAAATGTTAATCTCAGACAAGCACCTCCATTTTAAAAGCCACCGGCTGTGTCTAAAACCTGAAAAAAGAGGTAGGAAGGCATCAGGGCACATCTGAATCCATTGTTTGCAAAACATCTTTATTTTTTTCGCCGTGCCTGTTGGAGCGCATGCACGGGATTAAAAGTGCCATCGCGTCGGGCGCTTAAAAGTGCTGCGACTGAAAAACAGCTATTGCAGTCATTAAATATTTGCTTGGCTATCTCTAAAGCTCCCTTGAATTTGTTATGGTGCCTTGGAAGCCTGTCTGAAGGCATTTTCCTCAGAGGTGGCCTTCATGCTAAAACGGCATCTTTTAAGTGACCGACTGGGTGGGCAGCAAAACAGCTGCCTTTGGTTACAGACACAAGCACAAAGACTCAAGTCCATTATTGCTTGTTTGTAATTAATCGACACCGTTTAAAAAGAAAAACATGAATTCGCAATTATTTCTACACTATAATTGCTGCAAGAGGGACTGGTTGAACTGAGCACCAATCACTTTGCCATTAGACTCAGCAATTTAATTCTTGCTTATCGAGAAACGTCTGACTGTAGGAATCGTACGGAGCCTAATTCAGCAGAGGTAAAGGTGAGTCTGGCCATGGGAAATTGGTTTCTGAGGGACCGCCGCCTGGGCAAAGTGTTTTCCATACCCGTGTGACCTCGTGAACGTGTAAGGGCAGATAACGCAGTGCAGACTGAATTCAAATTTGCAGCAATATAGAGCAGTGAAAAAGTGTGTCAGCTTGGTTTTAGTAGCGGCTTGGCATGTGCTATCAAACACTGCCCTCTTGTGGTGGCAAATATTGCCTCACAGTCCATTGAAATAACACGAGAATTTGGATCACCTAGCCTAATACAACCTTGGAGGGTATACATAATACATAAATCAGATGTACATGGTCTTTAACACACACACACACACACACACCTTGCTGCGGGTTGTGGCCCTCTCAGAGTCAGATTGCTCATCATAGCTTTCAAATTCACTCGAGCTCCAGTCATTATTGGGCCCATGCTGACCCTCCTCTCTCTGAACGTCCTCATAGATCAAGTCAACTGATACAGAAAGCAAACAGGTATACATGCAGGAATGAAATTCACATGCACATTTATATGCATCCAACAATGACAATCTGGGAGATCCATGTAAACTATACAGTACAAATACATATGACTAACCTTCTGAAGATAGATCCTCGTAGGGGACGTCGTCATAGATCACCTCTGAACTAGTGATTTGGTGTTCAAACTCAGCAGGGGGCTCACCTTGAAAAACAAGTGTATGTTAAAGGACTGGATGTGCATATGGGTGTGTATACCGCTGTATAAAAAAGTGGGTTACGCCAATGTAGGTTTGATACCTTTTACACTCCTTTGAAAGAGTAAAACAATTCAGAAGACTTTATGATCTCAGACACAAACATGTGCTCATTTGATTATTTGTTGCTTTATGTTATTTGAATCGACTCCTCAGTGATTACCTTTACACCCCATTCCCAGACTGTTGTGCAATCAATCAAAACATGTTGAACCAAGTAAGCCACATTGATTTTCTTACAAAAAAATATTTTATTTTATCAAATGATTTCTGTTTGATATTGAACAAAAGCACAGCTTCCTGTTATGCTCTGTGTATTGTGAACAGATTATCCAGTAAAGCTAAACAGGCAGCCCACACAACAGAAAGCCAGTGTCGAATGTGGAAACGAAAGGAAGTGACTACATCTGACAATCCTTCAACATATCAGAAAACCAACCGCAATTGCTTTTCCTATCAGACGGAAGATCAGGGTGGTAACAGCCACCATGTTCTCACAGCACAAATCACAGTGACAAAGACGTTTACTTTAGTCTCATGTGCATTTGTGTATTTAACAGGTTTAGATTAGTGAGTTTGTGAGATATTATCAGATTTACAATTTTTTACCAATTACAGATAACTATTGATATTTTTAATCAAACCCAAAAATGCTTATAAACTCTCATAAAACGCAAGACACTTCTTACAAAGTATGTTAAGTTAAACTTAACTCTTGTTTTAAAAGGAATCTCTGTAACATCTCATCAAGCATTCAAAATCAACCAAATATAATATATAATATTTTAAAATGTACTTCGTATTTATACTTAAAAGAAAAAAGCTACAATACATTATTTGCTTACCTTCAGCATGTTGGACCGGACTGTATCTGATTTCCTCTAATCCTGCACTAGGTTCAAGAGTGCATGTCTGCCTCTCTGCCTTCACCACAGTGCATGCCTGGTCTTCCTCTTTTAAGTCTTCTGATGCATCCAACTCTGTGGAAGCTTGATCTCTAGAAGATTTCCCAAAAATAGAGCTATATTATTGCTGACATCTCATGGGTATTAGAGTCCTTAGATCAGCTCATTCCTTAGACTTAGAAGTGAGTGGGAGGAGAGTGGGGAGTTTAGATGCCATCAGCCCCACATACTAAGTACAACACAAAAACTTTTGTTTCACTGTGAGTGGTACAGTGTTTCAAGCAGAGCTTATTGAAAAAGAATTTAAATAAAATGGAAATCAGATAGAGCATGTACAAGTACTCAGATAGTAGTGTTTTGTAAAATTCAATGAAAGTACATTAAACACAGCAATGTTATTGCAAATGAGTCCACCCAAATAAAAAAAATATCAGAAAGGGGCTCCCTTTATCTTACAGATCAATTCACATTTTATTTTACATTTTAAAATGAGGAAAGCATAAACACACTATTAGCAAACTATAAAAACAGACTATATTTAATGCATATAGGCCTATATATATATATATATATATATATATATATATATATATATGCCTCTGTAACATCTTAGCAACCACAACAGACAGCTATTAACTCCAGTTCCTTCATGTAAAAAACATGTGGAGTGAAATAATCTCATAGCTCCTGGAAGCTAGGGATAAGAGCATGTGTTTGCAGCAGAATGTAAGGAAAATAGCTGAGGTCAGTGCACCTCTTCTGGCTGCAGATGTATCACTGTGAACACAACACACGTCTTCCCTGGTTAAGGTGGGAAAACGATTTTACATGGGTAATGTTTACCTGTTTACCAGCACTTCTGAGTGTGTTGCAAACAGACAACAGTGAAACAGAGTCACACTTTACTGTTGCTTCCTAAGGCACATCAAACACAGACCTAACGTTACTGTACAACAACTTCCCCAATTCAGTGTAGTCACGTGATCTTAATGTTTTCAGCAAACAGAGGACAACGTCATAGAGCACAATTTTTCAGAATCACGAATGTTTAAGTAACCTCTACAACGCAGAAAAACATAGATATGTAAACAAACTGCAACGTGAATGTTTGCAACAAAAAAATGCGACAATACACCTGTATGTAGGCTACTTACAGTTTTGAACACGCGACGTCACATTTAAAAATCCAAAACATTAAAACAGATACAATAATTTATCCATTTACAAACGCAACTCAACAAAGTTTTTTATCTCGCTGCTGGATTTTGTCGTCAGAAAACGGTTACCAACAGGTGTGTTCGACTTAACGCAGCGCTGCTGAGCGTATGACATCAAAGTACCGCGAGAGCGACTCAAACGCATACGAAGCAATCGCCTCGATCTCGCGGTACTTAAATGACACGCCGATCTGTCTGCGCAGCGTCTCGTGAAGTTGAATTGGACTTTGTGACGACTGTAAAACGACAGTAAAACATAAAAGCAGCATCTGACGAAAACGTTTATCATGCCTTTATTTGCTAATTACTTAACCATAACCCCTCATTTATCTCTTTGGCCCTCAAATACAAACTAAATCAGACCTTGAGTCAGATATTTGCTAAAGTGCTGACACACACACACCCCCCATTAGTGGAGAAGATTATTGACAGCAGCCTGCAGAATTGACTCTTCTGTCATGAAAACATGAATTCAGCAGAATACACAGAGCAAAGAAGCTAAAGAGTGTCTCATTTTAAACACAACTCTCATAATAGGAATAGTCCAGACAGAGTTTTCTAATGGCATGTTTCCCCACAACACATCTGAACTAAACTGGTCCACCGCCTGACATGCAACTCTGCACTTGATCTACTTTATGAACAATTAACATTTCTATTTTCGCATTTGAGAAATGCTATTTTTGTTTGTGCCGATAAAAATGATTCTAATATATTTTAAGTTAGGCTACTCTAAAAAGATAGTATTGCTATACATTGAATGCATTAGATTTTTATATAAATGCCACTAAATGAATGAGAGTGACACCTGAACTTAATTATGGTGTCTTACTGGTTACTATGACAACTGATTGTTCTAGGATGTTGCTCTTTAACCTATTTGTGACTGGCAATTACAGGCACTATAAAAGACCAATTCAGTAACACAAAGATATGTTTGGGAAATAACCTTTCTTGTTGGTTTGTAGTTGGTCTGCTCTAGCAGACAAGCAAATGTTGGTTTGGTTATGGGTGACTCTGCTTTAAGAATAAGGTAAAATCTTTTCAAAGTGTTGTATGTTTTGTTAGACTTTTATCTAGAAATATGTCTAATTTTTTTTTCTTTGCAGTTTCTCTTTTGTGCTTCTTATAAATCTTCTTGTTCAAGATGGTATTGAAAGTGGTAAGTGTTTATATAGCTTGCTTTGTTTGTACACTTGTTGTCTTGAGTAACTTCATTTCTCTTTTTCACAAGATGCTTGGTATGTGTTTGAAGATCCCCAGCAACAAAATTTAACCAGCCAGTACAGCCAAGGAGATGTATCAGGACAACCTAAACCCACAAGGACGAGGAATTTAATGTATCCTGTTAAGGGGTTATATGGTGCTGGAAGCTACAGTCTTCAAACTGGTTCTTCAGGAGTGGCTAATGCAGTTGTGTCAGGTTATGGTTCAAGTTCAGCAAGTAGTGCTCCAAGCTCTGACGCTATGCGTTCCAGCCAAGCCAGTGGTCAGCCCCACAGAGGTCCAATTTTGCATGCTGGTTCCAGGTTGTTTTCAAGTATCAGGCCTGCCCAAGCTGGCCTTAGCCTCAAGCCTTTGCAGCAAAGTAACATTTCTGTTTTGCAACCTAACTCCCAAATGGCTAGTGTCCAGTATGTGGCCCAGACGAGCAATCAACAACTATCACAAGCCAGTCTTGCATCTGCATCCCAGCCCATTAGTGCACAGGTTAGCTTTGAGTCCAAGTTTCAACCTGGTAGCCAACAATTAGCACAGGGCAGCAGTGAATCTGTAGGTCTTTCCAGCAGTATACTGCCGCTACAGGCTCTTCAACCATCACAACCGCAGTTTTCTCAACCCAGTGGTGTGCAAGTAGCACAGGTCAGCTACGAGACCAAGACTCAACCCAGCATTTCCTTGGTTGAAGCAAGTTACCCGTCTGAGGTAAAAGCCAGTGGCCAGCAACCAGTGCAGGCATCTACCAGCCAGCAGTTAGTCCAAAACAGCTCTGTGACTTCTCCCAGCAGTCCACAATTAGCAGTGGTCAGTTACCAGTCTGTGGCACAGGCCAGTAGTCCACAAGTAGCACAGTCTGGATATGAGACAGCGACTCAGCCTATCAATCAGCAATTGCCAGATGTTAGCTACCAGTCTGTGGGCCAGGTCAGTGGGCAACAACCAAGCCAGGCTGCTCATGAATCAATGGTTCTGTCTACCATTCAGGATTTGGCCCAGCCCAGTAGCCAGCATGTAGCTCAGACTAGTTATGAGGCTATGGTTCAAGCTAGTGGTCCACAATTGACCAGCTATGATATAAAGACTCAATCTACCAGCCAACAACTAACACAGTCTAACAGTCAACAATTGGCACAGGCTGCAGCCCAGCCCAGTGTCCAGCAACCAGCACAAGCCAGCTACCAGGCTGTTGCCCAGCCTAGTGTCCAGCAACCAGCACAAACAAGCTCCCCAGCTGCAGCCTGGCCCAGTGTCCAAAAACCAGCACAAGCAAGCTCCCCAGCTGCAGCCTGGCCCAGTGTCCAAAAACCAGCACAAGCAAGCTCCCCAGCTGCAGCCTGGCCCAGTGTCCAAAAACCAGCACAAGCAAGCTCCCCAGCTGCAGCCTGGCCCAGTGTCCAAAAACCAGCACAAGCAAGCTCCCCAGCTGCAGCCTGGCCCAGTGTCCAAAAACCAGCACAAGCAAGCTCCCCAGCTGCAGCCTGGCCCAGTGTCCAAAAACCAGCACAAGCAAGCTCCCCAGCTGCAGCCTGGCCCAGTGTCCAAAAACCAGCACAAGCAAGCTCCCCAGCTGCAGCCTGGCCCAGTGTCCAAAAACCAGCACAAGCAAGCTCCCCAGCAGCAGCCCGGCCCAGTGTCCAGCAACCAGTGCCAGCAAAATACCAGTCAGTTGTGCAGCCCCAAGGAGGACAAATCTTTGAGATTGGCTCAAAGCTTTATTCATGTCAGGAGTTGGTATTGCAGCCCACTAACCCGATTGTAGCCCAACCAGCACTGTCCCAACCCCTGTTACAGCTGAGGCAAGATGTGTATCAGCCTCCAAGCAGGATGGTGCTGCCCAGCCAACAACCTGTAGCACAGCCCAGCTTT
The DNA here is from genome assembly GCA_026939265.1 of Oreonectes daqikongensis. Lineage (NCBI taxonomy): Eukaryota > Metazoa > Chordata > Actinopteri > Cypriniformes > Nemacheilidae > Oreonectes > Oreonectes daqikongensis. The sequence goes on along the minus strand of JAOTQM010000030.1, from coordinate 2,109,818 downwards.
CTTCCTCCTGTTAAGATTCTGCCATCTTTGTACCCATCTATAGTTCAGCCCAGCAGGCCACAAACAGCACCAGGCAGATACCAGTCTGTGGCACAGCCCAGTGGCCAGAAACCAGCACCAGCCAGATACCAGTCCAGCAGCCAACAGCTAGCACAAGCCAGCTATCCATCTGCGTCTCAGTCCAGTGGTCAACAACCAGCGCAAGCAAGCTACCAGTCTGTGGCACAGTTTAGCGGTTTGCAACCAGCACAAACCAGTTATCACTATGTGGCACAGCCCAGTGGCCAGAAACAAGCACCAGCCAGATACCAGGTTGTGGCCCAGTCTAGCAGCCAACAGCTAGCTCAAGCCAGCTATCCATTGGTGTCTCAGTCCAGTGGTCAACAACCAGTGCAAGCAAGCTACCAGTCTGTCTCACAGTTTAGCGGTTTGCAACCAGCACAAACCAATTATCAGCATGTGGCACAGCCCAGTGGCCAGAAACTAGCACCAGGTAGATACCAAGCTATGGCCCAGTCCAGCAGTCAACAACTAGCACAATCCAGCTACCAGTCTGTGGCACAGCCCAGTGGTCCGAAACCAGCACCAAGTAGGTTACAGTCTCTGGCCCAGTCCAGCAACCAAATACCAGCACAAGCTAGTTACCCATCTGTGTCTCAGCCCAGTGGTCAACAACCAGCACAAGCAAGCTACCAGTCTGTAGCACAGTTCAGCGGTTTGCAACCAGCAAAAGGCAGTTATCAGTCTGTAGGACAGCTCAGTGGCCAGAAACCAGCACCAGGTAGATACCAAGCTATGGCTCATCCCAGTGGTCAACACCCAGCACAAGCAAGCTTTGAGTCTGTGGCACAGCCCAGTGGCTGGAAACCAGCAAAAGGTAGATACCAAGCTATGGCCCAGTCCAGCAGTCAACAAGTACAAGCCAGCTACCAGTCTATTGCACAGCCCAGTGGACAAAAAACAGCACCGAGTAGATTCCAGACTCTAGCTCAGTCCAGCAGCCAAATACCAGCACAAGTGAGTTACCAGTCTGTTTCCCAGCCCAGTGGCCAACAACCAGCACTAGTCCGCTACCAGTCTGTGGGCCAGTCTGGTGGTAAGCCAGCAGCGCAGGCTGGATACCAGTCTGTTGCACTTTCAAGTCCTGAATCTGCATCACAGTTAGCACAACGTGTTCGTGTTTCTGTGCCAGTGCAGTCCACTTACCAATCTTTCTCTAGGGTTGGTTCCCAACCTATGGACCAGCTTGGTTCAGGTCTGTCTTCAAGCTATGAGTTTGTGCAGTCTGGTTTTGAGTATCCAGCACAGTTTTCCCAGACTGGCCCCTTTCAAGGTGTCCTTAAGCCTTCTCGAAGCAACCAAAGGTTTTCTCCGAACAAGTCCCTTGCTGTTGCTGGTCTTTAATGTTTGTTTTACTACTTTTTGAAACCAATAAATCATTTGCAAATGGATTTTGTTTGTTTCTATTTTGACATACAGGGCAATTCAGTACTTCAATTGTTTAAAAGCACCAAATTAAAATAACTGGGTGACTTATGTTAATAGCTTAAAGGCTTACCTCTTGTTTGGGTTACCTGCAAAGAAATTAAAATGTTAGTACATGTAGTATTAAATCCAGGCATGGCAACTTTTCCTCTAAAAAAAAAAAAATCTAAGGACATGTTAACTCTAGAGTTTAATGCTGAATTCCATAATGGACCAGAGCTTGGTTTCTTTTTAATGCTGTCATATAAGTAACAAATTACAACTTGAACAAGCAGAAAATTATCACTGCTGGTTTTGCTTAAATTGATCCTTCACACTGCATTATAAATAATCTTTTTTTTTTAAATAGTGTCAAAATTAATACAAAATGGGAACTTACTATAGCTGCTGATGTACTCCTGACCAGCAGAAGAACCAGTCACATTGTCTTGAACTTTTTCATTGTAATTCAGAGTCATGTCCAGATCAGTTGAATATGTTTGAGGCTCATTGCATTTGACTGTAATCTCATATCCAGATGCAGCAATGCCATTTTGTTGTCCAGTATCTACATAACTATCTTCAAACTCAAGTTTCTTCTCCTCTTCCACATCCTCCTCCAGTTGCTGATGAGATGAAGGTGTGGACATAGGCTCTGTAAAGCAAGGGAGTCTTGTGTTATTCAATGTAAATGTAGCTAATTTAGTAGACAGCAGTGTTTTATCAACAAAATGCACTTGTGCTATGAATGTGGTAAAGACTTTAACAGTCACTAAACATCAGAAAATGTAATGTGCAAATGAAGAGTTTGGTTCCAAAACGCAATTTTTCAGGTTTTTTATTATGTTATGTTTTTTTTGTGTGTTTTATTGTGTAAGTTAGCTGTTTTTTTGTTTTTATGGCTTAAATCAAAACTAAACAACTGCAGTTTGATTGATATTAATTGGAATGCACAATTTTTTTTTATGGATTTATAGCGTTTTGGAACCAAACTCTTCAAATATTTGTATATAATATATAAAAATATGAATATTCAATAACTTATGAAGCCACTACATCCAAGGCCTTCTTTCCTTGGACAGTGGACACAACACACAATGGCACTGTTGCGGTCAGACCTTGGGACAAACCCACAAAGAATTGTTTCTGTATTTGTCACAGAGGAATGACGCTTGTTACATCATAAAGTCAAAAGGTCACTGGTGTGTGAAGTGATGGGACAAGGCACTGCTTGAAAATAACAAGTAACTGTATCTGTGTCTAATATTTCAATTGTTTTTGACTGTAAAATGGATGTGACGCCACTGAGCCTTTTTGTCTGAGCACACAGACCAAAACATGCTTACACTTCAGTTTTAGGATGCATGCAGACTATAAACTGATTTGCTCATAAGGTCAAATTGCTTCATGTTTGACATTGAAGTATACTAATGCAGACTGTACAACTGAACACAAAGCATGCTTGTCCAAAATTCATTTTAGTTCACCCCAAAATGAAAATGTTGCCATCCTTTAGTCACCCTCTTGTCATTTCAAACTTTGTATCTACAGAACACAAAAGAAGACATTTTGAAGAATGGTCAAACAATGGTGGTACGCATTGACTTGCATTGGTTTTGTGTCCAAACAGTAGAAGTCAATGGGATCAGTTACTAACATTCTGCAAAATATCTTCTTTTGTGTTCTGCAGAAGAAAGCAGTCATACAGGCTTGAAATTACGAGGGTGAGTAAATCATGACAGAATTTTCATTTTTGGGTGAACTATCCCCTTTAGTAGAATATCTAGATTAAAAATTAAAATCCTCAGATGCTAATTAAATGACAGTTAAGGTCATCTGAATATTAGTGCTCTAAAGTGGTTGGGGGACCGGGGCTAGTTGTCACAAGAACAAATACCAAATATGTGATTTTTCTAAGAGTGGTTTTGTGTATTAGTTTAAAGCTGTTAAACATGAAAACCTTTATGAACTTTGGCTTGGTTTTTCTTAGGCAATACCAGTGTAAATGTTAAAACGCTTTTAAAAGCCATAATTTTAAGGTATGTATACAGAAACTGACCCTGTGAAATATTTACAGGAGTTAACAGTGTGATAACTAGCCCTGGTCCTCCCTATTCACTACCTAGAGCTTGCAGAGGGCGGGAGTGTGTGTGAACACGGGGAGGAAACTTCCCTTTCCTCTTTTTATCAGTGTCCCAAGTGCCCATCTCAAGAAAATGTCAGAGCACAATTCATACATGGAGTAGTGATGTTATCCTTGCCCCCAGGGTATTAGACTGGGACATGTTCTCAAGTTGTTTGAGGGCCTTGAGAAATTCTAGACTATGTCAAAAAAAAGTGTGATACTGTATATGTTTGTAAGTGTATATTTGCAGACAAAAGGCACAGAATGTATTTACAAACCTTCTAATTTAACGTCAGGCTCCATAGAAACAGCTCTTTACCCTTCTGTTTAAACAGCGGGACAGCCGTGTACACACCTCTATTGTGACAAACACACCTATTCCAAGATGTGCCATCTCAGCACTATCTGCTTTTGCAGACAACACACATGAGTGGATAGATTCTGTAATGCACTAGGATTTTTACTAATATTTTAAAATGAAACTTAGCTTTTGAGACTCGATTTGTATGGGTGAAGAATGTTATGGTCATAGGGATTCAAAAATAATAGGACATAACCATAATGCCAACAACAAAGGGAGTCATGTAACAGGTCATTCACCTCTTTGAATCCTCAATGTGGTTTTGCATGAACCAATTCCAAAAACCTGTTCAGTTCTTTTTTTATGCCTATTGAAAAAATCACATAAACCACAACCTTTGTCTCAGAGGTTCATATTGTGTGTTCTCCTTTTTTGCTTGTTTGACATATAATGTTTCATTTGTCTCATGTCATTGTGTAATGCACAGGTCGATTCATACAAGATTTTTAAACACATTTCGGTTTTTGCAGATTTTAAATTTTATAGCCACAGAAAAAATTAAGAGACCATTTCAAAGACCATTTTCAGTTTATAGGTATGTGTTTAGGTAAAAAGAAATTCTGTGAACGTCTAACAATAATTCTCCCAAATTTCAAATTAAAATATATTGTTTCTATTTGCATGTATTTGCATTAAATTTGCATTAAATAAAAACTGGAGAAACAGGTGAAAATAACAGAAAAGATGCTCTGACCTCAAATACTGCAAAGTTCATATTCACTTTTAAGCAAACAGTAATATTTGTACATGTATTTAGGAAAAGTTACAAAATAATGTCTTATGTGATAATGTCAATGTTTTTTGTCATGCTCTTTCACATTTTTGTGTCACTCCTGAGGTTTTATTTTGTTAAAAGAAAGACTAGAATGGCCACAATACATCTAAAAATGCATATTAAAAAAATTTCCGCAGCTGTATATGCTTGGCAGGGCAATTATTATCATTATGTGTGTTCCTTGAGTATCGAACCCACAACCTTTCCATTGCTTCCACACTTTTGTCTCCACCAAGAGACTCTTTCTCCAAAAAGGCCCCTTGGTATAAGAGGGCAGAGAGACCACTAACAGTGTGCATTTGTATCGCAGCTCTCTTTCGGACATGCATGGACTCTTAATGACACTGAATGTTCAACGAGAGAAAAGAAGAGAGGCAGAAAAATTACTAAATCCAGAGAGGCGAGTGGAAGTCGGTAAAAGGGGGAGGGCAAAGTCGTCCAAGATGCAGATTAGAAAGTCCCAAAGTTGGGAGGGGCACGTCAGTCCATGTTATTTTGGAAATGTTTTATAAAAGGCTGTTTTACATTCTCCAGATCACATTTTGGGGTTTGGTGTGGATCTTTGGAATATAATATAATGCCAGGTTTTCTTTTAGCACTTCAGGGTTCCACATCCCAACAGGACATCTGAAGTTGCACTGGTCAGAATCGGCTTAATTGTCTGTTGGTGTCTTCAGGGTTTGGGGAGATTTGTAAGATCCCTCTGTTCCCGATGAGTAGCCTCCTCTTCTATTTTCTCTCCTCCTACTCCCCCCTCTAAAGAAAAGACCCTTATTCTTGGTGCCCCTGCCTTTGTTGCATGATCGGCAAGCAAACTCAAACTGTTTTTGCGTGTCAGAAAAGTGAGATAATAGACCAACTCACCTTCTTCTCCTCAGTAGTACTTCAACAGGAAAGCCTCAGCACCTCGCAAGATGGACTTTAATCCCAACAACCTCCCATGCACTTCCTGCTATGAAATGAGCTTCTTGAACTCATCCTTCATTTATCTCCAGCTCCTCCCGCTGCTGCTGAAGTGAGGCCTCTGCGAGGGCAGCGAATGCTCAGTGCTGTTTACTTTCCCACAGCCAGCAATAGTACCCCGCTCCGTGCACGAACTGCTCCACTCCTACTCTCTCTCTCGCTCGCTCTCACACTGAATGACACTGACCTCTGTCACTCCCTTCTTTTCTCTTTCTCCTTCCCTCCCCTGCTGTTGAACACTTACAGCCGAACAAGCATAATGACTCTTAAGCTCCACCAATGGCCCAGTTGCTGGCTGACTCGCCGTCCAGTTGAAGCAGGGTTAGGTGACCAGGGGGCGGGGCTTGGAGAGCTGAAAGAAAATAGAGTAGGATAATGCTGCAGAAGGGAGGGAAACAGAAAGAGAGGAGTTACAACATCACCAAGCAAGCCAGAAGTGGAATAAAGTACTAGCCAAGTGGGGAATCAGTCCATGCTATACATTTAAAACACAATGATAATAGAGAAGTATTTTATTCAAATTCATGTTGATGCAAAACGAAATGATACAGTTTGTTAGGTTTTTATCACAAACCACTACAGTCACTGTTAAACAGTGAAAACAATCAAATGAGAAAAATGATTTATTTTAGCCAGTGAGACAATAGATTTATGGCAATAGCATTGAAAATATATCTAAAACATGTGGAGTTTTTTTCAGTGTTGTATAGTACTGAAGTACTGTAGCCTATTTTTTACTTATAAGTACTTTCTAAATATCTGTATTTTCTAAGTGTTTTTTACTTTGTAAAAAAATTTACTTTACTGAAGCATTTTTACTTTTAAAAATGGGAAAGTACCTTTTTTAAACGTACTTAAGCACTGTATTAAAAGTAAAAAACAAATGAGTATAAGTAAAAAAAATTTGAAATGAAAAATGAGTCTGTGACCTCATATGCACTACTTAGAAATGACCTCAAGGGGGAAGCAATCATCCATGTGCACAGACAGAATATCAAATTCATTCATACTATAATTTAATCCACAAATTTACTATAGTAAAATTTTATTTTTCTTCAATAGAACCTAATCCTAATAGAATTTTAAATTAGCAGTGAATATTCATTAAACAAGCCATATTAAAACAAAATACTATAATAAAATACTAAATACTTGCAACGTGTATGTGTGCAAATGCATATTATGTTAAAACGATAGTGCCGTGTACATGAATAGCTACCCCTCAGATTGTTGTTTGTTTCAAACGAGTAACATTTTCATTATCAACTTACATGGCACTACAGCTTTTCGTAGAAAGAGACAGCAAGGAGGCTCCTGCCACACATTGAGGAAAATAAATCTCTTATGATGGTTTCACTACCAATAAAGAAAAACATGGTGGTCAGTACCATGTTAACCACAGATTAGGGACAGTTTACACAAAAAATGAAAATTCTGTCATCATTTACTCACCCTTAAGTTGCCAAACTGTATACATTAATTTGTTCTGCTGAACACAAAGAAATATATTTGGAAGAATGTCAGTAACCAAACAGATCTCATCCCCCATTTACAGTAGGAAAAATAAATACTATGAGAGTCAATGGGGATGAAATCTGTTTGGTTACTAATATTCTTCCAAATATCTTCCTTTGTGTTGTAATATGTTTGGTTTCAAACCAAATCTCAAAGAATTTGCCTGCCAAGCCAAAAAAGCATACATTTTTCATGACTATAATGACATATATAAATGTGTGTATATGTGTGTACATATTTTTATTGTATTCAGTGAATTTTGTTATGTTTACAAAGGTATCCTGAACATAGGTAACATTTTAGGAATACCCTACTCAGAAACAATCTTGTCAGACGTTTCTGCAATTCCTCATAACACATCTGAATATAAAAGCTAAAAAATCTAAACTTCACCTATTTATGCACTTTATTCATGTTACTCAACAACAAGCTTTTTCCGCATTAGAGAAATGCAGACTTTGTGAAGCATTTATATTGTGAAAATAATGTTTCTAATATCACTATATTAAAACTTTCACTACAGCAACTGAGCACAGATCTGTTGCTTAAATAGTACTATAAAAATATGAAATACTTTTACAAATTTCCTAGAATCTTAAACTTCTGCATTACACTACTAAATAAACACACTGAATTAATGAACTATGTGAGTGATGACACCTGAATCCTATAATTGTTTTTGTTGGTTTCCATGACAGCTGATTGTCAACCAGTAGTGATTGGTAATTGCAGGTATTATAAAAACATCAGTTTTGTCACATTAACATATTGAGGTGGATGTCTTATCTTATGGGCTTGTAGTAGGAGTTCTGAGTGGGGATTGTTGCACTTTTCTTTCAGTATGGGTGGTATAACTATAAGAATACTAAGGTATTTTTAAATAACTTTTTTGTTGTTATTGTTTAGCATTTGTTTAGCATTTGTCACTTTCAATTTCATTCAGCTTAACCGAGTATTTTGCAGGTTCTCTTTGGTGATCCTCCTCGTTGGCATTCATGATTGTATACGAAGTGGTAAGTGTAGCCAACTTATGCAATGAAGTTTTACAGACCCTTTCACTGACACTTTTTCTTGTTTTAGTTTCTTGTTACAACACTGATCGCTTTGGAGGTTTTTCTGGATACTATGACCCTGAACTGTCTGTGGATGCTGGCGCTTCAATACAGGATGATGTCAAACTACGGAGTTTCTACAGCTGGTATGGTTCAAAGAATGTTTATGGCACTGGCAACAGTGGACGCCCTCAAACTAGCTCTTCAGGAACTCTGGGACTGACAAGTGGATCTAATCAGAGCAGTGAGTCTGCTCAGCCAGTGCAGTTTGCTATGGGTAGTCCTGTTGTGCAGCAAGTATCACAAGTGAGTGGCCAGTCCATGACCCAGTCTAGCAGCAAAGTAGTACAGCCCATTGTTCAGCAGCTACCACTGGTTGCCTCCCAACAACTTGCTCAGACCCAGGCCAGCAGCCAGCAGCTAACACAGGCTAGTTACCAAAACCAGTCCTTGACCCAGTCTGACAACACGCAGTTAAAGTCCCAGACCAGTAGCCAACAACCTGCCCAGGTGGTCTCTGAAACCATTGTTCAGCCCAGTAGTCTGCAAACTGTGCTGGCTAGTTCTCAACCCAACATTCCAGTTGCACAGGTCAGCTTTCAGTCTGTGGCCCAGTCCAGCAGCCAGCAACCTGCACAAACTAGTTACCAGTCTGTCCAGGCTAGTGCCCAGCAACTAGTGCAGGCTGGATCTCCATCTTCTGCTCAGGCTGGTGGTGCACTTGTCAAACCCCAAAGAGTTAGATTTTCCCCAACTGGTTCCAAGCTATTTGCAGGTGGCTGGCCAATTCAGAACGGAAGTGTAGGTTTTCTTTTCAAACCGGTGAAGCCTAGCAATGTGTCTGTAGTTAGACCTGCAACATTCCACATTTATTCTCAATCTACTAGGGACCGACTTGCACAGTCCAGTTACCAGTCAGTGAGACCAGTACAAACCAGCTACCAGTCTTCCCAATTAGGTAGCCAACAACTTCCACAGGTGACCTACCAGTCAATGGCCCAGTCTAGTAGCCAACAACCAGCCCAAGTCCGCTATCTATCAGTGGCTCAGTCCAGTGGCCAGCAACCTGCTCTAGCAAGCTATCCATCAGTGGCCCAGTCCAGTAGCCAGCAACTGGCACAAGCCAGCTTACTGTCAGTGGCCCAGCCTAGTAGCCAGCAACCAGCCCCAGCCAGCAATCTGTCAGTAGCCTATTCCAGCAGCCAACAATTGCCACAAGCTAGCTCATTCTTAGTGGCCATGTCCAGTAACCAACAACCGGCAAAAACCAGCTATCTATCATTGGCTCAGTCCAGTGGCCAGCGACCAGCTCTAGCAAGTTATCCTTCAGCTATTAGCCAACAATTGGCACAAGCCAGCTTACTGTCAGTGGCTCAGCCTAGTAGCCAGCAACCAGCCCCAGCCAGCAATCTGTCAGTAGCCCAGTCCAGCAGCCAACAATTGCCACAAGCTAGCTCATTCTTAGTGGCCATGTCCAGTAACCAACAACCGGCAAAAACCAGCTATCTATCATTGGCTCAGTCCAGTGGCCAGCAACCAGCTCCAGCCAGCAATCTGTCAGTAGCCCAGTCCAGCAGCCAACAATTGCCACAAGCTAGCTCATTCTTAGTGGCCATGTCCAGTAACCAACAACCGGCAAAAACCAGCTATCTATCATTGGCTCAGTCCAGTGGCCAGCAACCAGCTCTAGCAAGTTATCCTTCAGCTATTAGCCAACAATTGGCACAAGCCAGCTTACTGTCAGTGGCCCAGTCTAGTAGCCAGCAACCAGCCCCAGCCAGCGATCTGTCAGTGGCTCAGCCTAGTAGCCAGCAGCCAGCTCCAGCCAGCAATCTGTCAGTAGCCCAGTCCAGCAGCCAACAATTGCCACAAGCTAGCTCACTCTTAGTGGCCCTGTCCAGTAACCAACCCCCAGCCAGCTATCCATCAGTGGTCCAGCCTAGTAGCCAGCAACCGGCCCAGGTCAGCTCTTCATCAGTGGCTCAGTCTAGTGGCCAGCGACCAGCCCAAGCCAGCTATCCATCACTGGCTCAGTCCAGTGGACCACAACCAGTCCTAGCCAGCTATACATCATTGGCTCAATCCAGCAGCCAGCGACCAGCCCAAGCCAGCTATCCATCAGTGGCTCAGTCCAGTGGACCGCAACCAGTCCTAGCCAGCTATACATCATTGGCTCAATCCAGCAGCCAGCGACCAGCCCAAGCCAGCTATCCATCAATGGCTCAGTCCAGTGGACCGCAACCAGCCGTAGCCAGCTATCCATCGGTGGCTCAATTCAGCAGCCAGCGACCAGCCCAAGCCAGCTATCCATCAGTGGCTCAGTCCAGTGGACCGCAACCAGTCCTAGCCAGCTATCCATCAGTGGCTCAGTCCAGTAGACTGCAACCAGTCCTAGCCAGCTATCCATCATTGGCTCAATTTAGCAGCCAGCGACCAGCCCAAGCCAGCTATTCATCAGTGGCTCAGTCCAGTGGACAGCGACCAGCCCTAGCCAGCTATCCATCAGTGGCTCAGTCCAGCAGCCAGCAACAAGCTCCAGCAAGCTATCTGTCAGTGGCCCAGCCCGTTGGCCAGCAACCAGCCCAAGTCAATTTCCAGTCTGTGGCACAGGCTCAGGGTGGCCAAATCTTTCAGATTGGCTCCAAGTTTTATTCATGCTATGAATCAATGTCACCACCCAGATTGGACCAGCTTTTACCTCAGCCAGTAAATGCCAGATATCAGCCTCCCACCAGGCTCAGCTCCCCATCTCAAACACAACTGGGTTTTGAACCTGTAGCTCAAGCCAGCAACCAGGCTCCAGTCAAAACTGTACAATCCAGCTATGGGTCTGTGTCACCCAGCCAGCAGCTACCTGCCAGGCCAATGCAATCTGGGTTTGTGCCCAGGCCAGTACAATCTAACTATGAGCGCTTGACCCAACAAAATCTACCAAGCTCTCTTCCACTTGTTAAACCTGGACAGCCCATTTATTCTGCATTACAGCCCACTGGCCAGACTGTAAAAGAGAAGCCTAACTACCAAGTGTTAGCAAGACCAGGGCAAGATGTGTACCAGCCTTCAGCCATGTTAATCAAGCCAGTGCAACCAAACTACAGGCCCCCAATTAGAATGGAACCTCCTAGCTACCAGCCTCAAAGGCTCCCAAGCCGCCAGTCTGAAGCACAGCCTGGTTTCTATTTCTCGACCAAGCCGGCACAGTCACGTCTCAGTGATTCTGCATTCTATGGATACAGTTCAGTCTCTGTACCAGGCCAGTCAAGCTCCTTTTTTCAATCTGGATCTGGGTCCCAATCCTTGGAGAAACCCAGTGATCTGCTTGCTTCTGGCTATGAGGCTGCATCAGCTTTCTTGCAGTCTGGCTTTTCATATCCAGCACCGGTGCCTTCTCAGACTAACACTCATGATGCTCCGAGTGTTCCTACACCTGTTATAAGACCCCAGTCATCCCGGAGTAAATTCAGGCTAGTGCAACAAGTGAAGTCATAATTAACTTGCTGTTTTAAACTAATTTTGTAACCTAAATAAAGTGATTGGCAAATGGATATGTTGACTTGTGTGGCTTAAGTTTTCTGTACAGCCTTATGGTTTTGCTCTGACCATTTTAAGTTTAAATAGCAGTATGACAAGCTTTCAGAAATACCTGGCTTTAACTTTAATTCCTACAAACTGAGTTCAATTAGGCATGGCATTTCTTAGTCTTGCAACTTGCACAGTGGTATGTAAAATCTTAAATCTCTCTTCATTTGGCAGGATACATGCCAGTCACTGCCTTTATTTCACAAATGTTTGAGGCTTAATTTGGCAGACCTTCATTAAATGTTTAATTACTCTACTAGCTTTGTAAAGTAATTTCAATTTACTGCTCGTAGAATAGGTTTTCTTTTACAACATTTAACATGCTGTTAAAATCTTATGCTACTTAAAAATGGGCTTCTAGTTTTAGGCCAGGTTATTTGCATTGTAAAAATTTGATTGTAGTCAAATACTTATTAGACACTGGACTGCCACTCCAAATCCGATTTGTGTATATCTGTGCATTCTGTACCAGTGGCAAAAAGGGTTGCGGTTGCAATTTGATGGCTTGCTACGGGCTTGGGTTACATCTTTTTGGGCTAAGTTTGCAGCGCGCTTGTATCAAGGTGAATTCATTAAATTGCCAGTTGGAGATCGCATAGTCATTGACAAGCCACATTCGGACAATCACAGCGACTTTTAACAGGAAGGGATGGCACTCTGTAGTCTTGCAAGCTGTCGTTGACCATGAATACAGGTAAGCATGAATTTTACAACAATGTTACTACGAAGGTTAATTTGAAGTCATTCTGTATGGTGTTACAACTTTGTTATAGTTAAGTTGGTAATTTTGATAGACTATGTGCTTATTTATGAACAAATGTATACATCAGATGTAATAATTGTTGGACTGCCACAGATTCTTGAATATCAATGTTGGTTGGCCCGGGAGTGTGCATGACTGCAGAGTTCTACGGGATTCTGATCTCTACAAAAGACTGAGTCCTTTTCCCACCTGTAAGTATTCTGTTCAAATCTATGCAACGGATGTACACTAACCTACACACACCTTTGACAATTTGACATCCATATAGGTAAGTATCTAAAATATGATTGCTAGCAAATAAATCTTATACATTTTAATTCTCACTTTCTGTGTTTAAATCATTACTAGTATTTAAAAAGTAATGTAAAAAAAAAACAACATATTTCTTATATAGAGGGGCCCTAAATAGATTTAGGCCTATTTATTAGACAATAATTAAATAAAATACTTACATTTGCAGCACCTGTCATTGAAGTGTTTTTTATAAGTTGTGCCCTACAATTAACAACTGGTAACAAATTGTATCTTCTCAGGACACTGAAGACTTCTCTGGAACAGCAGTTCCAATTTAAAGAGTGCTTTCCCTAGATTAGTTCTGTTCTAATGATAAATGCTACTGTATTGCATGAAAAGACAACCCTTCAGATATAAAAGAATGTTTATTAAAATATTCCAAAACAAATAAAAAAATATCTTTTTTATTATAACAAAAAGATGCCAGAAAAGTTGGCAAGGGCAACAATTAAACATTGAAAATTCAAAATAGGTGCATTTCCTGAAAATAATTAAGACATTTCTTTAAAGAAACCCCTAACACTTTCAGTAATATCTTGAATAATGAACTCGAACAACGAAAATAGCTGGTGAACGTTCCGTTTTAATTTGTTACAAAATTGGTCAAATCGGTTTAGTTACTGCCTGGCCGAAAATGACGGCGGAAGATGGGCTTTAAGATCCTTTAATAAAGATGGATGTTCCTGAGGGCAATTCTGGGGTCCTACTGGTGGCCATGGCCACGATGATTCGGATTATGCTGTAAGGTACTTGTGGTTAAAAGGTGGTGCTGGTAAAGCTGTGGTACCGGTGGAAAGGGGTGTTGGTTGTTTGAGAATGGTGGTGGGACATTCAGAAATAGCTGGGGTTTTGGAGTCTACTTGTGCAAGAAATGATATCATTTTTATTTCATGTGCATGCTGAGCAGCTTGCATTTGTAGAAGGACTTCATTGTCATGTTGCAGTACTTCCCCCATTTTTCTGGCAAAGATATCAAGTGTGGTCTCCATTTTACTTTTACGTTTTCTGCGGGTTTTTGTCAAGTCTGTGGAATTCATACGAATATTTATTTAAATAAACTGTAGTAGTAAAATGGAATTTAAAATTTCATTTGAATTATGATTTGACTAATAATTTAGGGTATGCAAGGCTTGAAATAAATGACTATGTATGAACAAATGAAAAACTATAGCATGAAGTACTGCACATTCTTACTGTTATTGCTTTGTGACAGGCCAGTACATTCGGTGGATGCTTCAGAGGACGCTGTTGTGTTTCTAAAAGAATCGCAACGTGATGGCTGGTCTGCATCACTGTGCAAGGTCACCTAGCAGGACAAAAATACATTCCATCAGCAAATAATATGTAGTAACAACACTGAAGTTGGATTATATTTCAGTCAGTTCATTATTGTTATATTTTCGGTCTACGTAAATAAAATGTTTAAACGAAGACTAAACTTGCAACACACACGCATTGATTAATGGCTAAACGTGGCTGGAAAAGTTTAAAGTGCGATAAATATTCTTAGGTAGTGTTAAGGTTATTTCCACTCACCTGCATCATCTGCGGCGGTGTCGATGTTAGCCTCATCGCTAGCGTCGTCATTGGCCAGTGGTGGTTCCCCGACCGATGCACTATGCATTACAACTAACTTAATGGGCAAACGCTTCTCCTAAAATGTTGTTCAGCTGTTCGTAAAACGTAAAAGTATTTCTTCCTGCCCCGCTTCTGTTATTTAAATCTTTTATTTCTTTGTATTTGGTTTTGAGGTTTTTAATTTTCCTTTGACACTGAAGCCACGACCTCTCAAACCCCCTCTCTCCCATTTCCCGCGCAAGTTGTATATATTTTTGTTCTTGTATGTGCCTTCCAAATTGGCCTGCACCGATGCATCAGCCCAAAGTGAAAGAAGTGTAGATATTTCTTTGAGACCACAGAGATGTCTCCAAAATTTCTTCGCGCCCACACCTAGTACGTGAACACAGCCTTGTCTCAACGTCGAACGTGTGGACGACGTTTAACGTTGCGTAAGAACGTAACGTAGCCGAAAGCTACTCCTATCCGGATTCTCAGAAATGGAATGACTATAATTATATGAATGTAGCTTAAAACAGATTTGTAGAAATCGGATTTCATGTGATTTTTGTTTTTGCTGTTCACACTTTGCTAAATATGACCGGATTTCAATCGGACATGCACACAAATCGGATTTGGAGTGACCGTCTGAACGTAACTTTTTTCTTTGATTTGACATAACTATGCAAGTTATCTCATTCTCAAATTTTGGCAGTCAGTACAACTCAAAAAAATCCTATGCAAAAAAAAACCTTAAAAAGATGAGTTGAGATCTTTTTTTTTATAGTGCATGACTTGTTCAATAAACTTTCTCTACATTAAGTACTTTTTCAATTGCTGTAACCAAGACATGAATGTGGCCATACAAAAAATAAACCCTAAACCCTTCACTAAGGGTAAAATGACAACTAGCCCGTCATACAATGCTCGACTATAAAAACCAAGACCTTAAAAAGCTATAAAGAAACAACAGGCTATGAACTTTATTGGACAGAATTTATTAAAACACATTAAACAAATACACAGAGTACAAAGTGAAATGACGATAGTTTACTTATCTCTTCCATATTCTTCTCATAATAGCAATACTGTTAACTGTTTCGCTGCTAGCCGTTTATAAACCAGGACGAAGATCTCTCAGGTCCTTAGTAATCTAAAGACATCTTGCATGCATGTTTCTTGCAATAACAAAGATGCCTTGACCAGGGTTTTCTGGTAGCTTTTGAAGCCTGGTATGTACTTGAATGAAAAGACTTTTAGTATTAGACTGAAGCTGTTTTAAATAGTTAATACATTCATTTAGGCTTCAGTTTGATTGCATTTAAATGGAGCTTAACTGATCAATACTGTGATAAAATGTACAACTGAAACGGTATAAACTCATCATCACACAAGATGAAAACAAAACTGCATTTCACAACATATTTATGCTGCTGGCACTCTCTTCATAACCTTGGGTTAAATATCCCTTTATTCTTGAGGCTGTCTTTGTATTTGAAGTCATCTGAGGTTTCTCTAGCGTGTGTTTAAGTGAATATTTAACTGCATTATTTTCCACATTCGTTGTCTACACAAAAATGAACATTATCTCGAACCCTTAAGTTAAAACTACTCGGCGAAAGAAGCTATGACCAGGGATGACACCTACATTGGTGTCTTTTACATAGTTGCTGAGATGCAGAAAACAAACAGAAACTTTGTCTACATTTGAGTAATAAACATGACTAATACCACAGACTGAAACAAACGGAGTCTAAGAGTTATTGAAAGAGGTTTAACATGGCCCGTAAGCGAAACCGTCTCGGACGTGTCCAGCCTCCATGTAAAGTGCGCTGCTTAAAAACACAGGCATATAATTTTAGAGTTAAACAAAAACAATGCAAACCAACACGACTGATGGCATCAGAACAATTGTGGCAATACAATCCATTTGCTTGGTTTTGAAAACCATCACACTTACCAGATTTGAAGTATTTTCACATTTCAAATTGTTGAGCAAATTTCATTTGACAACAGAAGGATAACAATGACAATATGAGTTATTAACAAATTAAATTAGGAATATTAAATGTAAAATATGCCCCCAAAGCTCAATTCATTTTGTTCCAGAAACTGAGAAACATTTGATATTTAGCTATCACTAGCATAACTTTATAATTTTGTGTGTGAATACAGATCCACACCGACCCAGTTGGTTAAGCAAATGTTGCCAGAATGTTTACATAGTTATCTGCATATTAAGCTGGAACACAGAAAAGTATATGAACACTAAAAATGTACATCACTTATATCCTTTTTTATGGTCCACAAGCTTTTCTCATTCGAGTCATGAAAAAACAATCCAATATAATTAATAAAGTAAACATGAGCTGAACTCTTTCTAAAACAGAAATTGTCCAGAGCGAATGACATTCAGTCTCTGTTTTGGATGCAATACATAGCAATAACCTGCAGGGGCAGCAACAACACATCATCCGTAGGCAGCGCCAGAAGCAAAGCAGAGGCTGTAACTGTACCCAGAGGTGGGAGGTCTAGTCCTTGACTGGTCAGGAGCTAGTAACACCTCCACATGGCTCAACCATAGCAAAGATGAAAATGTTCTTTACCGCAGGAAAAACAAAGGCGTAAATATCCCACATCTCAGAGGACAGTCAAAATATTGGTGGCCTCCTCGATTCCAGTCTCTCCTTAATCGATCAAGACTTTCACATTGCAGAAGTTAAAAAAGACTGAAAGAAAAAACTCGAAATGAAACTTACAGGAGCGTACAAGTGCAGATTCTTAAAGACAAAAGTGCAATTGATAAGATCTGCTGTTTAATATTGATTATCAGTTCTTCACGGTTCTGCCTGCAGGAATTTTACAGAGAGAGGACACAATGTGTGTGTGTGGTCTAGTCCTCGATGCATATGACATCACTGGGTTTTACTGATTTTAGGTCAGGGGTGGGCACATCTCTCAGAACATCACTAGACTTCTTCTCCAGGTGGCTGGTTGGGGCCGGGGGTCCATTGGAGGACACTAAGAACCAGGAAGAAACAGCAGCATCTTCATAATTTTAAGGTCATGGTTACAATTGAACACACCATACATTAAACCTAGTTAGTACATTTAACTACATTATAGTGGATATTCATTGGCATATTATACTTTGCTTTCTTTTAGTAAAAGAGAAACATTCTAAACATAAAATCGAAACATATATTTTGTATTTCTTTCTATGCCACACTATTATTGTGTATTAAGTTCACGCAAAAATAAAGATTCTGTCAATAGTTGCTTACCTTCATCTCATTCCAAACCCACTGAATTCCATTCTTTCTTCTGTGGAACACAAGAGGAGAAATTTTGAAGCATACTGAGGCTTTTTCTTAATACAATCAAAGTGAATTGGGACTGTGGCTAACATTCTGCCTCCTTTTGTGTTCCACACAGGAAAAACAACAGAATTTTCATTTTTATGTGAACAATCCCTTTAACTAGACCATTGAGTATTTTGTAAATCTATGCTCTTTATAATAAGGTTAATGTATGGCACTAACCACTAACGTATGGCCCCAGGGGCATCTGGCTGTAGTTCACCATCGCGGTGCCTCCAGGTCCTCGGAACCCTCCGGCGAAACTGCTATTATACATCTGAGAACAGCCAAACGAGCCCTGAGGGAACGGCTGAGGAAAGATGAAGCAGAACATTTTTACATGAAGGTTCTTACGCATGAGATCTATCTATTATTCATCTTCATGAGACGGTGCTGCTCTGACCTGCTGAGGTGGCGGCTCGTTGCCCCGGCTGGTGAGCCTGCTGAGGATGCCGCGCTCTGACATCTGCAGCCGGGCGGACACGGGCGGCACCCGCGAGAGCATGGAGGGCAGGCGCGTAACGTCGGCCTTCATATCGCTTAACAGCTCCTCTAGCTGGTTCAGAACTGAAACGGCACCAGTTACAGACCACAAATGTTTTATTCCTTATAGTTACCTCTTTATAAGGCACTGTGTGGAATTATTTAGCGGCATCTAGCGATGAGGTTGCTAATTGCAACCAACCGCTCACTCCACCTTTCTATCAATAGAGCCTCCAAAAAACTACACAATGGTCCTTTAAACAGATACTTGGTTTGCAATGTTTGGCTCAAGAAGTGTATACATTTTTATAAAGCTGTTTCAAGTATCAGTGCTGCTAATGATATTTTTGTAATAGTACCTTTGTGCAGCACAGCGTTGGCTGGCTTGTTTCCAGCAAGTGACTCTTTGGAGAGGTGTTGATGTGACTCAGCCAGACATTCCACCTCAGTGAAGCGTGTGTTGAGGGCCATGGCGGGGTGACTGGGGTCCTGAGTCATGTTCAGGTACGCTGCACGTCGTAGCTGTTCCTCAATTACCAAAGCCTGTTCCAAGAGCTGAAATGGAGATGATTTAAGAATGTGTGAATGGTAAGGTTCCTTTCTTACATGTCATAAACTCAAAAAGATGACTGGTACCTTAAATCGCCTGGCGAGAAATTTGTTTTTCATTTCTAAGTAGTTTCCTTTGTGCATTTCGGTCTTAAAGGGCTCGTTCAGGATGGCATACCGTGGGTCATTCTGAATGTCCTGCCAGCGGGCATATCCATGTCTGATAAAAACATCTATTAAGGATTGGCTTATACTGAGATGAACGGGAAATCATTTTGTTTTTTATATGTTATTACGTTAAATTGTCATAGCTGACCACGTAAACAAAAGAAAAATTATAGCGAATGGGAAAATTAAAACAGCTAAAAAACGCTTCGAAAAGAACTAGGAGGATACGTTACGATGCCAGCCAGCAGCCAGTAGTCATGGCGACGGTGCCAGATGTCATAAATTTTGCCAGACGACACAGCTGCGCGTTCCTCATTCTGCCACAGTGTGTGTAACTCTAAACACACAAAATGTGCACATAAACCCACATGTGCACTTATCCGTGCATTCACTGCTATCATTTGTGCAAAATATTCTGTCCATGATACAAAGACCGTACGGGAACGCCTGTCAGATGAAGACAGCAAATCATAACAACGTCAGTAAGACTGTAGCTCACCTGTAAATCCTCCATCTGCGATGTTGAACATGAAGCGCGTCTTGACGCTGTTTTTGTCATCTTTGTGGCTCTCGTCTGTGTCGTCCCTCACGTCTTTCTCTCCATTCAGCTGGCTCTCAGAAGGTTCTTCGGATTTCACGTCATCAGCATTAGCTGTGGAAAAGTGACAGGAACCAGAACAGATGTGGGTTTAAATACAAATTTGGCAATGAAATCTTGAATTAAATAAATAGAAAATACTGCTGACCTGTTTTTTGCTCCTTATCTTCTGTTTTTGCTGGACTGGGTTTATTTTCTCCTCTCTCTGGAGAAGTTTCTTTCCCTTTACCAGAGTCTAAAACATACAAAATGTTTTAAGTTGTATTTCTTTAGAGCAAAATTATGAATTATTACATGCATGGTGAAAAGCTCTCACCTAAAGCTGTCTGATTGGCTGACTGCTCACTGGGTTTAGTGAGCAGCTGTGCTTGATTGGACGATGGCTCTGAATTGACAGGTGGAGTGTCATTTTTCCCACTATCTTCCTGTCGTTTCTCCCCTGCGCTGCTGCTCTTTGTCTCTTCACTCTTATCGGTCTTCTCTGGTGCAGGGGAGGGTTCTGGCATAATTGGCTGCTCAGAGAAAAAATATATTTTAATAAGGACTGGAGAGGGATTTTTTTCAGCATAATGTATTGCAGTCTGACCTCGGGGTCTGATGATTTGGCGCTCTCTGGTTCTGTCATCTCCTTGTCTTCTTGAGAACCGGATACTAAATCAGTCTTATCTGAAATTATGGGGTAATTTAAGAGAGACCAGTTAACCTATAACATGAACATCAAGAATGTTTAAATACAGTAGACACACACACCTGAGGGGACAGGAGTGCTGGGTTGAGTCGGAACTGGACTTGCTGGGACAGGTGTGTTGGGGTCCGATGAGATGCTTTCATTAAGTTTTTTAAGCTCTAATCCCACAGGAATGAAATCTGGTGTGCTAAATTTCCCATTCACATGCTCAAACTCCTGAACCTATATACACAAAAAAAGATGGATATTTTCAATAGACATATTTCATTCAAAACATTTTTATATTTTATTTTATTGTATAAAAGGATAAAACAATAAAAAATGTACAAATGTTTAGTCACTAAAATATGAAGCAAATTAGGATACTTATTTTTTCTGTTCTTATTTTAGGCCAGTTCCCAAGCTTTATATATTTTAATATAACAAAATGTGACATTAAATCATCTATGCTTTTTTTGAGTTCATGTTAGACACTCCAAAATATAGTAACTCATTACCTTCTTACGGACCAACGACATGACACCGATCCGGGTGAGAACGTGTTGGCGGGACAGCCCCTCTCTTGGGACCCCATCAGCAAACGTCTCGGCTCCATCTGCCCCCGGCTCACACAGGTGCCTCATGAACAGAGACACATAAGCCCTAAAAAATACATGAGAAATACCGGCCAAAAACATTTAATCAGACCACTGCCTTCTATTATTGCTCAGCGAAGTGACATGTATGACACACAGTACCTGAATTCCTTCTCACTTTTCCCTCTCAGGTCACGGACGAGCCAGTGAGAATTGAAGGCATCTTGTGGGGGCATCCCCCAGCGCATGATCGCATTTAGGAAGGCTTTCCTTTGGCGGGCATTAAATCCCAACACCTGAAATCCCCAAAATTAACATTATGTCTGCAGCCAAAGCTGTACATAAAGATACTTACTTTTTGTAACTATCATAAAGAGCTTTACCTCTATATTTCCTCCAACTCTAGCCAGCAGCGGTGGCAATGGTTTGTCCCGATCGCTCTTTAATTGTCTGCGAGATTGTCTGCGTCCTCCTGGAGAAAGATGAACAAAAATGAAAAAAGTTTATAAAATGCAATCGTGATGACAACAAGAAAACTGAAGTAACCTGAGTCTAATGGTCAGAAATGCAGCTGTGTAGTATATTAAAAATAATGATTTAATTATTCATAATTTTTTAATAAGATGCAGAAACTGCACATGATTTCACTGTTTGTTTACCTTCTGGTCGCTCCTCAAAATCTTCATCCTCATCCTCAGACCCAACCGAATATTCAGACTGGTTGTCTGAGAGATCATCCTGCCACTCTAAGAACAGTAACACATGTAAACTCATGTCAACTTTTTGCCGTCTTATGTTGAGTTACTGTACTGTCAGCATTTGTGTGTATGTACCTTGGTCCTCCTGGGAGGCGTCATTGTAGTTGACCTGTTTGCGGATGCGTTTTCCTTTGCCTAGGTTTCTAGCCAAATCTTCCTGCTGCTGCTCGTAATGGTGCCTCAAGAGTTTCTCCCAGTAGTCTGGATCAACATTTTCTTCTTGCTTAATAATCTCCCTCTGGACCTCCTCCTGCAGGTCAACGCATAGACACAGATAAACATTTTTCTATCATTTTGGGGACCCTCTACTGGGTCAAAAAAAATTTATTATTATGGACAGAAATGTATTAATATTTACATTTACGCATTTGGCAGACACTTTTATTCAAAGCGACTTACATTGAACAATACTATACAGTACATTGGTTTCTGAGTATGTGCAATCCCTGGAATTGATTCGAACCCATGACCTTGGCGTTGCTAGCGCCATGCTCTAACCACTGAGCTAGAAAAGGTATGATGATACAGATTGATCTATCGCCATCTCACCTCTTCATCTTCCTCTCTTACTACATACTGAGCCACTTTAAAGGAGCTTAGGTACTCATTCATGTTCTGGATCTCTGTGTCTTCTGTGGCATCCTGACTGCGGTCCAACAGTTTGGATATGGCGTCATCATCATAGTGGATCACACTGCCCTCCTCTCCATCTTTACTTTCTCCTACAGAAGAGACACATCATGTATGGATAGATGTATTGTATTAGTGGTCACGATACATGTGACATAAATTACAGCTCTAAAGAGCCTCTCACCCATAGCTCTGGCAGCCTCAACATCATCTTTGAAAAGCTCCTCAGTGCCAAACTTCAGGATATCATCGAGTTCCTGTTTGGACATGGAGCCTGTTTTGGAGCCCAGGCCGGGTCGCACAACTAGGTGGGTCAACATCATTTTTCGCTTGGCCACCTGGGTGATACGCTCCTCTACTGATGCCCGCGTTACAAAACGGTAAATCATTACTTTCTTATTTTGCCCGATACGATGTGCCCTGCTGAATGCCTGCAGAAAAACAAGACATTAAAATGGCCTTCAGTGACAATGTTGTGTCCTTGGTATCCAAACACACAATAATATAAATTCTCCATACATGTCTGCATGTGCACATTCGCATTACCTGAATATCATTATGTGGATTCCAGTCAGAATCATATATGATCACTGTGTCTGCGGTTGCCAGATTGATCCCCAGTCCTCCAGCACGTGTTGAAAGTAGAAAACAGAACTGCTGGGCCCCGGGTGCTGCACACAGAGTGACAGTTAGTTAGCTTGATTGTCTTAGTGTTGCTCAGCACACACACTTACACATCACTGCGGGCATTCTTACCATTAAAACGATCGATGGCCTCTTGTCGCAACCCCCCTGTGATGCCCCCATCAATACGCTCGTATTTATACCCCTCAAACTCCAGGAAGTCCTCTAGTAGGTCCAACATCTTTGTCATCTGAAAGACAGATCAACAATGCTGGATGAGACACAAACAGCAATGCAAACAGCGGTTTACAACAAATAAACAAATGACAGCAAACCCAGCAAGGGTTGCCAGCTCATTCTAAATTCCTTTTGTGCACAATGAAACGACAAAAACAGGGCCTTTTCCTTTAATGGACAGAAAAAAACATGTCATCTGCTCGAACATTAATATGTATGTTTATTCTCAAGCACCTGAGAAAAGAAAAGGTTGGCACACTGAAAAGTATCATCAAGACTTAGCCCTCTTTACCTGCACCATTCATCAAACTAATGGATGCAATGATTCCATGGGCAATTTAAAAGGGAGGGAAGAGTGTCTAAGGACTAAACAATAAAGCAGAGATAAATATAGGCCCCGCCTTTTCATTTGTCAACTCCATTTCAAAGATGAATGAGCTCTGCTCTTATTTTCTATTCACAGTTTACCATCTAATCAATCTTTCGCTGAAATAGAGGCGAGACTCGTGCATATTTATGGTTGTATTGTTATTCACAGAGTGTTCAGAGTGTTAAGTGAGGGAATAAAAAATACACAACACCTGAGAGAAGATAAGAACTCGGTGGCCTTCATCCTTGAGTTTTTTGAGCATCTTTTGAAGCAGAGTGAGTTTGCCTGAGGATTTCACCAGGTGGTTACCATCATACGATCCATTAGGTAAGACAGGAGCTTCCTGCATACATGAAAAACAGACATTCTTACTGTACAAGACGTGACAAAACTGACGGTAGTATTAATTATTTTATACTCTAAAGCATTAAATATTATTAGTTAATAAAGTTATATTATAGTCCTGTTGTGTCCTTGAACACGAGAATGTAAGATAAGGAGAGGATTATGCACTACATTCGTTGCAGACAGTAAGAAACAATACACTCTTGAACAAAAGGTTGTTCTTGCTATCTTTAAATAGCTCTTATACAGCAGAAAATCTATTGCCATTAAGCATGCTAAAAATACATCACAGCCTCGCTACAGAAGGTACAATATGCCTTCATATGTTCTCCTCCCCCCTCCTCACCACTGCAGCCACTGGAAACAGGTAGGGGTGGTTGCAACATTTCTTCAGGTCCATCATGATGTTCAAAAGCGACACTTGGTTGCCACCTCCCTTCGAATTTAACGCCTCAAAGTTCCGCGTCAAAATGAACTTGTAGTATTTCCTGTGTGCAAAAGAACACAAAAGTACATATTTATTATATATATATATATATATTAGGGCTGCCAAAAATTAATCGCATCCAGAATAAATATATATAATATATATCATATATATTATATATTTAATATATAATATATATATATATATATATATATATATATATATATGTGTGTATATATTTAGGGATGATAACATTTCATTCATTTGACAATAGCAGGATCATAGAGAACTAGGATAAACTGACTTCTGCATCGGGCTCAGCTCTACTCGCACTATGAGCTCGGTTTTCGATGGCATGTTCTTAAAGACGTCCGCCTTCAGCCTCCTGAGCATGTGTGGTCCCAGTAAGTCATGTAGTTTTTTAATCTGGTCCTCTTTTGAGATATCCGCAAACTCTTCCAGAAAACCCTCCAGGTTACTGCACAAAAAGTCATTCGGATTTTTGGAATAAGGAACTCTCTTTCATCCAATCTTACGGAAAACATATTCCAATATAAGCCCTGCAATGGATCTGCGGGAGATCATTATTCTACTAGTGGGATCTATGAATCACGAGGTGAATCATGCTGAATGCAATCTTACTTGAAGCGCTCAGGGGTGAGAAAGTTGAGCAGGTGAAAAAGCTCTTCTAGATTGTTCTGCAAAGGGGTTCCAGTCAGGAGCAGTTTATAGTAGATTTTGTAGCCGTTCAGAATCCTGAAAAACTAAGTGTTGAGATTTCGTTGTTTAGAATGTATTGATTAAGGACCAAGTTCAATATTTTAATATTTGTAAAGAATATACATTTTACCTTTGATTGGTTATTCTTCAGCCGGTGGGCCTCATCTACAACCAGACAGGCCCAGGTAATAGAGCCAAGAATAGCCTGATCAATAGTGATCAGTTCATATGATGTCAGCAGCACATGAAATTTTATTGGAGTGTCCTTCTGTGACAAAAAATTTAAAGCAGAAGCTATTTTTTGTAGCAAACATTAATAACTGTTTAAAATCAATATAAATGCAACATCACATGAGAAGCATTCTCTAACCTTCATGCGGAAAGCCTTGCGTCCTGTTTTAACGGCACTGTCCTCAAAGGTAAACTCATTCTCACGTATGACGGCCCTGCTCTCTTTGTCCCCTGTGTAAGTCACCACATAGAATTCTGGTGCCCACATCTCAAACTCTCTTTCCCAGTTAATGATGGTGGACAGTGGTGCGCTGACCAAAAAAGGCCCTTTGGAGTGACCCTAAAACAAAACTCTTGTTACACACCACTTTCTTACTCTATCAAACACATTAGAGAGAAAGTTCAAATGGTGTCCAAACCTCTTTGTAGAGTGAGTACAAGAACACTATAGTCTGCACAGTCTTGCCAAGCCCCATTTCGTCGGCCAAGATCGTATCAGTTCCTTGAGCCCATGAAAAGCGCAACCAGTTTAGACCTTCTAGCTGGTATGGGTGCAAAGTCCCCCCTGTGTCATCGATGTACCAGGGCTGCTGTTCAAATTTTATGGTGGGCTATGTCCAAGAAGAAGAAGAAAATGAAACAATGATTCAATTTATAAAAACATTAACATTTTGTGACATTTACATAATTTATGTTATTCATCAGGGGCATCATAAACTGTACATTTATTTTTTTATTATAAATGACAACTAATGAACTAAATGAACATCATAGTTCATAAAACATCAAAATCACACTCACATCCACAACCGGAGTGTCTGGAGGGGGTTCTCTTCTCCTTCCTTCATCTTTGAGATGCTTTCCTTTTCTGAACAGCAGGGGGTGGTGGCTCTCACCGAGCACCTGCTCCCTAATAAAGTCACAGTCAATTTGGAGGGAGAGCGCATGTGAGTCAAAGCGCTTACATAAATTGACATAAAATTGAAGTAACGCAGCACACCTGTGATCCCAGTAGGCCTGCTTAAAGCTGTCATAATCTGGGACGTCGAAGTCATCAGCCTCCCAAGTGCACTGATCATATGGCATGTCTCTCCACTTTATCAGGTAGTGTACATCTCCATCCTTATCAAAACTTTAACATGTACAACACATCCTTAAACCTATTCATGCTCCTATTTTGGCATGAAACACATGTACATTTTCACAGCAGCAATCATGAAATATTAAATATACAACTGAGCATATAGACGGTGAAAAACACAGCCCACCCTACCTGTGATTGACAATTCTGTGAATCAGCATCCACTCTGGCTTGATGCCGTAACGGTAGAATCGCTCCTCCATGGCTGCGTACTGAGGATCTTTGCTCCTCCTCTTTTCATTGTTAAGCTCCTCCTCCCCAGATCCATAATCATATGGAGGTGGTTCGTCCATGTCGTTCTTACGCTGATAGTTACGGTACATTACTGTATGATATAATTCCAACTGCATCAAAAAAAAAAGAGGAAATGACCATAAGCTTTCTTTAAAAAGGCCTTCATCCTCACATGCATTCATTATTGTGATAATGTTAGTTCCAGTGTGGTACTGTGGAAACCCCACCTGTAGTTCGCTGACCCACGAGCAGTGCCAGTAAGACAGGCCAGACCATTTCACAAACAACTGCCTCTCTGGACGGCCCTTCAATGGGGGTTTGGCTAAACCATCCACCTTCTCTCCATCTGGCCCAGGGGGAATCTCAGGAGGTAGAGGAGGATCTCCCCATGCCCAGTGTAGAATCTTCTGGACCTTTCCTTTCAGCGGTGGACACTAGCGTAGTATATGAGACAAAGTTCATTACAGGTGGCCTAATACTTCCAATGATCGCATTCATGCACATAATATAAAAAAGACAGTTCAACAAAAATAGCACAACTGGAAGCCCTCAACAGCACACCTACATTTTAAATTGCTTGTATACTATTGGGGGAAACAGCAGAACTAGTAGTATTCAAAGCAACTTTAAATGAAATCATAGACATTTAAGGCATTTAATGTTTTCACCCTTGGCACATAAAAACTATTGTCCCCTTCTCTGTTGGATTGTTATCGTACCTTTATGGCTCCTAACCACGGTACATTGGCAAAACATTTAGATATGTGAAAGAGAACAGTGTTTGTTTTGCTTTGATTTGTTTATTTGGTCTTACTACCAATATACTGGCAAACAACGCAAATATGTAATCAACAGCAGTTCACATCTGGATTACATTCAAATAAACCAAGTAGTGCGGTTTACATGAAGTCAGAGTTTAGTTGTTTGTGACACACCTGATTAAATGAATCAAACTTCATCCAATTAAACCCGGTGTGGATTAAGAAGTGTCAGAGTCTCTCACCATGCATCGTGGACACAGCCACTCTCCATTGGGGATCTCGGGCAGTGGTGGGTTGAGGCAGTGGATGTGGTAAGAGGAAGGGCAGGTGTCACAGCACAACAGCTCTCCCCCATCCTTACAAACTCTGCAAAACTCCATATGGTCATCTTCCTCCTCACCAACAGCCTCATCTTCCTCCTCCTCATCATCTTTGGCCTCCCACTGGATACCTTCTTTTTCCTAAGAGATGATGTACAGTACATGGTAATACAATAATACTGGACTTGCATTATAACCTCTGGTTTGTTGTCAAAGTTAACTGTCATTGTGAAGAGAACAGATCTTGAAACATCAGAGATACTACAAACTGTATGTCTGTTGTTTTGCGTGTGTGTTTGTGATGCAGGGTGGGATTTCCTCACACAATGGGGGCAACTCCATTTTCCCTCAGGGGCTTTTTCCAGTTCTGGATCCAGACACACCAGGTGATATGCTCTGGGACAGGTGTCACATAAAATGATCTCTCCTCCTTGTTGACAAACCTCACAGTAGTCTTGATGGTCTGTCTCGTAACCGTCTCCATCCTCTCCTGCATTACCAATACAGACAAAACGAAAGTGCATTGTGCATCAGTAGAAATTCCAATAAACAGCGCACATTGTTTCATATGCATACAACGAAAATGCCTTGGTCTTGGTGATTAAGTCTATGAAAAGCAAATGCAAAGAGAAGTATAAATATAGATAACTTTTAAGAATGTGCTGACTTCTGTTGAGCATTTTCTGTGCTAATTTTTAAATAAACCATGATAAACTGATATAAACCTGAGAAAACTAAATTTTTTGGTAGCTGAAAGCATACAATATTAGCTAATTTCCACAAACAGACGTGTTTGCAGATTCTATAAGTAATACAAAATAAACTATTTAGAAGAAAATACTTTTTCTTTTTTTTCGTCCCCGGCGGTTTGTTTTCTTTTTCGGTGCTGCTGACGTGTCAGAGCGTACAGAGGCACTGTGAATGCTGATGTCATCAAAGTCAGAAAAGTCATCCAGAAAGTCCTCCTCACTCTGAAAAATAAGACATTAAAACAATACATTTCAAACCAGATTTTATATGGTTATAACACGAGAACATGGAAACCTCATAAAATTAAGTGGAACCAAAATAATTAAATGCTGGAAGAGTTTATGTAAATAACAATCCGTAAATTGTTCTGGTTAGTAGAACCAACTGGTAAAGTAAAAAATACTTCGACATCAAAAGCTATGGGGAATCTTTTCCATGTGACGCAGGTTAGGCTCTAGAAAGATTTTAGTGAAAAGGCATTCTCACCGAAGAGCCTTTTTTCCTTTTTCCACCCTGGCCTGCTTTCGATTTGGACTTCTTCGGTTTCCCTTTCTTTTTTGTTTCTTTCACTGGCTTGCTTTTTTTCTTAGCACCAGGCCCTGCAATGCAGTCCAGATGAGATAAACAAAACACATATTTGTGACTCATGAGAACATTACCTTATTCTTACACATAGGCTTACATACTGTAAGACAAAATATTCTGTTTGTGAGATTTTTATAAAGAAGCTTCACGTATACATTTAAGACTAAATTTGCACTAAAACAATTGGGAGTTGCAAAATCTCAGACACACCAGCAAAATCTGAACAAAGAATTGGCCAAGAGCCAATCAATTATCATGTTGCATGTGTAACCAATGTAAATCTCCTATAAAACATCAGAAACAAAAGAAATAAGTACCCTTCCCCTCTTTGGTTTTGGCTTTTTTGATTGGCCCAGATGGTGAGATCTGTTGGATACTTCTTATGCAGATGGGTGGGGCCACATTGACCGTTTCCACAGCAGCTGCTACAGCCGCGGCCACGGCAGTTGCAGAGGTGCCTTTGAAAGGGTTGTTTGCGCTGAACTCTCTCCATTTTGCTCCAAGCACCGTCATCATTTTTGACATGGGGATCTTAGGGTTCTTCTTGGCAATAAGAGGCCTGACAACCAACAGCAAAGAGAAAACTGCTCTTATACACCGAGGTTGAGATTTGGGAGGCAAATTTGTCATGTCTGAATAAAGCATAAAGCTACGTATTTTCCCACGGCAAAGGATGTTCTTGGACACAACACCAAGCAATGCAAAAGCTTCTTGATGTTTGTATAGGAAACAGCAACAGCACTATGATAAAAGTAAAAATAAAATGTTCAATTTCTCAGCCGAATATTATAGTTCATTAGCAGTAGGATGTGAACGGTTGCCAAGCAACATGGTGCATTATTCTAGAATGAGCAGTCTATATTTTACAGCCGCTTTGAACACGCCCCATCCGATTTGAAATTAGAGTCTGAATTATGCATTTTAGAAAAGATCTTATGAAGATTGTCTATCAAACATGATGTGATATTAGACCCCACATTGGCATAGTGTTAGCTTTGAGTTTTCCTCTTGTTTGTATACCTATTATAAAAAACTGCCATCAAAATGTCATTACTTCAGACAAGCATTAGCATTTGCAAAATGGAGCGTTTTAAAATAGAACAAGACAACCTGACAACAGGGCATTAGAATGTCTGTCAAGAAGAAAATCCTACCTAAGAAACTGACTAAAGGCTTTATAGTTGGTGATTGTTTTATAGTCGTCCTCCGAGAAGGCATACTGGACGTCTTCAAGTCCCCACTCCTGCATCAGCTGACTGGATGACTTTGGTTCCTAGAAAAAAGCATTTCAGTAATTCTTATTTTTAAGCAGTATTAATATTACAGCATGTCAGATCTAAACCCACCTTCATATTTCCATCATCGTCGTCATCATCGTCCTCATCTTCATCTTTCTTCCGCTGTTTTGTTTTCTTTTCTTTCTTCTCTTTGGGTTTCTTTTTCTTCTTCTTCAGGGTACTGTAAGTGCTGCTCTCGCTCCCGGACCTGTGGCCACGGTCTTCTCTGTCTGACATGTCATCCAGCTCGCATGGAAGCCCCTGTTGGAACAGGCTTTTTGAAAATGTTGCTACAAACTTTGCGCATAGACAACACTGATATATCAAACCTAATTGTTATGATTTAACAGTATGATTTGCATAAATTCATCCTTCAGGCTCAATATCAGTTGACTACTAGTGAACAACTCTATTGTGCTGAAGCACAGATGTTTTGCTGCCAGAAAAACAGATCTGAAGTACTTATCACAGTATTAAAACCGACGATCTACTATCACCTACAGACTGCAGATAAAAAAAGATATTGACGTAACAATTGACAAATGTAAACACAACTGTACGTTTTCAATAAAAGAAAAAACATAGCATTATGAATCTATTATTAGTGACATCTGGAAACAGAGAAACCAATCGAAATGTTCCTACTTCTAGGGAAAACATGTTTGAGTGGGTGAATTTATTGTGTGTGTGTGTGTGTTCTATTGGAGAACGCCTGTTGCTGTGCTGCAGCTGTACACTGGCTGGCAGACGTCTCCTCAGCACAGGCCGGCATTGCCGCAGAGCGCACGAGCTCCACCAGCAGCCGTTCTGTGTTGCCATGGTAACCAAACTGTGCAGGGTTGGGAAGGGGGGTGTAGGGGAAGCTCTCTCTCTGCTGCAGCAGCCAATGGAACGGCGCCATCCAATCAGATTCGTTTGCATAACGAGCTTGTTATGCAGAGTCCCCATGGTTGCAGTGCCTGTGTTCTAGGGCCCGTCTAGACAAATCTCAATCACGTATATGGGGGAGGGAGAGAGAGAGAGAGAGAGAGAGAGAGAGAGAGAGAGAGAGAGAGAGAGAGAGAGAGAGAGAGAGAGAGAGAGAGAGAGAGAGAGAGAGAGCACAGGGAGGCTCATACAAGAAGAAAAAGGAGAACCACTAAAGAGCTTCACAGCTGGAGCTGAAAGGTCTCCTGAAATTCAAACCACATCTATCTGTCAACGTAACTCACAGAAAAAAGGTCCAATATAAATAAATGCTACAAATATGTTTGTAAGTTGGTAAGGTGCAGTTTTCTCCCATTCAAAATGCAAGTTCACACAAAATTTAGATTATTTACCTTCTCATTTCTATCTGTAAAAATCCAGACTTTCCATAGAACACAGGTAAGACCGACTGTATATTTTTCATGTGTCAAACTCATTGATTCGCATATGCCTTAATCATTAATCACAATTTAATATTTTTAATTGAAAGTGCAAATGTGATCTGTCTGAGACATTTGTATATTTAGTATTTTACCGAATATACAGACGTGAAAACAATTAAGAGACCATTCCAAATTTTAATTTAATCAGCATTCTAGTCCAGTGTCTGTTGATTTTCAACAAAATCGAACCTCAGAAGTGACAAAGTCATCCAAGAGCATGACAAGACACATGGAAACATTATCACCTAAAAAAATTACTAAAAATAATTTTTGAACTTTTCCTAACTACAGTACATATACAAATATTATTGTTATAAAAAATGACAGAGCACCTTTTCTGTTATTTTGACCTGTTTTTATTCAAAATTTGGGAGAAATATTGCTAGTAGTTCACAGAATAAAACAAAAATATAAATTCAGAAATTTCAGAAAAACTAAAAATCATTTTAAAAGGTCTCTTCATTTTTTTGCGGCTGAACTTGGCGAGTCTGTTCCCTTAAGAAAAACGATCCCAGATGTCATCTCTTTAATATCTTAATTATTTCTCCTAAACATCAGTAAGATTAATTAGATAATTGTCTCCTGCATCTCAGATATTTCTACTGAGTAAAAAAGACCCAGAACTGAGCTCAGATTTGCCAAGTCTGCAACCAAAAGTCTACAACATTGATTTGATGAACAAAAAGAACTCAAACATTTCTAAAAATATTTACCCAAATCCAGATATTCATTGCACCCCTACATACTTTTAATGTATTTTAACAATTGTCTCATTTGTTTCTATTTTATCTCTGAGCCATGAAAGAGCAATCACTGAGCAATACAATTTTCCTTTGGGATTGCTTCAATGTATTCATCATAGTCATAGATATATTCACAGCTATACGGAGCTATTGTATACCTTTATAGCAAGAATTATAGGAACTACTTCATTAGTGACTGACAACCATCTACATTTGGAATGAAACTGAATGACAGATTCTTCATTCTTAGTTTTACTATTACTAAGAGATTCCCACTATTCCCACAACATTCCCAGACAAAAATATCTAATGTCTGCTCCTGATATGTCACTTATCATTGTTTTCATGTAATAAAGAATCAATTCTCACTCTCCTGTTACAATCTAAAGACTCTCTACAGTCAATCAGGCTCTGGTACAGGTGGCCGGTCAGCTTTGGCGAGCTGAGCCGTTAAACTTTCGGACAGCGGAAGGGCAGGCGGTGGTTTTGACCCGTATTGATTTGAGCCCGTGTCTGACACGGCACTGCAGGGAGAGCATGACTGACGCCAAGCAGGGTGCTTAGCTGCTGAGGGGAGACCCCTGTGCCCTCTCCACGGCACATTTACCACCACTGAGAGGGAGGGAGCGACGGAGCCCTGATAGAGAGACTGAATCTGAACGAGAAGGCAGGGAGAGCAATGGACAGAAAGAGAGAGAGAAAGAAGAAAAAGGGAAATCCTTCTCATTATCTCAACGGTGACTACAGTCAGCTGGGGGGCCTGTGACCGACTGACCTGTCAAACATTTTATCTCACTCCACAGAGCAGATGACACAGCAGGCGCAGAGGGACGCTGGACGGGGAAGAAAGGGCTGATAGGTAAACAATGTGATACAATACACTTGGGTCGGGCAGGTTGTTTTATATGGATCATTCTGCTCTTTGAAAGAGCTTAAGCTGTGGCATTGCTGACAACGGCTCACCTGCTTTTTCTTAAGATGTAGTGTGGGCTGGAGGTGGATCACGATGCCATTTGTTGTGTGTATGATTTATTGTCAGTTTGATCCAGGTAAGAGAATGCCAGGATCTAAGCCATTGCCTTGGTACTGTGCTAATAAATATCATTGATCACAATACCCAAAGCCACAAATCAAAAGCTATAAATAACTGAAATGCATATTTAGGCTAATAAATCACAGAAATCAAATACAAGTTGACAAGTTGCCTCCATGCTTGAAATGGGGGAACAGGTTGTTTCTTACCTCCTTTTTCTTCTTTTTCTTCAGTTTGGGCTTTTCCTCTTTGACCTCTGTTATTTTGCTGGGTTTCTTTTTCTTATGCTGTTTAACAGAGTCTTCGGAGAAGAACCTCTCTAGCGGTGACAGGGGGACACTCCTTTCGCTTACCCGCTCCCGCTCCCGCTCACCTTCTTCATCCTCATCTGAAGAAGAACATTCACAGCTATGAGATTCAGCTACACAGCATCCTCCCATACATACCTTTAAAATAAACAGGGAGTGTACTGTTGTATGCAATTCATGTGTCTTTTATATATATCTCATTCCCATAATGACCAACGCAATCTACCAAGAGCGGATTAGCGCAGGGTTTAGACAAGCGCAAACCTTAGTAAATGCCATTGTACTCTCCTCCCATAAAGTTTGCATTTGAAAACTCCTACAAATGCATATGCAATAAGCTCAGACAATAAGCGTTTTTTTACGCCAAAAGAGCCGTTTGCGCTGCCGCAAGCTGTTAGTAAATCTGGCCCAAAGTGTTTTAAATTGTTAGAAATAAATGCCCTTAAAAAGGCACATCTGGGGGACAAATATCTGTTAGTCTGTCTATCTAATTCTGCAGGAGGCTTGCCTGTGTAGGAGTGGAGACTCTCAGTCTGTAAGAGGAAAAGCAAAGACTCATGTTGACACACTGAAGGGGGGGCGAAAGGAAGTAAGGTGAGGTCTCTGCCACCTGCTGAACTGTGAATCTCACACTGTAAACAAAAACCAGTGTCAGGAAGTGCATATGCACTCTAACACTTCAATACCACCGTGCTGTCAAAAAGGCTAAGCGCTGAAAAACAGACATCAGGGAGGCATCCTGTGCATCGGGAGCTTCACGGTACAACTCCCGCAGACTGTCTATCTTCAGCTCAGACTGTGGCCCGTGAAACATGCAGCGTGTGCGGTGGAGTCGATCAGCTAAAGCCCTGCCCCACAGCCACCACGCCCCGTGGGAGCCGCTGGAGATGGGGTTTTCCCAGCCTCTTGGATGCTATCCTGCAAATCCACTTAACCTTCATTTAGCTGCCACTGTTTGAGGACTTTAGCTCTGGTGAGAGAGTGGCGGCACGGCTAAAAACCCGGCTTGCAGCCCTGACGGGCGTTTTGAGTATTTACTCTCGTAAATACGCAGCTCCCCATCTTTCTGTCAACCACAAGAATTTTTTTATTTTAATCTTCTGCTGCACATAAACAGATCCGTCGCTTGAGAGATGATGCATATTTAGGGCAGCGCGTCTGTGGTACATCTCACAGGGAGGCTCTTTCATGTCTGCAGAATATGTCTGCTGCCTGCCAGGCGCATCAAGCTCACATTTCCTCTTCATTCATGTCTCACTTACAGTCACAGTGATGCAATACAGCACACTTAAAGTGAGAATACCTGGCATACATTGTCAAATAGGGTTTATAAGCTGGGTTATGCTGCACTTGGGTGAAGACTTTATTATAATGAAATAAAGAAATATTCATTCATTTATCCACATTACGAGTATTAGATTAGATTCTTCGTTGTGTAGAATACAGGTACAGAGCCATTAAGTACAATGAGCATCTATTTAGAACAGTAATATGCAAATTATGGTACAGTACAACGTATGAGAGAGAGTAACATAGAGAAAGAAAAAAAGAGAGAGAGAGGAAGAAAGTAAGAGAGTACAAAATGTGCAAAAATCCATCCATACATTTTCCAACCCCTGCAACCTCTGCAGTATCGTGGGGTAAGTATTATCCACATAAACAACATCATTTAATACCTGATATATGTGCACTGCACAGTCATTTGCATATTCGCAATAATTCAGAGAGATGCGCAACCTAATAAAAGCGGCAAAGGATGCTGTTCCTCATGAGGGCGGAGTTACCAGTCACGTTCTGTATCATGTTTCTGAGTAAATAGAGGCTCTGCCAAGCACTGCCAGGTGTTTTAAAGCTGTGCCATAACCATTGGCTCCCGATAGCGGGCCTTAAAATGTCACAACAGCAGCCACACATTTCTGTGTCAGCTAGGCAGAGACATTGGGGTAACTGTGACCTTCCAGCAAGGGCTGGGTCATTGCTGCACTCCATTAGAGAAACGATTCAT
The DNA here is from genome assembly GCA_026939265.1 of Oreonectes daqikongensis. Classification (NCBI taxonomy): domain Eukaryota; kingdom Metazoa; phylum Chordata; class Actinopteri; order Cypriniformes; family Nemacheilidae; genus Oreonectes; species Oreonectes daqikongensis. The sequence goes on along the minus strand of JAOTQM010000030.1, from coordinate 2,074,042 downwards.
GGCCATGCTCACTGTTTCAAAGACTAGAGTTTACAGGAAAACGCATTAGCTGTCTGACAGACAGCGTATGTTAATAGTCCCCCCACCATTAATGTGATGAGGCAGCATGTTTAGAACACCCCTCTCCTTAAGACCTTCAAATTTTACAGACTGTCTCTCTACTTTTTGTAGACTACATTGCATCCGAGACTACAATTTTTATTTAAAAATAAGGCTATTGCTCTGCTTTGCAAAAATATACAGTGGCATAAATTGCAAGTACACAAAGCAGTCCCGATCACCCACAAAACAGGAACGAAGCCCCTGTTATTGAGTTTAGTCAGAATAATTCTCTCATTCGTATATATGTAAATTCAACGCTGCAGAAATAAGCCAGTTCGTTGGGAGAATTCTTAGCTCGTTTTCAAATTTGACACTTAAGAGTGTGGTTCTGAAATTGATGACACACAAAGGAGTGTGTGATGCAACAGTGGTTTACACACAATTAGACACAAACTCTAGTGAAGAGGAAGGGGTGTCAGCTTTCACAGTGAGGCTTCCTAAAATAGCCCCAACCAATCCGAGTTGACATCTCTGAGCAGGGAACGCAAGGAATCATCTTTAGATTTCAAAGAGATATGATGATGTAAAACAAAAAAAAAACAGGCTGAGGTGGCTAATAAAGATGATAACAACGATCCTTTATGTGTCCCAAGGATGTGTCACATGTAATCCTAAATCAACAAAAACTCCAACCAGCAGCACAGGGTATAACTGGCGGTCACAGGAATAGGGCAAGAAATTTAATAAAGAACGTATAAATACATTTTTCTACTATGTTGTAGTTCTAAATCTATGTTCATTTGTTCTGAATTTTGCTGAAATCCCAATCTCTTTTTAGGAAGTGTGGGAAAAATCACTCTTTGGAGCCTCTCCATTCTTTGTTCTTGATGCGGCACAGAAAGAATGTGGACTCAAGTTGCAACAATTTAAAACCATCTGATTAAAATGTACATATCTAAACAGAGCCGACTCGCATCCATTAACCAAATCCAATGAAGATGAATTTACACGAACAAAGTGTGCAAATTCTAAACTTCCACAAGAATGACATTCCTTATGTTTTCCTCTCCTTACATTTTATTAATCATCTGTTTGGCTCTTATTCCCCAGTAAGTGCACGCACCAGTGATCTCTTCATTTTCCCTGGCTGGGGGCAGCAGTCATGTGTTCTACAGTGTTTGGAGCACTCTACAACAATCCTGTTTGCAAATCTCACGTTTCTGATCAACTGTGCCATACTGTATTTTCAAAACCCAACTGCATTGCTTATGCATTCTATATTACCAGTAATTAAACTTAGATTTTGGTCATGCATTATCAAATAAACATTTTATTTCCTTGTGAGACTAATATATTGTAGGTTATTTGCCGGACAGCTGGAGTTAAGTTGTTTGAATGTAATTTGATTGTATGAAAATTATTTACAGGTGGTTCACAAAGAAATAATTGGATTAGTGTAACGTGTATCCATGTATATAATGTTATATTCAAACAGTTACTTATCCACCAAAATCGTAATAAACCAGAAACGTCAGAAAAGCAGCAGACCCAGTAAAGCTTTCTGGCCTACAGAACCGTTGAAGTGAAAAGCCAACACACCAACACTGAACAGGACTAAACAGCATACCCCAAAATCAACGCTATTCCACAGCTGCCTATATTTTGCTCATTTCTTCATTTGCAGCACATGCGGGGGCTATCCGTGTACATGGAGAGGGCCCACTGGCTCATAAATTATTTCTCAATTATTAATTCCTGCGCATATCACACATTTTTCCGTTTGCAGTCTTCAGCAGTGTTCATCGCATGCAGGCATGTTTCCGCCTCTTCAAAAAAGAAGGTAAATACGAGATTGGGGTGCAAATGAGATACTCTCACTCATGTGACTAATTCAGAACTAATTCAGAGGCAGCCCAGACCTGGCTGTGGGCAAAAACTATGAATGCATTGATTTTATTGAACTGCCTTCCATGAATGTATAAAATGCAGGCAGCCACAGCTGAGTCTTGACTACCATTGGCACTATCACACTGGCACGGCACCTTGCATTCCCAACTTTATTTATTTAGGACCAAACTATAAAAAACACAAGACTGATCTGTCTTTTTACTAAGACACAAACTGTCCTCTTATACAGTAAGTATGAAAACATTTAAATGTATAGATGAAGACAAAGGTAAACATACGGTTACTGCTAAATGAATTAGGTTGGCTTTGGGCTTGACCTTGGATTCCATATACAAAATAAATATTTGGTGTGTCTTACAGGGTATTCGATATTCACAATGAGCATAGTATCACTTTTCTATAATAGCTTTCTGTAAAGCATAAAGTCTCTGCCTTTGTTGCATAAAATATCATGCATTTTTAATCATGCACAGGCCTCTCATTCAGTCAAAAAAAGGTCTTGCAAACAAGAACTCTTTGGAGACCATGAGGGCTTGGGCCCTTCAAACAGACCACAGAGGCAGAGAAACATTGTAGCTGATGTTTTCCTGTCACACGTGGCTCTATCAGGCACCAGCACTACTTCTTCACCAAGGCACTGTGACCATGGAGAGGCATTGTAACCATCATCTCTTTAAACTTTCACAGAGGAATGCATTATTTGGGGAAAGATTTCATATTTTCTGATTATGCTACTAACAATGCATGAACCTCATACGTGCACTATATTATTATTGCAATATAAAAATATAATAAGGTTATTATAAACCTGAATAAGGTTTATAAATCACCGTGCCCACTGGATGCAATATCAAAGCAGCACAGCTGAAAAGACAAAACGCGTTGCATGTCTCATTTATATGCAAAGAAAAATGCGCACAAGAAGAAACTGGGTGAGGAAAAGCACGATCATCTACACAAATGATTAAAGAATGGGTTTGTCGCAGACACACTGGTCTGCTGGCAGACAGTCGCGCTTTGGTGACTCAAATACAGTTGGACAGTGCGCCGTTATTTTTGGAAGAACAGTGTCCGGTGTGAGAAAAGAAACCGCGGAGACTAATACCGGTTACGCGCTATAATAAATTGGACGCGCGTTTACGAACGCTTAAAGCGCGAGCCCCGTTTCCCGCATTCAACTAGGCGTAGCAGCGCAGTTGTGAAGGGCAGAACTCTCCCTCCCCTGTGACTCTTTACCCCCTCACCTGGCACGTCGTCTTCAAAATCCATATCGTCTTGCCCCTCTTCTTCATTGCTCAGCGATCCGGGCATCTTTAGCGCATAACAAGGAAATCACATCCGAGATACGGGAATAAAGTCTTGAAACTTAACCCTCTAAATCCCCAGCCGCTAGATGCCTGGATAGAAGAGGAGACCGTCAAACTGAAGGTGAGGCTAAATTTGATTTTAATATGCTTAAAATAAAACAAAAGATGGCTGCCCTATTTTTTCCAGCAGCCCCCCAAAAATCTCTTTCCCGTTCTCTCTCCAAATCCTCCAGTCTGAAAATAAGAAAGACAAAAATGGAACACACATGCCCAGATTGTGACGTCTGGTCGGTTGCCATAGCAATACATCCCATAGTTTCCCGACACAACTAGTTAGTGGTGTTCTGCTGGTCACCGGCTTTACTAGTAGTGTGCGGTGCTGCAAGTGACGGTGGTCACGCGCGCGCCCGTTTTCTGTCATTGCCCTTTTCCCGCTTAAGTTCGCAGAATGTTAAGTTACACAGGGACAAGCGAAAAAGTTCACTCACCATTTTTGTCACGGCGGTCGATTTTTTCCTCTTCCGAGGTAAAAAAATAATAAAATCACACAAGCCAAGAAATTATGATTTTTTTAAATATTTTGAGTCATACATTATTTTCAAGGTCACAACTGACACATCTGTCAGACGACTGAGTTTACATATGTCTCTATAAAAAAACCTTTAAAAGAGTTCAAAACTAAATGGTCCTTGTTCCTTAATACACTATATAACTAGCATTCATAACAATTAAAACACGTAATAAAACTGTAAAAATACAACACATCATTCTCGTGAACCTCTTCTTCAGGCCAGCCTGCAAATCACTAACCGTTGTCAAGGATACGGAAGCTATAGACGCTTTTTACGCTATCACGGGAGACTAGAAGACTTGCGACCAGAATCACAAATTAACAATAAAACCATACAAGGATTAAATTTTTATTCCCCTATAAACGAACTCGGTGATCCCTCTAAGTGAATTATAGTTGCTATGGAAATAACTGCTCTGATGGAGAGTTGGACTTTAAAGCACTTTTGCATCAAAAGGAATGAATGCATGTTATACTCTGTGACAACTTACAAAATGATTAACTGAATCTTTTTTCAAAGCATTCAAGGCTGAATGTCATAAAATTAATGAAAAAAAACAAGAAATAAATGCAAATTGGATTCTTTTGGAAATTTATTGAATTTACAAAACAGTGGATTTAATCTTCATCCTCCTCCTCCTCATCCTGGTTGATCTGGAAGTAGCGCAGTTCATAACTCTCCTTGGTGTTTGCTACAACACGCAGCCAGTCACGCAGGTTGTTCTTCTTGAGGTACTTCTTGGTCAGATACTTCAGATACCTGCAGATAACGAACACACTTGTTTATTCCATCTTATTGCAATTTGTCACAACATTATATTGTTGCCTTTAAATGGTATAAAACAAGGTCTTAAAACTACTACAACTTGACAGGATACAGGATGACAGCCATCTCACATGGTTATTCAATTAAATTTAAATGACCAGTTAGCTATAACTTAAAAATGTATTAGCATTTTAGGGCATTTCATTGTAATGACATCATAAAAGTCTTAATTATACAGAATATAGCAATTACACAAAAATCATTGTAACACAGAGTCTACCTATTAAATAAAATAGTTTAAAGTTGGGCCTTATTGTTAAACCTAAAATGCTTACTAAATGGAAATGAACTAAATATCAAATTATACCATAAATCCAGATTGGAGCACAGTTACTCCATGTAACTCTTCTAACAATATGCAAAACTGGATTTAAACTGCATGCTACAGTGCAAAGTATATAAGGAGTGTGCATACATCCGATTCGGTTTGTGAAAATTACCATCACTGTTCGTTTAATCATAAAACCAAAACATTTCCAACATCTCAGAATCAGAAAGAGCTTTATTGCCAAGTATGTTTACACATACAATGAATTTGATTTGGTTTCAGGACTTGCAATGCAAAGGTACGTACAACGAAAGTATAGATATTAAAAAGCAACATTCATATTGCTGGGCTACTAGAACACTGAGAATTTCATGGTGTAAATGAGAATTTTTTTATTAAAGACCTTCACATCTAAAAGTTAAGCACACAAGAAACTAAATCATGTGCATCCAAAAATGACAGGTAGTATGTACAAAGTCCCTTTATTCAACACAAATGATCAAGTATCTTGCAAAAGTACAGCTCACCTGAACTACTAAATTATAAATATGCAAAACTAAGTTCTTCAGACCTAAAACAGAATTGTATTTAAAAAAAAAACTTAATACAACAACAACAGCGGTAGGCCAGATGAGAAGGTCCATGGTTTCGTAAACAAAAACCCGGGAATTCTCAGTGAGCCAGTCTTAAGAATTATAATTGCTACTTTATATTGCTATATTTAGGAACCCATTATATTTTCAATGGTCTCAGTGTAATACACTTGCAGCCCAAGAGATAGCAGTCTCTGTCTGGACCTCCACCCTCAAACCTACCTCTTAGAGAAAGGGACCTCTGATGACACTGTGATTTTGCTCTTGTTCCTTTCAATGGAGACCACACCACCACCCAAGTTACCAGCTTTGCCATTTACTTTGATGCGCTCCTGAAGGAACTGCTCCTGTTAAGACACATAGGATATGTCCATGAAACAAGTCGTGAAACATCATGCCACTTGTGCCAGCAGCGGGGTGTACACCAGGGTAATATTTAATGTGTCAACGAATGATAACAGCAGACAAAAACATGCCTGCATAAATTATTGAAGCTGATCACTTACAAAGTTAGCAGCATCCATAATGCCATCCTCCACAGGATGGGTGCAGTCCAGTGTGAATTTCAGGACCTGCTTTTTCTTTTTCCCACCCTTGGTCACCTGCTTTTTCTGTAAATCAACGCAAACAAGGTCAAATACATTGGATTAAGTTCATGCTCTGGTAAAAAGTGAATGGAAACGAATCTACAATACATTTCACTAAATGTATGCGTTTTCTATGAAATCAAGTATCTTTTAAAAATGTATAGACTTAAAGGCGATTACGAATTTATATTGAAAACGGTGACAAATGTGTTAAATCTTTAACGTAAATCAAGCTTACGTTAGCTTGTGCTATTCTTTAATGGCCGCGAAATCGCTACATAACAGAAAAAAATAAATCGAGCACAAAACAATCAAACTTATCGACATGCATCTAGATTGTTCAAATTGTTTAAATATGTACGTATGTTTTCGCGATATATGATCGGCTAACGTCAGTGATTGCTACAACGTGGTGGCGGAGAAGCAGGCCTTGCTCGAGACCTCTCATAAACAATCGCTTTTAAAAACGAGAATGATCAGCACAATCCTTCATTAACCACCACTCTCGAATGATCCCTGGTTCTAATCTAATCTGCATACGTTTCGACGAACCGTAAAGTCCGTCAAACGAAGTATTTGTCAATTTATCAAAGGCTGTATCGTACTCACAATCGGAGCCATGGCCGACAGTTTGGCAGAAAGGAAGGGGAAGGGGAACGCATGCGCACTGAAAACTTCCTTTGTAATCTATTCCAGATGTCATCGATGAATCCATTGTTCTGAGGTTGATTTGTACTTTTACCTGATTGTGCATAACTATTTTTTCTTTCGCTGGCAATATATTTTTAGCAATAAAAGAACATAAACCAGAGCACAAATAGAGAATAAATTAAAAAAATATATTTGTGTTGCTGTCCTAACAGAAACATTTTGTTTCACATATTGTTCTATTTCAGTTAAGCTCTACTTTTGGCAACCCTTTCAGTACCACTTTATATTCAACCCTCACTTTTATCAATGTGTTCGGAAATACTCATATGCAAAATAATATTTTCTGGAATGAAGTGTATCAGGTAAGGTTCTTCTTTACCTGCATAGGAACATTTGCATAGTATGTCTAAAAAGTCATAATTTGAAATAAAAGGATAATGAAGGCAGCTTTATATTTCAAACTCAGTCATTTATTCACCCTCATGTCATTCTAAACCTGTAAATGACACTTCTGTGGAACACAAAGGAAAAGAAATGTTAATAATAAGAAAAAATAAGGGCATTATGGTAAACAACTTTTTTCTTTAAGTTTTACAAGTGGCAGGGGAAAACTTGTTCTTTTAAGAGAACCTATGAGATGCAGACTATGCCAGCCTTCTTTCTCATCCGCCACCTGTGTCATGAGCAAAACCGTCAGCCATGTCTGAACTGCTAATACATCTTGTGTGCAAATTGGCTGCATGGCAGGGCCAATAATAACTGCCTAAATTGCCCCCTTTGTGAGTAAGTACAAAAATCACATATTTGGAGGTAAAACATTTTCAACATTCAAACATACAATGTTTTGTGGAGTATAATCAGTAATCATTAAGAGCAGAATAGGCTAGTTGCCATTGGGACAGCTGCACAACGACCCAATGTTCTGATTTTAGCTCCACAAAAAGCTCCTCACATGGTGGTCTCTGATCACATCACTGCATTGTGATGTGCACATTGGCAAGAGTTTCTCAGGCTGCATTGATCCTACAGCTTACTGTAATTACAAGCAATCTGGTGCTGACCTAGTTCGTCTTGTGCAGAGGTGACTCAGAGATCTGCTACTTTATTTATTTATTTACATTGTGTAAAGCATGCCAACCTGAAATGACCTTTTTAAAACATAGCCTGCTGTTTTCATAAAGAACAAATCGATGGTTTAGATTGACAGATAAGTAGGTCAATATTAATTGTGTCATTTCTGATTGTCAGTCAATTACTGTAGATGTGCACTTTTATTGAAAATGTTTTGATTTCATCGCAATATAAAAATCATGTCATGCATTTTGTGATCTGCGCATTTTGAAAACTGCATCTAAGTATCACATTTAAATGTTAGATTTTGAGTGTGGGATCTTGCTTTGCCACTTAAAATTTCTGATAATAAAGCTTCTAGGAATTAAATACTTGTGTTTATACTGGCACACAAAAGCTGGTTTATAATAAAAACCATATAAGATTGAGCATTGTAGGAGGGGTGGCATTTTTGTTTCACACACATTATGGTCCAGATTTTGAGACTACATTCAGAAATCTGTGATTTATCATTTGAACCCGGAATTAAATAGAAAGTTCTATGATTCTAAAAAAGAATGATGAGAATATTTGTAATATTAATTTAAAAGATTCCCTTGCTTCCAATGAAGCACGCCAGTTTGTTTTTGAAAAGAAAAATGTATTAAATTAGAAAACCTCACTAGTGGTCTCCTTTGGGCCCAGTTGTATTTGTCTAATTTCATTACATTTATGCATTTGTCAGACACTTTTATTCCAAAGTCACTTACATTGCATTATACTATACATTTGTTTGTGAGCATGTGTAATCCCTGGATTCAAACCCATGACCTTGGTGTTGCTAGTGCCATGCTCTAACCACTGAGCTACAGGAAAGCCTAAATTTAAGCATTTTTTTCCCTCTGTGATCAACTAATATAAATAATAAAGAGAACATAAAGACAAAAATAAATTCAGCCTCAACAATGCGTAAAATATAAAAAGAGAGAACCACATTCAGATTTTTGAAGATAATTCAAATTGATTGTATATAATGTGATATATTACCATCCTAATGGGTGGTTATTAAATAATTATGCAAATCAGCATTAAAAAAGCATGAATGAAAATGTTTCATGCAGATACCCTTCGGTATGCAGGCAAGGATGTGAAATATTGCAACATGATGTTCTGGTAAGCAGCAGAAACTGATCTGTAAAACATTAACTACACACTACAGTATGCTTTATATCTGCTTATATTTACATTTACATTTAGTCATTTAGCAGATGCTTTTATCCAAAGCGACTTACAAATGAGGTAAACAATGGAAGCAATTGGTACAACACAAGGACAGCAATACATTTTCAATTTCTCATTTGAAACATTTATTATTAATAAGATTGGATATAATAAAAGCTTCTATTGTATAAAGTGTGTACTACTTAGAAAAGAACTGAATGTAAAGTTTTTCTAGAAGCTATACTGTCTGTTTAATACATGGGTCAAAGACAGCTAAGCCCTTTGCACTATGCACGGAGATATAATAGTGAAAGTGACCTATTTGTCAGATATGGTGACCCATACCCGAAATGTGACCTCTGCATTTAACCCAACCAGTGAATAGTGAACACACACACACCGGGGCAGTGGGCAGCTAACACTGCAGCGCCCGGGGAGCAAACAGGGGTAAGGTGCCTTGCTCAAGGGCACATCAGTTGTTACCTGCCGGTACTGAGAATCGAACCGGCAACCTTCTGGTTATGAGTCCGACTCTCTAACCATTAGGCCACAACTGCCCCTAATAGCAAAACTTAGCCTGTGCTAACTTATGGTTGAAAGAGTCATAGACATCAGATGCTAAAGGCCATGCTGGGTAAAGCGCGTACTAACATACTGTTGATAAGGAGGAAACTGCTTTTTGTGATCTATTCGACAGCATGCAGGTTAGACAGCCACCAGTTGGGGGCACACTGAGACCACATAGCAGATTAATGGACCACTTCATAAACTTCAAGGCTGAACGTTTGACAATCATGTACTGTTCAACCACACAATTTGTGTCCTTTGCTCAAAAACAGGCTAAATATGTGCTCTGAATATGTCCTTCAAGACTTACCCTTAGAAACCACTGTCATATTTGTTGTAATATTTGAATGTTCAAGTTATAATATTGAAAATATTATGCCAAATGTATGGTAAAAATGTCATTACAAAGAGGAAAGTACACTTACAAAGAGGAAAATCTTACAATATCCTGAAAGGAACATATTGTAAAAACAAATAGGAAGTCTTTTCAGAATATGGGTGAGGATACTTGAATAGGATGCTGAACGCTCTTTTTGACAGTTTCTCTGCATGACTTTTGGCAGAGCTGTGATCTGTGATGATTTGAAAGAGCAGTAGTGCTGTTATTTGTTGAGCATTTTTACTGCTGTTCTCTTTGCCATCATTGCCTGGAAACTAGCTATGTCTTCCAGGAATTAAGCTATTTATGTCAGGCTGCAATCTAGTACTGTATGAATGCGTGTGTTGTCAGGGACACACGAGAAGACAAAGGACGAAATCTGAATGATGTTTCAAAATACACTGTGCAAGAAACAATCCATATGCACTGTAATACTTTGGCATGTAATACTGCCCATCCTCCAAAATTACAATTATAATTCATTCACCTTTTTAAATGGCCATTGTCCGCTAAATTAGTTTTATTTTATTCAACAAAAAACTCCTAGCTAATTCAGCACCTAGTAGAGTCAAGCACTGACATCCAAACCTAACCTAACCATTGACCTCTATGCAGACATGTGACCCTAATGAATATATGAATATCGAACCTGCAGATAAACACATACTCAGTTTTCTGGAACCTGTTGTGTTGTTGGACCAGAAGAGGTCCTGCTCTGTGATTGGAGGAACTGCCATGAATAACAAGTGAGTGATGTATCTGTTACTTTTGGAGTATAGTATTATACTGCAAAAAAATTTACTCCCAACCAATCCAAACAAAGTATTTATATAATCAATTACAAGAGCATAATATATAATAACTTTTACTAGAGCAACCAAATCTAGGAACACCTTCTATCCACCTCATAGAGTTGCTGGCGGTGTGGACGCAGCTTCAGTTGTCCGTTTACAAGTAATTGTTTGTTTATGAAAATTATTTACACGCAATATATCACAATAATTCACCCTGCAAGTTTACACATTTAATATAAAATGTTAGTCAATGTCCACTAAACCATACATTTTAGACCAATGATAACCAATAATAAACCACATGTTGTCAAATACAGACACTGTTGTTGTGGGTTTGTGAGTTCTCATCGTGCATTGCAGCACAACATGTATTGTATGTCTGTTTGTGTCCAATAACCAGGTCTCGACGCCAGACAACAGGAAGGAGACAGTGGTGTTACTCAGCCACTAAGCTAACCAGAGAAACATTTATGTAACCCATCCTCACAATTCTACAGGTGGCAACTGTCCGATTATAGCCAGAGTCCTGCGCCAGGTGCCGAGGTGACAACAGGAGGCTGAGGGAGATGGGAACCAGACTTCCTGGAAATCTCTTAGAGTTATTCCACTGACTGGAGAGCTTTAGAGCCTTTAGTCATGATATAGCATCATATAAGTGGTTTGAGATCAGTCTGGCTTTTTAGCCTGTAGTGAGCTGGAATAGTGCAGCTAGATGAGAACCTGATCCCAGATCAACACCCTGTACCTTTATGGACTTTAGGGGGTTATTCACAAAGCACTCTGGTGGTCCACGGTCAGTTGTTATTACCTAAATGTATTAACAGTCTATGTGAAAGAAGGTAATCTAATGCTATAGACAGGCTTTGTATAAATCCAAAAATCTCTTAGTGTAGTAGAAAGCTGTTTTGTGTTAGAGATCCTGTTACTGGGTTTTAGAGTGAAATAATATGAAGCTTTTACAAGCACTTTTCCAAGAAACTAAAGGAGCAGATTGAAGTTCAGGATTATCGGAGTAGTGTGGATCAGACCTGAAAAACAGCTGTACAGCTTTGAACATCCGTGTCTTACGTATTAGCAAACACAACGGTCGTTTAACAGAAAAAGTTCTGTTCTTCAGCACTATTTTTATATCGTTCTTTATAGGGACTCATAATTAATCAATTATTATTTAATAAATTAATAATTAATTTTATGTGTCGCTTATGTGTCATATATTGTAGAACATCAGTATGTTTGCTCCTAATCCTTCTGGCCTGTTACCATGATTAAAAGTTTCCACCCAGGCACCACAGAGCCCATCCTCACCTCGTCTGTTAAGTTGTCATGATGCCATTGAATTATTACATGAATTTTAATTGTCATGCAACGACACCATCTGCTCTCCATATTTTTATATAAGACTCCTCAATAGGGCCCCTATACAGCATATTCAAGGCAATAAGAGCTCGGAATGCTCCACAGAGAGAGTCCATGACGCAAGTCTCTGTGACAACTTTCCACATCAATCATCCCTTCTGTAGGTTTGTGATGCCCTCCACCATACGCATTGAACCCCCATGAGTCACCTGCACAACCCCGTCCTGGTGCAAACAGACGGTTTGGAGGTCAGACTTCTCTCACTATTTTTAACAGAATTTCAGGAAGTGTCTGGGATTCAGCTCATAGCAACAAGCTCACACAAAAGCAGGAGATCAGGATGTTCCATGTAAGTGATGTCACCCTTGGTGCCAGTATCTCAAATTGGTCAAAAGTTAGGGGGCGGGGTCACTGGTCACTTGGCTCTGAGAACATGCGGTGATTGAGAGGCACAATGTCCTGAGTCACTTGTGAGACAGTGTAGGAGCTCGGGAGGAGAGCTTTGAAACTGAGGTAACTCTTTAATCTTGATGTTTAGTAACAAGAGTTTAATAGGAATAAATGCTTTGTAAAAACATAGCTGATCCAATGAAGGTTTGTGGAGGATGAGATGAGAATGTTGCATTTCTGTGCCCTTTGAATTGTAGTATATTATGACTGTCAAGGTTATGAAGCTAGAAAATGTATCGGTATATTGTGTATCAATGTCAGATTTAGTTCAGAATAGGACTTTTTAAATGTCATTGTAGCTCAATTGGTGTGGCAATGTCGTCTTTTTCTTGTTTCTTAATGTTGAGATTAATATGTTTTTATGCATGCTTCTCTGTCTCCTTTACAGTCTGCAGTCCTATGTCGTGCCCATCTGCTCCACGCAGTGACATGCCTTTAGGCCGCAGGTCCACCTCTTACCGATACATTTGCACCAAAGTGCTGCTGGCTGAGGGCAAAGAGTCACCATTCACCGAACACTGTCGAGACTTTGAGAAAAGTTACAGGGTGAAAATCAATCCTCATTCAATAATAGCTACAGCCACTATAAATGTATTGCTGTGTGTACTGTGGAAACAGAAACAGCAACATTCCTGTAAAAAAAACTACGCATTTATGGTCTTCATAGAGAAACTTATTTTAGTAGTGATGTCTAATCTTTCTTTAAAGAGTGACCATTGAGTTTCAATGTTTAACAATGATATGTGTCTCTATAGCATGTGTAAGTCAATGGTTTCTTCCTTTCATTTTTTTTATTGCAGCCTTGAAAGCTTGTTGGTTTTTCCTTTAGAACTGTTATAAAAAAAAAATTAAAATCCTATAGAGAAAATCAATAAGCGATAATATTCCGAAAGCAGGGCTGCTGAAAAAACATTGATCGCTGTAGAAAGGAAAGTCCGTTTTTTAAATAATGTCGTCTTCTGTTTTCTAATTCCACGCATGCACTTGTTCTTGAATCTCATCCTGAAATAACAACGTGTCTAATGTATTCATTATTAATTCCATGCTTTTTTCATGAGCCAGGTTCTGCAGACAGAGGTCCAGAAGCTAAAGGATGAGGTTCAGGAGATGCACAGAGACCTCACGAAGCATCATTCGCTCATTAACACAGACACCATGGATGTTATCCTCCAAAGATCTTTGCTCATTGACCAACAGATTGCGTCTCTATATTCTACCGTGCAGACCCAGAGGGCTCTATTCGAGGAGGTGAGCCTCTGATCATTTCCGTGAATAAAACTTGAGCACATTATTCTTTAAAAACAGAGAAGCACCTTAGAATGTTCTGGGTGTGTTTTTAGATATGGGATGTGACATTTCAAAGAGTCACCAGTGAGCAAGAGATCTACGAAGGTGAGAAAATCACAAGTCTGTTCTGCCTCAGGGCTTATTTTTGCACATGCATTTATGCAATGTCTGTTTAGTGTTTCCTTCCACTCATTAGTGCGCTAATTAGGTTACTAATTACAGCACAGCTTCATGACCTTCTGCAGTTGAAGCAGGAAAATGCATACTTGACTACTATCACACGACAGATTGGACCCTACATCTTATCCATAGCAAAAGTTAAAGAGCGCCTGAAACACAGGTGGTTTTAAAATTGTGCTATTTACATATTCGTAGTTTTATATTTTAATATTTTGACACAGGCATGCAATAAAAACAGGATATTAAATGGGATTTTCCCGATGCATCCATAGGTTACAAAAGCCACACAGTCCTGAGGATGATTGCATGGACCAATGAGAACAGCGCAATCATTACAGAACAAAATGTGGTACTATATATATATATATATATTAAAGGTCACCAACAAATTGTTTGCTATATCTTTACTTAAAGGTTATGAAATACATCTGTTTTTTCCACCACCAGCAATAAGAAGAGTTGCTCTAGTACAGATGGATCTGTTATTCTGCAGCCTGATGTAAAAATGCTACATGTTTGGACAATGGTGAACATTGACAGAAAACATGGCATGTGCCAGCTCAACATGGGGCAAGGATTAGCTGAAAGCTAAGGACGTGGATTGTGTTCCCAAAATTGACAATTTTGTCATCATTTACCCTCATGTCATTCCAAACCTAACTTTCTTTCTTTTGCAGAACACAAAATATACTTTTAAGAATGTTGGTAACGAGACATCGACCCCCATTTACTTACATTGTATGGACATGAAACCACTGAGATATTTCTCAAAATATCTTTTGCTTTCCAAGTTTGTTTTCTAAAACGTTTTGTATAGCATGATGGTGAATTATCTGTTTAAAAGCATTTTAAGTGTATGATACCAAATGGATATTGGCACAGAAAGACCAAATGCTCATAAACTTGCATATTTTAGATATTGAAGAGAGTAAATTGTAAATATATTGTTAAAAAATCATGATAAAATGAAAAAAAAAAAGATTATAAAATGATTTTATATTGTGTGTATTTTACTAAATATCTGTCTTACTACTGGTTATGGGTGGTCATTATTGGTTGATCATTAATGAAAGCAAAAGATTTAATAACTTCTAAATAAATAACTAAATCTAAAACTAAAAACTAAATCAGACCTGAACCTATACCTGTTTAAATAAAAAATCTGTTTACTTAAATCGGCTTCCTGTTTCAAGCTTCTGTGCAAGTTTTCCCTATTGCTGAAAATATGCCATCACATGTCCAGTGTTATAGCTTTAACCTGTCCCAATTTCTCCATGTCAGAAACAATGTCACCATAAATGTGTTCCTTATTATTAACTTTTATTTTTATTGTTGTTTTTTATTTGTGCTTTGATCTGTATGACGCTGACATTTATCGAAATAACATGTTATTATAATGCAAAAAATACATAACTGTCTGATGTGGGAAATGTGAAGGAGTGTACCCACAATGTCATTGCATAAGGTGACAAAAATCTGCAATACTATTCAAATAAATGTAACACTTTATAATAACTTCATTAACAACCCTCACTTACATGGTTAACAGATTAGTTCATATCCATTGAGTTAGAAATCTATTTGTAAATTTAAAGAAACATTGTGACAATATATTAAGATTTTATATTTACATGAAATATACATTGCAATGTAAACATTATACTCATTATACTCAACACATATATACATGAATTTCTGTTAAAGACAAGTTATTGTAAAGTGTCACCCATGAAATAAACATTCATCAAAAGGCTGCACATGTCAAATAAACAAACCACAAGTAAACAAACAAACAATCTTAAGTTATTAAGTTCTTTCCCCAAAATGGAAAAACGTCGTCATCAACTTTGGATTTAGCGATGAGTTCAACTCAGAAGGCAAAAAGAGAGAGAGAGAGAGAGAGAGAGAGAGAGAGAGAGAGAGAGAGAGAGATCTTATAGAACGTACAAAAATAGCATGTGTAAAAAGGAATCAGTCGTTTTCAAAGTCTTTCCACTTTCACCGTTTTATTTTCCATAAAACATCTCCAGAAGAAGTTCCTCCATGTTCACTGCTCCGATAACCGGTTTGAAGAACAGACCGGCCACCACGTTGGCGTTGATGGATCTGAGCATGGAGAGCGCGAGGAAGAGTTTGGCGAATCTCGCGCTGTCTCCGCGGTGAATCATCTTCACATATTCATTAAGCGCCTGGTTCGCCTCGCTCTGCAGAGCCTGGATGTAATGTTGACACTGAAGCCCTGCAACATCTGCGAGAGAGAGAGAGAGAGAGAGAGAGAGAGAGAGAGAGAGAGAGAGAGAGAGAGAGAGAGAGAGAGAGAGAGAGAGAGAGAGAGAGAGAGAGAGAGAGAGTAACCTTCAGTACAAGAGAGACCTGTTTAAGTATCATAAAGAAAGGTGAGACACCACCATTACCCTCATTGATGTTATGCATGTCTGCATGGTTTGAATGCAACTTAAGTTTTTAATATTTTAAAACACATTATTTATTATAAATGTATTATTTAGACATCTGAAGTAAATAAAATGATCTCTTGATTATAAAAATGACATTTTACACATATAGATGTGGCTATTCTAAAGTTAAGATAAAGTAAGTACATATGAAGTGTCCTCATTCAGATAACTGAAGCATGACTTACCTGGGTTGAACAAAATCGCTCCTTTCAGATACGCGTACTCCTTCGTACTTATATCGAGGCCCCAGCATTTCCTCAGAAACATTTTAATACCCTGCACATCTGTCAACGCCACCCCGGCATTATTACTCTGGTTCTCCTGCTTGTCCTGTCCGCTTGTTAAAATCCGCTGTAACATGCTCGGTTCTGGCGTCTCCGAAGTCTCAAAGTCTATCCTGTCCTGCGCCATCCCGAGCACCAGCAGGGGCGCCCAGCCGCTGCGCACCAGCGTGTGCTGGTCATCCACGGGCAGCTCACGAAAACACGGTACGTTCTTCACGAACTTCAGGGTCTTCACCAAAACCGCGGAGGCAGCTTTGCATGTGGTCTGAGGGGAGCGCAGAGAGACCTTCCTCTTGGATCCGCACGCGCAAGCGCGCATGGAGACGGCGAGCCTCGGGGTCCTCGGCTGGTTCCCAAGATGCGCAGACTGACTTTCGTTCTTTAAAATGCTGTACAAGATGCTGTTTTGTCGTCTTTCGCTGCTGCAGTGGCAGCTGCTGTCAAAGTAAGCCATGCCGTCGGTGCTCTGGTGAGTTTATGTTTCGTTGATGAAACCGGAATGAGCTCTACGCGTGGAGATGTCCATGCAAGGTTGAGATCCGTGTGTTATCATCCACTCAAATGGAAAATAGTTTAGAGTTTTTAAACAGCACCGGACGCCTCCCACTGATGTTTTGTTGATGCGCACATAGGGGGCGCTATAGTCCATTTACATTTACGATTCGTTTAGCAAAAGCTTTAATCCGAAGAGTCTTGAAATGAAGGAGCATTTAACATTTATACTTTATAGTCATACAGTACATACACATATATACAGTACTGTACAGTGCATGAAATACACTGTTGAATGTTTTGGATGTCACTTTGGATAAAAGACATTTAATTCATAAGATCATTGAGTAACATTTTATACATGCTAGTCATTTTTGTCTTAATAGAATAGGATTAGATTCTGAGTACTGTTACAGGTGACAAATCAAGCTACTATGATCTTAGTCTAGACTTTTGACAGTTTTACAGCATGTACATGATGTGTGTGTGGACGCCACTTTTCGCTTAAGATCCTATGATCGTTTATTATTTTTGTTTTGTTATTAAAGTCCAGGGTCATCCGTATTGTGCACTGTGTACCGGGTTTGTCTGAGGCAGACGGGGGTGTACTGATGTCATTGCTCTCCTGAAGAAGAATATAAAAGCATATTGATTTGCTGCCTGTATGGAAAGTCATATCAAGGCACCACTTCTGAAGCTGAATAGCCGAAGGACAAGTCCATGGTGGAAGTGATGAAAGCATTAGAATATTGTGCAGCAAAAGACAACTTGCACAATTGATCTTTTTGAAAAAGAAATGTTTTTCACCATTTACATCAAGGCCAATGTCAAATAAACAGCCTTCACAGCCTCTAACACCTGTCCCCCCCCCCCAAATAAAGCAACAAACACAAATGTACACACGCACACTCACATTTGTAATTATGTATACCCAACTGAGCTTTATGTGCAAGGTCAGCAGGTATAACTGCCAGTTTCCGTGCATATTCCTTTCCTACCTGTTCTCTACCAGAAAACTCAGGCTAAATTAAGGCCTTGGTCATGCTTTGTTTAGTAGGTTTGAGGGTCAACATTCCCGATCCACACACAGCACAGTTTGTCATATGCAACAAATGCAAAATGTCGTACGCAACCAAACTATCCAATCCAAAGACTACAGACAAGGCATTTGGTTGTCTTATCTTTCAGAAACTGTACAAACAAAATCTTACGAGTTGGACAGACAATGAAATAATCACTGTTCACATGTCACTGTTTAATTTCGTCCTTGTCAAGGATAATAATTGAGACCTTGATGTATAATGTAAAACGTACTACATACATAAACATGAATATAATGCCGTATGAGCGTAAAATGCAGTGACATGTGCTTTCATTAAATATCAGGAATATGTCTCAAGTGCCGTGTAAAAGGCTGCCTCTAATCTTTAGTAAAAAAATAGAGTTTACAGATTTGATTCTTCTAGTCAACCGTAAATGCAAAAAAGTCACATAAAGCATGTCTGTAGTTGGGATAGTTTAAAGTTTGCTGCAAATCATTTGAACAGGTACAGTTTAATATTCCACAAAAAATAAATATGTCTTTTAACATATATGACATATTTACATATTAATAAACCAAATTGCCTGTTCGTGACATGTGAACGTCATTTCTTACCTTGAAACCGAATGTAAACGGCTTTTCCTCGCGGAAGGTCTGCATTCGGTAAAAATGAGCTAATAAAATGTTTCAACTTCACATTTTATGTCCAGTTTTTTTCTCATGTGGCAAGCAGCTGTGTAATATGCGGTTTGCGTCGGGGCCTACATTATTTCTTACATAATATAATGTAACGTAATATGTTATGACTGCTGAAGCCTATACCATTTTAGCTTCAACCTTCAGACAAATGCTGACTACTGTGTGCTAACTTCATGAATCATCAATACCATAATAACAAATCATCATTTAGTAAGGCATTGATTATTCATTAGAAAATGTAGAAATGACAAGAGTGACCATCAGCGGAGCCCTGCGTGTGTTTGAATTCTTGGGTTTATCAAAAACCAGAGTTACTGCATTTTCAATCATGGCTCCCTTCATTGCAAGGTCATGCTGGATGATTTGTGGTGTGAGCGACTTATGTGTGTGCGTATCTCCTCGTGCCAACATCTGCACTTGTGATTAAACAGCTGTTTTTGGTTTCTAGAGTCCACGCTAATGTCATGGACTGATATGTGTGGATTATGATGTCAATAAGAGTGACAGAAAGTTGTAGTGAAGTGGTTCTGGTGATGAGTTCGTCATGTTGTATATTTCATATAATAATAACTTTGATTTGTATAGAACTTTCCATATATATTATTTAGCTCAAAGCGCTTCAGAAGCATACAAACAAATATGTTATAAAAACCTTTTTAAAAAACAGTCAACAATATCTTATTTTGCATGAGCAACTTTAAAAACATGTCTTTACTCACCTCTTTAATATTATAATGTATATTATCATAACATATTACATATACGCATGAATGACGTTTGGGTTTTATTCATCTTGTGCAAAAGCAGAAGCAAAAGTTTGTTTGAGATGTTTTCATGGTCAATGGTTTATACAGTCAGCATAGAGTGATAATGTTTACCTAAACTTCTGTGGAAACTAAATCCACTCCTAGCGTAGTTTCGCCTCCCTTTACTGACACATAAACAGAACACAGAAACAGTCCAGCAGGTTGTCATGACCCAATGAGAATAAGAATTTGGCTACATTTTCAGCAACAGCCTTGAAGAGGACGAAAAAACCTTCATTTTCCTCTACGTTCGCATTTTCTTTTCTTTTTTGCACAGATTTGTATCACGCTTTGTGTAATTTTGATGTCACAACACATTAAGCTGATAAATAAACGATACAGTGAGAAACATGTAGCCTTGTGTCCTCAATCGTGGACAATGAAAAGCAAAGTAAAACAGACCAGGCTAGTCTTTAAAAAAAAATTTAAATGAACTTTTTATGCGTTTCTAGCTGGCTTGTGTTATGAGAAGTTCTGTCTGTTACTATAGTAACTAACTCGAATTTCTTCCTGTCTGCCTCTTTGACTTTACCCATAAAGTGATATGGCCTTGTGTCGAAGAGAGTTACAAATTGAATACTCTTTTTTCAAGGGCTTCTGTCATTCTGTCTGTGGCTTTAAGAGGTATGGGAGAGGAAATTCATTTGACATGGTGTGCTTGCTCAGATAGGAGTGTACAGTATGTGTGTATAACAAAAGCTTGTCTACTATATCTACACAAAAGCGGCTGTAATAAAAATGGTAAATGCATTATTGTTTTACAAAGAACCACTGAGACAATGCAGTTATTAAGGACTTGCAGGCTTTAATGCTAAAAAATAAATTAAAACCTCTTTTAGGTAACACATCAGAAGATCAATTCCATTATTAAAAGAAAGCAAACATAGATAAACTAGTCCAGTTTAATTGGCTAACAATAAAATGATATAACGCTTAACACATAATTATCAAAAGTTTATGCATATAGTTATGATTTTACATTAAATCAGTCAACAATACATGGTATGGGTCAAAATGATAGATTTTTCTGTTATGCCTAAAATCATTAGGATATTAAGTAAAGATCATGTTCCATGAGGATATTTGGTACATTTCCTACCATAAATATATCAAAACTGTATTTTTGTGAGTGGATGCAGCAAAATTGCAACCGGAAACACGCATCTACACAAGGTATCTATAAAAAGCTTAGAATTTCAGGGTTCATTTGTTCTTCACAGCATCATTACAACGTTAAGCCAATAGAGAGCGTTAAAACAAACCTGCTTTCAGATAATGTATAAATCTCACTTTTAAAAAATTAACCCTTATGACTGATTTTGTGGTCAAGGTTCAGATTTTTATTATATGCCATCTCCTGTGTGCCACAACATGCCAAAAAGTTATCAGTAGCAAACTCGGCACAGACAACATTTGCAAAGTTGCTTTATACGAGTCATAAGATATAAAGTTAAAAAACTTCTTTCAGTCATCAATTCGACCATGACCTCATACCAAAGTATTCTAAAGCGAAATGTGAGGCCACCGACACCAATGGTTTGGCCAAAATTGAGTGATGCAATAGGCCTATGACCCCGAGTGCAACTGCAATTCAACAACTGAATTGCTGGAACAGAAAAAAATAATGTGTTCAAATGTCCATGTCAAAGTGTAGACCTCAAGTTCATTGAGATGTGGCATGAACATCTGCCCTCAGTCAAACATCAATGAACTGAAGTTATGTCGAAAAGAAGAGCGGGCCTAAAAACATTCAAGACGCTCTGGCGGATAAATACGTATGGAAAACTTTTACATTGCATTATTGTAACAAGTGTTAGGAAATAGATGTTTATAAAACAGCAAATATTAATATATGATCATTAATGATTATAACTAGATTTTTGTCGTTAACCTGTTGAGGATGTAATGTATTTATTTTTTTATTATCTTTAATTTTAATGATGGCACTTAAACAAAGTTAAGGTCACAAGAAAGTGAATGTTATTCAAAACCTGTATGACTTTTTCTCCTGTGGAACACAAAAGAAGATATTTTGAGAAATGTTTCAGTGGTTTTGTGTCCATACAATAGAGGCCAAGGGGGGGTCAATGTTGTTTGGTTACCAGTATTCTTCAAAATATCTTCTTTTGTGTTCAGCAAAAAAAAAGAACCTCACACAGGTTTGAAATGACATGAGGGTGTGTAATTGAGTTTTTATTTTGGAGTGAACTGTCCCTTTAAGTGGTCAGAAATGTAATAGCCTATATGGCCATTTTAAGGTCATAATAGTCTCACCTTGTCATTTTGAACCATAACCACTAGAGATATGATATTATTTGAGCCTTTATAATTATTTCGCACATTTTATATTTTTTTACATCACCCTTTTTTTTACATTTGTTAATATTTTCCTCACAGAAGAGCTATGTTGAGCATTGACCTCCTTCCGTTAGCCTGTCAACCTCAACAAACAAATAAACTGTGACGCTTTCCTGTGTTTGCTTTGGCTGGCCGATCTGCGAGGTGCGATGGCTGTGCTGGAAGAGCGTTACTCTGGAGGGCAATGACCATGAAAAAGACCAGTAGCAGCTCGGTCGCCCCTATGCTCTCGACACTGATAAGAGGCGATGCACAGTTGCAGTGCTTCCGAACATGATATGAGTAATGTGAGAGGTGAGACGAGCAATTCCAGATAGGGTCAGCATGAGATCTGAAATAGATGATGGGATTTCTGAATAACATGAAGTGGGATCTAGTGCTAAGCTAAAGACGATCTGTATGTGCAGTGTAATAAAAACACGGTTACAAAATTGTTCACCCAGAAATTTAAAATCTGTAATAATTTATTCATCCTCATGTCATTTTAAACCTGTTTTTCTTCTGCAGAACACAGAAGGAGACATTTTGGCAAAGAACGTTGGCAACCAGACAACATTGACCCCCATTGACTTCCGTTGTATGGACACAATCTACAAAGACATTTCTCAAAATATCTTCTTTTGTATTCCACAAAAGAAAGAATCAGGTTTTGAACCACACGAGCCCGGTTTACACTTTGTTCACCACAACACTGAATCACTGAAAATGTTTCTCTGAAAGTTGGAAGCTTGAAAGCTGCTCTGATGTTTCTCTTAATACTTTCTCTCTTACTCATTCTCACATACACACACACGCTGGTTTTCAGGGTCGTTCAGAAGCAGCAGTGTCTGCTGTTTCAGCCCAACTCAAGGTCAGCACACAGGCATACAAACACAAGGTCGATCTGTTCACAGTACATAAAGGAACAGATGCCAAGCACACAGGTCCCTCCCTCCGCGACTAACGCTACTCAGCCTGCACCCACACGTCCACCGGTTGAACGACCTGGCCTGATGGCTTCCGTCCTAATGGACCATCAGGGTTAACGTGCAGGCTGAGTGATGTGTCTTGTTTGTGTGTTTGTATGTGAGTGTGTGTGCATGGGATTTGGTCAATGAGAGCAAATGGACCTTTTCTACCTCGAAACAACCCAAAGGCCTCCTTGAGTGCACAGAGCCTGCACTTTCTCTGGCTTTTGTGATGCTCTTCAAGTAAATGATTATCAGGGACATTTTCTGCTGCTCTAGGTCTCGGTATAAGAAACTGAATGCTTGGCCTTGGCATTGTCTTTCGAACTAAAAAGCAACAATGGAAAGTATCTAAAGTAGGACAACTTGTTTTACGTCACAAACAGAAACATTAACACATATTAAACCTAAAGTAATATGTAAAATATTATATAACAACACTATTAACAGTATATAAATAACTATGAATAATAATAATAAATCAATACAATAAATTAATGCAATAAAACAATATGATAATAATAATACAATTATTTTAAGATTATTGTTTCATTACATTTTATTTAAAGATGCATATATCATACACTTTTATAATATTCCTCTCCTGTAATAGGTAGAACTAAAGTTTCTGAGGTTTTAAAACATTTGTTCAGAGCAGTGCACCTGAACATAACCACTATAGTGAATGTAGTCATTTATTTAGCAATGCCACATACAAAATCATAAAAATAAATAAAAAAAAAGAACATAAACAAACGTGACACATTGCCAAGGCCATGTAAATAAGTCACCATTTCCTCAGTGTAAACATCTCATTCAGTTGCATAGAAATTACAGAAATGATTTCTACAGGAATATTTGTCACTGGCAAAATGCATATAAGGCGGTATATACAGTAGCGGATACTTTATATTACCACTATAGCCGGTGTAAAAAGTACTACACAGGTTTAGAATTGAAAGATTTTAGTTAGCCTTAAAGGGATAGTTCATCCAGAAATGTCAATTATTTCATCATTTACTTACTTATGCCTTTCCAAACCTGTATTTCTTTCTTCTGCAGAAAAGATATTAACTTCCAGTATGGAAACAAAAGCATTGAGACATTTCTCAAAATATCTTTTTTTGTGTTTCACATAAGAAATGGTCATATACAGATTTCAAACAACATAGGAGAGATTAAATGATGACAGATTTTTTAATTTAATTTTGGG
This sequence comes from Oreonectes daqikongensis, assembly GCA_026939265.1. Taxonomy (NCBI): domain Eukaryota; kingdom Metazoa; phylum Chordata; class Actinopteri; order Cypriniformes; family Nemacheilidae; genus Oreonectes; species Oreonectes daqikongensis. Next base: position 2,049,708 of record JAOTQM010000030.1, on the reverse strand, counting down.
GTCAATTATTTATTTAAGAAAATGATTTTAGTAAGCACAAAAAGTCATTGTAAATAATAAATAATAAATCTTATGCCTGTAACAATGAATATGGCAGATGACTTTAACCCTTAAATGCCTCAATCTGTCTTTATACCTTCACTGCTGTCAACGTTTCTCATTTAAAAGCTACAAACTCTCTCTCCTCACTGTCTTTGAGAATTTCTCTTGATCTCAGGTTACCCACAGTTCATCTGGCTCTGTGCCTCTCAATCACCTAGACGTCTCCGCGGGTGGAAAATCTGTCAGTGTGTGCCGCTCTGCTCACCAGAGATTGATAGCTGTGGCCTTAGCTGCTGCAACTCTGCCACCACGGTCCAACAATTTTACATATTAATTTATGTTCTGCGGAGTTGTAATTGAGAGAGGAGGAGGAGGAGGACTATTTGCGCAGAGATGAAAGCCACTCTCTCTATGATTCATGACCCCTTCATCACCTTTTGTAAGGCCCATTTAAACAGAGCATGTATACGTTGCCTTCACAGGTGAATGGAACAGGGTCATGTTTGCATAAAAGCCTAAATTATGGGCGGATCTTTGTTGCTATGCAAAGGGAAGAGGATTGTGGGAGGAGAAAGAATTAAAAGTGTTTTATTGAAACGCTAAAATTGAGTCATTACCTGAACTTTATGTATTACGAATACGATGTCTAGTCAGGATGAAAGAACGCATGAAAACGTGCCAAAAACTGCCAAAGAGAATAGTTGTGTTTCAAATACAGTATATAGGCTATTCTCTGCCATATTTTGTATTGGGATTGGGATTGTATTGTATTTATATATCAGGATTACATTTTTTAGAATTTGTTTAAAAAGGTTATTGTGAACTAAGAAGTCATATTTACAGGCTCAGAATTCCAGGGCAATAACTACTATATATATTCATGACCATAATCCATTTTTATGACATCATTACCATAAAATAACAATTACCACCACTAACCCTAAACCGCTACACTATTTCAATCCTGCAGTAAAAATTATTAATTTAATTTAGAAAAAAATATTTAATGTAATAAAAACAAAACAACCGAAAAATATAACTGTTATTATTATTATTATTATATATAATAATAATAATAATAATAATGGGAACCAAAGATACAAAATAGCCTGACTTGCTGACAACATTTTATTAAAATATTGATATTTCATAAACCTTAATAACACATGGAACTTATAGTAGGCTATATACTTATAACTTGAATAGAAAACTAGGTAATTTTTGTAGTACTACTCTACTCAGGTCTGACGTACCTTGTAATAAGTGACATATTTTAATGGGGACATCTGATATTCTAATCAAATAAATATTTTGTTTAGATATTAACCCAGACATCTTGGTCAACAAAACCAGACTAATTAAAAAAATATATTTTCAAGCCCTGTCAGAAAACATTGGTTGCTTTTCTGACATGCTTTGACATTTAGAGTTTGTTGCTTTAGATCTAGTATTTAACAGCGAGATTTGGATAATCCTTTGTCTCAAGGCCTCACTGTGTAGTGAAGGTCGAACGCTAGGTAGCAGCGAGAGCCTTGAAGTTTTCATTGACTAAGAAAGTGTGCGCTTTGTTCTTGCACTTCTCAATGTCAGCAGGCAGTATAATATACGCCACATTTTTTTCTCATATTTTCACTCTGCTGTGTCTTTTGCCCAAGGTTCCCGCAGAAAAACCAATGTAAAGTGTTTAATTAGATATACGCTGTCTGGATACTAGCAGTCAAAAATTTTGGGACATTTGAGTGAAATTTTTCTCATTATTTAAAAAAAAAAACTTTTGATTTGAGGTGTTTGCTTAAATATCTGAAATTAGTTTACTAGACAAAAATATCATTTTATTAAAAAAAGTTTTTAAAATGATAACTTTGACTAAATAATTAAGACAGAACAGCCAATAAGAGCACAGAATAGATAAAAATGCATTTAATGTTGTTTAAAAAGCATCTCAGGGGTACTTTGAAACAGTTTTTTATTTATTAAACAATACTTTAATAAAATGATTTGCACCAACATAAATATGAGCAAAGGCGGCTGTAAAAATAAATCTGCATTGTTTCTCATTTTGATCTTTTATTAAAAAAACATTTCATTCAAGTAAAACAATTTGCGCATCCATCACAAGTTGTTCAGGACAATGTTCAAGAAACAAATCTTCTGCTCTTATGCAAAAACAAACTCCACCATATTAATCTGCCGTACTGGAACTTCAAACAGGACTGGAGTCTATGGCCATATGAAATGAAAAAGAGGTTTTTGGCAGCAATAACACAAGATGGGTTTGGTGTACGCGGGGATAAAAAAGTGTCCCATGTCCACAGTTAAATATATTGCCAGATCTTCATTGTTGTGACTTACTTTTATACCAGATGACTTGGACATCTTGTTTAAAATACAAGATACATAACATCATGTATTATATCAAATACCAACTGATAAAAATATCAAAATCTGACTTGATCCTGCCATAGCCATCCCAGTTCCCTGATCTGAACATTACAGAAAATGAGTGGGATGAACTGAAAAAGAGGGAGCGCCAACATTTAAAGGATCTGGAGAAATTCTTTATGGAGAAATGGACTCGGAGGACCCTCGATGTGTTCTCAAACCTCATCAGACTGAAAAGAAAAGACTTAGAGCTTTATTTCTTAAAAATTGAAGTTGCAGAATGTATTAAATAATTGTGGCCAACATGTGATATTCTCCCTACTTCAAATTGTTTTCTTTCAATGAAATATTGGAATTTTGTAGGTTTTTTAATAAAAGATGCAGATTTATTTTTACAGCCTTCTTTGCTCATGTTTACCAAGGGTGCCAATATTAGTGGAGGGTGCTGTAAATGACTGGATTGTTTCTGTTCTATTTAATACTTGTCTGATCTGACTGACATATCATGAGACCAAGCATTATATTCAGAAAAGGAAACATACTCTCTTTCTCTGTCTCTTCTTTTTATTTTCAAAGCATAAATCCTGTCTGTCACCTGTAATAAAACTCATTTGCTGAACTGAGGATGTGAATGAGGACAGACAAGGTCAAGGCCAGACTCTGGTGGAGGCTCTATACTGTAGCATGATTAACTGATATTACATTCTGTGTGCTAGGCCTGTATTTAAAATGTTTTTTCCTCTCTCTTTCACTCTCTCCCACAAAAAAATAAACACATGGAGAGTTTTGATTAAATTCTCCTTGAAGAAAGCATTTCTATACACGCAGCCTTGAACATACTCATATCCCTTAAGACGCCACAGTAGACAAACTCTGTGTACGCTGTTGTAAGGGAAAAAACCTTTTAATGAGTCTGTCTCTCCTTTCAGGCGTGTCCAAGGCTCAATTTGATAGAGGAAAGACAGAGCAAGGAAAGAAAACACAGTTGTAATAAGAAGAATGAGAAAAGCATCTTTCTAGAATCTCGATTTAGATCCTCAATCCTTGCTCTCTTAACCTTATGTCTAGGAAATTACTTTATGAACCTATAAAACATACTTGTTTTTTTCTGCCGGATCTTATGTGTCGAGTCTCATTTATGTCCTAAACATCTTTGATATATTTTCTCACCTCAGTTTTTCAAGAGCCTTGGTCTTTGCGAGCTTAATGTATTGCCACTAAAAGCAAAAAAGTCCAGTGGCATAAGTGTCACTTTGGAATCCGAGTTGGACTTTGGTATTTACATTTAACTTCTTTATCAACTTCTTTACATAAAGAAAAATACCTCACATGTTTTGCTTAAGGACAGGACATATGTGACAACCCTGGACAACACAACCAGTCTTAAGGGTCAGTTTTTTGAAGATTTTTTGAGATTTTGACATCATCTGAAAGCCGAATAAATAAGCTTTCCATCGATTACGATATTTGGTCGAGATACAACTATTTAAGAGTGTGCAAAAAAATCAAAACATTGAGAAAATCGCCCTTTGTGTGAGACCAGTTAATATTACATATTCAGCTATTTGTCTGCTGTCATTTGACTTAACAAGGGCCACATGAAAAGTTAAAAGTGACAAACATGTTTTGGATGTGAACTAATAAGATCACGTCATAGCCATAGCGTGTGTCTGTGAGAGAGTCTGAGCTCAAGGTCTCAATGCAAATGATTAGAGGGGGCGTTTTGTTTCCAGGGTCCTTGGGCTGAACAAACAAACTCCTTATGGATTGAATGCAGTGTCCTCAATCCCTTTTTAATGATCTTGCTTAATATGCGAATTGCAATCAATAAGAATTTTCATTTCTACTTATGAAACGGGTCACCTGAAATGCTCATTGCCTCACAGGGGGTTTTATTTTAGCTTGGAGAGGGTTATTAAATGCATTGATGCATGCTTCAGTTTGAACAGGTTTAATTTATTTATAACCCACATCTTAATATTTATACTTTACAGTTATAAAACATTATATAAAACATAAAAAAATCTGTTTGTCTGGTAAAGGGTTGCATCTTTAAAGAAAGTAATACATTATCCTTTCTCAGAATAGCTTAGGCCTTAGATAAAAATGACCCTTGACATTATCTACATCTGAATCTTACACAACTACACACATACACAAAAAGAGCACAAAATACATAACTTAAATATGTTCATTCGTAGATGATTGCATGAATTGATCTGTGAGCTGATCTGAGACCAGCTGATCACCTTACACACCAACAGAAGCAATGTAACATTGCTGTGGAAGTGACTCATTGTTGCCCTCTAATGGAAACTGGAAAAAACAGCGGATAACAAACTCGGTAAACGTCAAGAGATTTATCTTAATAAATAACATTGGCATTTACAATATATTCCAAAATATAATGCATACGTTTTGGTAAGTTCATCTGCAAAAAAACGTAGGCTATTTCTGCAGCACTTATCTCATGTTTGTGTGGCTGTCCTGAACTGCAGGAAAGTCCAACATTTTGCAGACCTTACAGAAGGTAGAGGTTGTGTTTCACATTCCCGGTGATCCAGTTTGGATGGAGTTTTGCGTTCAGAAATCCATCGTTCTTCACGCATCTCCTCAAAAGACGTGGATGTGTCTGACGAAATCTCCACCAGACGTACTGGATCCCTGGAGTGCCCTTGTGTTTTCTCAGCTTGCACGTTGCAGGTCATGCTCCAGAGAGTAGGTTCACAAAACATCTGAGGAGAGAAAACAATCACTTCGTTAATTTACTGCTCTTTGCGCACAACCGACAATAGATTAAGCTTTAAAGGTTGCCATTAATCTTGTTTCCCATAAAAATATCCAAAGATTAAAGGTGTTATCAACCTCATCTGGTGCTGCGCACACCGATCGGCGTTTGACATCAAAGTATCGCGAGAGTAATTCATCTGAAAGAGTCATTTTAAAGTAGTAGCATAGGCCTACTCTAAAGCGTGTAGTCGTTTAAAAGGGGTTCAGTAACAACCTGGTAGACGACCTACATGCACAAAATATGTTTCCAAAATTATTTAATAAATAAAAAATAATGTCTGAAATATCAAACGTGGTTGGACTTTGCGGACTATCAAGTGCCACGTGACATCGAGGTATCGCTCTCTCTCTCTCTCTCTCTCTCTCTCTCTCTCTCTCTCGCACTCACTCACACACACACACACACACACACACACACACGCAAACACACAGTAGGCTACTAGATAATAATTTGAAACTGGAAAAGTTTTTATTTTAAAAACTCTAAATGGTTATTACTAGGCCTATTTAGATTTGAGACCGCTTCTGAGCATTAGCTAGTTCTGACAATTTACATGCAAACAATCATTCTACATGAATATCATTTATATATGTATATTCGTATGTATGATTTTAAACGAAATAATCATTTAATATCGAGAGATTTAAGACGATCGCGAGTGCGTAATGCCTAAAAATGTAGTCTAAATAAGCGGAACATGTTGCCCATATTAGGCTATATACAAAGTTACATTTAAAAACACGTGTTTGCACGGAATAACAGAATAGTTGAAAAATAATGTACACTTCAGTTACCTTGATTTTGTCTTGTCGTCTGTCAGATCTGTTTGTCTGTCGGAGTCTCTTCGCCACACGCAGCTTTTAAATCAGTTTTATTGCACTTGTAGGTGGATTTACTCCGCAAATGACAAAACCTTGTAGAATAAAAAATCCCTCTACGGCGTCGTAAACGTCTTAAAAAGGACTGTCTGCAGGCAAGAACACTGCTTTTATTGATGTCACCTGCGGAGTTTTTACTCGAGGAGTTTCCAAGGAAATTTCCCAGATCTTCCAAAAGTTTAGGATTCCTACTGTCTATTAAAGATGGTGCATATAAGATTATAGCCATTAACACAAATTAATAGAGTATTCTATATTCTTACGTATGTAATATTTAAATAGCAAATTTAACTGTAAATTAATACAATTCAGTTTAATACACTTACTGTTTGTTGTTATATCTGCCCAAACTGTACCAATTCAAAAACGTTCAAGCAACATTGTAACATCACTTTTGTTATCAGCACTTATTTTTATTAAATAGAATTGGTCCAGTATATTAAGAATAATTCTGTTTTACTCTTGGTTCCGGTTTTGCAATGTAAGCTACTTTCCATTACAAACAATGGCTTCTGAAGGTAAAAGTGAAAGAGAAAGCAGTTTTACAGTGCATGCAACAACAACAACAAACAAGGTTACGAAAGTACATCATTTCTTTCAGAACAATCAAACAGTAAAATGGGGTATTTTAGAAAATGTAGTGTCTATTTACACATATATTACAGCTGCTGCCTTTAGAAAATGTTATTGTAGTATCTCTTGGTGCTCTGCACTATTTAACAAGCTCATATACTGTATGCAAAATTGTGTTTTGCCTTGAATCTGAATATCGACAGGCTTGTGTGTGTGAATAAATATCTATTTAAAATGAAAACCATTGAAATGAAAAAAAAAAGAAACCTATTTGTCAGATATGGATGACCCATATACCCGAAATGTGACCTCTGCATTTAACCCAGCAGTGAATAGTGAACACACGCATCAAGTCGTGAACACACATACACCCGGAGCATGTACCTTCTCTGGACCAGTTCCATCTTTAGCTATATTAGTTTAGATATATTAGTGTGTGTGTGTGTGTGTGTGTGTGCGTGTGTGTGTGCGTGCTTGCGTGCATGTGTGTGTGTTGCTATATTTGTGAGGGTCAAATGTCCTCTGTACCAGTGAATTACTTGTGAACCTACTTGTGTGCACATGTTTGTGGGAGTATTAGGTTTAGGTTTAGGGGATAGAATATATCATAAGATATAAAAACCAATTGAAATCTATGTCCCCACTAGTATAGTAAAACTAACCTGTGTGTGTGGATGCATGCGTGCGTGTACTGTAGGAGGGTATGTGTTGTGTTGAGTAGGAGTGTCTGTGTATGTAGATTGATCTGCATAATCTATAGACCTCAATTTAAAGGGCATCTCCTGTTGCTCCATGTCCCACAAATAAAAGCTGCACACATGAGTGTAGATGTATAGAAATTATAGTGCGTAGAAAGGTCTGGGATAGCAAAAACTGTACTGAAGAAATGGTAAGTGTACTACTTTTTTAGTGTATTTTGTAATTTTATTGACATCGCAAGACAAGAAAAATACATTTTAGTAAATCATGTACAGTAGCAGTTGATATTTTGGATTTCATTAGTTGCAAATTAATAGTTTGTTTTTCTCACAGTATGGATTTATTAATACTTGTTTGAAGTCACTGGTAATTGAAAAGTTTGGAGAAGAAGCATGGGAGAAGTTGAGGTCAGTAAAACACTGTACAGTGTGTGGAAATAAAAAGTTTTTCATTTGTGTTTCAACAACAAAAATCTTTCATAGATTAATGGCTGGAGTCCAGGACACATTTATGACCTATGAAATTTATGACGATGTCATCACTCTTCGCTTAGTGCAAGAGGCTTGTAAAATGCTGGGTGAGCACCACTGCCTATATATTTTACATCTTATAATAACAATATACCTTACCTGTATCTGTTAGATCTGTTTATATTTGTGTTCATTTGCATTGCTCTGTGTCATTTTGCATGTGTTTGGTTTTTCCTCTTTTCCTTTCACCAAGTTTTATACTCTCCTTTAGAACCATGTAGGGGCTTTGTCTGACAGAATGTTTTACTTTTTAAAAATTCCCTTTGAATGGACCCACTGTCATTGAATAAAGAGATCATAAGACCAGGTAGAAAGAAAGCGGTGACCCTGAAAGCATCACGGCTGAGCGTACTAACCTCGTATTCACGATGTCCTTGGAGACTTGTAGACATTGATCAAAGTGGCAGAGAGTGCTAACAATGTCCCCGCTGATGATATTCCACTGAGACCTGGGCATCATGGTGTCTGATGTCCTAAATTTCTTAGTAGGTCACACCTGAACATAGCTGGTCCCAAAACAAGTGCTAGTTGTGGTTGCAGCATGAGAAACAACGAGAGTTAATAAGACAGAATTTGAAGCAAAATGTAAATTGAATGCACAAATAAAATTTTGTTTTATTTGTGTCCTCTTAGATGTGTCGTCTGAGGTGGTTTTGAAGCTGTTTGGGGAGTACTTCTTCAGCTTCTGTAAGATGTCGGGATATGACACAATGCTGCGAACACTTGGTGGAAACCTGGTGGAATTCATTGAAAATCTTGATGCTCTGCACAGTTATTTGGCATTATCTTATGAGGTCAGATTCTTCTTATCTTAATAATGTTACGTGAAAATGTTTTCATAGTAAACATCATCTATAACCTACATATGTGGTTTCTTATAGATTTAGCAAAGAACCATTGTCTTATCAAAAATTATTTTCTTTTTTTTAGAAAGTCATTGTTTTTGTATTTTTTAAAAGATGTATATATAGAGTTATATATCAAATAAACCATAGTCAACATAAATAGCACTAAAATTGAATTGTATACTGATTTTACAATTATGTTGGTTTAATGTTGACCAAACAAAGAAGTGTATAAAATATGAACAGTGTAGTATCAATATTTTTACTTTTCACTTTTATTGTGGTACATGTTTAGGCAATGAACGCTCCATCCTTCCGTGTGGAACGGATGAATGATGGACGAATTCTCCTTCACTATTATTCAGATAGAAAAGGTCTCTATCACATTGTACCAGGTAAGACTAGAGGAATTGTATTATGTTTGGTTTAACCAAAATCAACCCATCACTCCTCATTTAGGACCTCTAAACTATCGCCATGTTGTTTTTTGCGACTTACATTCAGGTATTATCGAGGCTGTGGGAAAGGATTTTTTTGACAGTGAGGTGACCATGACCATCCTAAACCAGTCAGAAGAAGATGAACGTACGGGAAAGAAGGAACATGTGGTTTTCCACATGATGCAGAAGGATAAAGTGACCAGAAGAAAGGCGCAGACAAAGCAGAAAGATGAGGAAACAGTGGTTGAGAGCAAGGTATGTAAGAGCTGTGTTACACATTACCTATTTTTATATGCATTAAAGTAATGAGAATGTTGAGGTTAAACAGGCCCATTTTGTACTACAGAGACTATGTAACTATAACAACTGTTATATTAACAGGACAAGGAGGAGGCAATGAAGAAAATGAAGGACAGGTATGCTAACCTGCAGTTGTGTCCAAGGAAACGATCTCCATGGGAGATAGTGAGGAGCATTGTGATGCTGGGTCAAGGTTTGATGGATTTCTATAGCTGTGTTTATTTTGTTTAACTAATTCAAGCCACTTGAATTTGTTTTACTCCAATACATGAAATATATTTGACCGATTTTAGCGTTACTCGTGTGTTCATTTGTGTCTCTCCCGATGAAGGCAAACTGAGAACCTCATTCACCCCGAGCTACCCCAAAAAACTGTGGATTGAAGAGCGAGCCTTCTGTAATGCCTTTCCATTTCACATTGTTTTCGACCAAGACGTAAGGGGCCTATATATGAATTTTTGTAGAATAATGATTTAAAGCAATGTTCAGCTTTGAGAAATACTTTAAATCAGTTTGAGGGTGTTAAAATTACTTTGAACTTCTTGTTCAGCTGGTGGTGAAGCACACAGGTGTGAACATTCAGAAGTTTGTTCCGGGACTGCAGACCGCAGGTATCCGCCTGGATGAATACTTCACTATTGTCCACCCAGAAGTTACCTTTAACATCCAGAGCATCAAGAAGTTTATCAACAGCCAGTTTGTGTTAAAGACCAGGAAGGAAATGTTACCAGAGGTCCAACAAAACCAGTCGACACTCAAGCTGCGAGGTACAATAGTCATGAATGTCAGCTATAGGAATAGCAATTTTACCAGGTCAAACATTCATTTTAATGTTCTTCTGTAATTTTAAAGGCCTTTATACACTAATGTGCGTGCATGTGTGTGTTTCAGGACAGATGATGTGGATGGAGTCGCTGAACTGCATGATCTATCTGTGCTCCCCTAAACTACGAAGCCTGCAAGAACTGGAGGAAAGGGGTCTCCACTTGGCCGACATCGCCCAGCACGACACCACGCGAGACCTGATCCTGCTCAACCAGCAGAGGCTGGCCGAGATCGAGCTCTCCAATCAGCTGGAAAGGAAAAAGGAAGAGCTGAGAATCCTCTCACGCAACTTAGAGATCGAAAAGCAGAAGTCAGAAAAGCTTCTTTATGCTATGCTGCCAACACATGTCGCCAACCAGCTAAAAGAGGGCAAACGGGTAGAGGCAGGTAATGGAACCAAATGAACACAAAGCAGAATAATGACATCCAGGACAGTTTTTAATATAGCATCTGCTGTTTTATGTCTTGCTTACAGGTGAGTTTAAAGTGTGCACCATCCTTTTCAGTGATGTGGTCACGTTCACTAACATCTGCGCAGCCTGTGAACCCATTCAGATAGTGAACATGCTCAATGCCATGTACTCCAGATTTGACCGCCTTACGAATGTTCGTGGTGTTTATAAGGTATGTGTTAAAAAAGATGCAATGAACAGCTTAGAATAAACATGGTAATAATTCAGAATAAAATTTAAATCCTTGATAAAAAATCTACATAAAAGTCTCAATTGTAAATGTTATTAATAAATATTGGAATAAACACCTGAAGAACTTCTGAAGCTCTAAATGACATCAACTCAGGTGGAGACCATAGGCGACGCTTACATGGTGGTCGGCGGTGTGCCCGTCCCTACAGACACGCATGCAGAACGGGTGGCAAACTTTGCCCTCGGCATGAGAATTGCTGCAAGGGAAGTTACCAACCCCATCACAGGACAGCCAATACAGGTGCCAATCCAGTGTGTGTTTTGACAGCCAACTGCGTGTCTGTGTCAAACTGAACAAGTTTATTGTTGCACTGTAGATAAGAGTGGGACTACACACTGGTCCGGTATTGGCCGGTGTGGTGGGTGAGAAGATGCCACGCTACTGCTTGTTCGGAGACACGGTTAACACAGCTTCCCGAATGGAGAGCCATGGAGTGCCAGACCATATACACATGAGTCCTTTTACTTACAGGTGAACACCAGTCATTTACAGCTGAATGGCTTTTGTAATAAATAAAAAGTATTCATAATTTTATAAAAAATGTGAATTAATATCTTAAAAATAATGACTGTGCTAGAATTATTTGATGTATTAGCACAAAGAATGTAAAAAAATGTATAGTTCATAAACTGCTAAAATAGCTGCAAAGTATCCGCATATAGACCTACGGACAGCATTCAACAAGAGCTTTCCACATTGTTTCCTGTCCACAGTGTGTTAAAGGACAAGCGCTATGAGATCAGTGAGAGGGGTGAGATTGAGGTGAAAGGCAAAGGCCTGATGAAAACATATTTCCTACTGAAGAATCTGCGAATGACTGATGAGCAGATCATGGGTCTGGTCGATGGAGAGACGTGCGTGTACCAGGATGAACCGGAGGACGTGACGGATGACACGAAGGGTGAGGAAACTTTCTTTATGATAAAAGAGTTTGCTTGTAAATAGATAAAGCAGGACTACAATGCCTCGATTTCTCTAAAAAAGCATCTGACAAATGTGACCCTGGATCACAAAACCTTAGGCAGCACGAGAACATTTGTAGTAATTGTAGTGTAGTAACACATTGTGGGTAAAAATTATCGATTTTTCATTTATGCCGATTTTATAAAATTCCTACCGTAAATACATCAAAACTTTATTTTGTGAGGAATATGCTATGCTAAAGACAGTTGGACAACAATATTTAGATTTTTTTTGCACACTCAGAGTTTTAAATAGATACATCTCGGCCAAATATTATCATATCCTAACAAACCATACATTAATAGGTGGTTAAATATTTTTGCAGATGTGCAGAACACAGAAGAAGTGGTTGTAAATGGGAAAAATAACACTTTGTCCCCATCTCTCCGTCCAGACAACCTCACTCCGGATCAGTTAATTCAGTTTGACATCACGCCTGCATATGACAGTGACCTGAAACACCTACCCAATGGGCTTCATTCAGAGAATCTCAACACTAAGTTTTGTTCTATTCTGTAGTAAGACAGCCCCGATTTGTACCACGTTTAAAAAATAGCTCCAGATCCAGTCTGCACGAGGGTCAGTACCACATCCACAAATCAAAACTCACAGCCTGGTGTCGTGTTCTCCATCCAGGGTATTTTGTAGTGTTTAATAGCTGTTTTTCAAGAAACGGCTGGGGATTTCTGCTTTGTTGACATCTGGGAAAAGCAAAGCTCCACGCTGAGTCACAACTCTCCCCATGCACCCAGCTTCATTTGCACCTGCCGGCGATGGGCAGCAGTAGAATGATCCTGCTGGCAAAGCTAATTTCCCTCCGGAGAAATTGATGGCATGTTATGAATTGTTTTCATGTAAAAATCAGATGACAAACACAGATGTCCAGAGGAAATGTGCAAACATATGGTGTATAGTGGTCAAACATGCATGTTTGTTTTTGGTCATCCGTTAGCAGTTGTAGCAATGATTGGACATTGTACATATATTAACCATGTATATTGTACCAAACGTGAAAATATAGTATATTACAGTATCTGACAAAAATGGTCCAACGTTTTTTCTGAAGTTATGCTAAAAGTAAAAATTTTCAATTGAACTGTAAACTCTAAATTAAAGCATTTTCATAAATGCTCTCAAGTCTTTGGTCTTAACTGTGTATTACACAATAATACATATTTAAAGAGACAGTTCACCCAAAAATGTCTTCATTTACTCATCCTCTGTACAAATGTCTTTGTTCTGATGAACACAGAGAAAGTTATTTGGAAGAATGCTTGTGTAACCAAACAGTTCTTGGCCACCATTGACTACCATAGTAGGAAAATATTTTGTAAATGTCTTTGATCTGTTGAACACAAAAGAAGATAGTTTGAAGAATGTAGAAAAGCAAACAGTTCCGGGGCACTTTTGACTACAATTCTTATTTTTCCTACTATAGTAGTCAATGGTTGTCAAGAAATATTTGGTTACAAGCATTCTTCCAAATATCTTTCTGTGTTCATCAAAACAAAGAAACTTGAGGGTGAGTAAATGATAATGACATAATGTTTTCATTTTCGTGTGAACTGTCCCTTTAACACAAAGGTTTTGTGAACATATTTCATTTGCATTACTCTTCTATTCACTTCCGATGAAGCAAAAACATGACTGACTAAACATGCTAACATCAAATAAAATAAATAAAATCTTGCTATAGCTTTTTAATCTTTTTTCCTAAACATTACAATAACTAATGAATCAAATTCCTCCATGCGAAGAATTAAGGCAAAAACAATTCTGGGGTGAAACTCTAATAACATACAAAAATAAATAAGTGTATTTTGCATCAAAAGCAAATGAACAACATCGCATGCTGAGTTAATAAAAAACCAAATCGTCAAAGATAATGTCAGGATGACCTCTTGGCACAGTAACAAAACCTTTTCTTCAAGGTTCCCATTTCACAAAGGCAACTGCACAACACATCAGAAATCCAGTACAAACATCTTTAACTCTTCACTGAAGGGATACAGCAATTATTATTTATCACAAAGTAAGACAAAAACCTTAGTAGCGTCAAGGCAAACAAACATTTTAAAATACCTGCAAGAGTAGAAACATTCAAATCAGACTATTGTTTTTCTCTCATCATTTGTTTTTATAAAGTGCATCCAAATTCTTCATGGAAATACAACAATACTGTGTAAAATCCGACTTAATAACGCTGCAATCTTTGACTGCACAGCAGTACGTGCTTTCCTTTTTCCCCCATCTATCAATCCGCTGCCTCACATGGTTCAGAGGGAAAGGTCAGATTCCGGGGTGTCAGTTTCCGACAGGAACTTTGTGTTCGTTCCAACCTCTTCTGGGATACTTGGAGTGAAGTCACCATTGATGTTGCTTCTGTGAAACATCAAGCCTTTAAGAGACAAACACAATGTGCTGTGAAACTCCAGACATCCCTATACAACAAACACAATATTTAAAGGAACAGTTTACCCAAAAATGAAAAAATGGCGTAATACATTTCTTTGTTCTGTTTAACACAAAAGAAGATATTTTGAGGAATGTAGGACAGCAAACAGTTCTTAGGCACTAAATGGAGGTGAAGTTTGGTAACATGCTGAATATATTGGTGATTCAGGCCTTGATCTGTTTATGTGGGCAGAGTGACAGGTACAAGCATGTGCGTGTGACTCACGTTCTATCTCTTCAGACCCTCTGCCGCTATGAGCCTCTGTATCCGAGCATGTTCGCGTGCGTCTCTGAGCGCACTTCTGCAACGCCACACACTCTTTAGGTAAACCCGTCCTTGAAAGAAAAAGCATCTTTATTTAGATGCACTCGAAACAATAGCAGCGTAAGCTGTCTATACTGAAAACAAGACGTGTGTCTCTTGTAAACATTACATACCTTTCAAAATTGTAGGTACCAGGATGGCTGATGGAGCGCTTTATCTGCATGATAAACAACAATATTAAAACTATTTAAAATAAAGAAACACATGCTAGGCATCTCACGAAATATGTCAAAACGTGTGTGATAAAAAAAGTTGAAAAAAAGCGAAATCCTGAGATTCACCCAAATAACTTTGTAAATCATATGAAAGATGTCATGTCACACACAGACTTTAATAGGATCTGTATACTGGCATATATAAAACAAATAAAAATGTTGATATGTAAATAAATTATGAAAGTATATGAGTCTTGCATGTCTTTACCCGCGACATTTGGACGGGAGATGGGGACACGGGTGACATACTGGAATCAGAAGGGCTGGATTGCAACATGTCAGTCGTGAACTTGGAGTTGGCGATTTTCATACATTCTTCCAGTGTTTTAATGAATGTTTCACAGGTGGCACTCAGTAATGAGGACGCCTCGTTCTTCGTCTGGGAAACAAAAGACAAATCGATTTGGTTTAAAAGAGAAGATCCCTCAGTTTTTGTCAAACACACCCATCTGCACTGTTTACACTGGTGCTGTGGGTTAAACAGAAAACACCTGTGTGAGGCATCTAACCTCAGTGCTGGCCACTGTACACACCCCTTCCTGGTCCACAGACTCCTGAATAGTGTGCACCTGCTGCATTAGTAGATCACAGTACAGACGCAGCTCGGACATCTTGGTTTTCAGCGATTCTGTGGTTTCTGTTAATTCTGCAAAGATACATTAGAAGAGGAAACAAGTTCTCAGTATATAAAAGCCTTTAATGTCTTCTATGAATTTCCCATTGGGGATGACATCATATATGGACCATACAGAATATGTGCCGGCAGAGAGCTTGGATAGATTCACAAAGCTCTTTAATACACAATAATAAAAGGTCATTATTGAAAACTTGATTTAAAAAACTGTATTTGAACATGCGAACCTGTTAATTATTATATAATGTTTGTTAAAGTTATAAAGTGTTTCATATTTTACTGTGTGCTTTGTCTGTTGCTATGTGGAGGGACAATAAATGATCATATAAAACAATAAAGATGCAAGGATGACAAAATGACACACCTCTTTCTTTTTTGGTTCTATTGTCTAGGAGTCCAGCTTTGGAACTCCCCAGAGCCACCAGCCACTTCTGCCTCTCCGCTGCATTTACAGCCTTAACATAAAAATGCTGCTCTCCCGGTATGATCAGCTCCAGCCGCGTGTTGTCAGTCGGGTGAACTGGTGCAAACACAAGGAAGTAAAAAAAAATACATTGGAATGTCCAGTTATTACAGGAATAAAAGAACAGTGTCCTTGAAAAAAGATGATCTTACCTTTAATTTCACATACTGACATCTTAATACTGCCTTTGCTTCCTTTGCATACATCATCTTGTGAATCATAGTATGAAATAATGCCATTATCCAACACAAACCATCTCGGCTGCCATCCTGTCAAAGAACAGATTATTAAGATTTTATTATTATCAGATCACAACTTTGAATGAACTTTGAATTTTAAGCCATTCTTGTAGTTCATACAGTCAGGTACCACATGACAAACCAGGAAGTTTGACAGATGACATGTTTGGTTAATATTGTTACTAAAATGTGATTTTGATATTCAAAGACACTTTAAAAGCATCAGGCTAAAAAAGTGGAAATGCATATAGCATTACAAGCAGCACAAATACACGAAGCTATGTTATGTTATGATACTACACATTGTGTACATTCTCTGCATGCTTGCAGTGTCCTGCCTGAGCTCATTCAAAATCTTTAAATGTCACCTTACCGGTGCCAACAGCAATTCATTTTCCCTACCTGTCATGTAATTTGTCCATTTGTAAAGCACTCCTTCCATTATTCCCCAGGGAGAAAACCAGATGACAACTTCAACAAAGCTTGCACAAGGCAGCTGCTTGTTTTGCCCCTTTACAAGATAATTAGCATACTAGCCTCCAGGCTAACTCGAAGATCTCCAGGTAATGATCTTCTTCATGGCAAGAGGACGAGAGATTCGTAAAGAAATTATACAAATATTTTCTTTCACAGACATGTCTGTTAAGGTAACGGGCCACGCATGGTAGCAAATCGTACTAAAGGGAGACGGAGAAAGATTAGAGATGAGATCATTCTGTTTACAGGCAGAAGCGGAAGAGGCGTTTTATTTAGCGTTAAATCTTTGCGGTATAGCCCATCCACTCTATCGTTGATTGCCAATGTGCCCGCTAGATGTCGCCGAATAACTGTTAAAATTACGCTGTAAAATGAAACTAAAGCCAGAATAAAATATACCAGAATAAAATATAAGTACAAAGCATCCATATCTCAAAAATTAAGCTAAATATTTACGTAAATAAGACAATTATAATATGTTTTTATATGTATTTTAGCATAATACATGCTTGAATACTTTATAGTGTAAATACATATTTTAATACTTCATAAGGCAATAGATCTGACATTTTTATTAATATTGTGAGTATCACGTGACGTGGCGCAATCGTAATGCGGAAGTTAATCTAGAGAGGAGGGTTTCTTCTTTCCTAAAAAATCTTGCCTACACATCCTAGAGCCCCAGCGTAAATAAACGGATTAGTCGGAGGAAATGGCAGGAGAGACAGAAGATGAGATCCCTGGTGAGATATTATGCAGTACTTTATCGATCAATATTAATAGTTTACTTGTTTTTAATCGTTGCGTTTCTGCAACTTGAGCTCTGTTGGCTGTTCTCGGTTAGCCTGCGGGCTACATAACGGTGATTCAGTGGAATCGGTTGACACAAGGATGTGAACATGTTGTAACTGCTTTTCTGTCAGATATAATTAAACTACTTCAGATGCACGGGTGTAAAGATTTTGTATTTTGTTTATTGAACGTTATGTGACTCTCTTTCATTGACGCCTGTGGCTACCTGTCTCCAAGGCAACCACGCCATGTGGTCACGCCTTCGCTCTCACCCTGTACTTTACAGTATGTCAGTATGTATATGTAAACTCAGTTAAGCGTTTGAGTGCCTGTATGGTATGAAACAGAATCCAAAATGTAATCTGTAATCATTCTGAGACTTTAGCAATCAACATTAACGCTAAATGAACTCTGTGAATCAAGCAAAATAAAAAATGTCCAATAAATAAAACTATTCAATTTGTTAATCTAAAATATATAGTATACATTATGCTTTTTTTAGAATACTGTATGTAGCTTTTGATATTAAACATTAATGCACATTACCATTATGATTCTTTTGAAATACAAAATACTAAGATGGCCTGTCTATTTATGATCCAAACATAATCTAACATTAACCAAACTTTTTCTACTGTTTCAGAAACTGGTGCTGTTTTTACTTTTGGAAAGAGTAAGTTTGCAGATAATGCACCCAGCAAATTCTGGTTAAAAAATGACGTACCTTTAAAAATATCTTGCGGAGATGAACATACAGCGCTGGTAACAGGTATGATCTATCACGCTTTTTGTAGTGTATGTAGGTAATATGGTTATTTATTAAGCACATGTTATTTGTTTTATTTAGGTGATCAATATTCACTGTTTATTCCTATTCTGTTCAGAAAATGGGAAGCTGTTTATGTTTGGCAGCAACAACTGGGGACAGCTAGGCCTTGGAACAAAGACCACTGTTAATAAACCCACTTGTGTGAAAGGTAATGCTTGATTGAATGCTTCTGTCATCCACAGCTGTGGAATCAGACAGACACACTATGACAAATGAACAGTCAGAAGACCATTTCAAAAATGTATGTTTGTAAAAAGAAAGCCATACGTCTTTTTCTTAATCCCATTCTGCAGTGGTCCAAATTCTGTGTTAATTTTGACATGTAAGGGACAGGGTTTGTACAAGAGCAAAAGTTTATTTTATCATCTGTAGTGGTGTAAACATTAGCTAAAATATTATATTATGTTTCACATATACTAACAATATTTGTCCTCTTAGATCTTAAATCAGAAAGGGTGAAGCTTGTGGCCTGTGGAAGAACTCACACGCTTGTTTACACATGTAAGTTTACAAAAACATTACAGTACTTTTATTATTGTATGTACTTTTAAATCAAATCAAACTATTCTAAACAATCCCATCACCCCTTTCCACCATGCCCTCCATCTAACATGTCACCGTTTCATACTCTTCAGGGGGTCAACCTATAAATAATTGACTAAGTCTCTGCATAATGCCCTGGGATAGAAAGAGTATTTGAACACTCAAAAAATGACACAATCAAATTGTATAAAAAGTTATAATAACATTTATCTTACTTTTCTTTAAGTACATAAAGTTGTTACTAGTATTCTTTACATCTGTTATAACTTTGTGACATGCTCTGGTTAAAAATATTTTTTTCCCACCTTGTTTTTATCGTACAGGCCGTGGTAACCTGTATGCCTCTGGAGGGAATAATGAAGGACAGCTCGGCCTCGGTGACTGTGAAGACAGAACCTCCTTCCACCTGGTGGACTTCTTCAGCAAGCATGAACCAATCAAAATACTCGCTGCTGGTTCCAATATATCTGCTGCGCTTACACGTAAGAATTCTGTTCAACTAGCTTTATACTGTAGCAAAAGTGTCTGTTGCCACATACCGTAGAACAATGTTGTGTTAAATAGAATTGTGTAACGTGTCCTGCTTATATATTGTAGATTTATTCTGTTTCTCTGTTTTATATTAGAGGACGGAAGGCTTTATATGTGGGGTGATAACTCAGAGGGTCAGATTGGATTGGGAAAGGAGAGCAATGCGTTGACCCCTCACGAGGTTTCAGTGGGGAAACGAGTGTCCTGGGTTTCTTGTGGATATTATCATTCTGCTTTTGTCACCGGTATGTTTGCCACTGTCATATTACAGTCGATTGCAAGCCATAATTATATCACTTGATAAACTATTATTAAAGTAATTAGTTATTTTAATGTAATACATTTTTAAATGTCATAGTTATACTACTTATAGACAATTATTCATCATAGCAAAATTATAATTAAAAAGTGTAAGAGCAGTTCAACTTTCTCATTAATACAACTTCAAGGTGTTTGTCATCTACGCATGACCTTCCCAGTTCCTCTCTGTGATCTATAGAGCACAGTATGGTCCCATTACATTCATGAAATGTTTATCATTTGACCTTCCTTGAAGGCTGGCTTGTTGCTAGGTGATTCATGTTTCATTTGTTACAGTGGATGGGGCCTTGTTTACATTTGGAGAAAGGGACAGCGGGAAGCTGGGCTTGACTACAGAGAAGCTTGCCAATCACAGAGTGCCTCAACAGGTGACGGGCATCTCTGATAGGGTGGTGCAGGTGGCGTGTGGAGGAGGTCACACGGTGGCACTTACAGGTAAGAGAACATGTCTTGCCTACACGTGTCACTTTTTTCTCTTTCTTCTTGGAGAAGATGTAATGGAGGTGTGTTTTGTTCATGTCTGGTTATACAGAGCACGAGCTGTATTCGTTCGGACTGGGTCAGTTTGGCCAACTCGGTCACGGCACATTCATATTCGAGTCGAGGTTACCAAGAGTGGTTGAGCATTTTAGGAGGGGCAGAGTTAAACATGTGGAGTGTGGAGAGAATCACACAGCAGTTACAACTGGTAATTTACACTTGTAAAACCTGGCTGCATTGCTTTTTTGCATGTAAAATAAATAACTTTGTTTAGACAGTGGCCTTCTTTACACATTTGGTGATGGACGACATGGAAAACTTGGCCTTGGAGACGAGAACTTCACCAACCAGTTCATACCAACCTTGTGCCCAAGATTTCTCAACTACTACACACAGGCTGTATGTATATTATTTACTGTTCGGGACACTTTTTTATCTATATTAAGTATCTTCTGTATCTTCTGCTTAAAAAACTGGACAAATGTAAAGTTCTTTCCTGTGCTGATTAATTTCGGAAGTTGTAAGTTCATTTGGAAGCTCTATTGGGATTATACTCTAAAAAACTGAAACTTTCAAAATGTGGATTTTTTTTAACATTAAACCTTTGGACTTAAAGCCATAAAACTTTGGTTTGTATATGAGATGAATTTTGTGTATGTGGGGGGATTTTCAGGTTGCATGTGGTGGATGTCACATGCTGGTGTTGGCCAGGCCCAGGAATGAAGGCTCAGAACATATGATCCTGGAAGAGGATGATGTCACAGAAGACTACTTTGAGAAGTCCTACACAGAGCTAATGGGTGACACACACATTCAGACCACCCTAAACAGGAGTCTCTCGGCTCGGGTTAGACGCAGAGAACGGGTGGGTTCATTTTAAAGCTTATTTAAAAACATACTATGTATTTTGTGTTTGTGACTAAACAATTTGCTTTCTTTATAGTGCATAAAATTTTACTGTCCAAAAAATACAAGTTATGTTAGAATACTAAATATTGTTTAGCATGAAAAGTAGCTTAGTTGGTAGAGCATTGCATCAGAAGCGCAAAACCTCATGGGCTCGAAACCCAGAAAACACACATACTGATAAAAACAAATACTGTACAGATTGAATGCACTATACGTAGATTTGGATGAAGCGTGTGCCAAATGCATAAATGTAGTTTCCCTCTCACTGCAGGAACGTTCACCAGATCAGTTTGGACAGATGTTCCGAACTCTTCCAAACCTAAATGGCAATCAGCTAAACACATCAATACCTGCTCCTAGTCAAACCTGGCACTCCCACACCAAACAAACCGGAAAGATTTCTCACAACGGCCTTCAGAGTAAGGGCAGCAAAATAGTTTTTTACAAACGCCATTGTCATTTATAAAAGCATGTTAAAATGTTCTCTGAGTCCTTGAAGATTAATCAGGTTTTTATGTCTTTTTTCTGGATCAGTTCCTGGGAGAGAGAGGTTACTCAATGACAGTGCAGACGATAACGAAAGTGTGAAAGATCTTGGAGAAACCACTGACTTATTGAACCTGGTAGGAGAAGCATACCATCATCATTTGTAAAATGATGCATGCTTCCATTTTGATAAC
The DNA here is from genome assembly GCA_026939265.1 of Oreonectes daqikongensis. NCBI lineage: Eukaryota > Metazoa > Chordata > Actinopteri > Cypriniformes > Nemacheilidae > Oreonectes > Oreonectes daqikongensis. The sequence continues at coordinate 2,027,843 of JAOTQM010000030.1, read as the reverse complement.
CATTGCGAATGTATAGTGTTTATTATTTAACAATTAATCTGGAAAAAAACACAAACACTTTAATTTCAGACTCATGTAATGAAAATGGACCCCTGTGATAACAGCCTCACATTGTCTCCAATGCAGAAGGTAAGAGCTGGTTTGGATATGAAGTTTGCCGGATGGATGGCCATGGCTGAAAAGAACTCATTATTCTTACTGAAACTTTCTTCTTCCTTTTGCTTATTTTTCTATCAATTGTTCTTTAATTAAGATTTTATTTAGCTCATTTGTTTTGCAGCATTAAAGCTCAATCTGCTCTCATTCATCCTGCCCTGCATGTGCATAAATTTTTTTCTAACACTTTCCCTCTTTTTATCCTCTGCTTTCTGGGATAGAAGAAGGTTAAGGTTGTGAAAGTGCACGGTAAGGAGATGGGGAAGCCAAGAGAAGACTCCGCCCCTTATGCTATGAGGGCGGAGCCTAACCATCACAAAGCCCTTCCCACAGAGTTGCATAGAAGCTCAAGTGGTAGCTCAGTAGTCGGGAACAGTCCTCACAGGAGCCGTAAAGGTTTGGGCCATGATAAAGAGAATGCACTTTTTACTTTGGAGGACAGAAAACCAGCTGGGCGAAGTAAGACCAGAATGGTGACTCTGAGTTTGGATGACATCAGCAGATCTGGTTCCAAACCCCACCTGATCAAACACACTACAGATCAAAGACAAGTGGTCTTGAGGGAGGATAAGGCAAAGGCTAAACGTTTAAAAAGAAAAGACAGTGTAACTAAAACTGGGAAAAAACCACAACTTCTTAAGGATAAACATTTAATGGTAGATGCTGAAAATATGGGAAAGGTTGCCACTCAAAAGTCAAAAGTAAATATAAAGTCGAACCAGGATTATTCTGGAAAAACAAGATCCAAAGACCTTCCACTGGAGGTCAGAAGACATTGTCAAAAGGTTAAAGGGAAAGAAAAAGATGTTGAACATCATCTCAAGCAGACTAAAAGTGAGGACCAAGTCTCCACAGGTGAGAAAATCTCAAAACAATTCCCACCCAAAGCTCAGAGGGTAAAAAGCAAACATGCTGAAGATAACACAAATATTGATAATACAGAAAGTAAAAATTCAGATAAACAGTCCTCCTACCAAGAGCACGCTCCCTTAAAAACAACGTCATCCAAACCAGAACAATCAAACACAAAAGACAAATTAAACACAGAAAAAACCCTTAAACAGTCCACCATGGTTCCTGAAGCTTCCTCCACATATGAATCACAGTCTGAATCTGAGCAAACGCAACAGAAACGTCTCACCAAGGTGACATCACTTATCCAAGACGTCGGAATAGGAAGTCCTGTCCGTCTTCTCAGAGAAGCAGCAGTCGGTCAGTTTCTTACCCCGCCAACACCTCAGAAGATGCCAAAACCTCCTCTCAAACAGAGAACTTTGTCAGATGTCTCCTCTCTAAGTGAATCGTATGAGGCTACAAGACAAGAGGAGATAAGAGAGGCCAAAAGAACAACCGTCACCATCAACATTAAACCTGAACAAGAATCCTCAGAGGGGCAAATGGAAAGAAGCAGCCCTGAGGCCCAGTCTGAGCAGGACATGTCCACACAGAGCAAAGAGAAAGAGGAATTGAGTGAGGAGAGGAGTTCAATGTCAGAGAAAAGGGGAGATGTAAGTTCTGACTTTACAGAAAGTGAGAAAGAGAAAAAGGTGAGAAGACGGAGTGAAAATGAGGAGGATGACAGTGAGGAAGAAAGTGAGAGCAAGACTGTTGATGAAGATGCAAACTATGACAATGATACAACACTCAAAGCTTCTAGTGAGGATGAAGAAAATGAGGAAGATGAAGGTGAGGAGAAAAGTGAGGTATCTCAGGATCTTGAGAGTGCTGCTAAGTCTGAGGAAGAGGAGAACGATGGAACAGAAGACGAGGAAAGCAAAATGAGTGAAGAAGAAGAGGAAGAGAGTGGGGAGGAATCAAATGGGAACACAGAAATCAAGAGTGAGACATCTGAGGTGGAGTCAGATGAAGAGGAGGATGAGGAGAGAGAAAGTGGGGATGATGACAAAAGTGCAGCGGAAAGTGAGAGTGAAGTGGAGGAAGATGAAGCGGTTGAAGATAACAGTGAAGGGGAAGAAGATTCAGAAAAGAAGAGTGAGACTGAAGATGATGAAGAGGAGGAGAGTGAGGTAGATGAAGAAGAGGACAAAAGTGATGAAGACATGGAAGAAGATGAGGCAACAAGTCAAAATGATGAGGATGAGGAAGAAGAAGAAGAGAATGAAGCAGAGGAGGAAAAAAGTGATGAAGACATGGAAGAAGATGAGGCAACAAGTGATAATGATGAGGATGACAAAAGTGATGAAGACACTGGAGATGATGATGAAGAAGATGAAGAGAATAAAGACGATGACAAAAGTGATGATGACACAGAAGATAAAACAACAACTGATGATGATGAGGAAGAGGAGGAAGAAAATGAGAATGAAAGTGAAGAGGAAGAGGAAGAAAAGCAGAGCAAAGTTGAGGAGGAGGAGGAGGAGGAGGAAGAAGAAAGTAATAGTGATGAAGAAGAAAGTGAAGACAAAAAAGCAGCAGAGGAAGAAAACGAAGAAGAGGAAGCAGATGAGGAAGAAGAAGGAGGCAAGGAGGAGGAAGAAGCTGAAGAAAACAAGGAGGAAGATGCTGAGGATCAGGAGGGAGAAGAGGAAGAAAACAAAGATGAAAGTGAAGAAGAGGAGGAGGAGAAGAAACAGGAACACAAAGCCAAAAAAGCACAGAGAGAAAAAGCGCCTGCTAAAACAAAGTCAGGTGTGAAAAAGACAAATCAGCCAATGAAAGCTAAACGAGCCACAGCAAAGAGTGATTTAGCGTCAGGCAATGAATCTCAAGAGTCTCAGTTTTGGGATAATGTGCTACCTCAGTATCTCACTTTAAAATAATCCCTCAACCTTAACACCTGTGTACTTTTCTGTGCATCATATACTGTATATACAGTAGCTACAGTATGTCATATGTCCTGTTTTGTGTTTCTCTTTTATTTTATTCTAATGCTTTTTTCCTACCACAGTTATGTTTTTTTCATGTACGTTCATGTGCTTTAATTTTGAATCATTCTTTTTTTGCTACTGTTATTTCTAAATTTCTACTATTTTATTCCATCTTTTCAAAACTTTTATTACTTTGTTTTTTTGTTGTTGATTTTGCCAAGGCACATCAACAACAGATGATGTGCCTTGGCATTTACACCGTATATCCAGCCATGTTTTTTTACTACCGAATGTGCTCTGTGACCTTGAATCAACACCATAACTAATTTCTTCCTAAAGAATTACCACGTTTAAAAAAAATACAAAGTCAAATGGCAGCTTTAAAGTGGCACTAATGAACTTTTGCTCACAGGTTTCCCCATGTGGTTGATAAGCGCAATTGTCTTTTACCAATGTTGCCAATAATGTCGCTGTATAAGTTTCCTCGTGGGCAACTCAACACACGTGAATTTGTTTACTAAGCTGATGAAACCGCCGCATACAGAAACTTTGTTTGGAAACCATAACACACTCTTCCGCAGGCAGGGGATGGGCCAGGCTGTGTGTACCGACCCGAACTCAAAACTTATAGAGTCTGGTTTTAGCCGCTAAGAGGCTCCTCAGGTAGCAGCGCCAGTAAAATTCATCCAGTTAAGAGTTGTTCTACCACTGAAATAATTTTAAAGACATTATTTTAAGGTCAAAAAACTACATTGTGCTGCTTTAATACCAATGACTGAAGATATTTTAACCGGTTTTTTTTTATGGGGACAAATTGAAACCAAAAAGTGGTCTGTGTAGTAAGTTGCTATTATAGACTATGTCCTGTGGTTTTTTACGGTTTACTACGAATACTAGTCAATAAAATATTTATTCATACCTAACCCTGTTGTAGTAACAATTTATGTTATTGTTTTTTAATTGGCAAAAAAACCAGATTATTCAGACATTTTTAATATACAAATACAAAGCATCATAGCATAGGACACAGTATCATACCCACACCACAGGATTTATTTCTGTAAATATGCATTAGATATTAAAACTCTGCAAGTGAAAAGCAGCTTCAGTACAGAAATTCATCTCTGGACAGGTGAGACTGTCATCATATGATATTCTGTCGAGACCCCTCCTGCTCGTAGATCTACAGATCCCTAGTTCACATACCCACTCAAGTGTTTGTGTTTATGTGTGTTGTTTCTCCAGCTAACATGAACCCTTTCCTACCATTTTAGTGCCCAGATACTCCCTCTCAATGGATGAGACATACAGCAGTTCTACTTCATTATGTATTACTGATTACCTCTGTTCTCACTTTCTGCAGGATTACAATCACCAAACTCTCAAGAACCAGACGGATGAGACAAATAAAACGATAGAGGGAGAAGATGAAGAAGAGGAATATTCTGATGACGAACAAGATGATGTGGTGGAGGAGGAAGACGATGAAGATCCAGATGTAGAAGAAATGGAAAATTGGGACAAGAATGAAAAGAAAGAAGACTTTTCAGATGAGAAGAGAACCGAGATGGTGAAGCTGGAGCAAACAATTACAGAGCCAGATCTACAGGTGTCCTATTGTACCATTTATTATTAATAATAAAGAGTGAATTACATTTTTGCTTAAAGGTCACTGAAGGGTGCAGTTTTGTTTTCTGAAACAATTTTGACATGAATTTTGTTATTTGTTTTAATGAATGTGTAAAAAATGCATTTTGATTTGTCTGTAGAAAAAGGAGATTATAACAGAGGCATCTGTCCCCAATGGACCAATAAAAGGTTTGTATATTCTTACACCTACATTTTTATTTAACTCAATTTGATGTGATGCAGTATGAATATAACTGGGTAGAAAGTGATGAAAACATAAATGTCATTTACATTTTCTCTCTTTTTGTAATTGTGGTATCTAAAGATCAAACTGATCCTGCTACCATTTTAAAGGAGAAAACACAGACAGAGAAGAACGGTGCTCAAGACAAACCAAAGGCTCTTTTTGGCTCTAGAAACAGGGTATCACAAAGTCTTAAATCTTTCTCAGAACACCTTAACAAATGCATAGCAATACCCTAGCAACCAGCTGAACTATCTTAGCATTATGAAAGCAAGATTCGCAAAAATGTGATTCATGTTATCTTTTTACATGTGTTTAATCACTTTTCATCTTTATTTCTACATTCAGCTTTCTCTTTTCAAGAGGAGATCTTCCACAAAAGGCAGTCAGGCATCAGAAAAAGCTGAAAGCCCAGCAGAGAGCACGTCAACAGGCAAACTGGCAGCTGGCAGCCCTCTTGAAAGCTCAAAGACTCGAGAGACAGATAGCAGTGAACATCAGACAAAAGCCCAGACCACAGCGGCCGACCGGTCACGATCAGCTGCCTGCATTTTACTTTGACACCTTTTATATGCTTCTGTGAAGAGGACAGCGGGTTGTGCATTATGTATATGTGTTGGACATTTTCGGGGGGGGGGAGATGAAACTGGAATATTTTCAAAACGGGCTTATTCACAAAGCAACTGTTTGATATTGTTTGTTTCAATGACACTGTGCCTTGAACTGCAAAGCAGACTACAGGAAATAACTTTACCAGAAAGCTGAGTTTGAGACATTTAAATACACTAGAGCCATATTATTTTTCTTGGTACCACATTGAATAATACAATTTTCTTCATATGTGTGCGGCTTGTGATGCTACGATTTTCGTAACTTTTCTATGAAAACAATTATCTGAGTCATTATTGTGAGTAAAGTTACAGATATGTGCTGTATCGTCATATCTAAAAATCGGATTATCTGTGTGTGTTTTTATACCTATTTATTGAAATATGATGAAACATTCTCAAAGCACTTGTGCACTTTACATATTAAAACTATTTTGTTTTCAGGATTGTGTGTCATTAGAATTTTTTTTCTCGTCAGGTCATTCTGATAAGACATTTGTAACACTACCTCTGGTTCTACATCATTTATTGAGGCGTATAGTGATGTTTTAAGAATCATTTACATCATTCCAAATCTGTATAAACAGCACTGGTCCCCATTGATTTCAATTGTATGGACACAAAACCAGTGAGACATTTCTCAAAATATATTTTGTTTCACATATTAAATAATCACATACAGGATTTTTTACTTTTGGGTGAACTATCCGTTTAAATGTGTGTCGGAGGAACGCCGCTAGGTGGCAGCACTTCATGTTGATCTGACCGCAGCACAGTGTGTGTGTTGTTTCCTTTAGCTGTCAGTGACAAAACAGCTACAATCATCTGGATTAAGGAGTTTATTGTGCTTATATATTTGGCGTTTAGACTTTAAATATGGAAGAATATCATCCTGGAGACGAAGTAAGTGTTAGATGAAGTACATAAATTAATTGCCGACTGTTATATGTCTGTTGTGTTTTTCAGTTACTGCTGTTTTAATGCTAACCTGCTAACGTTAACCGCTTTATCTTAGTAGACAAAACAGCCTTACTACTTCATTTATAAACTGTACATATTTTTACGAGTGTTACATAATCACCTAAAACTGCATCACTACTTCTATTCTACATTTTTTGTTACATTTTCCATGATATATAACTTACATCTGGGTGTGGTCAGTTTAACAGTGAATAAATATTAACGTGTAATATCTTTGTTTATGAATGTATTTATGTTTGTGGTAACATAACGTTTATTTGCGTGTTTATATCTAATGTATGTTGATCACTGTGCGTGTCTTATTTTTTCAAGTGTCATTTTCTCACTTTAGGTGTCTTTTGGCCCAGATGAAGCAAGTAACGTAGTTAAAGAGGTAATGTTGACTACAAAACTTATGAAAGTGTCACATATAACTATCTGTTTATTCATCTCACTGAATGAATTGCTTTGTTGTTGTCTCATGTGTAACTCGTGCCTGCAGAATGATGTTTCTTGTGTGTTTATTGAACAGTGTATTGAGGGTATCATTGGAGGTGTGGACTACAGCCAGAACAAAGTGAACCAATGGACAGCCAGCATAGTCGAACACACTCTCACTCAGTTAGTCAAACAGGGGAAACCTTTCAAGTACATAGGTATGAACTTTTCAGTCTTAAAGTCATCCCATTGTATACACAAACATTTTTCATGTATACTATAACATTTGATTTTTACATTCACTAAATTTGATTTGCAAATTTAGAGATATTGGGGCACCTTTTGACATTGAGATGACTTAACAATGGTCTCAATATGCCTGAATTCACCCTTTATATAATTTATTAATCATTTGCAAAACCTCTGAATGATTTCAGCTAAACTTGTTTTATGCATATATTTTTAGTCAACTGTGCCGTGATGCAGAAAAGTGGCGCAGGTCTTCACACGGCCAACTCTTGTTACTGGGACACTACCACTGATGGTAAAGCTTTGTTTTATTTATAACTCAGCTCTGAGCTTTCATAGTCTTAACACCAAAAGCTAGACATGCCAAACCATGCAACATAACTGTTTTGATTCATTACACTCAAATATATATTCATGTATTTACAGTATAGCCTATTTGTTTTGTTGCATTCTGTCTGGCAGTCTAGGGCCGGGCCGGTTGCCTAGACAAGGCTTAAGGCTAGTCCCAGATTAAAATGAAAGTTTGAGCTGTCTTAACTGAAAATAAATTACCCTTATCTTAAAATATGACATTGCAAAAATGCACACCAGTAATGTTTTCATCTACAGCATTTTAATAAAAGTGACTTAATATACTAATGTAACAAAGGCATAGTCCTGGTTTAAGCTAAGCATGTGAAACCAGGCCTAGATGTGTTACTTAAGTTCATGTTTTTTCTTCTTTTTTTAAATTTTTCTTTTAAGAGATTGCATTAAAATGCACAGAAATGCTTCTGGTTTCATTGTGGTGTGTCATTCTTACAGGAAGCTGCACGGTTAGGTGGGAGAACCGCACCATGTACTGTGTTGTCAGCGTGTTTGCTGTGGCCATTGTCCTGTGAGCAGGAACCAGGGCTGAGACATGAACACAGACGGGCCAAATTACTTTTACCGGAAAGATCACATCTTGAAGTCTGTTTTGAAGCCACCTGCTGCAAGGGACCTAAACCAACTTTGTTCTGTATTTGCTTTATTTAAATTGTATTACTTGCGCTTATCTACCATGCAAACATTGTACCTGTAGTTGCCATTTTACTTTGACTTGCAAAGGTAACATGTACCTTCGCTCTGTATAGAATGAATTGCAAATGTTGATGCTTAATTATTAAAGTTGCTTGGATTTAATAATTCAGTCTTAAGCGAATATATAAGAATGGTTTGGTAATGATGATCATTTTATTTGCAAAAATAGAAAACACATTTTTTTAATTTGCAAAAATCGTGGGGTTTTTTGTTAGTAGCTGTATTTTTTTTTAGTTATTATTACTTTATTAAAACTCCAGTTTGATTGATATTACTTGGAATGTACAATTAAAAAAAACATGATTTTAGTTATCTGTTTTTGCAAATGAACTCTTAATATTTAAACTCTTATAACATCGAATTTTATAAGAGGGGAAATTCATAAACAATGCAAATGTGCCACATCAAACTACATAATTTATAAGAACTGAAAATCATTTCCCTTTCTCCTTAGTTTAAAAGCAATACTTAAATTGTTACATTTAGTTTAAGGCACATATACAACGCATGTCTATACATTTCATACAGAATTGTTATACAAAGGTTTAGTAATTTTACCAACAACTTTACAATTTGTTTCTCCTTTTAATGAAAAAAGGACTGAAATGAAATACTTTGGAATTAAACATTTACCTTTTGGTAATGGGCCTCCTCAAAATGAATTGACACTTCATTTGCTTTAAAAATGTGCACACAATCATATTGATTAACGTAAAAAATACATCTTCAAACGTTTGCAATATTATTTTACAAGGTTTATTTAGCTAACAACTGAGAAAGAGGAAGAAGGTATAGAAAGCAGGGTACTTTCAAAACTACAGCAAAACTGCACAGCCTCTCACTTTTGTGTCGTAAAAAATATGACATATTTCTACATCATCACAATCATATTGTTAATCGTATTCATTGGTTCTGACTATTACTGAAAACATCTTACAATGCAGATCAGAAGTTTTCTTTGTTGAATATAAACTCGGTTCCAGACTCAGTGTGTGTAAGGCATTGCTTCCCCAAAGCTTTGGCCAAAGCAGTAGGACCACATAAAAACACTCCAACTTTTGAACTAAAATAAAAAAGCAAATATTAATGCACAAGAAGTCTTTGAAAGTGCACTTTACTGCGGAGACAACAGTGAGTGCACAGTACAGTACATACCCTGGATGTTGGGAAGCAATGGTGCTGAATTCATTGTCCCAGTTGGGTTTACCGTATCGAGTCTTTTGCTTAAGACCAGTAATGGGGTCGTCTTCCGCCTGATACTGAACTCGGAGATGAGCAGCCTTTATTTCAAAGACATGAAAAGGGTTTAAATCATCAGCTGTCTGTCACTATGTCTTGGCTCAAGGCCATACCGTCTCATGTTTTCTCACCTCAGTGTCTTTCCAGCGTGTCAGATAAATGTTGTAACTGAGGAAATCGCTCATGTCTTTTTCCGTCATCTGTTTTTCCAAACTTTGCAGCAGGTCTGTAAACCACTCAAACGCCTGGGTCTCTCGACACACCCAATAGAAATAAATCTGGAAAGATAAAAACATTACATTAAAAATGTTTATAAATGATATCTTCAGAAGTCAGAATGTTAAATCGCTGTCCTTTACCTTTTTGGTGAAGATATTTTGGTTCTTTTGGACGTGCTTGTACCACACAGACTTGAGAACGGAAGCGAAAGGCGTTACTCCAATCCCAGCGCCGACCAACATCACAACCTCATATTGAAATACATCTTCACTGGCCGTCCCAAATGGTCCATCTACAGCCATCCTGTACATAGACACAAACAATCCACTGTTATTTAAGGAAAAGGGGGAAACTGACTATTTATCTTTGTATTAATACATTCTTACAGTTCTATATAACATTCACTTTATGCAGTAGACGCTTTTATTCAAAACAACTTACTGTACAGTAAATAAACATATTTAGCAGTTTGTGTATATCTGCTTGCAGGAAACCTATACTGAAGTAACTAGATTATAAAAATAGGAAATACGTTTGGAGAAACACCAACAAAAATTCACCAATGTTGAAAGAGATCAATTGCATCCTCTCAAACTGAAATCTGTGTTGTTAACCTCTCACTTCTCATTTTTATGAAAGCAGCTGTGTCCACATCCTCTTTTTACAACATGTATTTTCCAAAATTACACAGAAGGCATAACTATTAAAAGCAATAGGGATAGTTCACCCCAATTCTGCCATCATTTCCTCACCCTCTTGTCATTTCAAACTTGTATGACTTTCCTTCTTCTGCAAAACACAAAAGACGAGATTTTGAAGAATGTTGGTAAACAAAAACTGTTGGTGCCCATTCACTTCTATTGTATGGATACAAAACCAATGCAAGTCAATGGGGACCAATGGTTTCTGTGTTTACCAACATTCTTCAAAATATCGTCTTTTGTGTTCTGCAGAAAAAACAAAGTCATACAGGTTTGAAATGACAAGAGGGTGAGGAAATGATGGCAGAATATTTATATTAGGGTGAACTATCCCTTTAACCTTACTTTGGTAGTGTCCAGGCATCCAGCACTGTAGTTTGGTCACCTCCACAGGCCGTATAGAGGGCTTGCGTCCAATCCCCTACGATTCGGATGTGCACGCTGAAGTGGTCTTCCTCAGGGGCAGAGGTCAGGGTGAAGGGATGCCACTCCAATTGAGAGATAGGTGGGCATTGGATGAAGACATACTGACCGACCTCCATTTTAAAGCCCTTCTTTTTCAACTGCAGCTCAAGTGTCTTGGATGGGTGCATCACTACCTGCAAAGAAAAACATCGGTTGCAAACATAATTGTTTAGTGATCAATACTTCTTTTAATAGAGGAATAAATGTTATTGATTCACTAACCTTAGTAATAACCACCTTCTGCTGCGAGCGGGAGAACCGCACCATTCTCTCACAGACATACAGAAACATGGGGCCGACCACCCACTTCCATGTCTGTAAAGAAATGTTCATGTTAATGTCATACTGTCACAATGTTAATGACGTTGATGGGTATTGGATGTATTTAACATGACATTATTGGTTACCATTGGAGGGTTTCCAGCAAAGTCAGGTTCAGAGCAGTGGGTGCCATTTTTACCCCAGGTCTCAAAGTAACTCTCACATTCTTCTGGATCGTGCACATATAGACTTTCAGGACTCTGACCTCGGACAATACGTCTGCACACACATTAATGCACATGAACTGTTAATGCATGCATATTGCATAAGGGTTTTCCGGTCAGGATTTCGTTTTAGTCTTTAAAGGAATAGTTCACTCAAAAATGAAAATGTAATTTCAAACATGTATGACTAAAACCTATATGTATTCACGAAAGAAGATATTTTGAAGAATGTTGGTGACCCAACAACATTGGCCCCTATTGACTTCGATTGTATAGACACAGAGACATTTCTCAAAATACTGTATCTGCTTTTATGTTTCACTGAAAAAAGACTCATATACAGATTTTGCATGACATGAGGGGGAATAAATGATGACAGAATTTTGGGGTAAACTATCCCTTTAAAGACTTTCATTTTTCATATTTTATTTTTTCCATCATAAAGGTATAGCATACAGATATACAGTAATAAACCCTCACCCAACTCCATGCAGCACCAGACCAATGAAAAAGACAATAAACAGGTGGTGGGTGAACCAGAACACCTCGAAGTATGACCTTCTGATGACCTCCATGGAGGAAGTGATGATGAGGATGAGTGCCAATGTGATGACCACCCCTGTCAGTCCTGCTATTGTTGTGAACATCACTATTGTTGGGTTCTGAAAAAGAAATGCAAAGTACAAATGATTCATCACATTACTGGCACATGTAACATGGTTCAGTAAAAAAATCACAAAATCATATTGTAATGTTCAACTGATATAGGTAGATGTGTTTTGTGGACTGTGTTCCCAATAGCTATCATAAATACTAACAGATGCATGCTGACTGTGTTTCAGCATGACACATTATTTTTGTTATGATCGTGGGCTTGTCTTCCTCTCAATATGCTATTTTTGGCCACTGTCCAGAGGGTTTATCATGGCAATACCATGGCAACAGAATTTTCAAAATCATCGGCAGAAGCATGAAGCTTATGTATATATGTGGGTGGAGGTGTCTTGTGTAATGACTGGCTTCCCCTGGATTGTATAATGATAACTTCTGCCAACATAAAATCTGTCTTTTAGAGTAAGATTTGTTTAAAAAGCACTTTCTTGTGAACGTAGAGCGTATTAATCGCAGATTTGGCAGGTGTAATGTGACACGGTCGGCAGCACAGACTCACCGTCTCATTGGATCTGATGGGGTTCAGGAAAGATCTGTTGTCGTTATTGCCAATCTGAGATAAAACGTAAGGCAGATAGCTGCTGTTGACCATGAGCTGGGAATCCATGAATCGCTCGAAGTTAAACAGGTGAGCTATGATGTGGACCGCTACGAATATACAGCATGAGCAAAATATAGGATGTAAACCCCACACTATCAAATAAACATGTATGATTTCTTAATAAATAAATGAAAATACTAAGATGTGGAAAGTACCTGTGTGGAAGGCAATCATGTAGGCCACGAGTTTATGAAAAGTGAGGTTTCTGTCTAGCTGACGGGCTGCAGTGCGGCTACAAAACTGTAAACACACACATGCAAAGTTAATAAAGAGATTTTGAAACGCTACAGTATACCAGATCATTGATCTGCGTTTTTTCTGACCTGTATCGATCCTCGTAAAAATGACAGCAGGTTTCTGCAGACAGGTAGCAGGATCAGCATGCAGTTAAAGTTCAGACATGCAGCTGGAGCTCTGGCCCACGAGAGAGCATGCTGGGAATGAAACAGGCAAAAAGTGATAAACAGAAATTGGGGACAATGAGTTTCATTTCCTATTTTTAGAAAACATCTGAACGACGAATGCACTGATGCATAAAAAACAGAACTAAACCATGAAATGTAATGAGAGGTTTGTACACATGAACCTAACACTTTAAAGTACTTTAAAGTATAGAATTGATATCTATAGAGTGTATTTAAATTATTTGATTTGATTTATAAAGTAAGTTATTGTTGCAAATGTTGCAACTCAAATACACTGATTTCGACACAACAAGCGACATTTATATTCAAAAAATAAACGAATTACATTATAATATTATACATAAACCAGCAATAAATAAATATTTTAGTCACTCACCCCAAGGATAACTCGAGTGTAGAAAAATCTTTTAATTAAAAATGCCATGTAAAAATGCACAAAGAGAAACCCATTGATGCCGAGCCATACCAGCTGAAACACAGAAAATATGGAAAAGTTTTGCAAACCGCTTTAAAAAGGCAAATGAATATGTGTATTCAGTAAGATTTACAAATAACAAATTTTTTTGACAACAATAACAGGTTGATGTAATTGAGAAACCAAAGCTAAACTGCCATTTAAACAGCTTACAATAACAAAAACAGACAGTCCTTCATTCGCAGCAAAGTTTCCCATGATGTTCTGTGTAAAAAAAGAGAGAGCGAGAGAGTGGTAGAGGAAGAGAGTTGAAGAAGCTGCAAGACAAAAAGTGAGTCGGTATATAAAGCAATGAAGGAGGTCAGGAAATGTCACTTACAAATGTGAGCCCATCAGAAACAATCCAGTTCCTCACCCTATTAAGGGGGCGTGGCAGGGGAACACAACTCTCACTTCTCTTTCTGTTTCATTCTACATTTATATATAATTTTCCATCATGTACTTTATAAATGTACTTTATTTTAATGTAAAAAGACCTCTCACACAGAATACAAGAATTATACACATGCATAAAAGAAAAGGAACTTTCTGTTCTTTCCATAAATAAAATATCATTCTCATTTATTTAGTAAGGTGTTTGCTAACAGGTGCACATACAGTATTAAAAGCAGTGATGTTCTCAATACAGTGCTTGCAAAAATGAATAAACTCAAGCCACTCAACTCCCCACAAGAGGGCAGTAATGATAAAATCATCTGCAAAACAATTTTCCCAGATGAGACCAAATAATCATATTAATACTAAACAAGTGCAAAATAGTAAACAAACTAAGAACAAATGTACACAGTTATCAAGACAATCCCCCCATCATATTTTCAAAGCATTTTCTAGCAATGACTTTTTGTTCTTAAGGTTTTGTGATCCAACGCTTTTGTTATTTCAACATTCACTGTATGAAGGGACTAACTGTAACAAAACTAGAAGATAGCATTAAAAATAAACCTGAGAGCTTTCTAAACAAAATTCCCTTAAAGGTGATGGAGAAATCAAGCTTCATAGCATGAGTGTGTTTTATGTAGACACCAGAAATTGCAACGATAACCACCAAACAAAGAACAGCGAACCCCGCGTCACGTGACAAAAGCAGCAATTTCATTTAGTAAAAGTTTTTACATGCACTTTTATAGATCATGCTAGCCCGATTGCCTTGTAAACCAAACCAGAGAGAAGTATTTTCAGCTCCAATATGAACAAAAGGTGCCTTTCACATTCCACTATTAAGAAACAAGACAAGAATGCATTTTCAAGGGCTATTAATCCCTTTTGATCCTTAAGGGGCACTTCATGACAATGTGCTTAAGTTTCAAACTCAGACGCACAAACTCTGGTCCCCTTTGGTAACACAGGATTGGTCGTCTCCATCTTTCCCTTGTTGCTCTGACAAGGGCTTGGTCCTCATGGAGCCCGACTGGGAAAGGGGCCCACGGAGCAGGCAGAGGGTTCCACAACACTCCCAGAGGCCCTGGGCTGGGCTGGATGAAAATAGCTGTCTGCAAGGATGACAGAACTGGTAATAAAGCAACATGAAGAACAACGCCGTGGCA
The DNA here is from genome assembly GCA_026939265.1 of Oreonectes daqikongensis. Taxonomy (NCBI): domain Eukaryota; kingdom Metazoa; phylum Chordata; class Actinopteri; order Cypriniformes; family Nemacheilidae; genus Oreonectes; species Oreonectes daqikongensis. The sequence goes on along the minus strand of JAOTQM010000030.1, from coordinate 2,012,843 downwards.
TATCCCAACATCAGCAGGAGTTCCAACACCGGAGCATCCACCCGTTGGTAAAACTCAGTCCGGTGGGTGTACCACATCAAGGTCAACCCCGCGTTCTCCACAAACCGGAGGGAGTAATACACCGTCACCCGCCTCCACGCCTGTCCCTTATCAATCAGATCGGGATCGTCCAGTCTGAGCTGCACAGCGGACCAGCAGAACACGTTAATTCCTGCGTACAGAAAGGTGAGCATGCAGAGTACAATGGTGGTCCCCACGCGAGTCAACGTCTTCTCGATGTTCTCTGGAAATGGAGAGCGGCTGCTCCAGAAGAGAACCCAGGGGTGCAGAAAGAACAGGATGAAGTTGGCCGACACCACCGGAAGAATCCACACTTTCAGTACGGAGCTGAAGAGGACCAGCACGGCCACGCGCGTGGCGATCTCAAACCCTCGCCACAAGAACACGCACAGGTATGCCAACGGGCTGACGGAAACTTCGTAATCATCGTAGCGTATTTTGATGGCCAGAATGTTGCAGCGAAGGGCTCCGTATACGATGGACAGAAGTGAAATGACCATCAATGTACCTGGCAAAGAACAAAAAGACTTATAGTAATAGAAAAAATGTATGTAAATATAACATTTTACTATCATTTTACTGTAGTTGCACATGTTTTTATTTCCCCAGACATTTCTTTACATCTCAGACAAAACTGATACAACTTAACAGACCCTTATGAAACATACAATGCAAAAAAATTATATACAAATTATAACGCAATTTAATAAATAATACATTTTCATTATGTAGCCAAGTGCATATAGTTTTCAATATATGAAAAGCGTAAAGAAATCTGTCAATAGGATGAGAAAAAAACTAATATTCCTAATTCTTATACTATCTTTCATAAAACAATATCTTAGGTCACTTTTCTTGTGTATCTTGATTTAAGAAGTTTGAGATATTTTGGAGACAAAAATGCTTATTAAGAAATTCATTTTTGTAGTGTAAAATATTAACAATATATTTATTATATTTTTAAATGATATATTAAATGATTTATCTATCTATTGATATATAGGAAAATATATATTCTTTACGTACAGAGAAACATAATATGTATTTAAAAAAGAATAGAATTCAAGAAATCATTTTGTCTAAAAGCACCACAATACATTGCATTATTTCCTATATTGTTTACTGTTATTGTTAAGCAATATTACAATAACAAATACAGATACCCTGAAGGCCTAAAGATACCAGCACTTACATAAAAGTTCTGTCAGACCTCCATATGATACAGAGTCATGCTTTCAATGCTCTATGCCTCATGGGTAATGGGGTCAGAGTGATTCACTGTCCATTATGATCTTCCGTCTGCAATAGTGCTTTCAAGGACAGACCACAAGGCTGTGGATGACTACAAATCTGTTAGGTAGTAATGGGTCTGTCATTCATGTCAGGTTAGTTCAGTCTAGTGTGACAGTTGCTATGGTATGAGTGGGACACTCTATACCATATGGCTAATAGATTAAAAACTGTTATTGAACCAAAGTTGCAAATCCACATGGCTCCTTGTGCTTACAATGTACAGTTCTAATTTATTCAAAAACAATATGGCACTTCATGTCATCTAAAAAGTAAAAAAAGCTAAAATTATGAGCTTTTTCTTCAGTGACAGCATGCACAGACATGGACTGCACAGTTCTGAGTAAAACCTGATCCATGTTACACCAGCATGACATAAGAATGTTCCAGAGACCATCGTTCGTGCTTCAATGGAAGGAAGGAAATCTGACCTTTCTGACAAAGAAGGTCACACATTTGCTTATGTTTAATTAGTGAGCTAAAAATAGTGTAGAATCTTAAATATTTCTTCCCATTTTATGTCATAATTTCTTTATATTTAAAAAAGATTTCTAGATTAAAAAGATTTTCACACTTTTTGGTCTCACACTTTTGGACCTCACTGTATGTTGCTTATTGGTTATTGGTTTTTAATTAAACTAATTTAAACTAGGTAATTGTTTACCCGTTATTGACAAGATGTTATGTCATTTATAGCACATATTGACAAGATGTTTCTGTTTTTTCATATTTTCACTGATATCCAGTAAGGGTGCATTATTGAATATATTTAATATTGTCATATAGAAGAAAAAATTCTGGGTGCCATCAACATTTTGTAAAAATGATCTAAAATACTTTCAGCATATATACATTTTTTAAAGAGTTAAAAACGATCTTTGCAATGGGCAATTTGTCAAATGTGTCTGTCTGTTGTTGGAGTCTGCATATACCAGTATCTATCCGCTCGTAACAGCTCTATTAATATTCTCTAAAACAGTAGTGTGCATCCTTGAGATAAGAAGAGGAAATAGATAGCGCACAAGAAGAAGGCATTTCATAGGCGCTAGGATGCAATTGAATCATTTGTGTTGAATGTATCAGTGAAGAGAGCTTGTTAAATTTAGAGAGGTGATGCTGGAAGGCTGCTTCTTGTTTACAGAGAATGTTGACATCATTCTATTTAAGAAATGTATTAATTATTTTGTTAGCCAAAAAAAAAAAGCAAATACAGGACATGACTTAAAAATCAATTGCTTTGAACATTCTCCCTGACATTTATGTTTTATAGTTATGGTGGAGAATGCCAGAAATGACATCAACGTGTACACTCATAAAACTCATTTAGAAAAATAGTCTTGCAATCAGCTGTACATCACAAGTCCAGATTAAATAGAACAAAAAAGTATTTTCTAAAAACCCTTTGGTTAGCATTTGTTTCTTAATCTGAATATTGTAACAGTCTAAAATAAGGTGAAATACAATTCAAAAACAGTATGGAAATAAGCTTTCGCTCTAAAAGCCTTTATTATACCGACCCTGTCTCCTGCAGCGCTCTATTTTAAGTGTGTTAGAATGTACTTGATACACTGGTGTGTGTGTGTGTGTGTGTGTGTGTGTGTGTGTGTGTGTTCTCTCTTTGTCTCACCTCTCCCAATAGACACTCCTTTCTGCAGCACACAGATATATAGCTGCAGTGTAAGCTGGGGTGCAGAGCCCAGGAAGGCCTGTATGACAGAGGTCCTGGCAAAGGCCGCTCTATGGGTCACTAGCTTTCCTTCCACCTGCCCAACTTCTTGTTCCACCTCCTCAGCCTGTCCATCCCTGGGCATCTGCTTCTTACGGGTGATGGTGACATACGGCTCCTCCACCTTTCCGGCACTGCCATAGATACAGAACGCATCCAGACACCTAGAGGAACAACACAAGATTTATGGTTGGGAGAAATGAATGGTTTACTGTATTTATGGAAATATATCAAAATTAAAGTTTCAGTGTTAGGTGCTGCTTGGTCACTATAATGTTCAAAGTGTGCTATAATAAAAACCCACAAACAACTAAGCAAAAGTGCAGTTATTACGTGCTGGTTCCTTTCATCCTTCATATTGAATTACACTTTCAACACTAAATTTCACTTTTTTCTGTGAGAGCTCACCAGCAAAGTTCTAGATTACCCAGAAGACTGGTTCTGTAAGGCCTCAGGGGGCAATCTGTCCATCTCATTCATTCAAAATGCAGAGGCTAGATTTTAATGGGCAGGTAATGGATGCCCAAGTGTTGAGTGAGCTTTTTCTTTGTCAAACCTTGACATTAAATACAAAGACGGTGCAGGAGTCTAACAGCCCTTCACCATAATATGATGGAGTACATTAAGAGGGGCCAGGGGATCTTTCACAGAAGATTCACACAAACCTGGTAAAATGAACATCTGAATTATACATGACTCGCACTGGACTGAAACAGTTTTATGTGAATGAGCTGGGCCAGGTCACGTTGCCAAATTGTCCTAACAGAGAAGGCAATATCGATACACAAATTATGCACACGGTCAATGCAAAACCAAGAGATTTAAAATGGATCATTGGGAAGCCTTGACTGAAATAGAACCTGTCAATAACACAAGTGACTATTGCAAATAATCCGCGCACACAAACTGCGCATAACGCATTGTGAGAGTATGTTCAAAACAAACAGTGAGTTGGAGTAACGCGCTTCTCAATCAGTCGGTGCGTAATTACGCAGCACCTAAATTAATTCCAGAGCAGTTCATGGCACACAGACCGATGGTCACCCACATCATTTACATGAAAACGAAACCACAAGACCCTCCTGACTCTGCACAGTGGGCTACATTTAATTGTTTCGTATTAAAAACATCAGACATACAGGGCAGGTTCACCATATTTACGTACAAAGCATATGATCTGATCTGTTATTTACCGCAAACAATGGACATGATTTGTGGCTTTGATCAGGTATATATATGCACATACCGATCAATGTATCCACGATTAGGATATGGATCTCTAACGCAATAAATAAATTGCACTAATAAACTGGGTACTTACCGGATTATTGGCCCCAGTTGTAATATGTGAAGAAGAAGCACCAGAGGTCTGTCTCTGCTCAGGTCTCTGTGAATAAAGATCAGTGTGAGCTGCACCAGCACAGATGGCAAAAGCGTGAATAGAAGCGTCAAACACTGCCAAATCTTATCACCAGCGGAGCGATAAGTGGTGCTTAGATAGAGAGCAGCCGTCGTCTCGGCCGTAAACAAAGAAACCGACACAAGGACAGAGCTTGGCAGTCTCATTCTCACTCATCCATATTGCTTTTCCGACCCTCGATCTCGTGTGTATGCATTTTGAAAGTACGGTGATCGCATCGAGCACCAGCCGCAGCCTGACAGCTAACTGCCGTGGCGAATAACGGTATTGCGAGTCTGACCGGTAGAGGGCGCAGTGAGATCAATTAATGATGTCATATTCTAATCTACACACATAAATGACATCAAGTGGCATCACAATGCTACATATTTATAATAATAAAATCAATTAAACACTATAAGTGGTAACTAGCTTTCAAGTAGTAATGAAATAAAAACCTTAATTTAGACACCGTTGTCGTCTGACCCATTTTTTGACCCAAACTGCATTAGACCGTAAGAGAAAGAGAAATTTTGTGGCGCACGGGCCGCTGTCTTGGCCAACTACATTGGAGCGTACGTGTTTATTGATGGTGAGATCTCTTTATAAACTCCATCAACAGCGTTATGGTTGATAAAAGTGCCTTCATTGCCTTTGAAACATTGACAGGTTTTAACTTAACTTAAATGGTCACTTCAGCACTTTATTTTCTGTGTTTTCTATTAGTCTATTGAACTGATTATCGAGTAGTGGCTTATTTCTCAATGTTTAGCAAATATGTTGTTAAGTTGCAAATTAACAAGTTAACTACAACATATCTGGTACGGACTACAACAGTCCGGTTGCAGTAGCATGGCGAACGCTAATTCTCTTCCGGGTTTAGAAGTTGACTACAAACAGGTCTGTGTTGTTTTTTCTATTTTATTAAAACTGACTGTATTGGATATTAGACAGTCATTATGTGATATGAATGAATTTACCTGAGCTGTAAACAGTATGATAATAGATAATAGAAAAATAGGTGCCGCCTAGAGGCTATAGTTATTTACAAACATTTATTTACGTTTTTAGATTTAAACGAATGAATCTCACGCCATGTACAACCTGTAAACTGTCTGCCACTGAATACCACCAGATGGCGCTTTAAGCGCTTATTGATGCACTGCTGCCTAAAATAGCCATTAGACTCTCAGATGAGTCATAGGACAACGTGCACTGTCTGCATTAAACTAGCCTCAGTTTAAGGCTGAAGTGTAAGTGGTGTGGCTTAGGGGTTAATAATATCAAGAATTAAAGTAACTCAATGATTATAGAGTCAAGCTCTTGTTTATATTTATACAAGAAGTGTTTGCTTTTCTGACACTTTTGCCTAATATGAATAAATAAAGCACATTATATTTATCTGTAAAATTCAAAACCAGTAAAATTCAACCAGTTAAGAGTTGCTCTACCACTAAAAGAATTTTAGAGACATTATTTTAAGGTTGACAAACTACATTGTGCTGCTTTAATTAATGTGGTGAAAAAACAAAGTGAAAATTGAAGCCATACTAATAAAATTTATTCATACTAGTGCTACAACCCTTTAGCTTTGTTATTCTCTGTTATAATAAGAAAATAAAACAACATCAAAACTGCCAATGAGGTTTTTAGTCATGTGCCATGCGTTTTCCAGGTCTAAAGATCTGTCCTTAGACACACACACACATTTTCAAGTGATAAGGGAAAATGTAGAAATTGGATATTGATTGGGTCTCAAATGAAGGCATGGAAATAAGTGTCAGACTAAAATGACACTTACAAAACCACTATATCAGGTGAATACATACTTCTGGTGAATTCAGACATAATAACTTGACCAGCATGTTATAAAAAGTTTTCAACAGTAAACGGAAAGTTGTCAGACCCAATCAGTAAATAATTGTTCTATTTAGATAGAACAATCATATAGAGTCTGTGTCTCTGCGTCATTACATGAATGTGATTGGAAACCTCATAGAGTTCAGCTGTGTTATACTGAGGGTTTGTAAGCTTTCATTTAATTGTCAATTAAATCTACCCAATAATCAACTTAAATAATGTTAATTGATGTGTATAGTAGTTTAGTACACTTTGCGTGTTTGTATTTCCTAACAAGCACACCTGTATGGCTTTTCTTTTTGATGTACTGTAAACACCAACATTATGAGAAACATGTTTGAAGTTTTGACCATGAGTTGTCCTATTAATCAGAACTACATTGTCATTCATCATATGAGGCAATGACAGCTCTTGATCAGAGCTTTAAAGATATGTTTACATATAGCCTCAATTATGATACTCAACCTCTTCTATAGAAAGGTTTCTAGAAAATATATTTTCCTGAATCACATTCATTTGCCTACATGTAGGTTTAAAGCACTAATCGGAAACATTTTGGGAAAACAAATGACATGCTTTGAAAATATTTTCTATTGAAGATAAAGATAAAGTTTTGAAGATAAAACTTCTCATTGAATTCAAGTTTGACAGGTAAAGTTACACAGTATTGGGAAATCACAGCCATGTAAAGCTATACAGTTTATGCCAACAAAATCTATTTATCAGATCATCCCAGTTAATCTATTTAGTCTGTAATCTTTATTACTGATTTACTTATCTTAATTAATTAAATTATTTTAAATTATTCAATAAGATCATTTTAAAACAAATTATATGGCAACGAAAATGTAAGAAGATACAGAAAAACGAATATTAGTCAACAATAATTATTACTGTTGAGTTTATTGATCATTTTATGCACCATTTGTTGACGTCAAAAACCCCTTTATTTACTCTTTCTTTAGCATCAGATTGCTCATCACCCTTCCATCACCCACCTATGACTTGGCCATCAATTAAAGGTCAAATACATATTTTTCCTATGCACCATTGTTATATATTGCCCTTCTGGTCACATAATTATTTTATAATAATAAGTTGAAATTGTCAGCCTCTCTTTAATGTTTAAAAGCATGTCAGCCTATAGTTTGTGGTAGTAAAACCATTTTAGTACATGTTCAGACAGACAAGATTGTGTGGTTGCTATGGGGTTTTTTCCCCATGAAAGTGGTCATGTTTGTTTCAAATGTACCTTATGTATGTTTGCAGGAGAAAAAGAAGGTAAATTATTATAACGTATCTAATGTTAGCTAAGTCATATTTTTAGAGTCATTGCTGATTCAAACACATGTGTACATTTGGAACTGACGTATATAAGCAACAGAACTGTATATAGTGGAGAGCTTCAAGTTCAGTAATGTCTATCTTCACAGCATTTTCCATCAACACCTGAATCTGTTTCTGCACAGCACGAGTCCTCAGACATACAGTGAGACCTTATATAACAGATTCACATGTCAAATTGAGAATATACACCTGCACAACAAATGAAGAGATCACTCTAGTTTTGCCTATAATCTCTGCATGTATTGTGCTAATTCCAGGTCAGGGTGTGTTGAATTTCAACAGAAACGACCCTCAGTTATTCAAGCTCTGCAAACATTGCATCTTTTTTTTTATTTTGACTAGTGTGTGCCATTTCAGTTTTCTGCAAATAAATGCAAACAAAAAAATATTTTCATGTGTAATTTGGGAGAAATGATTTCACTATAGTTCACAGAATGAAACAGAAATGGTCATTTTTTTTGAAAGCGTATATAATCTTTTCACAGCAGTTTGGACACGGCTCTAATCTTCAATGTTCATTTGAGCTCTGATAACACAGCTGTGGGATTCTGTGCATCGTTTCAACAGATAAGACGCAAAGGTCTCACCTTTTCATTCACCCTAAAAAGGTTACAAGTTGATGACCTTTGATGGGAATTTTCTTTGCTCGGGGTTCGTGATTTGGCTTTTACTCCTTTCAAACTTCATTATTACTTTTTGTTTACTAAAACTATACAAGGAAAATGTTCCTGATACAGTCAAATCTGACATATACCTGCGTTATATGTGTCAAAATAGTTTTTTTGTGCCCGGCATCAAAGTCACAGGCAGAAAATGAGAGACTTATCTGTATGCTTGTGACACACAATATAGAATGACATTTAATCAACATAAGCGAGTATTGAATATTACTGAATAATTGCAGCACAATTACATTTGAGTGTACGTTTTCAATTCTGCCATTCTGTCTGTCTGGACGGAGAAGTGTGTCCAAGACATTGTTCTAAAGATTAGCCATTCAGCTGTGGTGACATTTAGGAAAACCAATTTAAGTGGCTTTCCACAGTGCAGTTGTAGTTTTGAAGATACCACGGTTGCATTGTGAAACATGAATGCCAATTTTTTTTTAAATTATAAGTCAGACACAAAATATCTAATTACTACCTTCAATATGAATATTTTCAATTTCAATATTTTATACGTGTCCCTTGCATATCATTGCTTTTAGTGGGTCAGATTGAATATTGTTAGACTTTTATGCATGGTCCTCTATATTCCATACAATTTTCCTTTGTTAGTCTTAATCATAATATTATCATTCAAACCAAATCTCTTATGGCTTAAGCATTAACTTAAATAAAAGTTTAATATTTAAAATTACTTTTCTTTAAAGTTAATGTATCTGTTCCCCACTCTTTATTTCCAGCACACAAGCATTAAAAAGCATTTCTTTGACACGCTTTATGTATGCCTTAAAAGGTTTCATTTTTTTCATCATTCTGCATAACAGTCGTGGCCCAGTGGTTAGAGAGTTGGACTCATGACCAGAAGGTTGCTGGTTCGATTCTCAGTGCTGGCGGATAACGGCTGAGGTGCCCTTGAGCAAGGCACCTAACCCCCACTTGCTTACTATACAAAAAAATGTACAAATGTATAGTACAATGTAATGTAAGTCGCTTTGGATAAAAGCGTCTGCCAAATGCATAAATGTAATGTAAATGTAATAACATGGTTTAATGTATTTGAGACTGATGTATGCTTTTAAATGTGATGCGTGCTCCCAGTTTAGCAACTTGTTGGAGTATGACTGTTTCGAATCGAAAATCGAAAGCCGGCATTTGAAAAGTCCATTAGAAATTCCTCATGGAGCTCATGATGAGTATAGCTGCAGTGAGTCTTGTTGGCATACAAGCTGACATCCTGACTGAACATACATACACCGTATTACATATAGAACATATAGATATAATATATGGTTAGGACTGTTTTGACATGTTTCTTAGAAAACTTGATGATTTTTAAAGTTAGATCAAATTATGTGAAGACAGTATCATGAACAACTACACTTACAATGACAGACAATCGATCTCAACATTTAAAGAGCAGTATTCATCACATCGCTCATCCTTTTTAACCATTTAAAAAATCATTACGAAGTCTTAGGATGATAGAATCTCTCTTTTGATTTAAAAGCTTAACCTGTCCAGGCATAACCATGTGGCTTTTTGATGGTAAGCACACATCACAATGAAGCTAAGACCAAGGAAAGGTGTGGGAAGTAAAAAAGATGTATGATGGATGACTTTCTTTTCATTACCTTTTTATGTAATAGAAGATTATCTTGCCAACACAATGGGAGACTCAATCTTTGCCCTGTTCATTCTGGTGAAGATAAGCTTGTGGCAATGTTACTATGGCCATTTATTCATCCTTACAATTGCAGGATTCACTCACACATTTCTGTTTTAAGAATCTTTGTAGTGTAAAGTGTTATTTAAGAAATACATTTTTCTTTGAAAACCCTTTGCGTGAATGGTTTTTAGGGGAACAAAAAGGTTCATATGGCATCACTGTGAAGAACCTTGTGTAGCACCTTTTTTAAAATGTAAAATGTAGCATCCCTGATACCAATCAATTGAATTTCTGCTGTAATAAATGTAAGGCAGTGTAATCTTTTGTTCATTTCTATGCCATTGTTTTATATAATGAATTGAATCTTGCAATGTCAGACAAAATTATTCCTATTTGTGATTATTGTGTGACACAGGTTTGATTATCTGATCTCCATTAAAACTCCATTCTTAGCTTTCTTTTCCCACCTGAGTTTCTATGGAGACAGGAAATCTTTGTTCACTCTGGTGGCAGGGGTTCTGTTCTTTTTTCCCAGAGCATTCACACACTTTAGTAGTTTACTTCTATAAACAACTATTCCTGTTTACATCAGATTTCACAGTGCAGGTCTAACACACACACACACACACACACACACACACGCATTATTTCTATTCTGCTGGGTACTGCAAATAAGTGTAGAATATAAAGAATGACCAATTGTAAATGTTCTGCAGTTGCCAGGGCATCTAGCTCACTTTTTATGTTCCGCTACACAGCTGGAAAAGATTATATTAATCTAAGGACTAGTCATTAGCAAAATTCAGATGAATGCTAATATTTTGAATAACTCATAACTGTCATTACATACAATAATATTGTTACAGTAAAAGGGGGAAAATCTAAAAATGCCGATAACATTAAATGTTTGGCGTTTCTAACCTATACAGATGATGCTCAAAATGTTGTCACGAAGTGCGCAAAAGTTATTCTATAGGCTAAATACAGTTCTCTTATATTGGCTATATGTAATATACATACATTAAAGCACGTTTTTGTTTGTGTAAACATGAACACTTGAGAGCGCAGGCGCACAAGTTTGGCATATACAAACCAAACCTCACATGGACTCTCCATTTGCGCAAGGAGCGCAGGGCACAACCGCTGGAGCTGAATATCACCGACCGAACCGCAGAAGTATAAAAGTGTATATTCTTTGTGTTTACCGTCTCATTCGTCGCCACTGGACACCTCAAAAAGTGGGCATGTTCTGATTTGGTAACATGTCTTTTGACGCAACATTCGCTCCGACACCGGATGTAAAGTTTCTGTCTTTGAGTGAATCCCTGGAGCTCAACACCAGCAGCGCTCCCGACGATTCACACTTGCGTTCAGGTATCATCATCGCCACCGTTTACGCGCTAATTATTATTGTTGGACTGATCGGTAACGTGACGCTCATTAGAACGTTTTGCATCGTGAAGTCCATGCGCAATGTTCCCAATCTCTTCATGTCGAGTCTCGCTCTCGGGGACGTGCTGCTCCTGGTCACCTGCGCGCCCGTGGATGCCAGTAAGTTTCTGTCGGATGAGTGGCTCTTCGGGCGGGTGGGTTGTAAACTCATCCCGTTTATCCAGCTGACTTCGGTCGGGGTGTCGGTGTTTACGCTTACGGCGCTGGCAGCGGACAGGTATAACAGCTTTTTCATGTTTTAAATGAAAGTTGGTTGACGTTCAATGTGGTGCAGAGTGCATGCGCTTCACTATGATTCTGACGAAATTTTGCAATACGGTTTCCGAAAACTAAAGTGTAAGTTTGTCTCTTAGACAAAGGTTTAAAGAGCCATTTCTTTTATAGTCTTTCCTTGTGGTAGCCCTCATTATAGCTAAAGAAAAGGTTAAAAGCTTTAAATACATATTTGTATTTGTATACAACTGTATATATTCGGCTGCTCCAACAAAAGTGTTTTTTCTTTCAATAGGTATAAATAGGTCCTTAAAATAATAAGGTAAAGATCAGAAGCTATGTCCCGTCACAGCAGCCTCTTATGCCATTTGGTCCATCTCTTCTCCTGATAGTGTGTGACTCGATGTGTGACAGGAGCAGATGAACGGAAACATGAAAATCAGCACATCTAATGATGGAGAAAAGAAGTGTTTTAAGTTCTCTGCCTGTTTGTGTTGATGCCAAAGCACTCAAGAGTAACCGTGAAACGGTGCATCCCCAGAGCTATGGATCAATTGAGGGTTGAGTTGCTCTGGTTAGAAATGAGAAACAGTCAATATTGTGGTTATGTGCGGTGATGTCTACTAAAGCAATAAGCCCCAAGAAGCAGTGTCTTACAGTGCATTTTATAACATTTTCCAAAGTGAAGAACTTTCTTGATTCTTAGTTGGTGATACCTGTCCATTCGATGTCATAAATAGAGAAAAATCATATTGTGTGTATTGAGAATGAATGCATCACAATTGTATTTCCTTGCCTATATAGGCAAATGGAAAAAAAAAAAATATATCAGATAAAGTCAGATAATGATGAATTATGAAAAATTGATGTCCATTTTGTTCTAACATGTGGTTTGAGATTTCTCTTGGATGTGTTTAAGATGGCATAAACAGCATGGCACGTGGGAGGAGTTTTTCTGTGGTTTGCATAATGGGCATTAACTTTCACTTCAGCTTTTAAAAAGAAGCTTTCCATAACCAATTGCCTTCAAAGAGACTCTTCAAAAGTAATTTGGGAAGTGACATATTAACAGAGCAGATATAAATGAATGCTTGAATTTTGAGGGTTCATCAATATCGTTGATGCTTATGAACATCATTTACATAAAAGTCTCGTAATGAATTTCTATTTTTAGTGTTCATGAGTTAGTTAACTCTTGGACAAAGGGTTTTCTGTGATTAATGTTACTGAGTGTTTAATTAAAATGGCTCATCTAAAATGGTTTCTGCCTTTATCTGTTTCCTAGATACAAGGCCATTGTCAAACCAATGGACATCCAGACATCTAATGCCACACTGAAGGTCTGCCTGAGAGCCGCTTCAATTTGGCTGCTCTCCATGGTCCTGGCTATTCCTGAGGCCGTGTTTTCTGACCTCCACACCTTCCACATACCCAAAACCAACGAGACCTTCAGTGCATGTGCTCCGTACCCTCATGCTGGAGACCTGCACCCCAAAATCCACTCCATGAGCTCTTTCCTAATTTTTTACGTCATTCCTCTACTCATCATCTCTGTGTACTACATCTTCATTGCCAGGAGTCTGATTCAGAGTGCCAGCAATATGCCTGTGGAGGGAAACGCGCACATAAAGAGACAGGTGGGTTCTGAGTCATACAGTCGGATTCATGGGTTAACAAAAGCAGATGAACTTTTGGATCTTTGTTGTTTTTTATGGTAGACAGGTTAAAATGTGTTACAACTCAGTACAAGTTACCCCCAGTCTCCCCTACAAAAAACTGAATTTTTCAGTTAAAATAAGTAATAGAATCATTTTCAATGGTTGCCTCAGACTTTTGGACAACACTATATGAAAAGCAATACATTGCTTTGTTTTTTTATTGAATTACAATTGCACACATGGATTCAATGTTGATTCAACAATTTCTTTGCAAAAAATGCACTGTATGTTCCTCTTTTATCATTTCTCCAGAGTGTCTGGTGTTTATCTGGAAATTGTATAATTAAAAAATATCTCAAATTGAACCAACAGTTTTAATTAAAGCTGTTTATGAATATCAATTATCTATTTTTTTTTATCAAATATGTTCTTGTAGAAAGAGCATCTGTATTTTTACAGTAAAGTCTTATCTTCATTTGTATGAGTGTGCATTATGCAAAGTACATTTACTCCAAACCCCAGTAAAGTTTGATTAGTCATCAAATCATTTAAAACTGGAACAAAATTGACCAAGTGCTAGTATAATCTTTGACACTATTCGGTTTTTGTTCCTACTAAAACAAAAACCTCCATTATTTCCTATAAATGTTAAACTAATTGAAAAGTGTCTAGGTAAAACGCAACCTTCTGGTAATAGAAATAAATCGGGTCATCGGGGTGTGATTTTTTTTAAATATTTCATGGCAATAAATTGTGAACCACGGACTATGAAGCCTTTTAGACTGTTTCTGGCAGGTGTTTCTAGTGGTTTACACATTTGTATAGCACATTTCCATCATAGTTGCCCAAAGTGCTTTAAAAAAACAAATTATTGCATTTTACTGTATATTATCTTATTAAATAAACAATTTGTTGAAGGGGTCGTGTAACTTTTGTGCTTTTAAGTAACTGTTCTTCTACTGGTAACCCAAAACAATACTGGTTCAACATACTTTTAACTTGCTAGCTTATGTCTTTTAATATGTTTGATTTATTTATTTACTTGTTATTTCTTTTGCTTGTTATCAGAAATAATCTGCAGAGACTATTCTTGCAGATGTGTTCCGGAAGTTTAGTTTGGGCCACAAAAGCTCTTTCATTTAGCTGAGAAAGCACCAACAAGACATTAGTGCTTGGTGACATTTTGAAAATCTGTGCTAGTGTAATATATATACAGTATATATATATATATATACTGTATATATATATATAGATCTGCCCCTGGCAAATCACACCCTGGTTGTTACAAATGTGTAATTTCTGTTTTTACCATACAAAAATAATGATTTGTTTCAGATATCGGGCTTTCCGATTGACTAAATAACACTTCAGTGTTATTGAGCTGTAGTGCTCACACTGTTTGGGAAAATGAATGTGGCTTTAATTCCGAGGTCTTCACTGCATATGAAGAATAGAGATGAGCATCGAAAAACCTACACTCTTCGGCTTTAACAATAAAATGTGAATTGAGCTGACAGCAACATGTGATATTAACTCTCTGCCTATGTGATATTTACCTCTGTGCTCTCTGAACCGCAGATTGGGTCACGCATGCGTCTCGCCAAAACCGTGCTGGTGTTTGTGGGCCTTTTCGCCATCTCCTGGCTCCCCAACCATGTGATTTACCTCTACCGTTCCTACCACTACACGGAGGTTGACACCTCAATGGCCCATTTCATCTCCAGCGTCTGTGCGCGCATCCTCGCCTTCACCAACTCCTGCGTGAATCCTTTCGCTCTCTACCTGCTCAGCCAATCTTTTCGAAAGCAGTTCAACAAACAGCTCTGCTGCTGCTGTCCGTCCATCTCCACGCGTTCCCGAAACACGGCGCGCAACAACACGCGACTCAGCTCGCTCAAAAGCACTCAGAATCACTCCGTAGCCAGCTTTAGTCTCATCAATGGGAACGCTGTCTGCCATTAGGACGATTGTTTGTGTGCTTGTTCAGTGTTAAAGCATAGTTGTAAAGCTTATTGAGAAGAAAAACGTTCAATTGGGATTCATCAGGGTTTCTTTTCATCTTCGATTGGTGCCTGTTTGTTATTGTTGGACTTTTACCTGTAATTGCCATTATGTTATTTTCGCTCTGTAAAGGCAAACTCATGAGAACAAGAATGAGAATGATTACTGTATTTTACAGACTTTGAAACTTTCAATTACCTAAAACTCAGATTACCTCACAAACAGTGCTTGGTTAGTACGTTTCAAAGATATGGAAAGATCCTGTGCTTGTCTGTACTTGTAGAGTCACATGAAAGCCAAGTGTGCCTTTAGAGGCAAAATATGAAGTAATGTGAAGGAACAAATGTTATGTAATCTTATTTATTTATCAGTCGTATCCTAAATGTTTGGATCAATTGTTTTATGGAGACTGCAGGTAAATGTGAACAAAGATTAATGCTCTTATCTGCTTTAAGAGATGAAGTCATTTTAAAGGCCCTGTAGGGATTAATGACTTATTATGACTCATGCTGTGCTGCATTAGATGGTCAGTTTTGTGTACATGCAAAATCCTGGCAGAAAAATGCGGGTGGATTCTTATGGGACACCTCGTACTTGAGTCCCTTTTAAGGGATAGTTCAGTCCAAAATGAAAATTCTGTCATCATTTACTCACCCTCTTGTCATTTCAAGCCTGTAAACAAATAAAGATATTTTGAAGAATGTTGGTAACAGAAAACTGTCGGCCCCTATTGACTTGCATTGGGTTTGGGCCTATATAAGTGAATTGGGACCAACAGGTTTTGGTTACCAACATTCTTAAAAATATCTTCTTTTGTGTTTTGCAGAAGAAAGAAGGTCGTACATGTTTTAAATGACAAAAGGATGAGTAAATGATGACAGAATTCTCATTTTGGGGTAAACTATCCCTTTAAGGAAGGCACTTAGTTTTTGTCTAAATTAGAGTGCAGAAAAAAATCGTTTTATTTTTGTAGTTATGTGGCTTAATGCTCATAAATAAATAAAAAAGCTAAATAAAAAAATAAATAAAAAAGCTATTTAGAAATTTTTCTTTAGATTTTTTTAACAGAATCCTAGTAGTTTTGTATGGAGGATGGTATGTTATAAGATTTTGTTTTATTTAATCATTTTTGGGCTTTATTTATATGTGTAGGACAGTGCAGATAGACAGAAGCATGAGGGTAAGAGATAGGGTGCAGGATCCGAGTCAGATTCGAACCAGGGTACCCATGAGCCATTAGCTCTGACCTGTTTTTAAGATTTTCCCAATAAAATTGAGATAGTCATAAATTATGAA
Source organism: Oreonectes daqikongensis (assembly GCA_026939265.1). Taxonomy (NCBI): domain Eukaryota; kingdom Metazoa; phylum Chordata; class Actinopteri; order Cypriniformes; family Nemacheilidae; genus Oreonectes; species Oreonectes daqikongensis. The sequence goes on along the minus strand of JAOTQM010000030.1, from coordinate 1,996,210 downwards.
CCTGACACTATAGATAAGTATATTTTTCAAGCTTTACATAGCCCAGGTCAATCCCTTGCTGAATCCCTCATTGTTTTGCCAAAGCGTTGTAGCAAACTGCCAGCTTTTTATTTTGTGTATTGTCATACACTGTAATGTTCTTTTTGTCAAAAACAAAGATAAAACCAAGATTTAGATTAAAACAGGCATGTGACAAATTTAGTCATTACCTGTAATGATAAAAATATGTGAAAGTAGTATTGTTGTTACAAGTACTCGTGATCTTGTTTTACACAATGGAGAACTTCTAGTGCATTTGGCTTTGTGTTTTGTGTTAAGCTGCAGGCAATAAATGTGATCATGTGATTGTTCTTTATGTGTTGCAGCATTAGATGTTAATGATCATTATGCTCGCTAGTTACAACAAGTACAACTGACGACAAAAGAAAACTCAAAAAATACTCAAAAATTACTCAAAAAATTCCTCATACAGATTGTATAATCTAATGGTTACTACTGTATAAACTGTCCTTGTGCTGGTTTGGATGGTTGTCAAAGCATATCGGTCTCAATGCAAATGACAATATTTTAAATGATTGTTTTGTGATCTCACAGAATTTTCCAGCATGTTTTTTTCCCAGAGACATTACAGAGCCATATTTGTCCATCTGAGATTTTAAAGCAAAAATAGATGTAAGGTTATTCAGTCCCTTTAAGAATGTACTGTAAAATATTATTTTTTCCCACTTCTATCTGCTAATCTACCATTAAATGGTTTTCAAACGACTTATTTTGTCTGCATTCACTCAGTCTTTGCTGTTTCTGGAAATACTGCTCTTGTATTGACAGTGAACGCAAATCAAACTCTTACACAAATCTGTCACTATTATCACGATAAGGGAAAATGAATGACTGCATGCGTTCATGTATGTTATGGATCTTTTTTTACAGCCTTGGTTTCTCATTAGCCAGGATAGTAAAATGTTTTCCATGTATTTAATCGATTGTTTCCTCTGTGTAAATGATGAATGTTTATACTTGAAGTGAGTTGTCTATGCTGAAGCAGTGACAAGGACAAGGTCTGTGCAGTGAGAGATGATTCATGCCTGATTCAGCACGTGTACGTTCTTCTGAGCTTCATCTCCAAGTTAGGCTTATTGTGAGAGGTTGTATGAATATTTAACATTCAATGTGTCATTGACCGGAATAAGCTTGCTTTTTTCAAAATGATGCTGTCCAGTGTCACTGATGGATGAATGAGAGAAATTTGCAGACATGCCTAAAAGCTCTGTCTGTTTAAGAATAACTTGGCATTTAGCAGTTGATTTAGGTTCGGGCTTGTCACTTTGAATCAGACAGTGTTTGCGTGTGTTTGTGCGTGCGTGACCGTCCGTGTGTATGAGTACAGTTTAGCATAATAGCACAATTGTTCAAACATGACAAGCATGGATTTATTGTTGCTGTAAACTGTTGACTATTGATCTCACTCGCTAATATGTTTCTCTACTGTACTACAGATGCATGCTGGTCAAATCCATTTAACACTCAATGACTTTTACCATGTGTAATAAAACATTTTATCTTATTATTGTCATTGAACCTCACAGATGTCACTTTGCACGGGGATAAAAATGTGGTGTTATATTAAGCTCACTTAATGATATTGTGTGACAGAATTTTCATTTAAAGGGATAGTTCACCTAAAAATAAAAATACTCTTTTCATTTATTCACCTTCATGTAGTTTAAAACCAGACTCAAAAGAAGATATTTTAAGAAGTGTTTCAGTGGTTTTGTGTCTATACAATGGAAAAATTTAATTTAATTAAGTATTTACTGTAATTTTTTTTTTTTTTAAAGTATAATGTCAAACCCCCCCGTCAAAAAAGACAAATTGAAAGAAAATTATGAAAAACATGTAATTTTGCAGGAAAAAGTTTTCTCTTTACGTTATATTTCTGCCGCCCCAGCTGCCGAATTTTTTTCAAGTCTATTTTTGAAATACGGTAAAAACAGCAAATTACAGAAAAAGACTGCAAATCTAAAACATGTAATTTTACAGGGGATTTTTTATTTTATTTTACAGAATATTTCTGGCACCCCAGCTGCCACAGCTGTTTTTTACAGTTAATTCAATGGGGTCCGGTGTTGTTTGTTACCAAAATTCTTCAAAATATCTTTTGTGTTCTGCAGAAAAAAAGCATAGGTTTGAAATGAAAGAATTAACATTTTCTTCCTTTTTAGTAAACAACACATTTTACATATTTTAGTAAGCAACCAGTAAAAATAACAATGATGATGGTAATGAAAAGTCCAGCTTTTATTTAAGATCACATTCAAAATATTTCTTATATCAACTGTCTGACTTTGGTATGTAAACAGTAGGTTGGCACACCGCTCTAACGTGTCTATTTTTGTTCTGTAATGGACAGTATCTTTCCATCATTCTCCTCTGGGCCTGTGCAATGGGCTGTGCACTTCCTGTAAATACCTCATCACCAATATCAAGGCATCATGGGAAATCAAAGCAGTTTGGGCGAGCACAGCATCAACAACATACGTGATTGGACAGCTTCCCATTTTTTGCACACTATTTGATAGTGTACACAAGCATATGAGCCAGGCACGTATGGGTATTACACTGCATACTGGAAGAACATATCATGAGTCATTTGCAGACATTTAAATTGACAACAAATCTATACACGTGAGAACATTCTATCAATTACTAAACATAGCAAAACTAGTGTTTCATTGGAAAATCATTTATCTTTTTTTTTTTAACCACAGCCTTTCATCTGTTATCAGATGTTTTACAAGCTTTTGTCTATTGATGGTATCTATGTAATAAGGCAAAAACACTGAAAACATTTCCTTAGCCAACATGCCAGACATGTGGGCTGTACATACAGTTTTGCTTTGGTATCAAAGTCTATTCACACTGCACAATATACAGAAAGACAAATGGAGACACAAAACAAAACAAACTGTAACAGTATCTCATCATATCAAAATACTATCATGTGCTCAGTTGTGATAAAAATAAAGGATGACATTTAACTCAGTTCAATTTAATTTATATTCATTGTTGCAAAGCAGCTTTACATGCATCATAATTAAAAATGTAAATAATAATAGTAATAGTTGAGAAAGAGAATATACAGACAGTATATGGTATTATTGCAAGCTTTACTCTATGTAATGTACACTGATGAAACTAAAATAAATACTATGTTAAATTGTGAGAAACTGTCATTTATTCATTTGGGTATATGTTATTGTAATATTGTTGGCAGTACCGAAAACCTACAATAAACCAGAACAGTTTGCAATAAAACCAAGACGTGCTAAAGTATGTTAACGCACATATAAGTTGTTAAACGTATGCCATTTATATTTACACAAAAGTCTCAAAGTGAGTAAGTCAGTGGCACGGTGGCAAGAAACCAAAACTCCACTATAGATGTTTAAATTATATGATTTTTCAAGCAAAAAAGAGCTGTATATATTTCTTCAAGGTTGCTTTAAGGAAAATTATTCTTGAGTTTATGTAGATAATAGCTTCCTGTATAGGCGGTAATTCACATTCTACTCCCCCCACACCTACTTTCTGAACCTCTGGATAAAAGAGAAAGAACTGTGTCCTTATGAATCATTGGAAGGCAGTGATCTGGTATGAAGAAAATTGACCCATACTCTAGTTCTTTTGTACAGAGTTGCAAAAGATGTGTCAAGTGTCTGTTTCACTCCCTCTAACAGGCTCTTTAGGGTTTTCTAGCTTTCTAGAAATAGACCGAAAGGTTTTCTTGAAACATGTTGACATGTTGTTGCAAAATTTCCTTTCCCAACACCCTGTGACCCTTTAAAACAAACTTCATTTCCTTTCATTATTTATGCCACAAGAAACACGCAAATTCAATGACTTTTTAAAAATGTGCTTTACACAGCACAAATGCATTAAATATATAAAAGTGCCAGTTTGAGGCAGGTACAGTATGGTCACATTTGTCTAATAAATTAAATTTGATATGATTTTTCACGTCTAAACCATTGGAACTCTATGCCTGGCGGTTGCATCCTCTTAACAGCTTGTCATTTGAAATAAGAGGTTTGCAGCCCTTGATGTCTACATTTTTCTTACTGTGAATTCTAAGACCCCAGTATTAGGATTCTCTCTTCAAAAGAAAACTGTAACTATGTGGACTGCAATTTTATGTGTTTCTAAATCATTTGTTTCTATTAAATGAGCCTATAAAAGGAAACAATTAAAGGAAAATTGGTCATCTATGCAATTGACAGAAGATCGGTGAAAAAAGTATTTCAACCATGTTTTTGCTCTGTGCATTGTGGGTACATAATTCGACACAGAAATAGCATTTAATGACAGTCTTTCCTTGTCCGCTTACATGCTTTGTTCTATACCTCAAACAAAGATGAATGGAAAAAAGGAGTTTGTGTTTAGCATGAATAAACTATGAGTTGGCAATGTTTTGGAAAACTATTTATTTTTAAGATATTAAACCATCTTATCTTTATTATTATAAAAAATAACCAAACCTTTTGGGGAGTTTTTTGCTCAAGAGACACAACCCCTACATCAGATAAATTTGTTCCACTGCTTGTTAAATGTGCTAAAAAAAAGATTTTGAAAACTTCTTGGGACTGCAGGTACAGGTGCTGGTAATGGAAACATACTCCATGCATGTGTGACTTTTCCGTTCAGAAGTGATTTTCTGAAACATACTTATTGAAATTATTACATATTATATGTTGAGAGTTTCATGCACAGAAAGTGATCAAATGTGAAACATCACTTTTTAAATAAAGAAAGGCACAGATGAAATGTTTAGAGCCAAAATGTTTGGTTTGATGTGAGCTTTTAGAAGTACTATCAGCATAAACTAGGACCCACCTTATCTGCTGCTGTACTGCATAAACATTGGAACAGGATATTTATTTCCTTTCAGGTCAAAAGAACAATAAAAGCTACAACAAATGTTCTATTCATCATCTTTGGTAGCTGTTTGAATGTTTGAAGTCTGCAGATGTCATAGATTGTTTATGGCATCAGTATCAGTATAGACGTTCTTAGACCAGAAGAGGAGAATAAGCTTTTATAATAATGACACAAACATCAGCATAATGTAAGACAGTGCTTACAGTGAAAGGTTATAACTGTATTGTACTAAATCAGTTTAGTGTTTCTTATACAGTTGAGGAGTACATATAACCCTAAACACGTCGATTCACAAAACTTGTGCCACCGATATGAAGGATGCCTCATATTGTATGGTGGATTTTAGAGGAGAGGTGTGATATTACTTTTCAAAGTAATGCTTTGACTTCGAGGGAGGGATGCCTGTGACATACTGGAATATCATGAGGATGCTCTGTTGAATTAAGTCACTATGTATAGCAACAACATACATGTAGCTATGTGGTCACAGGCTGTCTGCACAATGGTATGCAGTGTATTGCAGTGTCTTGTTGCGATGAGCTGACCTGTATAAGCATCTATAGCTCTGCAGCTGGAGAATGTGTTGTATATGTGATGGCACTTAGAGCTTCGCCATGAAATTGAAATGTAAATACCATCAGAGAAAAGGAGGTCATTCTGCTGTTTCATAAGGTTTGAGATTTCACAGGCTGTTGTAAAATTGTGTTTTGAAATCCACTCATTACTGCAAATAACCGAAACCAATCCATTCCTTTCACAGCTTAAGCGTAGACTGAAATGATGCGATTGATTTTGGCATTGTAGCTTTTCAGACCGGTTCATGAAATAACAACAACAAAAAAAGACTTGATAAACAATAGAGTTTATAAATCAATCCCACCGCAACAAATAAAATGATACGAATGTTGCTATGATTATGATTAACAGATGTATTTGCTTGATTCTTCCACTATCAGATTGTGATTTTTCTAAATAATGACCAAGTTAGTTCTGAGTTATTTTACCACGATTTTAAGAAAACGTCACTTGCTTTTTAAGGGGTCATATCACAAAGGATCTGCATTTAAATACTTGAATCAAATCATTAATTCTCTTTGAGAGAAACTATGAATATGATTCATACTTAAATGCAATGTCATTGGGGTTAAGGAGGGTTAGTCACCCTCTTGCTTTCAAATGAAAATGAATTCATTTATGTGCCAAATCTCAACCGGAAAGTCACTGCCGAGTTAACACAAATTCAATTTATTTTTTATGAATGTCATTGATGAGTCAAGCTGATTTCTTATAATTCATTGTTACTGTAGTTGTGCTGTTTATTGAAATGTAGGTCAAGGGAAAGTTCACCCAAAAATTTAATTCTGTCATTATTATTTATTCATGTCATTCAAAACCTGTATATGACTCTTTCTTTTTGTGTTCTTTCAATGGATGTCAAAAGAGGTCAGTGTTGTCTGGTTACCAACATTCTTCAAAATATCTTCTTCTGTGTTCTGCAGAAGAAAGAAAGTCATACGGGTTTGGAATGACATGGCAATTGAGATTACATAAGGAGCATAATGATGGAATAAGGAGACAGATGAATGAGACGCTGTGGTAGACTGTGTTTTATGATTTGGGAAGTGAAGAGCAATGACTGTACATTTGCCGCAAAGTGTTAAGTAAAGGTCAAGATATCTAGGACAACTTCCGGGCATTTAACACTGTGGAGGTGACACGTGCATGACCTTCAACTGTAATGGACAGAGTGGGCAGGGTGGAAAATTCAACCTGGAGGAAGAGGATGCTCTTTGTCAAGAATGAGCTTGAGGAACTAAAAAGGTGTCTAAGTGAAAATGTCAGAAGTGGCAGGTTTCTTTGTGATGAACAGATGTGGAAAAAAAACCTCCCATTCAGTGTTAAAATACTGGAAATCTATCATTCAAACTGATGATAAATTCCACTGTTTTCTTCTGCATTCTATACTTGAGTGCAAGGAAGTCTCAGCTATTTTAAACAATAGATCTCCACCTTTTTGCTTTTGCTTTATTTGGAAAATACACCGTTTAAATTTGTTCATTGGACTTCAGCTTGAATTATAATATCTGACTGGACAAAACGTGCACAAGTGAGTCACGCTGCTAAAAAGAAATCTTTTGGTCATATTTGTACCAAATTGCTTTGACCTGGTATTAATGTTGTGGTTTTCTGATGATGCAACTAAATGGAAGTGTTTCCACGGAAACCTTACCTGAGAACTTGAAGCAATACGGCACGGACACAATAGCTCTTAAGATGTCAAGGGATTACTGACCGCATACAGAGAAGTCACAAAGCTTTTCCTTGCATTCTCTTCAATTCAAGAGGAAAGAGCTCTATAAAGAGCAGTCACAAGACAGACATCATTTTACTAATCATAATGTTTTAGGTGAAGACATGTTCAACCCTAAATTTGAAAACAGTATCACACTAAAAAATGTTGTGAGTCAGAAAGATTGGGTCAGAAAGGGACAAACCCAACTGATGGGTTAAATTGACCAAGAAAATGTTTATAGTTGACCCAACAGTGGGCTAAAACAACCCAACATATGTACAACTGTATGTACAACCCATATGTACAGTATATAAAAATATTATAGTAAAAAATATTTCAAATAATCTTAAAGGGATCTTGAAATGACCTTTTAAGATTTGATTTTGGGTAAAAGTGTCTACTAGTGTTCCACTTGTATACATTTTCATGCTTTATTGTTTAAAGAACACATTTACATTATTGCAGTTGTCTGTTGTAGGTCCATATAGAGAGATAAGATAACAGTACTTGAAGTTTTTTAATGCAACATTTTAAAGAAGTAACCTACTGCATGTGGGAGTACAATAGTACAGTTTGAACCAACTTAATTGACCTCTGTGTAGGAAAAATGTAGCTCACAAATTAATCCTGCTTATTAAATTTAGTATTTTTATTTAGTCAGCTTTTATCTCTAATACACACAATTATGACAGCATGCTCACGATGAACACATCAGTTTAAAAAGAGGCTACCAGCTATTCGTACCTTTAAAAAATCAGTCCAATGCATGTATTATAATAATCAAGTATTTTTGTAGGTATGCCATCCAGTCCTCTTCAAAAAGATCCACAATATCTACAGACCAGGAGTTCTTCTGCCGTGGAGCCATGTCAGTGGGAGTACTCCACATCGAGTCACTATATCAGTGAACATTGCTTGTTTACACTTAGAGATCATTTATATCGAAAATATTTATATTTAGGATATTCCACAGACATTCTTTAGGGTGAAATGTTCAGTGCAATATAGACATTTACAACCGATATCATATTTACATAAGTATTCAGACAGAAAAGCTCCACTGAATTTATGTTTTAGTAAGTTATCGCTGCCATGTTACTGATGAGATATGGAAATAAATGTTAATGTTTACAGGACTTTGATATAAATAGAGAAGTAAATAAATTAAATGTAAATAAGTGTTTGCAGTCTCTGCATTTGGCACTTGCAGATTGTCAGGATGCTGTGCTCATCGTAACTTGTTTTCTCTATTGCAGCTGTGAAAGCATGAAGAAAAGAAATGCTGAGTAATGAGAAAATACCTCAGACAAATGTTAAAGGTTTAATGCAGTGACGGAAATATTATATATGCATAACATAACATAATATATAGATTATGTAAAAAAGATGCAAATCATCTACATTTTGAATGCATTACCTTGAAAAGATTTCTCGAGTTGCATCACGTATGATGTAACCTGTGTGTCCATATTTTTGGAATACATTCACATGTCTCTGAATCAATCTCGCAGTCCTCTGCACTGATGGTGCCGGATGGTGGCTCTGGAAAAAAAACATTATAATAAATCATGCTGATGGCCGTACTGTGTGTGCCTTGTTTGGTTTATATTAAATAAAATTTCTACCACATACGCAACCGGCATAAAAAGAAAGCGAGGTGTCCGCGCATGAGTTCAGAACAGTAAGTTCTGGAACCAATACGAGTCAGCCAATGCACTGTAATGAGTTCTTACTGACCTTGTTTAGTGGAGGGGTACGTCACACATTGCTCTGCCATCCAGTCCCATATTAAACCTCTGTTACATTGCCTCCTGATGTCCTCTGCCTTATTTGTATATCTGCCAAAACACACACGTCCAAACAGACATATTAATATGCCAAAAAGCACGCACGCACGCACGCACACACACACACACACACACACACACACACACAAACACACTTTTACAAGCCACAATAGTGAATCAACACTGGAAAAATAAGGGTTGGGACTAAATTAAAGAGGTTTGATGTTACACGAAAACAATATGCAGGCAAACGGAGAATGAAAATGACCTCAATGACAACTTCATCCAACTCTACCGGGTTTTAAAAACGTCATACTCTGTTATTTTCTTAAACTGTTAACAGTCCAAACATTAGCTATTGTATTTGACCTTACTGTACATTGTTAGATCATTAACAAGGTTACATTACATTCTCACACTAACCTATTGTTTTAGATATGAGTCTGGTACTGACCCGTTCTTCTTGTGCTTCTCACGAGCATGTCTGCGGATCAGCGTGTGTTCCTGGCACTTACACTCAGTGTGATTGGCTACTTTCACAAGCACTGGCTCTGGCCCAGATTTATACGGTGCCAGACTCACACTCAAAATCTGTGAGGAAGAGGACGTCTTTTAGAAAATGGAACAGTGTGTACACATAAACACATCCTAAAATATGACATGATAAATAACAAGGCCTGAAGGTATCCTTTTTCTTTGTGCTAAACACAAAGGAAGATATTTGGAAGAATGTCAGGAAGATCTCATCCCCCATTGACTCCAGTATTTATTTTCCCTACTATGGCAGTAAATGAGTGACGAGATCTGTTTGGTTACTGACATTTTTCCAAATCTCTTCCTTTGTGTTCATCAGAACAAAGAAATTCATACAGGTTTGGATCAACCTGAGGGTGAGTAAATAATGACATGATGATTTTTGGGTGAACTGTTCCTTTAACGCAAGTGTACTACAGTACATTCATAAAATGCACCCAAAATATCTCAATGAGCAAATAGAGCGAATTGCATTGGAAAGTTTTTTACATTTTGCCAAAACATAATAATTCTGTAATACCCACGCAATGCAATGAGTAGTGCTCACAGTTTTATTGATATAAGTCATGCTCGTATTACGGCAGGTAACTCCTTCTTTGTTGCAGCAGCCGCCACACCTGAAGACAGAGACGCAGGGTGGCTTAAAGAACACAGCCGTATTGGTGCCCAGTTCTTTGGCCACGTCTACACACGTCTCTCTGGGCATACATTGTGTCTTCTGCCATTCCTCATCAATATCTGTAGCAAAAACAAAAATTGCAGATACAGGTTTTATTTGGAACATCCCTGATGTAAAAAAATATTTTTTATTTCTAATGGTTTCCATACCACATATCTGACATATATTTTAGCTGTTCATTTTTTTATATGATAGTATACTACTATATATTTCTATTGTACTGCATATGCAGTTTTTATGACATATTCATTACATTTTTTTTTTACAGATTAGTTAAATATCTGTGCTCATTGCTCTTTCAGATATGTGTATTATGAAATGAAAAGGTGTCAAAGAATATACATGTGTCTGTGTTTAACCTTTCAGCATCTCTGGGCTGAATGAGGTGGCCGCGTATCGAGTGGACCTGCGGTTTTCAGGCTGTGTGGCATAGTCAAAATGCTTCAGCTTGAGTCTGCATCGCCACAGCTTCCAATCCGGATACTCCGTCAACATCAAGAGCTCGTCCAGACTTGCAGCTTCCCTCAGTTCCCGTTCCCACTTCTCCTGGTTAATGTCCTGCAGAGAAATGAGAGCCGCGATGAATGTGAAACAAGATGCTGTGGCTTGATTTTTTTTTTTACTGGAATTTTGGAAATGAAAAATGTTTTGTGGCAGTCAGCACCTGTTGTTAGATGCTGTATATCTACACTACTTTATGTAATATGATCTTGACACTTGGAAAATTGAAATATCCTTTAGCATCCTCTATGCGATCATACTTTCTAAATATCACAATGAATATAACATCCCAATTCCAATTCTAGACAATATTTTTATATTGTCTACTATCATATATCAATAAACTATCATATGGCCACATATTTCTCAATCATGGCTATTACTGTAGGTGTTGTGCAAATTCTGATGATTTTAACAATGGCACCAAAGCTTTGCGAATCTAAAAAGACCATTTCTTTCCACAAGAGGGCAGCAGCGATCACCAGTGTTGAATCTCTGGGTTTTGTAGCTGTGAAATGAATCAGTATTACACCGGGGAGAAGATTCAGCTGTTCCCAAGTAGTTCACAGATTTATATGCCAGGAAAAAGGCAGAGTTGCATCAGGCCTTATGTAGATCCTTCTTTTACAACCTCCCTCACAACTTCCATATATCTGACATCATCCAGTAACTGACATGCCTGTTAAACTTTACAGCAATACTGAATCATCACTGAAAACTCTTGAATCATCTGAAGTCCGATGACAAGACACGGAATCAGACTCAGCAGGATGAGAACTCTTGGTTTGAAGATTCTGAGCTTCACAATTTGTCCTGAATCGAAATTTGATGTCAGGTCATAAAGTTCAAATCTTTTTCTCTTGTGCTCCACCGAGCTTGTGTAGCCAAACACACGCAACACCCTCTGGCAGAGGCCCACTGTAAACAACTGGACCATATGGTCTTTTAGCTCAGTATGGACCACCTGTTTAGAAGCTCAATGAAGACGCACACAGATCCAAGGGAATGGAGTTTGGGACGCCTGCCACCAACACGAACATAAGCTTGTGGTTGTTTTGCGAAACATGGATTGAATAACCGCTAAGTTCCCAGTGACAGCTGAGGCATAACCTTTACAAAGTCACCAGCGTCCTGTGTTATCCTTCATTAAGATTCAGAAGAACAAGGAGAGAACATCATGATCACACACAGGTGGAAACTGTTCTCCTAACTGGAGTTAGAATACACACACAAACAAACAAACCTCAAAGTCTACCACCTCTCAGTCAATACCACATGAGCGAGCTCACACGAAACCAGCATCCGCACAATTCTGCACAACGTTCCTCTGATTTTTACAGAGTTGGTGCGTTCGCTTCGTTTGGTTATTTATTTCCTACATTCTTTAGAGTGTATATATTCTCAAAATCTGTTTCATGGAACTCTACACCTTTTATGAGTTATTAAAAAAATCACTGTTTCCGAAACCCTGAAAAGACAACCCTGGTTTGGTTTTAAATGTTTACTACACACCGGGTGTGTCTGGCAAAGATGGCGAATGAAAACAAGAAATATGGTCTGAAGGACTTCCAATCATGCCTTTATGGGACGGGAAAAGCCGCAAAGCGGGCGGAAAGTATAACAACCTAGGCCGGGATGGAGAAGGCTAGCACGCGATATGGAAGTCAGGCTAGCATCCTGCTGTCGTGTAGTGACACAATCCTCTCTGATCCCTGCAGTATGTTAGGGTGGAACTGTCTGCTTCCACTTATCCGCACAGACAATGCAACAACAAACAGAAAGAGAGGAGGAGTGCTTTAAACAGAAGGGAAGAACGTCTAAACACGAGCAAGAACTCATTTTCCCTTAATGAGGTGGAGGCCCCCTGACAAGGAGAAAGTAGAAGTGAGACGAAGGTGGGAAATGTGAGGGTTTAAAAGACCCTAAAAGGCCTCGGATACCGGGCCACGTGCCGCACACGCACATGCACGGCCACTTTATACAGCGTATGTGTAAAACCTAATAGGATATTATGCTGTTGCGCCACCGCTTGGAACCCCATCGTCCCGCTTACATAACTCGTAATTGGAATACACACAATGAAAGAAACAGATGAATGATGGTAACAGCGTACATGACTTCTTTAGAAGTTTCGGAGTTGTAAGGGTTCCCATGTGTGTTTCCAGAGCAGCTCCTGCATCTCCCATTAAAAATCTCAATTCTAAATCCAAACATAGTCATCTTCTCCAAATGCCACATCGGACTGATTCAAGTTTCTAGTTTCCCGTGGTGCCAGACAGGAAAATGTTTGAATTTGTAATTAAACAAACTGAATCTCATGACAGGGGCCCATCTGGCCCCACTGAGCTACAACAAATCCCTCTTCAGTGAGTCAGCATAAATATTAACATTCAATTAATTCAGCATTTAACAGGCATTTTCCAGAATTACACATGGTTAGTTGATTCACAAGCAAATACATTTTAACAATAAAAAGTAGGGGTGTCATTAAAAATATTAATTAAATGCAGATTTCTGTGAAAATAAATTAAATATTATATATATTATATAAATAAAAATATATTATATCGCTGCTGTCCTTCTGAAACCTCATATCTCCATATTTGATGATTTTTGCCGTCAATCATTATTATTAGTCACCCTTTATGTTTGTCACTGGATTTTGCAAATATCAAACCAATAAAATGTCATAAAAAGTGTTTGTCAACTTTGACAACATAAAAAAATCACAGTGCTTTTACCATTTTCTTGAAAAACAGCAAATTGGGAGATCGTTTCGGAAGGTTGATTGACAGCAAAGATGATATTATTGCAAAAAATATAAAACATTTATTGTGAAAAATGCATTGAATTTACATAGTATTGAGAATTAGGTTTCCTTTTCAACTCCTATATTATTGAACATATCAATGTATACAATAAAACATTGCAATAGATTTGTGTAAGGTAGAGTTGGGACAGCTCATAAATGATGCATGTTTTTGGTGTTTATGTTGTTTTCCACTGCATTTTAGAATCTAGTGCCATGAGTTCACATTTTAAATCCTTTTTAAACTAAAAGTAGTTGCTTGCATAGAAATAATGCATAGAAATCCTGTCCTATTCTGTAGCGCGTGGTCCAGCCATCTCTGAAGGTAAAGAGTCTGGATTGCTTCTTGTAGGAACATTTCTTAAAGGGATAGTGCACCAAAACTGAAACGTTTTTAATTATTTACCCACCGTCCTGTCATTCCAAACCTGTATATATATATTTTTTTTTCTGTGCAACACAAAAGAAGATAGTTTGTGAAAGGGTTTTGTATCCTAACAATGGGGCCCACGTGATTTACCAAGGTTCTTCGAAATATCTTCTTTTGCATTCAGCACAAGAAAGCCAAACAGGTTTGAGTAAATGATGAAAGAATTTGGGTTGAGCTATTCCTTTAACTTTAATATGAATTACATAAACTCACTTTTTACTAGTAAATATCCACACTGAATAGGAAAATGCCCAAAATCAAAGCTTTCAAAATTGTGAAGTTACTCCTCTTGTTAGTTAGTGATATCAGACTACTTACATGTACAATCTATGAATTATTCAAGTTCTTTAAAATCCCACGAGTACTGCAAACATGCACAGTGTTTAGACTATGCTTGGTTTTCTACAGTACATGTCTATATACAGTAAATGTTTGCTGAGGGATGCTACTCACTATCTGGGGTCTGTAGGTTTCCACGGCCAGCATCAGTCTGACGTACAGGAGCATCAACACGTGAAGTCCAGCACATATCTGTGTCTTCATCCTGCTACTTACTCTCCAGGGTACAGTTCACCGATTGAGCAGCGAGGGAGGCCAGTCTGTACCGTGTATACACAAAGCAACTCCCTCCACAGGTTCCTCACACAGGACCACACAGACGCAGGCCGAGAAGCCCTGTCACGGCAACCTTTCGGAAGCCAAATGGGCTTTCCTCTTAAAAAACAACACTTTGAACTTGGCTGAGGAGCAGTCTGGAATGATCTGCTGTGTTTCTTTCTCTCCGGTCAGCTTCCTCTGTCTGGATTACACCTGGGTGCTGTCATCCGTCTTGGATTGGGCAGACTTGGCCCAGCAGATCCTGATGTATGCCACTAAATATGTTGTGCGATCTCCCACGGGCTCAGATCCAGTCTTCTCCAGCCGCGAGTGCGTGCGATACCGTCTGGGAGCAGCGCATGTCTATCCCGTCCCATGTGCTGCAGTCTCACTCTGCTGTCACCACGTTTCCTGCTTGCCGACTTCCAGGCTCAGTTGCTCGCACACAGGAACATGTGGTTTTAAATATGATCCAGACCTCAACAGAGGGCAAGCAGTAAAGGGGGGGAATAGGAGGAGACAGTGAGAGATCTAGAGCCAGTATTTCTCCCAAATGCAGCAAAGTGGCAGAATGAAATAGGGGGGAGCTAAGCCGACGTGCTCCTTTTGTGTGTATGCGTCACACTTAGAAAGATTCAACAATGAGCTGGTAATACGAGACAGGAATTAGAGGAAGCTTTAATGCAGTGTAATGGGTCGTGAGTGCACCAGCACTCCATCTGATCATCAACATGCTCTTACTATAAAAACTTCAAAAGAATCTATTATCAGTCGAGTGTTCAAAACAGAAATGAGCATGTTGTGGTCAGACACAATGTACACAGCCAGAGGTAATAATCTTGATAACATATAGTATACAATAGATTTCAACTCAAGTTAAGACCAAACAACTTGGATTATTAAATAGATGTTACATAATAATACTAATAAAAATAAAAGGAATATAATTGTTTAAAATAAAATGTTAAACAATAGATTTGATTTCAAATACATTAAGAATTACTAAGGTAACATTTAACCTCCACTTGAGTCTAAGTTTCATTGCACTATAGATATCTCAAAATATCAAGAGATAAAATCCACGAACAAATTAGTATAAATAAGTAACTTCCTGTTAATTTGATTGTATAATAACTGTATTAAACAATTTGTTGAATTTTATTGTATATTCATTTTATTAAATAAACAATTTGTTGAATGGGTCATGCATCTTTGTGACATTTAAGTTAAACCAAGTAACGGTTCTTCTACTGGTAACCCAAAATAATACTGACTAGACATACTTTTAACTTGCTAGCTAATGTAAATTACTTGTTATTTTTTTTGCTTGTTATCAGAAGTAATCTGCATGGACCCTGTTCTTTGTGGATGTGTACCGGAAGTTAAGTTTGGGCCACAAAAGCGTGCATGCGCAGTAACGTTTGTTTATGTTGTTGCTTCGAAACAGTCTATGCAGGCACATACAAATTTAAAGCACAGAAACAAAAAAGAATATTAAGGATATTTAAAAACAATTCAGAACTTTTGACCAATCTTTGATTTCCAAACTTTTGCCCTCTCAAAACCATTTGTAGCCGATTGGTAGTCTCTGATGGTCTGATCAATCTCTTCCTGCGTGTTCATGACAAATGGCCCTAAAATAAAAGGTCAGAAAAATATAAAACACATACTCAGCATTTAAGAAATCCATGCATAATCAACCTTATAATGACCAAAATAAAGATAGTGGTAAAAAACATAACCTACCATACTTAACCACGGGTTCTTTAATAGGCTCACCAGCAATTAAAACAAAGTGAGACTCATCAGCTGCCTAAAATAAAGTCAAAAGACTTTTAAAATAAAGTCAAAAGATATTTTTTTGAACCTGAATGATAAAATTTGAATTAACTACATCCAGAATACTGTACTGTAGGTTAACATAGGAACAAGAGAAAAAACCTTGTTTTCCAATCTGACGTATTCACCGTCTTCAAAAACCACTGTATGGTGTGGATCAACTGTCTGCAAATCATCATCTGGGCCTGAAGGGAAACAAATAACTAACTTTTTATAACTAAAAACTTGATATACCTAGCAGCCTAATGCTCAATTAAGCTAAATTGAGTTTTTATGATGACCAGATACTGTACGACAACAGCCGAGGAAAAGTCTTATGGGTTGTGTGAGATAAAGACTCAGATCAAAAGTTTGGTTCTCAAAAGCTAATTTATGAAAAATGCATTACATTGAAAAAAGATTCAAGACTCATTTAGAGGCACCTTTGAAGTTCCAGGTGGAAGATTTACAGTTAATGGATATGTGTATAATCTTCTACAACCTTAAAATATCCAAAATCAAGCATTTCTTTGGAAACCTCATTTCTCAACTTGAAAGTTCCGAGCTGCCATTGGCAAACGATCATAGGAATAGTCCAAATGTCTGTCAGATTTCCAAGAGAAAGAGGAGGAAGTGGAATAATCTTAAAGCACCTGCTTATGTTTCAAGAACTGAAAGTTAAATCCCCTACAGAAGAATGAAGTCTGGATAGAGCTTTCACTTCTATATCGTTTTTATTTAAACTCACCAGTGCACAAAGAACCTGCGAGGGTGTAGATGAAAGCTGTCCAACCTGAAAAATGATAACTAGGATTATGTAATATATATAAGAATAACTTTAATGATAAATATAGAAATCTAATTTAACAGTATAGGGTTAAATGGGGTAAATTTTTGGCACTGACATGACTGTTAATGTATAATCTGGTGCAAAAGTGAATTTATGTCCCGTTTTTGCATTTTTTGTCTAAAACATCCAAAGAACTTTTCTGTTTCACAAAAGGTTCTTTGTGGTGAAAAAAGGTTCTTCAGATTATAAAAATCAAAAATCAAATAATTCATGTTTTACACCTTATCCATGTTTTTAAATCTCCTAACAAACCATATATCAATAGAAAGCTTATTTATTCAGCATATTTATACAAATCTGACATATTCAGATGATGATTTTGTTGTCCAGGGTCACAAATGACCTTATATTGCGTTCAGCAGAACAATTATAAAATCAGTTATTAAATGTATACAGGTTTGAAACAACATGAAGGTGAGTACAGGATTTTCATTTTCGGGTAAACTATACTGTTGATATGAGCTCATTCTGACATAAACACACCAGATGAAGCTACATAGGCAAGCCCACACATGTCTAAATATGAAAAGGCAGACTCAACAGCTTTACCATGTTTTTGACTGGCGCTCTGTACAACAAACTCAACACTACAAAAACACGTAAATATCTGACGTTTCTTTACCTTTGGGTACAGGCTGCATGTGCTTTGCACCTTCCTTCAGTTTAAAGTCGAGATACACTGTTGGAGTTCTTGTGTAAATCTTAGACTGAAAGACAAAAAAAACATACAGCCCAAATTACACATTTTATCCAGAAAACAATTGTGATTTATAGCAGTGGGCCGCTGTGACAACATCCCTTATATAACATATCCCTGTTTTGCAACAAAACAAAAATGAGAAATTGTTCAATATCGTTTAAATTATGAACTTTAACAGATGTAAAAACATTGTGTGTGGGTTCCACTGAATATCTGGTTCCAGTAAGCCCAAGTATTTGGCTGACCCACATTTCACTTGAGCACCGCGTCCAGTCCTCTGCCCCGGAGAAACCTTCTATAACCACATTTTACATTTAAAACATTTTAGAAAACCACTTCCACTCGCGCCTGCTCCAAATTTCCTGCTGTTGTCAGAGAGGGGGGAGAGGATGCCCTTGCAGCCGCAATCAGTATGAAGGAATCCAGTATCTGATTGAACATTTAAAAAGGAGACCATTCAGATCAAACGTTAATAAATGTTCTTTAGCGATATCCGCTTTCCGTGATTCTAAGATATTGCATCTTACTGTAAAACCAGGAAACGGACAGAAGCATGAGTAATAGTCTTAAGTGAGGATAAATGGATGAACAAATGCATGTTTTTGCGAAATTGCAAACAGATGATAAACAGACACAAGAGAAGCGTGCGTACTAGTTTGTTTTCTCTTAGTGGTTTCGTTCAAAAAGTGTATAAAAAAATCGTGAGGAACGTGTATTATATCACCCGATGAACAAAGCCGGCCTATTGGCTTGCAAAGTAAGCCATACATCAGGTTAGTTCTTTGGAATATCGGAGCAAAACAAAGTGATTTATGAAAATCCAGTAAACAACCTGTTTTCGTCAATTTTTTGAAAGGGAGAATAAACGAAACCAGAGAAAACATTGGACACAGCGTTGCCAGATTTGTACCCACTTTTCCCACATGAGGAGCACAAGATGAAGTGTCTTGGTTTTGGTGAACCAACCTTTACTCCAAGGGCTTCCCCTGAAATCACAGCTACAGTGACTCCATCTTTACTTGGTTTGGGAATGTCTTTGCTCTTTAGCTCCTGATACTGAGGCTCCACCATCTTATCTGCACTCTTCAGATTCACCCAAAGCTGTAGGCCATGAATGCGTCCGTCAGACACGGGCATCTCTGCGTGAATCACGCCGCGCCCTGCAGTCATCCACTGCAATAAAACAACACAATTGTTTGTTTTCTGTCGTGTCAAAGCGAGAATAAACACTAATCATGGTAATGTGCTGAAGTACATTGTTTACAGGCAGGCAAATATCCTCATGCTTTGGCGAGTCTGCTTATATTGTATAATATCTCTACAACAGTTTTTATGAGGTTTTATTTCAGTGTAAAAGCGAACTACTACAGTTTTACAACAGAAGCTTAATATGACTAATGGAGCACTTTTCGTTCTCTCTCTCAGGGCTTAGTGGAAATTTCCATTATTTCTGAGCAGCTCCTCTTAGGGAGCCACAGTGCACTAGGTGGTTTGAGTTATGGAGTGAAATGCTCTTTACTCTGTCAGCAGCTTTTCCTAATTCTTTTTTCCTCAGTGCGCTTGGTGTTATTTGGGAGTCCCCGAGTGCTTAATGGGGAGGCAGTATCTAAAGTTTAAGTGTTAGCCGCTGTTAAAGTCGTGTGGGCTACAGACATATTAAAAGCATATTAAAACATTCCCTCACTGACCTGGGTGAAAGTGAGACAGCTTTACGACACATGAAAACACAGGAAATGCCCTACGGGGGGCAAGCTCTCACTCCGAGTAAGTGTGTAGCACGTGTGCACAGTGTATTAAACCTAAAATACATGCTAATGAAGTTTAAAGCCATTTGATCTGTTATCTGTTGTTACTAAGCAAATAAATGCGTAATTAATATTAGATGTTCAGTCTATAGTATTTTCCTAATCTTGCTTTCTATAAATAATCTCATGTGTGTCATACCTGTAGGTCTCCAGATTCTAACTTCCCACTATGACCACAGGAATCTTCATGAGCTGTTACTCCGCTCAACAAATACGTCACCTGTGTAAGAGAAGACACACACAACATGTGAGTACTTTTAATAATATATATACAGTTGGCTGATGCTTTTATCCAAAGAGTTTGGGGGTATCAATTTTATCAGCCAATGCCCTTGATCCTTATGTTGCTACTGTAACACCATGATTTACTAGATACTGGAATATACACATGATTCTTTAACTTTTCTAACACATATTTATGCAGAAAACCAGAAGTATGGAAGTCATTAAATGTCCTGTTAATTTAAAAGAAAAACAAACATGTAAAAAATTGCTTAGGTGAAACATATTTCAAAGAGCTGTGTTTGCAGAGAACATCCAAATGTTTGTTCAAGGAATTTTGGAAGCCCTGTTGGGGCATAAAGATAAAAGCACACATGTCTTAAGCTGTATGTGAGTTAGAAATAAAAGTACACAAATTCTATCACTGCAAGTCAAGACAGATGTGAATTTGTTACAAATCCTATAGTAAATCATTTTGGATTTCGTTAAAAGGTCTTGCAAGCTCACTATTAAAGATATAGTTTTTCCAAACACAGAGCTAAAGTGTGATAACCTAAAATTTGCAAATATCAATAACCAATTAACCAAATATGCTGAACATTAAAAAATGGCAAAAATGAATTTACACAAACAAAGGTTGTCCAACATACAGAACGAACCGATTGCATGTCATCTCCCTCGCAGACAGCACTGCGCTCCACAAGATACAGGAGGCAGGAGTAAAAGGTCAACATCTGACCCC
Organism: Oreonectes daqikongensis; assembly: GCA_026939265.1. Taxonomy (NCBI): domain Eukaryota; kingdom Metazoa; phylum Chordata; class Actinopteri; order Cypriniformes; family Nemacheilidae; genus Oreonectes; species Oreonectes daqikongensis. Next base: position 1,975,508 of record JAOTQM010000030.1, on the reverse strand, counting down.
TCTGAGGTTTGCTTGACCTGTAGCCTGTGATCTTTAAGCACAGCTGTGATCTGTCACGTGACCGCTCGGAAACAAACACACCTGCATGTCTTATGGAGGTCCAGCTTTACAACTACTCTACACGCTTTATTATGAGGAATTAAACTCTGGGTCTCAATTTTGTAATAAAAATTAAAATGTCAAAATGCATCCTAGTCATCATTACAATGATATGTCATAAAAAAGCATAAAATACACGGATGTTTTGAAGAAACGGTGTTCTGCCAAAATAAAGGGGAGTGGTGTGGATTGTCTAACCTCTTCGGCTTTTAAAAGCTCTTTTAACTATGGGAAACATACAACAACATTGGGTGCTGTGCTGTGATAAAGCGTAAAGAAACTGCGCACCCTAGTGGTCATACAAAATGACGCAGCATTTATTGCGAGGGGCAATCTGATGTCTGTATATAATTCAATTGTCAAAAAATTGTAACTGTGTATTTCAATCGCAACTTTCTATTTAAAGCTCTCAGCAGTTTCTGAGGGGGCTAAGCAGTAGCTTGTGATTATAAATATAAAAGGTATTCATTTCCTATTTATTTCGTCCTAATATAGAGAATGGCTTCTCAGAAAACAATCCACGTAATTGACAAAAACCTTTCTCTAAAAAGACGTGTTAAAAAGTTATCCAGCTTTCAACTATGTTTTGAAAATATCTTATTTGGTTTTTTCTCTTACGACATGTCCTTCAATACAAGGTATAACTAATAAGAAAGCTATTAAAAGTGTCTTTATTTGCAAACATTTCAACGTGTTTATTTAATTTCTAATGTATTTTATTGTATTTCTCTCTTTTCTGTATATTATGTATTTGTATGATATTTCCCCCTGACTGTAATTCTTGTGTTAAAAGAAAAAAAGAAAAAGAAAAAAAAGACGTGTTAAAAAGTTGATGCAGCTCAATGAGGGTTTTCTACTTGTGAGCCACAGTACGCCCCCTGGCGAAATAATTTTTACAGCACAAAGGTTTTTGTATTCTCTCCCTTTTAGTTCCTTTAGTATTTGACAACAAAAACGTCAGCAGCGTAGTGTACAAGAATAGTGCGAAATTACACGACGCAAACAGCGCTTACCGTCTCAAATCCACGGTGAGGGTGATCAGGAAACCCCGCTGGTTTGGCGATACCGAATTCATCAAGCATCAAGAAAGGATCAAGATTTTTCAACTGAAATAAAATATACATATTAGTTGTATTTGAATGCATTGCATTTATCATATTCTGACACAGTCCTTTTCTAAGGCGATTCGTGCGTAAATACAGTTACATAATTTCAGCAATTGTAGGCTACTCACCTCTCTTCTACCAATACTCCTGCGAACTCGAGCCCCGACACCTTCAGCCTGCTCGACACTTAAAACAACCTTACAAACTCTCCTGATCATTATTGATTATTTTGTTTTCTATAATTTAACCTTAAATCGCTTTTCTAAGCTTGAACTAGATGTATAAGTCAATAGCAAGATCTGCGAATCGAGATCGCATCTGCACTGCAACGATATTTTCCGTGCATATGTTAACCTGAAGGTGTGACAGGTTTATGTTGTATGTTGTCGTTTTGGGTTTGTCATTTACTTCCTACACAGATGACCACAGTCCCAGGAGATTAGGTTTATTTAAAGGTGCAGCGCCAGTCACAATGACTGTGCGATATTTACTGCCACATACAGTGGGTGACAATGCGTTTTACAGGCATGGGGTGGAGTCCAAGTTCTCAAACTTCATGGTCCAATAATCCAAGTCCCAAGCTTTTGGTCATCATTTCAAATAAAGTTTGTATCTGGTAATTATTAATTAATTTCAAGTACTAGTGTTTATTTTAGACATTAGATTAGGTTTATTTTATAGTAATGCAATAAATCATCAATTGTAAATTTTACATCATACTATATTTGTAGCTTATTCAAGACTATTGACAAAATGCTATGCAAGAAAGGAACGACGTGCACTTAGAAGAGCAGATGACCACACTGGGACAAATGAGACCTCTTTGGCAAATTAATTATATTGACTTGATGATTGCGAGTCATGTGTTTTTTTATAATTCGTGGCATTCACACATGACCATTTCAATACGCCTCAAAACAAGTTCAGTCTTTTATTTTTAATCCTTGTTAAAAAACATGTTACAGCCACATGAGGCCGTGCATGTGTGATATGTACTCTTCGGTCCTCGTCTTCTCCATTCTTACTGATGCTCTTTCATCCAGTACTGAGTGTTGAGACATGATGCTTTTAAATATGCGTATACTTGCAGCTTGACCCCCTGCAAGGTTAACAGCATGAGGCCCAACCTGTAGATCGATAGTTCAAATATATTTATTTATTTCATATATAAATCAGTTCAAGAACTTCACATGTCATAGTCTTAGTTTATTTAGTGTTATTACACGGCTCGTTCGAATGCTTGATTCTGATTGGCCAGTCTCGACATTTTCAGGTTCTTTAGTCGCAGATAACAACTGCTCAAAACTAATAACACACGGTAACCCCAATGCTGTGAATCATTTTGACATGTACAGTTTAATATTACACAAAAAATAGGCTATGTCTTTTAATAACATGACATCATATTTACAAATGATTAAACCAAATTTCCTGTTTGTAAAATTTTATATTATTTTAGGTGACAGGCCTGTATCCTGTCTGGCGCCCGAATTTGAACTCCACTTCTATACGAATTTGTTTGGAGGCGATCACTACCGTTACAACGTTGTTTCTTACATTTAAACCGAATGATAACAGCTTTTCCTCACTGAAGGCCTGCATTTGATAAAAATTAGCTAATAAAATATTTCAAATTCACTTTTTATGTCCAGGTTTTTTCTCATGTGACAAGTAGCCGTGTAATAAGCGTGATAATGTACAAGCAACCGGCTGTTATCACGGAATCACACTTATTTCTGTGATAATAACCGGCTGTCTACATTATCCCTTACTTATAGAAAATGTTATCATATTTAACTTGCAACATGTTGTATCTTAACACCAGTTGTGTTTATATAGTATTACCTTACATTACATCTCAGATAACAAGAACATAACTAACTACACCTGAAGAGCTGCATACTGTCCCATCAAGTAAAGAGGGCAATCTGGTGTCCACTGCAGTGATTCTGTTATGCACGGCCAGCCATCTAAAACCTGCCAATCAAGATATGTTCTGATCATTTTAATAAATAACATACGTTTATATTTTTAAGTGTGCATATTATTCCAGATCCAATGGCTCACTTGAATGGGGAATTTTCTCATGACGTCTGCCAGTAAAGGGTCTTGATTTACGTTCAGTTTGCAGCCTGTCGCCAGCCAAATCTTTTCCCCATTCCACTGTTCACCACTGCACATGGAGATGCTCCAACTCTGAGTCTGATAACACCATTTAGCTTCAGTCACCTTTAGAAGAAAATTTGTATTACTCATTTTTTTAAATATTGAAATGTATTTAAGAAATTCAGTTGTCTGTTGTACCTAAAGACAGTAGTTTCTGCATTAACAATGTTTGGCCAAATATAAAAGCTATTTTATCAACAGCAAGCATAGATACTGTAGCTGTCACCCAAACATCACCTGACAGTGTTGTTTCACCAGAAGTTGACCGCTCTGAATAAAAGGAACAAGTTGTGTGTAGGCCTCGGGGGTCACCGCTCCTCCTTTCCTGGCTTGTTTTATCATTGCCAGCCTCTTGTGAAGACTCCTTTGGTTATAGAACTGCCTGAGGTAGGCCAGGCCATCCATCTTGATCCCATGTTCAATGTGTGAGTAGCGTCCGATCAGACTTTCCACGTCTCCAACATCAAACTGCTTCAACTGTTGGATTTGAAATGTTGACATGCAGTATTTATGTTGCGATACATTATCACGTACATACGGTTGTTTACCCTCACATTTCAACAGACTGCATGGGTGTAACTTACCTGTAAGTGCTTTCGTAAGACCCAGGTCACATGGCGTGCACCCTGCTTGAGAGCAGTTGAGATAATGTGGGCGCTGGTTAGACCTCCACCCACCACCATCACTCTCTGACCCACATGACACACGGGCGGAAGACCTGAAACAAAGTTTGCTCCTTGTAATTCACAGATATTTTACTCTGAAAAAGCCTATTCCTTATGGCAAAATGCAGACAGCTCACATTCGTCACATATCGTTTTGGTTCTTTGCTTTATATTTGGTTCTTATTTGAATGTCAAATTGAGAAACCCACCTGTTGAAGGTTCATTTATTTCCTCATGTGTACAGAAGTAATGCATGAGCTCTACGGTGTGTTGTAAACTTCCCTCTGGATAACTTTCCTGGATTGCTTGCACCCAAGATGGGATGTTTGCCATCTGTGCCCTGGAAGGTCCTGTCGCTATGACAACAATTTTTGCCTCTACATTTTCTCCTGTGTTTAATGTCACATTGAAAAACTTCACCTTGCTCTCATCCTCGGAAAGGGTGGGAATGATTCTGTCCGCTGTGGCTCGGATCAAGGTGTTGTCCAGGTCATATTTGCGAACCTGGGAGGAAATCCGTGGCAATGTCAACCTTAATTTTGTTAATACAATATTAAAGGCACTGGGTGGAATTTTTTAGTGGTGAGGTTGCGAATTGCAACCAACCATTCACTCCTCCCTTCCCGTTCGGTACCAAAAGAAAAAACATATTTACTGTAGAGCGGTTTGTCCATTTAGGGCTACTGTAGAAACAACATGGTGAATTTTATGTAAGGTGACCCGCGGTGTATGTAGATAAAAATAGCTCATTCTAAGGTGAGATAAACATAAGGCTTTATAATATAAGGTCTTTAAACACATCTGAACAGATAGTTATGTATATTATATTGCATTTCTGTCAATAGAGCCTCCAAAAAACTACACACTGGACCTTTAAGTTTCAAAAAATGAAGGTTGGTTAGTTTCAAAACATAGTCTGCTATAACATGATATGTTAAATATGCAAGCAAGACATTTTGCATAGTGGTGTTTGAAAGCAAAAAAATAATGGCTTTGACATATTCGTTTGATAAAGAAATGAGCCTTGATGAGCCTTTAAAAAATGTGCGGATGTATTGTTAGTACAAGCCATTCCACACAATTCCTCATGCGACATGACCCTCAGACCTGCTCTTGGAAGAAGTCTATACTGAGCTGTGTTCCTGGCAGACTGAAGTACAGATTCCTCTGTAGGCCATTTGTTGCGCTTAAAAGCTTTTTGTCCCTCTTACCCAGGCGATTGTCGTTAAAAAATGCATTCTCGTCCTGAATGTAAACTTGCTCGGGTAGACTGTGAAGCTCCTCCACCCGATGCTCTGCCACCACAAACTCCTGCAAGGCATTCTGGGATGGCACACATGTGCAGTTCTTTAATGCTTGTATATTTTCATTGTGGTTCATAAAATCATAAACAAACATAACGACAGTCCATTATACAATTCTTAAACCTGTTTAGTGCATAAGGAGTTCAGAAATATTTAAGTTTTATTGTTATTATGGTAAATATAGTACTGTATTTGATACTAAAATGTATTTATTAGAGCTGTTTTAAGTATTAAAATAGTACACCTTTTCAATAGGACACATTGAAATACCTTACTGAATGGGTCAGTGTGCACAAGCATGTGTGATCGGAGATGAGGGATGCTCAGGGCCGTGAACTGGCTTTGCCATAGTGATGTCCACCTTCCGTATGAATCCACCACCTTGAAGTTCAGTGGAGGGTGTAGCTGATGCTCATCATTCTGTGTTTCTAACACAGGCCCTGTGAAAAAGAATCTATTTTCTGATAATAGAACTAAAAAATCAAGGTGCCATGATTAAAAAAATGTTTTTTAGGTCATAAACTTCTGACTCACTGGTTGGTTGTCTTTTTTTGTTTTTGCAAGCACTTTTAGCTTTTGCGTTGCTAAGCTGAATTCCGTGAAGTATGTCAGCACTGGATTGGCAGATGGGTCGGTCAAGGGTTGACAGTAGAGTAGCGAGTGTAAGAGCATGAGGACCTCCTCCGATTATTAAAACATCCAACATTCCTGATATGAACACACAGAGAGAGGAGCTAGTTCATTTAGATATACATTTCTAAAATGATCTTGCCACTGCAGACACAAAGGACAAAACATTTTGCATTTACTACACAAATCTTCCTTTTCTATTGTAACAACCTAACAGTGATGGTCAAACAATCCCACAAAATAAATACATTTGTTATAGAATAATCTGTTACTTGCTGGTTTTGTTGCCTGTGCGCAGTCACTTGGAGAGGTACAGATCGAGAAAGCTGGCATACAATTTTCAGTTTGAAAGTAGTGTGTCACGTTGTCCAGTGAGTCTATAGATACTGAGGCTCATGATTGGCTGGTTAGAATGAGGGTCAGTCTCAGAATAGCTCATAGAGTTCAGTGGTATCATTTTAGCTCACAACATATTACTGTTATCTAAACTAAACAAATTCTTATGTTTTAAATGTTATGTTTAGCTTTGCAATACTGCCACCAATTACCCCGTATACTCAATATTGTAGGTATGCATTAGTCCTGTTTATTTAAGTGTGCTATAATTCTAGCTAAAATAAGTATATTTAAATTTTTCTTTTACTTCTCAGAAATGTACTGATTATGATAAATATACTTGACTTAAACTGACAGAAAATCTATTTATATATTTATTGATATATTTAATATATATTAAGTATATTTGTTCTATAATGTGAAGCATATCTCGTTCAAAAGGTGAAGTATTCTTAGTATACTTGTATCTAGTGGATTGAGTGAGTAGCCTATTAAATGCACTACCATTTCACTATAGTTGTTAAGAGTATACTTCATAAACTAAAAATGTGCTACAAGTATAAACAACTGTTGAACTAGTACAAAAAACTGTTGTCAGCTACTCCCTGAAGTTTAATACTCTTACACCTAAAGTATATGTTAATGTATACTTTTATAAACTAAATTGTGGGACAAGTGGTATGGTACTGCTAAAATATAAATATACTGGAGTTTGTTTATTAGAAATGTACTTGTTTTTTGCAAAGGACAGTAAAAACATCACGCTACATTTACAGTTTGTATTCAGTGTGATGTTTGAATCATTGTGTTGCACAGAAAATGAAAATTCTGTCATCATTTACCCCCCCCCCTCAGGTTGTTCCAAATCTGCATACATTTCTTAGTTCTGCTGAACACAAAGGAAGATATTTGGAAGAATGTCAGTAACCAAACAGATCTCATCCCCCATCGACTCTCAATATTTATTTACTATGGTTGTTTGACACCCTTCCAAATATCTTCCCTTGTGTTCAGCAGAACTAAGAAATGTATACAGATTTGGAACAATCTGAGGGGGAGTAAATGATGACAGAATATTCATTTTTGGGTGGACTGTCCCTTTAATGCCGATAAAGTATAGTATCCACTAGAGGGCAGCATATACGAATTTGTCATTGTGCATAGTATATTAGAGCTATAAAGACTTTAGAGTTACAGATATGAGTAATGTTATAAATCTTTTAAGCACTTTATCAGCAGTCTGTCTAACATAATCTCCATAATCAGTTGTGGAGATCCTGATATGGAGGAAGCATATGCAGTTAGTATGTTCCTCATTGACCTGCAGTCACCTGCTGTAAACGTGTCTGTCCTGTTCTGTCATGTCTCAGCCCACAGACTGTTGCCATGCTCAGCAATTAATCACATAGTTGTTGTCATGTCTTCTGGTATTGCTGAGGTCGTTCATATTGTAATTTCCTCTTTATGTTCTTCTTTGTCAACAATTCCTTAGTTTGCAACTTTCAAAATATACATCAATTATTTTTGTCTTTTAAAAATGATTGCGAATGGTGTTTGAATACAATGCCGTGGCAGAAATTGCATGTTTTAACTCGACCCAGTCAATCACGTCCTCCCACAAATCATTTTCTTTAAACAGAAATTTGATCATATCTACCCACATAGCACTTGCATTCACCCTCACTAAGGGGAATTTCCCCAAAGAACAATGCTGATTAATTCTGATAATGAAAACAACAATTCAGCATCATCCAGAGCAGTCAACCTGTGAGGCAAACAGCAACGGAAATGAGGTAATGTTTTTTTGACATTTATACAATGAACAAAACAGGAGGAGCCTTGTGGGTGTCTCAGAATGTGAGAATAGAAGAAATGTATGATTTGAAACATCTCTCCTGAAACAGGAAAGTGACTAAATTACAGAAACACTTGAAATGGTTGGTACTCTTGTTGTTGGTAAATGTCAATGCAGTGTGGTTGAAACCCCTGTATTGCCATCATGACGTCAGGCTTTTAGTGTTGTAGTCTGGTGCTTTTATATTCTAGTTCTTGTATGCTTTATGTACAGATTTGTCATCCTTTACCACTAAACCACTTTTTTCTGGCAGTGTAGTGTCACACGTGAGATGGCAAGCATACGATTCAAGATGTTTCTTATAATAATTATTTTGTCATTTTCAAGTATGTGTTTACATGGTCGAGAGAGGAGAATTTTGAGTATACACCTGAAGAATAGAAGGGATTTAGTGTGGACATAAAGCAAAAGTGCTTTGCTTTGTAGGGCTATTATAAGAATGGACTAAGCCATGTGATCAAGAGGAAGTTGGTGTATGTTTCACACTATGATGTAACTCGCCTGTTGTCTGAAAAAAAATAGTTGTAGTTTACCATCGAGTGAGAAAGTTTGTATCACCGGCCGTAACACGTTTTTACTACAGGAATGTGGCTTTTTTGATATGGTTTTCCTAATTCTGGTAATGTTTAGAATGTTTGTGTTCTTGTGTGTAAGTAAACACATCTCAGAAAAAGTGAACCATTTAAAACCTTCCCAATTTTAGCTTTTTCCAAAAAATGTTAGTTCAGGGTTGTTGGTTAGGTTAAAGTGTTTATAACCAGCTGTGTAGAAATACAATACAAGTCTAATGAATGTCGTTCGATGCTTGGCCTTTGATGGATAAATAAACGTGTGTGTGTGTGTGTGTGTGTGTGTGTGTGTGTGTGTGTGTGTGTGTGTGTGTGTGTGTGTGTGTGTATGCGTGTCTGACAACCTGTAGGCAGGAAACCACTGGTGTGAGAGAAAAAAAATGCATGTAAAGTGTACCAGAAACTAGGTAACAAGGCTATTGCAGTAAAATTAGGATTACAGTTATAGCTTGTAAAATAAATCTTTATTTATCTATTATCTATTTATTATGAACACATATTTGTTCACATATCCAAAGCTTGTCCTCCAGGTTGTACTTCACACTTTTAATGAATTGATTTGCTTTACACTATGTGGCTCTTCACCTATAGTTCCTCTAATTTTGTTGACCTTACATAAGGAAGTGTGGTGCTTGTGTTCATGTGTACATTTTCGTTTGTTTTTAATTTTATATCAATAATGTTTGAAACTAAGTTGAAAAACTGACATTACTTAAAACACAACAAGCACGTCATTTTTCAATAAGTGATACATAACATTTAAAGTGGATTTTAATAGTAAAATATGAACGGCATAGTTATTTTATCCCTTCCCATAGCTTACGCTTTGTAATCCTTCCCCTACAACCTAGCACTTCTGCTTCTCTAGTAAAACCTCAAAACTTTGGTGAAGTGACATCAGGGTATAGGTTCCTCTTCCAGCATCAGCAGAGCTTTAAAAACAGCACTTCAAAGCCACAGCTCTGTCAACCGTAAACCAGATCAACATGGCAGCAGCGGTAAGTGAATTAGTATTCGATCATAATAAAATTGATCACTATTGTATGTTATTTGATGTGTAACGGAATAGATGCTTTAAACTTGCTGGTGACCGTAAAACCACAGAACAGAAACATGGTAGGAAAGCAGTACTGATACTGAGCTTATCGAACCATTAGTTCAAACAAGTTTAATAAAATACTTTGTCCTCTGGATTGAATGTCACACTGGTGAAATGTGATCTTACAGGGCAGTTCTTTCAGTGGAGGTGTTGGTGGAGGTGTTATGCTGCTTCACACCGAGCAGGAAGGGAAACATTCTTATGAAGTGAAGAACTTTATAAGCTCAAACAAAGGATTTTTTGCAAGGTGAGACGGTTATTAATGAGCTATTTTCTGTGTATGTCAATTAATATATAATCTGTGTGTCTGTCTATCAGAGAGGGAGATAAAATCCTGACGATAAATGGAGAAAAGCTGGAGGATTTAACTCCAGAAAAGTTTGTTAACATTCTGGTTGAAGGATCCCCGCTGCTGGTGGGTCTCACACACACACACACACACACACACACACACACACACACACACACACACAATCTGTTTTATTATCTCTGTGAGCACAGTCCATAGGCGTAATGATTTTTATACCTGTATATTCTATTCCCTACCCCTAACCCCTACCCCTGAACTTAAAGATCATAGAAAACATTTAGCATTTTTAGATTTTCAAAAATTATCGTTTTGCATGATTTATATGCTTTTTTATATGCGCGTCCCCATGAGTTTGTGTGCATTCGGGTTTAGGTCCCCGTCGGGATATAAAAACAAGGCCAAACACACACTTGTATACACTCTGTCTGTCCTCCATATGCAGCCATTCAATTGGGACGGGCCATATAGAGAAGCGAAACTAAACGTTTCATCGTGGGCTTTTTTGCCTTGTCAAGAAACTCACATTGATCACATATTCCTGTGTGTGGGTGAGACATGAGAAAAAGTAGTACTAGAAACGTAAACTTGTATGACTTGATTTTCATTTTCCTCAAATGTGAACTCTCGTATCAGACTATACATCATCCGCACAGAGACAGATCTGAGGAGTGTTCGACGGAGGAGATCCGTGCCTATAAAAAGGAGCCGACGGTGATGGACTTCAGCCTGACTATGGTGAGAGAGGAAGATCTACACCCAGAGGGACACCAGGAGCAGCCACACCCAGAACCTGGCTGGGAAAACTATATTAAAGACGACAATGTGTTTTTAGTCTCTATGACTGAAACAAGCATTACACTGGTTATTGCTCGTGGCTGCGACCCAGAAAGCCCCTGTCACAACTGCGGAAGAACGGACTGCCAATTTAATGAAGTTGTTGTCATGCCTGAGCGAGCTGAGATTGTCTTTAGTAAGAAATAAGTGCTGCAATTATTTCCGTTTTGATCTAATGGTTACATCTAAAATCGAATTTGTAATATGCACTTGATTTTTGTTGTATACTTTTTTAAATAATCAAATGATTGTTGCTTAATAAACTGTTCAGATTCTTTTGTTTCAGATGGAGCACTGATTGTGAATCAGGTTAAAGAAAGAAATAATTTGTTCCTGAAGAGTTTCATTATAAACAGATATATCACCCCATGGAAAGAGCAGCTATTATTGAGGGACACCATGTCAGGTTGTCAAATATTGTCCTGTCCTAACAAACCACACATCAATGGAAGTTTATTATAAGTTCAGTTTTCAGTTAATGTAAAAATCTCAATTTCAAAAAATTGACCCTTATGACTGGTTTTGTGGCCCAGCGTCACATTTGTTCTCCACCCAGTTGTTCAAAGATATTGAGTGTTTTAAACTGCTTTGCTCTCCTTTCAGCAAAGATCACCATCTACTATTACAAGATGAACGTATTGGATGGAACCTCAGGCCTTCCGGTTGTGCTGAACTTCACGGGCACTAATAACTTCTTCTGCTGTGCCACCAAGGAAGGTGACAATAAGAAGATGTTACGAGTGGTGGTAGGTTTTTATTCATTTGCAACATATATTGGCTAAAAGCGATGTTTGTACGGCATAATTGTTTTTAATGCACCCTCAGGTTAGATTAAACCATCAAAATATGAGGATTATTGCAAAACAAAACACAAAACGTTTAAGGTATTTATTGGGCAAAATTATTTAGCAAACTACTTCATGCAAAATGAGTTTTATTCAAATATGCAAAAAATGTATAGACAAACAAAAAGTTCACATGAAAATAAAGCATACATTGTCATACAATAATACATTATTAAGATTAGTTCATGCTATCTTGTATTCATATTTTGTGCCATTTTAATACATTTTTTATAATTTATTAGAATAAAGAGCAAAGGTGACAATTTTCCAAAGTTGGACATCACTATTGGCCGTTATTACCTGTTAAAAAAGAATGACAGGCTACAGTTATTTACTATAGTGCATCTTTAATGTTTAATACCAGATTATTTCCACATACAGTACATTTGAAATGTTACTGTGTCAATGCCAAGGCAGTTTATTCATTGTAATGTGTAGTAAATGGCCTGTCAGTATTGTTTGCTGGCAGTTCTGTGTAGTTTTTTAAAACTTCAGTATGTGTATAAGCTGTCATTTAAACAGTTTCATCTGTCCTTTATTTTAGTGCCATGATAGAAGTGACCTGAAAAATATATGTGCGGATGACCCTGAAAAGTGGTCCCTGGTATTTTACATGTCTTCTACACTAGACAATCTCCGACGTTTCGAGTCTGCTCTTCACAGAGGGTGGTTTATTTACATACAGAATGTGAACAGTGATGAAGTTGAGATGCAGATGCAGTCCGAGCCGTCCTACAACTTTTATTTCGTAATTGAGAGTCAGACTGCAATTTAAGGGTTGAATCAGAAACTTCCCCAACAGACAGAAAATCAAATATGTCATATAGTGAGAAGTATTTTTATGAAAACATAAGGAGTGATATTTGATAAAGCTCAAATCTTTGACAAATCAAAGTAGTACCACAAACATAAAGGAGACTTGTGTAACTTTGCTAGCAACCGTTGTATGAAAGTAATCTATCATATGTATTAAACTAATGTATTTAAACTGAATATTGCAATTTGTAAGCTGAGCCAAATATATTTTTAATAGTTATATTTAAAGCTAACCATAACTGACAATGTGATTCAAGATGATGCGAGCAATCCTACTGTGTCATTAAAGTGGATAAGAATTCTTTGGACTGGCAACTATAAACGAAATATGTTCAGATGTTTAAAAAGCATAAATTGCATCATCACCGACCTTAAGAGTTTCTCTTGATGTTAAGAGACGGCAGAAATTTGGAAAATTTTGTTTTGGTTTCTTCTCCAAAGAATGTATTGTTTAACTGCTATTGCAGTAGTAAGTAGATATGTATCATACTATTAGCTGATATGTTTGTTTACCCTGTTATTCATATGCATGTATGCGTGTCATCTGTTATATACTTTTTATATATCTTGCTGATGGCTTATGTCAAAAATATTTTTTAACAATGGTTGTTTTTATAGCATTGAAATGAATTCTTGAAGGAATAGTTCACTTTAGAATTAAAATGTTATCATTACTTACTCACTTTTGAGTTGTTCAAAATCTGTATAAATGTATTTGTTCTGATGAACACAGAGAAAGATATTTGGACAAATGCTTGTTGTAACCAAACAGTTTTTGGAGTCCATTGACTACCATAGTAGGAAAAATGACTTTATAATTTTTTTGTTCTGTTGAACACAAAATGAGATATTTTGAAGAATGTAGGAAAGGAAAACCGTTCTGGGGCACCTTTTACTACCATTGTTATTTTTCCTACTATGTTAGTCAATGAACTCCAAAAACTGTTTGGTTACAAGCAATTGTCCAAATATCTTTCTCTGTGTTCAACCAAACAAAGACATTTATACAGATTTGTAACAATTAAAAGGTGAGTAAATAATAATACAATTTTAATTCTAAAGTGAACTATTCCTTCAACTAAACAGTGCATCCCTTATATTTTATTTTGTTGATCGACATTTACATTTGTATGTATAAGCTAAAAGCTACTAACAAATTGTTGCTGTAAGCTACCTAAACTTATCATTTATCATATTTTAATGCTCTTATGTATCTTCTTTCATATCTTAATAAAAAAATGTGTAATTTGTTTGAAGAACTGCTTGTAATATTTTTAGTTATAGAATATAACAATATAGAAAAAGTGGTCCTGTATTGAAAATATTTAAAATAACTAATAAAACATTAATGTTACTTCCAATATTTTAGAGAAGGTAGTATCATATTAAAGTTATTTATTTCTGCTATTACTATTTCTAGGATATACTTCAAATTCATAGATTCATCAAAAATATCAGTTTATGTAATGAAAGATAAAATCAGGAAACATCATTTATCTACACCAAAACTCAGTTGCATCATCTTTCACTAAACCGGTTTAGTACCAACATTTTTTTCTGAATGGCCCTGCAGGAAGAAAAATATCTTAAATAAAAAACTTTGTGTGAGCAAAACCTATAAGAGGGAAGATATACACACAACAGGATAACTAAAAGTTTGTGATTTAAAAATTGTAAGTTCATGTTACGGGGTTCTTAAAAAAACTATTTGGTGCCTGATTTTACCCTATAGGAGCCATTGGCTCCTTAATTGAATTTTTTTGTCTGGAAAATAAAGATATTTAGCACATTTATGCATTTGACAGACGAAAACAATGAAAACTAATTCCATGTTTTCTAATAATGTTACCAAGGGGCAGCATGTATATAGAAAAGAGCAGAGGACCTAAAACAGATCCTTGAGGTAATCCATACTTGCGTTTGAGTTGATGATTTCCCATTTAAAAGAACAAACTGATATTGGTCAGATAAGTATGATCTGAACCATTGTAGAGCTTGTCCCTGGATACTAATATAGTTCTGTAGAGGATCTACAAGTATTGCATGATCTAAACGGCACTAAGATCAAGCAAAACTAGGAGTGAGATGCAGCCTTCTGATGCTAAGAGTAGGTTATTAGTCATTTTAACAAGTGCGGTTTCGGTACTATGATGTGGCCTAAAACCCGATATCTTTTACTACTTTTTCTAATATTTTAGATAGATATGGACGATTTGATATTGGTCTATAGTTTCCTACTTCACTAAAGTCTAAGAGTGGTTTCTTAATAAGAGGCTTAATTACAGCTTAAAGGGTTTTGGAACATGACCTATAGTGAGTGAGGAGTTAATAATATTAAGAATGGGATCTACTGCAACAGGTAATAACTCTTTTAATAGTTAAGTGGGTATGGGGTCTAATAAACATGTTGTCGGTTTAGATGCTGCAATAGGTTTTTTTAACTCCTCTTGGCCTATGGGTGAGAATCATAGCAACTGCTCTATAGGGGTGATGGCTGATGTTAGTTCATATGATAGACTTAAAGGTTTCACATTAATGATCTTTTCTCTAATGTTTTCAATTTTCTCAGAGACAAATAGCATAAAGTCATTATAGCATAAGTTTGATGGGTGCAACAATATCTAATGTATTAGAGAATATGGTGTTCATAGTGACTTCTTCAAGATCATGTGTGTTTACGGGTGCACTAAGTAGGTGGGACAGGTCGGGCAGGTTATCTCCCTGTCGGTTACGCGGAGCGATGTTGCATTCCGTTCCGATGTGCATTTGACATGACATTAGTGATCGGAAACAACATCACTTTAAGGTAAATTCTCTATATCTCTAAAATGATACCATGTGATAAAACTAAGATCAAACTTAATCCAGGCATGCACAGCACAAACACACACTCATTACTGTGCTGCTTCCTCTTTATACATATATCTGTACTTCTTCCTGTTCCCTACACGCTCTATTAGTCCCATTAACTGTAATCTTTTCATCTTTAGGTGGGATCAATATTGCCAGCATTCAACAACTTAACTGAAATGCATGCACTGTTGACACATACAATACGCCTTTTAGAAAGCATGTGACAGACATTGTACTATTAAGTCAGGGAATTTCTGTGGTCAGTAAAAAAGTTGAACGTACTTTTTTACTGATGAAGTCACATATTTGATATTTAGATTAAAAAATATTATTCAGTAGTTAATTTTTTGTTAGGATCAGCAACAGAATGGAAAATAATGCTGTTCCTTTTTTATTTTTATTTTTTTAATTAGGTAACATTTCACAATAAGCTTTCATTCGTTAATAATTAGCTACATGTATTAATTGTAACAAATACTATACTATTAACTATGTTAATAATACATATTCACATTATTTATTATATAACGAACATGCATGATCAACAAACAGTTTTCATTAACAAACATAAATAAGATGAATATGTTTAATATCTTCCTCTTTTTACTGCTAACTACAAGTTGTGTTTTATAACCATAATAGGCACAGTTGTGCATCGATATGCATGTGGTTTTCTGTAGTTACATGATACGTTCTCCTTACTTTACAAATATATATATATATATATATATATGGAGATACCCTTGCCTGCAGTACCATATTTTGGTAGTGTTTTTACAAATGGGACTTCCCCAAAGGCTCAGATTTTTCAGGTTTTGTTTACTTCTGGGTAAAATTTTGTCGAAATGTAGTTGTGTGGGCACACACTTTATGTCTGTGGAAAACTAAAAGAGTGAAATGGGTCACACTTTCACAAGGGTTTTTTTTGACGTCAAGGAAAAAAACTGATTGGTCACATGGCCTTATATTTGATGAGATCATAGACATACTGTGTTTTATCTCAGAGTTCCTGCTTGAAAAACATGTGTCTGAAGTGTGTCTGAACAAGTCGGGTGCCGTGGTGTCAATTAGTCCTAATAAACTGTGATTAACCTAAAGTCTAAAGACTTTATTCATGTATAGTATCATTGTGCAACGTTAAAAGAGAAGAGAGCGCATCTGAAAAGATCTGTACGCCCAAAGAGGACAACAGTCATGAGATTCAATCTGACGATGGTAAGAGATGAAGGTCTGGAAACCGATGGATACCAGGAACCTCCACATCCACAATTTAAAGATGTTGACCTGCTTCCTGTCTCCATGGGTGACACAAGCTTCCTTTTGGATTGTGAGTCCGACCCGGATAACCCTTCCCACAACTGTGACTGTCAGTTTAATGAAATGGTAACTGACAGTGCTTGTAGTAAGTATAATTGATTTATTTTG
The DNA here is from genome assembly GCA_026939265.1 of Oreonectes daqikongensis. NCBI lineage: Eukaryota > Metazoa > Chordata > Actinopteri > Cypriniformes > Nemacheilidae > Oreonectes > Oreonectes daqikongensis. The sequence continues at coordinate 1,958,596 of JAOTQM010000030.1, read as the reverse complement.
CTCCATTGATTGCATTCATTTTGAGCTGTGTTAACCACGTTTGCAAACTGTTGCATTTCTAAAATGTCTTATTTGCTAAATGATGCTCTTGGAACATGTAAGCAAAACAATGTAATGTCACTATCATTATATGAGATTTTTAAGTGGTATTCTGCTTACCTTTTACAGATTCCACACAAATTGTGAAATTGTGTAAAAAACAAAACAATTTGTTCTTGAAGAGTCTTCTTCTGGGCAAATATGTCACCCCATCAGGTGCACAGATATGCCTGGATGACACAATGTCAGGTGTGTACCAAATCGTGTGTATAATTAATGTTTCTTGGAGACTTTTGTCACCCCATAATTTTTTAATAATAAGAGCAGTCATGCTTTTTTCTTATTATGTCAAAATTGCTTGTATTTCAGCCAAGATCTCCATCTACCTCTACATCATTATGCCTCTAAAGAAAAATAAAGGGGTTCCAGTTCTGCTTAACTTCACAGACACAGACAACTTCTTTACCTGCACCAAGCAGGGTGAAAAAATGATTTTAAAACTTGGGGTAAGCATTTATTCATTGTCAGTATACTTCATGTCATGAAACAACATAATACTAACGATATGTGGCCTAACTGTTCAGTAGTTTTAATTTAATGTAATACAATTAATATGCAATGAAATATCAGTATCAATAATATTAGCATAAATTAAATATAAAATAAATTGTCTGTCCTGGCACACTTCGCTATCCATGTAAATATTATGTAAGGCAACCAATAGTCCTAAATTGCAGCTAAACCTCTTTTTACTCTTATTTCAGAGTTATGACATTACCAAGCTACAGCGCATTTCTGCAGATGACAGTGAGAAATGGTCCCTCGTTTTCTTCATGTCTCGATCTGCAGATGGCCTTTATCGTTTTGAATCAGCTCTCCAAAGCGGATGGTTTATTCAGACTATGGACAGTGATGTTGTGAACATGCAAAAAGGATATTTGAAACCCAGCACATTTTTTTCCTTAATTAAGAGTGAAGGTTAGTCGGAGCTTGTGGCTGTGTGGACAGTGCTCCAGACATGTGGTGCAACTGCACACTGGGAGACCCGAGTTCCTCCCCACCACTTCCTGTCTCTCTACACCGTCCTATAACTAATAAAAGGTACTAATAACTAATAACTTAAAAAAAGAGTAAAGGTTAGAGAAGAATAAAAAAGAACTTGCAGATGTATCAGTATACCCACTGATACAGTTTTAAACTGACAGTATTTTAGAAACAATACTTAAAGGTGCTTTTGATCTGTGTTTGTTGATCGGTCTGATAGTGGCTAATAACATAACTATTTATATTTTAATTTATATTAATATTAAGCTATAATTATATTTATTGTATGATAATTGTAGTAAATAATCAATTTGCTGAATTTTATTGTATAAGCAGTAACATTTATGGTGTTGCTTTGAAACCATGTATATACAATATGTATGTGTGCGCACAACCTACTCAGCTGCGATTTACTTTTACGTAGAGGTACTCTGACAATTGTTTTTTTACAATTTATGTTCATTATACTTTTTTATTAAATACTGGTTATGCTTATTACACTTTTAAAAAAGAAATCTTTACAAACATTGTGCCATTTTAACAATATTTATAATATTAAACTATATTTACATTTGTATGAGCAATGTTAAACTGTTGTGTCACTTTAGTCATCAAATCCTGTGTTAATTTTTCATTCTTCATTTAATCCTTGTTTTAAAAAAAGTTGTCAAAAATTAATCTATTCATTATGTTACATTACAAAAGTCTCCACATGATGAAAGCTTTTTTCATGCAATCTAATGGTAGAAAGGAGCTGTTGTGTTTGGAAACATTTCTTTACAGTCCTGTTAGTTCAACATCATCTTCAAAGGCCTTGTTCATTTGTCCTTTGTCTGATTCCTCATAAGGGTTCATAGTGTCCTCAACCTTCTTAGCTTTCCTGAGAAAATTGGAGATAAAGGAATTCAGTCATATTCAACACATACTGTATAGACATTAGTTTTTCAAATCAAGTTTTCAGATCCTATTATGCTTGTTGAAAGAAACTATTTACAAAAACAAACACTGCCTTTTTAACTATATTTATAATATTAAACCATATATTTCTGTATAAGCTGTTCTGTTGTTTGACATTAAATTGATCATATCATGTGTTCAGGTGTCATTCTCCATTTGACCTTTTAAACAGAAGTATTTTTGACCCAGTCTGTGAAAACCAGGCGAAAGTGTTAAAAGATAACAAGCATTAAAGTTTAATTTCAATCATTCATTTCATTATGATTTACATTTTTGATATGGCATTACTCAGTCAATATTAAAGTTGTCAAGGTTATATTTAGCTGGGTTTTCACAGAATTGGTCACATACGTAAACACTTCATAAAAACGTTGCATTATCCAGCTACGATGATGATGATGCAATTCATTATGCTTAGTGGTACAACTCATTACTGTGGTGCCTTCCTTTAATACATACTTCTTCCTGTTGATCACCCCTGTGACCACGAGGTAGACCCCCACGCACACAGTTAGTCCCATTACCACTCCAAACACCACCAGCCAAACTGTGATCTTTTCCTCTTTAGGTGGGGCCAATGTTGCCAGCAAACCAACAAATTCCATTGTTTCATCACTGAGTAGAAATGCACTGTTGATACGTCCTCTAGAAAGCCTGTGACACATAGCATACTCTTTAGTAAGGGATTTTTCCAATGTGGTCACTAAAATGATTGCAATAAGGTTATCAGAATAAGAGATATTCACGAATACTCAGTATGATATACTGTACCGGACGGCCGTCTCCACTTCTGATTTAGGTATAACCAGGCCTGGTGTGGCTGGATTTGTTACCACAAAATAAAAAGAGATTCTGGGTGTTTCCTTGTATGTGTGGATATTCTCTGACCTGTTTGTAGCACACAAGTTTGTTTCATGAGAAAGTTATGCTCATTATTCTGAGGGTGTGATCATTGGAAGATGAAAATAGATATTACACACATGAAATTAATCTCTTGCCGCTTTTCTTTCAGGTAGTACTGGCGCATAGCAAAAGCCATTGTAGACTTAAAGAGATACATTTCATTTGAATTCCAGGTGTACTACAGGGAAAAAATAAAATAAGTATTCAATTATTTCACTTGTATCCATAATTAAACACAAAATCTGTAAATAAACATAAAACAGACTTACTGCATCACCTCCCATGGCAGCTTTTAGACTTATTCTGACTTTAAAAGAATTTTCTGAATCTGTATGTGAAATACATTGTTTTAATAAACGAAACACATATTGTAAGTAGATCTGTGTACTGTACACGTCGTAAATAAAACAAAATACTGACATGGGTCAGTATTGACATTCCAGTCTGTCCATCTGTTATTCTTTTGGTTATCCTGTTTTAACCATTCCAGAAGAGTGCTGAAGTAATTTAGCAGAGGCTGGGAATCCATCTTTGTGGTTCCTGCAATGTCCTCCAGGGCACGAGTCCAAGACATGGATCGGCCTAACTCAAGCATATGTCTGTGGAGTTAGTTAGTTTACAGTTCATTTACAGCAGTTCTGATTATTTTAATAACTACATTATAACAGAGAAACAAAGCACTCTGCATACCTGAGTTTGTTACCAGCTTTGGGCGAGTTTGTAATGTCACATTTGTAAAGCGGGCCGGTGTGGCCAGCTTCCTTACATAGTGCCTCTTGAAACTGAAACTGATATATAGTTCTAGTGAAGTACCTGTTAAAGAAATTAATAAAGGACATGATCGTTTTACTAGGCATCAGTTTTTATTATGAATGGTAAAAATAAAGATCCTCTGCATTAAATACTGTACATTTTATTTATTATGATTTGATCCTGTCTGTGTATGTAAGTGTTGTATGTTCATACTTCAGACTTACCTGATGAAAGAATAATCCCCAGACACATGAAAAAGTGCAGGTGGGTCACAATATGACTCGTCTCTGGGCACAGCCTCAGCTACACCAGCTAGCTCTCTCCTGTGACATATGTTTTGTGGTGAGCCGCAAAGCAACTACACGTTACTTTTAAAAACATCCTTCAATTTGTAAGCTGAAGCACAGGATCAGGCACGTGCAGAAGTGGGGGGGGGGGGTTGGCGGGGGCGAAGGGTGCTTGGGCACCTGCCCCTTCACCCGAAGTGCCATTTTTGAATGACAAAGTGCCCTTTCAAAACCCCTCAACACCCCCCTGCCCCTCTTAAGGTCTCTGCATGGCACTGCACAGGATGCTGCCTTTTTGTGATGATTTCTGTCACTTACTTCATTTCCCACCAGCGCAGCATCCACTCATCTTTGGGAATGGTCCCTTTAAACACTTGCCACCTCCACTCCTCCAGCATGTAGGTGAAGGGCAGAGTGGCAACAATGGTTAGGGCTTGTTTTAACAGGAAGTTAATATCTGTCTCTGTGGGTGTAAAAGGTTGCTGTTAGATTTTGGGTTAAAAACTGTGAAAAACACAAGACAGGAAAAAATACAAATTCACAGCTTTACCCAACAAATAAACAAAAATGTTTGCTATCGAATTTTAAAAAATATACATCAAATGTAACAGTTATTTGGATATTGTGACGTTTATAACGATATTTTAAAAAAGATCATTCCCGAGAAATACGTTGTGCGCATGCGCTGCTGAGTACCTGCGCGCGAGCGGTATTAGCACTTTTAAACTGTATTTCCGGCCATTTTTGACACCTTTAGCAACTTTCCCCACCAGCGATGTAACTGTCACACACGTGCAAATGCAGCGCAATCGCGCAAAGCCGCTAGTATTGGATTGACGAGGGTATGTTTACCAATATATAACCAGGTGTGTTTCTTTAGTCACGTTTCTTTGCATTTAAACAACAGTGATAACGCGAACACATAAATATATGTATGTAATGTCTTTTAACGTGCTCAATGCACGTTTAGTAAGTTAGCCAGACGTAGGCTACGTCACGCATTTCCGTGAATGCTTCGAGCATCCGAGAACCCACACGATTGGTGCCAATGGTTTATATTTATCCAGCCATAAGAAATTTCCCTCATACAGTGGCACTATACCGTAGTCATCCTTGAAATCGTCAGGTAGAAGGCCCAAAGCCTGCAGGTGAGAGGGCGTGGCTGCAGAAAGGGACATGATCTCTCCCACGGCCTCGTGAAAGCCCTCATTAGCGCCATCTCTCAGCAGGTATGGGCGGTTACGGTAAGCCATCTGGTACTGGTTATGACCCATTTCATGGTGAACGGTTAAGAAATCATCCATGTTCACTTTAGTGCACATTTTGATTCTGAAAACAACAATAACAAAAATTCATAAATGTGTGGTTTTTCAGTTCAGGTGTCAGGTTTTTCTAATAATATGAGGCTGATCTGGAAAAAAAGAGTTTTGTATTAATTTAGACCTATGTTTTAAAAACAGTTTACACTAAAAATACATTTCTGTTATTGATTTAAAGGGTGAGTAATGATTATATCTACAGGTTGATCATTACCAGACATTCACATGCAATGAAACACTATCAGCCCGACCTGAAGTCCTCTTTGTTTCCCATATCCCATGCGGTAGGGTGACACACCACTTTCCTTCCATTGTCAGGTTTCACGAACATTGAGTTTGTCCAGAAGTTGCTAAACATTGCAGACATATTCACAGACATAAAGAATTTTTCTGCCTCTTTAAATAGTCTCATTTCATCCCAGCCCTGAAATTGACAATCGGGTTATTCATTAAAAAGTACAAAGTAGGAAAGTCACACATTAAAAGTCAGCACCATGATCTTATAAGAAACTTTAATTGCTGTTACTAAAAACAAAATTGATTTACAACGGAGATTACATATTTTTGATCAAATAAAATAGACCTTTAGCCTGTATTAAGTGCATGTAAAGATAACAGATCAAAAGGGCGAAGTATAGGAATGAAATGTTCACATGTCTTACCTGGGCCACCATTGCAGAGCTCACATCAATGTCGGGCTTGTCAGGGTATGGAACTGTGAGAGGATAAAGATTGGTCCAAAACCGTCCCCACATGTCACCTGGAATGAAAAAAGTAAATCCAAGATATCTATTAGAACACCATATCCTGATGGCATATTTATTCTACTATTTGTCAATTAAAAGTATTATTTGTTAATTGAAATTGAAATTTCCACACAGGTCATTTTTCTATAAACTCCATACATTACCAAGAAGGTGCGCAGGAAGACAAGCATCTGAGGCAATGTGACCAGGATAGACATTCTGCAGTCTGGCTCTCACATAAGCATGAAGCTCTTTGTATAGAGGTAAGATCTGGAAAATCACAGTATCAGTGAGTTTGGTAAATCAGTCTTTTAATTTTAATGATGTACATTTTTTTAGGACTGACCTCTTTATAAATTCGCCTGGCATCTTCCATAACTTGATCTCGGGTATAGCTGTATTTGAGTTCATCAGTGGTTTCATAATCTCCCCTCCAGTAATCTCCATGGTCACCGTAATCTTTGAAAAATAAGTGATTTTTTTAAACTGGCCATTACCCCAAAACTAAGCTTCTCTCCACCACTTCAGCTTGCATTGGTGTGATGTAATAGTACAATTAATTTATCCATAAAAGCAGTAAATTGTTTGAAACTGCATATTACAAGAGACCCATACTATTTAGTCTGGCTGCTTCGTTTTCCAGGTCCACGTAATCTTCATACAGGGGTCTCATCCTCTTCCCCGTGGCCACTCTCCAGCCCTCCCACACATGTAGGCGTTCATAGTAGTCTCTGCTGTCTGCCATGATGCTCTCTAGACCTAGTAAAGACAACTTGTAAGCATGACATGAGGGCCAATTTTTAACAAATCCTCACCTTGAAATTATAAGGTTCTATTTGCGTTCTGGGTACTTTTAAGATATTGAGCTTCAAAGTTTTGCTTTTCGTAGCAAAAATGCTATGAGGAACAAATCTCTTTCATACGTGATGTATTCTAAATGTACAATATCAACATTTTCTGAAATTTGTAAATGGGATTTTTGGAACATGGTGAAAAAATGCAGATAGAACCTTATCTGCAAGACATTCATTAAAGCAAAACATTTTCAAGCAACACAAACAATTTACTTTACATTTTTGTTAAAACATGAAATATGTGTTGTAATAATGTGTAAAACAAAGTTACATTTACATGTTTTTTATGACATTTATTACATATTTTAGGACGTTTTTAATAAAGTCCCAAAATGTACACATTTAAAAAAAAGTATGGCATAATATAAATAGGTTGTCACAGAATAAGAATATGTGAATAACTCAATTTTGACCAAAATGTCAGATAAAGCTTAATAATTTTAAGGTGATGAAATATAGCATTTTTCTTATTTGGATTTAAATGGTAAAATGTGTTAAAATGGAGTGATGAGTGTGGGGCGTGTACAGCCTTGTAAATATGAGATTTTCTGGCTCTGTGATATGTTGTTGAATCTTTAAGACCTTATATGCCCTATTGTTACCTTTTAATCTATATCCTCTTTTTACTATTAATCATAATTGTGTTTGTTCTCAACAATGAAACATAGAAACTGACAGTTCTCTTTTTCATTTTCTCTCACTTGTGTAATTCACTTCTCTGTGTGGAAGGATTTTACTAAGCATGTTATTGATAAAATGTACACCTTGTTAAAAAACAAGGTGCTTAAAGGTTTTTTTTCACAGCGATGCCATAGAAGAACAATTTTTGGTTCCACAAAGAACCATTCAGTCAAAGGTTCTTTAAAGAACCATCTCTTTCTTACCTTTTTGTAATCTGAAGAAACTTTTTCCGCCACAAAGAACCTTTTGTGAGACAGAAAGGTTCTTTGGATGTTAAAGGTTCTTTATGGAAACATTTAGACAAAAAAGGTTCTTCTATGGCATCGTGAAGCACCTTTATTTTTAAGTGTGTATACTAGACACATCTTCAATATTTGTATACACCCTATAAGTTTTACACATTTTTTCATTAACTGATAAATATATTAGAAATGGGATGTAATGCTGACAATACCTGGTTCCAAAGTCTGACAGTCAGAGGGGTCGTCCACTTTACAGACCGTCGCAGTGTTGTAAATAGTGCTCATATCTGCCAAGACCCTCCTCAGCTGTGACACATAAGCCATATGTATCATATACATTTCTCAGTAAGTATTTTGCCATATCGACGTATGAATACCTCAATATGATTCCTTGAAAATCGCTGTCATACCTGATTGGCCTTGTCGGGTGAAAGAGCCCCTGATCCTTTAACTTGGAGCTTTCCAAGCTGGAATTTAATCTCTGGATCAGAGATTTGATCGATAGGGAAGGCACTGGAATCCTCAGAAATCTTACTGTAGTATTCACTCCAGACCCTATATGCTTCAGTCTGTTAAGGAAAATGAATTTGCTCATTATCAGTCACTCGATAAAGATGATATATTTTGTCCAAGTTTCACAGTTGTAAGTGGGATAGGAAATCGAGATGAGAACTTTAAAAAGCATATTTGTTCACAAACATTTAAAGGAGAAACTTTATTTCTCTTTTAGATGCGCATTCAGTGGCTGCCTTTGTCAAAAGCGACCTATAAATTATACATCAGCACAGTGAGTGTATTGCGTGCTATAACATTTCTTTTCAGTTGACAAAGAGATATATGGAGAAGTAGAATGTTCAATGCTCTCTTACTTCACTTGACTCACTTACCTCTTTGTCTGCGTTTTCCTGAGAGATGTTTGTATTGTAGGCCCAGGATGCAAGGGAATATTGGTACACGAGACGAGATGCATCTTCATCAAACTTTCTTAAGAATTCCTTGGCATTTTCCTCCACTGTCTGGGTGGAGGCCAGAGTGGCCATAGCCAAAAGCAGGAGCCACCGAGCACTCATCTCAACAGCACTTGCCCTACCAGCACTGATGCTGTTGTTGTCACATGGTTTTATCTGAGACACCTTATTGCTTTGCCCTTTGAGCTGTGCCATAACCTAATGGTGCAACTTTTTGCTTAAGTGCAGGTGAGATGGCTCCTAGATGTTGCACAACATTTTATGTGTGCCTTACTTGTATCAGTTTAGAGACGCGATACACTATTTAAATGTTGTATTGGTCAAACTTGATATTTAGATTTTCTTAAAATGGTGCTTGTCTTCACAAAACTTTCATGGTGTTCTGAGTGGTTGTCAGCAGTTGCTACAATATTGTGGGTGGTTGCTGGGACAGTACATGTTATACTGAAGTTTCATAATTGTGGTTAGGCTTTTTGAGAAGTGAAGTATATGCAATAGAAATGTGACTATTTACTGAACAAACATGAATCAGCAGTTTATGAACATTATCCAGATTACTATTATGACAGATTAATTTTTAAAATCAGTTTGGGCATAGTAATGGGCATGACGTATCACTATCCGGTACAATCCACTAAAATACTTTATAGCGTAGTCAAAAATAAACAGATGTTTTGATTCTGTGTGTGCGCGTATATTTTTTCCACATGGATGTGAAAATACTGATAGACCTCTGCTCTCTACAGGAAAGACAGCCTTGAGTGTGCACATAATCTGGGCCCATAAAACCATAAATAGACTGTGAAGGTTTTATAAAGATTAGTTCTGACTCAAAAAAACATATGTTAACCAAGTATTATGCCTTAATAATATGATTGACTAGAAAGAAATTACTTGTGAATTGTTAAGAAAGACTGTTGGGAACATGTTTAACAACTTTAAATACCTTGTAATATACATTTCTGAGATGAAGTCTAACTTCAAATTCACTATCAATCACCAAAGTCCATGCCAAACGTCCAGTGAGACTCAGTGAGACAATTCTTATGAATTGTTTGTTTATTTTTTATTATTCATGATGAAGCTGGGTGTGGTTTCTACATCATAAGTATTTTATTTTTTAGCATATTCATTAAGCAGGATGTGGTTTCTACTAGGGATGCAATGATACCATTTTTAAAGACAGAGTACGGGTACCGATATTTTTTCTGGTACTCGCCGATACCAATCCCTTTATCTTTTTTTTCTTTTTTTGGTGAGGTGGCAAGTTTCCAAGCACAACACAGTGAGACTAATAAAAATAGAACAACTTCATCATTACAACTCCACCTCAAACACATTATGAAAAAATAAATAATTTGATGTGCTTGTCACAAACTTTCAAAGCACATAATTCAATCAGTTATGTCACATGAGGTATCGGTATACTTTTACGAGTACGAGTACATGAGCTTAGTATCGGGCCAGATACTCATCCCTAGTTTCTACATCATAGATAAGTTTTATGGATTGTACTCTGTAGATTAAGTTAAACCAAGGTCAGGTTATCTTTGTCAGATCTAGCACTCTCACAGAATGTGATTACATTGTTGCCAACAAGTATCATGATTTGTCACAACATTCCCTATTTATTATTATTCTCCTAATGTTCTTGGCAACATTTCTGTCCCAATTTTATGATCATCTGTCTTTGAGTGGGAAACATAATAACCATGATGTAGTATTGATGTAGTTCTATATTACTATCCATACCATCTAACTTGTTTTCTACTGTATAGTTTTGAAATGCATCACACTTGCAATTACATATCATGACCAACAGGTGGTGATCTCTCTTCCTCGGCGCAGACATTTCCTCATGTAAACTGTATCGGCTGTAAGAGGGCGCAATATAGGCTACACTAGAGCTAGAATTAAGGTAGATCATTTAACAGCATAATAATGTTAGCTTATTCATTAATGGGTTTATTATAGAGGGAAAAAGAGAAGACTCACAGAGTCATCGTTTCGTCTTTGGAGTGTCAAATCTATCCACCACCGTTCCAATCATTTAGCCCAGTTTGCACATTTGAACCTTGTTAATGCGCTCTAAACCCTCCACAAAAGAGAGCACAAAGCCTATTTTAAACAGGACCACCAGTCTCCGTTTTATTTTAAAACCTCTACCGGAAAACTGCTGCACTTTTGCCACTCTGCAGTTCGTTGGACTGTCACTTTTGTTTCCTCTAACAACCAATGAGGTGATTTAATGGTAGGCTATAGCTGGTCAGTATGTTTTTTATTTAAGAAAGATATGCTGAACAATAATGTTAGTTATTAATTTTTAGATGAAGCCCTATTTCTGTAGTAGCTAGGCTAATTAATATGCAAATGGTTATGAAAATCTAAGTTGTGAAGCTAATGCAGTTGCAATATATTTAGGGAACATGTGTTTAAGAAAACGTTAAAGAAATATTAGATCCTCGATTTTAATCCATCAAATCTGTACAATATGGGTATAAATGCCCTGGACGGGTCCTACTATGGGAAAGATCTTGCTCGTGAATATTAATCAGCGTACGAGATTGGTCGTTACCACGAAACGTCATCACGCTCTAATAAATTTTCAACGGGGCGTCTTGGCCATAGTAGGATTCGTCATTTCTGTCACCGCCTGTAGTTTATCCAAACGGAGAACTCCCGTTCCTGGCGCAAGTAGACCAGTCCGTGTTTTGAAATAGCCTCTCTCATTTTTAAAGCCACTTCAACCCCAATCTCAAAGCTCTGAAAAAACCCACTAGCCTACCGAAAGGCACAGGCTCAGAGGAGGAGCAGAGATTGCTGTGAGAAACCTTCATCCGTATGCGATCTCCTCTGACGGGAGAACTGAGGTGATGGCGGGTTGCGCGGAGGATTCGTGGATTTTTGCTTGACAGGCACCAGAATCTTCTGTTGGATTAGTTGATTTACCTATTTATGGGGGATTTGCATTTACCTGCTAGAAAATGCCATTTGCCAAACGGATCGTTGAACCACAGCTGCTGTGCAGACACCCCATCCCTAGCGATGAAGGGTTACTATTCGAGGATCTGTGGTCCATCAGCAATGTGGCTCTATCCCGGACCCTGCGGCAGCTCTCCGACTTGGCTAAACACGCCTGTTCCTTATTTCAGGAGCTTGAGAACGAGCTCGTCTCTACAAACCAAAGGGTTTGGGCTCTGCAGAACAAAATAGGCAAAATTCAGCAAACCGCCAGCGCGCTGGATCCAAAACTGGAGGCTGTGCGTAAGTAGAACATTTAGGATGTACGATTTTATACGGTTAACTGGAATGTTGTACATAGTATTGCTTTGCAATGAATGAATGTGGTGGTTATATGTGTCGAGTCACATGTAGACACTGTCTCGAAGCCTTGCCGACCAAATTATAATGTGTCACACGCCTGTATGCGTAACCAACACCTGCACCGTGACCGGTTGCGCTTTTTCCTCCGATTCGGGGAAAAACGCCTTGCAACGCGGCATTCTGCCGCTGCAGAGTAATGTCTCAGTCTGTATGCATAAGAAGATTAAGTTATAAAGTCAATAGGAGTTAGTACTGGTCATTTTCAGTAGATGTTTGTAGAGAGGGGCGTGTAGGGTCCATGGCTCCGGTCCGCTATTTCCATGGCTGTGCCTATTAATATAGGTAAAAAGCAACAGCTATCATGGCAGGTATGACATGATGTTTATTTTGTATGGTACATTTGAATTAATACCTTAATCTGTAGATGATCAATATAAGGGATCTAGAGTCTGGAAACGCGTAATTTCATAATCGCATTTGGCTGCGCAAGGGCGTTGAAAAAAATCTAAATTGTTTTTATGCTCATGTTTGCCCATCACTATAATGACAATGCATGCACAGCTGTTTTGTTATGAAACAGGGTATTTGGTCCTTATTTTGGCACTGGATCCACGCGCAGAATTAAAGGCAGGAATAAACATAACCGTTATTTGATGTTACGTTTAAATACGACTGAATTAAATATTTTTTCCTCCGCACTTAAAAGTCATGCTCTACAGTTGAAATACGCGTTTTTACATTCAACTTTCAAGTTTGTTGGATATATGGGTGTGGGGGAAATAAATATGCCAGTGGAAGCTGCATGCATTGATGCAGCAGTGCCATATCCACCACATGTCTTGTCCAAACAGCAGCAAGAAGCAGTGCCATCCATGAAATAAACAAATCTTAAAATCCCCCTCTTGCATTAATTCGGTTGCATGTGCCGATGAAATGAGGCCCATGAAAAAATGCTACAGCCCCTGCACCCTTGTCAAGCCTCGGAGGAGATCATAGCCTCATGTGGATAATAGCCTCAGCACTGGTGTATAGCTTTAATTATAAGAGGATGTTAAGCTGCAGTGGGGATAAATCCGGTGCATGGATACAGTGCTGAAAAGATGGGTCGGATGCAGAGTTTCCCCTCTTTGCTTGAAGGCAAAGCAAGTACGCAATGCTGTGCTTTTGCAAGTAGTTAGAATAGGACGAAATACACTTCGCTCCTGCTGATATGTGATGTGTTTTGTCCAGAATTAAATTCATTTGACCCCAAAAAAGATTAAACCATGTAGGTCAAACTGGGACCTGCTGAGTTATTACCATATAACCAAATCAATTTTAACTTAACAGTTCACTTTAAAAAAACGCAGGGCTATATTCAACCCAGCGTTGGGTCAAAAAAAGTACAGTTGTTCCACAGGATCAGGCTCCAGTAGTGTGTTATTTTGGAGGATGTTTGTTTGTTGTGTGACCGAGTTACATTTACATTTATTCATTTGGCGGACGCTTTTATCAAAGCGACTTACAATTGAGGAAAACAGCAAGTGATTTGTCTAAGTAAGCAATATGGAGTTAATGGCATTATTGGTTTTGGCAGAATGAGGTAAACTGGTGTGGTTTCCCCCCTACCTGGTTAGACTTTATTTAATGTACTTGTTTTTGATTGAATAAATTGAAACTTCTTAAAAATATCTTTGAAAATAACTTTGTAGTCAGCTAATGTATCTTTATTATATTGTTCCTTTCATGACTAGATTAGTGGGAACGACACTAATCCTATAATTGCGGTGTATTTTACTGTAATTCAATGATAGCATGTGGTGCCAGGAACGACGCCCCTTTTGTTGTGAATTTGAATAGATGGTGGGTTGGGATAGGGATGGTTATTTCATTTACGCACATGTGAGCATTCAGAAAGATATTGAGCATTATGAGCACTGTGTACAGAAACTTCTCAAGGTCTTGTGGTCTTCACACAGATGCTCTTAAGCCTGCAGGAGGATGGAGAGAGTTCAGAGGGTGAGTTGAGGTCACTTCTGATTAAGGTGGGCCCCAGTGATGTCCCAGTGATGTTTGTGTGATGTTCATTGATGAAATATATAAGCATTGCAGAAACTGCATGTTCTCTGAACACAAGTGGCGAACTCACAAAGAATTATGTCTGGTCATATAGTTGTAATAATTTTTTTCTCCATTCTGGAAATAAGAAGGCTTTTGATCTCTGCCCTCCCAAGTGAAGTAGAATTGAGTTTCGCCTGCCCTCTGTCCTTTTTTAATTAGACACAATCTCTCCCAGAGCATACTGCTTTTTTGCAAGTTGTTCTAATGAAGGGAACATTTAGATTGAGAGACGTGAGAATGAAGAAACACTTTTGATTTGTTACGCTTAACACCCGTGCCAATGTGTTTCTATTGGGAACATACCCATCTTTGTACTGAGAGAACTCTGCATTGAAAGTAAAACCTAAAATATCCTTGAGTGTGAAGTTTTGCCACAATAATTGTAATACCGGCATCCACAATCAAAACTTGCATTGGTGTCGTCAGGGGGCACTTGTCCTGGGCACTGTGATGAGGTGGGCACACAAGTCAAGTCAGGTCACCTTATATATAGCACTTTATACAATACAGGTTCTTTAAGCTTCACAGTAATGTTCATAAATCACCCTCTTGTCATTTAAATCCTGTCTATGACTCTTTCTTCTGAGAAACACAAAAGAAGATATTTTGAGAAATGTCTCAATGGTTTTGTGTCCATACAGTGGAAGTCAATTGGGTTCAATATTCCTCTGCAGAGGAAAGAAAATCATACAGGTTTGGAATGAGGCTGAGTAAATGGTGAAAAAAAATCATTTTTGCCTGAACTAGCCCTTTAATTGTGAAACCCATAATCAAATTGCTACCAGCTTTGTTTATGTTGTAGTATGTGCAGTAGCCTATAGTATAACATTTTATGCACTCAATGGGTCTCATTCACTAATATTTGCGTAGATTATTTGTATTTATACGCACATTTGAACTTCTCACGAAAACGTTCCGCCTAATTCACAACACGTGCGTGCGCACATGAATTTGTTCATAACCTCATCCTAATATTAGTGAATTTGGAGTGTTCTAAATGAGAGGCTGCGTGCACGAGCTTAGTCATTTGCATAAAACACACCCAGACCATCTCCATATTTGGTCTTTCCACATAGCCCTTCTTTTACTGCCAGTCAAACATACTATTTTTTATTTTTATTGTGTGTTATTTTGTTATAACTGTCTCTTATGCACCTGGACTATATCTTCTGTTAAAAATATGTTTTGTTAAGCCTTGTTGTTTGTACACAAATAATTGTAAAAGTCAAACATACTCCACGCTGATAAGCGCTGTTATTCAGAGAAACCTCGCAGCTCGAGCTATAGTGTAACGCAGCTTTTCATACTTATCTTTCATTGTATATAAAATCATTTTAAAATGAAATATACATTTTAGCATATTTAATATATATATATATATATATATATATATATATATATATATATATATATATATATAATTTATAGTAGCTGTATTACTATTATCCTAATATATACACAGACACACGCACACACATATATTATTTTATTTTACAGCAAAATGCACTATGCATGTAATATGTACGTGATAGGGTGAATTAAAATGCAGCCTTATTAATGAGCAAAACGTTCGGATGTTAAACGCACCATTTACGCGTGGCTGGGAGCAGATATAGATTTCTTTCGTACCAACTAACATTTTGAAAATACGAAAGTTTTTCAAAAATTCGTTCTGCTCGTGTTTCATGAATGAGACCCAGTGATCACATTTTTGTTCCATCCATCATATGGCAAAGTTCGAGAACCTCTATACAAAATATTGATGTTTACATGTACCACCACAGCTTTTGAATAGTAAATTCCACAAACATCATTAAAGGCTGTTCCATCTTTAGCAATTTTATTTCTTATTTATATTTATCGGACAAGACCTTGAATTAGCCAGAGCTGTGAGCAGCCATACCAGCAAACAGAAGCTGCATGGTAACAGAGTCCTGGGGGAGAGAGGGTCTAACCTTTTAACAGAGCAGAGAGAGTGGAGGCCGCAGCCCCTGGGGCCAAATTCATTGTGCTATAGGTTTAAAAGCCCATCTTTAAACACAGACATACCAATATCGTATGCCCCATACTAGTGCATGTTTACCCATGAACACAGATACAAAATACATTAAGGAAAGTGCAAATGTAAATACATATAAAGATATGCACAGGTGCACACACTTAGTCACATTCCCTCTTATAATAGGTCGAGGGCTCTCTCGGTTATTCCATTTTTATGAGTATCATACAAAAATAAGTCTCAGTGGCCTAGAATTAAAGTAGCTGTGGACGGCACATCATCCTCTCAGCTCCAGGCTACTGTGAGCTGAGCTCTGATTGGTCAGTTTCTGGAAGCGCTGCAGCCCATGGTTTAAGTACTTGTAGAGTTCAGCCACCATTTGCACACGCAGTCTTTGAGAACAAGTCTAGCGTGAGCGCTCGTGCATTGCTTCAGGCTACCCACAAGGACATGCAGGCTTTTTATTTTTGATGTTTTGATGGTATTAGGCCAGAGCTATTGTACATTTTAAGATGTAACGTTTTGGTTTATTAAAGCAGAAATTGTGTGTTGGCTTTAAAATGCACAAATGCAGCATTGTAGTGAACAGGCTAAGGGGGTTGTGGAATGTGGAAATTCAGCAATTTAGATTAAGCTGTAATAAATATAAATAGCCCATTTACGTGTAACTCACCATAAAACCGCATATTAGGAATGATTGTCCTTCTTATGAAAGGAACTTTTTTGCTTGTTTTACTTGCTTGTTGTCAGCGTTTGTGAAAAAGACCATATGCCGACCATTTGCTTTACCTGAGAGCAAATCCCTGAGAGCAAATTCTGCAAAGATTGTCAGACTTCATGCCGAACACACACAAGTATAGTAGGTTTGTTTAAAGTTTTCATGGATCATGATCATTATCTAGGTATGTATGAACAAACTTCGATTGTGTTTAAGTTTGCTGTAAAGAGAATTCTTAAACACCAAAATGCAAAGATTTAGGTAGATAGCATGTTTGAGAAGGTAAAGGTGGTGTGAAGTGTGAAGGTTGCCTTTGGGCTGTGCCGTCTTTAATATGGGGGTTAACACAATGGAATGGTAACCAGCCTCGGGTCTTTTATTATGGGGCTCAAACAAAGAGATAATGACACTCTCTGGGTATAATTTACTTCAAATATAAGCTCAAAATGAAGTATTTGTTGGGTTCAAAGGAAGGGTGGAAATATACGTTTTATAGCCTAATGGGTGCTTTTGGGGGTACTCTTAGGGGTTTAGGCTGACCTTTACATCTTAATGACCTAGCAGTGCTTTGTTCCATTTCTGTTAGAAACTAACAAATAAAAATATTTACTTATTGTCTTCTAGCTTTTAGATATTGTATACTGAACAAAACCAATGGATTCAAGCATCATGAGGAACTAACATGGCCTCCGCTACTTGCCCAGACTTGTTCTAAATGCAGCGGAAGCCCCCACATCCTCTGCATTCTGCACCATGCCCATCCTCAGGCTTAGCAGCAAACTGAACACACACAAATGGTATGACAAAGAAAACACCTGTATGTGGGATAGTGGCAGGTGCTAATGTTCATGATTGAATTGCTTGGTTGGGTTACCTTTATCATTTAGTGCGGAACTTGACTAGAGGACCGTTCACACTATAGACGATAACGGTAGCTATAAAAAATAGTTACATTTAGGAGAATAACGGGATTCACATCACAACTATAATGATGAAGAGATTGGGATAATGATATTGTTGGGATAAAATAAATAAACTAAGTTATCGTTATTGTCCGCTGGTGTGAACGCAAATATAGTTATAGTTACAGTTAACGTTATAGTTATTGTTATAATGTAAATGCTCCTTAAAAGTCCTGTTATATTCATGGAAGAGCTTTTCCTCATTGTTCTCTTGGGGTTGGAAACTGGTTTAAAACAACTATGTAACGGTATAATGTTTGCGAATATTTGGATTGCTCGTTGTGGAATAGCATTTGAAATGTGTGACAGAAGTAGGTGGAGCCCCAGGTTACGGTTACATGCACGTATCTTCATTCTGAAGTTAGATATTGTGGAAGCGTGATTAATTTATCTACATCTTGAAACAGCCTTCATGTTGAGACTGGGAGCGCACCTACACTTTGAGCCTTAAAATGCACTCACTAGGAATTAAAACCCAGTAGATCTATCATTTCCATCTTGTTTATGTAATGAAAAACATGTTATGTGAAAACAAATGGCTGCTTATTTGCATATTGCTTTATCCAGCAGAATAAGAGCCAATCAAGGCTCATGAAGTCAAAAACTTTTATCTGCCTTCTAGCCCTCTCTCTGCTCCACTTTTTCCTTAGAGTTGGTCTACTTCTGGGTTTGACAGTACTTTTAATGTTTTATGCACTTTGATTTTCACTGGAGGCACATCAATGAGGCCTGTCTGAGAGCTGCTCATCGTGATAGAAAGAAAACCATGTCCTCTTCAGCAAAGCCTTAGAAATCGAGATCGAGCTGAGAAACAGTCACATTGATAAATAATGACAGTACAGTGTTACTCATATGGACCAGGAACAGACATACTGTCTTGACCAGATTGCTTAGAAGTCACTGATTGATTTTTTTTATATAAGAAAATGTTTGTTTCTCTAATGTTTGTGTAGACCTTCACAAAGTATTTGAATGACTGAAAGATCTTTGAAGGTTTGCTTTTAATGGCTCTATTTCTCAAGAACCAAATCACAAGGCTCACGGTTATGTAACTGAATGAGTCAATTGCAATTTCCAACCATCCATAATTAGAAATGATGACAAATTATATGACTGGGTTTATATTCATTATTTTTACTGATGAAGACACATTCATTGTTAATGTAATCATAAATGTGTACAGTTTGGAATAGTGTGTGTAATGCATTAACTTCTTAAATGATGTAACGTCGTATGTGTGTGTGGGGATATCTAATGCTGTCTTTGGTTTTTTTTTATATGGGGTACGGTGTTAACACTGCCCAAGATGCTGTTATAGGCTCCAACCTTCCCATGACCCTTCAGGGGATAAGCAGGTTCGGTTGATGGATGGATGAATGGATAATGTGTGTGCAGTTTATACAGTTTACTGATCTTACAGAGATCTTGATGCCAGTAGAAATTTCCCAAAACAGAAACGATTTTAGATTTAAAACCAAAGATATAATTCAATGTAAGTGGCTTACATTATAGATTACAATAGTCATGTCATAAGGCAATATTGTTGAGACACAACGTGCCTGTGAGTATGCACAATGTGAGTGTTTTAAAATATAGACATGTATTTTCTACACTGCTCTAAATAAAACAAATTTGTTTGAGCATTCCCTGTAATGCCTTCATGATAACATATCATGTTAGTTTAGACAGAGGGAAAACTTTACTTTTTCTGTTCTGTCCTTACCTTCAAACCTCAATCAAGTCATCCTCCTGTGATCAGACCTTTGAGGTGCCAGTAATCTCAGCGTACCTTTGATCAGGCCACTGCGATGATGAAACAAGCAGAATTCATACATGTGGATGAACGAGATGAGCTATTCTTTAATCACTCTCTCTCTTCCTCTCTCACTGCGTAGACACATAACCGCAGAGACAGATTTATGTGGAAATGCTCTTATATTAGCTTTTTGATGTTTCGCTTTCAAATTACCTTGGAATGTCTGACGCCACTCTCAATACAGTAAATTTTGTTTTATGGCATGTATTGGTCTGGAATCTGTAGAATTTTTCATACACCAAAAGGACACCTTGGGAAATCATTAACCGCCTCCTGCGATCCGCTGGATGTATGGATGGGTTAAATTGCCGTTCGACTTGAATTGGCCATCTGCCCAGACAGCTTCAGACAGTGAGAGATGTGTCTGTCATTACTTTTGAACAATGCCTACTACTTCTAGTCTTAAACATCTATCAAAATCACAAGGGGCTCTCAGATCTACAGAATAGGAGCAAAGACAAAACTAGGTTTTCACTTTAATTTGGAAAGTTAACAACGGAACATAATTTATTTACACTACATTAAACTGTGTAATAAAGGTAGAACTTAAAGGGATAGTTCATCCAACAATGAAAATTCTGTCAACATTTACTCGCCTTCAAACCTGTATGACTTTCTTTCTTCGTCAAAACATAAAAGAAGCTATTTTGTAAGAAGTTGGTAACCGAACAACAGCGTCACCCATTCACTTCTATTGTATTGACACAAAACCAATGCAAGTCAATGGGTGCCAGTTAACAACATTATTTCAAATATATTTTTAGTGTTCCGTGAAAGAAAGAAACTCATACAGGTTTGAAATGATGACAGACTTTTCATTTTTGGGTGAACTATAACTTATAATAGTCAGGTTGTTTTTATATTCATGTATGTTGTGTTTGTGCTGTTAAATGCTACACAAGGGATAGTTCACCATAAAATCAAAAAACTGTCAATATTTATTCATTCAAACGTGTCTATTACTTTCTTCTATGGAAAATATATTTTGAGAATATTTTGGTTTTGTGTCCATACAATGGAAGCCAGTGGGGCTCCAATGTAATTTTGTTACCAACATTCCTCAAAAAATCTTCTTTTGTTTTCTGTAGAAGAAAGGTTTGCAGTGACCTGAAGGTGAATAAATGATGAAAGAAATTTCTTTTGGGAAACGTTTATTAAACTTATGTTTGTTTGACTGTGTATTCTTCAGGAGAGGAGTCGCTCTCACAGAGAGAAAGAAAGAGAGAGGAAAACAGAGAGGAAAACTTGGCTGATTGAGTCACAACAGAGGGAATAGTCATAATTAAGACAGAGAGACAGAGGGAGATAAAGAGAGAGGACTGCTATGGTGACAGTCAGCTGTAAACAGAGCTGTTGTATTTGAGCTGTCTGTAATCTATTCCAAGAATAATTCAATGGGAATCACTTGGTAGTAACACTGTGTGTGTTGCACTGCACAAGACAGCACACGTAACATTTGTTTTGTAGGTTTAAATGTATCATGTGCTTCTATATCTTGATTAATTCATTTTATTCTTTTAATGTCTAGGATCATAAATAATGGTTTGGTCTAGTTTTGTTTATTGGTATGGGACTTTTTACTATACAACTATACAATACAAATACTTTACAAATTGTTCCAAAGCAGCTTGAGCGAAGAACAGTGGCTTATACCCCCTTAAGCCAAAGGCGATAACGACGAGATAAAACTTCTTAGGATGTTTAAGTAGATGAAGAAGAAGTTTTTGGAAGTACCAAGACTCATTTGGAGAGCCTGTCCATCTGAATAAATGTTACTAAAAACAGAATATTAAATATAGAATCAACATGTTTACAGTTCATTTTAATAATTTAAAGGGATCGTTCACCCAAAAATGAAAATTCTTTATCATTCTTGTCACTTTCAACCTGTATGACTTTCTATCTTATGCTAAACATAACAGAAGAAATTTTGAAGAAGGTTGGGTATCCAAATTTGTTGGACCCCATTGACTTCTATTGTATGGACACAAAAGCAATGCAAGTCAATTGGGACCATCTGTAGGGATATGCAAACTGCAAACTTTTGTTTGTTAATTTTATAGCCTATCAAAAAACACATGCCTCTTGGAGTGTCATTTAAAATCGTATGTAATATTTCTGAACATTAAGCACTTAATATATGGCTATGGATGAAAAACAGGATAAAAACACACAGTACAGTGCCAACATACCTTTTTACTTTGTGCCAGGAATATTAATTTGGCTTTGAAAAACAATTGTTTCATACCACACTTTTAAACATGAGTGGTTTAGCTGTTTTCTTGATTTATAACACATCCCTTGTGTCTTTTCTTTTCACTGCTCAGGATTGAGGAGAAAAATGTGTATAGGTAAGTTGGTGTTACAGAATAAGTGTTGATAGTATTAGACCCCTTGTGTTGTACAAAAAAACAGTACAAGATGAATAGACCTCCACCTGTGTCCATGGATATATGTGTATGTGTGTGATTTTTTACGTGCGTGTGGACCTAAATTACATTTTCCCAATATACTGTGTTTGCTAAGCACTTTACAACCACTGTTTGAAACCGGCCATATTCCCAAATGTGACATCCTGATCACATGACATTGACATCATATTTAGGCAGATATCAGCATCATCAACAGATTAGGAGCAGCTGAAGCAGAAAAGACATTAAAAGCAAAGCACAAAGTCGGGCTCATTAGTTCAGGAATTAAAGGATTTTACAACATTACTGGGGCACAAATTAAAGCAATTTCTAATCGGGACTTTTGAGGAGTGCAGTCCAAACCATTCCTCCCCCATTTCAGTATGCATTCCCTGACATGAGGGGGTCGTATCAACCTGACAGGGTTTATTTTATGATAGTGACCAGCTGACTGTACTCTGCAGTTTACCAAGTTAATATATAAATGCAATATTGAAAGTATTAAGATATCCAAAAATGATGTGAAATCAATTGCGTGAGAGGAAAGTTGTACAATTTAACAGTCATTATAGAAAAGTATATGACCACAGAATGATGATTGACCAATTATAGTCAAGTATTTCAGAGCATCGTGTAATCCTCCAGGATCAGGCAATAGGGTCAAAGTGCTTTGCTTAAGGTCACAATGGTGAAAGTTTAAACCCACAGCCCACTACACACATCATTTTTAGGCTTGTCTGGATTTAGCATCATCGGAGGCTTCTAAAGCTACTTGTGGCCTTTTGTCACTGATCAGTGATTAGATTAGCCGTTCGTCTAATAATGCTTATGGAAGGGATTTAGTTGGAGACAGCTGGCCCCAGATCAGTCTGTTTGAGTTTGTTTTCGCCTGCTCTGCTGAGCGGGCTGATGTGCCGCGTGCTGACAGCAGTAGCGGCAGACTGCAGGTCTGCAGGCGAGTGCAGCTGTTTCAGTAGACAGTGTAACAATGCATGGAGAAAACATGTTTTTCCGCACCTAATTATTGAGAACGCAGAGCGACTTTAAATGAGAACTATGGAAAAATGAGCTGTTGAGAGATGTCGCCAATCTAGTCCTTCAAAATAAGAGCATACAAAGATATCCAAAAGTCTCATTTGTCTGATGGAACCAGATCTAGATTCAGTCTATGATCAAGTAATTGAAGGCGACTATTTTTGCTCAGTTGAATAATTACAGCTATGCCAAACTGCAATTAACTTGCCTTGTAATTTCCACTG
This sequence comes from Oreonectes daqikongensis, assembly GCA_026939265.1. Lineage (NCBI taxonomy): Eukaryota > Metazoa > Chordata > Actinopteri > Cypriniformes > Nemacheilidae > Oreonectes > Oreonectes daqikongensis. The sequence continues at coordinate 1,935,214 of JAOTQM010000030.1, read as the reverse complement.
GGTTCCCCCCCACCCCACCCCACCCCCTTGCACTATGTAGTGGATGTGATTGTGTGTGAAAGTATGTGTGTGCGTCTGCGCTGCTGTATTTGGGACGTGTCCCTCTGCGTGAGGAGGGGGATGAATTCTCCCTAGGCGTGAAGTTCAGATCAGCCATATGGTTTTAATAGATCAAGGCGAGTGATCCTAAATCTAACTAAGGTCATTTATATTTCTCTATCCGTGGCACCATCTGCTGTTGCCTTTGCCTATTAGTTTATCCTGAATGGACAGTCTGATCAAGAGGATGAGTATTATATGGAAAATGGAAAAGTTGTTAAAGAGGTCTTTTTTAGCAAGGTTAGATTTCTTATTGTTTACTGCAAAGAGCGACATTTTACTAATGAGTGTTTGTGTGTTGTTTTTCATATAAATGCGAATCCATAAAGCAATAAATATTAAAAAAGAAATTGTTTAGCATCACTAAATTAAGATTTATAATATTTAGATTGGCTTTTTACGATGTTGCATTGTTTAAAAGCATGAAAAAGGAAACACAAAAGAATAATTTATAATAAGTAAATATACATTTGCATAAGTAAATATAATATCAGCAGTCTCTCGACAACAAGCCAACACGGCAACAGTGGCAAGGAACCAAAACTCCAAAGTTGAATAAATGGAGAAAATATAAATTATCTATCTGTGCATGACATTATTGTTATCTTTATCGCTATTTTGTTATAAAATGTTATTTGTGTTATATAAGAGGCTGCTAAAAAGTTTTTGAAATTAGGCTCTTTTTGTAAGGAGAAAAAATAAACAGCTCTACTCTATTTTTTTTTTTTGCAACAGTTAAGTATTTCACCATTTTGTTTTGACTTAGATGTGGCTATAATGAATGCCTCTCCATGCATTAAGCAGTACTTACTTTTCAAAACACTTTAAAAAGCCGGGTTGTTGTGAAAGTTTATAGAGTGTGTTTTCGTAATTTTTGTGCTCGTTTAACAGATCTTAATTAGTGTGTAATCTACGAGTGCCCATGATTTAAATATAATAACAGTGAACGTACCATCCATCTAACCCCAAAGTCAAAGCATTTTAGGGTTTCGTCTGAGCACTCAACCTTTCTGTGCTGCCCTCTCATTAAATGTGCTGGTGCTAAGCCAGTTACCAGCATGGGCTTGATCTGAGCCACACAAATCTGCAGATTAGACGGAGGCGATTGAGCGTTCCGATCAGATTATTCCTCAGGGTGTATGGCGTAGGATTTGGCCTTTTCACCAGCTAATTATCCATAGCTCATGTGAACAGGATTTGTCTATATAGGCCTATACAGAACGATTCTTGAAGTACTTCCAGAAGGTTCCAGAAAAATATTGATAAGGAAGCATTTAAATTACTTATTAAGTGAGCATTGAACTTCTAAAACTTCAGTAGTGTGTAATTGAAATTAAAGCATAAAGCTGTGAAGTTTTAATGATACTTTAAGGATCCATTACACACCAAGTTACAACTGAGATCTCTTTAATGTATTAGTTGTTTCGTTCACACAATAATGAAACCAAATGCATAGCAAATGGAGACTTCTTCAAAAAGTCTTCTGCTTTGTACATTCCTGAGAAACAGATCCATCAACAGAGTTTCAGATGAGATCTCAACAATATCTCAAACTTGGCCCAGATTTGCCAAGAATGCGAAGTGTGCAATAAAAAGTGAGAGATTGACCACATACAGCTGTGAAACAAATTAAGAGACCACGTAAAATTGTTTTTCAAAATTTACTATTTATAGGTATGGGGAAAAATTATGATTTTTGTTTCATTTTGTGAACTACTATCAACATTTCTTTCAATTTCCAAATTAAAATATTGTTTATTATTCGCGGAAAATCGTAATGGTACAAACTGGTCAAAATAACAAAAAAGATAGTGAATACTGCAAAGAAAAAGTTAATATTCATGTCTAGCCAAAACATGAATTTTTGGATCAGTTCTAAAATTAATAGATAATGGAATAAGATTTTATTCACAACATTCATGCATTCTCTCAGTCTTTCACGTGAACTGGAATGGACTATAAGGCAAAACTGGACTGGTCTTTTAATTTTTCTGTGGCTGTGTTGTGTATTATAAATTCTTCCACTACCAAATAATCTGAGCTGTGTTATCCATGTTCATTTTTATACTTCTGTACTTTTCCTGCATGTCAGCAATTGTCTCTTTTTTGAGAAACATTTAGGACTACACTGATACTTAAAAAAAACAAACACCATGTCTCCTGAGCTATCAAAATCAACCTCTAAGCATTAAAATTGTCCTCTGGGCCAGTCATATGTAAGTGAAAGTTTAAAATAATTTAATTGGATGAAAGCTTTTGACTTTTTTTGTACATGTATTGTCATTTCGTGCACAAGATAAACTACCAAGATTGTGCGATCAGCGCAACAAAGATGTTTTGAGCTCCGCTGAACCTTGTGATTTTAATTGTGGAGTGCTTTTCTCCAGGGTTTCCATTCATCATTCTGTACTCCGTTTGAACAACGTGTGTCTGACACCTGGAATTGCCGCTGCGTAGACTGGAACCGTGCATTTTAATGTGGTTGTTGCCCTGTTCTCCGGGGACTGTTTTGTTTGTCCTTCATTAGCCTTACACATGGCCAGTGTTGTTTGAGGGCGTCACAGAGGGCTAAAGGGGGCTGGTAGAGGGCCTGGGATCTTTACAAATACTGTCAAAGGTTTGAATAATGGGAAAGAGGTACGTGTGTGTATGGGGAGGGAGATGGAGAAAACTCCAGCACATGGTTCTAAAAACCAAATAAGTACGCAAGCACACATGCACATTCTCAACTTGGCAGCGTCTGCACAGCGGTCCGTCACAGGGTCACCACAATAACAACCGTTGCTAATTAACCAATCAGCTGCGATCAGTCAGCAGAGCCATAAGCGGCTGTTCGCGCAACACCCCTTTTAAGCTCCAGAAGCTGAAAGATTCAGCCGCCGCATGTTTTTCGCTTCCTGACAGACTTTATCCTGACAGATAGAGACCCCAAGTCTTTATGCACTGGCTTGGTATTAAAAAAACAAACTATCTAGGTGACATGGGCATAACCAAGATCAGTGTAGTATTACTGTAGGTTAATAGTGTTAAACTAGTGTTAAATAAAGATCTGGCTAATCTCAAAAGATTTATTTAGCTGCAGCATTTTTTGTTTCTACCACATAATATAGACTTTTTGTATATGTTGTACATGTGCATATACGTATTAATATGGAAATATTAATATACTTTTATCAAGGGCAAAAATGAAAAACAAACAAAAGGCTTAAGATATTTCGATGTGATACACATCATTTCATTTGGAAGTGAACTATCTCTTAAAGAACACTCAAACCAATGAATTATTTGTAACATCCTAAACTAAACATTTATTGTAAGAGCCCATTTTTTTACTGTACTGTTCATGTAAGTGCTTAATGTGAACTGTGGGGAACCCAAACAGATGACAGCAGATTCCTCCTCTTCTATAGAAACAAAACATGTGCCCACTATGTGACAGTGAAGCAGTGTTCTGCTCCGCCCCTCGTAACCTTTCTTTGCCCTTCATTCACATCTCTCTCTCCTTATTTGACCTGTCTGTCTCTTGCTCATCATCATTTCCACCATGTGGTTTGTGGCTGTGGCACATTGTAGTAATGCAGATTAATACTGAATGCAATGGAATTAACAAATTGTGCCAACACAACAACAAAAAACAGAAAGCATCTTCAGATGGTTGTTAAATAAAGAAATGGTCAAAAATGTGTGTCAGTCGCTAATCTCAGTTAGTTTCTGCTTAAATCTGCTGTTTCTGAAGGGATTATAGACTTTCTGCAAAAAAATCATATCTGACATAACATTTCTAGGTGCTCAGCAGAATCCGGGGTATATTATCTTGGTACCATCACATGCTGTCAACTTTACATGAAGCTGTTTTTGTTTGCATTATCAAACATGACATAAAAGCAATTAAGAAAAATGTCAGTTTGCATTTTTCACAGATCACATATTTTAGTAATATATATAACTTGACTCACTAAATTTTTTTAATAATGTTTTGTTTTAATGTTGTGACCATGAATGTTCTAAAAACATGTTTTTAGAGTCATTACTTTTAAGAAATCACACCGAGATGTTTTATCTGTCAATTTTCAGGTTTGGTGAATGCAGTTAAGATCTCTGGGTTCAGTTTGATTTTCTGTTCCACCCACTTCTTTTGCTGTGACCCTATTTTAACCGCAAAAAAATGTACCCTGCTTTTTCCCCACTTGTGGTTTTAGCTTTTTGCTATTGAAACTCAATATTGTGCTGCTTAGTCAGAAGAAAGCAAAAAAACAATACACTCAGAAACTTCCCCAACTTCTCATAAATTACTCCACCCCCGTCTAAAGCAAATGTATTCCCATGTTGAGAAGGTCAGTACTATTTCACTTCAAATGCACCTGAATAATTACTATGTTTATATGTGTAGTGTGCATTTTCTACACAATACTGGCTAGTTGGGTTTGGTTCTGTTATTTCTTCGCTGACCTCACTGAAACGGTTTCATCGGATGCACGCGTCTGGCTCGAAGTTAACTTCCGGTTTGTGTTTGTTGATCTGACTAGTCTGACTAGTGGCTAATAATATAACTATTTATGTAATTTATATTAATATTTTATTGTATATTTATTTTATTAAATAAACAATTTGTTGATTGGGTTGTGTAACTTTGTCGCATTTAAGTTTAGCCAAGTAACGGTTCTTCTGGTAACCCAAAATTATACTGGCTAGACATACTTAGTTAGTTAGGGTTGACACGCCCCTTTTTCTGCACCAATCAGAATAATCCAGTAATTATACTTGGCTGCTGTCATATAAGTGGAGGAGGTGGAGTAGATGTTGGTGTTGTCTCTGGTGTTAGGCCACACCCCATTCGGCTTACACTCATTTCTTTTTATTGCTACTGTTCCCTCCTGTGGTACATTGATAATATAATTGTAATGCTTCTCTCTCATCTATCTTTTAACTTTGTTTAGTAGGAGTTGTTGTGTCACACTTTTATGATCTTGGTTTCAATTAGTAGATAAATCTCAAGGCTGCATCAGAGATTGCGTTGTCGCAGGTCTCAACATGAAATGTGTTATGGGGTGCTATGTGCAAACTGTGGGTGGGAGTTAATGGATTTCTGGACTGAACCGACCATATGCAAGCCTGCTGTGTAAGCCTGGCTGGACAGCAGGTTGGTCTGGCAGGCAGTTTAGATGGCAATCCTTCTCAAAGCTTGATTGGATGAGGAAATGTATCACATGATTGATCATGGAGGAATTGAGTTTTGATTTCTTATATAAATGTGACCCTGGATCACAAGTAGCTCCAGAACATTTGTAGCAAGTCAAAAATACATTGTATGGGTCAAAATGATAGATTTTTCTTTTATGCCAAAAATCATTAGGATATTAAGTAAAGCTCTTGTTCCAAGAAGAAATTTTGTAAATGTCCTACTGTAAATATATCAAAACTTTATTTTTGTGAGTGGATGCAGCAAAATCACTAACAAAAATGGCCGGAAACACGTCAACAAACTTCACTCGCTGTTGTCCGCTCTTTGGTAATTACCCACTCAAGTTTGGTATCTATGTAAAGCTTAGAATTTTAGCTTTCGGGTTCATCTATTCTCCACAACGTCATTACAGCGGTAAGCCAAAAGAGAGCATTAAAACAAACCTGTTTCTTCTTAGCAGTGGCCTGTTATAGCGCCGCTAATGAACAACTTTAAAGGCGATTTTCTCAATGTTTAGATTTTTTTTCTCAATGCACCCTCAGATTCCAGAGATTTAAATAGTTTTATCTCTGCCAAATATTTTCCTATCCTAACAAACCATATATCAATAGAAAGCTTATCTATTCAACTTTCAGATGATGTAAGAATCTCAATTTCCAAAAATTGACCCTTAAGACCAGGGTCCAGGATTTTTGTCCAGGGTCAAAAATACTAATAAGACAGTAACCTTATATTCAGGCCTGTGAGATCATATGGGAAATGTAAGAATGGGTGATCCTTAAAATTTGAGGTGGGGACCATGATGGTTAAAGCCCATGGTTAAGCATTTCCTTTATAAAGACATTTTGCACGTGTTCAGTGTCTTCCATGAGGTCTTTCTTTGTTCTGAACTGTTTGTGTGTGTTATAAATAATTAAGGTTGAGTGCATTGCAGAAGTGGAGAGGATGATATATAGGTCACTGTGTGATGGCTGCTTAGGGAGGTACGCACACAATCACACATTTACACGCACAGGCGCATAAATGATTCTCCACGGAGTGTTTGTATTGGCGAGCAGCCTGACACGAGATGTGTTACCTGTGCATACACAGCTCTGTTAAAAGGAAAGCCTGTCCATCAGGCCATAGAGGCAAAGCTCATTGTCAGATATGGCAGTTGTATCAGTCAAATTTTGTTTTGTTTTTTATTTTTAAACAGAATTGATTCAATCTGAACAGAAAAATATACATTATACATTGATACTGTCATTGTTTCTTTAATCTGTTTCCCATCAGATGTATAGTGTGGGGTTGAGTGAGTCACTTTGTGGTCCGTGCAACATGCACATTTTGCCTCGATTTTTCCGTGGTATGGCAGTGAGTTGGGTTTGGGTCACACGTGAAGTGATTTCGTTCTCCATTTCCGAGCACGCTGTCATTCTGAAACTCACGATTTTTGTGCGCGCTATGTGTAGTAGGGTCTTTCTTGGGTGTGACCTACATTCGGGGCTCTGGCTGTTAGCATAAAACTGCCTCAACCACATCATCACGAGCATGTTGTGCTGCTATTTCATTGGATGTTTCCTCAAGCTCTTTGTAGGGTAGCACCAGGGCTGAATAAGAAATGGAGCGAGGCACGGAGTGTAGAAAAATCACATTGAATCAGATGTTGTGGTCCAGATTGTACATTTATTTCTGTTAACATTTGCTAGAATTAGAAGTGACTTTATTTGAACTATTTAAAGTAAAAATAAAGATATGAAGATATAAAGGCATATTAAGAAGAGTGCATGGTGCTGTAATCTTTAATCTGTTATAGTTAAGGTTGAGTAACATAAGAATACAGGTGGAGATGATCTGTTCTGCAACCTTACTGATGAGCGGGCACTGTTTTTCCAAATAGTGCTGGTCTGAGGTCAGCATACATGCAGTTTCAGACGGCATGCCCACAGTCCGTTGGCTATTCGTCTGATGCGTACCACACACAAACGTTTATAACGTCTACCAAATGTTTTATGTACAGTCATTGCAGAAATTGTTGATGAATACTGATGTTATTATTGTTACTTAACATGACAGTTCTCATCAAGTTCATGTTCCTGTATAGCCTTACAGTCTTAAATAACAGTTATAAATGCTTTAGTTTAGATAATACAGGCTTTTTAACAATAACATTGTATTTTCAGGCACAGGCTTGAGTATGAATTGGTTTTATGAGTCATGTGATGATTTACCAATCTAAACCATGGTTGGTGCTGTGTCTCTCCGCGTCATTTTCTTGGAAAAGATCCAGCACATCACTGATACCGTGTACGCTCAATCAGACGTGGATCTGACCTCATAAGACACTCGCGTGCACACACTGCGGCAGGCATGCGCAACGTGCGCGTGCGCTTCCTCCAACTGAAGCGGGATGAACTGCTGCATCTCCAGTACACACACACGGCAGGGCGCATCGCTCCCAGCATATGTGCTGGTTTCCATGGAGACAGAGAGTTAAAAATAACATGGGCGACGGCTTTATTGTACCATTCACCAACACGTCTGACACAAAATGTCATATGCGCATATACGCAAACAGAAAACACCCCACCGCCCACATCCCCCCCCCTTGAGGATGAGACAGGGCTGACGTTTCTGATGGGCGATAACGGGCAGAAATGGAGGACACTGGACTCGTGTCTTTTGCTTTTTCTCATTCACACACACTACGCTTGCCCCAGGGGTTCTGCAGTGCTACTGCACGACGAGACTACACCCCACCCTGCTGCAGTGGCATTCACACGTGTGCACGATAAGCTCCCTTTCTCCCACGTTAACCCACTTTCAAACACAAACAGCAGCCTGGCACCGAATGACACTACCTGAATCGTATCACATTTTTATTTTAGAGTGAATTTATGATGAAACAAAAGCTTAACAGAAAATAGTTATTGCTGAGAGGTTGCTCTTTTATAGCTTAGTAGATTTTATTTAGGTATACACTTAAGATGTTTCTCGTGAAATTGCTTAGGATAAGTAAAAACAGACGCAAGTAAGACAATTGGAAAATACATGAAAAGTGTAAATGTGATATCAAATTGAGATCTTCAATAATATTGACTTTTGATCAAAATTTCTGCCTGTAGTCAAAACATTTCACTACATTCTATCATACTTTTCAACTACATTTTATGAATAAATGTTGTTTTTAACCTTTTAATACTGAAGGACATTAAAATCTCGTACTTTCTTTTACAAAGTATTTTTACTTTTAAAAATGGGAAAGTACTAGATTTTTTAAATGTACATAAGTACTGTATTAAAAGTAAAAAACATGTGTATTTATGAAATGTAGTGGAGTAAAACATAAGATATATGCTTTATAATGTAAGGCAGTATTTTTTCCCAAAGTGAAAATACGCTCATAAAGTAAAGCTACCACACTGTGAAAATCAAATGTAGGCATTTGTGGGATTTCTGGCTCTTTTTCTCAACAAAAAAAAAAATCTGAGACTTTCTGAATTTCTGTTCGCTCTCCATTTAATCTCATTCATGTCAAAAATAAATAATTGAGAAATTAAGTGTTTGTGTACATATACTGTTGTTACAGAAGCAATAATTCTTCAAATGATGATCAAGTGATAGAGAAGGATGGGTAACACTTTTTTTACAGTGCCCTTGTTACACATGTTACATGTACTTACTATAGTGTTTATTAAATTAAGCATAATTACATGCAACTGCTAACCTAAAACCACACCCTCATCCTAACCCTAACCTTATAGTAAGTACATGTAGTTAATTATTTTAACTCAGTACTTAAATGTATAAGTACACTGTAACATGGGCCTTAAAATAAAGTGTGACCGAGGAATGTTTTAAGAAGGTATGTTTCCAGTCAGGTGGTGGAGTGATGATGTACTTTCTTTCAGCAAAGTATGCCAGATCATGGTGGACTGCTGCATCCTCCACAACTCAAACAAGCTTGGGGAATTACCCTGTGCAAATTGTGTTTAGCACAATTTGTTTTGGCCATGTTTGCACTATTACAAGGTTTGAATAATTCCTTTAGTGAACCATATGCAGAAATGCAAACAGTACATGCAAGTGGGCAAAAATCCCTGAAGATGCTTCTGAGATGACAATTTTTTTCTGTGTGCACATGTTTCCCTTTTTATATCTTTAAGGGCCCAGAAAGAAAATTTATTTGGACATTTGTACCGTGCATAACATAAAATATCAGAAATTAACAAATTCTTAAGCAGGACGTAGCGTGCTTCACTTAAGAAGATTTGAAGGCCAGTGATGCTTCTTGAGCAAATAAAGCTCATGAATAGCCAACACAAAATAAAGATGACCACATGATATGCTTTGTGAACCTTTCAGCTTTTGTCCTTATTGAGCTCCCCCCACACAGAACATGTTGAATCGCCCAGGTGTGTTTGTGTGTGTAGCATTGCAATGTGGCCAACTGAAATGGAAGTAGTTTCAACAAACAATGACTTGTAGAATGTCATTTATCCTTTCCTTCCTGTTCTGTGTTATTCTGTGGTTACTACAGACCACATGTAATAATGCATTACATCATATTGTATGTATTCTGGACAGCATTCTGAAGTGTGTCTTGAGTCTTGAAAACGCAATTGATCTGATGTTAAGGTATTTTGTGTTTTGTGTGTTTCTGTGTGCTGTAGGATTATTTGTTAGATGGCTGGTAATTTATAAGGAAATTCAATAAAAAATTAATTTTTTCAATTAAAGAATCAAAATTAATACATGTTTTATATCACATTTTAAATGCTTGAACAATACTTGAACCCTCCCTGGCCTGCATTAATCAAATCAAGGACATACAAATTCCAAGTAAAGAAAACCAATTCTAAATAAATGGGTCATGCAAGCTATTTTAGACAAAAGATCAGAAATATTTGCAGATATACAGTAATGGTAAAGGTGATGTCTGGATGGCATATTTGTACAATAATTTGCTTTTAATGCTTTTGACAGAAAGATAAACTACAGCATATCAGAGAATATGTGCTTTTTGTGAAATATGTGATTTGGACTGCAGCAGTATTTTTTTCTTGTGCCTTGACTTTTTGGTTTTTTTTCGTAAGCTTCCTTAAAATCGTCCCAAAGCTAAGCAACTACAACTACACAACATGCATAATTTGTAATTAATCTTAAATAATATTAAAATTAGTCTTCAATATTTCAATAACGGCCAAATATGTACATTTTCTGGTTTTGGGCAACACTTTTGGCCATTACTGTAGTTAAGGATTTTAAGACATCAAAGGGGGTCGTGTATGGTGGGGGATGTTATGACTCAGTGTGAGACTATTTTACAATAGTCACACCTGCTGTGAGCCCAGGTGAGTTTGTGATTGTAGAGGAGTAGGGGCTGTAGAGTTTAGATGGATGACGTGCTCTGTGATCCTGTGTTGTAAATTACAAATTACCTGCAATTTACCATAAAAACGCCTTCAACACTGTAGATCACAAACACTGATAGCGTTTATGTCTGTCAGACACAGTTTTGCTGAGTTTTTGCTTTTTAGTTTTAATGTAACCCAGTTATCATTCATCACTCTCTTGTCATTTTAAACCTGTGTGACTTTCTTTTTTCTGCAAAACACAAAAGAAGATATTTTGAAGAATGTTGGTAGCCAAAAACCGTTGGTCCCCATTGACTTCTATTGTATGGACTCAAAACCAGTGCAAGTCAACCAGCATTTTTCAAAGTATCTTCTTTTGTGTTCTACAGACAAGAGGGTGTGTAAATAATAACAAACCTGTCTGACTTACTTTCTGTGGAACATAACAGAAGATATTTTGAGAAATGTGTCTGTGGTTTTGTGTCCCTAAACTCGAAGTCAATGAGTGTTAATGTTATTTGGTTACCAACATTCTTCAATATATCTTCTTTTGTCTCCTGCAGAAGGAAGAAAGTCATACAAGTTTGGAAGGAGGGTGTGTAAATGATGACAGAATTTTCATATTTGGGTCCCTTTCAGCCAATCAGAAGTCTTGCATTAAAAGACTTTCCAGGTCCAGGCATGTGAATCTGCAATTAATGGGCAGCTTTCAGAGCAACAATCTGCCAGTCGAAGCAGCCAGACGTGTGTTTATTCTGTGTGTCAATGTGATGCTGCCTGTACTAAACTCTCACATACAGCCAGACCATTTATCGGCAAGGTCACAGGCGCAGGATGACCAGATTAACAGGGATTAACAGGAAGTTCTGTATTATTCCAGGCAGAGGGACCGGCGTCACAAACACTCAGATGGGTGCACACAAGGATTTACGTCTGTTCTCAGTTTTGAGAAATGTACACATGGGGGCTCTCTTTGATGCCTACAGAGAGAGACAAGCTATAATTGAGACACAGTAATACATTATTCACAGTTGTATTTGTTCTATTCATTGCACTGAATTGACATATGCATACAGTTGTTGTTTTTATAAAATGACAGACTTTCCAAACTAAATCAATGACAAAAACCTGACAGTGTTGCGCATGAACAGTGCTTACGCTAAAATGGTCTGTATGAGCTATCTGTGATTTTGCTGTAACATCAATAGGAACGAACTATTGGTTCATATACTCATACTATACTCATACTAGCGATTAATATCCCGTTTGGACCAATTCATACTCTTGCCCATTAAGAGATTAAAAGCAGGAGATATTGCAGACTGGACTGTACCACATGTCATGTGCTCCTAGAAAAGGGGGAACTTGACGAACGCTGGAAATGGGACGTATTAACTGTAGATGCTGCCGATGGGCTTCATTAGTTTATGTGGCTTGTCGTCTGCAAACCGCAGCAGGTGAGCTTGTGCACAGGCATGTGTCTGCATGCATGTGTGTGGTAGATAAAAGGAGTGTTTATGGACAGCTGCGCTGGCTAAGGAACTGTTGGATATAGCTGTATCCAGAACAATGGCTTTTGCCTGCTGTGTTCCTGTGAGATCAAGGGGTATGTCCATCCGTGCATTCCTTAAATTCATCTGAGAAGAAATACTGTTTTCTATATAGTAAAAAAAAATTCTATAGTATTGTTTTCTATGGTACTAATGTTGGCACAAATTGCTTTTGTTGGAAGTATGTTGTTTTATGTGAAAGTATTATTGACGTATGTTGTGTCCCGTTTATTTTTTATACTCCTTGTTTTACCCCAATAGTCTATATAACATTATATAACAGGTCAGCTAAAAATACAGGTTTGTGTCAGGTTAATGTTGACAGGGTTCATTTATAAAGATGTGTGAGAGTTGAGTTTCTTTGGCTTGCAAACGTATTTATAATTTTTTTTAAATAATTTTTTTGTTTTTGTTAAAAATGATTGATCATCAGCATCAGTTAATGGGTAAAATATAATAAGTGTTGTAACTTTTGTGAATACAAAACTTATCATTAATAAAAAGACATTAATATGCATACAAATATGCTGCTAAAAATACAATTTCTCACTTTTTGTAGTACATATCAATAATGTATTCTCAATTATTTCTCAGAGATCGTCTTTGATGTCACTGTTCTAGCCTGTCATAGTGATAATGTTTCTGTCACACAGACTGTCTGTTAATGTTTGGTCTGCACGTCTGACATGTTGCAGCATGCGTTGTTGTTGCATGCTGAATAACAGTGTTGGCGGTGCTGTTCGACTGCTGCCTGTCTTTGCCACGAAAGCTTTTGGGCTTAGTCCATGTGTTGTGTGTACCTTTGCAAAAGTTCCTAAAATTCTGCAGCATTCATGTTAAAGAAACACTTGACCTAAAAAGTCCCAGACATGTCATGAGGGTAAACAGATACAACTCTCTTTATTACAAATGTTATTGTACAGGTCCCTCATTTTTATACAGTTACAATAAGGGTTGACTGGAGATTTAAAGTTTAAGGGTTTGTACTGATAGCCTAAATCTGTGGCGATAAAAGCAGAGCCTGGGGGTGGAGTTGAATGTGCCGTCCCAAGAAAGAAATCGTCCCAAGATGAACTGGCACTTTTAACAAATTTAGGTTTAGATTAAGTAAATCCGTATTAAACTTGCACGGAACTGTTTATTAAAAGCACACGTGCGCATGTGTTGGAGAGAGAAAGTAAAGAAAGCGAATACAAGACCGATCTGACCTACATCTAAACTCAACAGCCCATCTGATCTGCATATCTTAACCATTTAAAAGCAATGTTTATTAAAACGATAAAGGTTCAAAGTGAATGTTGGTGCTAAAACAGCAACCTATAGGAGTAAAATGTGTGCTTGACACTTATTTTATTTGATGACTGTCAAACAGTACATTTAGTTTTGGCAGTATACTTGCTGTGTGTGTTTGTCAAAACAGTGGTCAGCAGTATAAAGAGCGGTCAGTTCATTCTGCCTGATTCTGATTCTGTTGTGGCTCATTTGTAAACGTCTATAAGTCAAGTCTCAACAGGGTCCCTCGTTCCTCACCCTTCAGGCAGTGATGTTGCCCTCAAATCAGGCTTATCTTATCAGATGACCCCTTTTACATGAGGGGTGGTGTTATGTTTTCAAGATCAAAAACACCAATTAACATAAACACCTTTGGCATGTAAATAAAATGCAGCTTTATTGCATAATTGAGCATGTGAACTGGGGTAATCGTTTTACATTTTAAATTGATACAAAAAAATTTTTTTTAATTATTGATCCAGTTGATCTCAAGTACTTTGCTCAGACTTTAGCTAAGTATAGCCCATATATAGCTAAATACAATTTGTAAATAAGATCCATTTGGAAACTTTTCATATATTTACGTTGCCGTTTAGCGTTTGTTTAATTTATTTATTTATATCACAATATATACACCCATGACTTTGAGGAATGTTCTTTTTTCTTATACTTTATTCGTATATGTGACCCTGGACAACAAAACCAGTTTTATTTGTTCGAAATAGACCCTTTAAAAAGCTTTCTATTGATATATGTTTTGTTAGGATAGGACAATATTTGGCAGAGATATAACTATTTAAAACTCTGGAATCTGATGGTGCAAAATCTAAATGTTGAGAAAACCGACTTTAAAGTTGTTCATCAGAGGTGCTGTAGCAAGCCGTTGCTAAGAAGGAACAAAAATCTAACATTTTGACCCATACAATGTATTTTTGGCTATTGCTACAAATGTTATCTTGCCACTTATGACTGGTTTTGTGATCCAGGGTCACATACTATATTATCTTGTTCTATATTATATTATAGAAGACATGTCTGCACAAAATTGCATCCAGAAAGTTGATCATCAACTAGTTATTCAAAGTCTCCCGTTTGCATTTATTGTGTGTTTTAACTCAGTTAAGAGATGTAGCTGTTTGTTTATAATGAGTAGAGAAGGCCGCTGCGTTATTCATGCAAAAATGACAGAAATTGGTAAAAATGCAAGTGTTTAACTGCTTATCTGCCATAGAGAAAAAGAAACAGCCGTACCAAGAGATCCACACAAATTGTTATATAGTAGTGTTGTTGTGTATTATCAGTGGGTATTAAGCGCTCCTGCGGAGGGACCAGCTGTGAGACACAGCATCCCCAGCCCCCATCAGAGAGTTAATCTCCATCCGTACCGCAGGCAGCTACACTGCTACTAGCTAACAATCTCATTTCAGAGAGTAAATGTAGTAATAATTTAAGAAGCACTTCATCCTATCCGTATCCAGTGCACAAGGGCTCTGCATGTTTCTTGATTAGTGCTTTAAAATGAAGTCTACCAATAGACAAATCTGCTATCTGATTTTCCCCACCGAGATCGTAGCCGCCATATCTTTCTCTGAGCTCTGCTAGGCAAGTTTGACCTAGATTTAACTATGCTAGCGCTCTGACTGCTAATGACTAGTGCATCTGTATTAATAAAAGAAGAGCTGCAGCAGAGGATCTGAGTAACATTAGAACACAGTCTCTTTATGTAGATGTTTGTGAATAGTCTTTGTATTATTTTGGTTTTACAAATTGAGTTTTTATTTAGTATTTCATGTTCTCCATCATGCCCTAATGCAGGGGTTTTCAAACTGGGCTATGGGGACCCCCAAGGGGCTCCAGAAGGTTGCAAGGGGTCCCTAGAAATTTTCACGGAGAAAAGATCAAGCAAAAATACTCTACTGAACATTATTATTGTTTCATTTCTTAGTGTTTTTCTGCTTTTTTACTACATGCGTAGTTTCCAGAATTGTTTATATTTGTATCTTTCTAGTGAGTTTCTCACTGTAGTTACTTTTTTCAACAAAGTGAAACCGCTTAAGTTTGGAAACAATATGTTGTCTTTATATTGTCATGTTTGCAATTCATCTAACAAATTTTAAAGTTTCTTTGCACATAAAACATTATAGTTGGATATGTATTTTAAAAAGGGGATCCCTTACAAAAAGTCAATCTTATTTGGGGTTCCTTGGCATCATAAAGTTTGAAAACCCCTGATCTAATGTAGCTGTTCTCTTTGCTTTAGCTCCCAGATTTCAAATTGTACAAGAAATCCAACACAATGGTGATTGTAAAAGAAAATGTCAAATCACACCTTGAAATCTATTAAAAGTACCATGAATGACATACCTCAATACGTAGTATTATAATTGCTACACTCTAAAATATGCTAGGTTATTTTTAACCCAGTACTGGGTCAAGAAGGTAAAAGGTTTTATTTATTCATAACTTTACGTATTTATATTCACATAGGGTACGACGGGGCTAAAGGCGCCTCGGGGTAAAATTTTCTACTAAACCACTAGATGACATAAGAATCCAACTGTCCATACTTCTGGCTTATATTTGCATTTGAAGATGCAATCAGTTTTTTATGTGTTAGCGGTGAAGGACAGAAAGATGATTCTGAGGCAAGTTGACCTAAAATTTAATGTTTTTTTTAACAAATTAGAATCGTTGAAATCACCAAATATATTTTTAGAGTAACATCTCTTCTTTTATTAGTTTAAATAATAGTAATAGTAAAATAAACAACAAATGCTATAACCTTTGCAGAAGAATATTACATTTGTCTCACTAGTGGGGTAAAAAGCCCACCAGTATGCCTTTTGCCCCATACTGGTGGGCCTTTTACCCAGCCTGTTGGGTAAAAGACTCCACTCAGTTCATTTAAGTTTTTGTTGTTGTTGCTTTATCAATGTTTAACATATATACATCTGTTTTTTGCAATTATACATTATTGGAATAGTGAAAAGGGAGTGTGCCTTTAGCCCCATAATATTTCCCTATTTATTATTTTATGAGGTTTTTTTCATAGTTATATGGACAACTATGAAAAAGTGATTACTGTTGTTTATGAGTATTGATGTATAGTATAGGGTTATTCTCTAATTGATCATTTTAAAAAGAAACTTTTTATCTCTATAACCTTCCTCTAGTACTTATTAGAGTTGTAGAGATCTTTGCCGTGCTCCTGGCAGAGTTTGTCCTGACTCACATTGCTGACAGTGCACCTGCTGGAGACAGAATGAAAGAAAAAGGGAGAGAGAGAGAGGCTGTCTCAGTTCAGTCTTGCTGTAGTAGTTGCAGAATGCTTCATCCTTTCATTCTGTGTGACCAGCCCAATGAGAGATGGGTAACTCTCAGAGGAAGATACCTGGTTCTGGCTTGAACAAAAGAAACAGGATTCAGGGGTGTAGTGCAGGCCAGAGAGCAGACACGACAGGTAAGAAAACTAGATTTGACACGGATTTATGTTTCCTGCTGAGGTCAAGAATACATAACAAGAGATCTGTGCAGGTAGTCCTAACTTAAAAATATACCATAGGTGACTATCTGATAAGTTTAGACTGTTGGTTGTTTTCTGGTGCATTTATACTGCAGTATACTGGTGTCTCATCAGACATCGTTCTCATTACGTGAATCCCTAGTTTCTGTGATTTTTAATGTCGCTAAACTGACAAACATTGGACTTTGAATGCTTGTGTGAATGAAATTTTGTGTAAAGTAGCATATAAGCTCAACTCTGATTAATGACTTACAACAAACTTGAAACTATTGTTACATAATGCTACATAACTCTATCCTACCATCTTACATACAGTGCATATTTCCTCTATTTACAATAGAATGGTGTGAATTTTAGTGAATAATTATGGTAGAGGTCACGCATGTGGCGCATGAGGTTCGGTTCTTGGTGATGCGGCGCAAACGTAAGAAGCAGCAGAAAAGTGCTGAGTAATAGAGTCTGTTCACTGCATTCGCACATCATTACAGCATCACAGCACACGTAATGATGGAGAGAAGGGAGGGGAGATGGGGAGCAGGTGAGGGAAGGTCTGGTATCAAAGCATCAACTCAACCTTTTTTCTTTGAATTGTATGTATATCCTCTTACTGTATACTTTTAGAAACTCAAGCGTGGGTTTTTAAAGTTTTTTTTTGTAGTTTTCACATCTACTTTATTGGCTAATTACTACACCCATTTAGCTAAATAATAATTTCAGTGAAGACAACAATATTTGTTCTTTGTTGCTTATAGGACAGAGAAGTCACTTGGAAAATTTAATAAGGTGCTTAAGTAATTGCATTCAAAATAAACACTGGCACATATCCAGATACCAAATTTCTATTGTATGCTTTTAACAAATAAAAACGCTTGACGTTTAAAGCATGAAATTATGGTAGCACAGGTCTCTCAATACTGTATCAAATAGATATCGTCAGATTAAGTAGAGGTTACCTGTGCTATCTTTTACCGTTCAGTTTTTTAGTCAACTTTCTAATTGAACATGTCTCTGGTTAACATTAGAGAGAAAAACACTTGAAAAGCAGCTTTTGAACTTTGACTCAGGCTATGTGTGTGTGTGTGTGTGTGTGCGTGTGTGCGTGCGTGCGTGCGTGCGTGTGAGAGAGAGAGAGATTCCTGTCAAACAAATAGACTTTGTAATTGTTAAGCTTTACCTCATATTTAATGAGCGCTATCATATTTCCTCTGTCTGGTTGTCACTAAACTGTTTACATCATATTTAGACACATGACTCTGAAACATGAAGCCCCTTTGGGGTATCCTCCTTAAAATTACTGTTCTGTTTAGCATCATACTTTTTCACACAACATAGGCTTAATGCTATAAAATCCTGTGTTTTTTAAAGCATCCACTTTTTGTAGAAAAGCATTTCTGGTATTATTCTGCTGATCACGGCCTGATAAGGATCTGCTAATTCATTGTAAATTAGATATGAAGGGTTGCTTGGATACAGATGACTCTGGGTAGTTCAAGGGGACCGCCGCACGTTGAATACTGATGGGCAGATGCTCTTTTATAAATGAGACAGGAAGCAGGTTAAAAAGATGGAGGGAGAGAAGCGAGCAATACTAATAAAGCTGTCGCTCACCTTTTGCTTATGTCCAGAGTCATCTTTTCTTAATTTACAATATTGTTTTCAATGAAAGAATTTGGGAACTTTCAATTATTTAAGAAAGAAATCCTATTTAAAATACTACAATTTTCATGATCAAATGTAAATTTAAAGAAAATCTCCACAATTGATTTCCTTTAAACTATCCAATAGTGAGAGTTTATTCCAGTACACTAGGGTTATAATCAAGATTACTCAATATGAACTAAGAATCTATTAGAAATTATTCAAATTATGATTTAATCAGAAAAAATCTTTTTTACTAAAAAGCTGCCATTCTGCAGTTTCCAGAGCATACCAGGTGTAAAACTTTTGTCTGTTTGTTTGTGCTTCTCTCTAGCGGTATCTAATCTGGACATTGAGAGTAAATTGACTTCCCACTATCAGGCTCCATGGCATCAGCAGCACAACTTCTTCCACCCTTGTACACGGCCACCATGCCTGGAGGAGTTACACCGACACGCCAAGTTCAACCTGCGGGCGCTGCACAGAGGTACTGTACCAAGTGTCTCTCAGACTATGTTTTTAGTTCTAAACCACAGTGGGGTCAAAATGGTCATTTGGTTTTTATATCATCCAAAAGTATCTTAAATCACAACCAAATTCCCCCTGTGGTTCAGTGCTGTGCCCAGGGGTGATAAATTGAGACATATCAGAGGTGACAGGTCAGGAGAGATTAGAATTATTATCCTGAAGTTTTCCTCAGAAATCAATAAATGACGTGTGTGTGGTCTACAATCTATTAAATTAACTCCAGCATGGATCTTCTCCACCTGGGATAAAAGTTCTGTCGTTGGGTTGAGCAGCTTGAACCTTTAACTATTGACCATCATATTTGTACATCTTCCAGTTGCATTCAGCTTGATTTAGCCTTTGAAGGAATAGTTCACCCAACAATTCTGTCATCATTTACTCATTTTAAACCTGTATGACTTTCATTCTTCGGCAAAACGCAAAAGTAGATAATTTAAAGAGTGCTGGTAAACCAAACCATTGGTCCCCTTTGATTTCAATATGGACACAAAACCAATGCAGGTCAATGGGGACCAATGGTTTTCTGATACCAATATTTCTCAAAATAACTTATTTTGGTTTCCCACCAAAGGAAGAGTCATATACAGGATTTCATCAACATGAGGGTGTACAGGGTGTACAGAGTTTTTCTTTTTGGGTGAACTATCCCTTTAAGGGGAATGATCATACTTAAGTTGTGTGTACTGTATTGTTGAATGTCTGGTTTGTACTGCCCTCTTGTGTTGAAATGATAAAATGTCATGTGCCATCGCCTCCAGCGCAATGGAACCATTAAAGCACAATTTATATTTCCCCTCAAATCAATTTTACTTCCATCACTGACACATAAAATGTGACCAGAGCATTGATTATTCATTGTCAGTATGCAACAAATCCATTAGAGGCCTGTAACAGAATAAAACTTTTTGCCAGCGTTTGGCAATAAATAAAGGCTGTAAAATAGAAGGTGTTACTATTTACAATACAGTTTAGACTTAAAGAAAAGCTAAGTGAACTGAACTGTGTGTGTTCTGCAGACCAGCAGCAGCGCCAGCGTTCAACCAGCAGAGAACGTGGTCGGGTGACCATATCAATATCTGTGGCTCCGCCCATGCCGACCCTCCCCTCCACTCACAAACTCAGAAGGCGTGAGCAGAGGGGCCGGTACTCACGCCTGGTAAGACATAAAATCCATCTTTATCATGATTTGTGGTTCTCATCTAGTTTTGCTTTAGGTCCTAGAATGCACATGGGGCAAGAAATAAATTCACACATTTATTCAGTAAAAATGGATATTATACAAAAAGTCGACATCACAGGCATTGTACAAACAACTATCAACCATTTGTGAAGTTCTGTTGGTCTAAGCTAGCATACTCTCTCCTATCATGCACACCAGGAGAGAAACATTAGAGAGAGTGATGTGCAGACTATCCAGAGGAAGGTAAACATTTGTGCTTACATTGTGTTGAGTCGTTGAGTTGATGTTGTCTGTGATAACCATTCCATTGATCTTCTTTATTTCTTTGATTTGTTTGTAGATCAGTATAAAAAAATGTTTTTGACATTGTAGGAACTTAATGTCAATTTGCTTTTAAAAACTGACATGCACAGAAGACCTCATGAAATCATTTAATGATAATTTTTTCTGTTTTGACACATTTCTGTTCCGAAAACACACTATTGAACCAATATTTGCCACTTGTTGGGAGTTGGTGAGGGACATTCTGTTTTCATTTAATTGAACCTAATTCTGTGTAGATCAATATTTTCGATTCATTTTCCTGGAAGGACATTTTAAATGCACACATCTTCTAAAACCTTTATTGGTACACTAACATTATAAATAGCCTCAGAAAACAAATAGTCTTGCAGATGCATGTGATATCATTGTGGCATTGTGAACGTGTATTTGTAATTACCAAAATGATTGAAAAGTATTATGGGTTCTTCATCTATTTCATCCTTTACATCTCTCTGCTGCAGGAGAGGCCAGCGAAGGAGGGTGACATCAAACCAGTCCTTAGAAAGGTAAAGAACAACTTTAGAAGATGTGAATGCAGGACTCGTGAGCTTGTTCAGTACAGGTTTCTCCAAAGCTGTCGGTTGGATGCCAGGTTAAATCAAATCCGTTCAGAAAATTCATTTTTTTATCTAAACTAACTAAAGCTTTTTATTTTAGCCTGTGTTTCAGAGTTTTATGTAAATGAACTGCAGACGCTCACAGACGTCTTCCGTGTTGATGCAGTACAAATACATAAACTTAGTAAAGGAAGTGACTTGTTTGATCATTTCATGTGACTGTGTCATCATTGTCCCCATACAGCATGAGTGCCCCATGCCCTCACAGAAGCATAACATCTGCTTTTTCATGTTTCATTTATTTAATTTATGTTGTGCTTGTTTATCATTTCGTCGTGTGTTGTGAATTTGTTTTATTTTAGTATCAGCGCTCCCGTTCCCCCTCCCCTATTCAGTGTTGTTTCTTCATACCCTGGATTAGAAAGGTATTTTGCTCCCTTAAAAGTCTGGTTATTTATAATCCCACAATCACATGCCTCTAATATATCTCTCTACTAACAACTTCTTGTTCACCTTCCTGTTTTAACATTATTAATGCAGAACAAAACTTCCTCTAGATTTAGCTGTTGTCATGATGTGATCTTGTCTGTTAATATGTCATATTTCATGGTATTCTGCAGTTTCTTTTCATTACTGTTTTGCTTTTATGCACCAGTATCTTTCTGTCTTAATCTCTGTCTTAAAGTTTCTGGTTTAATCTCTTAAAGGTTGCAGTCCTGTCTACACAAAGACCATTATGAAATATTTACTGGCTTGGGGACGATTTTACTTTTTTCCATTGTTTCATTTCTTCATCCAGTCATCTTTCTTTATATTTAGATGTCTAATCACCTACAGTCACCCTAAAAATGTTTGGACATATTGAAGACAAAGTTATGGAAAAATGCTTATACAACAATTTACAGCTTCTCTGCTTCGCGTTGTGCCTAACAACAACCCTTAGCTGTTATAAAATGCACTGTAACCCACTTGTTTTTGCTTTATTAACATTTAGGATAAAGCATCATTTGTTTGCTATGATATCTGGATATTTTGTATATTATGCAATGACATTCAGGCATTTCAGTGTCCAAAAACTTTTTGGAGCCACATTAAAGATTTGTAGATAACATTGTATCCCTATATATAAGTGTGTGCTTAGATTGAAATCTATATTAGTTTGATTTTAAATTTATTTACTAGTCTTAATATTATCCCATTTTAGGCTGGTACCAACACGGAAACAGATGGAGAAATACCGGCGTTGAGCCACAGGCCTAAATGTCCTGTTCCAAATGTCCCTACAACCCTGGACAAACAGACCAACTGGGGCAAAGCTCTGCCTCTTCCTACACCAGAAGAGAGAATAAAGAATGAGTCTCAAGTGATTTCCTCCTGTATCATTCCCATCAATGTTTCAGGTAAATTTAAGAAATATGAACTAAAAATAACAGTACATTTTAAATATATGAGACATATGCTGTGTGTGTTAAAATAAAATAATGAATCAAGATTAGAAAATATTGCCAATACAAAAAACTTAATCTGTATAAAAACAGATTGAGTTTTATCAATTTGATCAATGCACACTTCAATGGAACACACCAGGTGGCAAAGTGTAAAGTTTCCTGAATGATGCTGTAAAATATGATAGGTTTGAGGGAGTTTATTACTTATATTACTATCTTCATTGTCTACAGGTGTTGGATTTGACCGAGAAGCCAGTGCTCGCTGCTCTCTTGTTCACTCACAGTCTGTTCTACAGAGGCGAAGGAAACTCAGGAGGCGAAAAACGATCACTGGCATCCCCAAACGAGTACAACAGGACATGGGTATGGCCAACTGATACTTTACATCTGAAAAATCAGTCGACCAGCAGCTGTAAATATTCCAAACGCAAAGCATTTTTGAATCTGAAAGATATAAATTTATTTTATTTTATTTTAGATTTCTAAATAATAGATACCTATTGTTTTCTCATTTACCTGTAGATTCTGATGAATCACCTGTGGCCAGAGAGAGAACAGTGATTATCCATGCCAACCCACACAAGTCACTGTGGCATGAGGATCTGTCCCTGAGCGGCCGAGTATTGCACACCAAGGACTCTGGGTGCCAGACGGATGACTTCCTGATCGCTGCTCCGTCCCGCAGGCGCATCCGTGCCCAAAGAGGTCAAGGAATACCAGCTTCTCTTTCACACTCTACAGGCAACATCACCTCCCTTCCTGATCGCTCTGATACTGTTTATGCCGCAGCGTCAGGTACACGCGTCCGCTCTAGAAGTTTACCCCGCGAGGGTGGCAGGCTTCTGGATGAGGATCAAGATGACAGTGATGAGGATGATGATGAGGATGATGATGATGACGATGATGATGATGATGAAGAGGAAGATGGTGAGCTCTCTCCTTATGAGACAGAGGACTTCCTGCCCGGTCCAGGACAGAGAATTTCAAAGGATGAAGAGGAAAGTACTGATGACCAGGCCATGCCAGAGCTCCAGTATGGCAGTCTCAAGCGTACACAGCACTCCGGCAGCCCTGACCACACGTGGAACGAGCGAGGCAGATCCAGGCTACCACGCAAAGTTGACATGGGGAGCTGTGAGATCTCCTCCAGCTCGGATACTTTCAGCAGTCCCATTCACTCCGCCTCTACCACAGGAGTGCTTGGAGGCCAAATTGATCATAAAGAGGACCACCAGTCCTCAAGTGGCAACTGGAGCGGAAGCAGCTCCACATGCCCATCGCAGACTTCTGAGACTATTCCACCTGCTGCCTCACCTCCCCTGACTGGATCTTCACACTGTGATTCAGAACTTTCCCTTAATACCGGCTCCCATGTCATTGATGACACCACTGGCTTTATAATTGACCCCTACCACATAGATAAGCCACAAGGACAGGGCCACAGATCCAGTTCTTTTACCTCATCAGCTACTGATCAGATGGATGACGCAGGGGTCAGTACTGCCAGTGATGGTGAGTGGAACTGCACCCAGGACCAGCAGGATCAACCCTGCCCCCAAGAGTTCAGCCCAAAGCATTCCAGAGAGGATGAAAGTGGTGTGAGCTGTCCCAGTTATTCCAGCGGGGAAACTTACGAGAGCTTCAGTGAACAAGCATCTACTGGAAAATCCGAGACACGGTATATCGTCAACACAGAAGGATTCTATTCCTCAATGCACTTTGAATGTGGTCTTAAGGGTAGCAGAAGCTACTACAACTATGCAGCCATTGACCCCGACTGTGGCCCTAGTGGGAACATAGCACCTGGCATGGGGGAATACCCTGAGTCGGAATTTAAAGCCACCAGGACATTAGGGAGAACGTGTCTCTCCTTGAGAAAACCAAAGGCCAAGCCACCCCCACCAAAACGTAGCTCTTCATTAAAGGAAACAAGCAGTGGTGTGAACGTTCTGAAGGAGAACGAACCAAAGATTACTAGCGAGCTACCACTGCCCTTGTCTTCCAGGGAGATGAAACTGCAGCTGGACTTGGCTGGTTCTGTAGGGCACCTTGATGCTGCGGGTCTCGAGTCGCTTGGCGCATGGGGAGTGGACAATGTCAGGGATATACTTGACTGCTCCTCTCCGTTTAGTTCCTCGGACACACATTCCTTCAAGGACGAAGGTGCTGTGCAAGCAGACTATGCAGATCTCTGGCTCCACAATGACTTGAAATCGAACAACCCGTACAGGTCTGTGTCCAACTCTAGCACTGCTACAGGTACAACTGTTATCGAATGCGTCAAGTTGCCGGAAAGTGCAGAAATGGAAGCCTGTCAACACAGGTCTAGACCTACTTCCCCAACTCTTCCTCCACCTGAGGGTGACATCAAGCTGTGTTCCCCTGAGAAGCTGGCGGGCTTAGCGTCTCCTTCCAGTGGATATTCCAGTCAATCCGAGACACCTACATCTTCCTTCCCCTCCGCTTTCTTCCCGGGGCCTCTGTCTCCAAACACTGGCAAGAGGAAACCCAAAGTCCCTGAAAGAAAGTCTTCGCTTTGTTCCTTGCAACAGACACAGCTTTCAGTCAGAGATTTATCCAGGAGGGAAAATGACTTCCAGGCCATACCCCCTAGTCACCTCGACCTAAGTGCTCTTCACAGCAAACATTTCACTCACAGAAATCAGATGTACATCCTCCACCAGAACAAGCAGAAAGCTGCCATAGCTGCAGCTGCAGCTGCAGAAGCTCGTAGCGCAGCTGCAGCCGCTGCTGCGGAAGCTCGCGTGGCTGCAGAAGCTCGCGTCGCTGCAGAATCTTGCACTACAGTCGCTGCATCTACTACAGAGAGTGCACCATGCCCCGCATCCACTTCAGCCCATTTGGCCATCACTCCAAATGTTCTCAGAGCAGTGCAACTTCGATCTATTTGTAGACCACCTGAAGGGAACCAAGGGTATGATCTTGCCAACTTAAATGTAGCTACACGCCCCAAGTGTCCCACAGTGATAACTGATGCCCCACCCTCTGGCAGCAGGCACAACCGAAAACCACCAGCGTACAAACCCCCTGCGGTGCAGATATGTGAGCCACAGGTTACATCTGTGGTGGTAAACGTTGTTGAGGAGGTAAGAATAAGACAAGAGAGGCTTGGTCCTGGTACTTACTGGGCAATGACTGCTTTTAGAATACCTGTAGACCCAAATCCTGAAAAAGATGACTCTTCGGCAAGATTATTTGAAGGTACTGAGATGTACAGCTCTCAGCAGGAACAAGACCATAGAAGGTACACAAATGAGCAACTGACATCACCAGAGAGGCTTAAACAAGAACTTCGTCAACTATCAAGGCCAGACCCTTTAGCAGACACCATGTGTCTGGCCAGCACAATGCCGCCCCCAGCTTACAGCGAGATCCAGAGGAGCAATTTTGTACCGTGCAACAGTCCTGACAAAGTGCCTGTTTCAACTCTAAAGGCATCGCACACTTACACAATCAGCGATGTGCTCGGCAGAGAGGAGGAATATGGGACATCAGGTGTCGCAACCAGAAGTGCCTCACAGGACGCAAGAGAGGAAGAGTCAACCCCAGACACTGAGGACTACTTTAGCAAGGGTAATTGCAAATTTAGTATGGCATCAGTCTTAGAAGCTCAAATACTACTGATGATGCATATATTTCTAGCAAAACTAATTTTACAGGGTACATTAAAGAGGTAGGTTACCCAAAAATTCTGTGATTATTTACTCACCCTGCCATTTCAAACCTGTATGACTTTCTTCTGCAGAACACAAAAGAAGATATTTTGAAGAATGTTGGTTACTGAACAGCAGGGGCACCCATTAACTTGCATTTGTTTTATGTCCGTACAATAGGAGTGAATAGGTATCCTCGTTGTTTGGTTACCTGCATTTTTCAAATGATCTTCTTTTGTGTTTTGCACAAGAAAGTCATACAGGTCTGAAATGACAAGAGGGTGAGTACATTTTTGGGTGAACTCTCCCTTTAATGCTTTTGGGGGGGTAACTGAGGTTGAGTTTAATGCACGAATGCCTTTATTTTGACAGATTCAACTCCCAGTGACAATTCATCCTCTCCCTTAACGGATGACTCCAAAACTGATGACGATAGTGTTTTCCCATCCCCCAACAAACTACGCACAACTGAAGATCTGTTTGCAATGATACACAGGTATGCCTTGTCTTATTGTTTTGGTGCAAAAATTTACTTTGCATGTCAAAATCAGTTTGTACGGCTGCATCCAATATACAATCCACATACCCTGTCCATCAAATTATTTCAGATCTAAACGGAAAGTGCTTGGGCGAAAAGATTCCGGGGAGCTGAGCGCAAAAAGTCGCCCTGGTGTAGTACCTGCGACAGCCCCTGTCAGTATTCCTACTGTATGCCCGGTTGCACCCGCAGCCACAGTCTCCCCAAACATCTCCCAGCGAGCCTCAGGACCCATCTACAGGAGTGCCAAAAAGTCCAGCACGTCCAGTGAGGAGTTCAAACTCCTGCTACTAAAGAAGGGTAGTCGCACCGACTCAAGTTACCGTATGTCTGCAACAGAGATCCTTAAGAGCCCCATCGCACCCAAATCCCAAGGAGAGCTGCTTTTAGATGCTGCAAGGCAACCAGAGGAGCTCACCTTACTCCTGCAGGTTTCCACTAGCAGTGATACACTTCCAAACCTGTTACCTAAGGCCAACAGTGAGGGATTCTCACCAAAAGCGCTGACCATGTCAGCGGCCTCCAGACAGGGACGGTCCAGAATTCCACCTGCGGCAAATAGCAGCCGCTATAGTACGCGGAGTCGACTTTACACGGCTCCAATGCAGGCCATATCTGAAGGAGAGACTGAGAACTCGGATGGTAGTCCACACGATGACCGTTCTTCTTAGTGGCATAATTTTCTCCAATGCTTTTTTACCACAAAATGGTACATTTTTAATAGTAAGAAAACATTTGTGAGTGCTACCCATATTATGATCTACCTTAGTTTTCCCTATAAAATGTTTTTGTTTTGAAAAGACATGGGTTGATTTTTTTAATCCCTTTTGTAGGTCAAGTGAAGCCTTGGAAAGGGAACTTGAGTTGCGTTACTGATTTGTGAGTGGATTGTTAGCATTTTGTCAGTGTTCATTTTATTTTATTCACATTTTTTGTTTTGCCCATAAATTGGGTTAAATCAAATGACTGAGTATGACTGTAAAAAAATATATTTTATAAAAACTATTCTATTTATCCATCACAAAGTTACTGTATGAGCTATATTATATGACCCAAGGTGCAGAACAGTATAGTTTACCGACATGAATATGACGATGTGAAGGCTTACTGAGGACAATCGCACTAATGCTCTTTAGTGAAGATGTCTAACCATGCAAGAAAGAAGATGTCAGAGACAAAGAAAGCCAAGGATTACATGACCATAAGCCTAGAAGTGGGCTGGTTGGCAAAACCATAAATTGTGAATTTGAAGTATAAAACCTGACATGAATGAAGGCTAACAAAACGAATCCAGTTTTTAGTTGAGCTTCATTCTGTTTGAAAATAGGATACGTATTTATTCTAAACCTGTTTAGTTAACCTTTTCTTCAAAGACCCAAATTGGGTGTATGTTTGTCACATTTTTCAGGTGTCATCACGATTATCAACTTGGAAGATCATTGTAAACGCAGACGAAGTGAGGACCTCCGTCTTACTGTATTCTGTGAATACCCTTAAAATCCACATACTGTTCGTTTGAAGAAGAATGAATTCACTTTTAAAGTGAAAGGTGGAGATCTTCTCTGAGTTCAGAACTCTGTCAAGCTTACACTGTGCCACTGAAGGGAAGATGACAAGCTGTGAAGAGAGATTGTCAGTCATCTGTTTCTGATTAACGTTTTTCCACTGTGGTCGTATTTTAGTTTTCATCCTTTGTACAGCATGCAATAAAACACTAGAACATGTCAAACTGACATCTCCACATGAAAATGTATTTTGATTTTCACTTGAATTTGTTGAGTATGTGCTTTGTTCAGTAAGTGTACAAAATGTGAACGATTTGTTAAAATCTTCGGTTTTACATCACTGTATACACAGTTTGAGCTTTATACCTGAAGTGGAGGAATTGGACAATCTTAACTAATGATTCTTTGACAGTTTGTGTGAGAGAGCAGTGCTTGGAAAGGGCTGGCCGAGGAAGATGGGGGGCATTATGTGGCCAGTTTATAGATAAATATAAATATATATATATATATTTAAAGGATGATAGAATTGTATTTATGGATAATATAAGGTGAATACTATATTTTATATCACAATAATCTGGGATAAAAAGTGAAAGGTGAAGTTGATTGCTCATCTGTGTATACATGGATGTTTGACATATATTTCAGGCATTTTCTCTTAACTGTTGTTGGTTTGGTTTGTCATGTACTGTAGGTTCGAGAGATGTAATTATTTATATTATTTTATATCAGTAGAGAAACCTTCCCAGACATCAACTGATATTTTCTGGTAACATTTTGGGTCAATGCATCTGAGCCACGTCTATATATTTTTTTTGTTTTATTTTATTACAACCCTGTCTGATGGTTGTCTCAGTTAGCTTTGTTTTATAACTACAGACTTTTGGAAGTACAGACATTTCTTTTTTCTTGCATCCATGTATTAGAACTAAATCTATGAAATCTTCAGATTGCAACATTTAATAGAAACAAATATTTTTAATTATGGGATATTTTATCCAGAGAATTATTTTGTTAATGAATTTGGAAAAGAATAATTATAAAGCTTTATTTAAATAAAAGAAGAAAAAATGTATTTCATATCAGGGGTGTATCGGCCAATAATGAAGATACTTGTAAACCTTTTTAATTAGCTGTAAACTTGCATTCTTAACAAATAACGTACTCTATATGTTAAAGAACTGTAGTTAAATGTTTTGGTGCTTTGAATTCTATAGCCAGGCCATATTCTCTCATTGTTGCCATCCAAAAAAAGACATCATCGGGTTTTCTTTGGATAAATGTCTCTTACCATGCATTGTGCTTACAATGCAAAAGCAGTCATGACAACACTCGTGACAAATCAGATATGTAGCAATGTGTGTTTTTTTGTTTTTTTCATAACACTACAGTAGCCGGTGTCACCCACCCATTGTGACCAGTCAATTTGGGCCTTACTTGCATCTTATTAAAAAACAAATAGGGAAATCTGTTATCTTTGTCATATAATTTACCTCAACCAAGCTTTGGACTGTTTTAAACATGTACAAGGTACTTTATAAAAACCATATCAGTAACTTAAGAAAGAAAATGACAGAGACATGCTCCATAAAGAGAATTATTTTATTGTTTCCTTTCCTTTGTTGTAACTGAAGTATCATGCTTCACCATTGACTACTTTCATGTTTTAATTTTTCTAAACACATTGTTACAGTTACTCTGGACTTCTGGAGAAGCACAGCCTGCTTTTGCCAAAGGATTTAAGATATGTACTAGTGTAAAATAATTATACTAAATTAACCGATTGACAAATAAAAAACGAGAAAGCTAAAGTGAAACGGTCTTGGAATAAGATGCATCTCATTCAGTTACAATAAACAGGAAACAAGTCTCACTCAGCATACAAGTTCCACTTCAAGAGATTTGAGTCCATTTTGTATTTTTGTATAAACGTGTACATATGAAATTTCTAAAGTAAAAAAGACACAAGTGTTTCATTTTGTAAAATGTTTTAAAAGTTTACATTTAATTCCAAGCCTTTGTATATTTTTGAGCTGTGCAACACTCTCAGTCCTGTATTTATTTTTTAGTAAACATTGTGGGGATTCCATTGTAAATTTGAACCATTTCTTGCCAGCTCACGTGGCTGCTTAGTAACTGTGCATAGAGAAAGCCAATAAATGTGACTGCATTGAAAAAACAACTCTTGGTCTTCCACTGTTTGTTGTCTATTCAATGTTTTATCCACCAGATGGCAGTGTTGTAAACTTTTAAACTGGGCAGATCCGAAACGTTTTTTAGTTAAATGTTTTTTTTCGGACTTTTACGCATAGGCCTATACAGAAACCATAACATAATACAATATGTCGTAAATACCATATGCATGAATGTATTTACACTATCAATTTTACAGGGTTGATTTAAAAAATAAATACTTATTGCATAATAGATTTAATCTGAACTGATTGACACCTTTTCGTATTTAGATTTCTAAAACCAAGCATGACCAACATCAGCTCAACATCACTGAATTCATCTGTCACTCTTGCCGAGTGAGACATCACAGGGACAAAGCCGACCATCATGATCCATGAGACTTCTGAACTTTCCAGAAAAGATTCGACAGGAGCCATTGACAGGTGATTAAAGTCCAGATGAGATATGACTGGAGGGTGTTATCCAGAACTGGACCCTCTGGCCTAAGAGGTTAAAGCGCAGTGTTTTAGAAGGTCATGCCGGGCTTTGACTCTCAATGTGAACAATGAGCCTTTCAGCCGCAAGGAGAGACTAAAGAAGGCACGAGACAACAGACCACCATCACAACGACAAAGAGATCATAGTTTAATAATAGAAACGATTAAAAAAAGATGCGTGCCACTGCCAGGTTAAACTCTCCGCTAGCTGTGGAATAAAACTGGTACCTTGAATACACATTTCGACATTAGAAAAGTCAGTTGTGTTCACAACTTTGATCTGAGATACACATGAGGGGCACTTCCGGTTTAATTCGCGGAGTCAGCAAACAGCGCGAGCTCCACAGCAACTGAGCTTAATTTGAGAAAATATATTGCTTTATACTGATATTAGGTTCAACAACACAGCTGGTAGGTTACAAATTCTGTTAAGAAATTAAAAACTATTTGTTATAAATTGAAAGTATTTTGCTCTTCAGTATTTTTTCCAGTAACAAACATGCTTACTTCTCGCGAAATGAAATGTATCTGGTTTAAGAAGACTTTCTGTCTCTGGGCTTGATCTACATTCTGAGATCATATTTAATTAAGTTCTAACATTGAAAATGATGCATTTTTTCTAGCTTGACCACATGTGAGTCCTGTACAGCTTTAAAGAATTGTCAAAGCAGTGAAGTCTTTCCACGACCGTTTGAAAGTTCCCATCATACAGAATTTTGTATTGCATTTTAACCCAAAGCAGCTCTAGCATCTGCTCAATGTTAGTCTTTTATATTAGTGTTAACCAAGAGCTTACATTTCCCCAAAACTAGTGACTGGCTATAGGAGCATCTTAAATGTCTGCTATGACACACTGACATGTTTCCTAAAATAATATTTCTTCTTGGTGTTCATGTATGCATGCTAATTTTGACATCTGTAGCTTGTATATATAATGTTATATATAGTGTAAAATGCTTTATTTTAAGCATGAATGAACCACACGTGTAACACATGTAAATAATATTAAACAGATACATATTCAAGACAGCAATGGATTAAAAGCATTACACTCCAGTGGTCAGGACGTTTACAGTATTTGTTCTGGATAACACTGATGCCTGATATATTAATTCATTGAGCTCTTATTACAATGAAACAAAACCAGATCATACTGTGTGGAATGTAAAACGTAGGAAATTAGCGGACTCAAAAACATGACCAAATTCTGAATAAGAATGCATTATTCTCCCATTTTTGGAAATACAGATATTTCCTCTAAGGTCTTGACAATCCTATGGTTCTTTGGTGTTAAGCTATTGGTAGTCACACAGTGACCTTTTAGCTTTCTCTGCTCAAAATCCCTTTTTTTATTTTAAGCTCTTGGCAAGCTTTTGGGCTTGTGTTTAGAGGAAACTGTGGTACTTATAGAATCAGGCATACGTTTTTTTTTTTTTTTTTACAAGTTCTATTTTAAATATGCCGTTTCATCATTTTTACATTATAAAGCAACACATTAAGAAACATCAAATACATAATGTTCAGCTACACATGTAACAACAGCATACCATCAATTGATTCACATTAAATTACCACGGAGGAAACAGGACCAGTTATTTTGGTTTATTTTGTGTTTATGCATGTGTTCTCCAGGGGCAAATGCACTGCATGTTTTCTAGCCACTAAAATATAGCCGTTTCTGTCAGAAGAGTGACATATGGGCCTATTACCCTGCACTTAACCCCCTCAGCTGAAAATTCCATTGGAGGAGAGAAAATGATAATGTGTTGGTTTCAAGCAAAGAAACTCTGTACTGTTGAAAGCTGAATGAATTTAGTTTGTAGTAGTACAGTGATTTTGCTCTAATACTCTTGTATTGTATGATCCCGATTATGGAACGTTAGGGTTGAATACAAATATTTCAAGACTGAATCTGATCATGAATATGATCCATAATAGCTCACTATAAGAAAGTGTGGATAATGTCTTGGATATGTGGATATATGCATCTGCAGTGCTTTCCGAGTTTAATCCAGTAAGCATGTTTTGGATCTGGTTTAATTCCCTCAAGATCAATTTATACTTTTCTAATTCAGTTATTCCTGAAGCTTAAACGCCAAATGCTTTGTACTCAGTAATTTCTCAAATACATTTATGTTTTTTGTGAGCTGAAAGGATTGGATTTTATTATAGATTAACTGTCTGTTGTGTATTTCCTAAGGGTAAGTCATACTTTAAGAAACATACTGGGAAATATACTTGAGGAAAGTTCTAGTCACTAAAGCAAATTACTTTCTTTTTATATCACTTAGAAGAATTAAAAGCACAATCTATTTGCAGAGTAAATTATGGTTCAAAGATTATTTGGACACATTAAAGTCATCAATTGACATAAAACACAAAAACATTGTTTGGATGCCATAACTTTTCCCCCTGCAGGAAACGGATACCACAGGAACAGTTTTAAAGTTTGCAGTGTTTGTTGTTGAATGGAATTACATGGACTTTATAGTGATGGTGCACTTACAAACTAAAGATGTGGTAATGCATCTGTCCAAGTAGTTGACACAGAAATACCCGATGGAGATGGTGGCAGGACTTTTGACCATGGCTGTAAAAAAGAAATGTTGGTTTAACTAAAAAAAAAAAAAAAAAGTAACCTGACTACCCTAAAATTTAGAATGAATTCAACTTAAAAATATGAGTTAACATAACAAGTTTGCTTGAAATTCATTAGTTAACTAATATTTTTTTAAGTTGAATGAACTTAACGTTACGGCAGTCAGGTTACTTATGTTTTGAAGTTAACCCCCAAAAAATATGTTTTACAGTAGATGCTCACAACAAACATTCAAAAGTCAATTCCACTGAAAAACGTTTTATCTGTTTTGGAGACTTCAGATCTGATGGACCTCACTCTCAAATGACCAGAAGCTTTAGATCACAACACAGTATCCACATTTCAGAGCTCTCAATTCTCACAACCTTGCATCTAATACCTTTATGTTATGTTTCTTCAGTTTATTAAATGACTGAACTGGACCAGCTCATCCCAACAACTCAATTGCTCCATCCAGCCACCTTGGTCTCATATCCAGGTGTGG
This sequence comes from Oreonectes daqikongensis, assembly GCA_026939265.1. Lineage (NCBI taxonomy): Eukaryota > Metazoa > Chordata > Actinopteri > Cypriniformes > Nemacheilidae > Oreonectes > Oreonectes daqikongensis. The sequence continues at coordinate 1,901,102 of JAOTQM010000030.1, read as the reverse complement.
TTCCGTTATCTATTCCAACTCATATCCAAATCTCACAGAGCTCAGTTTACATTAAAACATCTACAACACAGACGTCAACTACAGATTTGCCTACAATCTTTAACTATACCAACAATACTAGATACTCCATTTCAGCACATATCCCTCAGGATGAAGCGCTTGGCCTACAGACAGCCCAAACCCTTCACCAGACACAGAACTCCGCCTTTAAGTGGTTGGGCTGAGAAAGAAATTGTTGCATCTTTCAGGCAGTAAGGTGCTTTCCAAGACTGGAACTAGCTGCTCAAAGACAAAGCACTCAAAAGATGAAGAAAGTATCATGCATTCAAAGGCTTACAAAGAAAGCATTGTGAACTCGAGTCAAACAGTCAAAGTCGCTGTGTCAACCACAGAGGCCGTACCTGTGACAAAGATAGATTTTTCTTTGGTTTATAAGATTAACATGTAACCAGACAGGATGGATACTGTACCACAGCAGAGCTTTAGAAAACTGTCCAATGAACCACACAGACAAGTTTTGAAAGACAGAACCGTCCATTTTAAAAGGTGGTGGTCACAAGACAATCATGTAAACATTGCATTACATAAAATTCATCATTTTTGTCTAACAAATAGCTGCAAATATAGATGTGTTAATGCATTGTTGAATGCATATGTGGAATGAGTTTGTGATGGCAACATTAAAAAAGATTTTACCATTCAGTCAATAAGCAGTAAAGCCCTGAACTATGAGTATAGGTCAAAATGAAACTTAAGACAATAAAGTATATTTATTAGAGATGCACAGATATATCGCCAATATCGGTATCGGTCGATAAAAGCAATTTTTCTGAACAAATCATCAGTTTGGTGTTAAATATTAAGTTGTCATATTATTTTAATTTTCAGAACTTAGTTCATGCGAGTTAATATAACCTCCAAACTATCGGTATCGGCAGATATCACTCTGAATAATCGGCTATCGGTGGATACATTTGGTATCAGTGCATCTCTAATATTTATATATGTATTTTAGTCTAAATAAAGAAAATAGTGTGCGTATTATCGATTAGCTAAGTGAATGACCATGCTGTAAAGTGTTTGCACACCGGTTCATACATTTTAAATATTAAAAATATAACAAAACCAAAGTGAAACTTGCAGGCTTCTTTTAAGCAATAACAGATGTTGTATTTTAAATATTTATATTTATAAACCAGAAATATTTGATGACAATGCCTTGCCACAAAACAAAAGATTGTGGCGAAAATATTGTATAAATGCAATTTATTCAAATGGTAGAAAATTGTTCAAAAAGAAAATACAAAATAGGCAACCTTTGTATAAGAGCAAAGTATATACATTGTTTCTAAAAGGAGCTAAAAACATATGTATATAAATGTGTATCAAAACAAAATTGCTCCATCCCCACATAACAAAATCAATAAACATTAATGCCAATCATATAAACAGACTCAAAGGGGCAGTTCCTAGAGATTAAATAAATGCACTGAATACCGAACTAAAACAAATGCACATTTATATGATACACAAACAAAATGAACTACATACACATCCGGATCTGGTGCGTTTGCCATACAATATTATTTTTCTCTTTTGCACATGTTTTCAGATAAACCTGTATGCAAGAACATGTCACCATAACCACTTTATTCGATCACCTGACCATCTAGTGTCAACATTAAAGGGAAAAGACATGAAAAATAATATTGAACAAGTGTCCTGAGTCATCTTGAGTTTAGATCACTTAAAAAACAAACATTTTATTCTGTGCCTGTTAACAGCAGTACATTTAGAAATGATATGATTGTGTATTTCAAGTCCAGTATTCCACAGAAAAACAATAAGACATTCTGTCATTTGACAAAAATAAACAATAAAACAAACACTGGTGAACAATTTTGATTGAACAGCACGAAAACAAAAATTGAAATTTACATACATCCTAATCAGATGTAAACAGAATATGAAATACAGTGGAAATTTGTGTATTTGTCTGTGCGTGTTGACGGTACCAGAACACGTTACATAAACAACACAGTGAATTCCTTTGGGATTCAGCTTTTTCACCATTGCCTGTAAATGCTGAGCATCATATAGTCCGAGGCATTAAAGTCTGTAACTTGGCTTCAGTTTTACACCGCCTCGAGCTAGTCATCATTCTTAAAGCTTGTACATAATGTTCAAGCTAAATAAGACCATCAAATCTGATTGTTAATGGTTGCATTCGTTTTTTCCAAAAAAATAAAGTCCCTGTTTTTTTTTTACTGAATAAACCAACAGCAATGACTTCAGTTGAAGTGGGTCAGGATGCTGGACCTTCAACCTCAGCGCTGGTGATAAATATCCATGTAGCTTCTGGTATCAGCTCTATACACAAAGTGAACCTCCGTTTGTTCCCTGGTGGATGAGTATTAACCAGGAAGTCGCAGCTACTATTTTGTTTGTTTGAGTTTCTCAATATGATGGCAGAGTTTGAGGGCTGGGCCAAGTTTGAGCCCCATGTACTTCATAATCATGTCACTCCGTAAAAGCATCAAGGCTTTGCCGTCAATCTCCTGAGGGAAAGCAGAGCATCAGCAAAGAAAACATCAATTTACCAAATACACATTAAAAAAACATAAATTGAAAGCATATTTTATTAAATGGTTACTTCTTCTCAAAAGCAATGTTTGTACTCACATGTTTTCTGAAGAGTTCTGCATGCGGGCCCAGTGCCTGAGGATCGGCATCACGCACAAATTGCATCACTTCCTCTATACTCCAGGATGCTGGACTCTTATTGGTCGATCTGGTGGATTCTCTTTCTGCTGCTTGATGATCCGGACCGGTGGTTGAGCTGGCAGCTACAAAAGATAAACACAAAAAATAAACACAAATCTAAACATATTCTTATACATATGACTGACAAGAAATCACAACAGGCAAAAATGATGTGCTAAATCTGGCAGTAGTAAAAAGAAACGGGCTTTATTCAGCATCTAGTGAGATGAAGCACATTTAAATATGATGGCTATTCCACAAGGGGGCACTGTCATATTCTCACCAAAGAATTGTTTTAATCTACTGAATACTTTGAAGTTTTATTTTACTGATTAATGTTACCATAAACGGTTCAAACCTCAACAACTTTGTATGAACACGCCATTAAAAAACTTTTATTAGACATTTCTGTGGTTAAAAACTGCAGCTGTTAGTTCTGGTTCACCGTGCATGAAATTCAATGCAGTCTGCTGGGATGTATACTAGACATTTTGACGCAAGAAAAAACCAGCCATAAACTAAAACTAGGGCAAGACGGATAACTGAAACTAAATGTAAAATGTTTCTATGACTAATTGAACCGTAATGAAGCATTACTCGTTTTATAATCGCCAAGTAAGTACAGGCTCATCCTCTTCTGCCTCATCTGATGTATATTTTGGGAAATTGAATATGCTCATTAAATATCTTTAAACAGATATGCTGACACAGGATCAGTGCTTCTTTGGCAGATTTTGTCCCAGTCACTTTATGACAGAAAATGAAACTGAACCTCAAACAACACGTTGCCATTTAGACGATTTGTAAAGAAAAATGGCTCCGGGAGCCGCTAACAGGCTTTAATCCATATCAAAGCCTATTGTGCCACTTGACATTTGATTAGAGAAAATACATCTGGTCCTCAAACAAGTGCACTGTGTGGAACTGATATAGATGTTTTTCCCAGAGTAGAAATAGATCAAAGTCTCTTAAGAGCCATGGTGATCTTGTAAGTCAAGCGGCAAGACTAAATTCATTCAGAACGAGTCAAACAATAACACAACCAGCTTTCAGTCCTGAAACACAGCGTAACAAATACAGAAACAATGTGCACAAGAGGATCAAACTCTATAAATAACCCAAAACCTTCAATGCTTCCAAAAATGACTTGCACTTTATAATACATTTTCTAGACACTTTATAAGGAATATGAAAAGTCTTTAAAAGCACTATTGAAAAACTGTAGACTTTACAATAAGTTTGTATTTGTTAACATTACTAACCATGAATAATACTTCATTAATCTTAATAAAACATTAATTAATCTTGTTTATATTAAAGGGATAGTTCACCCAAAAGAGAAAATTCTGTCATGAATTACTCATTCTCTAGTTGTTCCAAATCTGAATACATTTCTTTGGTTGGTTGAACACAGAGATTTTTGGACTAATGCTTGAAACCAAACAGTTCTTGGACCCCATTGACTACCAAAGTAGTAAAAATTACAATGGTAGTCAAAAGTACCCCAGAACATTTTGCTGTCCTACATTTTTCAAAATATCTCATTTTGTGTTCAACAGAACAAAAAAGAATAAAGGATTTTTTCCCACTATGGTAGTCAATGGGGTCCAAGAACTGTTTGGTTACATTCATCCAAATATCTTTTTCTGTGTTCATCAGAACAACTTAAAGGTGAACTATCCCTTTAATTCTAGCATTTACTCAAATGTTTTTTAAACAAAAGGTTTAACATTAGCTAACATGAACAAGTGTAATGGCATTAACTAACCTTAACAGATTAACAAATACTGACAAACTATATTACGTATTGTTCATGTAAGCTAATGCATTTACTCATGTTAACAAATACAACCAGTGTTGAAAAAAAATCAATAAACAAAACAGTCTGGTATCTCATTCACAAGCATTCCTAAACTTTATTAACAGTGTGTATGAAGGTGCTTAAACAAAGCGTTCTTACATAGCCTACCTTCCAAACGTCTGTGTGTGCGTGCGGGACCCAGATCGGATGGATTGGAGCAGAGCCTGCGGAGCGGTGGGGGCTGAGATGAGTAGTGTGGGCTGCTGCCAGCCGAGGTGTGATACTCAGACGGGCTCCGCAGCGCAGGGGCCCGAGGGGCCACAGAATTAGAGGATGAATCCATCGACTCTTCTGAAAACTGCTGGTCTGTGATCACACCGTTTTCAGCATGTGTGACGGTCTCTGTTGCAAAGACCACAAGTCACAAGTACATATATTTCATCCGCAACTTTTACTTCTAGATCTTTATTGAAAACATAAAATTGCAGGTTACTTTAATTACTTTTTACATGGTTCAAACTTAGCTTTACTTCTAAATTAGGGTAAGGTGAGGACAAAGTCTTTTTAATAACGATTTGTGTTTATTTTTAATAAAAAAAAGTTATTGATTGCAGTATGAATAATGAGCTTCCAACTGAAAACCACAAGTCTACACAAACACGCACATATTCAGCTAATACATAAACCCGCACCAAAGCAAACGGTAGGACAGGATTCCTTTGTTGTGCATAAATATAGCCAACGTAACAGGTAGAAACATGCCTCCAACCAGAGTTTATAATCTAACACTCATATGATAACACACAACTTCAAAGGCATTTTATAGTTTCAATATAAATTAAAATAATTTATGTCTGCGACTTCTTACAATGAGCTTAAACTATGCTACTAAGAAACGCTGAAAACACACCCACCAGAACCTCAAATAACCTCAAGCTACTTACCTTTATGAAAACCAGACAATCAGCCTAGTTATTGTAAAGAGCTTTATTATAAGACCATGGATTATTTGTGAGAGAATAAATGAACTAAACTTGACCTATAGATAATCCCATTCAGTTTTCGACCATTCAAAATTGACCTGGACCTGCTGCAGCTAGTGTACACGAACAATTCACTCACAAACTATGAAAATGTACAAACATTGAGAAGTGCTGAACGGGCCGTACCATCAGAGGGCAGAGCTTCTGTTCTGTGTAGTTTAGGTGAGGGAGCAGCTGTAAAGGATGCTGAATCTCTGTTGAAACGTCTCGTACCTCGTGCAACAGACAAAGCTTCTGATGTCTCCTCTTTGACTGCTAAAAATACATTTTAAACGTACATTATTTATTTATAATACACTTTTTGACTTACAAATTACTTGACTTTGAATATCGTCTCTGTCGTTCCGAAACATCTGATGTACAAGTTTGTTTTCAGGAAATGGAAAAAAAGCACTGTACGATCACAAAACCTCTTAAGTCACAAAACCTCCAAAAAGTCTTAAGTAGCACCTGAACATTTGTAGTAAAAGTCAAAAATACATGGTATGGGTGAAAATTATCTATTTTTCTTTTACGCCAAAAATCATTATGATATGAAGTAAAGATCATGTTCCATGGAGATATTTTGTCAATTTCCTACTGTAAATATATTAAAACTTTATTTTTGTGAGTAGATGCAGCAAAATCGCTAACAAAAACGGCCTGAAACACGCCTACAAACTTCACTTGCTGCTGTCTGCTCTTTGGGAATTATGAACTCAAGTATGGTATCTATGTAAAGCTTAGAATTTCATATTTTGGGTTCATCTATTCTCTGCAACATTATTACAGCGGTAAGCCAATAGAGAGCGTTAAAACAAACCTGTTTCTTCTTAGCAGCGGCCTGCTACAGCATCTCCGATGAACAACTTTAAAATGTTTAGATTTTTTTTTTAAATCTCAATTTCGAAAAATGTACCCTTAGACTGGTTTTGTTGTCCAGGGTCACAAGTGAATAAATTCTGTGTTGTCAAAGTTAACAAGCACTTTTTAATATGTTTTATTGGTTATATTTGCAAAAGTCACAAACATAAAGGGTGACTAATAATAATGATATGGCAAATCACAAAATATGAAGATATTTTGATAAGGTGTTCAGAAACACAGCAGTGATGTGAATGTGCAATGCACGTTACAATTGAAGTCAGTGAGGCGGACCAAACCCAGAGCATCTCCTGTTATGTGTTTATTTGTACAGCCCCAACACAAAACACTGACCTGACTTGCTCCTGTCGTAGGACGTGTGTGTGTTGGCTGTTAGCGGACTGAACGGCTGGCTGCTGAACAGGTTATCACACTGCAGGTGGTGACACAAGGTTTCTAGAAAGCGCAAAACAAAGGATGCACTGGATGCTGTGGGGAGCTTGACGTAGTGAATTCCTCCTTCTGAACGAACTGAGAGACAAAGAGAGATTTGTGCATTTGTTTTATGTGTATACATCAAATAAAACATACATCCTGTTATGCACATAACTGTGTTTACTTAACAAGTACGGTTATAAATTAATATCTCCAAAAATGCTATCACCCCCCACATAGCTAATATTATTTTAAACAGCTTTTAAAAGTGTGGGGTTGGTTGGGGGGTTTGATCTGGCTAAATACATGCCGATTAAGGGGCCATGGAGTCTCGGCAGATGGACCCGCATTCTCGCCGTGGGCCCCGCCCCCTGCACGCACACAAATATAGACACGCATACTTCCCCCGGGAGCGCCCCAATCAAACCCTCTAAACCAGGTTACACACAGATGTCACCCCTTATTACTCGCAGTCTGATGACATCAGCTGTGCACACACGCTTCTCTATAAACACACACACACACACCCTTCTCTCTTCAGCTCACACACCCATGTTTTCACTTCTTCCTTTACAAAAAGACACAAAAACTGTTGACAACTTCTTTAACAATAAGTACATTAATGTGTTATTTTAAAGAGAGTTCACCCAAGAATGAAAATTCTTTCATCATTTACTCATCCACGTGTCATCTCAAACCTGTATGACTTCTTTCTTCTGCAGAACACAAAAGAAGATATTTTGAAGAACGTCTGTAACAAACAACACTGGCTTCCTTTGAAAACAATGCCACTGAGCCATTTCTCAAAATATCTTCTTTTGTGTTCTGCAGAAGAAAGAAGTCATACAGGTTTCAGATAGCATGAGGGTGAATAAATGATGATAATTTTCAATTTCCCTTTAAATTGTCCATTTGGATTTTCCCTAAGAAGAATGAGACTCTAGGTGGAGATCTAGACTCACCTCGGATGATCTCGCCTCCGTCAGACTGCGACTGCAGGAAGCTGAACAGAACTTTGGGCTGAAACGCACAGTCGACACAGGCTTGGACCGCATGCTGCAGAACCGTGTTCACAGGACCCGGACCGAAATGATCGGGCAGCTGCAACAACAGCTTGCGGTCCAGGTGAGGCCCCGACTCACCGTGTTTATTCACGTACACGCAAACTAAAGAGATGTGAGGGAGAATGAGCAGTCAGGTGAGGTGTGTAGCGCAAAACACCAAAACATCAAGACAACAGAGTGGCCCCAAAATATATTGTAACACTGAGGTTACTTAAAATTGTTTGCATGCATTTTTTATTGTAAAACAAAACCAAGTGGCACTTTTAAAAGATTTATAGTGGTGTTAAAAAGCTAGAAGATAGTTCTGAGAAAACCTCCAACATCATTTGTTTTCAGCTGCACTTGCATAAACTTCACTGAGATTTGGTGTGAATGAGAAATCTATATATTTCATAATGCTACAATGCAAAGGTTTATAAGGAAACAGAAGTGTTACATCAACCTGTCAAACCACATTACGGAGTACAGTGTCATCTCTGATACTACTGTATGCAAAAAAACAGGCCACAAAACAATTTTAATACTTGTAATGTCAATGAGCTACTATGACATGCACACACATCAACACACGTAATCTTGGGCTCTTCTGAAAAAAGAAACTTGGTCATTTGTGAAGTTAAAATAAATCAGAATTATACAAAAAAATAAGTCAGACAACCTTAAGTATATTGAAAAGAAGTAATATAAATGTCAAGAAATGGAGCCCTAAATATTTTCTAATATTTTTTAATGCAACTTTTTTCTCTAGAATTTTTCTAAAAAGACAAAATAAGTCAAAAATATGTTTTTGTTCATACAAATGAATTTTCCCTTTTGATTTTGACACAAAACCAGCATAAAGACAGAACAGAAGCCTACCCGTGGACACGACTCCCGAGTCTCTCGTTGTCTGCAAGCTAGAAACTCTCCCGTCTGACACAGAGGATGACAAAGTGGGGCTTGAAAGTGAATGAGGAACCTTTGGTTTCCTCTGTGAAGGAGGAAGGCAGAAAATATAGAGATAAAACATGAATGCACACTGACACACACCATCACAAACCGTCAACATTTGCCCACAATGTAACAATGCCTGAAGATGACAAAGGCCTTATCTCGCCGGAGATGAGGACAATCTATGAATGTTTAACGGGTCGTTCATGTGCAATGATTCTAAAGGAAGTGTTAATGTCTCATTTGAATAATTGCTTATGACACGTAACACACCCTCAAATCACACAAAGGTACATTAAACCGGTTACCGCTTATTTTTTCCCGTTTCATTATGATTTCACTATAACGATTATTGCTGGAATAAGACTCTTATAAAATGTCAATCTCTTGATGTGAGCTTGTCAAGCAATAAACATCAACCCAAACTTAAAAATAAGATACCTAAACCAAACAAATATAATATTGGGATTTTACTAAAAAAGAACTGGTTGTACAAAACTTAAAATTAAACAAACTTTATACCTTGCTGCCAGGTTTGGGTCCCCTCTTCTTATAAGGTTTGGGCATCAACAGTGTGTTTATAGGGTTCTTGGAAGCAGGAGACTGAACTTGGTCGTTCTGTGACGTGCCGGACGCAGCTGCTGCAGCTTCGGCCACTGCTTTTAGCATGGCGATGGTCTGGCTCTTTGGTCGCCTCCCTCGTACCCCCTTGCGCACGGGCAGAGGGGGCAACGGGTGCGGCAGGCGGTACGGGGACTGCATGGAGCGCCGGGACTTGCTGGATTGGCACAATGCTGGAATAAGTGTCTTCGGGAATGTAACTACAGAGAGATACAACAGAAATATTTAGCATTCTTCTTTGATAATAATAATGATAGTAAAGGAATAGTTTACCCTCTTGTCGTTTCAAAACCTGTGTGACTTTCTTTCTTTTGCAGGACATAAAAGATATTTTTAAGAATGTTGGCAACCAAACAACTGTACAGACATGCAAGTCAATGGGTACCGTTATTGTTCGGTTACCACCATTCTTCAAAATATCTTCTATGAAAGAAAGTCATACAGGTTTGAAATGACAAGGGTTAAGAAGCACCATGATATCCTGCACAATTCCACAGTATTTTTTAAGTAATAGAGTAAATATGTTGGTAATATGGTCATAATCCAGTACTGTGGTAAAAAAAATAAACGTAGGCTACCATGGTATTATCATCTGAAACATCGCTGCACCTTGGTACACCCAGAGTGCTATTGTTGAGAAGTGAATTTTGAATATTATTACATGGTTATATTATTAACTTATTTTAAGCCCTGAAAGCAGCACTGTTTGAAAACGTGGAGTCCAAAAAGGAAATCATCAGTCCTCTTCAAGATGGACGTTTCAGCTTACCACTGTGCTTCTTAGGAGGTGTGCACCTTTCTACACCCCATTGTTTGTGGGCTTTACCCCCTCCTGTTCTCCAACCTCCTTTCTAGGACCAACAGGTAAACCTTATTAACAGAGAGACTAAATCACATCACCACCTACATGTAGATGCGAGTGTTTCCATATTGCGAGACAGGTTCACGCCTAGAAATGTTTTTTAATATTTCCAATTTGGTTTTATTATGTGCAGCAACAAGCAATTTCCTATGAATTCTAGGTTAATGTATTATTCATTTTGTTGCTGGCTCGTAATGCAGATGTTAATGCAGTGCCTATATTATAGTGTTCATACGGTTGTTGTTTTTAAAGCGCTCAACATTATTAGTATTTTTGGGTAATGTCTGTGTATTAAAGGAAAGCAAATGTAAACATAGTAAAAAAAGACCATGCATGCACACTGCACAGAATGAATATCTTTTTTTTTGCGAGAAATGTAATTTGTTTTCTTTGCATCAAATAGAGCGAATGGTCTGATCTTTTGAGTTAAATGCACACTGTAAATTCATCAATGCATTCATGAGCGTATCCTTATAAAAAATTTATCCCATGTTGTGCAGATCCTGCCTTGCAATCCCAGCATTCTGAATATTCACAAATCCATTACGCTCCCCTCAATCTTTAAACACAGCGCACAATAAAGTTTCAGCTATCTGAAGCATCAAACAACCCAGGAGTCAAACAATACATGCACACCTTTTGTAAACCAAAATCACCAAATTCCCCTTTAACCGGCTCTGCATGAACCAGCTCAATAAGATCAGATAAACTTCTCATATTTCAGGGTGGCTGAAGGAGACGAGGGGGGTCAGCGTAAGTCAGCTTTGCTAAGTACATCTGGGAGCTTTCACAGCGTTCCCCATGCAGCTGCTCTTCAGGGCCTCGAGAGGGTACGGAAAGAGAAACGAAGCCCAAGGCGTGCAGACGTTTAATGAGGAGAAAAGGCGTGCGAGGAATGGACAAGCGTGTTCTTTCATTTAAGGGTAGAGACTGGGTGATTCTTATTCAAATATCTTATGAATATAAGTGGACACATAAAGAATCGAGCTTGTTAAGCAAATGCATTTTATGCACACGTGCACAATGGACATGCAAAACAGACGCCAACATTTTCAGAAGCTCCGCACAATGAGAGACACAGATATTGTGAAGCAAACTTTCCACACCCTAACTGATCTACAAACGCTGCGTTTAAAGGTGTAGTATAGTGGTTCTCAATAGCTGGATCATGAATGAAGGCGGTTGCAACACAACACTGTGTGTGTGTGACCCAGTGACCTGCCAGTTGATTCCCAATGCACAGCCACACACCCTTCAGCCCCAGCGGAGTGCCCGGTGCAGGACCCAAGGGGCACACGAGAGACTGATGCTTCTATAAAGTGTTTATCCTTCCAGTGCATTCACAGTTTAATGAAACTTTAAACAACATTTGTGTTAGCTGCGAACCGAACTGCGCAAAGTTTGCAATGCTTTACTCTAGGAAGAATTCCAGGAACTGATGTGGAAAAACCACTCATGCACAACTAGTCTGATATCTCATCCACAATATTTACATTTCGCTCTACGCTGAAAAGACTGGACAATCATTCTAAGATGACTGCAGTTTAGGCTTAACAGGAACTAAAACCACATGTTGTGGGGGAGTTACGCTGTTCTAGAGTGTGTGTGTGTGTGTGTGTGGTAAGAGGGGATATAGGGTTCCCTAACCCCAGGCGATTTAATGAAACAATGCAAGCTGTTAGGGGAACTACAGTCAAAACAGCAACAGCAGTTCAACAGAAGCTTAAAAAGGTGTCACATGCAGTTTTTGCAAAAGAAAACTTGAGATTTAGCTTTGTGACCCTTAGAAATGGATTTTTAATTTTGTTGTTCAAAACAATTGATGAGTTTTTGTAGAAGAAGATTCAGTACTTGATGCATTTTTCTCTTCTGGCAGAAATAAACTGGCAAGCTGACAAATAAATTCACCATAACGCATAATATGAACATTTAATACAAAATTACAAACTTTTAAGTCAAATGCTCACACTTTGTCGGACAGACCAATGTAAACAATCAACTATTCACAAGGATTAAAATTTAACCTCTAAGTTACTCAAAGGGGTTTTCGAAACCACTTGCAGCGAGATGAAGACTTTTTTAAATACAGCAATAATAATACACAGCGCGCCTCATACATGCACAGCAATAAAACTAAACCCGACCGTTAATAAACATGTCCGAAAACAAAGTAAAAAACAAACTCATGTGACCTACATGCACAAGCTACTAAAACAAAGCAACAGACATCAGAGACAAAAGCCTCGGAAATCCGCTGGAGGAACTCACCAAATCGCCAACTTTCAACTACCGCGTCGTGCATCAAACAATCCGGAGTATGTGTCTCCTTCGATCTGTATCGTTTATTTTAAACGCAGATTTGAGAACCGGAGCCTGCGTTCACTTTTGCAGCCGGTTTGAGAAGCAGCCGTGGCGGCTGAAGCGCATGACAAAGCCCGTGCCGGTGGAGCCCTGCTGTTTGGGCAATATCTGATTAACATGTAGGCGGGGAGGAGGAGGGGACGGAGGAGTAGGCGGGGAGGAGGAGAAAAATTGGGGGCTATTCATGTTATCAGAAAGCCAGTAGCCAATGCACGGGCGACAAATATTGAAAGTAGGTTATTAAAAACACGACGTCTTATGAGAAAGATTAACATTTTAATTCGTACAGTATAGTTTAACAGACTACTTTATATTTTAAAACCAATACTACGATTTAGGGTTAAGATGTGTGATTTAATTTTAATAGTTTTTTGGTTTAAAAAACACTTATAAGAATACGCGATAAGAAAATGCGAGAATTCTCAATACATCGTTTTTGAAGTAAAATTTGATAATACACAATCAATCTGACAAAAACACGCGTACTACATTTTAACTATAAAACCATTATTTTCCTGAGGTAATTCCTCGTTTACGTCATCAATCAAGCGACATCAGTCAAGGTAATAAACGGAACATTATTTTTTTGCAGCTAAATCTGACCAAATTTGGCAAGTTTGACAAAAAAAACATCAGGCCCTCAGTGTCCTGTTCAGAGCCCCTCCCGGGAATTCAGAGGTAACAGGGGTTGTGGGGTGTAACGGGCAACGGATTCAGATTCAGTTGAGGCAAATCTCAGCGCATTTTTTATTCGCCGTATTCGTCATAGTAGCCTATAACTGTATGTAGCCTATATTGCGCATCCCAGTTTACTTATAGGCCTATGAAAGATTAAAAAAACAGCCATATAAAGGCTAATTGGATTTTTAAAGCCATGCGAACCAGAAACCACTACACCTTATGAAGAAAACCTGCCCTGGTGTTCTTATTTTAGGTGTGAGAACAGGAGCAGAGGTGAATGCAGTGATAATAAACAGCTCTAGAAATAACTTTACAATGAGATTAGGCATTTGAGAGATTCATTATGCGTTATTTAAGGCTCTCAACACTGTTATTGAGAGAAGTAGGCCTAATTAAGATTTCCTTGTTCATTATAATTAAACATGTAAGGATTTGATCATTCTGCTTAATAAAAAAAACAATTTGTTGAGATGGGAAGGTTCAAGCTTAAGCACATTGCTTTAACTGTACATTTGCTTTAACCAGAATATTTCAGCTCTTTTGAAATAGCACATGAGAAACAAACAAAAACTGAACCAAACTCATTCTTTAAAATATATATATATTTTTTTACAACAAAGACAATGTTTTAATCATAAGAACTGTGAAATAAGCATATAGTTTAGACATAACTGTGACACCTTTTAGTGTACAAGGCTTGTTTTCCATTGTCCTAAGCACATATTACTGTTTCTGCCTTATTAATACATGCATATGTGCGCACACATGTGTTTTGTGCCTGAAGTCAAAACACAGCAAGAAAAACTAGAAGTCATATTTCAAACACTCAGGGGCGGTTTCCCGGACAGGGATTAGACTAGTCCTAGACTAAAAGAAAAGTAAGAGCTGTCCAAACTGAAAACAACTTGCACTGACATATCTCAAAATACATCAGTGCCTTTGTGTTGTCTCAAAATGCACACAAGTAATGGTTTTAGTAAGGTATGTTTGTTATAACTACCTAAATTTCCCGATTAAACTAAGGCCTAGTCCCAGTTTAAAATAATCCCTGTCTGGGAAACCACCCCTCAGTCTTTAGCACTCACTAGGATACAGACTAATAATGATCAGTTTGAATTACTATGCAAGGCAAATGAAGAAAAGAATATAAGAAACATCCTCACAAAGCGCCACATGCTCATACACACCAGTTTAATGTCCGTGTATATTTTAACCATTTATCATTAAAAAAACAAACATTTTTTACATTGAAATTACCTCATCATTGTGGCATGTTGTACTGTAACAACAGACTGCTGCAAAGAAATTATTTTTGCAGCTTTGGGCGTGAAAATCCTTTATGAAAGCCCAATTACAAAACCCGCCAAAAAATGCAGAACTACCCATCAACTTCCTTCAACATAGCTTTGCAAAGATTAGATATTTAGAAAGAAAAACAGCTTCAGAAAAACGGGGTCTTTTGTCCAACTGTAGCTTTTTTAAGCCATTCCGACTATACTGCTGAGTCACAAAATGATCCAAGTGTTTCAATAAACATAGGTCAGTGAATTGTAATCAGTCTGTAAATAATTTACAGCAATTCCAAATGAAAGCTAACTTTGACGGGTGTGAGAAAATGGAATCCTTCTTGTGTCTTTAATAAGTCTTAAATTGCATGCATGAAGTCAAATTTAGTGCAAATTTCATTCCATTTAAAAAATATTAGTTAACTAAGGAATTTCATGCAAACTCGTTATGTTAACTAATATTTTTCAGTTAAATTAATTCAAAATTTTAAGGCATCAGCCAGGTTACTTATTTTTTAAATTGAACCAACTTTTCTTTTTCTTTTTTTTTTACATAAGTCATTATAATTATTGATCAAACAAACTACTGCAAACTCATAAATGCGTCGTACAAAAAATGCCTGTGAAGCTTTTCCTAACACCCCCTGTTGTCACTCCACATCCTCTCTCTTTCTGGTTGTGTCCAAGTGCAGGAAGAGAGCAGAAAATAACCCTCAGAGGAGGAAAACTGATAGGACGCTTTACAGAGCCACATAACCAACATCATTCATCAACAGCTCAGTGTTCATTCCCATCCCATCAATTATCCTGCCAGAGACACACAGGCGACTTAAGCACAGGTTCAACATTTTACCTTCCAGATTTATATAATATATATCAGGAAATGATGTGTAAAGTCCAGCAAAGTGTGCATGTTAAATGAATGTTTCTGTCAGGGAGAATTAGGTGATGTGTGTCTGCTCATCCATCAATATCATACCAACATAATGCATTGGTTAAAAAAGAGGTAGATTCATTTTAAAGTTTGCTACAGATGATACAATTTAGGAAAGCACTGTTGAAAAAGAAGAGTCTTTGTTTCTAGATTTCAAAATATAATAGGAATGTTAATTAAAGGAACATAATAGATTGAAAAATGTATCTTCACTCGGTTTGGTTAACTAAAAAAATAATGACAATATATCAAACATAATGAAAATAAATGGAATTAAGATTGATAAAAATACAATGATAATTTGAGTGTCAGTCAAAGTGAGGTTTCTAAAAGCATCTACAGTAAAGATTAAAGAAAGAGTAAAGAAAAGATGAAACAGTGACAGCATCTGTATTTATAAAGGGAAATGGTATGATAAATTATTATTTATGAATGATGGTTATTTGAAATACCTAATACATTATGTCTTGTGTCTTCAAAGTCATAAACTGTAGCCACATTTCTCCTATGAATAATGAGTTTTCTCATAAATTTGACAGAAGGGATCTATCAAAACACTCACTGCAATAAATATTATAAAGTGAATACACTTTATTTAAAAACAATATGAAATTGAAAAAAATGATATATAAATCTATAAAAAATGTAATTTTAACAATAATAATATACATTTAAATAGTAATCATTTTAATAATAAGTTAAGCTCTTGTCAATTACTGTCATTATTACCATTAGTTTCAAATGCTTTCAAACGCACATTAAAGAAAAGTAACACTGCAGGGACGCCTAGTGGTCAGAGACTTTACTTACAGCAATTGCCAGGAGGCTGTAGGTTGTGTTTGGTCAGTTGACACCAGCCCACAGGGAAGAGGTCTCTGGAGTCATACTGGCACCAGTAATCAAACGCTCCCCTCCAACCATCAAACATGATGAATACCTTATCCCCTCTCACCTCTCCAATGGTGGCGGGGCAGATGAGGTAAGGATTCTTGCGGTCCACCGCCTCCAGTTTCATACCAGGTTTAAAGTAGTTCTGAGTGGGTTTGGGGGGCTCCTGGGAAAATGCAGGGGAAACAATTCATTTGTTTACATTCAGATTTTTACGAAATGACCTCAAGATTTTTAAGGCTTTAATAATGAATCATATAAAAAGAATGCAGTTTGCAATGTTATGACAGTAATGACCTTTTTGAAGACTGAAGCTGGAGCTATCTCCACCCCACTTAATGTTTTTAACAGGAACATGGGCCATGAGGAGGCATTCATTCTGAACCCTAAATATGAAATGGCATTAAAGAAGGTGTGGAAGAGGAATGATAAAAAAAGCATGAAAGATAAACTAAAGCTACAGGATTAACATTTACATTGCAATCAGTATTGTTAAGAAATTATTAAAAGAATCTAATCATCAAAACCCCAAAACTGCATCCCAAAAATAAACTTATACTTATGCACTTTCATTGCCTTCTTTTATATTCAACCAGGAAACATTACACACTGTGTGAATATTACACAACATATGCATACAAACATTTTGATTTATCTAACAAAAATAACAATCTATTCATTACAAATGCAATGTGTCATTTTTTCAGTGCATTTAAAGTAGGTTAAGTTTACCCAGAATTAAATTAGGTTAAGAATACCCAGAATGCCTCGGTGCATAACTCACCCAGTGGTGGTTGCAGCATATCACCATTCTTCTCACATGCGCCTATAGGTTGAATGTCAGAGGAGTCGACCAATCGCCAAAAGTCATTGGTGTTGTCACTGCCATCTAGTCTGAGCCGCAGACGCACACCCATTAACCCCATCACAGTGGCAATACAAACTGAGGTGGAATTCCTGGGGTCACAAGCCTCCACCTTCATTCCCACTTTAAAATCATTACTGGGAGGGACTCTAGACTGGAGAGAAAGAGAGTGACAACAGAATAGTTTTTGAGTTTAACTGAACTGAATTTATCCCCACAGGATGTTGAATTGGAGATAAATGTATAGAACTGCAACTTCCATAGTCACAACTAGAAGAATTTTGTAACAAAATATAAATAAATACATTTTTAATCTTGACATACCTATTTACTAATAGGGCCTATATAAAAAATGAGCTCTTACCTGTCGGAAACAGTTGGGGGAGGCAGGAGAGCAGGACGTCTCTTTCAAATACATCTCCCAGCTAAAAGACTCTAAAAATGGACAGGAGATTAAAATGCGCATGCAGAAAGAACACAATACACGTTTTACCGTAATATACAAAGAGAAGGCCGTACCATTGCGAGTTTGTGAGAGGTATGAACCATCAATATTCCTCCCTGATTTTTCGTTTATTCTGTCTTTTTTGTCTGCAAAGAAACACTGTGTTGCATAACCAGATAATCCAATGCATACAACAGAAATGTTATTAAATTACAAAGGTCAAAACAAATAAATGAACCTTTCTGAGGGATTCTGCCCATTGTGACCTGAAACAGCACATTAAATGAACAGCAACAAGACACAGCTCCTTAACAGCCAACATGGAATGAGAAAGCAAAGAAAGATCCATAATATAGAAAGTGCTTGCTAATCATTAACTGTACATTTTGAAACAGGGATACTTCTTACTTTCTGTTGGCAATTTATTCCACCAACATCTTACTGTGCAGAAAATATATATCACTAAATCACAAATACCTTCAAAGAATCTATAAGAGGCTTACTAAGAAAAGCTTTTCTTCTATTTGACATCATAATAAGTTACTGCAAGCTCTGAGGAACGCTTCGCTCTGTGATCAAAGCCTTGGTTCTCCCAGCAAGTAATAAGTCACATCACAGTTGGGAGAAAATTGACTACAGCTGATGTACTGTGCAAACTGACACTGGGATGCAGGGATATCTTTTTATTCCTTGCTAGAAACTCTTAATGGCTTATTGAACAAAGCTTTAAAAACACAAAGATGGGAATATGGGGGTACAGAAGCATCTGAGCTGTTAAAATATTTATATTTTTAAATATATTTACAAATGAGATATGTTACAAATGTACAAGTTCAACTTTTTAACACATATGGGAACTGAAAGAGATTGTAAATGGTCTGATATTCTAGTAGTGCAAATAATGACTTAAGTGCAACAGTTTTTTCCCAAGCTTAATTTAGTTTAAATTCATGTTCTTGTATAAATTACACAAAAACTACACAAACCTCAAAGCCTCTATATCAGCGCATTTTTCAGACTGTTTATTATAAAGGTTTAATAATTTTTTCCACAACAGAAATGAAACTCTTTGGAAAACCAATGTGATACATTTCACCATATTAAACCAAAGTGTCTCAGAAGTATTAAGCATGCAATAAAAATATGCATTTTAACAACTTACACTTACCCAAAATTGAATGAAAAACCCAGATGATGCCAACGTCCTAAATGAAATCCTGCTAATGAGAAAAGAAAGATACAATCCGTTCAATGTCACCAATGTCTCTGCTCGAAGACCCTCACCTTCTCTTCTTTAGCTTTGTCTGGAGAGCAGACAGTCTCTTTCTCTCCCCCTTTTCTTCTCCTCATTCTTCTGTCTTAAGCTGTGAATCCCATTCAGAGTCGTCATAAACATTCCAAACTGCCGTAAAAAGGTCATTAGCCAGTGTACATTTGTGGGAGTCTACAGCAGTACATGAAAGGATTCCGGCACCTCCCATTAAGATGATGTCTACAATTTGTGGGCTCTCTCTCTTTTCAAGCCCTTGCACCGCACCCCCAAACAGGAAGCTTTGTTTTTAGACATGGCTGATTTAAAGCATGGATACAAATGAAAGATACACTTTGGGCTGCTGAGATTAATGCATTAACAAATGAGTGACATGACAAGGATGTCAAGAGTTGAAGTACTGTTTATCCAGGGGGTTTAATGTTTAAAAAATAGGCCTTTGTGAAAGTAGATGAAAGTAAAATATGTACCAAAACAACAAATATCACACTTCAGAGGACTATGCAAAAATAACCATTATTTGTCTGTTTTTATTTTTTTTATGTATTTCAAGTTACAAATAACAATGTAACATTTCTATTACTGAATTGTTATTTCTTTTACTGAAAGGCACCTATTGTTCTAAAATTCCCAATTATATTATGGTATGTAATTTTTCTTTATTTTTTAATAAGTATTGTTGTTTAATTGACTTTATTACATGGCTCGTTGGAATGCTTGATTCTGATTGGCCAGTCACGACATCTGCAGGCTTATTATTTCCAAATAACAACTGTTCAAAACGAATAACACACGCTAACCCGGATGCTGCAAATCATTTTGACATGTACAGTTTAATATTACACAAAAATTGTCGGGTCCTTATCATACTATCTGGGCTTATTTCTGCGTTAACAACCAGCTGCCTGTACATTAACCCTTGTGTAATTAAATTGCAAACATTATATTCTCAAATAAAATATTTTTTATGAGTTTGAAAGTGTTGGGAAAACATTAGACTACTTAAAATTTTGTTTTGGCAGTTTTCAGCAATGTACTGTATCTATGTAGATATTTAACAAAGGCACAATAAAATTGATTCACAGTTTATTTACTAATCGTACAGTACAGCTCTGTTTTTTGCACTTTCCATTGGAACTAGGCCTGTGCAATGTTTTGTGCAAATTTGTGCATGTCCAGTAGCATTTGCAACTGATGTCTATTAAAGAGCTCAACATAAAATGTTTGTGTTTCAAGTGCATTTGCATTATTATAACTACCATAATTGTTCAAATGTGTTCTCATTTATACTTGTGCGTCGTTGTCTGCGATGACAGCCAATGACCACTAGTAGTCACTGTCCACAGGCGTACTTTTGTTGCAGCTCGAGTTGTTAAATACAGAACAACTAATAATTTATTTAGATAATTCATTCGGAAATGCATAAATAAACACGGTGCTATCACAGGGGTTAAAGCACACCAATTACAGCGCTTGCTCTCCACGTTGCATAGACGCAGCCAGTTACCTTTATGGAGAGATGCACGTCAGGCTTTAGCTACGGCCGCAGGTCTGATGCGGAAGTAAAAATCCGCCTTAAGAGTCACAGTTCATACATGTCTCAGACTTAGACTGGTGACTTTAAACATAAAACCAGTAGGCTCTGAGATGTTCAGACTTTTATCTCTAAATTTGTGCATGATTAGATGGGGGAATGTATTTTGACAGCTGAGAATCTTACTTGAGAGTCCCCTGTGTTAAAATGGATACAATATGCCATCATGAAGTTAACCAAATATTTTTAATGCTGTTGCACAATATGTGACGTGTGAAAACCAGGCTAAAATCTCAAAATCTAATTAGATAACCAACATCAAAATTAGGTTAATTTCACTATGATTTCAATCTTTGACATGGTCTTACTCAGTCAATATTAAAGAAATTAACAATAAACTTTCACAGAATATGAATTACAAAAAAATTACTTTAGCTGGGTTTTCACAGACAGGGTCACATATTAAACAATATTTTTACAACAAGTTTACAGAATAAATCATTAGTTTTTTTTTATTTATTGTTTCATTCTTAACGCCATTCCAGCATCTAAGGCTAGATTAATGGCGAGAACTAAGCAATCTATACACAAATTGATCCAAAAACAAAGTTTAAGAATCTCTAATCAACCTAACCAGCATGTCTATGGGCTGTGAGAGGAAACCGGAGTACCCGGAGTAAACCCACACCGACACAGGGAGAACATGCAAACTCCACACAGAAAGGCTTCCCAGGGCTCAAACCTGGGATCTCTTGCTGTGAGGCAACAGTGCTAACCACTGAGCCACTGTGCTGTCCTGTTTTTACTTTTTTATACTGTTTTTGACATAGTTTTAACAAGTATAAAAAAGTAAAAAAAACACTTTCAAAAGATTTTAAACAGTATTATTGCTAATATGTTGAGATGACTGTGATCTCTTGTCCTGAGGATGACCATCCAGATGACCCTACAGAAACCGTTCAAAAGATATATTCTAACAATACTACACAAAACAAGACCTTCAAAGCATTTTCTACTTACAAAAATTATGTAAAAGTGTTGAGTACTTTGATTAAAACAAATCAATGTTAACTATTCAATGTGATTCATATTCAAGCAATAATACTGTTCACCTGTTCACTGAAACCACGGGTGACGCTCAATTTCCTCTAAACTGGGCCGATTATCAGGATTTTTATCAAGACACCATTGAACCAAGTGTCGGCATTCTGTTAAACAAAACATAATCCTTGTCTTCAACAATACAGAAGAGCAAATCACACCCTTGTTCAGTCTCATGATCTTGATCTTGCCTTCAGAGATGAAGTCCGGAAGAAAAGGTTCATTGTTGATGATTTCCTTCCTGTTGAGGAACGGTATTGAACCGGACAGAACGTTATATAGCGTTATGCCTACAGACCACACGGTCGTGGGTCTCGCGTGGTACTGCCTTGTAAGAAATAACTCAGGTGGAGCATAGACAGCAGTGCCTGAGAGAACAAAACGGACGAAAATAAAGAAAAATGTCCCATAACCCGTAGGCATTAAACTATGACTTAAAATCCTTGACGTCTTTTCTGAAGGACTCTGCTAACACCAACCTGAAAACTCCCTGTAGGAGTCCTTTAGGAAATCTCCACAGCCAAAGTCAAGGAGCTTGACTTCACATGTGTCCGTTCGGACGAGGATGTTTTCTGGCTTTACGTCTCGGTGCAGGACTCCTCTGCTCTCACAATGTTTGAGAGCTTTGACCAGCTGCAGTGTCACCTCCTTGGCCATCTCCTCATCTGTGTCTTCGTTGCGGTCGGCAAAGTCAATAAGATCTTCACACGGATCGGGATGCTCCAGGATCATTACGTAATGTTTCGGCTGCTCAAACCATTCCAAAAGGCGAATTATGTTGGGACAGGCCGGAGATGAACTTACACGTAACATTAATGCCACCTCCAATGGCATTAAACCCTGCAATGAAGAAAGATGTTCCTAGTTTCAATATTTCTATTGAGATTTCTTTAAGAATTTCTGATGTACAAAAATTTGATTTAAAGCTGAACTTACAGTTTGAGAGTCCTCAACCATATCTGCCAACTCTTTAGGGACGTACTTGATGGCAACCTGCAGTACAAAAAACAATGACAATGAACTTACAGATTCTGTGTTCGGTTTCTGTGTTAGTGTAAAAGATCTATGAGTCTGAAAACTGTACTGTTGTTTTTTGGTTCAGCTGAGATCAATTCTAAAAAAATCCTAATAGCTGTTTAAGAAATGGGGAGAGAGAATGACTCACTTCCAATCCATCGGATATTCGGGTCCCAGCATACACGGTGCCAAATCCACCTTGCCCAAGTTTAGGCCCTTGTAAATATGGCAATCCTTAAAAGCAATGATAAAATACTAACTGAGCAACATTACATAGTCACAATCTCATTTTCACTCACGCCCAACATAGATTAGATATGTTCAGACACATGTAAACTTAAGAAACACCCCAAAATTAGATTTAGAAATGGCATTAAACTGTAAAATCATTAGTTGTGTTTGAGTAGGAGGCTGCCTTACAAAATTCCAGCAATCAGTTTTACATTAAAGTACACAAGTGGGCCAAACATCTTAATAGACCTACAATTCATTTCATTTACCATAAACTCAAGTCTTACCTTTAATGGCCTGGAAGTTGCTCTGAGGTTTCTGAGGCTTCTCAGCGTTCTTATTTTGGGCCTGTACGGTGGAATATGACGGCAACCGCTGCGAGTCACACCATATATTCTTGCTTGGTTGTTTAGGCGTCTTCTGCAAACGTGATTTCCGTGACTTCCGCACATCTCGCTTTCTTTTTTGAGAAACATGGCATTTCTGCGAGGGATCTGATATTGTGGGACAAATACAGGTCAAGTGAGGCAACTAGTGAAAATCATTAAACAGATTTACAATTCATTTCATTTACTGCAAGTCTTACCTTTAATGGCACGGAAGTCTGGTGTGATGTAAGAGGGCGGGTCTTCCTTTCTGATCTTCTTATGCAGATGCTCGCTGTCTCGTTGTTCCTCCACTTTTCTTTTCTGGGAGACGGCACCTGTCTTTCCGTTCTCCTCTTGAGCCTGTTGACATAAAACCGACGAGGACGGCCTGAAAGAACAAAGTGGTATCAAATCAAACAGCACTTTCAAATACAGATGTGATTTTAGAATCTTATTTTTTTCTGTGGGGAACACACCCTTTCTGAGATGGACCAGCGGAACCTGAAGTGGACAGCACCTTGGGAAGAGGTGAGATGAAGCTACGCAGTTGTTGAGGCTGAGATGGTTTCTTCAAGGGGTCAACATCACCCTGACTCTCTGCCAATGTCGGCCTCTTACTTAGATGTACGCTGTCTTGTTCTTCGCTTTTTCTTTTGCGTGCAACACGCCCCTTCTTCAAGGCATCTGTAGAACCTGAATACGTGAGGAAAATACAGGTAAAGTGAGGCAACTAGTGAAAAATGACATACAAGCCATATTTTTTGTTGATGTAATTTGCCTTTTGTCAAACTATATTGTTCTGAGAGGTCATTAAAAGCAAATACTGAGCAAATTTACCCTGTGAAAATCACTTTTGGCCACTACTATACATTTACATACTGAAATGACAGAAACATTTGGTTGGCATAATTCATTTAAAGCCAAAAAATGTATTAATTTGCTTCTGACAATTACCCTAATCATGAACATTCTGCAACATGCAAATAATCTATCTGTATTAAACAAATAATAATAAAAGAAAGAAAGATGTTGTTCAGATGACTTACCTCGCACTCGGTCACTCGACTTCTTTTCATCCTCCTTATCAGACCGAGTCAAAGGACTTCTGGACCTGTAGCGCTTCCCTTCATAAGTGCTTTCACTCCGGGGAAGGTAGCGTGAGGCTGAAATAACAGCGTTAGGTTAAAAAAATAGCATTTTGCTATTAATAAACATAATGACGCTGTTGTTGGCCTTTTTGCAAAATATGTTTGCCCTAAAACAAATACGTTACTGCTCAAAATAACGATTCGGACCTCGATTTTGCCCTCTACCAACGTTAACGTGAACTGATATGGTAAAAACATTAATGTTAGCTCTAATGGTAACTCGACAAGAAAACTAGTACTATTTTTGTGACATTACATGAACATTTTACTGAAATACAAATACTGAACTTTATGATAAACAATTTAGAGATGCAGTTTGTTTATCGCTCACCTCGCTTTTCAAATCCTCTGAACTCCATTTCTACAGTCGAGAATATACTTCTACTCGTAGTGCTTTTCCAAAATATAAAGATCGACCTTTGACAAATATCAAGAGCTTTGACAAATATCAAAAGCTTCGACAAATATCAAAAGCTTCGACGACAAATATCAAGAGCTTCGACAAAAAAAACACGATAGCTGACAAGAGTCGCTAAAAGTCGCCTAATTTCTCCCACAAAGAAATGACGCGGTGTGCACTGTGCAGACATCCGCGTCAATGTTCTAATCATAGGTTCTAATCCTTTGAATTATGACGCGTCAGGGTTTGATTCAAACTGCGCATCATCTGCAGACTGAAAATATAATAAAATACAAATAAGTTACATAAAATAAATAGCCTACTCATCGGACGCGCGCGCCTTACCAGAAGTTAACTTCTGGTTTGTGTTTTGATATATATTCAATTAACATTTAATTTATATCAATATTTTATTGTATATTAATTGTATTAAATTCAAACTTCTCAAAAGTTTATGATTCGGAGGTTTTCGAGTTGTTGTTGCCCCTACACCATCTTCAATTAACCTTTAATTGAACATATTGAAAAAAAATACATCTATAATGTCATAGATAAATGTATATAGCCTACATTATTATCATGCAAGACACATATCAAAGGGAAAAAACTGATACCAAGAACCAATACAATTACAAATATTTTGGGAGATAAAGAAATAAAACAAGGAAAACTAATTATAAAGGTCAATTCAGTCCTCTTCAAATAAATCACAAGTTTCAGAGCCTTTTAGTATTCATATATTCCAGTGATGGAAAGAAATGATAAAAAAATCTTTTAAAGACACAAAAAGTCTCATTTGGCATTCATGAGGAAAGAATTAACATTATATTAATAAAAAACCCATTATTTTTATCTTTATATTTAAGTTTATATTTTTATGTTAAATAAACGTAATAACAATTGGTCTTCGAATCAAAATAAGAAATAGGCTAACAAATTACCTTATTTAACTTGGATCACAAGTCACTGAGTGTAATTCGGAGCTGAATCATCCATGTTTGTAGAGATCTGTGTCGAATGTTGTAGAGCGTCAGATTTCTATGCGTGATGACGTTTAACGTCCTTAGACAATGTCTGTAGTCCATTTCAAAGAGAGAAGCTGCGTCCAAACATCTTGCGCATGCGTCTGTCGCGGACATACGTCATGAACATAACGTTTAGCTTATAGTATCTGTATGACTTGTTGGATTGTTTTGTGAAATACTAAAGTTAATTTATACTTTATTTGTCACGTTTATTGTATTAGTTTAAAATAAAAAGACCAAAGCAAGCTGTTTGTCTTGTTTATTTGTCGTTAACAGCTAGTTAAGTTCTTGTTTAAACACTAATAAGGATAAATTTGGTTATTAATAGAACCTGCACAACGTGTGTTCCAGTGAGTGATGACAGTCCAGAGAAACCGTCCATCATTACTCAAACGATTTATTCTGCCACATAAATTAGGACGTCCAAAACAGCACTAGGTGAAAAAAGAATTAATACAGATATTTAATTATAGCCTATTAATTTGCTTATTATAATATAAACGAATATAATAATAGTATATTATATTTACTATACACTTAATTTACCCCTTTAAATTGATAAAATAAATCAAGTGAATTACAATGTTACATTTATATGACTATGTGTGTTTTATCGAATCCATGATGCATAATGCAATGCTCTACCAACTGAGCTACAGGAACACTTAAAACTAGGGATGCACCGATGTGTCGGCTGCCGATATGTATCAGCCGATATTGGATTAATTTAACACCCTCGGCATATCGGCAATAACATGAAAAAGGCTGATACCGATGGTTTATTAATTAACTGCATGGAGGCTTAGGAGTTGTATGTCTTTGAAAAATTCAACATTTTACTATGAGCAAAATAAGTAAATACTTGATAAAACAAGATACAATCTGTACAAAATATAGTTTGTCAGACGTGCGTTGGAAAGTTTCGTATAGTACTGTATGCAATCAACCAATATCGGTATCGGAATCGGCCGATAGTTGTTTGTTAAAATCGGTATCGGACCCAAAAAATCCTATCGGTGCATCACTACTTGAAACAGTATCAAATGTGCTTGTAATGACCTACTCACACCCAAATGATGTCCTGTTGCATTAAACAAAAACACAAAACTCACAACTACATAAGATTCACTTCACAGAGGAGACTGCTGATTTTTATTTGGGGGTACAGAACAAAGACAGGTTAGACAGTGATGGCCTTTGTAACCATTCTGACTGACCCAACAACACTTCATTTCAACTTCATCTTTTTTGCTGAGAAAGCAACACGTAAAACACAAACTTCCAATTGATTTTCTCTTTTCCGGAGATGAACTGGTACATTGGAGGCTAGTCTTGAGTTTAAACCTGATCTCTACTTAAATACCTCTTCTGTTTATTACAAGTATCTATAATCTCCTAACTGTACCGATGACTCATACTGACTTTTGTCAATAAACCATTGCAGCAAAAAAGCAGGAAACTAAACGTTGTATTGTTTTCAAGCACTATACATCAACTCTACCAATGGCTCACATATCTTTAGGTGCTACAAGCCATAGTTTATTTCTTAGTAGGGGTGGGAGATCTCACAGATCTTGGTGGGGTGGGAGATCTCATGGATCTCGGTGGGGTGGGAGATTTGCTAGCTGGAGCTGGAGTTGGGGACTTCACAGAGGGAGGTGGAGTAGGGGTTGGAGACTTAACAGAAGGTGTAGGAGTTTGAGTCGGGGTCTTCGCAGGCTGTAGAGCGGGTGTAGCTGGTTTGGGGGTTGCAGCGGGTCTGGACATCTGTCCCAGTTTAGGCTCAGGAATCTCATCGCCATGTTTGTAGACACTGACTGTGATCTCAACGAATTCACCTCCGTACTTGTTCCGTACATTGATGCTGTATTTTCCAGAGTCATCCACAGTCACGGTCTTGATGGTGAGGCTGGAGAACTTGCCGCTCTCAAAGGTGATCTTGTAGCGGTCGTCAGACACAACTTCCTGCTCATTCTTAAACCAGGTGACCTCTGGACTGGGGTCACCCCACACTGTACAAGTTAGACTTAGGGTCTGTAGAGGTGACAGGTCACAAGTGTTCAGTATGTGCCCATATCTTGTTACAAAAAAATATCTAATAGGACAGTCACAATATCAGATTTTCACGTCACGGTTATCGTTGCCAAAACCGCTGCAACAATGTTATCACTGTATCTAATACTTTTTTTTTTAAGTAGCAAGGAATGCTATCATTCATATTTTTGTTTATTTGGTGTTTCCATTTTGCCAGACAAATCACACTTCTAATTTGAGTGTAGGAATTAGAGAGAGAGTTTGTAACCATTCGGCAACCTTAAAAAAACCCTGAATTATTTATGATATTACCATGTGTAGAATTAACACGGTATTGTTAATCATGTTTTTTATATCACGGTTATTGTCAATACTGGTATATTGTGACACCCCTAGTATCAAATGCATCCAGGAAAAGTAAATCTTACCTTCTTCTCCATAATAGTGACAACATCTGGGAGGCCACCTACCACTCTGCCACGATCTACAAGGGGCAAATAGTTCATATTTGGACACAATTTGATAACTTTTTACTTACTAAAATGATTCTTTAGTAATTTTAACTAATTCTAGATGATATATTTTCAGTATGCAACGCACGAACACGGAATTAGACCTTTATTCATGCTTTTTTTTAGATTTTATACTCACTCTTCTCAGCAAAGGCAGCAGCCCTGATAAAAGAAACAGAGAACATGTTAATGATTAGTGACTGTTTACAAGCAACTCATAATAAGGAATGGAGAATATCTTACTTGAGTCTTTGGAACTCTGCATAGGCATCGGTGTATGCTGTTAGAGGAGCAGAAACAAAATAAGTAACACATTACAGAAACATAACAAATTAAAAAGTTTTTCCTTCCTGTAAAGTTCAATTACAAAAAATGAAACGGAATAAAATTCATTCAGTAGTTGAATCTGCACTTGCCTTGTCCAGAAAGATCAAAGGTGCGAGAGTGTGATGTTTTCCCATCATGGATCTCAATGGTGTAATGACCCTTTTCCTTATCTGTGGGCTCGCAGATCTGCATCCAGGCCATTTCAGACGTACCTCCAATTCTCATCTTCTCCGAGGAGGAGATCTTACTCTCTCTATAAAAAACAACAACATTCACATAAACAATGCTGATTTGTGTTTTACCTAAAGCTGATATTATTTGATTTGAATGTTTTGATCATAAATAGTTTTGTGTGAAGCACAGTTTTGAATGTACCTATGAAACCAGCTGGTTTTCATCTCCTCTGTGTAGTACTTCATGTAACATTGAAGTCTGATACCCTCTGGTGTGCACTGAAGAACCAGTTCAGATGCAGAGGAACCTGCATGAATACATGCCAATTTAGATTAATGCAGATAAATACAGTAGATTTTGTGGCTCAAACATGTCTTGCATATCTGACCAATGAGGATAAATCTAACAATCCAGAGAGTTCAATGATGATTGTTTGCCAAAGACATAAATATCATAAAGACCAACATACCAGCAATACTGGCAATGCCATTGATGATGTCTTCAAACACTGCCAACAGAAAAGTATATCAAATTATTAATCCAACAGGGGCAATTGTATTCTATAAGCAGGAGTATATTTTATGAGGAAAGTACCTTTGCCAGAAATATCATAAACAGAAGTATCTTTTCCACGATCATCACCCAGTACGGCTTTGTAAATTCCCTGGTCTTTCCTCGAGAACTGTTCAATATACCAAACCAAACTGTTTAAGATGTATGAAGCTCTTAAAGAATCTAAACATTAATGTATTCGAATGCTGGAAATCAACTGTTCTCTGGTTATCATACCATAGGGATAGGAAGGGCACAAGATCCAGACATTGGGTTGGGTGCAACATCAAGTGTAATTTCTTCATCTTCTTTAAACCAGGTGAATTTAGTCTCTTTCTTCACATTGGCCAGCTAAAGTGCAAGCATGTGGACAGAACAGTTTCAAACAGCATGACCAAATCAAATCTCTCGACTGTGTGTCAGGGTTGTGTTTACCTTGCCGACAAGCATAACTGTGCAGTCATCCGTCACATGGAAAGTCAGGTACTCTGAGAAGTGAGGACCTGAAAACAAGGAATAATGTAACAGTGATGCAAACAGACACTAATCATAACTCAGATTATTAAAACAGACTAAAGACAGAATTAGGTTCAGGATTTGAATTGGTTTATGTTTGATTATTGTGTTTCACAAACCTTGTTTTCTGATGTGCTCTTTTCTCTGGAACTCAGCTTCCTTCAGAGCAACTTTGAAAGCTAACATTTGAGAAACACAAAGAACATTTGGTCACCAAGTTTTTTATGCTAAAAATCCAAGAATAGTAAAAGGTACAGACTGTTAGGACCCTCACCATCTCCCACCAGAACCAGTGAGCTTTGGCTCTTGGCCTTGCCATCATGGATTTGGATGGTGTAAGTGCCTTCATTGGCCTTGGTGAAGTGTTCAATGGTCATCTGGATGATTCCAGTGGAAACATCATGGCTGATTTTATAACCCTGAACACAAGCAAACACATATTAACTAACCAATATTTCAGCATTTTGAGCACCTCGTTTTGACTCAATATTCAAAAGAAACTCTTATAATTCTTGTGAAATGGTGGGGCTGTACCTCAGCGCTCGAGATGGCTTTATCATTGACGATGAACCTGTAGTTTGCAGAAGAAGACAACTTCAAGGCCTGCACCCAGAAACGCACATGACCCTTCTCCAGAATCTCGTAGTTCAGCTCCGTCTTCAGTGGAACGACTGATAGATAAACACATAACAGGTCATATTTAATAATCTATATTCCTGTGAAACTATACTATGAACAATTCACAGATGACTCACTGGGGTGTCTGATGTTGTAGCTCAACTCAAGTACTTTCTTGAGTTCTGTAAAAGGAAACGGATTATGTTTGTGTTTTTTAAGAATAAATTAATAAAGACTGAGATATTTCTACCCAAATCACTGACCTTCTTCATTGATGGTGTAACTGGCTGAAACTCCTTCAGTATCAGTCACTGCCACAGAGTAAGAGCCCAGATCTTCCTTCTCAGCATTTACAAATGTCATCTTTGAGCTGGAGAAAAGACATTGCACATGACTTCAGAATGTACTATAATGCATTGGCAATGAATGACAAAATCCACAATGATCAGGCCAACATACTGTCTTCCAGAAGATGTGATGGAGACTCTGGTTGATTCAGTAATTTCTTTGTAGGACTTTGACCAAATGAACTTGGAGGTCTCAGAAACCTCACAAGCTTCAAATTTAAGGAAAATGTCTCCAGTCTCTTCATCCACGCCACAAACCATTTCCTTTGTACCTTAAGAAAGAAATTCACAGAGAGACCATAAAGACATCGAACTCTCAACGGTACTCCACATACCAAGTGGTAGTATATTAAATTCTATTAGAGCATTATGTCTTATAATGAATCACATCGTACAAATGAATACGAATTAGCCAACTCATGATATAGTGTTGTGAGATCGTAGTTACCTGCCAGTGCTTTTGCACATACAGGATCAGACAAAGCAGAGGCTTTACCAACACCTTTAGCATTCACAGTCCGCACTTTAAACACATATGATTGTCCAGCCTCTAGTCCAGTTACCTACAACATATAAACAGCATATTTATTTCACATTTCTTTGGTTTTGTGGTGGTAAGGCCTTTGGATTAAATTAATGTTTTTGTAACACAGCAATGGAGAACACAAAAGTGGCTTGACATACCCTCAGGTAACAATGTCCAACAGGCTCAGCATTTACAGTGACAAAATCTGATGAGCCCTTCTTAGCCATGTCCACAAAGTATCCGGAGACGGCACTCTCTCCGATGTACACGGGAGCCTTCCACTGTATCAGGAGAGAGGAATCACGCACCTCCCAGAAACTGATGTCATACGCTGGACCTGGTGACAAAGGTAATGAAGATTTGCATTACATTTCAAAAACATATCTACTGTTTGATATTTAAAACATTAGAAATATGTTTTGTAAAATGTTTTGTTTGGAAAAAGTGTAAATGTGTTAACCCATGCATCCTTTTTTGTTAAACCTCTTCTAGCTTAAGAGTAGTTTAGATTAAACCAAATACTGACCAGGTTCAGGCATTGTCCAGCCCTCGCAAGCAAAAGCTTTGCTGGGATCAGAAGGCATGCCAACTCCAGCCATGTTAGCAGCCTGAATCTTAAACTCATAGAAAACTCCACCAGTCAGATTCTCCACCTGGATCCAGATGTGCCATGGAGACCAACACACACAAAATACATCACTTAACAAGTGGTTTTTAAAGGGTTTTTTTTAGCTTTCCTGTAGCTCAGTGGTTAAAGCATGGCATTAGCAACGCCAAGGTCATGGGTTCGATCACAGGGATTGCACATACTCAGAAACTAATGTATAATGCAATGTAAGTCGCTTTGGATAAAAGCATCTGCCAAATGTATAAATGTAATTGTAAATATGTAGTATGCAAGAAAGAGAAATATATTCAATAATGTGTGTTGTTGAAGAGAGGCAGAACGTACGGTGAAGATCCTGTGGACAGCTGGGCTGGGGTTGACCTCCTTCCAGTTTATTGATCCCGCTTCACGCTTGTCCAGGTAATAAGATGTGATCTTGGTGCCTCCTGTGTGTTTGGGGCGTTTCCAGGCCAGAGTCATAGAAGATCCATTGCAGTTCAGCAGACAAATGCCGTATGGAGCGGAGGGAGTGGCTGATTGTGTGGACAGAGGAACAAACTTTTAGTAAAGTTCATACATGATGCCTGTGCATAGACCACTTTTTTAAGATGTAAACACTGGTCCAGAAGCACTTCCGTTTTGGTTCTAATTTATTTGGTGTTAGTGTTTTTTAAATACATAACTTAAAGATATTTGTTTAAATGTTCTGTTGGTTGTATTCTGTTCAAACTTTTATGTAGTGTTAAAGAGTTGAAACAGGTCCAGCATTCGGGACCAGCATTGAACCACATTGTTTACATCATCCGAAGAGGTCTACATAGTGACCGGCACTGCGAATCAACCATTGTGGATTAAGTAATGATCAAGAAATTTAATCATTGATGTGATAATCTGGTGTTTAGGCACTGTGGAGTTCACAGGTGGTCAGGTTCAGTGGTCAGGTGTAGTTAGTATACGTAAACTCGCAAACAGGCAAGTAGATTACTGCAGACTTTTTTTTTTTAAAGAGAGCTGAGTTCACTGAGCTGGTGCGCAGATATCAGGAGTGAAGGTGTTCTGCCACTTCAAATATGAAAATATGTCACATACATACCATACTCCACGGCTCCCTCTGTATAAAATAACATAGGTGTTTACATTGTGTACACCTTAAGAAATATATGACCTATATGACATTACAAGTCAAATGTTTAGGGTTTCTTATTTTTTAATACACAATTTAAAATAGTAAACTATGGAAAAAATACAAATGTAATAAAAGGAATTATGTTGCAACTAATCTAAAATAAATCAAAATAATGTAGTGATGCCTGTAAAAATGTGCTCTTGACATTTTATCAAGCAGCTTCCTGAAATCTCATCCCATTTAGTTAGTTCCCATTTATTCTGAGCATTTATGAATGGCTTTTCTTCATTATTTCCTTATTATCCAAGTCATCCATTTCAAAATTGTTATTTTTGTGCCTGTGATTATTTACTTTGGCATGATGCAGCACCAAACCACCAGGTGTCAGTATATAATCTAAGACCACTAGCCAGTAAGACTGCATAATGAAATGTAGTTCACTCATAAAAGTCATCACTTATACAGTAGTGGCCCAAAGTAATGTGTTTTATTCAAATATATTATTAAATATGTATTCCAATAATTTGTATGCTTTTCTTGGAGAAAATGTAAGAAGGCCTGTTAAACAAAATTACACACAACATAAACTGTCCACATGTCTGTGGTGTCTGTAAAATGTGTGTCAGAAGTACGAACTCATACACTGCGAACCAAACCTACCAATGAGTACAAATAAAGTAGACTGACCTGAGCTGAAATACAGTATAAAAATATGCCCTCATTTTCGGCATCACTTTCGGCTGTAACTGCCTTTATAATGACATAATAGTGAAAATGATATAATACAGTGATGTCAAGTACATACTGAGTGCAGCATCAATGAAGAGTGGATCAGATTCCTGTGACTCTTCGCTCAATCCATAAGCATTCACAGCTTGCACGCGGAACACATAGGTATCACCTGGAACCAAACCATGGACCACAAACCTAACAAATAAATACAGAGAGTTACTCTATTTTCCGTTTTAATAACTTTGAAATCCAGTATTGATGTGATAAACTGTAATGTGTTTACCTGGTGTGTTTGTAAGGCCTGTGGTTACAAGCGAACCAGGTCTTGGAGCCGACCACAGAGGCATCCACATAGTAACCCATGAGGTTATTGGGATGTTTTGGGGCCTCCCACTGCACGAAAGCAGAAGTTTTGGTGTTTCTGGAAGCGATCACCTGTCCCGGGGCAGATGGGACACCTACATAAACGAAAAACACAATGTCAAAACAGTTCAGATACTGTCACAAGTGTAATCTGGAGTCAGTCTAGCTGAAAGTGAATCTATTATGGTAGCCTATGGTGCACAGAAAGTGAAACTACAAGAGAATAAATTTGTGCTTTTGAATGTTAATCTCAGAGTGTCAAAAAAGCAAAACAAAAGTCAAACAACAACACTATATGGAAAATTGTGTGGAGAAGTGAGAAGTGACCCAAAAAGCAAAAAAAGTCTGTGGTTACAGTAATACATACATACCAATGTTTGGAACAATACCTGTGAAATACAGTTACACAAGATACATAAAGATTCTTCATGGACACTGTTGCAGCTGAGTTTACATATTTTGGCATCTGAGAGTTAGACAACCACAACACCAGGACCCAAGAGTCACAATTGGGCAGTTAGAGCCGGCTTACCATGAGGGTCCACCTTTTGGAGGGGAGCTGTAGGCTCTGACGGCTCACTTGAGCCATACTTGTTGACAGTGAATACACGGAAACGGTAAGATTTCCCGTCCTCCATATCGAAAACAGGGTAACGGGGGGAGCGTAGCTGGACTGCGGTGTTGACTCTCTGCCAGAGGTGACTGTCAAGTACACACTAAGCCGTGGAGAGTCATAGACAGCCATCATGAAGAGGCAGAGGGGAGAGTTAGTATTTTTACTGGTTTACAGTTACCTCCCAAAACCAACGAGTGAAGAGATAAACAGTACTGTAGATACAATTTCTATTTACAAAAATGCAATGTGCAATTAAATCATTTTAGTTGAGTTTTTATGGGTTTAAATAACAGTTAACGGCTGTTAAGCTATGTTTGAAAAGATTCGACTTTGGAGTAAGGCTATTTAAGGCTAGTTATTAACTAGGATTATATAAAAGAAAAGTGCACACACACCTTCTCAATGAGGTACCACACTTGTGCCCGTCCACGAGGGCTCGGTGGTGTCCAGCTCAGAACAATATATGTTTTGTTTATTTCTGTAGCATGCACATTGGTGGGTGGTTCTGGTATTGTAACATACACTAAACAGGAATAAATCAAACGTTTATTGTACATTTAAGATCATATACACTCTTATACACTGGGTTAGTAACTAAGTTCTAATGTGCTGAGACGACATGAATTTTGCCACAAAACAATTTATTACTAATACTTTTTTTTTTTAAATAAGTGTATCAGACAGCATTGATTTTCCTTTTATTGTCCCAATAAAAGGAAAACGAACCCATTAAAAGATTCCTTCATGTTAAATAACAAAAAATAAAATCAATTTTGGCCAAATATATTCAGTTTGTCACAGCCTGGCAATGAAATTTTAGATGATAGACAACACTGCAGAATAACCATTTTTTAAAATATTTAATTATATAATGGAATATATGTGGATTACATTAATGTAATGGGTTACATCAGTCATCACACGCTTTAGATTCACTCCCAGGTTAAAGGTGGAGATGATGACTACAACTTTTGATGGAAACAGATCAATACAACTGGAAAATTGTTAGCTGGTTAGCCAGTTTACACAATATGTGGAAACAAATCTTATTGTACATAACTATAGTTCTAGAGAACTAAACTAAGAACTAAATAGATGGACGTATTGTTCTTTTCACTAAATAATACAACTTTTGAAGAATAATGAATACATTTTCTTTGGCAATGTTTTTTTTTGTACTTAAGGATATAAATGTGTATATATAGTATAAGATTTATCTATCTCATGGGAGGCATATACAGTAGGTATTAAAAAAGATTTGTTTAACCTTTACGTTTGTATATGAGACTTAATAATGAAAATTGTTATTGTTAACAAATTGTTATGTGAAATCTTATCCCAAAAAGTTATTTCAGAATTGTTAGCATGCAGTTGGCTGGGTTTAAATCATGGAAAGAGATTAATATTAATGTCTCAGTAAGGTTTAAAACTAAATGTACCTCCTTGCAGTTCTTCCTGTCGAATCACAATGTCATATTTCCCTTCGATTTTAACCACTGTTTCAATACATAAAGATAATACTTTGCTATCAACACGGCAAACTGGACTTAAACACTGGGCTCAATACAAATACAATGTCCCTATTTTTTACACTATTTATTGAAAGGACCACAAAAACACAACTGAGCACTTAGGAAGATGAAACATAACCCTGCATCATGTAGACTTACCATACCTGAGATCCGGGTCTAGAGGAAACTATCACTACCGATAAATGTTCCTGAAACTTGGCACTTACAATGCCAGGGTCATTGGTTCAATTGCCAGGAAACACAAATGTGTATCCTGAATGTTATGGATAAAATAAGTGTCAAGGAAAGTGTCTATCCCTACCTTCCACGTCGCTCTCCAGTTCTCCGGCGGTCACTCCAGTGGACATCCGAGAGGGAAGACTGATGCCAGTTTTGTTCACAGCCCTCACTCTGAAGTGGTAGGAGGAACCTTCAGTTAGGCTGTGGACGGGCAGTTTGCACACTTTGACAGGGGAGTCATTGCACTGGACCCAGTCTTTAGTTCCAGACTTACGTCTACCAAAGTAACAAGACAGAATACATAGTGCAAGATTAATAAATGAAAACATTTGTATTCATGTAAACATATTTAATTGAAGGTTTAAGGGGGGTTTAACCTGTCCACAAAGTAGCCAACAATAGGAGCCTCATGGGTGGTGTTGGGAGGTTTCCAGGACACCAGGACATAACCAGCATTGACATCAGAGGCAACAACATCCATGGGTGCTCCAGGAGCTTCGGACACTGTGGGTTTGGCATCTGTGAAACAAACAACATGGTAACTTTTCAGTGTGTGTGCAATTCAATGTGTGTGTCAATCTAAATTAATAAATAGTTTGAGGCATTTTACAAACCTTTAACAAACAGGTAAGCGCTGTGTTCAGTGGTTCCATCCTTGGTCCAAATGCGAAGAGTGTACAGGCCCTCATCGTCCTTGTTCAGGTGTGAAAACGTGAGCTTAGCGACCCCACCACCAATAGACATTTCAGCCCACCTGGATGGCATCAGCAAAGTATCTACACATACAAACACACAGTGTTAGTGAGCTGTGCTGTAATAACTAATCCAGTGTCAGTTAAATGCAGTTTAACGAAAAAAGAAATGCAGTAATCTCACCGTCTCTGTACCACATGGCCTCTGGTGGCAGGTTTGGCAGATCGGGCACCACCACCATGGTGCACATCAGACTAATAGATTCTCCCTCAGTACCAAACGTCACTCCGAACTTGTCCAGAAGAGTCACATCCAATTTACTGGCATGAATGCCGCTGAGCAGAGGAACTACAGGAAACAAAACAAAATGTATGCATGTATTTGATATGTTCATTCATACAAAGCTTTTGTAGTTTATATCTATTTACCTGGACTAATAAATAAGGGAATAAGTTACTAAAAGATGCAACACTATTAACTTTACAATTCTAATATGACTACTTTGGTTTGAATTATTTGTTCTGTTTTCTTTATATAGCCTAATATTTAAATATATATTTTTATTGTTTTTCTTATTGATATTAATTGTAGTTTTTAGTTCTAAATTATATCTGTTTTATGCTGTCACTTTAATTCATGCAAAATTTCCTTGTTCTATTGTGTGATTTATTTTAAATTATATATACGCTGTAAAAACTGTATTTTTGCAGTCTATTACTGTAATTTGATGTGCAAATGCTGTAAAATGAAACCGTAAAATGTATCATATTACAGTTGTTTACAGTGATTTAAAATCATTGAAAAGTTATATATGACAAGATTTTGCTCCTTCAGTAGTTCAGGTTTGGTA
This sequence comes from Oreonectes daqikongensis, assembly GCA_026939265.1. Lineage (NCBI taxonomy): Eukaryota > Metazoa > Chordata > Actinopteri > Cypriniformes > Nemacheilidae > Oreonectes > Oreonectes daqikongensis. Next base: position 1,862,842 of record JAOTQM010000030.1, on the reverse strand, counting down.
ATTTCTCAGGTTAAAGATTTTGAGTATCAACATTTCAAAGGGGTCTCAGACATTTGGACCCCACTTTGGATACTGATAACCCCAGAAGGTGTTTACAACACTGTCCTGTGTTTACAAGAACAAATAAACCCAGGGACAAAAACACAACATTGTTTCCATGTCTTATCAAGACTGCAGTGGAACAGGATATTTATGGAATATGATCTCAAGAAAGGTCCTTCAGATCTGGCTGTCAGCCAAACACGGAAGCTCCGTCTTACCTAGTCCGGGCAGATGGGCGAGCTCTCCTCCCCCTTGTGCCCCTACATGGAAAAACATCCAAGATTACAAAAACTCTTATCAGGGAAAAAAGCAACATGAAATAAAAAAACAAAGCCGTGACACTCACTCCTGACACAGACAGCAGCCTTTGAGATGGCCTTTCCATGGGGATTGGTAGCCACAGCACTGTACACTCCAGAATCACTCAGTCCACATCTACAAGAACAAGAATTTCACAATTTGGAAGAATTTCTGTGATTAGTGCAACAAAAAGTCCAACATGAACCTGTCATAAACTTAACATATTTCTTCCAATGTCAATTCTTCATTTTATAGCTTTATGCTCTTATTGTAAGCCAACAAATTATTTCTTTGTTGATACTTCAACTAAACAATAGTAACCGAATGGAAAAATTTGCTCTGTGTTCATCACACCTCTTTAAAGAACCACTTGGTTCGAATGGAAAAGGGCAATTTGCATCCATAACATGATCTCACATGACAGGACAGTGTTGGACTGAGGACTCAGACATGCCAGGCTGTTCTTGAAGCAGTGGGTGAGAATAGAGCAAAGAAATGTGACCTTCAGCCTGCGAGGACTATTTTAGAGCCACCGGTTTCCTTCACAATGCACAAGAACTGCTTGTGTACATCAAGAGAGGTCTCTACAGTACATATTTAAACCATTCACTTTTTAAACAAGTTCAAGCACAACAGGGACACGGTCATTTTAAAATGAACGAGCGTCTGGCTAGAATAAATAGTGTTCAACTTTGAATGGTTTTGCCGTCGTGATGGCTGTGAGTCTTGATGGCATCGGGCGTTGCAGGATCAAATGACGCATAGCTAAGCTGAGCGGGACCAACAGCTGAGACTTCTTCAAGACAAACCTCACTGGGACTAAATAGGAAAGTGTCACTCCCATAAGTGCTTCATTCACTTTCACTGGGCATTGGAGAGAGGAAGGGTTGAGACTGTAATGATCAAGGTGTCTGAACTGCTCTATTAAATAAGGGGATCAGGCTGGTCACCTTTGACATTCATTGAATAACATAGAAATGCTATCATGTGCTTTGCAACTAAAATGTGACATTAATCCAAACAGAAATAGAAAAAAGAAATAGAGTTGCTTGTCTAACAACTACATGACGTGTTAAGTTTAGAACCATGAAGCTCAAAGCAATGATAAAGTGTAAACCGATCACAGGATGTTGTGTGAAGTCATACCTGCTAATGATCAGACTATGAACTCCATACTTGTTCTCAATCTTGTACTTTCCAGGGGCGCTCAAAGGCTCAATAGCAACATTATTCTTATACCTGCCAACACAGAGAAATCAAGTTTAGTTTGACATTATTTTGATGAAAATCAATCACGGCACAACAGTGAAAGAATACACACAAATTTAAACCGTCATTTGTGCTTTAGAACAAAATCGGTCTAAAAATACTTTTAAAAGGGATAGTTCCCCAAAAGTTATTTCAATATGTATTCACCACAATGTCATCCCAAACCTGCATGACTTTCTTTCTTCTGCAGAACACAACAGATTATATTTTTAAGAATGTTAGTCACCAAACAACACTCCTGACTTCCATTATACGGACACATATCCAACGCAATTACGGCGAAATCGTAAGTATTTTACGAGGTGGCTAATTTTGGCTAATTCGTATGATCTCAGTCGTATGTTTGCTTTCGCGCCAGTGACGTTAGGTGTAGGGCCGGAGTTAGGGGCGGGCCTTCAGCATTGCTTATTCGTACATTTTTGTATGACTCACAACGTATGAATTCATACGAATTAGCCACCTCGTAAAATACTTACGACTTCCCATGAGATCAGGTTGAAATATGTTATTTTGTGTTTTACAGAAGAAAGAGTCATATACAGGTTCTGAAGTAAACAAATGATGACCAAATTGGTTTTTTTTGGTGAACTATTCCTAAGTAACCACTTTAAAAAACCTATTAGTCCATTGAATCAATTGCTCAAAAGCACAATACACTGCTTTTTAAACTGTGCTTTATACTATTTTGACATTTAAAATTGAAACCCATACCATTTAACAATAGGGGCCGGCTGGCCGGACACAGTGCAGAATAACTTGACAGGGGTCTTCTCCCATACAGTGTGAGGTCTCAAACTGACCAGAAAATCTGGTGCTTTGGGAACCTCAGTGAGAAAATCTTTCCTGACTGCCATCATTCCCCTAACCTGATAAAGAACAAGAGAAACTGAGTCATAGTCAAAGGATCTAAATGTACTCCAACAGGTTCCTAAACAAGACCAAAGCACCCCGACATCTGAAGAACAGTGATGCTGTTCTTTTGTCCCATTCAAACAGACCAGGTTAGCAATAATCCTCGGTGTACCTTTTGGCATTCTTTCTATATTTAGTTTATTTATTTCGACCTTTTATTGAAATATCACCTCACTGTGTACTAGTTTGGGCTGATGTTCACCTCTCTAGTAATCTCAATGTTTTCCACTTGCTCTTTCGTGGCCACTTTCATTTTGTGGAGCTCTTGTTGGATTTGGTCCAGGTCTCTTCCAAAGTGAGCCGCCATCCTCTGATACTCCTGCATGCCCTCAGGAGCCCTACATACGGACATACAAACACAATTTACATACAAGGTGAAATTGACATTTCTTTGTCTTTCTGCCTTAATCATTTGCAGAATTTAAAGATCTTCCTTCTGCATTGTGTAATATTGAAAATAGATTAAATAATGTATTATTGAGATACAAACCAATATTCCCCATCACTAAACAAAAAGTTACAGTGGCCTTTAAACTCCAAGGTTATGGTAATTTTCACCTAACTGGGTCAATGTTTCGATGTTTTAACGTGGCAAATCATGAGTATTAAAATCATATCCAAACATACAGTCACAGTGTCATTTTTGTCATCTGTAAATATGGAAAAGGGTTTCAGGTTTTCTCTTACACGGTCTCAAAATAGCCCACAGAACTGTAACGCATGCAGTGACCAATAAAACCTCACCTCTCCCTGAAGGTTGGCACTGTGTAGGCTTGTTCTGCCATAGCCTCAGAGGCCTGGACCTGCTCCTTTATCACTGACTGACAGCTGGAACACCTGGAACACATCAAAACAGCACTTCTGCATTTAATATTATGTGGACATCCTTTGAAATGCTTATTTTATACTGTACTTAATGTGGTATTCATGGTGTTTATCATGGTTATCTGTACCAAATTAAATATTTGTAAAGGGTTATAATGTTAACCGATGATTGGAAATGGTGCTAAACAAATGCAGCATGTTTTGTTGAGCAACGGCAATAAAACAACCAGCTGAAAACGAATGACCAAAGGATTGATGATGATATTAAAGTTATTCAAAAAGATGAAATATATTCCATGACCAAACTGATTCATCTAGTTGAGTGAATCGGTGTACCTGCAGGGTACGGCAAGTCATGGTTTTGTTAAAACGGGTCTATTCATGCTTGTTAAACTAAATGGAATATATAGTAGTGTCCACACTGTAGCAGTATTATATAATGACTTTTTACAAATGTACATTATCATTTCTATTTGTTTAGATTATGTTTGCCCCCTACAAGGATTTAAATCAGTCATCATTTGGTTTCCGATGATCTCAGAGCAGAATTAGCTTAAGCATATGTTTATGTTAAGGGATGAATCTTCTGGTGTGATGAAGCCTCTTGGCCAAGCTCACATCAAACTGTCTGCGTAGTTAGTCAACCAAATCCCGTACCTGGTTGAGGAGTGCTGAACAACACGTTTGGAGCTTTGATGTTGCTTTTGCTCCTGCCGATAAAGTGTTACGCCCTTTGCAGGCATGTCGGGAACACTCTGAAAAAGCAAACCTAATGGCCACATCATGGCCCATTGGACATTTAATCTGACCCACTCTATAAAGTTTGTGCTGGATAACGCATACTTAATAATGCTCGTAGAATAGTTGAATCATAATTTTGAGTTATCATGTTAAAATATCTACCCATTAATACACTAAGCAATAATATAAATAAGCAAACTGCCTTCATCCACGTCAACCTTCTACATCAACCATTATGCCAAAGAAATTGTAAAAACATTATGGTAATAATATATATATTTAATAAATATACAATTTAATGGTTTAAACAGGAAATAAACACTTTTGCCACTCTTGTCACATTTTGACAAAATGTCCTCCATTAAGACCAAAACTTCCACCGAAATAAATCAAGAAATAAAAATGCAGTAACAAATGCAGTAGGTTTTTCATCCTTATGTACCGTCATTTAACCATAACATAGTAAAATAGCAGCATAACTGCTTCTTTACATTTCAACCCCTCAGCAGCACCAGGAGCTCAAATGCATCACATTACAGTGAAAGTGCAAAGCTGACCCCTGAATAACTCATGGACACAAACACACACATATCTCAATGGCACAAAAGTCCTGGTGGGAGAAAAATTGAGCAAAAGGGTCTAAACAAAATCCTTCAGATTTGACCTTTGACATAACTGATTAAGTCTCATGTGAAAACAAACTAAAGGATTTGTGCAAGCTTCTGCATTTTACATTAACTTAACCAGAAATGCAATCTTCAGCAAACGGATAACTACCACTAGTTTACAAGATACAGCACTTTAAGGTTAACGCAAATGTTTAGAATATCTTCACAATTGTCACAAGCAATTTCAATATCAGCACAAGGCGTGAACAACCTTTCCTTCAAGATTCATTCATTTCTTTACATATCTCAAAAAATGGAAGAAAAATGCCTACATTTAAATATCTGAGAAGCAGTATTTGTAAACAAAATAATACAATATGCCGGTACTTACCCCAAGAGAAAAGAAGAGCTTTGAGAGTTGGAAGAGCACGCTGAGAGCAGTCGCAAAGCTCTTGCTGATGGAACAAAAATAATGTGCTCACTTAGGGAATGCCTTGCTCAGCCTCCCCATGTAAGGATACTCTTTAGACTATATATAGCGTTTACCTCAATTTTCAGACCCATTTCACACATTGAATGACAACAAGACAAGTGTGATTTAAAAGAGGCAAACATTTTGTTTTGATCTTTTTTGAGGCAGAAAAGTGAAATAGGATTTTTGCTGAGAATCCTAATAACAGAAAGACTGCGTTGAGAGTTACTGTACATATGGTACCGAGGATAAACATCTCAGTAACTTCTACGGGACAAAAGCATTTGTTATGAAGACAGCAACAGAGGATCATTTCTGTTTAATATCCATTATGTTTAGTTTTTTCTTCTCCAGACCTTTGGAAACTCCAACGGTAACTATTAAAATACCCTATAGGGTTAAAAATCAAGCCAGATATTTTATTTTCAATATTTGTGCTTTTTCTTCAAATTAAAGTGATTCAACAATGATGCTGAAGTCGGCATCCTAGGAGCCCTTTTTAGGGTTTTAATCTTCCCTCCCCTGACCTGCAGTTGCCAGCATCTATTTTTAACAGCAGATAAAAAAGCAAGACTGTAAATGACACCCTCCAGTTACAGTACTGCTGTACAAGACATAAACTAATCGATAGCATCAACCAAACTGAAACCAGTACATGTAAAGTAATGATTATAAACATAAAACTGTACAGACTGTACAGCATGCACCAGGTTGCATTCAACATCAAAATAATAATAATATATAATAATGTGAATCTTTCTTCTGCAAATGATGTGCTGCTTTTTTATCTTCAAGAAATCTAGTCTACAGATGAACTAAAGCTGTAAAGTAATTTAACACATAAATATAATCAGCACTGTATATAATATCAGAAGACTTACTTTGTTTTATTGAGCAAGATCTGATGTGTCTCAAACAGAGGAAAGCATGTTATTTACAGTAAATAACAATCAAATTACAAAAGAAAATCACAAGAGATTCTGTTTAAGTATTTTTTTTTTTACAAAAGCAGCGATTTCTTTAATGAAATATTGCAGAAGATTACCATCAATTCCAAATCATCTTTGGTGTAGTTTGCTCGTCTTTGGAAAAAAACCCAAACAATAAACAGCAACAACAAAAGTACTACAAAAATATACAAAACAAGTACTAAATCCTTCACTAAAGGTGTGAATTTTGTGCTTGAAGTTAGAATTCAAACAGCTCATTAAAGTGCATCAGATTTCAGTAGTTTAAGTACATTAGGTGCATAGGAAAGTGCATAGGATATTATATCTGAGTGTGCCAGGTATCATTTCATCATAGACATCATGTACAGCATTCAGTGCACTACTATAAACTGTTATACAGCACTAGGGCCACAACGTCAGGAGAGAAGTACATGTTATGTAAGCCATGCATTCAACACTTTGATGCTTCACATAAAACAGATGTATTCTCTGCTTTTTTGGGAAAACACCATTACTGCAGGTTTGACAGGAATGTTCCTTTCTATGGCTAATAAAATCTATGTAAGATCTTTAAAGCTATATTTCAGAGAGTGGAGAAATAAAGAATTTCAAATCAATCAAACTATACAGTTATCAGAAAGGATTCTCATCAAAGGTGCTTTAAATGATTTCTGAACAGTAAAGCGCTGTTAAAATCACATCTTCACATAAACTTAACTTTGTCAAATATTCAAAATCTTAAAACTGTGTTAACTATAAATGCAAGTTATTATTCAGTGTTGCTCAACAGGAGTGGAAAAAACCCTGATCAAAAAATTTAATATCAAGGAAAGGCTAAGTTACACATGCAGTCCACCCAAAAAAGTACATTTAGAAAATATTTGACTCATCTTCACTTTGTTGTAAACCATATGGCTTTCTACGGTGGGACATTGCAAGTTTAATACAATGAAGGTAAATAGGGACGAGGGATAGCTTGGTCACCATTCACTTACAATGTATACACTGCTAATGTGTTTGGCACAACATGAGGGTGAGTAAAGTATTTCTAATTTTTGGGTGAACTTTTCCTGTTAAGTACCTACAGTCCTCTCATTAAAATAAACATTTTAATTTAAACCTCAAAAAACCTCTCTTGTTTTTAACTATACAAACTGTTAAAATTTTAGATTGAGCTGTATTGTGCCATGAACTGTAATAAATAAATAACTTTAGTTTGAATCACAGGGTGTCTGTTGTTCGCATAGAGAAGTGTTTGTACTAAAAGGCACATGAAAGCTATTCTTAATGAAGTATCATTCAGCATCTGTGATCATACTCGTGCTGTCCGCGTCATCAAAGTTACGCTGGTAACGTACGGTTGATGTGAAGCGGTGTCTGGTTTTCTGGTATATAATGAAGGCAGCAACTGCGGTGATGCAGATAAGAACAATGATGAAAAAGACCAAAGCCAGGGGGCTTCCAGATTCTACAATGGGAGAAGAAAGAACCGTTCATTCAGAAAACATATCAGCACAAAGTATAAGACCATTAGTAAAAAATGTTTCGATTATACTTATGTTTATTGAAAATTATATACCCCTTTTTATGACATCACGCATTTCAGCTACCATTGACCAAACAAGTGCCAGCATGGTCTGATAATGTTTTTAAGAGCATCCTCATTGTTAGAATATACATTTGTCACTTACTTTTCATATGAGATAAAAACAATGCAGAATTCAATATTTTACATGTGGTCTTTCTTTTTCTAAAGTCTGTGTGAGGTGAGAGTTTTTGCATTAGGAACTCACGCGCAGGTGCTTTGCAGACGATTCGACTGCGACTGTTCGTGCAGCTAGCTTGGGTCCAGGTACCTTTGCTCGACACCATGACTGCACAGATCTGTGTCATATCCTGTGATAACTCTGGCCCTGATTTTGTGTTCCAGTTAGAAAAGTCCAGATTACTGCCATCTTCCCAACCCGTAGGCTTACCTTAATGGAAGAGAGATGTACAAAGCTTATTTCAGTGAGTTGGTATAAACTGCACTTTTTTCATTTTCACATTCATTGGAATTTATTGCAGAACCATTCCTTGACATTAAAATGTAAAGAGAGGCGAAGTTAAATAAATATCGTAATTTTACCTTTGGAGTCAATGTTGAGCCCCAGCCACACTCGACTGGTGATGGAAGGGTTTGCCTTCAAATAACTGGAGATGAAATCATTTTCCTCTTGACTCTTGATGGTTAACATTTTGGAGGATGAATCTGCCAGTTATACAGGATAAAAAGACAATGTGACATATGTTTTAGTAAACATATGACATAAAACAGGTCATAAATATAAAAATACTGTACATACATTAGAGATATACATTAATATAGGCAATAAAAGTAGACTTACCCATTGTCAGACACACATTCTTGGCCTCCTCCATGCTCAAGACTGAGTAGTTATGTGTGTTGAAAGCATAACAGTGATCTTTAAACACAACCCAAGATGACTGATCATTACTCTTTGGACAGCTGCTGCTCTGGGATGAGACATGTGCACTTGCCTCTATAAAAAAAGGTTCAGGTGAAGTTTTTCTCAAGAACTTTCTGTCAGTACTCTGGTGAACGTGTGCTGGTCTTACTGGCATTGGCGTGGTTATAGCAGATGGCTCCCTCTTGTGTCGCATGACAGCTGATGGACGTCCACATGCCCTTAGAATCCACAAACACACACTTTTCTTCAGAATCACGGCCATCATTCACAAAACCCTCAGGCTGGTATTTTACCGGCGTTCCATCTGACCATTCAAAGGGCCACCCGCTAACCTACAGGAACATGAGAAATGTATAGCAATTAACAATTTATTACTTACCATTACTTATTAAATTCAAACATTAAATTCCATGTATAGATTACTATGCTGTATTCTCTTCAAGCTCTATGTTTAGATAAAAACAGGGTCTTTTATAAAAAATATTTGTACATCTTGATTGGAGAGGCCGATCCATAAAGAGAAGCCGTCTCTTCTGGCAATCACTGCCATGTTGTCATTGACTGTTTCATCAGAGATGCTGGCCAGATGACCTCCGTTGCTGCCACACTCCTGAAGCGCCTGATACCAGTCCATTTTCTTGGCCACTCGACGGTAACTGATGCCTTCTGGAGCCTTGACATCAACCACATCCTTCATGAACTCATCTTTGGTTTCTTTTAAAGACAGTTGCATGGTTGACAAATAACATTACACATTAGTAACATCAAGGTACATTGGGTCAAAATGTTAATACAGTAAGGTTTGAAAGTCTGGGACTAAATCAAAAATCTAGGAATCAAAAATGAAAAACAAACCTATACCTATATTAAAAAGTACAAAAAAATTATTGAATTCATTATGATTTTTCAATGTAGATTATGCTGATAATATCATTAATAATGCAATCCATATTTTAAATAAAAATAAATGCTCAACTTAAAAATGTGTTTTTTGTAAGTTTAAGACAGCAAAAAATATGTACAATTAATTTTACACAGGGCTCGATTTGAGGGAAATGACAAAAAGTAAATCCACCATCCCATTTAATAATTATATATAATCTAAATGTTCTAATGCAAATTGTTAAAAATTTGACCACACCATCCCCCGTGATTTTTTTTTACAATTCGATCACTGCTTTTACATTTTAAAATTGTATAATCTTTTGATTTGCACTTCACATAAACAATCCTTCAATGTGACAAATAACTTATCACTGCTGTCCTTCTAAAACCGTGTATCTCCAAATTTCGTGATTTCTATTTTTTGCCATAAATCATTATTATTAGTCACCTCGTATGCTTGTTGTTGCGTTTTGCATATATTAAAATGTGCTTGTCAACTTTAACAACAGTATTTAATAATGTAAAAAGCACAGTGTTTTTTTCAATTTTATGAAAGAGAGCAAAATTGGACATCCAAGGTTTTGAAAGAACAGCGAAGATATATAAGACACTAAAATATTTGTCATATTTGTTAATATGAAGTCCTAAAAAGTACCATTCTCAATCTTGCACACCACAATACTCTGCTGTTTGACGCGTGTAAAAAACTCTGGATTCATTATCGCAACCCAATCTCCATTCAAGTTCAGTACAACCATGAAGGGCTGCGTGATGTTTGGTCTTGTACCATACTTCCATCTGGAGTATTGCACATTGGTGCTGTCCAGCCACTTTAGCTGCTCATCTGCCTCAAAGACAGAGAAAAGGAACACATCATATTATAAGAATGCAAATTTAGCAGATTCATTCTTGCTTAGGTAATGCACAGGGGTGAAAAGAAGATTGAACTCTCACCTATATTGTTTCTCGTCATTCCAAGCCACACAAACATGGCCACGTTTCTGAATGGCTGCAGCTGCTGTGTGATAAAATCGTTTTCCTCTTCATCCCGAATGGTCAGAATTTCTCCATACCCAGCTACAATACAATGTATTATTTTTTTTATTAAGGCACAACATAGATATTTAAAATAAAGTTGGAGCAGGGTAATATATTATAAAAAGTCAAAATATTGCTGCAACTCAAAGCTTTTGACATGATGAATTATGCAAAAAGTAAAACATTAAACTCCTTGCATTCAAGCAGAATAATATAACAGTAATAAAGAATCATGCATACCTTGTGTCTTGCAGATCTGCTGGTCATTGATGTTGCTGCTGGTCCACCTGGAGGAGCTCAGCAGTAAAGTGTAGCAGTTATCCCTAAAACGGATCCAGTTCTGTCCATTGCTCTTGTGAGGACATTTTACCGAATCCACTTCAGGTGTGATGCTCTCAGCTGTAAAAAAACATACGCAAGCAATTTAGCACATGCGTTTAGCTCAAATTAATTTCCAAAGCATGCGCTAGAGGTACTTTACAACCCCCCCTGGAGTGATGATGGAGATGTTCCTACATTGTGTCTGGCCTCTTTATTAAAGCAATTGTATATAAACAAAACAATCTAGCTGAAACAACTGTTAGTATTTATCAATTGATTTATGGATGAATTAATAACAAATGATCCTTACGGTGTGGGACATGGCAGATAGCTCCTGAAAGCTGTTCTTCACACTCGGTTGCTTTCCAGAACCCATCAGTGTCCAGATACACACAGGCCCCTGCTCTGGCTTCAGGGGTCCAACGGCTAAACTCAGTGTGGCTTTCATCACTCCAGACATAGTGCTCTCCATTCTTCACAAATATAAAATAAAAGTAAATCATGACCTTCATTATTCTACTGTTAAATATTTTGCAGTATGTCAGTAACTTAGAAAGAAGGTACAAACTCTCACATCTACACTGAAGAATCCAATCCAGAGAGGCTGTCTTCTCCGATTAACATGAACCGTCAGCAATGCTTGAATATATGCATTCGGTACGCTGGCCAGGGTCATGTTCTGCTCACGGCACAACTGAAGAGCATCTATCCATGTTATATTGCTCTTCAGTACCACCTTAAAAGTACGATTATCCACCGTAAACTCTTCGTCAGTCGTTACTGTTTTTTCTGGTTTATCTGGAGAAATTGCCACAGAAAGTGTACAGTTTTAGTTAATAATATAATATGCTTCAAAACACAATGTCATAACAATAAAAACCCATTTACATATAAGAACATGATGATCGACATAATCGTTACCTGCATAATATTGACAAACACTGGAAAACTGACGGTTGGAGCAGGAAGTGTAGTCCCAGGTTCCCATTATGGCAGAATGGGCATCAGTATACATGTAGGCACAGAGCTCTAGGGAATCCTGTTCAAATGTCTGTCGTGCAAATAAAAATAAGAAAAATCTTAAATTCTCACATTCAAGAAAGAAAGAAGGTTATGTTTGAAAAGATTTTCATTGTTACATCAATTACATCCATTTCATAGATATTAATACTTGCATTGATAAACATGGTCCGGAGCTGTCCGTGCAGCAGTGGATTGAGGTTCAGATATGAAACTGGCGAGTTGTCCACCCATTGGGTGTCATCAAGCTTGAACTTCAAGCCAATCCACACCTTTGTAGGTTGCCCATTTAACTGTGGTAACAAGGTTGTGATGAAATCTAGATAGGAATCAAGAGGAAGAATGAACACATCAAAAGAAACTTTGAAATGCTAACCAACATTTATATTGTGTGTCTACTAAAAACAATGAATAGGTACACAAACACACTCGGCAGATTTAATAGTATAAAAAACACACCTTGTTCAGCCTGGTCAGATATAGTGAGCAGTGAGCTGTGCAGACTCTCACACAACTCACTAGCTTTTTTGAAACTCTGAAAATACGACTCGGTCAAAATCCAGTAGCACTGTAAAACACATAAACATTGACATCAATTAAAACAAAACAAAACACGCATTCAAAGTTTTAGGTATGAGAGCAGCTGCCTGCGCATCGATACAAGGACCATCAGTGAAATCCAGACCTTGTCTCTGAATTGCTGTGTGCCACCTCCACACTGTTTGCCAGGTGAGTGTGATGTAGTGTTTCCTTTCTCCACAGATGTGACATTGAGGGTCTCGCACACAAACGGCAGTTTTTCATTACAGTCTCCACTGAAACCTACAAAAACAAATGATCAAGGTTGCTTTGGATTGTTCTAAAAGTTTATCCAGGAAGTTGAAATTCATTGTTTCTATATGTATACATGGTAAAAAACCAAATTGTCAGCGACTGTCATTTGGCTGTTCAGACATCACACTTTGTGTTCATATTAAATGGCGTGAATGCACTGTATGTTGTGATGCAACTAAATAACTCATAAGGTATCATACACAATAACGTTTGCACGATTGTAAAACTACATTAGGGAGTAAAATGAAATAATTGTTAGATTTCACTTTCATACCCTTATAAGTGTAGGGAACGATGAAGGGACACCTGCCCAAGAAGTTGGATTGATAGTAATGCATGGGGCTCAGCCTGCATGACAACAAAAAACAGCAATGCAGAGCAGCTAAAGATGCCATATACAAACTAATAAGAATAAAACTTAAATAAAGATTCATGAAGTTTGGATAGAGAATCAAAACTTACTCATATGGCACCTGAGGGCCATGAACATGAAGCTGTGCCCACCATTTCACCATCTTCTGAGTGTCCTTTTTATGCTATAACAGATTATCAAAATAATATTTACATTTATGCTTTTGCAGTTTATCAACATGTACATTTGTATTGTATTGTAAGTTTAACATTTTATCATTTATCAGTTGACATTTTATCAATGTTCCATCAATTGCAGATGATTCACCTTCACACTCTCTCTCTCACCTCATAAAGTTCTTCCTGAAGGCGGCGGACGGCATTAAGGCTGCTGGGTGCTGCGAGTCTGCTGTTGTTGCTGCTGCAGTACAGGGCGGCCTCATCAAAGGACAACTCTGGATCTGTTACAAACCAAAACTCCTGCCCGTCTACAAACACAGATGTGTTATGGTGTCCATCTGTTAAACACAAACAAGCAGTATGAAAAACAGATTTTAACACAAAAAAGGACAAGATCCAGAATATATCTAAATATTTCATTTGAAATGAACTCAAATACCTGAGTTGTACCACTCGGGTGTTCTTGGTGTTTGACCTTCGGAATAGAGATACAAAAACAAGATTAAATCTACATTCACTTTACAAATATCCAAAATACTTCAAAATCTAAAGACACAACTAAGTAGTACTAACTAAGAAGTAAGTAAAGTAAGTAGAACAACAACTTTACATAGAGACTGCAGATGGGGGGTTAGATAGTTGTTAGTTGTTTACCTCGTGGTATCTGACACACCCACTCCAGTTTAGCATCGCAGTGAAAAGTGCTGGGATAAAATGGCCGTGGGGGGAAATCCCGAAATAGAATAAAGAAAAGCGGCTTGTAGGTTCCTTTCAAACTCTGGTGATAAGACACAAAAGCACACAAACGTACTCATTCTCACAAGCTGTCTGAAATCCTTCTTGTTTTGCTTTAGAAATAAATAATAAAACTGTTTCTGTATTGTTAATAACGGTATACTGTGACACCCCCAGTCTGCTGAGACCATGAACCATTTGTGTCAGTTACTGCAATGAAATGAGGCATGACACAATTGATGTATATGTGACCCTGGACTAGGTCACGGTACCAAAAACATATCTTATGATACTATACCAATTGGAGTATCACGATACCAAGTAGTATTGTGATGCTGTGCCATGTTCATAATTGAAAACAAACTAAAAATAAACTAAATTTTCGTAATACACAGAACTAAATGAAACCTTTTGTATTTACTATAGTAAACTATATTACACTGTACACTGCAATATTTTGTAGTACTAGCCTATTAACTATAGTAATTGGATAAATTGTAGTAAATATTGTAGTATACTCTACAAATTTTACAAAAGTTTACTGTAATAAATACTAAGTACACTTGAACATTTTTCACCGGGGAACTAATTAATGTTAATAAAGGGAAACGTTAGGCTTACTTTATATGTGAAACTAATACGGCCAGTAGGTGGCTGCAATTTGTGTCAGTGAATCATTTAACAGATTCATTCAAAATGGCTGATTTATTCAAGAACGAAGCAAGTGTCTTGATGAATGACTCACTGAATCATTATCTCGTCCGAGTCTCACAGATTCGTTTAGGAGAGAAACAGCGCAAAGAAACAGATGTAAGCATTTAAATGAACGTTAATGTGCATGTGCAAAATTACTTATGGTACTACGATACAAAAATTACAAAAATATTTTGAAGCTTTAGCATCGCAACGCCACCGTAGCACTGGTACACTTGGCAACCCTACCCTGGACCACTTTTAGATTTTTGCACCCTCAGAATCCAGATTTTCGAATAGTTCGAATAGTCAAATATCATCCTATCCTAACAAACATATATCGATTTATTGATTTATTCAATTCATTATTTATTCAGCTTTCAGATGAAAAATTGACCCTTAAGACTTTAAGGTTTTGTTGTCCAGGATCATATATTTCTCTTAAAATTCTGTTATGAATAGTAAATTACAGCAAACATCAAACAGAAATATTGGCAATTACATTTCTGAAATGTTTCATCATTTTTGTTGAGATGATGTTTGACTGTGATATTATGAGGGGTCAAAGGTCATATGTCAATGTAGGGTAATGTTGGAGGTATTGTATGCCACACCTTAAAGGCAACGCAATTCCTGTTATATTCGTCATCATCTTGAAAATCTTGCGGTAAAATCGTCATGGAGACCTGTTATCAAGAAAAAAAAAAACATTTGAGAACCTACACAATCCACCCAGTAACAGTGACATTAGAAACCAAATAGTTCAGATGAGTGATTTTTTTTCGTCAGAAAAAATAATTTGTTTGTCAACTCACTGGACGACCATCACTCCACTCCCAGTTATTGTTGTTATTTGGGTTTCTGCGATTTAGCCCCATCCAAAAAAAACGATCATCGCTGTTCAGGGCGATAAAACACAGAAATATAAATCTAAACGTTCACAGCATGTGGATGTGTAGTGTACCTAAGAGTAAACAATGCTTTACCTGATAGAGTCTCTCAGGACAGAATGCAACACTTCCATTTCTTTTTCCTCAGTAAAGCTGGGCAGATGAGCTCCCAGCGCTTCACAGAATCCCTCTGCTTCCTTCCATGAGCGCTTTCGGGTCAAACGCTCTCCATGAAACACCTACATACCCAGATAACACATTCCTAAACACATTACATCTAACTAGCAAATCTCTTTAAGCCACCTTCAGTGGTTGTAAACAAACACACACCTTATAGCAGTAAGGAAAGCCTTCTTGTGAGACCCATCCCGGTGCACAGGAAGCATTAAGTCTGGGCGTGACGGGCTCTGGGGTGGGCTGCACCATAGATTGGATGGGTTTCTTACAGATATTTCCAGCTTTGAACAGAGTGCAATTCTTAACAGCCCACTGGCCCAAGGGACTTCCTGTGGACATCACCACACAGCCACCGAAGAAAGCTGCACAACATGCACAACCATTTGTAAGTCGCTTTGGATAAAAGCGTCTGCTAAATGACTAAATGTAAATGTACATGCGTATACATTTATGTATGCATTAAGTAAACAATTTTATGCAAAACAATGTTTTTTTCTATGTTGACAGTACCAGGTTCCAGCCATCTCCAGTTGATGTATGTTGCTGTTCCGTCGTGACTGATCCACTGGTATTCTCCAGATCCTTTCGAATCCTGTAGTCCCGTCCAGAAATACAACGTTTCAGAGCCGATATGCTCCTTTAGAAGACTGTTAATGAAGGCCTGTTCGAATCTAAAGACAAAATTATAAAACCTGATATTTTCAAAAAAACTCAAGATTTGACAGAGACCATAACAAAAACATGGAAATATTTTCTGATATCCTTACATTACAGTACACATTTACATTTCTCATTCACATTTCTCTTTCTGGCCCAACAGGTTTTGAGGTATGTGGTTTCAGTTTTCCAGTAGGTTTTTTACTTTATTAACTTGTTTACTATTAAGATCACTGAAAATACTGCTGCAATGTTTGTATCTTGGGACCAGAATACAGACTTAAAACGATAGTTTACCCTAAATAAAATTGTTATCATTTATTCACTCTCATGTCATTCAAAACCAGTATATGACTCTTTCTTCTGTAAAACACAAAAGACATTTTGAGAAATGTTTCAGTTTTGTGTCTATACAATGGAAGTCAATGAGGGCCAATGCTGTTTGATTACCAATGTTCTTCAAAATATATTTTGTGTTCTGCAGAAGCAAGAACGTCATACAGGTTTGAGGAATACTCAATGCACTATCTCTTTAAGGGTAGGTTGTAGATCAGAATGCAACCGCCTACAGCAGCAACATCCTGGCATTGACCCAGAACCCGCAAGCATCATGGCGGTGAGCTTTGCCTGGGCAGGCACCACTCGCACACACAGAAAATATACAAATCTAATTGCTCTGCTGCAATGCCAGGAAAATGATGTAATACTTCCAATGCAGGATAAATACCAGTTTTATGTACAGTATACTCAAATCACCAACTGACACCAGAGGTATACAGTACTTGAGTATTGTTTACTCCACTACATTTCATAAAATACATGTTTTTTTTTACGTTTAATACTTTTTACTCAAGTACATTTGAGTAAAAGAAAGAAAATACTTTGACTTTTAATGTAAAAATTGCCATGTATTTTTCAAATGTAGTTGAGTAAAAATATGATGTATGCCGTGCTTTATAATTTACGGAAGTAAAATATTTCCAAAGTAAAAACACTAGTAAAAAAAGTAAAGATACTTGATCTCTGAGAGTAAAATACTCATGTACTTTACACCTCTGACAGACACCCACACAAAAATATGTAACATTCTAAACAAATGTGTTTGTTACTTAGTTGTACAAAATTCTGAATTTAATTGAGAATGACCCCTAAATTCCAATTCAATTCTTGAATTTAAATTGGAATTTGAATTTAAATTGGAAACAGGAAGCTGAATTGCAATTCAAATTCAAATAGCAGGAAGTAGATTTGGAATTCCATAAAATTCAAATAAATTCATAAAACACAATGAAGCTTTACAGTATATATTACATATGATTTCAACATGAATTTCATACAACTATTATTGTATGTACACAATACTTTATTATAGTAAATAGGCCTATTTTTTTACCACAAATTAACATTAAAACATACTCTATAAAACAGATAATTAAAAATGTAATAACTTTCAAATAGTGGAAAATGATAGGGTAGCACTTAATTTCCCAGAATACCTTGCTGTATCCAAGTCTTCAAAATGGTTAGGAAGAAAAATGTATGTTAAAAGTATCACATTCTCACTGATATGTGATAAGAATGAATTTCTCTGAATTGCAATGAATTTAATTCCACTTCCTGTAATTCCAATTTAAATTCAATTCAACATACTGTAGGGTGCAGTCAATTCAAATTCAAATTCATTAATTTAATTGAATTAAATTCTGAAATTCTGAATTTTGCACAGCCCTGGTTTGTTACAAGCTGATCTGTGCATGTTTTTTTGTCAACGCATGTCAAAGCTAGTTTACCTGTTGTTAATGGTAATGTGGCAGCTGTTTTTATAGTACACTTGCTCAGTGTCCACTTTATAACAAGCATTGCTGTGTCTTTTCCAGTTCTAGAGATCACAAAAGAAAAAAAAATCAGATTCACAAGCGCTTCTGAAATCGAAATATATGACAATAACAACAACATAGCCCAAACATAAGGGAGAAGTTATCGTAAATTCGTATTACTGTAACTTTATTACTCTCTCTCTCTCTCTCATGTAATAATAATTCATTTTATTTATAACGCACTTTACATTAACAATAAATCCCAAAGTGCTACAAAATTCAAACAGTCATGGCCCAGTGGTTAGAGAGTTGGACTCATGACCAGAAGGTTGCTGGTTTGATTCTCAGGGCTGGCGGGTAACGGCTGAGGTGCCCTTGAGCAAGGCACCTAACCCCCACTTGCTTACTATACAAAATGTACAAATGTATAGTACAATGTAATGTAAGTCGCTTTGGATAAAAGCGTCTGCCAAATGCATAAATGTAAACAAAAACAAAGAAAAACAAGGAAAATTTTATATAAACATGAAAATAATCAACTCAATTAAAAGCTGATGTACTGCATCAGTGATAGTCACTCACCCCGTCCGTAGGGCAGCCCTCCTCTGGCAAGCTATCATTTACCGTTCCAAGCATCTTACACATGTAAGACCTCGTCCTTTCACATTCAGACACAGACCATGTATGATACTGCGAACACAGATAAAGAAACAATATAAGACGATATTAGTTCCATGATTATAAATTGTAATGTGAATGAGTCTTTCCTGACACACACCTCTCCTGAGTAGTACACACAGTTGGTGGTATTTGGTTGAAGTGGTGGTGGTTGAGCCCTGGCCCAGTATGTGAAAGACACTGGCAATCCATCGATCCATTCAAAAACTGAGGAAGCTCCATTGCCGATAAGACCAATCCACACCTGGTCCTTTAGTTCTGTCAAACACAGTCAATTACCAAATGGTAATCTACTATTAAGTCGCTTTTAGTGGACTGTTGATGTTTATGTACCTCTGTGAAAGTTTACATGCAGCATTTCTATATCCTCTATGCTGTGTATGCTGGTCAGCTGAGCTCCAACCATTTTACATGTGTTTATAGCTTCCATATGGTTCAGTCTGGACTCTTTTGACCCTGGGTGCAGCTGATAGCAGAACCCTTTCCATCCAACCCAACCGTCCTTACACACCGTGGGTTTATACACCTCCCTGACTGGAACTGCAAGTCAGAGAATGAAAGGACTGAAAAGAAATACAGACAAAAATAAATGGAGAGAGAAGGCAATATCTAACCTGAACTCTCGGCCTGCTCGTCGTTCTTCTCACAGATGAATGGAAGATGGTTTTCACACTTCTCAGCGCCGAAACGCAGTGGCTCCGTCAGAACCCCGCAGTCCTCATCAGACAAAAGAGACCTAACTGGGATCCCTAACAACCACATTGACAAATAAGAATGGAGTATGTTGCAATAACTGTTCTTCGGAAAAAAAAAGTAACATGCAAAGTTACATAGTATTCCGCCATCTATCACCGCATTATTAATTTATATAACTTCTCTAGAAATACTGAGGGTAAATTATTTACATAAAAAGCATTAATAAGGACACAGTTCAATCCACTGACACCACACACACTGGGGTTAGAAGAGGCAAACCACCCACATCATCACAGCTGACAGTAAAATACAGACAATGCTGTCATCCCGCTCCTCCGAGACAGAGCGAGATCTTGTGTCTACTGCATAAAGCCACCATTCAAAACATCAGCTTGTTATTCTACCAAGACAACTACGCATACATGCCTGTACACACAACACACAAACACAAGTAAACTTGTGCTAAGATAAAATGGAGCACTGGCCCTTCCTGATGAATTGTGTATTTAAAGACGTACCACACGGTAAATGTACCATAGATGTAGGACACAAAACAAGAGAGTACATCTAAACTATACATATTGAATTCAAGGATCAGAGAGTTCAATAAGTATAGAATAGAGCTTCTTTAAGATGAATAATGTGTCTCTTATGCATCTTAAAGAGTTCAATGAGATTGAAGTCACCTGTTTCCCATGGGACAAAAGATAAAGCGGATCCATCGGACCACTGCCACCCCTGCATCCAGTCCAGATGGTTTAATCCGATCCACAGTTTGCTTGGCAAATCTCCCCGGCCTTTGACTGCAGAGAGAGAGCGAGAGAGATGAGTGAAAACTTTATAACAACTTTTTTACAATCCAAGTCTGCATGAGCACAAAGCCAAAAGTAATAAACCACAGCAGCAATTTAAGTACAACTGCTGTGGTAAATGTAAGATCTTCAATGCATAATAAAATGAATGGAGATGTGAATTTAGCCTTACAGAACTCAAGCTCTTGAGGAGTGGAGATGCTGAGAAGGTCTCCTCCCTGACTGCGACAGGCATCCCGCGCCTCGTGCCACGACACCACCGCCGTGGACACTACCTGGTAGCAGCTTCCGTTCCATGAGGCTTTTTCCCATAAAGTAGAACAACCTTTCACTAAATGAAATAAAAGGGAGTGGGGAGGTTAGTTACCGTCCTTTGTTTTAAAGTTCCCTGAATGAATTTATTTCAGATGTGGTTTTACAGTAAGTACAAATGTACTATTGTTTTACTAAAGTAACCATATTTTTTTACCATGATGTTGGCAGTACAACCATGGTAATGAAATAAAAAATCAATCTAGCAAAAAACAAACTAAAGTTTGACAGTAACGCTACGGTTATTTAAGTGATGTAACTTTGGAAAGTTGATATAAAACAGAACCAGGACTCAAACAGGAGTGACATTTACTGTGTTACGCAATTCACTGAGATCATTGACCTTTCCAAAATGTTTCACGCTGGACACACATTTGCTACTGTTTGTAGAGAAGCACAGCTGAAATAACTGCATCTCTTCCAAAAATCTGTTTTATTTTACGCAAACCCTGCAAGAACAGAACTGTGTTAGTCGATGTGTTTGGTCAAAACGTTCTACTTAAAACCCACCAGGTAAAGTCGACCAACATGGCGTTAATTAGTCTAGTTAGTTGAACTAGTCAACTGTTGGATAAAAAGAATGCTCCAGATTGACTAATAAAGTCTAAGAAAAATAACAGGTGGTTGGAGAGGTGGGGTAAAACATATTTGACTGTGTGCTTTCACAGCTGTGTGGCAGCAGAAAAGGGAAGTCGTTGGGTAAAAAGTCTCTTGAGATATTACACTTTGTTTAAAGTTTACGAGAACATAATCAAATCAAATTAAGTTTAAAAGAAACATGCATTAAAAAGCGTATAGGGTGAAATGTTGACAGTATATTTGTTAAATTTCACATGATCTGTTCGGTCTACCAATGAAATCTGTGTCATTCAATTTAATCACATTTGCTTTGTAATATTCTTCATCTAGAGTCAAACAAGTCAAAAACATGTTTTGGTATTCTGACCCTTTGTTCTTCCACATTTCGTCAACGGTAATTATGTTTGACTGTATGTAATCGGCATCTGTTTAAAAGCATCTGGGTGTTTTGTAAAATGACTCAAATGTTTAAATGTCTGAATGTACTTTGACCTTTCCAGCTGCTCTATGGAAAAGCCCTGGGATAACCTACCGTATTTCAAACAATTTCCCCACTTCTTCTCGACATCAAAGTTTGCTGTGGTAGAGCACCAGTCTAATGTCTGTTCACCGGTGCCAGGCAGACAGCTGTGGTACCAGGTCCCATTGTAGAGGAAGGGGAACTCACAGGGCGCCCCGTTAGAATTCCCCCCGCTTGTGTGCATATCTGTGAAATAGGAACATAAATGTGTTTTACAATATAGACATTTACATTTATTCATTTGGCTTTCATCTAAAGCAACTTACAAGTAGGAGAGCATTAAAGAGTTTGTTAACATGCTAAACAGTACCAATAGTTTACAAACAGTTTACTGACCCTTTCTGTGTTGGTGGGTGCAGTGCACATAATAATAATACATTTTAATTATTGGCGCCTTCCATGACACTCAAGGACACCGTACAAGCAATAAAACCTAAAACAATTTACATACATCCAAAAAACACATATCTGTATTTACATATCTCTAGTTAAAAAGCTAAATCTGACAGTCTGACTTCTGAGATAGAGACATCTGGGGTCATCCTCAAATGTAAGTGATAATGATGTGCTTTTGTGATCGAAGCATAAAGTAACAAAAGTTGAATACATGCAAAAGAGAGAGAAGCCAGATAAGTGCCTGTTTACTGGCAGATATGAAGCAATCGATGTGGCATAAACCGTTTGAGCAGGACAGTTTTGCTCTTAGTTTCATTTCCCATAAACCTTATGGTTATAGTAACGCAAAACACCAGTAAACAGATATCCGGGACAAATATCTTCCTACAGGACAGAGCAGCAGAAAACAGATGAACAGGACGAAATGTAGAACAGTTCTTTTAACGGTAAAACCACAGTCCTCACACACATTTGCTGCACGATCTTAAAGCGCATGGTATAAACCACACAAAATCACACATACACAAATGTGTCAAATATAGCTATTGTAAACTGTAAAAGCAAAATACCCTTTATATTTACATTACATTTATTCATTTGGCAGACACTTTTATCCAAAGCTACTTACAAGTAGGAGAGCATAAAACATTTTGTCAACACGATAAACAGTACCGATAGTTTACAAGACCATGTGACTAGGAGGATTAAGCTGAAGTAAGCAAGGGAGAAAATGAACAACATGAAAGACCTTTTTTGTTATTAGACAA
Source organism: Oreonectes daqikongensis (assembly GCA_026939265.1). Taxonomy (NCBI): domain Eukaryota; kingdom Metazoa; phylum Chordata; class Actinopteri; order Cypriniformes; family Nemacheilidae; genus Oreonectes; species Oreonectes daqikongensis. The sequence continues at coordinate 1,839,894 of JAOTQM010000030.1, read as the reverse complement.
AAACATAGACAGTTATTGGTATATGTTTTGAGTTGTTTTTTGAAGTATGCTGCATACTTTGGGGAGAGGCTGGTAGATCACTACGCCACAGAGGAACCGAATGTGTAAAGGTCTTGCAAGCGATACAAACAAAACCAAGACAAATGCTACAGTTATTCATACAACAAAATAGAATTTATTTATTGATTGTTTTGTATAGCAAGACTTTTGAGAGCATTTGAATATGAATTAATTGAATATATTTTAAAGGGTTGATGCCAATATCAATATTAAGGGGTTAGTTCACCTAAAAAAGAAAGTTCTGTCATCATTTACTCACCCTCTTGTCATTTCAAACCTGTATAACTTTCTTTGTTCTGCAAAACACAGAGGAAGATATTTGGCAGAATGTGAGATCTCAGATCTCACCCCCCATTGACTCTCATAGTATTTATTTTCCCTACTATGACAGTAAATGGGGGTTGAGATCTGTTTGGTTACTGACATTCTTCCAATTATCTTCCTTTGTGTTCATCAGAACACAGAAATGTATACAGGTTTAAAATGACAAGAGGGTGAGAAAATGATTTTTGGGTGAACTATCACTTTAAGAGAGCAACTGGGCCATAGACACAATGAACTTCAATAAATAAAAGACATACAGAATAATGAAACTAAATGTTTACTGTGCATTATGTGCTTAGTAGGCAGCATTGAGCTTAACAAACTCAAACACAAAAAAACTCAACACATGATATTATGTCAATTGTGGAAATGAAATTAAAAATATATGAATTTGAACATATTACTATAATTTATAATAGAATTTTGTATCTCATCCATCTCACAACCCAGATTTTATTTCGGGGGACACAGACTCAGAGGCTTTTGTTAAAAATGAAAGAAAACATATTCACATGCATATCTCTATAAACCACACAACACATTTCTGCCCACAAATATCTAGTTAGCTTGTTTATTCAAGTTCTTTTGTAAACATGACTTTCCAGTCAGACTGAAAAAAGTCATGTGCTCTAACCCCTGAAAGTTCTGTCAGGTCAGACTAAAATGTACCAGATCGAAGGTGCTTTCCAATTCATGAGAAATATGTAGAGTTAATAAGCTGTTAGGAGGTTGAAACTACTCACTGGCACAAATAACCTTCCGATTATAACACAATCAACCATTTTACCAAAATCAACTCATTACAAGGACAGTTATCCTCCACAATCTTGCTGAAAGGCATAACGTGCAAAACCTGCTTCGGTTTAAACCTAACCGTTCAGTTTCTTTCCCAGAGATTTCAAAAGGCTACACCACCTAAATAAGAAATAAAACAGGTGTGTGCATGTAAATGTGTGAAAGTTGTCAAGCGTGTCATACTTCGGTAAGGTTGCTGACAGATGTCCTCCGAGGTCCCTCCTCGTTTCCAAGCGTCCTGCACATCCCTCTTGGCAGTTACCATTCCATCAGGTAAGGCACTCAGTTTCATTTGGTATTCAGTGTAAATGATGTCCCCATTGCACCCCCACTTCAGCATCTCCGTGGAGGTGCAGCTGGACAGGGTCACCATTTTGGAACGAACCTCCAGACCCAAACACATAGATGACTCCACGTTAAACAGCCGGTGGGACGAACCCCACTTCCAGGAGGCGGCCGGAACCAACAAACATTCTCCCAACCTCAAAGCTCCATTCTGAACCAGGAGGCACTTCCCAGTGCTATTGTGTTGGATAGTAAACGTGTCATGTCCTGTGGAAATACAATGGATTTCAATATCTAGTGCAATGATATCCTGTATGAGATATTAATATGGCAAAACATACCAAACGCACGAGCAACAAAAGAAATCGAATATCTATTTTGGTTACCACAATGAGAAGTTAAATTTAGACCCCCTTTTATTTATTAAGACATATCAACTTGTATAGATGTGCTAAATGTCTCAAGTCAGATCTGCTTCAGTCTGTTTATAATGCTGCTGCATGTTATTTTTAAAGTAGCTTTGGAGTGCATTTAAATAAACACTGGATTGTTAAATAAACGCTGTTATTGCCCTTTTGCACGAGCAAAATGTTCCACAATATCTCATAAGGTGTCATGTCTGTGTCTGTGCTCTGATTTGCACTTTGTATAGAACAACATGCGTAAAACAAAGGCCTCTTTGAGTCATGCAGCGCTGCGGGAAGGGTGGGCTGTCACTGCAGCCACAACAAAACAAAATTTCAACATCAACATTTCTGTGAAGAACACTGGTTAAGTTCTTTTGTTTATTTATGTGAAATATATTTAACAAGGGTGTGTTAGAACACACACAACACTTAATAAAAATAAAAGTAAACCTAAGGGAGTGTGTGTTTGTGCATTTGTTTGTTATTGTAACGAGTTTAAATGAAAGAATATACATATATATATATATATACACTTACATGTCTATGTAATATTAATTATAAGAATCCATCAAACATACAAAAGTATATACTTTTAATAAATGATAAATGATTTATAAATGATAAATAATGAATATACTTTAATAAACAAACAAATTCAAAACGATGTATTTATACAAAAGTGATGTGTTTTAACATTTACAGGCTGTAAAATGTCCCTTTCTTACCCACACCACACTGTTTTGTTTTCTTTAATCATGATGGGGACTTTCCATAGATGTCTAAGCTACGCATATTGTCTACCCCCAACTTCCCATAACACCAAAACTTTAGTTACAACTTATCAGAACCTTTTACATTTTTATTGGGACACTTAAGCCATTGACGTTTGGCTGAATCTCAACATGTAGCCCAGGTAATTTTAGGTTATCTTAGTGGTGTAATTTAGGCCAAGTCTGACCCACACACACACACACACACACACACACACACACCAATCGTACTGAAATATGAGGAGCTGTTTTGCAGTAGGCAGATATCAGCAATGATCTACACTGAGGCAATAAAGCGGTTAACATTTCAGTGGTCTTATAAAACTGCGTACATTCGTGTCCAAACACAGCCCATGATGAAGCATGCCTAGCTTAACCAGAGCCACAAACTAACCCATGTAAGCTCAATGCTTGACTGATGTTTCACTTTCCTTGACTGCATTAACTGTTACAAAATATAACGTTACAATACACCATACAATAACCCTTTCAACCGGTCAATGTTCGCTAATAACCCATCAACTGAAGCTAGTTTTCAAATCCAAACTTTTAAAGTTGTTAAAAAGTAAATAGCTTTAAAATTAGAGAGAAGGTAAAGACGCGCTTACCGATGTTTACAGTTGAGGCGGAACTTAAATAAACTGCGCTTTCTGCTAACAGAAGGAATATTAGAGTAGAAATAAACGCCTGCTGTCGGTTCCAATCCATGATGATAAATATAAACGACAACACGTCTCTAAACATTACACATGCATGTACAGGCAGGGATTTGTGGTCTCACGTTGTAAGCGAGTAAAAGTCACACCGTATGACTAGCCAGAACTGAAACATTTTTTGTTTCGGTTTATTCCCCGATACAGACAGAGCGCATTTAGGCCACGCCCACGCCGGGCTGAAACAATGCAACGACTCTGGCTGCTTCTCGTCATTTCTGATTTATAACAAAAAACTGAAAAATGTTTAACCACTGGTTTGTGACAATTTATGCAGTAAACAACACACACAGAACCGCGTTTTTAAAATCTGTCGACCCCAAATAACGAACTTTTAAAGACACAAAAGTGGATAAAGGCAATAAGACGTGAAGCATCAGCAGGAAGAATGAGTAAGTTAAATTGCGAGATCCTGACACACTCAGTAGGCTATACCTAACGATACGTTTGCAGTAAACATTTTGTCACGTTGCGCTCCACTTTTATCTTTAAACGTTCGTTTTTTGGGGGGTCATAAAAACGCGTTCCTGTGTTTTTGTTTTAGCTTGTTTACTGCACAAATGGTCACAAACCAGTCTTTAAACATTCAATTAAAATTGCGCAGAGCCACGCCCCGGAATACATCGCTGCTCTGTATTGATTGACATATCGTGTTTCACCAACCATTGGATAATAACATTAATGGTTGATGTTTTTGATGGGTTTTTGTTTGTATTTATTTTTTTATTAATGTTGCGAGGGACGGTAGTAAAATGTGTAGCTATAATTAAAATGTATAAAAATTGATTTATCAAATATTTTAAATAGCAAAATAAGCACATTTATTATTATATTCATCCATTAAATGCGTTATTAATAAATTACATTATAAAATATTTTTTACTAAATAACACACACACACATATATATATATAACTTTTATAATATATTATTGTATATTATTATTACATACAGCATATGTTGTGCATACTATTCTTTATTGTGTTTTGAGTATTTAGTGTGTAAATTAATGTTGACAAAAATGTACAAAACTTCTTATTTCCAGTAAAGTCTTATGTCATCTTATTTAGGTTGATTGGCAGAGAACAAGACTATAATGGCTCTATAAGGATAGAGCCATTATATAAAACTTATATATTAACATAAAACTTAAATTAAGATAATTATATTTTACTACAGTCTGTCCCTGTTTAGAAGGAATGACACAAATGACCTCTTTGACCCATACAGACCTCTATGTCTGCAGCTTTACATTTTTATTTAGTATCATTAAACATGTGAAAAAATAATACAAAATCTGTTTCGATCACATTAACTGATTAAATGGTCCTGAAAAATGATTAGCAATTCAAGACACTCAAATAAAACTCATTTTCACTTCTTTAAAAACAAAAATGATAGAAAAACAGAATAAAATGTAAACTCTTCAGAAACAATAACATGCAGACACTTTGAACACAATCACATCCAAAAACACAGACACGCAAATTAACATTCATACAGTATGTCAGACTAAAAGACAACCTATACCAAAACCTAACTGCTCACCAAACTTTGCTTCAAATATTTAACATCTGTGTGAATGGAATGAAATAAAAGATTGTCTAGCCATACAGTGCAGAGTGAAATAACAAAATATCCAAGAAAGTTTGGGTTTATGGCTCAAAAACAATGTAATATGTGAGACACTAAGATTTTCCCAAATAAAAAACAGCTTCCATCTAATAAAACTCCATATGGTCGTACGCAATCGAAATGAAAACTGCGTTCATGTAATGCCACAGAGGAAGGATTTGAAGTGCGTCTGTGGCCTTTATTACAATAACACTGCTTCGGTGCTCTGGAAGTTATGCAAGGTAAGGTGCTTATAAAAAACAAACATGCAATCCTAACAAACACACTTCAGATCAAACAGTCTTCAGGTCACAACGTTAGTAACTAAGGATGTAATACTGATAACACAATGCATGGTTGTCTGTGTAAGGTAAACATTTACTTAAAGTCACACTGTTCCATCTGCTTTTGGTGTGCAGTGGTTTATGAATGTGTGGGTTCTTTTTGATCGTGGTTTATTGTTCTAAGAAGAACAGTTTTTCTTGTGAGAATGAATTTCCTGCTGTAGATGATCTATTAAAAGACTTCAAAGAGTTTTAGAAGATTCCAAGGACCAAAGAGATCCCGAATTTGCATTGTTAAGAGCCCCTAGCAATAATCCCACAAGACATATTTGATTCAACTTCTGTTGCTCTAAAAATCCCTTTCCTATTTAAACAGACTGTTGAGGGACTTCATAAGACCTGCATAGTATGTGCATGATGTCTTCTTACAGCTTCAGCATAGACAAGAATCTTCACAGCAGATCCGAAGAATTCACACTTGCAGTCTCCCTGACTTAAAACTAAAGTAAAAAACACACACGTTAGTCCCCTGCTTGTGTTTCCAGTTCTGGGAGTAAAACATTTTCATCTTGGTCACTGGCTTGAGAGTTTGTCTGTCTGTAGTAGGCACTGCCAAATGACGGAAACCTCCGCATGCACATGGAGTTTTGTTTGTAAATGATCCACAGCGAGCCAATCAGGATGGCAAACAGCAGAATGGCCACCAGGGCGGCCACAAAGATCACACCCTTGTGCATCCCTGAAAAGCAAATGACACATTTGTTTGAAGCACAAATGACAGAGTAAAACCCAATTACAGCTCTACACATTCTCATGTGGGTTGTGACTCAACAGTATATGATGTAGATGGTCAAAGTCTATGTCTATGTTTGAATCTGAAAACAGTTTCTGAATTTTGCAAAGTAAATGTAAATTATTTTATCGATCGAATTCTCCTTCTCTGGCCCGGTAGCCCCACCCACACTGAAATACCATTGGTTCCCCCTAATGATTAGACTGGCTGTATGATCTATTATATTTCATAATCAATTTTGAGGAACTTAAAACCGTTATCTTTGTAGAACAGAAAGTAACAGAGAAAGGTAGGGGAGCACAGAGTTGTGCATTTCCTCAAAATGATCATTCAGCATCAACCCAAAATGTATAAAAAGAAAGAGAGAGAGCAAGATTATGCAAACCTTTTAATGGCTTCACCTCGACCTCTTTGATAGCACCTGTGATGCAAAAACATCTTAATTATATACTAAACAGCAAAGCCACAAACCAACCGCAGACTTTACATTACAAACAGTTTTAATATTTTATTTTCCAATAATAACTCTAGTGCAGAAATAATCCACTGCAGACTTCATAAGTTCAGGGCCCATGTACATGTCTTACAGTACCTGTTGTGGTTTTGCAGATAAAGCCATATCTGTCCCTGCAGTTGGCCAACTGCCACGTGGCGTCCCACACGCGCATAGTCACACAGGTGTCGGCCCGCATCTGACTTGCATCTGGAGGCTTGGAACGCCAGTTTGTGTACTGGAGCGGAGAACCATCAAAGCGGGTCAAAGCATCGTCTAAGGAGAAGCATTTTTGGTCACTTGTCTTAAAATACATAATAGCATTTTTTTCTATTCTTTAAATAAATATCACATTTTGAAGGTAAAAGTGAGGCTTTGTTCACATTAATACATTTTCTTTTGAAAACACAACCCTCACCCTTCCGTCCACATTTAAGCCTTGTACACACCGGGACGATAATCGCGCGTGCTTATCGCCAGCGAAAATAAAAAACAGAAATACCCCAGTACACAAGGTGGCGCTGCGCAACTTTATGCTTCTGACATTTGTCATTGGTATTAATAGCTGCGTCTGAATTCGCTCACTCGTTCAAGCAAATGCTATAGTCCACTATATGGGTAAGAATGAGAATGAGTGAACGATTTTGGACACTGACGTAATAGTCACTGCTCTGCACTCACATTGACTCCCTGTAGAAGCCTTTAGACTGTGCTTTTGTTCACAAAAACAAAGCTTTTTAAATATCCAAAGTGGATTAGTTTAAAAACACTGTTTTTGTATTGTGGTGGACTTGTTTAGACTATTTAGACTTGAAATAATTCAATTTTTATTTAACATGATAAATCTTACTGTCAGTGTCATAAATAATTCCAAGCCACAGGTTCTGAGGTCCCTGGTAATAATGCCACATTTCCTTGAGAAAGAAGCGGCTCTCCTCGTCATCCTGAACTGTCAAAACGTCTGAAAAATTTCCTGAAAGAAGAAAAAAACTGTATCAAGACACTAATATTACCAATGATAAGCAAAAGACTTGTGTGCATGAGTACATATTACATAGTACATTTATACATAGTACATATTACAGTACCTTTCTTTCTACAATGATCTCTGGCTTCCTCCAAGCTCATCTCCAGCATAACTGATTTCAAATTATAGCAGCTTCCACGAAACTTTACCCAGGTCTCAGGACACACCACTTCATAGGAGAAAGCGATGCTTTCTGTAGGTGAGCAAAGAATGCATTGATAATATTAAATATAGGAAAATATATTTTTCTGGCTCAACATCAAAGACAACAAAAAAGAAAAAGCAGAAATGAACTCACTTAAAGGAGGTATATAGCATATCGCTCCTGTTAACTGCTGGTCACATTCTGTGTCTTTCCAGCGTCCATTAACATCCATTGAAACGCAGCCTCCGTCCCCCGTGGGCCCCTCTGGGTAATAAATAGAGACGTCCCAGTAAGTGAATGAGCTTTCTGTGCCATCTGACCACTGGTAAGAAATACCATCCTATGGAGGTAGAGGGCGCTCTAGTTTAATACACCTTGGTTTAGCACAATGCATATATATAAAGTAAGTGTGAGTTAGGAGACTCCATACGTCAGTACTGTAGAGGCCGATCCAGTGTGGGCTTCCCAGTCTGTTCATCAGCACACTGAGGTAAGCCTGCTGAAACGGGTCTGTGACGCTCACAAGTGCCGCCCCCATGTCCAGACAGCTTTTCTGTGCTGCATACCAGCTCAGGTTGCCATGGATGATACGGTAACTGTGATTTTTATACTCAGACACGTCCAGAGAGGAAGAGGTATAATATGGCTGGGTGGGACGTTTGGTTGTATCTGAGAGAGATATGCAAGTTATAAGAACACACTGAATAAATGGCTATGTGAGATAAGCAACCTACCTTGTTTTTTTTGGCAGACAAAGCCGTAAACACTCGCAGTACAGATGTCATCTTGCCATAGTCCTGTCACACGAAAGTTGTGACTGTTGGACAGGTAGGTGCACAGAGGTTCCTTCTGGACTTTCTCATTTGGTAATTGCTATAGACACATACACATGTAGAATAATGTTTACAAACAGTGAAGAAATCTAATTCAATTTCAAAGAAATTCAATTCTGGGCTATTATACCTCCCAGTTATCATAATAAAGCGGCTTATCATCGGCCCATTTGCGAGAAGAGGCACCCCGCACACCAATCCAAACCCCTGGTGACCGGCCGTGAAGCAACATGACGATGTAGGCTAGAAATAAACAGATATACAGATGTGATCACTGCAAAACAGCTAAAGCATGTGAAACCGTGGGATTGTGGATTTGTAATCTCTACCCTGTTCGATTTCATCCTTGACGGAAACCAGAGATCCCTGATGGGAAGAGCAGATGGACTGAGCTTCCTGCCAGGTTTTCCCTTCTTCTGGATGGGCTGGTAGATGCAGGAACAGACACTGGCAACCAATTAAAAGCAAGCAAGTATCAATGAAAACAAATAAAGCCCAGGAACCTAAAATGGCAAATAAATATGATTGCATATAATTTTAGAAGTTAGTTCAGAAACATACTGAACAGCAAACAAATGATAAGCAACTGGTACAGTTGTGCATACCTGTGAATAATATGCAATGTGTTTTTGCATTTTAGTGGCATAACAAAACTGTACACAAGGGGGTGATAGAGTTACGTTTTGAAATGTCTTCCATTGAGTTAAAGTAGAAGTTTATGTCACTTTACTATCATAAAGTGGTAGTAATATGTCATTTCAAACCTGTGTGACTTTCATTCTTCCGCAGAACACAAAAGAAGATATTTTTAGGAATGTTGTTAACTGGCACCCATTGACTTGCATTGGTTTTGTGTCCATGCAATTGAAGTGAATGGGTGCCGCTGTTGTTCAGTTACCAACTAGCTTCTTTGGGTGTTTTGGGGAAAAAAGTAAGTAATACATGTTTAAGGTGGATAAATGATGACAGACTTTTCACTTTTATGCCTTAAAGTCTATGACATATTTAAAGCACAAAAAATACTTTATTCCATGTGACTTTAAAGTATAAAAATGTTTTGCATACCCCACATATTATGTATAAAACAAGAAGTCCTTTTAAAGGCTGCTAAACAGAATGTCAGCTTGTCTGATTGCATCCAAACCTTGTTTCCATAGTAGAACCAGTTCTCTGGACAACTGCCGATATAGTGAGGCTCGTGCGGAATCTCCACCATGGTCACTGTCCTGCGCTTGCACACGTAACCATTTGTATCTGAACAGCTTCCTGTGGACCACTGACCTGCACAACATCATTGAGAAGTGTTTTGGTGTATAATGCAAATGTAGGCTTGAGCGATAGTGTTTAGATATTCTTTACCAGACTGAGATGACATCCGGATGCAGTTTTGGCCAGGCTTTCGGTTAGGTCGCTCATTTTCCCAGTTCTCAAAATCTAGAGCAGACCCATCGGTCCAACTGCACAGCACACACAATATATGTCAGCTAATTTAAAATGGTATTGTATGGCCCATGAAGGCTGCTTGTCTGTTCAAAAATAAGTTTTATGTTGGCAATTCAGTTTGTCAATTTAAAGCACCTGAAGCCATTGTGAGCTCTGTTAGCAGACAATCCAATCCACCAATACTGAGAGTCCTACAGAAACAGAGAGAGTAAATGAATCATTTAACCCTGATATTTATTTTAGTGTATATGTTGTATCTTTGTATTCATATGATTGAGTTATTTACTTATATACATTTGTATATATCTATATCTTCTAACCTTCTTTAAACGTCCTTTGATGAAGTCCAGCTCGTCGCTGGAGTGAACAGAAAGCAGATCTGCTCCCATTATCTTACAGGCAAAAGACACAGACTCCCATGGAAACGGCTTACTGCCGAAGAAGTATTCAGCCCCGCGAAAGAACACCCACGGCTCATGTTCTGCACAATAAAACACATCAATCATTATCATCATCGAATCTGATCTCAATAGATCTCAATAACATGGCTGTACTTACGATCACTGTACCAGTATGGCTTGGTCAGCTGCACACCTGAGGAAACCATATATCAATAAATGCTCAGCCAAAACAAAGCCACATTTTATGAAATGTATTACATTTATATCCACACACACCTCTAGGGACCTTGCAAATCCATTCGTATTTGGAATCACATGACTGGGGCTTAAGAATGTTTGTGAGGTCACTGTACACAGCACATGTGCGAGAATCCACTTCATTCATATCCTCAATGAACATTGTCACCACCTGTTGGGCACCATGAACTTTATACTGTGCACTTACTGTACATGCAGATAAACTGAGATCACATGTCTCCTTTTAAAATAAAATTGACAGAAGACTAACTGAATTTTTTTATTTGAATCCCTTTTTAATTGTCTTGCTTTACCGGTGTGCCGTCCGACCACTCCCAGGCGCCGCCAGAAAAAGGGTTTCTCTTAGTAAAGCCCACCCAAAACCAGCGACCCTCTGTGCTGAAACAAACACAGAAAGAATGAAGGAAAGGTTAAATTAAAAAAAGGTAAATTTACACAATTTAATGTTTGGATAATATTCTAAAGGGCTTGTTCAGTCATGTGTCAACTAGAAGTGGACTGATCTGGGTGGTTCTGTGGTCAGTTAAAAAAAATCGAACTTTAAAGATTTTTATCGAACAAACAAGAATGCTTAATGCCCAACATTTACAATCCTAAAATGTCAAATATTGGTGAGTGGAATCTAAGGACTTACTTTAAAAACTATTACTAAAACAGGTATCCAATATAAATATAAATATAAAAGTGAAGCGTGAGGAATGTAGATGTGAACCAACCTTTGGAACATCTTGGAGAGGATCTGTTTGACAAAAGCCTGATCTTCATAGTGATGAAAACTGGCCAGGTCGGCCCCCAAAGCCCGGCAGAAGAACTCAGCCTCCGTCCAGGTGCGCCCCATCAGGATCTTCTCAATGTGATACACCTTAAAAAACAAACAAACATACAGGAAACAAACCAACAGACAGGAAAGAAATCTGAGAACAGACTCAAAACTAGAACATAACTCTTAATTCTTCACATCAGTGTTTTCTGGTGAATATTTGCGGTGTATATGTATTCTCTACCTTGTAACAGTGCTGCAGACCTGCACGGCTCTCCCATCCCAGTGGACAGGCTGCATTTATATCTATTGGTGGCACGAGCATCGAAGTGTCAAGGGAACCGCTCACTTCCTGTTTGCACACAGCCAGGGCCTTGTGGGCGTGGCAATTTTTCACCTCCCAGTGACCCAGAGCCCGACCCCCAGACATCACCACACACCCTCCTCCACTCACTGCAAATAAAGAGAGATTTGGAGGTGTGAAGAGGCAAGTTTGTTTGTTCTTGTTTATGTCACAGGTAAGAGTATTACAGACCCGGCTGGTGCCGATTCCAGTTGGTGTATGTGAGGGGTTCAGAGGTGTCGTTTTGCACCAACCAACGATACTCTCCGGTTCTGTTCTGGTCCTGCAGCGCTGTCCAATAAGATCGAGAATCAGAGCTTCTGGTTTCACTGATGAGACTGTTGAGAAAGGCCTGCTCAAACCTGCAGCACAGACACACCACATTCACACCATGATTTCATGCCAACATCCTAATATTCCTCGTATAATAACCATTTCCGTTCTCAGGTGTTCATTTGAGGTTACCACTACAGTATATAAAACACATTTCCAGGTTATAATTCAGACGCTGTCTTTAAATCCTCATGGAAAGTTCAGTCTTACAAGTTCAGAAGTCGTAATGACAACGTGATGTGTGTTCAAATGATTTTGTTGGAATAAAATAGACCCTTTTTTTTAACTTTCAACACATGATGGATTTTAGTGGTGGTTTTAGTGCAATAAAGTAAAGAGAAAAAATAAGTAATTTATGTTTTATCTGCATATTTCTGCATGTAGCTGCAGAGAACGGTGAGCTTTGGAACGCTGACTGCCTCAAAAATAGATTCAAGTTATACAGTTTCTTCATCAATAATGCACAAAATGTCCTACGGAATAACTGTTAACTGTTACATTAGAGGACATATTAATGCAAATAAGCATGTTTTCAACATACCTGCTTTCTATAGTCACAAGAGGAGCTTTGCAATAATATCCTTTCACAGCATCTTCAAACGTCTGCTCAGTATCACTGATCTTATAACACCACGAGTCTTTTCTCCTCCAGCCCTAAACACACAGGATGTATACAGCTTACAATCTATAAACATACTGTACAGAGCACATTTGATTAAATCAGTGTAATTAATGATAGAACAAAGTGACATAAAACAAGCTGAGATATGGGCAGACATGTATTGGTTTGCCCTATGTAGTATAATGGGAGTAATACATACAGTGTGTATTACAAAGTAGAAAGCGTGTAAGAAGCAGTCATTTGAATGCAGAGAGTAGTATGCAGAGTTTAATCCAATATGATCACATATTTTCTGTCCTACATATATGATAATGGAAAATCGGTCATGTTTATCGACTGTTGTTGATTTCATTTTTTTGCACAAATTTTATTTCCAAGGTGTCATTCCTGGCACTTTTTATTCAAAGAACACAAGAATTACGTCTTTCCAAGTGGGATGCCGCAACACTACAAGCAGAAAAAGCAGAACGCAGCACTTTTTCAGTGCCGTCTGGTTGTGTTTTCACACCTGACCCCCATTAACCCTGATTTCACTGGCCTCTGTCCAATGGCCTTCATATAATCTGGACCAGACCGAAACAAGCATTTCATTACCAACAAACAGACGCTACTACACAAACATCACCAGAGGTGTAGGAGAACTGATCTCAATGGCGAATGATACAGAGCTATTTTTAGCAATCCTTTTCAGTACTAAATTAATTTGGCAGTTGCTTTCATCCAAAGTTATCCTATACATTTGTTTATGAGTATGTGCAATCCCTAGGTTCGAACCCATGACCTTGGCGTTGCTAGCGCCATGCTCTAACCACTGAGCTACATAAATGCTGCCTTTGTTAGACACATCAGTTGTGTATGCGTGTGTATGAATGTGCCGTCAGCAGCCAGCACACGCCCGAACCCAAGTATGTGTGGCTGTGAGCACGTGCAGAAGCGGGGGCTACTGTGTTTGGGTCTATTAAATGTGCTCTTTCCCTGTTTGGCCGCATTCATCGCAATCTATTCACAGTCGTTTTGTTTCCTGACCAGTACAAGCTGAAAGAGAGCAGCACAGATCTGAATCAGTCTGTTGTTCTCTAGGCGTGACCCCGCTCACTGACAGCCCTCCAGACAGACTGCATGCCTGCCGCCCTCAACTCACACAAAGCCCATCTCAAGACAACAACCAATCAGAAATGCAGGAAACAGATGAAATGAGAATGACTGTAAAAAGATTAAATCATTGCATTTATATTTTCTGTATAACCCAACCATTTATGGACAGAGGGAACTCATGCTTGTCATGTACCTTGAGATTAAAGAAATACATCCACACCATTAAAGGTTGTTTAGTTACTTTTCTATTTTAATTCAATAAAGCCTTATCTGGATTTCATCTCTTACCTCCGGACAACCTTCCTCCTGTTCTCCAGTCGCATGCTGAGGAACAAGGCCTGATGTTTTACACACGGCCGTATGCTGCTCTTCACACCCCTCAAACTTCCATCTGCCATCCTACAACACAAACACACACTTGTGACTTGGTGTGTGGTTCAACTGCTGCTTTACTGACTTCACTTGTGGGACTAAATGATGACTGCACAATTATTTCAATTGAAGTTTTCAAAAGCCGTGTACTGCATGATTCGCTTATGACTAATGCCCTGTGTCCGTAATCTGACCTTTGACCTGTCGAATCTGATCTCACCTTACGATCTGCTGTCACACAGATGCGTTTGTCGCCATGGCGATGGGAGGGCTCCTGAGAGTACCAGGATGTGAATGTGACGGGAGAATTATCAGACCATTGGACATCCGGAGACTCTGCTTCTTTGTACAAACCGATCCACACTTTAGAGTCAGAGACTAAAACGACAAAACATAAAAACCGTTACATTTTCTTGTGAAATGTGATTTTGATGTGTATTTATTTGTAATATATCTAATAATATTGACTACTGACAATGTTTTCTGACAACAAACGTCATTAGGACACAACAACAGGGGGTTTAAAGGAATAGTACTCTTTCATTTCTTTCTTCTACAGAACACATTGAAGAATGTTGGTAACCAAACAACGTCGGGTTAAAAATATCTTCGTATTCTGCAGAAGAAAGAAAGTCATACAGGTTTGAAATGACAAAGTAATTTAGTGAATAAATGATGACCGAATTTTCATTTTTGGGTCAATTATACCCTTAAAAAAGTTTTTATGAATTACACTGAAGGTGAAAAATATTATTGTTTCACTTCAGTAAGGTATCCAGCTAACCGTTTGAGAGCAGTTTCAGCAGCAGCTCTTGCTGGGAGAGCGAGTGGATGCTGAGCAGTTCTCCTTCAAGAGCCCTGCATGCACTGGAAGATGCGTTCCAGATCGCCGCCTTCTCCACATATCGGTAACAAAACCCGTTATGATCCAACCAACCATCAGGACAAATCGTCTCCTTGTACTGCCAGTTATCTTTCAAACAAAGAAAAGATATTTAATATACACATAATTTGTGTTATGATCATTCTATTGCATTATAATTTATATAGATTTTTTACATGAAAAGTTGACTAATTAATATGTTGCAAATATTCACATGTATCAAACCTTTGTAAGAAAACCTCTAAATAAAGATTTCGTAAAACATTACATTATAGCGGAAAAGTAAATAATTGATTAAGACACAACAAAAAAGTACTAAAAAAGAAAGTGGACCTGAAATGATGATGTAAGAGAGAAGGAGCACGATGTGGAAATGTTGGCTGAAATTGATGGAAAGAAATGGTAAAGAAGTTCATTCTTAGATTGTTGCTGATGACACCATCTGTTTGTGCTGACATACACACTGTGAGAATGTGTGTGTTTGTGTGCTGGATGGGTTCAGACTGGGCCACAGCTGTGCACAATCCAAAACACACCCACATTATTCGCGTCTAACCAATCGCAATAAGTTTACATTTACGCATTTGGCAGACGCTTTTATCCAAAAGCGACTTACATTGCATTATACTACACATTTGTTTCTGAGTATGTGCAATCCCTGGGATTGAACCCATGACCTTGGCTTTGTTAGTGTCATGCTTTTACCACTGAGCTACAGGAAAGCAGACTCCCTTGGAGACAGTCATAAGTCTGTATCTGACAAAAGGTCAGTTTCACTTAATAATGAGCAATTAAAAATGACACACATTTTACGTAAAACTTTGTGGTACATGCTGGGGTCGAAGCTTAAACTTGACCAAACTTGAAAAAAAGAGGTGGATGGAGAGTCTGGCACAGGGAAAAGTCAGACAAATTAGTGGAAAATCTAAATAGACACAGACAAAGAGATATTATAAATGGATGGATAGACAAAAGGCTGGATTACTGAAGGAAGCACTGAATGAACATCACTCATCTATTTACCCAGCGGCTCTGCTTTCCGACTTGAATTTAGGGTTTTCTTGCAGATGTAGGGCAGTGCTGACTCACAGGAGAGACTCTGCCAGAAATCTTCTGTAGAGCTAAAAACCCCACACTGCTGGTTCTGCTGTACTGGTGTGGAGGTCAAATCTGGACAGGAAGAGACAAAAAAAACCTTATCAACTATTTAAACACAAACAAAATATTTAAATCATCTACATATCTACATAAAAACATTTCCCAAAACGCAACTGGGAAAAGCAGTCAGTCAGTTTTCTAACCTGTAGTGTAACTGACAAGAGCCAAAGGAGATCCGTCTGACCACTGCCATCCTCCATGTTGACTGAGATGGTTTAGTCCAATCCAGACCATCATACCCATATCTGAAAACCATTCTGGTGGGACACAAGTGATGAACCAAGTAAATTTTAGGAGTGATGGTTTCCCAAGCTTTGATATTCGATATTCCAAGTCTTCTAAGGCCATGCAATTATTATTCTTTTAAGCTTTAAGTCACAAACATAACCAACTCTATCACACCATTTGCAATGTGCCAAAAATAACAAAACTATTCATGAGGAAATTCTATAAAAATGCACATAAAAATAGGTGTATACCTTGAATATAGGTCTGTTCATTAGATTGTATGATGGAGAGAAGATTTCCACCCTGCGATTGACAGGAAGTAAGAGCTTGACTCCAAGTGAGGACGGAGTACAAGTTAAACTGGTAACAGGCCTTCAGCTCAGGACGACTCTCCCAGAATTCACTACAGCCTGACACTATACACAACATACACAAATAAAAGCTCCGGTTGGATTTATTTAGCCTTTAGTTAGTTGACGTCTACTTAATAAATATAAGAAGCAAAAGTTATATATAGAGTGAGGGTGTATGTGGTTTTACCTGGACTGGGACAGAAGCCCCATTTCTCATCCTGATCATAGCGGCTGGTAGTAGCACACCAGAGGTGACGGTCTTCTCTCCCCTCAGATGTACAATCCCAGAACCATTTATTGTTATATTTGAAGGGAAGGGAACATGGCATCCCATGAGCGTTTCCTTGCAATGTGTGAATGTCTGTCAACAGCAAAAAACAGCAGCGATAAAACAAAGTAAAGGGAACACGGTTTCATTGCACATGCCTGGCCTGAAGGTATTGGGTATTATTGGATGAAGGTATTATTGTACATATGTGCAAAATAATATGTGCTTTATGTGTATGCATGCAGGAATGCATAGAGTAATAGGAATAAGTTGAAGCTGAAATACCCAAACCCCTTACATAAAAAATCGATTGGCCATGTATTGAAGAATGCTCAATGAATTCGTGTCTACCACTAGGCACAAAAACTTGCCTTCATAGGGGTAAGCACAAGGACCTTCACCGGCTGCCCCGTAAATCCTCCACTGATACAGAGCGGCTTTCTTCACCACCACCCTAGAGTCCACCACCACTAGCTTATTATTCATGGCTCCATACAACATGTTCCCCCCACAGCGCCACCACATGGTTGGGAGGGAAACATCACACTCAAAGATGCCAACGTCAGGCTGGGGCAAGTTGGTCATGTTGATTCCTAGGCACTGACTAGTGCCCAGATTAAAGAGTCTGTGCCGGGACACCCATTTCCAGAGCAGGGCAGCAGACGGGGGTTCACAACTAGTAAGAGATAAACCAGACGAGGCCGAGAGACACTTCTTCTGTGATACACTCTCCAACCGAAACACACCTTTACCTAAGTCACAAACAGAAAAAAACAGATTTCAATGAATCAATATGGCAGTTTATGAACCGGTTAAATGTGGTCAGGCCAAAGCATACAGAAAATGTACATTTAGCTGTTTGTATATTTCCGACTTGGGAAAGTCAGGCTGTAGGGTTTTTAACTAGTGGGAAAAGTCTTTCTTTAGGAGTATTATATAGCCATTTACATGCAGAGATATGTTAGATTATAAAGGCAAGTGATATTGGAGAGTCGAAGCCATTGAGAGGCACTGAGGTATCAGACAGTTCTGATTATCCACCGAACAGATAGAAAGATAGAGCCGCTATCTCCAGTTTCACCTCCACAAAATGGGGCTTAATATTTCAGAGTTCTCCAAGCCGACAGAGGGTGAGGGTCTTTTGTAAACGTTGACACGACAGAGTAATTGAAGACACAGAGCAAAGACAAAGATATCCTTAAACAGCCGAACACACACAGAGTATTGTGAGAAGAGAAGTATGCATTATCCTCGCCATATATCTGACAGAAAGAATTAGCATCCAAGTGTAGTGTGGTAGTGGCATTTGGCTTAGCTTTCGCTTTGGGTTTGGTTTTGTTCAGATGTGTATGTTCAGATTCTCACTATCATTTAAAAGACCTCAGTTGAACCAATTTATAACCAGGGAATACATACGGGCAATACATGAACATATATATATATATATATATATATATATAGGAATTAAAGAGATAGAAAATCCAAAAATGAAAATTCTGTCATCCAAACCTGTATGACTTTCTTTATTCTGCACAACACAAAAGAAGATATTTTGAAGAATGTTGGTAGCCAAACAGCATCGCCCCCCATGCCTGTTGACTTCCATTGCGTGGACATTTCTCAACATATCTTCTTTTATGTTTCACAGAAGAAAGAGTCTTACACGAGTCATTATTCACCACATGACAGTGAACAAATGATGACAGAATTCATTTTTTTAGTAAACTATCCCATCAAAGACTTAGACACTTTCCAGCAGAGGCCATTTTTGTGACATCCCATATGCTTTGTGTTATATATAATGTCTCTTTATGTTTTAATATATAAATCTACTTTAAAGTGTACTGACTGTAACTCAAAGTAAAATTGGTTATGTTGTGTCATGTGCAGGGTTGCAAATTGGGCTACTTTTAAACTGATTCAGCGGGTTGATTTTTGATTCCACGGGTTGAAATTTGACATATTCAGAAATTGAAGGTGACACAAATGCATGTATTGAACAAATTTACTCTACCACATGTATATTCTAACAATAATAAAACTGAATCGGACAATATATTTGTAAACAGTTCATTCAAATAGTTCTAAAAAAAAATGGATAACCATCTTTCCTAAACGATTGTTTTCATCAGCTAAATCTCGATGTAAGATGATGATTTTATTTATGTAAATATACTGTCAATAAATACTACTATACAATTATTTTATTTATTGAAGTGTCTAATGCACAACAGTGGCTGTAAAATAAGTATTTTATGTGTTAAAGTGGCATATTTTGAGTTGTGGTGTTAGGGCTATTTTGACTGGCCATTGGAAGGGTTTTCTTACAAAGACCTGGCAACCCTGTCATGTGACGTGCAGCCGCCTATCGGTTCGTGTGAGTGCTGTTAACTTTCACAAACCCGTTTAATGGAAAACAGTTGTGCAACTCTATAAAACACACAACAAAACATTAATTTGGCCGGCGTGCTCCAAGCGCAGACTAAAACTGTAGTCTTCGAAGGGTGATTTCGATTAAGACCTGAAACATTGATATTATAACGTATAGATAAGTTGTGGACTAATAGTATGCACTATATAACTTACAGATCTGCTTTAACAACCAGATAGACACGACCAGATCGCACTTTCGCACCAAACCTATATGTGTTCATTCCTATAATCTCAGGAAATCAAAATGCATTTATATATCGCGCAGGCCGAATGCACTTACTGTGTAGCTCGAGAAGTTGACTTTTGTCCAAAACGTCAATTTTTCCCGACACTTCCGCAGCGGAATAAGCGAAACTACTGATATAAATAAGAGCACAAAGGACATAAAGTGATTTACAGGAGCAAATATGAAAAGTTACAGTGAATCCCCACATTTCCTCTGCTGGAGATGTGTTCAGTTCATAGACCGCTGTCTGTTTTTCTCCACACTTTCCTAAACTTTTTTGGGTTCCCTACCCTACGACCTACGTCACTCGCTCTCTCTCTCTCTCTCTCTCTCTCTATGGGCAGTTATATTTCTCTCCTCTTACAGGGCTCGATTTGAGGGGTGATGCTTGTTGGACAAAGCATCCATATCTGTAAACCCACCACCCTTCTTATAATCCCAGTTATAATTATATTTTAATTATTGTTATATACATTTTATAATGCAAATCGTCAACTGCGGTCCCGTGGCGTCATGAGGTGCAAGTTCTACATCAATCTACTACTAGAGCAAAGATATAGGGAATGAAAGACTCGGCATGTGAAAACAAAATATATTACAAAACGAAAGTACAGACAGATTTGAGACATTTGATCCAGCAAAAATCATAATAAACCAGAATTAATTTCATACATCTAACACACAGATCAAGGCTCAGCCTCGACTAACCAAAACGTAAAAATAACCACAGAAAAACAAATACAGTACAACCACAACCAAAGCAATAAAAGATCCAGTGTTCCCAGATTTAACATTAATTTGAGCACTTTAAGTATTAAAATATTAGAACTGTTTAGCAGCAAAACACATTTTTAATTATTTACATTTTACAAAACAAGTTCACTGGCAGTATTAAAAAAGTACCATGCTCCAAATGTCCAGTTCTACAACTTCCATGCACACATTAACACACATTTAGGCCCACACACACACATTAATAATACACACAAATATTAATAATAAAAACAGTGATCGTTCTTGGTAAACAGATGCAAAATATTCTGTATAAAACTTTAGATCAGTAGCCCTAAGATATATCACTTTTCTGCTGCCCTGCACTTTTGTAGGTCACATTTTTGAAGGTCGATGTGGAGCTCCTGAAAAGAGGATTCGTGCCCTGAGGATAGAAAGATAAGCCCACAATTATTCAAGTGTTTTTAAACAAGCAAAAATGAATGGAATGGATTGTCGGTCAGGATTAACTAATGCAGCAAACTTGCCAAAACATTCTTAAAAGCAACATACCGACTGCCATTTTGCCTTCGCCTTTTCTGCCTCAAACTTGGCGACCTCTTTCCGGTCATGGACGGAAACAAGAAACTTCCAAATGACCAGGAGCGCAATGCCAATAATGAAAACAGACATGCACACACCCAGAGCGATCAGGGGAGCGTTTGGAGGCTCAGGACAGTCTGCAAGACATAAATACATACATGTGTACAATTCCAAACATAAATGATGCAATGTAATGTGTAATCTTTTTAGCAACTCTTACCGTAAATCTTGAGGTTGTAGATGGTGCTGCCATGATCACTATCCACTAGACTGAAAGACATCAGGCAGTTGTCTTCGCTTTGTAAGGTGCACAAAGTCGCCCGTCTGTCCTCAAAATCTGACAAAACAAAAGCAACTTAAGGTCAACTTAAAACTGACCTCCTGTACATTTTGTCTTGTTATCAGTTATAGACTTTCTAATCTATCCATGGTGTGTGCAGACATTCACCATTCTCAAAAACAACTCATCCTTTTTATATTTGCCAAACGATATTCTATGCCCATGTGTGCTACATCATACACGTATGATATTACCCCCACAAAACTGCACCCTTTCCCTGTCTGCCATCTCGGTTCTCCTTCCATCTCTTACCTTTGTCCCACTCATATCTTTATCAAAGACAGATGGTGTTTTGTGTCTTTGCATTGTGTCTCCCTGTATAGAGACACCAGTCGGCTTGTGATCCCATTGTTCATATAATAGACACTTGAGGGTCCTGAATTCAACAGACCCTAACTATAGGCTCTCTGCACTACAAGGTAAGTGGCATGTCTTTTTCTGTTGAGTGTCAAGAGGGCCAATTCTAAGGATGGCTGCTGAGAGTATATTTACATAGTACTTTATGTACGGAGTACTTTACTGCCTTAAAACAGTTTAGTATTTTAACACATTCACATAAAACAGCCACTGGACGGTTTAAGTTAGGAATACTTTATGATAGGTCATATTTATTGGGGTAGTTCAATTAAAACCCTTCACGTCATTCCAAACATAAATATTGAACAGAGCTGTGTAAACATTTCTCAAACATTTCAGATTCAAACAGGTTTAGAACAACATGAAGCTGAGTAAAATGGATCAACAATACCTTTAAATGAGGTAAAATGTTAAACAAAGACTTACTATTACTACTATACCAAAATATAATCATAAAAATACATGTTTTCCTACAACATTCATTCTGACCATGTGACCCCCGATAAGAGGAAACAGCAGAGAACAAAACTTGGATTCTGACCTGAGGAATTGCTGACTGTGGCATGTAGGGAGTTACACTTTAAAGCACATTCTTCTGAAGACTCCTTAGCTTTAAGGTAACACTCCACACAAGACCTGTGGGACAAACACACACCATTACAACATACAACAATCTGTCAGTCCAACAGAGAGCTGGTGTCTTTTTTTAGATCTCTCTCTATCATAGAATCAGATGACCCAAAGGGTGACAGGACCTTTAGAAAGAAGGAAAGACAAGACTGCAGACCAACCACATGCCATTTGGTGCCTTCTGGAAATGAGTGGATAAGAGTATGACTCACAAACACACAAAGAGCTCACCCACTCACACACACACACAAATGCAGACATGAAAAACAGAGGAAATTCCTGGTGAAGTGAGCACATGATGATGTTCGATTTCAGTTTCAATGGTCAAATAAAGAACTTACAATTTATATTTGGTCTTTATGAGGTTTCATTACAGTATTATTTCTAAAGTGTTACATTACATAAGAACCACAAACTTTACCTTAAAATAAAAAAGTGTGACTTAAGAAATGAGTTACATCACCATATTGTTAAAGGGATGAATGAAAATTCATCATTTACTCCCCCTGTTGTCATTTCAAATCTGTTCAAAAAGAGTTCCTTTCTTCTGCAGAACACAAAAGAAGATATTTTGAAAAACGTTGGTAACCGAACTACGCCGGTATCCATTGACTTTGTGTCATTGGTTTTGTGTCCGTACAATAGTAAATAGTGAATGTACCGCCGTTGTTTGGTTACCAACATTCTTCAAATGATCTTCTTTTGTGTTCTGCAGAAGAAAGGAACTCAGATTTGAGATGACAACAGGGTGAGTAAATGATGACAGAATTTTCATTCATCCCTTTAACAATATGCTGGTGATGTATAAAGGATTTCACTTTTAAAATAAACGTTTTGCAATAAAGTGCTGGTTCCATGTAAAGCCCAAGTTTCAGTCTTATGGTCATCATTTCAGTCAGACACGTGTGTGGTCTTACCTGTGTGTACTGCAGATATCTCCACAGGTAGGGCATCTTTCGCAACGTTCTCCCGACGCTCCTGAAACGGTGCATTCGCACTTTCCACACACACACTTGCCACGTCCGCTGCAGACGGATCCATCCGCGGATACACATGAGTCATTGCTGGTGCTACAGTTGCAGAACTCTCCCATCCAACCGCTGTGACACATACATTCTCCACAGTCACACTCCCCGTGACCTACAAACACGCACAGGCACGCGCACATCAAGCAGATATACAAACTATGACTGTATTGAAGAAACTGAAAATTACAGCATTAGCCTCATTGACTTTCATTGTATGGACATAAAACCACCAAGACATTTCTCAAAATATCTTCTTTTGTGTTCCACAGAAGAAAGATTCATAGACAGGTTTTAAAATGACATGAGGGGGAATAATGGGTGAACTATCCCTTTAAGACCATAAAAATATAGGAACACATTAACATATAATGTAAGTAAATTCAAACACAGGGCAGCTCACCCAAAACCCTCCCCCATTTGTTTCAGCAACTGTTCTGACAATTATCAGCATGTTATTCTTTCATTAACATTCCACCGGGCGAGAGCAGATCAAATATCCCTCCCACTGTGTGTCAGCGCTTTCCTAAATTTAAATTTCTTTCTCCCTCTCTTTTGTTTTCCTGACAGAGTTGCAGTGGGTTCTGACCTCCACAAAGCTCTCCTCGGAACCGGAGGCAGGAGAAGTCATCACATTCACAGTACGTCCCGTACACGCGCCCGAAACCGGACGGGTGACACACACACTGTCCGCAGAAACACTCGCCTTGGCCGCTGCACATGTCTGCGCCTTCGTGAGATCTGCCACACACAGTCTGTTTAAAAAAATGTTGGCTTGCCTCAAAGTTAACATATAACCAACTCATTGTCTCACCTGCAGTTAGCGACTTGATCCTGGCCCTCCGGGCACTCACACTTTGGCCCAACAAAGCCTGGATCACACGCACAGGTTCCACAGTCCAAAGCTCCACGGCCGTGACTGCAGTGGGTGCTGTTTAGTTCGGGGGTTTGATGACAGTTACACACACATTGGGACTCAAGCTCAATCTCCAGTGCATCCTGGAAGCCCACAGGTCGTAGGGAAAACCGCCGGGGACCACCAAGACAGCTCTTTAACTCCACTGTAACATTAAATGATACCTGAGAAAGAAGATATTACGATACAAGATATCAAGTTTTAATTTAAGTGAATAAAGTATGGGTTTTTTTGCAAATGTATAAAAAATATACTAGATTTTAGAATTTATCCTTCCAACTTATCTTTCAGCCGTGCTTACAGATATCCTTCACACAAACTTTATTTGCAAATATTTTCTAAACGTGTCTGACTTGTTCAGACAGGTTTGTTTCTAACAGTCGAGCTGATTTGGTTAAATAAATGAAGCTGTTATGTTTATGCAATTTAACATGCTAACTGTTTGTGTGCCAACTTTCTTTCATTTCAAGAAGATACCTTGTAATAAATCATGTAATATAATATTTAGAGTATTTTAAAAAGCTTAGGTGTGTATATTTTGTATTTTTAAGTACTTTCTCCTATCGCTGATACCCACTGTTTCTGTACCACAACTGAAATTGTTTTCTGTGTAATCACAGTAAATTTTGGTGTGAAATTACATGTTTGGCCAAACCATGGATACACTATTGGCAAGATTATAAGATTATATAAGAACATTTTAATCTGATCACGTTTTATGATGATACGACAGAATTACAAAAAAGCATTGACACACTTTAGAATAGGGACCAGTTCTCACTATTAATTAATAATCAATAAACTCCTCTTTTCATAAAAGGTAGTTTTTAGGTTTAGGTATTAGGTAGGATCAAGGGATGCAGAATAAGGAAATGCAGAATAAGGCATTAATGTGTGGTTTAAACTAATACACAACCAATATGCATGTCAATTAGCAAGTTGTTAATTATGAATTTGTGTACGCAAAGCAATACTGACCACATCACCAGCTTTGACATTAGAGCAGTTTTTAAGTCCGGGTAGGATGGTCCCATCCTGACAGAGTGCCGTGAAGGAAATCTGCAGACCTTCTGTGTTACCCAGAACCTCCAGATCAATCTCTGACCTCAGTTCCTATCAATAAAATGAAAAACACACCATTGAGGATAAGTGTGATACTGTACTCCGAAGTGTGTATGGACATTATATTGTCTTGACTTTGCAATGTTTACGAGGAGATTTTATTCCTTGTTTTCAATAAAATAAAAACCAGACAAACACACAAAGTCCTATACTGTTTCTTTGGCCAATGCTGCTATAAAGATCCATAGACATTGACATTGATGTATAACTACTGTATATAAAACACTGTTACAGCTTATGAACAAAATGATTGAAAAAGTATTTAAAAATTATTCAAATTATTGAAAATTCAAGTGGAGTGGCTGATACAGATACATTTTCAATAATCACCTATTTTATATTTGGCACATGCTGTGTTCCAAAGCAACTTATTACATGGCTCGTTGGAATGCTTGACTCTGATTGGCCAGATATTTGCAGGTTTGTTATTCCCAGATAACAACCGCTTAAAACTAATAACACACAGTAGCCCGAATGCTGCAAATCATTTTAACAGGTACAGTTTAATATTACACAAAAACAATACATATAAATATGTCTTTTAATAACATATATATTTACAAATGATTAAACCAAATTGCCTGTTAGTGACATTTCAACGTCGTTTCTTAACGGAAGGTCTGCATTCGGTAAAAATAAGCTAATCAAATATTTCAAATTCCTATTTCATGTCCAGTTTTTTTCTTATGTGGCAAGTAGCCGTGTAATATAATGTATAATGTAAATACGGCCCTTCAGAGACCCTCCGCTTCACGCCATGTCCTGATCACACTGTCTGGACTTATTTCTGCCTGCACATTATCCCTTACTTATAGTGCATTTACATTTACACATTTGACAGATGCTTTTATCCAAAGCGACTTACATTGCATTACACATATTACATTTCTTTTGAGTATGTGCAATCCCCTGGGATCGAACCCATGACCTTGGTGATGCTAGCGAGCTACAGGAAAGCCATTTAAGCTATACATTTTATCACGTTTACATCATGCTCACTTATGGCACTGTATGAGGTAAAAATTGAATTTTTATTCAATAAACTGGAGTACATGTAAAGCCCATCGTTTCTGACAGGATGACTCACATGCTGAGCAAGCAACACTAGCAAACCTAGTATCAACATGTCTGAATTTACAACAGTCGACTGAAATTCAAACTCTGTTCTTCCCTGAAACCTTAACTTACTTTTACCCTTAAAAACACACCAACCAACAGTGAGATTAAAGAATGAGCAGAGGGAGAGAAAGAAAGATAGACAGCAAGAGAAACTGAGAGAGGGGGGTGAATGGAGAAACAAAGCTAAAGAGATCAAACATCAGCTAAAGAACGAGTGCAGACACGCTCTGTGAACACGGCAACCCACAAGACAGTGAGCGAGGGGGTGGAGGTAAAGCAGATAAGGCTCAGGTCACCATGAATAAAGAAAAACATTCTTTGGTTTCTGATATGAATCGTTACCATGTTACTTTATATTATGCTAATTTATGAAACACACTCGCCCATTCTCCCACATACCATAAAACAAATACCTTATATGCAGTCATGATAAGTTCCAGTATGTTCCTTGAATCGCCCGCCAACACCCCGACAGTGGCACCAGGAATCAAACTTGCATAATTCTGTTAGAAATACAGGAAGTAGTTAACCATCAACTTAACACTCCTGGACAAGATAAGGTGTAAGTGAGGGAAAGACAAAGAAAGACCTCAGAAAACATAAAATATTTAAGTCATGAGAGTTCAGTCTGGGTGATGTGATAATGCTGTTTGAACATGTTAAACACATTGATTCATGCACTTTATCCACACTGCTGATGTAGGTCCCTTGCTTCTGAGGAACTCTCAAGTTCCATATAAACACACATGCCTTTTTGTTTGGCTAATAATGGCTTAAAATGAATAAACATGAGTGAGAAAGTCCCTGTGGGAGTGTTTCCTCACCTCATAGTTCTGTCTCTGTTTGTCAGTCACAGCAAATATGAGAAGGATATTGTTTTCTACCAGTTTGTCTATGAGCTGCCCTAATGTTGGATACTCCTAAATTCAGAGGAAAACATCAGACAATATATTTGAATATCTTTATGTTAGATGATATTAGTGAATTGAGAATATTAATGAAAGAACTCTTATGTTGAAGTTTTAGTATTGTAACTTGTAGGAATATTGTAACTTAAATCCAACTTAAAGTTGCTCCCTGTAATGTTTTGTTCATTAAAAAGACACACAGTTAATGGGGGTGCACCTTTCGTAAAAAATATTCCTTTAAGGAAATGGTTGACACAAAAATAAAAAACTGTTATCATTTATTCACCCTCATTATTTTATTCAAAACCCGTATGACTTTCTTCTGTGGAACAGCACACAAGATATTTTGAGAAATGGCTCTGTGGTTTCATGTCCATACAATGGACGTCAATGGGGGCCAATGATGTTTGCTTACTAGAGTTCTTCAAAATATCTTCTTTGTGTTCTGCAGAAGAAAGTCATACAGGTTTGGAATGACATGAGGGTGAGTAAATGATGAAAGAGATTTTTGGTTCCATTTTTGGTTGAACTATCCCCTAGTTTCTATAATAAAGCTCCAGACTTCACCTTACCAGATGGGCAGTCATGGAATACTCATTCTTGCTGTCCAGGTGACACTTCCCATCATTAGGGATAACAATTCCAGCCATTTTGCTGTCCATCCCAAAATGAGAGTCCGCGTCGCTTACGAACACCAACAGCTTCATTGAATCGTTTCGCCAGCCAATCCTGTCCTGAGGTGAGGAATATATTTACACGAACATGAGACACGAAATGGCCACGTGCAGGTGGAAAGTACACTAAAATCTGTGCAAACTGTCTCACCCCACACACTGCTGCCTGCATGATAGCATCAAAACCACACTCTGGAATATCAATGTTTGCTGATACTCGCTGTTTCGAGATGATCTCATTAAACTTGTCTGTGCTGCTTGTTAATGACAGGATATGTCTGTATCCAAATGTAGGTAGACAGTCAAAATCAACACTCCTGCAAGAAAAAAGTGAGAGAAAAAGAGCGGTCACTCTCACATTTGCCTATTGTGTAAAATTGAAATGTAATGACATCACATTGGTTGTCATTTGTTGGGTTTATACTGGTAGACCCTTTAGATCTGGCTAAGGTGGTGTTTTGTGAGAATCACCTGCAGGGATTGGCCAGGTCCTCAGGTGTTATCTTGATGAAAGGTAACGTTGGTTTCTCCACAAAGGAACCGAATCCTAGTCTGAATTTGCTTGTAAGACTAGCCATCTCTTTAGAGAGAGCCGAACCCAAGTCTTTGATCATCTGCAGATCATCATACATAGAAGCTGACAGGTCCATCAGGTAATAAATATCCACGGGATGGTCTTCTGGTTCCTGCACTTGAATCTGAAAGTTCAGCTGACTTCCTGCACAAGGGAAACAACAAATAAAGCTTTTACATTTTAAAATTCCAGTGTGGTAAAAATGTTTTCCAGGTCAATGTCTAAATGAGATCAAACCTCAGCGCCCACTGTAACAAATAGACATTACGTAGTTCATCTGCAGAGGGTTTTCTGTCTCTAAATGACTAAATGTTTCTAATCCTACCATAAGGGGGAAGTACCTAGCTTGCGGAGGAGAGACTATGGGTAGAGAGAGACATTTTTTTGATTTTCAAAATCTGTGTCACCCACTTTCATACCTGGTCTAAGCTGGAGATGCATCTTCTGTGGAGCGATGTACGAAACATTGGTGTGGCCGCCATTCTTTCCCAAACTTTGATTCTTCAGCACTTTGACGTTCGCAATGGGGAATTCCACAAACTCTCCCGAGCATCCTTTCTGAAGAAGACCCTCCGGCGTGTCGCATCTCTCATCGATTGAAAAAAAGTCTGTGAAGTTCTGGACAGATAATCATTTAAATGATTGAATGTTTTACGTTACAGTATGTTTATATATTTAATCACAATAATAGCATAAGGACATGTTGCACGCTGCACTGTTTATTGACACACTTCCATTCAGTGTGTCAATGTGTCACAATACATATTCAAAATCAAGAGAGAAAAGTCTGTTTAGCAAAATTCGTTCGGCAGACATACTGTACTGGTAATTCCCTCAAGCAGCTTTTTCTAGTCATGCAAGTATTACAACTCCCTACATTGGGAAACACCAGCATCTCCAACAGATTTAGATGGAGTAATGAATTCTTATTAATTTATTGACGATTGCTTAATCTCGACTGTTTAGTTTCATTCAATCACCTCCCGTACTTCAGGTGAACTCTGTTGGACGTTGCAATTCTTAAAAAGTAATGCTTTATTTCGCATCATATATTACAGATTTATAGCTTTTACATATCATTTTAGGTTGAGCATCGTTTTAATATTTGAAAAACTACACCTTTAAGAAAGTCACTTTCTTAAAAGCGTCTTAAAAACTTTTCTGTTTAATAGGAAAAGGAGAGATGAGTGTCTCACCTGTAGCGTGCACCAGGCGCAGTCTGGCCCCAGCTGCAGACACTCGTCACAGGAGAAGGCGCTGAACTGAGAACACTTCCCTGCACATACAACACAACGCGGTTTGTGGATGCGGTTCGCTTTTCTAAATGTAACAAGTGTTTCGCACGCTACGACAAACCATAGAAAATCAGCTGACACTTTCCACTGCCTGTCATTAGGTATTCAAAGCAACAGCTACCGAAAGGTACATTGATAATAAATATGGGTTGATGAAATGACAAATATATATATATATATATATATATATAGCTGGTATAGGCTATTAATTGCTGAATTAGGAACAAATCGCAAAAATATGTGATTGATTTGTTATTCAGTCTTACCTCCGACAGTGCTAAACCAAAAGTTCAGGACAAGGCAGAGTGAAACAATCCCCATTAGTCCTCACGGTTTCTGCTCACAAGAGATAGAATAAAGTTCATATTCTCACAACAAACGTGGGATGCGATCATTTAGTAAGAGGTGAAGGTCCGATCTCACCTGGCCAGACAGACTCAGCGCGTGCGCTTACCTGCCCAGCCTTTATATGCACTTCCGTACAGGTGAGGACACGACAGGTAAGTCACCCACACAGGGGGAGCTCGGGGAAAAACACTTTCATGAACTTGAAAGCCTTTCTGACTCACATAACTTTGTATCGCATATGATTCAGAAATGATGTTATGAAATTTATCAGAGTGTGATCACTAGCTTAGCCCATGTGTTCAATATTTGAAAACATGCCTAAAAAACGAAATATTTCATTTTAATCATCTTGTTTATCGAAATGTAACAAGTTTTGAATGAATACTCACCAACATAGGCTAACAGTTAACCACATCGGATTTCCCAAACTTTCATTATTATTTCTTTAAATCATCTTTAACAGTTGTTTTCCTTCTTAATCAAATTTCCTCGTTTTAAAAAATGAAAAATATTCACTTCGTTCTATGAATTAAAGACACTATCATCCTGGTGTAGCTCTTTCTAAAGCAATGTGGCATTTTTCTGTCTCACTTCTGCTACTGTGTGGTCTCATAACGACATTGAAAGTGCGACGTTTGGTTTATAAAAACTGGGAAATGAGCAAACGTAAATCGAATTGTTAGTAGGCTATATTTTTAATATAATCTATATTTTAAACTATGAAAAGACATTTTATAGTCAAG
The DNA here is from genome assembly GCA_026939265.1 of Oreonectes daqikongensis. Classification (NCBI taxonomy): domain Eukaryota; kingdom Metazoa; phylum Chordata; class Actinopteri; order Cypriniformes; family Nemacheilidae; genus Oreonectes; species Oreonectes daqikongensis. The sequence goes on along the minus strand of JAOTQM010000030.1, from coordinate 1,808,810 downwards.
TTCTGTTTGTCAAACTTACTGAAACATGCCTGAGGCGACACCTGTGTGTGAACTTGAGGGGAAACCGATTGAACAGGCCTACATTTTTGCCACTGCATGCAAATTGTTAACCTAAAATCGGCAGGTTATAGCCTTCTTACAGTGTGAAGTTACTTTTGAGAAAGTTTGCCATCATTTATTTGCAAATGTTGTTCTTTTGTTAGCAATACAATTCAGTACAACTAGATAAAAAGAGATGAAAATTCTGTCATCATTTATATTTTGAAGAATATTGGTAACGGAACAATGGCAGTACGCATTCACTTCTTTTGTATGGACACAAAACCAATGCAAGTCAATTGTTTTCAAGTAAATCTCAATATTTGTAATATTTATTTTTTAATATTTTCTTGTCATATCTTTGAGAACTCAGTCTTAGTTGCATGTTGCATGTTATTCAGCAGAGAGTTTCTGTAGAGTATTTATCTTAGGCCATTCATCAGTTAACTGTAATTGGAGCTGACAACAAGCCTTCTGCAAACACAGAGGTTAACCTCAGGTTACGACTTCACGTGAATCATGTCTTATCAACACATTACTATACATATTAAACACCTGCTCGGTGCTATCACAACAAACTGCTTATCACAACACACCAGAAAACACACTCTGTCACTGTCACAAACAGAATATCATTGGGAATTAATTCCATTGGGTTCTTATTTTCCACAGTATACTTTTGAAATCACATTTATTTAGCTGTGTCTTATGTCCATAAGGAACAGCCTGATGCTCCCACAATGCCTGTGGAAATCCCCGTGGCCTTGAGAAGTATTAATATTTGCTGAGTGTCATTGCAATGCATGTGTTTGTGTGTGTGTGTGTGTGTGTGTGTGTGTGTGTGTTTGTGTGTGTGTGTGTGTGTGTGTGTGTGTGTGTGTGCCCCCCGCCTGGCTACAGACACCCATGACTCAGCCTCCGTCTGAGACCTCAGACATGTACAGGTAATACCTTGTCAATTTTTAACCCGATAACTTTGGTTGTTTTCATATTTCAAAACAATGTCAAAAAGTAATGATTAACTTCTGAAATAAAAAATTCCGATCTGAGTAGAATCTGAGTAGGTCAGGTGCAGCCTCAGTTTTTTTTAGGATTATTGCTATAGTGGGAAGTTGCTTATTGTCCCAAAGAGATATGACTCAGCTTTTCCCTTTTATATTTTCAATGCTTTTCTTTTCTGTAAATGATATAGCACGAATTACACACCGCAGTCTACTACGTTAAATGGGACAATAGAGAATAGTTGATCTAAAATGAACAATTCTGTCATAATTTTTTCACCCTCATGTGGTTCAAAACATGCACATGACTTATTCTTCAGTGGAACACAAATGAAGATATTTTGAGAAATGTCTCCACAGATGGTTCTATGTCCATATAGGCTAATGGAGGTCAATGGGACCAGTGTTGTTTGGATACCAACATTCTTGAAAATATCAACTTTTGTGCTCTGCAGAAGAAAGCCATACAGGTTTGGAATGGCATAAGGGTGAGTAAATGATGACAGATTTCTTTTCTTTTAAGTGATAATATTAGTCCTCTCTGGGAAATATTTTTAGGTTATAATTTAACAGCAGTGTGTGTAACTAAATTTTGGATAGATCAAAAAGACAAAATGGTGATAAAGAAAGACAAGCAGATAGGTACCAGAGAACTTACAAATGATCCTATATTATTTTTTCATGTACTATTATATGAATTATACTGCCTTATCCTATCCTTTCCTATATTATCCTCTTCTCTCCTATACCATAGTGCCTGATTCTAACATCTCCTGTACTATACTGTTTTTTTCTATCCTCTCTTACACTATACTGTCTTACCCTATATGAAACTCTTGTATAATATCCTCTTCTCTCCTATACACTGATTTTAACATCTCCTGTACAATACAGTCTTTTTCTATCCTCTCTTACACTATACTGTCTTACCGTATATAACACTCTTGTATATTATCCTCTTCTCTCATATACCATAGTGCCTGATTCTAACATCTGTACAATACTGTCTTTTTTCTATCTTCTCTTACACTATACTGTCTTACCCTATGTAACACTCTCATATATGACCCTTTTCTCTCTTATACTATAGTGCCTGATTCTAACATCTGTACAATACTGTCTTTTTTCTATCTTCTCTTACACTATACTGTCTTACCCTATGTAACACTCTCATATATGACCCTTTTCTCTCTTATACTATAGTGCCTGATTCTAACATCTCCTGTACAATACTGTATTTTTTCTATCCTCTCTTACACTATACTGTCTTACCCTATGTAACACTCTCATATATTACCCTTTTCTCTCTTATACCATAGTGCCTGACTCTAACATCTCCTGTACTATACTGTCTTTTTTCTATCCTCTCGTACACTATACTGTCTTACCCAATATAACACTCTTGTATATTATCCTCTTCTCTCCTATACCATAGTGCCTGATTCTAACATCTCCTGTACTATACTGTCTTTTTTCTATCCTCTCGTACACTATACTGTCTTACCCTTTATAACACTCTCGTATATTCTCCTCTTCTCTCCTATACCATAGTGCCTCATTCTAACATCTCCTGCACTATATTGTCTTTTTTCTATCCTCTCTTTTGCTATACTGTCTTACTCTATCCTCTTCTATGCTATATAATTGTCTCCTATACCATACTGCCTTACCCTCTTCTATACTATACTGCCTTATCCTATTTTGTCTTATTCATTTATTAAACTCTCATCTTCTCTATTATCCTTTCCTATATAATACTCTCCTATACTAAGCTATCTTCTCCTATTCTGCCATCCTCTCTTATATTATCCTGACCTATACCATACTACCTTATTCTATAATCTGCTCTACTATACTACATTTTCTTTCCTCTCCTATACTATACAGTCTTACACTGTCCTCTCCTATATTATCCTCTTCTTTATTATCATAAACTCTCTTATTCTATCTTTTCCTCTCCAATACCTCCTATACTATACTATCTTGTGCTCACCTATGTTTGATTTAAACTCTATGTGCTAATGAGTCCTTACCTCATGTCAGAAGTCAGACTCTAAACCTTAATAATGAATTTCGGAAGTTTTGCCCTTGTACCATAGTAACTCACCCCCGGAGGCCTCGGCAGCTAGCATACTGTCCTCTCTCGATACAGCAAGCGGAATACAACTGAAATACTGGAGTGTGTGAACGTCCGTCCGGCTGGCACTGTGTGTCGGAAGCAACAGAACATTCAAACTATCACAGCAGCTTTATGGAGCATGACGCCTGCGCTGCCTTTCTCACCCCCTTTTCTCTCTCTCTCACACACACACACTTCTAGGCCTGAATGATGGCAACAACTGCACAAACACACTCACACACACACACTGAAGCTTCTTCATTAGTGAGAGGAACGGCAACAGTGCACGTGGGCATGCGTGTGCGCGTACTGCATGTGAGTTTGTGTTGTTGTTTATTAGAGAACAAAACTGATTCGGTGTAAAATCTGACATCAGCATCACATTCTTAATTTAGTTTAGTGACAGGACGTAGCATGCCCGGTATATGTGTACGTGCGTGTGTGTGCTGTAGGGCTACTCACCGGAAATTATTGGCACTGAATTACTCCTCATTCTTCCTTATTGAACTATGAATGGAACGCGGAGAAGCAAGAGAGAGAGAGAGAGAGAGACAAACTGAGAAATAAATTATTTTTATATAGAGTCAAGAGGGATTTCATTACCTATTTATTTAAATAAGAATATATCATAGTTGCTTTTTTTATAATAGGTTAATATTTTTTAATTGCAACATTTATCACAAAACTATTTATAAAAAGTAAAATGTCAGATTTTGTCAGATTTAACTAACAATTGGGGATCGTTTTTGTCACAACACAAAACGACACTAACTTGGTTTACTGTAGTTAAAACAGCAAAGTTATTTCACTTTAACAAAGAAAATCATACATTTTATAAAAACTTTGTTTTGAAAATTATAATATACCCACAAGATTAATATTGGTGTTTGACTGTGACTGTCCCCTTCCATCGTGGGGTTTGACGTGTGGGTTTTGATTGACAGGTTGTTGTGGTGGGGTGATAATTGTAGATTACACGGGTTAAAGACAGATCTGTCTACATAAGATCACACAACCAGTTTTAAACACACTATAAATGTTTCAATTGTTACACAAAATTTCAGATTTGTTTTAAATGGGACCCCACAAGAATAGCCAAATTTGTACACAGACACATACACCTAACCTTCACACTCCCAATAGGAACGGGGTGTGTGTTCTGTCAGCTGTCAGCTGTCGGGGGTTTTGGGGGAAGACAGGTGTACATGCTATTAAATGTGAACATGTAATTAATATAGATCAGGATTCAAACATCTGACAGAAACAATGAGAAACGAGACAATGAGGAAAAGACAGCAGGAGAAACGTGTGTCTAACACAGGCACACGGTTAGAGTCTGTGGTTATTAGACAGTGGAAAATACACGTATATACAAAGAGAAGCAGAGAGACACATGCAAGGTGCCTGCGAGTCTTAGACATAATCTCTTGGATTTATGATAAAACCCTGCAGGCTGATATTACAAAGGGCCCATCCGCAGGGCCGCTCTCGGCTGAAGAGGTGCGAAATCACTTACTCAAGTGATGACAGCAAAACTGAGATATTACCTCAGCCTAAACAAGAATACTGTAGCTTAGCAATACATATGAATGGAATCAAGGCGAAGACACGATTTATTCAAGTTGGCATGTGTTTTGTGCAATTTTGTGAATTAAACAATACCACCATCTGCTGGTCAGTTGCTTTAATATTGTGTTATTTACATGGTCTGAAAAACATTTTTGATGTTATAATATAATGGTGTTGTGGGTGATGTTTAACACATTACCCTGTGGTGACTAAAGCTGTTTTGAGTGTTTCTAGGGTGTTGTTAGGTTGTCATTAGTCTTTTTCCAGAATCATCTGTCAGTACAAAGACCACTTAGAAAAGTAACAGGACACAAGTTTTGAACTTAAAATATAAACAATAATTGTGATTCTTGCCTAAAGGCTGGAATACACTACACGGCTTTAAAAATCTAAAGAGTTTTTTCTGTAAAGTCACACACTTGCAGACTTTTTGAAAGTTTGCAGACAAAAACAGGGCATCAAACACTACCCGATAAAATCTGCTGACTGGCGCAGACTGAAAATCTGAAAAGAGTTTTGTAGTGTGTTCCAGCCTTAAGCAACCACCACTAATAATAAATCAAAGATCTTGTTGACAATAGCAATGATGATAATGGTCAATGACAATAATTGTGAGACAGTTTGTACAAGGAAAGATATTTCTGAATAATTTTGTAAACTGTAGAGACTATCAAGGTGCCTGTGAGTCTTAGGCCTAAGCTCCATGCAGGCTTTATGAATAAAACCCTACGAGCTGATTCCACAAAGACCTCATTTGCTGATAAAGAGCCGAGATTATAAAGCAAAGCTCATTTATAAAGATGAAATTCTACAAATTACTACTATAAGAAGCTAATGATATAAACTTTTTATTTTAACAGTAATAAAATTTTATAGGATAAACACTCGTTTAACTTTACAGCACCACCTGCAGGTGACACGTACATGCACACTGGCGACATTCAATTAAAAGCGCAGCCAAATTATTTAAAATACCAATAGCTTTAACTGCTTTTCACAATAAAAGTAAAGGCGATTATGATAATTATTATGGTTTTGTGGCGCGTGTGTGTGGGTAAACATTTATCTTACATTCCAGAATAAAAGCTACCATATGAAACTCCAAGAATTTTTTCAAAGGGTTTTTAGTGGCTCCCACACAAGTATGCAGTCATACAGCTGTGAAAAAACCAGTCAGATGCACAAACACACAGTTATAACCCTGGCAAAATGTTTGAGCTCTTTTAATTTGAAAAAATTTCTTTTCACAACAGAAAAATATAGAAATAAAAAAAAACATTTAAATAAAAAATGAGGGGGGAAATAGAAAAAGAGCACAAAAGCAAGTTTTTATTTCTGGACGTGCAAGTGGCAAGTGTTTATAAAATAAACCCATTTAAAAAATTCAGCATTTCAACAACAGTCTTGTAATTATTACACTGTGTAGATAATTGACCTTCAGAAACGTTTATTTCGACCGTGGCTGTCCAATATGTGCTGCTCTTCGACACACATTATTCATCATGATAAAATTTCACTTTGGTTGATCAAATCGGGCCTCTAAACACAAAGAGGCTACAGCAAACAATGAAACATCCAGAAAAGGTGTTAATGTGGATTTTTGTCAAACAAAATGCAGGAACAAAAATTACACAAGCCTTTTTTGCGAATCCTATCTGGAAGAAAATGGACAACAACACTCGACAGAAAATTCTCCACACGAACAGAAATTCTTCACACAATCAAGCCGAACACCACAATGCAATGTAAAAAACCAACAAAAACAACAACGTAAAGACACAGGTACAGAAACGCGGATGTTTTATTAAAGAGAAGGACAAATAGATGCATTAAGGATGAAGTTCTGCATGGCATCGGCTCCAGAGCCGGTGCTTTTACATCTGAATGGACAGGATAGACCTGCAACCTGACCAATCAGAAAACAGATACAACTCTGAGGTAGATCAAAGGTCAAGCTGACCTGGACATCTAAATACACAATCACACACAGACACACAGAATTCGGCTAAACCAACTGTATTAAAGACGACAGGCTTGTTTACAACCGTGTTATGAACCTGTTAGTAAGTCATCCCTTCTTCCTGCTCAGAGATGTTCTTGTGTCCACATTTATGAAAACTAGAGTAAAGCTGAGAGCAAAGATTAAGGAAAACAGTTGCAAATTTCCAGCCTACCATTCAGTTTTTCCTAAAATCCACTGCAGTAGTCCATACCATTGAAGTCTTCAATAGCAGGCAAGAAAGAGTCTTTGGTGGAAAGTGTCATAGTTGCCTTTAAGTTGCATGTTTTTTATTGAACTCAGATTCTGAAATGTTGTGGTGTTTCTAATCTGGATCTTCTCTGCTCAACTGTTATATCATACATTTCTAAACTGATCCGTTTAGCATCAAATTAAGATGATTTATGGATCTTTTTGCGAATTACAGAGTGCTGAATTTTTTGTTGACTTGCAAATTAGAAAATCTTTTGCTATTAAAGTAAATTCATACATTTCTTACCTACTACCTAATGAAACATTGCACTTCTGAACATCAAAGAAATCCTGATGTGTTTGATGTATTCAAAAAAAGAGAAAAACAAAAAAATAAATAAAAAAGGACACGAAAAAATCACAACCAGCTCAGAACAGAAGGAAAAACGTCAGCTTTCCCAAATCCCTTTTATTAGTCCCACCGACCCACCACCCACACATACCCCAACTAGTTTAACCCCACCCACTCAACCCAAACAGTCATGCCCCGCCTCCCACCAAAACCCTGCCCAACCCACCTAATCTTCATCTCAACATCAGCTTCTATATCTACCAGACTTTACACATGGATTAAAAAAAAGCTTATCCACAACAGACACACGGTCCCTGAAACAAAACGTCCTCGATTCAGAGCAAAATAAAAACGTCAAAATGAAAGCTTTTGCTTTTAGAGACAGGAATAGCCAGCAAGCATTGCATCATTCTAAACCCCACCCACTACTAAAGGCAAAAAGTGGAAGACCAAAAGCAAACAAAAACCTCTTCATTTTGATTGCAACTGCAAATATCTTTTGTCTATAAAAACATATTAAAAACCATATTTAAAAAAACGTCATGCATCGAAAGGTCTCATCACCATCAGCGCTCTCTACATTATTCACAGACATGGTCTGCGTAAATAGTCCTTGGTAAAAAATAAGCATTTGCCATCTTCTCCTTCCTCGTACTAGCAAAATAAAACTCTGCTCCCCTTTTTTGTCCATGATGGTGGAATATTGCCTTGTCTTGGTTTGCTGAAGAAAACATTTGCACTTTCAAAAGAGTTTTCTGAGGTTTCTCGTTGATTGCGTGAATCAGCTGATTAAACCGTGGACACATTTTCTGAAACCTGTGCACGAGCGTCACTTCCTCTTTGATGTCACTTCCTCTAAAAGAAAGCAGAAGCTGTTACCATAGTAACTCGAAGCGGACTGTGTCTGGCTTTGACCATAGACAGTTAACCTGCAAGCAGACAAAACACCAAATCAGTCGACAGGAAAAGGTGTTTTTACTTTTTTTGCATTTGGAATAACAAGAAAAATATATATATATATATTGAAAAAATATTACATATATGAATAAAATATAGTACATAACATAACATTCTCAAAATCAAATTACCGTTTTATTGCTTGTTGGGTTGGAAAGGATATGATGAAGGATCAGAAGAGGAAACATCTTGCGGCTGTACACTAGTTTCCTGCTAAAAGCACCAGACACAAAATTACATTTTCATCTGGACAAAAGAATAATTGGTTCAATCAAAACAACAACAACACACGGACAAGGACAACAACCTGCATTATAAATGCAACTGAAGTACGAAACTGACCTCAGACGGGATAGCAGCTGGCTGGATGTGGGCGTATTGAGGGATGTAAGCTCCTGGCATTGCTGTGTTGGCAGGAATAAACTGCAGAAGAGCAGAATCGTGAATTGTGCGGCTTTATTAAAAACACAGGTGCTGATATTACTTATTAATATAATAGACGCTCATGCCATAATAGCGCAAGCTGTGTGAGAGGATCGTACGGTTGCAGTGCCGCCCAGAGAGAGATGGCCCATCTGCTGGGTGAGGGGAGCCAACATAGCGGACTGCTGCAGTGACATGGGATGCTCCATAGAGGGCGACAGGACCGCTCCCTGCAGTGAAGAGATGAGGACAGAATGAAACATAAAACTGCAGCTGCAAAACAACTTCACACTAACCATTTGTAATCGTAAAATAAAATATAAAAACTTGCTCTCCCTCTGAACAACTTTTCTGTTTAAAGCCACAAAGGCTCTATACTAAATATTGCTCACAATTTAATCGATTCCAGCTGGACAAAAAATCCAGTCCAGGCCTACTCATCAATATCATGTTACACTCAGAAATACGTCACATTACGCAAATAAAATTAGTTTATTATATTGTTAGGAACAAGGTGTCAAGAAGATAGTGAGTAACAAAGACAAAAAGAAACAGAGAGAGACATAGTGTGGCAGAATAATTGGGTCTTACCGGGTGCTGCATGATGTAAGGCTGATGTTGCATCCATGAGGGATTCTGTACCTGGAGACAAACACACACAGATGTTAGATCAGGTGCTGATATCAACCCAGCGTGGTTGTGAAGATGAGACAGGTGAGGAAGAGTACCTGGTAGGTGGAGATGGGAGAGATGTATGGAGACATTCCTGGCTGAGCCATCAACCGGTTCCCCATTGGGTAAGGAGCAGCATAGTACCTGTGAGACAGGAAAGATTTAATATTTTGGAGGCTCCAATACCTCATAATACATTGCAATGAGCTCAGTAAGCTCATATTTCAGGTATTTGGAGAGGAATGTTGATAAGAAATGTTTATATTTCATTACATTTATAATAATGTGAATTTATATGAACATTTATTCATTGTATTAAACAATACAATTTGTTGAATTTTATTGTATATTCATTTTATTAAATAAACAATTTGTTAAATGGTCGCATTTTAGGTTCTTCTACTGGTAACCCAAAATAATACTGGCTAGATATACTTTAAACTTAATAGCTATGTAATAGTATGTAATTTACTTGTTATTTCTTTTGCTTGTTATCGGGAATAATCTGTAGGGACTCTATACTTTGCGGATGTGTACCGGAAAATAACTTTGGGTCAACAAAGCGTGCATGCGCAGAAACGTTTGTTGTACACATATATGTATATATTTTTACGAAATATGTTCATATTTATATTTATACATAATGTAAAGTATATTTAAATATAAATGTATATATACTTATGTAAATATTTCCTATATATACATATGTATGTGTGTGTGAATTTACACAATTAATCGATTAATTTAATTTAGTTTAATGCACTAGGTGTGGTATGTATTGGGAAGTGAACATAAAAGATGACAAAATACATTAGCAATTTAAAGGAATAATAAAACAGATCTCTCATCATTTACTCATTTGACTTTATTGTAAATAATATCTTGGCTCTGACTCTCTGTGACACATTAAGTGGTTTCTTACCCATTCTGAAGGGCAGTATTGGGGTCATAGGTCAAGGTCATTCCACTCTGAAAAAGTACATCAATTGTTTTTAGTGGCTGACATTAGTTTGCTGTTAAAATGTTAAAATTGACATTCTTGAATATCCAAACAGAGCATTATGTATGATGTCATACGCAGTTACATATGAATGGCTCATTTCACATCACGACACACCCCTCACGTCTGTCAGCATCACGCACGCAAATAGAAACAGGACTTACTAGTCTCACCTCGGCGTCTCGTGTCCAGGTTCTGCCGTTGGGGATGTATTTAGCCTGACTCTGTCTCTTCTTCTGCCCGCCATCAGCAAACTTACACAACAACGGCTCTGATGCACCTGTAATACACACACACATCTCATTTACTGTACTGAAGACTGACAAAGAGTATAACTAGCCTATAGACAAAACTATAATGTGTCTTTGTGTTTGTATTTACCCAGCATTCCAGAGGAGGATTTAATGAACTTTCCATTGAAGTGAGAGATCACAGCATCACATTTCTCTGTGGACTCCATCCTGAATATAAAGAGAGACAGAGTGACGCATGTACACAGAGAAACAGAGTATCTGACGTTTCACACATGAAGAGATTGTCACTGACCTGGCGAATCCCACTCCCCGGCTGATTCCGTTAGTGTCGCGGAGGATCCGTGTGGAGATGACCTGTCCAAAGGGTTTGAGGAGGTTCTCCAGCTCCTGCTCATCCATAGAAATGGGCAGGTTGGACAGGTACAGGTTAGTTGGGTCCTGTTCCTGTTGCTGCATTTAAACAACATAAAACACACAGGATGATGTTAATGTTGAAGTCAACATGAAACATCATTTATAACCCATTTAAATTGAATTATGTAATGTGTTATGTACCGTAAGTGAAACACGATATGAGATACACAGTGTAAAAACAGTAGGGTGGGAACTAGGCGCAAGTTTGTCAGTTAGTGTGATGTGAAAGAACTTCTCCACAGTTTTTATGGAGATGTGGAAGTTGAAGGTCAAGTTCAGCCATGTAAGCATTTGAACCAGGGTTTCTATCTTGTTGACTTTTTTTGACTAGCAAAGAATACAATTCTATAGATTTCTAAAAGGCGGTTTTAAAATATTCAATATAATTTCTATAGCACTATAGTGCTTTGCATTGTTGCGATATTTATTAAATCCATTTCAATTGTATTCAAATATATTTTGAAAATTATATGTTTCACATATGTTGATTGACTTGCGTAAGAGCATGCGCACGCACGCATATCCCAACTAACATCTGCCTGCCAAAAACCAATAGGTTATTAAGTAAATATCATGTTCCATGAAGATATTTTGTACATTTCCTATATCAAAACACTATTTTTGTGAGTGGATTCAGCAAAATCGCTAACAAAAATGGCCGGAAACACGCCTACAAATGCTGAAATTACCCGAAACAGAAAAAACACATACACATATACAGACACATATGTACACACATATATAGACATACTTTGCTATCATAAACTACAATTCTCATGGTATTTTTGCAAGCCTTACAAAAGATAGAGATGCCTTTAGATACATTATCAAAAGAGAATTTGCAATTATATCATGCATTGCACTGATGCAAAATATGATTTTATGATTTTAGTCAAACCTGATTTGCCATAAGAAAATATACAATGTCATTGTCTCAAAGCAGAATCTCTGCTAGATATTCAGCAGGAAATAGGGAAGGGCCAGGATTAGACATCACCATTCCTCAACACATGACCATCAACACGCTTGCACGCTACACACACGCACACAGTTTGCGTAACTGGGAAGTGGGAGAGCAAAATGCTGACAACAGAAAGGAAGAAAAGAGGGCAGATTAAAAATTGAAGATGCAGGCAGAACCTGCGAGAAGGTCACTGCAGGATTGCTGCAAGCGTACTTCTCTGCCGCACAAACGCGCACAGAAAATGTGTCTGTGTGTGTGTGTGTGTGTGTGTGTGTGTAAATGGATGAGTAAAAAGGAAGACCGAAAAAACAGGTTATTTCCTGAATGATCGGCACAGACAGGGCATGAACGAGATACGCAGCCAAAAAAGGAAGTGATGTCAGAGCGTTGACTCACCTTGGCCATCTGAGCCTGAACTCCAGTTGTCTTAAGTGCTGCGACGGCTTTTTGTGCTGACACAGGACTGTCAAAATCCACGAACCCATATCCTAGGAAAATGACACAATGCTTTACCACACACTTTGACTAATCTACAACAAACCACTAGTCCAAACACACATCCTTAAAGATTGAGGTCACATCATCATATAACCGAGGTCATGCTACAATGATGGTATTATTTCAAACTATAATTATATATTACATGAAAAATATCAGGCTGTCCAAAAACTATGGGAAAACTCCATACGTTGCATTTTGAGCCCAGTTCAGGTTTTCATTGTGTTTTACTTACATTACGCCAATTTTGCATTCGGCTCTTAACAAATGTTCATTTTACACCTCGGTTACACACCTCGGTTACACACAACAGTTACGTACAAGTAAACACAGAATTACATGACAAACCTTTGCATTTGTTTGTAGTCTTGTCAAGAATGGCTTTGGTGGACACGATTTTACCGTATCTGTTTACAAAGAGAGCAAAACAAGGGAGGTTAACCACGGGCTCAGCTCTCAAAGTCAGTCGGCGTGTTAAATGACACTACAGTACAGCACAGGAATTCATGACCTGCAGGACATGAAACTTAAGATCTTCAATAATCCCCGAGCTGAGAAAGAATAACACCACTCTCAAAGTCCTCTTTAAACACATTTAATTCAGAAACAAAGGCCTGATTGTGACTGAATCATCCGCAGACACTTGATGCCGTCACTCCGGGTGCTGTATGACAGACAAAGGTTGAGTTGTCGTAATGGAGAGTCCATGCAAAACCTGTTATTACAGCACACAAATCACCACCGTTCAAAGAAAACTCACGGCTTAGTTTGTGTGTGAAGGAATCAAAAATCACAATTCTTTCATCATTTAGTCATCCTCATAAAACCTGTATAACTTACACTTCTATGCAACACAAAAGAAGATATTTTGATGAATGTTGGTGACCAAACAACTATTGCATAGACAAAACCAATGAGACATTTCTCAAAATATCTTCTTTTATGTTTCACAGAAGAAAGTGTCATATACAGGTTTTGAATAACATGAAGGTGAAATAATTTATTTTGGGGTAAGCTATCACTTTAATAGTACAACTCAATTGTGTATTAAATATCTTTCAGCAGTATTACTAGGCCAAGATCAACAAAGCTTTCACAGTTGTTATTACAGTTCATTCATCACACAGGTAATGTAAGATCAAGCACATTGCATTGTGGGAAATCCATGCAGCTCTGTTGTATACTGCACATTTCAGGAAATATTAGGTCACCCATATTTTGCATGCAAACAGAAAATCTGCACAGTATACATACTGCACACTTTCCATTACAGCCGTACGCTATACTGAAAACAGCAGATGTGTTTATTTTTTAGGCTATCTGTTTCATTTATTTTAACGTGTTTTAAATAGAAGTGACAAAAAAGGGGGAGTTAACACAACATGGGAGTCATGGAAGACATGCGCTAACACGGCTTCGAATGACTGTTTCTTATGAATGTATTCACATTTCCAGAGGATTAGATTTATTGACGTGTCCCTTGCGAGGCTTGCCGTGACAGTAGTGCTGACTGGGAAGGGGCTATTTTTCATTCCCCTCCTCCGAGGGCTTTATTTTCGACTTGGAAAAACACTGTCATATATTTAGAAGCATATTCCTGACAGAATAAATAAATGTTTGTTCGTGCATGGTATGACGTAGAACGGCGCTGCGCAAGCAAAAGCTTGTTGTGAAAAGGCGTGACACAAGGGAGGGAAAATAAGAGCCAATCGCCTTCCGCGCACGGATCACGAGACTTCATGCGCTGGAGGACCACATGACCTTGCCCTTGACCCGTACGCTGGAGCGGGGAGGCCCCGTTTCCTGCCCCCACCAGCCGAATTCAGTCAGCGGCTCCCAGAGCGACTCTGTGTTTCTGCCTGATGCGGATCAAGCGAATCAATCCGCCACTCTGTGATTAAAACAGCTCCGGAAAGCGAGGCAATGTCACGTAAGACCTCAAAGCCGATCGGACACATTCCATATGGTAATTTAACTGAAATATAGGGCCGCTGGAAACAAGCATGAATTCAGTGGTATTGTGCGTACAGTTGGAATGCACGTATGACCCCAGCTTCACTTTTAACCAGGACACAAGCCAAGAGGATTATGGGCCCCCCAACTGACTCTTTACAATCAATTTCAGGGATTACCATGGCGATGGCTGGTCTCCCGGGGGCTGCGAGGGGTAAATTAACCCACGGTGGGAATGTTTGAATGGAGCACACACAGGTTCAAGGCGCCACTGCAGTAAAAGCGCTCTCACGCGTTTATAAACACACACACACGTTCACATTCACAATTATATAACTGTGTTAAATACGACACACTGATGGGAAATAACGTTAACAATACCAGATATTCCACTGGGCATTCAAATTAGCAGCGGTCTTCTCGCTTATTTTAGGGAACGAAGCAACGCAACAAATGTTTGGAAACATTCTCTGATAGATGTGCGACTTTTCCTGCTTTAGTTTTTGCTGAATCACGGCTGCTGGCCTAATACTGCAGGCACTGCTCACACACTAGTATGAACCAGAGGAACACAAACACACTGTGGAAGCATCATGTGACATGTGAAGAACTCGTGTAGAATAACCACAAGCCAAGAGAGAGCGAGAGAGCGAGAGCGAGAGAGAGAGAGAGAGAGAGAGAGAGAGAGAGAAAGAGAGAGAGAGAGAGAGAGAGAGAGAGAGAGAGAGAGAGAGAGAGAGAGAGAGAGAGAGAGAGAGAGATCTGATATTAGTTCTCTGTCAACTCTATTTGGGATAAAAGTTGATGCTTCAAGCTAAATATATACATATATGTAACCCATAATTCAATGCATGTATACTGTTATCCCACAGTTCAGTGCACTCGGCATGACCTCTTATTTGCAGAGTGATGAATAACAGAGAACCAATATCAACTATTGAGTGATAATATTGACTTAAGATATTACACAAACTGAAAAGTGAAGCTAACCTTTTTGGGGCCAAAATCTGGACTTAAAGAAAATATGAACAATTTACAGTGTAACTACACAATATTCTGTAAGCAGTAAGCTAGGTAGTATTTCAATATAGCCCATAATATCATCAACGTAGGATGTTTAACTGGATATTAGTGGTGAATTCTTGAAAAGGTTGAATTGTTGTGGATGTTTTCAGGGTAAACAGGCTCATGAGGGTTTGATCTCATTCTGACAAGCTCACATTTTCAGACTGCTGACAGACACCTGCTAAAATCTCACACTATAAATAATATACAATTAAAATTACTTTTTGCTATAAGATTACTAAACATCCAGGACACAGTTTGATAACTGCTGATTTCGTCTTGCAGTCTTGCACCAGCGGTATAAAGGTCATGACCCACACACACACACACACACACACACACACACACACACACACACACACACACACACACACAGACACAGACACACACACACACACACACACACACACACACACACACACACACACACTGATAGAAATATATACCTTGAATGCACCTTTTGTATAAAAGTGTTTGCTAAATGCATATGTGTAATGTAATGCAATGACTATTAGAACATGACAGCAACCGCTGTCTAAAATACTCACGGCTGGCAGAGTTTGACAAGGTCATGATCTGTAGTTCCTGGTGGTAACCCGCGGATGTAGAGGTTTGTTTTGCTGAGTTGCTCCCAGCCGGTGGTGCTGCTGCTACTGCTGCTGCTGTTGTTGGTGCTCGGACTGGGCGGAGCCATTGGGAGGGAGGGTGGGCCAACTGGAGGCTGTCATGGGAGGAGAACAACATTTTGATTTGAGGAATGCAAGCATGCATTGAAGATGATATTATGTATAATGTAAGCTCGACCAATGGCAATTTTGTTTGCTTAAACACAGATAATGATCCTTTAAATACACTTTTAAAAACATTCCCATTCTCTCTTCAGTAACTCCTTGGCCTTATGTTTCTGATTAGAAAAGCTTCACTTATTGAGATATCACAGGTAATATAGTGAAAAGAAAAGCCCCCCCTCACTCTCTTTTCAAACATGCTGTAGCAGGGTCAGTCCATTCGTCATGATATCTTTAACTCTATCTGTAGTGAACTGGTGTTATTATTGCACATTCAGCCATCGCCAGTGAGTCTACTCACATCCCAACTCCCCACAGTCTAATTCCCATTAAAGCAAAGCACAAACAGGCCTACAGGCACAGTCAGCCCTTCAACACTCATATCAGTCCAATCTACGCGTTCTTCCAGAACTGAAAGTGCTGGGATTATTTTACTGGACGAAAGCCCATTTAACACTGAAGAAACTCATAAAGCTGCACCAACTGCTTTCCATTCGTGCCACATAGTGGTGGGCAATGAATCTGATCAACCCAAAATTGACAATTTCTTTGATTGTTGTTTCACATCTTCTTTTTCACAAAATGACAATGCAAAGAGAGACTGGAGTTTTCAAGCCTTGAATGGATGCAAAAGCACCAAAAGGCCGGTATGTAAACGTGTATAAAAGCATTTTTAAGCGACTGAACACGCTGTGGACGTTTGAGAGCACTGCACTGTGACTGGACGGCTGAGTAAAAAGCGACAGTGATGACAGCAGCGTTTTGCCTAAAGTTTCAACTCTTTGCAAGTGGAAAAACAGCAAGCGTCCAGCTCTTCTCAGTTTGGAATAAACTGACGAAATAAGATTGTTGTGAGTGAATCATTCAGACCAGTTTTGTGAACCAAATTCATGAATCAACAGATTCATTAAAATGGCCAAACTACTCACGACAGAGAAAATGATGACAGATGTTTTGGGTGAGCTATTCTTTTATGATGTGTTTACAAGGTCATACAACCGCAACAACAATACATGGTCGGACGATTTAGTGTGGTATGCCTTTATTCATCTTTCAGTCCCAGTTATTCCATTGGGACAAAATATTTACCGTTGGTTACATCATCAAAACATTATTACCAAACCGCAGTATCAAACTCACTCATTTGCACAACACTCCTAAAAATAAAGGTGCCTAATGAGGCCATAGAACAGCAGTTTGTGGAATCTGAATGGTTCCATAAAAAGCCTTAACATCCACCATCACAAAAGGGTGGAAAAGGTTCTTTAGAATATATGGTTAATGTTTTTTGGGGAACCCAAATTTTTTTTCTATTGCGTTGCTTGGAAGTTAAGTAAAGTTGTGATTTCTCTGGAACTCTGCGTGAGCAAAGAGATGGGAATGTTTTTCAGAGAACGATCATATGATGCAGGAGCGCTCTGGGACACAGGATGTGTGGGCCTCTCACCCACCCCGAACAGTGGCCACCACAGCCCACATCACTGACTCACTTCCTGTTTCTTAGTCATTCATTAAAACGGCTTCATTTCTCACAGCCGTCACAAAATGGCTGCCTGTTAAACATCAACTGTTCTTGTCCAAAAAAGTGAAAAAATGCAAAACAACAGACACGGTTGCATCGCTGCTTTACAATACACTTTCATGTGGAGGAGCTCACTTGCATGCGTGTTGTGTGTGTGTGGTCACAGCTACACTATATAAAAAGCCACCTGACTGTAACTCAGTTGGGTTAGTGGGAGTTCTCTGTTTTTTGACACACTGACCCATTTCCCCAGCAGCACCTCACACACATGTGCACTGAGGTGAAACTGGACGTGGCCCCATAAGCTTGTTAGCGTCTGCTAATTACTGAGGCAAGAGATAGTGCCACTTTTCCTTCCACGGCAGCGTGAAAACCACACACTCACAATGATTTGTGGGAACATAAAGCAGAACGGGATTGATCCAAAGGAAGAGCTTGTTAGAAAATGCCGGGGGACACAAAGAGCTCATCCACAAATTGAAATGAGAAAGGTGAACGGGATGGACAGATGGGGATAATGTCCTAGTTTCCACTTCAATCTGTCACATCACCGAAGGTCTCACATTTTCTTTTTTATAGTACCTTTAAACACAGCCTGAGGAACATCTTCCGTTTTATCGATAGGGAAAATAAATAACAAAGTCATGGGAAGGGTAACCATGACATTGAAAAAGCAATGAGTTAGAGAGAGAGCAAGGCGGGGGATCACATTCAATATCCCAGCCATCTCTCCTACGTCTGTGTGTCCCTTGGGTCCTGAGCTATGCGCTGTAGTCATCCTAGACCATATGGTTCCTATAAACTGTGAAATCTTGGAGCCCATTAACTTCTGCTACCTCTATCCCTCTCTCAGAACACCCTATAAGCGCCATGCAAATGCATGCGCAAATGTGTGATGTGTGAGCCATAGTTCGCACATTTACAGAAACGTAATGTATATGACGAGCAATGTTAAATATAATTTCACAGGCCACGCCCACTCGGTCCACTAATTACCGGATGAGCACATGAATATTAACTAGGCTGAGATTCTACAGAACACACCCAACCATCTCTTAACGCAAGTTGCCATGGGAGACTTTCATCACAGACTTCTCTCATCCTCACCTCACTCCACCCATTAACACCAGCTTTGTGAATATTACGACAGTCTTTTATTATGACGATCTTTTTAAAAACCCATTAACATTAGTGACGTGCTGTGATGCTTTAAAACGCGAGAACATTAAAACCATCTGGGACTGGAATGCATGCAAATAACAAAGTGTAAATGTAATAAAGTGTATTATCATTACAGTCACATCCTAAGCTAACCGTAACATCCCGAAGTAAAGAGAAAGAAAAACAGGCTGGTTTCCGGACTTCTCGTTCCGTCAGTAGACTTTATAAATACCGCATTGTGCCATAGTACAGTAAAAGTGCTATTGTGTAAAACACACTAAATCTCTGGAAACCAGATCTATGTATTAGGATGCCTAATAAAGAAAGCAGAATAATTGGTTAATCCGACTCGAAAAAGGTCGAATAGTGCTCTAAAAAGCAATGGCTGTGTCTCAAAACCTACTGAGCCACCTATCTAGACAGCATTACTTTAAGGCCGTTATTAGTAAGTGTTTGCAGCATTATTTTGATTCATGTGAGCTCAAAAAATGCTGTACATGCTATCTGTAACGTTAGTCAGTCAGTAGGTTTTATAACACAGTCGTGGTGAATGCGCGCGCGCGCACGAATAGAAGGGTTGACGTTAAATACATTCTGTCCCAGGTAAAGGATCTACAGACCCGCTGTGAGTCCATCCTACGGCTCAATATCTTTATCATCATCAACTGCAATATGTCTCACTTCACCTACCTGCTTTCGGTATGATGGAGTTCTTAGTGGATTGGCCGTATTCGCGAAGATCATCCTGTATTCCCTTGCGTTATCTGACCCAACGATGAATAAAAAATTCTACTCTCAAAATCAGATAGTTGATATTAGGTTACAGTAGAGAACTGCAGATTTTCCACATCGCACACTTTTAATGTTGGGATCGGAGTAAAGTGGTAATCCGTGTTTGCGCAGGTGAGATTTCTGCTAAATAATAATAATAAAACTCGCGTGATCGCGTTAACCGATGGTTTATTCCCACCTTGGGTTGTCCGACCAGTTTCGGTAAATCGCCTGGTTCATTGATCTCGGTTCTGTTGCCCGCAGCAAAGACCCACCTACCGAGGACCGATCCATTCTTGAGGCAGAGCGCAGGGTGATGACGTATGTCATTCATATTTACGACGCAAACTTTCTCACAAACATATCAAAGTATATGCGTGCGATTGATATTTTTGGTAAAAACAACACGATTATGTAAACTCTAAGAAGACGAATAGACAACGACCGTATTATATGTGTTACGTATTGAACGTGTCCCCCTGGATGCGGTTTGGTTCGATCCCGCATGCATGCAACACATTCCACAACCTCGCCATCAGATCCAGCTACAATACATATACAGCCATAGAAACACAACAGTAACCTGCAGCAGGACAGTCCCACTTACGGATACACCCCAATAAAGAGTTTCTTTACATTTCAATGTACCGTATAGAATTAACCCAACTTTGCGAGATTCAAGAAACAAACCGAAATCCCACGATTTAATGACAGAGATGTGAACTATTTCCCCCCTGCAACAGTAATAACAAGGCTGAAATTAAATGACACCTCCTACAGTGTTGCCCAGGGCCTTTCTTATCTGCTGTTTGTCATGGTAATGGTCCTCTGTAATCACATTTCACAGCTTATATACTGACTGAAGAGACACCTAGTGCAATTCAATGGCAGTTTGCAATTTGGTACAAAACAAATATTAAATTAACCAAAATGACACAATGGTGTTTAAAAGGGGGTTTAAAGCGTGTTTGGGTGCTGTACTGACTCTTTTGAAATCATCATGTCTTATCCAGTCTGAATAAAATGTGTGCAAATAGTTTCTGTGAATTTTAATTGCATCAAAGGCAGCATGTTTTTCCTTAGTGTCATGTAACGGTTTGCATGTTCACGCTCTTACCAAAGGTGCCAATGTAATACTGTATTGCTAATTATTAGCACACAAGCATGCAGTGTTGTTTCAGACACTAACTGATGGTTTTATCTCTATGCACTCTTCTCTGACTGAGGTTTCTTGTTCCACCCGCATTAATATGATGTATGTGAGAGTTTAGTGAGGCAGAAAACCAAAGTGATTCAGAGCAGAGGCCACAGAGCTCTTATTATGTGAAGAGCAGAACTAGTTTGTGTGATGAAGAAATATACCAGTACATTTTCTAAATCATGTTTGTTCATACTCTCTCTTGCTTTCTCTTTTTTCAGTTATTTAATACACAGTGACAGTAATATGAATCTGTATAATGTCATTTTCATTTATGTATAGCTTATTTAAAGCAACTCAAGTTGACCAAGTAGTTTCAACAGAACAACGTATCTGAAACATCAAATCAAAACATTAAAACCAAACAAACAACAGTAAATATATCAAACACTTAAGTAATAATAAAACGATAAACTGTTAAAAAATTGGTTTTTAGGGTGTAACTTCAATAAAATGTTTCTCTTTTATGATCTAAAGGTGTATGTCTGCATCGAAAATAGTTACATATTAATGCATTCTAATATATAACAAAAACACTTGGACCTGGATCAAATAATGAACATAAAGTACAGAACTCTTATGTACATTTTTGCAAATGCTATGGCAAAGGTTGGCAACATTGAAGATGCAGTATAAATGTAGATTTATTTTTACCGATAACTCACATTTGTGAGTTTCCGTCATTTTTAAGAGTTTACTATTATTTTAAAAAATAACTTTGTGACCCTAGACTTTTGAATGTGAGTGTATATATAAACACAGAAAAAACTAGTAACCACAAAAAGTCACAATCCCACTTTCACCATCAACCACAGACGCGACCAATAACCACGACCACACCAAAAGACCACAGTCAACCTAACAACCCCTGCTTTTACCATACAACTCAAACCACAACTTGGCATCAATACCAAATTTTAGTTAAAATTTTACCAGTCAATTGCAACTGTCTCATAGTATAAATAGATACTCTTAGGGGTGTCTGTAAATTGACAATGGCATATTATTTCCCATCAATCTTTGTTAGTTGGGTGTCATTATTGTCATCTGGGACAAGATTTTATATTGACGTTGCACATCTGAGTTCTGCTAAGAGCATTACAGTGATCTTTGACAGGACACACATGCCGCCCCATACAGCCAAACACCCAGTTTAACCGCATCTACACTGATATATGAGTGAGAATGAGTGACCTTTTAAAGTCTCTCTCATATGCATAACATGGCTTTAAAAATTGTGAGACTAAATTATGCAATTAGGCAGTTCTTTTTACTTGTATATAAATTAGGGGACTCAAAGCCATTTGAAAACGCTTGAAAAGCAAGCCATGTTCTGTATTCTCTGCTGCTAGTGTCTCAGATCTGTTCGACGAGGTGTCTTTTGTTTGGCCCGGTCAGGTCTCAATTGGGAGGATGAAGAGAAATTCAGCCCAGGCTTTGTATCTCTCCAGGGGTGAGTGCATGCACAGCACAGGGTCAGTCACTGAACACCAGAGGTCAAACAGAATGAAGCCCAGCAGTCCATGAAGCTGTAGAGGAAAATTCAATAGGTCAACAGAGATGGGAAAGGAGAGCGAGAGAAATTGAGAGGTAGAAAGCTCTGATTCAGCATTGTGCGAGGTCACGTAGGAGAGGCAGGTAGAACAGCAGATTGTGCCTGTAACAGTTTGACATTGTCAGCTTAACCTTTGGCTTTTTATTGAGTCATTCGCAAACGCAATACATGTCTTCAATATTGTATATTCAATATGTCGATGTGCAGAGATGAGCTTTTAACTGTAAATGATTTAGATACAAAAAAATGTTTGGTAATTATACACGTTTTATCGGACGCATGCGCCTGGCTCCATAATGTTTGTGAGACGTCAAAATGTTGAGTTGGGCTCTTTTTATAGTCAAATAATAGATAGATTTTTATGATTGTTTATAGTTAAAAAAAGAAGAAAATGTCACATTTCCAGGGTGCTGAGGACAGTTTCCCATGCTTACTACACAGTTGCTAGGGTGGTTGCTAGATGCTCATAAAAATCGAACGAGTTTACCCCTTCAGAAATCTACATATCGTATCTACACGTTTTGTAACTTTTATTTGTCAGTGGGTTTTGCACATATTTAACCAATGATCCAATTATCAAAAAGAGCTTGTCAACTTTTAAAACACGTGGTTTAATGTTTTAAAAATTTCAGTGAAAAGTAGCACTTTTGGAGAAATTAGGTTTCCTCCCAACAGCAACGATATTCTGGTATATTGTAAATATGGATTACTCAGCTGTGCGAGTCAACACATGTATGACTTACTGATAAAACATTCTCTGCACATCAAACGGAAAGGAGAAAGCATTAACACAATTACACAATGGCACATTTAAAGTTATTCTTGGCCCCTAAGATTTACACCAACTGTTACACCCACAACTATTGAAAAAAGTCGTCTGATGCATACCAGTAAAACCACACACACACACACACACACACACACACACACACACACACACACACACACACACACACACACACACACACACACAAACACACAGAATCATGTGGGTGTTTAGTCACTTCCTGTCCAAAAGTCATGGGTTTTAACATGCATTCCTCTCCTATTACATACACAGACGCACACACACTCTTCCCCTCAGTTACAACACTGCAAAACAAAGCAATAGTGGCCCGGAGTGACTGGGCTGATGCCGTTGCTGTGCAACCGTCCAAACCGAGTCTGTAAACACTGCATCGAGCCTGCGTGCAAGTCTCAGCTCTCGAGTTTGTGCAATCCCCTGTTGCGTTCGCGTCTTTTTCCATAAATTTGCAGGGCTGCACAAACAACAAGCACACACGCTTACAGAGTTCACTCACACGCAGGTAAACGTGTGCGTACAGACTCGCATGTTGGAGGGAAGCTTCACAATGGTCTGTTTTAAAGGACCGGTGGCCCCTCTCAAGGCTGCGGTGCTGAGAGTCAGAACGCTTGGCTTTACGCCCAGACACAAATAGGGCAGTTCAGCTAGCACGTGCTATCGTTCTCTCTTTTTTTCTTGAACACTCTAATCTCCCATGACACGCTCATGAATGGTAACAGGGGAAAGGTCAAGCCCACACTGTTGATGCACAGCTTTACCTGACACATTTGAACTAGATTTAGATTTTGATGAAGTGTTCATTGTTTCCAGGCGATTGGTGAGAACGCATGAACCCATCACGTTTTCCATATTACTATAAGGAAACACTTCTCTAAGCAGCTGGTCTCTTTATTTAGTCTGCATAGAATATTGACGTCATGTACTGTAAAAAGTAAATATGCAGTGGAAAGCATACTTACTTTAGAGGCGAATTATGCAAATACTTGTTTTTATTCCAGCATCAAGTAGGTAAAGATATCTGATTTCTTTATATGGCAGGACACAAAAAGAAAATATTTTGTTGTCCAAACAACGTATTGAAACGTACCTTCTTTTGCGTTCTACAGAGCAAAGAGTCATGTACAGGTTTGAAATCATGTGATAGTGAAATGAATAAATGACAAAATTGTTATTTTTGGGCGAACTGTCCCTTTAAGCAGAGGTTTCCATTTGACTTGCATTAAATCTCATTGATGAGATAATAAAAGATCTCATTTGTCATTTTTCTTTCTTTTGGGTTAACAAAACAGCATTTTTTCAGCATTTTTCAGCTGTTTGGTCATTCATGTTGATCTATGAACTTCACTTAGTTTTTAATGACCTCTAACCTGCTTTGCCACACGGGACCAATGACCTCATGTTCATGCTGGATTCTCAGATAACTGCAATAACTACAGTATGACCGCTGGGCTTACTGTGCACATTTTACATTCCAGAGGAAAATCAGTTCATCAGTCATAAACTGTAGCCTGTCACAGTAAATCCGGTCCTCTGAGAACAGAGAAAAGTATTCTGTCAAATATCCAGTTGCCATAACTTTAACAGAGCCTTCTGGGCAGAGTTACAAATTTCCCATGCTATGTCATGTTCATTAGTTAAAGGGATAATTCACCCAAACATAACAATTCTGTCATCATTTACTCACCTTTGAGTTGTTCCAAATCTGTATACATTTCTTTGTTCTTTTAAACACAAAGAAAGATATTTGGCAGAATGTTTGTAACCAAACAGTTATGGCTAGCAATGGTGAAATGGTGCCCCAGAACTGTTTGGTTTCCCACATTCTTCTAAATATCTTCATTTGTGTTTAACATTACAGAGAAATATATACAGGAGTAGAACAATGTGATGGTTAGTAAATTATGACAGAATTTTAATGTTTGGGTATCCCTTGAAAATAGTGGTCTCAAGAATGCAACAACAAATGATGAACATGATGTCCTTTTATTCCTGCACTGAGAATAAAGAGAGTTTCAAAACACCAAGCTGAATTGAGCTCTTTCACAGCTTTCTATGCTATCAGCTGGAACTGCTGCATATCTGACGGGCTGGATCATTTTTCCTGAGGGATGGATGTAAATAGCTTATGTTCTTGCATTGCTTCTCATTAATTATTCAGTCTGAAAAAATGATCCATTTGCTCGGTCAGATCCTGATCTATTCTGATACATGCGATCAGCCGCATGTTGATCGTTTATATAGCATCGCTTTTGCTGGCTTGTGTTTTAGAAGCAGTGCCTGGAAATGTTAGATCCGCTTCTTTTGATTTCAAACCCTGTGGTTTGAGTTTCTCAGAAAGCCAATTCTGTTGCATTAAACATGCATGATTCTTAATGACAGATCTGAGCCAGGCTAGCGTGTAACAAGAAAGCCTGTTTAGGCACATAGAGTCAAGAGCACTAGACGCTTTTACAAGCACCATGTTAAAATCGTTGTGAAGGAAAGAGTTGTGCTCAGCTGAAAGCAATTTTACATACATAATAGGCTTGACTCATTCATTTCTCATAAATGGGGAATGAACTTAAAATATCTCCTAGAAATAACAGTGAATGCATAAATGCAGGGCTGTTGTGTTAAAGGCACAAATCATAGCAGAAATACTCAGGCACGCTACCATATGCTTTTCTTCCAAACCCTATTGCAAACAATTACATTTTGTGTAAAGAGAGTTGTTCCTTATATGAATTTATAAGATTTATATGATTGATCCATCTATAGTCTTTTCTTTTTCAAGATCCACGACCAGCAAAACCTGGGCTGTTTCTATTTAAAGAGCAGAAGAGCGGGATATATTTCACTGCGAGCTCTCGGCCAGCGTCATCTCAAACCCCATTGCTGAATAATAGATGGGATGTTCTGTTCTCCTATTCCCAGGGGAGTTTCCTTTGCCCTGAGGCCCACTGTGATCACCTACTGGGAGGCTCCTAAACACGGTTCACTTATTGGCCAAATGAATGCGAGTCACAAAATAATCCAAGATCTCGGTCAAACCGCAGAAAACTACACCACATGTGTTTGGAGGAAAAGAGGAATTTGCACTTAACCCTAATTATTAAGCTTTGGGACGTAACTTGTACTGCATGTTTGCGCTTTAGACATGAATAATCGTCATATCATGTGATGTGTTGAGGTGAGGTGTGCAAACAGACATGAGTTTCATTTTTAAGCAATAACAAAATATGAAATATGGCACAGTGATCAGATTGAACGAGTACTAAATGATGTAGTAAAAATAATCATGTAGATGATTTATCTGCAGGTGCAGCAGCCAATGAACACGTAATTTATATGAATAAGCCACCTCGTAAAATAGATGCGAATTGTCATGAAATCAGGTTGGAATTTTTATACATATATGTATACACTTTACAAACCAGAAGAACGAAATTGCCCCAAACAAAAATAACCAGTTTACCCTTTTTAATACAACTTTTTAAATAAGACTCCTATTACTTTTTTAAGCTTTTAAGCTGCAAGACATATATACAACTGTTGAAATCTCAAAAAATGTACTGTCGACCTTCTTTAACAAACTGCTTAGCAACACCTTTGCAACCACTTTTGACGGCAGGTTTTGCACAGATAAGCACTACACTTTTTAAATATTAAAATATACTTGCTCTTTAAGTGAGGAGCACTTCTTTTTATTAGTTATTTTATTCATGGTAACCTTTATAGGCCTCATATTGTAAAATACTTCTGGCCTTTTACTGGCTTAAAAACCAGGAGGCGGTTTGATGCCTATTTCCTCTCTCTGTTTCTTTCCTTGCGGTTTCCTTCCTGTAATCCGATCTATGAACTTTTACTCTTAGCATTCCAGGAATTGCCATTCTCCCCTCCCCCTGACTCTTCCACCACCACCACCAAAACACACATTCTTCACCGCACCGGCCCGTGACGAAATTCCCCACAGGTTGACTAAATGACTCGCATTCCAATCGCTTCCACATTTGTCAGCTACGCTGTTAATATCGTTCCTCAATCCGAGCAGTTCCATTAGCGCGAGCCATGGTGCTGCTGCAGTTAGCATCTACATCCTCAAGCTTTTACCCGCTCAAGAGGCCTGGGCTTTAATGCAGTAACATGATAGCGTGGAACATAATGCGGACTGCAGGATGCAGAGATGTGAATGGACGTATCGAGCGGGTTTAGGGCCGATGTGCGCTTCTTAGTTCTAGCCTTGAGTCTTATCTCCTGCTGACCAGAGGGAAGTGCTGTAAGGGGATCCTGTCCTGCAGGAGAGGGTCGGGTGGGTGGGTGGTCGGAGAAGGGCTGGAGGCATTTATTGCCGAGGGGGCCGAGAGGTCTGGAGACGAGATTCCACGGAATGAGCTCCCCTGAGTGGGTTGGGGGGGCATTTGTTCACAAGAGAAAGAGAGTGTGTGTGTTGGGGAGGGGGTCATCGCATTACTGACATACCAGAAATGAGGTCTGGTTTTACCAACCATTTCCATCCCCTTATTTTCATACAATACATACACAATAGTGTGAAGATCTCAAGCATGCTAATGATACGTCTAGTATATTCTATATGTGAAATTGAGATTTTTACATCATCCAAAAGCTGAATAAATAAGCTTTCGATTGATATATGGTTTGTTAAGATAGGACAATATTTATAGATGAACCCAAAAGCTGAAATTCTAAGCTTTACATAAATACCAAACTTGAGTTCATAATTCCCAAAGAGCAGCAGCAGCAAGTGAAGTTTGTAGATGTGTTTCCGGCCATTTTTCTTCCGGACGATTTTACTGCATCCACTCACAAAAATATAGTTTTTACATATTTACGATAAGAATTGACAAAATATCTCCATGGAACATGATCTTTACTTAATGATTTTAAGCATAAAAGAAAAATCTATAATTTTCACCCATACAATGTATTTTTGGCTATTACTACAAATATTCATGTTCTACTTAAGACAGGTTTTGAGATCCAGGGTCATATCTAACCCACAAAAATGTATTATTAGTTACAAAATGTGATTTGGCTATTTTATGAACATTTATAGTTCAGACCACCCTAAAATAGCCACACAAGCCAAACATAGCCACGCATGTTTTACTACACAATATGCTCAAATCTGTATATACACACACACCCTCCCACTCACACATCTCCTCTCATGCTAACAGTTGTATGACATCAACCACACCCGATATGGGTTCATGATTGCTTTTAACACATTCCTTGCATGTGCTAATGTAAGATCAGTTTCAAACCACAATCTCTGATAACAGAGATGAAGCCGTTGGGTAAATGACTAACACACATGACGTGGAGACTGTGCTTCAGAAAGCGCCCGTCTTTCTCACGTTTAGTCGTATAGATTTCTGTCTTGCAGCCGTATCGTGTCACTGCTGATGTGACGAGAGACAGAGAAAGCTGGATTGAAGAACCAGGATGAATCGCGGTTGTAGGTGAGAGGTCAGCCCGAGATTCTATAAACAAGTGTTTATACATGTGGATGTATGTGTATCACAGCTTCCTTCATCCCTTCCCCCAGATCATGAAGCAGATGTCCTCTTCCTACATGTGTGTTGTAAAGCAGTGGTTCTTGAGTGCTGGGTCATGACCTAACAATGACTTGAAGGGTTTGCTCTAATAGAGTTATAGAGGGACAGCTTAAAAACATAGCCATATCATTTTGCATAGTTAGGATAGCAAATGAAATGGGATTTTATTTTTGTTTTGAGATTGTGTCTTGGCAAACACTATTTGTAGTACTTTGGCACAAATTTAGTAAATACTTTGTAGTTGCCAAACTTGGCGCATACCAATGTAGACAAGCTGTGTGTCTTGCCCTCATCCTCAAAAACTATAAAGATATATAAAGAAAATATGCATGTTCAACAGAAAATTCACAAACAATGAACTAACTAATGAATACATTTCAAACAGTTATTTTTGTATGGCTAACTATTTTAGATATGTGTTTGGTTTTCTTCTTACCCCCAAATAAAAATTCTTTAAGCATTTATTCACCCTTGTGTCATTTCAAACCTGTATGACTTTCTTGCTTTTGCAGAAGAAAAAACCAAACAACACTGGACCTCATTGACTTCCATATGAACACAAAACTACTGAGACATTCTTCAAAATATCTTCTTTTGTGTTTCCCAGAACAAAGAGTCATTTAATGGTTTTGAATGACATGAGGTTGAATAAATGATGATGCTTTAATGCTCAATATAATATCGACATCCTGAAGCAAAACAAGCAAAGAACTCTTGAACAAAAAATATTCACTAATGTTTTGAGCTCTATTTATGAATGATAAAATGCAAAACTGAAGTATGCTGTTCAGCTTTATTGACAGGTGGCTTTAACAGAGGCCAAACATCACCATATCTGATTCGATTGGCAAGGGATCGATTTCCACAGGAAGTCATCCAACACCTCTCATTGTACCACTTCCTGTTGGGGGATGTGACAGAGGAAGTAGCTCAAGTTTCACATCAGAAACAATTTGACAACAAACACTATAGATATTGATCTGAGCAGATGGTGTTGGAGCGAGTTACATAATTATCTTTATAAAAGATGTTTTAGGTTTGAAGTTGTCACATATCATAATTGGCTGCTAGCAAAATTGCACAACAGGTCTGTCATGCAGCACATCTCTTGACAGGAGAGGGATGCTGCCGCCCTCTGGAGAACATTTCATTTATACCAGGACAAGAGGTCTCCTTTGAACTTTGCTCTGGGGTCATGCCTGACTCTCATAAACACTGGTGTCCTGTGGGGATAATTACTACAACAGACATCTCAGCAGCCGTGGAAACACTCAGGAGCTCAGCTAGGATTGGTTGAAATGCATCTTTCTGTAGATCTTATTCTGAACTCTGACATGTAGAAAATGTATTGTGAAGTAATTAATGGTGGAATTGGCATAAATTACATTTTTTTAAAGGCATTCTGCATGTTTGGAATTGCTGTGAATTGAAGGCCATTCTGCAATTACAATCACATCTCAAACACATCAGTCATCTCCCAGTTGTTTGAGGTTTTAATATGTTTTTAAAGGATAGATTTGAGAAAAATAGATCAGAAGTAATTGTCAAATTTGATCAATGTTTTCATAAAGGCCTTTTTTGTGACGAAATGTTTGTATTATGTTAGCCGTCCTGTGGCTCAGTGGTTAGAGCATGGCACTAGCAATGCCAAGGTCATGGGTTCGATCCGATTGCACATTAGAAACGAATGTAGCCTAAGCCTATACTATAATGCAATGTAAGTCGCTTTGGATAAAAGCGTCTGCCAAATGCATAAATGTAACTGTATTATAAGAGTGCTAAATGAAATGCCTAATTCAAGCTCAAGTCCTCCACCTAGTGGTTGTCGGGTCTCATTGCACATCATCTGTCAGTCCGTCCGTCCTTTCGAGTGCTCCTGTAGCTCAATTGGTAGTAAATTGCGTCAACAACGCAAATATCATGGAAAAACATTGTAAGGGCCAATACATGCGTAAATATAAATGTATGGTGCTCAATAGTTAGTCTGTCATTAAATTGAATGTCATGTGACTTAAAATAAGTTGTTACAATAAAATCCCAATTCCCATAAATTCATATGTATGGGAGTACTGGGCCTATAAAAACATAGCATACAATGGGTTTTAGCCAAAAATATTACAACATGGTTCATGTGTGCACAACCTAACGGTCTATGTTATCCTACCATCATCTGACAATGTTTTAAAGAGCATCTTGTGCGCTTCAATGAAAGCGGTATCCAACATTTGTAGGTTTTTACTTTTGTACTTGAGTTAGGTTTTACATTTCCATGGTTAAAGGAAAAAGAAAAAAAAATCCTAAATTCCCAAGTAACTGCAAACAATGTATTTAAGTTTTGCTGTGAATTATCCAAAATAAAGCTGTAAATTGGAAGCATGCTGAGCACGAGCAGATGTTTCTCTGTTGTCACACAATTATCAGAAGTTATTCCCAGCACAATTGTTCATTTGAGGTCATATGAACCTCACAGTGGGGAGGAGGAGGCTGTGAGTAAGGCTGGAGGATGCTGAGTCTCATGCAAGGTGTCAAAATAGCAGAGGGAGGTGCAGAAGAGACAGCGAGAGATAAAAATATGTCAATAAAATAGGACGACTAATAATCCAAGTTATCCTCAAAAGAATAACAATAGAACATATTATCCTTTTTAAATGCTTTTAAATTGTATCACATGCTAAAATCATAAACGTATGTTATTATACTCAATGATACATTTAATAATACATTTAGCAAGTAAGTACTAAGTGCTTACATTTTTCATTAACTAAATATTAAGAAATATTAAGCTTTTGTGTTAACGAAATCGGGGGGACTTTTATTTTGAAAACCTTATCCACTCTCTGTGTATATCCTGTTGTGGTGCGTTTCACGGCGTTAATTCTGGCTGATTCATTGTAGTCGGGCTGAAACTCAGCAGGCTTTCTGACATTATTACTTTCTCATTGCACAGGTAAAGAAAAATATACATTTATCACCATAAAACTGTAGTTTATTAAAATATATTTTTGCGAGGTTGTTTGTGTGCTTATAAACTCTTGTAACGCTGTTAAATGATGTGTTTAGCCCTTTAGCATCATTAGCCGTTCATAATGCTGTTTCATACTGTAAGGATGATGAATCAGTTATAAAATTTAAACGAAATTTGTTTTTTTATTCACTTACCACAATAATTGTACACGTGGTCATTTTTCTGCTATTTTTAAGTTTATAATTTTTTTAATATCACTGTGCTAACTTACTCTAGCATGTTAGCAGTCTAATTCTGCCAATGTATTTAAAGCTTTTTAGTTAATAACAATTTGTGTTTAATCTGTGAATACTGCAAGAAAATATATTATTTATATTCCTCATACAGTTGACAGTGTATAATGTGTTTATTTGGATTACTTACAACTTGAGGCCAGTCCACTAGTCAGATCAACTAAATACTCTAAGCAACATTTGAGCTGTGAAGTCAGTGCAATATAAATAGACATAAACGATTTTAAAAAGAAACCTCTTCTGTTTTATGATAGATCTACATCATGGACCGGCTGTTGAGGCTTGGAGGGGGAATGCCGGGACTCAGTCAGGTAAAATGTTGATGCTGAGGTGTATTTGCTTGTTCATATGGCCTGTGTTGTGATTGACAGCCACCTGCAGTTATTAGGCAGCTGAATGATAAGTAGGAGCATCAACACGCAGATATGTTCACTGTGTGTGCTGTCAGAATGACAGATTGTAGAAAATTGGAATGTAAAAATGGTTACGTTATTAATATTTATTATTTCGTTTTAAAGGGTTAGTTCACCAAACAGACCCTGTCTTCATTTACTTATTTTGATCAACGCTTTTTCTGTTGAAGACGTGAGAAATTATTTTTAATGATTTTTGTGATTCAAAAATGCGTCATAAAAGTGGTCCAAATACTGGTTTTTCTAATGACAGAAATTCGTTAACTACGTCTTTTCAGTAGATCTATTTCATAAAAGCAGTGTGATGAATCAGACTGATCCAGAGTTCCAACTCACTTACTGATTCTGTTAGTGTAATAGACAATTAAAGTGGTCTTCGATTTGAAAGCTGTGTATTATAAAAGCTAGTCCCCTGCTTGAGACTTGAAAGGCCTCCTATGCAGAGAAATGTGTCAGGTGATAAGCAGAAGCACAAATAGGATGCCTGGAGGATGGATCATGAGGATGGGGTTCTCATGAGCTTTTCTCCGAGCCTGTGAGTGATGGGAGGGAGACTGCTCTCAGCCCTGTCTACCAATTAACACTTCCTGTAACAGACTGCCTCCCTCTGCTTCACACCTCACTCTACCAGTCAGCAAGGAAAAGAGCGAGAAAAAGAGTGGGGGCTAGAAAAAAGCACATGACTCTTTTCTTTACATTCATAGTCTTATTTTTGTCTTTGGAGCTGCACATGTTTTATTTGAGTTTTTATTTAATGTTCACAAGTGTGTTAATTTTACAATCAATATCTTGGTTTTGTGCAGTTTCAGATTTGTTTTGCAGACGACCACATTTGTTTATCTTAATCACAAATAGAGCTCTGATAGGATTTTTATAATCATCCATGTTTATGTGACTTTGTATGTATGTGTAAGTGTACTCGCAACCTCACAAATACACAAGAATCCCAAAACCCAGAATAAGACATTTCTTAAAGTGACTGATCGATATCACAGTGGATCTCTTTATCCTGACGTTTATCCAGCATTTGCCTGCCAACAATCCTGCACATTGCGCGACAGCTGTCAGTTAGACCCTGCACCTCACACCTTCATGAAAAAAGCTTTCTGCATTTAAAAAAGCTTCTGTTCTGATGTACGGGATGAAATTTGTGCCGGTTTTAGATTCAGTATCAAACTAAGTCATGTGTAAATCGTTGGTTTTTCGTGTCTTGTTTTCCAAGACACATTGGCTCCTCTTTCACAGTGATATTATGATTGTGAATTCAGTGATATCTGATATAAGTTGATTTGACACGCTGTGTGTTCTCTGCAGGGTCCTCCCACAGATGCTCCCGCTGTGGACACTGCTGAACAGGTGTACATCTCCTCTCTTGCCTTGCTTAAGGTAAGAATACATCATTGTCGTCGCTCTCTCTCTTTCACATAACTTCCTAGCAGAAGAAGCATGGTCATTTTCTTTCTATGTGTACAGATGTTGAAACACGGGCGAGCTGGCGTGCCCATGGAAGTCATGGGTCTGATGTTGGGAGAGTTTGTGGATGATTACACTGTGCGTGTGATTGATGTGTTCGCCATGCCGCAGTCAGGAACGGTGAGTGAGAGCCTTTTACAACATTTAACATTCAGATTCAAAGCTGTTTTTATAACCTTGTCATGTAATTTTGTCCTGCGCTATGTGCTACAGTCACGAATTATACTTTAAATGATGTGACGGTGGGTATTCTGTTATTTTCTATGCGATCAGACTATAAAACAAGCAAATAAAAAACATGCACCCTAATCACATATAGGACTATTATTATTTAATTATTTGGGATTGAGCTTTATCGTTTCGGGCCAACTAACTGTTTAGCAAAACCCTAACAACCAACCACAATACCCTAGCAACCACACAGCCACACTCTCAAGGAGTTTTCCAGGCTTATGTGTTTTTAGAGTTATGAGGGATGTTTTCTGTGTTAACAGGGTGTGAGCGTAGAGGCCGTGGACCCTGTGTTTCAAGCCAAGATGTTGGACATGTTAAAGCAGACGGGAAGGTGAGTAACAATATTCTGATTCTCTTATCATTCGAAAAAATGTTAACTCTAGAGAATGTACAAATGCTGTACAGTCTTTGACACGGTTTGTGTGTTCTAGGCCTGAGATGGTGGTGGGCTGGTACCACAGTCACCCTGGTTTTGGCTGCTGGTTGTCGGGTGTGGACATTAACACACAGCAGAGTTTTGAGGCTCTGTCAGAACGTGCTGTCGCTGTGGTGGTCGACCCCATTCAGAGCGTCAAAGGAAAGGTAATGGTCCATACAAAAAAATAATACAAAAGCTTTGTCATTCTTTAGCCCAAAATCCCCATGCAGAGCTATGGTTGCCAACAACTGTAACAGGGATATTTTAACTCCACATTACAGCTCTTCCCATGTCCCCTTGTCTGACACACACTTTGCTTGTGTTCTCATCGCTTTATTTGTTGTCTCCTTTCTTCTCATCCTTTCTCATTTTGTCTTTTACCGCCCATCTTTTTTTTACATTTCTATATATGTGAACGTGTGCTCACACTTTCTTGGAGTGTGAGAGCGTCTGTGATTTTTCCTGTCTGCTTGCTGCTGTGAGCTCTATTAACACCCTCTGAAGTACGTGTGATAGTGTGAGGACTCCATCTCTCCCATCATTCCTAGCTGGGAGGGTGGGGACAGGAAGAGAAAAAGGTTTTAACGAAAGAAGAACGGGAACATGAACAACTCCAGAGAAAATGAGATCCAGCATGTTGTGCTTATATACACAATATTTATTAGCAAGAACTTCATGAAGTCATGACGATACACACAATTGATATCATTATATAAAGTTTGTGTACATAGTAGTTTAATGCACTCATCTGGTATCCATTTTAAAATATCCATATCCCACACCATCAGATCATCATGTTTCTGTGAACTCTGTATCTGTGGTTTTAAAATAAGGTTGTGAGATCTACATGGTGTCAGCACAACATGGTCCTCTATGTCTGTCTTCTGTGCTTGAAACTCTTTCCAAAAATCACACATCTAAATCCACACTGACAGGCAGAGCATCCCCCTCTTACCACACTGCAGGATCTTACACCAGTTCAGCTTCAGTCAGATTTAACAAGCCCCCAGGGTTCATGAGGCGTTACTTTGTGTATAAGTGTGTTTGGTAAGTGTAGCAAGTGTTTGGTGCTCTTGAGGTACACAATCTGCTCCCTCTCCTGCTTAAAATACTAGTCTAAGGCCCATTGTTTAATTGAGCTTTTCTCTCTTATAACACAGCATTTAAATGCATGTACATCTGTTTTTTCTGCGTGCGTGCGTGTGTGTGTGTGTGAGAGAGCGAGCTCAGCTCAGGTGTACTGTCACTGCATATGTGATGTGACAACTAACAGCATTAACTTTTGTTCCAAGTCTTTGCTTTACTCTTATCGTCTCACTGGTGTCCTCACACTGTCTAGAAGTAGAATGAGGTTACATGTCTGTATGCCTTTGGATCCCACAATGCATTAGAATGAAAACTGTGTTTCTGAATATTGTTTCATAAAAGGTGTCATTTATTTTCCTACAGGTTGTAATTGATGCTTTTAGGCTAATAAATGCCAATATGATGGTTCTGGGTCACGAGCCACGTCAGACCACATCTAACCTGGGACACCTCAACAAGCCCTCAATTCAGGTTACACCTCTGTCTTTCATTTGACTGTTGCTTCTACATATCGCTGCTCTCCTTGTGAAACCTTGTATTTTGTGATTTTTATTTTTGCCATAAATCATTATTATGTCATCCAACCTATAAAAAGTATTAAAAAGTACTTGTGATCTTTGACATCGAAGTATGTATTCATTTTAAAAATTCATTTTTTTTTACCATTTCCTGAAAAACACAGAATTTGAACGATATACATGTTTGTGCAGTTGACCGATGCTTTTATCCAAAACTACTTTTGTATTCCAACCTGACCAGTTGAGCTGTCCTCGATTAAAACTTTATCCACTAAAAATGCTTAAAAGATTATTAAGAGTTGTTTGTCTTGTTACAGGCTTTGATTCATGGGCTCAACCGACATTATTACTCAATTACCATTAACTACAGGAAGAACGAATTGGAGCAAAAGGTTTGTAGATCAATAAATGTTAACTTTTTATTATTTTCAGCAACACCTAGATTGTTGGTGCATATCTGCATAATGACATTGTGCCTTTGCTTTGTGTTCAGATGTTACTAAACCTTCATAAGAAAAGCTGGATGGAGGGTCTAACCCTGCAGGATTACAGCGACCACTGCAAACTGAATGAGACCATCGTCAAAGAGATGCTTGAACTGGCCAAAAACTATAATAAAGTGAGTAACTGCAATGGGAATCTTACTTTAGTCTTTTTGTAGATCAGGGTCCCACTATGTATCCAAAAAAATATATTCTTTGACACAAAATTCTTTAAGTAGGAAGCAGGAAGGTTATATGGTAGATTTTTGTCATTCTGTGTTTTTATGATGTTATATATTGCCTGTGCCTATCTTTTTAGGCTGTAGAAGAAGAGGACAAGATGACTCCTGAACAACTGGCCATTAAGAACGTTGGAAAGCAGGTCCTTAGCCCTTTTGTTTCTTTCTCTGTTACTAGCGTTTGATTATATTCACTAACTTTCACCAGCATCAGTGTTCATAAATCATTTGACATCCTCTTTTAGTCTCTTTACAGGACATTATATAGCACTTATTCACAAATATCTTTCTCTCTGTCTCTGTGTAGGATCCCAAACGGCATTTGGAAGAGCACGTCGATGTTCTTATGACATCCAATATTGTCCAGTGCCTTGCAGCAATGTTGGACACAGTTGTGTTTCAGTGATTTCCCTCTCAGTCTCTGTCTGTGCATAAAATGTTCATATTCTACATTTGTCTTGTCTTTTTAAGAAATAAACACAAAATTCCAGTAACGGCTTTGTCATTCCTCACACGGATGCACCGTTATTACTGCTTCCGTTATCATGATTTGTTTATTTGCTGGTTACAAAATGTATTATGAATGTGGGTAAGCGTAGATAAGTGTTTCTTTAAGTTTTTGCATCTAAGTTTGATTTTAAATACTGAAACACATCTGTAATATTTTGAAGTGGCCACTTTTCAAACCTGTCTCTGTTATTACAAAATAAGCTAAAGAAACATGGGAATAAGAAGTAAATGCTATGTACACATTATATTTTACCCTTAACATACTTAACATTGTGTTCACAAAAGATTTTCCCTTTGTTCTGCCCCAAAACTCACCCTTATTTTTTTGTACACCGAGACCAAGGCTGTCAAAAGACAACTGTGATTTCTCAGGATACTTATTTTAAGTGATATCTGTCAGGTAATAGGGACATTACTCACGTGAACTCACGCTTGCCACAGCTTTAATGTCAATCTAAATGTAAATGCCAGCCCATTTCGGGTGTTCTCAAACGCGACGTCAGTTTCCTATATTAAGCAGCGTGGCACGCGCGGCAGATGAGCTGAACACCCAGTCAAAGCACAATGTCTGAGGTTTGAACCCGAACACTGAGCTCCAGAAGTTTCTCTCCGAGTTATGCACCTGCATCAACTTTCCACGTCCTCTGGACTGACCGAGACACGGCCGATTGTGGACGATGATTTCACGTGCAACACCGGTCCGGGGGAGGACCGCGTCTCCTCCTCCGGTGACTCCCTGGAGAGCGAGCCTCCGCTGAAAAGATTCTCCACCGGGATGAGAAACACTTCACACGATTTTTCGGACAGTAGAGACGAAGAGAGGGACGCTCGGGACACGGCACAGAATGACGGTGAAAGTGCCGACAAGTGTCTTTTACCGGATTCAACTCAAGCGCGGGGAGATTTCGTTTCGTCTTCAGACATGTTTTCGTATTCTGGTCAGCACATTGCGCCCGCGCTCCCGGCATTCTCCGGTCACTACGTAACACCTCACCCGGCCATCGTCAGCGGACAGTATAACGGGCTGAGCTACGCGTACTCGCAAGCGTACGGACAAACTTATGCCAATAACAGCGCGGTATATCCGTTCCCTTCGGTACCCGGTAAAGCTCAGGTTTACCTGTGTAACCGGGCTCTCTGGTTCAAATTCCATAGACACCAAACAGAAATGATTATTACTAAACAGGGCCGGTAAGAACCCCTTACTATACTTTATTTTTGTCTTTATTTTCATTGTTTTCTGGACACAAGTAAAGAACCGTACAAAGAAAATAACTGCTACATGGACGTTTGATGAATGGATCAATAATACATAAGTTGACTCTAAATTAAGTCATATTTTTTGCATTTATTTTCTTGCAGGCGGATGTTCCCGTTTCTAAATTTAAGTGTTTCTGGTCTTGATCCAACACGCCATTATAATATTGTTGTGGATGTAATTTTGGCGGATCCGAACCACTGGAGGTTCCAGGGCGGAAAGTGGGTTCCATGTGGAAAAGCGGACACAAATGTTACGGGTAAACTTTCAATAATCATCCGACGGAGATTAAAAAAAACAGATAAAAACGGATAAAATCGAAAAAGCCGTGTACATTTCTTTCCACAAGACGCTCCAAAGCGCACGGGCAGTCAGTGACCAAAAATAATAAAAAGCTACGCTGAAAACGCAGCAACAACAACTTTACAATAATAATACGTTACATGATGCTGAATTGTTGATGTAACAATATGTGGGCTATTCATTGTTTTGTTTGTGTTTTGAAGCAAATCGAGTGTACATGCACACGGACTCTCCAAACACCGGTGCGCACTGGATGCGCCAGGAGATCTCTTTCAGCAAACTAAAGCTTACTAACAACAAGGGAGCTTTAAGCAACTCTACGCAGGTCTTTCTATTCTTATTTGCTCATCATTATCATAAATAAGGCTATACTTTTAAGTTTACATTTATAAAATATCTTTCACATAAAGAAATAGCGGATACGTGAGTAAGAGTTTTCTTTTTGTCCTTTAAGATGATCGTCCTGCAATCTCTTCACAAGTATCAACCTAGAATACATGTGATCGAAATAAACGAAAACGGAGAAGAAGCAAGTCCTGATGGAGTGCAAACCTTTACCTTTCCCGAGACGCAATTCATATCTGTCACAGCTTACCAGAACACTGATGTAAGAACCATTTCACAATAATCTTCACAATCTGTATCGCATGAGTTTTAATATTCATTTCATATCAAGAATTTTGTGAATTTGTTTTTTCATCAGATAACGCAGCTAAAAATTGATCACAATCCATTTGCTAAAGGGTTTCGGGACAATTATGAGACGTAAGTAAATGCAAATGAATGCATTGCAGATTCCTAAAATGAATTAGAATTTTTACCTTTAGAAATGAGATATTTTTGAAAGACCTTAC
Organism: Oreonectes daqikongensis; assembly: GCA_026939265.1. Classification (NCBI taxonomy): domain Eukaryota; kingdom Metazoa; phylum Chordata; class Actinopteri; order Cypriniformes; family Nemacheilidae; genus Oreonectes; species Oreonectes daqikongensis. Next base: position 1,768,935 of record JAOTQM010000030.1, on the reverse strand, counting down.
CCATATTCTTAATGTGGATGTACCCTTGACTATTACAACAAAATGATTATCCTCCTTTTTCATTCTCTATGTATATAGAAGTTACATCGGATGCGACGCTGACCAGTTGACCCTCACATCCGGTGATGCTCACCGCTCTCATGCGTTACCTGCCTCCCGGTATGCAATGACAAATTCTTTATTCCAAGACCAGTTTCTCACCAATTACACTAAATCCTGTTTTACGACGCTTGCTTCTAACACTGCTTCTACTGACCGAGTAATCACGTTAACTAACAGCCCCATAACCTCGACACAAACTCAAGACAGCATGACGTCTGGGCAGCGCTGGTTTGTTTCCTCCTCAGCTGCTCCATCATATGAAGCTGATATTAACCCAGCAGCTCTGCTTTCTTACGCTACAGTAGGGGTCAAAGGTCTGCCTCTTCCCAATACCGGTGGTGCTCTGGATTGCTACACCAGTCCATCCGGATGGGATTTACTGGGTTCGCCAGAGATCAGCAATAAAACCACAAGTCTGTCGGGTTGGGTTCCCGATGCAACACTTGAAAGATCAACGCAGCCAAATTACTTGCAAGAGGAGGGAGATATTTTGGAAATGGACAGATCCACACTTGAAGGTAATGATGCGGGCGATCTGACATGGACTGAGACTCAATCATCCCTCAAATCAGTTGATTCCAGTGACTTTAGGATTTTAGAGGAGGTAAAACAAAAGGACATATCTCCCTCTATAACTCCTGTTTCAGAGGTTCAGACTGCATTGAAAACAGACTCGCAGGTGTCACGGGATAATGATGGAGTGAAAGAATCAAGCATTTTTCATTTCAATATTCAGACGTCAACCTGTGAGGACTAATTGTCGTCAATATAGCAATAATATTGTTATAATGATTTATGTGTATTTATGGTTTTATGTTTATAATAATGACACTTGAAAAGGGATGAGAGTCTTGTGCTGTTAATGAATTCTTTTTTTGTGGTGGTCATGTTAAAAAAGAAAACATGATAGACCATTATACATAGTAGGTCTGTTTGTTTAAATATGCAGCCCTAAAAATAATGAATGTGAATTGTTTCTAGAATAAATACTGTTAAGTGTTTAAAATGGATATTTTAATGACATGACCTATCAAAACAATACCTTTAGATTAGATTGCTGTATAATATGCTCATGTTAAGTGTCGACATTCTGCTGGTGTCAGAATGTTTAAAGGTAGAAACTGTCACATGTTAAGTATCTTAAACATACATTAAATCCAAATTCCAATCTAGAGGCAGTTGTTTTATTTATATTAAGAGTTTGGATGATCACTCTTCTGGTAAATTCTGCATCTGAGACTCGAATGTGCCGGTATGCTTTATAGGTAGTGACCTCACTAAATCTTGGGACTGTGTCCTTGACCTAGAAGAAACAAGAGTTTAAATTTTCTGTTAGCAAAAGGCTTAAACACGTCAGCAGAAATCTGTCACTACATAGTGCTACAAAGTTTAGTAGTGTATATTACAATCAGAGGATCAAGACAAGATTTCAGCTCTTTCCGCCTTTGACCAGCTGTTGAACCTGAAATAACCCAGTACAAAGCAACCCAGATCAACTAACTGTCACGCATCCTGTGTGTGTTTAAATAGCAATACATAAACTCTGGGGGAAAATCTGATTGAGGTTATTTACAACAAAAACTACAGCTTTTGAGCATTCAAAGTAACATCACAACACAAACGCTTGTGGTGTCTTTCGAAACAATTCCACAAGATGGCGCCAATGTCTCAATGAAGTGTCATGTGGCATATGCTATTATTGTTAATTTATTTATTTGCTAATTTGTTTAATATAGGTACACAATGTATTTTAAAGCAGTTAAGTATTTGGGAATTTGTTGAAAACAAAATTGCCCGAATGCCATTACAAAAAATATATAACAAATGTGGTATCCGCAACAAATGATGCCATAACTAACTTAACTTTTATTTACACTCTTTGTTTTTAATTATTTCAAACAAACCGCTGTCAAAATTATTTTTAATGGATGTGTGAAGTAATTTTCCTTTCAAGGGTACACAAGTGCCCAGCACAGGTGTATCACATTGACCAGGACATATTGCACTAATGTTTAACAATAGGTGTCCACATTTTGAGCATAAAAGCTATTATTTTACCATTTAAAGCCTGAAAATAATAACTTAATAATTAAAATAATTTTAAAAAATCTTTACTGCTAATGGCACACTCTAGGGGTGTACATTTGCATATAAATTTCATTATATAGCCTATTTTGCAATCCGTTTCTTTCTTATAATGGGAAGCAATTGTGCTCACAAATTCGGATGTTTTTCTTTTTATTAACATTAATTACACATTCACTTTTGTGTAATTTATTAATAAGACAAGCATCGATATTTTAGTAAACGAAGCCTCAGGTGTCCGTGTGTTACTGTACATCCATTCATCCATCACAAGCCGCCCGGTGGTTTCCGTTAACCCACGTGTTGCCGGTGGTCAGAGCTGCGTCATGCGATCGCGAATGACACGCTGAAGAAGGCAAGAAGCGCGAGCACGGACGCGTAAAAAAGAGCGAAGAAATAGCGCTCGTTCTCCATTTGCGGGAAACCAACGCTTCAGGCCGTAATTGCATCGCTATCCAAACCCACATAACCATACATGACATCTCATTTTCACGTTTGCAACAACAGCGTACAGAAATCCCGGAGAGAAGAACAGAGCTGTTTATTATAACGCTTAAAGAGAGAGAGAGAGAGAGAGAGAGAGAGAGAGAGAGCGCGAGAGAGAGAGGAGAATATCAGAGATGGATGAGAAGGATGAAGGAGCGCAGATGGAGCCGCTGCTTCCTGCGGTAAGCGCCTGTTTAATTTCTCATGTGTTATCCGTGAATGGAAGAACAATGGCATGATGCTGTAAAATGTGTTGCGCAAAAGGGTTTTCTGTGGTTTTGGAGGCTGCGCTGGTGAGCCCACAGCCATCATTCATGGAAGACATCGTGCTTGAATTATTCATGGAACCTTTAATACTTACTCTCCTTTAGTGTGAAATGGGCTCGTGTTACGCGCATACGGCATTTGTAACGTGACAAAGGTTCACACCGGCTGGGGTGGGTTATGCATTTAATTGCCACATGTCTGATCTAGATTTCCTTTTTTCATCACCCATTTACTCCCATGTAGGAATCACCGGTTCGCCACAGTCATCCATGTACAGTATGGCCATGCATGTAAGATGTTCAGGGTTGACCAAATGATGTAATGATTATAGGATCAATCATTGAAAAATCAATTGTAGACACCTATTGAATATCGAGGGGGGCGTGGTTACTGTCGTGTTCAGAGCCACCTCAGATTAATCGCAGCATATTTTAATGACAATACAAACCTGTGTTTTGTAATCTTGTTTATAGGTGAAAAGAACATCTCTAGCCTCTTACAGTAATTGCTCTCTGTCCCTGTGCAGAGTAAAAAATGAAATGGATTTGAAAAAACAAAACAAATGGGTGCATAAGCAGTAGTTCATATTTACAGTAGAAGAGTTTTGTCAGACAAGTTGTGAACTCTTAATAGCATTGCATCATTTCTTATCTTTCTATAAAGAAAAGTATAATTGTGACATTTTTCTCTACAATAAGAGCCTATTACAATAACATTTTTCAAATTTATTTTTTAGTTTGAACTCTGATAACATGAGAAGACAAAATAGTCCCAATTATGACATCATCATCATCATCACCCATTTTGGCAGCATCGTCTCATTATGACGCCATCACTTATTCATTATGATCTAATTATGTCATTATCACCCATAGTGACATCATCAATTATGACATCATTACTTAAGGAAACATTTGTGTAGCTCTGTTAAGGAACCTCTGCCACCAAAAAACTTGTGCATGTGCATTATGAAAGCAAATCGCATATAGTTTAGCAGCATCATCCATCCATATTGAGACATGTAAAGTCCAAGCTTACCAAGATCAAATTTTTGGACAGTTATGAATTGGTAATAAACTAAGAAATCTCCTGAACTGAGTTTTGTTATCCAGCCTATATGGTGTGGTGAGGGACAAATTGAATACAACGTCATTGGCAGAGGTTGAATGTATAGTGTTCAAGTTCAATCCTCAGGGCTGTAGTGAGCTGAACAGTTGTCAGTGATGTGTGTCCCAGAGGACTGTTTCTGACCATCGTAATTCACTGTCTGCTTAGATGCAGCTGGTGCCCTGAATTCTGATGTGTGTGTGTTAAAACAAAAACAGGTTAAAGTGAGTAAATCTTTGTTAAATCATCATTAGTACAGATTTAGTATAAAAGTGATGGTTTAGTTTTTGTGGCAAGTTTTGCGACATTAATCCCATGTCTGTTAGATTTAAGCTTACATTTGTGTCCAAATGTGCTCTATCCCAATCTGTCTCTGCAGTAGCGAGTCACCATTCATGGCTTGGACATAATCTAAGATTCGATTGGCTACAAAAAGGGACAAGCACTTCGATATGTCCCATCTAAACGTCCTGTTTCAATATGAAATAATTCAACACCGGAAAGAAAACTGCTTGTCAATCATTTCAAGTTTCAAGCCCCGTAGCAGTAAACATGCATATATTATAGGGCTTTATTTATGTATTAACAGACTCCTGAGCTGTTTTGAGATGTGAGATGTGTGTACATACTTAGTAAAATGAGAGTGATTTTATTGCCTTTCTGCTCCTCTGCAGGTTCAAAGTCCTGCTAGTGATCACGGGGTAAGTGCCTGTTCTTTATTTGCTATTTCCTGCTTTTCAGTGTGGATGTTTTAATGGGCTCATTTGATTCATTTTTGATTGCCGTCATGTGTGCACAAGTGAGTGACTAGTGTTTAAAACCCATCCAAATGATATGATTCATGGTGACTCATTGTAAACAGATAATATCTCCATGAGAGGCTGTTTGATTGGTGGACAGGTGGTCAGTTCAACTGTGGGCCTACATCCACAAGCTTTTATTCAACCGAACATTTAAAGAGTGATACGGAGGGATGCTTAGACGTTTGAAGCACTGATCTTTGCTTACTATAGAGTATAGAAGAGTATAAAGAAAGAGCTTAGAGTATAAAGACAGTAAGAAAGAGAGAGAGAGCTTGTTGTATTGGTCAGAAAGCAGGCTGGACAGAAGCCAGTATAAGCAGACGGTGTGACCGGGGGAAACATGCTGCTCTGGAGGAGATGGGAGTTTTGAGACTTGTAGGGAGGCTGACGTCCCTATAACCACAAAGACTTACACGCATACTCGAATTATTTCACTAAACACATCCTGCTTTAAAAGCCCACAGTGCTCTTGGGAATGTGACCAGGCTTGGGTTTGGTTTGTTTAATGATGTACTTGCTGGTAATGTTGTTTCTCGGTAAAGTGTTTGCAAAGTTTTGTTTATTATATATTTCTGTGATTATAAATGTAGGATTGAATTCTCCTTACTCTATAAACGGTTGTTTTAAAATTACACATTTTGTGTTCAGTTAAGGACAACAAACAAAATTTGTCCCTTTCATTTTTTTCCACACAAAATCAACACAAAGTGTGTTAAAATAACACTTAATTTGTTAAATACATAACTAACGCATTAATAATTAACACATCCTCTTTAATGCCGCGGACGGTGCTGCAAAAATCCTCCATCTTTTACATTTTATATATATACACACAAACACACACACTCATCGACATACTGCCTTATAGCATTTTTTTGTATAGAAATATATATTAAAAAACTAAGACAAAATATATATTCAAGACTAGAATTAAAAACTAAAATTTATAAGAGACATCATGTTTAGCCATTGTGCACATATTAACTTATGTTAACATATTTTGTGATTTACATGTTGTTTGCTAAAAATAAATTGCTTATTTGTAGTTGGTTGGGATAATATTGTAACATTTTAACAATGACAATGCAGACATCATAGTAATGTTAATGTGTTTTACAGCAACAATTAAAAAAAATTCTATCATCATTTACTCCTGTTATTTCAAACCTGTATGATTTCTGTCTTCTGCACAACACAAAAAAATATATTTTGAAGAATGTTGGTACAACAGTGGTACCCATTGACTTGCATTGGTTTTGTGTCCATACAATAGAAGTGAATGAACACACAGCGGAGAGAGCTTAGAGCCACACACACCACCCAAAACACACACACACACAGAGCATGCATCACAGAGCACACGCACACAGAGCTTAGTTACCAGTCCACGCAGCCAGTGATGTCGGCACCCTAATCTCCCTCCCCATTGGTGGACGGACGCCTTTCAAAAACACAGGCTTGGCATCTTGGTCTCAACAGTTGGACGACGCAGCCCTGGCGACAGGGTTACAGCTGTGTCAGAGGGGTTATCACGGCTAGAGGTGCGTGGAGGAATCTCAGCGGCGCTCTGGCACGGCGGCTTAGTTTACTGCCTTTCCTCGGGATAAGGGACGATCGCTGGGACGTGCCGCTGACAGCATGCAACACAGATCCTCTGAGAATACTGCCTTTAACTGTCAGGTAAGATGCATAGACGGAGCATTAGCCTTCGAGCTCCGCCATGTCCTTGAAGAGGATGCTGTGTTTGTGTGCCCGTGCAGACTGTTTTACACGAGGCGATGTTGCTGTTTAAGATGCAGCACATTTGAGGTGTTTTTCATCCTGGTTGTTTAAGGTGCACCTTCATCTCTTCTTGCCGTTCTCTCTCTCTCACCCTTCCTGTCTTCTTGGAGCTATTTCGGTACATCTCCTCCTTTCCACGTACTCTGCTTCACGTCTCTTCCCCTCTCTCCTGGTGTCCTTTTCATCTTTGGCTTTGTTTTCGGTTAGGAAAGTGGATCATTTCCGGTTGTGGGAGGAGGTTTTTGAGGTGAACATCTGAATGAGCATTAGAAGAAGCAGATGTGCATGTACATATGTGTGTGGAATGCTGAGGGCATTAATCGTATATAGCAAAAAATTGCAAAACAAGGTCAGAGGAAGAATACAAACACATGAACCCGTAGATACAGGTTTTATTTATGAGGAATTGGCTTTGTGCATGTTTGTGTGACTGTCACGGTTGTGCGCTGTGCTGTCGGCACTATGAAAGGATGCTGATGCTGATCCTTCTATTTCCATGGTAACCACAGCCATCTGTAGGGATCAGTCCTGCTGTTTTCAACCAATAGAACTGCTCAGATCCCATTCTCCCCCAGCCTCCCCAACCACCCCAATAATCCCTCTCACCGCTCATCGCCGTTACTGCACGATCACGCGGTTTTGCAATGCACACACACTCACATGCAGGCAAATCTCTGGGACATGAATAGAGTTGGTGTGTAACGTGACTGACGGCTGATGTCTGTGGTTGAATAGGGTTGGTTTGTTAAGGGGTCTGAGGCTATGACACGATGCTGAAAAATGATGTTTATAGCAGTTGGAGTTTATCATTTAATGGAGAGAATTCAGTCATAGGCAGAACTGGGTCACAAGGTAACGTGTCCTAGAAACCTGCAAAGGGCTTTGTCTCATGTGGAAGATTAACAGGAAAAGATTGCATTTTGATGTACAAACCTGTTTACATTAAATAAGTGACTCAAAATGATGAAAATATTTTTACATTTTTACACTAAGATTGTTCATTTTAAATTTGATTGTGTAATTTTGTAGCCCTATTAGGGGTGTAAATATACACTAAGTTCATGATTCGATAAAATAAATGATACAGGGTTCTTGATGACGACTGTTTGATGACGATATTTTAAGCGAAATATACAGAAATGTACAAATTTGTTATTTTTTTTACAGTTATTTTTTTTCTATGTTTAATTTAACCTTCTGTGTGCAAAAATCAAACAGTTCTTACAGAGAAAACAGAATTGAAACACAAATGTAAAATAAAGAATTTTAAAAGCTAAACCTTCAGAGAAAACCTTTTAAAGCAAAAGTCAACATAAACAAAAGATTACAACATTGTTGATGCAGGTCACATGTTGGCAGCTCTGCCAATAGGATTAAACAGACGTCATATTGTAAAACAATCGCCATAGTTCTAACATTTATTTTGTGTCCCAATATGCAACACAATGTTGTATCATTACACTCGTGAACCTTTTTTTTTTACAGAAATCTGTTTTTGAATATCAGAAAATAATGTCATTACATTTTTGAGGACTGAATGAGGTAGTCCACAGTTGCTTGTGTTAAAATCTTGTGATTTCTTGTGCCACAAATTCAGACTTATGAATATGAATTTGCCTTAAAGATTCAGTCAAAATTGGGCTTTTGTCTTACTAAGTAGCACAGGAACATTTTTAGTCAAAGCAAAAATACATTGTATGGGTCAAAATTATTACATATTTCTGACCAAGAGTTAAACCTGACATCAACTGTACCATAACTTTTGTTTCTTAAGCTTAAATTGCGCTAACATATCTTTTTGTGGTCGCTTCAGCTATTGCGCACAGGTTGGCAAGCGTCTCACGGGACTCTGTGTCTTTATCTATTGATGATTGGCTCTTTTTACTGAAAGGCGGGACTTCCTTCGCTAGAGCGGCCATATTGAGCGTTACATTTCTTCCCCATTCAGAGTAGTTAATATAGTTGTTAATATATAATATCTTTGACTATGTGCTATGTGTATGGCTAAAAGTAACAAAATGAATTGTTAGCCGGTATACCGTCTAAATATAAATAAGTCATTATCTTCCTAAATATTGATGACACATCCGTGCTCTCAAAATGTAAATGTCCTTTCTCCTAAATTATAAATAGCACCTGCCTCTGACTAGCAATAGCAAGTAGCCGCTGTAATGTCAGCTAAATGTCATTGGCTATCAACAAATAATCCTGCCTTCACTTCCTGTTTCAATACAAATATTGTAGCAAGTAAAAGGAAACTGAGAGTTTATCTATGTGCGTGTTTGTTTTAGTATTCTTACAGTCCTCTAGTGTGTTTGTGCTGTTGCTGAGAGAACACTGCCTGAAGGACCCTCACGGCTCTCATTGCAGTTCAGCTTGTTCCTTCTCAAAAGCTGTTGTGTTGTGCTGCTGTTTTGGAGTGGGAGTCGCAGACGTTAGTCCAAGAGTGCTCGATCTTCTTCATCTCTCGTAAACCCTTCTGGAGATTTGTTGTGTCGACATCACAGTGTTGTGCAAATCCCCGCACAGTTTGCTGTAATTTGGGGATGACACTTTGCATTAAGCTGCTGTAATAACCCAACGCATATGAGCGTAAACTGATCCAGCTGAAATCGCTTAAGATATTATAGTTTCTCATTACAGACCGGCTCATTCGCTCAGGATGGAGTGGAAAAGCAACATTTGTAACATACAGTATCATTTATACATGTCATTTGGCCTTTTTTATTAGATACAAACTGTTTCCATGTGGACTCTTTGCTGTAATCTTCAGCTACTGTTGTACTTCTTATGTGCGCTCATCCTCATAAAATGCCCTTTTTCATCTGTTTTTAGCTAAATATGATGGAAATCACTATCAGTAGTGTTCCTGGACAACAGTGTTTATGTAAGGGATAATGTATAGGCAGTGTGATACAAGACCCTCCTTTTCGCGTCGGGTCCTGATCACACTGTCGGGGCTTATTTTGTGATAACAGCCAGCTGCTTGTACATTATCCCGCTTATTACACGGCTACTTGCCACATGCGAAATAAACTGGACATGAAATGTAAATTTGAAATATTTTATTAACTCATTTTTACCAAATGCAATTTACTTTCGGTTTTAAGGTAAGAAACAATGTTCAAATGTCACGAACAGGCAATATGGTTTAATCATTTGTAAATATAATGTCATATATTATTAAAAACATATTTAAATGTATTTTTTGTGTAACATTAAACAGTACCTGTCAAAATGATTAGCAGCATCCGGGTTACTGTGTGTTATTAGTTTTGAGCGGTTGTTATCTGGGAATAACAAACCTGCAAATGTCGCGACTGGCCAATCAGAGTCAAGCGTTCCAACGAGCCGTGTAATAAAATTAATTCTATTCGTTTCTAATAAACAAAAATGATCATTAACTTAGTTGAAGTGAATACTCAAAGAGTACTCATACTTGTTTGTCTATCTGCATTATATTTAGTAAATAACTATACAGTATATATTTGCTTGTTTGTATTTTGGTCAAACTGCAATATTTAGGGTGTGCCGGATACAATATTGTGAGGTAAAATCTGTGAGGCCTCATCTCTACAGTGGAAGCGGTTGACTGAAGTCTCTTTAGATTCAGACAGAAGCGTTAAAGAATGTGACCGACTGAAGGATTGAGGTTGAGCAGACATGGTTGGGTGTAAATTCTGACTGTAAGTCTTATCAGATGGGACAAAAGCTCTTTTCAGTGCAGGAACTCCACTATTATTCAGTCTAATGTCTAAATAAGATCCATTAGCATTCAGGAATGTAGTGTGAATATACATGTCCATGCATTTTGTGAGACCTAATGTGTGGAGAGAGCTGAATGTTCTGGAATGTCCTGTAAGATGTTCAGCCTGCCTAAAGATAATGACTTCACAAAACCACTGGAATAAATATATGAAAGCTTAATGTCCTCACAACAACATTTGTCTTCTATTCATGTAGTTCATTCAGTGTTGTTTGAATGGAGAAGTAAAGAGGATTTGTATGTTCATGTGAATGAGTGTGGGTAGTGTGTGTGGTATACATGTCAGTGCCCACGGTTCCATATCCTGTCTCCATCTTTTCTGTCTCCTTCCATCGCTCTTTTTCTTCGAACAGTGAGCTTCTTTGTTGTGTTTAAATGGGGCACGAAGAGGTCAGAGGACAGTGATGATGGAGAGGATGAAGTGCTGATATTCTTTGACTGCTGCTATTGGTCTTCAGGTTCTGGATAATTCCTGTCAGCTTTGGGTTTTAGACCATTATTGTTTGGAACCGTTCACATCAACTTTCCTTCAATCCTAGAAGGGTTGGTTGCACATCTCGTATGGGTTTCTTTATTGGCTGTTGCTGATATCTAGAGCGCAGGGTTACTGATGTCCAATACAATAATATGTAATATAATGTAATTCATTCAATTGTGAAAACAGAAAGTGTGCACTCTGAATATCACGTTTCAGATTTAGACATTCGACCAAGGGGACAGTTGTCGACAAGGTAAAAATCATCGTGTACCAAATGCATGTATAATTGGCTTTGTCCAATGACAAAACAATAAATGCTAGTTGGCTGTAACCTTTATTGGGAACATAATACATGATTCAACTCTAATTGTTAGAATAATACTCTTGTAATATGAGAGATTCAAGTCTCTTTGTCCCAACTTGAAAGTCAGTAAGAAAGAATGATGATTGTCAGGTGTGGCTGTCATTTTTGTCTGTGATCTCAAAGTATCCGAATAAAAAGAAGAGAATTAATCAGCCAATACTTACACGTCAGGGCTAAACATTATCTAAAAACCAAATGCTTCAGTACAGGCCTTAAAGGGATAGTTCACCCAAAAATGAAAATTCTGTCATCACCCTCTTGTCATTTCAAACCTGTATGACCTTCTTTCTTCCACAGAACACAAAAGAAGATTGGTTTTGCCTATACAAACATTCTTCAAAATACCTTCTTTTGTGTTCTGCAGAAGAAAGAAACCCTTACAGGTTTGAAATGACATGAGGGTGAATAAATGACGACAGAATTGTCATTTTTGGATTAACTATCCCTTTCATTTCTACTTAAGACATTGCTGGTAAAGGGTTTCCAGAAAGCTCTGCCTGTTTGGTCATAATGAGAGTATCACTAAAGGTCAGTGGTGTAATAATGATTTTTTTGTTCCATTAGTGAATCTGGAGATTCATCCTCTTGCACTGATTCTTGATGCAAAGCCTTTTATCGCCAGACAATATGAGGGAGTGAACAATAACAATTAAAGTCGACATGAAACAGCATTTGCAGCCTATTTTACTTTCATAATCTGATGTGAACAGGATGTTTAGAGAATGCAGGGTGGGATGCAGAATTCAGCGTTAAACAGTGGAAGAGAATCATGTGGAGGGAGGGACGGGGCTACAAAGTGATTCATGACATCGGGCTGAAAGAAAAAGTTGTTTCAGAGCTGCAACATTGAATCATGTACAAAATTGAAATGCTTTCACTGATAGAGATCGCGTGTGTGCATTCGCGGGCAGACCTCGCGCGTGTGCTTTCACTGACAGAGTTTGTGTTTTCAGTTTTTATATGACGCGTTTATCCTGTGAACTTCACTGATAAAGTCAATGTACTCGTTGTAAAGACAGATAACACGTTTGTCCTGTGGACTTTCACTTATTAAAGCAATGTGTTTCGTTTATTAAAATGAGAAAGTGTTTATCACTCGCTTTATGTGATCATTCTCTTTGCTGTTACTGAAGCACAGGCTCTCAGTCTGGCGCTTTGTGCTGGAAAGGGGGCGGAGACCAGCAGCTCATTTGCATTTAAAGTGACACACCCCAAAACTGCACGTTTTTCCTCACAGGCAAAAATGGACACATAGAGCACAGTATAATAAAAGATCTGTGATGTATTTTGAGCTGAAACTTTACAGACACATTCTGGGGATACCAGAGACTATTTTTACATTGCGAAACACACCTGGGATAGAGGCGCTTTAAAACAGTAAATCATTTCATGTTGACTTGACTTGAAGTTCATGCCTTCAAATCCTTGGCAATGCTGTGTTTTTGTGTTGCGGCGGGATACAGGGAGTAGAGACGGTTTTTAAGCGTAAAATGAGGTCAGGATGGATGTTCTGAATATTTAATAGTCTAAACTGCAGACTGTTTTAGTGATTCCCTGAAAAACAAAAGCTGAAAACAGCAAGACACAACACATTGTCCATATTGACCAGGAATTGGAAATAAAGCCTAAATTGAAGTAGAATACAAGTCTTGGGTGAAAGAACATAAGTCAACCTAGAACAAATACACATTTGTTTAAATGGATTTCTGTAGGTTAGTGATAGGCTTATGTTTAATGATATGTAAATAATAATAACAAAAAATGTATTTATTTATGTAATATTAATGCACTTTCATGGGATTATCTTAGTTTGGAATATTTGCAATTTCACTGCAAATATAAGTAAATCGGCTTATCATGCAATTAATTCAACTAATATTTGAATTAAATATAAACCAATTGACAGCCCTAGTTTTGCGCCATTCTTCATGAAACGGGCATATGAGGGTGACCCCATTCCCTCCCCCACCCCTATGAACGTGTGCGTCTGCATGCAAATAACCATCCACATCCATTATTATTCAACACGAGCAGCCGCGATCACGTGACGCTTTGCGGCGCACGCTGCTGAGGCTGAGAGCCACCAAAGGAGAAAAGGACAGAGAAAATGGGCACAGCATGACATACAAAAGAGAAGGAGAGGAAACAGATAAAGCAGAAAGGAAGTGTGACAGATTAGTGATGACAGAGGGAGATGAAGCAGGCTCTCTGATATAATGTCACACCTCAGTTGCAGACAGGAAGCGGATTATTAATATATAAAGAATCAGGCCTGCGGGACGCTCTGTTAGCTTTCATTAGTGAGCACCATCATGTGTGTGTGTGTGTGTGTGTGTTTTGCCATATGTTTACACAGGTGTTATCTTGGTCAAACAGTGTCTATATGTGTTAATAATACTCTACCCTACTGTGCTGTATATGACATGGTTGCTGGTCGGTGTTAATAAGTTATCAGTGTCTGTCCTGTGTGTGTCCTTCATATCACCTTCAAGAACAAGATGGAGAGATTAGGGCTCATTTTGATGACATCACAGGCAGAGGGACCTCCCAGGAGTCTGCTGGGCTGTGTTGCCATGGTAATCTATATATTTCACTCTGGATTGCCATTTATGGCTTTTGTGCGGGCGAGACTTCTCTGCCACCACCTCGACCGCATCATAGCGCAAGAACATGACTCATGTGCCGGTGACGCTCTGAGATGTGCGTTGTGTTAGTGGGGAACAGTTAAATCGTATTCTCATTATGCTTATATTGTTATAAACATGTATTGGATTGTTCTGTAGCCCTTGTTAGACAATGATAGGTCATAGTGACTTCCGTTAAATATTAAAATAATCTGTATGACTTGCATACTTTATTACGTTTTACAATAGGTTTGTGTGTAAAACAGACCACTGTTTGCTGATAATCTTCACATCTGCTGCTTCTGAGTACCACATGGCCTACTTTCATGAAATTTTTATGAGTTTTATATTTCGTTTGCTTGGCATCTGTGATCACGATAATAAACTGCAGTTGCATGGCAAGAGCTAGGGATGAGTATTGTCTGTGTAGGAATTTTTCTTTTATTTCTTTTAAAACAAAGAGAGGTTGGATCTCACATACCACATTATTCCCTTAACAAAACACTGTGTGTGCCGTTACCTTTATGATCTATCACGATCTCAACCTCATCTCCCCTCTTTCAGAGCCAGCAAGTCTCCAGCATATGCTGACATATCCCATGATCCTTTTGGCTGACTCACGTGGATGCTCGTGTGTATGTTGCGGCACACTGTGTTAATCTCCCCCCGTATGGTCTGCTTTCTGCATCTTCCCTGTTTGCAATGCTCCGTCTCATCTGTGCTGAGTGCTTCTACAGAACTTTGTGTAACCTTTAATACATCTCATCTACGTTTTAATAGGGCTCTTAATGCAATCCATCCCTAATACTGTCATTCATACTTTGTCCGGATACAAGCGGATCATCTCACGGTCATTTGCCACTTTAAAAGAACTGCTTATGTTCTACCAACAGATAGATGTTACAGTAAAATGGCTAGTGACTAATAATATAACATAATAATACCAATTTAATGTAATATTTTATTTTATTGTGTATTAATTGTATTAAATAAACAATTTGTTGAATTGTATTGTATATTAATTATTAATTATATAATGGGTTGTGCAACTTGACAAATTTTAGTTAAGCCAAGTAACGTTTTTTCTATTGGTAACCCAAAATAATACTGACTAGACATACTTTTAACTTGCTAGCTAATGTCATTTACTTGTTATTTTTTTGGCTTGTTATCAGAAATAATCAGCAGGGACTGATTATGAAGTTTGGGCCACAAAAGAGTGCATGCGCAGTAACGTTTGTTTACAGTATGTTGGTGCTTTGAAACTGTCTATACTAAAATATTTTGTCTGAAATGGCCTGAAAAAATGGCCTGAAATGGCCTGAATGGCCACTCATATTAGTGTAGTCTAATTCACCCCCATGCCAACATGACACCACCTTTTGTTGGTGGAGCCCCCCCTGAGCTGACACATGACTTGATCTGTTGTGCATACTGACACCATGCTTATGAGGCTTTGCAGAAGAAACTATGACTAAAACAATGTCATCTATGTTCTGAGGACTAGCGGCAGGTCTAATTAGTTGCCATGGAAACTGTCTGTTAAGGTTAGACTCAGGCTGGCGGTTACTTATTTCGGGATGCTGTCCGTTGATGGTGTGCGAGGGAATGAGAGTTGTTTCATCCATCACATGAAATGATGCAGGTATACAGTATGTTGTCGTGGCTGTGATGCTAGTATTGCATTATTTTGATGGGAGTGTGATGTGACGTGTTTATTAAGAATAAATGCAACAGTTATGAAAACAGGCTTTAGTGTATGTTATTGGGAAGTGATTGAATGCGAGTTTGGAGACGTATATGAGGCACCAAACAGAACTGCAAAAATAATGAACAAATGTTATTTTTATACCAACATTGATGTGTGATTTATGCCTATAATAGTCCAAAGATTTCACTTGAATGCGTTTATTTTTTTATCAGTATGCTGTTGGAGCTGTGGATATAACTGAGGATTAAGCTTGTGCATGTGTTTTAAATTGTAGAAATGTACGACTTTGTCACGTTCTATAGAAATATATTCTATAATGGGTTTTCTGTTTGATCAAAGATGTAAAAGTTTACAATAAAGTTATGTTTGTTAGCATTAGTAAATGCATTAACTAACATGAACTTACAATGAGCAATATAGTTTTCAGCATCTGTTAATCTTTGTTAATGTTAGTTAATGACAACTGTTCATGTTATTTCAATGTACATTAACAATGTTAACAGTTACAACTTTTACTTTTAGAGATGTATGCTATTCATTATTAAATAGTTATGATGAAACTTTAAAAAATCTGTAGAAGTGTTTGTTCATTGTTAGGTTGTGTTAGCTTACGCAAGAACAAATTGTAACAAATATACCCTTATTTGTAAAGCGTTGTTGTATCATTCATAAGAGAACATGAGGTTTTGTAAGGGTTTTTTGAACAGCGTGCTTTATTTTGCAGAGGAATGATGAGGAAGCCGTGTTGGATAGGGGAGGGACTCGGTCCATGCTAAACACAAATTTTGAGAAAGAGGAACTAGAAGGTAAGAGAAGATTGGAAGATAAACCTTCATACTCTGGGATACCAAACACACAGCCTGATAAAAATAGTCTTTCTTCAGGAGCAATGGCCTTACGGTCAGTGTAAATGCTCCAACGTATACAGTAAAGTTGTCCGGCTCACAGGAGATCAGGGTTTGAGTCTGGGTCATGTTCTCACAGTTCCTAATTTCCTGTCTAATAATGTTAGACCCTAAAAATATCTATTAAAAAATGTATTATTATTATTTGGTTACTTTGCCATAATTATATAGCTTTATGTTTATTTAGCTGCATATCAGACCGTTGTATGATGATACTATCATTTTTAAGACACAGAAAAGCAGAGAGGAAATGATTCTCTTGTTTGACATTAGCTGTTCTTAGTCCTGAGGAAATATTCCATTTACAGAAACATTTTTTTCATCACGCATGCACGCACGCACACACACACACTTAGAGCCAGAGAGTGTCTGTCCCTAAAGAACCCCTGTGTTTCCAAAACGGATCCTTACTTAACCCCCATAAGCTATTCTTAATTGCAAAGAAAGTGTGTTGTGTTGTATTGTCTAGAGACTTTGACAGAGAATATGACTCAGTGCTGAATAAACTGATCACAGGGTTGCACGCAAACATATATCAGATATGTATAAGGAAAACACCAATATTCCGCCATTAGCAACGTCATGGTTTTCATGGCCTAGCAATTGTCTCTTATAGGCCACCGTACGCTCTACATCGGGGTGCATGTCCCTCTGGGTAGAAGATCACACAGACGGCATCGTCACCATGGACATCGCCACAGGAAGAGGTCACGGGAGAGAGACTCAGGAACAGAAGATGGCAGAGAATCTCCATCATACAGTAAGATAAGCTTCCCTCTCACGAACTACAGGAGAACTTGTTGAAATGTGTAAAAGAGGAAACAGACATGTTTCTGTCTTCGTCCAGCGGATACTCCATCTCAGCGTGTACAGTTCTTGCTGGGGATGGAGGATGACGAGGAACACATTCCTCACGCTCTCTTCACAGAGCTGGATGAGATCTGCCTGAAAGAGGGAGAAGATGCAGAATGGAAAGAGACGGCCAGGTATAAACACACATGTACATGAGCAGACACAGAGAGGATGACCTGCGAGAGATAAACATTAGAGACTTTACTGCTAAATAGAAGTGGTTTTAAATCAATGTATTCAGGGAATACATGCATTCCTGTATGTATTACTCCAGGTTATGTGTGTTTCTGCAGCTAAATGAAAACACGAAAATGAAACCAAAAGTAAGAAAGCGCAATTGGCATGGTCTCTTACTGTCACCCCGGCACTCTTACTGTTAGTTTCCCAGGTTTTTATAGGTTTTAAAAATGCAATTTTTAATGTTTTTAATTTCAGTTTAATTTAATTTATTTTTTACATATAATTAATTAATTAAAAACTTAATAAGTTTTTATTCCTTATAACATAGCACCACAGTTTTCCCCCATATCCGTAAACCCACTGCTCCAAAATTTTATTTTTAAATTTAAATTTCCGGTTTATTTGTCACAATGTCACCAGTAGATTGTAGTGATTACAAATAAAAAATAAATGCACAAATATGATTAATTAAATTAAATAGGATCATCCAGCATTGGTTAAAAGATTTGATTCATAATTTATTTATTATGTTTATTATAACACCATTTTTTTATTTTATATATTTATTTTTGTTTCATTTGTTTGCAGTTTGTAAATTAAATTTTTATATTAGTTAGTTAAATATAAATATAATTGCTGTTTTTATATGTAATAGTTTTTCTTAATATTACCATTTGTTCCTCTCTGACTTGTGTAGATGGCTGAAGTTTGAGGAGGATGTGGAGGACGGAGGAGAGCGGTGGAGTAAGCCGTACGTCGCCACTCTCTCACTGCACAGTATTTTTGAACTGCGTAGCTGTATTCTCAATGGAATCGTCATGCTGGACATGAGGGCAAACTCACTGGAGGAGATTGCAGGTATGCCTTAAACATGACTCAAACATGTTTCATTTTTTTAAAAAGCTTAAAAAATACACATTTAGTTTGTGTTTTTTAAAGACATGGTTCTGGACCAACATGAGACATCAGGTGCTCTGGGAGAAGAAGTACGAAAGAAGATCCGCAATGCCCTTCTTAAACAGCACCACCATCAGAACCAGAAGAAACTGGCCAATCGGATCCCCATCGTACGCTCGTTCGCAGATATCGGCAAGAAGCAGTCAGAACCTCACTCCATGGATAAGAATGGTATCGGTTTATGCACTCCAGTAGAGTTTATCTATAGTACATTTACCACATACAGTATCTGTCTTTTCATCCATTTTGTTGGTTTGTCTGTGTCTCAGTTGTCATCACGAACCACCCGTCCCCCAGTCCCCATTCTCCAGACCTCTGGTCTAGGTTCAAACACAGCATGAAAGACAGACAGGTGCTCTTACGTCCACCTTGGTCCCCTCACTGTCCCAAGTGTGTGTCAGATCCTCAGAAATGCCACAAATGTACCACTTCCCTCCCTGCCCGAGACAATCCTCTCACCCGACCCAAAAAACCTCACATCCCCTTCAGCAAGCGACTCAGCCCACCTTATGGGTACCACAGCATCCCAACCCTCGATCCAGAGGAAAAACCACCATCAGGCAATATGATCATAGATTAGCTATTAGTAAACTCTGTTCTAATCCATAGAGATGAAAAACCTATAAAACTGTTCAAAAGTTTAGGATCACTTGACTGAAATGTATTTTGTGATGTTAAAAACCATTAGATCTAAAGGCATTTGCTTATATATTTGAAGTAATCTTTCATTAGAAAACACACCAGTGACACAAAGTTTTTGAAATGGATCATTTGGACTAAATAATGAAGAAAAGGCAGGCGATAAGAGCACAGCATAGATGTGAACTACTTCAATACTGTTTGAAAAGCATCTCAGGGTGAGAAAAATACAATTCTGCAAATTTAAGGCAAATGGTAGCCAGTTTGAAGACACTAAAATGCTTTAGTTTTCTTTAGTCACAGCATATGTCATCATCACATTATTGTTTTGTGAAATTGTTTATTATTCTACTAAAATATCTAAATCTAAATATCTAAAAATAAAAAATATTACATACAGTATAATTTATATGTAATATTACAAAATATTACATTTTCATTACAAATATTGTGATCCTAAACCTTTGAACTGTACTGTATTTCTGAAATCAAAATAACCCATTGAGGAGGAGCATCTACATGTAGAAATAGTTATAGAAAAATTGAATCTAGGTATTAATTTCTATGCTCCAACTAACATTTAGATTCCCATTTAACCTTGTATGAAACAGTAGAGTATTAGTATTTGCAGTATCATCCAATATTTTCTCAGCTGCTTCCAGATTCAGTTTTTAATGATATTTAATGATATTTGTTATATAAAGTTTGTATAACCCGTTCCAATTTACCTCTGTTTAAATCCAGGTTGGTGTTTATTGTTCATCATCTTCACATTAATAATATTTCATTATTACAATGGTACTAATAATAGGAATTATTACTAATAGGACATTTATTACATGAAAAAATATGTTTTGTATGATTTTAATACTGTTCCCAGGTCAGATGGTTTCTCCTCAGACTCAGCCTGCCACTACAGAAGGTGGGGGCGGCAGTCGTGAGAACAGCGCTGTCGACTTCAGCAAGGTAAGAATCACAGTTTATGCAGAATTAAATCTTACCTCTTATTCAACTACTACTTTCTAGTACAAATGATATTAAAAGTGTGTTTTTGTGTGTGCAGATAGACCTCCACTTCATGAAGAAGATCCCACCAGGGGCTGAGGCTTCAAATGTCCTGGTGGGTGAGCTGGAGTTTCTGGAGAAACCTGTGGTAGCTTTCATCCGTCTGTCTCCAGCTGTACTGCTCAACGGCCTGGCTGAGGTCCCTATCACCACCAGGCAAGAGCTGAATGATCTGCAGATAACACTCATTCAATTCATATGGTTTCTTGGGATTTATTTAACGGCACTGTGTTACTATGTAGGTTTCTTTTTATCTTGCTGGGGCCAATGGGGAAAGGACCTCAGTACCACGAGATCGGACGTTCCATCGCCACACTCATGACAGATGAGGTCAGTGCTTTGAGCGACACCGTGAACATGTGCTGTTTTTGTTGAGTTTATCAGAACACCTTCCTCCTTTTTTAGGTATTTCATGACGTGGCATATAAAGCGAAGGATCGAACTGACCTCGTGGCAGGAATAGATGAGTTTTTAGACCAGGTGACTGTGCTGCCCCCGGGCGAGTGGGATCCCACCATCAGAATAGAGCCTCCCAAAAATGTGCCCTCTCAGGTGACTTCACACGATTCCACACAGATCTCATGCTGAAATAAAGAGTACAAACACACATCAGTTCTAGTTCCGGCATGAATCGCAGTGGTGGCTGTGTTTCCATTTTGCAGGAGAAGCGAAAGGTTCCTCCTCTGGCCAACGGAGGGACGGATCTGGGAGAAGCTGAGGAGCACGGAGGTCACGGAGGACCAGAGTTACAGCGCACCGGGAAGTAAGTGTACATTTATATTTGTATGTGTATGTTTTGGGTACATGTGTATGATAATTTCACTCACTGGAGAGCATGGACATGATCTGATACATACATGCAAAGTATGGCAGAAAAAGCTCAAATCATTTGTATACACAAACGTGCATACACAAGAATACAGTTAAGTTTGCATACAGTCTTACTTTGCATGCACAACAAACGAATGTATCACAAAGCTTTCCTATAGCATGTGGATAGAGCATGACGCTAGCAACGCCAAGGTCATGGGTTCGATCCCAGGGATTGCACATACTTAAAAACAATTGTATAATGCAATGTAAGTTGCTTTGGATAAAAGCGTCTGCCAAATGCGTAAATATAAAGGCTTCAG
The DNA here is from genome assembly GCA_026939265.1 of Oreonectes daqikongensis. Taxonomy (NCBI): domain Eukaryota; kingdom Metazoa; phylum Chordata; class Actinopteri; order Cypriniformes; family Nemacheilidae; genus Oreonectes; species Oreonectes daqikongensis. The sequence goes on along the minus strand of JAOTQM010000030.1, from coordinate 1,747,629 downwards.
ATTTTAGCGATACATATGAGCTCTTTTGTTTTGATTTTCAGGGTTTTCGGTGGCTTTTTCATGGACATTAAGCGCAAAGCTCCGCATTACCTGTCAGATTACACAGACGCCTTCAGTCTGCAGTGTTTGGCTTCTTTCCTCTTCCTGTACTGCGCCTGTATGTCACCTGTTATCACCTTTGGAGGCCTGCTGGGAGAAGCTACAGAAGGGCGTATAGTAAGAAGACATCAGTACAGTAAAGGCAAAAACAGAGAAGAGTTTATTATATTCTGTCTTATATATTGCCTCCCCCCCTCTCTCTCTCTCTCTCTCTCTCTCTCTCTCTCTCTCTCTCTCTCTCTCTCTCTCTCTCTCTCTCTCTCTCTCTCTCTCTCTCTCTCTCTCTCTCTCTCTCTCTCTCTCTCTTTAGAGTGCAATAGAGTCTCTGTTTGGAGCTTCAATGACAGGTATTGCATACTCTCTGTGTGCTGGGCAGCCCCTCACCATCCTGGGCAGCACAGGGCCGGTTTTGGTTTTCGAGAAAATCCTCTTTAAATTCTGCAAGTGAGACATGTTGCACTTTTTGCATTAAGGGTAATGTGTTGTGTCTGTGGTGCAACTGTGTTTTAATGTCAAGAGTGTAATTTTACCTTTCCGTGTGTCCTCAGAGAGTATGGTCTGTCATACCTCTCCTTACGTGTGTGTATCGGACTGTGGACGGCTTTTTTCTGCCTGCTGTTAGTTGCTACAGATGCCAGCTCACTGGTGTGTTACATCACGCGATTCACAGAGGAAGCTTTTGCTTCCCTCATCTGCATCATCTTCATCTACGAGGCTCTGGAGAAACTCATCCATCTGGGAGAAACGTATCCTTTCAACATGCACAATGACCTCAACCAGCTTACTAACTACTCGTAAGTATTGTCACACACGCACACTTTGTGACCATACCTGAAAGAAGGATTTGGGTGCAAATTTGTCTCCAAAATATACCCCATAGTATGTAATAAGTAAAGAAACTCTAATAATTGCAATATGTGTGTTTGGCAGGTGTGTGTGCTCAATGCCCGAAAATCCTAGTAATGCCACACTGCGTTACTGGCAGGACAAAAACATCACTGCATCCGAGATCGACTGGTTAGGCCTGGATGTCAAAGTGAGTTTGATAACATGTGCCGTACAGTTTATTTGGGTGTTGTATGCATTATTTTGCATTTCACTTATGCATTATCACTTTACGGTTGTATTTGTTAACATTATTAAAAGGGACAGTCCACCTAAAAATGAAAATCATTTACTCACCCTCCAAACCTGTATAAAATTGTAAGAAATTTGTAAGAATGTCAGTAACCAAACAGATCTCATTCCCATTTACTGCCAAAGTAGGGAAAATAAATACTATGGGAGTCAATGGGGATGAGAGCTGTTTGGTTACTGACATTCTTACAAATATCTTCCTTTGTGTTCAGCAGAACAAAGACATTTATACAGATTTGGATGGACCTGTCCTTTTAAATACATTAGCTAACATGAACTACAGAAAAATATCAATGTTATGTTAATTCTATTATAATTATTCATGTTCATTTTGCAAGTGTTAACAGATACAGCTTTACATTTAAAAGTGTATTAGCAAATGCTGAAATGAACATGATCTAAGATTAATAAATGCTGTATTGTTCATTGTTAGTTTATGTTAACTCATGTATTAACTATTAATTAAATACAGTTTTATTGTAGTGTTGCTCTTCTTCGAATAGTAGGCAGTATTTCATACTTTTTTGACTCAGATATAAGTCAATAAATGAGACTCAGAGATAAAGTAAATCCTCTGCCTCAATTCACCCTTTTTGCCTTATAGTTAAGCTCCTGCGCACACACACACACACACACACACACACACGCACACACACACACACACACAACACACATCTAATTCACTAAAGATAAATCTCCTTGATATTTCAACCATTATACGTGAGTTAAATGATTTTGGACTTTTTTTGGAGGTCGAGTTTATCTGTGTTTTTCAGCAGGGGCAGATGTGATTTCTGTGTATCTTGTTATGTCCCAGGGCTGTGTAGGCCACAGAGGTGAGTTTGTGGGCAGCGCGTGTGGTCATCATGGTCCGTACGTCCCTGATGTTTTGTTCTGGTCCATCATTCTCTTCTTCTCCACGGTCATCATGTCCTCCTTCCTCAAAGAATTTAAAACCAGCCGCTACTTCCCTACCAAGGCAAGAAGCTTGTGTATATGAAATATCATAATGTGATGTTGTTTGTACTTGCTTGTAGCATCTACAAAACTGGCCAAAAGTAATGTCCGGGGTATCATATTTTGAATATTTAAAGCATATATTTGCTTTAAATGCTCCGTCAAAGTTGAGCTTCAGTTTACTTACCTAGTATGCAATATGGCTACAAAGTTTTAAGACATCTGTGAACAAATATATATGTGTTATTCCTGATACAAATGAAACTTCTGTTTGTTTCTTCTCTAGGTGAGAGCGGTGATCAGCGATTTTGCTGTTTTTTTCACCATCCTGACCATGGTTCTGATCGACTACGGTCTTGGAATCCCCTCTCCCAAACTACAGGTTCCTAATGAGTTCAAAGTGAGAATATTAAATATATACTGCATGGTTGTCATGTGTACATTTTTACATACATGTTGTAGATCTCATTATCATCAGTTTTAAATATGGATCACATGATCTCTTACAGCCAACCAGAGATGACCGTGGCTGGTTCATCAGTCCCTTAGGGCCAAACCCATGGTGGACCATTCTCATATCCTTCATCCCAGCTCTCCTGTGCACCATCCTCATCTTCATGGACCAACAGATCACTGCTGTTATCATTAACAGGAAGGAACACAAGCTGAAGGTACAACACCAAAACATGAGCATGTTTCTGTGATCTACAGAGGTCCAATGTCTTCTTATGTGTCTGTCTATGTGTGCGTCAACAGAAAGGTTGCGGGTACCATCTGGACCTCTTTGTGGTGGGAGTGATGTTGGGCGTGTGTTCTTTGATGGGCCTGCCGTGGTTTGTGGCCGCGACGGTTCTTTCAATCTCTCACGTGAACAGCCTGAAACTTGAGTCTGAATGCTCCGCCCCCGGAGAGCAGCCGAAGTTTTTGGGCATTAGGGAACAGAGGTTCACCGGTCTCATGATATTCCTGCTCATGGGCTGCTCAGTGTTCATGACCTCCGTTCTGAAGGTTATTGATCTTTTATATGGAGTCAAAAGAGATCAGATGGCTTTTCCTATCTGCTCCTCAAACAGTAGATTATTTAGGTACTTTAAGGACACTCGTTTCAACATACTTAGATTTATGACATGCTAATTCTCATGGCCCTCCAGGAGCATAGCAAAATACCTTTGTGAGTTTTAATCCTTGTTACTGTTTATTTACTACAGTTTATATTATTTTTATTCACGTCTGTCCTCAGAACATCCCGATGCCTGTGTTGTATGGCGTTTTTCTTTACATGGGAGCGTCGTCTCTCAGAGGCATACAGGTACAGCACTGCAATAGTTCTTACATTATTAGAAAGTGTAACATGCACTGTACAAAAAACCCTTAATTTTACATAATTTTTCTGTTCCTCTTTACAGATTTTTCATGTATCTTTGAAATACAGTCAAAAAACGTGTACAATTTACAAGAAAAACTGGCGCCCCATTATTTATGGCGCCCCAGCATTTTTTTAACAAGACTTCTTTTACAGTTTATTTAAGAAATATGATCAAACTGTAAAATAACAGAAAAAGACTGCACATTTTCAAGGAAAATGGGGAAAACAATATATTATATATCCTTATATCCTGTAATTTCCATCAGTTACCCCGAAGAATCAGAATCAAGACACACTGCATCTGATTATAATTGTTGTGGTTCTTTTGAGTGCTTAATCCTGTTCAATGATAACATATATTTTATATATACATTTTTTATATATTTTTATATTTTCTTGACATATGTTTGAGATGAGATTGTTTTCTGCTGTCAGTTCTTTGATCGTCTGAAGCTGTTCGGGATGCCAACGAAACACCAGCCAGACTTTATTTACCTGAGACACGTGCCGCTGAGAAAGGTCCACCTGTTCACCATCATCCAGCTCACCTGCCTGGTGCTTCTGTGGGTTATTAAAACCTCCAGAGCTGCCATAGTTTTTCCTATGATGGTAGGACATTTGTTTATACAGTATGCCTATGTCCAAGAGATGTATGACTGTTTAGAAAATGTCTATTTGATTCTCATGTTTTGTGTGTTTTCCTACAGGTGTTGGCTTTGGTTTTTATCCGTAAGCTGTTGGATTTTGTCATCTCTAAGCGAGATCTCAGCTGGCTTGATGACCTCATGCCTGAGAGCAAGAAGAAAAAATTGGAAGATGCGCAGCAAGAGGTACCATCACACCCGATCACATGTGCTAACTGTGGCGATGCTGTTGGCCAGCAGTGTTCAACAATGTGTCTTTTGCTTTTAGGAGAATCAGTGTGTTTTGGTGGAGGATGAAGGAATTGTTCAAGTGCCCCTTGAAGGGCATTACAAGTAAGTGGGTGATGGAGGCATGATGTAATATGTACATGAAGCAGTGGAACATCAAATAAGTGATTTTGTATTATTTATTTAAGAATCCTTTGAAAGTGTCATTGCGTGAGATTAAAAACAAATGTTGATGTGTTTGTGTTTTAGGGACGATCCATCCACCGTCAACATTTCAGATGAAATGACAAAGACGTCTTTTGGAAATGTGTGGAAAAGCCTCACCAATGACAGCAGCAAAAAAGATCAAAGCTCAAAAAGGTTTGAATTTAAAATCTTTCAAAAAATATATATATAAAATAAACCTTCACTTTAATCCTGGCACACACTTGTATTTGATGTTACCATGCACATTTTTAGTTTTTTTGGATGCAATAGCTTATTTAAATAAATGTTCCATGTTTAGTACAAATCTTTAGTAACATGCTGTCCATTAGCACAAGGTCAGAAATTTAGTCACTTCATTGTACAAGACTAGTTTGTCATAGAGTTGATATCATTAGTAAATTGTAACCAAATTGTACTTAACCTGGAACATCGGTGTCAACAGAGTATACTAGCGGTCAAAAGTTTTGGGACACTTACTCACTTATGTGTTCATACATGTATGTTTTTTGTCTACTAAACATATTTCAGATATTTAAGCAAACACCTCAGATCAAAAGTTTTTCTGAAATAAAAAAAATCAAGTGTCCCAGAACTTTTGACTGCTAGTGTACACACCTGACCCCAACCAAGTGTGTATTTATGGCACTTTTTAATCCATCGAAACATTGAACTGATAATATACTTTTAAAAACTGTATTAAGGACAAAGCATTCACACTGACAGAACAGTTTTGTTGACAAGTGAGTGGGAGTTTGGTCATAAGCCTTTCTATCATGAAATACCCCCTTTAGTCAAATCCTCAAACATGCTGTTTACTTTTAAAGTGAATCTTAAATATCAGGCTCATATCATGACTGAATTTTTCATCCCCTGTCACTCATAAGCTCCCTCTCCTAATGTCTCAGATGATGATATCCAAAGGTAAGACGCAACCCAAACCCGCTTTGCACACTAACTGTGTTTACATTTGTGCTGTGGTCACCCGGCCTCCATGTTTTGGTGCAATGATGTTTAAACTCAACCTTCTCTCCTTTACTGGACAACTACTTTCACTTTGCGTCTTCCTTGTAAAGAGTTAAATGACACTCTTCAGCTCTTTACCAAAGATACACTGGTGTAACATTGGGCATACAAGGGACTAAATCAAGCCTGTTGTTCCTATGCATGTTTGTGTATTTGTTGAGAATGTTAACTGCATGGAAAAGCATGATTTTTGGATGGGTCAGAGGTCACGCTTGAGATGTCAACACTTACACATTTTTAACTGATTTGTGGGAACAGATAATCATATATAAATCATATTAGGGCTGTCAGTTTAACATATTAGTGCTATTAGGTTAATTTAATTTACATTGACTTCTGTATCTGTAAATAATCTGAATTTAGCAGTTTTTAAACAGATTTGATACAATACATTATATAATCCACAAACCATGTCACAAATTGAATTTTATATTTTTGACAGCCCTAATGATAATAAATGCTCCCTTGCTTTATCTTTTGCTGATAACAGCACAGTTTTGCTCAAGAAGTTAACACGGCTTATTTTTTGTCAAAATCCTTTATCGCCATTGTGATGCGAATCTCTCTGTCACGTTTTGCAGCTCAACAGTTAAAGGCTCCATGAGACATGAGCCAGGTGATGAAGAGAAGGAAACAGATTTGGATAGAGAGACAAGTTTGTGAGTTGTTAAAAACGTTTCGCATCGTGCCACACGTAAAGCACCAGTATGCTTCTGTTCTGTAGATCTGTGTGTGCCAGTCTGTGCAAAGGCATCATGTTATATTAAATGTGTGTGTGTGTGTGTGTGTGTGTGTGTGTGTGTGTGTGTGTGTGTGTGTGTGTGTGTGTGTGTGTGAGGTATGTTTTGAGCATATGTGTATCTGAGTTTACCCACGAAGAGCAGATTGTGGAATTGCGTGTTCAACGTTTCAAGTCTACTGTTCCAACGTAGTTTCACTCATAGAAATGGTCAAATTCAAGGTTACTTTTGTTTTAAACCAGGTAGAGAGTGTATTTTTTATGTTATATATTTTTTGGACAGTAGATCCTATGGCAATTCCTTGTCATATAGCCTAAATATATTGTTTATTTTACAAAAATGTTTTTTTTTTATTTTTTTAAATATGCATAACTGATAAATATTCATTTGCAGACATAGTCATATCATAAAACTTAGAAGCAATTTAAAAAAAAAAAAGCTGCAAATGTAGGTAATAGAACTTAGTAGAACTTATCACATGCTTTTTAAATGTCTGTGTGAATATGTCAAAATGTTCTTCAATTCACGTCATGATATACTGGATGTTAATATGTACTACTTAATGAACAGTGACCAATATTTTCTAAAATACTTTTATGAACAATTTTGTGAATTTTAAACATACGAGCCAAAACTTTTATCCTCATTTTATCCTATAGCACATTTTGAACTTGTTCATATGAAATGCATTTACAGACATAAATTCAGTTGTTTTGTTTTTGGAAAATGATTAATTTATCTCTTTTTTGCAAAATTCTGTGTAGCATTGAATCCATGCAAATAATAGTGAACATATATTTTGTTAAAATGTTGCGAATAAAAACCATGGTGGGGAGTGATATAACTGTATAGTGCTATGTGTCTGAGTGACAGGATATCCTTTCTGAAGTCTCATTTTTAAGCTAAGAGTTCTTATTACTCAAACTGATTATATACTGCCAATAATACAAATCATACAAGAAACGCAATAATTTTCCTTTTCATACGAGGGGCATTACAACCATGTACTAACCAGAGACAAATCTGACATTTTATTATTAACACATGTATATGTGATTATGTATTTTGTCTGTGTATATTTTTTAATTAATTATTCAATGTGGGGATAGGTTTAAATATGAATAGAGTTGGGGGAAAAGAATGTTTTCATGTTATTTTTTTGTTTGCCATGTTCAGTGTTTGTTGACAAAATGACACTCAATGACGCACACATCTAGTGTTCATGTACACGTTTGTTGTTATCACTGTAAAATAAACGTTATTGAAAACAGCTTCTCTTATGAAATTATTCATTAAACATTATTATCATTAAATGTCTGGTTTGTGAAACTTGTTTACATGTAACAGTAGAATAATTTTAAAAAAAGGTGCTGAGGTTAAAGACCTAATACAAACAACCCCATCTGCTCAGCAAGCAACAGAAACAAATTCAGATTTAAGTGTCTGCATTTATATTACAGGTATGATGCTGAATGCTGAAACCTTGTTAGATTGCAATTTGTTCTATTTGTATTTATGCTGTGTTAGAAAAATGATGCATAGTTAAAATGTCATTGTGCTTGTTTTCTTTATGTTTCATTTTGCAATCCGTTATTAATACTTTCATTTTTACATCATAAACTATATCATATATAATAAACTGATGTAAATATCAGTGCATTCTGGTCAACTTTATCTCTGTTCTTTATTAGTATCTATATTCTTCCACTATTAACCTATTTATTTGGCACAACACAAACAAGGCAACTCATCGCTTAAAGATAACGTCTACCCAATAAAATATCTTAGAGCTTGGCATAACTAGAAAGATGTATATTAATTTTGAAGTGCCAATGAGAAATGTTATTTAAGCCACCTTGAGAAGTTTGTTGAGCCCCCCTATAGTGGAACCCGGCCCCCTGGTGGAGAAACACTGTCCACTAAGTGAACAGCCATTTTATAGTGGTGTCTAAGACAAAATTGTAAATTATCAAATGCACTCATGATCCCATAATGCATCGCTATAACAAGTTGTCTACGGCTAGAAAACACCCATAATGCACCTTAAGGAATAGTACAGCCGACAACTTTGTGATGGCGTTCATTTACACTCCTCATTGACACGACGTGCGCGCGCAGAGCAAGGTAACAAGGCCTACAGAGGTTCAACTATTTAGTTTTCTATTGCATTCAAACACTTAAAACTAAAAATAAGTTAATCTAAATGTATTTGTTAGACTAATATAGGCTACTACATTTGTATTTTGATGTAGTTTTGTAATACCTGTTCAGTATTAATGATGGTTAATTTATTCTGACGCAAACTGGCATGATAATGTTGCGGTTTAAAGGGCGTAACAAGCCATTATACGCATTATTACATTTATGATTGATTGCCGTCTTGTTATACAGTTTAACTAGAAGAAATCAATAAATGACGCCTTTGCTAAACAAACATCACAAATTCATGACCAGCATGAGGCGCTGTTTCACAGTTTTTAATATGTAGCATATCGTCTTTTAGATCAGCGTTGTGCAACAGCTCCATCTGGCGATGAAGCCTTAGTAGGTCATTTATTGTCTCACTCGTAAATTATTTAATATAACATTTTCCCTTTAAATTAAATGATCTCAACGTGTAGTTCCCCAAAGATTTCCAACAGTCTTGTTTTATCGAGTTACGTGACGTAACTAAAAAAAATCTGTAGAAGGGCATTAACTATGAGATTTAAAAAAAAAAATACATTCATTCATAACAAGAATAAATTACATATGTGATCTTGAAAACAAAATGTAACACTCGTGCTTAAATATTTTGGTAATTGTATATCTAGTAAGTTTACATTAGAATGCAGGAGGGCAGATGGTATCCCATCACTAAGCGTTTCCAAGGAGATGATCTGGATCCCAAGGGCAATGTCGTCAAGTAAGATGATAACAGCCCGTCAGCTGAAATCAAAATGTGGAAAAGATTGTCAGCCAGTTTACTCAAACATACTTAATGTTCCTCTAAAATAAAATAATAAATATACCGAAGTTGATAAAAGTGTGGATTATAGTCAGAATTATTTTAACATGAACAAAATAAGATTTTAAGAAATTTTAAGAAAAAATGACAATATCCAATATAATGATATTCAAAACAACTTATTTACACAAATTAAAATAATACAATGATTATGATGATAATAAAATCAAAATAACAATATGAATAATAATATTGTTAAACATTTAATTTTAATATGAAATGCAACATTATTGATCATTTTCTGAGAGGTTTATTTGTGATGCTGTTTGATGTTGAGGTACAGGCTGCATGGCTGTATGACTCCATTCCATTGAATCCATTATTCCAGGTTTTGCGATAAAGGAGCTCCACATCTCTCTGAAGGCAGGTATCCTCCCTCGGATTCTCTTCCTGGTGCCTGACACAGTCTTTAGGATAGAAGCCATAGAGCCGGGTAAAGTCTAACCAGCATCATCCAGACAGAGCTTCAGAATGAATGATTAACATCACAAAAGACTCTTCCACGCTGTAGGATAAAAGACACAGACCTCATCTGCCGGTCGGATCTCTCTCGTGTCCTCCATCGGAGGTCTGTCTATCAGGGGCTGGGAGTGGCCGCTGTCTTTGTGATAGAGGAGTGGGGAAGCCCTCGGCTGAGCTGTGGAAGAGAGGAGAGGGGAGAGGACCACTGTTCACACCCTGAGATGCTCTGCAGGCTTGAGGAGGAAGAGGAGATGTCTCTACTGGAGCTACAGCAGAGGGTGGACTGTGTCATCACCCATGTTGGTAAGTGGATAATTCACTATGGTTGAGGATGATGGGGGATTTGGGATGAGGGCGTAAAAGGGGGTGTGTTACTGCTCTCAGAGCTAGAGGTGATTTGGGGGAAACCATGAGGTGTGAGCTCGGGTTTGTGGACACTACCGGACAAATAGTTAAAAGTGAAATTAGATTTTTATTACTATTTTTTTTTATTTTTATGTTTCATGTTGTTAAATCAATGACATAGAATTTGAATATGGTGGATACATTTATCATGGCATGTGCTTTTTAATATTGATTTTTTATGAGGTTATGAGATGTAATGTATTTCCCAATTATACATTTTTGAGAATGTATAATTTAATATAATTTGAGCTATTTTAACAAATTTAACTCAATAATTTCTTAGATATATGTGCGGTTTATAGGACATATTTAATCCACTTCCTCAGTAGTCCTCTCTGAAATCATGTCCATTCCAAACTGTTGTATTATCCTCTTCCTGTCCTTATAAAGAGCTCAGAAATATTCAGGTGCTTCCCCGGGCATCAAAGAGAAGTAGGTTATTGTGCCATGTTGCTATTACCTCTATCCTGCATAAGAGGCACTACTGACGCCTCTGCTGCAGGCCTCGGGGACGTCAAACACGTTACCATGGAAACTGAGACGGGCCAGCTCGCCATATTGATTCATGGAGACGCTCCGTGCTATAACCACGCTCACCGCTTCCTAAGTTTATTATGCTGGTTATGACAACACACCTCCTCAGATATAGCTCTATCTCAAGATGAAGCGTATGTTTTTTTTACAATGATTAAACAGTTTGTTTCTAGTTCCCTGCTTTGAACTGCACTTTGGATTTTGTGCAAATATCCAAATCCTGCATGAAAACAAACCTAATGGAAGGCAGTTTTTTTCACAGATCTATTATTTTTTTTCAGAAGAGCCAAAAATCATTACTGGCCTCTCCACACAGCCATTAGAGTCGATCTGAGTGAGTCACAGATGTTACCATCCAGCCCTGTAATAGTAACATGACTAAACTGCTTTTTGATTGGTCAACTATGACATCATTCTCCTGTAAATTTCAAAGCTGAGTGATAAATTGCACATTTCTGGATGTATAGCTCATGCATATTTAACAGGACAGCTGAACGGTCTTATAAAACAATGGAGCAATAACATTAGCATATTTTAGCTCATTTAATTCATATTTATATTAGATCTTTGACTTTTTGTATTAATTGTGTAGTAGTGAGCTGGAATTAATGTATATGAATACTGTACGCCAAATGTTGGACATGCAACATTATAAGAATAGTTTTTTCTGCATTGTTGTGCGGCATGAAGAGTATAAATCTTTGCTAGATTCTTTGATGTTTTTATAACTCAGTTTTTCAGGATGGGGGATCTTGTTGTTTTTAAGAGACACTTCCCCCTTAGCTTCTTTGCCTAAATAACCATTCTGACTCCATTTCTGCATAAAAGCTTTTTGAAATAATAAAAAATGGTGTTGTTCAGTCATCCCGAACTAATCAGGATAAAAGGATTAACACAAACAAGCCAAATACTGAGCACCGACACAGTCTTTCACACACTCACACAAGACAACAAAGAATTTCACATAGCAAATACATCAATAATTGTATCCAGAACCATTTTTACCAAATCTAGTTTTTGAATGGCTGACAGAACATTGAATCATGTTTACCGGAATATAGCAGACATGACAGAAAACATGGGCTGTGTTATATTAGAATTTAATTGATTCTTGTTCTTTCTCTCTCACACACGCACGCACGCACGCACACACACACACACACACTGTGCATGAACACATTTAGACAAGAGGTGGTCTTTGTAGTAAAAAGAATAAAAAATAAGAATAAAAAACAATACTGCTATTGCTTAGTTTCAGACTCCATCAGGAATGTAACAGACATTTTGTGAACAGCCTCAAATTCTGATATCAAGCTCCAAGTTACAATGAACGTGACAGTATCTCCACACACTTGAACTCACAATAACACAGCAGAAGTGAAATCCAAAAAGGTGAACAATGGGAAGGTCATTGTACTTCCTTCCCTGCCTCCACCCCACCCCCCTTCCCGCCTCCATCTGCTTTTCGTGAGCTGCTCGGTATAAAATCTCAGTTATAGCTTCCCCCATTTGAAGACTTCCTTTCTGCGCTTCTGTCAATCAATATTCTATAACCACACTGTCTAGCCCTGTAAAAAACACCAGCGCAGGCCTGGTCATCAGCCCATGTTTTGAATGCTGGGCTCCAGCACCACAACATAGTGTTCACTGACCAACATAGCAGAAAATGTGACCACGCTTCTATAAAAATAACAAAGGTCACAGAAGTCAGGATGCATACAATACATGGGGGTGAAAAACTATTTAAATTTGGATCCAAAATTAGACAAATATTTAACCCTTTTATTCCTGTTTTAAGGGTTACACTGCATGCAGTCACCTTATTTCCCAGAATTCCCTTGTTACAGTGATGTTACAAAAACAGACTTTTATCATCTTATATAACCCGAGTGTGAGATTTATTTCTTAGTGATTTGACAAGCGCAGCTGCTTTTTCCGGCTGTGTGGAACTGTTACCCGTTTTCTCAGCTAATGGAATCCATTAGATTTCATTCTTTGAACCTTCTGACACAGTATAACATTATCCCTCTCTTCCTCCCTGCACTGTTGTGAGTGATCTGTGATCTGTCTCACAGACACCGGCTCAGGAGGAGGCTGATTTAAACACATAGACAGTGATGTAGAAAATAGGATTGCACGGATTTTGACAGATTATCTGTAATGCACACTGGTGTAAAGTATAATCTAAAGTCATAGATACACACTTAATTTTATCATACTTTTGGTCTCTGAAGTATTAAAGAATCAAATTTAAAAGTTTGTACGCAGAAGTGATGCTTGCCTGTGATTGATAGGGTTGGTACAGAATATGGTCGCTAAGGTGGTCAGGATGGTTGCTAAGATTTTTGGATATCTGATTGGTTGTTTTGGAGGGTCAGATAGAAGATAGAAGGATAGAAGAGATAGTTCACCCAAAAAAAGAAAATTCTTTCATTATTTACTCACCTTCATATCATTGAAACCCTTTATGAATTTATTCCTTCTGCAGCTCACAAAACCACCGAGACATTTCTCAAAATATCTTCTTCTGGGTTTCACAGTTATTTACGTTAATATACTTGTTTTAAACCATGTGAGGGTGAATAAATTAAGAATTTACATTTACAACTATCCCTTTATTTAAGTCTTATTTGTATTATTTATTATTTCTCGTTTTTTTTCACCTGCCAAAATCTCAAAAGTCTGACCTCTTAGAAAAATAATGGACTGAAACAGACTGAAAGATTAGTTCTGTGTCAAAGTTTTATACTTAAAATTCTAGAATGATCTTTGAACTATGTATATCCATATATTAATTTGCGAATTTGTTTAGATTTTTTTTAAAATCTTATTTGAGGCTTGTCGTGATTTTGTGTTTAAAAACAGTGCCTAGTTTTACAAGCACAAAGGTTTCCATCCACAGGAATGTCTGGATTTATGGAGCTTCGGTTGGCTCCACTATAGATCATTACCTTTACTCTGACTTTCCGTAAGTGTTCTGCTCATGCAACCATGAAATTCCTGTTTAGATTATTTTCCCTCTTGTCAACACCTATTAGTTCTCACTTTAACATTGCATCTTTTTTTCCACTGTTAAAGTGGCTGAAGAAAGTTCAGTTTAGATTTAACACTCAGTGCCACATGATGCAGTCTCATGTTTTAGTTTTGTGGGGAGGGGTTTATGTGACCGTATGAGACTCTGGGCTCTGTTTTGGGGTGGAGAGGGGAAGAAGGAATCAGTGTGTTTGTCCGAAGTTCTTCCTGACGTTCTTTAACCAGAGAACGCTGCACAGTGATGAATGTCTCATCAGGAGAAAGAGGAACAGGAAACAACCGTTGCTTTTGGAATTCTGGAAGATATTCGTGGAAAACATGTCAATGTGTTACACGTGTACCAGAGGCACAGGCTCCTCTTATTAGAGTCACAGAAGTAGGAGACAACCTCCAGGAGAGACGTTACAAGAGAGAGGTAGAACATTTGTGGGTCGCTGTGGCTCCTGGGACCACTAGCACAGCGCGGGACCATCGGCACAATGGGTTCAGTTATGTGTAAGTCAGTCTCATGTCTTTAAAAGCAGAGTTTTAAAAGCATCTGTGCCTGAGGAGGGATTGTGTTAATAGCGAGCTGCTTTTGTTTTGATCTTCCTCTGTGTGTGTACTATATAACTCTGTTGCTGGCTGGTACTGTATAAGGTCTTTCTGAGAAATAAAGGTTTATGGGTTTAATAATGCTTAAGACGCACAGAAATGTGACCTATAAAATGTGCCAGCATTCAAATGATTCACGAGTGTTTCATTGCTTTGTAATCCTGCTCAGCAGTTTTGCTCGGTCTGACGTTGATGGGCGACTTTTTTTTACATGGACAAGGCTGAGTGAGGTGAGGGAGTTGAGGGCTCAATGACCAAAAACACACACAAGAATGACACACATGTTGGTTTTACTATAGCATTATGAGGACTTTCAGTTTAATTTGCAAAAACAGATCATTCGGTTTTTAAAAATGTGTAAAAATCATGTTTTATTATAGTATTTATTGTGTTAGTTAGCTGTATTTTTTCATCAAAACAACCCAACTGCAGTTTTATATTACCTTGAATGCACAATAAAAAAAACAAGATTTTTGATCTGTTTTTACAAATAAATTTGTTTCTATATATTTAGTTTTTTTTGCAAAGCAGCAGTACAAAGAAAATACATTTAGTGAAGCAGTTATAGAAATAAGTTGTATAAAAAAACAAACAGGAAAATAAAATACACTGTATTAAGATAAACTATTTGGATAATATGTACATTAGCTTGACTGTCTGTCTATATGATTGTACAGTAATTGGACGATTGTATTCATTGTATTCATATTGCAGTGCTGCTTTTTTATTGAGCAAATAGTTTTTTGACCCCTAATCCAGTTCTCACGAAAACATAAGATTTATATTTTCATTTAGACACCATTTTGCATGTAAATAAAGTTTGAATTGGATTTTCTCACAATGAAGCCGAGCAGACATGAGGCAAATATACATTGTAAGGACTAAGGTCCCTCTAATGTAGCTTACTGTAAACACACACACAGCAGAGACAAATACTCACAGAAAATGTATTAAAACTTAATAAAAAAACATGATTTGGGTAATTGGTGAGCATCTAAATTGTTCATGTTTCATTGTATTTGAGAAAACAAATTGAAACAATTGGCCCTCACAAGAATAGTCACACCTGACACGCACACACGCACACACACTGAAGTATGCTGCAGATATTCTCTTGGGGTATGAATCATAATGATGCACAGGATAGCGAAGATACTGTCTGTGTTTGAGGAGGGAGATTTATATACAAAAGCCTTTGGTCTTTAAATGAGTTACAGCTCATAAAAATGTGTAATTTCAACTTTAGAAGTCTATTTCATCTCTTATTTTAGTGTGTGTGTGTGTGTGTGTGTGTGTGTGCATGTGTGTTAGCAAGCTGCGTATTGACAGCTCTGAGGGAGAGAATACTCTCAGCTGGAGGTGTGTGTAAGTATATCCGCCACAGGAGAAGAGAATTTAAGTTCTCTTAACTCCTAATCCAGAATCAGCAATGATTCTGTCCACCTATTCTGGTCTGTCCTTGCTTTTCAGTGAGCTGAAAACTCACACACACATCCCGAGAGCCGAGGCAGGTTCAGCATGAGCAGGGTTATTTTGGGTTAGTACTGCGGTATGGAAGATTCTCCACACTATCAGACCATCCCGTCTCGCTGCTCGCTATGTGGGCGACACTCGCCGGAAGCGTCCTTTTCTCTGGTCCGCATCTCTGTGAGGGAAATGGAGTCATACCATCGTTTTGTGGGAGTGTGTCTGGAGACAGAAGTAGCTGCTAGGAAAAGTATGCCTTCCTCTTACAAACTCATCTCATCCTCTTTCACTCTGCTTGCTTGAGACACCTTTTCTGATTACTTTGGCTAAAAGATTTAGCAGCGGTGCAGTGAGATGCAGTGTTGCAGTTTGGTTGTTAAAAGTGTGTGATTCTGCAGATGACTGCGTGTGTGTGTGCGTAAGACATTCTCTCTTAAAGAGGATTAAATAGCTGGGTCAAATAGGCGGCTTCATTCATTACTGGGACTAATTTGTTCAATGCCTGATCAAAAATGTAAAATATTCTTATAAAATATGTGTTTTTTTACTTTGTTTTGGTGCACCGATCTGTGTTTGGTTTGCAAACTTGAAAGCAGAACTGTAAATGATCCACATAGAACTTTTTAGGGTCAGTTAAATGTTTATCATTTCATGACATCTCATTTAAAATCATTTCTGTTTATTCAGATACAGTTTTTCAATACTTTCTCTGGACATTATGTTTCTGAAAACTGAAAAAATGGTTATTGCTCAGTTACTCTTTTATGAGGTCATGTTGAATGAAATATCAACTTTGTGCTTCTCCTCAAATCTACAGTATTGGGGAAAAGAAACATGTTGCTAATGTACAGTAAGACTATAAATTTAAAATGAATGTGAATAACATATATCACAAAATTATACTAAAACAATTTGATGAGAAATGTTATGTTTTTCATCTTTGACTGTAGACTTGGAAAATCTCAGTATGTGAACCCTTCAAAACTCTAAAGGAGACACATGTAAGATTTGAGCATTTTTTAAAGTATCCTCATGTGTTATTTTTCTTTCCTGCGTAATGGCAACTTTCACATTTACACTATAACACTATACTACAGTCGTTTAAGATTTATGAGCTATTGTACAGACGCCTTCCATCCTGTCAGAGGTGTAAATATTCCATTATGTGCCACCGAGGAACGAGTCAGTTTTGTTATCACACAAACGTCATTTGTACTTCAAACACCCAAGTTAAAACTGTGCACGTATTCAGGAATGTTTTCCCCTTAATATCAAAATAATTGATCTTATTTTAGACTAAGGCTAATGCTGAGTTATATATGACAAAAATTATCGCACAATCATAGGATCAAAGGCAGCCAAGATTCCATGGAGGCCTCTTAAAAGCATGCCAACATAATGAAGCCCACCTGTCCAGACTGAGGCAGACAGCTTCACCGGCCCACATCTGGACAGCACAGTCAAACACATATTTGTGTATGTGGTTATTTTTCCCAAACAGTTGAGTTTACTCAAAGCTGTCTATTTACAATAAAAAGTTGCTTAAGATACATTCTATTGTCTTTTGAGAGAAATTGCTAGCATGTTGACAAAACAAACATAACTATTTTCATGCATGCATCCACCATGAATAGTGTGAATTTGACTTCCAGGGCCATGATTTTGTTATTTTAATGTACTGCCTGAGACTGGACTGAAATAATCATCTTGAATGTCCGCTGTCCCATTGCACTATTAATTTACAGTGTAGAGGGATCCAGAAAACAATGTATTTGATGTTCTGTGGACTTCCGCTGTTGGGATTGAGACAGGCTGTGTCAGGAAGCTGTTGTGTTAATAGTCTGTCTGTGTCATGGACTGTACAACCATCGATTTCTGGTACTGTACATCTTATAGTGTGCACTGTAATTGATATTCAGTAGGGAGCCACTTTGAGGCCTCCTAGGATCTATGATCAAGTTTCATGATGGATTTGCTTACATGATGTTACGCAACAGTCTGACCACTCTTAAAGCTGCGAAACACATGGTATGGTATTCTAGATACGTTTAATTCATGTTGAAATCTTCCCTGTGAGTTGGTTACCAATGATTTGCAGGATCGAGTGTAAGCTCAATGCAAACCTGAACAATTGACACAATACTGTCGTGATTGGCACAATATACAAAACAAAGACTTACATAATGTTGGGTGTGTCCTCATTATATGATTTCAATATTCTATTGAAAAGCACAGTTTTGTAAGCTGGTGTACAATGGGAAGGAAAAGCGCAGAATGGTCACACAATGGCTTGAGTTGAAATTGCTGATGTCCGGGGAAATTCTTCTTGGGATGTGAACAAAACTCTTTTCAGACAGTTCTTTTTTTAATTAATCTAGCTGGATTTTACTGTATGCAAAGTAACTTTATCTGAAGCTTTGCCACATGGAATAGTCTAAACAGCCAGCCAGATGCTTTTCACCACCACCCTATTCCACAGGCTGGTACAGTTCTCTCTTAATAAGTACCAAACCTCTGACAGGAGACATGCAGCAGTGCTTGGCCTCAAACTGTACAGCTGTGGAGAAAACTTCATAAGTCTTGAATGCAAAAAAAGCCATGTGGCTGGAAAAATTGAGCAGAGACGAAAAGGATTTCCACAAATATGTATTATTTTCTATTGCTTACACACAGCTGCCTGCCTAGTTAACACAACCAAGAATACCTGACAGACATTGGTTGAAATCTAAGTTATGTTTTGGCAAAACATCTGTCTGGATGAAGTGGGATTGATTTTGGATCAGCACGGAATTGGTTCTGGTTCTGAGATGGCTTCTCCTCAAATTCAGTCATAGGTAAAGGACTCACTGAAGTTTTGATTTGTTGACATTGTGTGTAAAGCCTCTTGTTTTTGCATCATGTCTGGTGTATTTAAAGCCCATGCGTCACATGGGCCGGCCTCGGGTTTGTTTTTGTGATTGTTACCAATTCCAATATTGTTCTGAATTGGATGTTTTTGTAAGTTGTAAATTCTGAGATGAGATTTTTGAGAACTTTGTTTGTATAAAATATGCAGCATTTTTAAATTGACTTGAGGCTGTGGGTTAGTTTATGTAGGTTTTAAATAATGCAACTCTACAAGTTGTGCCAATGCACCAGAAACCGTTTTTGCTGCTTCTGTGACAATTTTGTTAGAATTTAGTAGTGGAGTGTATAATTTTGGCACCGCTATCAGCCTATAAATGTCTTTGCATATTAATAGGAAAGAGGAAAGTATTTTAACATCCAAATAATTCTGTGGGTCTGTGGTCTAGTCTGAGTATTGGCCTGTTTCAGTGAACATGGAGGCCCTGGATTACTGCAAGTGTGTGATGTGAACTACTGCAAACAATGTGTCTGTGTGTTTATTGTGCATGTGTGCTTAAAGGTATAGTTCACACAAAAATAAAAATAAAAATATTTTTTCCAAACCTGTATATGAACACAAAAGAAGATATTTTGAGAAATGTCGCAGTGGTTTTGAGTTCATACAATGGAAGCCAATGGGGGCCAATGTTGTTTGGTTACCAACATTCTTCAAAATATCTTCTTTTGTGTCCTGCAGCAGAATAAAAATAAATTTTCATTTTGGGGTGAATTGTCACGTTAAGCCTGTGTTGTTAAATCTTTTTGTATGCTGCAACATGTTTTTTAAAAGTACAATAATAAGTGAAATCAAACATTTAGGGACACTTTGATAAACAGATAGATAGACTCATTTCAAGCATGGTCAATAAAAACCTTGTAGTGTTTTAACGTATTTACATCATTGTCATTGTTTATGTACAGCCAGAGCATTGCTGTACTGATTAAAGTCAATATACCATATTTTGGGAGTTTTTATTTCTTTAGTTGAATATGTTTTTTTAATTAAATTATTTTATATTATTAATTATTAGTTGGCCCCTATTAGTGTGCAGTGATCTTCTTGTTATATTGTTAAAAGAATCAAAGTAAAGGGGGTCACACACCGGACGCTGAAGCGCCGCGTCTAGGACAGCTTCACAGGTATCGCACACCGGACGTGTACTTTCTGTATGCGCGATTCGCGAAATCAAGTTTAAAGCTTACATTTATAGCGTGAGCGCAAGCTAAAAGTCTAAAATTCTGGTAAACTATACGTGTAAAACTATAATGTTGCAGCCTATGTGATTTAATGTTAATTTAATGTGAGCTGGCGCTCTGTGTCGCGGCAGGAGTTGTAGTGGAGCCGGTGTGCCGCCGGTGTGCGTACACTCATAGAAAACAATGTTATCATTTTCAAAAATGTGGCGCTGCCATGCGCGACTTGGCATGGCGCTTCCGCATCCGGTGTGCGACCCCTTTAAACCTTGCATGTACATTTAGGAATTATCCACAGTCAGCAAGTGTACACAGACAAAACTCCAAAGTAAGCAGCACACAGCTACAGAGAAATAAGGGTAGGAAGGACTTTAGTGTTTTTCATGTTGTTGGGAGTGGTCTGGTACGTTCCAGTCTTTCCTCTGAAGGAGTCCCGGCTTCTTATTTTAACTCACCTACATGTCAGTGGCTGTGACTCCACGGTCAGCTGATAACATCTGGCTTTCACATGCTCCTTGACGCACATTGTTCTTCCTTTACAACACACCCCAGAAGGATGTGAAAATAAATGAGTGCTTGGAACATGATAGTTGGATCTGTTGTTCTTGGCAAGCTGCTTGTCAAACATTGTGTTTTCAGGATATTACCTTGTAATCTCAATGTAGTGAGACCAGTGCATATATCCCAGAATCCCAGCCTGCAGCAAGTCCTCTCACAAGACTATATTTAATAAGAGGCAAAATAAGAGATAAATAGTAGTTCATGTTACGTGTACAGAGAAGGTTTTGTTCATGCGCAGACTTTACAGGGCTTCAGGGTGACCCTTGACAAATCTGCAGAGAATAGTGCCGCTCCAGCAGTCTTTTGTAAAGTCAAGGGCATAAAAGAAAGGCTTGTTTGAAGGAGCGCTTCCCTGATGAACGGATACAAACCAGAAGCTGTGTTGATGTCTAAAGGTCGTCTCTAAGGAAGCCAGCTGTACAGGGGAAACTCCTTCCAGTCGCTCAGAGAGGTTGTGTGTCTGATGTCATCTGTGAATCGTATTATCCATTCTCATGCTGTACAGACTATGTTGTCTATGGGGTCAGAAATTGCATGGGGCCTGAGGCGAGAATGCCACTGAAAGTGGCAAAATTATCCCAGATTCTTGATAATGTCAGTATTGTCTTATATTTTATATTTTGTTTATGTTCTGGTAGGCTTGTTTAGTCAGTTATTGAGCAGGTGCATTATAATTATCATTTCTATGTTGATCAGTGAGGTTCAACTTATGTCGTATGTTAAGTAACCTGCAATTCAAAAGTTTCAAACAGAGATGGCAGTATTGCTTTTAATACTAAAAGTTCTGAATGCACTGAATGCCTACGTGAAATCTATTTGTAATGATCCTTCTCTTTTTTTCTTCACAGATGAAATCATGCAGCAGGAGATCAGGCCGTTACTGGCCGTCGACATCATTGAACAACTTCACAGACAGTTTGCTCTTCTCTCAGGTGAGAAATGAATATCTGTTTGGTATTTACGCTGTGATAAAAAATCTTTGTAGGTGACTCACTTCTTGCCCATTTCCTGCCTCATTAGTTGATGATGCTTTGACCCTTTCTCATCCGAGAGGATAAACATGGTTCAGGTTTCAGATGTCAGTGTTCACAAATTACATCTATCATCTAACATCATGTTACCACCACGATTCAGTTACTGGCCTTCTGTTTCCTAAGAGGATTATAAATGTCATTTTTGTTCAAATTTAGTTATTCACATATTCGTATTCTGTGACACCGTATTTACATTTGGGTAATTCCATGCAAATGTCAACCTTGCCATGAAAAAATATTGCTTTTGGTTTGTCCATTTTAAGTCACAGAAATCCTACAGAGTATGTTGTCTCTCAAATTTTTCTGATGCTTAGACTCTATCAACAAGGGTTTAGTAAAATATAAACAGATGGTTCAGTATATTGATAACAAATAGTGTTTATATGTCACAAGGAGTTAAAATGTCATTGCTTAGCTAGTTTCAGCAGTCTCATGTGTAAGTTCAAGAGTCACCCCTTGTTGAGTATTAACTTACAGCTTATGCATATGCCACCATCATGCATGTCACAGATAAAAACTGCACGTTTGCCTGACAGACACCTGTGACAGCTGTTCGCAACACATCCTCAGCTTAATCTCAGCTTGATCTGACACATCCTCAGCTTAACCTCAGCTTGATCTGTTTACAGTTACTGTAAGTAAACTGTAAATAAGTGAGTTTCAGACTTAAAGTTTTTGAGTTTTTGCACAGAAAAAATACAGCGCAACAGGGTGGAAAGCTGGGCGGGACCTCATAAGACATCATCATCCACATGCTCGCTGCTCCTTGGAGAGCTTCTCCATTCCTTTCCACCCCAGTCAGATCTCCTGAGGCCTGGCCCAGCTCCCTCCTCATCTCTTCATCTGCCAGGAAGCCTGCACCAGTCATCACAACTGCAACACTTACATAATGTTACGGGTGAAAAACAATCCCAGTCTACTTTGTGGAATCTATTTAGCTGTATTCTCTCGTCCTGAGTGGTGCTTTTTCTCTGAGCATCGTGGTGCAGTCCATTAGGCCTTTGTACAGTAAATCACATGGCAGGACTTCAGCATTCATTACGGCCAGTCAGGCTTTGCTGTTTTAGTCAGCTTCAGATCTGTTTTCTACATTAAAAAATAAGAATGTAAGTATGATGCAGGACATCTGTTAAACAGAGATACTGCAACTTGGCAAGCAAATATATTTCATTTTAGTTTATAAAAAAACATACAAATTTAGAAATATTACCAAATTGTGCATTGGTGAGTTTTAAAATGTCCCAAAGATGACACTGGATGTTAAGAGGGGGGTAGGTGACAAATAACACAGACACTGTTTCTATAGAACATCTATTTTTAGAGACTAGAATCGAGTCCATTTTATCAAATGAAGAGTTTGTAACGTTTTTAAATGGATCATCATGTGACCTCTGAGTGGCGCAGCTTTTTCCTGAACCCACTTTAGAAATGAGAACAATGCTTGACAAGAATTTAATAATAAAACACTGAAAGGGACATTATCAAATACTGTAGGCTGTTAGTTCTATATTGTACTTTAATATTTTTGACATTTTCAGTCTAAGTCTTGTGGTGACATTAACAATGACCTATTGTGCAACTTTTTCACTGTTAGATGCAGTAGCCTACATATACAAATTGAAATTTACCAAGATAAGTAAATGCTTTGTGAGTATTGGTTATTGTTTGTTAATAGTAAGCATTGCATTTATTGTAAATGTGCAGTATAAAGTGTACCATCTTATAGATGTTTATTTTTACCCAGTCATTATGGAGACAGAATTTATTTGTCCATTATTTGTTTGAAATCTCTTATGCTCCCTAGTGGTTAAAAGACGTTAGTGCTCTTATCTTTCAACATTTAAGAACTCGACTGCAAGCACATTATCTGCGTTATACTAAGTTAGAAATTTTACAACAAATTTGTTTAGAGTTTTGCAAAAAGAGTCCCAATGAAACCCAAGAGCTTTCAGTTTAAAATGATGTTTCTAATGTAAAGAACTGTGTAGATAACTGCACCAGAAGATTGTAGTTTTACATTTTTACACATGTGTAGTTTGGTGTGTGTGTGTATATGACTAATTATTTGATGGATGTGTGTTACTATGCAAAAACACATTTGCACAAGTTTTCATATATGATGTTTTGCTTGTAAATGTGTTGGCTGTCAATGCCACTTCCTGCGAAATCCAACCTGACAACTTTCTGTCTCTGCAGTACTGTTGAGAAATGAGACGGTTTCGAACACTTGATTTGTCAAGAACTGATTTTAATTTTTTTAAACCAAAAAAACTGACTGCCACCTTAAAGAATTTCTTTTGAAAGATGAAAGTTGTTTCCCATAGCTTGTCTGTTGCTAACAAACAAAGAAGTGTATTGTGAATTAAAGGTGGAGGGAGCTACATACATCTGCTCTCTGGATGAGCTCTTCACACAGGCTGGTGTAGTTTCCATTGTGGGTTGATGTGTGGTTGCAGTGTCAAACAACAATAGTGAATTTAAGTCATAGAAGAGTCTTAAAGAAATAGTTCACAACAAAATGAAAATCAATTGTAAATGTATTCACCCTTTGCTATTACAAACCTGTGTGACTTCTTTGTGGAACACAATTTGTGACTTTTTGAGTTATGTACTAATACTCTTAATATAAAGTAAACAAGGACTGGGACTGTCAAGTTTCAAAATGATTATAAAGCCTATACTCAGTTGCGGTATGTTAGGAACAGATAGAAATACATTTTGAATAATTAAGAGTAGAAAATGTATAGTGTGCGTGGTCAGGTTTATTATTATTAGAACCGACCCCACCAACCACAAAGGTGTAGGTGTACTGACACCTAAATACTTAACCCATTGATGCTAACTGTGCAATCCATGATTGCAAAATGTCCTTTAACTTTTTTAATAATTTATGTAAAGGCATATCTAGCTTATATTTTATAAGACTTGCAATAATTCTGTGGGTTTTGTACTTTATAATGTAAAATAACATAAATACTGCCTTATGTGTGTACATATGTATGTATATAGGCTACTGTAGCTACGTATGTGTCTGTATATGTGTATGTATCTGATTTTCTTTACTTTTTCTCTTTAATATTACTTTTAAGGTTATATATCTTTAATTTTATTTAATTTTTTCTTTTACAGCTGCTTTGATACAATGCAAACAATGATTGTTAACGCACTAAAAAAATATGCAAAAAAAAACGTTTCTGTGAGGGTTACGTTTAGGAGATATATACAGTTTGTACAGTGCAAAGGTCATTATGTCCATGGAAAGTCCCTACAATGTATAAACATCTTTAGTAATATGAGTGTGTATGAGTTTAAATGTGACAGTGTGTTTAAATGTTTAATAACTTTATTGCTAAATGATCATGGTTTGCCGTTGAAAGATATTTTAGCCTTATTTATGAGGTTGAGGATGTATAAACAAAGACATTGATTTACAAAAACGTTTCCGCAGGAGGAAGAGGAAAAGACGGCGCACCGATCATCACATTCCCCGAGTTCTCCAGCTTCAATGAAGTGTCAGATGAGGACTTTGTCAACGTTGTCACATACCTGACCAGCATACCAAGGTTCTAAAATCACTGAGAATAACTTTTCAGATATTCAGCAGAACCAACAGGATGAACATCATTAATAATCTGCATGTTAACTTCGGTACAGTGTCACCAGGTCACATGAGATCAGATGTTTTATGAGTGTCTGATGTCTCTGTATTTCTATACTCTCTCCATCAGCATGGACGCTGCTAGCATTGGCTTTGTTATAATCCTGGACCGCAGGAAAGACAAATGGAACTCAGCAATAGCTTCTCTGTCTCGAATAGCGGTTTGTACAGACTCCTGGTTAAGCTCGATTGATGTTTCTAAATGATGTTAAGATTCTCAGTGCAGATAACAGAATGATGTACAGGACTGTTAGGCTATTACTTGAAGTCAAGCTAAACATGGTTGAGCATCTATGGCCAAAAACACAGTGGGTTATTTTTGTCAAACCACACAAAACCCACGAAAACTATTGCAGCTATTTTAAAGTGAAGACTGATGTGTATCTACAAATGAGAAACAAATTGAAAGAGAAAAAGGAAAAGAAAAATTAGCTTAACAATAAAAACTGACTTTATTTGAGATTTATTTCCGTATATAAACTGTCAGTATATAAAATAATCATTTAATATATATTTGAAAATATATTGTTAATGCACTGTTATTATATTACATTATTACAATATATAAATAATACAAAAGACATTACTGCTTTTTATACATTTAAAAATATAAGCACATTGATTCCAATATTTGGAAATGTTTAATATACTTCATTATATTTTCCAGTATATCCCCATATATTTTTGTTTTGTAAGTCGGTAGTCCTATTATATAGCAAGGGTATAAGAGGTATAGAAGATTTCTTTAAAACGTTTACTGTTTCAGAAATTTAAGGGTATAAGGGTTTGGAACAACATAAGGATGAGTTAACGAGAACTTTTTAAAAATGTTCATGTTAATAAAGTTATAAAGGAGGATAGTTTGAGGCTTTATGTTTCCTCTACAGGACATAAATGTTAGAGCTGTCTAAACTGAAAACAGCTCACACTGACATATCTAAAATTACATTACTGCCATTGTTTTGTCACAAAATGTTTACTTAAATGTCCTAATTCATCTAAGGCAAAGTATTGGCTTATGTCTTATTTTCTTATCAATGCATTCTTGTTTTTATGATCAAAAGGGCTCCTTCCCAGGAAACCTGCAGCTTGTGTTGGTTCTCAAACCATCCCGTCTCCTCCAGAGGGCCATTGCTGACGTCAGCATGCGCTTACACCGGGATGACTTTAAATTGAAGGTACCGGTAAGCATGCTTCTTCCTGCTCAGACCCTCAGCACAACAGTTGACCCGCCGCATGCTCCGCCAGAAACGTCTGTAACCATGATCACACATCCACTGAATTATTGATATGGTGCCCGTCGCCCTATTGCATTATGCATGTCTGAAAGGTGCAAATGATCTTGTCTGCTGTGTGCTTTTAACGCCACTGTAGAAGACACAGGGTACATTGTTACAAAGAGGTTTCTGCATTGTGCAGTGTGTAAGGTCATGTTTGTTGTTGTTTGCATTATCAGTCATGATAGTGATCACGCAATGTATGCAATGTATTAAATGCAAGCACACTAGTTTCTGAGTTGCAGTACATGCGTCTTTGGCATGCGATTACCGTCGGTCTGCGATTACAAATGTGTCAATGATGGTATAAGGCTAAAGATAATTTTCATGATCTTGTCTTGGCTTGTAGATTGTTATGCTAAACTCCCTGTCAGATTTACACGGCTACATTGACAAAGGCCAGCTGACCTGTGACCTCGGGGGAACTCTGGACTATTGTCACAGTCAATGGATTCATCATCGCACAGTAAGACCCTTAGAGTTAGTTACTTAAATCTTTTTCTGTCACCGATTTAAAAATATCTTTCTACAGAAGTAAATGTATTATACTCTTTGACTTCCATTGTACAGACACAAAACCACTGAGACCACAATTGTTCTACAGAAAGAGATATAGAAAGCATCATATACAGGTTTTGAATGACATGAGGGTGAATAAATGACAGAATTTTCATTTTTGAGTGAATGATGCCAAAATTATCACATATTTGTAATAGAGCTTGTGTCAGAATTTACTCTTTCTGCTTGAATACCTATAATTGTGTAATTTCTGGGAACAAAAAATTATTGGAACATGATTATGGGTGAATATCATGAAAGCGTGTCCACATTTTACCCCCAAACACAAATGTATATATTTTGCATAAAGAAAATAAGCCTATTTTTGGCTCATTTCACATTTGTTTCTTTTGATTTTGGGATGAATTATTCACTGTCTTTTATAAAGTATACACACACACGTTATTAAGATTGGGACTGAATGTTTACACCCTTAGGCCATTGAGAACTTTGCATTAACGGTGAAGAGTACAGCACAGATGCTGCAGCAGTTTGGCAGTGACCTGGCAGAAACTGAGCTTCCCAATGATGTCCAGTGCACCAAAGATTTACTCGTCGCACACACCCAAAAACACGATAAACTCAAGGTACGGTATTGAATGATACAGTACTTTTGTTCTGTTTAGAGACATTCATATTAGGTTGTCAATTTATAGTTGGACAAATGTGGCCTTCAATGGCAAATGTAAATTATAATAGTTTTGCCTGTATTTTATTGCCTACATCAAGGAAAATAATAACACATAGTTACAACTGAATTTTCTGAAGGGAAGTTCGTGTTCTTTATTTGTTTTTCACACTATGGAAGAGAAAACATCTTTTATATAAAAGTTTTTTTGTTACCTGCATTAGTACAAAATGATGATTTCAAGTTATTCTCTATCATTTAATACACATAAAAAATATCCTTTTCTCTGCACAGGATGAACTTAAACTGGCTGTAAAACAAGGAAATACTCTACTCACCTGTATCAGAGACCAAGCCAACAAAACCGAGAACCATATTCTTAGCCCAGATGAGATAGATAACCAGACAACCGTCGAGAGGTGTGTGTCACACTTACATGAGCCAATGACTGTCTGACTCATAAACAATTATTTTACAGACCATTTAACAATTTAGGGAAAATCACCATTTGTTAGCAAGAACCAGGAAGTTTTTTTTTTGAAGAAACAGCAAGGTAATCCATATACAATAAGAATAGAAACCTGTAATTTTAATGTGTTTGCCCAACAAGTATTTTACAAGGTGGTTGTTTCGTATGAATTCGAACAAAATACCTAACCCCACTCTTAAACCCAATAATACTAAAGCAGACAAATGTACGAATTAGCCACCTATTAAAACATTTATGATTCCTGTAAGATTGTTGGTTTGCACCATTTAAGTTTGTGTGTCATTTAAAACTTTTTTTGACCTGGCCAACCAGTGTCTGAGCTGAAAAAGCACCCACGGTTTGCATTTTTAGCCACTTGTCAGCTTCGGTCTAAATGCTCTGAATAAAATGTTAGTACTTAGTACAGTTATGCATTCCATAGACACTTTTATCCAAAACAACTGTGCATTCAGGTTTGCATTTTGTGTTGAACTGGACTGGCATGTGCTCCCATTAGAGT
This sequence comes from Oreonectes daqikongensis, assembly GCA_026939265.1. Lineage (NCBI taxonomy): Eukaryota > Metazoa > Chordata > Actinopteri > Cypriniformes > Nemacheilidae > Oreonectes > Oreonectes daqikongensis. The sequence continues at coordinate 1,718,941 of JAOTQM010000030.1, read as the reverse complement.
TATTGTACAGGAAACACTTGTGTAGTTCTTGTTACAGTTGTTATTCGTTAAAGACAAATGTCGTCTTACCTTTCTCACTCTATATCTGCACACAGTGACACACAAAGTACTAAAACTGTTTGTTTGTTTGTTTGTTGTAGGTTGTTAGCGCAGCTGGATGAGACAGAGAATGCATTTGAACAGTTCTGGTCGAGGCATCACTTAAAGTTGGAGCAGTGCTTACAGTTACGTCACTTTGAACAGGACTTTAAAGAGGTACTGGGTGTACAGTATCTAAAAAACAAAGTCAACACGCTCTATAATTGTATTGGCCATTATATCAAATTATGCAGGTTTTAGGTGCTTAGTTGAGCTGGTTTGACCTGTTGAGTTTATTTATTGTGTCAGGTGAAAGTTTCTCTGGATGGCCTGATAGAGGCTTTACTGGGACTCTCTGACACCGCGGACTGCATGACTCGAGTAGAAAACCTACTGGAAGATCTGAAAACCCTGGAGGACAAAGCTCAGGTCTGAAAAATAAAATGCAGACACACTGTTTAGTACACATTCAGACTATATATTTAAAATATATCAAATATATATGTAAAATGAATTATATGTAAAATACTATAGTATTAACCGAGGATTATTAATTGCATTTTATTTCTTAATTAATTTTCTTTATACTTACAGTATTACTTAGTAAACATTGGCCCCAAAAAGTATTGGACACCTCAAAGACCCTCAAAAATATATTAATGTCCCTTCTGTATATTATTAATCCTATTTCTGAACTCACTTGTTTTCTGTCGGGTCACAGGATATACAATATAATCAAATATGAAAGTTAAAATGAATACATTTCATGTAAAGCGAGAAAACACAAACACAAATGTCACACATTTTACCAGTGTGAATTAGAGGGGAAATTACTTCTTACACATACAGATTACCATGACACCACTTGCACATATAGTCAGTCATAGCATTTCTGGAAAAGCTCAAGCATAATTTTTTCACAGATGCCATCTGGTTTGATATTTTAATATTCTGGCTCAATATTAAATGCAATAAAACTTGTGTCAGAAGGGTGGCAGAATGTGGAAAAGCTTTGGGTAAAATGTGAAATTTACACATCATTCACATTTTCTTGGCTTATTATCAAAGTGACAAGAAAATGCGAAGTGCAAAGTGCTATTGTAAAGATTTTAGCTGAGAGAATGAAGTAACTTGAGGTGCCGATAGGTACACAGTAAAATCTCAAACATAGGACTTATAGTGTTACAGCTCAACAAGGTTAAGTTGTAATAATAGATAATATTGTGTGTCATTATTAGTGTTTTGAGATGTATTGTGTTTACTGTACAGGAGTGCTTAGAAAAAGCTCAGCTTCATGCCCAACATGGCGACCAGTTGATCCAAAGCAACCACTACGCTGTGGACTCCATCCGGCCCAAGTGTGTCGAGCTCCGTCGAATCTGTGACGACTTCAACAACGAGGCCAAAAAGAAACGGGACATTCTGACCAAATTGCTTGAAATCCATAAGCGAATCGATGGGGTCAGTGAAATATTTCAAATCCTATAAAATTACAAAATTACTATTTGTAAAATGTGCCATTGTGTGCAAGTGAAAATGCCTCTATATCACCATCTCTGTATAAAACAAACAATTGCAAGTTACATCTAGTCAACTGACATTTTCTCCTGTACTGGGCAGCTCAATTTCAATCATTATTATAAGCTTACTGATGAGTTTTTAGAAAATGTAAGATCACACAATGACACAAAAAACATCTTATTCACAAAGAAAAATATTATTATGTAAAATACAATCTTCTATCTAAAGGTTTAGCATTAGTGGTTTGTCAGTTAAATGAGAATGTTATCTATTCGGTTGTGTTAACGCAACGGTGTGCATTGATGCTGATGTGTTTGTGTGTCGGCAGGTGAACCGGTGGTGTGAGTCTGGTGTGTATCTGTTGGCCTCTCAGGCTGTTGACAGATGTCAGACTCAGGATGGGGCAGAAGCAGCGCTGCAGGACATCGAGAGGTACAAGGAGACAGCCCAAGAGCAGCAACTCGGTCACCTTAAAGACCTCAGCAACCAGTACGAGATCATCCTGTCAGACCTTATCAAGGTACAGCTGATGTTTGTGTCATTACAGTGGAATCCAAGAGTCTAAGACACCCTAGAGGTGAAAATGCTTCTGATTTGCATTTTTCCCATTTTGTTGCATTACAGGTTCTATTTTTTGCATAATAATTTACTTGCATGAAAATTCTCTACAATTTCATAACTTTTTGTATGAAGTCTCAGAATTTCATTTGTTTGTTTAAATATGATCTGCTTTGCTCCAGTGATGGTTAGAGCTTAGAGGTGGGGCTTCATTATTACTTTTTCTACTAATCATACATTTTTGTACAATTTACTTCATACCAATTCATACAAATAACCTCATAAAATAGTTACAGGATGGCATAACTATCCAAGTTTGATTTAAAGAATTTCAAGAAAGCATTTTGTTTACTTCAATAAGAGCAAAGAGATGAAATAATAATTTCTAAATTACATTTAGATCCCACTTTTCTGTAGAAATCTGCATCCAAAACTGTTATGTACCTGTAACATTTTTTCCATTCAGAACAAAGTTCAGAAGGCTCTGAGAAGGTTGGATGACGTTCAAGAGATGCTTAAGAAACGACATGCAAGTCTGAAAAAGCTCTCTGCCAAGCAAACAAGGCCTGTGCAACCTGTCGCGCCACGACCAGAATCTTCCCCCAAACGTACTTCAAATAGAACACCACAAACCACTGGCCCAGGTGAGTTTGACAGAAACCAGGCATGTGTTTGCAGAAATGCATGCATTTCCAGACCACTAGCGGTTAGTGGTGAGATTCTACTTTTCCAGAAGCATGCAAGCGTTTTGCCAAGACACCCAGATTAAAGCCCACATTATATTAGATTGCCCTAAAAATGTATATGCAACACTACATTGAAGGTATTTGAAATCTTTAATAATATGTCTTAAAGCTTATTTAATTCTGCTTCTTAAATCTACAGCGTCAAATCGCAGAGGTACAGAAAACTTCAGCACTAATAAGCAAACTAGTGACGCAGAGCTGGCAAAGCGCAAAAATATTCGCAAAGCCAAAGGAGGGATCAAGGTAAATAAGCTGTCATCAGTCACATAAAAAACATATGACCCTTAAGACTGGTTTTGTTGTCCAGGGTCACAAATATCTTATATATATATATAACAAATAAAACGTTTGTTCAGCATTCATACAATCATAGATATGACTACATTTCTGTGAGATTTAGTTTTTTTTGCGGTTTCTCACAGATCGAGGTCATGCATGAAGGAGGTCAGGGAGGTTCAAGTCATGTTCTCATAAACAATGAAACAGAGGAGACGCTTTCAAACAGACGCAGGTAAGAACCAAAATCAAGTTACAGTACGTGTTCTAGAATTTACACTAGAGTTTGAGAAGTCACTTTATCACCTACAATATAATGATTTTCTTCCACGGCAAATATGCATCTCGGCTTTTCCCACATACAGGATTAACCTGTTTGTCAGCATCTAATGTTTACTGCAGTTACGCATACGGTACGTTCTATAGCTTTGTGAACACAAAAACCCGGGCATCGTTCACTCCATACTTGCTAAACCTTTTGTTATTAAGAGCCCTAACCACATTCCTCCACACCACCTTTATTACAGCTTTTGTTGTTTTTGTGTTTGGTGTTTCTAATTTCTCAACATAGTGAATTCATAGTTTGTTTAAAGGCTCCTTCTGTTTTGCCACACCTCCAAGTTTTTGTGTCATTTCTTACGCTTTAAAGTTGTAAGACACGTACATGTGCTTGTGTATGTTTTACCTATTACATAGGTGCTTTTTTAAATTGGCTGAATGGTCAATGACAAAAAAGCTCCAAAAAATGTCTGTAAAAGGATGGATTTAAATGGATGTAATGCATATGTTTTTGACAGGTTTTGTTGGTTGAAAAACAGTTCAGTGCATGTAAATGCATTTGCTTACAGGTTTTTTTGACCTCCCCATTCAAAAAATGCCAGGTGGTACAACCAAATTCTTACCAAATTTCCTGGTTGCACCAACTGATTTTTTTCAACAAATTTACATTAAACAGGCTTTGATTTGGATGCTTGTATTAGCTTTGCCTGTGTTACCATGATCATAAATATAATTTTTAAGTACTAAGGTAATTGTGTTTGATGAAGTAGCATTTTCCTTGTTTTACATTGGTTGTACTACCGGACACAGAAAGTGCACCAGCACCCACTGCATGACAGTCGCTAAATCTACAAACACATTTTTATTCAGCCAGAAGGATCACTTGGGGTATCATTATCATGTTTACTGTTTACAATTTGTTAGAAGTTTTTCAATTATCTCAACATCTTAAAAACAAAATAGTTTTTAAATGATTGTCTTAATTTGCTCTTTTGAACCGACTGTTGCACTGCCTACCATTATACAAGTTTAAGATACCAAAACATAAATTAATATTATTTTATTTATGTAAACTAAATAGGTTTTTATATTGTGACACATGTCATAAATGTATCAAAGTATTTTAAAAGCAAATAATACCCCCGGACACAAAAATATGCATGGCATTCCAATTGTCATGTAAACATTTACATATTAGAAGAGATATTTTACTGTGCCATGATCATTCATTGTGGCATTACAGACTGTGTTCTCTTGACATCATCCATATGACATCCATCATATAATTGATGGCTAATGATCAGATTCTTATTTACTTTTTGTATTTAGCGCAGACAGGGCATATTTTTTTATCTATAAAAGTATTTCCTTGAAATCAAACCCATGACATCAGTACTGTTAACTTAAGCAGTTGAGCTAAAACTTTGTATTACTAGCACTTCTCGTGAATATTGCTTACTTGGACAAATTGCTTGCTGTTTTCCTCAATTGTAAGTCGCTTTGGATAAAAGCGTTTGCCAAATGAATAAATTTAAATGTAAATGTAAAATGACACCGCAGTCAAACGTGGGTTCAATTCCTGCCACATTTGATTTCCCATATTTGTTTTCTTCTTTTAGTTTACAAAAAAAATTACAAATGCTTAGGTGCATAGCTTTTATTTGGATTGACACAACATTTCACATTAAAAGCAAAAGTAAACAAAAACAAAAAATACTGCTTGGACATAGAGCTCACAGTGCATCATGTAAAAGCTGCCATGCACGAATAGGTATTGGAAAAGTACGGCTTACAAAGTAACATCATTTTCACAGCCGTGCAATACAATTTCCCCATTAATCCAGAAGATATGCCTTCTAACTGCGGTGCGGTCGCCTCCTTCCACAGATACCTGATATCATTCTCGTGTCCGTGAGAGGTGATCATTTTATCATAAACGCATGGGTGATAGGGTGTTTTCCCCTCACCTGAGAAATAAACGTGTTCTTGGGGTGAGACGCCCGCAGTGATGGCACAGATACCCATAAAGACATCATCAATGTACATGGAAGCATTAAGAGATAGAGTGGCCTGATAGATTTTGGCTGCCACGTCTCCAGACACCACGTAACCGGCGCCGGCGGTATAGTCTGGATAGGAGGACCACTGGTACATGTCAAAGGGCATATAGTATTTACTGCTCTTACTGCGAATGGGAGGCGCTCCCCTATGCACGTGGCCCACCCAAAAGTCATGCACATTCTGTCTCTTGAGGTCCTGAAGGTAACGGACCAGATTAGGCATGTGAATGAAAACGTCATCATCGGCAGACATCAAAAAGTGGGCGTGAGCGCAGTTCTCGTGCATCCAGCGGAACTGGAGGAGCAGTTTCACGGTGAGGTTATGAAAGGTGTCGAGAAAGTCCTGCTGAACCAGGTCCCCATGGTTGGCGTGTTCCTTGTGCAAATCCTTTTGCAGGAAACCATTGTCTTTGTGAACACCCATAGCAAACACCACCTTCATGACAACACCCAGCTTGTGTCTTACGTACGTTTCGTTGCCAAAGGTGGAACGTATGGCTTGTCTTCGGTTGACATTTTCCGGGGAGGATTTCACAAAGAGCAGCAACAACACATCCTGGTCTTTGCAAACGTCCTTTTGATTCAACAGATACTGGAAACTGCTGAACCTCGCTGCTTCCTCCTGGCTGACGCTCAGACTCTTGTTGATGAAACTATAACTGTTGATCAGATAGCGGTAGGAGTACGACTTCATGTGGCTGACCACATGGTGGTCCACATGTTCCCAGCAAATGAGCACTGACAAGATACAGCACATTGAAACAAGCTGTAGAAAATGCCATTTCCTGATACGTCTGCAATTCATGAACATTCTGCTAAATTAACACCAGTCACCAAACACTCTTGTCAAGTCCAATAATACGATTCGGATTTCCTCTTCTCGATGAGTTCCATCGTAGTCATCTCAGTGCAGACGCGATGCTTTACCAGAAGCATGGACACGATGCATTTTCTTGTTTTTTCTGCACGCTTTACAAAAACGGTCAGTCAAAGTTTGCATTTGAAGCAGGAAAATCCACTTACAATGGTAGTCTGTAAAGAAAGAAGCATGATTATTATAAAAGGGTAAAGATATAGGAAGTGGATTTAATAATAAATAAAAAAATGACATTTTATCCCTTTAATTTTATGTAGCCAGAAAAGTTACGCCTGGTTTTCACGGAGCGTCAACGCTTGACGGAGGGGGTGTCTGAAGCACAGCTCTTAATAGTTGTATCTTAACAAACCATATATCAATAGAAAGCTTGTTTATTCAGCTTTCAGATTATGTAAAAATCTCCATTTCTAAATATTGATCCTTGTTGTCCAGGGTCACATTTCATTACAACAGCTGCTAATTTAAATGTTCTCTTAGAATAATTCAATATACTTAACATCCAGACAGTCATGTACTGCAACTATTTGCTTTTAAACTAACAATCCAGTGTTTACCCTGTTTGGTGAAAGAGCTCAAAACCTCGACCATGTGGGGGATGCACCGAATCGATGTTGTGAATGAAAGCAACAGCCGACTCAGCTTTACATGGAATAAAAGAAGGCTTTAAGCTATCCGAACGCATTGAGCCGCTGAGAGCGTACAACATTCACAACCATGGAAAAAGATCATTACAGCAGCAATTTTACTCAAAGGCGCGACACACAACAATGAAAGCGAGCTCACGCACTGGATTATACACTCCAAACTACCATCTGTCAGGACAGAGACCGAGATCATCTGTCAAACTAGATCACCTGCTCAAACAATTAGTCACGGGACAGGGTTTATATGACAACCGTCTACACAACCGTCCTTTCCACGTTATTTTGACCAAAGTTTGCCAAAGAATAGAAGAGATGTTCAGGAATAATGTAACTAGCTGATCTTGTAAGCCCTCTCTTTAGAAAGCATTTTAAATCTTTTTATCTTAAATAAATTGTAACAATTTCCATACCTTGAAGTAGAGCTTAAATGCCTTTGAATCTATTTAACAATTATTTCTGGCTTATGTGTAAATTCCATCTTCATGACGTTGAAGCACTAACACTACACTAATATTTTCCTTAACATATTAATTGAGTGGTAGAAAAATAATCCCAAAGTCTCATCTCTGTGATCACGGCTTGTCTGCATTTTGTCTTACATTCTTTCAATCTGTAAAATATTATCAGCATTTGTTAAACATAGCATCAGCATTACTTAAATGTTCCTGTTGCAACAAAACCTAATTCTCATGTGACTCTTATACAAGCCGGTTGCAAAGGCAAAAATTTCATAAAATCATGATTCATGACACATAATTGTCATGTGTTAAAACTAGAAGTGAAACCCATTAGGAAATAAATACCTGTTGTCTTCGTAGAGTCTTCACAGTTACTCTTTAAATTTAGTATGAGCTCTCTAAAGCTTAAAAACCAGCAAGAGACACTCTGTGCTTGGCTTCAAATGAAACAAACAGAAAAACAGAAACTCCTTACAAAAAAAAAACATTTAAAAAAATGTGACTTACCATTGAGACGGCAGCCCATTCATGTCGAAGCAAACTAAACATGCGTAACTGTTCACAGTTTTCAAGCATGAACAGCAGTAAAGTCTGAGGCAGAGCTCTTTGAGAGAGTTGGGTGTTTTCAGGTGGGTGGAGACAAAAAGCACATCCCTCTTTGTTGGCTCTGAGCAACTCCAGTTTATGTCATAGGAACACACAGTTGTGAAAAGAGATGCTTCTCCAAATGAGCAGCATGGCATTCGGGTCATGTGATACCTCAGCACAATAATATAATTCATCTGTGTTGGCCTGTGTAGAGGAGAACTTAAGGTAATGTGAGACAGGTTAAAATGTTAAAGTAACTCGCATATTTTTGTTAAAACACTCCTTAATATGCACTCTAAGTAAGTATGCATTGGTAACTTGCTGTCTCTAAAAGCTTTAAAAAACTGTGGAGCTATTAAAACATGGCTGACTTTGTTTGAGCATAATTTGCTTAAGCACTGCCAGGAGTTTGGGGGCGGGACTAGTCATTTAACTAGCCAATGAAAACCGAGGTGTGTGTTTATGTCATTTCACCATTAGGAAAGTCATTATTGTAGCAATTTTGGGCAGAAGTTACATGCTTTACGCAAAAACATTGTAACACATGGATGATGAAATTGAATCTGTTAGATCTTCATTTGCTGATGAAAAATGATTTCAGTTGCCAGATTTACAAAATACCAAAACCGCTGTCATAATGCTTGTTTAGCTCAACCCCCCATATGTATTATAATAATAAAAAGCATTCAAATGTCAATCCCCCCAGACAATATAATGTTTTGATGAGTGACCTAAAGTTCATTTTGACACTTTGATCAAAAACATCTCATCACACCAGCCTCTGACTTTTGTTTGAGCCAATACTGACAGTTTTCTTCTGGTGCCCCACAGTCACATAATGAATGAGTTGATCGAGACGGAAAGGCTGTACGTGGAAGAGTTGCAAAGCATCATAGAGGTATGAAACAGGGAGAGATAAACAGGAAATATGGAAACAGGAAGTAAATAATTATGTTAGAATGAAATAATATACATTTAAAGCACAGCTGCTGTTTGAGAATGTGATGCAAGTAAACCAACACACTTAAACACTCTAAAAAAATAAAGATATCAGTATATCATTTTTATTTGTTTTGATGAAACAAACTTAAAGAGGCACCACTTTAAAGCCTCACACATCATACATATTTCAATGAAAATATGCAATTTATTTTTTATTAAATTAAAAAAAGGTTCACACACTGGTTATTAAATTAATGTAATAGATTCCATTATTTAATAATTGCATACATCTGCACACAAAAAGCCCTGTGCATGTTTTCTTTACTCGTCTTTAGACACTTGCTTGTTGCAGCTTGTAAAATAGCACCTCAGCTGTGTATTAGTTTACCAGCAACATGGTTAGAATTTCAGTATTTGACCTGCTGTTGAAACCATGTTGGCCTTCAGAGGCCTAGCTTAACTTCCTATCTCTAAGATTTGTGCTGAAAGTTCAAATGTAAAGGTACAAAAACAACGTCAGTGTGCCGCTGTGTCATTTTCTCAATCTGCTTTATTGCAGGGTTACGCTGGAGCCCTGGACGACCCCGAACTCACCTATCTCATCCCACCATCATTAGAACACAAGAAGGAAGTTCTCTTCGGCAATTTGCCCGAAATCTACGAGTTTCACCAGAAGTAAGGACATTAAGTTAAATGAACAACTGTAACCCAGACCGGCAAGCCCAAACCCTTCCCCCTTCCCGCATGTCCTCACATTCCTGTCATGGCTATTACGGACAACTGGTTAGGCTAGTTTTTTGACGTCAACGTTCACACAGTGTAAGGAAGGGATTTTATCGTCAGCTAGATAATGCATGATAACATTTCAGTTATAAAGGCTAAACGAGAATATTGAGTTGTAAAAAGACAATTATGTACGTCTGGGTCAGGCATAAGAGAAATCTATCTTGTATCTTCAGTGTTGCTAATAATCCACAGAGGTTAACAGACCTTTTGTTCGACTGGCCTCATGCTAACAATTATTCTTTTAGTTCATTGTCTCTCATGTGGAGATAGGGTTACAGGGAAGTCCAGGGTTTTGACAATAGTAAAAACTCCCCCCAGACCTGTGACACCACTGCCCTGTATGCCGATGCCCAGCACCTGTTTATAGTTTCTTGTCAATTGTATGCACGGCACTGCCAGTCACACCTAACCCGAGTCTCTGTCCTGTGCTTTCATGTTCATTGAAACCCAATCTATCAGAGCGTCAGGCTTGTCTTCGGCGTTACTGTAAACATTGATTTGTTTGGCGGAGTCTGCAGATTCACAGGTTCATTTAGGATGGTATTGTTCAGTAATGTGTCAGCGTTATGGAAATTCCTTACAACAAATGAACATTGTGTCATCCTTTACTACTCAAACCTGTATGGCAGTTTCTATTCTGTTAAACACATTAGCAACATTTCAGTGCAGTTTTTATCCTGGTGACCGGAGATTCTCAAGACCAAAACTTTTTTATATGACACACATGCAAATCAGATGACAGAAACTGATCTGCTATGTTTCTCCTTTCGTGTTTCATTGAAGAATCATACAGTCATGGGTTTTGTTATTTGGCGTTAATTGATATAAGACTCGACCGTTAAAGAGACAGTTCACTTAAATAAAACTCTGTTTTCACTTTGTCTTTTCCTTCTGCGTGTACCCCCGCTGTTGACCTTTAGCTCGATTCATAAAATATGCTTTGTTCCTTTGCTAATCTCACTGTTTGTGTAGGACGTTTCTCAAAGAGCTGGAAAACTGTGCAGAAAAACCAGAATTGGTGGGGACATGTTTTTTAAAGCGGGTGAGCCACATTGTTCATGAGGTTATTTGAGGTAGGAGGTCGCTTGTGAGGGGGAATCTTACACTTTTCTTCATCTGCTGTTATACAGAAGGAGGAGTTGCAGATCTATGAGAAGTATTGTCAGAATAAACCGCGCTCTGAAGCATTGTGGCGGCAGTGTGGGGACAGTATGTTTTTCCAGGTGAGGCCTACACTCATTTAAATGAAATAAAGGTTTTACTTGTCTTGTAAAAACAGCTCCTTTTGACTTTGCACAAAGTTAATAAGGCAAATATAACATTTGTGTAACGTGTCCTTGGCACGACAAGGTTGTAGATCGAAACATTGAATGCGGCATTTTTCCCAATATTAGGTCTATACATATCCAGAGCTTATTGTGACTTATTTTAATGACAGATTTTTAGGCTGTTTATGTTTGTATTTATTTAGTTTTGTCATGAGTGCAATAGAGGAGGTTTTCAAACTTTCATTTTTCTGGCAGGAATGTCAGAAAAGGTTGGACCACAAGCTTTCTTTGGATGCGTACCTGCTCAAGCCTGTGCAGAGGATCACCAAATATCAGCTCATGCTAAAGGTAAGTCTTTTAATCTTTTTATGAAACCATAGTTTTCACAGACTGACTGTGACCTAGGACTTTTATTTTGAAGGGACTGAGAATGGGTATGTGCACACAACAAACTTTTTCCACCATTACACATACATACAAACTAAATAATGGCAAAATATACCATCCTTATGTAGTTGTATGTTTGTAGCTTTAATATTGGTGTTGTGATATCCCATTTATCACCCCAGTTGTTAGTTTTGGTTTTTGGTCTGTTAAATATTATTTGTTTAAAGTTCAGTGATGCACGCTGTTCCAATATCATCACATAGAAAAGAATACCAAAAATATTTTACACAATAACTGTTTATTTCATTTTATTTAGTTATCAAGTTAACTTCGATGCATTTCGAACTCATGAACCAGTGTCTACTATAGTTTCCACTAATATGTGGTTAAAAAAAATTAAATCAGTTATGTTTGTAGTAATCTATGGTCAATTATCAATTGCGTTAATGATCTGATTATAATTAAATACAACTGAACACACAAAAGGCAGGCCCTTATATTTAATAAACATATAATAATATTTTTTATATATAATATATATATTTTAAACCATATAATTTTGGTTTAAGGTTAACAAGGTTAATAATTGTTTTTATAATCATTATAGTCATTGAATTTGGCCTGAGATCTCGATGTTTTCACAACATTTTCGCCAGTAGGTGGAAAACCTGAATCATTTTGCGAAGCAATTGGTTCAAATGATTCAAAGCTTCGAAAAGCTTCGTTTCTCCCATCAATAATAGAAAGTAGCCATATTTAAGCTAGCATGTGCTCATGGCAGATTTCTCCATCTGGTTCTGACCTCATAGGGGAGGGAGAGAACCGTGGATGTAAGTGTTTTCTTATGTCTTGCTTTTATTGTTGTGAGCACTTTAAACTGTAATAGATGTAAATGATGTATGTTGTAGAGCTGATTGTTTTGTGTGTTACCCCCCTAAAATGGTATGTTCAGGTCCAGGGGGCAGGGTTGGATCCAGATCCATCTCTTCCCACTTTATATAGTTAGTTGCAATTTGGAAAGTAAGTTGCTACCTGTGTCACTAACATTTGCTCTTACAATGTAAGTCTACATTTGATTAATAATGTAGTCGAGATTTTCAACATTTGTTATGTTTGTAAGTAATGATCACAGTAAAATATATGTTAACCCAAACCCTTGCCCTAAACCTAAATCTAATTAAATATGTTTTTAAAAAAGACAAATATTTGTCTTAAGCAAGTTGGTTTTTCCATCAAAAAAATAACTTTAGTTACAATTCAATGCGGAAATGGTAGAGCAGCAAAGCAGAATCCATCGACCAATCAAGGAGATCCAGTTTCAACCAATCAAACTGCAGTGGGAGGAGACTGGATCTGGATTTTTTTCCGCGTTTTGCAGAGAGGAGCTACTGCATTTTAAGGGTGGTGGAGTGTATAGAGGTTGAATTGCACTTGTATTTTTGGGCCTGTACATTGGCATAGCCAAACTTACATTTGTTTGGATATTGTAAATAATTTTGATTTATTTCATTTTGTTTAGTTTTGGTTTTTGACTATTGCTACTGTGCACACCTTGGAGAACTACATTTTGCATCTTTGGGATTAAAACCACTCTGAACTGTGCATTTTTGTCCCCTGCTTTCTTATTTACACCACTGGTACATCCTAACAATAGTTATTTTATTTAATACTTTATTCATTTAATTTTTTTCTTTACATTTTGATTTGTTATAAAGAGAAAAAGTAAGCAATTCATTTCAATTGAATTTGATTACGAAAGCTGTTTTTGAATTTGTTTTATTTTAAGGACCAGTGTGTAAGATTAAGGAGGATCAATTGACATAAATGCAATATAATATACATAACTATGTGTTCAGAGGTGTATAATGACCTTATATAATGTATAATGAAACGTTTACTTTAGAATGAGCTATTTCTATCTACATACACCACGGGTCCCCTTACATAAAATTTGTTTCTACAGTAGCCCTAAATGGCTCTACAGGGGACGTTTTGTAAATATGTTATATCCTTCGGCAAATACGCAACAACATGATGACATCTTTGTCCTGTGTTAACCAATGAAGTGCTTTGAAAGGGAGGGGTGGAGTGAGCCGTTGGTTGCCATTCACAACCTCACCACTAGATGTCGTTAAATTTCACTGACTGGTCCTTTAAGATTTTGAGCAAGAACATACCACAGAGCAATCTGTCGACCAAATTGCGAATTTTTCAAATGCTTATAATTTATAAGTCAGACTCAACTTGCTTTACATAATCCAAGAACCTGAGAATAATAAATAATAATGTTGAAGGTGTTTAGATAAAAGTATAAACTGCAAAACAACACAACACACTCCCCTCAATGTACTCTTTGTGCATTTTACAGGAGATGCAGAAGTGTAGTAAGAACTCCGAGGGCACAGCTGAGCTGGAGGAAGCTTTGGCCACAATGCTCGACATCATCAAGTCGGTCAATGATTCCATGCATCAGATCGCCATCACTGGTTTTGAGGTTTCTGAACTTTCCATTATATTTGAATGGTTTCCATGTTGATATTGAACCTGCATGCAGCGGGTTCTTGAACAAGGAAAACTACAGCGTAAAGATGTGGAAAATGTATATACTGCATTAGCCTACGAAATAATCGCCCGCCACTTTCTTGTTTACACTTAATGTATTTTGTTATATTTTCAGGGCAATCTGAACGATTTGGGCAAACTACTGATGCAGGGCTCCTTCAACGTTTGGACGGACCACAAGAAAGGTCACAGTAAAGTGAAAGACCTGGCCCGCTTTAAACCCATGCAACGACATCTCTTTCTCTACAACAAAATGCTTTTGTTTTGCAAGAGACGAGAGGAGACGTCTGATGCTCATGAGAAATCCCCCTCCTACAGCTTCAAGCACTCTTTGAAGGTGAGACTTCAATGTTCGTTGTTAACCGTCACGGCTAAACTGTGACAATGTAGATGGTTAAACAACATACCTAGATGGTCACTGAAGCAGCAATTTGTCAACTTTCTTATTTGACATCTTTCTGTTTGTTTTGTTGACTGATAAGCAAATCCATGATTGTGAAAAATGATGGCCTAGCAATTTCATGTACAGTATGTCAAAAGAATTGTCCTTAAAATGTTGAATCCCGATAGAAAATTTGTTTGAATGTTGTGTTTGAATACAGATGAGTTCAGTGGGAATCACAGAAAATGTGAAGGGAGACATCAAAAAGTTTGAAATCTGGTACAACGGCCGGGAGGAAGTTTACATCGTCCAGGTAAGGCACAATGTCACAGAAAGAGTTTTGGTTAGTTTGTATTAAAACATGTATATAAAATAGGAGTAAATCATATACATTGTGGTCTCAAATTTTTGACCTATTTGACCCCAATGGGAGTGGTTTATGAAAACTGAATGATTTTTAAATGAATCTTGTTGTATCTCTGGCCCATGGGAGGGTCATAGCAGGAAGACTCTAGTGTGTTTCTGTGTGCTCTTTCAGGCCCCATCGATGGATGTGAAGAACACATGGGTTACAGAAATCCGTAAAGTCCTAACAAGCCAGCTGGAAGCTTGCAGAGGTATTTCTGGGGGTGTTTCACCTCAAGACCGCCACCCCTCCCTTAGACATTCCCATACAATGCCGACCAATCCTCACTCTATAAAAAGAAACAAACCAACTTCACACAGTGAAAAATACAGCTCAACTTAACCTAGTATTATCTTGGATTCAACTGCATTTGTCCCACAAAACCAATACAAATCTCTGTTTGTCTTTGACAGAGAAAACACTACAGTATGTTATCTATATTGACTATCAGATTTTATCTTTTCTCTGTAAAGGTATTAAAATAAAGGGATAGTTCACACAAAAATGACTTACTACCCCTCATGTCATTTCAAACCTGTATGACTTTCATTCTTCCCAAAAGAAGATATTTTGAAGAATGTTGGTAACCAAACATAATTGACTTCCATTAGATGGACACAAAACCACACAAAATGTATCATAATATCTTCTTTTGTGTTGCTCAGATGAAAGAGTCACATACATGTTTGAAACGACATGTTGATAAATAAATTATGACAGATTTTTTTTTGTGGATGAACTGTCCCTTTAATATTGAAGATAAATCCCATTTGCTATTTGAACAAGTGAACTAATCTCTAAATAACCCCCCCCCTCTCTCTCTCTCTCTCTCTCTCTCTCTCTCTCTCTCTCTCTCTCTCTCTCTCTCTCTCTCTCTCTCTCTCTCTCTCTCTCTCTCTCTCTCTCTCTCTCTCTCTCTCTCCACAAAGAAGCCAGTCAGCTCCATCAGAAGATTACAGAGAACATCTACAACGCTCCCATGAGGTACTCGTGCATTTGAAAGTGTTTGAATATGCGTCTGTGTGCATTGTTGTTCTTAGTTTGCATATGTTTTCCCTATTGTGTTTTGTTCACCGGCTTTTGCATGCTTTGTGTCTTACTGACAGAAACATACGCAAAACAGCCCTTCGGCAGTCCGACTCATCCAGTCCTGAAACAGGTTACAGGCGCGGTGACACAGGCCCAAATATGCGACAGAAACGAGGTGAGATTCACCCTTCTGCGGAAAGCATTACTTACCGTTCCTCTAAGCAGTCATTCTGTGTCAAACCATATGATGTTGAAACATAAAAGGAAAATTTGAATAATTTTTAAACCACTTGTTTCCATACAAACCATAGGATAATTTTTTTAATGGAGACAATGTACAAAACATTATAATTATGAATTAGTTCAGTCAACTACATCCCTCACAATATAAAAAAAACACAAAGCCCATCTTGTTGGCAGAGGCTAAAGCGTGTGGTAGTGAATTGCTTAGACGTTGGAGACCGGGGTTCAAATCGACCATTTGCCAAACTCGCTCATTTACCTTTTTCCATTACATAACAAATCATGAAGACATTTGTTTTCAATAAAATTAATTTAAAACTTAATATTAAGTTTTATTCATAAAGCTTAGGTGTTAGGGTAATGTTAGGAGTAGGTGTAGGGCTTTATTAAGTGAGTGAGTGACCTATTTTTTGTCAGATATGGTGACCCATACCCGAAATGTGACCTCTGCATTTAACCCAACCAGTGAATACACACACTTCAAGTTGTGAACACACATACACCGGGGCAGTGGGCAGCTATCACTGCAGCGCCCGGGGAGCAAACGGGGGTTAGGTGCCTTGCTCAAGGACACGTCAGTTGTTACCTGCCGGTACTGAGAATCAGACTCTCTAACCATTAGGCCACAACTGCCCCCCAGTTGTATTATCTCAATAGGTTACCACCTTTTAATCATTTGTATAAATATAATGATTTACACTTTATTAATGCACTACAATACTGAGGTGCAAATAGTATGTGCCACTATTTATAAGTACCAATATAACATCTAACTGTTATTTACACTTAATCCAAAGAAAATACAGCTATTTTCGCTAAGTGTAAATAGCATATGCTAAGAAATGCTGCTATATTTACTTAGTGTAAATAGAATCTAATAGCCGCTGCCTATAAAAAATACTTTTCTCAATAAATTATTAAAGAAGCAGTAACCCATCTCTTGAAATATGGTAACTTGTTAGAGCAAGTAATTTATAATCTCATATTATTGCCTCCCTATGATGAATCACTTTATAGTTTTCCTCATTCATGTGACACTTTGGATAAAAGCATATAATGTAAATGATTTATTGATTCAAGAGTCTAAAGATAATAGCATTTGGAACAGCATGTGGGTGTGTATATAACTTTAAAATGTAACATTAGGTGCAATATCCTCAATTAGAGCATAATCTCTATCATTGATGTGAAATTGGTTACTGGAAAGAACATTTAAATGCTTCATTTGCTTTGAAGAGAGAAATCTGCATGTCTAATTTGCAGATCAGAGATTTCGACTTCGTCTGACATGAATTGCTCTCCTGCACCTCACAGTGTACTCTGCGATCTGGTTAGACAGTGGAGGTGGTTTGGGCAAAATGCTGCTCTGTTTGGAGTGATAAGGGCTTTTGCTGCTCTGTCAGGTTGCAGGTTTTGAGTGAGTGAAGGATTCTGACAGGTATTTAGTTCCTCTTAGGATAGACGACCTCCCTGTGTTGATCAAGCGCTCCTGACAGACCCATTCTGCAGGCAATGCTGTGGTAAACCAAACGAGAGGATTGTGGGCCTGAGGTATAGATGTTTTACACTCATAAACAAGTCCCACTTCAGTTTGAGATGCCTTTGAAACATTCAGCATCTCTCAGTTGTAGTATTTAGGTCTTTGGTCTTGATTAGGAAAGAAACCACAACCCAACAGGAAATGTGATTGAACGATTAGAGTTCAAGAGAACTGTGTTCAAAAATGGATTTAGTGTTTGTAGTTTAGGGTATAGTATGTCACAAAGTAAGGCATTCTGACCATACTTTTCATAGTACGCCTTGTCTTTCACAATTTGTTTTACTGTGTTTTTTATGTTCCTGTATGTTCCTTATATTCGTATCAACCAATCGTTGCCATTAAATTTAGTTGGAATTTGGGTTAGGCATATGATTCAGAGGTAGGAATGTTTATCCAGAAACGTGTTCTTCTTTCATTTCTTTATTAGGTGTAGGGGTAGGGGTAGGGGTAGGGATAGAATATATCATAAGCCTGATATAAAATCAATGCAAGTCTATGTAATGTCCTCACAAGAATAGCAAAACAAGTGTGTGTGTGTGTGTTTGTGTTTTTGAGTTACCAATTTAATTTTACACGTCTTGCTACGGATTCATCTGACGCACATGCCTTGCCCAAAGTGAACTTTCGGTCTGTGTTTGTTGATGGGTCTGGCTAGTGGCTAATAATATAACTATTAGTATTTAATTTAATTTATATTAATATTAACTCATATTCAAATTTTATTGTATGTTAATTTTATTAAATAAACAATTTGTTGAATAGGTCGTTTAACTTTGACCCAACTTGTTATTTCTTTTGTTTGTTATCAGAAATAATCTTCAGGGACTCTATTCTTTGCAGATGTGTAGCAGAAGTTAAGTTTGGGCCACAAAAGCGTCCTGGCGCAGAAACGTTTGTTTATGTTGTTCATTATTCATTGAAAGGGAGATATTATTTTTTTATATTTGTATAAGTTTATATTGAGTTTTTAATTGTTTTACATGTATTTATACCATTAACAAAATAATAATTAAAATTTACAAATTCTTTTGTTCTGAATCAGTTTTGTTTGAACATTTAAGTAATCCCTACAGTGCATCATTGATGATGCTAATCTTACAAACAGAATTGTGTAATTTTAGTTATTACATGGTCAAGTGGAATATATTAAAAAATCTGTTATGCAGCTTCCTCAGGGCAACACAAATTAAAAACATTTTAATGATCTCTTCTTAAACGCTAAACATCTTTCAGATTCTGAAAGATGAGCACAACGCGTACGTGTGTCTTGATGAATCAGTAAATTAACCTTCTTTGTTGGCCATTTAACAATGATCACATTTATACGTATGTACTGTAAGAGGAGAAGTGGTTTTTGTTTGTGCTTTGGTGAAATACAACAGTGTATGTCCATTGTGACCGTAGAGAGCTATGAGTTTGGTTAAATAATAGAACAAAACCGGAATATTTGGACAGATGCTGGTTATGACCTTATGCCTACATTCTTCTCCCATCACAAATGCTGTAAGCTGTTCTTTCAGGACAGATCCATCTCTCTCTTGAGTTCTCCCTCTGTGTCCCTCCATATGCCCGATATATTGTACACCCCCGTGTACTCTGTCCAAATCCTTGGTAAACAATTTCGTTTCCAATACTGTGCACTCTTTTATATTCATAATGCACTTAGTGTGTATATAGTCACCAACTTTAAATTACCCATAATGCAAAGCTTTTTTGCATTGGAGTTTTTAGAAATAGAAATAAATAATTAATTTACAGATTAATTTGAACTAATGTCAAGGGTTTTATCTTTGTTTATTAAATGTAGGCCTACTAGAAATTCTATTTTTTTTTATTATTAAATTGTACATTAAAAAAATCAACAGTATTGTTTTTATCTTTATTATAAAGACATGCACATATAAAATGCTTACAAATATTAATTAAATACAAAAAATAAAAATAATCATATGTGAAATTACATTTACCATCATCAATTCAGAAAAAATTAAAACCGTAATGTAAAGTTATTCATATAATATTTTTTATAATGAGCATTTTTTACACCAGCATCTATTTTTAATTTACTTTATAGCATTCACTATATACTCTAGGAAAGAGTTCATGAATGAGTGAGTGACCGTTCAAACACAGCATCAATCTCTTTTCCCCGCCGTTCATCTCATCCTCCACTCTTTCTACCTGCTGCTTTAACCGCAGACCTTTCCTCCTCTCCTCTTATAGCCGACACTTCGGCCAGCATCGGTACAGAGCGCACTGCTCTCGCTAGAAAGCGCTTCACCTTACAGGGCCTGTCAAACCGCAGGTCTCTCCCCGCAGGTAAAAGCACAGCATCACGGCTCTTCTCTGTTTGGACTCATCCATCATCTCATTCCGAAGTGTTCCTGTTGTCCCGCTGTGAAAATTAATCGTCAGCACTCTCTGTCCATCGTCACAGACCGCTTATGTGTTTTGTTTCGATGCGAGCGCTTTCAAACTCTCAGAGGAATGTGAATTCTGTGCAAAACAGGCCAGTCTTAGCATCTGAGCAACATAGATAGTTTAAGCTGTCATAGTGTAACATTTCTCCTGACATTTTCTAAACAGTATTAACATTTTTCAGTACGATGTTGGATGCCCTCAAAGTTTTGTATAGCCTAGAAAAGCACCCGGAGCATAGATTTAAAAAAATAAAATAAAAAAATGTCTCTTAGTAAACTGTGTAGATTATAAATGGGAACTTATAAACTGACTTAAATACATTATTGGGTTGAGCTATTATTGCGGCACCATTGTGTACTTCTACACTTTGCACAAATAAAGAAACTAACGTTTCAGAGGATGAATGTAATGGGAAGTTCAAGCCGGGCTTGAACTTAGGCCTGCATTACCATTAACACTGGAGCTCAGCATGTGCACTAACACTAAATGTGCAACATACATTTAAAATAAAACATCACAAATATATTTTGACAAAAGAAACTTCATGCCTTTTCAACTTAGAAAAAAACATAAACAGGCATAGATACATGATCTTTTCTAATTTTGTTGTTTCTTCTCACACATCTTGTATGTCACTCATTTCATATCTTCAGCATTTATTTTTACTCACATTATACTAAGTGTTAACCTGCTGCCTTCTGCTACAGAATCCACACCTAAAGAATCAGAGGTCACACGTCGCTTCTCTTTAGCTTCAACCATCAGCTCTGCCACTGCACCGCGCACTAAAGGTACTAAAAATAACATCTGCTTTTGCCTGGACGAAGGTCTCATTAACAACCAAGATGCCATGATTTAGAATAAAATGTCATGTAAAACAGATTTTGGTAACCATCACATTTATTTGAATGCATTAGAAGGTTATAATTGAAATTGTATTGGCTTTAATGGAATCTCTGTGGGTTTGTGTTGGATTTTATAAGTGGGATATTAACAGCATTTAATGCCCAAAACAATCTACAGAAAGGAATTTTTAACTCTTTCCCCGTACGTGTTTTTTTAAAGTTAATTTTTGATAATTTTTTCAAAACATTTTCACAAAACTTCAATATGACTATAATATATATCAAATGAAAGAATGAAGCCTCTGCTTATAAACAAACAACAAAATATGTGTTCTTTAAATGTTCTCTTTTATCTCTTACTGAATGTGGGAAGTAAAAAGTACAATAATCTGAACTAAATAGCCAAAAAAATTATGTTTTTGTCAAGCAATTAGTCCAGATTAGATTTGAATGATAGAACATGGAGCATATGCTTGTATTTGTATCTGTAAATGCTCTACTCTTTCAGATGCATAACAGCACCCCCTGCTGTACACTGTAAAAACACACATAAAAACAGCAATATACTGGCACTTTTTCATGTTATTTTATACCCAGTTTGAACATTTGCAGTTTATTTCTGTAATATAAAATGTTTTAATCAAATTTAAAAAAAAATCAAAAATATGTCAAACAAATATAAAATAAAACTGTAAAATTGACAGTGTTTAACATGATGGGGAAAGAGTTAATAGGTTTTTTTGGTAAACAGTCAGTCGGTCATGATGATATATGTACCACAGAGCTGCAACAAACATTGTGTTGAGATGTAGGTTGGGCATTGTTCCTAAAACAATCGGTATGGTTGTGCTTTTTTGAGCAAAACAGAGATAACTTGTGGTGAGTCTACAAATCTTTTCGCTCTGAATCAATGCTTCAAAAACAGTAACACTACATTGTTATTTCATTAATTTAGCCTCGACTTTGTATTAAAAGTTACTTTTGACATTTAGCTCCTTCATTACATCCCTGCGAAATGCACGAAATCAAACCTGCACTTCACAGCAAATGAATCCAGTAAAAACCATGAAGGGACAGATGCACTGAATAATAAATACTGACTCTTGATAAGCTGACATTTGGGATGTGGCGTGACATTTCAGAGCGTTGCCCCGCTGCGCAGCTTTAAGAATGCGAATGAGAATCTGGATTCATGAAAGCCTTTTGTTTCTCGTGGCCTCATTATTCTCTTTTAATGTGACGTAGATTATTGTGATTATTAATCTCAGCCGGACAGGTCTTGATAGATAGTTTCGTTTCTACTAAGACATTCTAAATAATGAGTTTCTTGTGCTTAGCTCCTCTCTCGTCCAGCCTTAAAAGCAAAAGACATCAAATCAAGAGTGACCCCACACCATTTGGCTATGAAGGTACCGTATGGACAGCTTGGCATGTTGCATGCTAAATATATTCCTTGTGAAATTTTAATCCATTTATTCTTTATTGTAAGTGGCCAGATGGTTTGTATTCAAAGCAGGATATTTTTAGCAGTTTTCCTAGAAATATTTAAATCTCAGTGTCTTGTTTATGGGCACCATGGGAGAAACATTGTGCTTCATTTTGAATTTGAACCATTAGGCTATATTATTTTGTGCTTCTTTTGTTCATCTTTGATTTCATGTGTTTTTGCCTGAACTGTGGTGTCGATTGAAGTGTTTATTTTCTATCATGAACCATCAAAAAACATCCTTCCCCCCTCTTGTGAATTTGTGTTGTGCCCTTCTTTCATTGTAGCCTACTTTCTGTTTTCGAGTATATTCGTATATGGTGAGTCGTTTCCTGGGTTTGATTTGTGAGCTTTGGCATTTGTTTGCGTTTGATTTTTGCATGCTGTTGTGAGATTTACTGTAGTTGTCAATGCAGTGCTACGTTAAACAGATGCTGTTTGATACGTGAATTTTCTCACAGACACCATGCGAGGTGCACTTCCCGTTGTGAACAAAACTAAAGGTACCGCCGGTACCAAGCCCCCCGTGCCGAGGTCCGCTTCTCAACCAGGTAATAACATGAAAAGATGCACCGATATGCCATTTTTCTCGCTTCTCTCGAGCGTTTCGTCTAATTTGCATTCTGTATACAAAGTCTGAGGATGACAGAACCAGTCAGAATCTTTTTTCATGGAGCGTGTCTAGCTAGTTTTTGGCAGATTCACGCTCCACTTTATTCCCCGGGACCTCCGCTCATCTCTCGTGGGGTGTTCACTGAATGATGTTAACTCGTGTTTTTCAGGATGGAATCAACGGCGGCTGCTCTCAATGGATGCAGAGGATTTTGAGACCATCCCATCGAGCGCTGAAGAACTTTCCATTTCATCAGATGGAGAAGATGAAGGCCACAACAAAAATGTGTGTATTGAACTACATTCTGTCCACTTTTCTCACTCGTTCCCTTTAAACCTTCCAAATGAATACTGATAGGAAAAAACACTGGCACCTTTAATCCTGTCTTTATATGATACTTGTCTTTGGAGGCCTAAGAGGCTTACAATTAACATTGAAAGAAAGCAACATTATCTAAACACTCAAGGGGTCTTCTCTATGTTTAATCCCTCAGCTTAACATTTAAGGAGGGAGATCTGCTTTGGTATAAAGGCAGATTTATGCAACGCAAATTTGGAAGCTCTTTAACAATGGCCAGTGGGAATTACATTTAACTTTACCACCAGAGGGCGCTGTTTAATAGTTAAATTATAGGACTTGGATCCTAAAAGTACTTCTCCCGATGAGATACTAAAGTAGGGTCCAAGGATGCTTGGATTTTTTTTCAAACTTATTAAACAATAAAAAATAATAAATTAAAACACTAATATTAATTAATCAAAGGTTTTTCAAAAAATGTCATGTGACTATTATACCTGGAGACAAAGGAAAATGACATCACTAATTGACTAGCGACTGTCCTGACCTGATGTGAAAAGCAACAAATTGGAAAAACTGACAAAATGCACACATTTAAAGGGACAGATTACACAAAAATAAAAATTCTGCCATCATTTACTCACCCTTGAGTTGTTCCAAATCTATATACATTTTTTTGTTTTGATGAACACAGAGAAAGATATTTGGACGAATGCTTGTAACCAAACACTTCTTGGACCCCACTGACTACCATAGTAGGAAAAATGACAATGGTGGTCAAAAGTTCCCCAGAACTGTTTGCTGTCTTACATTCTTCAAAATATTTTCACAAGACTTTTATAAAGCAAATTCTATGGTAGTCAATGGTGTCCAAGAACTATTTGGTTGCAAGCATTCTTTCAAATATCTTTCTCTGCTTTCATAAGAACAAAGAAATGTATACAGATTTGAAGCAACATGAGGGTGAGTGAGTAAATAAAGACAGAATTGTCATTATGAATGAACTGTTCCTTTAAGACTGGCACTGGCACAACATATACTGAAATATAAAATATTTTGATCTGCCATCAATAGAAACACAAATCATTTTGGGACTAAAAGGATGTAGTTTCAGCATCCACCACAAGGGGCTCACTATCCAAACCGTGACCTCTATATTAAACATCACACATATGGTCACTACCACCAGAGGGCGTCTTTGAGTGATCACACCCCCACCTCAATGTATCCTATTTTTTCCCAGTTCTAGTAATCCTAACTACTGGTGCCATGATCCTGAACTAAATCCTGCCCCTCTCTCTGTCTATGTCTCTGTCTGTGTCTCTTTCTCTCTTAAGGGGGAACATGATCAATATCAGGTGCAGCTGACGTACGAGTCAGGTACTGCTCAGGATCTCTCTGTGGAGGCGGGTGATTTAGTACAATTCCTAGAAGAGTCAGAAAACGGCCAGTGGTGAGTAATGAAGTCACCATCCAGATGTATTGCTGCAGGCTTACTCGCACACCACACTCATTCAGGAAGACCTCACTAAAAACGCTTATTAATGATAGTCTCTTGTATCTTGTTTCATTTTAGACATTGTTAGATCATTATTTTAAAGTAGCGATTGTGGCTTCATGTCTTTAAATTCTGAAATAATTTTGCGATAGATGTGAGTACAAGATTTTTGTGCCAGATACAGTTCCTTCTTATCTACACAAATTCTAAAAGGAAATGAAAAACCCTCTGATTTATCATGGTTGAAACTGTCACCAGTGCTTTTAGTTCTTGAGTTTTGTAAAGTGTTTCAAACACGTTTGTGCTCACCAATAAACTCTTTGCAGGCTTTCACGGTCTGCATTTCTAATGCTTTGACATGCTGAGCTAACATTTAACGTTTGCACCTCGAGCCACAGGACATGATTTAAAATGCCAGTAATGCCAAGATCATGGGTTAGATTTCCAATGAACACATGATGAACTATTTCCTCAAGTCATTATAAATCTCTTTGGATAAAAGAGTCTGTCCAATGCATAAGTTTAAATGGGATTTACTGTACATGTCAAACGTATCAGGGAACGTTTGGATGCAGAACGTGCTTCTTTCTATAAACTTCTACAGTTATAGAAAAATCAAATGATCAAATAATTATATCCCCAGTTATATTCCCCTTTCTCCGTCAAAAGACTGTGTGGTTCTGCCCGGCTTAAACCGCAGTTAAATTGATGTAAAACCTATACATGTTTACCTAAAACCAAATCTTTATATTCCTGATGTATACTCAAATAGGATTTACCAAAGCACACGTTTTTTCAACATTCTTGTTGGCCGGGGACAGCATTTCTATTTGAGAAATTGAGAATGATAAAATATCTTTTTCATCATAATTTTCTCTTGAGGTAAGCAGTGGGAAACAAATCTAGGAATGGCTTGATTTAAATGTAATTCAATTTTTGGTGTAATGTTGCATGGACTCCAAGGGGACAAACAAATTATGTTGATGGATATTTTTATATTTTAACGTCATTTACAATTGGATCACATCAATCTGCAGTGGCCCCGAAAGGAATTAAAATCTCACTTTAAAATGTATGAATGTCATTGCATTTCATCATCTCAATCTAACCATCATCTAAGTTATGCTGGTCTTTTCAAAACTTTTCAAAGCTTTTTACCAACTGGTCCCATTTGGTCAAGCCATTTTATGGATGCAAAGTCAGTATTGATCAAGTTTTTAAAGTTGTTGAGAAAGCACTAAAGCGATAGTTCAAGCAGTTCATGTCGTTCCAAACCTGTATGTGACTCTTTCTGATTGTGACTGTTTCTATTGAACACAAAAGAAGATATTTTGAGAAATGTCCATAATGTATCCATACAATGAAAGTCAATGGGAGCTAGTGTTTGGTTACCAACATTCTTCAAAATATCTTATTTTGTGTTCTCCAGAAGAAAGAAAGTCATACATGTTTGGAATGACATGAGGGTGAATACATTATTAAAGAATTTATTTTTGGGTCAACTATCACTTTAGTATTTTTGTCCCTAGCCCAAATATTTTCCATAAAGTTAAACAATGAGTCATTGTGCAAATTCTTTTAATAGTAGGCTATATCTGCTACTTGAATAAACTTCTGGTATATTTAACTTGTGCTATCCTTCTTTGAAACAAAATTTCTTTGTGATGTCATTATCTTATGTAAATGTGACCTAAACTCATTCCTTTCACTTTTTAATAAATATAGCCTGTGTATTCTGTACTGTTTTCATTTGCATTCCTGTTCTAGCTGTATTTTTCTGCACCTACTTTCAAAGTGATTTTGTAGCATTTCTGATGTTATTGAGTGTAAACTATTTAAAGGTGAAGTGTGTATATATTTGCAGTTATAGCATATATATGCACAGATGAGTGCCTAAATGTCTGACAAATGAATACACAAATGCATCAAAACGTGTAACTTCTTCCTTTATCTGTGTGATCATTCAAAACAATTCTTTTAACACTAACTCAGAATTTAGTTTCAGAGTTTTGAGCTCCAGGTTCACCAGATGAACCTCATGTTCTCTCATGTTGTAGGCTAGTCAAGAGCCTTAGAACTCAGAAGACAGGGCTGGTGCCACCCACTGTCCTGCAATCCACAGTAGAGGGAGTAGACCATTACGCTAACTCTGGTACCTCACCCTATCCCAGGATGAGCAGCAGAAGGGCATGACTGACATCATCACTCTGAACATGAAACTGATGTGTTCCTTAAAATGTATTCATAGGGTGCATCTCAGTTAGCTTCCTAGTTCAGTATTAACATCACCAACCAGAGAACTGTCCAAAAAACGTTGCTTGTTATATTCCCTCTCTGTAAATATTGGTGTTCTCAAATAAAATTGAAAATTCTTTCATCATTTACTCATCCCTGTGTCATTTCAAACCTGTATGACTTTAGATATTTTGAAGAATGTTGGTAACCAAACAAAACCACTGAAACATTTCTCAAAATATCACATACAGGATTTAAAGGGTTAGTTCAACCAAAAATGAAAATTCTGTCATCATTTCTGTCATCATTGGTTTGGGTGAACTGTCCCTTTAAGTGACATGAGGGTGAACATTTTAGGGTGAACTAAGGGAGCTGATGGAGATGTGCTCATATTGACAAAGGTGCACTTTAACCTTTGATGTCACTCGGCCCGTTCTCGCTTAAACACATGCCTTACACGTGAATGCACACACAAGAATTGAGACATAGATCTTGGACAGCAGAAGGCAAGGCTGTCTCTGCATTTAGGAGGTGTGCATGACATCATCTTACAGGCATGCATGGAACTCATTCCATGAATCATTGACATTCTCATGATGCCACGTCTTGTGTGTCTGGTTGTCTTAAAACCTAACTCTCACAATAACACGCTGCCTATTTCTTTAAAGCTTTAACTAAGGGCCGAGCTGAATACTGTGTTTGTATGCTTTTCATAATACGCTTAAAGCTTCAACACCTGGAAGGAACCAACGCTACGTACGTCATGCCATTTAAAAAGACATAAAGCATGATAATATTTCAAGGTTCGAACTTGTTTGGATGTTGCACTTGCAAGGGCTGGTTTTGTTCGCCACCTGTTTCCCGATACACGCGGCGCGATGAGAACTTGTGCGAGATCACTAACTCACGTGTCTCGTCATTTTCTCCTTTCAGATATTTTCAGTGACCTCTGCACTGCTGCTCTCACCGATACAGAGGAAGGCGGTGCTGGGATGGATCCCATTAAGGACGGCAGATTTGCATGCTGAACATGTGCCACGCAGGATAACAGCCCAAGATCATTGATGTTCTTGTAATGCAACATAGAAATTTACTCCGGTGGAAGAGGTGAACACTGCTGCTATGTGACCGCTCTGATTGACCAATCAGAATGGATTCCAGTCATTTCTGGCCTTATGCACAAAGCCTTTCTCCAGCTGCTGATGTGACATTCTTCATAAGACATTCAGCATACAGCCTGTGCTTTCACTCTGCTGTGCCTTAGCAGCAAACACAGGGGCAGGTTTTGAAGAAAAATAACAAAGGACCTTTGTGAAAACGGGCTTTTATGCAATATGATACGTGCCCTGTGCTTGCTCAAACACCAGAGGTGGCCATCTGAAAACACTGAAACTGGTCCTGCTGAAACTTCCACTGAAATGCTTCAATATACATGTTTGTTTTGTTGTTTGATGCCTGTTTGCTTATGATACCATTGGTCAGAAACACAGCACTTTTAAAGAATAAACCTTGTACAATATTTATACTCTCTTTTATATTTCGAGGTTGTATAATCCGTCTGTAAAGCTTCATTCCTCTTTGATTCTCTTTAAATATTTGCCATTACTTGATATTCATCTCTATGTGTATAAATTAAATTATATAAATTATCTTGAAACCACACCTGTATTCTTTCCAACTTTAGAGTAAATGTACTCTGTCTTATATATATATATATATATATATATATTTCTGAATATATGATTGTTGTAGCATAAATATTCTAGCTGTACTGTAAAAGCATTCTGATATTTTACAGTATCGCTCCTGAAGGTTATTTGTTCATTTTATGCACAATAAATAAATAAACAGCTTTTGGTTATATAGCAGAATTTAATACAGAAATCAGATGTACTGTAACTACCTGCTTTGAAAGACTGGGCAGCAGTTTGACAATGAATGTAGTAAGAATGCCAAATGTTTTGTTTTTATCAGTATTTACAATGACAATTTAAACTTTTCAATATCCAGACTTTTCAATATTACAATGATCTTATTGAGTTTCCTTGTTTGTTTGTAAATATCTAAGCACAAACATGTAATGTTGAATGCAGATGTGATTATTGGTGGTATCATGACATTTTGTTCATGCACATGTGCATATTTTGCTTTTTGGCTATGTGGATTACAGATGTGAATAGGTATTACAACTCTGTACATTTTCAAATGCATAATTAAATTGGAAAATATTGTTTGTGAATTTGCTTTTTTTGTCTGGTGAGAAGTGCATCTCATAAAATGTAATGTGTCTTTATTTCATTGCAGCATATTGTAGGCTCACCGGTTAGTTCAATATACCTTTATACCTTTGCAGTAGACAAACCCCACAAAAAAAAAACAATCAGAAAGTTGATTTTATGCCATTTTTTAAAAATAATCAATTGTTTTGCTTATATGTTTTGTATCTTTAATTGTCCGTGATGAAAAGGTTGATGTGATGTTGTGAGGAGGTGTTTATCTCTGCCACATGAACATTTAACCCATGCCAGGAGAACAGCATGTGAGACACAGAGGCTGGAAAGCTTCACTGGGCTGTGTTCTACAGAAGATGTCTTTCAAACACCCGAACTCCTGAGGGACTGCAGAAGGAGAAAGCAGAAGAGAGGGGAGAGAGCAGGGCACAAAGATCCAGAGAGATGTGACGAGCATTGAGAAACAGCCTTTTTTTAAAAGTGCACTCGAGCAGACTTGACTGTGTCCTTCAGTCTGGCTTCAACTATTCAAAGACTCTGAAGACACCTGGAAATCTATTTATCATGAGTCTTTGCCCCCTGAAACCAGACAGGGTGAAAGAGACGACTTCAGTTGACGTTCTTATTGGGAAAAGGGCTGCTTTTTGTATGGGGAAGGGTTCTAGTTAATGGGTTATCACAACATCAAACCAGAGCAGGATGACGGGCTTTGTTTTATAATGTAGCTTCAGGACATGCCTGTTCAGATTTCAATCTTGTGTTTTAAAATCTTATGAAAGGTTGTTTAAGACATGAATGAATTAAGTAAACACTGCAGTCATTTCTGCTTAAATTTGAATAGTCTTTATTTGTGTAGCACTTTATACAAAACGTGCTATTTCAAACCAGCTTACTGAAATTGATTATTATTAAAATAATATATATGAATAATATTAAAAATAATAATGTATGACCAATCCTGTCATTCGCCGCCGGTCTCCTATGATACTTTGAAGTAAACTATGGTTGCCATGGTAACGTTTTGTAAGCTTAAACAATAGTTTTGATTGACTACGTGCGAATAAAACAATAAGTATATAATAACAGCAACTATTAACGTTACTAGAAACAAAGTTTTCTCCTAGTAGTCAAATAAAGACTACATTGTTGTATTATCTTTCCTGCGTCTTTTGTTTATTTAGTCATGAATCATTTCGCTCATACATAACCGACTGCGCATCGCAGGGTTACCAGGTTTTTTACGTCAAAATCCGCCAAACAAAAATATCCCAAACACAACAACTTAAAATATGCCACTCTCAAACATAACATACACATTTTACAGCCACTGTTATGCATTAGACACTTACATCAATAAAATAATTGTATAATAGTATTCACTGACATTGTGTATTTAAATAAATAAAAATAAAAACCTTGAGATTTACAGCTGATGAACAAACTCCTTAACTATTTGAATGAACTCTTTACAGGTGTATTATCTAAACCAGTTTTATTATTCTTATCATATATATTTGGTAGAGTAAATTAGTTCATTTCATGCATTTATGACAAATACAATTTATGAATGTCAGAGTCGAACCCGCGGAGTTTCCGCGGAGTTGGCAACCCTGGCGCAGCGCGCAATTGCCGTTTGAATCCAAGAGCCAATCAGAAACGCCGACGCAGAACTTCCGGCGATCTCTTCACTTTCAGCCAATCAACACTCACCTCCGCATATTCGCCTGCATTTTTGAATTCCGAGAGCGAGTTGAACTGAGCAACCCATCACATCAACTCTACAATGGACTTAATATTTAAACTAAACTTGTAACTTATTTTACATAACTTCCGTAATATAAACTTTGCGTGGCTTGGCGGGCGTAGCGCTGAATACGTTAGTTATAATAATAATTCGTTTGACTAACATTGACTCCGATTTCTCGGCTGGTCCTGCATCCAGCTGTACTCTCGTTGTTTCTTCATTCATCAAAGCTTTATTCAACTCATAACTGGACTCTTTCAGCTTTCCACGGTAAGTTTTCATCATACTTCTGCCTTGAGCTAAATACACAGCTCTGATGGAGAAATGTTCTTTTGTTAAGAAGTTAGCTAGCCAGCCCTGTGCTAGCTCACGTCATTGGAAGTGGATTGAACCTGAGCTGTCACAACATTGTTCTCTTAAAACGTACCAAATCCTGACATAATGTGATGTTTTATTAATCTGCTCTTTATATTGTGCATTCTTAATCATATATTTGATCATGTTCGTATGTTTTACATAAGAAAGAAACATAAGACACGTCCTGCATTGCTTATTTAAAGGGGTTAGCAACCTGCAACATCATATTGTTATTGCAACATTGCATAATTTGAATACATGATGCATTTGGGGATTCAGAGTAATTATTTTTACAGTTTATGCAGTAGTTCTTCTCATGTGTATTGATTTATTCCTTGCTGTTTTTCCTTACCATACCCCTCCTAGAAACTCGCCTGTTTGTCTCTTTATTTTTTCCATCCTTGTTCACTGCTTTCCCTGCGGCCTCCTACAGCTTTTGATATTCTGGACAGGATTGGGTCGCCACCCCTTGTCACAGTGCCATGGCTGACAGCAGCATAGTTACTTTGGGGACGGGCCGCAGCCTGCTGGTGGACTCCTCCGTATACGACTCCCGGATGGCCGAGACCTCCAAGGAACAATTTTTCATTGGTCTACACACAGAGGAGTCGGAGGGTAAGTGAAGTGCCCTCCATCTCAATCAACCTTATATCGGGTGACATTTCTGTAGGGCTGACCGCTTATGCTGCAGAGGCGCACAAACATAACAGAAGTGGTTATTTTAGTCTATTTTGTCTATTTCCATAGAGATTCACCTTTGCCTGTGGTCTTTCAAACTCTCTTTCAGATGTTTTGCCCAGAGTTGAGACCAGGGTTGTGCTGGTGAAGGAGGCTGGCAATATCACAGAACTTGAGAAAGCTTTAAAGGTACTTTAAAAGAGAATAAAGCTGTGTATATACACGCATGTTTTGTTTTTACCTGTAGCCACACATTGTAATAAACAAGACCCAATCTGTGAAAACCAGACTATAGTCTTCAAATCTATGAGATCGAAAGCATCAAAGTTTGATTTCAACCATTAAATTCACTATTTCAATCTTTGACATGGCTTTAGTCAATTTAGGTTATATTTTTCACAGAATGTTCTTTACATTTTGTCACATGACTTTATATAAAAAAAAGACTTTAGCTAGGTTTTCACAGACTGGGTTACAAATGATAATGAAATTAGCTACAATAATAGTCAAGGTTCTTACACTCATGGAAATAGTTATTTTATTGTCAATAAACAATATTAACGAATTTCTGACATGTAACATATATACATATCAAATAACATGCAGGGAGTTTTAATTTGTAGTTGTTCAATGTTTACCCAAGTTCTTTGTAGATTCTTTTTTATATTAAATGTAATTTCTTTCTAACTGTTTTCAGCTCTGAAATATTTAACTGGCTCAAATTGCCAGTAGTAAATGTTTTAGTACAGTCTTGTTCAATAATCGCCAGCGACTGAAAAGTAACAGAAGTTCACTGGTCAAAAAGTATGAGAGGCCTCTAAGGTGTAATTTTAAACTCTGATGCAATTCAAGTTCAGCTGTTTGCTACAAGCAGTTCAGCCATCACTGTCTGTAGTTAAAAATGTTCAGATTCTTCTAATCTGATTTGAATCGACATTAAAGTGTTTGTTAACAGGAAGCAATTTTCTGTCGGCTTAAGTTGCCTTGAGCGGAGAACTGGTCAAGCTCACTGCCTAGTATTTTTAGATCCATTGAAAATAAACATTTAATCCTTCCTTTTGCCATATTTAGGGATTTTGTCCCCCAAATTGGCTCACTTCAGTGTTTACTGTTTACCTATTCTTCAGCATAACCGATTTATCCATGTAAGACAGTAACACGTGCCTGCAAGATAATGTTTCAGAATTACAAGCTTGCAAAGGAATGTAGGTGTGATGCAGAGAAATATTAGCTTTTTGTGTCACTAGCTCAGCATAACATCACATCACAAGAAATGTAATATCTGTCAGAAATGCTTGACCTGTTTAAAACCAGAACAAATGCAGAATGTGACAAAGCTGCTTGCACTGCAGCTTTGAGGACAGTGACCTCTCTGATTTGGAGCTGCACCACGTAACCCCAAAAAACAGTCCGATCATCGGTCTTGGCATTCTGAAGCTTGTGTGTGGAATGTAGAGGTCGGGAGCTGACAAACCAGACGTTATGAATGCTACTTCATTCGCTCTGACGGTTGGGTTCGGAGGGAATGCGAACGATTGTTTGGAAACTTATGCTCGGAGGTTGATAGATGAGGTTTGGATGTGTGTTGATACTGCATGAAAGTGGAGGTGTTCCAGAAGCTGTCCGGTCCTCGCCCTTGACATGATGTGAGAAGACTTCAAATGGACCTCTTCTCTTGGTAATCTGTTCTCCCTGCCCTTACGCTCAGACAGCTTGATCAGAGGCTGTGTGAGTCTGCGATTCTTATTAACATAGCAGAACTTCCTCCTGGACTCCGCTTGACATTTGTTTGAAGTTTTCATCTCGGTTCTGACAGGTCATAAGGCCCTCCTGCCTGGGATATTTATCAGCTTTGGGTTGCCAGGTTGATGTCAATTCTTCATTTTTACAGGCCATCACAATAATGGAAGTCCCGGTGGTAAAGATTAAGGAAGGCCAGCCGGGCACCGAGGCGCGTGAGAAATTGATAAAATCTATAGTCAATATGGTATGTCTCGGGAACTGGAATCTTTGCATGCTTGAGGGCACCGGGGTGTTTGCGGCATGATGTTTTGAGGGGGTATGTGTTGTGGCACTGGGATGTTTAATATGAAACTCACTCACGTGGTGCTCGACTACATTCTAACAGCGTGATTTAATTTGTGTGTTTGTCCTACAGCAGGTCTCTAATCCATTGAATTAATTCAATAAATTATTTAATCAGTTATCTTTTTTAATTTTCTCTTTAATTCTAATTTAATGTTGATTTTTTTTTAACTTTCAGGTGAGTCTAAAAGCTAATAATTTATTAATCCTGTAGTAAAAACAGTTATCATCAAGTTGTATTTTTAATATTTGGAATGAAATGGGAATTTTCATTGAGTTTACTCACAGTAAACATCATACGGGGTGGTTCACACTAGACACTTTGCTTTTTATGGGCATTACTTTTTGTTGTTTGTCTGTGTACATATGTTAGACATTTTAACCATATTATCTGTCTTTTGGTCACTTTAATGTTATTATAAAGGGATAGTTCACACAAAATGAAAATTCATTTATTCATTTTCATGTCATTTCAACTCTGCAGAACAAAAAAAACCATTTTGATGAATGTTGGTGACCAAACAATTTGGGCCCCATTGACATACATTGAATAGACACAAAACATTTTTTTGTGTGTCTTTTTGAGTCAAAAAGCCTTCTTTATGGAGGAACGGTTTCTTGAAGATGTCTTATTGAAATAGACCCCTATTAGATCCTATTGTGTTACAGTGGTGGGTTTCAAATTCATTGTGTACAGTGTGAACTGCTTCTAACATGATGTATGTATGTGTTCCACAAACTTCATTTGACAAATAACTAGCATCTTTAACGTCCTTCCAATCACTTTTGCTAAACAAGAAATCTCTTTGCACTTCTGAGATTCTGTGTCTTTAGTAATCACATTCCAAGCTATGTATTGTTTCCTATTTTTTACCACATTGTATCTTTTTTTTCTTAAGCACTGCACTTATGATTTTTGCTCTTCGTCAGGATATAAGCACCCCTTGTATCAAAACCAACAATGTCAGAGAATTTGGCGATGGGGAGAATTGTGAGTTCGAGACCGTGTTTGTGCTGAAAGACTTCCAGGCTCCAGAATACAGCTACTTGTACAAGAATGACAGCCGTATCCTCGGGCCTCCGGCGGTGATGTACTGCGCCAGCAAGGGAGAGGTGAGACCTAAAATAAAACAACACAAGCACACAAAACCTTCATGTGGGTTTATTTTCCCCCTTGAGGCAATATAATAGTTTGATACCGCCATGGCACAATTCAGCGCCTGCTTGCCATCGCGGGTCGAGCGAAGGCCTGTTGAAATAAAGTTGTTCCTCCAAGTGCAACGGGTTTGCAAGCAGGTTTTATTGCGCCCGCAAAGCCTGAAAAATGTAGCTGGCTTATCTGAGCATACGCAGGAGTGTCTGCTTGACTCCCTCAGATATTCCAGAGCAAGATGAACACTTGACTTGTCAGCGATCGTGTGGGACGGAAAGATTAAGTTGGACACGCACAAGAATACAGATACAAGTACAACACTCCAGTGAGAAATGAGAGCTTGTCTTATTGTATTACATCTTGTAACTCACAGCTTTGTAGCAACATCCCAAACTCCAAAACTTTGTTTTTGGGGCCTATTTTTATGTCTTGTTTTATTGTATTGTTAATATAATACGTTTTTTAGTGTTCATATATATTATTACAGTCTGTTTACAATGTAACATTTCAACAAGCCATGTCAACAAAACAATTTCAACATCGATTTTCTTTAATTGATATTTTATATCTATCATACAATCTTTCAGTCTCCATTTTTCCTCTTCTGCAGCCTCTGCCGTTTTCCTCTCGGCCTCTCTACTCCATGTCCATGCTGAACTTATCTTTGTGCTTCACTGGTTTCCGTAAAAAGGAGGAAGTGGTGAGTTTGAAATTTCCACTCATCCAACACCAAAGATGAGCTTAAGTGTCAAAGTCCGAAGATTTGCTCTCAATTAATTTTGTTTTTCTTTAGGTTAACCTGGTCAATCTGGTCCATCACATGGGCGGCACAATCCGAAAAGATTTCGACAGCGCTAAAGTCACGCACCTCATCGCCCATTCCACACACGGTGAAAAGTACAGGGTCTGTATCCACACACCAGACTTAGATTTTTCAGAAATGAATCAGAAAACAGATTTTTAGTTGAATGAGATTCTGTTGTTGGTTCTCACTGGGTTAAAATGTCCTCAACCAAAAATAAAAAATACATAATTTACTCATCATTTTCTGTGAACAATTCCTTTAAATTAAATTCTTATGTTCTTAATGTCTTTTCAACCAGTGGTATTCCTCATGGTTCCTCAAACCTCAGGTGTGCTCTCCATAACAGAGTCTCCTGTCCATCAATGGCATGTGGTTGTCATTTGGGGAGGGTTTGATTAAAACGGTTCTCATGTATCTCTTTTCACAGCAGGCTGAATCGGGTTGAATCATTCATTAGCTTCACATGCATAATGCATCCAGTTTGAGTTTGGTCAAGGTATCTTTCCTCCACATGCTATTCACTTTGTTCCTCTCTCTCTTTACTTTTAGCTGGCGGTGTGCATGGGCACACCCATCCTCACCCCTGAGTGGATACGCAAGGCATGGGAGCACAGAAATGACATGTAAGATTGTGTGTGTGAGGAGAAAAAATACCCCTTGCGCCAATCCCCCCGACTGCGTGAGTGTAGAGGAGTAAAAACCGTGACTGATGAGGCCGGAAAGTCCACCCGCTGGTGCTCAAATGGAAACCAGCGCCTTTTCGTATTTGAAGCCCTGCTTCCTTTTTTCCACCGCAATTGGGTTTAGACATTTTTCACACATGCATTGAACACTGAGTCTGACCTTTCACATTAATAACATGTCACTCGTATCATGGTTAAGAGAAGAGGGATGTTTTTGAAAGCGTGTTTGGAACCTGTCCCCACCACATTTCCCAAAACACACTTTGTGTATTCGTGTTATTTTAGGTTTTTTGGAGTTTCATTATTTTGATATATTGGCTTTTATTTGATATTTTTTCATGTGTTAGTTTTAAGCATTTAACTAAGTGATTCTGTCATTTTATTTAGTTTTTATGTTGCAGTATAAGTTTATTTTACTTTTCAGTTTTAGTTGAGATTTAATTTATTTTCAGTTATGATTTTAGTGCCAGTAATCTTAGTGCCAAATAAACTTATTTTACTTTATTGCTAGGCAACATTTCTCATTTTTATTTAGTTTGAATTTATTTTAGTGAGATATAATTATATTAACCCTGCTGCTGCTTTTCTGGTTTCAGCAATTTCCATGCAGGGAACGAGGATTTTCGTACCGAGTTTAAAGTTCCTCCTTTCCAGGACTGTGTGCTGAGCTTTCTGGGTTTCTCAGAGGAGGAGAAAACAAACATGGAGGAGAGGACACAGAAACATGGTACCAAAGTCATGGTTCCACACATGTTTATACTGTAAAGTTGTAATGCTTAGAAATTATACAAAAAATAGTCTATTAGAAAGTCTGTTCACTCTCAGAAGCACCCCCACGAAATAGTTCTTCTCTTACAAAGCAAATGACTCTTGACCTCAACTTAAATCAAAATTTTTAAGGGGCCTGTTTGTTTTTTGTTTTGTTTTGTCCAGGCGGTCGGTTTCAGGCAGTGGGTGATGAAAGATGCACACATTTGGTGGTTGAAGAGAACTCCATTAAGGAATTGCCCTTTACCCCCTTGAAGCGGCTCTATGTAGTAAAGCAGGAGGTATGAGCTTGACTTACAGTCTCACAAACACGCACCACAAGCTTTGTGCGGTCCGTAATAACAGTGCATAAAAATACACACTGGTCCTGCTGGGCTGATATTATATGTTGAGTTTTGCTGTCAGGGCTTATCTAGTGTAGCTTTGTTTTGGCACATATCCAGTTGTGATCATATGAATCAGTATTTATTTCAATGAATGTTTCATTAAAGATGTCATGAATCTTAGTGCTGTGTATTTCTTTATTTTCTCTCTCCTGTCTCATTTTGCAGTGGTTTTGGGGAAGCATACAGATGGATGCCCGTGCTGGGGAAACAATGTACTCTTATGAAAAGGTATGGTGCTGTGTCTTTTGTTATTGTTATAGTAGTAAACATTTTAATTATGAATTAAATTCATATTTTGTGGTTTGTAGCATAATTTATTAACCATAATGAAATCAATGTCTGGGGAAATAGCTCTACTAAAGAACAATTCACTTATTGCTCTTCCTCTAAGCCGGAGAGCCCTGCGATGAAGAAAGCCGTGTCTCTGCTGTCTCTCACGACGCCCAACAGTGGCAGAAAGCGTCGGCGTCTCCGAGAAACATTGGCTCAGCTCACTAAAGAAACCGAGATTTCCCCATTCCCCCCACGCAAGAGACCGTCGGCAGAACATTCCCTCTCCATGGGCTCCCTGCTGGACATTTCCAACACACCTGATACCTGCAAATCCAGTGGAGGTGAAATGAACACTCTTGCATGTCATGTGATTCAAGCAACCAATTAACACCATGCAGGCTTATTTAATGAACACAGAAGTGACCGGTTTGGTCGCTCTACGTAGGCAGCAACTCCACGCTCCACACAACCTGACTGGTTGAGAAATATGTTTATAGATGATTGCTGGAGGGTATAGACCTCAGAAGGGGTCCACGGTGAATTCATACAGGGCTGAGATGAACCAAAGAGCAGTCAGGGTTGGTTTTAGGTGAGTGAGGACGCTGTCTTTTGCAGAACGCAAGTACAGGAGACGGAGCGGTAGGAGGAGGAGTGTGAGGAAGAGTAGAACAGAGGATGAGGGGACACTGCAGCGCACCAACACTCCTGTGTGCGGACTGGAACACCAGACAGGTGACACCCATACGATTTCAGACATGGGATTCATTTTAACATCAGCTGGTTTTTATAATCTTTTAAAAAATGTTCTTGGCCTAAAATAAGTTAACTATGGAGACCATTTGAGGCAGAATGTAGAAAAGGGACCTGGGTAAATTAAAGACATTTTTGTCATTTATATTCAAACCTGTTTCCTGCACGTCTCCAATCAACACAATTTCCTTGTTTAAATTTGAACAGTATTAGGTCAGATTACTTTATTTGTACCTGTAGGTAGATTTGGTTCACAGTGGATAAGCTTATACATCATGACACAATTTACAGAAAACACAGATAAAATGTGATAAAAGTGCTGAAAATGTGATTCTTGTCATCATTGAATCTACTTGAGCCAAAACATAAAAAAGAAAACAACTTTTCTTGTGACATTTCCTTATTTCTAATACAACACAAATCTTTACTCATGTTGTTCTCCCGAACATGTAAATTCTTCATCATTTACTCTGAACAAGGGCGGTACCCATTATTTCTATTGTATAGACACAAAACCAAAAGTCAATGTGTACCACTGTTGTTCGGGTACCAACATTCTTCAAAATATCTTTTTTTTTTTGTGTTCCTCAGCAGAAAGAAAGTCACACATGTTTGAAATGACAAGAGATGAGAGAATTTTCATTTTTGGTTAAACTGTCCCTTTAATATAAAATGGTTTTACTTAAACACGGAATCAAATCAGAAAATGGGGTGGCCCATATGACAATGAGAATTAACAGTATGATTTTTTTTTCACCTTTCTGCTCGTCTATTTCAGAGAATATCAAACCTCCCAAGAGCTCGACCCCTTCCCTGCCCAAGCAGTCAGCGCGATGGCAAGTCTCCAAAGAACTCTACCAAACCGAGAGCAACTACGTTGAAATCCTGGCCACGGTCCTGCAGGTTTGTGTTCACTGTGTGTTTTTCATGCTCTCTTTAACACACACACATACAGAAAGTATCTGGCTCAGGTCTTATCATCCTAAACCAGTGCCTCTAACCAGTAGAAAGACAGTAAATTAGATTCGGACACCAGTACCATGGACATTTGAGCTCTGTGTGTAGAGTTCATTCAAACACACACGCTGTCCTATGACTGTGCGGATGGTAAATGCCACAATCAGAACCCAACAAATTTCACTGAATAGTGGAGTCAGATCAGTTCATCAGCTAGCTCGGCACAGCCTGACCTTTCCGCTTCGCTCCATTGGCTCTTCGTGAAGTTTGTTGAGGAGCTGTCAAGCCCAGGACTTTTTTTTGCGTCCAGTTCCTGCAAGTCTCATTCCACACCCATCCACTGACAAATTTTACTTCCATCTACTCTCATTTATTTCTCTCAGAAATGTCACGAAAGAATAAAAATGGCACGGAGATGACGCCTTTATTGTAGGCATTTAATGCTGTAAATTAAATATGAGAGTAATAAACAAGATTTTCAGGCTCACTTTTAGATCTACTAATGTTCTCTCTAATGCTGCGAGAATGCAGACCTCTCCAGTCAAGTCCTGCTCCATTAGAGAGCATCTCGGCTGTCCATCCAGACTCAGTTTCCTTTTCTTTCAGCTCTTCAAATACCCGCTGGAGAAAGAGGGGCAGGTGGGCGGCCCGATCCTGGCTCAGGAGGAGATCAAGACCATCTTTGGCAGTATTCCAGACATCTATGAAGTGCACACCAGAATAAAGGTTGGCAATAACTTCTCCAGAACTCTGAGTAAAGGCTGAACAATGACCGAGTGAAATGCGTTAGACTGATGAATGTTCTTTGACAGGCGGATCTGGAGCAGTTGGTGATGAACTGGTCTGAAGAGAAGAGCGTCGGAGACATTATCCTGAAATATGTGAGCGTGATGAAGCTTTGAACTCGACTTTTCCAGTACGGAGCTCATATCACAGTCAAAGGCTCAATGGCAGCTTTGTGATCTCTCTTTCTTTCTTTAACTCTCCCTCAGTCTAAAGAGCTGGTGAAGGCATACCCGCCATTTGTTAACTTCTTTGAGATGAGCAAAGAGACCATAGTGAGATGTGAGAGGCAGAAGCCGAGGTTTCACGCATTCCTGAAGGTACTGTCATGTGCTGTTAGCGTGTTTGACAGCTCCTGCATCAGTGAGGTACCCGCGTATCCGCCAGGACAATTATTTACCTGACGTTCAGCCATTTTCTTTTTCAGGGAATGTTCTTGATTCACAGATGTTGGCAGGCTTTCAATTTTCACAAAGTACTTGTGTCTTGTTCCTCAGCTTTTTTGCTAATACACTTACAATGTAATACAATGCCTAGCCCCGTAGATTTCACCGCACGGGTATGACTGTAAACATGCTTTCCTTGTAGTTTGAGTGTTTTACCTGAATCGTTTCTTTGAGTTTATCAA
Source organism: Oreonectes daqikongensis (assembly GCA_026939265.1). Classification (NCBI taxonomy): domain Eukaryota; kingdom Metazoa; phylum Chordata; class Actinopteri; order Cypriniformes; family Nemacheilidae; genus Oreonectes; species Oreonectes daqikongensis. Next base: position 1,677,635 of record JAOTQM010000030.1, on the reverse strand, counting down.
AATTGGTCGATAATTGTGCCCCTTGGCTAAGTCTGAACCTCAGCGTGCTTATGTTCTGTTTTCAGATATCGAGTGAATTTTAAGTTTAATATTGTGTAATGCTCTATCCAAGCATTGTGTTTTTGCATATTGACATCTTGCTATCGATCAGCTGTTCTTTGTGTGCTTGTGTTCAATGAAGGCTTTTGTGTTTGGGTTATAATTTGTTGACAGATTAATCAGTCTAAACCCGAATGTGGCCGGCAGACCCTCGTCGAGCTTTTGATCCGTCCTGTCCAGAGACTGCCGAGTGTGGCTCTCTTGCTAAACGGTAACACACACACACACATTTAAATTCAACTGAATGCTCTATTGACTTAGGTAATATGCTATATTTTATATATCTTGTATGTCCAAGTCATAGTTCACCTCATTTATTCACCCTCATGTTGTGTATTACTCTTTGTTCTGTGGAACACAAAAGAAGATATTTCGAGAAATGTCTCAGTGGTTTTGTGTCCATACAATGAAAGTCAATGGGTGCCAGTGTTGTTTGGTTACCAACGTTCTTCAAAAGATCTTTTGTGTTCTGCAGAAGAAAGAAAGTCATACAGGTTTGGATTGACATGAGGGTGAATACATTTTTGGGTGAACTATCACTTTGTCTTGGTTTGAAGCACACACGTATCGTTCAGTAGCAGGTTTATTACATTTCATTTCTGTTGACAGTGAAACGTTTGACAGGTCTTTCACCTTTCTAAAGTTTTGTCTGTGTCAACTGTAACATGAACTGCAATTGGTCTGGCGAATGTTGTTGAATGATGTTGTGTGTGCCCTGTGACAAAAGAAGACAAGATTCAAAATGGATTTCGTTCTTTCTAGATATAAAGAAGCACACATCAGATGACAACCCAGATAAAGTGACCCTGGAAAAGGCCATCGAGTCTCTCAAGGAAGTCATGACGTGAGTCCAGTCATAAAAGTTCAGTTCTTTGATAGAATTCCCAGTCTGCTTTGTCTGTGGTTTCTTCAGCGATCTATTTTGAAATGTCCACAGGCACATAAATGAGGACAAGAGGAAAACAGAAGGACAGAAGCAGATCTTTGATGTTGTTTATGAAGTGGACGGCTGCCCTGTAAGTAAATAATACACTCATTAGAAATGCGTTACATTTAAAGGGATAGTTCAGAATGAAAATTATGACAGAATTTTCTCACCCTCTTGTCATTTTAAACCTGTATGACTTTTTTCAGCAGAACACAGAAGAAGATTTTTTTGAAGAATGTTGGTAATCAAAAACCGTCCCCATTCACCTTTATTGAATGGACACAAAACCAATGCAAGTCAATGGGGACCAATGATTTTCTGTCACCAACATTCTTCAAAATATCTCCTTTTGGGTTCTGCAGAAGCAAGGTCATTCGGGATTGAAATGACATGTGATTAAATATATGATGGTGGAATTTTCTTCTTTGGGTGAACTATCCCTTTAACAGTCTCATCTCTGTCGAGTTAAAGAAACAGTTCACCCCAAATAAAATTATCATCACACTATTTAAAGCATATATGACCCTATTTCTGCAGTGAAACATAAACATGCTACAGAAGTAAACTCCTAAACATCCCCTCACTCGAACAGATCGGAGTGAGTAAGCTCATGTGGTCTTATTTCAGGCTCAACACTGAACAGCTGCGTCCAGAAATGGGGCTGCCAAAGCTGTGTAATCCCCTCCTATGGGAGTGCTGTTCCTGGATCAGTTTGCTTCTGGTAATCAAACCAGAATGGAGTCTGATCCAGGAACAGCACTCTGAGGTCTTTTCTGTGGGCATCTTGTAGACTCAGAGACAGGAAATACAGCATGTAGACTCTGAATGGTTAAGCACGATTACACCAGACTGACACCTCACCGGTCATTTATTCATGTACAGTCAGCTTGTTAAAAGGATTGTGAGGGTAGAAACTGATGTGTGTGTTTGTGTGTGTGTGTGTGTGTGTGTGTGTGTGTGTGTGTGTGTGTGTGTGTGTGTGTGTGTGGTGTTGCAGGCCAATCTGTTGTCGTCACACCGCAGTCTGGTTCACAGGGTGGAGACCATTGCTCTAGGAGACAAACCCTGTGACAAGGGAGAACACGTCACACTCTTCCTCTTTAATGACTGTTTGGAGGTAAAGCAGCATTTTTGTAATGACTGATGTTTTGAAAATGTTTATGGAAATATTTCATAAAAGGTTTTTACTATACAGATAGCACAGATCAAACAGATAATTTTTAGTACATGATTTTCCATTGTTTGGTAAGCGCTATTTTCAGGATTGTTAGGAAAACAAAATATAACACTTTATTATACGTATATTTTTTAAATTAAAACACAGCTTTTTTGAGATGTGTATGTATTTTTGATGGTTTCATTTTTGACGTATTATACTTGTACATCAGTCTTTACATAAGCTATAAGGTACTTAAGGGTGTGCTGAATGGTGAATAAGTTATAAAATGTATTCACGATAAAACACTAGCCTCAAGTACCTTATTGCTTTTATAAAACTTTCACCACACAATACAAATATTAAAAGCAAAAAAATGTTTTATGTAAAATCACATTAAGATTTCATTCTACTGGAAAATATAGTCCCTGATCGACTGTGAACAGCAACAGGATGTTTCTTTTGCGTTGCTAAGGGTGGTTGCAAAGCAACAGCGGTCATAGCTGTGCTTTTATCATTAATAAAACAGCTTTTGACCAATCAGAATCAAGGACCGGAACTAACCGCTTTATAAACGGACATAAAGACTAACATTAGTGAAATAGTTTTTTTTTTGTAATTTCCCCATTTGCAGTTGGTCAGACTTAGCAGGTACACTTAACATACAAATAGCTTTCTTATAGTTATGTCGGCGTATTACGCTGTAATAGGACAAACTATTTTAAGATTATCCACTTAAGCTTTATTCTCCTCAATTACCATCCTTTCATTTTTGTCCCAAAATCACAGCAACCTCTCACACTGTTTGCTCAGTTCACATGCACTGGTACTGTTGAAGAAAGAAAATGTGAATAATTTATGCGTGTGTGATCTACGCTTGCTGACTCGACTCTCCGGTCTGTTTCCCCAATTAGCACCGGGATGTGTTTAAGCTCTTTGAAAAGGTTTACTCGTGTTTGCGCCAGCACACGGCCTATGGTCTTCTTCACCCACTGCAGGGTATGGCCTAGTAATGAGTCCAGGGAAAAGGGAAGCCTCTGAGTGATCAATTATTCATTTTAGATGGTCCTCTGTATGCATATGTCGCCCCGTCTCCGCGTTACACATTTCGGATCTAACGCACCTGAAGGGGCTTCACACTGTTCTGCTTTCAGAACATTTTACAATCCTGCATTACGAAAGAACTCTCATACATTTTTGTTTTCTTTCTCTTGGTATTCAGATTGCCAGGAAGAGGCACAAAGTGATAACCACGTTCAAGAGTCCGTTGGGTCAGACGCGGCCACCCACCCAGCTCAAACACATAACCCTGATGCCTCTGTCCCAGATCAGGAGAGTCCTTGACATCCAGGACTCAGAAGGTGAGAGCAGAGACCACCTCTGACGTTCTGCAGCCCACCTAGTGTAGTCGTGCATGTTTTTTTTTTTTTGCGTCCTTAGAATCAGCACTTCTTGGGCTTGCAGTATAAAAATGTCTTTAGCTCATCAAAATCCAGTCAAGCCTCAAAATCCCGGTGTAATTTTAAGTAAAACAGCACATTTTTTGAAGGTCACATCATGTCGCCTGGCAATTTGAGTGATTTTCAGATTTTTACTATAGAAAGGAATGTTTACATAAAACTGAAACTCACTCAGGCTTATGTTTGACCATACACTGTAATACATTTCTGTGTTAAGAGAAGTTAAATGTTCACTCAGCACTTTCTAATGACAGTGAATGAATATAAATGATATACTACACTAACCATTAACTTAAATATTTGTTTTATAAAAAATATTAGACAGCAGAATGTCATGACTGACCAGTCGTAGTCAGAGTTTTCAACATGGGGTCTTTCCATTATTGTATCAAATATATTACAAAAACAAACATTTTTTGATATTATTTTGATAATAAAGTACAATTTTGCTTTAAACAAAAATGAAATATTAATTAATATAAATCAATAACTTTGCTTATCAAGAATGCAATAATTCAAAAATAATATTACCGCAATATTGTGGTCAATTTAAAATATTGTCAGTAATTTTAGATAATATATGATCTTATTGAACCCACAACCTTGTCGTAGCGAGCATGATGTTCTTCCAGTTAAGTTACAGGAACATTTTGTTAACGTGTGACTTTGTGTGTTTCTCTCATCCCAGAGTGTCAGAACGCCTTCGCCCTTGTGGTACGTCCTCCTACGGAACAGGAGAACTTGTTATTCAGCTTCCAGCTAATGGCCGAAGACTCCCTCAAATCTGCCTGGCTCAAGACACTGTGCCGTCAAGTGGCCAATACGATCTGCCGAGCTGATGCGGTGAGCGGACGCACACACATACATAGAAACGCAGTCACTTCCTCCTCAGATCATCCCCCTCAGGTCTGAAACAGAACTCAATTATTTATTTTATTAGCTCGGCTTTCTTTTTATTGTGGCTATAAATTAGAAGGTTTGTGTGGGCCTTTTGCTGTTGGCTAATCCTATTAGCCGCTCCTGTGTGGTTTAAACCGGAAGGCAGATTAATGTAATTAGGAGAGGAATTGTACTTGAACTTTACACTTCAGACGCAGACATCTTTATCTTCGTGCCGCAGAACCGCGGGTCACTTTCACGGACCGACCCGGCCCTGCCAGAACGGCACATGTAATTGGCCTGGGCAGACAGATGTATGTATTTCTCTTTATAATTAAACAAGCCGGCCTAAACCCTGCAGGCTAAATGCTGTTTGGCCCTGCGTGCAGTTCTCGGGCCATCCATGAGGTGGGGACGTATGCACACGTCGCCTACAGACAAGAGGCACGCATCCACGTTCGCTCTTGTGAATATAAAGAGGGGCAGCTGTTTGGAAGGCCGAACGGCGATCTTTCTCTTTGCATTTTGACAGACCAGCAGTATCGCCGTGTTTTTATTTAATATTCTGTCTTAAACAGGAAGATCTCATTCAGAGCACCGATCCTGAATCCGTCCAAGTGAGCACGAAGGACATGGACAGCACACTGAGCCGAGCCTCCCGGGCCATCAAAAAGACGTCAAAGAAGGTAGAACTGTTGGAATTGATACGTCAGGCATGCTAATTTACTTGAGATAGATGGTCTTACCCCTAGTGCTCCTGAATGAGAAGTAGTGTATTTATAGTGTCTGAATGTTTTCTGTTGGATCTTATGACAAGCTAGAAGAGAATACGGAGTGTAAAGGGTTGTGTTTGTGTTTCAGGTCACTAGAGCTTTCTCCTTCACCAAGACCCCTAAGCGTGTGCTTCAGAGGGCATTTATGGCAAATGGTACCCCAGATGAGAGGAGTCCTGGCCTGGATGCTAATCACATGGGACGAATGGCAAGCAGCTCCACATTGGCAGTGAGTCTCTCTCTCTCTCTCTCTCTCTCTCTCTCTCTCTCTCTCTCTCGTGCCTGTTCACTCTGCTTTTTGCTCAAATCTGAAGACCTATCTCTCTATCCTGACAGTTCCTTTAGGACTAAGAAATAAGAAATTAAAAAACAAGTCAGCACATTTCATCCCTTTCAAACTGAAGGCCTATTCTCACTTATGCTGTGTCTGAACACATTCACACTGCCAGCGACACCTAGCGAAAAAGCGACGCAATGTCACTCATTTCAATGGAGAGCCGGCGACAGGAAGTGGGCGTGTCTAGCGACGCAACAAAGTTGCTCAACTTTATGCATATGATGAGCGACTTTCAGTAGCGACTACCAATAGAAGTAAAGCAGCAGAGCTCACGTCATCCGTCTCCCGTCAGTTACTGCTGTTTGTTTATAACTAGTACTAGACTAGAGCAACCAAATCTAGGAATGCCTTCTAACCACCTCGTAGCAAGAGACTAGCGACACCCAGCGACAGAGTCGCTGGCGGTTTGTAAGCACAGTTACACATCCATCTTTTTGTGTCCTAACCAGCTGTGATCATAACAAGCAACAGTTTTTTTTGGTTGTGTTGCATTTTTTTGTGTTGCGTTTAATGTCCCAGATCACCAATAATTTCAGGAATCGCACTCCACTGGTTGCGGTGTTTTCACGTCATGCAGCGTCTTTATTTGTCAGTCCAGACAACAGATCTTATCAACAGCTTATCACTGGAATCATATCGCATCTCATCCTGTTTTAACAAGTCATATTTATAGCATCATTATAACATTTTAGATAGATAGACAGATATAGAGACAGATAAATCTATAGAACATATATACCCTAATATATACAACACAATCTCATGGCAAAATGGTTAAATAGTTACGAATTCCTGTGACATCATGTTGATATATATTATATGAAATATATATGCAGTTTACATTTCTCTTAAACATGTAATTATTTGAAGGATGGAATAATATACACAGGTGCATTTTTCCTCATTTTTACCTTGATTTAGAACACGCAAGTCATGCAATAACGTTGCTTGTCATTTTAAATGCAATTCAGTTTAATGCAGTTGTTCATACTTCGATCATTCATTCAGTCTGCAGTTATTTTCTTTGGCATCATGGGTGTCTCTCTGTCTTTTCCCCTTTCAGAAAGGGATATTTTTACCTTCTTCATTAAGGTGATTCATGCACTGCTAAATATTTGAGAAATCCCCACCTCTGCAACCAGATCACACTCGAATTTTTCTCTTCCGTTTTCAATTTCAAAGTGAGTGATTGTGAGGCTAAAGCACTTTGCTGTATGTTGCACGGACAGATGAGGTTAATGCTCTCTCTCTCTCTCTCTCTCTCTCTCTCTCTCTCTCTCTCTCTCTCTCTCTCTCTCTCTCTCTCCCTCTCTCTCTCTCTCTCTCTCTCTCTCCCCCTCTCTCCCCCCCTCTCCCCCAATCTCTCGCTCTCTTCCTTCCGTGCGAGTGTAGATGTCTCGCTCTGCCTCTACGTTCAGTCTGACCGGCTCTATTAAAAGTGCAGTGGTTCAGCGGTCAAACTCTCTGGATCATACCCCGCGGCTCCGAGTCCCCATGTGCGTCCGTACACCTTGTAGTCCAGAGAGGGCTTGTGAACCGGCACCTCCCGAGACCCAGCCCAGACTCTCCATCCTCTGTCTCCCGGGACCCGAGCCCATAGCTCAGCCCGGGCAGTGCAGGGAGCTGCTGGCGCCCCCGCAGCCTCAACGCAGGTTCCCGGGGTCCCCGCGGAGAGAGACCCTACTCTAGGACCCTTCAAAGTGAGCATCGCAGTTCTGTCTCTCTGACTCACTGTGACTTACTAACTCTCATCTGGGGATGGTGTCCGACTAACTCACTACCTCACGGCTGGGCTATGGTGGCACTCATTTATTATAGATGATCAGGGGATTCGGTTAAAGGGATAGTTCACCTAAAAAATAAATATTAACCAGGTTTTTTTTTAAAGCTTTACAGCACTAGCCCTTATTCACTTGTTTTAAAAAGACCATCATGTACATTCTGCTAAATAAGTTTTTTGTCTCAGGGTACAGGCGAACTTCTTTAACACAGTCCTCTGATCATTTACGAATAGTGGTGTATGAAGGGTGGTGGAAGATCTTAAGCCAATCTCGGATGCTTTTATAGTCCCACTGTTCTCTATATAATGAAGATGTGGTTTCTCAAATAAAGACGTAATTGGTACTCTGGCACGTTGAGGAAGGGCGTGCTGTGGTTTTTTCCATAAATCTTGTATTTTTACTGTGATACTCTTACGAGATCACGATGGCATGATCTATGAGCGTGAAAGCTGTAAAGTGGCTGATGACCGTGATATAATCTCCTCCCCCTTCCAATTTGATCCCGTAAAACGGCATCTGTACACTGGAGTGTGTGTTGTGCAGGGTTGCAATGTTTAGTTTAGCGCATTCAAGGCAATTCATCAAATAACCTTTTTTCTTCATTCGCCATTGGCCACTTTTATTGATTCCGAGGCCTCCAATGGCAGTGCAAGGCTACCTTAATTCTTATTAAGCAATGCTTAGTAATAGGATTATACGTGTGTGTGTGCGTGCGTGCGTGCGTGCGTTTGTGCGAGAGAGAGGGAGGGAGAGAGAGAGAGAGAGAAAGACTGGGAGAGAGAGAGAGAAGCCATAGTGGTTGTTACATCTGTGGGCACATTAAGAGTAAAGCAGAATAAATTGGATCTGCAGTTTTCTAACATCTTTGTCACTATCTCTGTTCAGAGGAAAGAATACGGTATCTTCCTCACTGTGTAGGTGTTTCCTTTGGATGCTGGTGTTGGTTCTAAAGGTTGAACACTTAACTAAGGTCAACTGAGCTTTTATATCAGCGTAAGCTTTTATGGCCAATATAATTGCTATGAATGTTCTCTCCTTACCTTTTTCATCTCTGTTAAACATAGGAGCCTGTGAGCAGACTTGCATTTTCAAAGAAAAGGCACACAAAATGTTTTGAAAAGACAGAAAATGTCAAAATTAAACACTGAGTTTAAAGCTTACCCTCGATCCATAGCAATAAGCTGTAATTTTAGAGTCCAGGAGGACTGGGCGGTATGACGATAAACACTATGCTGGCGTTGAATTGTGGAGATCTATGGGCACTGCCTTACATTGTTGCTTTAAAGAGGCTTTTTAGAGGATTATTAAGGGGGTTCTTTAAATCCCAATTTGACACATTAGTATAGTGTAAATTAAAGTGATAATTTAGAATAAATGAAAGAGATAATTCGCCCAAAAATGAATGCTATGTGGTGCTGGATCACAAAACCAGTCTTAAGTAGCACAAGAACATTTGTAGTAATAGTCAAAAATACATTGTGTGGGTCAAAATGATCTATTTTTCTTTTATTGCCAAAAATCATTAGGATATTGAATAAAGATTATGTTTCGTACAGATATTTTGTACATTTCCTACCTTAAATATATCAAAACTTTATTTTTGTGAGTGGATGCTGCAAAATCGCTAACAAACATACCCGGAAACACATCTACAAACTTCACTCGCTGCTGCTGCTCTTTGGGAATTATCCACTCAAGTTTGGTATCTATGTAAAGCTTAACATTTCTGCTTTCAGGTTTATTTATTCTCAACGTTATTACAGCTGTAAGCCAAAAGAGTTAAAACAAACCTGTTTCTTCTTAGCAGCGGCCTGTTACAGCGCCTCTGATGGACAACTTTAAAGATGATTTAGATTTTTTTGCACCCTCAGATTCCACAGTTTTAAATAGTTATCTCGGCCTAATATTGTCCTATCCTCACAAACCATATATCAAAAGCTTATTTATTCAGCTTTCAGATGATGAAAAATAAGAAAAATGGACCCTTAAGACTGGTTTTGTTGTCCAGGGTCACATATAATGACATAATAAAATGTTGCCGTGATATATTTTTGGTCATACCACCCATTTCTGGACTCTAGCATGAAGAGATTTTAACCAACACTTGAACTCTGCAACAGATCTTTAACAAACTCTTCTGAATGTATAATACACCATATGTTAACATGAGGTATTCCTTGAGTCTTACACTAATTCTAAACTGGAACATTCCTAAAGCTCTTTTCATTGCTTTATATATTTTCTTCTGTTTTATTTTGCAGGCGGTTCATTCCCCGTCCATGATCAACCTCTCCTCTGCATTTGAGAGGAAGTACCACACCTTCAGCCGATCCACAACTCACCTGATCTAAACTCCCGAGTAGCTTAAGTTCTCTACAGTATTACAGATCACCTACTACACAATGGTTCAATATCTGCCTCCCCAAGTTTCATTTTCAGATTCAGAGGTTCTCTGCAACCCACCGAATGAAGGATGTCATTGTCTAACTTTTTATTAGAGGAGTAGACTTTCACTACAGTTATTAACCACTTAAAGTATTTCTTTAACTTTTATCCGTTATTGCCAAAATCTAAACTAATCTAGTTTCCAGCTTTTATAAAGCTATAGACATCTGTACTTTGCATTTAAGTAACAAATGCATGGAGCTGCCATAACATGGGCGGGTTTATAACACGGCCTTGCACTTTTGCATACTTTTAGAAGTGATTTTTAATGTTGATTTGTGGGTGTCGGTTTTCTAAACTGCAAAAGATTCTTGCATGCAGGTTGGCGTATTTATTCTCCAGAATCATTCAAATTTATGAGTAGTTTATGTAAATCCTGTACCTCTTTTTTCTGTCTGTATTTATGTGTAAATATTTTTCTTTGTAATTTGTGTCACTAATATTTGTTTGTTGGTTTGGTTGTACTTTCGCAGTCTCTGCGCTTGTGTCAGCAAACACTTATTCATGTATAAAGCAAGTTTCACTTATTTTTTCTTCTGTTTAAAGGATTGACATAAGTGCTTCCATAAATGGAGATTTGTTTGGAGTGGGCTGGTTTTATGTTCTTTGTCTGACTACTTTTAAAGACGACTTCATTTATTCTTTATCAATAAAAGAAGCAAAAGCCTTCATCGTGTACTCGTCCATCTGTTTGAAACTTCAGTTACGGCAAAAAATCAGCCTGCTGTTTAACCGCTTGCTTTTTCATCCCTATGTCATTCATAACATCTGTGACTTTCTTTTTCCATGGAACACATAAGTATACGTCCTGGTTGCTGTTTCTCTACAAGTGCTCGAGAGTTTCTGAAAATAACATCAGCATGCGAACAAACCACAAAGCTTGAAACTTGGATGGCATTCAAACCAATCAATAGAAATGATAGCAATGTTCAGAACATTTGGATCTGGCCCCAGATTGTCTGAAAGCTGTTGTGGGGGTGATATGTGTCACGTCTGAAAGCCTCTGTGTCGTTTAAACGCATCATTTGAGTTGCAGACAGCCGGTTTGCAAATGTATTTGTGATGCAACTCGGCAGCTGTTCCAAAAGATGTTTGTGCCATCCTCATTCATTTAAAGACTCAAAAAGAACCTCCTATGTTAAACAATACGCTTTTGTGAACGACACATTGCGGCCTATTTACGAAAGCCTCAAATAAGCTAATTAGAACGGCGTGTACCTTTTGGTGTATCGTTGACACGTTTACAACCCTTCAAAAAATGAATTGAGGGGCTTAAGTAGTTTCGTCCAGTCTTCTGAAAAGTCGTCCAGAAATCCCTTCTGCCATTCAAGGGTGCTCATTATAGCACCAGGGGGCCTTTGGTTGATTTTGGCCTGCTTTATTTTTTCCTGTGCGTGGTATAGCATTCTAGTCTGTCTCCATGTCCACTAACTAATTGAAACGGATGCTGAATTAGTATCCCGGATACTAAGTCAACACTACAGTATCAAAAAATGAAAATGCTGTTTGTTTTATCCACTTCAAAGCGGACGAAAGCTTCTCATTTATCGCAGAATAGCCGCGGCAAGGCTTCACGTGCCTTTTATTCTTTGCAATCTTTCACAGCATTTCTTAGCAGAGATGTTGGACGCTGCCCTGTGCGTTTTTGATGTAGTAAAGATGACCTTACCTGAGGCGTGAATGATGATATAAAGTAGATTTTTGTGTGATGGGATGGCAAGCTTCTTTCTGGTTTGGTGATGGGTTATTAACTCAAGCGTCATATTCTGTTTAGCTGGGCGTCGAGAGCGAGGCTGAATTGCTTAAACATGTACAATAAGACAGGATGACCTTGGGATACAAGCTAACAAGGCCAACAGGGTCTATATGGAGCAAATGTTGCATCATTCAAGTGTGGCGAGAGGAGCTCATGCATGATTTCGTACAAAATAAAACGCCTCTGATACAAACTCCAATGTCAACATTTCATCATTTTGTATCTGGAAAAGCTACCCAGATGGCAGGGAAATGCTAGCAGTTGTTGATGTAGTGCTGGTATAGTCAGCCATGAAGCTCTTGTGATGTGTACCAAGTCATGTCTTCAACGTGGTGCAACACAACATGTCTTGATGTTAAGAGACAAGAGTAAGTGTGCTGGCAACCTGACTATGGAAAACTATTTATAAAAACTTGCTTTAAAAACTAAGAGGTTTTACATTTGTATTTTAACAATCAAATACCTATTATTATGATGAAAACCTTATATTTTCAGCTTAAGGTTGACATTTGCATGGCATTACCCATTTAAACCATCTTTTTTGTATCACTAAAAGTCATACTAGATTGGAATGATTATTATACTTCACTAAAACTATTAAAAGATTTCTGTTAATTAAAATCACATTACAAGAAAGAAATATCTGCCTAAATGTGATTTTATTATTACCCTAAACGAAACTAAAATGAGAAATGTTGCTGCAGCAATAAACTGAAAAAAGTTGAGGCACTAAAATTATTAATAAAATACAAAACTGTAATATAAAAATAAACGTACTTAATAAAATGATAGATAGACAAATAAAAACAAGAAGCATTAAACATAAAAATGTTGCAGAAAGCTAAAAATGAGCTTATTCAAAAAGAAAAACACAACGTCAATAAAAGTGAAAAAAATTCTAATAATTTCTGGGGTGAGTAAATGATTTTTTTTGTCATTTTTATCAATATTATTATTTGTATAGACATCGTAACAACTAGTTAGAACATATCCCCCACAGGGTGAGGATGTGAACTGTATTCTCAATTCACTACCACATTTTTCTTTAAAAGAATTCATTTATTTTTAAAAAATTAGGTTGCAAGAATCAATAAAGAACTTTGCAACTCCTGAAAGTCTCCTCACAAGTCTCTTGTTAAACAACGAACTGCATTGGGAAGTTTTACCTAAGGGTCACAAATTATACAATGCTCAATGAGCTGATGCATATTTGCATAAAACTGTTCTCTAGTACATTTCGCCTCTTGCGAGATCTCCGGTCGCATATTCATCCACTGCACTGATGAATGTTTATTCTTCAGTAAAGGTGTTGATTGACAGCTAATGAGTTTATTTCAGAGTTTATTGCTTTAGATGCTGAATGTGTTGAATGAGGCTCTCAGTCAGGAATGAATGACACAAAGTTTTCTATTGGAGTTAGAAAACTTCAGTCTCAGATTTGTCATTGTGCCCTACAGTCCTATTCACTGACTGCATATGATGCAAATTGCACAGAAAACTGGCAAGCTGTGATCTGATAGGATGGCTTTACGTGACTTCTGGGAGTCTGGGTTTAAGGTTTTACAAGGGTACCTGCAAGCAATGTCCTGTTCAAGTTTGTCATTTTTGTCAGGTTATTGGCAAGTGGATTTACCAAGAGTTTGTAACACATTTTGTATACATTTCATTTGGATAAAGAAAAACTCTGTTTTCAAAAGTTTCCTCTGCAGGCGGTCTTGTACCAACACTGCTGTGAGTCTTTGTCACGCTGTTCTTGTACTGCGCTATTTGCTGTTTTAAAAGAATCTGTGGCGTGGAACATTGATACTAATATGAAGGCCTCACAGGCCTGAAAAAACATGCTACAAAACAACAAAATCTACATCAATTCCATGTTAGATCTGCCCATACTAAAAACAGTTTGTAAATATTTCATACCTCATGTCACACGAGTCTTCACATTGGTGTTGGTGTGAACCGGGCTTTACACACATTAACAACGCTAAGAGACATGCAGAGGCCAACAGGATTTCTTTTGGGCATGTGATAATATCAGACTTATGTAAACAGCCAGCCAATTTCCCCCCTTTTCCTCTCGGCCCTTCTATCTCACCTTTGCATGCTGTGTTGAATCAATAGTGAAAGAAAGCGTGGAAAAGCACAGCTAAATGATGCTTTAGTGCACAACTGGCGGCGTACAAATAGCTATAAGTTGCTGCTGGGTTTGTAGTAGAGCTGCGAATTGTGTAAGCATCGCTCATTAGGATGCCGAGGAGTTTTCTCTACAAAAAGACGCTAATGATTTATTGATGATGTAATCCCAATGAGCTCCAGGCTTCCTACTGAAGATCTCTTCGCAGGTGAGTCTCTGGTGATAATGGGAATAGATTTGAAGGACACTGCCGAGACTTCACGTTTAGCGTACACTGTAAAATAAACATAATTTAATATAATTTTTCAGTTATTTTTATATAAAATATTTAATATAGATATTTAAATCAAATTTACAAGAAAAAAAATTTACAGGGAAAAACTGTAAAAAAAAGATAAAAAAAAAGAAGAAAAACCCCAGTTATTTTATGGTTTATGGTATTATTATTTTTTTTTTACAGTAAAGTGTAAGCTTTCACCATTGGAAAGGAACTTATTATCTGCAGACAGGAACTGAATTGAGGTCGCAAATAATATTAAAAATTGCATTTTAAAATTTGAATTAAGGGAAGTAGAATTGTACACTATAGAAATGCAGAGTTTTTTTCTGGGTGAAATATGGCCAAAACAAATCGTTGGGTTATAATTGAACCTATACTGGATTGTTTCTACTCGAAATGTTGGGTTGTTTCAACCCATGGTTGGGTATCAACAACTCATCATTGGTTAATTTATAACCCAACAGATTGTTCTTCCACATTTAATCATGACTTCCTTTAGGCTATGTTTGCAACACCTTCAGACATTAAATGGTGAAAAGCAGCTATCTATAAAATCATTGGCTAAAATCACAAATTTCCATTTAACAATTAAACCTGACATTAACTGTGCCACAACTTTTGTTTCCATGCGCTGAAAAAGCTCAAGGTCATTTCCTGCACATAGGTTGGCAAGCACATCGCAAGATAATATATATATATAGCAATTTAAGGTTTGTAAACAAAAGTTATGATACAGTTGATATCAAGTTTATTAGTTGGTCAAAATTATGACAGCTATTTTAGAAATATATATCTTCCCCCATTGAAGTAGTTAGGACTGCGCTCTTGCTATGACTAAAATAGCTGCCCGCAGATGTTGGAAATATGGCCGCCAAGTGGCACGACTTCTGTAAACAGATTTTACGACACTTTTAATTAAAATTGTAAAAAAAATTGAAAGTAAATTTGATTCCAACTGTAGTTTTTATATACATATCAGTATATAAAGTATTTTACCCTTGTTATTGGGTATTCAAAACCAGTTTTCTCAAAACATTTTATGTCAGTGTTAAAATTCTAGCAGATTTTAAGCCAATTACATGAGCCATATGACCTCACACTGGAGCCAAACAAGAAACTTAAAAACAATTGTGTTGGCACCACAAAGCATTTACCATCAGACAGGAAAAAAACACGTCCGTTTCACTCTTTTAAGAACCCTCCAAAATAAAATAAACTCCAGTGCTGGTAAAACATCTACTCCTATGAAATATTAATGCCATAGATGCTGCTTGCCAAACGTTTTACTTAGTCAGTAAAGCAATTTTGAATTTCCACCAATGGAGAAAGATGCTATTTAGAACCATATGGTGTAGTTACACACGGTAAAAAAAATCAGAAAATTACCAGTACATATTCCTTTATTTTATGGACAATTCCGTTAATCCTAAAATGTAATTTAATGCAGTGCAAAATGTAAAATACAGGTAAAACAACTGTAAAAAATGAATACGGAAAATTCTTTCATATTAATACAGTATATTGTGCCTTATTTTTACGGATTTTTTTTAGTGTGCAGCATCTACCAGCAGGGGCACTGGACCACGCTCACCAAACCTTGACCTCTGGGATGGGATGTGGCATTCACATCTTTCATCCTCAGCATCCTTTTCCTCTGGAGTTTCTTTTGCCGCATTGGCAAAAACTCATTTGAAGCGTTCATTATGTTCAAAGGACTTTGATTATTCCCAAACGGCGGCATGTTAATTCTCACAAGGCAATAATGACTGAATCGTCTCTTTTCTGAAATTCAAGCAGAAAATTCCTATTTAAAGAATGTGTTTGTTCGGTCTCTGTGACAGAATCAGAGTGCGCCTCGTAAATGTCGCCAATTAAATATATTTTGGAAATCTTCCTACTTGTTTAAGGAGCATTAAAAGCGCAACCTTGAGAATTCCGTCAGGATCACAGAGTTGTAAGATTCATCCTCCAGAGAGTGACTGTTAAATAAATCCGTTTGATAACTTGAGTTCAGACAGCCACTACCCAACCATGGCAGCACACGGCTCTGAACCATGTCATGCGCGATACGCATGTGTAAAATCCTTTTACCTTGATTTCCATCCATTCTTTATGTATTTATAGAGCAGGGAGCATTGATAATTCAGTGTTATTGATGGCGCCGCCACAGTCTGGGACAATTTAAATGACTGTCACCCCATGCTTGCTTTCATATTAAGCAGAGATGCGCGGTTATGTCTCCTGAGGGCGTCTTCAAAGGTGCTGCTCCGAGACTCGCCGAAAAATCTCTTCCAACAGAGAAGCGAACACATTTCTTTTGTTTGGGGAAATAATTACAAAGTGTAATTTGTGTGATCTTCTGCAGCCTGGCATTTCTGAGTATAAAATTGCACAGGATCAATAGTTAGTGCCTAGAAGAGGTATAATAAGCTACAATTGTTCACTACAAATACCACAACGCTCTCTCAAAGCATATTACTCAAAGTAATCAAGAGTTCTAGTCAAAGGTTATGTGTTAATCAGCTAGTTGTGATGCTCTGCACAACCTCAGAAACACTACAGTTATCATGAAAGTCATTCATCATATTCTACATAATCCTTCGTATTGTAAAACATGCTTTTCTTGGAGTAATAACAGCTAGCAACCTGGTTTTTATAAACTAAAACGACTTTATGGTTTTGTGATAAAACTTACGTAAAAGATTTATAAATGAATATTAGCAAGACTTCAATAAATCTTGATCAGTGACATATATAACAACAAAGCTGTAAAACCCTTTCAGCTGATTTACTGGAAAAACCCTTACATTATTCACAACTGCATGCTTTGATCATAATCCTGCTATATGGGATATAAATGTAACTACAAAGGCTGTCCGGTTATTCGTCTTCAAACCACATTCATTCATTCAGTGGCGTGGATTGAAGATTGAACTGTCTGCTATAACTCTGCTCTTTTATCCTCAAAAAAGTTGAATGTCAATTTCTGTCAATGGTCTTCGACCCAAGAAAGAAAAATGATCTAATCATCTGTAAATCATAGAAATTGGAAGATTAGATGATAAGAATATGAGAAATCTAAAAGGAATAGTTGACCAACAAATGAAAATCATTTCCTTACTCTTATGTCATGTGCATGATTTAAAGGGATAGTTCACTCATAAATGAAAATTCTGTCATCATTTACTCGTCCTCATATCATTCCAAACCTGTATGACTTTATTTCTTCTGCAGAACACAAAAGATGTTGATAACAAAGTCCTCATTGACTTCCATAGACACAAAACCATAGAGAAATTTCTCAAAATATCTTGTTTTGTGTTCCACAGCAGATGAAAGAGTCACATACAGGTTTTATAAACCTTATATTCCAAGTTGTTTTGAGCATTTCATCGTAATATTTTGTCCTTTTTTGAGTTGAGAGGAACATGTCTTCGTTTGTGTTCCTGGGAAGACAGCGTAAGGAGAGTGAGGAAAAGAAAAAGTATTTTGGGTGAACTATTCCTTCAGTCTGGATCGTCTCTGATAGTTTAAACGTGGCCCGATGGTTTGATGTTAGACGAGTTATTCTTCAAGCCACCCACTGAATCATTTTCTTTTAAACATTTCACCACAGCTTGAGAACACTGAGCCTATATGGAGCTCGCGTTGTCTTTAAAGCGTGAAGTTATTCTGGGTAACCATGTTTTTTTTTCTGATTGTGGAATAGTTGGGAATGAGATCGGCTCAGATCCGAGTTTAACACCAGTGGTAGAATCCCACCTGCCTCTGACTTTCTATTCAAAAACCGAAAAATATTAAATATAATGTGGCTTCAGTCCCTCATCACTGTATTTGATAAAAAAGATCTTCTAACAAGAAGAAAACATGGCTGTCTATATGCTCTGCTGAGCTCAAAAAGAAAGTTTATCCCACCTAAAATCACAGTAAACCAGCACCTCCAGGGTCTGACAGGCAAGTTCACTCTTTCCCTCTTTGACAACTGTATTTTTGTTAGTCAGTCTGGTTTGCATGCACTCCTATTGCATCATGTTTAAAGTTTCTTTAGTTTTATGTTTGAGAGTCTCTCAGCATTGCGTATCTTGTTTATGCTTGTAAATATTCATCATATAGACGGTTTCAAAGCAACAACGTAAACAAACGTTACTGCGCATGCTTTTGTGGCCCAAAATGTACTTCCGGTACACATCCACAAAGAATAGATTCCCTTGCAGATTATAAATTATGTCTTTGCAGTATTATTTTGGGTTACCAGTAGAACCGTTAACTTGTCAAAGTTGCACGACCCATTCAACAAACTGTTTAATAAAACGAATAAACAATAAATTGCAACAAATTGTTTATTTGATACAATTATGATATAAACTATTAATATAAACGAATATTAATATGAATTAAATAAAATATAAATTATATTATTAGCCACTAGCCCTTAGTGGGATTATATTCAGCCATAGATATTGCATATTAAAATATTGACACGCACATGTTTTAGTTACTTTACTAAAAGTAACTAAAAAAGTAACTGTTTGTGTTTGAGATCCACATCAATGCATCAGTGCTTACTAACATCGATCATATTGAGTGTTGGATATTTGTGTCTGGAATAGAGCAAAGCAAAAGTCTCTCATCTCTTTTTAATTTAAAATCCTCTCAAGATGTGTATGGAAATACTTGAATTGCTCCTGAAGTATAAAGATGCAAAACCTGAGCTGCTTACACGAGCGAAAGCCGAGGCTCAGCGCACTTTTAAGGGGCTTTATCAAAATCCACGGCGTTCTGAGAAATTCATTACAAAACCTAAACATCACCAAAACAGCCATCTCATATTCTCTTTATAGTTCTCCATAGCTCGCTTTATGCATTTGACATGCAAGGCTGGATTACAAGAACTGTTTACCGTTTAGAAAACATGCTGCGGTGTAATGAATCTCTACAGCATGCCGATAGTGTAACGCAAATGGCCTCTCCTCTCGCACCACTCGATGAACGCCATTAATGTATTGAAATGAATACGCTCTAATTGCTGACCCTAACAGTGAAAGGGCCGTGCGGACTCGACCGAAGGCTCTTAATTGCCTAAAGACACCAGGCAGATCTGTCAGAAACTCAGGGCTAAGCAGTATAGTTTGGGACGCTCTATAATTGGGTCCCGGCTAACTGGGGATGCTGCTGTATGTTGCAAAAGCTCAAGGACTTAAATGAATCAGCAATGTGTATATGTGTGTGTGTGCATAGAGATCCTCGGCTGTCAATAAGATTAGATGTCTGAAAACTGTTTCCCCCCGCGGGACCCCCGCTGCGTGTGCGCGCGAGAGATCAATCTTCTCCCGGCACGCGAGCGACGGAGCCTCTGGTGAGCGCGTGTTCACTTCCCTGTGTTTTGAAGCGCTTGATCAATCCTATACAGCAACCTGTGAAGACCATTAACACCCCTCCATTATTACAGTCATGCTTCAGTCACAGTGTTACAAAGGTGCTTTATTTATTCATCATGCTGTTGGTACTGCTGCTGGCATCTTTTGTGTAGCCTACTTCAGTCGTGTCGTGAAACTCTGGTGTAGTTCATTGCAAACATTTGTTTACTTATGTTTTTTGCTCATTTAGAAAATTAATTTTTTTTCCGTAGTTTGGTAGCCTAACACTTTGCAATAAGGTCGAATTTGTTAAAATTAGTTAATGGCCTAGTTTAATACAGCATTTATTAATCTTAGTTAAACAATCTGTAACTGTAACATTAGTTAATGCACAATAAACTAACATGAACAATTGTGTTGACATTAACTAACATTAACTAAGAAGAATAAATGCTGAAAATTATATTGATCATTATTAGTTTATGTTAGCTAATGCATTTACTGTACTAATGTTATCAAATTTTGTTGTTATTATATTATTGTAGTGTTACCATAAAACTTTTTTTAAATAAAATATTACATTTACATTTATGCATTTGGCAGATGCATTATACTATACATTTGTATTTGAGTATGTGCAATCCCTGTGATCGAACCCATGACCTTGGCGTTGTTAGCAGCATGGTGCTAACAACGCCAAGGTCATGGGTTCGATCTCAACATTAACCACTGGGCTACAGGAAAGCGTCAAATATTATTTATTTCCTGCATTGGTGAAACTTGATTTTTCACTTCAGTAAAAAAAATGATGTTATCACATCAAGCAAGGTTTAGGTTATGTGACCAAATTTTTCATTATTGAGAAATAAAACCAAGAGTAAAAAGACATACATTACAATAATAACAAGTTTAGAAAATTGACAATGAACAATGAAAATGTCATAATGCTGGTCTTGGCCCCTCAAAGTCTTGGTCTTGACTTGGTCTCGACTCCTTACAATCATAATTTGACTTTAATTCATTGGCCAAAACACAGAAAACACAAACTAAACAAAATGTAACAAAAAAAAACTTCATTAGATATCAAGATAATATTGTTGTCAAGATTTTTTTTTAAATCTGATATTTTGACAACCCTGATTCTTACATACTGGGATTTTCTGAATTTGTAGTTTAAAAAAAAATACAATATCTCTCCATCTAGAGTCCCCATAGTCAATCTATTTTTACCACTGGGTGCAAGAAGACCTGGACTTTCGTGGGATTCATCCATATGCAGTGTGCCTGGTTACATAAGGTAAAAAGGTCAATTTGAGTGCGGATTTGCCTGAAAAATAGGTGCTATTTTATTCATGGAAGCAGAAACCCTATGTTTAGATACCCAGGAGAAAGTACACTCTTGTGGGGAAGGGGTTTCTTGTGTCAGGGGATAGACTTACTAAATGAATGTGGGATGGTTTGAGAAAAGACGGATCTGAATGATGGTTCAGCCGTAAAACCCATTTATTTCCGTCAGGGTGAAGTAATGGCCTGGTGGAGTGTCCTACTTCCAGGCAGAAGATAAGTGTTTGCAGGGTAGAGGAAGTGAGGGGGTGGTGGAAGGTGTTATTGAATGACTGGGCCGAGGGACGCGGCTCACCCCGGGGTGGCGTGATGCAAATCTCCTGCGGGACGTCTCTTTCGTGGCGTTTTTCTCTTTAGCCCTTTGCCTTTAATGGCTCATCTTCTGGTAAGTCTCAGTCTGAGGAGCATCTCCTCCACAGCCTCCACCTTCAAGAAACAGTGTAAGAGGTGAATTAGAAATAATGTGGAATATTAATCAAGCTTTGCATGCGGACCAGCGTCGGAGAAGGTTGTAGATCGCCCACATTTTTAGAGACCTCGCAAGGCCCCCTTGGAGACTTAATTACCTCCTCAAAATAAAGGACGGCGCTCCCCTTTTGCTCTATGATTTCTGAGGAGATGGCGGGGCGTGGGAATTTATTGTGTCTGTTCTCGGAGAACGGCAAGGAGGGGAAGTGAATTATGAAAGGGAATGTCGGATGAAGAAAAGCTGTGAGTTAGGGATTGGAGCAA
Source organism: Oreonectes daqikongensis (assembly GCA_026939265.1). Classification (NCBI taxonomy): domain Eukaryota; kingdom Metazoa; phylum Chordata; class Actinopteri; order Cypriniformes; family Nemacheilidae; genus Oreonectes; species Oreonectes daqikongensis. Next base: position 1,656,177 of record JAOTQM010000030.1, on the reverse strand, counting down.
GAGAGAAAGTCTCTGTAGTTCAGATGGAGAGAGTCTTGGGTACTGTAGGTGGTGAGGCCTGTTTGCTTATGAATTCAGTCCAAGTGAGTTTGTTTGGATGGTTTTCCTTCTGTCCTTTGGGAACCAGCCTGAACTCTACAGGAGTGGGTCGAGCAGTCATTCTCATGTTCAAAAGCCTTCTCTATTTATTCGAAATACCCGCTTTCTGTTAGGACTGCACGATTTGGTGCGAAAATCATATATATTTATATTATAAGCATTTCTCATATTGACGCTGCTTAGATATATAAAAAAAATTATAAAAAGCATACAACACCTACTCAAACACATTAATCAAACACATACAAAATCTGGTATCAGTGCATTTTTACAGGAAACGCATACCTATGAAGTAGTTCCAGATTGTTGACTGCATTGCAGTTCCATATCACTGAGCCAAGTTTAACTGAGTAAGGTTACCGTAGTCAATGAATTTTTACATTACTTCAACTTATCAGAATATGTTAACTTCAACTTCAAACCTCAGGAGTGACTCATCCAACAGCAATGTTATCACATAAAAAAATAAAACTTTTCCTAAATGCATGAACAATTATTACTGTTTTATTGCTTAAAAGTGAATTTTTGTTTTCTTTGCAGTATTTGAGGTCTGAAAAAATACTTTGTTTTCATTTTCTGCAAATAAATGCAAATAGAAACGTAGAAATATAAATGTTTATTTAAAATTTTGGAGAAATATTGTTTACAGAATGAAACAAAAATGATAATTTTACCTAAACACATACCTATACATTTCTTTCTGCAGCTTTATATTACTAAATTAAATGTTCCTTTTTTGCGGTCTAATGATCGCAGGCAATATCATGATATTCATTTAAACGTGCAGCCATACTGTCTGTCTTCCATTTTCTCTCACTCCTCACATCTCGCTCAGATGAAGTAATGGGCACATCGGCTGCCCACCCACTCATAAACAGACGAGCTAGACTCCATCCCTGCAACAATTAGATCTCCATTACTGTTCATCTCCTCTGTGTGTGTGTGTGTGTGTGTGTGTGTGTGCAGGCCACGACTCTCGCCATTGATACCACTCAGGCATTCTGCAGCCATACAAGAGCTGTCAAAATGCCTATCAAAACCTGTCAGCGCCCATCATCGCCTCTACCAAAACAAAAGGCTTCCTCTGCAGACAGGCAAACAGCCCTGATCAAAAGCGACCCCTCATGCTGCAGAATAAAGCTCATTATGCAAGTATATCATCATTTTCACTGTCTCTGTGGCCTTTACTGGCCTTTTAACTAGTTGTATTGTTAGACAGTTATCCAAATGTTCAGCTTTTCTTCTTGTTCTAAACATCCAGTATATTGAACAAATTTGTTATGTTGGTAGAACTGCATTTTTTTGTGTGGGTGTTAGATTGAGGACATTGATTGGTCATGAGTGATTTTAATTCACCTTAAATCAAATGGGAAATGGCAATGTGAGAATGATTCTCCACACCCCTGATAGCAGATGAGATGTTTTTTTTAATTATTATTAAAAATCCGATATCTTTGAACATTTGTCATGACAGAACATTGCTGTTGGAAAATGTGAACAGATGGCAGCTTTTTGGGGGGGGAAATGTGGGTGAAAATGGTATGTTTAGATCTAATCTAGAGTTACAAAAATACAATATTTACATTAGAATGTTGCACAATTTTCTGTGGAAATTAAGGGAACTTCGACCAAGTTTAAGTTTGCTTTAATAAGCTACACACATGAATGTTATAGTTGCAGTTGTTTCTGAGCATGCTCATTAGGGAAACATGTGCCTTGAGAGAATACCCGTAACGCTTTGCATTTGACTAATTTAAATGTGTGTTTTGCAAAAAACACAAAAATTTATAAGGACATACACAGTAAATACTTGCTATTTAGAATTTTAATATGTTTTTAATTCTGTCATTGTTGGACAACCACTATTAGGAAGATTAGTGTTGGCTTTGCTGAAGTTGTTCAAATATGTGATTGAAGGTAAACAAAGAACATCTTGCTCCAAAATTTCAAGTTTTACATCAGAAATACACACTATTTATGATAGGCATACATACAGTGTCTTAATAAATATAAGCTCTTATAAACGTATATAGCCTAGATCATTAGACGTAGACAACGCTGGTTCAACGTTGGTCAAGAATAATGTCCTGTTTCAGTTTTTTTAACAAAATAGTAACAAAAATAAATGCAGATTTTTTTCTAAGTCTTAATAAAAATGTTCGTTGTTTACTTACAATATTTGTTAATTTTAAATGTAATTTAACATTTTAAATTATTTTGGTAAAAAAACATTCGGACTGTCAACCAATCCGCAGCAGGCACTGACTCACGTGACCCCACCCTATCACCTTTTAAACGTTTGCCGCACAAAATATAGAGTCCTCGACTGAACGTTGCTAGTAAGCAATATGTCGCAGAAATCCCTTCTTAATTTCTTTAGTTAAAAACCCCGGCTTCATGGACAGCCGGACACAAGGCCTAATGTTACACCTGATGATGAAGATGTTTCTCACTCCCCGGACCCGACATTAACAGGTGCGACTCATCTGGCACAGCTGGCTGCGGAAAGAAAACGCCGAATCAGACACCGAAATGGCCTCCACATCAAGTTCACAGATTCGAGCTTACAGACCTTCGCAGTAGGTGAACCTGCTGCATGCCATCCAAAACTGTGTGCTTTTCCCGTCACGCAAACAGATCAGTGGAAAATAAACTTGCGGTGTTTGTGCAACTGCAACATCCCTTACAGAAGTCAGACTCGTGTGATAAAGACGTTTTCCCCAACGTGAACAGTCTATTACGCGTTTTTACCACACTGCCTGTTACAAGCTGTTATGTGGAGCGTTGTTTTCATCAGTAGACCGAATCAAAACCAGCAACAGAGCAACTATGCTCACTGAAAGACTAAATAGCCTCTCATTGCTGATGTTTGAATGAGAACTCACAGAAGCACTGGACCCAGATGACATAATTGACGCAGGTCAGGCCACGCCGTCTCCCCCTTTGACCAGCTAACTGGCATTAAAGGTAGGGTACTGTTCATGTGTTATGGCGGCGTTGTTGTTGTCTGCGAACCCCAATCTAGCTAATGAATAGTTATAATTTATATAAAATTGATAACATTGATATAGTTTTATGGTTATGTGGCGAGTTTAGTTTACACATCAGCCCAGTGTATTCTGTAACGTTATATGCAGAGTTGTGGTGTTTGCACTTTAATCTGGAATTAAATAAATGTGGCCCAGTTTTTCAAGTGCACACCCAAAGTCTCAAAAGTCTTAAAATAATACTATAAAAAATGAAACCAGAGGTGCTGCCGGACCAGTGTTATTTTATAGACGGTTTCAAAGAAACAAGATAAACAAACTTTACTGCACATGCACACTTTTGTGGCCCACACTTAACTTCCGGTACACATCAACAAGGAATAAAATCCCTGCAGATTATTTCTGATAACAAGCAAACGAAATAAGTCAATGACATTAACTAGCAAGTTAAAAGTATGTCTAACCAGTAATATTTTGGTTTACCAGTAAGAACCGTTATTTGGCTGCACTTAAATGTGGCAAAGTTACACCACCCATTCAACATTTAATTTCTTTAATAAATTAATATATAATAAAATTCAACAAATTGTTTATTTAATACACTTATTATACAATCAAATATTGATAATAAAATGTAAATAGACCGATCAACACACAGAGACCAGAAGTTAATATTGGGTCAGACGTGTGCATCCAATAAACCCGTCTATACACACAGCTATTAACATTTTCCCCAATGTTTTCTAAAACATCAAACCAAAACATTGTTTGTTTGTGAAGTTTTCCACCTCGAGACTAAGGTTAAAGGTGGCGTCTGTCTATTGGGTTTTTCAAAATTGGGATTGTTTTCAAACTGAATCGACAAACACCAAAGAGCTCGACTTAATGTACGAGCGATTCTTCATATCCGCTCCTTGTCCTGTGGGAAATAGACGCTGACTGAGAGAGGGAAACAAGCAGAGAGCCTCGAGCTCAAACTCATAAATGTAGACGCCCATGTGGCGCAGAGAAAAGTGCACTTATATCAGTGTGATGGGCCCAAACCACAGCTTCTAATGACTCCCCCCCCCAAAAAAAACCCAGCCGAATCAATACAAGTGAGGTCACAATATCTTGAACCCGGCACCCATCCGATCATGTCAGTTAATGCCCTTTTGATTTATGTAGAACTAATTGAGGTTGGAAATGAAATCTGCTCCTGGTGTATTTCTGAGAAAGACGTGCTGCTGAGCTTCATACATTAACTACCGAATAATATGAAGGAAATGAAGGGCTGGGATAGCGCATGAAGTTTGATATCTGCTTTGATTTTTCTTATTAATGGACTTTCTATGCCTTCATGTTTCAGGACAGATGAGAGAGAACCCATTTTTGGGTCAAATATAAACATTTTCTAGGTAAACTTAAGCCAGTGGTTGTGTTTCCTTTTTGACCCAAAGCTGGACTGAATAAACCAGGGTTTTTAGAGTAAATTGAAGAAAAGTATTTGAGTTATTTTGGATGTGGAACTGTATGGCGCCATTGCTAAAATTATATTTTTATCTTCTGAGGGCAGATGGATCACATCTTGAGATGAACTGAAGGAATACATGTCCTCTATAAATGTATGCTGAGAGATCAGATTAGTCTGTATTTGATAATGGATGTTTCGGTTTTGATCTTTGCTGAGCTCTGGATTGGTGTGAATTGTGAGGATGTTTTTGGCCTCTTGGCCCAGAATGTTTTTAGAATATATGTTCTCTAAATAAGAAAGTAAAGTAGGGGACCAAAGGCGAAGCTATTTGTTACAACTGGACTATATGTCCTATATTTATCTTAATGGTGATATATACAACATTTTAATGTTTATTATTTTTTATGCAGTAGGCAGTTTTTTTGCTGGTCTCATTTTAAAGGGACAGTTCACCCCAAAAAAAAAATTCTGTCATCATTTACTCACCTTTGAGTTGTTCCAAATCTGTATACATTTCTTTGTTCTGATGAACACAGAGAAATATATTTGGAAGAATGGACCCCATTGACTACCATAGTAGGAAAAATACTTTATAATCTTTTTGTTCTATTGAATGTAGGACAGCAAAAAGTTGAGTAATTCATGACAGAATTTTCATTTTTGGTTGAACTTTCCCTTTAATAAAAAATAGAATTTAAAGCCACTGTCGGTGATTATCAATAAATAAATTATATTGTTCTTATAATCATTAAAAGTAAATAAAAAAAACTATTATTATTTTATTTATTTACTGCTATAGATTTTAAATACAATTTACTTTTAGGGCTGTCAAACCATCCAGAATAAAACTTTGTTTACGTAAAATATATCTGTGTACGGTACGTATTAGTTTTTGTAAGTTTTTTTCATATAATTATTATGAATATGTTTCATTTTTGTAAGGAAACAGCTCCAACCCAAATGCATAGTTTTCACATCAATTCTAACCCCAGAGGCCTTGAGCACTTACACTGTGAAAACCTCCTCTGTGTGTGAAATTTTCCAGGTTTCAGTATTTAAACATCACCGACTGTGGGTCAGGTCTCATTCACTCTAATTCATTCCCTTCTCTTGCCAGATGATGTATGAGACAGATCTGGAGTAAAAAGGTTTGTGGAGTAGTGTGTGACGTAAGCAGTGGTGCAGGCTGATGGAGTGATTAATAATGCGTCGCTTGTTACCCGTGGCGACAGGCTGCACTGTTGCCGAGAGAGAGAGAGAGAGAGAGAGAGAGAGAGAGAGAGAGAAAGAAAGTCTTGGACTGTGCGAGTGTATTACTTTCATTCATTAACTCATCATCACTGCATGGACACCACGTTCTCTTTCTAGACCCAACAACATGACAAACCTTAAGGTCCATCCCACAACCCCCCACTGCTCCGAAAACGACATCCACACAAGCGCAAATACTCAGTCAAGCGTTCAGTTTTAAGAGGTTGTTGCACTAGATTCTGTGCTCCTTCCACTCTCATTCACACGCATGCAAATGCTGGAGGCCGTGCAGACGTGCATATGCATAGAATTGTTATGTAATAAAGTGCATGTTTGACTTGAGACATTTGACTAAACATGAAGGACATTTGAATTAAACATGAAAGACACTTTTTGGCATTTATTGTTTTGAATTTATTATTAATCGTAACACCGTGTCTATACCAGATGCTATTTGTGTTGCATTCAAATAAAAAAGTAAAATAACAAAACATATGGCTTAAATATGGTATTAATAATTTAAAAGTATTGTTTGGTTACACATTTGTTTACATGTGGTTAGATAAACCAGTGCTGGGGTAACTGTGTGACGCATAATAAATAGAAATTGGTAGATCTGTTCACCACAGCTAGATTTTTCAGACTGTAGTCCTGGCTAAAATTGATTTCCAAGTTGGCAAAACTGACATGTTTTTTAGGATTAACTTCTTAAGGTGAATCTTCTTATTTTCAAGGGGGTCTAATGGACTCTAATGGACAAAAAGACATTCAAACAGGCAAAAATACAAATTGATTGATTTAAATTATACATTAAATATAATAATAATAATAATAATAATAATAAACCTAAGTAAATATGAACATAAACAGTGGCAGATTCAACATGTACAGTAAAAAACTAAATATGTTGACAAAATTAGTTTAAGTGTCCTAAATGACGTAATAGATCTATTATCTGCAGGTAAATTATTCCAGTCCATCAGAGCTTAAACTTAAAAGCTCCCATGCCAATTGTTTTTCACATGAGAAACCACAAAATAATAACAGAATGTCTGACTTGATAGTTTGAAAGAATTCAAATAAATGATTAAAGATGTAAAAAACGTTGAAATGTAAATAAAAAATGTACATAGCTTACTGAGTCGAGGCCTAAGAGAATGAGTACATTATATTACTACAAGAGAGAATAAATGAATATTAATAACTAATAAAACTGTATTCAGTGAATATATTTTCTCATAGCTTTTTATGTACTTTCTATGCATTTTGTAATATATTCAGTTATTCCCTGATTTGCTTTTTTGGACAAAAATTTTGTCCAATAAATACCTTACGTTTAGTGTTTTGTCCATACCATACACCTCATATTTTGATGCTTTAGTCTAAACTGAGGGGGCATTAAAAGCAATTATTGTACAAATGTGCCCTCTGGACATTACTTTTGACCACTACTGTACAAAGCTTTTGGTGTTTCATTCTGTTTCAAAGCTAACATCTGGTGTAGACACAGTGAAATGTATTCTTCATTCAAAACATCACATACTGTTTCGTGCATTTAATTTATCATGCTTCGTATAATGTGATCTTCAGCGATACCTGATGACCCCCTCTATGCATTTATCACCAAACAATACCGCCGAGCAGTCAGTCCTCAAACTGAATTTAAAATCACACTGATAACAGTACTACCACCAGCATGTAAAAATTCATTTCAGAACTACAGCTCACACTACAAGCACCAATCCCTGAGAGAAACTGCCTTTTATGGAGTCTTCTATGAGCCTTCAAAGTTCACCCAAACTTCCTTTTGAAAGTCTGCAATCTGGTTGGGCAACCACAAAAGTGGGCGGCAGATTCGATACATTCAGGCACATGGTGGTAAAAAGGCTGGCAAACACCATCAATAGTTTCAAAGGTGCTTCAAACAACATTTCAAAAGCCTCGAACTATAAATCATGATTTTAGAGCTCCTTTATGTGTTTATGCCAGGGACCTGGCAGGATTTTCTGTTCTCTGTTGATACTTGAAACACCCATGCCAGGCTAATTAGTGGGGTAGAAACATTTATATAAGAGTGTTAAAAACATGCCCGTCCCAAAAGCTTGTGCACGAGCCAAAAGCGAGATGGCTGTCCTTCCAAGAACGGTCCTCACCCTCTGAACATCACCTCCAGAATGAATTTTAGCCTTCTGATGTGGTATATCAAATCTCTTTTTTGAATTCTGAGGCGTGTGTGTGAGGAACAATGAGCAGTCTGTGTGTGTGTGTGTGTGTGTGTGTGTGTGTGTGCACGTGCGTGCGTGCGTGGGCACAGAGTGGCATTTGTGCCCCGTCTACACACACCCCATTGTCCTTTTCTCTTTCTCTATCTATTTACCTTCTGCATTGCATTCCGCACACGTTCTTGATCAGAGCGCTTGCCTTCAAGGGTGTCCATGGTGTCTGCCATTAGAGCCGGCAGCTGCCGAGAGGAGATAAAGATTATCAGAGTTCAGTTCAGACACACGCCATAACTTTTCTAAACACTGCACCTTAAAAGCTAATTAAAAAATCATTTGTCGGCAGATGATTTTTTAAGTCATCACTCATACAATGAGGACTTCCTTCTTGTTACCCTTTGCTGGGAGTGGGGGGGAGAGAGAGAGAGAGAGAGAGAGAGAGAGAGAGAGAGAGAGAGAGAGAGAGGAGAGAGAGAGGAGATAGATAGATAGATTGAGAGCGAGATAGAGGAGTTAGAGAGAGAGATGATTCTCTCTCTCTTTCTCTCTCTCTCTCTTTTCTCTCTCTCTCTCTCTCTTTTCTCTCTCTCTCTTCTCTCTCTCTCTCTCTCTCTCTCTCTCTCTCTCTCTTCTCTTTCTCTCTTTCTCTCTTTCTCTCTCTCTCTCTCTCTCTCTCTCTCTCTCTCTCTCTCTCTCTCTCTCTCTCTCTAGAGAGAGAGAGACACACAGTGTGAACTGATGAGTAGCTCTCATTCATCAAATACAGAATGAATGTAAATATGTTGTAAATACATGTAATGCTCTCTTCCTACTGTCTTTTTTTTGTCATATTTTAGATTTTTGTAATTATAGCATTTATACATTTCTGAATTATAATTTTTTGATTATAGTTTATGAAAGTAGTCCACTTTCATTCACGTGCATGCAAATGCAAGTGTCGTGCATGAATTTGACTGATAGCATTTTTTGTTTGTTTAAAAAAACAATATCAAAATAATATCTTTATGATCAAAACCAGCATGTAACTATTTAAAGGGATAGTTTACCCAAAAATAAAAATTCTGTCGTCATTTACTCACCTTTGAGTTGTTCCATATCTGTTTAAATGTATTTGTTCTGATGAACACAGAGAAAGATATTTGGTCGAATGCTTGTAACCAAACACAGGAAAGATTACTTTCCTCTACTTAGATTTTTGTTACTATGGTAGTCAATGGGGTCCAAGAACTGTTTGGTTGCAAGCTTTCATCCAAATATTTTTTTCTGTGTTCAACCAAACAAAAATTATACGAATTTGGAACAACTAGAGAGTGAGTAATTCATGACAGAATTGTCATTTTTTGGGTAAACTATCCCTCTAAGCTATAGAGTATATAGGTATAGCTGTGCTATATTTATATACAGCTTGTGTTCATGAACAGGGATTTGTGCTTCTCTATCTCCATTTGTATTTCACTAGTCATTTAGCTCACACAGAGACCTCTCTAATTTGTCAGTATGATCCTGAAGGGTGTTGTATTGAGCCCATACAAACATCACGCTAATTGAACGCCCTGTGGCTCTCCATTCATGGCAGATTTGGTTGCAATCTCACATACATCACGCTCTATTGATCTGGCCTAATCTCGCCATTGCGCAGTGCTAATCTAGTAAAGAGGCAATTATGGAGCTTCAGCGGTGTATGCCAAAATGAGATTTATGCCACCTCCTTCAATTCTTCCTGTTGTCTCGCTCATATTGTCTGTTCGGTTCTGTCACTTCTATAGCTTCACACACAAAAGCGCTTGTCTGCTCTTTCCGCCGCTAGTTTTCCTTACAGTCTCATAAATATTCACGGCAGAGCTCTGTATATTGGCGTGCATAATTCAGGCCTTTATTACGACAAGCTCGCCTGGGTCTGCTGTTGTGCGCTGCTTTCGGAAAACAGAGCCGCAGGACTTGCTTCTCGCTGGCGTCCGCCAAGTACAACCAAGGAAATTTAGAATACCTTGAGAAAGCTATATGTTAGCAGTCTTATTCGGTGCAAAGGAAGTGCTCGGCCATCTTTGCCTGTGGGCTGTTTTAAGCCAATCACATAAGCTGTAAATGTCATGCGACTAATCACTTTAAAGACACGAAAAATTAAATTGTTCTTTAGGTCTCAGAGAGGGGCGTTTTGGGCTAAATGTGCCATGCAAATGATCCAAACCTTGACCTCTTGGGTAACTAAGTGGTAAGAGCAGTTACCATCCAAAGCTGTTCTCAGATCAGTGTCAGCTCCGCTCAGGGTGGGCCTGAGCTATCAACAGATCAGTCTAAGTAGCTCAACGAGGGAACATTTAAATGGCGATAAAGGGAAATAAAGGAAGAATCTCTCTGTGAATGCACATTCCCACTTTCATCAGAATGTGACGGAGCGTGTATATAATCCTTTGATTTCATCCCTGTGTATTTCAGTGCATGATGCACACCCCCGAGGGCCACCACCCCATCTCATTCCAACAGCTGGCTGGCCTCCACCTGCACCCGGAGAGAAAGCTTGGCCCTGTGCAGGGCTTTATGTGCATGAATGTGTTTTGAAGGAACATTTGTTTGAAGTCAGATAGGAGGACAGCGTTGTTATCCATATAATTAAACATCATAAAAACTCTAATCTGTACATTTACTAGACTCACTAGCTTCAGTAAATATGTTTTCTGAATCTTTTCAGCTGTCCCAGGATGCTAGCATACTTCAGTCGTGTTATGAGCGTTAATAATTTTTTGGCCATTTGCAGGCAGGCATGTTTAAAACAAACATTGAAGTCATTATGTTTGTCATTCTCATGTGACAAAAAATGACACACTTCACCTTTTGCAATCATGATACTGACTTTCTGTCACATGTAATGTTTTATGCAGGTTATGATGAAATCAATAAATCAGTAAGTCAATTTGTATTGGCCTTTCTTTAAATGGGGGACAGAGATGACATAAATGTGACCCTGGATCACAAATCCTCCAAGTCTTATGGATCAATATTTTTTAATTGAGATTTTTATACCATCTAAAAACTCAATAAATTAGCTTTCTATTGATGTATTGTATGTTGGGATAGGACAATATTTGGCCGAGATACAACTAGCTAAACTCAGGAATCTGAGGGTGCAAAAAAAATCTAAATATTGAGAAAATCGCCTTTTAAGTTGTCCAAATGAAGTCCTTAGCATATCATATTACTCACAAAAATAAAGTTTTGATATATTTTTGGTAGGAAATTTACCAAATATCTTCATGGAACATGATCTTTACTTCATATCCTAGTGATTTTTGACATAAAAGAAAAAATTTGACCCATACGATGTATTTTTGGCTATTACTACAAAATGTTCTCGTGCTACTTAAGATCCAGGGTCACAAATATACTTTCACGTCATTGCAGGAAACAAAATATTACATGCCTAAATTTGCTGAATGTCCTCCATCACATAAACTCTGCTCCAGTTTCACTTCATATTCTCATTACATGTCATTTTTAAATGTTAAGTTAATGTAATGAGAAATGACAGCTATTCTGCAAAGTCCTTCTCTGTCTGAGTGAAAAGGCTTGGGGGTGAGGTTCAACTGGACTGCCTTGCAATGCCACATGAAACTGAATAAATCGAGACAGATCTCATTTCTGCCTCAATTAAAAGTAGACTTCATACAATGCTTGACATGATGCCATGGTGACGCTATGGCTTTACGCTTAGGTCTATTGCGTTGGGGAACACCAGTCACAAGTAGCACGACTATATTTGTAGCAATAGGCATGGTATGGGTAAAAATGATAGATTTTTCTTTTATGCTAAAAATCATTAGGATATTAAGTTAAGATTATGTTCCATGAAGATATTTTGTACATTTCCTACTGTAAATATATCAAAACTTTATTTTTGTGAGGGGATGCAGCACAATCGCCAACAAAAAATCCTGGAAACACGTCTGCAAACTGCTGCTGCTGCTCTTTGGGAATTATGAGCTCAATGGTATCAATGTAAAGCTTAGAATTTCTGCTTTCAGGTTCATCTATTCTCCACAACGTCATTACAGCAGTAATCCAATAGAGTGCCTTAAAACAAACCTGTTTCTTCTTAGCAGCGGCCTGCTACAGCACCTCTGATGGACAACTTTAAAGGCAACTTTCTCAATATATCGTTTTTTTTGGACCCTCAGATAGATTCCAGATTTTCAAATAGTTATATCTTGGTCAAATATTGTCTTATCCTAATAAACCATACATCCGTGAAAAGCTTATATATTTAGTGTCTGAGAATCTGTAAGTCAAAATTTCCTTTGAGACCTTTCCAGGGTCACATATATGTCTTTTGAGCGACGACAGACTCTGTTGTTATGGAAAAGTCTGTGTGCAAGCATGTTTCCGTGTTTCGCAAGTTGCACTGTATGTAAATGAAGTCATTATAAATTGAAAAAGGCACAATGACCTTTTTCACGGAGGGTAATGGTACAAAGAAACCTCATACTGCGCTTTTGTCTGAATCTGACTGCTTTCTGCGCCAAAGCGTCCCTCAGAGCAATTCTTCCCGTCGCCACAGTGCTACAAACGCATCTCCATGTTCCCTGATACTTCATTATGTCAAATAGCTTCTGGCATCTTGTGTTACATGCACTCTTCTCATGCTGGTGCTTGACAAAAGGCCACAAAACACTGAAAATCAAGTTGAAAAACTGCTTTTCTTCTGCACTTTTCTTCCTGGGCTCATTTCGCGGCACACTCTCGCCAGCCCAAGGTCACCCCCCCTAACCGCTTTCCCCTGCGGACCATTTTTGGCCTGTCGAGGTCGCTTGTGTAAATGATGCTCTCATGCTGCCTTTCTAGGCTCCTATTCTTCCACGTGAGCTTCGCTACTTTCCGCTGTCATTCATCCAGTTTATGGTCATTTTTATTACCAATACATATCCCCCAGCATGCATCATTTTTCATTGCTACTGTCTCTGTGCTTTTGGGTGGTTTTTCACCATGCCGCATTGTTTACTTTCCATAACCCAGGGAAAGGAGAGAGTGAGCTGCCCAAAAAGCGTACGAGAGCACAGAGAGCGAAAGACCATGAACAGATCTCTTATATTCTAAAAGACTGTTCATATATATGTAGTTTTTATTATAGATTTTCTCTCCACTGTACACGTAGCTGTCATCGTTTCAGAAATTTTGATATATGAAATCAATCATAAAACGCCCTGGGATAATTTAATATTGATGTACCGTACTTCATAATTTATGTATTTGTGTGATTCTGTATTCAGTGACTCAGCACAGGAGATCCAGAGCGGCGATCTACTGTACGGCTTGACAGACCGAGCCCTTCACTCTCAGAATAAATGTGTTGCCACAGATTTCATCACAGCGGAGATGAAATCAGCGCCGTGTTTTAATCGAGAGCTGATGGCTGTTCTCGGCTGGAGAATAACTGGCTAATGCAATAAACCGTCATGTCTGGGCCAATCAAACATTTGCTGTTGGTGCTCTAATTCAATCAGTGTCCTCTGAAATAAATGCCCTGAGAGTTCAGCCTCCAAATGAAATGAAAACTTCATCTGCGGCCATGTTTGAGTCTCCAACAGTCCACAGCGAGCTTTGAGAAAGATTGTAATTATTAGTGGGATGTGCTGAGGACACCGGCGGCGAGGGCTTATTAGCGGTGACCCGGCAAGTGTATGTTGTTTATATATGTTGCTGTGTGTTTGTATGTGACAGAATAATGTGAAGTGGCATGCATGAACTATAGTAAGTGTTGCCTATAGCTCACTGGTTCTCAATCAGGGTTTGTGTCTATAAAAGCACTGTATTTTTTCCTAGTTTTCCATTTCTATGTTCATCGCCGCAGACGATATGTGACCGTGGATCACAAAACAAGTCAAGTCACAAGTAGCACGGGAATATTTGTAGCAATAGCCAATAATGCATTGTATGTGTCAAAATGCCAAAAATCATGTTCCATGAAGATATTTTGTAAATTTCAATAAAAATATTAAAACTTTATTTTATTTACATTTTATTTGATATAACAATTTCGTAATGTACTCTCCATGCAGTCTCCAAGCATGTTGGGAAATGAAATTATTACTGGTTTTGTGGTCCAGCCCAGGGTCACATATGCTACAGTGATATTCATGATGGGTGACACTGAAAACCAGTTTACACATTAGAATTGTAAAAAAATCTGATTTTAGACCCCACTGTCAATATCTAAAATAAGTATTTAGGCCAATTTCATGCAAGTAAAGACATACACTGTATATTTTATGACATATTTCTCTCAAATACCTCTAAGAAACTAAAACTCTATATGTGCAGTTGATCTGTTCAACGTTTTCCTGTTTTCTCTTTTCTTTTCTTATATTTTCATCAAGCTGTCACAACATTATAAATGACAGGAACAGCCAATAACGTTAGGACATTCTGTATGCAGTACATGAAACATCACAATAACAATAAAAGCCTCACAACAGTGTAACAGATGTGGCATCTCGTGGATGGATGATTGATTAATATAATGACCCATACATTGGCTGTGCCTTTGAGACACAAACCTCATAGATTTCCCTGCTCTTAACAGAGATCATTCACAAACATAACCCATGCACTGCTGACCTCTTCGGCTTCATCGTATAGGCTGGCCGCTGGCCCGCGTACTTTCTGCCTCGCTGTCTCTCTGGCTTTGCACGCACCAAGGTTAATTGAGAAATTTTATGCCATTGATGTCAATACATTGATTGGTCCCTGTAATCTTTTGTCCGCTTAAACAGAAAGGGCCGACTTAATAGGAATTTTTCATTCTTGAAAGACGGTGCTGATTCACCTTGGAGGTCAGATTCTACATTTTGGGTTTAACATCTGACACACTCATGGCCTTCACTTCAATTGGACCATTTTCTCAAACTATTAGATAATTCATTTTTTGTTGACCTAACAAAGTCACTGCTGTGAAAAAGTGTTATTTAATTATCTTTGTCATTATAATAGTTTTGAGAATTGATTGTTCCATGTATATTGTGTATTTAATACTGTACATTTTTATTCTTAAACATAAGCCTGCATCCAAAATTGCATACTTTCAGTATGCAAAAAAGTAAACAAAATCCAGATACATTTGAAAACGGTGTCTTCGTTTAAAAACGCTTTTTGTCCACACTTGCATTTTTTTATGTTCTGTCATGTTTTCATTCCGCCTCTTTAAAATGGCCCATTAAAGTCGTGGAAAGGCACTTTAAATGTTCTTCAAATGGATGAAATAAGGTGAAGTTGTTTCTGTGGGTAACAAGACTAAACTTGCAAAAGCCAGTGAAAATGTGTCTTTCAAAAAGCTCATCATGTAGCTCATTCATATGTGGATATGGTATAGATGGATCTTTGTTGATGGGTCTGGCTAGGGACTAATAATAGAACTATTTATTAGTTTACTAACTATTATTTATTGTATAATACTTTTATTAAATAAACAGTTTGTTGAATTTTATTGTAAATTAATTTGATTAAATAAACAATTTGTTAAATGAGTCGTGTAACTTTGTCGCATTCAGGTTTAACCAAGTAACGGTTCTTCTACTGGTAACCCAAAATGATTCTGACTAGACATACTTTTAACTTGCTAGCTAATATCATTTACTTGTTATTTCCTTTGCTTGTTATCAGAAATAATCTGCAGTGACTCTATTCTTTGTGGATGTGTACCAGAAGTTCAGTTTGAGCCACAACAGTGTGCATGCGCAGTAACGTATGTTTATATTTATGTCTGAAACCTCAGTATGTAAAAAACCTGTATGTTAGAAACACTCAGATGGTGTACTGTCTCTTCTGAGATTTTTAAGTGAATCCAGTTGAGAAGCCTGCCCATTTTAAAAGTTAATAAAATAAAAATTGCCGTTGCCGGTGTTGAATGAAGACCGTGATATTTAAAGCTTAAATTTGCTGAAATAGCAGAAAAGCCCCTTATTATGGAATTGATCTATGAGTTAAGAAACATGATTCATTGCGTTCTCAAATTGTTTTTCTAATAATTAATCACATAAATGAACACATTATACCGACTACAAGAGAATACTACACTGGCAGCTCATAACAGTGTCAGAGATGTATGATGTACCTGTGATTATACTTGTCCTCTTCATCTTATCAACACTATGAACATGCAGTGCTAAAAGTCTTTGAAACAGTCTGTTTTTGAACTGACACAGAGGCCCGCTGCTGCAAGAATTTAAAACTCCCATCAGCCACACCACACTAACCTGTGAATATGGGACACCTCCTGTGGAGCAGTTTATCTAGAAAATCTACATCTGTACTCCTTCCAGGGTGAGGAAATAACTCTGTGTGGATGATGGTTGACCTCCACAGGGGTTGCAATAGGGGGTGACAATAGGTCACTCATTGTTTTCATCACAAATCAGGCAGGATGTTTGAAAACTATGCAAAAACCAGAGCAGCACTTCTCAACTGGTGGGTAATGAACAATTTAAGCATGTAATAGTGTTTAATTAGAATAGCAATCTAAATCTAGTTAGCAGCAGGGCGGAGAAAACATTTCCTGTTTTCGAACTCTATGGTATTTTTTCCAATGTAAAATCTGAATCTTGAAGCAAAACCAGTTGAGAACCACTGAACTAGAGCAGACTTCAGTTCATTTACTTGAGTTTGTTTAATGTGAAATGTTCATCATTTTAATGATATTCATACATTTCACAAAGAAGTGACATCAACAGATGGCTGAAGTCATATGATAGTGAAATAAAACATGAGAATATTTTCAGAGGTAGATATGCATGACACTAAAGTGACATTGTTGTTGACAGCTCTTGTGATGAGTGAGTGTTTTTCTCTAGGGTGTTCAATTTAAATGTGTCTGTCAATGTCACACATTTATATCATGCAGGATTATTTTTTTACGACAGGGAACGTTATGCTTATTTAATTTGATAAAAAAGTGAAAATAGATGGTAAAATAGCTGCATTCCTGAGGAACGTCAGTGTAGACGTGTTGCACAGCAGGGGGTGGATAAGTACTCCAGGGATTTCTTTAAATGTGTGGATTGTGTTACGATTTGTGTGGGACATGTGTCATCTCTGTCTAAAAAGGTTATCTTTCCTGTGTCTTGTGTTGAATATTTCACAGAATGACTCAGGGATAAGCATTTTATTCTGAAATATACAACTCTTTCATCTTGGCCATGGTTTTTTTGTGAAGGGTTGATGGGAGTGTACAGTATGTTCCGCTGTGTGAATGGATCATAAGATAGTTGGCCTGAGGACAGATACCCTGCTGTGTCAGGATGTTCCAAAATTATCATGGTGACTGTATGTTTTAGCTTTCAATATAGTGAAATGCTCTGAGTCATGCATTATTTACTAGTAAATGTCCCTGAGAGGTGCCAGTGAATCCTTTGATCCGAGCGGGTGGAACACCAGCTTACTCTGTGTATGCCTGCTTGGGTACTGCTTTATAAATGAAATAAAACTCGTTTATTTATCTATTCTTAACAGAAGACAAATATTTACTCCAGTATACTCACATTTTGGCAATTTTGTCAAAAAACAGTTTGATGTCAATGACCAATGATGTCAACATGTTCCATTGCTAGCTGGATTCCTCCCTTACACATGAACATTAAGGACTTTAATATTAAGTTTACATTTTGTAAATTAAAATAATATTTGTATAACTTTGCATAACTACTTTTAACATTTCTATTTTGTTATTAAAATTTAAATACAATCATACCATGAATATTGAAACTACTAGTATGTTTTTGATAACTTGCGTTTTGGACCATTGTAGCTGGTTTCTAAATTTTTTGAATATAAATTACTTTATAATTTACAAGAAATAAATAATGAACTGCTTATTCCAAAATAAACAAAATGTATATTACAGCTCAAACTGGGTTTGGCTTTGCATACAGATATAGGCGATAGATCACATGTTTAGGCCTTTATGAAATAGCTGGTTTGTGGATTTCTGGTCTAAGCTGGTCATTAGCATCACAGGAGACCACGACCACCTTAAAACATATAACTGTGTGTAATGTATGCTATGGAACAGATTTCTATACTGTAAGTAACATTAACTATAGATATTTTATAAATCAAAAACTGCTATTTTAAAAGGCCATTAGCAATTCCAGAGGAAGCCCATGACGAACTAGCCTTGGCAAGCTGACCTACAAATTAACATCATGACAGAACCGCTCTATTCCCTTCCGTCTCTGCCAGAACTTGGCTTCACATGCATGTGCGTTTCATGTACAGTATGCATCAGATAAGAGTGTGTTTCAATTATTAACAATAAGCGTCTTTTTATTGTGAATAAAACATGTATGATCACTTTTAAGCATAAATCATGAATTTTTAATAAGTTTGAATTTGTAGACTGAATAACAACAAGGTGCATTTGTTACCATTATTTAAAGAGAATATTTTATCATTTTTTGTGTCCATATGGAAGTCAATGGGTCCCCAATGTTGTTGGGGCACCAGTGTTCTTCAAAATATCTTTTGTGTTCTGCAGAAAAAAAGAAAGACGCACACACACACACACACACACACACACACACACACACACACACACACACACACACACACACACACACACACACACACACACACACACACACACACACACACACACACACACACAAATAAATGTAGCTAAAACACGTTGCTCATTGTTAGACCTCATTACTGTCATATTTTGTGCACCCCCCAAAAAGTACTTTATATTTTATTAATTAATAATTGATGTAATATAAATAATAATAAAAAGTTAATCTAAAAAATATGTTTATAGTTCAAAGTCTGTTGCTTTATATTTTTAATAAAAGTTTTTTATTTTATTTTTTATTAGAAATCGAATAATTAAATATCTTTTCACTAATGTAGTCTTGGCTTATCTAAAATGATTTTTGGCCTGTTTCAGAAACATGGCTTAAACCTATAGTCCCAGACTAAAATTCAAGTTTGAGTTGTCTTAACTGCATATAACTTTAACTGACATATCTTAAAATTTGTCTCAAGATGCACACCAGTAATGTTTTACAAAGGCATTTTTATCAAATCTGCTTAAATATCCTAATTTAACTTAGGCATAGTCCTGTGAAACCAGGCCTTTACATTGTAAAAAAGAAATGTTGGTTCAACTTAAAAATTTAAAGTAACCAGGCTACCTTAAAATTTGGAATGAATTCAACTTAAAAATAGTAGTTAACACAAAGAGTCTACATGAAATTCATTCAATTCAGGTTACTTATTTAAGTTAACCCAAACACATTTTTTTACAGTGTAGTATAGTGTGCAGTTTTGTGCAAGAACCTTTTCTGCACACATAAATATGCAACTCAGTTATTATTGAATAAGACCCACAATCTCCAAGGCTGCGTAATTAACAGATTCAATTAATAGGTCGGCGTGCCAAATACACGCAGTCACCCAGAGGCACATTCATGAATTCATTCTTGGTATACAGCTGGGTAAATTGCTGCAATGGGTTTGATTTAAAGTAATTTAGATCCGTGGTTGTATTTTGAAAGCAGATAAGAACTGAATGCTGGATTATAGGTTGGGTCACAATAGGGATGTGTGAAAGCAGAGCAGAATAATTGAAGCGTGAAGTCGGGCTCTTGACCTGCCTGTGTGAAGGGCCCAGGCCTCAGTGTTTGATCAGAGAGCTGCCACACATCTCTGCACGCCGCAAAGCAAACCGATTCATAACCTGTTGCTAGGACGACACTTGACTCCAAAGACGTACCTATTAATCATGCAAAATATAATGTGTGTGAACTTGAGACCTTCCTGCCCGCGTGCTTCATTGTGGGAGGTTTGTCTCACTCTCGCTAAAATAAGAAGAGGCTGTGTTTAAAGAGTTTGCAATTTCTCTGACCAGTAAAGCTGTAGCCCTCCACTTTCTCAATATATTTGATGAGCATAACAGAGGGCCCCTAAATGAAATAAACAGAAACATGTTGGAGTTTTTCTTTGAATGAGTTCATTTCAAAATAATTATATTTAATTAACAGTATGATTAACATTAAATCTCATTCTTAGAAACGTTGTAGCTTTCATATAATCTGCTCTGACACTACAGGTTAATAAAACATATAATTATACTTAAAGACTCAACATTAAATTTAAAGCGTATGTCAGGTCTCATTCAAAAGTCTGATTCTTTAAAAATGTTATATGATAATCATCCACTTCCTGACAGAATATAATATTGATATACAGTATCAAGCCAAGATATAAAAAATAGAAAAAAGATGTACAGTACTGTATACTGTAGATGCCCTTTACTTTATTTACAATTGTCAAAATAGCTAATTTTCTTCATTTGGCAGCAGCATTGGATGTATTTCTATAAAACAAAAAACCTTTCAGGGCTTCAGCAGATAGTCTCCTATTTTTTTCAGTGTCTCTCTATATTTTTTTTCTCAGGTCAAAGGTGCTGTATACTAGTATTTTTGCTGCCTTGCTTAAATCCATGCAGAGCTGCTATTTCAGAGTCCAGGTCTGATTGATATGCACTGATCTACCTCACTCGGCACTCTTTTAAGCAATAATCATTCATTGAGTTTTGACTGGGCATTGGGCCTTTGTGGGCACCTAGCAGCCCATCCGTCCTCACCTGCCAATACAGTTTGATGAGCTTGCTTATGTGCTGGTTGTTGTATCCTGACAGCCAGTAAATGTAGTCAGCAATCATGGCGCCCCTAATGACAACAACAGAAGTGGGCAGACAGTATCAGACAACTTTCAACGATGCTACTTGCTCCGCAGAGAGAGAAGGCACAAGAGACATGGCACATACTCGATAAGGGCATTCACTGGACGGAGACACGTGCATACGTGCAAAGCCCATGAAGTGTTTCTATAGAGTCTCTGGAAGAAAAGTGCTTGCATCAGGGAGGCTGAGTCATGCGTTTGCTTGCTCATTTTGGTGTTGGAGACATTTTGGCCTGCTCTCTGTCTTAGTGCATGACACTGTTGTGTTGTAACTTTGAAGTGAATGCAACATCAGATATCTTGTTCACTTTCAAGTAGGGATGCACCGATACCATTTTTTTAAAGAGCGAGTACGAGTACGAGTACGAGTCTGGTACTCGCCGATACCGATACCAATCCCTTTATCTGTAATTTTTATATTTACAACACTAATAAAAATAGAATAACTTCATTACAACTCCACCTCAAACACACATTTTAAAATTGAAACATTAATAATTACATTTTATGTGCTTGTCACAAACTTCCAAAGCACAAATTTCAGTCAGTTATGTCACATGAGGTATCGTACATGAGTACATGAGCTTAGTATCGGGCTCGATACCAGTACAGGTATCCTTATTTTCAAGGTGTGATGACTAAAGTTTGTGTGTAAAACTAGTGAATCTATTTTTTTAACTATATATTTTTAGATTCTTTTTTATTTTATACTATTTTTAAAGTATTTTTATATAATTTATTTTGTAATGTACAGATAAAAAGATGAAATATTACTTCATTGACTGCCTTGTTCTGTAAAATATCACAGAACAACTTTACAGTATACAGACAAGTGCGTGACATTGCATTTTCTAAACACTTGATGGTACAAATGAATAAATAAGGTGTTTAAATGATCTGGCCTAGATGAACCGGATTGCTTGATTCTTTTTTCTGAAGAACAGGAGGACACATTCATAAGACTAAATTAAATGACACTTCTGCTGTAGGAAATTAAACACTTGGAGGAAATTAAAGACGCTTGCTTTCCCGCTTTGACATGCCATTCCACACTTCATCTGGTTTTAAAAAAGCTGTGAAAATTATTTTTTTTCTTCCATATTAGTTTTTTGAACATCAGGTCGTTTTAATTGAAACTGGGTGTTAAAAACACAGGAAATCAAGAGAGCCAGAGAAGCGGACATGACCTGAGAGGTGAGCACAATATAGCAGAAAACCTCTTCATGTCCAGTTGTTTGTTCACCTCTAACTGAAGCACAGAGTCTATTCTGCTCTTCAGCTTCCTTAAGAAATGTATTCTATAGCTTGAATCGAGGTGTACTGATGACCTGACAATAACCCTGTTATTATTCCTGTTCTGATCTTTAAACTAATCAGTGTTATTGCAATTGGCCGGTTTGTGATCTTTAAACTCAATAATGATTATCAAGCCCCATGCGAGAGCGTTGTCAGTCATTCCGATGTGTGCCGGTCAGTGTGTAGGTGGTCTGAACTGCTTCCTTCATGAGATCTATAGATCTCTGTAAGCATTTGTGGGTGGTTGAGTGAAGAGGTCCAATTGGTTTTGCTCGAGCGAACCGCCGCTACACTTATAATGATTGAGTGACCTAATGACCCTGAGATGTGGCCCATGTTGAGCGGTTATAGTCAGTGTTTGAAACAGATGGTGTTTTTGGAACAGGCTAGTGCGCTGGACAACATACTGTACAAGTGTTCCTGTAGCTTATGCTGCCTATTGGAAATGTCCTACAGTCGTGATTATGAGCTTACTGTGTTCAGTAACACAAAAGAAGATATTTTGAAGAATGTTGGTAATCGAACAACAGTGGTACCCACTGACTTGTACTGGTTTTGTGTCAATACAATAGAAGTCAATGGGTACCACTGGTGTACCAACAAATATCTTCTTTTGTGTTCTGCAGAAGAAAAAGTCATACAGATTTGAAATGGGGGAGTAAATGATGCCAGATTTTCATTTTGGGGTGAACTGTCCCTTTAAAAGCAGAAATAGTAAAAGAAGTATGCTAATATGCAGTTCAGAATGTAGCCAGAGGCTATGGTGTCACCAAACTCAAAGCCTCTCCGGTGATCTACTTACATGATGGCATCTCAGGGAGTTTTTAAACATTAAACAAATGTCTCTGCTTTCGTCAAACTATGGAAAAAATCCAGCATCGACAAATCCCATCCCCCCCGTTTGGGTATCGCTGAGCTGAGACACACTGGGATGCATCATTTAACGTGCTTGATTAATGCTTGATGAGGATGTGCATGTGTCCTGCTGGGGTGAACGGAGCAATTCTCTCGGTGTAAATGGCAATTAAATGTTTACAAATAATTAACCGCAGTACCTGCTTGTCCCCTCAGGGGTTGAAATGTTGTTGTGGCTAAACATGACATTTACAGTTAAAGACGCAGCAGGGCCGGTTAAGTGTTTCCATGCTTCTGCATCCGTTTGGGGGACGAGTCTCGCCTCTTTGAATGATCCGGAGAGTGCGTCCTCAGATAGTGCGACACTGCCGCCTTGTTTTAAAATTGAAGGATTTTGGAAGTGAGCCGAGACACATCGCATCACCCATTTTACGTTTTCTTACCCGAGTGTCAAATGAAATGCTAATTGTTTTTGCGTGATGTGCTGCCAGTCTGTACCGTGTGTCTGACCAGGAACCAGAGATGAAAGCGAAACTGTGCGTCTAAGCGTGTGTGTCTGTCAATATTACAGAGCACAGCCACTTATCTTTTTCTCCCACAGAACAGGTTTGGATCGCCCTTTAAATGCCATTTAAACCCTGTCATGGCATAAAGGCATGACACCATGCATTTCCTTTAAAAGCCACATGCCAGAAATGGAAATTATCCATTTAATCCTTTTCATTTAGGTTTATGCATCCGGCAGACACTTTTATTCAAAGCAACTTACAATGCAGTCAAGGTATATTTGTATTAGCGTGCATGTCCTCCGGGACTTGAACTCAACAATTGGCATCAGTTGAGGTACAGGACTGAGAGAGACCCATCAATGAAACCATTCACTGAAAACACTAATATAAATATGCAGAAACTAATACTGACTGGAGTGAACACATGCTTCACTTCCCCAAACATCTGGCTGTCAATGTTTGTAGCTTTCACATAAATCACTTCTACATCCACTGACAGACATCTATGGAAAAGTTAAATTCAGTGCGTAGGCCGGGAGTCGAGTTAATTTCAAAAGTCCTTGTTATTTCACCAGTTTTGGCCACACGGGGGTGTCAAACAATAAGATCTATGCCAAAAGGGATACAAAAAAAGAAATAAAAGAAACACGGGTAGAGACGCAGGGCACTTCATATCAAGATAATAACAGTGTGGCAGCGTGGGCCCTTAGCGGCTGCCACGGAGAGAAACATGCCATTAAGGCAACTGTTTGGGACCTACAATTCTGACAGACTATTATGTTTTAAAAAGGGAAAAGCATTTGGGGTGAAAGACCCAGCTGTTGCCCTTAGCGGACAGGAGCATGCGTATTCAACCAGCCGATGTGTGCCCAGTGCTTGTGGCGACGGTTTGAGAGCTACTGTTACATTCTAACAGCTCCTTCACGAGAACGCTGAGCTTTCAGAAGGCCACATTCTTGCCGAAAAGCGCTGCTAAAATATGCACGGTATTATGCCTGTGAATAACACTGTGTCCCCTTATTCACACGGCGAGGCAAAACTAAAGATTGGCATCAGGCAATCTGCATTGTTTTTCTATAGCGTCAGCACTTAGCACATTCTTGGCTTGGCGGCGTGATGTTTGGCTCAGATGCGCTCTCTCTTTCCTCTCAAAACCAACACAAACACACAAAAGTTCAAGCTTGACGAATCAGATTTTTTCCATAATGGAGCTTATGCGTTTCCCATATAAAACAAAAAAACAAAAGGTTCCCTCAGGACAGTCTTCTAACAAAGCTTAGGTGGCTGCTTTTCTACAGCCTACATGTACATCATAATCATCATGTAACTTCATAGGTAACAGATTTGACTTGCTGTACTGTACACATACAGTGGACAATAACACTTTTTTAGCAGCATCTAGTGGTGAGGTTGTGAATTGCAACCAATGGCTCACTCCACCCCGGTGACTGATACAGGACAAAGATGTCATCGTGTTGTCGCATTTTTGCTGAAGGAGATAACATATTTACGAAACGCACTCTGAAGAGCAGTTTGTCCGTTTGTCCGTTCTGGGGACCTGTGGTGAATGTAGATAGAAATAGCTTATCCTAAGGTCATAAAAACATAACGTTTCATTATGTAAGGTCATTAGACACCTCTGAAAACATAGTTATGTATATTATATTGCATTGTTGTCAATTAATACTCCTCAATATCACACACAGCATCTTTTTTAAAGTACAATCAAATTGGCTTTACAAGTCAGTTCAACTTACTGTACTCAAAATTGGTTAATGTTCATTTTAAAGTTACTGTAACTTATTGAATGAAAATTGCTTAACTTTAATAAGGTGAAGTAATTTAAAGACTTTAAAATAGTAAGTAAAATTGACTTGTAAAGTCACTGTACAGTATATAAAAAGCAGCAAACTGTTTTACAGTGTATACTTTTGGGTAGTTCACTAGAAAATGACAAGTTTAATATTTAAAATAAATTTCTTCTTAAAAATTTTTCTTAATATCATGGATGTCTTTTACATTGAACTTGTTGCAGTGCATTTTGGGATTGCCATATCAGTGATACTGTACATGCATTGCCTTTGGCCAAAACTGGGAATCGTAGCATCATGGATGCTGATTTATGTTTCTGCTGATGTTTTATGAGGGCAGATTCTATGATTCCAGCCTTTGGGACATCTGGCCGTGATGAATCACAGGGTTTGGAATCAAACTATGTATACTTGAACCATCATTAAGACTAATTCACATTGATCTGACAAATGGCAACAAATGCAAACAAACGCATTTTTGGTGTTTGTCGACCTGACTCGAACACCATGTATGAAATGCCTGTTGGCTCTTGTCTGCGTTTGTTGGATTGTGGAAAAGAATAAATTGAATTACAATTATTGTAGTGTAGTTTTCATGGACGACGCTCCTTGTGAAATACATGTAGAAATAAGATCTGGTGGTGACGTGCAGTTGGTTTTACCTCACTAGTCTTAATTCAACAGAAAACACATACATTCTATTCAGTATTGCATCAATATCATCAGTACGCCAAGGGACTAAAGGCTTTATGTAGGCTACTGTGAAGATATTTTGCAGCACACCTGCTGTTTTTCAGCCAATAGAATAAATTTTTAATGTCAGTATTGAATAGTCGCCATGCAGCTAAAACATTAACAGCGCTCAACATGTTTAATATATATGCTCTTTGTCTCTAACGGTGTGTAAGATTGTTGGTGTTTACTTCCACAGTGTGAACATGACAGTTGTGATTCCCAACATTGTCATTCCAACAGCCAACTTACAATATTGATGTTTGTTGACGTTTATCAGATCAGTGTGAATCATCCTTAACATAGCATAACACTTTAATACTCAAGCGTCTCATACAGTGCACGTATTGAGTAAAGCATCATTGACCTTCTTTGAGAGAAATAAGCACCATTGCTGTCGAGATGAAAACACGTCATTGGTTTGAATGAGGAGGGTTAGTTGATTGAGTTTTGTTTTTCATGTACGCTTCTTATTCAAGACTGTCAGAGTTTTTACTGACAGCACACATTTAGCCTTATAATAACCAAAATGGACTAATTTGGCTGTCCAAAGTCATACACCCACAGATGCACTTTTCGGTAGGAATTGAGAAAGTTGGCTGAGCAGAGAACTGTCAAGTTGGTTTGAATAAACGCTTTGATTCAGTCTTTTGAAAGTGGCAACCTGTAATATTCAAATCACTAGATTGGGGACTATTGACAGGAAGCGCACTCAATGTCAAAACCATCAAGAAGCAGCTCTACATCAGGGCATGACCCCCAAGACCACTGCAAGGACTCAAAACCTTCTTCACTGAACAAAGAAACAATGTTATGGGTATTGACTTGCCTCACAAACTTTCAACATGTGCTTTCTTTGAATTTTTGAGGACTCTCAGAACCTGTAAGTTTATCTCCAAACTTTTCTTAACCAAAAATGTTACGAAGATGAATAGTAACAAAAATACAGTTGAGATAATTAAAATAAAAAAATGCCATTTTCCAAAGGATTGCAGGATAACAGAGAAAATACCTCAAATTTGATTAGGAGATGATGGTAGTTATAGTTTACAGCTAAATGATGTGACAATAGCACTTTGTTTGTGGTGTTATAAATTTGACAAATAAAGCTTTTAACTTAAAACTTTGATGTTTAGGATGTAGGGTGTCTCATCAGGCAGATCGAACATCTGATGCTGTGATGCTGTAATGAATGGAAAACAAAATAAATTTTTACTAAAGATAGAACTACTATAAACGGACTACTTTTATGCATTTTTATACAAAGCAACTTAAAGTACTTTATTGAATACAATACTTAAAGGGACACTCCACCCAAAAATGAAAATTTTGTCATCATTTACTCACTCTTAGATTGTTCCAAACCTGTATATTTTGTTTTGTTCTGCTGAACACAAATGAAGATATTTGGAAGAATGTCGGTAACCAAACAGATCTCATCCCCCATTGACCCCCCCATTGGTATTTATTTTGTATATGTATTATTTTACTACTATGGCAGTAAATAGGAGATAAAATATGTTTGGTTACTGACATTCTTCCAAATATCTTCCTTTGTGTTCAGCAGAACAAAGAAACGTATACAGGTTTGGAACAACTTAAGGGTGCAAATCATGAGAGAAATTTTCATGGGTGGAGTTTCCCTTTAACACCAGTTCAGCTACAGAAAAGCTGTACAATATGAAACCAGTGAATTGCTTTAAACCTCAACAACCCTGTGCATTTTTTGGAAGTCATCCATAAAGATTTCATTTTCTTTTAGTGTTTAATGCTGATGGAGCATTTAAGAGTGTTTACTGTTATCCTGACCTTCAGTGTGAGAAATGGATATCACAATTCAAAAGCAAATTCTGCCAGAATCCATCAAAAGCAAAGGTTACACTCTTAATGTTTTCTTCTCCATCGAGAAAGCTTGTCTCCACGACAAACGAAATGTTATTGCCTTCGAGAATAATTTCCGTTCTTCGAGTTCAATATCTTGATGTGTCACTCACTCTCATTCACCTAAGATTGCGAGCGGCGGTGGATCTGCTTCTAAACGTATGCACGTATTTCGACAGCAAATGCAGTTACTGTTTTTATTTTAATGTTGACAGTGACGACACCTGACTTTGATACAGCCTAGAGAGATGAAAGTTAAAAAAAGATGTCGCACATTTTTCACAGTTTGACATCTTAATAAGAGAGTCATTGATGAATATAAGAAAACATTCCCAAAACGATAAAGAGCTTACAGCTAGTTAAGCTTACAATTTGCTTTGAATAAAATATACGAATGTAAAATGTAAATGCAAGATATAGAAGAAGAAGAACTGGGTTTTTCAGCCTAACAGCCTCACTGATATCTACTGGCATGTCGAGTCTCACAGAGAATTAACTTAGATGTATTTTCCTCTTAAATACCTCAAATGGCTCTGCAGCATTTGCTCAAAGGGATGCGATTAGGTTAAAGAGTGGCGCCAGTCTCAATGGCCGTGCTCTGTTCTTTGAAATGCACAGCCATGCATTGTGCTCTGACAAACTGCACTTATTCTCTCCCCTAATCTAGTACAATTGTAGGAAAGATAAACATGCCTCCCCGCAGTTTCCCGAGTGATCAGACTGACTGATGTCATAAGAGACTCACTTGAGGAAAATGCTCGAGCGTGTGTGATGCTCTTCCACGCAACCAAGAGCTCAAGGTTCGTCTGGTTAACGTGACTTCATTCATCACGACTGGTACGTGCCCCAACACCATCAGGCAGAGAAAAAGCATCTTTCTCCATTGCCGCACGATCAAAATGAGCTGTGTGTTCTGCGACTACCATTAAGATGAATGAGAATGCTAACGGGTTGCTTTTTCAACCCCCTCGCCCACTTCAAATAAGACCAGTGGGACGTAGCGACTACACACCAAATGCTCTTCTGAAATGTTCCTGCAAAGCATCTCGAGCCCCTTTGGGACGACAGCACTAAATTTGTAGGCAGGCTGGTGGAGTTGATCTATTTCTGCCTGCAGACACTCAAATGCTGAAAGTGAGAGTGAGGGGGATGGAAAACAAGAATGAATGTGAGAACGTGAGAGGAAGAGACCAAAGCGGCCGTTTCTCGCTGTAATCTGTTTCAGCCGAGTTAATGTGGCTTGATAACGATCAAACAGAATATGACTTGCTCACGATAAATGGCCCCCGCAGCCACCAGTTGGCCGTGGCATTTGGCGCGAATGACGCCTCTAAACGATTTATTCCACCGCCGTCCAATAACTAATGGTAGCTGTCATGTATAAAATGCAATGCTGATATTTGCTAACCATATCATTAAAAAACATATGGAACATTAGTGCACAGAGGCTTCAAGATGTCAGTTAGCGATGGTGAAAGTGAATGTTATTGTAGCTTTACCTGTCTCGTTCCACTTTAGCCAACTAAAATGTTTATGTATCGGCAAAGCACATTTTTCAAGCAAAGGGAACGGGGGTGTAAAGCACATGTGTTTGCACGATAAGCCTGAGCTTTTCTCTCAGTGAAGCTGTCTTCATTTTCACGAGATGACCCTTTTTGTGAGACCTCCATTAATGTCAATTTTACCTAACCGGGGTTTCCCAACCGTCGATACACCAGTGCCTGCTGGGTACTTCTGAAAATGAGCGGGTTTAGCTGGATACTCTTGCAAATAAAGAGAATCGAAATGGAGAAATGTGAAATCATGCTTCCAGGAACAATTTGCAGCCAGACGACAAATGACGGATCAATCAGAGCTGTAATGGTCTGATGTGATGTGCCTTGCTATAAAAACGCTGTTTCTTAACATTAAAAATGCATGAGAAAGATAGTGTGTTCTTAATGACGATAAAACCGAATTTTGACGTGAAGGCACTTCAACAACGGCTTTATCTAAAACATCGGTCAGTTTGCATAGTGATGTGGCAAAGCTCATTCGTTCTGTTTTCATGTGCATGACAAGCAATGTCATGTTTGCTAAGAAATTGAATTCGTAAAAGCCAACGACAGTGTAAATCAATCACTGGTGTCAGCTACAGAGATGAATTGCTCACTTACTGTTTAATATTTCATCCGAGTTTTGTTTAAGGCACTAAAAGTAAACTAGATATGTTATTGTGTTTTTGTATATTTCCTATAGACCCACCCTAGGCCAAACAAGTGGATGTTGGTCACTGTACAGAAGTTGCAACGACAATCAGATCCTAAAACCACTAAAGAAAACCACTATGAGACAAATTTAGATCTAAACACTTATCAGACTGATAAGCAGGAGATAAACAAATAACAATCAGTCTCTCCATACTTTTATCTATTCATTAAATGTTGACACGTCCCTCACACCAGTTCCAGCGAGAGATAGATAGACAGGTAGACGGGCGTAGAGACCTCAGTCAAGCAGTGACAAAAAAATGCATAATTCTGCCGACGATAATAGCCAACATTGAAGCTTTATTAATTGCTGGTCCTCATGTACTGTCATCACTTGTCATAACATGAGGGTGTTACTACGCGTCGCACACCCGCACACACATTAATTCATTTACTCAGCCTTTTAATGTTTGGTGAAATTAAGTGCATGTTCCCTGTGCTTTACGTGTGCTGGTTACAGCCGAGGTCGCTGGTAATTGAGGAGTTGACGCCATGCGTTTGACGAGGCAGATAAATCGCTGTGGCTCTGAGACAGAGCATGAAAAATATCCAGACCTTTCACCACCGAACAGCAGTTTCTCTATTTTATCCACTTCATGTCTGTGAAATCTTTCATAATTCACAAATGTGAAACATCACAGTTATTTAACTATTGCACTGTTAACCTATAAGAACTCTTGTTTTTGTGCTTTGTCTATAATAGATTCTAAAAAATGTACATTAGCAGCTTTATGAAAAACACAAAAAAGAGTATAGAAATGAGAGATTGCTAACACAACTCAAGTGCTTATTTTTCACAGGTTCTGCATGCAAAAGTGTCTAAAATAATACATAAATAAAACAACTGAGCATATTTGCAAAGATTTGATGAAGTTTAGTTTAGTTTACTGAGAATATCTGTGAACTGTGTCTCTAGGTAGTGCTATACTTAGGGGATGAAAGATTCATAATTAATCCAGTAATTAAACAGCAACGTTGCACAGGATCCTGTGAGGAATATTATGCTGATGTCAATGTTCTGCTTAACAGTGAAAAAATGCAGCGGATACCTGCACTGCTTGCCTGAGACATTCTGCACTTTTCAACTCAACCTGTGAAAGAAGTCCAAGGGGCAGTGACTTTAGATCATGTTATCCAGAGTTATCCAACCTGGTCCTGTAGTTCTGGGTTTTGACAGACCTTTTTATTCATCTATTTATATAGTAATGTTTGTAATTGTCTATTATCAAAGTCTGTTTACGGAAGTCAACTCGGAGGCCATGTTTGCAACGCCTCTGGGCTGTTATTTACATCAAGTCCACAGTCCTATCTACTTGAATGGGGAAAGGCAGATATTTTTCAAATCGCTTGCAGTGGCGCATCTTGTTAATTTCTTTGTTATTATATAAAAGGTTTTAAACCACATAAACAAACGTTACTGCGTGTGCACACTTTTGTGGCTTAAACCTAACTTCCGGTACACATCCGCAAAGAATAAAGTCCCTGCAGACTGAAAGTTAACTTCGGGCCAGGCGCGTGCGTCTGATGAAACGGTCTATACATTTTGCACAAAAATATATAATAAATGAATAAAATAAAAAATATATTTTTAAAATGTATGTAATTTTATTTTGAAGTCAGGTCATGCCCTTTATTTTGAAGTCTTGTGTTTGGTTGCCATTGTTTGTGCACTGAATCTTGGGCTGGCAATGATTGGCAAGCATCCAGATGGCAGATGTTTGTGTGGAAAAGTGGAATCTGTTAAGCATGTAATCTGCATGTTTTCTCATCTGTTGGAGGCTGGATACTCAACTATATCTTTAAAATCGATTCTTGAAAATAAGGACTATAAAGCAACAAAAGTTGTTTTAAGTTTTTGAACTGAGGAGGGCAGCAATACGCCTGGGAAGCGTCTAAGCTGCCGCAAATCCCATAAAAAGAAGGAGAAGGTTGCCATTGTTCACCTGTGGATTGTTTTTTAATTAGTTGACAAATGACTGTTGTTTAATGGTACTGTATGGTTTTTTAAGAATTTCTTTCTGCTTGCTTATAGTTTTGGTTTTATAAAAAAACCAAGAAATTAAAAAGGGACTATCCAGGTTTAATTCAGAAGGTCACAAAATGTTATATTTTGGGGAGTGTTTAGATGATTGCGAGCTTTGAAATAAGGTGTTGAAGAAGTTTAAACGATTAACAACGCACTGGAATAACAACGCACATAATCAATAATGCTCATACAAAAAATTACCATGGCTTTACTACAAATACTACACTATCACTATAATAAAACCATTGATGTTTAATTTTCATAGAGATTGCATATTAGTCATATTCATTTAAAATGTAAAATCAACAGGTATGAAGCCCAGTAAGAAAAAACACAGCACTGTGGTATAAGTTGTTTAAAGCAATGACTGTCATCATTTCTGCTTATTTCTACTGTAGATTTCAGTAATTTACACATGAATACATTTAAAAACATAATGTCTTTATTCAGCTCATGTAGCAAAATGCATCTGTGTTCAGTATGTCTGGGGTTATGGCATTAGTTAGAAGGTGATGATGTGAGGAGACCCACGCTCTGTTTGACAAAGTTTTGATGTTACTAATATGAGCCACAATTAAAAGCTCATTTAAGTTGTCTCGGGTCAGAATTGGGCACTTTGGCTTGTAGTGTCCATGTTGCACTTAAATAGTCTCCTTATTAAATGTGTGCTTTGGCCTGAAACATCACATTATATGAGGTCAAAGTTTTGCACCATATACATTTTCCATATTATGATAAAAGTAGGTTCATGAGCTGCACTAAAAATAAATGTAATATTGTTACACATTTAAAGTAAAGGCCTGACCCAATTATTAAAGTCAAGATCTGAACTGAGAAACGGCAATAGAAATAAACATTAGGTTTTAATGTGAAACATTGAAATTTCAGTGTTAACGCTTAAACCTGAATTTGAAATAGACCTGTAACTAATGCAGTGCAACAAGGTGAAGCATGTTTGATATTCCTTTGTTCTCTTTAGTGTGGTTTCCGTATAAAGGCAGCTTAAAAGCGTACAATAATTATTTATAGATCACAAACACTACTCTTGAAAGTCTGAAAGCGAGCGTCATTTGAAAATAGCAACGCTATGACATGGCAAGACTAACTTTAAACATTTTCATCAAACCGCATACAAGCTGCCAGCTTTGTATTTTAATCCAAGTTTCTTTGTTGCCTCTATGCTCGGCATGTATGGAGCGAATATATATACAGAATCTGCTCGACAGGAATCAACAAAGCTGTCTTTGATAGGATTCCACCCACATCCTTGTGGTGCTTAAAGAAGGTTTCTACGAGGAGAATGGAGAGATAACAGTTTACAACAAGGGTATTCTCTTCTTATTCTCTTCTCTGAAACAGCCAGATAAATGCACAAGCCTTATGGAGTAATCCATAAAGGGTTTTTAAGTGTGTCAGTGGTATCTAGGAACATTAAGTTGCCTACTTTTTTCTCACTGGAAGACACTTTGAGTTTCCATATGCACAGATATAGAAATGTGCGTTTAATGAAGATGAACCCGTAGATGAAGATGCCCTAGTTGATTTTTATACAGTAATGAGATCTTAACTACAGGGACAGTTATCATTTGTATATAGTAATCACTATGAGCTGTTGTGCTGTGCGGTGTCTTTGTTGACAATGTGTTTGTGGGTTGTACAGCGATTTTGGCGGACAGCTGGATGCTGTGCTGAGCATTTACCAAAGTACTTGGACTTGCAAACTTGTTACAGAAATGTTTAGTTTAAGTTAACCGGGAAAAAGAACTGCTTTTAAAAAATGGGCAAACGGCAAAGTTGAGATCAGCTGTTTCAAGTGGCCGTGTTTATTTCTGTTTTCTGTTGTCCCCTCCATAATTGACATTTATTTCCCTGAACTAGTTGAACCGCTCTCTAATTGGTTTTCAGACGTGTGCTTTCGATATGCCGTGGACTGTCGTTGAGAAAAACTAATTTCAACCGAGAAATTGCAGTTGCATTACATATGGCCCATAATGTTTCCACGACGACCCAGCTGCTTCTATTAAATGGCCATTTCCTACCTCAATTCTTTTCAGAGAGTACATACTGCCTTCCAAACTATCTTTAATAATCTATATAGGCTATGTCTGTATGTGCATGGGCTGTATATGTAATTTTCCTCTACCTTTCCAGCGTATGCCATCATTTTCAGGTCTGTTAAATGCATTTTTGTTCTCGATGGAAAACATTTTCAGGGTATGTATTACGGAATTCCATATGCCATTGCACATGGATGGCAGTAACACTGACAGATGGGCACATCTGACAAGATTAACAGAGTTTACGTGTTTAGCATGTGCTTTGAGTTTTTAATTGGCTGATTTTTGTAAGCGTAAACACTGGCTGCGTGGCAGTGTCTGCTCTGATCACTGAATGTCTCAACAGCTTTGAGTTCAGGGCAGGGTCTGGCTGTTTGACCAAAGGAATGGTATGCTTGAGCAACCTGTCTTAAACTTATTTGGTGCAACTAACTCTTTAATTCTGGCATCATTTACTCATCCTCCTGTCATTTCAAACCAGTATGACTTTCTTCTGCAGAACACAAAAGAAGAAATTTTGAAGAATGTTGTTTACTGGCACTCATTGACTTTTTTATTTGATTTGTGTCTATAGAAGTGAATAAGCGCTATATTTCTAAAAATATTTTCTTTTGTGTTCTGCAGAAGAAAGAAAGTCATACAGGTTTGAAATGACAAGAGGATGAGTAAATGATGATAGAATTTTCTTTTTTGGGTGAACAATCCTTTTTAATGTATGGATGAAAAGATAGCATTGGATCAACTTTGACTGTTCCCATCATCCTCCAGTCTGACTGGTTCGACTGAATAGGATGCACAGCCGCAAAGGTGTTCAGATCTTTTCAAGGGTACATGCAGTCAGGATGAGTTATAGTGCAGAGAAATTGCAAACTCCCTCTCTCTCTCTCTCTCTCTCTCTCTCTCTCTCTCTCTCTCTCTCTCTCTCTCTCTCTCTCTCTCTCTCTCTCTCTCTCTCCTCTCTCTCTCTCTCTCTCTCTCTCTCTCTCTCTCTCTCTCTCACTAATGGACGAGTAAAGGAGTACAGCATGGGGCAGGACTAGATGGATACAGCAGACACAGTTAACTAGAGGTCAGGAGGCTTTACCCTGATCGCCCGCTTAAAAAATGACTGTTGTCACGTTACGCTCAAACTGACCAATCAACATCCATCAGTTTTGACGGAGTGTGGAACTTTGCGGACATAGTTGAGTGAGCCTAGCTAGACTTGTTGTAGTGTAATTTTATATGTTTTTAAGTTTAAAAGTAAATTATTTGTGTCTTATTTGTGAAGCATGTGTATGATATGATTTATATAGGGACACTACCGGTCAAAGTTTTAAAACACTTGACTTGAGTAAAATGTTTCTCATTTGAAAAGTTTGATATGAAGGTGTATGCTTCAATGTCTGAGATGAGTTTTGTAGACAATAATATAACAAGTGCAAGTATACTAACTTTTTTAATTACAAACTAAAATATGATTTAATGAAAAGTCTGAATAATGAAAAAAGAGCTGCAAATAAAGCACAAAATAGATTTAATATTGTTCAAAAAGCATCTCAGGCTAAAACTTAATAGATTACAGTAGACTGCAATGACAGATCCTTTTTTTAGAAGATTGTTTTGGAATTGAGGTTAATGACTGTATATGGGCAGAATGACCAAGAAGTTTTGTGATTTATTTGCATTCAGGAACATTGTTTCATGTGCATTTATTGTATGCTGTCTCTACTTTGGGATTTTCCTAAGAATGCAGCAATGGCAGGTTAGGCTTTTTCATTCTGTCAATGACGTTAGTAACCTTACAAATGTCTTCATAACCATCTTTTTAGATACAGCTTAGATGGAATAAAGTTGATAGAAACATTTATAATACATTTTAAACAGCACCCCGTCTACTTTGTGGCGTGTTAGAATTGAATGCTTTGCATGATAATTAAATACATTGTTCTATTCTGAGTTTTATAACAACACATGATGTGTGCTGCTGCCTATTAAGAAGAATGCATACGAAAAAATGACACGTGAATTTATACATACAAGTATAGCTGTGCAGTGCCCAAATAAAGAGAACACTATGCAAACGCTATGTGTAGACAGTTCTTTAATAATGGAAGCCATTTAGTTTTGATGCAATGTGACTCGACGCTCGGTTCGGATGTATGCATAGTTGATATATCTTTAAATTAAACACAACATTTAAATTGATAAAAGTAAAAAGTGTCACAGGTCCATCTGGTGAGCCTCTTCACAAACTTAGATGTCAAGTACATCCCAAGAAACTGTTGGGTGCATTTACGTGACTTGAGCTCAGTTTAAACACTAAGGTGATACAATTAAACTGTCAAGCAAAGGAAAGAATTTCACCTTCATCACTGAATTTTGTATTGAATGTTCTGGCAGCTCAGCAGTGAATTTGCAGTTTAATTAAATTAACACAATTTGAAATATTCGACACGCTTTTGTACGTACATACTCTCTCAGTGGCCTTTCCTTTATCTGACCTCATGTCAGATGAGGAATCTTATTATTACATTATTATTCATTGCATCTGTGCACATTATGAAATTAAATTGAATTAATACAAATGAATTTGAGTTACCTTGTAAAGAGTGCTTTGACTATATCATGGCATTAGACTGTAAATGCAATGATTTTTTATTATCAAAAATTTATACATGTTATTTATAAGAAGTAGTTATAATTAATAAATAGATGAAGAGATACCCTGCAAAAAACCTGTAGTATCCCAGCAATGGGACGCCAAAAAAATACAATGACAGTTTTTTACAGTATACATTAATAAGTGGTCGTGGTATATATTTGAATATCGAGTACCTCTCGGGTTGCAGTGCAGTATTTCTTTCGTTGCTAGTACGAGTTGGCATTCTGTAAAGCTACATCGAGCCATTTGTCAATTTGAGACAGAAAGCTGAGATTAGGTCCACTCGGAGGCCCTCCTATTTCAGACGCTTGACACATTAATTGTGTGGCGGTGCAGGCCCGGGACTTCTGGGTAATGTCCTGTTCGTCACCGAACACTAACTTTGTCTCAGCCTCTATCAGGTCTCTCGGAGAAATGCGAGGCGGCGCAGGAAGGGGCTTCTTTCATTATTTGCCCCCACACGGTTCTTTAGCGATCCATCTTTTCTTCGGGTGTCATTCATCTTGCTCTCCTTTGGGGTCTTGCTGTCTTGCCTTTTCTCTTGTTTTGCCTCTTTTTCTGTGGCTGGTTTGTCTGGTCTGTGGCATGCGTTGGATTTGCTGTGTACTTAGCGCCGGAGTTGGGGAAAACTGTCTGCTGTTGTGTAGTCTCTGGAGCTTTGGGCTTCCAATAGAATTTGCCAAGAGGTGTCTGCAAGACATCTGAAATAGGTGTTCTGCTCCTTTTAACACAGTAACAGCAGCGGGTTAATTCTATAACTAAAAAAGACATTTTGGTACTTTGTATTTGTAAAAAAAAAAAAATTACAATAAATTGCTGATGCCAACTTTTACTGTGTTCATAGACTTTTCTAAAAACATCACAAATAATAGTTGTATTAATATTTATTATAATTTTTTCATTTCTTTTTTCATTTTATCATCTATTTCCTAGAATGACCCATCAATTGAAACTTGGCTGAAAATACCAGAAAGATTATTTTTTTGAATCACTTTCAAGCACCACCCCACACAAAGATAAAACACATCCCTCTCTGGAAATCTTCTTTTGGGTTGCTCTAAATTCAAACAACCCTTGAAATAAATGCATTTTACATTCTAATGAGGGTCGGCTCCTTGCATTTGGACAGTTTTGTTCGAGTTCTCAAATCTCTAAGCGAGCTGAAACTTGAATACATTCTGCGCCATTACTTTTCTGTAGGAGCGCTGCTGTTAGTGTACTGTTAGAGAAGTCACTTAAATAATGTAGAGGTGCTGCGGTGCTGATTCATTGGCGCTCTTGAGATGTGCTTAGGTAAAGGTCACTGTGACATATACACCTGTTGGCAAAAAGCCGAGCTCATGTTTTAAGGGAAGCCGTCAGATTCTCCTAAACTTTGTGTGTGTGTGTGTGTGTGTGTGTGTGTGGTGTAGATGAAAAGGAATGTTTTTGTTCCTGCATATATATTTTAGGTACAGCGGTTTGTTACAGTTCTTGTTATAGAAGAAATACGGGCACATTGGATCCAGGTACTGTACTACCCACTAGATTGCAATAAATAAATATTAAAATAAGTATTAAAGAAAGGTGTGCCCTTTACGCCCATTAAGTTTTGTCATTGCTTTGAAATAATAGTGGGCAGTCGTGGCCCAGTGGTTAGAGAGTTGGACTCATGACCAGAAGGTTGCTGGTTCGATTCTCAGGGCTGGTGGGTATCGACTGAGGTGCTCTTGAGCAAGGCACCTAACCTCCACTTGCTTGCTATACAAAATGTACAAATGTATAGTACAATGTAATGTAAGTCGCTTTGGATAAAAGCGTCTGCCAAATGCATAAATGTAAATGTAATGTAAATGTAATAATGTGTTTCAGTTTTTGATCTTAAATCAGGTTTTATGTCATTTTAAGAAGTGTATAACAATTATTAAAATTGATTGATTAAATAGTAGCTAGCACAAGTATATGCATAGTTGACAAATAAACCATAATGTGACCTATTGTGAGACAGAAAACATTTAAAAAACGAACCATAAATAATATTTTATACTATTAATATTTATAATATAAAATAGCATTTTAGAGTTATAGAGTTATTTATCTGCATTGTTAGTTTTTTCTACATTTTTGCTATGTCACACTATAGGACACGTTATGGTTTATTTGTCAGCTACCCATATAAACCACTTCATATCAAAACTGTAGTGCTGACATCACCATAACATATCATTTATACCTTAGTGAATTCTGAACTGTGATTGGTTGCAATAAAAGCCAAAGTAATAATCATTATGTTAGTGTGGGCATTAGAAGGAAGATTCTGGCTGCAGTGTTTAAGGTTAAGCGTGTTATGATTTGTTAAGATGGTTTTCAACTGAGCATTTCTGATCTCTGTAAACACATAGTCTGTACGCTGTACACTGTCACTGACAGCTTGCCGACAGATGCAGAGTGCCGTCTCAAAGGACAGCCTGCCAGTTGCTTAAAACATTGCTCCATAATTTCATTTATATTAAGACATTAGCCCACTTCACAGACATAATCACGCTCGCTGTATCTTTGGTACGATGCTTGCCATGTTTTTCCTAGGAAACCAAACCTGTATGCAAGAAATCAAAGACATGGTTACGTTTTAAGGGTCAATGTTTCAAAATTATTAATCTGAAAGCGGAATAAATAGGCTTTCCATTGATATATGGATAGGGCAATATTTGTCTGAGATATAACTATTGAAAAATCTGGACATGCTTTTAAAATTGTTCATCAGAGGTGCAATAGCAGGCCGCCACTTTAGAAGAAACGGGTTTATTTTAACACTCTCTATTGGCTTACTGCTGTAATGACGTTGTGGAGAGTAGATGAACCTGAAAGCTGAAATTCTAAGATTTACATAGATACCAAACTTGAGTGTGTAATTCCCAAACAGCGGCAGCAGAGAGTGAAGATGGTAGACGTGTTTCCGGCCATTTTTGTTAGTGATTTTGCTGCACCCACTCACAAAAAAAAGTTTTGATAAATTTACGGTTAGAAATGTACAAAATATCTTCATGGAACCTGATCTCTACTCAATATCTTAATGATTTTTGGCATTAAAAAAAAAAATGTGATTTTGACCCATGCTAATGTACTATGACTATTGCTACAAATGTTCTCGTGCTACTTCAGGCTGGTTTTGTCTCCTTCATGCCTTCTGGCAAATTTTAGCCAGGATGTTACATGACCAAACCAAAGCAACAGTTGTTGATACCCAAAAATGTGAATTATGTCATCCTTTACATACCCTCTTGTCATTTCAAACCTGTATGACTTTCTTTTTTCTGTAGAACACAAACTAAGATATTTTGAAGAATGTTGGTAAATGAACAACGGCAGTACCCATTGACTTGCATTGGTTTTGTGTCCGTACAACAGAAGTGAATGGGTACCGCTCTTATTCAGTTACTATCATTCTTCAAAATATTGTTACTTTTCTATTGGTTTTCTATGCAAGAACGCACTAGACTGATGTTTATGCACTCGCCTCATTTGCACCGGTGTTGAATACTTTTTCCAACGGCTGCACATATACAGTACATTCTTTCTACGGTTCTCTAAGGTTGTGTATTGTCAATGTTAGTTTACTAGCTAGCTGTATATAACATATCTTTATCATTAATCATCTCTTTGCTTTCCCAGAGGGCTGATGAATAGCTGTGTCCATGTTTTGGCATATTAAATCTCCATAAGACCGTCCGTTTCGATTAACCTTGACAATGAGCATCGCTCAAACAATACGTCAATCTGTGGTAAGGCGGCGATGTTTTCTTCTGACAATAAAATAC
Organism: Oreonectes daqikongensis; assembly: GCA_026939265.1. Taxonomy (NCBI): domain Eukaryota; kingdom Metazoa; phylum Chordata; class Actinopteri; order Cypriniformes; family Nemacheilidae; genus Oreonectes; species Oreonectes daqikongensis. The sequence continues at coordinate 1,615,585 of JAOTQM010000030.1, read as the reverse complement.
TTGTCTCTGGTACATCGCGAGGAGGACAGCAATCCCTATTGGAATGTCAACTTTATAAAATAAGACCGCATGTGTATGGACGTGTGCGTGTGCTTTACAGCCTAGGGGGAAATAAACTGTGTCTGCAGATGTGCCAGAGAATGATAAAACGGACCGCTCTTCATACGTGCAAACGTAGAAAAACATTCAAATGTAACAGCACATATACAATTCAATTCAATTTTATTTTATTATATTTTATACATATCCCACAATGCCTTTCTTTTTTCATCATTTATACAACAGAGCTCAGTGCTTTTAGGATTAATCCAGATTTTAGCCACAAAATCACAAACTATTGTGTGAGTACACACTAGGATATTGGTAGGCTTGTGAAGGTGAGGTTAGATGTGACTGGTTGCCAGTTGTGTGTAGCAATATAAATTGGGTTTAGTTTATGTCTCGAATGTCCAGCATTGATTTTCCAGCATGTACGAGTTGCTGCAATTGTATGTTATCCATCATACAAACACACACACACACACACACACACACACACACACACACACACACACACACACACACACACACACAAACACACCGTACCTTTCAATTCGTTGTGTGCAGGTTGCTTGAGTGACTGGACCTGGACAGTCATCAGCGGATGACAAACACGCTCGCTCGTGTTCCTCCCGATGCATATAAATAGCTGCTTATTCATTTATCCATCAGGTACTATTTCTCCTTTTCACAGTAGACAGGGATTCCACTCTGTGCCATCAGCAAAGTGCAATTTACAAAGACCGCAGGCCCCAGTTATCAGTCTTCCACTAAAAGACATTCATTCTTGTCTTGAATGCCTTCAATACACCCGCTACAGAGTGCATTTGTGAGAAAGAGTCTCATTTAACATCTCGGCCTGTATTTTTCAGACTCGGAGGAGATGCTGAATTCTTGCGAAGTGGTTGTGCTGTCATATAGGGAAGTACACAAAGATGAGTTGAGTTTATTATGGGCAGCTTTAATGTTCTCCCATCTTTTGCTGTTAATGAGATCTGTCTCATTCATATTTATCCAGATTTTTCCAGGAACATTTTCCAGGAACATGCTTCGTCTTGGTTTGAAAAAGTAGTGCTTACTAATAAATGATTATTAAGGGGGAAGTGTTGACGCTGTCACTATTGTGCCCTGAGTTTCTAGGTACAGTATTTCTCTCTTTTGTTTTGTGTAATTGGATGATTCAATGAATGCACAGGCTGACAGGACTCCGTTACCAAGCTACGGCCGGATGATGTGAAACGCTCACGAATTTGCATTAGTTAAACAGGCTAACTGTCATAATATAGTGTTGATTCACATGCTGCAAGGTTCTTTATAGCACAGTCACAGTGAGTTCACCATTGTGTGTTTCTGTTAATTAAACTTTACATTACACAAGAATAAAATGAAAGAAAATAAATAAAGATGTTTCTCAAGAAGGGAATGCGAAAGGATTGTGCTGGAAATGTGCATGCTTGGATTGATAATCTAAACTGTCATTTGCAGACTGTTTAGTGCACAAGATGGCCTGGTTTAGAAGTGAACTTCACATGCCCTGTGGGAGTTGTAAGGTCTTGTCGCAAAGGTTGATGCACGCAGCTGTGTGTGCGGATGTGGTTCTTACGGGGCGAGATGCAAAATAAATGTAGGCATCTGCGAAATAATTCGAGCCAACAGGCTGTAGCTGAAAACTTCCTCTAAAGAATTAGAATTCCAAGTCGTCCAATCACCTTGTGTTTTTTTAGAAATGAGAGCTTATTCAAACAGTTTTTTACACCCAGTCAGACTTCAAATCCGCTGGGCTGAGCTACACGTTACACAAATGGACTCTCATTATGCCGCTGGAATCTCATAGGCCCGGCTTAAATCATAAACCTTAACTATAAACCTTACACCATGCCAATGCTTAATCTCATCCATATGTCAGCTCATTTATAAGCGGATAAATCAGAGGAGGATAAGTATCTGCTCCCCAGATTAATAGACCTTGGTGGGGAATAAAAGTGGATTAGAAAATGTTTTAGGGCCACATTGAGAGACCCACAATCCTCCACTCCATATATTTTCTCTGCAGGGAAAGGCTTGGTTAAAGCTTCGATTTTAAAGACGGAATAAATAAATGAATGAATTAAAGAAATAGAAACCGCTGCTGCAAACCTGCAGTGTTTGAAGTCGCTTATTCTTAATAAAATCATGCATTATGTAGTTGTAGTATTAATAAAATAATACTCGGTAGGGTTCGTATTATCAGCGTAGCTGGTCTGAAGTATTTTTTAGACATCAGCTCCACGGGGACACATTTACTCCGAACAGAAGGAGCTGCCTACTGAGGCAGCATTTTAAGACATTTGGCTGTTTCCAAAAAGAAGTTATAAATAATTGACTGTTTTACCGATTATTTGTGTGTGATTATGTTTTTATGTTAAGGTATTAGTGCAAGATTTAGAAACATGTTAATACTACAGCAAACCATTGAAGTCTGCTGCCTTAGAAGTTAACGCACTTGGAAGAGAGCTGTAAAGTATTTTAAGGCTTGCTTGCAAATTTTGTTTGCCTTTTTGCATCCAACAATGCCTCAAACTTTCTTCAATGTCTGTATTGGATCTGGGTAAAGTAAATCCTCTATGAGACTGAGTTGGCATTACAGACCTCTTAATGTGCAAATGTGCATGAGAAACTTCAGTATAACCTCAGAGGACCGGAATAAACAGACTCTGAGAGACAGATGGACATAAAAGACAAACACAGTGTCTGACAGATGGAGGTAAGGGAGAGGGAAAGAAAAACTGCTCAGTCACAATCACTTCTATCAGGCGGATGATTTTTAAGCTTGTTTTGGAGTGAAATCGAGAGAAAGAGAAAGGGCATGAGCAACAGTATCTTTGTGTGTCAGAGATTAGTATTGTGCAACCGGCATGTTATGCTCTATTTGATTATTTTTTTTAAAGAGTGATTGTCTTTTCTCTCTAGGTGGCCAAAGTGAAAAGATCTTTAAGAGTTAGTTGTGATACATGGGTCAATGACATATAAGGTTTTTTGTCATGCTTATTTTAAAATACAAATAAATAATATCTATTGCAGTATTTCAATATTAATACAGTAAATGCAGATTTAAATTTTTTATTGATCTTAGTCTTAATTTTAAGACTAATTTTAAGTTGCATTTTTACAACTGATATTAATGTTTTAAAAATACTTCACTTAAGCATACTGTATCAGAGATTCATATTTCAGCCACATTTTTAATCTAATGCAGTTATTTATATTATTCGTCTCACTACATGATAAGTGATCATTACACGTGACGTTGTTGATCCACGTAAAATTTTGGTCAAAAGTTTACAAACAGAATCTGGAAAATGTAAAAAGAATTTAGATTTTTTTTATTTACAGTAGTACTGCTTATGTATGGTGTTGACTTCTTGCCCATCACTAAATGTTTGCATCTTTAGTAATAGTTGTGTATGAATTTCTTGGTTGTCGTCAGTGTAAAAAAAACCTCAACCTCATACAGTCACTGGTAAACAAGGGTCAAATATGCGGGTGATGCTGAAAAAGCAAAGATTGTAAAGGAACTTCTGGAGGAAATGTTCTGGAGACCAGTGGACAATTTCAACAACTCAGATCATACAAGAAACTCTTCTACAACTATTACAAAATATAAAAACTGCCATTAATTCTCCAGGTAGAATTGTACAGTATAAAGAATCAGCTGCATTAACTTTTGAGCTGGTTTACATTTTTTCTGTGTTAAGACCTTTATGTAAACATCTGTAATGTGAAATAACTTGTCCAGGGCAGTGCTAAATTAAAAACAAACCTTAATTTTCAACATTTCTCTTATTTTTCTTAAATTTTCAACATATTCTGCAAGCTGTATTGAGCAAAACTGCATAAAATATTTATCTTTCAAACTACATCCAAAGAGGTAGATGGTGACACAATTCTCAGTCTACAGCAAATGCATCTTTGTGACTCTTTGAACATTCATGCACGATTTTGTAATGTTTTGTTATTTGTATTCAAAATGCATCTGGCTTATATAAGGCATGTGCCACACGCTTCTGAACACAGTATATAAAGGTTGAGATTATGTTAGAAACAGCCTTGAGAAGTTGGCTGAGATTCTGTTGAGGGCTGGTCTGGAGTGGTGTGAACATTTCTCACCTACCGGCCAGGGCTTTTAGTCATGCCTATACAACAAATCACCACCGCATACATATTCTAAAGGTCCTGATGAGATTCGATCGATTTCTGTAGGTTATAGCGAAGGTTGGCAGCCCGACAGCAATTCGGAAATGGGTTTTTGAATTTCAGATGCTCATAGAACGGATGGAATTTGATAGTTGATCATTGAGTGTATGCTTTTTGAAGTGTGTCTAATCCTGGATTTGTTACAGAGTTGTGTTCCACAGTGAAATTACTATGGAAGTAAACTGAAGGTGGGTTATAAATGAAAAAGGAGATATGAGGAAAAGAAACATGCTTGAAGAGAGAGACAAAGTCAGGGAGAGAAAGATGGAGCGAGAGACAAGGACAGAAAGAGTTCAAGAAAGAGAGAGAGAGGCAGAGGAAGTGTGCTCTGATTGTGATGTCATAGCGACTGGTGCATTCATCATCCTCTCTGTAGATTGGGGAGGGTGCCACAGAGGGACTGACAGCGCTGAGGCTTGTGTCAGAGTTATAGATAGAGCTGTAGGCCGCTGCACTCCACACTGTATAGCTGTGAACACAGCTCTCTCCAGGCCTCCTGAGAGAGGCTAATTACTGGCATGTTAAATGACTCCACAGCCCAATCCGGTAATGGATTGGGCTGGTGCGTTCGGAAAAAGGACTCCTCCATCATTGCTGCGGATCATGGAGGAAATTACTTATTTGGGTCCGTGAAACTATAATGTCATCTAAGGTTGCAGCGAGGTCGTTGCTATACTTGATAATGCTAATGGTACTGAAGGCTAATGTGAAACTCAACACATGCTTTTCTCTTGTTAGATGAGCTAACTGGATAAAAAGTACTGATGGAAGAGGAAGTGTGAAGGGAAATGGTTCATCACCTGGACCATTTTGCGTGTTTCTTCATGTTGCAGGATAGAACAAGCTGTATACTAATAGCATGGATAAACATTACATAAGTTTGAAAGATTTGATGCCATTACATAAAGTGAGTTTTGATGCTACAAACAGTTCGTTTCATGTTTCTTGAGTTTTCTTAGTGCCACGAGATATTGTAAAAAAAGAGGATAGCCTTAAAAAAGATAAGGTTTTAGGAAATACATTTCTTGTATTAATTCTAATCCATATACATACAGTGCCCTCCACTAATGGCACCCTTGGTAAATATAAGCAAAGAAGGCTGTAAAAATAAATATTTTATTAAACAAATCTACAAAATTTCAACATTTCATTGAAGGAAAATAATTTGAAGTAGGGGGAATATCACTTTGTAAAAAAAAATTCTCCTAAACACGTTGGCCACAATTATTGACCCCATTGTATTTAATACATTCTGCAACCCCAATTCGTAAGAAAACAGCTCTGAGTCTTTTCTTTTCAGTCTGATGAGGTTTGAGAACACTTCGAGAGTCATCCGAGTCTATTCCTCCATACAGAATTTCTCCAGATCCTTTAAATGTTGGTGCTCCCTCTTCTTCAGTTCATCCCACTCATTTTCTATAGTGTTCAGATCAGGGAACTGGGATCTTGATTTTGTGCAAGTTTTTTTTTAGCTGTTGGTATTTGATATAATACATGATGCCATGTATCTAAACAAGATGTCCAAGTCGTCTAGTATAAAAATAAGTCACAACAATGAAGATCTGGCAATATATTTAACTGTGGACATGCAACACTTTTTTATCCCTGCGTACACCAAACCCATCTTGTGTTATTGCTGCCAAAAAAACTATTTTTCATTTCATATGGCCATAGACTCCAGTCCTGTTTGAAGTTCCAGTACGGCAGATTAATATGATGGAGTTTGTTTTTGCATAAGAGCAAAAGATTTGTTTCTTGAACATTGTCCCAAACAACTTGTGCTGATGGATGTGCAGTTTTACTTTATTTTATTTTTTCTGACACTAAAATTCAACAAATTTCTGCAAATCTCCATCTGTGATCTTTGAAAAGTTTTTGGCCACTCAAAATCTTCTCTTTGCTGTGCAATAAGACAATATAGACATTCTCTTTCAGGCAGATTTGCAACATCTCCAGTCCATTAAAACTTCTTATTTATTGCCCTGATGTTGATGGGAATTGTTTTTATTGTTTCAACCATTTCCTTTTAAATCCACTTTCTATTTTGTGTAGCTCAACAGTCTTTTGCTGTACATCAGAACTATATTCTTTGGTTTTACCGATTGTGATGAGTGATTAAGGGGGTTTGGGCTTTGTGTTATTTAATATTATTCTCCTGTGCAACAAGAAGTCATGACTGGACAACATCATGTTTCTAGTCAGCTTAGTGTGCTAAGAAAATTGTAATATTAATGTGAATATACTTGGGAGATATTTTACTCATAAGAATTTCTAGGGGTGACAATAATTGTGTGCAGGGTGTATTAGAGAAAAACATTTTTTACAATGTGATATTCCCCCTACTTCAAACTGTTTTACTTGAATAAAATGTTGAAATTTTGTAGATTTCTTTTTTAATAAAAGATTAAAATATGAAACAATGCAGATTTATTTTTACAGCCTTCTTTGCTCCAATTTACCAATATTAGTGGAGGGCACTGACTGTACATACCTATATTTACATATATAATGGCATGTTGGTGTTCATGTTCTTTCAAGCATAAAGTCAATCTAGCTGTCATTTTTTTCACGCATGGTTTAACAGCCACAACAGAGTGATGAGCCTCTGATTGGTCCTTATGCTTTGAGTTCATTTTAATAAAACTCACACCATTGTGCAGCCACGGAGAGTGGAGGGACATATTTCACCTTGACACACAGCACTCTGCTCTCACAATTCACTTATTTCTAACTGCTTTACACCAGACAGATGGCTACATAAATTTCTCCACGCAGCAAATATAAATACCAATAACAATAACTGCTGCTTTAAAAATGAAGGACCTCATGAGAATGTGAACATCACGTGGCCCCAGAGAGATGGCCTGTAGTCGTCATGCTGCGTGTGGATTCGTGGTTTCTGAGTGAATCACTTACAGCAGCTATTTACATGAAACCACGATGATGACAGTGATGTAAGGAAAAAATCAATAACTTAACAGTCAACAATGCAGCTGAACAATGACAGAGGCAAGCTGTTTTTACTTGTCTTCATGGTAATTACAATGTGTTGTAAAACTTTCTCGTCTTAGATATTCTTTTCGCTTTCCAGAAAAGAAATGCTAAAAATGCCAAATGGCCTTGCCTAAATAAAACTACTTTGTGAAAACCCATTTGCAGGGTAGTTTCGTGCTCTGTGTGGGTTGCAGTCTGTGGACCAGAAAACATGCAGAAGTCAAGTTGTTGCTTTTATGTTGTGTTTTACATAAAATATAAAATCTCATGACTTAACCTCGAGAAGTAGCTTGGATTCTCATTTTGCCTTTACATAAGCATGTATTAGACTGCTTTTCTCCTATTACTAGATGTTTTGTTTTTCTACTGAACCACTCATGGACTGCAGTGACCCTGTCAGATCTGGGAATGATGCTGTTCCCTATGGGATGTTACATTAAAGGAATAGTTTTTTTTAAATAAAAATTATTGTCAGTTTATGTCCATAGATCCCAAGTTGTTGAGGCTCCAAAAAACACATAGGTACTGCACATCCATTCTAAAGGTAATTCAGTGGATTAAAAAATGTATGTAAAATATGGCGCCACATTTAACATTTCTTGCATGTCTTGTGACAAATGATAATGAGAAGACAAGATCTTGAATATGCTTGTTTTTTGCTTTCTGGAGCTTCAACAAGTTGGCACTTGTACATAGACATGAAATAATTGTTTTTCATCTTTTGTGGCCGAAACTGAACTTCCAGTACACATCCACAAAGAATAGAGTCCCTGCAGATTATTTCTGACAACAAGCAAAGGAAATGACAAATAAATGACATTAGCTAGCAAGTTAAAAGTATGTCTAGTCAGTATTTATTTTGGGTTGTCAGTAGAAGAACTGTTACTTGGTTAAACCTAAATGTGACAAAGTTACACGACCCATTTAACAAATTGTTTGTTTAATAAATTTATATACAATAAAATATTAAAACAAATTAAATACAGTATTAATAGTTATTTTAGCCACTAACCAGACCGATCAACAAACACTGACCGGATGTTTACTTCGGACGGTGAGTGCAATGTAAGTCACCGAATGCATAAATGTGAATGTACGATGAAACGTCTATATTTTAAAAATGTATGCCGGTGCATTAATAATGAAAGAAAATAATGATAGTAGCTGTAAATAAATCATGACTACATTTATATAAGCATCTGTCAATACAAGCATCTACTGTAGCCTAAATAAACAAACTGCTCTCGAAGGGAAATAATAAACAATCAATAAAACTAAATATTTACACTCACATACTCACTTTTATAATTGTGTAGCTGCTCCAAAACCATACTAAAATATTTATATGATGTGAATGCAGAGACTAACATGTTTCTGTGTTTTATACTCCATGGTCTTTTTGTACAGTATAGAGTAACTACTGACCCTTATATGAATCAGCTGTTCAATTTGATTTCATCAAGCAGACTCGTTAGACAATTGATTGTAATATTCCCTTTGTCTGAGTCAGAAGAATAAGACTTCTCTGTCATTATTACAAGGACTCACGCATTTGGTCATTGAACCTGTAATATAGGATAATTTGTTCAGAGCTGCCAATATCTTATTTTCAATCTCGATTACATTATTGATCAGAGGAACACTAGATTACACGTGCATTTATGCATCAATGCCATAGTTAACCTTCTAATGGGGTTTGATTGAAATACATTAAGTGACGTGTTGGTATGTGACTCTTTCTCCCTTATTGATAATTAATTGTAATTGGTAGCAAGAGAACTTTGACATCAATCCAGCGTCGCGTTTGATTGGTTGTTAGCGTCAACTTTGCAAGGTCATTATGGGTTAAATGTTTTTTTTAAGTTGTAAATCATGTCAAAATGTTTTTTAATTGTAGAGTTATATAATTGCTTTCAATAGGTTTTATTTTAAAGTATTTAAAATATGTATTTGTTTTAAATCGCACATTAGTACCAAGATGTTGAATTAAAAGTTGATTTTCGCGTTGCTGCAGTTCAATGAGAAGTTATCATGCGTCTCGCAAGTAATATAGTATGTATCCATTAACCTATATTATCACATCCTTTTGCTTTATTAAACACCATAGATCTGCGTCACTCCCTCACATACGCACATCTTTCTGCAGAAGCTCCAGCAGGATTGGGAGAAAGATGCCGTGCTTCGTGGTCGCTCATTTGAAACGCAAATGTGTACAGTAATAATCGCTAACGCATCGTTTGTTTCGTCTCTCTGCCGCGGCTACGGACCACAGAAACGACGTTTGGTGTCTGTAACGGCACATGCGTAATACCGGGACCCCTTGTTCCACCGGGAAAACCAAGACTGCTGAAACTTTGGAAAGGAAACGTACCGCCAAATGGTTTCAAGTGAGACTTCACAATCGTCTTCAGACGCCACAGACTCGCGGTGAGAACGTGAAGTCGCCCTCGTCTTTCGCAGGATTCGTGACAAAACCTCCATCCGCTCCTCCGTTATCTCAGCTCTTATGAATCAACATTACGTGTGTATCGAAGTCGTGCACGTTTGGAATTTCTGCTGTAGGCTACTTACTGTATTTCTTCCAAATACTTGAAGGATTTAATGGGCCATCAATAGTCTATAACACGAAGACGAACAACATCTAAAAGGTAGGTTTTTTTAACCATAGATACGTTTTATTTAAACTGACAAAACAGGCTATATACAATTGATCTTGAAGTTAACATATAGAAAATGAATCATGGTTTTATTAGAAAAGTGTGGTAACCATGTTTTTTGATTAATACAACTTTACCACAGTTATATTGCATAAACTATGGTAACCATTGCAAATATGTGGTTTTCCTTTGTCTACATTTCCTCGCATGTGCTTCCACGAAAGCTGGAAGTAATGTTTTCAGAGAGAGATTTATTTTTTATTTATGCTTCTCAGACATTGCGGAGCGTTAACTGTTGAAAGCGTCGCTCTAGTACTAACGGTCGCTGTCCGTGGTGCTGACGTAACGCAAACGGGAATTTTGTTCACTGACGTTTAAGCTAAAATGAGTTTTTAAGCGATTCCTCTTTAGATTGTGACCGATATACGAGTGAAGAGCCTTCTCGCAGCACACCTGCAAGTGTTTCTTAAAAGCTATACTCCTGTAGATGGCAGTGTAAATCAGATATTTACGCTCAGTTTCACAAGTCGTCGTGATAAGTTCCTGTCAGGGCGCTTGTAAAGTGCACCACATGGCCTACGTATCAATATGTGCAGACCTGATGTATTAAAAACCTAGTAGCCTACCTATTGTACTTTTTTCAGGTCTGAATAGATAATTGACATGTAGGCTTTGTTTATATTTGATGCCTCAAAGCTTTATTAATGTGACCATCATTCTGGTTCCTGTGCCCTTTTGTGGTTTGGTTTCAGGAATAAAAACCTAAGCATCAGCCAGGTTATCCATCTTTGATTAACAAATACTATACAAAGTTATTTTTAAGCAGGACATCAGCATTTCCCCACAGTGAACGACTGGGCTTCCTTGAAACCTCTTAGCACCAGACACTGGGTCAAACCTTCTGGCCGCTATTGTGTCCCCGTTGCCTTGTGCATTACAAATCAAGCTTTGTCCTCGAGACGGCAAAGAACACAGTGTTTTCTCATCAGGGAATCTGTAGTGTGATAACTAGAGGACTTATTAAATAGGGTTTTTTTACTGTAGGTTTTTAGTTAGTTACAAAATTTTGAAAAATGTTTACTGTCATGCTACACAACACTGAACATGTCAGCCATTAAAAATGTAAAAAACTGTAATTTCTGTTTTTGTTCTTATCGCAAGAATATGATTAACGAACAGAGCTGTAAAATGATCAAGCAACATGAATTAGCATTTTAGAATACATATGCATGTGTGGGTGTTTCATATGGGCTAAACACTATTACCTGTGCTGTTAAATTGATAAATAATTCATAAATTCTGCACTGCTGACAATATTGAAATGTATGAATACAGTAAAGCTGTGTTGATCTTGTGGGGATAAAACGTTTTGGAAAGCGGGATGAAGGCTCATGCCGAACGCCAGGTGGTCATTGGGGTAAGACATGGTTATAGGTGTTATTCAATAATGCACCTTGAGAATGGTCATTCAATGAAAGAGTGTGATGGTCATTTTTTACGGGATTGGTACTTTTTGCCCAGCCACTATAGAGAGTATGAGGAGATGCTGTTGCAGGGTAGTTGGCAGTGTTAGCAAATCGCCCAAGGCAAAGCACACAAATCTGAACAGCAGCTTGTTTGTCTTGGAAAGGGTCACTGCTTCTCATCTCAGTTAAACAACAATTACATTCCCAGAACAGAGCGCAGAATGCTGATTACAACACAGCTGTTTATTTCAAAGACACGCATCCATCCTTATCCAGTGCATCTTTCTATTTGTATTTGAACGCTCTTCCCAATCATCGAGAAGACCCGGACAGAAGTTTTGTGAGGGACATGGTAGGCGAATGTGTTTCTAAGAGACAAGGCTGGAGTGTGAATGTCATGTTTCCGGTCTCTCTTTTTCCCATAGTGGCATGAAAGCGTCCAGCCCACTCACCACGGCTGACTAATAGTGAGTGGCTGCCAGTCTGTTGGACAGGTTGTGCCCAGTTACTGAAACATTTAATAGCTCATTTTCCCTTTCTCTGTGACTGCCCACACAGCACATGTTATAGATCTCATATCAGCACTGTTGCTGGTAAATACAGTCGAAGTGAAAACAAGTGACCGGGAATGACGGCCGTTAGCCGTCAGCACATACGTGAAAGGATGCGTTTTGGGGTGTTTTTCTTGGATTGTGACATATTGTTTGATTATTGCTCTTTCAGTCGGTTTGAGACCTGTGGTTTAGGAATAAGTGCTGAAAGCACACAGGGGATATTTAACATGGTCATCACAAATTGATTTCTTCCTAGAACTGAGCAGCGTCTCGCTTTTTGTAAATCTTTGCCTTTGTTGGTTCAGCTGCTCTTCTCCATGGTCCACTGGGGGCCAGTTGTGAAGGTACTTTGGTGGGTAAATGGAGTGCATTGGGCACAAAAATGTTGACAGTTTTAGTTGTGGAATTCATCACATGGTTGGTTCAGAGCGAGTCTAATGGGACTTCCCTGTTTGAACACTTATTGAAGATCAAGATAAATTAAATTTGATATTTTTTGGTTGATGTAAAGTACCGGTATAATGTTATCAGATCAATTTTAATGAAAGTACACATGCACACATACGGACAAGGAGACCATCAGTCTTTTTTATTTGCTTGTGTTTAGAAATCAGCAGAGACATGCTAAATAAAGGTGTTCTATTTTTCATGTCTTATCATCACAGTCTCATGGCAGTTCTTAACTATTTTACGAGGTGGTTAATATGAATATGTACAATCATCTTCATACTTTTTTGTGCAATAAGCTTTCATGCCACTGATGTGGGGCTTCGGTATTGTGTTTTTTGTGTCATTTTGGGATGTTCCTATTGTACAAATTATTAAGTCAGCTGCATTGTGGGTAGTTCACAAATTTAGAAATAAACTAACAATGAAGATAAATCTCTCTTATGCTATTTTATATTATAAAATATATATATCATTAACAGTTATATAAAATGATATATCATTAACGGTTTCTGTTTTTTAAATTGTTACTATGTCACACGTAGGGATGTCAAACGATTAATCATGATTAATCTCATACAGAATTAAAGTTTGTGTTTACATAATATATGTCTGTGTACTGTGCATATTAATTTTGTATTCATAAACACATACGCACACATGCGTACATTTATGAAAAATAAAATATATAAATTAAAAATGTTTATATATCATTTTAATTATTGGTAAATATAAATAAATACATTAAATATTTCTTAAGAAATATTTAATGTATTTATTTTATATTTACCAATAATATACGATTAATCATTTGACATCGCTGGCAACACCATTGGTGCACGTGTACGTTATATTTGTATATAGTTGAGCTCACATTTTTGTCTCATTTTTGGACTAATTTCTTTAACAGTTTCTTTCAATAAACTCTTTGAATAAGATGACCATCATCTGTTTGTTGAGTTTTTTTGGGTTCTCAACCACATGGATAATGGTGACATGGTGACCAGCTGGTGCTCATTACAAGTTGCAGACAGGCTGGATCATCTCCTCGGTTGCCTGTGGGAATCTAGCGCTCTCCAAGGACAGAGGGAATTTGCATCTTTGTGCACTGTAATTGGTGTCATATCTAATTATGGCGGTTTTGCTTTTTGGATTTAATTTACCATCTCTCCATAGGCTCTAGAACATTACAGTCACACAAGCTAGAAACACAGTTCTCTTCCGTTACTCCTGGCACGAAAGATTGCAATTAGCGCATTACTAACTTCACCATCAGCAGGGCTGAATGAGGTGGGAGAACAGCCCCTACTGAGCTCTGACTGATTACATAACATTATTCTGCTGACATTTGGCATCAGACTTTGTTTTAATCTAGATTTTTCCATTTGCAAGAAAATGAAATGTGGGCTGCTTTCTTATGCTAAAGTTCTGTTATGCTGTTTTCGATAGGATAGGTAAGAGTGTAATTTTGATATATTGGAAAAGTGTTTGTCTCTTTTTGATTTAAGTTGTGTGTAGCAGAACCAACATTTGAAGAGTTATTTATTGAATATTTAGATCTAGAGGCTTGTACCTCCTGAAGTATTTACCTACTGAGATAAAAAAAGATATTACCTTTAATTTATATTAATATTTTAATTAATAGACAGTATAAACTCCCGGTGCTCCAGACGGCCAGTCCGCCACTGGTTCGTTTACTGGTAACCCAAAATAATACTGGCTAGATATAATTTTAACTTGCTATCTTACATTTAATTGTTTCTTTTGATTGTTTTCAGAATTAATCTGCAGGGACTTTGCGGATATGTACCGGAATTTAAGTTTCGACTAAAAAAAGTTTGTCTATGTTGTTTATTTACCAGCTTATGTGTTAAGGTTACAGCTATAATTAATCTGTTTGTCCACACTGGTAAAATGATACATGGTGGGGATGTCCCTATCACATTTTTTGGGACATTTTATTTTATCACCATTTACTGTATCTATATTTAAACACTTACATTCCAAATGAAGGAATATCAGCATCTCTGTGATGTTAGTGGACAGATGCTTTCGCTTCACGTTAAAGACATTTGAGCCACAAAGCTTGTTGTAAAGCTGCGTATGAAATGTAGCATAAGAGCAGAAATCAAGCGCAAATCTTTGAGATCTGCTCGGGACATCCCTACTATGTGATATGATGCAGTCAAATGCTATTTTATGTCTAATATAAAAAGTGTAAAAACAATTTTAGACCATTAAGATTTGACAAAAATGCATTTCTGACACTTGCGAAAAAGTACGTACATCATGTGCGCAGGACGTGTGGGAACTTGCTGCTTACTCATTGTTTGTTTGCATTGGTTCAGACAGTTTGATTGTTGTGTTGTGAAAGTCTGTCGGTTGAGGTCCATTACGGAGGGACTGTTTTCCAAACAGAGCAAGAAAAATTGTAGAAATAACCATCATTCATTCAACTATCACTACTCAATCTAAACTTTTTATTTTAATGGTTCTGTCTTTAAAGCAGTTTATAATCTCTTCTCTGACTGAACATCAATCTGCCTTCAGTATGTTTGTGAGACTCACACAGCAAGCACAAACAAAAGTAAAATTGCATTTCTAAACATCAGTTTCTCCGATGCTAGAATTAAAGAACTTTTGGTCTCATTAGAATCACTCTTCTCACTGTTAAGTTTGTCGATGTGGACGAATGCAATAGCATGTAGTGCTACAGTGTTTGTGATTTATTTGCTCTTCTAGGATGTTGACATTGATGCTGGTCTTAGCTTCCAAAAGGACAATGACGTTTGAACACAGCATCAAGTGCAGCTGCAGGGTTTTGGTCCCCGCAGACCCTTCCTCTGGGTGTGTGTGTGTGGGTCTGTGTGTGTTTGTAAGCTGCTGGCCTGTGACTGTATTGAAGGGACAATGAGAAATCTTGACCTTTCTGCCTTGAATCCTTGCATTCCGTCAAGCAGACTGGCTTTTAAAAGCAGGACCGACCACTACAGTAGATTAAACACGCTGCTACGGCAGTAATATGTTGCTGGGTGCACGTGTACATCTTTTCATTTGACCACTGTCAAGGGCTTTGGCTTGTGCAGATGTCTACAGATGATGAGAAAATGCCACTAGATTCATCATCATCATCTTTATTTTCATTTTATTCTTGTATTTTTTCATTTTATTTTCATTTTTTATTCTTGTAGTAATAGTTTTATTTCTCAAAAAAAGTCCATGGAGCTAAACTTTGCTCCGCTTGTTTGAGCATTGAGCCGATTTCCACTTTCGTCCTGTGTTTGTACATTTGGATGATTAATGTTTTTGCATTTTGTGGAAGGATTTTCTTTTTTTAAGAAGTGCACAGACCTCATTTTTCTCTTAAATAGTACAGCAAAGGTGAAGGCCCCTTGCAGCAACAATGAGCAATAGGTAATGAAGAGTGTTATCATGTAGCTAAGCTTTTTAGCATAACTTGTTTGTATAATGACCACTAATGGGCTTAGACTAAGAGCTAGGGGTTATCAGTCTAGTTAAGGAATGAGCTCAGAGCAGGAAATGTAATTATTTTAATTGTTTACTTTCCAGCCTCCTTTCCAGAGCAAAAAGCCAAAGCACCAAACATTAATCTGTGTTCTCTCAGCGGCATGCACTCTTTCAGTCCTTGCTTTGAATTGTGTTCTTGCCTTCTCATTTCTCACACTCTATATTCATCTTTTGGGTCATTCTCACTAAACCACTGAAAGATCATAGCAGCAAAGATTTTAATTATGAAACATAATTTGGAAACCCAAAAATCATCATAATAAACACAGTTGTGTTCTGTATCTTGGATAAAGCATCATTTTTACACAGGAACAGTTTCTGCTGAAATTTTCATCATCGTAACATGCCCAGATTTGTATTGTGTTGTAATTTAAAATGGAAGTAAAATTAAAACATTCTTAAAAGAAGAAACAACTAGATGTTCTCAAATGACCAAAATGACATTGACAGAATATTTATAAGCAATAAAAATGAAGAAATAGTGCAAAAAAAGAACTGTCCATAACTGATATTATATAGTTTTAAAGGACTCACAAATATATTTACATCAAGTTTGATTTTATTTAAGGAACACATCTGCCAGTACCTTTCAAATGGCAACCATGTTAACAAATTATTTTTCTCACTGAAATTTTAATATTCTCTTGTCAGACTGTGTACATGACTTTTAATTCTCATTACCGATTACTTTTCTGCATTTAAAAATGTTACATGTATAATTGTCTAATAAAATATATAGCATTATTGTCTTATGTTGAAGTAATAAAAACTTGCTTAAATCATGGATTTGCTTTTTTTGTGATTGACCGTTTTAAATGGTTACGGTAATGAACAAAATGTGTTAACCTGTAAGAACGGTTTTAAATTAATGTGTCATACCTTGTTTTTAACGAATAAAAAGGAAATGAGTTTTTGTACTAAAATCATGTTTCACATCTTGAAACAAAGATTTCATGAGAATTACCCTTTTAAAAATGACGGGCTGTGATAACTTGTAGTTAAATAAATCCTCTATCAGGGCCTGTGTTATGCCAGTGGCATGTGTAGTCAATACCATTGCTTTCTTACCCAGAACTAAAAGCCACAATCATTTACAAGCACCACCTCCAAAAAGCTTTCACTACTGTCTCCACTCTTAACCCTACTGGCAAAAATCCTGACCTCTTATGAAAGGCCAATTGCCTGCAAGGTACAGCAGTCGTATTCTAGCTGTATTTATGGTAAGCATGTTTAGGGAGAAGCAATATTTTTAGTCAGTCACCAAGCAACAGAATGTTTATCTGTATGTTGAGAAAATAGAGCTATAACAATGTGTACTTGGGCATTATGTCATTTTCACAACCTAATGTAAGTCCATACCTACTCTGCAACATACAGGCTTGTTATATATTGGTTCATTAATCATGGTGACATTACGATATGTGGTTCACAAAAGGACATGTAGATGCAAATAGCTGGAGTAAATCATAATATTACCTTGTTGGGCTATTTTCAACCAGTGTTGGTCAAAATAGGAACAAACCCAAACGGTGGGTTATATGTTAACCTGTGCTGGGTTGTTTTAACCCATTGGTGGGTCAAATATAAACATTTTAATTTACTTTGAATTTTTTTACTTTGTCCTGTTTGACCCAACACTGGGTAGAAAAACAACCTTAACCCAGCATTGAATTCATTTATAGATTTGGTATATATTTGGTTGCTTTAATTTGTGTTAGCTGTGCTTTATTTAGAGTGAAAAGGCAGCAGCAAGGGGGGTCTGCAGCTCTCCTCTCACAGTGAACCCTAAACCTCTCTATACCAACATAATTAAACAGCTACATAAAAGCACAAATAATAGGAACCCATCACTTCATCTTACAGATTATGGGGTCTAGAAACGAATGCTTTGCTTCAGGCTTTTCATGCTTATAAAAGCGGCACCCGCCCCCTGATATTGCCAAGGTTCCCAGCTTTTATCAACAAAATGATCACCTTCTTTCACCAGTCGAGATAAACAGCAGCACCGCTTCAATAAAAGTTGTCTGGATTGGTGTTCCGTAGGTGTGGCCTGTTGTTTATGGGTACTTGGACCATCTTGGCTCACTGTGTTCAATTCCTAACTTCCTGTGTCGTGCTAAAAGTGTCAAAAGCTTGTTACAGAATAAAAGAATCCTAAACCGATTGCTTTCCACCTGCTACATTGCCATAAAATCTTTTTGCTTTTATACCTCATCGTACAAGCACTTAAAATACGGCAATTTATGAGCTACTCATTATCGTTCGGATCGGATGTGTTGTTGTTCAAGCATTGGAGCCAATATGTCAAACCAAGCCATAGATCTAGAGAAATATTAACAAGACTTTAGTTCAGTGTTTTCCTCCATTCTGAATGTCAAGAGCGCAAACACTCTTAAAGCGGATAAGGAGTATGTGCAAATGCCAGGAAGTGGCATGTTTTGATGACTGTGGGATCGGCTATATGGTGCCATTAGTATTCGGTGTCTTCAGTGATCCTCGTGCTTGTAGTGATATCATTCCGAGTGCTTTCCGTTCAACACTGACCCATAGTTTACTTGTCCTTGCAGAAATTACCCTGGAGGCAGGCAAAATACACTGAGAATGTTTCTGAACAGTCCCCTGCCAGCAGTACTTCTCGACACTGCATCAAATTACACGCAAGTGGCCTTGTTCTTAAACTTAAGTAGTTTCTTTAGGCTGATCATTTGGTTATATTCATGTTGATTTCTCACATTTGGTATGCACATATTTAAGAGGGCTTTTGTGCAAACAAAAATGTGTGTGTGACATACATAAAAAAAGCATTATAGCTATGTCTGACCTGAGCTAGCCTAGCCTAGGTGTATTTTTTCTGTATGAATTATAGTTCCTGTATACATTTATAATTTAGTTTTTGATGAATATCTCTAAAAATTGCAGATAGCATTATTTTTTGTAGAAACTACACAAAAAAATATTATCCTGTTATTTGAGCAAAAAATGTTGTTCTAATACAACACTGACCAAAGATGCGTTTACCTGCATGCATGTATAATGTGAACCAAAGTTTTCACACGCAAACGTGCCAAACACATCAGGCTGAGTGCTGCTGCGCTCAACACCAGCACATTTGTTTATTGACTGTAAAATACTGTATACGATAAACTGCTTTGATGTTATATTTGGCAGGTCTGCTCACTGCGTGAAATGTCTGCTCTATTGATTTATGACCCAAATGAAAACAGCGCGTCCCGAAGAGCGAAGTCCTCCCAACACGCGGCCGAGATGCGTTGTGGAGCCTGCTTGAGCCAAGAGCACCTTGTGAGGTTCCTTCTAAAAATAAAGCAAGTGCACGGTTGCACACAAAAACATAATTCCCTCCTGGGCTGGTTTGGTGACCAACAGACAGAGCTAATCAATAGAATATATGCATGAGACATCAACCAAAGCTTCCTAAACGTCTCTATAAAGAGAAGGCTCAGAGGTTTGCGCTTTAGACAGACCGCCTCTGAGAGGAGCTGAGAAAGGACACTGTTGTTTTGGCAGTGAGAATTTTATGAGGCCTCTATAAGCGTTAAACAGGCTCTGGCGGCCTTTGTGTTTCTCCCTTTGTGGACACGGTGTCTTTCATGTGCGTGTACCGGCTGAGGAGTGAGCTCTTCATCGCTTCTGACTGGGCTCTTCAGGGGCGCTGATGTTTGTTTGCTCTGCTCCCGTCAGGGGGGCCGTGCGTATGTGGCGGCTCTCCAGCGAGAGGGATCGTGGGTGCTGCCAGAACCCTGAGGGCAAGCAATGATTCACCCCCAGCTTTCTGCTGTGTCCAGACTTCTAAGGCACAGGTCCGGGGCTAGATGAATACTAATATCCAGTGCTTGCAGAGCAGTGAACTATAAAACACGCTTTGCTACTCTCTCCACATACTGCATAGTAATAAAAATGAATAGCGCACTTACATTTTTAGGGTTATGGGATTTATTGTTGTATGTAGTGCACATGAATGGGCACAGTAAATATGTATAGGTAAATAACCAAATTTGGATTGAGCTACAGCATAAAAATCTGGTTTTTGGTTTCCTCTCCAATCCGATGCTGCTATTTGATTGGCTAACATGACGTTAATGGTTTCATTGCATCTAGTTACAAAGTTTTGGCTTTAAAACATGGTCACAGAAAGATGCTGCGCTGAATGAGAGGGACAATCCAACCCACTTTAGTAGACTAAAGTAGCTGTCATGCTCGGTAGTGAATAAAATAACCTTGTGTCAACACCTCTGCCACTGCACAACATTAAGATTTAATTTGCACAAAATTGGTTTCACACCAAAATATAATCCTATTAAGCACACTAATAAATTACATTCTTGCATTCGTTTAGTCGCTGACTTTTCCACTTGATATTTTTTAAGCGAATGCAGAATTCTAGGCGCATGGGAGCACTTGTTTATTTTTCTCTCGACGTCGTCGCGTCAGATTACGGTTAGGCCCGTTGTGAGAAAGAGGAGTGCTCTGACAATAACGCGATTATATTCCGCTGTTTGCACGGTGCGATATCGCACCCAAGTCAGGCTCATTGTATGGTTTAGCTCTTTCGTGCGTGTGTGTGCTTGCAAACGATAGCGGTACAGGATTTGCATTTTTGAGCACAACTTTTGGCAGGGTACTTGAAACAGGTGCACGAGCGCAAATTAAATTGGGTAACATTTTAAGTGATTTGCGACGAACGGTTCCCAGCAGTTCTGAGTTAAATTGGCAGGATTGTCGTCATTTCGGTTGTCAGATTAAAGCGGCGTGACTTAACCCTTAAGGGAGTGAGAGATAAAGAGAGCGCAGGGAATTAGGAAAGTAAGTTAACAATCTAGAGAAGAGAGAAGAAAGCCCAGTCGAGTTACGTGAATAAAAACGCTCATCATTAGCAGACTTGTTCGCTGTGAGATTGGATCAGGTCAGATTAATGCAGCAATAGCCAGAGAGGCTGGTTATTTATACATTTCTTTTTGCTGAATAGAAAAGTTAAGATTTGTGGCATTACACATGCCAAAGTGTGACAGCGGCAGAGCTTTACAACCCCAGAGGCTCCAAAACAAACAGCCGGATAGAGCAAAAGCAAGTACACACGACAGATGAGATGCTGCCTGGATTCTTCTAATTAGACAAGCTTGAATTTCCTCTTGAAGGTTTGAATTTCAGGTGTGCAGCTATGAAATGAAACATACATTTTCTCAAAAGTGTAATCTGTTAAAATGATCAATAGATGTTGGATCTTTGACGAATTACATCTTGTTATTCTGCTGTTGTTGTTGTTGTTGTCGACGTGTTAAAGGGACAGTTCACCCAAAAATAAAAATGTTCTCACACTCACCCCAAATCTGTATACATGTAAATGTATTTGTTCTGATGAACACAGAGAAAGATATTTGGAAGAATGTTTGTAACCAATGGTGTTCTTGGCCACCATTGACTACCATAGTAGGAAAAATTACAAAGGTGGTCAAAAGCGCCCAGAACTGTTTGGTTACAAGCATTCTTCCAAATATCTTTCTCTGTGTTCATCAGAACAAATACATTTATACAGATTTGGAAAAGCTTGTGAATGAAGACAGAATTTTTATTTTTGTGTGAACGGTTCCTTTATCTTAATCATGTATTCAAGCCTTCATGAAATCAAAACTGACCATTTTTATTTTCAAAGGAATATTGAAGTGTTTATTATTAATGATTTATCCGTGTGTGGTGTTATTTTTCTCAAGTGGCCCTCATTGTTTTGGTTTGTCCTTCATAAAAAAACAACCTCTCCTTCAAACAACATCTCTTGGGAAGGGTTTTATTGACTGTCCAATGCCCATGCTTCCAATTTCCAACGATCCAATAACTTCCCAAGGAGCGAAATCAAGCCCCATCCTACATTATTTTCTCATTCCTGATGATCTTTTACTCAGACATACGTCATAATTTGAAAGAAAACACCATCACAACTTCTGTTTAATACCCCCATTAGAAGGATAAATGAACTTTCTTCGCAAAAAATCGACAGAATAATACGAATAACCTGTTGTTATTTATAACACTAATAACGAAAAACGACTCTCTTTTATAAACATTTGTACATTTGTAATATTATCATTTGTAACTGTAATTTTTAGCACTTTAATAAATGTGTCAAGGTTGCGAACTCTTCAAGCAATTTTCCTTTGAGGGAGCAATTTTTACCATTAATCTTCTGGTATTAAATCGGTATTAAAATTCAATACTTTCAAAAATCTGAATTAAGTCAATTATCATCGGATATTCTTCATTACATATATAAAATCTTTGAAAAACCTTTATATAAAACCTTTTAGTCTAAAATGGAGGTTAGATTAAATATTGGTTTTGCATATTATGTACATTTGCTGTCGTTTCCAAACTATCCTCACATGCTGCCTCTGAATAAACCAAACCCTTCTAGAAACTCTTCTGCTGACATGAGAAACTTTCCTAAATTAAAATTTTTGAACAAACACCATGAAAGTCTCAATCATCAAATCATCCACTTCTGGTCCTAAAGTAAAGAAAAACTGATAAGCATTAAGCTGTCTTTAATAGAACCAACTTTCCCTATTCCTTAAATCCTTTGAATTCCTGAAGACCCAATCCTACCTAATTTCACACAAATTAGACTGTCTGACAGTGTGCTGTCCACAATATATCTGTACAAGTCCATGACTTTGTATATCACAGTCAGGGTGGGAATTTAACACCAGACACACGGGTATATTTTCACAGTAATGATTGATTTCGCCTTATCCACCAGCCGCTGCGGCGGGTGACCGGTCTTAGATTGGCTTTGGCAAAAAATACAACAACATGCTCTTGTTGAAGCAACACATTTGATTATATGTTGATTCAGGCCCACGTCTGATTGGCTGCTTGTCCCAATCATTAGTGCCACTCCATTACTCATGCAGGCAGTGAGAGAGCTCTTCACACACATACATACACAAACAAACATGTATGTCAGAGGTCTCCGAGTTTATGACAATATTACAAATAACAGCAGTTTGACTATGAAGTAAACAATGAGAACTGATAATTCCAGGAATAGTATGAATTCAAAAAATAACCTCTGTATAGGCTTCTGTAGATTTTGTGCAAAGAAAGTTCATTCTTTTAATTTAATTTAAGTTTCTCATGTCAGCTGAAGAGTTTCTAGAAGAGTTTGATTTATTCAGAGGCAGCATGTGAGGATAGTTTGGAAATGACAGCAAATGTACATAATATGCAGAACCAATATTAAATCTAACCTCCATTTTAGACTTAAAGGGAGTATGCCCTAGTTGTTTTCGCCAAAGATTTTTATATATGTAATGGAGAATATCCGAGAACAATTGACTTGAGCAGGTTATTCGTATTATCAGACATGTCTTCGGTTTGCAGTGTATCAGCATGTGTTCGGCTGTGCCGTCACGTGACACCAATCCGGATGAATCGCTTTTATGCGTGAGCTTTCCCAGCGGCTCACTTAACATGCACCTCACATCTTGCGGTTAACCGCAACTGTTACAAAGCAACCCAACACTGTGACAAATCAACAACAGACAGGCGGCCAGCTAATTGAGTGGGAGAATTTGGTGCAAAACATTGTTTGCCTCGGGTCAGAGCTGAAAATTGAGGCGGCAGCAGAAAGAAAGAATGATGGGAGAAAAGCAGGAGTGTGGTGGATAGTGAGGGATAAATGAAGAAAATGAGACATAACAAGAAAGATGTCAAGGGATGGGTTGTCACATTTGGGCAAAGTTGATTAGATCACACAGCGAAGATCCTGACATTCTTATGTGGAAATGAGGCCTGAGCTGCTCATTGCCTAAAAACAAATACATGTTTGACAGGCGGGGACCTCGGTCACTTCCATAACGCAAAAAAACGGGAAAATTGCAGGATGTAGCATTCAATCTAAGAGTAGTGAGACCCTGCAGGAGACATGGCCCTGTCCTCTTTAGTTCAGTGGGCCCTATAAAAAGGCAGAGTGATTTGGACCAGTCTGAGCTCAGTGGTACTCCACAAGAGAGACTGAGGAACAGTTGGGTTTGAACTGGCCATCACATCAAGCCGGGTAAGGTACGATTTGGAAATGTCAGTTCGCTCACTTGGGGACGGGCGGCAGGCCATCACAAGAAGTGAGGATGTAATAAAGTGTGGTGGTGTGTGCGAGATAGAGAAGGAGGAAGAGTGGGGCAGGCACAGCCAAAGCACCCACTGGGGCTCATTCTGAGATCATCCAATCGGCTGGCGTTTCCAGCGAGAGTGCCGGGAGAAGGACTTTGACAGTTTGGAGCTTTATTGAAATGGATCTCAGAGGAGGTTAGAGGTGAACACTGTGTTTTCTGATGAAAGAAAAAGACAGGAAGCCTTTCACTGACTGCTATTTAAAAAAAAAGAGCAGACATGAAAAGACATGCAGGATTGGGGGAGCTTGCTGATTTGTGCTGGGTGAAGTTTGGGCTGCCTATAGACCCCCAACCGGTAAGAACCAGGTGCACTCAAGATGGTCTATAGTACATGGAGAAAGCAGTCTGTTAGCATTTTTAGTAATCTAAATGGCAGTTGCTAAATTTGCTAGAGCGAAATAAAAATTGAATATTGATGAAATTGATATTTATACTGAAAGTACTGTACATAGCTTTGGAAAAGTGTCTGTTTCTCAATACCTTAACATGTTTTGTTCTCAAGGCATCAAAATACAAAAAAAAATAAAGCTAAGTAAGGTGTACGCCGGTTATAATCGCAATAAGGAGGCATGTAAATACCTTAATCGCATTTATGCTGCTCTGACCAAGGTGCACACTGTCGCGCACCTTAAGTGCAAATTCATGGTAAACATGACAGTCTGAAGTTTTACCGTCAACACAACTTGCTGTCAGCAGTCTCTGATCCTTATCTTCAAACAGAAACAACGCAAACACAATGACAGCATATACCAATGTCGCGAAGGCATTTTCCATCATATTTCTATATTCGTCACGGCACTGAATAACCATAAAATACATCCACATGACGGTGTTTTGCATTAGACACAAATATATTAAAACTAGCCAGTAACACACACACCTACTGTATATGAGTACAGAATATACCTACTGTGTATTATAGCAAATTATCAGACACATAAACCTCTCATGTAAACATGTGTTCTCATGTCATGTAAACATGTTGCTGCGATTAACTCCTTTCTCTGATTATTAGAAGTAATTGCATTATTGGTGCGCATGTAAACGTACTCACAGTAAGTTTAGTAATTTAGTTTTTCATGTTCATACAGTATATATTCATAGATGCTTTGCCATCACGCTTTTTATTGTAGATGCTACAGTTTTAGCCTTTACCAGCATGTTATCTCAAGGCCTTTGGTGAGCCTCTTGTGTTATTTAGAAGGTGGATTCACACAGGGTGGAGTGCAGGCAAATAGGTTTAAGTCAGGCATTAATGTTCAGAGACGTCACTGGTGATTATGAACAGGATATGATCTAATTTGTGTCTGATAGAAGTGCATTAACTGCAAAGTCTCCGATGTTACTGTCCAGACTTTCTCCTGCGCAATACCCAATAGTGCAGCCAAGGCCAGTTCCCTCACTAATGGAGCCTCAGCTCTCCCGCTTCAACTGGAGCCGGCCGACATCACAAATGGCCCGCATAAATCATGCATCCCACACCGCAAAGCACCTGTTAATAATGGGCCTGTTAAAAATGCATGCGGTGAGGCACGGCCCGTCCTCCAGGCGCGTGCGGCAGGACGCGAGGTTGCGCGGGGTAAAAAAGCAAATAGGTGCGTTCCGCTCTCGCTTACACCCGTAAGTGATGAATAAATGCCTCGTCCTTTCAAAGCAGTGGCTTAAAAGGCTGTTGGGATGCATAAACAGCACTGAAGTTGTCATTCATTTACCTCCTCCCTGACAGCAAATGACACCACACGGCCTCGACCGCGTGTTATTGTATCTCATGCCCAAACCGAGTGATACTGAGTGAGTCATTTAGATCTTTGCTACATCTACCCGGCGTGAGGGGGCGGTTCCCTCGCTGACCATTACATGCACCACATCAATTGCGAATAATGAGTAAGAGTGACATGAGGGTTGTAATAGTGGGTTTCTTGGCCCTAGGTCTGTATGAGTTGTGTTAGGGCATGGATGGTTAATAATCATGCAGTAATCCAGCGAATAGAAACTGGCTTCAGGATTTTAACCTACTTGGACATTTATGCCCCTTCATATTATGTTCCAGTGTAACACCGATTACAGTTTTCTAACCCATCATCTTTGGGCTTATTTACTGTTAGATGAGGCAGTTGAGACTAGTTCTGTTTATTCATGTGCCCTCTATATTGACCAGCTATAGAAATTGGGTAGGAAATAGAGAACGATCCCCACCTCACGTTTTATTGTTTGATCGCATATACAGTAATTGGATCTCGGCTTGACAGTAAAGAAAACAAAAAAGAAAATTGGCTAGATGCTTGTTTTGTTTTTGCAGACCGTGTCTCAGGGGTACAACCAACATTCATTTGTTTCCTTTTGATGAAGAGGCCTGAATTTTCCGAATCAAAATATCATTTCCCCAAGCTTTAGATCCCCCTCGGCACATCAAAGAACGTTGAGGGAGAATTGTGCCTAAATTGGCTCTAAAAAGCAGTGAAAGGGTGTTGGATGGCTGTCATTTGTATTCAGTCTTGTACAGTGCAAAGTCTGCTAGAGAATGAGTTATCAAAATTATAGACCATCCACACCCTGTAGGGTTTGTTTAGTGTGATTTCAACATATTCTTCATATTTTACTTAAAATTCTCTTTGTCCATTGATCTATAAAACATCTGGAAAGTACAAGTACAACAAAATGACACATGAAATGCTGAGCTTAAAGCTACATTCAGGCTGCTTGTTTTAAGCCAACCGCACACGCTTGTGTTTAATGTTATTTGTAGCTGCATATATGTCTAATAGTCGTCTTACGTAATCGCAAAGGTGTCAGCATGCCTCAGCACTCAGCCTTGGGTCTTCACCATCAACCAGTGGCACAAATCTACTCCTGACAGGAGGAGGGAACGTTGCCTGCTGGGAATTATCACACCTCGCCGGTGTGGTTGCTCCTCTTAGAGAGAGCTTACTCAGATATCTTCATGTGAAAAGAATCCTACATAACATAACATAACAGACCTGGTATGACCTGCGACGACATCTACAGTAATCCTTTTTACTAGGATTGTGTGGTATGTATTATTTAGCCGTACAGGGTCATTTGATCAGTGTTAGGTAGGTTCACTTTAGGCTTCAATGCAGCTAGTGATGGTATAAATATATACAATACAGTTTCATGTGGCTGGTAGCATCGGTAAAGAGAAATTATAATCCCAAAAGAAAGTTTGACCAATGAAGTTTGCTGAGATATGCAGTCTAGCATCTGAATGTTGCATTTGTTAACTATCAGCCAACCTTCAGATGAACAAATGGCCTTATGGGAAAACACATTTGTCTTTTCAATTTAGCTTTGAAAAAAATGGCACATAAAAGAGTCAAGACACTTAATTATGCACCTTATTCAAGAGCTGCATTGCCAGGTCATTAAAAAGACATCACTTATCAAATTCAG
Organism: Oreonectes daqikongensis; assembly: GCA_026939265.1. Classification (NCBI taxonomy): domain Eukaryota; kingdom Metazoa; phylum Chordata; class Actinopteri; order Cypriniformes; family Nemacheilidae; genus Oreonectes; species Oreonectes daqikongensis. The sequence goes on along the minus strand of JAOTQM010000030.1, from coordinate 1,588,073 downwards.
AAAATTAAAGAGGAGCTATTAAAATCGCCATGAAATTTGGGGTTATGTACCAAAAATATGCCCTTTTACAATCTGAGGAAAGCAATGAGTTCTTTCTAAATTGAACAATATTTCAGAAGCTATTTATCATGGCTAATTCTGGAAGCACTCGCTATCAAAATCTAGTCAAATGTTTTGTTATGGAATTATTAAAGACGTGCGTGATGCTTCTTTGGCTGCTTGAAGGTTTTTCGAAACCGTTTCAATGGCTCGCTGTTAATTTTGGTGATTTGAGCAAGTGGCTTCGATTTCCCCAGCGCTTTGTCTGATCTCTCTCTCTCTTGCTGCGTGGTCTTAGAGTTTAGGGTGATTGCAATTTAGCTCCAATTGTTACCTCAGCCCCGGCATAGAATGCTGCGTTTAATTTTAAGCTTTGCTGAATTACAAGTCAAGTCAAGTGTGCTTAATCAAAGTATTTTTTCCTTTAATCGTTTTTACATTCTGTCGGGACATAATGGTTTGATCTGGTGCATATAGCAAAATGCAATCGTCCTTAGTATAAAGACATATTTGAGCCTGATTTTCTTTTAAAGAAACTGCATTATATTTACTTTGTGGATATTTATCAGGACACCATTCTTCATTCCTAAATTCACTGATGTAGCAATAGTTATTAACACATCCACCCCCCAACAATTTCAGATCTCTCTCCTATGTGCATTATGCAAAGTGCCAATCCCGATGTGGTTAGCATGGTAAGACCACTGGGTCTAATAAATACGAATTATATGACATGGCATAATTATTATTCATGAGTCAATTTGATCAATGTTATAATTGCCTCCCCATCCCCACATATTTGTTAGATCATTCATGCACCCCTGGAGTGAATTTACAATGTTTTCCATGACTTCATAGCTGTGCATAGTTTATTGTGATGTAATTGTTAGGATCGGGCAATGTGATGATGATAAACACTCAACATACTCAACAGTTCTTAGAGACCCCCCGCTCCGCTGTCATAGTTGCGATGACGTCAAATGTGACAGAGCTCTCTGTGGGGACAAAGTCACAGATGTGTAATTGTTCAAGGTCTGTTCTTTATGTTCTTTAGCCACATTTCCAACTGTTTGCTTCATTCTGTCACGGCAGCCATACGGCTTAAAGCCGTGGTCAATTAGTCACTTTTATTTGTGGTGGCATGTTGGCCGTCCCCTGCAGTGCATTGTGTTTGGTGGTGTAATAATGCTTCTTTTGGGCCTTTGAGGAGGTCTGACTGTAGAGAGATTGAGATCATATCAATTAGTTGTATAATGAAGCGTATTCAGCAACTTGCTCGCCCGGCTTTAATCAGGGGCTCTGAGTTCAGTCGGACATTTATAAAGCATGTGTATCTATGGGGATCTAACATACTTGCCGTGTGTATATGACCGTGAGAGTGGAGGGAGAATAAAAGCACTCTTCAATAACCACTTGGCTGCCGTATTATTTGGCGTATTCTTCGCAGCTCTGAAATCTTCAATGGATTTATACAGGATGTCGCGATTGGATGTTCCTTCAAGTGCCGCAGCACGCACAACCGGTCGAAGTCCTATCTCTGGCTCTCTTTCTTCCCCGAATGCATGCTGTGATGGAATGATGAATTGGAAAGTACCTACACAACTACACCAGCCCCATGCAGTTCGCGCGCACCATACATCACGGCCTTCTGGCGCCTTAAGCTTGCAGTCAGAGCGACTGTCTTATCCTCTTGCATGTACCGTAGCTCTCTCTTCCAATAAACCGTTCTTTCAGTGTTCTGCATAGCTGCCCACTCACCTCCTCACCATTGATTTTTGTGCTGCGTTCACCTGCCTCGGAGTGCCAGAGTGATGCGTTGATTCAGCCGCGTTTTCCGATCGAAAAGGCCACAAAGTATCTATGGCAACAGCGAACCCAAATCCCTTCATAACAATGACAATTTTCTTCAGCTTTAGTTTCTCCTCCGGGTCTCTGTCTCTTTCCCCCCATGTCTTTCTGTGTCTTGTCCAATATGTCAGGCAGCTCTCCTGTCGCCTGGCCTCGCTGCCAAATTCTCTGCCTTGTGGGTCTTAATGGTCTCATTATACGGCAGGATACCTGTTGCTCCCGGCTCACAAAACCCACCGCCATCATTAAGATCAAACGTCGCTCCCGCCTGGTAAGGTCACAATGCAAACATTTAAGGGTCTTTTTAAGAGATTCCACCCCCCTTCTTGTTCTCTTAAAGCAATATTCAATAGCTTGGTAGTCGAAGCATAATAGGTTATGGAGTGAACGTAGAAAGTCTGTAAAATCCTGTAATTAGATCTCCCTCCAGAGAGATGGACAGGATGATGGAAATCAAAACTCAGATTAGTCATGTGTATCCTTTCCCCATTATGGGCAGGTTTTATGAGATATACATCCATTAAAGACACGAATGTACCTGTAAATTATCAAATGGAGAAAGATTAGAGCTCTTACGCCGTGTAGCACCTGCTCACCGATCCATTAATCAGACCAATTACATCAATAAAGAGTTCTAAAATCTAATGGAAACGCAAGATTTGCTTGTTCTTCCCGGCTCCAAGAGCCATTACAAGAATAAAGGTGGTTAGATGTTTATCACATTTCAGAACACAGAGCTAAAGATCTTTGGCTAAAAGGCATCTTTCTCAAGGCAAAATCCATTTAGGGTGTCGTCTGCTCAGGTTATTCCATCTGCGCGGGGTTGATTTTTCACCGAGTTTAAACTCATTATGCTACCCGAGGGGAGCTCAGAGCAGTGTGCGGTTGACAAATTCAGCCTCTTCACCAAAGGCTTTTCTCTTTATCTCCAGCGCACCACTCTGGCAGGTGGAGGGAGAACTTGCAAAGTTCTCGGCCAGGCATTTTTTTCCGCCCTGCGCTGTCAAAAATTGAGCAGGAGATCTTTTTTTACATCAAAGAAGATGGAACGCTTTGGCTACATAACCCAGCCTGATCAAGCTAGTGCCTCGTGTGTGTTGGAATACAAATTAGTGGCTGCACCAACCAAAGATGGTTTACCTCTGCCCTGCAAGGACAGCATGCGATTTCAAAGTCGTTACTTTTTTTTGGTGTCTTAAAGACAGCCTGCAGAGAATTCAGAAGCAGACGGATCTGCTTGACCTTGCTTCAAATGAGAAAAACACAGGCTTCGCTGCACTTCCTGTCGCTATTTGTACGGAATTTTATTTATCAAATGCGAAAATGAGCTGAACTCCTCCTACTGCCTGTTCACTTTATAACAGCACTGACGTATTGGGTCATCGGCAGGGCCGCGCAGGCGGCCGCGGACGGCAAACGCTCATTGATCAGTGAACCCCCATGGTCAGGAAAATCTGATTAAAAATCAGTTAAAAAAGTTTCTTTATGACTTAAAAGTATTCTTTATTTCTCTTTTTAAGGTGATGGTTGCAGGTATGACAAGGTCAGCTTGTCTCTGCAGATGTGACACAGTGCTTATTTTCCTAGGAAGTCCAGGCTGGACGTCTGTGGAGAAGTCCAATTGAGAGAGGTTTATGAATTAAGCTTGAAGGTTTTTTTTTAAAAGGATTTAAACTTCAGGACATTGTTTAAATATTTGATTTGTCCTAAAAGTGAATAGCCTAGTTAAATCATATCACCCTTATCTGTCTTTCTGCAGTATTGATAGTTTTTGGCAAGTACCAGCTCAGTTTTGAGTTCTGTGTGGCTGACAGACAGATACTGTCTGATGCTCACATGTGTTTTTGCATGCAAGAGCGCTTGCTGTCACACAGCTGTGTGCGTGTACAGTCTGGTGCACTTCATGGTCACAGTGCCTGTCTTGGTGATGTATTCATGTAAACACCTGTCTCAAACAGGAACATTGGAACATTGGATTTGTAGTTTAAATAGGTTGTGATACAGATACAGTGGTGGATTTATAATTGAAAACATAATTATTTGTGATTTAAATTCTATTATTTTGTTTTTGATGTTTATAGAAAGAATATGGCATGCAGCTGCGTTATAGAAAGTTATAAAACATTTCAAATCTTCTATAAAGTAAAATCTATAAATCGCAATTACAATATCGAGGTGAATAATGAAATCAATTATGTTTTTTGTAATAATTGTTACAAAATATTATCATGCAGCCCTAATAGTTGGTGTAATATTGGACCTGCTGCTGTCTATGAGAAGTCTTCATCTGACACTACCCAGTCGGCCACAAACTCTGGTGGCCAAATCTTGAAATAACAGCATTGGTTAATTGAATCGAATCAAATCAAACACAAAATCATACATTACACTCATCCCATGCATAGCCCAATACTTTTGCATTAGTCTCACGGTGAGGTTTTCTGTTTCAGCACCACGGACAGGGCCAGACAGCAGCATCCCAACTGTGCTCTGTTTTGCTAGTGCCAGGAGCCTGCTAGGAGCCAGTTGACCCCTGTGTGACATCATAAACAAGATTTAGTAGAAGCTCAATATATGCCATGCTGCCTGGGTCTCTCCACCAGCCTTATATAATTAAAAAAAGTCTCTGTGAGCTGAGGAGCCATGCTTTCCCAAAATGCATTTGGAAGCTCTAATACACTTGTTCTCTCTTTCTATAGTCTTATCCTATTACATTAGCAATGGACCTTGAGAACTGCAGTTGTAGCTTGCTAAATTATTATTTATGATCACTGAAATAATATTGTAACTGTGGCAGAATGATATATTGACTTTGTTTTGGTTGGAATTAAATGCTTTTCTGTTCTCAGTTACTTTGGCCAACAGTTTTGGACCATTTTGCAAGATGTAAACAACACTCGTTCCTTTTTTTTACATATATAATTGAGTCTTAAAGATGTTTTTAACATTTTGAATAAATTCTAAATGTTCTATTGGTCGTATTTTTGTTCTATCATTTGCGTAGTGTTTAAAATCTGAAACAGGAAGTGCTTTTGGACCAGTATTGTTTACATCTTTCAAAATGGCCAATAGAGTAAGATGTGTTGACAGAACATTATCATAGAATTTGCCACTGATTCAGTCTCCGACCTTAGCCAAGGGGCTATGCTTCAGAAACCTGTTTACGGTCGCAGAGGACGCTTTTAATTTCAGCACCAACTCTCCTCTCTCCAGATTCATTACAGTTTGATGATATCAAATGATTGCCCCCCGCTCCAAAAACAATAGGCTGCTGACTCCCTTTGGCATCAGATCCGAATCTGATGTCTCACTTCTGCAGAAATCAATACGAGTCACTTTACTGAAACATGTTTGGCTCTAACCATATTCTTCTGAAGAAAAGAGATGCTCTTTGATTTAATTCAGAGTTACTATGAAAGACAGTGAGTGGAAAACCGAGGACTATTCTACGAAAGCAGCGCTCCGGGTTTGTTTGTTAACTCACTGTAGCGCTGGTTTCATTCGTGCTTCCTTTTTTTACCCACGGTCCCACAAATCTTTCACGGTATACAATGGTCACTTTTGTGGGTGCAAGGCTTGAACCCAGTTTGTGTGGTTTTTCTCGATCCACTGCCCCTACTTTTCTGTCTCGTCTCTGACTTTCCTGGTCTATAAAAATGGCAGCAGTTCCTGTGTCTTATTGGTTTCATACATTTTAATAAGACGCTAGCTTGCGTTTTTCGTGTTAAATGTGGCAGATCCTCTTTCTGCGTTATCATTTTCGTATTCAAATCTGACACGGCTGAATGCACAGCACTTTACAAAAAAGGCAACAGTCTTTAAGGTGATTTATCACACAGTAAAAGCAAACTTAGACAAAGGCAGGTAAGGACAACTGAACAAAGGATAGGGCAACAAGCATCTGAATGAAAAGATTTGTTTGCATTGTGACCCTACTGTCTTTGAGGCAGCAAATACAGTATGTACAAGACGTTAGGCCATGGGCCTGTCTCAGTCCCTGGCAGATCAAGTGAATTTGGAAAGCAATTTGGTTATGGGACTGATACCAAAACTAGGTGACTATTGTCCCCCAGCCACCAGATCCTCACACAACCCTAGATACACACGGGAGAGGCTTTATGCAGTGCTTGAAGCAAGCAGTAATCAAAAAATGGAAGCATATTTATTTTGATTAATATACTGCTGGATTACAACTTGACCCATTCACTAATCACCCAGTCTATGTACCCGGCGTGCCTTTGCCCCGGGCCTCCAGTCCTCCATAGCCATTAAAGAGCGCTGGGTTCAGTCCATCTCCAAGATAGTAAGTAACCAGGTGTGCTTTTCTCTCCTTCTGACTGCTTCCTCGATTTTGATCTAACAGCAGATATAGCACCTGTATCATATTGTAATTAGCATTTGCTCGGCGGCAGGTACAGTCACGAAGTGCCTATTAATGCGTGATGTTGGTTATTTATAGCCTGGCCCTCTTTCCCTCCTCCTGCTGTAAGGAAAAATATACTCGCAGTGGAAGGTAGAATGTGTGGGAGCCTCAGCAGTGACCCCTGGGAGCCAGGAGCAGGGCCGCATCTCAAAGCCCGCCGGAGGCGGATCAATTATTACACCAGCGTCTGTTTGGCATGCCGCGCTCCATTTGGGGCCATGCCTGCATGTGCTGTAGCCTTTCATCTAAAACCTCTCTGCATCTCCCCAAACATCTGGCCGCACGTTTGTCCTACATCGGGCCTGGAAAATGAACAATTCGCTTGCCGGTGGCTGCCTTTGAATGACAGCAAGAACAACATATGGAAAAGTATCGGGACTGGGGGGATCTCTAGAGCCTCTTTAATGCATTCTGTGTTAAACGGGACCATAGGAGAGTCACTTTGTCCTTAGCACAAAGCTGTCATCTAAACATAATTGTCATGGTCGATACAGTAGCATGTGTCATTACCACTACACTGTTTTAAAAGTGGGATTCGTGTTTTTTTCTGCAGGCTTGGATGTTTAAAGCGAGGAGAGCAAGCAGTGTAATTGACATTGTTTGGAGCTCTTAGCAGATATTAGACGCTGAGGTGGTTTGTTGAACGCTATGCTTTTATCATGTTTCCATTGGTGAAACAGCTTTTAAATGCAGTGGGTGGAATGAATCACAGCAGAGGTCAGGCCGGTGTTCCACTTTTAATGACTGCAGTATATTAATGTGAAATGTGCATTAAAACTTTCAATAGCTCATCTGCCACTGCCTGGCCAAAAAGAGCATGTCAATTAAAACATGTTGTATTTATGAAGTGATATAAGATAAAATGACATTGAGCAAAAAGGACCACAATGCATCTGTGGGGGTGGGAGGTTCTTTAAGAATGATTTATCTCTTTGTGTTATTTGTGAATTGTTAGATCCTAGACTAGTGATTTGGTGGTGAGGTGGTATAGTAAAGAAACTTAAATGAAATAGACTGTGTTTAAAGGGATAAAATGAAAATTCAGGAAAATTCTGTTATCATTTCCCCACCCTCTTGTCATTTCAAACCTTTTTTCCACAGAACACAAAAGAAGATATTTTGAAGAATGTTGGTAAACAAACAATGGGGGTACCCATTCACTACTATTGTAAGAACACAAAACCAATGCATGTGAATGGGTGCCGCCGTTGTTTGGTTACCAACTTTCTTCAAAATATCTTCTTTTGTGTTGTGCAGAAGAAAGAAAGTCACACAGGTTGACGTGTCAAAAAGGTGAGTAAATAATGACAGAATATTTATTTTGGGTTGAACTATTACTTTAACACTCATTTAACACTGCAAGTATGGAATCAATTAAGTTATCTACACTGTAGGGAGGGTGCGGGCGTAGGATGTAGTTTTGTTAGTGAGCTTTCAAATGACTTTTATTAAAGTAAATAATATTAAAAGAAATTATAATATAATAATAATATGATTATTTGCAGAATTTACATTCTCAATGTGCGTGTATTAACCCTGAATTTAGTAAATTGATGATAAAAATTTTAATGTAGTTCACCTCAAGAGCAATATAATGTACTGTATGTTTTTTAGTATTCTTTAAAACGGGCATTGCTATTTTTTGGCCCACATTAAGCCCCGTTAAACTCTCTTAAGGGGACCTCAGGACATTACAGTAAACTGGCTCTCGAGTAATTCAGAACATGTTTTGGCATGTGTTTGGATTTTGTCCGGATGTGATACTGTATCACATGATCTGAATGATCTGAAGAAAATTTGCACATGATAGATGCTGCTGTGCTTTTTTCCACGATACGTTAGCTGCTGTAGCATCCAGCAGTTGTACTTCGTAAGATATGAAAGGGAATATTAAATGTGGACTTTTTTAAACTTAAGATGCTTGCACAAATTTCTGGCTATAATAGCAAGTGAAGGTGATTACAGTTACAGTATGTCAAGCAAAGCTGCTATTGCACTGGCAAGCAGAAAAAAATCTGATTTCTAAGTATTTCAAAATCATTGCAAGTTTGATTGTGAAACGTGTCTATATTTCATCTCTTCTAGACTGCATTATGAGAGATGGGCACAGATGATGAACTGAAGTCAGTGGGAGTATAGCCTCTCAAGGGGACTTTCAAATAAGTGGTTGCTTAGGGTTTCATTACAGCACAGGGGTGGGTCAGTTGTCTCATTCACTATAGACCTGTCTGCTGAAACACTGACATATTCCCTGGAGACCTATTAGTACAATCCAATTTCTTCAACTTATCAGTGTCTTGTACAAATAGATATTCCACAAAAAGCATGCGATCTCAATCTCAGGATTCCTCACAGTAATCTAAAATTAGATAAAATACACAACCTATGAGGCCATAATGGGTTTTAAACAGATGCAGTTGGAAAAGATTTTCATTGTCCCTTTAAAAAGAAATACCCAGCCGAAGCGCTGCAGTTCCTCTGTCAGCCGCTAGGTGCGTCTTTGCTCCACATTTGAGACTCGCAGTCAGAGCCTCTCCGTGCTGAGGGCAAGTGGAGATATCGGCGTTTTATCAACCCACGGACCCACGATCGTGAGGAACGAGGGTAAAAAAAACCCTCCTCGAGTCTTTTACCTTCACTGCGCGGAGCTTTCAGGCCGCCACCGTGATAACTGCATCGGATCTGTTCCAACGAGACGACGAATTGTGGATTAACATCAGTCTTAAACTGCGTTAGGAAGATGATGTGCTGTTTTACTCTGTGAAAGAGTTGGACCAAATTATGTCGCTGTTTCAGATGGTTCGTGGTTAAGCTTTTTCCCTTCGTTTGGATTGTGTTTTTCCCTCCTCCTGCCGTCATTAGTGAGAGATGCTCTCCGAACATTTTGGAAAAGAGGCAGATTGTCTGAAGAGTGTTGGAAATAAAGCTTCATGGTAATTATGTCCATCATTTTATCTACTCCGAGCTTCTTGCCTGGTTTATAAAGGAGACTATGGCTGTATTTATTACATAATTGGAAATGCAAATATTCTGACATGAAAGAAAGGCTGAACATAATAGCACGCTAAACTTGCAATGCGTACTTTACTGTTTTGTTCATTATTTTAAGCATTTTAGGACTACGTGACTCAATAAAACTGTTTCAATGTGAAATATACCGAAAACGAGCATTCAGCGACCTTTGGTGTCCATAAACTGTGGTCTTCAAAAAGAAATCTTCTGACTTAAGATGAGGAGAGCGCTTTCCTCCCGGTTTAATATATTTATCACTCGTTGCTTCGGGAGCTACAGGCAGATAACTTCAATAAACCTTTTAATAAAATATGCTATGCTTAAAGAGAGCCGATGCCCAAAGTGAAATGTATTTAAAGTGAGGATATGCACCCCGTTGACTCGCATCCGAATGGTTTTCTCTGTGTTTTGATTAAGGTGAGTCTTATTTTACCCGCCTTAATTATAATTAATCCGACAAATGACTTGAGCTCGTATTAATTGACTGATAATGAGGTCTTGAAGAAACTGTGCCATCATCGCGTCGCGCTTTAGCATCGGAACGCATGTGTGCGCACATCGTCTGAATTGAGGGTTTAAAGCGTTTTGCGTTATGTTTCAGTCATATTGAGTGCATATAGCGTTTTTGATTGACGTTTCAAACGCACGCGGTAATACCGGACGGTGGAGAGGGTTTTGGGGGCGTTTGGTGGGCACAAGTTGTGCAGACCTCCTGGCGCAATGACAGAAACGCCGGCGCGTGACGATCAAGCAAACTCTTGCCATTCGTGAGATGACCGTGTGAGCTCGATTCATACTAGGTTTGTTTAAATAAATGTAGGAAGAAGCCCATCTGTAAGGATTACATATTTACTGCTTTTTAACATTTGGGTGCGTGTTGTCGGTAGTTAACCAGCGCTGTTCTCGTGTCATCTTAAAACAGTTTAATATGCTGAATGTTATAGCGAAATGATGTTGATGGAATGTAGACAGTTTAGATCAAACTTGACCAGGCTGTCAGTTGTGGGGACATGTTTTATGCTTGATTCAGTTCGTTCAAAACATGAGCAAAAGAGGTTTTATTATTTCTGGCGATCGCTTGAGATAACGAATTATATTTGCGGCTTCTGCAAAATAAAGGTTATCCATGATTGATAATCGTCATTTCGCGCAAAAACTCCCGTTTTGGAGTATCATTCCCTCTGTATCTGTAGACCAGGTACCTGATGTGTACAGGGGAGGGAGCCAGTCCATAAATAATGGAGGCTTTGACTCTTCCAGCTAATGTTGCTTCATGGTTTCTGATAAATGAAGACATTTTTGTCTTCACATGAACACTTTTATGTAGGCTACTCCCTACCTCAAAAAGTTTCTTTTATCCACGTTGGTTTTAATATGTCCTGACATTACATTCAGGTTCACTCATTGGTTGTTTAGAGTCGTCAAGATAGCTTTACGTGATATGTGGTGATGAATTAGAGGGCTTTGTTTTGCTTTTATTGGTGCTTCATTCTGTGATTTCAGGCTGGTTTCATAATCAGCAGTCTGAGCGTACGTCACTGTTTAGATGCGTGAAGAGAAAGTGATGAATGAGAAAGTGTGTGTGGATGCTGGAGTCTTTTTTTTACACTTCACCATGGGGAACTGCGAGTTTGTGTTTGTTTATGGTCTGAAAGGATTATTGAGCTGCGGTGTTGATGTGACGAGTCAGATTGTATTTCTTGCGGTATACTGTGTATCTGCAGTTGTACATTGCTAGACTGTGATTGTAATGATTTGATTTTTCACAGCTTTATAATATTTAGAGTATGCCATAATGTCTGGTTGTTTGGACAGAATCCATTCTCACTATCCTAACTGGCTCTCTGTGAAGAGAGACGGAGTAAGATTGTATGCTGATATTGTGACATTTCTGTTCGTCACAGTGTTTCTGCTGTAAAATCGATATCTTATTAATCTGATGGTGCATTAGTAACTTTCACATTTTAACCCTATAATGGCAAATGCAAATGTTTTCTCGCAAAGCATCAGAAATAGCATATTTATTCTATTTACGGTCAGTCAGTAGGGTTAATTCACCAAAATGGTCTTTTATCATTTACTCACCCTCATGTCATTCCAAATCTTTATTTTTTTTGGAATGTTGGTAACAAACATATTGGCCCCATTGACTTCTATTGTATGGACACAAAACCTGAGACATTTCTCAAAATATCACCTTTCCACAGAAAAATGGGTTTTGAATGACATGAGGGTGAATAAAAGGACAGAATTGTCATTTGTGGATGAATCCTTTTAAAGCTGTAATTCGTAACTTTTGCTTTCATGGCCCAATGTCTGTTTTAAAAATATAATGCAGTATACTCGTCTAAACGTGTGTTAAAGTCAAATGAAGTGAGGTTTCCTTCAAATCTGAACTGACGTCTTAAATGATAAACCATTATTATTATCTTAGCATTGTGAAGTAGGGTGCGTAAGGACAATTTTGAGTTGAATACTAAAAAAATGATTCTCACTTTATCTTAGTAACACTCAGTTTGTTTTTGTGGGTTGTGGATTAAATTAATCATGGCTGACAAATGCACAGATCCACACCTGTGTCAGTAAAATAACAAGGACACAGCCAGTAAACAAAAACATAAAATAGCTTACCACACCTTAAATACATTGCAGAGTTTGGAATCCCAACACAATCTCACAGGAAATAACTGTTTGAGTTGGTTTGATGCAGTTTTTAGTATGTTTTGCTTTCTCGCCAGTGACTTTAGGTTTAGCGAGGTTTTTGTACAATTCACATTCATGCAAATTGTAGCCACCTTGTAAAATTCCGGTGAGTTCATGTTGGAAATCCACATTCCAAGTGTGCCACCCAGTATATTTAACACTGGTGTTTCTTGAATGTAATCCTAAACTCTCCCTCAACCACATTTTGTTCACATGGAATATTAATTTAGTGATATTGGGCCATTAAAAGTGATTTGTCTCCCCGCATACATCCTGTTTGGGGCACTGCACCCACTGTCTCTTCACTTTGTTTTATTGTGCAGATCCATGCCTTTGTGTGACTGTCTCTTTGCTTGTTTGGTTTTTTGTACTGCGCGAAAACTATTATTTTGCTGTAATCATTTAGGCATAGCTGACATCGCTGTTCGTAGCAAGCTGGAGGGAAACGTCAATGGTTGCCCTTTGAAGAATACGCAGTGCTGTGTGTTTCACATATCTGTGCTGTCAGGTTCGAGATTTGCCGTGCATTTGATGAGGAAGGCATTAGGCCCGCTACAGTCTGTTCACCTTTCATTATTCCCTAGTGCCTTGATCCTGTGGCACAGTTTTGAATACACCTCAGCGCCTGTGTTGTACAGATGTGAACTTGTGTAGTGCTGTCAATCACATCATTTATGGTTGTTTGACACGCATGTTCCCAATTAAATTGGCGAGACTCTCTGAACGCTTTAAATAAATATCTTTTGTCTGGCGGTTATGATGTTAAAGTCTTGAGAGTAAAAATCAAGCAGGAATTTAATTGGCTGAAATTAGACATAATTAAATTGTATGGCCAATGCAGTTTCCACAAACACGTTGAACATAACAGACCCTCAAAATCCATTAACAATATTCAGCTTATGATGCAGTTTCCAGCTTAGAAAGCCCCTTTGTGACAGACGTTTATTGTCGGACACAATGCTTATTATGAGGCACTTTCCATATGTCTTCTGATTCCCTCTTAGTTGGTTTGATCCATTGGAAATTCAGCTTTCATCATGGCTCAAGTGTACCAAGAGTACTTCTATTTTCCTGTGGTCAGGTCTGCGTTGTCCAAGATCCCCTGCCCAGTAGGACTTGACCTTTCTCTATCTGTTTGCGCACAGCCATTTTTGATAAACTGGCAGCCATTTTTATTGTCCCACAGGACTGTGACCGGGTTTCGGTCGAAACACATTTTTCAAGCTTATAAAGGCAATGGAAGTCAGGCATAGAATGTTCTAAGGCTAGAAAGTGTCAGACAAAGTTAAACTGTCTAAATGGACTGGTGCGTTTGTTTCAGAGAAGAACACACTTCTGGGATCCAATTGGCTCCCACCTCCCTGTAGTTATAGCAGTCAAAATTTCACTTCCCACCTCTCCATCAGCAGTGGAGTGTGAGGACGGTGTGGATCGATGGGTGTCTTGTCGTTCTAAAGGTGTGAGAGGTAGGCAGCCATGTGACCCCCCCCACCCTGCTTTCTGCCAGATGAAGCTTGTGTTTACACTTGGACACCTGTGTGCTCTTCACACTTGCTCTAGACGAAAGATAAAACATAGACTGTAGAATGTCCACCAAATCTAGAAACAAACTCTTTCGAAAAAATTGAAGTAATAAACAATTTTTGTATTATATGGGGTAAAAAAAAGTGTTTTGAGACTGTATATTTTGTTAAACACAGAATTAGATTGCAGTCAGGTCAAGGTTGTTGTTTATCTCTTTCGCTTTTAATATACAGTTGGGGACAAAAATATTAGCCCATTTGATAAATGTGAGTAAAGAATGCTGTGAAAATATATCTGCGTTGTTTCTCCTTTTGAGCTATTATTAAAAAAAATCACAAAAATCTGATTCATTTTTTTATTTTAATTCATTGAAGTAAAACAAAGCAACGAAATGTGCAGAAAAAGATTGTTGAGCTACACAAAATAGACAGTGGCTTTAAGGAAATAGTTAAAACAATAAAAATTCTCATTTCCAACATCAGGGCAATGATCAAGAAGTTTGAATGGACTGGAGATGTTGCAGATCTGCCCTAAAGACAATGTGTGTATAGATTGTCTTAATGCACAGCGAGGAGAATAATTTGAGTGGCCAAAGACCCTTTAAAGATCACAGATGGAGATCTGCAGAAATCAGTTGAATTTTGGGGTCAAAAAGCATAAAAAAAAGGAAAACTGCACATCCATCAGCACAAGTTGTTTGGGACAATGTTCAAGAAACAAATCTTCTGCTCTTATGCAAAAACAAACTCCACCATATTAATCTGCCGTAATCTGTATTTCAAACAGGACTGGAGTCTATGGCCATATGAAATGAAAAAGAGGTTTTTGGCAGCAATAACACAAGATGGGTTTGGTGCACACAGGGATAAAAAAAGTGTCCCATGTCCACAGTTAAATGTATCGCCACATCTTCATTGTTGTGGACCTACTTTTATACCAGAGGTTTTGGACATCATGTTTTATATCAAATACCAACAAAAAAAATCAAAACCTGACTTGCTCTGCTAATAACATTATAATGGGTTGTGGTTAGAGCTTCCATCAGCACATTGGTTCAAAACAAACGTCCAAATCAACAAAAAATGGGTCACTGAACACAAAATCAAGATCCTGACATAGCCATCCCAGTTCCCTGATCTGAACCCTATAGAAAATGAGTGGGATGAACTGAAGAAGAGGGAGCACCAACATTTAAAGGATCTGGAGAAATTCTGTATAAAGGAATAGTCTAAGATCACTTGTCATGTATTCTCAGACCTCATCAGACATTATAAGAGAAGACTCCGAGCTCTTTTCCTTGCAAATAGAAGTGGCAAAAAGAATTAAATGAAAGAGGGCTAATAATTGTGACCTGAGTGTATTAAAGAAAAACATTTATTTCATAATGTGATCTCCTCCCACTTTCAATTGTTTTACTTCAATGAAACTTTGAATTTTTGTGATTTTATTTTTTGAAATATAATAGATAAAAGTAGAAACAATGCAGATTTATCTTTCATCTTTCTGTGTGACCAGTTTTAATCCTCAACACGTGACCATTGACCAGAGGCTAATCTGACGTTTATGTGAATCCGATGTCCCACATGCGATCAGACTGAATCTGTCAAGCACTTTATGGGTTTAGCACCATCATTCCAAGCCAGATAGCGTGTCGCACTTCAAAACCTGTGCCTGGCAGCCCTCGTATAAAACAGGATAAAATACACCTGGTTATCTCGTTCATGTTTACAGCTCCCGACTTGTGTGGCTTTAAAATTGCGCCACCTCCCCAATAAATCTCTAATTATGACTTAGATAGCCAGTATAATTGGATTGTCCTGTTATTTGACTAGGTTGCGTTTGGGTTCCCAGGACCTGTTCGCTCAGAGAACATCATAGAAGCTGTCTGCAAATGCATTATGAGAAATCTAATCTGCTGTTTATTTCATGTGAAAATTCTAATCCCACACACGCGCAGCGTTCAGATGCACTATCCTGATGCCCTTCTACAGTTTGTGTGGGAGGAGCCATTTTCTCTGAAAGCGCCAGCAGAGAGAGAGAGAGAGAGAGAGAGAGAGAGAGAGAGAGAGAGAGAGAGAGAGAGAGAGAGAGCTTTTCGTGGTTTCACACAATTGTAGTCCGGTAAAATAGTCTGAATGTTCATATTTTCCAACATGCAATTTCTTGGTTTTTGGTTTAGGAATGACATTTAACCTTGGATCTCATGTGGTGATCCGACACAGCACCACATTGCTGAATACATAAGATGCTATATATTAAACAAAATTTTGCAAGATAAAATAAACTACGGATGCACGATACGTATATGATAGCAGGTAACGGTAACTGATCATTCTTTAAAAATGGAAGCCGATAACAGACATTTTTGGCCAATATACAGTTTCTAAGTGTAAAAATAAAAATTTCTGAGTGACTACAGAGAACAAGGTAACATTTAGTTCAAGCCTACTTTAAACTTTTTTTTACTTAACTTAAATACTTAAACTTCTGGTGTAATGTTTATTTAAGGCATTGTTCACCCCAAAAAAAAAAATTCTGTTGTCATTTACTTATCTTTTTTACCAAATCTGTATACATTTCTTTGTTCTGTTGAACACAAAATGAGATATTTTGAAGAGTGTAGGACAGCAAAAAGTTCTGTGGTACTTTTGACTACCACTGTTATTTTTTTCTACTATAGTAATCAGAACTGTTTGGTTGCAAGCATTCATCCAAAAATGTTTCTCTGTTCATTTCAACCAAACAAAGAAATTGAAATCTGTATGGGGCAGTTGTGGCCTAATGGTTAGAGAGTCGGACTCGTAACCAGAAGGTTGCCGGTTCGATTCTCAGTACCGGCAGGTAACAACTGATGTGCCCTTGAGCAAGGCACCTTACCCCTGCTTGCTCCCCGGGCGCTGCAGTGTTAGCTGCCCACTGCCCCGGTGTATGTGTGTTCACGACTTGAAGTGTGTGTGTTCACTATTCACTGGTTGGGTTAAATGCAGAGGTCACATTTCGGGTATGGGTCACCATATCTGACAAATAGGTCACTTTCAAATGTATACAGATTTAGAACAACTAGAGAGTGAGTAATTCTTGACAGAATTTTCATTTTTGGGTTCCTTTAATAAACAAGTGCAATCCAGAAAAGTGTTCTCAATAGCCACAGGTTAGCCACAAATAGCTACAAGTCTCAAGACAGAAATCATTCAATGAGAGGAAATGTTTTATCGGCTTTAGTATATCGGCCGATACAATATCTTTTATTGGCTGATACTGATATGGCTCATAATATATTGTGCATGCTTAAAATAAACTGCGTTGACCAAACAATATGCTAAATTATTTACATTACATTGACTGACAATTTTAGAAATTAACGTTTTAGTAGTTTTATACATTGCACAAATTGACAGATGATGGTACTGCAGGGGACAAAATACTGCAAGTATATTGTACAAAAAAGTTTTTCAGTTCTCTTGTGAAAAGCATATTAGTTTTCTATTCTAATTATGCATGTTATTATGTGCATTTAACATTTTTCACTGTTAAAAATTAAAACCAGCCACCCACCACCTGAGAACCATTGACTTCCACCCAGTCTCAACCTCAGACAGCACACCTATAGATCGCCCACAGTCTCTTTGCTAACCATCTGATGCATATTGCACACCAAACTGGAAAATATTTTGTACTAAAAGTGCTATTTTTACATGTTTTCACATGTGTTGTTTGTATCGTTTGTGGGCGTGCCTCAGCGTGAATGTTTTCCATTGTTGTGTTTATTTGTGTTATATTATGTCTTTGATGTTGTCACCTTTAAACAACATGCAAAAACAAAAGAAACAATGATCGATTGCCTTTTCTGTCTAATCAGGCGGTTCTTGGCCAGTTTAAGTTGAGGAAAGCACCAGACCTTCTGCTGCAGTCAAACTTCTACTGGTTGCCAAATTTCGAACAAGTTTATCATTTCAAAGAGGATTTTGCCATCTCTGCGAGTGTCCTTGAGGGGACTGAGAAATGGAAAGAGATAGATTGCTCAGAACCGCCTGAATGGCATCTGAGAATCTTTCTGAATCTTTACTATTTGTGTGTGTGTGTGTGTGTGTGTGTGTGTGTGAATGTTTACGCCCTTGTGTGTTGAAGAAACGGGCGAGTGTGTTTGTGTTGGGCATGCAGATCTGTCTTCAGCTCTACTTTTCTAATGAATAATGCAAAAGCTTAGTGGTGGTCACACACCTCAGCGTTTCTGCGTGCATTTGCTTGTGTTGGTGCCGTGGATGAGCTGGGCTTAATTGTGTGTGTGTGTGTGTGTGCATTTGCATATACGTGCGTTTATGCATCTTTAGGGAGTGGCTTAAAGTTCGAAGGCCTTGTAAAACTGTCATTACTGAGGTTTTCAATGCACATAGACACTCTCTCTCCCTCTCTCTCTCTCTCTCTCTCTCGCTCTCGCTCAGTCTTTGACTGCACATAGTCATCTGAGGACAAAAGGCCTCCAAATTTCTTTTCCACCCATTTATGTTTTCTGCATGTGTTGTCATGTTTTCATCAGACGTCCCGGAGGAGAAATGTGTTCTCATTGTGTGTTACATTACTCTGCATTTTAGCATACGGCCTCATCAGTCTTTTAAAGGTTCACCTAAAAATAAAACTAGTTCAGCCTTATGTCATTTTAAACCAAACAGCCATTCATAACTATTCACATTGGTATTTTTCTGTATTGTTGTAGTGCACAAAGACCACAGACTGTCAGGTTTTGAAAATTCACTATAAAGCCACCAGAGAAGTCGTGCTCATGATTTATGTTCTATATTTGAGTCTTTTTTTTACTTTAGTCATTTCGCATGCCTTTATGAAAACCGCTGAATTGAATATGCCTCTTATGCACAGGTTACAAAACAATAGAAATATAGTAGATGAGTCATATGAACTACTTCATAGTGCTTATCTTTTATGACGCGATACACTATGATCACTTTAAACTTGTCTTTTTCTGTTCAATTAAAAAATAACAACATATGGGTTTTGAATGATATGACGGAGAACAATCTTTTTTAATCCTCACAGCTTTCTCTGGACACATTCAGTCTATATTTAGCTAAGACGCGGTTTAAAAAAGACCTGATGTCAGCTGTCACTTTGTTGTGGCGCTCGCGAGCAGTGCGTGACCAGCGTTAGAGATTGTGCTAATGATACGATGGATTACTCCATCACGCAAACGCTGGTCAATTTTTAATGAGTCTGGGGAGCCAGCCATGTGATCGCAGGCCTAATAAACTCTTGAGGCTTTTCAATCAGAACTCAGACTCCCTAAACTCCATTCCTTTTCCTGACCTGCAAGCTAAGCATATCCACCCAAATAATCATATAAACTTTGGCCTATAAATTTCTCTCAAAGTCTTATTACGGCTGAGATGAGATCATTAAGGTGAGTGTGAGCTTGCGTGGGCCTGAGCAAACGCTGATGGAATGGCCGCTGTTTTGATCCGCAGTAACTCACTGTTCTGGCTTGTGTTCACAACTTCTGATGGAGTTTGCTGAAATAATCAACCATGGAGAGCCTTGCTCCATTATCTTCTGATGCCCGAATGCAGAGAGTTTCGAATAGGGAAGAATATGTATATTGTCTCCTGAATGCTGGATATTTGTCATCTGTTGTGGATGTGTGGGGGTAGATAGAAGAAAATTAGATTATCGTTGCATATAGTAAAGAAGAAATTTTAGCCTCTGGGTATTTTATAAGCCAAGCTATATTAATCTGTATATTAAAATAAAAATGAGAAGAAAGGGAAGAAAATGCTATTAATCAGGTGCATGATTTAAAATTAATTGTTTAAATGAAAAGTAAAACATAATTGATGTAAAAATAAAACTATCACTATTCACATATACTTTGTTTATATAAGAGAAAAACACAAATAAATCAAATGTTTCGGCTAGGGATGCACCGATACCATTTTTTAAAGGCTGAGTACGAGTACCGATACTTTATTTCTAGTACTCGCTGATACCGATACTGATCACTTTATCTGTATTTTTTCTTGAATTTTTGGTGAGGTGGCAATTTTCCAAGCACAACACAACACAACCTTATAATTACAACACATTATGAAAAAAGAAATGATTTCATGTGCTTGTCATAACTTTAAAAGCACAAATTTCAGTCAGTTATGTCACATGAGGCATCGGTTTTTGGTATCGGTATACTTTTACGAGTACATGAGCTTAGTATCGGTTCGTCCCTAGTTTCGGCCAATATGGTGCTTTTTCATGTAGTAATTAGTAGTGTTGTCACGATACTGGAATTTCTAACTTCGATACGATATTTAAAAAAAATATCGATATTCGATACCACGGGGAAAAAATGCCATAACGTTAAAGCCCTAAAATGTTACAATTTTATTAAAATTTTAACTGAACAAGACTAGACACTCAGGTATATTTTTACATAATTTATAAATTGATAATCTAATGTTAATATGACTATACATTTACTAATAAAAGTTGTATTTGTTAATATTAATGGACCAGAGCTTACATAAATAGTTTTTTTTAAACTAACATTAAAAAGGCTTAATAAATACTAACACATGTATTACTCATTCATTGTTAATGTTAGTTTGTTAATACATATATATGATGAACAAATTTTAATTTGCACAGAGACAAAAACACAGACTTTAAAGGCAAGAACTGTTGAAGAGGACATCTTTCTAACATTAACAAAAAAGAGAGCGAGCGAGAACGCGCAGCTGGTATCGATGTATCGATACTGTGGGATATGCGTATTGGAACTGTTTCAGATATCTCAGTATCGATACATATCGAAATATCGATATTTTTGACAACACTAGTAATTAGTCATGTAATCTTTGACTGTGGTTTGAGTACTTGTTTTTTAGTTATACATAATAGAATTGGAAATACATAATATTTTTGGTTCCTTGAATATCTGTTACTCTGTTACTGTATGAGTGATGGATTCCTAGCAGAAACTGTCCAATGTAAAGTGTAAGTGAGAATCGCAGTCCATGTGTTTAAGAACAATTGGTCTGTAGCAGGACAAATCACAGCAGGGGTGATGACATAAATATTTCAAACAGAACGCAATCAGAAAACAGACTTAAAACGTAAGGAGAATGCAAGTAGAAAACCAAAACATTGGGACTAAGATATCAAAAGCAATTTTTTGGGACAAACATTTGGACACTTTGTAATTGTTGTTAATGCATTGTGTCAATAGGTAATGTGATGAACTCAACTGTTGTTTTGCTTTGGAACCTGTGCAGACTGTTCAAATGTGTCAGCTTTGAATTGCACTGTGAATTGCTTTTTGACGTCCATCAGTTTTTCTTATTTAGAAATAAAAACATTTAGAAAAAATGTTTTCTCCACTACCTTGTGTTGACTTATTACAAAACATGTTAATAAAGAGAAGGTTTTACGAAATAAATCCAAGTCCATGTAAAGCTCTTGTTTATTTTATATAGTGAAATTTAAATGTGCTTTCAATATAATGTTATTCATTGAAAGATTAGTCGAGTCAACATGTTAAGACTCTACAATGTAAATTGTACAAAAGTACTTAAGCGTCGATTAGGAAACATAATCAGTTAATGCGTCCTAATAACACTCGCACACACTTGTGCGCTAGACAGTGTTCCTAAAAATTCAAGATGTAAAGACAAATCAAATATATTAATTTTACAAATGAAAAGATAAACAATAAAGATAGAGACATATTTTACCATTTACCACTACTGTGTCTTTCTGCTCTAAAAGCATTAGAGTTAAAGACTGTAAATTATTTTTAGCTTGGCAAATAAGTTTGCGTATGATTTATATATATATATATATATTCCCAGTTTCATATCCATGACAAATGCTATACAGTAGGAGTAAGATGTCACCATTCCTTACATGAGCTACCCTCAGAATAAGTAGATTTACCTCAATAGAGAAGAAGCAGAAATACTTTTAAAGGCACTTGAAGAAGTCCAGATTGTTTATACTCTATGGAGATTTAGAATCTGTTCTCTAGATGCCTTATTTTCCTGCTAGGTCGCACTTGTATTAAGATCGCTGCTGAGATTGTTACGTACTCTCTCAGAGGATGCAGATTTCATGTCTTTATCTTCTCGATTCACTTTGCGCCAAACCCTGTGTCTCGCTTTTAATTTTTTTTTACTCTCTAGATAGTTGCTTGTTTTGTCAGACGTGGCAGGCTATTGAAGTCCAGTTTTTCTCTGACACGCTATTGTAAAACTCTCGCTGGCCATTTTATAGGCCAATTAACAATACTATACACAGTCGATGCAGTGGATTTCTCATCTCATCTCGTCCCTGTTTATTTGTTTGTCCGATTATTCAATGGCACAGGCTGTTTTGCATGTTTTTAAAACATATCATTTGTAAGCTGTCATCAAAACTAGCCATTTGTTTAGAAATAGGAAGTGAGGAAGACAGAAATGTCAGCTGGGCTGGAGTGAGATGGGCTAGTCATACAGCAGATAAAACAATTTGGTATCAATTAACAAATCCAGCATTTCATGGGGTGAGAATGATCCGAGAGCTGGCAATGAGATTTCTGTATTATTAACTTTACATACTTGTTTCACTTTCATCTGGTTTGAAATTCGGTTGAACATCTATTATTATGTCAATTGTGTGACATTTTGCCTTGTTTGGGACAGGACGTTCCAACCATTAAAGTAGGCCAAATGTAAAAAAATTAAAAAGCTGACCTTGGTTGACCACTTTTTTTAAACATTGTGGCCATATTCCTCTCAATATCTCGGTAGGTTACCACCTTACGTTAATGCACATCATGGCTTGTTTTGAAAACCTCTCTAAATTGAATAAAATGACAGCAGCATCTTCTTCACCATCATCAGAATCAAAATGTGAATGTTATTACTGAAATTGGTCCATTTTATTACAGAAGATTAGACCTCGGGGCCGCGTATTTTGATCAGACATAATGGAGGCTCTTTAAGCACTGTCTGTGGATGCCATTATACGGGAGGTGGAGGAAAGGTCAGTTCCTGCGCTTCCATTCAGCATTGTCTGCTCTCTGTCTGTCTGTGTGGAACTCCTGCCGGATCTAGTGACACTTCCAGGGCCGGTCGTGAATGATCTGCTTGTTGGAAGGTTGCAGGCAGGGGAGGCTGTGTGTGGCTGTACAGTAATACTCAAAACAAATGCCCCATTATGGTGGAACATAAACCTTGTTGTGGTGCCGTGGAAGCAGCGGCGCTTTTCTCATTTACTGTGCCGCACAAAGGCCTGATCCGAATCTGCCCATAACAGGGTCCGCTGGGGGAAACTGGCCTACGGATATAAATGAACCTCTGTTCTTTAATAAGACTTTTGTTCTGGTGAGTATCCCAAAATAGTTTTAGATTGGGAAGGTTGAAAAAATGTCTGGAAATCGTAAAGTTGGGGATATACAGTAGTAGCAGTCTTGTAGACACCAGATTGTTCACTTTTAAGCATTATTTACATGAAAATAAAGCATTATTTCAGCACGTTTGGTAAGTGATAAATTAGATTTCAGGTGGTTAGGAAACTCTGAAATACCAGTTTACACAGTTTATCAAATTCGCTCTGAAGATACTTACTTTGTTTAGTGTCCTGTTAAGTACTTAACAAGTTTTGTTAAGTACAGTTTCATTATATAATCTCCCTGTGGTTGTATTGTAAAAGTATTTGATTTGCGATTGGACGAGACTTCTTTTAACCAACGCAGTGGATCTGTATGATAGATGCTGTGTCATGGCGTCGAGCTAGAACATTCTGCTTGATAGCAGGCATGCAAAAGCCAATAAACCTCTGCTCTCCCATCTGCCTCACTGCTAATGAATTCTTTTTTATTTCCTACAGGATATAGACCAACGACGAGACCGGCCTTGATTTATCAGTGGACGACCTGCCACAAATGCCTCCCCCACCCCTGCCCCAAACTCCCTGCTGGGATGGAAATCTACATTGTCAATAGGATGGAACCTGACAAATCGTAGGCTTTCTGATAAAGATGATGTCCGGATGCTTATAGAAATCCATGTGGGAATACTTGCCATGCGAAAAGGCTTTGAGATTTTTGACAGCTTCGCTCGTTCGGGTTTGATCGTTTTTTCGCTCAACTGGATATAAAGTAGCGCCGCCAGTGGTGGGACTAGCGTAGCGCTCGTGTAGAAGAGGGATCGAGCATGTCCTTACAACGGCCAAACCGCTTGAGCGGTGTCTGGAGGGCCATGTTTCTACGGCTAAGCCTCAGCGCTAGCTTGGATCTGCCGTTCTTGTGTTGGATATTGGGCTTGGCCTTGCACGCCCAGCTAGCTTCCTCGCAAAAACTGGACGAGACGGATCCGGTCGTCACTACCACTTACGGCAAACTGAGAGGATTCAAAAAGGAACTCAACAATGAGATCTTGGGTCCCGTCATCCAATTTCTGGGCGTTCCCTACGCCGCACCCCCTACGGGGGAACGGCGTTTCCAACCGCCCGAACCTCCTATCTCGTGGTCAGATATTCGTAACGCTACACAATTCGCTCCCGTTTGTCCCCAAACCCTGCTGGAGGGCAGGCTACCGGACGTTATGCTGCCAGTTTGGTTCACCAACAGTATTGACGTGGTATCGTCCTACGTACAAGACCAGAGCGAGGACTGTTTATTCTTAAACATATACGTGCCAACAGAGGATGGTGAGTGTATGTGCGGGCAGGACGGACGGACCTGTCCTTGTCACCTCACTGTGTCAGTTTTCCCTTGTGAAGAATGTAGCGAGTGCAGCGAAAAACCCAGCATGACATCTGCATGCCAAATGCATGCCGCTGCTTTCATGAGCGAGTGTGTGCGAGTGACTGAGGTAGTACGTGTGTGTCCACACCATCATCCTTTGCACATGCAAATCTTTTGTGTGCTGCAGCACGTCCATTTTAGGTGAAGTCGAACCCTGTTTACATGTTACACAGACACTTTACAGTAAGCTTCCTATAATTGTGTCTGATGGAAAACCAATAAATGGAAATTTCTGTGCAATACGGTGATATAATGATGATGATTTAAGACAGACAAGTTGATTTTGTTAAACAATTTCTCTTCTTCTTTCAGTCAGATAGTGCTGTTGCATGCTAATGTCCATATTGGACGCCCATGTTATTTTTTAGTCTTCTATTCATTTTGCAGTAAAAAGAATATCCAAGGAATGTGCCAGAAAACCCGGCAAGAAAATATGTAGAAAAGGAGGTATGTATCCACCTGACATGAAAACAAAAGAGAAAAGGCGAAGATCTCCCCCCACAAAGCTGTGCATATCAGAAAGCCACCCCCCTTTCATCTGAAGATCTTGGCTCTCTGATGTGAGCTTGCAAGTCAGAGAAGAAGCCATAATTGATTTCCACCATAAACAGTTAACTGGGGAGACCGAGCTGTCTCTTAAATCAGATGGGCACATGTTGAACTTGCAGAGTCTAATCTCAATTAAAAGAGATGCTATCTGGATTTCATTGGCTTACACTGGCTGTATTGATCAGAGCTTCATCAAGATAATGTCTTTTCCTCAGCCCCCCCATCCTGATGTATCCTACCTCGGCCCTTTAGGGCATCAGGTTTGGTGACAGTGCTCCTTATATAAAGTATCCCATTAATTCAGCCTCCCTGGCCATGAGAACAATCATTAAACATTCCAGCTGTAGAACGCCGCTTCTAACGTTCCTGTGATCCGCTAGTCTGACATCCCCCCCAAAAAAACAGATTCAGATTTTGACGTGTTCACAGCAGATGGGAAAGAAATGGCATTCACCCAGCTTCTTGTTTTCCATTACGCCCCTCACCCTTGACCCCCCACTGCAGTTACGGTCAACGGTTTGACATCCCTCCCACTAATTCTCATCTTCTTTGCTCTGCGTTAATCTACAGCATAAATCTAAAGCAGAGCAGAAACGATACACATTTAAATACGACTTTGAAAAGCAGCCAAGATTCCCTTTAAAAATTCAGACCATTTTAAAAGATCTTTACAATGCCAACGGGAGACTTTACGGCTCAACACCTCGCAGAGATCTCTGATATAATTAGAACGTGAAGGCCAGTGAGGTCACGGATAGCATCGGCCTGTGGGTTTATCATGAATAGTCCACAATGCAGAATGTGTTGCCATTTTTGCCATTTCTAATGTTTGCAACTTTTGTCACAGGACCCACAGCATCAAGAAAAGACCATGAGTCTGCAAAGTTGTTTTGTCCCTTGTGCATGCAGATCGCCTGGTGAAATAATGGAGCGAGCGGAGAAATATTCCAGTGAAATTGCAGAGATAGATTGAGTGGTTTTGAGAGGCGTAAGTGAGGAATTTCTGCACTTATGGGTAAATGATGTAAAAGCCCTTCTCTTTGTTATGAGCAATTCTCTTGAGAAGATTCACTTGTCGGGCGAGATGCTGTCTATTCCGTTAGATTTATTTTGCGCTCGAGTTGTGCATTCTGTCATAAATAATTGTCAAAGGGTGCGTTATTCAGGAACAAATTTCATTTTGATTCAGGTTCGTTGCGCGGCGTTTTGAAAAATGCGTACTTTGTGCTTCCTCATCGGGCGAAGATTTCATTTTTAAACCTGAGGCTCACACTTTAATTGGATTTGAAATGTACACATTCTTTTAATGAAAACCTTTGGTTTCGAAAGCCTAATTGCGTTCACGCCTCTGATAGATAACAGGAGAGGCATTTAATGGTTTTTAGCAGCGCAATATATTCTAGATACAACTGCGTAATGAACCTTTGCGACGTGAGCGAATGCAGTGACGCAGGAGCTCCGCTGTTCTGTTGTGATGTAATCGTTGGTTCCTGTCAAGAAGTTTAAGCGCTGACTTTGTGTTCAAGGCTTTGTTGTGTAACACACTCCGGTGTAAATCAAAGTCTTTGTTCATAAAAAGCCAACAGATTAAGCCAGGATAAGCTATTAAAGATTAATTCACATCTGGTAATTCTTTTAATGAAATTTTAATAGTGTTGTATTAAATTTCTAACGTGACAACGTCTGATGCGACTTAGCCGTGTCACAAGCGGCTGTCAATAACCTCTCCCCTTCATACTTGTGTCTCGCTGTCTTTGTCCCAGTTTTGCAGCGGTATTCCTAAGGGAAGTTCTAGATCTGAGATACACTAAGACAAGAACAAGTACCACTGCCACCCCCTCCAGCCCACAACCCCCCTCCACGTTTTTTCTCTCTGTATCTGCATCCTCTCCCCTGAGATCCGTCGGTAAAACCAACGATGAAATTCCCTCCGTCTTGGCTCGGCGAATGCCACGCAGAGGAGCCAGGGTTAGCAGCGAGGGTGGAGATGAGCGTAGATGTCTGTTTGTATCGAGGCCGGGGGTGGCGCTTGATTGGGTAGGAATTCAATCTTCTTGGCAAGGCGTAGAGTTAGAGGTGCGAGAAAGCGAGGCTGAGTTTGTGTCTGTGAAAGGAAGAGGTTTGTCACACTTGTTTGGGAGGCATGCAGAAGATGGCGGAACGTGGGCGGAAAGAGCCGCGGCGTGTCAGAGCAACACGATTCCTCTGGTTCGGGGTTGTCCAAGTCTCAAAGGAAATCAGATTTGAATCATACATACACGGGGTGATCAGAATCACCTGGGTTTTTCTCTAATGCTGTGTGACTCATATCAGATTTCTCTCGGTGGGATGTGATATTTTGAAAGGCGGTCTATTGAGAAAAGTTCTGAAAATAAGACGAGTGTGGTGTTGAAACTCTGTTATGGAAACATTCATTACTTTGTAACATTTTTATGGTGAGCTGCAGTCAAGGGGCCTCGGAAGTGATGTGCAATTTGTTTTGGTGATTTTATAAAATGGTGGCGGTATTTTACTCGGTTATATTTGCAGGAAACAGAAAGATTATGTTAAGTTTATATTCACAATAAGAGCGATTAACTGGATTTTTGCTAATTGTGCTTGCTAGGCTGTTTTTTCACACGGCTCTGTGTGTTTTGTATGGCTGCTTAATGGTCCAAGTGAAAAAAGCCCTCAGGTCTCCTAATATTCTGCTCCCTAGATACAGGTCGGGTCTCACGTTCAGTCTTAATTTTTTGTCTACCGGGCAAAAGTCTGATTGCTTAGAAAAGTAACTTTTCTTTGACAGGCTGTGTGATTTAAAGAAACAGTTCACCCAAAAATATAAATTCTGGTTTGATGAAAAATGTTTTTAGTTTTTTGAACACCAGGAAAGTTCTGGGGCTCTTTTGACTACCATTGTCATTTTCCTACTATGGTAGTCAGTGGTGGCCAAGAACTGTTTGGTTACAAGCATTCTTCTAAATATCTTTCTCTGTGTTCATCGGAACAAAGATATTTATACAGATTTAGAACAACTCGTGAGTAAATGATGACAGAATTTTTAATTTTGGGTGAACAGTCCCTTTAAGATATCACTCATGTCTAAAACACAAACAGCCTGGGCCAGGTTGCACATGGAAGTTTAAAACTTAAGGGTGCTTTGAGTAATGCTAAAAGTGATTATGCAAACACCACATTTAAATCATTCAAATTACATGTTTAAAACCAAAATACGGATGGAAGCACATTCTGTTGGAGACACTTAATGTGCATTTTAATCACTTAAACCATTTTCATGTTCTGGCTGTGAAATCTGTTTGTTCAGGGTCTATATGAATATTTATTGAGCATGTAGGAGTGAGATAGAGCATTATTGCTGTATGTTAATGCTTTTCACCATTGTTTCAGACTCAAGTAATTTTCTGCACACTGTGCTTTTGTATCAACTTCCTGTGCGGCACGAGGGCCATGTTGTGTAGGTGATGGTGTCGCCGCTGGAATCTGTAATGAAGGAACCGTCTCACCTTGACTGATGTATTCCAACAGCAGCCCGCTGGATGATTTTAATATCAGAGAAAATTTAAATCTAATCTCTGAGCGCAGTTTCACGCACACGCGGGCATCTCAGACTTACAGTCTACTGCGTTGAAAACCGATCAATAGTGTATTGCTGCCGTTAGCTGTCTTGATCAGGGGTCTGCACAGCCAGGCTTACCCATAATAACACAGATTTGCATGCAATTTAGGTTTTAATGTGTGAGGCTCGGAGTAATCCTGCAAATATCTTGCACGTCAATCTGATAAGCAAAACACACATTTACTTAGTTGCTGGTGATGTATTAAAGTACAGCGGAGAGGGAGAAAACTACAGACTCGATTGGATAATATTTGAGACTAAAACACTGATGTTGAAATTGTTTATTTGAAAAGAAAACCAACAAAACGAACTTTACGGCACCCACAGTTCACATTGCGGTTCATGTAATGCTTGTGTTGTTTTGAAAATAACACATACATTACATGAACCCTGATGTGAACTGTGGGTGCCATAAAGTTTTTTTTATCTTTTTTTTTTTCAGTTGAATATTTACTACTGTTCAATATTTAGGGTCACTTGAGATCAAATTTTTATTAGAAGTCGAGTCACTTGTTTTAAAATCAGCATTGTTTTTTCAAGATCTTAAAACCTTTTGATCCGAATGCTTTAATGTTTTAATTTCACATTAATTTCTTTAATTTTGCTGTTTTTTTTTAAATGGATGACATTTACATTTAGTCATTTAGCAGACGCTTTTATTCAAAGCAGATTAGAAAGCAATAAAGCGATGACTTTGACTTTAAATAATAAAGGAAAAGCAGCCGATAAGAACCCAGCATAGATGGGAACTCTTTTAATAGTCTTTAGAAAGCATCTCGCAGTCCTGCAGGAGGCTGCTTGATAAAATGCCAAGCATATTTTTTACACATTTAGGCAAAGAGTATGTATTTTGAGGATGCTAAAATATAACAGCTTTGATTTATTTAGGATTTTTTAGTTGCAACAAAACTCCCAAATTGCTAGTCCATGACAAACCTGTTTTTAGAGCTCACTGGAGTGTGTCGAGATAACATTAATAACAGCAAGAACAGTTTATCTTGCAGCTCTGGCGCTCAAATGCTTAATTATTTGTGATTTGCATTACTGAGAACAAAACCCTAAAGATAGTTAAACAAAGTATGCATACTAATGATTTTCATTATAATTTTTGAAGCACATTGCGCACTAATATTAGATTAGCATTAAATATACAGCCACAGAGAAAAAAAAATTGGAGACCATTTTAAAGACCCTTTTCAGTTTTTCTGAATGTATTATTTATATGTGTTTAGGTAAAATTCTTCTTTTTGTTTTATTCTGTGAACTACTAACAATATTTCTCTCAAATTTCAAATAAAGATATTGTTTCTATTTGCATTTATTTGCAGAAAATGAAAACTGGAGAAACAGGTGAAAATAACAGAACAGATGCTCTGTACTTTGTGCTCTGTAATACAGTTAATATTGACAGTCGGATTTGCGTTTGCCTGACTGAGTGGTTGTTTATTTCTTATAAATAGATTATTATTTGAAATGTTGATTTCAAATAATTTTCTCATTTATGCTATCAAAGCTGAGACGAGCATTTCTATTTGTTGCCACATTTTTCCAAAATTTAGATCTCTAGCAGATTTGGGATATCCTTTTGCATCTAAACAGTTGGTTTGACTCGTTTGGTTATTTGACTATTTTGGCATTTTTAAAGTACCCGTTTTTAATTCAACATTTAATCCCTAGAACAATCTCTCTCATCTCTGCCTGTTCTTTATACCTCATTGTTGCTTATTCAATGAAAAATTAAAAAATTGCAAACTGTAAGAAAAAAATCAGTTCAAGTCAGTGAACGCCTTCATGTTCTTTAAAGCCGTTGGTCTGAACTGTAAAATTCCTGTGGTAAGTGTAGTGCCAAGTCGCTTTAATTACAGTTTATGCTAAAATGGAGCGTATTAGAGGAACCAGACTGGCGTGTGGCACCTGGCCCTGTTCCCAGATCAGCTCAAAGCCTGCTCTCATAACGTAGATGACAACAACTGAACCTTGTGGAGGGGAAAAGCAGGGGGAAGAGAAGGGACAGGCAGCCGCAGATGGCGCGTGTGCGGGGGACATTGTCTGAATACTTTATTCACCTTGAAATGACAATGAGACAGGCGCATTTGACCTACAGTCTATTGTTCTTTGAATACACAAACAGATGTACAAAGATACACACGATCTTGGACAAAAAAATACAGTTTTTCTGTCCAATAAGGCAAATGGAGGTTTGTTTGTGTTCATCTGTAATGGAATCTTTTGCCCTTTGAAAGATTTAACTTGAGTTTTTGGTTTTATCTGTATCACTTTTCAGAAAACTAGTTATTGTAAATGGTTATTGTTGACAATCCTTTGAGGGAAGAAGTAATAGAAACCTATTGCATTAGATCAAACTGTGTGTCAGCGATTTTGTTGTTGTTGTTGAAGTACACAACATTGGTGATGCTGTAAATTGGTTCAAGTTGTAGAGGCACTTGGACACCATAATATTTGTTTTGAACATCAATTTCAAAGTTTTACAACAATGTTTTCATTTTTGGGCATCAGCCTACATACACAGCCTTTGAGAGTGGCTTGAAGTTGCAGAACAGGCAGGATAATGCTATAACTAAATAAACTGAATATAGTTGGCTTTTTCCAAAACCCAGTGAGCCTATGTAGACATTATTTTAAAGGGATAGTTCTGTCATCAAAAATCTGTATAACTTTTTTTCTTATGCAGAACACAAAAGAGTCGTATCTCCTCTTTGCTTCATCTGAGACGCACAACATCTGAGTCACTAATCAGTTTCCTTTTGTGCTATCTGCCTACGTAGACACTAGGCATCTCATTCGGCTCTGTCCAGGGATAAACACATTTCAGAAACATTATCGGTCTACATCAGAATACAAATTGTCTGGTAAGCACTTTGCCCCAATCCTTTCATTATTGGTTCGGAGTTAAGGCCTGTAATTAGTTTCACCGATCCCGGGAAGTGTAACGTATAGAAACAGGACCCCTGTGCTGGTCAAGTAAAACGGTAGTTATGTGATTGGGCTGCAGAAGTCACAGTCTGTCCATCTCAACACAATCAATGAACGACTTTGTGTTTGCTGTCAGCACCATGACTGTCGCATCCACTTCTGGACCTCTAATTAGACCCAAGGCATCAATAACTCATCACTCCCTTCATTAAACATATCAGCAGCCGTCTCGGGCCGTCTCTGGTGTTTTGCTGCTCGGGTAGTTCGCCACGTCCTCCGCCGACCGTCTGTGGTGTGTCATTATTGGAGGGGTCATTTAATCACAGAAAGAGGCTAAAGGAACGTACGTCCTGCAGACTGCCCCTCGTGATCGAGCACACACAGAGCGTTTGAATAATGAAGGGCAGGAAAGCACATTACCAGAACACAGTTAAATGCTGGGTGGGCCGGGGAGAGCTATTTATAAAGCTACATTTGAATTCTGAGGGTTTTTGCACGATCAGTCATGAACTTGAAAGTCTCTTTCGTAAACGTCTAACTCTCAGTGATCTCAGCTTACCGAATTGTTGAAAAAGAGAGAATTGTTATCTCAAAGAGAAAAAGAGAGAGACCGACAAAGATAGTCTCTCTCCCATAGCTTGATCTTGTGAGTAGAGGGCTGGCCAAACAGTGTTTGAGACTGAGAGGGACTTCACCTTGAATATTAATGGTGGTTTAAGCCTATCAATTCTTCAGTGTGGCAGTTCTTGTAAGTGCAGACCGCTGCGGCTGCTCTCTCCTCAGCCCTTGGCACTTATTTCAGCGTGTCAGGAGACGGAGTCATTCAGAGCGAAATTAAATGTACAAATGCAAATAATGCATTTAAAAGCGAGTCAATTTCAGCACTAGCTTTTATTTAGCTCTCTAACTCATTAAGTGAACTAAATGAGTCATTATTTTGGTTTATTCTATATAAAAAATATTTCCAGTAGACCAGCAAGTCATATCTAATGCATTATTGCTAGTATTTGAATCTATCCACAGACCTGGAACCCACAGAGACAGATGATAGGATTAATTTAGCAATTGTGACCCTGGACCACAAAACCAATTTTTTGAAATTGATATTTATACACCATGACACATGAAAGCTGAATTTATATGCTTTCCATTGATGTATGGATTGTTAGGATTGGACAATATTTGGTCGAGATGCAACTATTTTTAAATCTGAGGGAGCAAAAAAATCTAAACATTGAGAAAGTTGCCTTTAAAGTTGTCCATCAGAGGTGCTGCTAAGAAGAAAAAGAAACATTTTGCTGCATCCACTCGAAAATATAGATTTGATATATTTACAGTAGGAAGGTTAGGGACTCCCTAAGCATGTACTGTGAGCTAACTGAGTTGAAACCTATTAACAATATTTGGTATGCACCTTAATATTTATGTTTCTGCTTTAAAAATGACTTATTTTTTCCTCACAGACAAATAGTTATATATTAAGTTACTTGAATATTGAATTTATCAATACATTTTATATACCGTTCAGCTCTACATGAATAGGCATGGATTGAATAAAGCTTGCTTGAGAATAAGAATATGGACAAGATTAATCTCTCAAATCTCTTTCACATCTTATGAAATAGGCCTTGTGTCTTGCCTTTAATAAGATTAATAGGAATATGTTTTCTGCTAAACTGATAATAGCTATGCTCCAGATTCATATCCAGTCTGATGCCTCTGCTGTGCTATTAGAGGAGCATAATGCTATTGATAATGTTATTGATCCCACAACACTGTAGAGTACAAGCTGATCTACAAGACGTGTAATAAAAAACATGTACTGTCAAACACATTTAGTGACTCAATGGTAAAAATATTTTATAGTTCATATTTTTTTCAGTGGCTCATTTATGTCTTAACATACTGTACATTAATATATTACTATAAACTTAACCCATATACAGTATATACCGTTTTTAATTTCCAATAAATGTTGGAAAATTTTAACAGTTATTCTGTAACTACAAATTTATAAACCCACTTTATAAGGTACATTTTCACAAAACTTGATTTTTAAATGTTACTTTGATGACCGTATTTAACATGTGAGATGTAAAGCAGAAATGTCCCTATTAATCCAGTCAGGTGCCCTAAAACTGTCTTGTGTCTATCATGGTTTTCACGATAAAGAACAACTTGAACATGCAAGTGAAAGTCTTCCTAAATTCTTGTAAAATAGTAATCGCAAGCTTCTAATTCAGACAACACTTCACAGTTTCGTCTGAATAACATTCAGTATTTATCATGCAACATGGTGCCACATGACAGGCGGCCACGTGGAAAACAAGACAGAATGTAGAGAGAGGCAGAAAAGCTTTTTGAGGTGAACGCGGCACTTCTTCGAAGCTGTGTTCTGGGAGTCGAGTGTGACAAGCTCCCTTCCTCGGTTATTCTTTTGTTTTAAGAGCGTTCCAATGGAGCGGCGGCACCCCCCGACCGTGCCGCACGGACCCCCTCCGCAGCCCGGCGGCTCCACTCCATCACCGCATCCTCACAGAAGATGCAGCAGTGATGAAAGGCGAGTACAGACACGCCGTCTCATGCCACCAGAGAACTCTTGACAGATTATAGCTGCAGGCTTCCACAGCCAAAACAGCAGTGTGTCACCCTCAATATTAATATAATCAGGAGATAGTAGGCTAAAAATAAGGATGAAGCCGTTTGATGGAGAGAAAGTTGGACTTCAGTGGACTTTATAACTCATAACCTTATGGTTTGAAGGAAAATAGAAGCTGAGTGATTAAACAGCATCAGGTTATCAAACTTGACCATTTGATTTCTAATACAGGGAGGAATAGTGTTTCTGCGAGAGATGCTCTTCTCAATCTAGTCCCATAAGCTCACTAAAGCCTTTAAAAGAAAACTGTAAAGTAGACTTTATCTTCAATCTCCACTAATGAAACCTTTTTCTCTCTATCTCTGCTGAATCTGTTGAAGGTTTTATAGAAGGTCTTTTCAAGTCAAACTGATGCGTGGCTTTTTATGTTCTTGGCAATGAGTTGGTTTTCTTGCATGTTTGTAGGATAGTTTATATTAGCAAGCAGCTGCCGTAACTATGGTTGTCCATGTTAGTTTTTAAATGGATATTAATAATGAACGTCATGAGGAAATATAAAAGACTCACCTCATCGGAAGAGAGACACGCGAACGTTATAATTACATTACAGTCAGAAGTCTAAAAATGTATTTATATGGTATAGGTCAAAAACAATGTTTTGAAATAAGATAATACGGCATAGTACACATACTTTTTTTTACGATAAAAACAGTAATATGATATTTAATAGCATATTTTAATAGTTGATTGTTTTTATGCATCAATGCAGTAATCATTCACATCAGCACTGCAATGCATCAAAAAAACAAGCGGTAGTGACTGATATAAAATACACTTCTATGTCATTTTAATATTTTTATCCATTTTTAACAATTTTTCAAAACAGATCATCATTGAGCGTTTTTTCTGTAGAACATATTGTCTTTGTAGATGTGTAAAGCAGTATGCTACACTAGAGTGATTCATAGACTTTTCACACAGAAGCAGTCAGTGATTTGAATTCTGATTAACCGGCATTCAGGAAACCCTCATGACAAGCTTGCTAATCCTGCTCCTCCTTTCTCATAAAAAGCAGTTAAAAAGAAAATGGTCACATTTCATAACATCCTCTCTAACCTCTTCTGCCCCGTCTGTGATTCCATAATACGCCCAGCCAGTTGCCAGCCGATGGCATTTTGCAGGCCCGTCATTTGCGTCATTGTTGTCAGTGTGTTGTGACTGCTTTTCTTTTGTGTTGTCTCTCGGATTGTGTGGCTTATCAGTCCCTGACCACAGAGTCGTCCGCTTAATTGCGCCCGGGCTCTCTTTGTTTCGGTTTCCGGATGAGCCATTTTTACCAGGAAAGATGGTTAATTGGTATTTTTCTTGATAAAAGTGACATCTAATCTTCCCTGATGCTAATTGCTTACAGTTCATGTGTGTATTCCTCACGGAGCGGTCTCGGAGTAACCGCCTGATAGAATGCAATAGGCTGGCGGACGGGAAGTTGTTACGATTACAGCGGCATTGAATTTGGCCCAGCGT
This sequence comes from Oreonectes daqikongensis, assembly GCA_026939265.1. NCBI lineage: Eukaryota > Metazoa > Chordata > Actinopteri > Cypriniformes > Nemacheilidae > Oreonectes > Oreonectes daqikongensis. The sequence goes on along the minus strand of JAOTQM010000030.1, from coordinate 1,552,516 downwards.
TAAAATTTCCAAAATTGCCAGCCGTTGTTGAGCTAGAGGCTTTAACACTTTTTCCCGGTTTGTTTGCTTGTCATGGACGGCAGGAGGTGACGCCGACTACATGGCAGGGTGTTTGTAAAGCTGAAGACTAAATTTGCACGCTGGAATCTTTAAATGCTGCAGTGTGTGTTAAAGGTGTAGAAATTCCAGTCGTTCTCCTGTGCTTGACATCAGTTAGACAAAAGTATTGCATTTACTCTATATGTTGTCATTGAAAAGCATTTTATTCTGAAGAGTGTTTGAGAGTGTGAGGTGAAATAGAAAAGCTAGTAGATGTATTTCTACATTTGCTTTTTCTGCCAACTGTTAAATTTGGCACCTAGGTGTGCACCATCCTGAAATGGTTTTGTAGGCTTAATTTTTTAACACAATCGAAAAGAACTGTTTCATTATTTCGGCTTAATCAACACAATGTGCTGCATGAAAGAAAAAGTGCCAAAGTAGAAAGAGACAATGCTTTGAGAACAATCGATGTAGACACGAAATGAAGCAGATTGTTGCTTGTTTTAATTGTAAGAATTTTCCAAAATTGTGTTGGTGTCTGTTTTACAGAGAACGAGACTGGATGGATAAAGCATAGAATATCCCATAGCTTCCCCATGGCTAGTCTCAAAACATTTACTGCCTACCTAGACAGCATTTTTGGCTTTTCACAGATGGTATTGTTGCAAAATGCAGCGTTACATGCATAAATAAAAATGTAGCATACAGAAAATATATAATACATGTAGAATACATGGTGTTACTGCAATTTTGCGAAACTGAAGTTGTTTAAGCTTGTAATTGGAATTCATTAGTTAGTAATACTGTAAACTAATTTATTTTAAGGTTATAATTTGTTTATTTGTAGAAAGATTACTGTGTTTATGATAAAATCAATCAATGTAAACTTGGGCAGGTATCAGAAATACCTGTCAAAGTGAGTTTTTTATCGTAGTCAACTAAACTTAATTTACTGTGTTAATCCAATTGATTTTACAATAAGGTGTTATTTGTTAATAGTAGTAAATGCATTAGCTAATATTAGCTAACAATGAACAATTTAGTTTTCAGCATTTATTAATCCATGTAAATATTAGTTAATATCAATACAGTTATTCATGTTAGGTCATGGTGCATTAACTAATGTCAAAAAATGATTTAGTAAATGCCGAAATTAACATGAATTAAGATTGATAAATACTGTAGAAGTATTGTTCATTGTTAGTTCTCTTAACTAATTGTTAACAAATAGCACCTTATTGTAACTTTTTTTTACAGTGTAGTGAATTGCCTAGAGTACAGTAGAGTAGAATCAAATCTTTTTGTAGATGTAACACATCTGGGCCATATACATTTCTGACATAATGCAGTGGTTTAAAGTAAACCCATTAGTGTTTTTATATTTTTGTATAAATTTGACCAACATCACCAGATTTAGACACAAGTCCAAACGTATACAAAGAGAACCCAATTAAACACACAAGGCACACTAATATTTTTCTTTATTCATTTATTATAGGGTTTTGGAACCATGGTACACTCAGTGCCCTGATCAATGCTTTAATATTTACTAGTATTACAACAAACTCGATGAGTGGATATTGTAAATAAATAGAGGAGGCTTCTACTTTCCCTGTGTAACCTGCTTGACTGTATTGAGTGGAGTCTGGGGGTGGCACACATGATAGCGTTTCGTGGCCGTGTTTAGTATTTAAGGGCTGAGAGGAAAATAAATGGAGATTGATGTTTTGATGGATAGTCATTGACTTCTCACCTTTTCTTCCAACATCTCAGATGTGCAGAAGCGTGGAGAGATGGCAGTGGAAATTTGCAAAGCTATTACCCGAGTGTCTTTCTAAATCATATGCCTCCGAGTGAAGACAACTGCAGTAATACCTGCCATTTACAGACCAAATTATCTATTATATTCCTACCTGATGGGAAGCCGAGGTCAGACGGGTTTTGGATGGCGGTTGTGGGATGAGCGAGGTGGCTTTTTTTGCACTGTTTGGCCCCCTGTATGTTATTTTTGTGCTTTAGTACAGACAGAACTGTTTAAGAGAATATTGGCAGGGAGCTAAATCATACGTGGGTCGCCCACACACAAGCACCACCAGACAAGTACCATGTCAGAGCGTATGCGTATGCCTGGACACTAAGCTACACTTCTTAACTGTGGTCATGTATATTGTTTGAGTTGTATGTATTGTACTGTATTTGTATTTATGTTTTGCTTAACAAAAAACGTTACGGTTAACAATGCATCAAGATATTACTTTTACTGAACAGAAAAACTCCTTTCCCCGCCAGTGACAAGATTTTCTGGCATTTATGACACAACACTTCATTGCCATAGACATGTTTTTCCGGCATGTTTTGACAGTTATACAGTAGGGGGCGCTGAATATTTTACTCTTTCCCTGCTATTAAAGGCAGGGTAAGCGGTTTCTGAATCTCTGTTGTTGTTCGAAATCGACAACCAAACACACTACTACGCAACAAGAACACAGCCCCTTCCTGCATTTCTCCAGGCATATATTTTTGTATATATATATATATATATATATATATATCACAATCATGAAGGGTTAGTGCTGTTAGATATCGTTTCATTTAATTTGCTATTAAACTTTGCTAGGAATTATGTTGAAAGCAGAGGAAGACTTGGCAGAGACTTTGAGTGTGTGTAATTACCGAGGTCTTGACACTTTACCGCCACACATCTGTCTCATGATGCTAGTTACTGGGTTGAGCCACTTTTAATGACTTTGCAGTATTCATGCATTAAAATGTAATTAGCTGATCTCTAGCGATCACCTCAGTCAAGAGTCAATTAGTTAAGGTTTTTGTTAATGTGGAAACGGGTACAGAGATAGTACAGACGTGCTGGCAGATATTAATGTCCCAGAAGCGATAGCTAAGCAACTTGAGTAAATTACTGCAAGTGACCTAGAGTTTTGCTGTGATCTTTCGTCTCAAGGGTTTTCAGGGATAGGTTTGTTCTTTCTGCACTGATTTAACCCTGGCGTCTCTAAAGATCACATTCACTCTTCATTGACCTTCACGAGGACCTCAAACGGGTCCAGATGTTCTTCCGTCTGAAGAACACCCTCCTCTGAGTCACAGGCTTGCCTGAGCCGTTCAGATCTTGTTATATTAGCCTGTTAAATACTACCAATTACCTCTCGAGGGGATAAAAAATAGATTAAAACTGAATTAACAATTGAGGAATTATAAACAAGTTTTTATTGTTTTTATTAACGGAGAGCGGTGCACAACTCCAAGTGATGGAGTTTGAGCAGATGGGCATCATAGCTGTTAAATCTTTACAGCTTATTGAGTTTAGAAACAACGACAGGGAAGAAAAACTTGACTCATAAATACAGTTTGATGGTTGGGGGGAAATGTGAATCGTTTCTGAATTTGGGGTCTTCCATCTTAGCCACACATTTTATTTGGTTAAAGTGTGGCACATTTATTTTAGTCCTGTACTAAGTGGTTCTGAAAAAGGAGCCTTATTATAAAAGGCACACAGACAAATTGAGGGTAGACGCAGGAAAGATTAGAGCAGGTGGCTTTATTTATCACACACTTGTAAGACAAGAGATCCAGCCTCTGCGTTCACACCTCTCCTGCTTACCGACGGCCGGCCCGTTCTGTTGAAAAATGCCCATATAAGGGGACACGCTGACTACAGTCGCCAGAGAAGAAGAAAATGAGATCACGCTCAACAGCCTATCCAAAAACTCCATATGGCTATACGTTGCACAGACATAGCCGCGAGTTTCCCTGCCAAGAAGCAATACACAAACTGCTGTTGCATTAGGTCAAAGCAGTCTGAAGGTTAGCGAGATGCTAAATGCGAGGCAATCTGGCAACTTCCCGGCTTGCCAAATGGAAATGGCCGCTTGAGGTGTGCAGGATAGCTTTACGGTCTATGTTTTCCAGTGGCCTAACCAATCGGTGCTATAATGTGAACATGTGCTGTATAGCCAGCGACACTCTCTTTAACATTTACAAGGTTTTAGGATTTAATGAGGAGAGGGCGTAAAGGCTCTCTGTTTAATTTGTTGGCCTTTAAATTGACTGCAGGGTTGTCTTATGACTGTTTGCTAAGCAGCGTGGGCGGATTGAACGAGGGTTTATTGATATCTGCGCTATACCGACAATGAGACAGGAGACGTTCAGTGGCTGGTCCGTGTGCTTTTTCATTATTGCTTTGGATACAAAAATACTTCGGCTTTTGACCAATGTGTTTTCTGTTTAGCCAAGAACATCACAAAGGCAACGGCCGTGTTTTTCAAAGCAGCTCACTTTGTTCTGTGTGGTCACATAAGCAGCATTGTATACATTAATTTTAAAGAATGTTGGTAACCAAACACTGTTGGACCACATTTGTTGCACTTTTTTTTTTTTAGATGAACACAAAACGACATTTTTCAAAATATTGTTTTTGTGTTTCACAGAAGAAAGAGTGATATACAGGTTTTGAACAACATTAGGGTGAATAAATAATATTTTTCTCTTTTTATAAAACATTGCAATTTTTTTTTACCTGACATCACCAAGCTTTCTTTCATCCACACAATGTCCTACATTTAGTTTTTCCCTCATTTAATATCTGCTCAATATGTCACGTCAGTAGTGAAATAAGTTGTTTACAGTTTATTTTTTAAAGACGTTCTTAGGCCTCACCGTATAGCAGTTGCTCTTGGATCACTGCACGGTGAAGTACACCGAACCCAAGCATTAACAAAAGTTTAATTGGAGATGTACTTCCCAATCTACTCCCCACTCGGTGTAGAATAGAATGACTAACAATTTAGGGCTGTTTACCCTCAGGGGAGCCGTGGCCATTTGTAACCTCTTTTGAGTTTCGCTCAAGAACTTTATTACCATTAAACAGAGCAGCAGATATAGCCTTTCTGCTCGGTGGCCAGTCATGAAGCGTCCCTGGGTGCTGTGGGTCTTTAGATGTTATTAGCGCAGCGTATCGAGCTTCGCAGGATATACGAGACCAACCGTTTAAATTTAGACCCTGTTTTTTATCTCCTCTGTCTAATTAGGTGCAGTGGAGACTAATTGTTAATGGCTGTTATTGCTCTGGCTTTCTTTTTTTATTTTAAATGGAACAGACTGCTTTTGTGAGGTATAATTAGGTTTTATAGCTCAAATTCGAGCCTGGCCTTCTTTTGCGGGAGTTCGCAATTTTTACCCGTCGCCGCTCTAAAAGCAATTAGCAAAAGTCCGGCTTTTGTTCCTCAAAGCGACGTTTCGGGATTCTCTTTTTCATCTGATCTTTAAAAACCACAATCCTTTGTAGACGGGTGCTTTTTTCAGATCACTGGATTGATATTAGCGGAATGATCTACAGGCGGTGTTACCTTACGCAGTGCTATAAGGTACATTCTTTTCTCTTATCGCCAATGAGCATTCACGAGAAAGCCATAAGCATTTGATCATTATATCTTTATGGGCGATTATATGAACCTAGAGCGAGAAAATGCTATAATGTAATGTTGGTGTTTGCTGAAATGAACATTGAAGGTCGGTCTGCTCTGATTCATGTTTATTCATCGAATTGTATTCACAAGTCGCCACCACATTCACACCACCACGTTCACATGTGGTCCCCGTACAAAACGTTGTTGGGTTTAGTGTGAAAATGGGGCCTCACTGAACCAGAAATGGATCTCGCACGTTGTGTCAGCTTGAATAATTTATTGCACAGACACATATATGCTTATAGGTCATTAGATGCTGCGAGATTATCACATCTACCTGCAGGGCATAGCAGCTTCACTTGTGCATAATTTTGGATCTTATCGACTACGCTAGTTGGAGCTGCTTTCTCCTCACATAAACTTTTGAGGTTTTTAATGAATTTAATAAATGTTTTAAAAACAATTCATATACATTGGATTGGTGGTCACCGTTTCTTACATTTTTTCATTTCTGGTACTGATTTCTATAGAGCAGAATGGCTGTTGCTGTTGTACTGGCCTGTCACAAAATCATTTATTTTAGTGCACAACAAAAAAAGTCTTTAAACAAAGTAGATTTTGAAACACGTCAGCAAATGCACACAAACGCATTTCAGTCCATGCAGCAGTCAAACTGCAAGGGCGGTGATGCTGTGCAATGTGCTTTGTATGCTATAACAGTATTGTGTACACAGCAATCACACATTTAATAAAATGTCATTAAGCTGTTTCATTAAACATTAAATGAGAAATCTATGAACAGCTCGAAGTTTCTCTTGGGACATGCTACAAGGACAGTTTGGTCCCCAGGACCCTCAGCTTGGGCTTCTGCTTGCATGGGCACATTAGCAATTAGTTGAAGTAAAACTGATCACATACTTGAAATTTCCCTGTCAAGATCATCTGCCTTTGTTATTGTTTTTCACTTTGTCAGTTCGTTTATAAACAACAATTAGTTTGTCTGTACATGGATTTTATTGCCTAGAGGTTTCAGTTACAAAAACAAACATTTTAGTCATTTTTAATGAAGCAGTTTGTTAAGAATTGTCATTTCGTTTGTGTAAAACTTGTTTCGTCTTTTTTCTCTTTGGTAATTATTTGTTTCTAGCATACCTGACTTTACAAACTGTGACTTTAATGAGGTTTAAAATCATTTGCTCTCAAAAGCACTTTACTGTGAATGCAAATTGTTTTGTCAGGCTAGTAACTAACATACACACCCTCAGTTTAACTTAATGAGAATGTTTATTTTTATTGTGCGATTTTTGCATTGAACATTTTTAAACATGTCTTTAAGAGTTGAATTGTTCTTCAGACTAAAGTCTTAGCTACACTCTAAAAAAAGTATTTATGTGGCTTAGTAAATATCACAAAAATAAGCTTAATAAAATCATTTAAAACATTTTTCTGTAGGACATATTAAAAAAGTGGATAAAAAAATTCTCTAAAATGTACATATATTATTAAGCTTTATTTATAAAAAAATTATAAGCATTTAATTAACAAATTACGGTAACACTTTATTTTACGGTGCCCTTGCTACACGTTACATGTACTTACTATAGTATTTATTATAAATTAGGCATAAATACATGCAACTAACCTAAAACCACACCCTCACCCTATAGTAAGTACATGTAGTTAATTATTATTACTCAATACTTAAATGTATAAGTACACTGTAACACAGACACCTTAAAATAAAGTGTAACCCAAATTAAATTTTTAATATACACTTAATATTTTTGGTGAATTCTAATAGAAATAGAAAGTTACTCAGATTTACTTAATTTTCTACTTACATTTACACAATTGAAACTTTTGAAAACACAACTGACAATTTTTCATTGCTTTTTTTAAACGAAAACGAAAAAAACTTAAACATTTTTAGAGTGTAGGCCTTTTTTGTTGCAAGTTTTTGCTGAAACAAACCTTTATAAAACCCTTTAGTAACCATAGTCTTGTCTCATATGGTCTCATGGTCTCATAACCATAATATTTGTGGTAAATAAAAAAATAATACTACATCTTTATTATAATAAAACTATTATTTATTTTCCAAAGGAAAGAAAGCAACTTTTTCGATCAATGACGTGAAACCCATGTACCACTCACAATTTCAGATACATTTATTTTTGACATGCACGGAAACTCCTGACAGTCACAATTTTCACCATGTAGACCCAGGCTAAAGAATTCCCTTATATGTACATTGACTGTTTCTCTGTTTTCAGATATGAAATCTGTTTCCAACTGATTCTCAAAAGTTCTTTGAGAACATGTCTTGATAATACACTTTATGGTCTGAATCGGTTGCACCTCTTATTTCCTCACTAATATAGCCTTTCATGGATGCTGGTGCCATGGTTTCTATGAGAGATACAATGTACTGAATACAATTATTCTGTATGTAGCATATTACTTTCCTGTGGCTCAGTGGTTAGAGCATGGCGCTAGCAACGCCACGGTTATGGGTTCGATCCCAGGCATTGCACATATCCAGAAACACATGTATAATGCAATGTAAGTCGCTTTGAATAAAAGTGTAAGTATTCTGTGGCCTTGATCCATGGGTGGACTATTGAGAGGATATTTTTTCCTGAGAACAGCATGAGAATGATAGAACTGTATGCGTATGAAAGTCATAAATGTCTCGGCCTTACCACCGGGTCGAGTGTGGACTTACGGTACTGTATAGCAGCAGTAGGCCAATCCAATGATTTGAACTCAAAATCTTTTCAAAAGCTGTCTGACTTACTTTCTTCTGTTGATGACAAAGTAGGAAATGTTAATGCATGTCGTCCGCATTTTTTCTGTCTGGGAGTAAATGAGAACCGGGTCTTTTAAGCTCGAAAATGAAAAAAGCATCATAAAAGTGAATTATTTGATTTGTGCTTATATTGTAAGTCTTCTCAAGCAAGATGATTGATGATTAAACTTTTTTCTGCTTCCTGCATTTCGCCATCATTGATATTAAGAACATTCGGTCATGAGACCATGCAAGATCAGGTATTTGATTTCTGATAGGTTCATCTGCCATCTTTGTTGTCCGTATAGTTTTTATGTTCATATATAGCTTCATCGAAGGGAAAGATTATTGTTAAATATTTGACTTACATTTCAGTCTGGTTCCCTCACAATGCAATGATCGGAGATATAGTGCAAAAGCTTAAACTTCATCATTGTAAAGATTTAGATTTTATGTTGGAAGGACAGAATTTTCCTTTTGGGTGGACTGTTTCTTTCATCCCCTTCCCCAAGCCCTACTGGTTTGTACATTTGCACAACATGTGTGTTACAGCAGGCCTTCATGAGAAACGGTCACATAAGATGAGTATCTTCAAAAGGTTATGCAATGAGATGCTTGAAAAGGTGACCTTAACAACAAACCCTGAAGGGTGACATGTCAAAACCTCTTAAATGAATTCTCGTCCTTGTGGCCAGTCACAGACCAGATCTCCCTGAATCTGACACACTGGCTCACCAGGATCCAAGAACCTTTTAGAACTGTGCCACATTACACGCGTGATATACGTGTTACTGTAGTGTAAACCTTAATGACATTTCTAAGATCTCACACACAGGCGGCTTAACCTGCATTTACCTTCAACAGCAAGAAACATCAGTGTAGGTTGTAATAATTATCCAGCTGAATGCAACGAGTGGTAATGAATGATGAATAGACAATGTTTCCATTACACCTGACTGGGCTGCAGTGTTTAAAGAGGCATTTTTCATCTGGCAGAATGATCAGCTTAATTATATTGTAGTGTGGGCTGAGAACATTAGGCATATGTAGATGTCACTGCTACTGTAAGTGATGGAAATCAACCTGGGCCATTATAATGAACATTTTGTTGTAGTTATGATTTACATATTTATCAACATAGGTGAAACTGAGGTTATTTTTCTTTCCAAGCATTGTTTCTGGTTCAGTGCGGTATATAGGATCATATTTAGGTGTACATGTATATACACTAATATTATTTATTACAGTGCTCGAAGAAAGCACAGTATCAATATTCTTAAGAGTGTGGTGTATTGTGAATATAAGCACGCTGAAGAGTGTTAGGCATAAGGATTTGCAACTCTTTTAAACATATACTTTTACATTGCTGAGTATTTAATTCATAAAACTAATAATAATAAATAAATAAAGTGCTCTAACCTGTTAACATCAATGCCAAAAAAATATATAAACCTATATTAAAGCTGGAAGTTGAAAGATAACTTCTTTGGTTAAAAATAAGCTTTTAATAATGCTTAATAATTTTAGTTGTCGGCTTGGATTTTGTGGGGAATATCATTTGACTTTGACCCATATGAAAATTAGTACTTACAGTAACCAGCAATTTTATGTTTCTAACAAGGATTGGCGATTTAAATAATATTCAATTGATATTTGTCAAACGTCTGATCATGTAACTAATAGCACTGACATAATTGTAACATTGCACACAGAATTTTCTTTCTTGCAGCTCTTTAACTATACATTAGACGCTTGCCTAAAACTCACCTAAAACCCAGTTGTTTTGCTATGACTGATGTTTTTCTCTGGAAATGTAAATCTAGTTCATTTCTTCTCAGTGCATTAAAACTGTCGTGTACGTGCATGCATTGCCTTTGCATTAACCTGATAAGCGTAAAAATTGCCTGTAATTACATCGTTGCAAAATGAATATAATTAGTAATTACAATTAGTGTCATGTTTGTACAATGGTATTTAGGATAATATAATTGAAGGATGCACTCTGGAAATGATCGGTTAATGTTCCAGATAGTATTTCAAAGGCCTCCACCTCTTTTATCACTGAATACCCTTGTTTATGGCTACTGAAACAAACAAAGCATATTTATACAGTTCTGTGCTGTAGAATTAATTACAAATAACCCTCCATAAGCCACAAAGACCTTTATTTTAAGAGTGTAGGCTAAGCAGATGTAAATAGGCAAAAATATCCGTAACCGCTGCTCTCTGGGAATGGTCTGAATATGTCAGATTCTCTCATTGTTTTTTGCTCTGCCTCACAGCTGTCTGTCTGAAAGACTTTGTTTTTCTCATTCCGGTTTGTTGCAGCAGTGTATAAACCGCTTGATACACAACAGGCTTGTAGTTTTACAACCTTGTTGGTTTTTGCTTTTTGAGTGAAACGCAGCAGGTAGCTTTCTCCCTCCAAGCCTCAGTGATGATGTCACACTATCAGTATAGCACTCTCAATAGCTTCTAGACTAGAACTTTCATATCTTTCACGGGGGTCTACTGAACAAAAACAAATTTGTTTCAACCGTCAGTAACAGTGCTGGGGTACATATATAAAACATAACTTAACAGCCCACGCATATCACCTTCCACTTTAATTCATCACTTTTATTTTTATGCTTATTTTTAGAGCGTTTGCACATACTGGTTAAGAGATATCCAGCAATTCTTATGAATTTTCAGATGTTTACAAGGGTTTTGGTCAAATGTTTGTATTGTAACAGAAAATAGTGCTTTATGTGTCACCCCTGGAGACCCTAGTGCAAATACAAATCGGTCAAACATGGTCTTGAGTTGTGTTGTTAAATGGTTCTTATGGTGAGAATTAGTTAGTGTTGGATTTGTGTTGCATTTTGCCTATTCAAATGTTTTTGTGGTCACGGTTCGCTTTGTTAGCTATTCATCAAGCCTACGCACCAACCAAATGGATTTTTTGCCTTCCTGTTTAGCTCATGCCATTGGCACCGCCACCGTGCATGTGGATTGTTTTGAAATTACATTAACCGAATTACAATTTTCATAATTTGTTTTATCAGACACTTCCAATTTGAGTGGCCCTGGCATAATTTGCATGGCAATGGCGTTAGACACTCGCTTATAATGTGTAATATTGGACTTAATATACTTCTTATTAAAGTTTGAATTGCTCTGGGTATGTGCTGCAATTTACTTTGCTTTCAGACTTCTTTGTCTGCGAGTCTATGTGAGGGGCCGAGGCCAGAGCGACTGGGAGGAGATTAGCATTTAATGGGAATTTCAGACTCATTTTGAGCTCTCTCTTGTCTTTGGTCTTGCTTATGATGAGAATGGATCAAATGAGAAAATGAGGGAAGGCGTAATGGCTTTGTGGTGCAGTGCCGAGAGTAACATGTTAAAACGTGTCACTGTTTATATCATGTTCGGTTATAAACAGTGTACTAAAGCACTGAAGACAAGCTAGATTTGAGACATTTCAAAAATGTCTATTTTTTATAAACACATACTGTGTATGCAATGTACATCCGTGCACACGTACAAGATTAGACAAATACAATCAAAGACATTAGCTGCAACAAAGCGAGCGGCCTGGAATGTTGAACGGACCTTGTGAAATAATCCTGGAGGATTCTTTTGGTACAAATTGTTAACTAGAATTTATTCACATTTATGCTTATCACACAAAAAATACTGCACACCAATGCATTTCAGTCATCAGCCGTCCCCAGTGTGTGTCAGGTGCAAAAAGTTAAAGTTGTGATTTTCTTTGTCACTAAACTCGCACAGAACAAATATGAGTCATTGTGGCCGTCTATGTTAGTACAGAGATGGCAAGAGTACCTGTAAAATAACAAAGCCGTGTATGAAAGAGTATGAGAGAGTGAATAAGTTTGACATTGGCCTTTAGCTCCGATGGGAGCTGATCTACATTAAGTTGCTTAAGATTTCTAAGCACTTCAATTTGGGGAGAGGTTGCAGAGCAGTACAGACTCCGGTCTCCAGAGAGAGATGTCCATACCAGTTAATTGGGAATTTCAGTAAAACCAACTCTCTTGCGGTATAGTGAGGGAGGCTTGTTAGCCTGTGAACCAGAAGTACCTCAACATGCCTACTTTAAACCTCGAGGGAGGAAGAGCAAATAGAAGATAAAAAGGCAAACATTTTAAGTGGTGTGAAAAAGTGGGTGAATCTCACCATGCCAGTCAAGTACATGTCTAGGTCACATAAGATGCGTTATTTCACAAATAAACAGGGCTACTGACGACCATTAGGATTTTTGCATTGTCTCATTAATTTTAATTTATATACTATACATGGTATACATGCAAAATATATGGGGATTACATTTTTCTCACATTTTAGAATAATTCTCATTGAAACTATGACAACTTGAATTTAACAATGGAAAGTGTTGTGAGTTTAAAAAAGGGTTCTGTTTAAATACAATTTCTTTTTTTTTCCACATTTAGGGATATTTTGTATTTGTGTGGTTCCCCTTGAGTACACTTACATCTGAAAGAATGTTATTAGTGTCAGCAGCCTTGTGTTGTTTGCAGTGCTGTAATTGCTGCGTAACTGTGTGCTAGTCAACAGCGCTGTGTGTGTGCGTGCCTGCATGCGTGTGTGTGTGTGTGCTGGTATTCATCACGGTGTGATGAATGTGACACAAACTCAATGGAAGTCTATGGAATGTCCCAGTGTGTGTATGTGTGTGTGGCAGCAGGGAGGTGGTCGGAGGGCCTTGCAGGCTCAGCTCCTCCTTCACACAAACAGAGATGCTCGCTGAGACGTAAACCCCTCTAACCAAACCCGATTCTTCCACCAGTCACTGTTTCACATGGTCAGCGTGTGCTAAAGCGCAGCCCGAGGGGTGACGCAAACCCAAAACCTTCCTCTTTGTTGGCTAGCTGACTCACTGTTTTCTTATTCGCTCATTTTATTTTAAGTTTGTTTTTCAATGGCCAGAAATATAGTAATGTTGTGACTGTAAACACAGAGAAACATGATTTAGAGCTTACTATGTCCACTGTACTATGACCCGCTCTTTTTCGACCTTGTACATTAACCAAAAAAGAAAATAAAAGGGGTTACTGAGTGGGCACGTGAAGTGTGCTGCCATGGCAACCATGAACTTACCTGTTCCTCTGTGTGGGATGTGTATGGAGTGAATGTTGTGGGTCTCTTGGGGAGATTGTCTTGGGTTTCTCTTATGTTAGTGAAAACAGAAGCTTTGTCTTTTGTTGAATACGCTGCTAAAGTGACTGCATGTTGTACAATGCAATAGCTACAATAAAGGGATAGTTCACCCAAAAATGAAAATTCTGACTTTCTTTGTTTTGCAGAACACAAATGACGATATTTGGAAGAATGTTGGTAACTGAACCACCCATTGACTTGCATTGGTTTTGTGTCCATACAATAGAAGTGAATGGGTACCGGTGTTGATGCACCTGTGTTGATGGACTAGATTGTCACAGAAGCACATTTTAGAATCATAAAGTCGTATGCTACATCCTAGATTGTGTTTAATTGTGTGTAATAAGGGCAGATGTGAAACCGCACACGGTTGAATGAGATTCCCTTACATAACTTTCGCATTTCGTTTCATGTTTTCCTGTATCTGTGGGCTCTTCGGCGCTCAGCGGCAGTTTCCTCCCTCGTCCGTACAAGCCCTTAGAAATGATGATCAATTGTTCGACATCCTCCGCGCGATCCATAGCTACGCGTATGCTCAACGATTTCCTGCCAGCTTTTTAATGTATCTATATGAACGGTCGATTCCTCAATGGGAAGAATTCTATATTTTCTCGTGATGAACTACTTAATCATTGGATTCGGCCACTTGAGTGTGAAAATCTATATTCATTTTCCTTTTGTCTTTTATTGGCCGACTCTATTCAAGTCATCAAAAAGATGAGGTTAGAGGTGAGCAGATAAATGGCCAGATTTCAGTTTGGCATACTTTGATACTAATTAAAGCTTTCTGAGTCTAATTTACTAGTTCATTAGCCTTTACTAGGGTAGCTGTGTGGGCGGTTACTTCTGTAAATTGCCAATGAGAGCCAGACCTTTAAACAAAGCATTATGGGAGGAGACGTTTCTTTGTTCATTTTGCATTTGCTTTTTTCAAACCATGGTGCCTCCCTTATGATTTGAGAACTGTTATGGTGATACTATTATATGCATATACATGCTAGACAACAGATAAGAGAGCAGTTTATAGATTAGATCAGCTAATCAAATATACTATGTATGATAAGAATAATGAAGAAATAGTGGATAGATGTGTCCATGACTGATTTTCTTATACTCTGTAACATTTTTAAAGAACCGTGTACGCACGCACGCACGCACGCACACTCCATATGGTTCTGTACACACTACATGGAAATTTGGTAAATGTCACTACTTGCATTTATTCAGGAGTAAATTCGTGAGTAGAATGTGGTTGTCGCTCCTGTAAATTAGTGAAGTGTGTGTGTACAGAACAGGATTAAGCATTAGAAGGTGAAGTGACAATTGAATTGTGTGTACGTCGCCACTGTGTATACAAAAATATTGATTATCATTACCGCAACAGATAGTTTTCCACATTAAAAAAGTTACATTTATAATTGTTAATGGACATATGCTTCAATAATGTCTTATTATGTATGCATCATGGCTTAACTTTTTTTTAGCAAAATTTGCTATTGCATTAATATTTTCAGAGGATAATATTCTTCGAATTTTAAGGCGTTGTGTGTTAAATTGTCAAAAAGTTTAATGCTGGACTTATTTGCTTAAATCACAAATATAAATATTGTATATCTATAAAAATATTGAACTATATCATATATATATACAGTATGTACAGCCGCAGAAAAAAATTAAGAGAAAATTTTCATTTCAAACCAGTATTTCTAGATGTATTGTGGTCATTACGTGTCTGTTGAATTTCAACAAAATCAAACCTCAGGTGTGACAAAGTCATCCAACAGCAGTGTGAAACACTGACAGCATGACAAGATGCATGAAAACTGTAATCAAAATCGAGGTTATCACATAAAACAATAATTTTGAACTTTTCCTAAATAAATGTACAAATATTGCTGTTGTATTGCTTAAAAGTGAATATGAACTTGTTTCATTTGCAGTATTTTAGGTCTAAAGAAATACAGAGCATCTTTTCTGTTATTTTGACATGTTTCTTCGGTTTTCATTTTCTGCAAATAAATGCAAATGGAAACAATATTTTGATTTGAAATTTGGTAAAAATAATGTTAGTAGTTCATTGATAATTTTACCTAAACACCTATAAATAGTACATTCAGAAAAACTGAAATGATGCTTTGAAACGGTCTCTTAATTATTTCCGCGGCTGTATATCAATATGTATTACAATATTTATTGTAATCACGAATACAAATATATTTATACACACACACATATATATAAAATGTTGGTTGCATTACGTTTTGTGATTTCACTGCACAGTGGCATGTAGAGAGTGTTTTTTAATTACATGTTTCATGTCATGTTCTATCATCCGTCTGTCTCGTTCCCTTTAAGTCTCTACAAATCGGGTTTGCCGGTATAAAGGTTGCCGTGACACATATTTATTCAGTCTGAATACAAACACCAACTGTTTTTTTTGATGAATTTCATCTCGGGTGGACCTATTTGTATTGTAATTTCTGCGAGTGTGTTCATGTGTATGTTTCTGAGAGCTTAGTGAGGATAGGACATAACTGACGGTATTTTTCCTCAAAGCCGTCTGATTCACCATGCATGTCTGCGTACATACGTCAGTTTTATCTCATTCCCCGAGCCTGGTATTAATCCTCAAATAAATGCTGGAACAACTTTTCTGGCCCACAATGCAACACTACAGAGTCTTCAAAGCTTTTATCCTCCAGTCATGGTGTCACAATGTTCTTTAAAAAATCTGTTTTTAAAAACCTTTATATAAGTTTATTGCTTTAAATTAATATACAGTGTATACTTGTATTGTGTACATAAAACATGTCTGTGTGCTACTCGATATAATCTTTTTTTTATTGGTTGCATCTAAATATTTGAATTAACTCTGTGAAATTTACTATATGATATGATATAATATATGATATGATATATGATATGAGATCAAGTCCGCTTCATTGAGCATATCTTTACATTGACCCAATGCATAAAGATAAAAGATTTTTCTGTGGTGCCCGTTTCATCGTAGAAACCAATCTCTAGTTTTTCTTCATTGATCAGGTGTTGAGCTGCCTGAACCCCATTAAGCCACAGTAACTTCACTGCAGGTGCTATCGATTTCCCCTTTGATTTTTCCTTTGCTTCCTCGTGGATGTGTTTTTACATATCTTCAGCAGCTGTGTTGTAGATCTCTAGTTGTTACATTTGAGTTTTTCTCTAGAAACTTGCAGAGGGATTGAATTTCTGGCTTTAGCAGGCTTCACAAGACAGGCAGACGTCAAACGCGCAGTCCTGCGTTGTGCTTTCATCCGCCCGACTGTAGATTTAGATATAAACCACCTTTGGGAGTTTTGTTTTGTTTTACTAATGCTCTTGTCTATCAGGCAAAAATTCAAGCTCATATTTAACCTTCTGTTCCTGGTAATATATCCTGGTTGACTGGGATCGCTTTCAAGTTGATGACTGTTTTAAACTTCGCTTTGTGAAACATCTGTGTTCCTGCAGCTCGGTCGGTACAGCGTGGTACTTCATCGGCAGTGTCGTGGGTTTCAATCCAGGGGAACACTTATACTGATAAATAAATCTGTATCTTTTTGGATTAAAATGTCTTTGTGATAAATATAAAACATGTAAGAGGATTTGAGTCTGGAAAAAAATAAAATGAAATAAACTCTCAACTTGTTTTCTACCAAACCGTCAAAGGTTATGCAGTAGGTGATACAAATCTATTTCTCTGTCAGCCAAAGTGATTTATATATGAACTCTGTCTCTCTGCAGTAACCGTAAACATTACACCAGTTACATAGCAAACCCGCCCATTTATCGTTGTTCATTTAAAAGTGAGATGTTTATCCTCAGCGTGTATTTGTGGAAACTCCATTTAAAAGGATTTTAATACATAACATGTTTGGTGAGTTTATTTGCCGGCCCTTCATGAGTTTTCTCCAGCCATGTGCAGAAAAGAGCCGGAAAATGAATTATTGATTAAAAACAAAATTTGTAATTTGCTGGTTGCTATCAAAGGTGTCCCTGGGTGCCCGTGGGGAATAGCGGGCGGTGTTTGAGTTCATTTGTGTAGAGAGAGGCTGTATAATTCTGCTGACACGCTGCGGTTGATGAGGGGCCCGAGCTTGAAGGATGTTGATGGCGTTGTCGGCGCGGAGAATGCTCTCCGAGCCTTTCATCCCCGCTGCTCGCTAATGCAGCACTTTGAAATTGAAATCATGGGGAAATATAATATGGTCGCAAATTAGCCCGTTTGCTGGCCGCTCGCGCTGGAACTTCTTTGAACAGCGCGAGCGAACGCGCACCGCTCGACACCTTCTAAAACCACGCGCCTCGGGCAGGAAAACTTGCATCGCCGCTTTCTGATGGCCCGTGTTTTTATTTGGATTTGTGGGTACAGGAAGGGTTCACCCTTAGCTTTAATCAGAAGTGCCAGCCACGCTGTCTGTCGCGCTCATGTACGGCCCGCTCTCTGACCCTATTAACACATAGATCACATCACTGTTCGCTTAGAAGATGTCAAGTGCCATGTGTAACGTACGGTAATGAGATCAGGGGCCAGTCTGTCTGAAAGTACTGACGGTTTTCTGCAAGTCTCAGTTTGAAGCCTGCTTTCGTTTCTCAGGTGCAGTTGTAATGTGTAGTGAAAAAGAATAAAAAACGCTTTGGAGAGAGGTGTGTAACCAGGCGAGATCATATTAGGAGGTGGGAATTTAGGATTGCATGGGAAGGCTGTCTTCTGTAATTTCATCAAATGTGGCAATGTAGTTGATCTATCTATGAGTTATTATAGTTCTGTTTTCAGTTTTACTGTCTATCAGTTTTATTGTATATTTATTATAAATATATGGTTTTTAAAATATTATATATAATATAATTTATATTTTTATACTTTATTATATTTTTGTATTGTATACAATATCCTTGCTATGTACACTGTAAAAAAAAAACGGCATTAAATGTTTTAGTACAATCGAACTGGCTTTACATTTAAGTTGAAGCTATTTTAACTTACCATTTTATATTTTTTTATGTTTTTACATTTCAACTCAACAAAAAAATGGATTCAATTTCAACTTTTGCTATTTTTAAATTAAAGCAACTAACCACTGGTCAAATTTTAAAATAGTACATTGAAGATTGCAAATCCAATTTGATTGTACTTTTTATTGTATTTTTTACAGTGTACATACAGTATATAGTGTTTGTAAAGCCCAGCTTCAATAGACGTCTCTGGTTGATGTTTGTATAGTTGTTTTTAAAAAGGTAAAGATTGATGTTGATTGGTCAACTGTAGGCTGTATGTGTGTCACATGCTCGGTTTATTCTGTCTATTTATGTGAGTCAATGAGGGCATAGCAATGTTTGCTTTGGAAAATCTGATTTGTTTATGTGATGATAGGCTTTCAATCCCTGTATCTTTGTCCAGTTGGAAGCTGTGTTTTTCTATAACATTTGAAATGTATAAAAACGATAGTATGTGTTGAGATCTTGCAGTTAATTTTAGGTTTATTGCAACAAACATTTTAACAAGTTTTGTGTCTTGCCTGTTGCCATTTGTAAATATTAACAAAACAGTTCTGTGCTTAACCAACTATTTTTAAGAAAATCCACTATTTGGTAGTAGTTTGATAATAGAATAATAGAAAAAAACATGTTTAATAGAAAACAATGTTTCAAAGCAGCACTGGGAATAACTAGCTAGTTTTGTTTTTCATTAGCTGACTAACATTGAACACACACATCACGTTATTAGCTACAGAGAGAATAAAGAAGAACAGAAAATGTTGGATTATTTGTAGTTTTAAACGCTGTCATCTCAAAGACGACACAGAATGTGAGAAATACGTGATACTCCAGATGCATGCGGTTGCAATTACAGCTGCATTACACGTGCTGTATTTTTCTGTCCATCTATTTTTCTATTTTTAAACTCGTATATAGAATATAGAAAAGTGTGTCTCTGGTGTGGTTTAAAATAGATGTGTAGTGTACATCGATTTGCAGTGGGGGTTAGACACAGTTCATGAACTCTGATATCTGATGGTTATCTGATCAAGACGCTGTTTGGAGATTATAAAATGGATTACATTTGCTATACGTCCTAATGTAAACTTAATCAAATTTTACTCACCCTCGAGTTGTTCCAAATCTGTATACATTTCTTTGTTATGTTGAACACAAAAGAAAGATATTTTGAAGAATGTAGGAAAGCAAATCGTTCTGGGGCACTTTTGACCACCATTGTCATTTTTCATACTATGGTAGTCGATGGTGGCCAAGAACTGTTAGGTCACAAGCATTCTTTTGACCTTTGAGGAATGCTTACAGGTGCTGTCTGATGACCAGCAGTATTCAGAAACTGTGTATCTATTCCCTCCCTCCCTCCCTCGCTTCTGTCTCTCTCTCTCTCTCTCTCTCTCTCTCTCTCTCTCTCTCTCTCTCTCTCTCTCTCTCTCTCTCTCTCTCTCTCTCTCGCTCTCTCTCTCGCTCTCTTTCTCTCTCTCGCTCTCTTTCTCGCTCTCGCTCTCTTTCTCTCTCTCGCTCTCTTGCTCTCTCTCGCTCTCTTTCTCTCTCTCTTAGAGAAATATCAGAATCTGCTTAAGTGCAACATAGCCTCTTTAGTACCAGCGATCATTTACCCCCTGCTAGACAGAAAGAAAGCAAAATCAAGAGATGACCTATTCTGATGCTCCAACCTGCTTTTTTCAGCAAAGGAAAGCGACTGATTTCGTCTGATCGTTTCCTAAGTGCTGTAAAAAGGTCTATGCGCTCTCTGCGAGATCAAATTCAGCATAAAGTCTAATGCAAATCTTCCATTAACGGGTAAAGAAGAACAGCTAAAGTCTGTTTCAACAAATATCCAGTAAGCCCAGTTATATTTTGTACTTTTGAGATCACTAACCCGTATAGCAAGTGATAATAGGATAGGCCGATTTTCTTACGTCAACGTTTTACTGCAGAAACGAACGATGCTATGGTTTTTAAAGAATAACTTGTCTCTGAAACAGTAGCTTAATAAGTTGAATTTGACAGTGTTCTATCTGTGTACTTTAACAGAATGGGTAATAACTTTATGCCTTTCAGCTCCTCTGTAGAAAGGAGGCCTTCAAGCTTTCAGAGGCCGACTTTATTCACCCACAATCCTCTGGGGCCGACGTCAAGGGGGACATTTTGAATAGCCTTAATCAAATTGTGCTACCTTTTCTCCTTCCTGTTGACTCTGGGTCACCGTTTCCGACTCGCTGGATTTGCCATGATATGAATTAATTCTGCATAGTGATATTTCATTGCTTTATCTCTCGTTTTTCACCAAATTTAAATCTGTCAATCACCCAGAGGCTAGTTACCATGAAGTCACCTCTCTCGTGGCAGTCTGAAAGACACGGCCCAGTGTTTGAAACTCTAGCTGTATGCTTACTTTCAATTATAACTTGGTGGAACCAAAAGTGGAAGATGGCTTTTAGATCCACCTGTACACCGCAGGGGCAAATGAAGCAATTGACACCCATAATGGGTGCAAGCATGGTATGATGGGACCCGTACAGTGATGAAAATGTCCCTGTTTGAAGAAATGTGTGGAGTAAAATAGGGGTGTCACACCTGAACCATTTAACCAATGTCTTCAGGAATACTTCAAATTAAAGGCAGGTGTGTCGTAGCATCTCTGTAGGACTCGGGTCATCCAGAATCAGACTTTCGACAACCCTGAAATTGCACCCTTGCCTATAAAATACTTTCCTCCCCAATTGATGTGACAGGATTGATGCGACCACCTGGGCACCTCACAGAAATAAATGGGCCTTATAACTATAGGATATAAATGTATAAATATATGAATTCAATTCAACTTAGGCCAAATGTGGTGTCTTTGACTCCATCTACAATCTGATTCCTCCTGTGGACTTTGCTCTATTCCCTGATGGGTAGCCGGCTCATTACAAGCTTTGTCATCTCTCCATGTCGACTCTTATGGCTTTGACAGCTCCTAATGAAATCTTTCCTCACAAATGTTACCTGCCTTTAAGTCCTGTCATTCTCTCTCTCTCTAATGAGCAGCACCTCACAATCTAAGGGCCACGGTGACATTTTGGTCCCTGCCATTCTCCCCCTGCTCTCTGCGGGGGCTTTCGGAAAAAATCATCCCACGCTCGCGGTTCTGGATATTGATATTGATGCTGTAGTTTTGGCTTTGTGCTCGCTGCAATCTGGTGGCCACTCACAGAACTAGGGGAAAGGCAACCGTGTTAGCTTTGGAAAACATATTCACGAGGGAATCTTGTAAAAATGCGAAAGTCATATGCATTTCACCGTCCTGAAAAAATTCCACCAGGACTTGACTGTCTATTAAAAATGTATCATATATTTGCTGGTGGTTTGTCAGCAAGTGTGATTTATTGTGAATCAGTTCTTAACTTTCTATTTCAACCAATTCACAACTTGGATTCGATTATTTGTTTTGTCATCACTCAAACATGTACAGGAAGGTCTTAGTATGGCACTTTTCATATATTTTTGTATGTGCTAAGATTTTTCGTGTTGTATGTATGGCAAACACACACACAGTTTTAAGGCATATTACCTCAGGCTGCCATTGTGATGCATTATGAAATATTCATACTGTTGGAATACGGCTGGGATTGCATTTGTATACGGATTGATCTTAGATGCTACACTCTCCTCGTCTGATTTAGGGAATATTGTGAAAGAAACAGGAAAATGGGTGGGGGGGTGCTGCTGTCATGTAGTACAGTGGTGCTGTGTGACTGGGGCGGATGCTCGTTTGACACAACTGCCACATGGGAAGCTGACGTCTGCACTGCCTGACAGCGCCTGCTGGAAACACAATGTAATTCTTCACGGAGAAACTCCCCTAATGCAATAATATAAGCCGTCAGAGTAGATGGATGAATAAATAAACAGTGCAGATGCTAGCGCTGCCAGATTCAGCTGAGGAAAACAAGGAACACTCTCAGGACAATAAGGGGCAATCTTCATTTTCTTTATCCAAACATATGCTGTTTAAGGTTCAGGTAAACCGCTACTCTCACGTCATTTGAAACCTGTCAGTTTGATCATCATTTGAAATTAAACATCAATAACAGCTTTATCTTGGCAAATGACCATGATATAAGCGGGAAAATCCACGACTAGCCGTGCATTAAAGGATTTGAATGCACTTCCGCTTCGCGTGGGGCGGTTCTTGGCCTCCACGTCGTGCGTTAAAATCCTTTAATGCACGGCTAGCCATGATTTAGCTTTTACTTGGTAACCAAAGAGAACTAGCCCTCATTGACTACCATTGTATAGAGATGACAATATTTTTAAATGCTGTAACAGTGTATAAAGTTACGAGGGTGTCTTTAAATACAGAAACTTTAGCAACAGATGCATTACAATGCAGTAACTTTAATTTTGCTGTACTAACATATGACTCGGTGTCACAGACCAATACACACATATTAGTTAGTTTAGCTTCTCCAAAAGCAAAATATAAATATAAAGAACTGTGACTGTAAAGAAATATTCTAAGATAAACAGACTTGTTCTGTAGGTAGTTTTACTAAGTTTTGGAATTCTAGCTGGTTAAGCATTACATGCAAGATCTGGCAACCCTGGAAGAAACGCATTGTAACAAAAATGCATTTTTTTTCTTTGTTTACACTTAATTTTTATTGTCCTCTGATCTCCGAATTCTCTTTCTCAAAAGCGTAATGCATTGCAAGGCTGCAGAAGCTTTTAGCTACATGATGCATGTTTGCAAGCCTGGGGCTTGGTTAGCCGGTATTTGTAAAAGTCCTTGTACTAGGCGGCAGTCGGAGAAGGCACTTGTATTTCTCTGTGCCCTAGTATACATCCTTGAGTGTGGCTGGAGGATGTTTTCTTTTGAGAGAGTCTTTAGGTTTCTCATCTGTCTGGACCGTGTGCTTTACAGAGAAACAGAAAGAAAGAGGCGTCAGATGCAGTCAGATGCATCGGTGCGCAACAACTCAGGGCAGAACAGCTAATCAGCTCAACTTGTTTGGCATGAATTCGTTCGTTTACGCCCATGTTTAAGGTGTTTTTGCATGTGGGCATTGACGGGTCGGTTTGGGTGGCGAGACTATACCGATCTCACGTCATGATTCAACATCACATATGAATGATTGAAAAAAGGTCTGGCTTAAAGTAAATTCAGCTTTATTAAATAAAACATTAACAAGGATTTATTTGTAGTTAACAGTAATGATATCCATTTAGAACTACAAAACATCTTAAATAGTATGCAAAATATTAAATATAATGCAGCTTTTTTGGTTTTCTTTTTCAATGTTTCTGAGATTCATCTCATCACGACCCATGAAACACGCATTAGCACGTTTCAGGTAGCAGCAACAGTCGTGCAGGTGTTGCCTGATCTGTAGTTATTTATCCAGAAAATCCATAGCTTTTCCAGGCCCTTCAGTGGGTAAATTACCCCGGCTCAGAGTTAAATGCGCTCGCTGCAGAGCGCACATACATCTCGCTAAGATCTGGGCCGAATGTGTGATTATACTCATCAGCGCTTATTGCGTTCTTCCATGCAGGGCACAGTCAAGACTCGTGATACTAATGCACTTCGGTTATCCTCTCCTGTAACATTTACACTGGGTTTTTCATCAAGACCGGCTCTTCAGATTCTGGTGTCTCCTTATGGCTCTTGTTAATGACTGTTTAAGCCTGTGATTGCTTAACACAGAGTTTGAGAGGGGGCTGCTTGACAAATGCCGTGGATGTCAATGGGCTCGATCTGAACTCGGTCCACCTCGGAGCATCGATTACTCAGTCAGCATCCCGGAGTCGCGGCAGTCGGGTGTATCCTACCGACGCGCTGCATTAAACAGTGGCCGGGCATGAAGTAGCAGTTTATCAGTCAGCGGTGAATACCAATCGATGGCGCCATAAGGGGCGATATGGAAATGCTTTTGTAGGGCGAATCGGTAAGTCGAGCGATGATAAATCAATCTAGCGTGTTATGACAGTGATGGAGCGATGTGCGTGGAGTTGCACGCTTGTGAGGAGCACAGCATATTTACACACAGTAGGTGTATGGAGACTGGGATCTACGAGGTCTAGGTACAAGTATATTATATGAAGATAAGTACAAATATATATGAAAGCATAGTAATATGTATACGATCTGTATATGACACTTTCTTCAGTGAGAAATCTAAAAAAGTGGTTTTGTGTCCATACAATGGAAGTCAATGGGGCCCAATGTTGTCTTAGTATCAACGTTATTTAAAATATCTTTTTTTGTGTTCTGCAAAAGAAAGTCAAACAGGTTTGAAATGACATGAGGGTGAGTAAATGATAATGATTCATTTTTGGGTGAACAATCCCCTTCAAATTCTCTTTAAGATGTATTTACATGCAAAATATAAAACATTTTTACTCAAGTGCTGAAGTTTCATGAACAAATTTGGCCAGGAAAAAGTGAACTTAGGGAACAGTGAACACAGCCTTGATCTCTTTGCAGTAGCTGATCTCATGCAGTGGATTTGCAGTGAACTCTGCTGCCTTTGATCAACAAACTGGAACCTGGATGAGAGAGAGAGAGGGGGGGGGGGACAGAGAGGGACAAGTGAAAACCAGCTGTAGGGGTCACACAGAGGGCTCTAGCGGGGGCTGTGACCCCTCTCAGGGATGATGTGACAGGCTGGCAAAGAGAATAAATGCCCTTCGGTACCTCGGAACACTTTAGGGCTTCACGAGAATGGATACAAATGTAGACGCACTGTGTTTAAATGTGAGGTGGGCTGATAATGGATTGATGCCTAAATATTAGGTGAGAAATGAATGTAGACATACTGTTATTACAGAAGGAGAAGGGCTTTTACATGGTAAGATGATTAAGCTTTTAAAAGAAAATACTTTCGAAAGCTTGTTTGGGGAAAATAAATACAAGTTTGGTACAGTGCTTGCAAGGCTGTGATGTTTTGATATTTATTACAGCAGTAATTTCTGTTTTCTGTAAGAGCAATTTTGTAAGAAAGATAATATTACATTTCGAAAAGCTTCTGTTGACTTACATTAATAGTATGTTTGGCTATTTTGTCATCGTACCATTTAAATACCAAAATACTTTTTATTGATTGCACACTAAAGTTTGCATCCATATGCATATACAGTATGACTGTGAGTACACTATGTTTTAAGGTGACAGTTCACTAAAAAATGAAAATATCCTCACGTAGTTACAGACCTGCATGAAGTTCTTTGTACTGTCGAGCACAAAATAAGATACTTGTAAGAATGTTTGTAACCAAAACAGGTCTGGGGCACTATTGACTACCATAGTTGGCAGTTTGGTTTCCCACATTTTCTCCAATATTGTTGTTTTCAACAAAACAATGAAATGTATGTTTGCGACAACTTTAGGGTGAGCGAATGATGACAGGACTTTCCTTTTTGGGTGAACTATCCCTTTAAGACATCAGTAAACTGGCTCTGAAGCATTCAACCTCACATCACCTAAAATATATTTTGCTGCCTTGCAATCACTGGCATTTCTTCATGAAGTGCAAATCTAGTTAGTAAATGTAATAGAGACAGATGATACAGTGAGAAAGCTCTCTTACACTCAATGTTCTTTCACAGAGGATTGTTCTGACAACCTTTACTTGGCTGATGGAAACACTTTAGAGTCTTCAGCGAAGCTTTTCAAGATCTAGAGAAAGTCAGTCTTGGCAAACATGTTTTGTGCTGATGGCAAGATTAAGTGTAAGCCAGGTCTTGGTCAGGCCTGATCTCTGCTTTTCACTGTCTGCTAGCTCAGTTCACCTCGGGCCCTGGTGTCAGGCAGAGCTTGGGAGGCGCTGGAGTTCTCTTTCCTATATAATGAAGACGGCTCTGAAAGCAATTATCTACTGATAAAAATCCTTCTGAGTAATAAGCTGTGAAACTATGAGGCTGCTAGGCAGGGATATTGAGGTCATTTTCATTATAGTTGATGTTATTGTGTGAGCTTATTTGTGCTAGCTGTGTTATCGGACACAAAGATTTAGTTGTTTCTTGGTCTATTGCAGTTATTTAAATGTTTGAGATGTTTATAAGCTGCTGTTGGGAATACATTCAGAAATGATTTTCTTTTAAAAAAGTAAACTCTCTAATTGTGACATTTTTCTAACCTCAAATGATTATGTTTTTGCCAGTGGGCCTAATTTAGTGAAATCATTCTTTGTCAATCTGGATTTTTCAATTGATGGTAAGACAAATACATTAAATAAGACTTCGACTTTAAATGCAAAAGATGTTTTTACCCCATTGGCAAATTGTTTTTAATTGTTTAGTCAACATTTTTGATTTATGCTATACAACTTGCCTATAGGGTAAGAAAAGATATATTCTCTGAGGACATGTCTTATAATTGTATACAATTTTGTTTCCCCCTATGATTTTGACATTGTAAAGATGTTGACATATTTATCCATGGAAACGAGACAAAAACTTTGATGCAGTAATATTATATGAATTTATTATATAAATGAATATGTTTTGCACTGAGCTGGGCCCAATCTTTTGTTTTAATGCTAAACAATGCTTAAATGCACGACGCACCCAAAATGAAAATGATTTCATTATTTACTCACCATTAGGTCATTTCAAACCTGCATGACTTTCTTTCTTCCCCAAAACACAAAAGAAGATATTTTGAAGAACATTGGTGCTTTAAGAACATTGAGGCCCCATTGACTTCCATTATATGGACACAAGAGACATTTCTCAAAGTATATTCTTCTGTGTTCCACAGAGGAAAGAGTCATACAGGTTTTAAATGACATGAGGGTGAATAAATGACCAGATTTTCATTTTTGTGTGAACTATCCCCTTCTCTTTAGTTATAGTGTTTTAACTTATGTGATGACTATAAATTCAATGTTAAATCTAATCAGATGTTTCTTTTTCCTCTCACAATCTCCATACATTATTATTCATTGTATAACTAAGGGCGTCGATTGACCTGATTTATCAGACCCGCATATGTTATGTTTAAATATAGTCTGATGTTAATGTATGTATATTTATTCATTTTCCAGAGAAACATCCATGGAGCGGCATTATAATGTTAACAATTTTTGCTTCCTACTCACAACAGCAGAAGGAATTGACCCATACCGGATAACATACTGGTTCTCCAAAATAAAATGGATGCAATGCAGCCCTCTCTCATCCCTGTGCTGGTCCATTGGAATGTGTGGGTCATGAGTTTTGGCCTCAGCTGTCTGATTAAATGGACAGATTGACTTTTGGCTGGGAGTGCTGCTTCATCCTCCAATCTTCCTGCCCTGCACATCCTCACCTCTTTTTCTTACACACACATGCCTGCATGCGCTCTCAAACCTGCCGCTTGGTCATTTTAAATGTGTGCGTGAGACCATCTGTGTGAGTGTGAGTTTCATGTGTTCTTGTGTCGGAAATGATATCACTGAAAATGACAGTCGGTATTAAACTACGCCAGCCTTTGCCATTGCGTTGTTATTTCACAGATTCTGCTTTTTTAAACGTTTTCAAACTTTTCCTGTAGCTCAGTGGTTAGAGCATGGCGCTATCAACACCAATGGGTTCGATCCCAGGGATTGCACGTATCCAAAAACAAAATGTATAGTATAATGCAATGCATTATTGGATAAAAGGCTTTGCGTAAATGTAAATGTTACACTGTCCTGACAAACACTGTAACTTTTTTAATCAGTATGAGCCATTTAATAGCCTACTTAAATCAGATAAATGAAAGTTTTCTTTCACATCTATGTGAAATGACATCTAACATAAGCATTGTGTAAAATAACAACGCTTTGCATTGGCTGCTCTGATGTAACAATGTTCAATGTGGTTGAAAGATACATGCTGTATACAATTTGTAAGATGGCAACATGTTTGAACATCATAAAAAGAAAATGATTGAATTCTTAACCCTGTTTTAGTCAACACTAGTCATCATATTTTGGCTTTGACCAAATATTTTATTAAGTTAATAATAAATCAATAAGGCTCACTCTTTATTGTCTTCTAGATTTGATAAATGTTTAATTACTTAAATTTTTAGCTCAGAACTTCCCTGCTAATTTCTTTCCGATTTTTTTTTATAAATACGAGCTCTTTGTGTCTTTGAAGCACTTTTTGAAGACTTGTTTGCTCTTGTATTTTCTCTGTGCTCCATCTTCTCCATTCTTGATCCTAGGTCCTCTTTCAAAGAAACAGAATGATGATTTAGCTGATAATGACGATGCTGAGGATGAAGGTATTTTTTTGATGCCAAACTGCTATGCATGACAAGGAACCCTCCGATTTTTTTCCTCTTTGTTTTTCTTAAATTTCTTGTCCTTTTTGAGAGTGGAGATTTCTTTTTTCTTGCTCGTTTTTTGCTGGATGTGTTTTGTCGTTTTGGCTTGATGTGACCTGTCTCCCGTCATTTTAGACACATAATTGTTAATAACCCTTAATAGGTTTTTGCTTGAATATTTTTATTATCATTTCCTTTTGATTTTATATGTTGCATCTCACCTAAACAAAACAAAGACGAGCAAACAAAACAAAAGCAAACTAATAATCCTAATACCAATTCTTAACAGTTTTTGCATGATTTTTCAACCCTTCTGCTTTTTGTAAACAAAAAAAAAGCAGATAATCCCACTGATTTCCAAAATGATACTGAAAACCCTCTTTTCATGAAATTTCCTACGCAACATTGTATGTTCCTGGAATCCGTATTGCCGTGTCTGCATTTCTGTCGGCCCGCGTGCATCGATATCCATTCCAGTCGAGCTGTCCAATCCGTCCAGTGTTTACAGGCTGTGCAAAAATCTAAAGATGCACAACAAATTAACACATTGATTAAGTGCCTGACTGAAAACTGTTAAAGTGCTACAAAAAGTAATGATAATAATCCCTGAGTGACTGTGTGATAACAGCACTTCCTTCCTCGTTCATGTCAGAACAGAAACCCGATGAAGACTGTCTCCTGTATAATCAAATGAAATAAGAACCAATTAGAGGAGGCTAAAACCAGGAAAGAGCCTGCTCGCTTTCATCTGCACATCAAAAGATTACAGCAACGCAAATATACAGTGAGAATCCCACCGAGTATTTCACATCAGCTCTCTTAAAAACAGAAAGCCTAATCCTCTTAAACAGGCCAAATATACTGAAAAAAAAACATTACTCTGAATTTCCTTCCGGACACTGGAAACACCATCACATGGAACATGAAACATCACATGGAACATCTTACAAGAGAAGGCCTTCTATTCAGTTTCAATGGCGAAACCTTCTCAAAAATCAAGACCGCCGCGGCGATAACAAAATGTTGCGGTTTCTCGGATTGCTTCTCCACTGAATGCCACCATCAAGATGAGCATCTGTTATGATGGTCACCAGGTCGTTTCATTGCAACGCCAGTATTCATGGAAAGCCCTGGTTCTCTTTTTTATGAGGACCTGCTCACAATAGGACTTTCAGCGAGTGAGAGATAACCTAAAGGACTCTCTAACATAAACCCAGTCTGCTCCAAGGACATTGTCTGCGAAGTCATCACGTGGAGCCTTCTGAAAATCAGTACCTAATATCTGAAGATAAAAAAACAGATGCTTGTTCTTGCGAAAAGATAGAAACCTAGAAAAACCTAGAAATAGAAACTGGTTTATTATGTTCAGTGTCATTTTTATCGATGTGTGAGAGACGTCTTGTACAAAACAAGGTTATTAAAGTTTACTGAAACTATTAACATGATTTCTGGTAATTGAAATCCTGAATATTATTTTAATAAGTGAACTAAACAAAAACTAAATAGGTTTATGTTGAGGTAATTACATTATTAAGTAAAAATTAAGTAAACATATTAGAGATGCACCAATTATTCAGGCAATAATCGTATTGGTCGATAGAAGCATTTTTTCACACTATCGGCCGCTAATTTAAAAACGGCAAATGATCAGGGCCGATATATCCTGTCAATCAAAAGAGGAGAGAAAAATGCAATGAATTTATGTTATGTGTATAGAAAATATTAAGAAACATCATCAGTTTGTTCAATATAAATATAGTCATTTTATGAATTCAGAAAGTTAAGAAATATTTATTCTTCAGAATTTAGTTAATGCAAGTTAATACGACACCAAACTATTGGTATCGGCAGATGTGAATAATCGGCTTTAGTAAAAATACAAAAATAAAAGCATTCAAAATACTAATAAAGCCAAAACAAGACTGAAAACAAATGCAACAAACAAATTCTGGTTAAATGCACCTCATGTCCTGTCCTTTACCTTGCTTTTGCTGAGTGGCGAAGGGCTGGTGGTTGGCTCTCAGACAGCAGCATCTGATGGGGCTGTGAAGAGACACAGAGGCCACATTAATTATGTAGACATAACGCTACCTTATTAGTGCACACTGCTAATACCAGCTGCCACGACACCAGCGACAGTTCTTGCTAACCGACTCGGATTTCATTTCATAGATCCTGTGATTGGCTTGATCACATCACCGGCCCACTTAAGGATATTAATATCCATTCTAATTAGTTTACATTTTTGTTTTTGATATAAAAACATTGCACGGTCCACCGCACCGAGATATCCCGGGATCATCAATCATGTGCAACAACTCCAAATGCCAAGGGATTCTTCAGATATGACTATTTGCTGAAGATTTACTAAAGCAAACTATCACCAAAATCAATAGCCACTTTTGACACGTTCATTAATCTGCCGCCTTAGTACAAAGGGTACAAACATATATATTGACTTTTTGAAGTAATCAGTACCAATAGGCCCAAGAGACAATATAACAGTGTGTGGCCTTTAGTGCCAGGTCAACAATTCGAAAAAACACAATGTACCAAATAAAAATTGGTTGCTTGGTTAAACTACAAAACTTAGTATATAATATCCACTGGCAATACTAAAGGATTTTATTTATTTCGTTTTGATTCATTCTGTTTAAAACACTTTACAGTTTATTTTAAAGTCTATAAATACAATAAGTCATAATGTTTTAGTAATATGCATGAGTGACCTTGCACTGTGTGTGTACATCAACATGACCGCTTGTTTTTTAATAGTTTATGATATCGTCTAGTGACGTTCCAAAGAGAGGCCATGATAAATTGGACTTATCATTGAAATATGACATTTGAATGAAGAAGAACACAAACAAAAGAAGGAAGAGAATACAAACAGCCTGCTGTGCACCACATGCACTATTTCACCTCTCATCTGGTGATGAAGAGCATTTCTGTCAGTTTGACTGAGGATAACTAAGATCAATGGAGTATTTATTTCGTTGAGGAATCACTTCATGTCATTTTTCTCCTGCTGGACACTGATAAACTCACAGAGCCACGCACGGGAGTATTTTTTGCATGGATTTTGGAGGATAATCTGTAGAATTTAGCTGGATGGATTTGAACAACGTGTCTCATAGTGCTAAGTGTACATTGCAGCTGTATAGGAAGTAAAAAATGTCAATTGA
Source organism: Oreonectes daqikongensis (assembly GCA_026939265.1). Classification (NCBI taxonomy): domain Eukaryota; kingdom Metazoa; phylum Chordata; class Actinopteri; order Cypriniformes; family Nemacheilidae; genus Oreonectes; species Oreonectes daqikongensis. Next base: position 1,520,599 of record JAOTQM010000030.1, on the reverse strand, counting down.
CCCAAAATATTTACTACAACAATGCGTTAGGACCTTAACTCACAAATAATGACTATAATATATATAACTTTCTCATATAAAGCTTAATAAAAATAGTTACTCAAAGCCACAACAGAAGAGGAATCACATCGCCTCCCAAAGAACCATCGTGCGCACATTTCACTTTGAGCACTTGGCAAGAGGAGCGGCCGTAAGAAAATTGTTTTGGAAAAGGATTGCTTTCTTCATTTGTTTTTTTAGCTTTTTATAAGACCTCCCGGAAGCAGGTCCCCGCATGCCCAATAAAATAACAGAGATTTATGTGATGTCTTTGCAACCATGATGAAATGGCTCTCTCCCTCAAGCAAGACAAAAGTTATCATCTGCATCGCATTTGTGTTCGTGAAAATACCTCCCTCTCGGACAGAGACCATTTTCCTAAAGTGGATTACTCCGCCTAAACAATGTATGGAAATGACAGAAGTGTGCCATTTTCAATGCTGAAAGAAAAATGAGATCTGGGAAGACGAGGCAGAGTCCATTCTAACCGTGAGGATAAGGTCTTTTTCCCTCAAGGTTTGCTTGAAGTTTGGCCACCGTGTTTTTTAGGCAGGTGTCAAAACTTCAGTCAAACCGGTGCTTTTTGAATTAAAATGCCCATTTTAATTTCCAGTTTTACTGCTGACAGGCCTTTCAGGAATGAGGCAGGGAGGGAGCGAACAAAGGCACGATAAAGCGCAAAACGTAGCAGGATTTTCTTCCGATCACCAGGAACATGACATTCATATTGCCTAGGAAATTAATGAGCTCATTTCTAAAACTGATCTCATCTCCAAAATAAAGCCAATGTGGCCAAATTGAGCAAATGGAAGCCCTCAGCTATGAATGCATCTCCAGCTGTCTGCCATAATTTGTCATTTAATCTATTCTGTCCTCCTTTTTCCAGACATTCGTGAGAGCGGGAGCCCTAAACCCGTGATGGTATTCATACACGGAGGATCCTACATGGAAGGCACTGGAAATATGTTCGACGGGAGCATCTTGGCTAGTTACGGCAACGTCATCGTCATGACCCTAAACTATCGGCTTGGTGTGCTCGGTAAGCAGTTCGCCTTGCGTTTGACTTTTTACCCATAATTCCATGTTTCGAGAGCTCGAAATGGCTTGTTCTAGTATTGTTTCTCTCCGCTGCTACAGTATGTGAAAGATGATTTAGGTGCCTGTGAATAGCTTCTAGCTCATAAGCATAAAACGGGAAGTGGCAGCGGTCTCCACAGCGGCACGCAAGCGTGAAAACTTGTTATAGAAAAGTTGGCTGTAGTTGTGCGTGATTTAAGGTGATAGTAAATACTGATGCTATCAAAGCTTTATGACCTTCCAGTTTCAATCACAGCCAGATATTCTCTCAAGACACCAACCTCTCTCTCTCTCTCTCGCTCTCTCTCTCTCTCTCTCTACTTCACTCTCTCTCTCTCTCTCTACTTCACTGTTCTTCAAGCTGTAATGCAAATTCAAAGCAGCAGATGCATGGATAGAGATATAGTTGTTATTTAGTATTTAGTATAGTATGGTTATTTTTAGTTAATGATACAGGCGGTTGAGATTGCCTTAAGCGAATGGCATTGCATTCATTAATACGTGTGGAGAGTCTCTCAAAAAGCGAGAAATCTGACACATTTGAGTCGACTAGATATGCTTTTTTTTTTAAATGTGAAGATGATTTAGTCTATATGAAACGTTTACTTACATTGCTTCATCAATATTAATCTGTGTGGTTCTTATGCTAATGGATCATTGTGTTCGTAGAACAAATTCATCCGTCATTGTTGTCCTTATATGCAAATGGCGGTCACTCTTCAATGATAAACACAATTATTTTTTCGAATGACAATAATGAAACCCATGTTTTATTTCCATATAATATAGGAACTTATTTATGCATGCATATTTGTGAGAAAAACATCTCAAGATATTACATCGATCAAGCAAATTAAAATGAATTATGAATTAAATTAAGAATTAGAAATGATAGGATGAATTATGAATTTAAATGAATGATCAATTAAAGATAAAGTGGATCATTTTTACTTTATACAGGCTGTTTGTTTCAGTAAACATTTTTACTAAAAGATACTATACTGAAAGATACTAAAAGATTATAAGCAGACGTATCTGATCAGTGTGCCGCGAGCCTGCGCTTCACGAAAATATTCAAGAATGAATTTGCTCCAAAAATGTGCATTACATGCATGTTTTCAATGCAGATCTCCACACGGGCACCGTTAGTAACAGAGACCCGACGTGATCTTTCTCCTCTAATGATGCAGCCAGCACCCATTCTCCCCTTCATAACAAATATACCACTGATGACTGTTTTTTGGTCTAGCTAAGGCACATCCATCCATTAGGGGGTTTAAGCATGTGCCCGCATGCCACAACCCTTAATTTATCGCTGCTATGTTTTTCCTCATGGCTGTCTGGGGTTCGGCTGAGCTCACAGAAAAGGTGTTGCGATGTGAGAGGGCCTAATGGATTGTAGCGCAGCACACAATCTGAGTGTCATTATCAGAACCGTTGTAGATTTATGGAGCGAGTCATGCGCGTCATGCCTGCCCGACTAAAACTGCTCTCCGACAGCTAATAAGCCCGTCGTAGGGCTCGGTTTTACCGACCGCCATCATCATATTTTTTGGGGGGGTAATGCTGCTGCGTACCAACATTCTTTAGCAGGTTAAAAACAAGTCCAGATTTCATAAACTTCAGCGGGTTTTTAACCTAAAATAATCTGTGTAAACTAACAGGAATAACAAATGTTCTCTCATCAACTACAGTAAAGACAAGGTTTGTTGACGAAGGGTAGCGATACGGAAGGCAAAAATATACATCCGGAAGTAATAAACTTTTGTATGGGTAGTTGATAAATAAACCATATTGTCCTTTGTTCTACAAAATGTTAATATTTTATTTATATTCTTAAAGGGATACTTCACCCATAATGACCCACCATCTAAGAAAAGATATTTGTAAAAAATGTTAGAAACTGACAATTCTGGGGAATCATCGACTACAATAATAGAAAAAAATATTGTATCATTTCTTTGTTTTTTTAAACACAAAAGAAGATATTTTGAAGAATTTAGGAAAGCTAACAATTCTGGGGCAGCTTTGACTAACATTGATTTTTTTCTACTATTGTAGTTAATGATGCCTTAGAAGATTCTAGAAATGTATACAGAATATTCATTTTTGGGTGGAACATCCCTTTAATATTTATATTTATAGTTTAAAATAGCACAAGAGAGAGTTATCTTCATTATTCGTTTTTTTCTCAATGTTTGCTGTGCCACACCATAGGACACATGTAGAGTTTATTTGTTTTAACTCCCCATATCCAGACTGTTTTTATCACAAAAAAACCTGACAGGCTCTTGTATCACTTCCATTATAAACAACTGGCTGAATGTACAGTACACAGCTACTTGAAACATAAGTAAATCATAAGACACGAAATATTGATTTGAAATATTAGAGCTTATTTGTAACAAATTCATGTTGACGTGAGAAAAAAACGCACAGTGATACATTAAACGTTTAAGTAATAAAGTGGTAAAGACTCCTAAAACCAATATAAGCAGTTTTTAGTTTTAGCAGTTGTTATTGAGGCATAACTGAACTTGGATGTCTGACCAATCAGAATCAAGTATTCCAGAGAGCCATGCAATATGAACTAAAACACAGTAGTGATTAAATTGTGACAAGGAGGGTTGAATACTAACAAAAGAATCGATTCCACTAATACAGTGATAATATTTTGGGTATTGACCTGGTTAAACCGAAAGAACACTGGAACCAACTCAATAAAGTCAAAAATGTTGCTAGTAACAATAATTGTTGTATTGGTCTAAAAATCGTATTTTCATCATAAGCTTTCTTGGAAACAACCTTAACAGTATATTGATGTTCCATCTCCACTCATCGTCTTCAATCTTTGGTTTCTTGTTGAGAACGATTGTTCATTTGTTCCAGAATGACACACTGGGTTACAGTAGAACTGTTAAGTGGATCTAAATGGGTTGTGATTTGAGTCGATGCCCAGCGCATCAGCACTTGTTGGCTGGCTGTAGCGCTGGACGCAGGCAGCGCACGAGCGTGCATTAGGCGGTGCTGGAGGTGTGTGCGCGCTCTCAGGCTGTTACCTCAGTTGTTTTCCTCTTTGTCAAATCTTCACCGCGTTGTTCACCCTGTAATAATTGCTTTTGCTGTTTTGCTTTAATCATTCTGTGGCCTAGTGTAGAGGATTATTATTTTTCATGCTTATTAATTTCTCTGGCGTGAAACAAATGCCCATAATGCTTCAGTTTCATTAGTCTTTTGGATTTTATAACCTCCAACTCTTGCTTTGTCGTTCTCCAATTTTTTGCCTTGAGTGTTGCCTCTTTAATCACATTTGCTCTCTTTGTCTTTTGTCCTCTCTCACCCACTTTCTCTCTTTCTCGCTCACTTTCTGTTTCCTGAGTCGTATGCTTGTTTAAGCATGAGCTTGCCACAGGGTTTTTTAGGAGGCATGTATGATGTCTGACCTTATTCTGTAAGCACTGCATCTGGGGAGATGCTTCATTGGAGGGTGTTTATTAATCTTAACAAGCATTTAACAACTCGGCAGGATTGTTGCTCATCCGTTATTTCGCCCCGCCACTGCTGGCAGTACTGGCTCTTAGGAGCTCTTGTTTAGATGGCTGGTCAATTGAAAGAAATTCTTTAGACCATAGCATATCGACCTTACATTCATACACAAGTTTTGTTGTTGATGATGGATGAACATTTTCTTGGTGGGCTTCTGAGAAACGAAGCGTTGGAAATTGTAAAAAATCTGAAATGTATTTTATCATCTTCATGCCACCCCAGATGTATATGATTTCTTTTGTTCAGCTGAACATAAATCAAGATTTTAATATTCGATCTCTGTATGTGGGCATGAGGGTTAATAAATGATGAGAGAGATGAGAGAACCATTTTGACAAAAAAGGTTATTCTATGGCATCGGGAAGCAACTTTATTTTTATTTTTAACACCTGACTCACTAATACAGAGTTCTATTTATTTTTCTACTATTTCTATCCTTAAAAAAACAACAAAAAAAAACTTTGTATATTGTGGTAGGCTTGCTGAGACAGTTTTATTGCACTTCTGTATTGATGTCCTTGTGTTGTTCTATTGTTTACCTCATTTGTAAGTCGCTTTGGATAAAAGCGTCTGCTAAATGACTAAATGTAAATAGCATAAGAGAGATTACTCAAAGTTTTCTTTTGCTGTTACACCATAGGACACACATCCGGTTTATTTATTTGTCAACTACAATATATAAAAAGATGTGTGTATGACATTTTAGAAATAAATGATATCACCCATGCTCTTCGCAATTCCACAAATCTGTGTAAAACCTGTTGACCCCACAAGGATTTTCTGAAGTAAATATGTTAAAAGTGACAATGAAAAAATATTTCTATTGATCATACACATTCAAAAATATTTTTTATTTACAGTTCTTACATTTATAAATACTAATTTATATACATTTTAAATCCCATACTCTGTGTGAATCTCATTGTCTTTGATAACACAATCTCGACCAATGATTTTGTAAATCTATTAAAATAGACAGGATCTGTACTTGTGTGTCTGTTACCTCCACAGAAAACAGCTGTCCAGTGGTATAGCCAAGATGGCTGCCGAGTGCTCCGAGTTCCCTTGAAGGGACTTCATCCTGACCCTGCTTTCATGCTACCCTATAGATTTAATAGCACCACTCTGTCATTTTAACAGTCTGCGTTTAAAGGGGCGTAAGCCTAAGTGATGAGCTGCAGTGCTTGTGACCGGTGGCTGCTTTGGTAGAGGGCAAAAAGGCAAGTACCAGAGGACGGAGGACATCTGCCATCACAGAGGCTTTGCCCTGTGAGCGCTGCTAACCGAAGGGATTAGTTCAGCCTGCAAGAGCGCAGCAGATGTCCATCTGGGCCCATTTACTTACAGCTCCTCCTTGCCTTCATACATCTCTCTTTGCCTTGCCTCCTGCATTTGGCTTAGTTTCACTGACATGTATAGCCAAAGGCTTGACTAAATGTGGATATTAATAAATGATCAATTATGGTGTGTTGTTGAATCCACAATGAAGGTTTGACTGTGTGATTTTAGGCATTTCTTGAACGTAGAGTTCATGTGGATGTTGTTCACGGGATAGTTCACACAAAAAATTCAAAATCTTTCATCATTTACTCACCCTCTTGTGATTTAAAATCTGTATGACTTTGTTTTTTCTGCAGAACACAAAAGAAGATATTTTGAAGAATGTCGGTGTAACCAACCAATGGCAGTACCCATTTACTTTTATTGTGTGGACCCAAAACCAACATTCTTCAAATTATCTTCTTTTGTGTTCTGCAGAAGAAAGAAAGTCATGCAGGTTTGAAATGACATGAGGGTGAGTAAATGATAGAATTTTCATTTTGTCTGAACTATTCCTTTAAATCTTGGGTTTCTCAGTGTATGCTGTGAATCCATTGATTTCAATGGCGCTATTTCGGTTGTTTTAGTTGTTTCTGGGTTTGCATTCTGCTTTCTGCTCCTCTTCCCGAAATCACATTTGTATCCATCAGGCACTCCAGCTGTGCTTTATTTAGTCATAGGCACCTTTAAAATGATTTGAGGTAGAAGCTTATCTGATTCTGAGGTTGAAATAACTGCCTGCATCCCTGGGGTTTTATTTACTATATCAGGGTGGTAAATTGAACTGGAACTGAGTCGCACATGAATTCCAGTAATTTACAGCCTCCAGCGTGCAGGAGTCGACTCCCACTACTGGGACTTCCTGTCAAAATGACCACCCTCACCAGAAACGGCACCGCTGCGTCCATTTTGCCGGGCGACAGCAGCTACTAAGGGTGAACGGGCGAGAGTGCCGGCAGATGGATGGAGGCACATGGACGCATCCATCTCTGCCACGAAGCCAGAGATATTAGCCAGGTCCGCTCGTGGGCTTTTCGGCAGGGATCGTCTGCCGCTACGGATGATCAAGGCACTCGCCGGGTTTCATGCGGCGCTGTTGCTTTTGCCGGGGGAAAACAGATGGACGTGTTTAACACCTTAGAAATGAACTACACTGCAGGACCAAAGCCAAGCCAGAGAACCCTCTGAGAGCATCAGGGGACGAGGATGGATTGCGTGTAAACCTCTGAGGGTGAAACAAATCTTTGGTTTGGTGCTTTCTGTGCATTACATTCAATTATGATTCTCATAGAGATTCTCTGGGTGTTGGCATGATTTTGGCCAAATATCCCTTAGTATAAAAATATATTTTTTAAGCACCTTGATCTGCTTGTGCAAGAACATACTCACTTTAAGATTAAGATCAGCACATTTAAACCAGCACATGCTAAAACCTTGAAGTAATTCATCCTGGTCCTTGTAACTCGCTTCAATCCCTCACTAAGATTTATTTATGATTTGTTACCGAGGAGATTCACGGCTCTACATTTCCCACAAATGCAGTGAATCAGAGGTTAGTCTGCGCCCGAGCAGATAAAGATTTACTCTCGAGTCACTAGCCTCAAGCTTTTTGACTCTTGTAATTCCCTTTATTCTGTTTGGTCACAACAAAAACTCCCCTGGATTCTGGCTAAGATATGTGTGTTTGCAGGCTTAAATTAAAAATTGTGTCGTATGATGTACCAAGTGGAATACAGCAGAATAATGATACATTTAGCTGACGCATTTATCCAAAGTGATTCATGATTCATTTAAGCTTCATATCAGTATGTGCATTCTCTGGGAAGCAAACCCATGACCTTGGCATTGTTGGCTTTGTTAAACTACAGGAGAGGACATTTTTAGTTAAGCTTGAAACATGCAGATGTAACCGTCTGCTTCAGCTGAGCCTGTCAGTAGACGGAATATTTTCCCCTAAGGCCACTTGGATAATGTCTGTGCCGCGCCGCGGATCCGATGACCCAGTGTTGTTATTGCCCTTGAGTACTCGCGCATGCTTCTCTCTCTATTACAAATATTTTGACTGTAGTCCTTGAGTTACGTGTTATTTTAGTACCTTAAAAACTCCAGAAATCCCTTTGAAGGTCAATCTCCTTTCCCCTTGCGGCTCAGTGATTATTAGTCAACCCTGCTAGAAAAAAGCGTGCTATGAAGGATTATGACAGGACGGCTCTTGGGCGAATTGAAAAGAGTGCCAACTTCCCCCCCAGTGGCAAAATACAACATATATAAAGAAAACAAAGAAGCTAATAACCCAGCAACATGCACAAAATGTAACTAGTGACGCAGGTGTTGCCGAAACTACAGCTGCTTTACATTCTGCCCTGCTGATTCCAATTACAAGAATCATCGTGAATAGGGATGCTGGATCATTGATATTAATCTGTGAGATTATTACACATTCTTATCCCCGCATCCACACAGGACTTTGTTGCTGTGGTGCAGTCGCATCAACATCTATCTTCATTCCCGCAGCCGGCTGATTCAATCATTCGGGGGGAAGATACCTGTTTAAATCTTTACGCTTCCCAGGGCAAGCGGGAATTTACTCACACTGGCCCTGCAGTCTCATAAGTGGTCCTGTTGGGTCAGAGGCCAGAAGTGATGGAGATTTGAAAACTATTTTATGTCCCTTCTGAGGGTTGTATTCTCATATGTATAGTAACTGTCTCTTTTAAAGAATGCTGACACAGTATAGATGCGGTAGCCATGTGGTGAGCTTCCCTCTGTTGCTGTGAATTGCATGTATGTGGACATTTATACCACCAGCCTTACTTGAGTTATTGGTCAACATATCAGCTTCCAATCCTCAGGGAATTCAGTGTTTATGAAACATTAATAAAGTTCTTAATGGATTTGGATTATTTAGTGTGACCATTTGGTGCACAGCTCCATGTACAATAATACCATTACCGCTGGTGCAAACCATAACCCCGTCTATAAATGTTTTGAGAAATGGTTATAGGAGTCATTCATTCTTGATTCGTCAATCTTCAGTAGTGACTATTGAGTCACCTCAGTGTCAGCCTAAGCCATTCTCAGTGAAAGTGGATAAAGAACATCTCAAGGACGTTGTCGGTGGGAAGAGAAGCACTCGGCTGGCAGGACGTCAGCCTGGCCAGTGGGCAGATGTTAAGGCTCTCCACAGATTTCCCAGCATCCCCTTGTGTCTCTCCAGCATAGAAAGTGTGAAGAATAAGCGCTTTCCCCATGCTGCTTGTTTCAGCGGATGAATTGGAGTCCTGCCTGTGCGTATTGAAAAGAAGGAGTCTTTATAATGCCTGCTTTGTTCTGCCAGTCTTTTTTGATTATGGCAGTCTTTTTATGATTTTGTGCCAAAATACGATCACAATGATTTTGACATTGCTGATCCTCTGTACGACCGATCCGGCATTGCTCGTGTCAATCATCCTGTCAGTCATCCGTGATTTCTGAGATGAACACGAGCAAAGCGTTGTGGTTAGGACACACCACGTCTTTTTTTGAGGTTCATACCAGACAAGACAGCATGGAAATGTCTTTCTGCCTACATACAATACCGGGCCAGTTATATGCCAGTCATCATTTTATTTGTCAAACGTATTATTTTCTTGCCAGTTCGCGAAGGCAGACATGGATACGACATCAGTGTTGTCTTTTGTTTGCGTAGATAATGTGCCGAAACAACCCTTGGGCTCTTCGTGACAGATCCTAGATTATTTTCATGTGGCAGTTCTCGAAGCGCCCGTGTCGGGTTTTGTTTATGAAGTTCTACGCATATGAAAACAAGTTACTCTGTAATTTTTCAGCTGTCTGTGTTTTTGTGTTTGTGTACGCGTGATTGTTGACACATGAATAGATGTTTGCCGAGAGAGAGTGTAAACCAAAACTTTGAGACGAGCTCAAATTCAACTCGGTATGTCTGGTAGTCGTCCTGGCATTTGGGTAAGAAATGTATAGGCGGTCTCAGTGAAGTCTTGTGTTTTTCTATGCAAACCTATTATTTTAGCATTGTTTGTGCTATCTCAGTGGATCCTGTGAATCAGTTTATATCAATAGGCAGGTGTGTGGATAGGGAATAGCAGAGAAACACATGAGTTTGCAAAAGTTAAGACGTCGCAGTTGACCAGTGAGAATTTCCGATCTGGTTTTTGCATTAAGAATTCTGTTTGCATACGTTACGCCTGTATTCATATGTACAGGTTTTATGCGTTACAGCTAATTTTTGTAATCCGTTTATGTGCAACATCTTGCGTGTTCTTCACCTCAGAAGGCAAATCCGCTGCTACAAAATTAATTGATTTCTACACCTGAAAGCTTGCTAGTTCATTCACATAATACGGTTTACCCACATGATTTACTACATTTGGCTTTTTATCTGTTGGCATTCCCTCTGGTGATGAAAAGGGGGCTGATTTTAGTCGGCAGATCTAAAGTATGCTTGTTTATGTTCTACACATTCTCCTGGTGGAGTTTGAGGTAAGGCCTGGTGACACTGTAAAGGTTGTTGTCATTGTTGGGTCTGTTTTCAAAGGCCTACATTAGAAACATAGTGACGGTCGTTGTATCTTCACACACAACTGGCGCTTTACATCACCTTTGTAGTGTAAACAATGCACAGGCGACCAGGGACCGGTCATCTCACAACACGGGGGGGGCGTTTGAACCAGGTTAAAGTTACGTAAGCTTCCAGTGATCTTTGTCACTATGCATATCACGCTTTTTCCTCATAAAGACATTCATAAAAGCTTTTGTTTCATTTTCAGGCACACTTGCATCATAGTAACTTTCCTGTGTATTTCTGGCACTCTGTCTTTTTAATGTGAGCTTAAGGGCTTTTTTGTAATGGATAGTACCTTCTGGTAAAATGATACGATTAACAAATGAACTGAGCTGAAGAGTATAATCAATGAAGCGGGGGTTGTTTTGCCTTGGATATGCGTTCGCAATTCATTGTCATTAACAGAATTCATCAGAGAGAGAAGGCAAGCAGAACAGAACAGAAGTTTTGCTTTTTGCTAGTGGGAAGAACTCGGGTTTGGTCTGATCCTAGACACTTCAAAGTGCTGCGTTTCAGCAGATAGGCCCTCTTGGTTATGTTTGTTTTTGTTTGTGTGTGTGTGTGTGTTCGTGCGTGCGTGTGTGTAATCTTTCCTTTTTAATCGTGAAGGATTGGTTTCATTAGCATCTAACAATAACAGATGACCGGGTTTCAATTTCATTCTCTTGTCACTGAAACAGAATTAGAGCGATGCCAAATCAAGCGGTTTACACTCGTCATTAGAACGTTGATTTATTTATTTATTATTTATTTACAGCGGAGTTCAAAAGTCCACTTGAGAATATAAGATTCAAAATGCTTTCAGATACCTAAAGATAAAAGTTATGATAAAAATCTCAAGCACACTAACCAAATGAGCATTTTTGTGGCATTGACCTTGTTAACTCCTTTGTACAAACATGCAGTTTTCCTTACTTCCATTGAGTCACACAAGATGCTCTCTGAAACATTCTCAAGTCATGCTGGGATAACATGGACTCCATGCCAGCTCGAATGCATGCTGTTAATAAAGCCAAAAGTCCAGATATCAAATACTAATTCTGAAATGTTTTTGTTACACTCTTTAAAAGGACGTGTTAATATTAACACACTGTTTGTGTTATGCTATTTAACACATTTTGTGTTGATTTTCATTCAAATAAATGAAGAAATAACACAGTAATGTGTATAGTTAAGGACAACACACAACTACAGAAGAAATGCATTCATTAATTGCGACTCAAAATATTGTTCTGATAATATCATGTAAAATAAGTAATGTTCACACATTTCCAACATTTTAACCCCAATGTGCATGAGAAAGCAAGTGTACTGTAAATTATGACATGTGTTGATATAATTGAGTGATTTGTAACATAAGCATATCTACAGTATATATTCAGAGCACTGCCACATGGCACTAAATATAATGAGCAGATAAGATACCGTGTTTGTAAAACCGATGTGTCTCAATTTATTTTGTTCGTTTGGCAAATGAATTAATGCATTCTTCAATTTACACACACGCAAATGAATTTATAGTCGACTGCATTGTAATCTCCACACGTCCAATATCCCTGTTATTGCGACGGCTGCGTGTGCATTTCTATATTTGCGCTGGTGACAAATTAAGGGCAGGCAAGGTGTGACAAGTTTGTGATTTCTTTTCACGGGGTGGATTTTGAAAGCTGATGGCTTTAAGCATGATAGATAGAGTTGTAATGAATGAAAGGTGAATTAGACGCGCAGGCTTTCCGTCGTAACCCGGCGAGACTAATCAGCGGATCGTTGTCTCCCTTTCTAACCCCTCATTCCAACTCCAAGAACGCAATCTCAAGATAGATGTGCCTCAATTACAATGGAATAGATCAAATTTCACACCCATTCATTTGCCGGCAATTCGGCGCGTGATAAACATTGTATTGCTTCATTAATAACTAGACGTCACCCTCATTAGACCCTTTTTGAGCTTGACTAACAGGAGGAATTATTAGTCAAAACTAATATTAACAGGTACATCCGATTTTCATACCTCCCACCTAATTAACAGAGAGCCCATTCGAGTGGTCATTAATCTCCCACTGCCGAATATGTCACGCAGGGATGTGTGTGTGTGTGTGTGTGTGTGTGTGTGTGCACGGCTTAATATCATCTCCCTGCCGACGTCTCAGCCTGAACACAAATTCTAATGTTAACATACATATTTACATGCTAAGTGTTGGATGAAGACGTGATATTTGCTGCCAAAGCCTCTCCACTCTTTGCGTGCTGTCGTCTGCCGCAGGGAGGAGAAGGAAATTACTGGGCGGCAGAGCGCAACTCTTTCCTCTCTCTTCCATCGGGCCAAAGAATGTCGCGGGCTAGCTGACATGGCACTGGGACTTCCCCTACCAGCCAAAAAGAGCTTTTCTGTGCCCATTCAGGGCCTCCATTGGGGAAAAGCCGGGTCTGGGTGATTGACAGGTGGGCACCAGGGCTTAATTCCAAGGGAATAACTCCAAAGCCTGAGTAAACAGCCCGCTGTATTAGGGAGTCCAGTGGAGATGAGCCACTAAGGCAGTGCCGGCCGTCCCATAATCCCCTGCAAGTAGAGCCAGCATTGCTCTTTTAATTTAGTTTATACCCGTGTGGGTTTAGCTGTCTGCTGATGGTGAGAGGATCATTATATTCAGATGCATGGCCTGTACGGTCTAGCTGTAGATGATCAGGTTTGATAAAAGTGTAACCTCCTCTCCAGGTCTGATGTTTATGATATTAAGATGTTTTAATATTCATGTATATTGTAGTTGTGAGGTAAGAGGTGAAATGAGTTTTATGAAGCTGTTTGTTTGTTTGTAAGTAGTTTAATGTTCTTGTTTTGATTTGATACTTTTCACTGAGGAAGATCTGGATTTTGTTCTGGAAGTGATGGCAGATGCTAAGTTTTATTGTTTGAAATCAAGTTGGAGAATGTTGAATGTTTTATTTCGTTTATTTTATTTGTGTCCCTGCCTGTGAAAACCGAGCTAAAGTCATTTTTTGGTGATTTAAGTTTTACATAAAATCATCTTACCTAATTTAAAGAACATTCTGTAAAAATATCATCTTGATATCTTTCATATTGACCGAATAAGACCACGTTAAAGATTAAAATCATAGTAAAATTAATGGTTGAAATTAAACTTTGATGCTTGTCATTTCAAAATTAGAAATGTAATCACATTTTCTAACCCATTTTGTGTATATTAACTACTGTTTTATGATGCACCTACTTTTTATTATTCCTGATGGCTTCATAAAATACACGAAAAGCATCAATTACACACCTACACAATTACAATTACACATTACCTCCTCTACATTTTGGTGATAAAAGCACTAAAAAGTTTTTATTTCTTAGGCAGAAGATACAAATAAAAGAAAAAAGCATTGTTACATTTCCAACGCATTCAAAACACTCCAACTCACGTCACATTGTACCAAAGTTATGATTTCCTAGTAGCAACATCCCAGTAGGATTTAAGGGCACTGCTGGATTATGTGTGTTGTGATACAATGTCACACAATCCTTGTTTATTCCAGAGGCGGCATTGATCAGATCCAAGCAAAGCTGGACCTCTGCCCTGTAGGATTGGCTATACAGTTCATGGCAATTGGATCATGCTGACTTTATCTCATTATCCAACTTTTAGCCCACTGCACAGGAAATGACAACAGTGGGATTGGAGGATGGAAGTCCTGATTATCTAAGAATTCTGTTTTCTGTCTGGATGTCTAGAATCTAAAAGGTTGTTTCGTGTGCATTTGTGTGTGTCTAGTTTTCCTCTCTCCATCATTACTGCTCTGCCACTAAACAGAGGACGCCAGCGAGCGCATTATCGTCTGCCTGACCGTGCTTTAGATGTGAGTGGGGGGGGAGTTTGGGGCTCTAAATTTGCGCTTGCAATTATCAGAGGACCTTTTCGGGGTAAATCAATACAAATGCAACAATCCCGGGTTCACAGCGTCATGCCCCGACACCACTTGACGGATGAATCCTCCCGTCTCTGTGGTAAGTGACTTCATTGGACAGAGGCCATGAGAGTAGATCATCCTCTTGAAAGGACAACTGCAAGGTACCCTTGTGTGCTTCCTGAATGTTTATTTTCACCATAGTGAACAGATGGTTGTCATATCCGCACAGAAACTGCATGCTTCGCTTGCTCGGCGAGATTTTAGCTAGTAGATTTGTCATATTGGTTTAGATCACGACTGGGTTTACTCAGAGTTTGTTTAACTGTCAAAACTTGTTTCATGTTAATAAGAGGGAAATCAAAACCAGTTTCAATTACAGTTCTCGACAGTTAGGCAGCACATTAATCTTATTCTGCGCCATCTTTTCCCAAAATTCACACTGATCTCAAACTGATCTCAGATAACAGTGGTCCCTTATGTTAACCAGTGCTGCTGTCACCCACCACCGTGCGAGCTGAGCGTTTGGCATTTCTCATTACTTAACGTAATTATGCGTGCTAATTATTTTCCCATTATGATTACACAGTGGGGTGGCTCTTAACAAAATAAAAGTGTCGTTTTTTTCAAATAGTTATATGTTAGCTGTTCTTTTTCCTCAGTCATTGTGATAGTGACAGCAGTACTTAAGGATTATGGGGTGTCCACTGATATAGCTCTCTCTCTTTCTTCTATTTTTCTTCTATGTCATTGGTGCCCCAGGACAGGTTGCTCAGTGTAACCGTAGCAACTGACTTTCCCCATTGTGGCTGTGCGAATCCTGTTATAGGGTACAGTGGCTAGCGTCTATGGTAAAGACGATTGTGTGCCAGCCGTTTTTGTGGATTTTAATTCTTATTATATGGTCTTATGTAGTCTGTGAATGAATATTATGGTGGTGTTTTGTTAAACCCCGCCCTGACTTCTTGTGCCTATGTGATCTATGATTTCCGAGTTCAGGCATAAAGATGGAAATTACTCTTTAATGTGGTACGTCATGCAATTTGGCAATGAATGGCACGGATTTGTGTACCACGCACATGAAACACATGGAAACATATGGAAACTCATCTCCAGAGCTGTTATGAGAGTTTACTTCACTATCATTTTACAGTTTCATTTGAGGAAAGCTTCAAACACTCTGAAACTAAAAGATCCCGCCAAGATAAAAGTCTTGATAACTTGAACACATGTACATACCCACAAGAAAAATACTGTAGTATTCTTGTAGCATACACTGTAGTTCTTACTATAGTAAATTATATTGTAGCATAATTATAGTATACTGTATACTGTAGTATTTCAAGTGTTAACTATAGAGAATTGATAAACTGTGTTTCACATCATTTTACATTTACTATAGTAAGGTTTAAAGCACTATAGTATCTAGGATTTTTTAGTAGTTTACTGTAGTAAATACTATAACATATTACAGTATTTTTACATCTGGGCAGATATGTTATCATTGTTTAGTAAAAAAAAACAGAAATCCAACAAATTTAAAATTGACTAAAAAGAATGTGGGAATAAAATGGATTGGAAAAATAGACCTAATTTAACTACTTAAGAATTCAAAGTTAAAACCACCGGAGATTTTCCTGTTAAAGAAAATGTGGTGCCGTACAAAGCATTTATATGAGACCATGACATAATGAAATCTGATACGTTACCTGTAATTTTGTAGTGTTAAGTTCAGCATTCATATAATTTTATAGCTGTTTCAAACTAGTTATAATCTGTAGACCTTGTACTCAGGTCAGGTATGTGCAATGGTCTGCACTGTAAAAGAACTGCATAAATTCAAAGAGTTCTCCAGCACAATACAATAAGTATTATATTTGGGACTGACTATACTTCACTTGAGTATTCTCAAAGTAGACAGTTTACTGCAATCGATCATAATCATGTAAATCGATCTATTAAAACATGCTTTTGTCTGTCTCACTAAGCTCACAACTCAAATCACATCTTCAAGGTATTGCGTTTCAATCAGTATGTGTATGCTCCATAAATCGATTCAGCATTCATTCAAGGACTTAAAACTTGGGTTGAGTATCATTTGAATTTTATCGATTTCGATTCCCAATAGATTCCGATTGTCGATTCCAAATCCTACTTAAACTCACATCTCATTTCTTTTTGAATCAGTGGGAACTGGTGTATTGTGATTTAACTGTTACTGTACCGTATGTTATTCCTGTCCTCAGTCCTGAGGAACATCACATGACATGCTGGAGACATCTGGCTGGATGAGCTCATTAGGTGGCTCTGTAAGACGCTTCAGTCACCTTCTCCTGACATGAGATTCCTCCAATGGCAAATAAGCAGCTACCTCATACAGTCAATGCCAGTGCTTTAGCATACAAGCCACAGTTGCCCCTCTAAAAAATATTAATGCCGTGAAAATGCACAACATTCAGAGATTTTACCACATGGTGAATTCCATGTAAGGTGGCCAGCGCTGTATATATATATATATATATATATATATATATATATATATATATATATATATATAAATAGCTCATTATAAGATAATAAAAAAATAACGGTTCATTATCTAAGGTCTTTATACACCTCCAAAGACATAGTTATGTGTAATATATTGCATTTCTGTCAATAGATCCTCCTAAATATCACACACAGTACCTTTAACAAACCTGCATCATGGCACTTTTTGAAATGCAGTGTAGTGTTTTGTGGTTATTTTTATGCACAGAACTTCAGTCAGAAAGCTGAATAAAACAGTATTCAGTTTCAAGATGTTTTTATTTTCCAGCCAGATCTGGTTGTTTTATTCAGACGGGCTTTGTTTTTCGGGTGTTGATCTCAAATTCCCCTGTGCTTTGCCTTTTGTTGTTGTTGACAATAAAGTAACTGTGAAATTTTAGGGGGCAGACTGATAACATCACAGAGGGAGTTCTGGACGATTCGGATGTGCAGGACAGACAACCAGACTGATAAGATTGGCTTTTGTACCTAAAGTGCTTTAAACGGAGACTGAGCATGTCTTTGGGTTGGTTCCCATTGGGTGTAGTCGGGTCGAATTGCCAAAAGGCTCAATTGGAGCGCAGACCCCCTACGGATACCTTGTGGCTAGATAAACTTGGATATCATGATAGCTTTTAGTCTATTTGGTATTTTGTGCACAGCACAACCCCTTAGGTTGTACATGTTGATTTAGATGTAAAATAATAATAATAAATGATCAAAAATGAATCATGCATTCATTTTAATAGCTTTGGTGTAAGACAAGTCGATTTTGAAAATATGTAGTTGGGCACGTCTCTTCTTTGGTGTATTGCTCACTGCCTGCAGGGTCAGTGTAGCCAAGAATTGTCCTCCTTGAAAGGCCGGTGATGTTGACCATTTATCAACATCACCTGCCCGGTTAGACCCTGCAACATGTGTGTTTGTGTGACAGGTCTTTCTGGTTGATTAAGCTTTATCCTCCGGGTGAGTCTATACTGATGGAAACTGCAGCTCCACCCATCACGAACCTGCGAAGAGATACAGTAGTAAAATAGCATGGAGCCATAGTCATAACCTTTAATGCATTGGTTTCATCTTGAAACTCACTTTGATAAATGGGAAGCGGATCAGGGATGTGGCTTTTAACCGTCGAGGAAGATATTGACTTCGGTCCACCTGAAGGTCAATCTAAGTTCATGAGCCCAAAGCATATTTATGACATATCTACACACAGGGCTATTCTAGTGAGAGCCAATCAAAATAATTGATACAGGCTTCAAATCTATTGGTTTCTGCTGTGTTAATTGAAGTCCTTTTACAACAAAATAATCAATACATCAATTTTTCATATTTCATTTCACTCTAAAAGTAAACTCTGACCTGGTTATTTAGTTTCTGTTGATCTGCGTAGCTCAATTTCTTTTTTAGCTGTGGGTTGTTTGCTTGGATGTTTTTTCACATCGTGTCATCCGCAGGGGTCATAAGTTGGGTTGTTGCCATGGCAACAGCACTTGACCAGTCTCCTTTCACCAAAATCCATCTTTTAAGAATATCCTTTAATTATTTTTTTATAAATATCCACCTACACAAATCTTACGGTCAGCACCCTAAATGAAGGGCAACATCTGTTAAATCACATGTGGTAATACTGGACTCGCATTCCTACGGGCGCGTTTTAAACATCACGTCAATGTGATTATGTGCGCTAATGTGCACTTGCTGGTACTCTAGTCGTTTCGTCTTGTTCTTAAAATCTCAAAGCTTCTGTAATCCCTCTCGGTTTGTCCTAAAACTCTGGCCTTCACGATGAGCTTTAGAGGTGACTCTGTTCTCCGGGGGCCGCAGGGGATGGTTTGAAAGGGCAGGGGTCAGTTCTGTTTAATAAGCCCGCCGTCGCCCCACAGGAAATGCTACTGGGTCTCGACAGCTCAATGCTCCCTCCTGCTGGAATCCAACACCTGAACCGAACCACTAACCTCTACCCCCAGAGCGCTAGGACTTGGGGGACAGCTTTAACCTAAGTTTATCCTAACAAATGTAAGGTGCTCCTGTTTAAACTTGGAAGAGAAACTGAGTTTGGGCTCATTAATCTCCTCAGCTCTCCTTCTTTTCTTTTGTCTTTCTCTTTGGCTCTTTACCTTTTGGCAAAGTCATGAAAGTGTTGTGCCCCATGGGTCCCCGTTCTGGAAAAAGTGTGTGACAGTTTTATATGTGTTTCTGTGCGTGTGAAAGTGTGCCAGGCACACGCTAAGTGCCCTGTTGAACCTGTCTCAGAGGCATAGTAGTGATGTTCA
The DNA here is from genome assembly GCA_026939265.1 of Oreonectes daqikongensis. Classification (NCBI taxonomy): domain Eukaryota; kingdom Metazoa; phylum Chordata; class Actinopteri; order Cypriniformes; family Nemacheilidae; genus Oreonectes; species Oreonectes daqikongensis. Next base: position 1,501,324 of record JAOTQM010000030.1, on the reverse strand, counting down.
CGTTTGTTAGCAAATTATTCTTTTCAATCAGATCTTTTCAATGAATTTGAATAATTCGACTAAATCAGTCAAAACAATGAACCATTTATGTTGAGCAAATTTCTATTGTTAATATTCCAGCTGTTAATCAGAAACTATTTGTGTTCTTTTTGTGGGTTTGTTTTCATTATTTATACATTACAGTATTGGGCGGACAAGAGAATAGGCATTATGAGAGGGGATGTGGGATTTGATTATTATAATTATTAATAATAATGAATAATAGCAACATTATAATTATTATTATTAATAAGTACATATATTTTTATTTGAACATTTTATGTACAGTATGTGATGTCAGAGGGGAAATTAATTTAATCTAATTAGTTTATCTGAACCAGTTCCACATCCCTGGAAAAACACTGCTCTTTAGTATTACCAGGTCACAAATGTGTAGGATTACGTGCTGCTTATAAAGAAAAGCAAATCTTCTACCAGATTTTCAAATCATCTTATCATCATACAGTTAGTACCAAGCTAAATAAAACCCCCTTCACAGAGAGCAAGCTGTTTATATTTGTACAGCTTTTAGCAAATAGATCCGAATGAGATATTTCATTGTAATAGCCTCTCACATGTCTGTGTTATACACACTGAAGAGCATCCAGACTTCAAGTTTGTTTCTAACATCACCTCATACACACTGAACTTTGTGTTTCACGGTGGCAGGTTGAAGCCGGTTTCTTCGTGTCGTTTAGATCGATCTTCTCATCGTTCAGTTCTCTCTCTGTGTAACCTCTCACAACCGACAGTTTGACATCAATTCCCTGTGACAGATGACAAAATTCTGCCATGCTGCATTCATCTTTCCACCGACCCAGGAAGGGACCTTTCAGGGTAATGGGCTCAGATATAAAGCCGTGAATATTTCTCGCAAAGGTGGATGTGACGGTAACCCGTGGAGGGGGGATTCGTGGAGGGGGCTGAGCTTGAGTAAACCAGCGTGGTGAATATCATCCCCCTTCATTGCTATGAAAGAAGGGCTTATTTTCCCAGGCAGCTTTAGGTATAAGTATTGTTCAGGGAGGTTACTGTATAATCATGTATGGAGCTCACAGCAGTCATTCGCCCTCTGTGGTTTTTATTAAAGGAAGACGAGACGTTTGCTCATGATGTGAACTGTGTGATTAAATCCTGATTTAGGGATTGGTTTGAAATCCATGCAGGGGATTTCGGGAGATTTCTCTTTTGCGCTAATATACAGGATTGCAGTAGATACGGTGGAATGTAGAGGAAGGTGTACAGAATGCACGAAATGTGGCTGTAGTGCATATGAAGTCTAAATGATTTCGATGATGTGCATTTGAAATGCTCTCATTTCACATTTATTCACTTAGGAGACTTTAATACTTAAGGAATTATTGAAATTATTGACTTTTTTTCTTATTTCTCAGGACTTTGAAATTTTTTATTTCTCTTTGATATGTATAAGATTTGTGTTATTGGGTAATCTTACGCTTAAATGTGGCTGTCGGATAGGATGCGGTTGTCTACGGCAACAGGATGTGGTCCTTGGGCATTATTGTCAGGCTATGTATTCAGTTGTGAATGAAGACATTTTTCTTCTTAATTTCTTTTGTTCTACTGCATTTTTCTTGAAGCGCTGAAACTATATATATTACTCATTGTACATTTATGCTATGTAATTAGCTTTTTTACAATTATCTTTGTAGTATTCATTCAGTGAGGTTCATCAAAATGTATTATGGCACAAGCAGTGTTGGGTCAAATTTTAAATCATGTTCTCATAGTATTTCAGTTGCTTATAAAAGGTAATTCTAGCAAATTTACTAGGAGTTTGTTTGCAAAAACGGATAAATCAGTTTTAAAATTTTTTAATGTGCTATCATGTTTTTATTATGTTTTATTCATTGTATTTTTTGAGTTGTTATTATTACGAAATCTAAACAACCCAACTGCAGTTTGATTGATATTACTTGGAATGCACAATAAAAAACATGATTTGTTTTTGCAAATGAACTCTTCATTTCTTGTTAAGCCTGTTTGGTTACTTATGATGCTATTGACACATTTATTTACTTGATTTACTTAACTCAAAAGAAAAGTTGTGATGGATTTAAAGTAGATATTCACAAACACAATGTTCACTGTACACCCTTTTAATGCTTGTGTAAAGATCACTGTGATCAGCCTCCACTCCAACTGATCTCAAGTCAAATAGAAACTTGTTTTAAAAGTACCACTGAAGTGTCAAAGGAAGGTTCCCATCTCCTTTCTGATATCCAGCTTTAGTAACAATGATATAATACTGAGTCATTGATTTCTCTTCTCTGCTAATGTATCTGAAGTAGGCTGGTTTTACTGATATTACATAGAAATCTCATTCATACCTGCCCACGTACACACACATGTATACACATGTATACACACTTCATTAGAGTTGCATTATCCTTGTTAGTGAAGCCCATTGTGATGTCACCCGTGCGGCGGCAAGACTGTCAGGCAGATTTTTTAGCAGTAATGGAAATCAATGCTCCCCTGTCGCTGACAATGTTTTCATGGAAACGTCCCCCCGCTTGTGCTGCTGTACTTTTATTGATTTAATTGTCATCTTCCTGTTGTACCGCTACTTGATGATGTCGCATCAATCTGTCGCCTCTTTTAATAACACAGATTATGTTTCCATTAGAAATGCAATAGAAACAGGACTGTGTCATAAGAAGTCACATTGTTTTGTTTTAAACAATTGTTATTTTATTATTTGCTTATTTGTCTAAAATAATAGCTGTTTTCCTTAATGATAATATTGCTATCACTTAAGGGGTTTCATGCTCCCGGTCTTTATTCTCAAAAGCAACCACGTTCGGTAGAAAGGGTCATTTTGAGCTATAGGGTGTCTTTTCTTGGAAAAAGTTAAAAATTCTGCAACCTCTCTTAGCTTAGCTTAGTTTAACCTGTGCTGATGCTGGTGTTCCACTCAGATTCGATTTTAAGATCAACCATTAGATCATTGAAACTACGGTACTGTAAATAAATCTAAAATAAGTTCTCTGAAGCACCCAATGCTCTGTGCTACATAGGAAATGGAAATATACGAACAGTAACGCGGTCGATGTCTAGTTCATACAGACCTCATGAAAGCTTCCTCGTGCTAATGGATTCCCAGCATCACTGTGAGGTTGGAATCAGCCCTACTGTGTTATTAGAGTGCAATTAAAGAGTCTTTGGATTCATACAGTTGCAGAGAGTGCCATACAATTATGCCTGAACTATTGCTAAAAGCAGCACAAGGGTCTCAACATGCATCACTGATGTTCCTGGTGCTAATGAATTGAATTACAGACCTGTGCCTATTTCAGGGGACTAAATTGCTGATCTCTCTGGAGAGCCAGTTCACTTCAATGGCCATATACGAACGCTTTCTGTTGTGAATAGCCAGACGTACCCACGACGATTATGAAACCCTTTTGCAGTCCGTCTGCATGCAGTTGAAAACCCTAAAAATTGGTTGTGAACAAAAACTGACACATGCCGGGTATTCTAGTTTTGCTGCGCAGGTTCGGAAGGTGAATCATTCTCTGATCTTGGTTTAATGTTGGGGGCCATCAATAATGAGACACAGGAGCAGCATTTGTTCATGGCCTGCTATTACTTTTCTAGAGAGGCATTACAGTTTTAACACACAAACAGCTAAATGACTTCCGATATGATAATACTCGCCCTGCAGCGAATCGTACTTTCTGAGTTTCAGGGTGATAGATATAAAAAACAGGATAATGAGGGAAGCAACAAAACAAGAGATGGCACAGATTTATAGTTTATGATTCGCTGTTGGCTTAACCAGTGTGGAGATATTATTCACCGTCTTTTTTGCAAAATAGTGTAGTGTTTTATCAAGTCAGAGGTCAACGACAGCAATAATACTTGGGCTAAGTAAGTAAATCTATTCACATTTCTTAGTAATGAATATTGCAATGAATTAAGAATACTTAAAGGAGTTTCATTCCACAGATTTCATTTTGAATTTTATATTCTTATTAATAAATGCAGCCATCTATGAAGACAAGATTGCACTTAAGTTTCTGTCTGATGCTCAGAAAGTCGAATGGCCAACTTTCATGGTGCTTTTTGGACCTCCTGCTAATTTCTCCTTTAATATTCAGAAAATGGAACAATTAACAGGTTTACAACTTGCAGCCGCCGGAAAGTAACACTTTAATCGCACAGCTTTTAATCAGCATTTCTGCATGTATTGTAATGGAATTGTATATTGATTTTCAAAATAAACGAACCTCAGGAATGACACAAGTCACCCAACATCAATGTAAAAGACTGAGAGAACGCAAGGCTTTTTCCATCATATATTAATTTAATAAATAAATAATGGACTTAAATTCACATTGTGCATTGTGTTGTTTAAACAGGAATATAAACTTTCTTTGTAATAGATCTGCAAATGTTGCATTTTTCTTGTAATTTTGACCAGTTTGTCTAGTGAATTGTTATCACTAGTTTACAGAACTACTTGAACACATACTTAAATATATATTTATAAAAATATTTGAATGTAAACGATGATGGGACTTGCTATGTTTCGCAAGTAAAGTTTGTATTCAGCTTTCTCTCTTTGTTTAGTCTGAATGCATTGACAGGACACTTTTGTCTTTATTGATTGAGCAGCGATACAAATCTGTAGTCTAAATCCAGAAGGTGTCCGTATTATCCGTAAGGAGAGAAAACAATCCTCATTGAGCGATATATAAGTTAAGCATGCTGGGATTTCGGCTCTCTTATTTACTTTCAAACTCTCTTTCTTACATTTAATTTCCTTGTTTTGATGATCAGGTCTGATCCGTAAGCATTGTTTCTAGCTGGTAAATTATACGAATTTGTGTTCGCCTGAAGCTTTGACACCCAAAAACTTTGCTTGTGTGGCTCTGAACTCAGCACTCCGCATATCTTACTGTGTAATTCCTGCTGTCAAATGGGTTGTTGCTGGGGCGATGTTGCGCTGGCGAAGGGGTGAAGATTACCAGTGTTGACACACGTGTCACTGTGATTAGCGAAGAATTAGCCGAACTGCGCAACGGGGGAGAACCGGACACGACTGGACCCGAGGCTCATCAGCCACGTCTCCAATACAGTAGACATCTCTATCCTTGATCTCTCAGCTTTTGCTTTGCAGTAGTTCACCCATGGGCTGTTTTGAGACAGCGGTGCGTTGTGTACAGTCCAAAGCGGCCCGGTCTGTAATTGCGCTCTATAATTTGGTGATCCCAGGTCAGAGTGGACAGTCTGGGGCTGTGGAGTGTGTGTAATAGAGCTTTATAACCAGTAACAGGTTTGTCCCGCTGAATGTGAATCAGAGGGGGCCGTCTCATGCCCTGGGCTTAGACAGTGGCTTTTAAGTGACAGGCAAAGCCCAGGGTGATGCACGTCAGACGTGCCGAGCTCGAGGTTACACGCATGACCTCACCCCTCAATGTGACGTTTACAGAGTGTTTCTGTCATAGAAAAGAAGTATGAGGGCCAGGGCCTATTTATAAAGCTCGGTGTCTGAAACAGGTATGTCTTTCATCGCTCGTACATTTTTATTCAATTTTTGTTTTTTTCATACAACTTTCATTAATAGAAAGAGACAGAGAGGTCCGCAGATCAAACTGAACATGCATAGCATGCATGAACATTTAACCACTACACAATTGATATTAAATTATAACCCATTGTTTGTGAACATGTTGTCATTGCTTAGCACAGATGTTCTACGCCTCACACACAAACTTCTGGAGTCAAACCTTGACGAATGTGTCTTAATTATAAAGATGTGATGATGTCACGAGACAGCACACTGAGTCTGTTCTACTGTCACCCCGTAGAGTGAAGCGTGTATTAAAAGTGTGCAGGCAGCAGCTCTGAGCATCAGGTTCACGCTGTGACAGCCGGGAGGACAGAAGACGGATTGGTCGGTTTAAGACTCGACAGCGCTGATGCACTGCGGGGATTTCGAGCTCTGGCCCCACCATGCTGAATACTCCATGAATTCATAACTCCGAGCTATGTGCACCAAGACACGTTTTTTATTAAAAACCAGCACTGCTTCATTCTCTATTCATGCCCACACCAGGTTACATATAGACACTCGGATTATGAACATCCAGTAATTGACTTTATGCGAGTCTGGTTACAGTATGTAGTCTCTGCATTGACTGGTTAGTTATGGTTAGAGGGTTTGGTTGATGATTTCGTTGTGGGTAATATGTGAGGATGGAGATTGTAAACATTGGTTGTTGTTATTATGCAGAAGACATTAAAGTTCCATCACCTACTGTACAGCAGAACTGTAGATCAGTTCCTCAATGGCTCAAGATGGCCTTTGCCTTATAAAAAATAACCATGGTTTTATGATAGTAAAAGTGTAGTCATTTTTTTGCAGATACCACTAACTCTTGGTGTTCATGTTTTTGTTACTCAGCTGTTCAAGGATGTGGTGGATCCACAAAATTGTTCAAAAAGTATGTACAGATGTTTACTTTATCCCAATTTCAGGCAAATTAGACTGCATATATGGTTAATATATGTCCATTTTAATATTTTTAATAATATTTTTGATGTTTGGTTTTGTAGATGTACTAAAAAGTACAAATGGTGATATGAGTGAAAAATTTGTTTATCTTGAATAATCATCTTTCTTTGGTCACACAGACCAGATTAATTACTTTTAACTCACTTTTAACATTACTTTTTACTCGATTACTTTTAACTTTGTAACACTGTATGTTTATTAACCCAGTAAAAATTAACAAACATCAAGGATGTGTTATTCCCAGATAACAACCTCTCAAAACTAATAACACATGCTAACCTGGATGCTGCAAATCATTTTGACAGGTACAGTTTGATATTAAGTTGAATATAATGTATTTTAATAACACATATGACGTTAGATTTACAAATAATTAAACCAAATTGCGTGTTGCTTGCATTTGAATGTCGTGTCTTACTTTAAAACCGAAAATAAACACGTTTTCTGTTGAAAGGTCTTCATTTGTTATAAAAGCGGTTCAACTCCATATTTCATGTTCAATAACTTACTTATGAGGTAAGTAGCCTGGTAATAAGCAAGAAAATGTACAGACAGCCGGCTGTTAACACAAAAATAAACCCCTTCAGTGTGAGACAAGACCCTCTGCTTCACGTCGAGTCCTGATCACACTGTCGGGGTTCTTGCGTTAACAACCGACTGCCTGTAAATGATCCCTTAAATAACTTTTTTATGAAAGTTTAGTTTAAAAGCTGCCTCAAAAGTTTAATCAAATTGGCTTAACAAGTCAAATGCAAAAAGGCAACTTTTTAAGTTTGTGTTAGTTTATTGTCAGTGCTTACATTTAATGGCCTGCTCAGCACATTTAATTCTGCAACTAAAATTTAGTAGCATTGCTGGAAGCATTGTCATTCAGGAACCATTAGCGGAACCAAACGTTACAAAATCCTTCGGTTCCAGTATTTTCACATTCTGCTTTCCCAGCCCTAATCGCGGGTGAGATTTTAACAGCGCTTTGTTGGTTATCTGACCAGTGTTTGTCACAGTACGATGGACCATTAAACCAAATGTCCACCATCTGTGCCTGGCCGTTACACGGCTATATAGTGTCATGCACCCAGTTCCATGTTATCAAAATATAGCTCTAAATAGCCAAATTTTATAACATATCCTGAACCCCCAAACACACCATGTCTCTTTATGCTGTGAAATACAGGACAGGGAGGTCAGCCAACATGAAAGGACACAGTTACGCGCTTTGCACCTTTGTCTTGTTTCACAATTCATTGAGCACTCCTTTCAGAACAGGTGTCTCCCCGGTAGATACCTCAACCTGTTGTGCACACTGCGTGCTGCGCCGCGATAAGTAATCGGTTATAAATATCCAGAGATTCCTCAAGACAAGTACACAGTCTCTAATTAAACAGCATAAAGCAGTTAAACTGCGCTTTGAACAGGAATAATGCGTCGCTCCGAGCTGCCAGGTTCCTGGGAAATCATCGCAGTGAGAAACAGGAACTAGATCCAAATACGGAAGGCTGAAAAGCACCTCGCAGGACGACCGTGTGAGCAAAACGCTGCGCTCCGACAGGCTAATTTATCATTGTCCTGTTGCCAGGGAAACTCGACTTCTTTGGAATCATGTGATCCTCGGGCAGTGTACTGGTGGCTAGCAGAGAGTGACTCTGGTCGGAAGAAAGGCTTCCAGTGTTGAGAGGGCACGAGAGAGAAGAACTGACTCCTAATAATCAACCGTCGCTCCGCTGACAGAACGCGACAGCTGGAGCCGACGGATCGGCCGCTGTTTCTGTCTCTGTGTTTGTCTTTCTCTCCGTGGTGTTGTGATAGCTGCACAAAACATCTTTCCCTTTCTCTTAATTCAGCCCATCAAAACAAACACGGACTTGTTTGTTTGCTCCGGTGTGAGATTTGTTTGTCTGTCTGTGTGCGTGTTTGCCCGTCGGGCGCTGATGAATTTAAATGACGTTCGCGAGAGTGTCGCCGCCGAGCAACACTTTCTCTTTGTGACACGCTGGCCGGCTGTCGCGTGCGCGCTCGCGGCGCCGCGTCTAATGACGGAACGGCCGGGGAGCGCGGGCGCGGACGCTGCAGCCAGGATTCCTGTGGATAAGCGGTGCTGCAGGCCTCCTGTTACTCCTGCTGACAGCCCCTGTGAGATGAGCTCAGCTCATTTGCAGGATTTACAGAATTTATATTGCAGACAGGCTGCAGGAGTGGCAGCGTTCTCTGAGATGTGCCATAAAGCAGCCTGCTGTCCTGTCTGTTTCATGGCCTCGCCATAACTCCATCCTCTCTCTGTTTCTATTTATGCTGGTGGCTGTCTATTTAAGTATGGCCACTTTGGCTTTTGGAATGTAAGCAATAATAACTCTCCTTAAATGTACTTTTCAAACTCACTCGCTTGTATTTGAGAAATTAAAGATAGTTGTGTATATATTAATATATTAATTGTGTATTTATTATTTTATTGTATTGCATAATTTGAAAAAAGTAATCTGATGCAGCAAATTAATATTATAATCAAAATTTTACAAAGGGTTTACAATTTTTTTCCATCTCATAAAGTATAAAACATTGACATCCAGTTAAAATAAATGGCCTAAGCATTTAAAATGTGAAACTGCAGTGCATGTAATATACAGTATCTATATTTTTATATCAAATTATAAATTTAACTATATTTCATAGTGTTATTACTATTATATATTAGAGTTAACAACTTTGCTTCAAAAATACATTATTTATACACCTTTATATTGTTTAAAACTCCTATATGGCTCTTCTGTAGAACAAAAAAGAATATATTTTGAGAGATGTTTTTTGTGTCCATACAATGGAAGTCAATGGAGGCCAATGTTGTTTGTTGAGAAGAGGGTAAATAAATGATGAAAGAATTAACTCCAAAACTGCAGAAATGTAGTGTTTGGCTTGTTAAGATGTTTTCAGCTGTAATGTTACAGCAAAATCATCCCATGAATGGTCTGTAATAAACCCTCTGTGTAAGTTGCATAAGCAAACAGACACCCCTCTCTTCTATCTCACCCTCCAGCGGTGTTGCACAGCGAGATCGCAGCCCTTTTTGACCTGAAGTGCAACATAAGTGGCTTTCTCTACAGAGCCCAAAACAGACTGTTTTCTGCCTCTGCAGGTCTTTAATCCGGAGGGGTGGCGAGAAGCCTCCAAGAGCATTATTCATCTCTGTGTGCATTACGCTACATAGGGAGGGATTTTATGAGTGCTCACCCTGGGGAAACAATGAATTCAATGCTCCCTTCCGCTGGTGTAAATCTAGTCAAATCAGCAAAAAGCCTTGTAAAATAAACCTTTTACACATCGATGTAACAAATGAATACAGCGTTAAACTGTTTTTATGTCCAATATGCTTATCTACTGGTGATTGGTAGTATTCCTGAACACTGTTAAAGCCGAAACATAACATAAAAAGGTTACAAGCATATTAATTCTGATTTGGTGAACATCTTAGATATGTGTGTTTAGAAAAATGGACTTAAAGGAACAGTTTGCGCATCTAAATGAAGACATTGCGTAGACTTCTATTGTTTTTACACAGCTAGTTATTAATACTATAACTTACCCCTAACCCACACTTTAACCTTTACTCTAGAGACTTTGCAATTTTGCAATGAGAAAAATATTTACTAGGCCTATATGTTTTAGTGTGTTTTTACAAATGAGGACGTCCCCAATGGGAGGCTTTATGAAGATTGGTCAGGTTTGGCTCACTTTTTAGTTGATTTGGCCCCAAAATGAAAACACACACAAAATCAGCCTGTCGTCATTTCATCCTGTATGACTTTCTGTCTAATGGATGTAAAAATGGGATTTCGCTGCTTTTACGGCCCATCAAATTCTCATCTTTGATGATTTGTGATACAAAAATCATCATTTTCTTTGTGGGTGAGTGTGTGTGTTTTAGTACTTTTTACCATGGCTGTGATTCAAGTAGTTGTTGGATGTATTGTTAAGGAGGTTTAATCGCAACACTTACCATTTATCTTTCCGACTTTAAAAAAAGTAAATGTAAGTCATCTTTTTAAAATGTTGAATTAGAGCACTGACATGATCAACTTTGGACTCGGAGATCACAGTGTGACCACAACCTTTTGTTTAACTAGTGATGATATTTATCAGCTTTTAGTGAGTCATTATTTACAAAATTCCTTTTTAATTTTTTTATTAAATGCCAGTCATCTTTGCATAGGCTAAAATGTAATGTACACTACAGTATGGTATGCATGCATCGACATAGAGTGTAATCTGCATGCTAGAGTGTATTTTGTTCATTAGACACTCAGCATCATTACATATGTTTCTCTCTCTCTCTCTCTCTCTCTCTCTCTCTCTCTCTCTCTCTCTCTCTCTCGCTCGCTCGCTCGCTCGCTCTCTCTCTGACTCTCTCTCTCTGACTCGCTGTGGGGTGTAATTGGATGTTTTAATTGGGTTAGATTCTACAGCTGCAGCTCAAAACTGCGGGTGTAATCTGGGTTTATGCTGGCCCGACATTAATCACTTTTGCATGGGCATCCTGGGAAAGGCAGGCAGGGCCCCTCTTCTCTCCTTCGCTGTGCCAGTGTTGGCTAAACAAACCTGGACCAGGAAAGAGGATTGAGAAACAGAAACAAATGAAACAAACAAAGAAAAGCCAGACAAAGGACAACTGGTGGGAGAAGAAACCATTCAGAACCTCTTCAATTAGCAGATGGTTTATGAGGCACTAGACTATTGGGCTACTGGAGTGGTTTGGACAGCATGTTTGACTTTACTGTAGATCTCAAGTGCTTCCTCTTATGTGTTTAGACAGTATTTGCCTAGAACAGAATAGGGATTTACAAGGTTGTCGCTCTCAGGAAAAACTGTGTTTGTGGCGGCCCTTTTTCCAGTTGTTATATTATTTTTGCAGCTCATCCTATTTTTGGAAAAAATACAAGCAGCTTTTTTAACATATTGGGCAAAGTGGGTTCAAACTTAGGGTAGTTTTATAACATTTTTCATTCATGACATGACTTATCGGTCTATAAATTGCTTTAGAGCCGATTATGTGATTGCTCGATTATGAAATATTATTTAAGCTTTTAAGCATCCTTTGAGAATGATCAAAAACTTGCACAAACTGGCATTTTGTATTCAAGCCTAGCAGCCATAAGGAGATAATAGCCACACCTCCTCATACATATGTTTGACTTTAAATCACTGTAAAATCACCCGTAGGGTCTTTATACTGTAACAATAACCCGCACCACAATCTCATTGGACGATATAAATGTGTTTCTGTTTGAAAATTGTGATCGGAGTATATGTTAATAATCCCTTGCTTATTCTAGTTCACCTTCTTCAACTCAGCTGAGGATGACCTTTACTCGATACTCACCCTTTTATAAGACAAGAAGATAAAGAGAAATAACAGTGTTTTTCAACTTTGTCGCATGGCGTGTGAAAATCTTGTCCAATTAATTGGCAGTGGGTGGTCAACTGTTGGTCTTTGTGACATTTCACTTCAACCTGACAAATAAAAAACTAGAAAAAACACACGCAAGGACAGAACTGTGAAATTAATTAGAAACCTGTTTACTACACAATCTTTCGTCAAAAGCATGCCAAGCTTTTCTCTGCGAAGGAACAAAACTTCAGAGCCGATATGCATTCTTTCTGTTTAGCGTGAATGGCGGTGCAAATGAAATCCGTGAAGCCCGATTGCGGGTCACAGGTTTCCCTGTTATCGGCGTGCAGGATCGGCATGCTAAATGCTACCAGACAAGCCGTTTCAAAGCATGGTGGCGACAAAAAGAAGCTTCACGCAGACAGAATGAAATCGGAGTCTCTATGCGACACCGGGCCTGTAATTTGTAAGCTCCTTTTCACCTCACTTAATTAAAAGCCGTACAACAGAGAATGTCTGCACTTTACCGTAAAGCAGGTTGCTGGAATTAGATGAATAAGAGATGAGGGTTGACATACAGCCTCTTCAATTTCGCATAACACAAATAGCTTTGGGTTAGCTGTAATTATCTGCGGATGTGTCCATTAAGGTTGGGGATGAAGTTTTAATCTGATGTTATTATGCAGAAAGGATGAAATCATAATGCCTCGGCTGCTCTGGGTCTCAGCGCAGTGACAAGAGCGCCTTTCGAGGAGCCCCTGGCCCCCCAGGTGTTTGTCCTCGGATGGAACTCAGGTGTGTGCTCGAAGAGAAATTCATTAGCGTAACAAGTTTTGTGCAGCAAAGTAAGTTACGCTGATTTGATTTTGACCTCTCCGTATTTAAAGCCGGGCGAAATCAATATGGACGGGCGAGAGCAGCCCTCGCTTTCATTAAGGGGCCCTTGCGGAGACCAGAGCCAATCACGGGGAGAAATGGCAGAGGGATATTTTGGCAAAACACAGAATGCGAGCTTCAATTTAAAGACAAGAGGGTCAAATTAATTACTGCTCGGTGGCTTTCTGATAACTTGATAAGTGAAATATCAGCACCTGCCTCCAATTCGTGGCCCATTGGTTAGAGCGTTGGACTCATGACCAGAAGGTTGCTGGTTCGATTCTCAGGTCTGACGGGTAACGGCTGAGGTGCCCTTGAGCAAGGCACCTAACCCCCTCTTGCTTACTATACAAAATGTACAAATGTATAGTACAATGTAATGTAAGTTGCTTTGGATAAAAGCGTCTGCCAAATGCATAAATGTAAAATGTAATGTAAATGTAATTGAAGGTTTGCTTTATAGACGTCAGCACTGTGGTGGATGTGTGTATATCATATTGTAAATCTCTTTATACAATATGTATCTGTGTATAAAGTAAATGGCTGATGGTACCATACTGGCTTAGTAATTGAACGTTTTTTTTTTTAAACTTCAGAAAACAATTTATGAGCTGGAATCCGCTATCACAGTTGGGCTCTTGAGAAAAGCTTTTATTGCCAAGTTTCTGCAGATGGGCTGTGCCTGTAATAAATACAATGTTGTTATTTTTGCGCTATTGTGTGTATTTGTTGATGATAGTTATAAATACAATGTAAAAAATGCAACAGTAGTTTTGCTTGTGGATCCGGGTTACTACTGAATGCCAGAGACAAAACTTTAAAGAGTACATAGCTTCTGATTTTTAGACTTTGGTTTATGGAGTGTCCGACAACCGGTTTATGTACATACATGGTGTAAAAACACTATTATTTCGTAATAATAAGCAGTTTTTATTACCTTACTTCTTGACTGACTCTCAAATGATTCGTTCTGCGATTCATCTGTCTAATCTCGGCCTTTCCGCCAGCCTAGTCTGATGTGATTGGTCAGATGGCCTAGTCTGATGTGATTGGTCAGATGGTCTAGTCTGATGTGATTGGTCAGATGGCCTAGTCTGATGTGATTGGTCAGATGGCCTAGTCTGATGTGATTGGTCAGATGGTCTAGTCTGATGTGATTGGTCAGATGGTCTAGTCTGATGTGATTGGTCAGATGGCCTAGTCTGATGTGATTGGTCAGATGGCCTAGTCTGATGTGATTGGTCAGATGGTCTAGTCTGATTGTGATTGGAGTGCGTGTCTTCAAGTTTTCGCTGGCAGGCGGGGAATATTTCTAGTGACGTAGATACACAGAAGTTAGAGAATCGGACTAGGTCACGACTCGTTTGCGTGATTCAGAGTCGACTTGTTTTTTCAAGCCATAAAATTGAGCAAAATGTTGCTCTTGCTTCATATTCAGTATTGTGGGTGACCTTGTATCTGAGTAAAGGTTATGCAGAGACTTTGTGACTTGAGAAGCATATTCCAAGCTGGTCTAAATATTTTAAAGAACTGTAAATATGTTGATCATGGCAGAAGGATTTGCTTTTTCAAAGCTTGACTAAAACATTCTCTACAGTACATGTCAGGGGACGTAATAATATTAAACATAGCCTCCTAACTGGCATATCAATTACTCAAAGATCCGGTGGCCGTGCAGGACAGCGGATAAGAAATTGGGAATCCCTGCTGTCAAAGAACATTGGAAAGAGACCTATAAAGGATTCATGTCACAGGAATGGATTGAATAGACAGGAGACAAGTATGAAATACCAACAGGGCAGCACTTCGCCAAGGTTAGGTTCATATAGTTAACTTGTTACTTGACAGCCAACTGTTAGACTAGTAGCTTTAATATTTCATCACAATACTTCATTTTCCATCTAAACAGCCAAATTTAAAGCAAGTGTAATCCTTACATTTTCTTTTTACATTAGGACAGAGATGGTGGAGGGCAAGACAAAGTTATATGCGAGCGTGTCGCAGTGCAGAAAATATGCAGAGATGAATTCAAATGCTACCTGTTTCATTTCCACAGAAAAAGGAATATATTCTCCAAAGGGACACCTCTATATTTCCCTCTATATCTCTTTGTCTCCATCTCATTTGTTTTTATATAGGTCGAACACAGAGGAGAGTGATGTATTAATATCGAAAGAAAGGTACATTCATCTCTATGAAGAATATAGTGACAATAATAAATTGTCGTCAGTGCCTTGACTGACTTATACCGACAGGGTTTCTATTCAGAGCCACCGGACACAGAGAATCAGTCACCGCCGCAGGTATATTCTAATGAGAAGGATGGCATTCTTGTGTCGTCTTCTATACCGCCTGAATAAGTATTGTCAGGGCGTTTTGCTCCAGGGGTGACTGGGATTGACCATCATAATAATAATGCCTAGTTTGAGTTATGGGAATAAGCATTTTTATTACGACAGTAATACACAATCTCATTTCTTTTTGGAGGTGAGATATAAAAAGAGAAAACGTTACGTTGAATATGAAATGTTACGGCCGTGCCATGCTGTAAAACAGTGCTGCGGAAGATATCAGAGATGTCTGCTTCCATTAAGACTTTGGTAAAGAGGAACCATTTTCAAAAGGAAGAATTTAAAACCTGCCTCGCACAATTTGAGCTTTTCTTTGCGTTGAAAGGTCAATTTGAAATGGATGGCAGCAAAATAAAGGCTTCTCTATCTCTATCAGGGGAATTTGTTTCGCACAGACACGAGGAGAAAGTCTAAAAGAGATTTCTTTTAAATACACGGCCCTCACTTGACATTCTGCATGGCTTTACTTTCAATCGGAGACTTTGGTGTTATTAAACTCTTTAGTAGGTCATCGTCAACTCATTCTCCTGTGTTCTGGGACAAATAAACCTTTAATTTAATGCC
This sequence comes from Oreonectes daqikongensis, assembly GCA_026939265.1. NCBI lineage: Eukaryota > Metazoa > Chordata > Actinopteri > Cypriniformes > Nemacheilidae > Oreonectes > Oreonectes daqikongensis. The sequence goes on along the minus strand of JAOTQM010000030.1, from coordinate 1,485,573 downwards.
TGTTAAGGTGAGATTTTTTTTCTCTTTACTGACCACTGAAGACATGACACATTTACAGGTGCTGTGTGTAATATATAGCAGGATCTGTTGACAGAAATACAATAAAATACATAACTATGTCTCCAGAGGTGTATAGATCTTACATTATGTTTTTATTATCTTAGAATAAGCTATTACTATCTACATACACCGCGGGTCCCCTTACATGGAATTCATCATGTTGTTTCTACGGTATCCCTAAATGGACAAACTGCTCCACAGAACGTGGTTCGTAAATACGTAATCGGCAAACAGGCATTTGATGACATCTTTGTCCTGTGTCAGCCACCGTGGTGCTTCGAAAGAGAGGGGCGAGCGGTGAAGTGAGCCGTTGGTTGTAATTCACAACCTCACCACTAGATGCCACTAAAATCTCCACATTGCTTCTTTAAAGATGACTGGCAATGGATGCAATGTGTCATTGAAAACATGATTCTGCACATGCATCCTCTCGACCAATGTACTGGATGATTATTGATACAAAATATAAATAAAATACAGAAAAAGGTTTTAAAGAAGGAAAAAAATGTATACAAAATATCAGGCTACAGTATGTAATTAAATTATATTAAACATGTTAGATAACTAACTTCACTTGAATTTTAATTTATACATGTATATGTGGAAAAATGCATCTATTTCCAGTTTTTCCACGATGTCCCTCTGCGATCATGGCCTTAAAGAAACTTAAAGAAGCTTAAAGAAACGAGTTAAAGGAATGGGCGGTCTGCTGGCCCAGAATGCATCGGTTATCTTTCAGCTTTTATTTTTTAAACCTTGCCTCAGATCTTAGGTCTGTAGTTAAAGGAAGCCCCACTGCCTCCCCGGATGAATTGGCCTATTCATTGACTTCAAGTTGACTTTCATTTCCAGAGAACACACATCAGCTGGCCACCGATGAGCAGCTATGGCCAAACACAGTTCATTCTTACTCCCCGACCTGTAAAATGGAGGGCAGAGCTGAGGTGATTTTTTTCCTGCCTGTGTGTCCTGGTAAGGTGTCTGAGATGATGAATGCACTGAGGCCCTTCCGCCAGAGATTCCACTTTAGCTGTAATTGTCATGCAGTAGCTTGGAGCTACGCCTGCTAATGTAGTACCCGGTTTCAACTGGAGCGTCGAGTCTGTCTCTCATTCTAACCCCTGACACGATCTAGAGACCAGGCTGCTAGCCAGACTCATTTACTTTCCGTCTTTGTTTCACATTCATTCACTTTCTTATTTCTCTGTCTCTATTTCAAATTATTTGTTTTCTTGTTCCGTCTTTGTACCCCTGCACAGGCAGCTTTGTGGTTTTGTTGCTTAATCTAATTAAGATGGTTTTTGGAAAACCAGAGGTGCGCGCTGTGGTGGGGACGCGAAAATGGTGACTGTAATTTCTTTTTGGTAAGTTTTTGTTGGAGTGGTTAAGTTTTACAATGGTGTTAAAGGCCCAATTATACAATTTACTATAGTTGAAAGGATTTAAACATTTTTCTGAAATGAAGAGAACGGCCGACTCTACACCACAATTATTGTAAAACAATAAGGGGACAGATCCATTCGAACGTTAAGGTGCAGTGTGTAAGCCTAGAATAAACATGTGCACACTTATATATGGTCATCTTTCTTGGTGTGAATGAGCATTTTTGAATGAATTGTTTTAGTTTTATAAGCTTAATGCATTTACATTTGTAAAGCTATTAGATGCCTTGCTCACAGTGTTTTCTGAATGTTTGAATTCTCTGCGGAAGTGACCTATAACCTTGGCATTGCTAGCATCAATCTTTACATATACCTTTATAAAGGGGAAGTAGAAAGAATATAGTATTTAACATGTTCCTGTCAAGTGCACCCCCCCAAAAAAAAAAAAATGTCATCATTTTACCATCTTTACCCTTGTGTTGTTTAAAACCTGTACACTTTCTTCTTTGTAACACAAAATCTGATATTTTGAGAAATGTCTCAGTGGTTTTGTGTCCATACAATGGAAGTCAATGAGAGCCGATGTTTTGTTCAATGTTTGTGTTCTGCAGAAGGAAGGAAGTTAGTTAGTGTTAGTGCATTTGCATTATGCTTTGAATGATCGTACCATGTGCAGTCTTAGTCACCTGCCCTGATAATTACCACCTACATGCAGTGTGCACTTGCTTAGTCACTTCGAGGAAAAAATGTCAATGTGTAGTCGGCACAATATTTCTGTTTGTGTGCCTGCGTGCGTGTCTGTGTGTGGACTGTGGCAGCTGGAGCTGTCAAACTGTGCAGAGTGAATAAGCCACTGTTTGGGTGCCCGGGATACGCTGGAGAGCCAGGAGCATACGGGTGAGCATCTGCGGGGTCTACTTTAGCAGGACCGTCTCTCCGGCGCCGCTCGGCCAACCCATTTTAAAAGCAAATTAGCCGCTGCCTTTAGACTCAGCCCTGCACCGCCCCTCCCACTCAGCGGGTATTCATGGACCTAAATGTCAGAGCATTTAAGACAAAGAAAGGGGTTTGTCTATTAACGCCTTCAGCTGGAACGGTGAGCCGGTATCTAGCCTCCGTCAGTGGCACCAGTATTCGATCCTCGTGCTGAACGCGCCACTCGCACCCCCTAAACCCTGGCAGGGGTGCGGATGATGGGTTTATTTACCACACGGAGAGGTATTGATTCATGCTGTTGTTACAGCTTTAATTGTGTATAATTGGCCTCATTTTGGTCATAGACCGGGGCTGCTTGTTTGCGTGCGTCCCTGTGTGTGGTTAAGAGGAAAAAAATTGTGCATGTGCGCAACAACCATTATACCTCCTCAATTATAACTCATGAGAAATGGTCATTATATTTTAAGAGCTTCATTTTGAGTGGTGGCTGTGCCCAGAAAAAAGAATTGTGGGGCGATCGGGTGTCGCCTAATTAATATTCATGAGGCGGGCTGATGATGCGTTCATAATGTGACATTTACCCAAATGACCAGCAGAGGGAGTTGCACCCGACCAAGCGTGTTACTGAACAGAAGAGGGTCCCTGGAGAGCATGAGGCATTGACAGTGTCAGAAACAGAAAGTTTGCCTCACCTTGTTTGTTCTGAAATTTACCAATGGTTTTTCAAAACGGCATATGTTTGTGCATTTAAGCTGTTAGCCTTTTCATTTAATCTCTTTTTTTGACCTTGTTCAACAACCATATGGTGAATGTTCTTCTCAAATTTGCGAAAGATACATTAAGCGGATAAAAATGCGAAATGCAGTGCAACTTACACATATGTGGCTGATTCTAGCAGTATGAATTAGTCATGACAGCTGTTTGTGATATCTGTTGTAATGTATCTGGAGATGAAAGAACGCTTCTTTTATTTATAAGAGGTCTTACATAGTCCTCTCAAGTCACACTTTAGGACTCCCAGAAACAACTCTTGCTCTCTCTCTCTCTCTCTCTCTCGATATATACAGAGGGAAAAAAATAAGAACGGCACAGTTGCATTTCTCCATTTTTGCTTTTATCTAAAAAGCTCTCCATGTGTGCATCCCTGGGACCCTGTGTCATCATTTATGTAAATGTCTTCTCGCAGGCAGGAGTGAGACACTGAGAGTGCACTGATAGGGTGAGAGAGAGGCTGTTGGGACGGTCCTCTCATGTCACATCTCAACCAAAACCTAGAGACCTCCAACTTTTAGAAACATTATGCTTAGTAACAGTTGTTGTAAATTGTATTCGGAGGGTATTCATGTTGTTTCTCAACAGTTTGTGTCCTTAAAATCAATATGATCTTACTTTTATGCAATGTTTACTTTATTTTACGTTCATATGCATTTTGTGCAGAATAAATCCGTTCTCACTGAATGTTCAGGTGGTGAAATGGCTTGTGAATGGAGTTTCACGTTAACTTGAAGCACACAAATTAAGATCATGTGATTGTCAAGCACTTCTGTGATGAACTCATATTGGTCTCTCATTCTTCTGTGTGTTTAGTTCTCTTTTGTTATATACAGTATCACATGAATTATCTGGAGTTTATATTTGCTAATATAATCTCACGTGATATAGCATAATTTCCTGAAATCAATGAGGTGGTACTAATCTGTATTTGATCAAATATGTGGATCTGTGTGCCAGGGGAAAAGTGTTTATATTCAGTGCATTACCGCCCCCCCCCTCTCTCTCTCCAAATTGACTTGGCTTATTGAACTATTAGTGTCTTAAATAATTAGACAGTTTTAGAAAGTTTTCTTGTATATTATCTATTTTTGTGGTTTAATTGATTTTATTGTCATGCACTCAAGAACAGGATGACACAAATTACAGCAATTTCTGTTCCTGTTTCTTTCTTTTTTTAATAGCTAATATAATTTGTCTTTGTTTATTCAGAGCTTTTTTGTTTTGTTTTCTGAGTTACTTTCCTTATGTTGCTTATTAGCGACAGGAAACAGAAGGGAATTTTAGCCTGACAATATCAGCATGGCAAGGTAAAATATTGCAGTACTTTGAAATGTCTATTTTTCGTCTCTCCCGTTCCATATGTTTGGAGAACTCCAGATGGTACGGGAGGCGTCACGTCATCAGTGAGTTGTTTATTTATTTATTTTTTTCAAAGAAAGAGTGATAGGAAGTGGACAGGGGAGCTCATCTGGTCGTGACTGTAGTGTTGGCTGCAATTCTTAACCTCACTGCTAGATGTCGCTGATCTAAGAGTGTAGGACAGCAAAAAGTCCTGGGGTACTTTTGACTACCATTGTCATTTTTCCTACTATGGTGATCAATGGGGTCCAAGAACTGTTTAGTTTCAAGCATTCATCTAAATATCTTTCTCTGTGTTTCAAACAAAGAAATTAATACAGGTTTGGGACAACTAAAGAGGGAGTAATTCATGACAGAATTTTCATTTTTGGGTGAACTATCCCTTTAAAAGTAACCTGTCCATCAAAAACAATTGTATGTTAAGCTGCATTTGTTCCTCGTGCTCTGGTAAACAGCCGAAGTTGAAGTAGATGATCATGTTAGATGAGGGTTTATGGATGTCTGCTGATGTTATCTGAGGTTCTGTAGACCCTGCTGCACACTGGATGACAAGAACACTTGAGGTTTTACAGAATCAAGTCATTAATGGGGAGATGACGTTTGACAGGAAATGAATGTCCTCTTAGTTTTGTGGGATGAAGCACAATACTCAATATATCAAGCTTTAGAAGTAATTAAGACCCAGAATGTGCTCTCCTGGGGCTCAACAGGCAGTATGGAGTCCATTTTAAAGCCTCTCTGTTCAGTGTCACTATATAGACTCAAGCAGGAAGCAGTTGCTAAGAAACAGTGGTGTTGTAGTGGATATTAGATGATCTTAGATCTTTTAAGATTCTTTCTTCCTTTCTTTTTGAAAAATAATAGATCCCTGCAGTTTAACTCAATATTTTATGCATCTTGCCTTTTTAAATGAACTGTGAAGTAAAGGGCAAGTCCAACACATTCGGATGATAAGAGGTTGGTTTCATGTATGACCCAGCACGAGTTGATTTGTGGTTTTGGATGACCGACAGATACAAATGGGACCGGAAAGAGACTCTGGATCTTATTGTATAGTACACAGTAACGGGAGAGCAAGCGGCAATGCACAATAAACCTTATAGATGTAGGAAGGTGGTTTTACTGTCAGCTCACCCAGATAAGACAGAAAATGCCAGAGTTGGTTTGCTGCTGAAGTGTCAGGCCACTGGCTGAAGCTCAGTTTCCTTTGAGTGTCACTCTTAATCCGGAGCTGAGCCAAACACCCACCGGGCCGAAATGGCGGCCTGATTGGGCCAAGGCAGCTCACCCGAGAGGTGGGAGCGAGCAGGGAGCAAATCTCTCTCTCTCCAGCTGCACACTGCGCACATGCTCCTCGATTTAGGTCACAGAATATGAGGAGCATTGGCAGGGAAGAGAAAAAAAGGAAAACATTAATCAATGATTTAATGGTAATCTGGGATTTTGTGAGGATAGCAGTCTCTGTACATCACAGAGAGACAGAGAGTTGATTGCATGATTTTGTCACATCTGTCTCACCTGAAACATAATATGAGATGAGTTGATATTAATTACATGCTTTTTAATGCATGTGTGTGTTATGTTTTTTTCTTGCATTTTAATCACATTCTAAAACACCTGTCATCTTTTCATATAAGAAATGTGTGTGCCCAAAGAAGTTGCCTTGTTTTATAGATTTTTAATAGATCACAATAAGCTCTGTATTTTAAGCACTGATCTGCTGTTCATGTTTATCATTCAAAAGAAGAAAGTATCTCTGAAAGTGACCCTGTAAATCATTACTATTGTAGTTGTGGTTAAATTCAGGTTCTTAAATTCAGAACTGTCTCTGTTGGCAGCGATTCTACAGCGGTTTCTACTTGTTTTCATACGTACACATGCATTAATGGACTCCTGTTATTGGTCTCTTGACACAGTCATTATAGCCTGTAACAGATGCTGTGAAAAATCTGACATGATATCAGTGATCGGATGTTGCTTAAAACCCTTCACAATCTCAGCGCCTTATATTACTTGTAGAAGTATTAAATAAAATAAAAAAGTACTCAACATTCATTAATTGATAATGTAGTATAATATGATATAATAAATATTATATTATTATGAATAATTTTTTTTTATAAACTATTATAATAATATCACATATCTATATTGTATTATATTTATATTGTACATTATAATATTATCTATAATTAATACTATCATGCCAATTTAAATTGAGTTTTTATTTAAAGCTTACGATGAAGTTTAACAGTGTTAAAGCTGTAGCTTTAGCAACACTTGTTACATTGATGAACTAGAAGAAGTTAAACAAGTTCAGATGATCAATCTGAAGCCAGCACAGATTGCCCAAGCATACATGTCCGTGTGTTAATACCAGAACCCCTGCCAATGAAATATTAGATAGGTTGTTTCTGGCGCTGTGAGGGGGAACATATTTGCGTAGCGTGTGATTTGATTAATCCTCCTTAAAGATGCTGAGGTGAAACGCTGTATGTGTGTACTGATGTCAACGCAGTTTCCAATCGAAAATTATAGAAACCTCCTCCAGCCGTTAAACTGTGAAATGGGTTTATTTAGTAACTTGTTCACGCACATTTGCATTTCTTCTCTTTCAAAATTCATTTGTTGCTGCAAATAAAGGCAATTAAAGTGCAAGTTAGGAAATGCAAGAGGTTTGCTTTCTTAATATACAGTAGTTCATGAGAATAAGAGCCGGTTTCCTTGCGCGAGGGTAAGCAGTACTTTGTTTTTGCTTTAGTTGTTTTTGATTCCCGTACAATAAAAGTCCTTTAGGTGCTGTTTAAAGGAATAAAGCCACACTGTCTGACAGACATGTACACACGCAATATGACAATGTGTTGCAGACGTGCACGAGGGTTGAAGCTACAGGGGATAATCAACCTGGCTGGGTGATTAAACGTGGCGTCGCTCCCTCGTAAAAGATGCGGCCCAGTGGCAGATGTCTGGGCCTGCGCCAGGGCGCGCGAGGTTGGATGGCATCGTTAACACGTGCCACGCTAAAAATAGTCTTGTTAAGTCCACGTGTTTATCACTGAAATGACATCTCTGTGACTGGGAATATCACTCATTTGCTGAGATCGGATCTTGTGCCCCGCATTTAAAGTAGAGAGTTATGCATCCGGTGCAGATCTAATGTGATCTAATGTAATATCACTTCTTACAATAATTAGTCATAAGAGTTATCGGTAATTTCACAACTGTGTGTCTGTCTTTAGAAAACGTACAGTTCCATTTCTTGCTCCTTGTTTCCTAGGGAACCGTTTCTAAGGTTACAAGTTTACATTTTTTCTCCTCTTAACTTTCTACTGGGGAACATTCCCAGATACCTTAGATTTGTCAGTGTAATGGCAGTATTGCACCGTCACATGTCTGGAAGAGCGAGATCTTTCATAAGTTTCATGCACTTTTAGCAGAAATGTACTGTAGGCGTGGAATATTGACTCTTTCTTGACACTCACGTTGTGTCTCAGTCACATACGTGCAATAGTCATTATTTGTCAATACTGTAGGTGTGCACATTTTTACAGTAGAGAATTGTATACATTAGTGTCCATACGGTAATTTACAAAAATGATATTCATTATAGCTTGAGATCTTGGATTAGTTTTGCATGAAAACAGCCTAGGGACAGTTCACCAAAAAATGAAAATTCATTCATACACTCACCCTCATGTCATTTCCAACCTATATGACTTTCTTTCTTCTGTAGAACACAAAAGAAGATATTTTGAAGAACGTTAGTAACCAAACAACATTGACCCATTGACTTCCACTGTATGGACACATTTCCCACAGATGAAAGAGTTACATACATGTTTTGAACAACATGAGGATGAATAATGACAGAATTTTCGTTTTTGCGTTAACCTACATTTTAAAAACAGTTTATTGTGTTTCATCTGGTCTGGAGAATAGCACACTTGGCTTTATTTGAAGATCTTGGGACGCATGCTGTCAGACGAGAGATTGTGATTAGAGAGCGTGAGGGTATGTTTGCAGAGAGCGACGAATGGATGTAAATCCAGATTCAACAGGATCAAGAGTAACAACAAACATACGTGCGCACACACCTGCTGTGAATGCGGTGGAAACGCAGCACTCCTCTATGCACACAAGCAAGCACACTTGTACAGAATCATTAGCGAATGAGACCCATTGTGACTGAATGTTCCTTGACAGTGAGCGTGTCCGAGAGCCAGCGATGACCTGCCCGCTAAAATGTCACCAACCAGCCTATTTCTTCATTTTTTTCTCCGTTCTCCAGATTGAAACCTCTTGAACATGTTAGCGCTGTTGAAATTTGATCTTAATAGCTCTCTACATGTGTCAGGTTAATAAAAAGCCTTGCCTTCTGAAAATGGGTGGCTGGTGGGTGGCATCTATTGTTCTCTTCTTCAACCGAGATTAATCCTTCGGCCAGAACTGCTTATTTTCACCATTATACGGGAACAACAAACCTCCCCTCTGTCTCAGTCCTTCAGGTACATCATTGAAAAATAAGAGGTTTGGGAGTATCTTGCCTGATGGGACTCAAGTGAGCCATCCCGGCATTGATCGCAAGTGTGTGCGTTGCGATCCTGTCTTTTAAATCTTTGACCGTTTCTCGGAGATATTTGTGAGCAAAGACGCATTCGTAAAGGAGATCAATTAGTCTCACTTCTAGCTAATGGAAATCCATTGTGGGCTTAGAGAATGCTTTGGCGGTGGGTGGATGTCAGGGTGGGAGGACGTATTGTTTGTGCCGTTACGCCTGTAGACTAGGCTGGTTTTGCTTATATCCTCAGGTGGTTGTCAGAATGTGTTATGTTAAATCAGTGCTTTGCCTCAAATGTCGTTTAGTATGCATTATGGAATAAGCATCTCCATGTGAAAGTCCGGGAACATATGGGACAGCTGGACCTTTTCCGTGTATCCAGGAACTGCACGAATGACTCTGGGCAGTGGATATAAAATGTCTTTTCGCTTGTTGTCTGGTTGTTTTACTCTGGAAATGTTGGGTTAATTGTTCATCATTCAAATGATATGTTTCGGACAAACTTATGACAAATATATCGGCACAACTAGGTTAAGCAGTTCGCACAGTTCCTCAGAAATCGATAAGGGGTTCTCTTTGTTCAGCTCAGTCTTTATTTTATATCAAAATGTAATTTAGGACCCTTTTCATGCTCAAATGCTTGTTTGCGTAACTGCCTCTGCTTTGGAAAATTGAGATTTCCATTTGTAATACTCGGGCCTTTGGTGGATGAAGAGAACAAGTGCTCTGCGCTCCGACAGGAACCATTGCTCCTCTCTTTGAGTTTCCCCTTATATGATTCCTTTTAAGATCAGAGACAAAAGGGCTAAAACATGATCGTTTGACAAGTTCAAATGGAAAAGGATTTTATCAATGCGTACGTCGTTCATCTGTAAAACCAAGAGAATCGAGTCATTGTTGGCGCTCACAGTGAGCACAGATTTTTTTGGAAGAAAAGTTAACCGAGAGAGAAAAAAGAGAGAAACATCTGATGAGATTACAGCTGGCTTGAATGGTCATCGTAGTGGGAAAGTGGATGCCTCCCACACGATTTTTCTTTCACCCTTCTAAAGCGTTTTAAATGAGGCTTCATTCATACAAGATTGACCTTTCGCCGTGTTGTGGCAGCGAAAATGAAAAGGCTTTAAGATTCATTTTGCCCGGGGCTATTTATTTTTATTATGCCTCTTTTTCTCACACTTCTTTGATTTTTATCTGTTGTTAGACTGACATCGCTGCGCGCACATTTTTTTATCTACAACAAACAACTATGACAAGCCCTTTTAATTAGACCCACTGCACATCTGATGTATGTGACATGGTGTTGAGAGCCTCGGATGAGCAGATTTCATCTCAAGTTTCTTTCCTTATTTTTTCACAAATACAGTGGTGACTAGAGATGGTGTGTTTCTGTTTCAGGTAAACTGAGCAATATTTTGACAAGCAGGTAGCGAACTGTTTATTTCCCCTTGATACTTTTAAAATACTTATGGTTTCAGGGTAAATAGTGAATGATGCTTGTTTTTCCCAGAGGTCAGTGCTGATGTCATCCTCAACATCTTGATATGCATTGTTATCTTAATCGTGTTTTACCTCAGATGCTTCCTGTTTTGTCATTTTCTTCCACAGTCCCGAGCACCACAACACAAAGGCAATTTGTTCGTATTTATTCCAACCTACACGTCAGATTCTCCCTCAAAGGAATCTAAATGAATGAAGTTTCAGAAAAGAATGCCATTACTGTATGCGAGTCTCCGAATGTCTATATAAATTCATAAAGGATTAATTTGGTATTAGCAGTCAAGGCGGCTCTCACCCTCACAAATGCTAATTTTAATGGTCGGGCTACATCTAAATGTGCATGAATGTGCTCTGATACAATTGCTTCTCTTCCAAATCACAATCACGCATATTGCCTTCTTCTCCCTGGACGTATTTCAGCTCTTTGGCAGGCCCGGCCCGCTTCGCCTAGAATGAAAAACAAAAGACTGTGTTCATGATTTATAATGGCTGCTTTCCCTCTCCATCACGAGCGTTTATTTGAATTCACCGGATTTGTCGGAAATTCTATTAGTCTCCGGGAAAATAAAGTCTCTTGAAAGACTTCTTGTGGATTGAGGATCTGCACATTTTTAATAAGTCCAAAAAGCATTAGGAGACTAATTTCATTAACATTGTCAGTGTATAATCACCCCGTGGATAGATAAAAGTCCAAGCCAATCGGACTTTGCTAATCTGGCTCAGAAATAATGGGCAGGTGATGAGGACAGTCTGCTGTATGTCAGGAATGTAGGAGGCAGACAAAGCACTATGGAGTCAAGATGTAATTGGCATACAGTACCTGCGCTTTATCTGACTAATTCACTTGAGAACATACAGTGAATCATGTGTTTGTGTATTTCAGGAAAGGAGAATATGTGTGCCATGAAAAACAGGATTTTGTTGCTCTTTAAATGGCATACAAAGCGCCCTTTTACAAAAAATTGCGAGTTGTAATGAGGTAATTTGCATACTATATTTTTAAAGACACAAAAGCGAGTGTCAAAAAACGTTAAAGGTGAATAACGGTAAATGTGACTCTTTCTCCTGTAGACACAATAGAAGATCATTTGAAAAAAGTCTCGGGTTTGTGTCCATACAGTGGAAGCCGATGGTGGTCAATGTTCTTTGGTTACCAACGTTCTTCAAAATATCTTCTTTTGTGTCCTGCAGAAGAAAGAAAGTCATAATGGAATGAGTAAATGATGACAGAATTTTTATTTTTGGGTGAACTATTCCTTAAACATTTGGGTATAAAACTCACATGACACATTGAAAGTTGACTCGAAAAAAAATGCTACAGAAATAGTTGCTGACGCTTGGCTGTTAGAATCTCACCTGCGCTGATAGATATTTGTAACTTGATGGTATATGATGGTATAGTTTAATATATATAACATTAATTGAGATTTGTAATCTTTTTTAAGCCTGAATTAAACATTTTGCCCATATTCTGCCTTTCATATCACAGTTCAGATTCGTTTCTAGCAAAGAGCTCTGGACTGTGACCGAAGTTGTGGGATCGTCATCCAATTAGCACTGTCATGATGTCATTTTCCTGCTGCTCCAGATTGACCAGTCACAGACCAGTCATGACATCTACAACTCACATAATTGGCTTCAAAAAGCAGATGAGCGGCTTGTGCGAGCATGGATGGGTAGAAAGAGACGCAATAAATACAGTTGATCAGCGGCGGCTTAATCACAGAGATTCACCTTTATCAGCTCTCAAGGTGCCATTAAATAAGTCACCCATTTACTTTTAATTATTATGTAATCAGCCACGCCTGACGTGCGGGGAGCTTTAATTAAGTTATTAATTAGTTGAGTAATGTGATTTTTCTCTGGTACAGAAACCCAAGTCACCCACTCGTTTCAGAAATGAAGGTGTAATTAACGTGTTAGCCAGGGATTCTTTTACACGGACGCGTGCGAGACGGAACAACTGCTGAGAAATCAAGCGCCATGTGTAGCGCATTAACAAAAAACAGGTGCAGTCAAGGAAGCGTTTTAATGTAAAGATCAATTGTAATGCGAATTTAATGCATCAGAAGGGCTGTGTTTGTTTGTGGTACCTCGTGTAATTGGTGCTTTCACAGATTTACTAAGATGGTAGAATTGTTCAAGGGTTCAAAAGGTTTGTTGCCATGTGTAACCAATTAATGCACATATTTGCGCTCTTAGTCGAGCAACACAAGAGCATGAACAAGATTTATAGTACGTGCTGTGGCAGACGTACAGTATATTGTACAGTGCTGAAATAGCTTGGAGAGGCTTGTATTAAAGGGGTCATATGACACGATTTCGTGTTTTCCTGTTTTTTTGGTGTGTTACAAGTGGTGCATGCGATTATTAGACACGTAAAATTGCTCAATTTAAAGTCTCAAACCAAAAGATTTGTTCTATTTAAAAGTAAAGGCTCATCCAGACCTGCTTCATGTAAACACGCCCCCACAAAGTGTGAGACACAGTGGAAAAATTGTAAGGTGAAGCGAAGGCCAAAGATTATTTCTTTTGACTTGTCTACGACAGTGTAAACAGTCCAGTAGGAAATTGTGGTGTCATTGTTGAGTAGGGGACCTGGTTTGGGATTTAGTGGTTGGTACAGACACAGGAAATGAAATGGTGGCTATGAACTGTCTGCTGTACATAAACCATGAAACTGTGGCGTCTTTGTTGTGATGTTGGTGTGATGGGGAGCAGGTGCAATAAACATCCTTTTTGTCCAACTTTAGGAAAGCTTTGGCTTCTCCTGATTGCGAATTTGAGGTTAGGAGGTTACTATTACAAAAGTTACTAGATGTACTGTAAGAAAGCCAATAGACTGTACTGTACATAACACAAATGTATTTTCATGGATTCATCCATTTGCTATTGTGTGGATGTTGATCTGAATAAAGGATTGAGGTTTGTCATTCAGGATTGATGTTTTGCTGATTGTATTTGCTCAGGTGTCGTAATGTGTCCTGAATCACATCAGATACCCCATCAACCATTTATGGATTTATAGATTATAGATCAGAAAAAAGATGCACAGCTGCTCCACCTACGACTTTCGTAACTGTGTAAACATCACACTTATTGAATCTGAAGTTGTGACGGTATGATTTCAAATCTTGCCCTGGCAAATTCACCTTCAAATGTAGCTCAGGATCAACAAACACTAATAACAAATGCAAACCCTAGACTGAGAAAGAAAGGAAATGTTTCATACAGGATATAACGGAAGAAATCTTTTAGTACTTGCTGCTGGCTGCCCTTCAAACCGTAACCACAGTCAAGGTCACAGATATAATCGTGTTTACCGCGAGCGGAAGGTTTTTATCGTCTAAATGCAATGCTCGGTTCATGATCGCACAGCCGTAGATAAAAAGCTCAGCGAAAAGTGGACAAAGAACAGTTTTATCCAGTAGCAAAAATACTGAATTGTCATTTTTGTTATCACTCTCATTTTGCTTCATACAGTGCTTGGGTTGGATTGGGGCCACTTGAACGCCAATGGGTTGCATATAGAACTTGTGACTAAATTTAACCTTGTTTCTCTGAACTTCATCAGGCTTTATAAACACAATAGCAGGGCCATTGGTAGGAATAGCCCCATGGTTCTGTATTAGTTTTTTTTATTCTTTATTTTTTTGCACATAGAATGTGTTCATTTACCTTCTTGGTGATATGTCCTCTGGTCATGAAGTAAGTAATCAAGTCAATGGAAGCAACAAGTGGCCTTGTTCAGTTTATTAGAGTAAGTGACTGCCAGCGTCTGTCCTTCTATGAGTCAATAGACAGGTAGACAGACATGTAATAAAGTCTTGCTTTAGCCGTGTCTATAACAGTCATGCTAATCCCTTCAGAGGAACAAAAACAAAGAGGTTATTAGTTACTCTTCATGACACGAGTTGCTTCATATATCAGTGGTGTTTTCATTAGCTTTATTAGTTTATTGGGCATGTGTCAGCAGCACTAACTCTGACACCTCATGATTTTGCTCTGAGCTTCATCAGTTGATGCTGTGATTCTTTTGATTCATGTTAAAGAAATATTTTTGTCACAATTTACTCACCTGTATAATTTTCTTTATGTATCACAAAAAAGAAGATATTTTAAATAATGTGGGAAGCTAAACAGTTCTGGGGCACCATTGACTACCATAGTAGATTTTTCCTACTATAGTAGTCAATAGTGCCCCAGAACTGTTTGTTTTAAGCAGAACAAGGAAATGTATACACTTTTAAAACCGCTTGAGGGTGAGTAAATAAATAGAGAATTTTAATTTTTTGGGTAAACTATCCCGAATAATTAATAAAAAGCAAATCAAAAATATACATTCATGAGGTTTCCCATGAATCCTCTCCACTCAAGGATCAAAGATGCTACTGTCCTTATCTAGCTGGTCAGCTCCTGCTAAAAAGAAAAAAAAAGAAAAAAAAGAAAAAAATCTGCCTATAATAAAAAAGATAAAAACACACTGAGCTCTTTTCCCTAATGCAAATTAAGCCTTTAGCCTTAGTCTAAATCCTGTCTAAAAAAGATTTTCCTTTGATCCGTGTGGTTTTGTTTTTCTTCCGAAGACTGACCTAGTACGCATTGTCATTTAGAGTATTTCTGATCGTGGATGCTAATTGATTCCTGTAGCTTACTGTGTCAGTACTGTGCAATATTATACAGTATGTACACTATGTATAACTGTATGAATAATAGTAAACCTATCAAAACCTTTGAAGAACACAGTTGTAAATGTGGGAATTACGTTGTGACTAAAAGCATTCAAAATACATAAACTCTATGTTCTATTTTAGCATCTTCAAAGTAGTCAAGTCCTTTGGCTAGAATTTGCAGAATCAAACTTTTAGCATTTTATCATTCAGCTTCTTGAGATCTCAACATGTGAAGCTTTTTTAACATTATTGAAGGAATTTCCATCTATGCTGCAGTCTTATTGGCTGCTTTTAATTCATTATTTGATTAAAGTAATCCATTTAAAAAATATTTTTTTAAATAAAAATTTAGTTTCCTAATCAAATAAAATAATATGTTGGCACAATTATATTTTTGTCTACACGAGTAATTTCAAACATTAAAACATACACCTTCATATTAAAAGATTTTTAAGATCATGAGAAACAATTTTGTCAAGTTTTTCCAAACGTTTGACTGGAAGTGTATATTGTATTGTTTAAAAGTAGTATTTATTTCAATTGTACTTTTCGCCCAACAGCTTAAAATAAAATATCTTCATAAATATGCGCAAAAGCTAGCCGACTCCAAAGCAAGCGTAACGCGTGGCTGACTCTGTAAGCCAGGGTCTGCCAGTACGGATCAGTTTAGCATGCCCGGGTTCAGAAGCTAGAGTCGCAGCAGGCTGCGTAATGATGAAATTGCTGCTTGATTATTCTGGTCCGGTTTCAGCTCGGGTGCCATGTTGGACATTTTGGTGGTCCAGAAGCTCCACTTGGGTCTGGCCGAGAGCATTATCAGCCTGACCCTCTGTTTTTAAAGCATGTTAGAGGTTCTAGGAAATGGCCGGTGCTTATTGTTGGTGTGCAAACAGAGTCGGAGTGAATTCTTTGTCCCCTCCGTAACAATGCTGCTTTGATTAATTGGCCGAGGCCCAGACTACTGTTTAATCCTGCTGGGGCTCTCCAGCTTTACTGGAATTGATTCAAAGTGGGCATACTGTGAAGCAGCAATGCATTGTGGGAACATATTTTTTCTTTTGTGAAATGTATGTTTTTCTTCAACATTATGTGAGCATAATAGATTAAATATTAGGCTTCAGCAACAGGTTACTGTATGCGGTTTATTTTGGTTAACAGCTAGTGTGCATAAGCAACCCTTTCATCTTTTGAAATGTGCATTTTTTTGAGTGAAAGAAAAAACAGATTGCGTGGCATGGTCAAATGGATTGGATTGTGAAAAGTGGTCATTTTGTACCAGAATGGCATCAGACCTTCATGTAAGTTGTTAAAACAATACCTAAATGTCTATTTGGCTCACGTCTATAATACTTTAAAAAAGCATCCATTAGCATTTCTATTTATCTCAATAGCGGCTGTTTGGCTGGTGCAGAATGTGACATTTTTATGAAAGATTATAAAGACACGATTTTTTTCTCCTTTGGAATAATGTGCAACAATTAATCATGTTAAATATGACCAGGAATGTGTATTAAGAAAGTCAATAGGGTCGATTTTAAAGGAGCTGGGAAACCCCCAGAAGCTTGTGGCCATCTAAATGATCTGATATTATGATAATCAAGGCGAGTGTTTACGCAGGGCAGAGGTCTGTGACATCCGCACAATCGTTTAAGCACTCGAAAATGTCACATCTGCTGAGTCCAGCCGGCCCACAAGCCCCTCCTCTGGGCTGATTTGCTGGGCTCAGCCTGTTGTTGAAGAGGGCAGTGTGATAGTGCTGTCAGAATTACAAGCGAGCTGGCACGCTGGACTTTGTGTAGGTGCGACGCTCTTGGCTGTGTGGGGGAGTCCGCGTGTGGATTACTGGGCAAATAAGATTAAGACTCTTCCACACGGAGCTGGTCAAACGCTCTCTGTCTGTTCTGATCATCTGCTTCACAGCCTCGGTCTCATCCAGCTGTAGAGACAAAAAGCCCTTCACCTGCGCTGGTGGAGACCCCATCCGGCTGAGCCAAATATATTTTACCCTCCGACACCTGTGGCCTCTGATGCTTGTGTGGAATGAATATTTGTTGGTTTCAATTGGTGTAAAAGCAGGTCTAAACCCAATTGAAACCAACAAATGTCTACAGCTACCTAGACAGCATTTTGGTGCATCATAGGCACACACAATATACCTAAAGGTAGCTTTTGTGCTCCGCTTTTTGGATTGCTTGTTGTGCCCAAAATAAAGGGTATGATTACACAACATTTTCAACTAAAAGCGGAAAACTTGCGTTTAGGCTGTCCATTTACACGACAGCGGCGGTACCCATTTACATTGGTTTTGTGTCCATACAATAGAAGTGAATGGGTACCGCCGCTGTTCAGCTACCAACATTCTTCAAAATATCTTCTTATTTAGTAATTTTTTTTGAATATCTGTGTGAACACGGATAATTTTGACTGTGTTGTTGTGTGTACATTAAACTTTTCAAAAGAACAAGAGAAAAACTGTTCTGTTTTTACTACATCGTGTCGTGTACTGTAAATGTACCCTGAGGCAGCAACACTTTTTTGTTTACATATCCCAAAATGCATTGCAGTGATCTCAGTAAAATTATCCAGATGGTGGACGAGTGAAGGGAAGTGTTGTTTACAAATATGTTTTTATTTTAATAGGACAGTATAGACTCAACAGGAAAGTACAGGGTGGAGGTTTGGGATTCGAACTCAGGTCAACAGAGGCTTTGACGATGATATGTTTTTGAAAATAGATTTATCATATTCCAATTCAATTTTAATCCAGTATTTGTATGTTTTATATTTATGTTCATTGCATTATTGTGTCATCAACGACATCTTAACTGCAATGCATTCTGTTTACTGAGCATCTCGAAAGGGAGACTTGCAAAATTCTGAATCATAAACAACATGAAAACATCTGTCACTTTTTGGGGTTTTGTCGATACACTATATTGGAGATGAGCAAACACTCAATCTGCATTTCTCTGCTAAAGTGAATCATACACTTAAAGTTCACTCCCATGCACTGCAGCAATATGCATTGTTAACAAGTAAACAACATATGTAGTAAAGCAGTTCTGATGTTTCTGTCTGTCTCAGACATCTCTCTGAGACCACAGGCAGGTATTTGCTGAGCTCCCTGCTGCCAGAAAACAACCTTGTGGGACTTTGGCAGCCTGCTGTGGTCCTGAGGGCTGGGAGATGTCAGAACATGGTACATCATTGAATGAGACAACCAGAGCTCCCCCTGCCTTCTCTCACAGTGATTTTGGTTTCTTCTCAAAAAACCTGTTCGGAATATACCAGCTGTCTGCCACACATATGCCTATTCTGGATATTCAGTGGCATGGGACATCTGTGTATGTTTATACATAACAAAGAGTTGCGTACAATAGCGAAAATCGTCTCTATGAACTGGAAAGAGCAGGTTGGGGGCGGAGCTTGCGTTACTCCGAGTCGAAACAATGGGATGAATTATTGCCTGTTGTTTTCGTCCACTCACATGTTGGTACATTTATTTAGCTGAGCGGTGTTGTTTCAGTTCTCTTTGCATCTCATAATTTATTGGAGAGGACGATACGCCATTTGTCTGAAAGCTTTTTATGACGACCAGACCTTGTTATGCTAGAGCACCATCCATTTTGTGCCATGTGTTATATAGACCCTTAGAATGCAAAAGGGGGATCTCTGCATTATTTATGCATTGACATTTCTAAGATGCCGAGCGATGCGTTTTGTACGTATTTTCATTATTCCTCGAGTGGCTCGGGGGATCAGTGGCACAGTTTGTGTCGAGTTACCACGGCGATAAAAAAAAAAAACATATTCTCTCCAAATGCATCTCCATATTCATCCCTCTTCTGACGCAGTCACAAAAGCAGGCCTTATATTGAGATGAAGTCTCCACCTCACTTGAGGTGATATAACCGAGCAGGACCTGGCTGCTGATAGATGGCTCAATTCGCTCCGTGCGCTTGTTGAAGTTCAGTTGTGATTTTTAAACACTTTCCTCAAAGTCTTCCACTTAAGCCAGGAGGTATCATAAAGCCATTTACCAACGATAAAATGCTCTGTAGTAGCAAACTGCTTGTTCAGAGAAAGAGGCCGAGATACGTTGGCCTGTTATTGAATAATTATTCACAAGATACAATCAGCTTTCCAAGCGGGTCTGAGAATGTTGAAATAAACCACACCTGTCTGCCTTTATGTCTTTCTGTACATCAGAGGAACTTGTGAATACTGTTTTAGGTCATTGCTTTTGTACGTTATCCATCTGATGGGCAAATTTTGTTGTTGCAGTCTACAGAGAGAAAAATTCTCTAGTGGTTTTAGAACAGTGTATCATAAAGTAGGTTAGCATTGGATTGTTGGACGCGGTCCCATGGTAATACCGTGTTTTTGGACATTCTGAGTACTGTGCGCTGTTAATCTCCAAAATAAAATTACTGACAGAAATAAGGTGAGCTGGAAAGATGTGTCTTTGTGCTACTTTACTGTTTTAACATAAAACATTCTGTTGATGAAAATATGAGTAGAAAGATCGCAATGTGTTACAGTGAGAAGTATAACTAATAATAGTTTAAGAAATTACAAACAATACATAAACCTCTACAACACAGAAATAAGGTTTAAACAAATAAAACAAATTTCAAGCATAAAGAATTGTTTGTAAAATCTTCCATTCGTTTTATACATGTTTTTAGATCCGTTTGACAGATGTTTTCATCTTTTTGCATATTTTCATTTGCTTTTTTTTCTTTAAATGCATTTTAGAATTTCAAAATTCTTTGCTGACTTAAATTTGTAAGTTATTTTAACATCACTTTTTAAGTTTTGGCTAGAGGTGAGTTGATATAACTTGAATTATAGTTGATATGCTTTTCAGTCCAAGTTAAAGATGGGGTAAGCGATTTCAGAAAATTTCTGTTGTTGTTGTTGTTTGAAATCGACAACAAAACACACTACTACGCAACAGGAACTTTGCGTTTTGCTTAGACAGCAAAACCAGTGTTACTCACAAACTTGATCCCTAGCAACGTATTACTATATGTACCATCGATGTTACCCTGACTTCTTGGAAGGTTGGTTTGGGACCAAGCTGCCCTAAGTGTTATATTTGAGTGTGAAACCTTTCCAAATATACGTGCCTTAAAGCCTGTGCTGCTGGTGGGAAGTGGGGTGAAATACCAGGGTGCCCTTGTGTCAGAAAGAAAGAGGGAGAGAGAGAAACCACTCTGGAACATTTACAACTGTCCTGCAAATCTCATTGCCGGGGCCTGTTGCTGAGGTATGATTTTATTGCGGCCCCCACCGGCGTGGAGATAGAGGTGATAACCTCATCTCTCCTGCCTGAGCACTGAGCTGCAAACACTCTGATTCCTGCCATAAATTGCATTTGTGTCCTGCGCGTGTGTGCGTTTGCGTGTGTGCGTTTCGTTGGATAACTATGGGACGAACAGAGTTTCTGCCATTTCTCCCCCGCAGCGACTGAGAGCAAAATAACATTCTACCAGCACATGGGCATCTCATCGTGTTGCTTTATTCTGAGCGGTAATTATATGTGTTTTGCATAAGTGTGCGCACCGTTTCATCTAGGGATTTCCAAAGCTTGTGTTTGTGGTTAGAAGTGGAAGCTTTTTGGTTTGGTATGATTTGGTTTATGAGGAGGCATGTTGAGTGGGAGGGTCTGAAATGCTTCAGCAAAGAATAAAAAAAAGTGTAAAACACTCAGTTTATGTGTAACAGAGGCTTTGTTTGTGAATTTTTGAAAGTGTTTCTTTTTTGACCAGTCAGTATGGCATTGGGGTCTTTGTACTAAATTTGTCTTGAGGAATTCCTCAATTGAATTATATTCTGCCAAGCTAGAATATTTTCTTCATACAGTATGTAGTTTTTGAAATAATGTGATGTGTTAAAAATGAGCCCCAAATCTGTTTGTTTCACTAATTCCTTTGCCTCTATTAAATTGTCAAGTGCAAAAATAAAATGTATAAACATACATATATATATATATATATATGTATATATAGTGTGTGTAGTTGACAAAATTACATATAAATGTGCCCTATGGTGTGACATCAAAAATATAGAAAGAATAACAATGAAGAGAAATTTTTCTGATGCAATTTTATATTATACATATAAATATTATATTCTTAACAGTTTGTGTTCTACATTTTTGTTAATCACTAAAAACATGGTATTAGTGTTTTACTATAGTATTATACTTCTAGTAATCTAAGGTATTCTGTATTGCTGAAATTGACTTACAACTGGCCAAGGTCAGTTTGTGAGTTTTTGATCTGGTGTGCAGAAGGGTGTGTACTGAAGCATAACTCAAATTTGTTAGTTTTGATTGCATTTTTGGGCAGAGGCAACCATTTGACCTGCCAGTTACTGTTTGTCATCCCTGCTCACTTTTAAATGGCTAATACCTTCCACCTCCCAGTCACCTTCTGTGTCTGTGAGTCTGGTGAACTGTGGACTAATAGACTTGGCCGGTACTGGCAGCTCCACTTCCTGCCCGGTTTGTTGTGTGGCTTGGCTACATTTTTGGACACAGCCTCAGTTTCACCCAGATTGTGTTTTGTGTTAGTGCCTGTCTCCTGGGGTCCGTGCTTTCATTGGTGTTGTAAAGGGGAAATGACCAGCTCTCACACCGACCCTCTGATGTGCACCTAATATGACTTGGCATAGGTTTGAGCCCAGTCTCTCCACTCATAAGTGTCTTTCAGGGTCCTCATTAAACCACCTGAACAGAGGTATTGATTCAGAATTGGGGTATAATTATAGTAAATAATAATTTGGGATAGTATAACACACACTTCTTTACACAACATTATGTGATGCACAGAATGGAATAGATCATAGCAGACCTGAGACTTGTTTGTAAGGGTTTAAAATGTTTTTAACGGTCTCAAAAACACAATCTACACAAAAAAAACTTTCAAAACATTGCTCACTACAGGTGATTTGTTATCTTGGAAAATATAAAAATGTATTGATTAAAGCTTCAAACTGTAACTGCTTCTCTATCGTCATCTCTGTTTGAAACCCAACATTGCACGTTTCATTATGTACATAAATGTATTCATGAAATAAAAAAAAGAACACAAAAAAACATCAAAAATACAGTTCCATGATAAGAAGAGTGATCTAAGATATTTTGTCTTGTTTTGTAAAAGGAAAGATAATATAAGAATTAAGTAAGTTTATGTTTCATACAAGCAGATATCTGCCAGTGGGGTAAGAAAACTAAACTTGAATTAGTTACTTAAGAAAATGGTCAAATAAAATTTAAGTTTAATAATCTTAACCCATTGGCTGTTTTTGTTGTTGTTGTTGTTGCTTGTTTTAAATAAACTTTCTTAATTTTATGGGGTTTTTTTCATAAAACAAGACTAAATTTCACTTCTCTTGTCGAGTCAATGTAGCATGATTTGAAAATTTGTACTAAAATCAAGACAAAAATGCTTAGTAAGAAATTCATATTTTGAACAAAAAAGGTTTTAACTATACTGTAATCTGTGGCAGTGTGTTTAAATTGCCTAAGAAAATCTTTGATGTTGCATTTCCAAATCCGTCCTCTTTCACCATGGTGCGCCTTATTAAAGCTGAAACTAAAATAAAAATAGAATAGAATGCCTCAGTAGTGTTATGTCGCAATAATATCCTGATCTATCCCTGGTTCGATCACCAGGCTGCACTGAGAGAAGCCCAGCATCGGTTCCTATTTAGCTCCCTGTAAACACAGAGAGAGAATGTCTGCATCAACTCCTTTCCCAGCTAATGTTGCAAAACAGAAGGCTGTTTGGGTTTTTTCCATATGGGACGACAACAACCTAGGCTGTATGCAAAGTGTTTTATGTGCTGGGGGTTGGATGGACTGGGTCCGTTAAGCAAGTCATTTATCAGCTGATCACTTCTGAACGCCCAGACAAGCACATGCCTCCTCTTCCCCGGATAGAGAGATAATTAATGAGGAAGATGCTCCGCGTATCGACGAGTAGGCTTTTGTTTTTCATGGCCTTGAAGCTGCTGTGTGGAAACCGAACGGAGACAAAGAGAGGCACAGTCTTTTTTTTCCTTTCACCGCTACGTGAGGCCTACCTACCATCGCCCAATCAGCTGCATTATAAATGAAGTTGCTCTGTCAGGGTTTTTTCCCCTCCACTGACTGCCAGGAAGAAAAGATTGATAAGCTCCATTTTAGCTTAATGCTGCTTTGTCCTGGTTGTAAAGTGGTATTTGGGGGAAAAACGCCGCCATGTCTGCTGGGCCAGAGATGGGACAGAGGCGACTTCCAGTTCTGATGTCACACATATTGTGGATTGGGTTGCTTTTGTTGTGACTGTAATTGGAGCGCATGTCATAATACTTTTAGCATGTCACTGCCATCAGCTAGTTAAACACAGATGAATACATTTAAAAGAATGTGCAGATTGGTAATGGGCTGAAATGATAGTAGCGATGATGCATTGTTATGTAATGCCATGGTTAGCTTATCTACATAGCCAAGATGTTTTTTCAATGTCTGTAAAGGCACAATACTAGTCAGACAAACAACTGTCACAATATTAGATTTTCACTACACAATTATTGTGAGCAACATAAATAATTCCCTGCTGAAAAAACAATAGAAACCCAATTGAAACAATACATAAATTCTAATGAATTTCCATTAAAAAAACATTATGAACCAGTAGCATTTTCCATTAAAATCGTTACTAAATGTCCATGTTTTGGGCATTATTCTAACACCCCACCAGTAGAATAATTGTATCATTAATTTTTTAAGGTCAAATTAAAGATTTAATTGGCCAGAATCAACAATTAATAATAGGTGCAGTATAGAAAAAGTATTCTAGATGGCACAACATGACATTGGTTGAGATTCTGTAGAGCTGTAATCTATGCAATAGTTCCTTTGAAAAAGCTGCAGTAAATAGAGTTTCGTATGTTTTCTAAAATAGGGAAAATAGTAATTTGTTCATCAAACTTGTGACAGATACTAAATGTAATTATGCTTTTTTTCTAGGATGTTTTTCAGATGTTTATACACAAATATGACATTTAAAAAGAACGTCGTGCTTTCAATGTGTTTTTACCTGCAGAATGTACTGTACCTCTAAAAATAGACATTGCTTTCCACCAATGATGTTAACTTGTTTTATTGGATGTCCCGCCTCTGATTGGGTTGATGGTCAGTTAGTGTTTTGCATTTTGGGGCATCCTGTCTGAACACGACACTTGTCATCATTACATACATTTACATTTATTCATTTGGTAGACACTTTTATTCAAAGCGACTTACAAGTAGGAGAACATAAAACATTTTGTCAACACATGAAGCAATACCAATAGTTTACAAGACCATGTTATTCTTTGCGTTCAGCATGTTTATGTTTTGTTAAGTCTGTGGCATTGCAGGACTCTTTTGTTTTATGCTGACACAAGATTAAGGTTAAGCTGAGGACATACTTGATGCTCATTCACACAAGAGCTGAGAACCCGAGGGAGGGACATCCTGAAAAATCGATGGCCAGCATCATTGCATTTCTGTAGAGGTGCAGTTGGACACAAGGTCAGAGATATTATCAGACACGGGATAGAAATGGAAGTGGATTTGACTCTGTCATTGCAAGATTTATGTACATGCTTGATCCACTAAGAGCTGACAGTCCAACACTAAACACTTTCCAAATAAATCTTTAACAGAACACATTAGCATTACTTCCCCAGGTGTTTAAATAGCGTATGTCTCATAACACTGTTCATTTTGCATACCACCCCAAAAAATAAAAGAGTCTTCCTTGAAAAATGGCTCCTTGTCTGGCGCAAGGATTACTGACAGTCTGAAGGTGAATCTGCATGACATCTCTAAATCTGTCTGGGAGCTTGTGTGTCCAAGATCTCAGTGAAAGCTTGTGTCTGAATCCATCTCCTGAGCCAACGCCGGAAGAGTTCACAAGAACAGGAAGACAGGAGTTACGTGAAGCTGTTATCCGAGTCATATTAAGAGCCAACCATGGATACGACAGCATTCTGTGAGTGAGTGCACGGGTCTTTTGAAAAAGCTCAGTGTTGTGGATGTGCAAAACTACATATTTGACTAATCCAACTAATCTAATCTTAATGAAGTCCA
The DNA here is from genome assembly GCA_026939265.1 of Oreonectes daqikongensis. Classification (NCBI taxonomy): domain Eukaryota; kingdom Metazoa; phylum Chordata; class Actinopteri; order Cypriniformes; family Nemacheilidae; genus Oreonectes; species Oreonectes daqikongensis. The sequence goes on along the minus strand of JAOTQM010000030.1, from coordinate 1,460,202 downwards.
TTATAATTATTCTGTTTTCATTGGATTTCCATGTGTGGTCTGCATATATAATATTTGTGACCCTGGACAAAAAAAGCAGTCTTAAGTGTAAATTTTTCACAATTGAGATTTTTACACCATCTGAAAGTTGAATAAATAAGCTTTCAATTGATATATGGTTTGATTATTGTTAGGATAGGACAATATTTTGCCGAGATGCAACTATTCGAAAATCGGGAATCAGAGGGTTAAAAAAAATCTAAACATTGAGAAAATCATTTTTAAAGTTGTTGATCAGAGGTGCTGTAGCGGGCCGCTGCTAAGAAGAAACAGGTTTGTTTTAATGCTTTTTTTGTAAGAAACAAAACTGCTGTAATGATGTTGTGGAGAATAGATGAACTTGAAAACTGAAATTCTAAGCTTTACATAGATACCAAACTTGAGTGGATAATTCCCAAAGAGCGGCAGCAGCGAGTGAAGTTTGTAGACGTGTTTCCGAACATTTTGTAAGCAATTTTGCTTAATCCACTCACAAAAAATTATATATTTACGGTAGGAAATTTACAAAATATCTTCATGGAACATGATCTTTACTCAATATCCTAATGATTTATGGCATAAAAGAAAAATAATTTATTTTGACCCATACAATGTATTTTTGGCTATTACTACAAATGTCCTTGTGCTATAAGACTGGTTTTATGATCTAGGGTCACATTAAAACCCCCTTAGGCTAGATTAAACCATCTAAATATGAGGTGTGTTGTACCTTTAAGTAATTTATTTATTAAAACCTTTTGGCCAAAAAAGGTAAACGACAGGAAATAAAAGTTTTATTCCGATATGGAACAATGCATAGAAAAACAAAAAGCTCACAGAAAATAAAGCAACGTCTACATTTAAAAGGTAGACCGCTTTAACTGTGGATATTTAAGAGCATCGCTGCAGGATAACTCATCCTTCTCCTCATTAGATGTCTCTGTGCAATTAACATTGTCAAATTCCCCCGCCAGCGACCTCCTGAGGAAAGTGACATGTGCGTGAGCTCACCCACTGAACCTACAGATGTGTGGATGCACAGGTCAGAGAAGGTTGTTGGCAGTGTCTACTGTGACTTCATATTCTTTCTAAAAACAACAAGGGACAAAGTCACAGGCAGAGCAGACGGTGACGTCTTACTGAGAGCCTGTCTGTTTTTGTGTGACATTGCAGATGGATCGTTGTGGACTGTTCGTCCTCATGATCTTAAATTCTGTCTTTTTTTTTGCCACTAAAAGTCGCCGGTCTGAGCTCATATTCGAACTCTCATTATCTGCCCAGGATCATAATTGGTGTCCTTGTGGTGCCAGCTGAATTACCGAAGCTTAAGACTTCCAACAGAGACTGTCTAGTACAGTATGTAAAGTGCAGTACATTATGATTTTCTTTCAGAATTTCTATTCATGGCGTAATAAAAAAAAGACACGAAATATGGGTTAAAGAGAGCGATACATGTCAAGGAGTGTCGCGAGCCAGATGCAAAGTTCTGTTGCCTGCATGAGCACCCCATGCACTTACCATGAAGCCAAAAACGAGATGTTTTATTTCGATTTTGTTTAAATTGATATCTAGTTTGTTTTATGTATCCCCAACATATGAGCCAACACAAATCGTCTCGACAAGATCCAGTCACGCACATGCCATCTTATGAGTTTGTACCATCGGAAATCTCTCCCGAGCTTCCAAGAAGGCTTGCGTGGCAGTTGTCCAACTTTTAAAATGCATCTGGTAATAAACCGAGAACAAAGACCGTCCCGGGCAAGACCGGTCTGCTTTAATCCACTTAGCACATCTGCCCACTCTGTGTGATGTGCTGTTTTGTGTTAGAGTTCACCTACGACCCCCGGCAACTCACCTTCATGTTATCAGCTTGAAGACGTCTCTTGTAGCATGTTGAAGGGCTTCTCTGCCGCTTGGGTCTCGAACCTAATCAGCTGATTGTATTGTGCTGGAGGTGGAGTGTTGCCTCTGTGCTGACAAGTTGTTAGAGCTGAGAGCTCTACACCTAATGGACAGCTAATATCATGAGTGAATGGTAAAAGTGGAGACTGATCCTACGGCGGATGGAAAATCAATAGTCTATTAGAGTCGACAGGGCAGGACATGGTGCAGGAAGGGAAAGGGGATAAGGAAGGCCGCTGCTTGGGACGGGCTGTCTCTTTCTCTGCCTCGTTTCTCTCGTTCTTAATAAAGCAGAAGTCTGGAGACCAATGTGTCCCGCAGAACTCTGTGAGGTAGTGATGGAGAGAAAATGTGAGAAGGTCCTGTTGTACATGAAGCTGCCTGCCAGTTTAGAAGACCTACTAAACCTCTTTATCTGGTGTTAGGCTTGTTCTTTTCTTCTTGACCTGGATGGATTTTTCTTAGAGATTCAAAGACTAACTGTTTCGAAGTTTGACAGGTTAGTGTCTTCAAATAAAAAAATACTTGAAGGGGGAGGTTCTTTGCACCAGTAATAAAGTTAAAATTCCGTCATTTATTCGCCTTCATTTCATTTGAAATCGTTGTTTTGGGTCAATACAATAGAAGGTCCAATGTTTGGTTACCAAAATTCTTCTGTTGTGTTCTGTACAAGTCATACAGGTTTGAAATGTAGGGTTACGCACAAGGTTTTAACGGGAGCATGTCCTACTTGGCTAACTCAAGTTGTGCATTTCCAGCACATTGGCGTTGAGGCTCATAAGCTTTAGAGTTATCATTTCTGTACATCTGCCAAGTTTTGCTTCATACTTTGTTGCACAGAGGTTGAAATGAGGACAGCGGAAAACGAATCTTCTGAATGTGACACCATCTGGCTCACATAAAGAAACCTCTGAGGGTCTTATTCCTCGTGGAATACGGAAAGAACACTCAGGTTCAATAAGAGGCGTGACAGATGCCTGCACATCCTCACCTTATTCATGTGCAGATGTGTGAGAACACTTGCCACACTTTTCTGTTGGAGGTGCCCACGCTACTGTGCAGTCGTGGCCCAGTGGTTAGAGAGTTGGACTCATGACCAAAAGGTTGCTGGTTCGATTGCTCAGGGCTGGTGGGTAACGGCTGAGGTGCCTTTGAGCAAGGCACCTAACCCCCACTTGCTTACTATACAAAAATGTACAAATGTATAGTACAATGTAATGTAAGTCGCTTTGGATAAAAGCGTCTGCCAAATGCGTAAATGTACTGTAATGTCCTTGATCAGAATGCAGATTTTGCTTTGTCACATTGCTTTCTGCTAAACACAGCAGAGCCTCCTGAGGCGAGGTGATTTTTCACCTTTGCGACTTGCTGTAGATGTCAGAAGTAACAGCAGAGACAGCGACCCATGTCACACGCAGCGACAAGTTCAGGCTCAAGGGAAGGAAGGCATGACCTGATAGGACGTCTGCATGATGAATTCTGCACAGTCTTAAAGGAAGAATTGTTGGGTGTTATGTAACAACTCTTATCTCTCTCACCTCAGTTACGTGAGCAAATTAGAAAGTTCCCATATGCGTTTATCGCCTAATCTCTGCATTTTTTTTTCCATGTGGAGATAACATTTTCCTTAAGCTTTTGTACATTTGCATATGCAGATCTAAATATATATAGTGTCATGCATATGGTAATTTTTGAGTTTTGCTTCTCTTATCATAAATTCTGGGGTCTGTCATGATGCATGCAGGTTTGATCAACTAAAGATGATAATTTTGATGTAGAGGTATACAGTACCTCTACAGTACAATAATCTTTTGCTGCTGTTTGTAGGTCAGTGGTAGTTATGGCAACTCTGTGAACAAATATAACGTTTTTGTCTTATTGACCTAGTGTATCTTGTCTACAAATATGTTTACTTTTATTTTAATTGGTTTGAATTTACATGCAATAATAGTGTTTATTAAAAAAATTACATGTAGGTGCTCTAAGCATGTGTTTTTTGTCTATTTAGTAGCATAGCAATAAAAATGATTTCATGCCATTGTACTAGATATAAAATAAAATAATATAATATAAAATATCCTTTTAGTATTTAAGTATTTAGTATTTAACTGTATGTAGTACAGTATAGACCACTTCGAAAAATGTAAAGAAAGCTGGTCTAGAAGAACTTTCTGTTTCCATTTTTCCATGTTTTCCATTTCTTTTTTCCAACATCAAAAAGTTTGAACAGAATACAACCAACAGAACATATATAAGTATAAATATCTTTAAGATTTAATTATACATATACGATTTTAAAAAAAAGGTTGAAACCTGTTCTTTACATCTTCCGATGTGGTCTATGTCTAAGATAAGTATTATACTTTTTTTTCAATAAATACCCTAAGAATTTAGTGTTTTGTCCCCTTTGTAGCATACACCTCATATTTTATGGTTTGGGGGGCATTAAAAGTAAATATTGCAATATAGTGTCACTTTAACACTCAGCTAGCAAAACAGACTTTTGTTCAGGACATCTTGGACATGTTTCCGGTTTGATCTCTGCATGTTTACCTGCACTGGAAGGCATGTATTACATAGTAAGCCAGGTTGTCTCACCCACCAGTGAATGTTAAAGCGCACCAATATTTGCCATGTGAATGTGCTTTACCTTGTACTCTAGAAAGTCTCATTTTCCCCAGATACCACGGGCTGGAAGCGGTGACATTTATGCCACAAATGAAATGCATGTCACTTGTTCCCAGCACCATGCCTCCCTAATACAAGATTAATAGCAGCTGTAAAAGCTTATATCACCTTCCATTCTCCATCCCACATCATTATTGGAAAAAAACGAGCACATGCGGGAATTTTTGCAGCATCTTTAAAGGAATTGTAGTGAAATTCTTATTTTCTTTCACCCTGTATCGACAACCTTTATTCCAGCTCACACACAGAATGCCTGTTCGCTTTGCACGCATATTTCTGGCTAAGCTCCAGAGACGCTTGCACACAGCTTCACTAGCAGAGCCTGCCAACACCTGGCCCTTTACCTGTCAGGCCTGTACAGTGAAGCTTGTGTTGAAATATTCAGAGCTGCCCCCTGGCTCCTCCCCGGCTCTCTGAACCATCTCCGGCTTCTCTGAGACGTGAGACGGATGAGCTTTCTGAACGGGTCTTACGCCAACTTGTGCCACCTGCTCACCTTTCTCTAGGGCCCGAGCTCTGAGTATAACTGGAACGGTGCGGTGACGTTCCATTTTTGATTGGAACAGATTTTGATGGAAGCTCGGTAGGGTTTAAGCGATGCGTGAAACGATGCCTCTTTAAAGCAATACATTGTCATAGTAATGACATGAATGAAACATTTTTGCTTAGGGCTGATCCTCTGAAATAGATCAGCACCAAATGTTCCTTTAAAAGTCACTAAGCATCAGTCTGCTTTGATGCCGCTCTGAACTTCTGAAACACACAAAGTTCCTTTCTCATCATACATCATCTAAAGCAATTGTGTTTTGATCAAACGGCATTGGTTCGAACTTCAACGAGTCCCAGAGAAGCTAAAAACTCATTTCATCCTTCAAAGAAATTAAGTTCAACACCCCCTCTCTCTAACCCTCCCATAACATGCTTGTGTTTTTATCTCAGGTCGTGAAAAAGGTTGAGAGACGAGACTCGAGTGAGCAGTGATGCTTGCGGTTTGAGGCTAGCTGTTGTGTTTATGGTGGATATTACAGTCAGTTAGGATGGTTTTATGTGGCTCAAATACTCTCCTTTTATGCTTTGCATTCCTGCCGGCGAACCGTCACAGCATAGGGCGTTAAACACAGTATTATATGACACGGTGGATCACTTTAAACAGCGTGATCTTAATACCGAACTTAATATTCCACCAAACCTTCCTCCAGATGTATACATACAGTATAAACACTAACAATGCTTGCTGCATGCTTACTCCATTTAAAAAATGTCATTGTCTGCATGAGTTCTAGTATATACTATTCAGCAGAATTTGTTATGCTTTGCATAAAATTATCATTATCAGCCATAAAAGGACCGAAAGTAGGCAGTGGCAGCAATGCATGATGGTACATACACGTATTCAAAAACTGCACACGGAGAGATGCATCAAATGAATGTTAAATTGACCGGAAATAGCCAACACGGATGAAAGTGTTGTTAATTTTTGTCCGCTTAGAAAAACAAGGACCTTGGCTTTTTCAAAGAGGTGCTACTCATACAATTAGTATCCTGCCCACGTTTCACATAGCGACGGAGAGCATTTACTGTAGAAGAAAGTGTGGAGAGTAAATAGCGCGGGCATTTAACATGGAGATGTTTATAGAGAATTATTGATGCATCGCTGCGGAGTGTTTGGAAATAAAACGCAAACACACGGCAACCATTTGGATGGAGGAAATGCTGAACTTAAAGCACAGAGATGACAAAACATGAGCGATAGGATGAGGAAAAGGCTTGCAAAACATCTCAGACCAGTTTGTTTGTTTGATTTAATTCATTTGTATCCAAGTGTTGCTGTTCAGAGCACTAGAGATAGTTCAATTAAAATTGTGCAGTGTTGTGCCAAATTCAAATGCAGGGGTTACTACTCTGTGCTTCTGTTGTGTGTCTGGGGATGCTTTTTTGTATAGCTTTTGGGAATTTGGTGTTGTAGTGTGTTCTTTTTTCACTTTCATTTTTCATTTATCTGTATGGGTCACGACACGTCATTTCCCCTTTGGGAATGTATCGACGAGAAAAGGCCTCAATCATGCATTTTTTGTCAATTGTAAATTCAGGACACACAGAACGGTGCACCACAGCTTTCCTGTTATAGAAGAAAACAAAATGCAAATAAAAATCCATAAATGAGCCACTCAAATGTATAATCTAATGAATAATGAAATCTGCGCTGCTGGTTGTCTATTGTATGATGCTTAAACTAAACATGTTGGTAATATTTTTATTAGCAGCATGATTGATTCTGGCCTTAAAATGTTTTTTTAATCCAGAATTACTTTTCATTTCAGGAATTTGGAAACCTTGCGTGGCTTCATAGTTAGGCACTTCTCAACATAAAAGTGTTGACATCACTGGAACTGTAGATATTGTATTATCTGTGGTTTATCCAGGCATTGAGTTGCATCTTTTAGATGTGTCCTTATAAAAGAGGAGCAGTGCTTTGAAAGCCTATCTTCTGTTAGGGTCAATGAGTGCCGAGAGTGTATCATGGGTGCAGGTGGATTGTTTATATAGACTTTTGTTCTTCTGTCATTAGCAAACCAGACTGGTCTTGCGAGGCACCCTCAGAAGAACGAACTCGGATGGATGTGTTGCAATGATTTCTGGGACTTCAAGCATGTTCGGTATGTGCGAGTCTGCATACGATGCATCCTTGATGTCAAGAACACATCCGGGTACTTCCATGCGTTCTCTATTCTTGTGTTCTTGAGTATTGGAACCGGACTTTGACGGTACGGCTACAAAACAACTGCATTGGTGTAGAGTTTAGCTTTGGCCACAAGCTCTCAAGTTGTTTTAAAATGCGTTAAATGTGTAGTTTTATCAACAGACCTGTAATCTTGTTTCTCCATTCTCTGACCTGAGCTAATGGACGTAAGACTGACTTTAAATCAAGTCTTGCTCTGCACCCAGCTGTCTTGAGCTCGTTTTGAAGCCAATTACAAGGTAAACTGCAAGAGCGCCCAAGATGAAGAGGGATTAGACATTAAAGCCTAGGGGATTAGGATGAAATTTCACCCATTGTCTTTTAAGCACTTTTAGGTTTAGCTTACTGAATGGTGATTAGTGCATATTTTGGCTTGTGATGTTTTACTGTCCAGGCATATGACCGCTTAAACTTCCTTAAGTCGTATTTCCACAATTCACATTTTAGACGCAGTGGTTATAAAAGGGACATGAGCAGAATCATTCCCCTGTGTTACGGTTTACCTGCACTGTGATTACCTGAGATAAAAGGTAATTGATAAATATAGAAAGAAAGATGTAAAGTAAATGCTTTAAAAGTAGGGTGGGTGATGTTACACCGTGTGTGTGTGTGTGTGTGTGTGTGTGTGTGTGTGTGTGTGTGTGTGTGTGTGTGTGTGTGTGTGTGAGAGAGAGAGAGAGAGAGAGAGCAAAGGCAGTTTGCCGGGGAAAGCCGGTCAGTCAGCTCTAATGAATCTGCGGCCAGTGCCAGAGCAGTTGTGCAGAGATGAAATTGCATTGGCCTTTCTGGATTCTGAGTTAATTGGCTGATTGTGGCACTCGCGCCTGTTCTTAATTTATGACCCTCTGCATGCAAGAAGAACCGACGAGCTGCTCTTGACCTTCTGGAAAGAAAGCTGCCGCTGGTTGAATGTGTGTGTAATTGAGAGAGGAATACATAAAGGTAATATGAAATTTGACAGATTTCAAATGCTTTCTTATTTGCAATATTATGGACATATTTTCTTTGCTGAAATTAGGTTGCTATTTACACAATACAATTTAAAAGATGAGAGTCTTGCAATTAAACTGCAAAAGCAGGTCAGTATTCCTCAAGGGGGCGCTAACTCTCATTGAAAGAAGCATCCTCCAATAAATCATTCAAACAACACGAAATAGTGTACCTGTTCAAAACTATTAAATCCAAGGATTTGTAACTGAAATGCAATCTTAACAAACAATGGCTTCAAATTTAAAATCAATATACTATACCAAAGAATGGTCTATCTTTTTTATTAACATTATACATATATATATATATATATATATATATAAAATGTTTTTCTATTTATATGAAATACTGTCGTCATTTATTTACTTTAATGTGACTGTTGAGGTCAAACAGTGTTTTAATACCTGACCTGTCTTTATTTTTCTTTGTGGTATTTAAAGCGATAGTTCAGCCAAAAATGAAAATTCTTTCATCATTCATCACCCTTGTGTATATCACTCTCATTTTTCTTTCTTCTTTGAAACACAAAAGAAGATATTCTGCCTTTCCGTAATTTGAAGTTTATACAATGGAAGTCAATGGGGTTCAGTTTTGTTCTTCAAAATATTTTCTTTTGAGTTCTGCAGAAGAAAGTCATACAGGTTTGAAATGATATGAGGGTGAGTAAATGATGAAAGAATTTTCATTTTTCGAATTATCGCTCATTTCATTTAGTCGAATTATCCCTTTAACAGCAATAGACAGTGTCTACGTGTCTTGCAGTGTCAAAACTGTGAGGTCCAACATTATGACCAACATTATTATGTGGACCTCAGGGAAATAAAAATAGCAAGTATAGAATATGCTCTCTTTAAACACCCATGCGTGATAAAACCATCGGTTTAAAAGGTCATTTCAGCCAAACTAAGTAGCTCTGTCATACTTGACTAAACCTGCAGGCATGTTTAAGCTATGCAGCACACGGCGCCCTCACGGGTCACACTTCAAGCCCAACGTGTGTCCTTTTCACCTATGAGCTGTCTCCTCCAAGCCAGCTGTCCTTCTGTGGGTAGGTTTTCGTTTGACAGACCGGGTGTGTCGGTGTGAGAGATAAAGCACCGGGCCGATTCCAGAGAATTGCCTTACAGTCTGTTTTTTCCACATTATTACATCTTCTGCTTTCAAGCCTGCCGCTCGTCCTTCCACAGAGTCCCTCCCATGTCTTTCTTGTATTTGTCTCATTTCTTCTCTCAGGAGAAATGTTGTCTGGCAAAATAATCATTTATTGTGTGTGCATTTCTCTTCTGTTTGCTCTTGTTCTGTCTCCCTCCACACCGCGCTGACGTCTTCTCCGCACACGCACACACACGGCTCTTTCATAACGGGCAAGAATGTCACTGGCGCTTGAAATCTTGCCTCGTAGATGACTCACTCTTCTCTCTCCCAGTCCCAATTAACCTTTTAGAGCAGGAATGCTGGAAAACTTTAAGAAGCCCACTAAGATTATCTATTAAACTGTTGCTTTTGCCTGCCAAGATGATTTATAATGACTGGCCCGGCACTGGCTCCTTTATTCTGCGTAGGTCAAAATATGTGTCTGTTGAATTACTGTGTTCGGGCACGTCACAGAAGCCATGCTTTTTTTCTTTTTTGTGTGCATGCAGCATATCCAAATCTCTGAAACGTATACCCGTAATTGAAACTGTTGTGTGGGTGTTTCTTCAACAAAAATGTTTTTAGCCATGTACACTTTTGAAAAATAAATTCACGTTATTTAGTGTAACCCTCACCCTAAGATCTATTTGGAGTTTAAGCTATTCTCAGATTTGCTGCAATACCTACAATAAAATGAAAGTTATAAACTATACTGTCCACGCATAAGATTCACCACGCTACTGTGTGTCACCAATTTTGTATTACTCCTAGGCAAAACATTACATGAAATGTTTGAAGTCATCAGTTATTCACCCTTAAGTCTGTCAAAACCTGTAAATGACTCTTTCTTCTGCAGAACACAAAAGAAGATATTTTGAGAAATGTCTCCGTGGTTTTGTGTCCATACTGTGAAAGTCAATGGGGTTCAAAGCTGTTTGGTTACCAACGTTCTTCAAAATATCTTCTTTTGTGTTCTGCAGAAGAAAGAAAGTCACACAGGTTTGAATTGACACGAGGGTGAATAAATGATCAAACTTTTTTGGGTGAACTATCCCTTAAAATATAAATGTAAGCTCCATTTTAGTCTCCTGCGTTATTAAAGCATTAATAAAGCCCTACCTACATTTATTCATTTGCCAGATGCTTCTGTCCAAGGCGTCTTACGGTGCATTAAAGATTTCCTTTTTTATACCTATTTGCGTTCCGTGGGAATCAAAGCCATTATCTTGACGTTGCTAGTATAACATGCTCTACCACTTAAGCTACAGGAACCTCTAAGCAGTAAATATGTTATTCCTCTACTGTAGGTTATTGTTTAATTGCCAGCAGATGCACCCCTGCTATGTACTCTTGATCCTCACAGCTGTACACTTTGCTCTGCCAACACTAACAATAGCAGCGTACCCCTTTTCAAGTCTCCATGCTTGCTTCTTTTACACCAGAAATATTCCTGTACTTTATTTCTATTCAAAAATGGGATCTATCTAATTACAGGAATAAAAAAGATTTATTTTTTCACTCTTGTGTTATTCCGAACCTGTATGACTTTCTTTCATCTGCAGAACACAAAAGACGATATTTTGAAGAACGTTGGTAACCAAACGACATTGACCCTCATTGACTTCTATTGTATAAACACAAAACCACTGAGACATCTCAAAATATCCCTTCCAAATACAGCTTTCCTGTAGCTCAGTGGTTAGAGCATGGCGCTAGCAACGCCAACGTCATGGGTTCGATCACAGGGATTGCACATATTCAAAAACAAATGTATAGTATAATGCAATGCAAGTTGCTTTGGATAAAAGCATCTGCCAAATGCGTAAATGTAAATATTCCTGATTTGCAATTACTGGGTACAATTTTGCAGGAAATGTCACTTAACCCACGTAAAGAAAAGTACATAAAGTAACCTGTAATTTTATGTATCAAACAGAAATGGCCATATAGATGCAAAAAAACTGCAGCTGGTAACCGTCTGTAGTATAAGGTGTAGAGTTAAACTCCATCACATCAGTGAATTGTCTTTATTTTTTGCAGCAAAAGTGTTGACATCGCCAAAGATGCGAGACTCACATGTCAAGTTCTCAACAATCTCCTCTGTTTCAACCATTACCTCTTAATTTGTGTAATATTCTGGAAATATTGCACACAAAATATCAGTGCGGTGATCATCTATCAAAGTTGTCACAAGTAAGCGTAACAAGCGTTTGTTCGTTGGAGCGTAAATTTGCTGTGGCTATTAAAATCTATTCACGTTAATAGGCGAAACATTGCTTAAGCTTTTTAAATAGCTCCATTACATCATTCTAGCTTAGATGTAATGGCAGCCAGCTCAGCATGCTCTCTTGTATGTTTCATACCATTGTTTATTAGAATTAAATAAATGGATAATTTTGCCACAGCTGGACGTTATTACGTAAGTAGAATATTTTAGCTCTCATGAACATTTGACCTTAGAAAAAGGATTATATATTCTGGGCAGATGAGATTTACTGAGAAATGTTTGTAGGGTTGTGGGTTAATCCAGACATATTGCTTAATTTGTAAACTAATCTTGTATTATATTCACCAACTGGAATTTGAGATAGAAGACACACAAAAGATCAACACATTTTATTTAATATTTATGGCCTGCGGTGAAGACACAATGTTTTTCTTGTGTATCTTTATCCGTCTTTTGTGAATCAGATCAGTGCATTTCTTTGCAGTCTTTTTTCTGCATTTTTAGTCCCTGTGGTACACTATTTTCAATTAAGTTGACCACAGTAAACGGCACATATTCTGCTCTCCAAAACCGCTAATAATGTTTATTCACAGCGGTAAGGCATTTCCACCTGGCGATGTTTTGTTACTTTGTAGAGGTTGTCACGGAAATGTAATGGTTTGGACACCCTGCCATAAATTTGTCGCCTTCGACAACAGCAGGTGTTTAGCAGAAGAATTTAAAACTGGTGTCTTGCTGTGCGTGTATGTGTGTTTGCTTTAGTGTGCTTTCTCTGGGTTTGGTTGTTGCTGTGCTCTCCTGTGGGAAGTGGCGGGTAAGAACAGTCTACTTTAAAGTTTAACAAAGTCAGCTGGTGGCTAGCTGGATGTCTGGCCCATGGGTTAAAGTGATAGTTCATCAAAAAAATGAAAATTCTGTCATTTACTCACCCTTTTGTCATTTCAAACCTGTATGACTTTCTTTCTTCTGCAGAACACAAAACAAGATATTTTGAGGACTGGCACCCATTGACTTACATTGGTTATGTGTCCATACAGTAGAAGTGAATGGATCCTGCCGTTGTTCAGTTACCAACTTTCTTTAAAATATCTTCTTTTGTGTTTTGCGGAAGGAAGGAAGTCATACAGGTTTGACATGATAAGAGGGTGAGAAAATTAGAGTATTTTCAGTTTTGGGTGAACTATCCCTTTAGCTCATATTATGTGTGTTGTAAATGTGTGTCTTACCTACACATATCCGTATAATTTTCTGAAAAATCAATCATAATGAAGCATCATGTCTGTCTTGTGTATTTACTGACACATGTATAGATTGACAGTCAGGCTAGGCGGTCTTTGCCTCTAACCTTTCCTCTTGTCAATCTGTGGATCATTTGTAAAAAATCAGCACTTTATCCTTTTCCATATTTACACGTAAAAACAGGATGTGAGATTGCATGGCTCAAGGGTGGCCAAATGTCTTTTGCCATGCCAGTTTGTAAACCCATATGGGAGACTCACTCTCTCTCTCTCTCTCTCTCTCTCTCTCTCTCTCTCTCTCTCTCTCTCTCTCTCTCTCTCTCTCTCTCTCTCTCTGCCTGTCTCTCTCTCTCTCTCTCTCTCTCTCTCTCTCTCTCTCTCTCTGCCTGTCCCTCTCTCTCTCTCTCTCTCTCTGCCTGTCCTCTACACCTCTAAATCAGCATGCTGTGGCGTTTCCTTTACACCGCAAACCACACAAAACCTTGGCCGGCACTGAGATCGCCAGGCCACCATTCAGAGCTGTAGTCGCCATGGTCACTCAGCATCCATTTTATAAAGCTTGAATGAAGGAGGTCATTGCGGTTTTGTGAAGCCATAAATACCAGGAACTCGGAAAATCTGTCTTTTTCTGCCATTCAGTTTTAAATATTAAAGACTAATGTTAATACTAAATGCTACATTAGTATTTATATAAAACCTTACATATTAAAGTAAAGACTATTGCACATTTTTATTTTAAGAGGTGGTGATTTTGATTCATTACAGCACTGACTGTGTCATGTGCGGGTGAGTGAATCATTTACTCAGAAGGTTCATTCAGAAGCTATTTTGAACCACCGAATGTTAGAAATGACTTTTGATTATGCTATTAAGTAAGAATGTCATGAAGTTGAATAAAACACAGACAAAGCACTTGAAATATTGGTCATTTTGCTAGTAAGAGTTTGATGTTCTCTACATCTCATTTATTTTTTTACATAAGCTGTAAAGAAATGATTTAGTACATTCATATATCTAAACGAAATGTTAAAAGCCTTTTCAGCAACAACCTATGTGGATTGACTTCCCCTCACAGTGACTTGAATCAGGAATATGTCATTTTCTCTTCACAATGCTTTTTACACCACTCACACTACCAAATAGGTTAAGATGAGAAAAGTACACAGTCAATCCCAGACATGTTTTTAATAAACACCAATGTTAACTCTTTGAACTTGGCTTTATCCGTTGCACGTTTGGATTGCTCTTGGATTGCACTTTATTTCCTCATAAACACAGTAATCATTCTATGTACAGCCTAGAGAGATGTGAGTTTTGCCTATAGCTGTTTGCTATCTACCTTTTTCCCCCTTTTCTGTAGGAAAATTCTGTAGGTTTTTTTCTTTTAGTAGTGAATGCTAATTAAAGCCAATTCAAGTCTGCAGCGAGTATGGATAATACTTTTTAGGGATATGTTTGGCATCCTCACCTCTTTGGCTACAGTAGGTGTTCTTATGAAGCCGAATAAAAAACCAAGCCACCCATCTGGGCCGCCCGGGAAGTGTCCGAATGTACTAAGCAGACTGTAGGCTAGCTGTAACGTTTCTTTGTAACAGAAGGAATTATTGCCCGGCTGGTGCTCCATACATCACTGCGTTGCCAGCGAAGGCCAAGCAGGGTGCTGGATATGTCCGTTTTGTTTACTCGGTCCGTGTGGGGCCTTGTGTATTTGAGAGTGTGCCTCAGAAATAAAGCCCACCGTCATTAAAGCGTAACCACAGTATCTGTGAAGATCACTGACCTTTTTCATCAGTCAATACAGTTTAAGGCTTGTTAGCTCAAATGACATCAGTCTTATTCCACAATCAGCTTTCCAGACGTGTGCAAGGCCATCGTAGAGCTCCTGGAAAGCGGAGGAATTTGGGTGGTGCTGCATCATTGAGGGATGCTAACTTCACAGCTGTACATCTTGTTTCCGCTCACCATCTGACTGTCAGCATTCTCATTCCTGACAAAGATTCGGTGACGCTCAATGAAAGCCGTGAGCTGAATCTAACAGTCAATGTTAATGGTCCCCTCATGACCTACCCCAGCACATATTCACCGGGTCAGTCTACTGTTTTACAGCCCCAGTAAAAACACCGCCCAACTAATGAGGCATCTGCTTTTGTAAAATGATTTCTCTTTGGTTTAGGATTTTTATGTTTGTATTCTTTTTAAATGAGCTTGGGTGAATAAAGATTAAATCATTGAAGCCATTTCTCTCATTTCGATTACGAAATATCATTTTTTAATACCAAGAATTTATCCGAACCCCCAAACTGTCAAACGCTATTTCACCTCACAGAACCGAGTTGCATAGAGATTATGAAAATATGACTGTAGTTTTCTTCTGGTTCTAACTGGTCAAGTTTTTAAATAGGTTTTGTCTTTTACGTGCGTACAAAAAGTGTCCAGGTAAATTCTGTTTATGTTTGTATGACGTGTGTATGTATTTGACCACATTTGAAGGGAGGCAATAAAGCAGAGACCTGCCGTCATGGTCTTAGAGCCAAGCCTTTAGTGTATGCCGCATTGTGAGCTGTTTGTGTTTCTCATATATTAGGACAGGTTTGACAGCCGGTCCCAGAAGAAGGTCTGTCTCTGTTTAAATTTTTAAGAGCCTGCTAGATTTGTGCATTTTCAAGCCTGCCTGAAGTCTTTTAGATGGGCGCCTTTGAAGCAACAGAATCCATCAGGATTTTTGCAATACTAATACAATCAAACAAGAATGGCTGCCTTATGATTCATTTATGATGCATGCACGCCACAAATGTGAATTTATGATACATCTTCAAAGAGTGGCAGGAGAAAGCATTCTTAATTGATAGATGATGTTTCTTACTATGCGACTCTTCTTTTAAGCTGTGATGTTGGAGGAGGTTCATTGCGTAGTATGAAACCTTGTTTACATCTTCATGTGCTAAAATGGTCGCTTTTTTCTCTGTTTGTCTTCTCAATGTGATGTGGATGGTGATCTGTTACTGTTGAAAGGTCTTCATTCTGTCTGAGAGATCAGATGAAAATCATTTATTTTACAAATGTTTATTTCCTTTGTGGAGACACTTGATCGACAGAACAAAGCTGTTAACTTGTCAAAGTCTTTATCAGGCTGATGGCAGCCGGTGACTGACTGTTTAAGCGTTTGCTGCCGATACTGAACTGATACTTGTTTGGCATGAATAAGTCTTCCTTTGACGTTGTTTTCCGATAGAGATTTGTTTTGGCAGTGATAGGCTTTTATTTGACCCTTATCAGTTCCACATCTATGGATGAACTGTCTCTGTTTGTTTTGTGTAGCAACAGATAGGCGATAGAACTGAGAGAAGGGGACTTTCGGGTTGCGTTAATCATTTATTACGATAATGATTCCTGAAGTGTCATATGGAATACGCTTCTCAATTTTGAAGACGCTCCCTTTTGTGTTTGTTATACATTTTATAGATTTTTTTGTATGCTTATGAATGGAGTTATTCCATAGAAGTGTTGTTGAACAACTATTTCTATTGTTTTAACGGTTGATACGGTCTGTTTAGTAGCAAGATGATTTTTGCCCAGAGGACAATTATTCAGAGGATGCGCTTTCATAGCTCCGTAGGATTAATGGAATTCTCATTGAAGTTCTACTTTGTCTCAGGCGTTTCTTCAAAAATTGTTTAGGAGAAATAAAAATACATGCAAATGATACAGTTTTTCGGAAAAAAAAGAAATTGATATACATATTAAATTATAACCATGGCTTAATTACATTAAATCATTATAATAAACCATATTAAAAATCCATTATAATGTGGATTTAATATATCGCCACTGTTCTTCTGAAACCTTGTATGTCCATATTCACAATTTTTCAGAAAATGGAAAATAACACTGTACTTGACTACTTACTGTGTTATTTGGAGGAATGAAATGTGAAATGTTTCATATTGAAATTTTTGACTTTCAACTGAAGACTTTATGTTGGTAAATCTTTGCACAATTCTTGTCTCCACATTTAGTTACGAGTAAACTATTTGAGAAGCTGGTTCTCAATTTGATCTTGTTTAGCAGAAACGTCATGATCCTTTTTTGCTAGAAATATGGGTACAAAGATAATTATGATCCATCGGTGACACTGCAGAGATGGGTCGACAGTCACATCCAACCCATGAGATAGTTCCAAGGGGCTTTAGGACCCAGCGACACCCAGTGACATTTAATCTGGGAGGGTGTCAGAATGCACTTACACTCTTTTTCGGCGCTTCACTGGCCGCAGGTTCAGACATGGCCACGAGGGCTCTGATTGGCCGGAGAGGTACTGGTTTGAGCCGCTGTAGCTGTCAAACATGGTTAACCGCTGTGGCCCCTGAGATAGCATTCAATACTGTTCCCTTAACGTCTTGCATGCCCTGTCTGACACCTCATCTCATGTTTTTCTGCTCTTTCACCAAAAGCATCTGACAAAACTGACAGACAGGAGGCTCTCAGCAAACTTGAGTTTGCCAAACACTGGGGGCGGAGGATTGAAGTTCTGGCATTTCGTGCGTGGTTGTGTACAAATAATAAGGCATCATCTCTCGCCACTCTGCAGACAGACTGGGTCTGGATGGCTTTTACAAAACCTGATGCAAGACTCCAGTTGAAGTTAATTCAGACTTCATTGTATGTGCACTTTATTAGTTGAAAAGTCAATACATAGTTTACTAAAAGTAAAACTATTAAAACATATTATTTACTGAAATCAAAACTACAAAAAAATAAAACAAAAGGACACAGTTATTTACACAATGTACATCCATCTATTTAAAAACTTTAAACATCTTTTACAGAAACCTTGTACATGGCTTTGTGAAATACTTGATTCTGATTGGTCACTTGCTGTATTCTGCTGGCAAATATTTATTTGTATATACAGTATCTCACAAAAGTGAGTACACCCCTCACATTTCAGAAGAGTCTTCCTTCTGGGACGACGACCATGCAAACCGACTTGTTGCAATGTGCGGCGTATGGTCTGAGCACTGACAAGCTCACCTTCCACTTCTGCAATCTCTAAAGCAATTCTGGCAGCACCCATACGTCTGTTTTTTGAAGCTAGCTTCTGCACCTGATGCACAAGGATTAAACCTCTTTGATCGACCCTTGCAGGACCTGTCCTGGAAAACCTCTGTATGACCCTTGCCACTGTACTGTAACTCAGTTTCAGGGTGTTGCTAATCTTCTTATAGCCTAGGCATCTCTTTGTCAAGAGCAACAATTCTAATTCTCAAATCCTCAGAGAGTTCTTTGCCATGAGGTGCCATGTTGAACATTTAGTGGTCAGTATGAACTTAAAGCACCACATTTTAACTGCTCTAATACAAGATACACACATTTGTATGTTCCTGTCAGGTAGTCAAAAACATGAGCATGATGAATAGGACATGTGACTGCATGGTTAAACAACATAAAGCTGTTTCCAGCTATTTTGACAATAATGGCTGTATGTTAAGTTATTTTCAGAGGACAGGAAATGTATACTGCTATACAAACAGCACATTGCCTACTCTAAAATATAAGTTGCATTTCTATAGTATTGTCCCTTGAGAAGATATTATAAAATTGTTGCTGAAATGTGAGGGGTGTACTCACTTTTGTGAGATACTGTATATCCCAGGCAACTAAATTCTTACACAGTTGTTCTAGTTATATTTCTCATATTATTCAGTAGTCTGTTTCTTTTTACATAATTAATTCATTACATCATCAATATTTCACATTAATTTAATTATTAATTGGTTGTTCAGTCATGGGAGTAACTTGTCAGATTCATGACATGATTAGAGGATAAACATTAAAGTGTATATGTATAGCCTATTCATTATGCAATAAGTAGTTTTTGTACTTATTGTAGTTTGAATTTGTAGATGTTTTGTTTTGCCTCTCAGAGGCCATTTACACGATGAAAAACGGAAAAGTTTTTTCCTTTGCGTTTTTGAAAAGTTTCACGTACACATGACAGCATTATCAAAACGATCTGCATTAACATGGGTCCAGGAAAATGGATAAAAATGCTACACGGAAACGAGAACCGCATCGGTTTCAAAACCTTCCACCTCAGGACCCTTTTTTCTCTCTCTCTTTCTCTTTCTTCTCCTCTCCCTTGTGTTTTTTTTTTGGTTCAGTGCAGTCGGGCAGCATGATCAGGTCACCACAATATGAGCAATGACTTGTCCGAGTTCAAAGTTACTAGTAAGCAGAGATTTGTGATGATGAAACACCCCCTCAGGACCACCTGAACCAAACCTGAGGCTGAAACCTTTTGTTGGTTTCTTCCAAAACCAAACTTTTCCGATTCCAGTGGATTATTACAGGTGTTTTGGAAATGTGCTCCATATTTAAGCTACGTTTTGTAGCTCAAAGTTGTTTACGTTTTATCAAATAGTTTTTGGCCCATGTGTTTCTTTAACTGTTCTTGGTAGGATGTGTTTGGTACGTGTGTCTTGTTGTGCTCTTTTGTTCTTTTGGCTGGAACCAATAAGCAACCACTCAGAACACTAGTTTTTGAGCATATGCCTTGAAGAACATGCTCAAAAATGAACATAAATGACAACATACGGACACCCTGGCAACCAGAAAACACCTTAGCAACCATCCCCAACACCCTGGCATCATGGCAGTGTTTCGTTTTCAAATATATGGCGTCTGGCTGAGCTGTGGTGTGCGGATGCTGCTGTCACCCCTGCAGAACTGAGATGACATTTCACAAGCTGTGTGTTTGTTACTGGAAGGAGCTGGAAATGGGTCTCGTCTCAGCATCATTCCCTCCCCGGTCAAGGCTCATTAGCGAGACCTTGCCTCCAGGTTCCACGCAGGTTTGCGGGGTCACGTACACCTCTCGCCGAGCAGGCGAAGCATGCATTCTTCTCGGTCCCCAGAAAAGCCTTGGATCATTATCAACATGATGTCTGTAATATGTGGATGTACTCTGTAAGATAAGAGTTGTTTCAGGGTCAGCGTTTTTGTAGCGATAGGGCCAGCCTGATGGCACCGAACGGGCACTCTCTCTCACACACACACACACACACGTGTCACGCGGCAGAAAATATTTCTAGGATGTGCGCTGGAGAGGAGAGTGGAGAAAAAAGATGGAGGGCTATCTTTAGACTCTCACTTCTTATGAAAAGGTTTTATTCTCCCTCCGCACACACTCTCAGAACTCGCAGCGTGTGTTAAACCGCAGAAGGCTGTTATCTGTATGCAAATGTTGTTCTGTTCTATGGAAGGGGAGCTGGTTAACAATTCAGATCAGGTTTTGAAGCAATGCAACAACCGAGAAGAGCATTTCAAAGAGAGCTGTGCCATAAGGCTTTCATGTATGTTGCATGATAGTATTTTAAGAACAATGTTGTTGATGTTCATTCAACTTGGAAATCATGCGATATGTAAACAGAGGTATTTTGTTTTAATGCAGCTAGTTTAGGAATGAAATAAATTGTATAGCCCCGTACAATATGTGTATACAGTGTGTAAAAAATGTATGTTATGTGTTGCACTGAATTACATGACTTCTTGTAACAAGTGTGCTGAACCACTGTTCATCTGTATCTGCAAACTGCAGGTCTTAGCCAGAGGTAATTTAATTTACTCAATCCACCGAAATGGGATATGACAGGGATGTTAGCCTGATAAGAATCGGACAGCTGTAATGTATGCTAAATAATGCACCATCCACTCTCCAAGTGTAATACCGTAATCCATTCAATTATTGAAATGTACATTTAACTTTCATTACCTATATTTACCTTGCGAAGATTACTGTGTCTCCGCTTTTGTTTGGTCTCCAATGGAAGCCCATATTTTTAGCTCTAATGCTGCAAACTCTGGTGCTATTTACTTTTTATTACTGTTTATTTTCATGAAATATATTCACATGAAAGCATTCGGCATGTCACTGATCCCCCTTAGAGAGAAATTAAAGGAGATGGGTTTTTCTGGAAGAAAGTGGGTTACTTTAATGTAAAATCCCTATGAAAAAAAACGTTTGAATAAAAATCTGTGCATTTTGCCCGCAGCAGCAGTTTTCAGGTTTGAAATGATGTGAAGTCAGGAAAAGGTCTGTCAAGTCAGATTCTGTCGGGATCCTACAGTGTGGTTCTCCGCGGTTAGCCTGCGCCAACCCCGGGCGTATTAATCTCCTGTGAGTAAGACGCTGCTCACAGGCTGTATTTTATACCGTCTGTGGTCACTGTACATTATACAGTAATTATTAGCGTGCAGTACAGCTAATTACCACTAGGGGCGCCTGAGCTTCCCTCCTGCCATCGTTTTATTGCTGTAACCTTTTCAGACCAACTTTTAGCAGTTCATTTTGTCGTGCCTTGCAGTTTAGAAACATTCTCGAGTGCCAGCCTGCAGTGTAGGAACAGATGGCATCTGCTTTTACTCCGGAAGTCGTAGGAAACGGATGATAATTCTGTGATGGGAAGGAAAAGTATGAAGGTGTTGTCACACCATAAATATTTTTAGGGACACAACACAACAGGAGGGCCAATTTGTCTCACTACCGGGTGAGTGCAGACAGAACAGACAAATAACTCATCAGCGGTCTAGCTGCGACATTTCTTTTTGGAGTGAGACTGTACCCGTAGCAAGTGTTGTAATGCATAACATCTCCGCTGCATTTCTTTATCTGCGACCCTGAAAGGAACATAAAATGTATATTTGACACCTCTCGCCTTGCTGTGGTTTTCGTTTTTGCGCACATTGCCCGTTTTCTCTCGAAACGTAGATTAATTTAACATCTCAAGCCATCTGCTGGGGTTCCAAGAGGAATCGATTTAAGTACATGGCACTTGGAACTAATCCTCTCCCTGGCTTTCTCATCTAGTCGTGAATTCCAATGTGTGGGCCAAGTGATTGCAATCTGATTCCATTTTATTCATCTGTTGGGACTTTTCAAAATGGCTCGTGCTGTGAAACCTCAGGTACCACAATACGGGCGCTAGCATGGGTGAAAACATGGGTAGGTAGGCTTCATTTGTGGTCAGCTTCATGTGTCCTTTTTCAGTGTCTGTTCATCTGTTTCATTATTGCAAATGGATTACTTCTCTTATGAAGGAGACCATTAGCGTGTCTACTAAGACCTGAGAAATTCCAAGCTTTGTCACTCTGTTTTGTCAATGTTGGTAACCTTGTGTGAGAATAGCCTGTAATAAAATGTTTATACTGTATCTGTGTGTTGTTCTTTGTGCCATTTCATTTTGATCTGTGAACGAATTCTGAAGGTCTTCTAGAAGCACAACCATTTACCAGCTTTTATATTTTCAGGAAACATGGCTAATAATGGCCATCACTAATGTTGTTTCAGCTTTCATTCCCCGACGTTCCCCGTCGTCCTCTGTTGTGATAGAAATCCATAATTATTGCTTGTCCCATTTAAGCACATTGTAGTGGATCTGTTTTTTGCACATTATACCAACTACCTCTCCATTCACCATCCACTATTCCCTGGCCGAAGGAGGCCCTTTTGTGATTGGATTGCTCCTCTTCTCATGCATGCATATAGAGAGTGTGTCGCCACCTGCATGTGTTAGCAGCTAAATGCGCTCACGGCTCTGCTCGGCAGGCATGAGCACCTGACAGGCTGCCATTTGATTGCTAATCATTTTCGAGTCTGCGCCTGGTCTTCTTGATTTGCACTGCACACTGCCTTGGCTAAATGGAATCAATTAAATGTGTGCTTGTATGCGACGGCCACTTCCAGGAGATCAACTTCTTGATGTAGCAACACAAATAGATTAATTAAATCCAATAAAGAACTCAATTAACAAGAGGAAGGAAGAGGGGATGTGGGGTGTGCTTTCTGTAAAAGACCAAAAGTTATTTCCGAGTTTTTGTTTCTCATTCCCTTCTGTTAATGAGAATATTGCATCAGTTGCGCTGGGGTTGAATCGGTGCAGTAATTGTTGCATTGCCTAATATATTACAGTATGTGTTCTGGGAACGTGGGGGCAATTACAAGACCCGAAGTGCTGTATTCACAGAACATGCACACCGTCAGAATTTCGCAAGCTCCCCAAGGATGTGTATTCCCAGGTTGCGTCTACTGTAGTAAAGTAGTCTAGTGACTAAAGTTCCATTAAAATGCAACACTACGTTAGGTCTTTGTAATCGCAAATTGTTGCTCGACACCGGTAATGTATTGTTGCATAGCAATTCGTTTTTTATTCGAGTGCACTTAATTGGAAGCCAAGGGGTAAAAAATTGCCTGCATTCTGCATGACCCCAGAGAGCTACGGTTCCACTGGCTGACCAAACCAAAGACAAAGAGCAAACCAAAGCAAAACATATTTGTTTTAAACCAATCAGGGTTAATGTGGAACACAGAAGGGTAATGCAGATTAATGTAGTTTAGAGTTAGAGCTACAGCACACTGCTTACATTTAGAGATTTAGTCTGAACCTTGCAAGATCAAACCTAATGGAGGTAAAACCTTTGTGGTGGAATTCCAATGGTTTATGTAAGCACCAGCTCTGTGTGTCTAGACGATAACATGTTTCTATATTGCATTAACATGATACCTAGATAAAAAAAGAAGGGCCATGATGTGATTAACTCCAATTTAATTTTTTCTAATATTACAACAATAGTCCAAAAATGAGACTGCATTAGGAGAAAAATGAATACACTCTTTATGAGTGGAGGTCAAGCCAACAGCAAGGTCAGAAAATAAACTATGAAAAGTTATTTATATAAGCTCTCCTGAGATGAACAAATGTGATCATAACAATCCATGAATGTTAAAAGAGTGTTTGGAGGAAGCCGAAGGTGTTCTCCGTTATTTTATAAATTATTATTGTCTCATTATTAGGTCCCTTCCACTGCTATTTCCTAATGAATAATCAAACTTAACTTTTAAAAGCTTTACATTGGCACAGCAATGTTAAAAAATACCTTATATTGTTTGTCTGCAGGTTTCTTGAGCACAGGAGACCAGGCGGCCAAAGGAAACTACGGACTTCTCGATATAATTCAGGCCCTGCGCTGGACGAGTGAAAACATTGCGTTTTTTGGTGGTGACCCTTTACGCATTACTGTTTTTGGGTCTGGAGCCGGGGCCTCATGTGTCAACCTCCTGACTCTTTCCCATTATTCTGAAGGTAACCGTTGGAGCAATTCAACCAAAGGTACAATGCAGAGGTTTTAACTTTTGACAGTGTTTTGTCTGCATGCCACTGCTGCTTGTGTCATGATATTCTTTTATAGGTCTTGTCTTCTTAATGGCTAAAGTTCATCTCTTTTTATTTATTCATTTAAAAAGATGTTAGCTATTCCTAGGAGTCCTAAAATAAATATTCTGTGTAAGGTACAATAACTTAAACTGGATCAACCCACTCATTGCAAAGAAAAACAGGCTCAAAAGAAAGATTTGTTCAATTTCGACTCACAGACTCAATGATCTGGTTACTGTAGTTCTTGAGGTAACAGCTTACTGGAGGGAAGATTATCAGTAAATAATGCATTTCACTCAGTCCTCCACACACAGCTACTATATGCATCACGTTTGCATATTGTTTAGGGAAATTATGGATTTTCTTGATAAAATGACACGGGTGAGCTAAAAGACAACATTTTTCAGAGTTACAAAAATGCTGGATGTTGTGGTTCATCTTTTAAATAACCCGGCATTTTTAGAATGGGATTAAATTAACCTCACAAATATCCTTATTTGGCCCAACCATAGATGGAAAACAACCCAGCATTTTTGGAGTTTAAAGTATAAATACAACAAAAAAAATATGGTCCACTAGGGGGTCATAAACCCCCAGCTGAGAAACACCGCTCTATTTCATTGTTGCACGAAACACACAAATCCTTAATTTCACACACAGACCAACAGTGTGACACAAATATCGTAAACTAACAACACTGCGCAGCGGTTCCTTCGTGGGCCCCACATTAGCCAAACTCATTTGTCACCCGCTGGCACGCTTTAAGCAGTCTGACCAGATATCACTTGTTTATGGATATTAAATTTCCCTAGCTTGCTTCATGTTCTCATCTTTATATAGTCGAGTGCATACACGTCACCAGGCACCGTGAGCGTGCTGTCCAAATAGAGCACTCACCTACCATTGGCACGAAAAGAGTAAATACATTAATTCCATTTTCAGTCGCTCTGCTTCGAAGATTGCATTGTAAAGAGGTCTCTTGGCACAGACCTGCTCTAAGGTTGTCACTATGATTCAAATGAACCCAGAGAATCCTCTAGAAGAGACTCAAGCGTTCTGTACTATTGCTTTGCCTTTAGGCAAACCGTGTGCTGCTTAATCTTGAATAATTTTGATATATTTCAAATATTCGTCGGTTTTTTTGGTTTAGCAGTGTATTCTTTATTCGCAAACATTCCTCTCTCCATGCAAAATTGTTCACCGTTGAATTGCAAACTAAAGCGTCCTCTTATTTCCATTTCATTCTCATTCTCGTGTGTGTGTGTGTGTGTGTGTGTGTGTGTGTGTTTTGTGTAGTTTTGTCTTTTTTTAGTAAGAACATGTTTTTACTCATAACTGTACTGCTAAGACTGAGATCCTGGGGGTTGTCATGGTAACAGAGTAACTCAATTTTCTCTTGGTCTTTATGTCTCTCTTTCTCTCTCTCACACACACTCATGTTCACTTGCATTTTGGTGTAGATGTGCATGATATCTGTTTCTTTTCAATGGTATGGGTCAATGTTGTTGCCGTTTTGATGTAAAGTGGGATCAGAGAGTGTAAACAGCTAATTCGCTTTAATGCATTGTAATCTAAATCTACAGTCATGGGAGCATGTTTTCCCCCTGAAATTTCATGACAAAGTGAAATGTTGTTCAGCTCTGTGTGCAATACCAGTTTATCAGCGTATTCACCCTGACTTGCATAGCATTTTTCCATTTCAGATTTGCACAATAAACAATCTAAATTAAGATTAATGTGTTCTGTACTGAAGAGCACTTCTGTGTGTACAGTGAGCTCTGAACGTCTGAGACCACATTTAAAATATGGGGGGTTTATGAGAACATTAAATACAAATACTACGAAATGTATTTACAGTAAATATTATTTCAAATCAAATTTGTGTTCACATGTTATGCTAATGATATGAATTATCATTAAAATGACTGTATTAAATTAAAAATAGAAGGAAGTAGTCTCAGACATTTAGACCCCACTGTAGTTTTTGCTGTTATTCTCTGTAACTCTGTTTTGTTTCACCTTTACAGGTCTTTTCCAAAGGGCCATAGCCCAAAGTGGCACAGCCTTGTCCAGCTGGGCTGTCAGCTTTCAACCAGCCAAGTATGCCCGCATGCTGGCCAAGAAGGTCGGGTGCAACCTCAAAGATACAGTGGAGATGGTAGAGTGCCTACAGAAAAAACACTACAAAGAGTTAGTGGAGCAGGACATCCAGCCTGCTCGCTACCACATCGCCTTCGGACCCGTCATCGATGGCGATGTCATCCCCGACGACCCTCAGATCCTCATGGAACAAGGGGAGTTCCTCAACTATGACATCATGCTGGGTGTCAACCAGGGCGAGGGGCTGAAGTTCGTGGAGCTCATCGTAGACAACGAGAATGGCGTCCAAGCCAATGATTTTGACTACGCCGTTTCGAGTTTCGTGGACGATTTGTACGGTTACCCCGAGGGGAAGGACATTCTGCGGGAGACTATTAAGTTTATGTACACTGACTGGGCAGACCGTCACAACCCGGAGACCAGGAGAAAGACCCTGCTGGCGTTGTTCACAGATCATCAGTGGGTGGCACCGGCAGTGGCCACCGCAGATCTTCACTCAAGCTTTGGCTCGCCTACTTATTTTTACGCCTTCTACCATCACTGCCAAACAGAGCAGGTGCCTCCCTGGGCCGACGCCGCACATGGTGATGAGATCCCCTATGTGTTCGGGCTGCCTATGATTGGTCCAACCGAACTCTTTCCTTGCAACTTTTCCAAAAATGATGTGATGCTTAGTGCAGTGGTGATGACATACTGGACTAACTTTGCAAAGACCGGGTAAGTTTCCAGGCAACTTCATGTGGAAGAATTTAACCTTGTGATGAACAATATGTCTCTTGTGTATGATATATTTCATGTTCTGTTGTTGAGACCCCCAACACAACATACTCATAATTTGGGAGGTTAATTTTGATATTGATTTCTACACAAAACCCATTTGTTGCCAGGAAACGGTACAGCGGGGTTCCTAAGGTTTAATCATTGCTTAATTGTCTCTTAACATCATTTTCATTCAAAAATACTCACAGAGATTCCCAAGGTTACGCTACATTACATTTACGCACCTTTTTTTACGCTACAACAACTCGGTTTGCTTCAATTTAGGTGTAATTCAGTGATTAAAGTGATGATCACTTAGAGTCAGTTTAGCGTTTATATGACATCGCTGGCGTTTAAATGAAATGTCTGCCTGGATGTATTACTGTACCATCTCGAGGGAAGACAACAAATCAATTTGTGTGCAAATGTGTAGTTTCTTCCCTCAGACTAATTCTTGGTAATTTTAAAAGCAGGTGCAGTTGTCAGGAGACAGTAATGAGCTATGGGAGAATATTAGGGGTTTCTAGGCACCCCTTCAGACATGGTACTATGCCGATTGGATATTTGTCTTGAGCTGACTTAGAGTGCTACTGTAGGTTTCTACGTGCAGTTCCGTGCTATAGAAAGAAAGAAATACTTTTTCTTTGGGTGTGCTTCTCATATCATCCTTTCTTTTGCAGGGATCCCAACCAGCCAGTTCCACAAGACACCAAGTTCATCCACACCAAACCTAACCGCTTTGAGGAAGTGGCCTGGACACGCTACAACCAGAAGGACCAGCTGTACCTTCACATTGGATTGAAGCCCCGTGTCAAGGAACATTACCGTGCCAATAAAGTCAACCTGTGGCTGGAGTTGGTGCCTCATCTCCACAGCCTCAACGAGGTCACCCAGATCATTTCCACGACCACTAAGTTGCCTCCACCCGAGGTCACTCCCCGTACTCCAAAGAAGATCCCGGTCAACACCAAGAGGCCGTACCCCACGCCGTTTCCAACAGAAACGCAAGACAGCCACAACCAGAATCAGAACCAACCCTTCCTGGTGGACCAGCGGGACTATTCCACCGAGCTGAGTGTTACCATCGCCGTGGGCGCTTCGTTGCTCTTCCTCAACATCTTGGCTTTCGCAGCGTTGTATTACAAGAAAGACAAACGGAGACATGAGGTTCATCGACGCTGCAGCCCGCAAAGGACCACCGCCAACGAGCTGCCCCACACGCAGGAGGAGGAGATCATGTCTCTGCAAATGAAACACAGCGATCTGGAGCGGGAATGTCGAGAGGCCATGCACCCGCACGAGGTGGTCCTGAGAACTGCCTGCCCACCCGATTACACGCTCGCCATGCGCCGTTCGCCAGACGACATCCCGCTCATGACCCCAAACACCATCACTATGATTCCCAACAGCATGCCGGGCCTTACCTCTTTACACCCGTATAACAGCTACTCCAGCGGACAAAATAACACGCTTCCCCATCCACACCCCCATTCACACTCCACCACCAGAGTATAGCCACACACACGTTCTCACACACAAACACTGACATACACACACATACGCTCCCGCAGATGTGGAGTTTGAGTGTGGCGGCGGACAACGGGCGGAGGTGACATCACCGAGTGAGGAATATCTTTACTCCAGTTGTTCAGAGGAACAGGAAATAACGATGCAGATTTTTTTCTCTTTCCTCGAGAGCGAAACTATCCTTTTATATCAGAGCGGAAAAAACGAAACACAAAAACCGTGCAAGACGATTTCCGATTTAATGAAAGATGAACAGAGTTGATTTTTTACTACTTGTATTGTGACAAAACCAGGACCATTTCTTGGAAACAACTATCAGTCTGGGGTTCTTTGAGGAATGATTCGTTACCCGGAGAGGAAACAGCAGAATCAGAGAAGAGATGACGTGTGGGAGGCCCTTTGTAAACAAAAGGAAACATATTGTTTTCCCGAGGCGCTGGATTGTAGATTACTCTCTTCTGAGCAGAGGGGAGATGCTGCTTACCTAATTTAGGCATGTGTTCTCCTGGTGGTAGCACTGTAAGATACGGAATACATCAATAAGGGAAAAACGATTGAGAAATCTTCGAGAATATGCACAATAGAGACATTCACTGAATGTCTTTGAATTCTTTTTGTCAATTTATTTTTTGGGGAACCGTTTTATTGTATAGGACTTATTTACATATCTAGATATGTACACAAAGCACCCATGCTCTTTAAGCCCTGGCTGGGGGCGTCGATACAGAGGAATCTGCCTCAAGAGCGTAGCGGGGAATTTATTGGCTTTCTGGCAGATACAGCTTCATCACACAAGTGCTGTCTATACTGAAAACTGGTGGACTGGAGGCTGGATATTTTTAGCACGATGCGCATGACAATTTATCTGCTTGGTGGCTGTTCTGCTGATTAAGTCATTATTTAAAACAAAAAAAAAGTCATTTTCTTCCCCATTTGGATTTGTTTAAGGATATACTGCTCTGATTGGCTCGCAGGAATTGGAATACGCTGGCGAGGGCGGACACAGGGGGGTTCGAATTGGAGATGGTGACGGGAAGGGGTGGGGATAAGCTAAATAGATTGTATACGCAAATAGCTCGAGTGAACCTGGTTATAAGGACTAGTTTTGTACATGTGTGTCGGTAAAACTTTTTAATAGTGGTGAATCACTTGTTGTTTGAGCTCCCATTTGTGGGACATTAATGTACTTTTTGGTTTTCTCATTGGTCTCAGCTATACAACATTGGTTTATTTTTTCCTTTTCACCGTTTGCTAATATTTGCCACATTACCTTAGCAAATTTACGTATTGCTTTATTTGTTTGCTGTGCTTTACGAGGCAGTTCCCAAACGTGACTCCGAACGACCATTTACCAACACAGGGATTTATTCGGTGCAACTTAAGAGCTCTGGAGTCATGCGCTGGTCTCCCCTCATCCAGAACTTTCTGTGGTTCTCCTGAATGATCAACCCCGGTGAATCCAGCACTGAAGACAGGAGGACCCCTGATAAAAGAGTGTATTAGGGGCCCTTCTGATCTCGCAAAGCCCTTGATCATACTGCTTAACGCTAGCTATAAAAAAGAAAGAAAATACAAAGGAAAGAAATGGAAAATGTGTGCAAAAGGGGTAAAGAAAAAGCAATTGAAGGCATTAGACGGAGCCGAAAGAAACTGCCGGTGCAAGAGCCACTTTGTCAGCTCTTACCTGCTCGGTAGCCTCAGTGCTAAAAGTTTAACAGGCCGGTTTAACCTGCAAATCTCTCTGTAACTGCCGGTGTTATCCAGGTGGCATCTGAGTCCTCATTAAAAATCAAGTTCAGGATTATTTTGTATTTTTTCCTCAAAGCTGTGTTATGTAACATCCTACATGCTAATGATCAATCCCAGACCTTGATAAAAGGGGCCTTCTGATCTTAAGAGGGCATTGAGTACTTTTCTCCAGCCCATGTTACGTAACATACTCTGTGCTAAAAAGCATAATGGGATGCTAGCCCTACCCTTTCAATGGCTAGCTGTTTCATGGCAAATCTTTTGTTACTCCTGAGAAATGTAATAAAAAACCAGTAAAAGGGATTGCAGTATGAAAGCAAATTTTTACATTAGGATCATGTTTCAATAAATCTCATTACACCTTAGCATGTAGCCCAAGATTATGAAGAAACGTCCATAGGTTCTGCCCTATCCAGAGGCTCTTGTCTTGTGCAAACTCTGTCTTGACCCCATAAAAAACACACCATGACAAGCTTTATTCTTTTAGTGAGCAACAGTATTTTGTTGGTTGCTTGATTTCTATTTCTGCACAGTGTTGCCAACTAACTAAATTAGCTAAAGCTTTGCTAGATTTTGTCAGATTGTATCATACGGTAATTAGGATATCTCTGCTGTCTTTCTGAAACCTTTATTTCCATATTTTTTGCCATAAATCATTATTATTAGTCACCCTTTATGCTTGTAACCAGGTTTTGCAAATATCTAACCAATAAAAAGTATGACAAAGTGCTTGTTAAATTTGACAACACTGTATTTAATCATTTAAAAAGTACAGTGTTTTTTGTTTTATCATCAGATTTTAGTTTTGTTATCAGGGTTGCCAGTTTTTGTGACAAAACCCACCCAATAGCGAATCAAAACTAGCCCAATGGCCAATAAAACTAGCCCAAAAATTGCCCACCACGACTCAAAATACACCACTCTCATATCATAAAATTCATATTATACAGCCACTGTTATGCACTAGACCAATGCACTAGTCAATCAGTAAAAATAAGTGTATAGTGTATATATTTGCATAAATAAAATCATACTACTTTGAGACTTAAGGCCATTGCACATAGAGTCCGAAATTTTCATATACGTTTTTTCGTATTCGTCATCCTCGCTTATATGGTGGCTCTGAATTCTCAAAACACCCCTCAAAATTCTTGCTACGGATGCGAAAAACGCAAAAAATCGGACTCGGCCCGATTATTGTTATGACAGACGAAAATTTTGGAGGCAGTGTGTAAATGTGATTGACACAGTGTGAGGTCGTATTTATTTTTTACCGTGCGAAAGTTTCGGACTCAGTGTGCAATGGCCTTTACAGCTGATGAACAATATCCTTTAAGAACTATTTGAATGAACTATTAACAGATTTTTGACTACAATTTATGAATATGTCATATTTAAACCCACAGAATCAGTGTAAAATCCTGAATATAACCGGTTTTAAAAGATTTTTCACTCAGCGGCATTAAATGTTGCTAAAGGGGTCTGAAAAGTCGCTATATTTAGCAGTAAAGTCACTAACTTGGCAGCACTGTTCTGCAGCATTATGTTGGCTAGCTCCGCCCACAGTGAGATCTCACTCATCCAAAATGAGCTCCATATATAAACACTGTATGTGTTCTGATTGGATGTGATTGTTGCATCATTAAGTATTTTCACTTTCGCTGCGGCTAAAATACAACATAATGGCTAAAGCGGGTGTTCACACAGATTAAGGAAGACATTTTTGTAGCTGTGTACAGCCTTTCACATCTCAAGGTATTCATTATTAGTTGGTGTGTAACACAGAGGTCAAACACAAGTTTGTTGGAGTTAATACTCGAGCCCTGGTGACCAGCTAGAGGTAGAACTAATGAGGGATGTAGCAGAAGAACGAAAGAATAAAAGATATGAATCGCCCCCTTCCTGATCAGGCAACCTGTGACACACACAGTCCCCAACAACATGTTCCCATTCAGGACACAATCTCCTCTGGGCCTTCACTCTCTCTCTTTTACCTTCACCTGCACAGTTCAAGCAAGCAACAGAGATCAACTCCGCTCTGTATGCTGGTCCCCGATCGCAGTCATACGTATGCAAAGTAAACCTGCCTACGTGGCCCCCTCCAAAAGAAAGCTCCTTTGAACGATATTAAAATTGAATGAGCCGTCCACCGACGAGGATTCATCTCGTGCATGCACATGTACCAGGCAGAGAGCTGGGATTCATCTGTAATTGAGAGACGCTCAGTACGTCTCACGCGCACACGTGCCAGGACGAGCCTTGTAACTGAATGTAACGCAAGACAGAGGGCCATTTTCTTACCAAATTTCATTGTGTTTATTTTCTACTGGCTGACCTTGGAGGAAGATCAAAATGGCTGTTTATGAGAACTACAGAGGGTTGATGTGATGTAGATTATTTGTCATTTTGTCTTTCTTTCTGGTTAAATAGGATTTAATCTTCTGGAGCACAATAAATGATTTTATCAAGCTCAACTTACATCCGTCTTTCTTTACTGTTGGTTTGTTGTTGATTATGTGATATCCACCACAGGAATTTTGGATAACAGTCCTGATGTTAGTTTGATATGCAAAATGACCTGGAGATCACATAGAAGAATGAGCACCTCCCGGATAGATGCATGTCATACAGCTTGACACAAAAAAATGTTGATGCTGCAGAGTTTGCTTTGACTTTTACCCAAGATATCACTGGGGTCATATCGTACAATCTGACAGGCTCCAATCGTAAAACAAATGGCACAGCGTTCACTCGGCGTAAGACAGTCACCCGCTACAGAGCTGTCACATTGCTGCAGTGGCCCTGTCAACTTAATTTAGCCTAAAGACTGAAGTCTAAATGTGTGTCCAGTTGCGCTGCATTAGTACACTGCACTAGAAATCCTGGATTTATGTGTTTACGCATGTGACAGAAATAGCAGGATTAACATACTGATACAGAGATACAGAGGATGTTGGCCTTATCTGGGAGTTGGGAACTGGCCAATGAAATGTCACAAAACAGTCACTTGGTTCACAAATGATGTGCACAAAGTTGCTCCTTTTCTCACTGATAATTGTGTGAATTTAAAATGCTGTTGTTCAATGCCACAGATTAAACGTGATATCAGAAGATGCATATTGGTGGACTTTAATGATGTTTGGAATGAACTGCTTAGGTGCTAACGAGTGAGAGCATTTGTACTAAGAGTTTCAAGAACGCGTGTAGACCAAAAATACAACTGAACAAAGCAGAAGCATATTAAAATAAATTATTTACATTATGTAGGTCGACGCATATGTATGAGTGTGTGTGATCTGTTGTTGGAGAATTCAGCTGGATGCTATTGAAAGGTTAAGATCTATGTAGTTAAGACTTTTATTAGATTTCTGTTGTGCCAATCTCCTCGTGGATATGATCGGCACAGTGTTGGAGTTATTTTTCCTTTATGGTTTTAAAATTGAAAAGCAACTAACAGAATATAACTTTTGACTAGTAACCAAACTAACAGCGGTCAACACTTATTCATGTTGCACAATAATTTTTATAATGTGTTTAATTCATGTCTCAGTTTAAATTGTGTCTATTTTTTGTATATCTCTCTTAATATTTATAGTATGCAATGCGTTTAGCAAGGTAAGTTGCAGATGTCCACATCTTAAAAAACTGATTTTATTTATAAAAGGAAACAAACTATTTGTAAACATCAATTTTGAGAGTGCACTGCCTTGACAGTATATTAACACATTGTTTATGTTGTGCTATTTATAACATCATGTGTCATTTTGTGTTATTTTTCAACACAAAAGGAACGTGTGTTGTCCCAGATACAGTATGTGTTCAGTTAAAGAAGATATTGTGAAGCATGTGGGAAACCAAATAGTTCTGGGGCACTATTGACTACCATAGTAGTTTAGTTTCCTACTATTGTAGTCAGTAGTGCCCCAGAACTGTTAGTTTACAAACATTCTTCCAAATATCTTCTTTTGTGTACAGTGTAACAAGGTTTGTAATAAAATGTATACAGTAATGCAGGTTTACTTTGGTCATTGGTGTCTATAATTCAGGAAAAACGGTTCAAAGTCTGGTCACGTCATCTTGTTTCTCTGAGCTGACTGAGAGCTTGCTTAATATTTTGTTTATTACATGTTGTAAACGTTTATTCGATTCCAATTGTATCCCAGACTGTGTAGAAAATGCCAAGTCTGTGCTTCTGAGACATTCATAACAGCCCTGTTCAACTACAGTTTGTTAAATTTAATTACAATTTACATGCTTGCTGCAGTCTCTACCAGCAAAATTGCTTTGGATCGCAAGGTAAGTAAATTAAAGCAAAGAACAGATTCAGGGTTTTTTCCTCATGAAGTACAGGTATTTCTTTTCATCTTCAATTGCTTAAGAACATAAGGATGGCAGAACTCACTGATCAAAGACAGCACTTGAGGTTCATGATAACATTTGACGGTTGTGACGTTTCCTTTGCCAGAAACCCAAATACAGTATCTCGCTGTGATTATGATCAAAGGAACACCAGAGAAGGAAAAGTAGGCATATATTTGCATTGTTTCTTTGATGGCTTTTTAAATGATTACAGTACGCTTTTATTTCACTGGGTTAAATGTTACATTTAACATTGTCAAAGACATTTATTCTAGCATAACAGCACTTTAATTTAGGTCAAACCACATAACTTGCATAAATGTAAAAAAAGTTCTAAACACAAAGTTTATTAGAAAAGTAATATAGTGCACTGTAGAAAAGCATAAACAAACATCACTGAACACACGCTTTTGTGGCCCAAACTTAACTTCCGGTACATATTCGCAAAGAATAGAGTCCCTGCAGAATATTTCTGATAACAAGCAAAATAAATAAATTACATTAGAAATGACATTAGCTAGCAAGTTAGCTATGTCTAGCCAGTAACATTTGAGGTTACCAGTATATTAACTAGCAGATACAGTTGAATATAACTTTGTTGTATTTAATTAATACAATTAATATACAATAAAATTCCACAAATTGTTTATTTAATGTAATTATTATACAATAAAATATTAATATAAATTAATTTTGATATAAGTGAAATAAAATATAAATAGTTATATTAGTAGTCACTAGCCAGACCGATCAACAAACACAGACCAGAAGTTAACTTCGGGCAATCGCGTATGTCCATTGAAACTGTCTACATGTCATTGATTTCTGCTCATATCCTTTTATGTTACACAAAAAACTAACAAGTTTGGAACAAGCTTAAGTAATATAATAAGTTATTAATGACAAAAAACACCTGAATATCAAGTTTTGATTTCCCTTGTAATAGATCAGTTATGCTCAATTGGAAATATTCCTAAACAGTATTGCTCACGTTTCTCCAGTGAATTCTACCACCTGTCCATGTTTTATACTGCACCCAAATCTGTCAAACTGTCTGGGAATCTGACAGCAGCATATTTCATGCATAATCATAATTAATAATAATTTACCTTCTTTATACAGGAACTGTGTGGGGAAACATAGATGAACCATAACTAATCAGCTCACAATATATCTACCCCCAGGCATTTCCTGCATCTTATGCTGCTTTATGAGAAAGGAGATGATTGCGGAACCCATCAGACATTTAGATTGACGTCTGTCATTTGGAGTAAGCAGGTTTGTTATTGCAGTGTGTCTGCTGTCTTTGGGTAAAATCCAAATTTATTATGGATGGTATTCTCCTCCCTGGCTTATTATCTGGCTTCTGTCTGGTCCTGTTTCCAAACAGAAATATTTGACTTTTTCATCCTTCTGTTTTTCTTCGTTCTCTTCTATGGTATTTCCTTTCATCTTTAATCCTTTTCACGACAAAATAGCTCTGAAACTCGTAAAAGCAAACGGCCAGTGAAAAAATGTGCTTAACCTCAAGAATCCAGAATGTGAGGTCGAATAACATGTTGCATAAATTTTATACTGTATGATGTTTGCAATTTCGGTAGCCTTGTTGCCAACAGTTGAGATTCTGTGTCTGTCTGTCTGCCTGTCTGCTTTTAAATGAGAACTGCTTTATATTTTTTAAAGTACTGTATTGTGAGAAGTATTTACCTGTAAATTACTGTATGTCTGCTTCCTACAGTGTGGAGCCCATTAGGTGTTGCAGGTCTTTTTTTTTGTCATGTGTGTCTTGGAGTGTATCATTTGTACTTAGGGAAGCAGAGAAAGAACCTCCTCTCGGGATAATAAAAGACAGAATGGTCCATCCAGGACAATGTGTCAGCCCGGAGACTCCACAGCGGAAGACTCATTGTTTTCCATTAAACAGGGTAACAAGACAAGCTCCATCCCTCACTATAAATTTAATCTGCAGTGCCATTCATTACTGGGCTTTCTTGGACCACGGCTGTAGAGGACATCCTATCTCCCATCTTTCTGCAAGACATGTGAAGACTGAAGACTGAAAATCAGGTATAAACACTGGATAAGAGATGATTTACACTAGGCTGAGGTGATACATTAAGGATGGGCTTTTTAAGATAAAAGTATATTTATTGCTGGCCTACAGCTGTAAAAAAAGAAATGTGGTATCAAAATAAAACAAATAACCTACATGGCTGCCTTAAAATGTTCAGTTAATTCAACTTAAAAATATTAGTTAACATCAAGAGTTTGCATGAAATTCATTAGTTAACTAATAATGTTTAGGTTGAATGAACTTATGCAACTGCAAATCATTTCATAGATTACTCTTGATAAATAAATGCAAATGTTGAGTTTGAGCTGTGTGTGCAAATTGTGTTAATTTACAGTCAGCTTTATTTAACAGTTACACAGTATGCTCATGTGTTCCAGTTGTGAATATGAATATATTAATTAATATTAGTAATTTCTGTTAGTAATATTTAAAAATTAGCTATATACATAGGCCTATATATAAATATAAGTGATTTATGGATTGATTGATCTTATTGTTATACTGTAGACAGTAGTGTACCACTGAGACCTCTTACCTGTTTGTCTTTGTTAATTCTGTAATACTGCTGGACTGATCAGGTCTTTAAAGTGCATTCACCTGGTCTGATGCTGGGAAATGGATATTTGAGGCTGTATACTGAGAACAAAACAGCGTGATGCTTCCATCCCTAGTGCGTGAAGGTGAGCCTGTGTGCTGATGGATCAACAATTTTCTCTCCATGAAACCTAATGCTTTATACTTGTGACAAGATTGCATTATTACTGAAAATATTGATATTGTTTGAGACAGAGGACAAAAGGAATATGAATGAATAAGTGCTTTATGATACAGTAAGAAAATGTAAATACACATGCACATAAGTCCAGCACATAGCCACGCTTTAATAAATGGTAAAGATCTGTATATATACACTGTGCTGTATTGTATAGCATGGCTTACATAAGATCTAAAGAGAATTTACTGAATAAAGAATATATTTTCATGTAAACTGCAATTGATTTAATACAGTTTAGATTACTTTCTTTCTTTAAATGGAGATGCATGTGTGTGTGTGTGGGGGGGGGGGTTGTTGTTTTGTATATTGGTTTCAAACACAGTCAAATAACCTTCTAAATAAAAGCAAATATTTTGTATACCCATTTCAACCACACTGTAACATAACACTATATACTATAATGATGATTTTTAACAAAAGGGCACCCCACAATTATTTTTAGAAGTGCCAGGTCGTCCTTGTCAGGGCATGATGGGTACTTACTTTTACTGTTGGCCAAGATATTGGTTTGATCTGTTTTTTTTCTGTTTGTCGTCTTTTGAGTTTTGTGCTTTGTAATTGATTGTCTGTTTAAATTTCCACTGTGACAAATTACCCCTTATATACAGTAAGCATATTTATTTATTTATACTGTTGTTTTTGGTTTCTTTGTAGGCAAGACTTTAAAGTATGTTCCTGTATACAGTGGACTGTCAAAGCAAATCTACCTTGAGAATTATCTCTGTTTTATTCTACACTATAAAAAACATTTAAACTAAAAAAAACTGTCTGCCTTGAACTTGCATCAAATTAATGTTTTTTTCATGTTGAATTTACTACATGCAGTTTTATATTATCACAATTTATTTATTTGTCTTAAAAGGAGAAAAAGTCTGAAAGATAAAATTCTGTCATCATTTACCCACCCTCTTTTCATTTCAAACATGTATGACTTTCTATCTTCTACAAAACACAAACGAAGATATTTTGAAGAATGTTGGTTATGAAAACCCATTGACTTGCATTGGTTTTGTGTCCATACAATGGAAGTCAATGGGGACCGATACTTTTTGGTTACCAACATTCTTCAAAATATCTTCTGCAGAAGAAATAGCATGCAGACAGAATTTTCGTTTTTGGGTGAACTACTGTTTTAATGATGATGCTTTAATGCTTTGTTAAATGCTCTGGCTGTTTTAAAGCTTTAAAACAATCCCACAATAAATCCCTAGCATGCTATCTGTATACATTCATTAATATGTGCTGAACTTTGACTAAACACAGGTCATTTCAGAGCGCCGTTACCTGGTTATTAATTGCAATCAGTACATACTTGTTCTAGTAGGCGTCAGCGCAACTCAAGGGAAGAATTATGACATGTTGCATAGTGAATATAATCATAACGAATTTCAATCAGTCTTTCTCAGGCCACCTTAATCAGCAGTTTAAATAGGACCTTGGGCCTCTCCAGCCGTAAATCAGGAGCGATCTGGAACCTTAATTCCACACGCAGAAGCAGGAGATTCTCTGACCTCCACACGGTCTTATAAAAGAGCCAATGTCATCCGCTTTTTCACAGAGTGAGTGGGAATGAGTTCGGTTGCAGTAATTTCTTGAAAGTTGACAAGTTTATTGTGTTGTGATCTCGTGTGGCCTGACAGATGAAATGACACAGGGGTTGTAAAGCAGCAGTGTGGAGACTTTGTGCTCACCTTGTTAAGGTCGATCTGAACGAGAAAGAGCCGCATCTCCAGGTACGACCGCCCCTCAACCTCCGAATGTTCTCTAACCTTTGACAGATCGTCAAGTGTGTGACATATTGCGAATGCTGCCAGGAGACGAAATGAATGATTTTATGAGAGCTTTTCAAATAACTATGGTATGTTTGGGTTTGATGAAAGCGAGAAGGTTGTGCTATTTATAAAAATGGGTATTTGGACTTTCTGATGAGTTGAAGGATGTTTTTTTATAACACTTGATTCATGGGGCGAGCATGAAATCCACAACACAGTGGCATATTTATTAAGTTTGAGGCAAAAATGCATTATGAAACAATGTGTACAATGCATGTGCAATAATGTGTACTTAAGGCTTTGAAACTAAGTTATCTTTCATTTTTGCTATGCTGGACCTTTTAAAAGTTATGCATTGTGCATGCGTAAACAAAAAGATAATCTTGAATAATATTAAGAGATCATGCGATTGGATGTAAGTGCAACACAATGCAAATTGTAACATAAATATTAAGATGTTCTGTGTAAATATGAAGCTTTATAATGGATGGGTGGTGGCACCAGGGTACATTTGTATCTAAAATGCAAGCCTATGGTGTTTTTATGAAGCCGAGAGCCGTTATACTCAACTGAATGTATTTTGTCTGAAAAGGGCGGGAGGTAATGGTCCGCTGCTAGCCCCTTATAGAAATATTTCAGAATAATGGCTTTTAAGGGAAAGATTTACAGTGCGCCAAAATGGATCAGATATTTGCTTCAAATACTTTCCCTCTATCAATATCAGCACTTTTCTCAGAGGGCAAAAAAAAGACTTTTTGGGAGCAATATGTTTAAACTTATATAGTTATGTGACTTATATGTGTTTATATGTAT
This sequence comes from Oreonectes daqikongensis, assembly GCA_026939265.1. Classification (NCBI taxonomy): domain Eukaryota; kingdom Metazoa; phylum Chordata; class Actinopteri; order Cypriniformes; family Nemacheilidae; genus Oreonectes; species Oreonectes daqikongensis. The sequence goes on along the minus strand of JAOTQM010000030.1, from coordinate 1,420,127 downwards.
AAACGATTGTTTTAACGCTGCACAAAGTATGTCTGTGCACATGTGCCTGTACAGAGGACAACAATATCCAACATTTGTCACGTGTATCGGCATCATAAATATAACAACTGAATTTTTATAACCCAGACTGCCAAAGCCCAAATAGGATAGATGGGATTCTCCGAGACTAAAGCTCAGACAGCGAGCGGTGCGAGGAGACGAGCATACGACTCAAGGCTGGGCATTTAGACATAAATAATTGACAGGACAGAGTCAGTGTCACTGTTTTGCTGGTTGGAGAAAGGAGAAGCCTGTCACTCGTGACAGTAAAGTAAAAAGAGTGTGAGAGTGAGGCGAGAGAGAGGTCAGAGCGGAGGTCCCCCGAGAGAACTCAGTCAACGTCGGAGGGCTCTGATCGTGCCCTGCACAGGTATTTCACAGACAACAGAGTATCATTTCATTTTCTTTTCAATGTTTTGTGGTTTCAATGGGAGAATGCCAAACTGAGAGAGTAATGCTAAATAGCCAAAAGGTAAAACTCTATTTAACATTACTCTCTCAGTTTGGCAAAACCTGTATATGACTCGTTCATCTGTGGAACACAAAAGAAGATATTTTGTGCCATACAAAGGAAGTCAATGGGGGCCAATGATGTTCTTTGTATGGCACAAAATATCTTCTTTTGTGTTCTGCTGAAGAAACAAAGTCATACAGATTTGGAATGAAAAGAGGGTGAGTAAATTATGACTGAATTTTCATTTTTGGGTGAACTATCCCTACTTTGGCTAGATTTCCATGCTGTTGCCATTGAGACAAACAAGTTGCTTTTTAAAAAAATTTCCAAATTATGCGATAATATTTGTCATCATGTTTTTGTACACGCAAACTTGGGTGCATGTTGCATTTTTTTTAACCCTCCCTTTACTATAGACAGTTTTTCTTATTAGCCTATAAACCATACAATAGAATTGCATTTGTATATATTTTTATAATGAATTTTTGTTTTCGTGGTTTCAGACTTTTAAAGCCCTCTGTACGATGACAACAGTCCCTTTGACTGTACAAGGCATCGACACCATTGCAAAGTTATCTTTAGTTTTTGCGATGCTGCGCTTTTTAAAAATGATGCATTATGCATGTGTAAACAAGTGACAAAAATCTTTTTTGAATACTGTTTAGAGATACTGTGACTTTAGATAAGTACAATATAATGCAAATGCATCATAAATATTAAAATGTTCTTTGTAAATTTGAAGCATATGATGGATAGATGGTGATTACAAGGGTACATTTACAGTATAACTGTAATGCAAGCCTTTGGTTTTTTTAGGAAGCTCAGAGCTGTTATAAAGTTCTCAACTAAATGTATTTTGTCTTAAAGGGCAAGCAGTAATGTCTGAAATAATGCTTGGACACCATTACAGGGAACATTATAAACATAAACATTATTTATTATGTGACCAGTAAACAAAAACAAACATATCATTTTTATCTTGATACCAAATGTGGATCAGGCATGTAACACTAAAAATCTTTTTTATTTAACGTCTTGTTGTTTTCCTTATTCTTAGTATCCTGAGTCTAAACCATTGTCTCATACAGACAGCATCTTGGCCTCCTCCCCAGGTTCTGTAGATTATAGATGGCGTCTCCGAGGGACGGGTCACACGCATCAGTGTGGGAGACCGACTCCTCTGACCTCACCAGAAACGTAGCGAGAGAGAGAGCTGACCTCTGAGACTCGCTCTGCGTGCCGCCCGCAAGCAAATCTACTGCACACTGCCTCTGGACTGTAAAGGTAAAGAGATGTGGGAAGTTAGCACTTCAGAGAGTATCTTGAAAACAAATTGACTGAAAATTGATCCACTGGCTGCTGAGTTACATCACAATCATTTATTCGCTTTAATTCAACAAGACATTCAGAACAAATGTGAAACACTTGCACAGACGGTTCAGTTTCATTTAGGTAAATAGGTGAGACAGGGGAGATTGGATTGGAACACGTTACAGTCTGGATTTGGACAACATTTTAGCTGGCCGTCCGTTTACAATAATAAAGAAGCTTCACCTTTGTATACCATAGAAGAACCTTTTTTTTCTCTAAATGGTTCCATAAAGAGTTTCACAAAAGGTTCTTTATGGTGATAAAGGTTGTTCAGATCATAAAAAGGTAATAAAGAGACGGTTCTTTAAAGAACCTTTGACTGAATGGTTCCTTGTGGATGGTTTTATAGCATTGCTGTGAAGAACCTTTTAAGCACCTTTATTTTGTAAAACCACTATATTATAAAAGAACTACACTGTTGCACATTTCAGTAAACCAGTTCCTTATGTCAAAACATTTCATATGTTTTAGAATTGACAAAAAGTTTGTCGTGGTTCCGATTCAGTGGTCAAATGTCTCTGTAACTGAAGCATCATTCAAGTTTCCAGTTGGCATTTCTGTTCCATAAATATCTAACTAGTGGAGCGACTTTATTCTGGAGCAATGTGAGCATCTTAAGCTAACTTTGACTCCATAAGTGCAATAAAAGTCTCCTCTTGACCCACAAATTAGATTTTAGCATCTCAAGTATATCTGACGAGTAGATGAGTGAGTGGAAAAGCTAATGTGATTGTGAATGTGATTTTGTCTTTGGCACAAGGCTGCTGTATTTTTTCATGAGAACCATCTGTTTTGTGTATGCCAGAACATCACAGTGACCTAGGAAACAGAGGAGGAGAGATCAAGACCGCTTTTCCTAATCCTTTTTTAAGTGGAATCCACTGTCGTGTGAAAAAAGTAATGTTTAAACCAACCATTCAGTAGTAAAGGTTTTGAAAGAAGCCCTAAAGATTGTAAATGTAGGCTTTTGGAGCTTATATAGAGTATCAGCTTTGAATTCTTATATTCTTACATACTTTCTAAGTTGATTTGCAGATAATGAACATTTATAGAAACAAATTTAAAATTTTGTTTTAACTTTCATCTTGCACCTCACAGATTTTTGTCCAACAAAATGATCCCCAGAACGAGAACGTTCCTCCCCAATATCAGCTAGCATGTAGCTGTTTTCATCTCCACTGTGTTGTGAAACCCATTAGGTAAGCAATCCATTGGTTCAAACTCATTACATTTCAAACATGTGATTCAGAAACAGGGAATATATGCCATATAACAGTAACCTTTACGCTGCGTGCACAACTTTTTAATTTCAATGGAAGCTTGGCTACTCAACACAAGCAACAGTGACCGTTTGCGACAGGAAGTAGAATTGAGTTCACACCGCAAGCAATTTTGTCGCTGAGTGTCGCTAGTCTCTTGCTACGACATCGCTAGAAGGCGTTCCTTGATTTGGTTGCTCTAGTAACAGGTATAAACAAACCCTGCAGTAACTGACGGGAGACAGATTACGTGAGCTCCGCTGCTTTACTCTTATTGGTAGTCGCTCCCGAAAGTCGCTCATCATTTGCATAAAGTTGAGCAACTCTCAACTTTGTTGCGCCGCTAGACACGCCTACTTCCAGTTACCAACGGTTACTGTCGCTCGTGTCGCCGGCTCTCCATTGAAATGAATAAGATTGTGACGCTTTGTCGCTAGGTGTCGCTGGCGGTGTGAACTGGGCTTTATTGTGCTTTGTCGCTGGGTGTCGCTAATCTCCTGCTACGATGTCGCTAGAAGGCTCAACTCTCAACTTTGTCACGTCGCTAGACACGCCTACTTCCTGTCGCCAACGGTGCCTGACGCTTGTGTCGCCGGCTTTCCATTGAAATGAATTAGATCGTGTCGCTTTAATGCAAGGTGTTGTTGGCAGTGTGAACGGGGTGTTACTGTACATTCACAACGGGAACGACTCTGTCGCTGGATGTCGCTAGTCTCTTGCTACGAAGTGGTTCGAAGGCGTTCCTAGCTTTGGTTGCTTTAGTAACAGAACTAAACAAACCCTGCAGTAACTGACGGGAGACTCCCATTGGTAGTAATTCTCAACTTTGTCGCGTCGCTAGACATGCCCACTTCCTCACCAATGTTCAAAGTCTTTTATTATAGAGTTATATTATATTGTGTTATACTATACAATACTTTATATAACACTACACAAATGTTTGAACAAAATACAACCAACAGAACATTTATAACCAAATCAAAGTGGTAAACAAATATATTTCATATTTAATTATATATGTAAGATTTAAAAATAAAAAGATAAAAATGAAGCCAGAAGTGCAGCAGGACCAGAGTTGCAAAGTGGTCTTCACTAATAATAAAGTAATTCTGTGTCCATGTGCCGAAAAACAAACCTAATTCTGTCAGAAATCTTTCTTAATATTTGGTTTGCTATTCCATGTACACGTTTATCAACATTGAAAGAAACTTTTTACAGCATTAAGCCCTTGTTTCGCATTAAATCCAAGACGTCGAGGAAAGTGTCAGTGATGCTGTCTGGATTTAGTTTTTTATAGGGTTAACGTTTCCCAAATTACTTGTGTGTGAGATTGAAAGTGAAGGGCGTGCTCCTAGCTGAGGGAAAAGTGTGTGAGAGCGGCCCTAATGCGGAATCTCATTAAGGCAACTGTCAAGATTCCTCTATTTTACCCTTACCTCTCCTATCTGTAAGAGCCAGACTGTCGTTTCGAGTAAGTCTGCCGCCAAAGAGGCATTTACAAATAAATGAAAAATGTCACAATTGATTTTACTCTTCCAAGACTACAGCGTGTCAGCTTTGTCACAAACTGTCTTTGTTGTTCTCCGTCTTCCAGGTCCAGCACCCGCACGTGGTCGATAGTTACAGACTGGTTCGGGCCCTTTTACGCCTCAGCACCGGTAAGCCCTCACACAATGACCTTTTATTTGTGTTCCTTTAATGTGTTATGTGTCTCGTCATCTGGCTGAAAATACCTCCGCATCAGCGGCGAGGACGGTGAACCAGGAAGCGCAGGGAAAAAAGCAGGAAAATGGCGTGGTGTGCTCATAGAGGTGTAAGCGTGCTACGCTTTTTAACCCTTGCGGTGAAACATGTCTAGAAACCCTCACTGGATTCGGAGGAAATGCAGAAGCGACAATTCTTGCTGTCAGGAGCTTTTCACAATTTTGTGAGCTGTGGCTTTATCCGTAACATGCTAAAAATGCCTCGCGATCTTTTTCCTTTGTTGATGGAATTCTTGAGGGGTTGTATCGGTTCCTGCTGGGTGCAGAGGACCACAGAGCTTTAGTGAGTGGTGGAATTTCTCCATTGTGCCAACATGCTGTACGATTGCTAAGCTTTATCTTCATCTGTAGGATGTTTTTAGGCAATTTTATCGCAAACTATATTAGCATGACACCAGGTTTGACCGAATAGTTGTCGTTTACTGGTAATTTGCTAGCGATGTATTGTTGGTTTTCCATTTTGTTTCGTAAATTTTTGCTCAGTCAATTTTAACGCTTAAAGGAACGATATCGAAATAAGCGATAATTTAAAATGACTATATTGTATTTTTACTAATGTTTACGTTTGCAGACATAACCGCAAAAACAATGAATGGAATATGCTTTATTTCTACAAATTAATAATCTATTTCAGACTGCATCTTGTCGCCATTTTAAGGTTTCCAGCGTTTCACTGGGGGTACGGAGCATAAATGTAACCAAAATGTTTATTCATAACACACAATGCAAAACCCATGGTGCATTTTCAGCAATTTAGCGAAACCAACACATCATCCATTTTTGTCGGAAGCAAAGCACTTCTTACTCTACATTGCATGTAATATTATTATTGTATCATTACTCTGTTTACTATGGCAAGCTGTCATTGTTGCGTATCGCTCGGTGGTTCAACAGAAACTCAATTCATTCTCGCTCTTAATGAGAAAACAGACAATGAAACAGCTTGACTTGAACGGATATAAATTTGACATGCTAGTCCTGTCAGGGCTTAATAGTCAGTTCGACACCTGTCACATGACATCAGTTGTAACACATTATGTGCTACAGACACAATAGGAAATATAGTACCTGTCTTCAAACCTAAGCCAGACCTCTAACAGGGTTTATACCATACCTCCAAACATCCAACATGTAAGCAATGTAAACATAGCAATGACAAACTGTGCCTGTTCAGAATGCTGTGTCTCACACAATTTGGTACAAAAGTATAGGTGCCTATACCCAGTATAAAACATCTGTGTCTGAAGAGGCAATGACAGATAAAGTTAGTTCTGCATCTTTACATACCTATATGTTCACACACCGGGCCATCGGACACAAAGTTCTGCTATTAATCCCACGCCACACTTGCTGTCCTGCTCTGACCTTGGTCAGGCACGGAAAAGGAAGAAAAGATTAAGAAAGATGAGGTGGAAAGACCTGCAGTGTTTATACATTTGGGGAGTGGAAATGGTGCATGGAGACCATTGAGGGAACCATGGAACCAAGCCAAGCGCTCTTAAAAGAGGACAGCACGGGACACCTGTTGTTACCCAGTAGAGGGCTGAATGGGGAGAGTGATTTAGACGCTAATTCCTTCTTCTATGGACATTGTTCAAACATGGACGCTGAAACAGCTCTCTGCAGGGCTGGCTTGGAATGCTATGTTCCATAGATCACACAACTAAAGCATTTGACTGAAAAAGCAGTGGCTTTTGAGTTATATTTGGTCCATAATGGAGCGTTTTACAACAGTGGGCTTGGACAATCTATAAAGAATGCGTATACAATTTGATTAGCCTAAATGTTCCTTTGTCCAAGTTTGAAAGAAACTTTAATGTCCTAGATGTTCTTTGTCAGATTTCAGAGAGTGTTTTGGGGTTATTTTAACATGCATCTACAAACTGTTCAGAAAGGCTTGATTGATATTTGACAGCTGGTGCCCTAGAGATAGTTACTCCCTTAATCTGGGTGTCTTTGAACTTTACTTTCTCTGTTCTGTTTTAGACACCATAAAGGTGAAGCAAGGGATACTTTTATCCCTTGGAATTGTAATGCAACACGTTTTCAGTGTTACATCAGATATCCTGCATACTGACATTGTTTTAAACATTGTTTTTATTTACTTTTGTACTGTTTTCATGGGCAACTGATACTTTTTTGAAAGTCCAAACTGATCACGCCTGCCAATGTGCTTATATTACTGCTGTAAATGCTTTCTTTTATCCAAAACACATGATGCAATGATTTTTTAGTAATGAAAACACAACAAAATCACACTTTTCAATTTAGTCATATAAGCGGCACTATTTTTGAGCATTTTAATGATTGCAAAAACAAGTTGAGAATATACATTCGGAGTGTTTCAGCTTTCAAATAATGTTTGTGATAGTTGATTGAATAATAATGTAAAACAAAAGTAATACAAATACAGATATGATAAAAAATGCCTTTCCCATGTTCAATTTACACTACATTAGTCATAAAACTGTCCAAATGTAATCAAAAGATGTGATCATGATATTTACAGTATACTTTAATAATATAATATACTACCTATATTGTAAGAGTGGAATATAGCAAACTTACTATACTTTGAGAGAGCAGTATAGCATACCTCCTATACTGTATGGAATATAGTAAATTGTGATACAGTAAGATATAGTTAAAAGTGTGTAAATAATATAGAATATAATCCAAACATTTTAAATTGGCTTAAATTCTTGAACCAGGCCTTTTTTAGATGGGTGAACTAAATTGGCAGCCTCTGTAATGGTAAGGCCTTAGTTTATTGCATGGATGACAATGATGCCCCAGCAGTCCTTTACCATCTACCTCCTTCCCTATGATGTCTACCTCTTGATCTCTCTATGTGAAACACAAAAAATCTAATCAGCTGAAAATATATAGGCCTATAGGCAGTTACTCTTTTTAAAGACTTTTTAAAAGCCATATAATCTAAAAAAATAATACACTCGTATTTTAGAGATGAAGTGTGTAATTTCAGCCCCACAAGTGAAAACTAACAGAATTGCAAAAACAATGTCTTTAATTCCCTTCAACTTTAATCAAATGAAATACAATCCCAAAATAAATGCTGTCATGGCTCAAAATGAAAGTGTCATTGTTCCATCAAGAGAAGCCCGGCTTCTTCTTTGAGGTGTTGACAGAATTGTTGATAGCTATCACATTTAACCTAAGCACTAATGACTTCCTCTGGGTGCTGACGTGAACATACTTTAGTTTTGTTCTGCTCATATAGTGAATTATTAGCTGTTGAGTTACAAAAACACTTCCACTGACACATTCACAATGTGACTAATAGTAATACTTGCTTACTGAATTTGAATGGCTCTTTATAACATCTCTTTGCATACAGAGTTTTTATTGATCTTTAAGGATATGCAAAGTTTGTTTTGATAATATTAACAACAACAAAGCAATAAAGTATGATTTTACCTCTTTTTACAACATGTATGAAATAACACTTCTTCGTGTTTAAGTCTATATTGTATGTTCAAGAGCATAGTTATTTTTGTAAACTATCCCTTTAACTGTCTGAAAAAACAAATAATCGGTAAATATTCCGATTTCCCATTACTACTTTAAAGCCTTCATGGAAATGTTATATAAAGGCGGAGATACTTGATAGAATTGACTTTGACAATATTATTGATAAAGTTGGTTAGTCACTTGTTCATCTTTTAAGAACTTTTCTAACCCATGTTCTGTATTGATGTACTTTGGTGAGTTTCTAGTGACTTCCTGTGTTTGTTAAATGCTTGGTGTAATACATTGTGCAGACCCATGTCAGGTAATATGATTTAGCACTGCTTCACTACCTCTCGGCTACTTGTTTATGTTTTTATGGGATGGCCATACTGTGTGTAATAAATTTCATTTAGGAAAGTAATAAAATAGGGTTGTCAGTGTTTTAAAACTAGTTGTGACTATGCTGTGGCATGAACTTCCACCTAAATTTATGTCCCAGTTCAACCCTGAGAGGATCCTGTGATATGGTGCATGTATATTTATACTGTAAATTCATAAATATCAAGAATATATTGAAAAAAACATCAGCAGTGTGATCACTGTACTTGTTGCATGTAGTTATATCTTATTTGATGTTGATTTAAAAGCTTTTTCTCATTTTCAAACAAATACTTTATGAAAGGTATAATGTTATAGCCCTGACAACAGCTCAACCTATTTCTAAACAACAGCGTCTTCAGGTTAACCTTACATCTTTTCACGATAGATGTTTGAATTGAATTTCTATCACACAGTAGAATTAATTCTACCTGTAAACTTTGGCCTCTCTCAAGGCATTACTGCAGCTCTCCCGATGTTATTCCCTTTCTCATAAAAAACTGACATGGACGATGTGTGATTTGAGAATGGGTTCTCCAGGTATCTCTTAACAGCAACTGTTTGACTGCTTTAGTGCACCACAGGGAGAGATCGCTACAAAGCGTCCTTTTTTTTCATTCCCTATGACAGGCGGCCATATCTGCGCAATAATCTTTGTGACAAATGTTAGTTTTGCATTATAATTCACGTGACATTTTAGCGGACAAACAGCGAGCATCAGTCTGCAGGTGTAATCGCCAGACACCCCTCGCTCGGGCCCTTATCAAGCTCAGCACAACAAATAAAACAGCACCTTCTGTCATGGAAGACAGAGAAGACTTTTGTGCCTCCAGTTTGTTTAGATAGCTGAACAAACCAAGGTGTATAACACCTAGAGAAATCTGTCTGCATCTTTTTTTTTAGATGGGATCTAAAGGGAGTGTGTATTACACGGTGTATTTTGCAATCTGCCATATTTAGGATGCTTTTTTTTGTGCCAATTATAATAGCTGTAAATGTCATGTGACTAATATATAAGTCCTCATGAAATCAATATTTACTTTTTTTTGGCTTTGTCTAAATATGTTAGGATATCTGTAAACTATAGTGTGTAAATGAATCAACGATTTTTATGACATCATTCTGTACTTTAGCATCTCATCTGACGAATCAAAAGCTCTCTAGAATCTAGACTTTCTATTGACTATTTTATTAGGGGAGGAGCCACTCAATATGCCCCTTCTGGTTTAATAAGTTTACATCAACAAAGTTGTAGATTTCAAGGCACTTTAGTGGGTTTTAATGTTAATGGCCGATGACACCAACATGAGCACATAGACATTCAATAAAGAAACCCTTCAATAAAGAATATCAAGACCTCTAACTTGTAATGCATGAGACCCGGCAAAATAAGTCTTATCAAAACATTATGTCTTCCAAAAATAAAATAAACCTATTTGCAAAACATTTACTCTAATATTGCTTGAATTTTTTTATTTTATTTTGCAATATACAATACAACTTTTGAAAGCCTGTTAATAGTGGTGGTGGTGTTCCAACATACCATTACAGGCCAAGCAGACCAAGTAACCAGCCAAAACCTGACCTGACCCCCTGATATAGACTTTCATTCTGAGCTCCTCCATTTACCTACAGACTCTTGCATGAGTTGAATATTAGATATCTCCCTGAAATACATTAAATAGTGGAAGTGGAAGAACTACAGTTACATACACACAAAAGCGTCAGGAGCAGTTTTAACCAGCTGTGTGTTTTAGTTGTATCATGGAAATCCCTTTGAGATTTAGCTTGTTGTTGTGTGTTTCAGCTGTTAATAAGGCTTAGCTCCACATTAGGCTGTTGCATTGCAACCTGTTCAAAGACTGATTACTTAATTAATGAGCGCAGGCTGCTGATAGTCTAACAAGGGCTAATTAATGTGACAGCCCCTTATTTTTCCAATATCACCATCAAGGCCAGCTGTCATGAAGAATCAAGTGACACAGAAATAACTTTCATATAGTTCATAAATAGAATAGTTCATAAACTGTGTTGGTTTTGTTGTCGGCACATATTGTTTTATTGTGTTGTAGTTATTTTAAATTGTCTTTTGTTTTCCCCTCTGCCTTTGTATTACTACTTTTATTATTGGTGGTTGGTGTTGATAAAAACTGTGTCTAGACAGTGTCTTTGCATCAGGAATGGTATTATCCAGCTGAAGCGTTTTTCTAAGGACATACAGTAAGGTGTCCAGCATAACAAGAAATATAGAGCATTGTGTTTTGACACTGTCCTGCACAGTTTACCTGTAGCTTCAGATCTACTCAAACACACCTTCCTTTATTTTTCCAGTTTTTACACATTATGTATTTAGCGATCTTTGATTAGGTTTGGTGCAGGATTATAACTCCAGAAATGAAATTGAATAGTCCTGCTTTAGTGATTTTCTAAACAGAACTCTTTGGTCTTATAATGGATTTTTTTATGACTGTGTTTTTCAGCCACCTCTGAAAATGATGTGTGAAATATGGTTCCTGGTAATTGTTTTCATTTTTGACTGGTGTTTTTGCTAGGAAATGTTTTTTTTAATGAAAAGGAAATTATTTTCATGAAGACATCAAGGTTTTGTTTGTCAAGCATCTGTAATGTGGTTAGACGTCAGTGCACGCATGTTTTCTGCTGTTTCCAACCCAACTATTGCCTCAATCAATTTGTTATGGTTTTTTATTCATTGGAACTAGAAAACAAGAGTAACATTTGCACTTTGAGACTGAGGCATCTTGTTGCTACAAATATTTGAATAGCATGAAGGTTTGCTGCTGCTATTATGTGCTACAGTGAGCATGCAAGTGATGCTGCCGCAATATTAGTCACAAAATACAGTAAACACATCTTGACATGTGGAGCTGCGGGTGGTGATGTGTGATTGTTAGAGCTGTGATGGTGTGCTGACCATACTACAGCACGCTAACTAGAAAAATGTAAATCTGTCTCATACATAATTTTGAAACATACTTGTATAGGGATGGTGCACACTGATGTCATGGACACAAATCACCATGAATCAAAAATAATAGTTTTAACATAGATTGATTATTTAAATGAAATATCATAAAGTTCAGAAGTCTATTTAACTGCATTTTTAACAAAACAAAATGGAAAAAATATATGGTAAATATATATATATAAAATTTTACAATAGAATTAAATGAAATGGAAAGGCAGGTGATGCTATGATGAAAGATGCCCACCTCTCCTGAACCCTGTGAATTCTAGCAATGGCCATTAAAACCAAATAATAGGCCTACTACAAATTCAACATGTTCTCAGAAGGCCATTGATTTATCTTTACTAAGAAACTTGCAATAACGCAATCATTTCCATTCTATTTTAACACACAGACCAAAAGCGAGTCTGTCTGGTGTTTGTTGTGCGCAGAACGTTATGAAATGTTTCCCATTGATTGATCTTTCTTTGTATGTGTCTACTTTTCAATGAAAGTGTATTTTTTATTATTTCATTTTACATCTAAACATGCCTTAATGCATCTTCTCAGAGCTGTGCAGAAGGCTATCCATGCTGTAGGTATCGATTGAACAGGATGCAGGGCAGAAGAAATGTTCTCCTGGGGCTTTTTAATGGAACCACATTGTAATGAATCACAAGCCTCCCATTCGTGATTGATAATGTTGCTTAGCATTTACAAGTCACTCTCCCTAGACAGTGCACAGGATTAATGAAGTATTGCACAACCTTCTCATCCGATGAGAAAACATATGTGTTATTAGAGTCAACAGGTTAAAGGTACACCTACAGTATGGTTTGAATTTACTGAAATATGTAATGCCATGTATTTTTTTTGTAGCACAGTGATCTTTTAAAGTAGTTATCCCATTTTTTGTGAATGTTGAGGAAGGTTCCTTCAAAAGTGGCCCAAACTTAACTTACAGTAAACATTCACAAAGAATAGAGTCCCTGCAGATTGTTTCTGATAACAAGCCAAATAAATAACAAGTTAATAACATTAGCTAGCAAGTTAAAAGTATGTCTAGCCAGTATTATTTTGGGTTACCAGTAGAAGAACCGTTACTTGGCTAAACTAAAATGTGTCAAAGTTACATGACCCATTCAACAAATTGTTTATTTAATAAAAATTGTATGCAATATAATATTAATATGTTTATTAATACGCTCATAATGGTTCCTGCAAGATGTATTGGGTTCGTTTTCTTCATCAACTCTGAGTTCATAATTCATCAATCAGTGATTCTTCAAATGTTTAGTCAGCTATTCAATTATTCATAATTTATTGCCTTGTTCATTTATGAAATGTCATACATCTTCAATACATTTTTCATTGCTATTGACATTTAGGAACGCTAAGGAGTTTCGTGTTTGTATTTGAGTGCTGCTGTCGATCGTCTCCCTCTATTGTGGATGAACACAATGGATGTGAAGAACATTGCTACTCAGTTTATAATTCCCTCTGAGACTCATTAGAAAGCCAAGACCCAGGGAAGTAATTAATTCAGAGGGTTTTGATATTAGTTTTGATGGGTCAGATGGTCTAGTGGAGCGTGACAGAAAGATCTTTGAGCTGAGGATGGAAGGGTATGGATCGAGGTGACGAAGCAGGCCGCTGTTTTAAGTTACCTCGCCACTGATGTACAAAGCGAATCCATACTGCTCTGAATTCATGGAGTCCTTCTCATCTTTAAGCCATATCTGAAACGGAAGGCTGCTTCAGTAAAGAATACTTAAGCTCTGTTCTTCTCACCAGAATTTGGGAGAGACCAAAACACATTTGTCGAGAGTAATGTGTGTGTTGGTGGTTCCAGCTCCGTTTTTTTAACACGCTTATATGTTCGTTTTACACAGAGTCTGTTAGCTGTGCTGTTATGGCTCAGTTGTAAAAATGCTCCTTTGAATGCGCTGTCAAGCACAAGGCCCCTGATAGTTTGAAAGTAGGTCCCGTTACTCAAATAGAAACAGGGTTTACTCGAGGGGTTCTGGGTAGGGAGGGTAGAGCGGTTGTTTTAGTCTTGGAAAAATATTTGTCATTTTGTGTTTGAAATATCACTGTAGATCAGACGAATGTCTGAAATGATTGTTTTAAAGTTAGAGATGAACAGTGCGCTCAATATATCACATTGATTTCATAACCATCTTCAGGTTTTCTGGTTATTTAATATAATATATACAGACACGTTAAGCTTTGTGTCGTTCTTGAAAACTCTGGTGTTGTTTTCATAACTGCACTAGATCTAATCATGCAAATGCTGCATGTTTAAACATTTATTCCATGGAGGGAAAAACCATGTTACGTCTTTAGTATGTACAGAGTGATACATTGTAAAGCCTGGATTTCATATTATCACGCACGCTCTGCAAACAGTGTGGAAATGCGATTCGAGTGATAGATAAATTCATTAATAGCGTGAGTCAAGTGCAATACCCCGCTCATGCAAATGCAGAACTTCAGATGGAAATGCTGAACCACATTGCATGGGTGAGAGAGAGAGAGGTAGGGGCTACATTTGACTGCTGTTAAAGTCCCCACGGTGAGTTAGAATGTGAATGCTAGAATGTCACTTTGGACAAAGAGCCTGCAAAATGCTTAAATGCAGTATATTTAAACCCTTTAGTATATTTAGTATATATCCTAGAGCTCTATCTAGATATAAAGTAGTGTCCAAGTGATGGCACATGAGTAGCCAATACTCATCTAAAAGACAGATTATTAAACAAAGGGATGGATTGTAAAAGCTGACAAAAATGAAGGTGTGATATGCTAGTATGATTGACAAAAAGATTTCACAGAAGGAACGGATAAAAGAACAGGTCACCCAAAAATTCTGTCTTTTCTCACTTTCTTGTTAATTTAACTCTCTTTGTTTGTGCGTACAGTACACACACCGGCTGCTGCATTGTCATTTTCTTGTACCTGTGACTCTTCATGTGTGTAGTGCCAGATGCTAATCTTGCTAGCCCACTTATCCACATGTCCTCATGTGTAAGCATTTCAAGACATCGATTGAAACTGCTATCACATCACAGTGGATTATCACAGTACCCAGTGACTGCAGCGCTGATGTTCTACCCCCCGTTATCACTTCCTGCTGAGAGTATTAGCTGTGTTACATTACAAACATGCTAACGCTAGCAGCTTGATGTTAATTCTATAGTAAACCAAGCTAAGATGCTCAAACTGCTGATGTGAATACAGGTGCTATGCCATGTTGGAGACAAATCCAAATAGTTTGAGAGGAATTATTTTGCAATAGCTGTGGATACTGTGGAATTTTAGCAGAAAGCATGTTCACCATGGTAAATCGTACATCGTTCGTATTTAATTTGATTTGCAGTTTATAATTACACATTTCTAATGTAATCAATTACTTTAATGGTTTTGAAAATAAAAAAGCTAGTCTGTCCAAAGCCACTGCCTTTGGGAGCCTATCTATGGGACATTTGTATTGCATTCTTCATTTATGAGGATTTGTGAAGATTGCTGTTATCTGCAGTTGTATGAAAGAAAAAGATGGATAAAAAATATTCCTGCTTGCTAAGAAGAACCAGCAGAAAATATTCTTCCCCTCTTCTCCATATTATGTGGTAAGCTCTTAATCATAATTACTGGGTTTTGGTGAATTCACTTTTTGTGTCCTTTCAGTACAGCACAGACACTGCGAGTCCCAGTCTCTAAGCTTCTATTGATTTATTTTCAATGAGTTAGTGTTATACAAAGACCTGCAGGATGAGGACAAGGAAGAGGCCCGGGTGATAATATTATCAGGTGCATCTAAACATTAACAAGCGGCTAGCGAACGTGAGCCAAGAGCTCATCACTTAGAAACCATGGGAAGAAACTGGAGACTGCAGCAGCATCTCTATTCAACCGATCCAAAGATTCTCATCAGGGTTTTAACAATGGGGCTACAACAATCGGTCTGAAGGTTTTTTTGCTACGTTGTAACACAATACAGGCATACATGTTTTCATTACATTACAGAACGGTGGTATGGTAATTCAGTTATATTATTTTTGTTGAGAGAGTATTTGATGTGTTTACACAGTGAGTTGATGCAGCTTAACCTTGAATCCGATGAATATTGAAAATAGGCAGCTCTGTAAACCGAAACCTCTCCACTTTATTGAATCGTGTACCGTGGTAACCTATCAGTCTAATGCATGTTTCAAAGGCTTATCCGTGTAGAACACTGTCCTCAGAGAGGAGGATCGGGTGCCATTGAAACTCATTAAACACAAAGGTCGCGGTTCGGACCCTCTTGTTAAACCTCTTTACGCTTGGTCTGTTTATTTGGGCGGCGAAAAGATTTGCATTCTGCAGATCAAAAGATTTCCATATTACACTCAAAATACTGTCTCGATTCAGATAGTCGAGGTGAAACGCCTCCTCTTCGTCTCTAATGAGCTGCTCTGTGTGCGGTCCACAATGTCGGCTTTGCAATTCATAATTGTTGCTGCCCACTGAAGACGATCCAAAGAGTTTTGTCTCATGACTTTTATGAGCACACACTACTCGAGCATTAAAATTGACTTAAAGGTACAGGCTTAAAGTGTTCAAAGCGGCCTTACAGTATCTACATGCTGAGTAGTTGATCTGAGCAGAGGCATCGTGCCTATTTAAACAGAGCAGACGTGTCTATTAAATGCCATTTAAACAGAGAGCATGTGTCTAGATTTAGTCCAAAATATAGACGTTATTATCGAAATGTCGGTACTGCTAAGTTTTTATGCAAAGAAAATACATTGTGATCACTACCTGTCAGTTTCATTTACAATCTTGCTTGGATTATTTAAAATAATATATTAGATTGGGATTTTCAAGTCCCACAACATGCTACAAAAAGCATGTGTGCCACTAAAAAAGCATCTTTCATATTATAGTACGAATATCCAACCTATGATGCTATTTGATTCAGAATTGTCGCTGGTGCCTCCTCAAAAAAAAAAACATTTTTTAAGTAACTAATATTAAAATTACCTGCTTGATAACATCTGTGTTTTGTTAGATTTTTTAGCAAAAGAATGTGCATCGTATTAGACGAATCGCTTGCTGTTTTTCCTCAATTGTAAGTTGCTTTGGATAAAAGCTAATGCCAAATGAATATATGTAAATGTAAAAGTATTAATTAGACAGTCTAAATGTTAACATATCATAAAGAAGGCAATTCCAAAGTTACGGATGTGACATTTTGCATTATGGATGTGACATTTAAACTGGCAGAGAATGTATTTGTTACCAATATACCAAACCATTTATATTTTACTAAACCCTAGAGTTTAAGCATCAGAATAATATCAGTCTATGCACAAGTTTTCTATTTTAAAAAGGGAAATAGGAAAATGGTTTTGGGAAGATGACAAACTTTGTAGGATTTCTTTAAATTAAAATGCACAAACCTGAAGCAATAATACCCAACAAATGGAGAAGGGATGCCTCTTCATAGAACATAAAATAGTTACTTTATTTTCATTTTTATGTGTCCATTCATGAGGATTATGCACCGTTATGGATGTGACACACTGTGAAAAAATGGAACTTACTTGACTATGGAAAATCAGGCACTAAAAACAAAAAAATGCTTTAAAAACTTTAGAGACCTCACATGTCTCCCACCAAATAAAAACCTTTGGAAAAATCTTTATTTTTCATTTTAGGGCTGACATTTTCACAGAATTTTCACCGTTCTGAAAGTACATTTTAGAACTGAACAAAGCATAACATCGATGATTCATACCGTTGGGCCGTTTTCTGGAGTTCCACTCCTCCTTGGCTTCATTGTCGTATCTGCTTACAAGGCAAAGATAAAGTCTGAATGGGGTTTGTATTCCCCTTAGGGGACAAGAAGCTCTTAGTTTATTGTTGTTTCTTTGTCTTTTCCCTTTTAAAATTGCCATTTAAGTTGCAATTATTTCCCAAACACTATGAAAAACCGAACAATAAAGAGCCAGGGCATTTTCATATCCCAAGAGATATTTCCCAGGTGCGTAACTGAAACGTTTTTCACATTAAGTAACTGTTTTACCATCCAACAGAGTGAGTTTTAGAGCTGGTGTGTCCAGTTTCAGCAGGTGCAGGCGACACAGCGGGGTGGAGGCGGCGTAGAACAGGTTGGATAAGTGTAGGTGAGCCAGGAAGCAGTTTATGCTAATTTGTCAACATGAGAGGAAATCCTCCTTAGAGTCGTGTTTGGAAGAGCTAGACAGAGCTACATGGGAACCTATTAGATAACCAATTCTCCTGTCATCCACCTCACAGTGGGAGAGAGAGAGAGAGAGAGAGAGAGAGAGAGAGAGAGAGAGAGAGAGCAAGCGGGAGAGAGGGGGACGGAGTTCTTGCAATGGTGGACACACAGGAATTCCATTCAAACCCAGCCCTGCAAGGTAAATGTTTATATTGCCACCCCTTTTTCTCCGTAATGAACGCAGAGTTTGGTTTGCTGGCTGCTCTGTTTGAACAGGGACTTGTGCAGGTGCTTCCTGCTCACTGCTGTATGTTAGACTCACGCAGGGAACAGTCTGTTTCCAATGGCTTTGGCAAGGAGCCTCCTGGGTTTTCTTAGGTAATGTTCATTAGGTGAGCTGGTACAGGATATAAATCAAGAAACCAGCTGTATTTAAATGTCTCTTTTGCTGCTGAGGAAGAATCATAGACCGGTGCTGTGTTTTTGCATAGATTATTCCATTGGTAACTTAAAGCATGAGGGCTTTAGGGTTAAGGAAGAGCAGTCACAGGCTGTGGGCTTGTCATTTTGCATTTTAATGTTGAACGCTAATGTGTTTTTCTTAGCATAATGTTTCCAAAGACGTTAGCTTGTGTGTTCATGCCTGCTACTGTAAGTACGTTTATTAGGGCAGACCGTGGATGTGAGTAGATACTGTGCTATAATAACTGCATGTGAAAACTTAACTTAGAAAGTTGCTGTCCTCTTTGTGGCCCAAATTTGTGAAAAAATAGGGTCAATATTTTTAAATGATAAATAAAGTCTGTGTGTGAAAAACTGTTGCTTGTCATGTCGTGTATATCTTTATATACTTGCTGTGTGAGACATAAAATATTGTCACTAGTTAAAAATATCTTTAATAATATGGTGAAACACTGACATGTTGCTGTGATTTCACAAATATCATATTTTAGGACTGTTTTTAGAGTTATGTTATGGTTAGGCTTTGGCCTAGGTTTGGTGTTTGTACATCATTCTTTTCTGATTTTAGGTGTAATTTGTGGTTAAGGTTTGAGTTAAAGGTAGGGCTTAGATCTTTTTTTCACAGTAATGTTGTTTCTGGACCAACAAACATCCAGAAGCACATCTGGAAAAATCATTGCAACCATATTCAAATTGGGTCAGAGTATAGACCACTTCGAAGGATGTAACCTGTTCCTTTTTTTATATTAAATATATGATTAAACCTTAAACATATATATATATATATATATATATATATATATATATTTATAAAACCATAATTTAAATCAATTATACATATTCTGTTGTTGTTGCATTGTATTCTGTTATCTGTTGTTAGAATGTTTGTGTAGTGTTGAAACAGGAAGTTCTTCTGGACCAGCATTGGACCAGCATTGTTTGCATCATCCGAAGTGGTCTTTATGCAATATCATTGTATTTTTTGGTTGTCACTAATTTAAGGGTTGTGTAAATATGTTCAGTATGTGCCGTAAGTGTGTGCGATCCCTACAACGTGTGAATTTATATAATACAGTAAGCTGTTTTTTATTATCCCATCCAAGTTAATTCCGCTCAAGTGGACATGGCACGTGTGCGCATTTCACATGTGTTGTTTAAAAGTCAGGTCACCTTGTCCACTCTTGTTATCTTCCTGTCGTGCCCCAAAGGTCAGAGGTCAAGAGGTGTACGCCTGATCAGTTTCAGCAAGTATATTCGTTTCCTTTGTGGGAATGTATCCCACAGAAAAGACATGAGGAATACAGAACGGCTCTCAGATCGGAACCATCCGTGCGTATGTCTTTAGAATAAAGCAGTGAGGAATGGATGACACGGAAGTGAATTGTAAAGTAGAAAGGCCTCTGGTGAGGAGGTAATGACCCAGCCTTGACCTTTTTCTCACGCAATGCTGCCTGACACATTGCTCAAAAGAGCACATCATCATTTCTTTACATATCACCTGTCTTCTTTGTCTTCCTTTTGAAACGCGATCTTTTGAATTTCAAAGAAAGATAGGAAACCAATGCTCTATCCTGGTATTTAAACCCCAGTGGGACGTCCTTTGTTATCTGTCTTCAGAACGGTTGTTCATTGGCCATTGATAAGCGTAGCTCAGAGCACCTTTGGTTTACAAAGCCGGACAGATACCTAAATATACTTCACTTTCTCTGCACCTGTATCACCTTGGTCGGCACATGGAGCGCAAAGAATGGACTGGTTCAGTGCTGCGCGAGAGATGGTGACCTCTTTAGCTCATCTGTAAAAGACTAGAAAAGAAACGCATACTGTTGAAAGATTTAAGAGACAGACTTTACTGTTTTGCAGGAATAGTTTTCTACAAAAAAGCCATCCATTATCATTGTAAACATACCTGTATGCAGGTCATATCCAGTCATAATTTATTTACCCTAATGTTGTTCAAAACCTGTATGACTTTTGACTGTGAAATACAAAAGAAGATATTTAGAGAAATGTTTAAGTGGTTTTGTGTCCATACAATGGAAGTCAATGGGGTCCAGTGTTGTTTGGTTACCAACATTCTTCAAAATATCTTCTTTCTTTCATACAGGTTTGGAATGACATGACAGTGAGTCTCATTTTTGAGTGAACTATACCTTTAACGGGAAACAATATTTGTCATTTAATTTACTCAGTATATTCTTTCTTATGTATTCAGCATTATTTTGTCATCTGAAGTGCGTTCAGGCCCATTGTTCCTCCAGTCTCGTTCCATTCAGTGAGTTGTTTTTTGTTAAAGATCACTTTAAAGTTCTGCATGATCACCACCAGCCTGACTCAGTTCACACCGTGTCACCTCGCGTTTCTCGGTCCGCTCTCCTGCAGTGGATCAAACGGTGAGGAAACATCCCTTTCAGGCCGGCTGGGGATAGGACAGGCCTGGCAGGACAAATGAGGTGTCTGCTAGTTCAACAGAGCAGCTGTAAATAGTTGTTTGTTGTGTTACTGTTAAGCCATTTTCTTTGCGTGAATCTTCCACGACACTTTGCAGCTGTTGTCTTGAGCTCTGATTTATTCATGATATTCCTTTAACAGTCACAAGGTAAAATAATGTATCTCCCCATGCTAGTTTTTGCAGATGAAAAACTCTCCATGGGTTCGTGGAGGATTTGTCTGTTTTGTAATAGATTTTGAAGGGAGAAAAAGTTACCAGGAGACTAAACGCAAACAGATCATTCAGCACTGTGAGTTTGCGATTTATCTTCCCCATCTATGAAAAATCTGTGCTGCTCTTGTATTTTTCTAGTGGGCTATGAACTGTCAGCCGTTCAGATCTCCTGCACATCCCGTCTCGAAAATAATCCATGTTAGTGGAACCTACCTGCACTGCTTTAATGGCTGAAGCATGGAGGTCATTTTGTGCTTATGAATGTCGGAAAGCACAAAGATGTTTGTAATGAATAGTAATTTAAATGCCTGAGCTCACCCATTTAGAGAAAGGCAACGGGCGATTTGGCCCTGCTCAATTTGTCAGCTAAATAAATGCAGAAGAATACTGCACTAAAAATCCTTTAAATGTTTGGACTGAATGTGCATTTAATTCTCTGCTCTTCCTCTTAGGCTGTTGAATGGAGATTTCTACTTTATTTGATTTGTATTCTTGCACTGTGTGACCTAGTTAATACTCAACCCTTGAACAGGTCGAGATCTCAGAGTCATTGTTACGCAAGTACGAGTGACTCAGATGTTTCACAGTGAGCACTATTGCCTCTGTTCAATTATAGATTTTTTCAATAATGTTCATCTGACTTAAACTGCAAAAATGTACTGGTAACTTTCTGCCAGGACATTTCATACTTCTGTTTCCTTAAATCACAATGACGTAGTGCAGAATTTAAAATTCAGGCGAAACAGAAATAAATAATCATGATGATGATGATGATTAAAAATAACACCTTCATATTAATGCAGTATATTGTGGCCTATTTTTACAGATTTTTTTATACAGTGTGTGTGTGTGTGTGTGTGTGTGTGTGTGTGTGTGTGTGTGTGTGTGTGTGTGTGTGTGTGTGTGTGTGTGTGTGTGTGTGTGTGTGTGTGTGTGTGTGTGGAATTTTGTACACTGTTAAAAAACTGGCAGCAGTTTGCCAGTAACTTACTGTAGATTTACAGATATTTACAGAAAAAAAACTATTAAATAATAGCCTCATGCAAAGCATTCTGGGAACCAAAAATCAGAAAAAGATTTTTGGTTCCCAAAATGCCTTGCATGAGACTGTTATTTAATCATTTTTTTCTGTAAAGATAAAGACTTGTTAATGTTTAATGTTCATTTATCTTTGAGCAAACTGTTGCCAATAGATTAGATACATTCAAATCTACAGTAAGCTACTGCAAACTGCTGCATAACTACATTTTTTACAGTGAAAAAAAAGTCAATTTACCCAAATTTAAAACGAGTGCATTTACATGATATTACAAAATAAACGGGTATCTATCATAAATCAGCTTATAAAAGAAACCTGTTTTCACGTGTTTACATGCCCCTACTTGTTCTCAGCTTATTAAGCATAATCGGCGTAAGACTGTGCATGTAAACGCACTCAGTGTCCCTTTGTTATGGTGACATTTTCTCAGGGCATCTCAAGACGGAGATAGAGATTTCTTGATTAAAGTGGTCGATGGCCACCGGTAAGGCTCTTAAGTAAGTAAGAGGGGAGATATCACAAAAATTGAAAACCTATTGATCACATGTCAGAGCTATAGAGAAGGGAAAATCTTTCCGATTTAGAGTGTGTTTCAGCCTCAGGATAATGGAACTTTGCAGGTGTGAGATGGGTCTGATTTGTACACCTGTCATGTTTCTTATAACAGAACTTACAGAAAGGCCAAATGAAATTTGCAGTAAAAAGATAATTTTATTATTAGCCTTACAAAATCCTGCATTTTTCAGTGCGCTTTATTGTTTCATGAAGGAAGTTTCTGTTTTCCTGCTGCAAATACCAGTCACACACTTGGTCTAATGCTCAGGTATCAGGTGACCTTTTCTCTTGCCGCTCTATTGTGTTGAGAGAGCATCAACCAGACTATCTTATTTATCCTCTTTTTTTCATATATGCTCTTCCTCTCAGCCTGCCTTTCTGAAACCTCCTTTAGCCTATAATTATCATCCTGGCCAGCTTTTTAACACTCAACTATAATAACTTTTTTATGCTATCGGTCTTATTTCAGTTCAAGCAGCAGAGGCCCTGTCTTTCCAACACATACAATTAAGATGAACAATCTTCAATGTAATTATCGTAATTTATTAATATTTGTCAATGAGGTACATTCGACCTGCCTACTTTCTGTTGTTTGCTTGTAAATGGTGAAACAGTAGTTCAATAAAAATGTTCTCTCAGCGTCACTGAAGAGTCATTAGCAGAGAATAATGCTTCTTGGATATGCCACTTGTTTATATTTACTGCATTACAGTGCTGGAAATCATGCAATAATACAATACCTTGTGATGTCTGTTACATAAATACTGGAATGGATTTTTTATGTTTAACTCGGGCCTTTTGTTTTGCAGCTCTCTAGATATAGATCCCTTCCAGGGTTTTAGACGTCTTGCCAAATGTCTTTCAAACCAAATATGAAATTTCATAAAGTGCAGAACAAACAAGACAGACCTCTATTAATGCTGGTAGAAAAGACTTTAAATGTTCACGAATTCCACTGGGACTTTACCTTTAGTTTTATGAGGTCTTTGTTCGTGGTGTGACATTATCAGAAGTGATTATAATGCTGTTCAGAATGAGTAGCTTAAATGGTTTGATTTAGGCTTTTTATAATATGCATAAATAATGTGTGAATGCATTTGCATATAGCAACATTTCAAATAAAGTAGCTTTTATCTGACAGAACTATAGAACAAACACAATTACAAAACCTTGCTAAACGTCCCTAAAAAGACACAAGTAGATCAATAGATTTAATAATATATTTATTGTTCAATTTAAGGGAAAAAGTATTCTGACTCTTTCTTGTCAAAGATCATTTAAATATGTTAAAATATGTCTATAATGCAAATAATGATTAATAGCTTGCCTTAACAAGTCATGTATTATTCTTTTGAAAGAGGAAATATGGACAAGGACGGGGGGTTGTGGTAGGACAGACTTTTTGGATTTGAAACTTAAATAATATTATAATATATATGAAGAAGAAATTTAGCTGATATTTCGAAATAGAAGGGAGGACTTTGGCCTTGGCACAAATAAATGAAGGTTACCATCACAGCCAAAGTCTTTTCTTATATCAGCCTGTTTAATGAAAATATAGGTCATCTCACTCAATTTTGCTGCCTCTCTGTTCTCACCCTCTTCTTTGAAATGCATTTTCACAATTTTCTCCTTAAGGACATTTGGAGGAATATATCTCCAGTGCAACTCAACGGGCAATAATTTAAACTGAATTTGATTGTGTCCTTGTGTGAATGATCTGTGACGAATGAATAAATATTGGCGAATCTTTTAAAAACAGATCATTGCCCCGCATATTTCATACACACATGATGTCTTACATACATGATACAAAATTACTGAGACATTTCTCAAAATATATTCTTTTGTGTTTCATTGACCTTTTATTTTTGGGTCAACTATCCCTTTAATTTTCATTTTTATTTTAATTTCCTGCTTCTGCACACGCTCTTTTCTGATTCTCCAACTGATCACTTAGCATGACATGAGCATCAGTCAAATATTCAATGCAATCAGCCCTCTAGAATTGTTCGGCTCCTGAGTGCATGTTGTATTTAAAGTAATTTATTGAACGCAGCGGTTTGCTGTCATGTGATGATTCGTGAGCTGTCAGCTGGTATTGTCTTTGTACGTCTTGCACATTTTAGTAAAAGTTGGATGATTGTATTGTCTGGCACTAAGAACAAGCATCAGACCATAATTAAAGATGACACCGATTTTCAGCACTATACATATTCACATCCTCAGCAGTAGGTATGTGCAATTTACAGACGCTCCCTAGTCCTCTTCTTTGCAGCAATGGCTGTTTCTTAACATTCCCTAGACTTGTACATCAGAACAATCGTGAATGATTTCTTTGGATGTGTGCATTCAACTGACAGATCAAAGAGTCTAATTCGCTTACCACGAATTACAAAACATCAATTATTTGTGACAGCCTGGAAGGTTTACGCATGCCCTCATCACATCGTGCAGCAACAGTCATCGCAGATGACGTTTAACCCCTTTTAAAATCTGCTATTCGTCTCTTATCTAGTTGTCATTCTCACCCAAACTCCTTTGCATCATGGGAATAGAATTCAAATGAAGCACAAACCCAATGATTTTTTCATGATATTTTACAAGGCGTTCTGGCTGTTCTTGTTGGCTGAGACCATCCTTTCCTTCACATTTGTTCCATCTTTGTAATGCATTCTACAATGAATCATATCCTTCGAAGAGGAGGCAATGAAAATGGCAGGTCCCAGAGGAATCACAGGTGACCTCTGACTCTAATCTGCAAGTGCCTGTCAGGTATCCTTATTCTTTATTTAAGTCTCAAGCAACAGCAGTTTCGAAACGCCAGCCTCGCTTGAACCTACCGTCTGCGCGGGGAAACCATGATTGACAGTCTCAGCGTGGGGAAATATGTCCCCTATCATATTTTGAGCAGGATTCCTTAAAATGCAGGGAAAGGACAGAGCTTATCTTCCCCTAACACCTGTGCATGGCCTACTTTAGCATTCCTGGGTTCACACCTAAATATGTGACAATGCTATTTGTTGTGCTTTAAGAGCTTGCTAAAGAGGTCAGATATAAACAGCTTTGGCATTGTGTCTGACTTTTCTTTTATTATTTATTTTATTTGCAACCATTTTCCTCTCTTGAAAGACGACTGCTTATCTAACCCACTGGCTATTTCACGTACATTATGCATCACCTCCTGCTTTTGGGTTTGTTGTGCAGATTGCGTTGAGGGTCACAGTGCTTGGTGTAATATATCTGTGTATGTCCTTAATTTAAGGGCAAAACATCAAACACAAGGTCTACTGAAAGCCTCTTGATGTATAATTATTCACCAGAAACATAGCGGAAAGAGGAAAGTAGCTCTGATAAT
Organism: Oreonectes daqikongensis; assembly: GCA_026939265.1. Taxonomy (NCBI): domain Eukaryota; kingdom Metazoa; phylum Chordata; class Actinopteri; order Cypriniformes; family Nemacheilidae; genus Oreonectes; species Oreonectes daqikongensis. The sequence goes on along the minus strand of JAOTQM010000030.1, from coordinate 1,394,122 downwards.
GGTAACATTTAGAGAAAAATGACATTGTCCTTGTCATGTATTAAAGGTGAAGTGTAAGCTCTGTAACACTCCTTCGCTTCGTAAACTGCTATTGGATGAGCCAGTGTTGATGTGTCAGGCTAGTTAGGATCTTAAACATTTTTTCATGAAAAAATACATTTGATTTATAGTTATTTTTGTCTAAGCAAGGGCACGAGAAAAATCACACACTGGGGATTTTCAAAGTCTGTTTTAGGGTAAATTTGTTTGGTAGAAACTGATCTTTTTGAAGGCCCCCTCTGTCCACCTTTCTATTCTCTCCATCTCTCTTCATCCCTTATCGGGTCACCAATCTCTTTTTATGGCTTTGAAAGCGACTAGGTCAAGCATGAGGTCTAATCTAAGTTTAATTCACTCCATCACCATGGAAGATTATAGTATTGGGGGAGGGATGTTGGATAAAGGCCCCTTATCCTTGGCCGTCCTCCTGCTCAGCTTGTTCTTCTGTTACCCTTGTAGGCCTTGTATGTCACCTTGGCTCTGCCAAAAATGGCATGTTTTGTCATGAGCACCGTGTTTGCGCTAACAGTTCTGTGATCTCCTGCTCTTTCTGGCATTTTGCTCGTTGGCAAATGAAAGGGGTTAATGCTTTCCACTCAGGCTTGGCATCTCCTTGTGAAAAGCTGTTACATGGGCCTTTAACTTTTAAAACATGTCATGTTAGAACACGATTTTATGAGTTTGACTTGGACATCTGACATTGAATGCTGTTTGGGGATAATTGAAGCATTGACGTATACCAAATGACAGTAAAAAGTAATGTTTTGGTTATAGTGTCTTGGCAGGATATTGTCTACACTTACTGTACATAATACTCCAACCTTAGTATATAGAGTAAGTATATATAGAATAGCATTTCAAATACCATGCAGTTTATACTTGATTCTCTTACACTGCATATGATTCAAAAACCAGCCACAGAAATGAAATGAACACATTAAAGCATTTGTTCTGTTTTTGATCATTTTGTATTGGCCAAAAAAAGCGTTGCATCAGCTGGTATGATCTGCTTTTGATATTTTAAAACAGGCATATGAACAAATTACAGCTCTTTTATGTGTGCAACTCATTTTAGACTGATGCCACATATCAACAGGAAATAAAAGTCATTTCTGTGAATAATAAATATCCAGCTAAGACAAAAGGGACAGTGAAAATAGCTTGTGCACTGCATAGGAGATTAAAATTGCTGGAAACATCCATCAGAACTTCTTATCGCACACCCTTTAGAACAAAATATTTGCCGAGGGAAATGGCAAATAAAAGGAGGTAATTTACACTTGTAATACTTAGTTTGCCGGAACATGAAATAAACTTTAAGTTGGTGTATTTGTGTGGTCTTCCAGTACTAGCCTAAAATCTAGAAGTCTAAAGTCCTCTAAAGCTAGGTTAGGACCGACTGGCCCCACTAAAATGCTCATTTAATTGGTTTATAACTCATACATAGGTGCAAGTTACTGTATAGACAGTAAAGCCAGATGTCAGTCTCTTGAACCTAATGATTGACAGATGACATCACATGACCACACAGTCCCAAGCCATTCACCAACAGATATCCTGATATGTCTGAAGCAACAGACTTTACTGAGATGGTCCTTAATACAGAACACAAGATCCTAGGGATGAGGTTGGATCCAGTTCCTACTATATACTTTGTCACAATTAAGTTGCAACCCAACGTCATCCCTCAGGTGATTGGCTATAAAAAACTGTATATGGAACTTAGTGCACATGCGTAAGTCCAAGGAGTTTTACGAACGACTGCCACTGAGTTAAAAAAACTGATCTTAAAAAATTTTTTTTGGGTGTTTCAAAGCATCAGATACATTTTAGTACAAGAAGAAAATGCTAAACTAATCTTTTTTTTTTTTTACCAAACAGTGAACAAAATTATTTGAATGACTTCGTCTTCTGCCTGGTATCCGTGAATTATTGCAATTTACATGTAAATTAGTTATTAGCTTAATAAACAAAACAAACAGACTAATTATTTAATTACTGAGAAGAGGATCTAAGTACATGGGTTTGAAAACCTCCTGGTTTCATCATTGGTCTAATTTGGGGAATTACTTACAGGATGTGGCTCTTCAATCACAGAGCATCGATATCACAAGGGGAAGTGATAGAACTTCTCTTCCTCTCTGCTTTCATCCAGCTTTCGTCAGACTCGCGAGCCTTAATGCACTCAGGAGCCATGCCGCTAAGTGCCCTGCGGGGTGCGCGGCGAATATGACATTGGTGGCAGTTGTGTTGGTAAGCAGCCCCGCACACCCCCTGCATCAACAATAAGCTGTTGTTGGCGATTAGGCTAGCGGGCGCTGAGCTGTAATATGCCCTGGGAAAGCATTAATCTTGTGGGTTCCTGCCCTTTCCCTAAAGAGCTCTGATCAAAGCATGACGGCGGGGCTCAAGGACAGTCGATGACTTTGAGGATGGGGACGGAAGGCAGGTAGCACCAGATGGAAAGTTCAGACCCTGCTTGTTTCAGCGAAATGTCACAACTGTAAAAAAGGTTTTATAAGCTATCAATCATGCACAGCGACCACTCCAGAAATAGTCAAGAGGCAACGGATATTAGACCTCTCTGGTGAACTTTGGAGGTAATTACTAGAGCTTGGCTTAGGTGACTTCCTGTTTTTTTGGAATGGGGCGGAGGTTACCAAAGGACTGCCAGGTTTTAGCACGGCAGGTCAGATGAGAGAATGAGAAGAGGAGAAACCCGACTTCGCTAAACAAGACACTTTTGCATATTACTTTTGGGGAAACGCACGTGTTTCATTCACTAACCAGCTGCATGTGGGTGTCATAGTCATTTTTTAGAACAACTGTTTATGCATTTGGCATAATTTCTTTAGAAATTGACATGAGAGCACATGCAAATCATTCTTAGTGAAATCTTCCCCTCTTTGTGTCCAGCTTGACATCTTGCACAAGGGTGTGTATCAGTATTGTTTTATGTTTCTTTTTTTATGTTCCGCTGTTCCGCATATGTGCCAAGCAGGGAAATTGACGCTTTTCCTGCAGCCACAATATGTTCCATTATTGTGTCCTGCTTATTCTGCCATATATTTATATACATACTGCATCAGGGCAATTTATTATAGAACCAGTGAAGGAAAATGATAGAGAACGCCTTGTACCTTTGTGACTGAGTGAATGGCTTTATTGTTTGTGTAATATTTATTCTTTACCACGGTACAAATTTTTATATGACATGCAAAGTGTCCTGCCCACTTGCTTCACAGGCAAAATATTTGACTTTGACTTTGCAAAACTGTAGCGCTATCATCTTTTATTGGAAGCTTGTGCTTAGCTTGATTAAGAAGGAGATCATAGCATGCGATTTATGGTTCCGAATTAGACACGGAGGTTGTGGGTTTGATTTAACATTCAGAAGAGGTGGCGACTGCTTGTAAAAGATAAAACATTCCCACTCTCCTTGTGTGTTTATTGGGACGCTCAGCGGTTTATTGAAATGGTGGAAGCTGCCGATGTCCACCATCCACCCCTTTCCTTTCCACACTGTATCGGTCTTGTAACGGTCTCCTTGAGGTTTCTTCCATATTACACAAGTTTTATGCACAGATATAGGAAAGATGATGGCTATTTTGTGACATGTTGATGTTGTCAGTCTTTTTGTTAGCATGCTGGTGTCAAAAAACCCTTTCAAGTTAAAGTAAGTTTTTAATCAATTTTGACCCTGGTAAAAACCAGTCACAAGTAGCTCAAGTAGCCAACAATACATGGTATGGGTCAAAATTATAGACATTTCTTGCCAAAAATCATTAGTATAACAAGTAAAGATCATGTTCCATAAAAATATTTTGTACATTTCCTACTGTAAATATATCAAAACTTTATTTTTGTTAGTGGATGCAGCAAAATCGTAAAAAAAACCCTCTAGAAACATGTCTACATACTCTTTGGGAATTATCCACACAAATTTGGTGTCAATGTAAAGCTTAGAATTTCAGCTTTCAGGTTCATCTATTCTCCACATCATTACAGCGATAAGACAAAAGAGAGAGAGATAAAACAAACCTGTTTCTTCTTGGCAGTGACCTGCTACAGCGCTTCTGATGGACAAATTTAAAGGCAATTTTCTCAATATTTAGAGTTTTTTGCAACCTCAGATTTTCTAGTAATTGTATCTCAGCCAAATATTGTCCTAACAATACATCAATGGAAAGCTTCAGCTTTCAGATGATGTATAAACTGGACCCTTATGGCAGGTTTTGTGGTCCAGGGTCACAGTTTTGTTATATGAGTGATAATCCACATTCTTTATGAGTGAAGTCTACATGATAGTGTGACAACAGCATGCCCATATTATAGTTGTCACAAAAGGTGGTAAACACGTATTTACAGTATGTCTGTAGAGAACTACACTCACCAGATTATAATATGCAAACATTCTCCCTGGTCCAACTTATGCAAGCTTTGAGCTATACAGATAAGCCAGTAAATCATATTAGGTATTCACATGTACAGTAACTTACTCATAGCATTTACATATTAAGTTTATTCACACTCATTATTTACTTTCAGTGACTTTGGAACTGCCACAAGCATGTTTCACGCACAGCAGGTGCGCTGCCCTTGTGCGCGGTACAGGAAGTCAACATGCATAATGACCTTCATGAATCAGACAGTAGTGGCATCATTAAAACTTCGGTTACTTGGCTGCTGAAGTCACCAGACAACTCGCTCATATAGATGAACTGAGAATGTGATTCAAATGCTGGCTATAGTGAAACATTACTGCATTTCCTCTAATAATAAGACATGCCCGGGCCAGTAAGACAGTGTTAGTTGGAGCGACCGTTACGTAGGGTATGAACTACATCAACACAAATAATTATACAGATTTTTTATATGTTTTCTTGTAATTTGCATTTCTAAAGAGTGACTTTATGGGAATTGGATTTGCTCTCTCTTCACAGAAAGCTTGAAGGATAATAGACTTCAAGAAAGCTTTGAAATGAAGCAATGTCTATATTCTTATTCTTCAAAAGAAAACTTGATATCTGTGGAAAAGTTTGAATTTACACCACCCACTGAATGTCTAATGTCTTATTGTCTTTTTAATGAAAGAAACATATAAAACAGACATACAAATTGCCACAGGATTTGTGTATGTGAGGAAACCATTTATTTCTTTCATTTATATTTTATATTTTTTAAGTAGAACTTTTGGTACCACTTGTTAACAATAGTTAATGCATTATTTAATACGAGCAATACTTCTATAGAATTTATTAATCTTGGTTTAATAATTTTGCATTAAATTTTCCTTTGTCTTTGTTAGACTTGAAGCAATGTACTAATGTTACTATAGTATAGCAGTTGAGGAGCCATGCAGTGTTGCTGTGGAAATTGATGTCATTTATGGTTCAAAATAAAAAAGGTTTGGAATAATGTAAGGGTAAGTTATGACAAAAGTTTTATGGGAACTAGTTCTTACATTTCGGTTTGACACTGGTTATTCAAAACAAGTTTTTCAATTATTTAACAAAAGATTGGTTCTACTTTTGAACCTTGTGAAAATTTTGCTCAGACTTTCATAAATGTGCCATAATGAGTATTGGAGCAGACTTCCGTAGCTAATGATCCCACAATTTCAAAGATCATTTGTCACCATTGCAAAGATAACTACTTTATTTTTAGAAACTGTGCACGTACCTTTCTCTCTCTCTCTCTCTCTCTCTCTCTCTCTCTCTCTCTCTCTCTCTCTCTCTCTCTCTCTCTCTCTCTCTCTCTCTCTCTCACACACACACGCGCGCGCACACACGCACGCACGCACACACACTTTTCTCTCACATGTAGAAACTGTGCCATCTTGTGAAAAATAAGTGGCTGGAAAAGGGGTGTACCCAGCCTCACAATATTCAGTATCAATATTTAATGGCTCTCCATTTTGTGTCTCAGAGGTATAGACACACTCTTGGATGGACGTGTTGAAGAGTGGATGTGAGTGTGTAACAGAGATACCCAGAAACCATTAGACAAAAAGTAACAAAGAGAAACAGAGAGCGAGTATGTTGTTGTATGTGGTTTCGCAGATACACAAGACCATGTAAAAGCCATCTTGCTTTCAGAAAGAGGGATTAGATTTTGCTTTCACACAAACACTTATCTGATGAGCTTCAGGAACTTGACCCTGCCTCAGAAACTTCACGGTCTGAGCAGCAAGTGTTCAAGAGCTCTGCTAGTCCTCATTACTTGTAAACTGCCTCCTCAGATTTTCACTCGAAGTAGTCTTTTGGTTTTCTTACAATACTTCTAATTCTTAAAATGACATAGTTAAAATTTTTAGAAAACAATATTGTATTTTGTTTTATTATAAAAATAAATGTGCAAGAATGGTTTGTATTAACTGGCCGATTATTTTTAAGTAATGGATAAAAATACAATGCTCGGGTAACTTTGATAAATTGGCTTTAAATTAATCAAAAATACGCTTTTTTATTCTGTTAAAAATTTAACTTATAGACTTTGTCAATTTAACAAACTTAAGCAGAGTTGCTTTAACATAGCAATAGATTTTTTATATATGTGACCCTGGACCACAAAACCAGTCATATAGGTCAATGGTTTATGAAATTAAGATACATTATACATTATCTGAAAGCGGAATATTTAAGCTTACCATTGATGTATGGTTTGTTTGGATAGCACAATATTTCTGATTCCAGATTTCAAATCAAATTGTATTTAAAGTTGTCCATTAGAGGCGCTGTAGCATTCCGTTGCTTAGAAGAAACAGGTTTAACGCTCTCTTTTGGCTTATAGCTGTAATGATGTTGATGAGAGTATATGAACCAAAAATCTGAAATTCTAAGCTTTACATAGATACCAAACCTGAGCGGGTAATTCCCAAAGCAGGGCAGCAGCGAGTGAAGTTTGTAGACCTGTTTCCGGCCATTTTTGTTCACAATTTTGCTGCATCCACTCACACACTGTAAAAAATAAATGTTGGTTCAGCTTAAAAAAATAAGTAACCTGGCTGCCTTAAAATTTTGAATTAAATCAACTTAAAAATATTAGTTAACATAACGAGTTTGTATGAAATTCATTAGTTTTTTTTAAGTTGAATGAACTCAAAATTTTAAGGCAGCCAGGTTACTTATTTTTTAAGTTAAGCCCCCAATTTTTTTTACAGTGCAAAAATAAAGTTTTTATATATTTAAGGTAGACAATGTACAATATACATTATATCTTCATGGAACATGATCTTTACTTAATATACTAATGAATGATGACAAAGAGCTTTTTGTTTGTTGACACATTCATATAAGAGGAAAATAACAGGACCATGTTTTCAATTTTCTGCATGAACATTATGTGACTTGTCAATATTACTGAAGTAAATGATGTTCTCCCTGAGCCTAAAATGAGTAACTAGGCCTTGACTGTGATTGAAAATGAAATTCTGTCTGTCCTCTTTGCCTAAATAATCTGCCCCAATTGCCTGGTTGTGTGTGTGTGTGTGTGTGTGTGTGTGTGTGTGTGTGTGTGTGTGTGTGTGTGTGTGTGTGTGTGTGTGTGTGTGTGCGTGCTTCTGATTTGCTGTAAAATATAAATGCTCACATGTGAGCGCACATTCTATTAATACTACAAGCTATAGTTTGTTTGCTTGTCATTTATTATTCTATAAACAAGAACTTGATATACAGTAGAACAAATTTGAGACACATTATGGTCAGTTATTTTGTCTATTTTTGCTTGTCCAATACGACCATAGACATACACTAGATTTGAATAATTATCTCCATGACTGGATCATCTTGGTGAATCACCTTAATCTACTAAAGTGTAAAATTAGCATATGTGACTTGTCCTCTTTGGCTCATTTGAGGGTTACTAATTTTATTACAGTTAACACACTTGTCTGCAGGCATCTTAACATGCATGGCTGTCATCTGTATTTTGTGATTCAGATCTTCACTGACAGATTCTTTAACGTCCATGCACACACGTACAATATCCCAGCACCTCCTATCACTTTTAACCCACACGAGGACAAACTTACTAGAATGTGTTGGCCTTTAAGCAAAGTAGTAAGATTCAAAATGTATTAAAATGTAACAATTAAATACAAAGCCTAGATTACACTAGCAAAGTTAACAGTTTGGATATAAAGTTAACTTATCTGTTTTTCTGGTTGATATGAAAGGTTTTAAAGCAACAACATAAACAAACATTAGCGCATGCACGCTTTTGTGGCCCAAACTAAACCTCCATGACACATCCGTAAAGAATAAAGTCCCTGCAGATTATTTTCTGATAACAAGCAAAAGTAAGTGACATTAGCTAGCAGGTTAACAGTTTGCCTAGTCAGTATTATTTTGGGTAACCAGTTGAAGAACCGTTACTTATCTAAACTTAAAAGCGACAAAGTTACACGACCCATTCAACAAATTGTTTATTTAATACAATTATAATACAATAAGATATTTATTATATATTAATATGAATATTATTTAAATAAAATATAAATAGTTATATTATTAGCCTCTAGTCACACCAATCAACTAACACAGACTGAAGCTTAACTTTGGGCGCATGCATTTGATGAAACTGTCTGCAAGTTGTGAACTTTTGGAAAACCAACTGCATTTTACATAGATTTTCTATCATATGTTGTCTTGAAATTAATAATTTGCTGTGTGTACAGTACAGTATGTATTTATCAATGCACTTTCACATATAGTTTATTTGAACTCTTTTTATTATTGTAATTCAGATTAGACTCACTAAAGATAAATAAAATGTTGAGTCTTCTATGATGGCTGACCGAGATACTAACTCGAGTCCCCCCATTGAGTCTTGATGCAAAGAAATGTCAATGGCTTCCAGTAAACTGCTCTATTTTTCTCTCTCCAGCCCACTTCACCTCAAATGATTGACGGGGAGGTGAATTAGAGTGCTTTTGAGATATTGGTGTGTGTTTGTGTGTGTGCAGCCCAACAGTACAACATCTGCATATGTGTGTGTGCGCGTTGAGTTCATGATGGTTATTTTAGCATCTGATCTGAGCACGCTTCACTGCACCAATGACCTGAAAGCAGCTTGTGAAGGCTTACGATGTCTGAGTTACCGTGCCGAATGCTACGTGTCCCCCACCGTGATTTATAGCCCCCAATACAGTCAATAATGGCCTGGCTGGAGATGCAAAGCTCCTGGAGATTAGATTGCTCTACTGTGGCCTGCATTTACAGCTCTGTATTAAGAGGTGACGGCACCTCTGCCTCTGTGCCGTGTGTTTACGTTTACATGCTTAAGACAGTTTATGGGCATCAGGTGCTGGAGGAAGTCCACTTTAGTCTGTAGGGACTGTTTCGATGATGCAGAAGTCTCTCAACATATTTTTCAAGGATATGTTGACAAAAGGTTGGAAAAAGCAGCTATGATAGTAATAGCTGAAAAAATAAACAAGCAAACACACACCCACATATAAATATTGTAGTAATACAAACATGATGAGTCTTTGATGTGACTAATGCAAACATAAAAATATTGGCTTGTAGTATTTGCTTTATTTTGATAAGGTTCAGAAACGTTTTATTGTATATTCCCCAATGCTACATTTCTCCACCGATATTGATAGATGAGCTATTTCTGCCAATACCGATAGTTTGATGGTTATATTAACTCGCATTAACTAAATTCTGAAGATTAAATTGATATTTTCTTAACTTTCTGAAGGTTATTAATTCATAATATCATATTAAATCGTATTATTTCTTAATATTTTCTATACACAGAGCACAAATTCATTGCATTTTCCTCTCCTTTTTTGATTAACAGGATATCATCAGCTGTTTTTAAACTATCAGCCATGAATAGCTTTTATCGACCGATACCGATTATTGGCTGATCCAGTATATTGGTGCATCCCTGATATTTATTCAACTGGAAACCATGAAAACCTCAAATTAAACGGAAACATTACCTAACCCTGGACTAAACCAAACAAATCCAAATGCAGAGAGAGGACTACAGATGTTCTGCTTTAATCTCTTTTGCTTTTAGCAAATAACTCTCATTACATTTACCTCAAAACATGCGTCAATTTACAAACCTCAAAAAGTCATTTATAAAACCAGTCAACATGTCATGTGTGGGTGCGTGTGCTTGCCAATGTATCATTCTTGTTGTAATGTTTCTGCAATTGCTGTGATCTCTTACGTAAACCATCAGCAAGTTTAATAACACCTGAGGATCAGCTTTGACTGCTGCCATCACATATACACAACACACATGAAACAGCAAGTGCTTCGCTAACCTATTTATATCTAGTTACAGATCATTTCATTTGTGGTGCCGCTGCGCAGCTTCCCTTTGCGGTTAAATAACATGTTATTTAAAGAGTAAGGATATGCACTATATATTTTGTGAATTTTGAAGGCAACATGTTTTTAATCTACTTCATGTGACCGCCAAATAATTTTTTGTATGCTACAGTAGTGATGGCATGTGTATTAAATTACAAAAGTTGTGTTTTTTTACACATTTGATGGCTTGACAGCGTAATGTAGTGAACTACATTACATGCATTTGAAGCAAAACTACAATCATATCTCCATTTCATGTGAAAGTTCTCTTTGGCCTGTCAGTATGTGTTATCATCACCGGCACCTGCTGTCTGTATGTGAACCCAACCCTGAAACCAGCTCCCATCATCCTCCTGTCCGTTCTCTCTGTTAATGCCTCGAGTTCATTAACCTGATCAGTCCGTAAGATGGGCGAGGGGAGAAGGAAGACAGAGGGAGAAACAAACTTAATGAACTTATTTTGTCAGCTCCGAGGCAGACGTTTAAGTGCTATTTCACAGTTATGCCAAGAACAATTACATGCCTACCAGCACTGGCTTCCATTGGAAAGGTTTATTCAGGTCTTCAGGTGAGAGGAGGTTTTTCGGAGCTGAAATAGGTTGTTGTTAAAAGCTGCTTGGATTGCTATAATTTAAGTGAGTGTTATTAGGCAGGACCTGCAATTGAGCCGAGCCCAGTGCGACCTGAATAAATAAAACATGAATAAATAAATCAAGGCGCTTGGATGTGTTTGGACCATGCTTAGATGTAATTTTGGAATATGGTATGATTTTTTATGATAAATAAACCCTTATTACTGGTGCTGAACTCAAAATATCCTACAGTTTTTAGTCTCAGCCACAGTCAAACAAGGATTAATACACAATTATGAGACTTTAGTCTTTTCGTAATGAAAGTGTTATGTAAATGGGTTTTTTGTTAAGACACAGTGAACAGACCCTTTTAAATTAGTATTTCGTAACATTTTCCAATAAGGTTGTATTTTTTATAGGTATAGTTTAACTAAAAATAAAGATTCTGTCATCATTTACTCACCCTTTTGTCATTTCAAACCTGCATGACATCGCAGAACACAAAAGAAGACATTTTAAAGAATGTTGGTATCCAAACAATGGCGGTACCCATTGACTTTGTATGGACAAAAAAACATATTTTTGTTCTTGAGTGTCTTCCACGTGGATGGCAATAATTGTAGCTGTTTTATATATGGACCACAGTGACCTTTACTGAAGACAAATTCATGCTGCTGTGAGTTTCAGCTATTCTCTCGGCTCACTCAAGTATTATGATCAGATTGTGTCTGGAGAATCATGGGAATTTCTGCGGTTGCTTATCCTCCCTGCTTACTTATTTATACTGTCTATCACATATAAACTCACAAGTGTGTGTGTGGTTTTTTTTAGCTTGAAGATGCGCTGGGCTTTAAAACTTTTGAGAGCCTCTTCCTGTTTAAATGGGACTCGGAAGCCTTGTGTTGAGATTGCACGCTGGAGCATGCGGCCGGCCGTGCATGAAGAGTACGCTTGGTCCATCTAAAAGCCAGAAATTATTCAAGATGCCCTTCAGTGGTGGATGAATTTAACGCGGCTCACAGCAAGAGATCTGTTAAATATCTACTTGGTTTCCTTCTAAAGCAGAAGCTGCTGTTTATATTGGGAGGACGTGCTCTGGCATGTTTTGTCATCGGGCTGTGCTGTTGATCTGGAATTATGCACTTGCTGGGAATGACAGATCGGATTTTGGCGCTTGGGAGGAGAGTTTGCTCGGCTATGCTTGCGGCGTGCGCTCTTTCTGTGTGTTGGTCACTTTCAGGGGGAGATAATCTCTTCTTTCATGTTCTCAAATTGATTTCTTTTCCTCACCCTTTTTTGCTAAGCCTTAGCCCTGGTGTGTCCACTTCCCGGCAGGAAACCTCTGTTTGACAGACCAGCAAAAACCTACATCAGTCTTACACCTTCTGTTGGTATTATCCCTATATCTGGCCTGTTTACAACAGTGTTTGTCTGTCTACAGTATCTGTCGGAAGTTTCGGGAAAGCTACTTTTAAACTGTACTTACAGAAGCTACACATATCTCAAAGGGATAGTTCAACCAAAAATGAAAATTCTGTCATCATTTACTCACCCTTATTTTAAACCTGTATGACTTTCTTTCCTCTGCAGAACACAAAAGAACGTTGATGATCGGACAACATTGGCGCCCGTTGACTGCCATTACATGGTCACAAAACCACTGAAACATTTCTCAAAATATCTTATCTTGTGTTCTATAGAGGAAATAATCATATACAGGTTTTCAGAATTGAAATTTTGCCGTGAACTATCCCTTTAGTGTAAATAATCTAGTCAGCTACATTTTTGAGGTCAAAGGTCATTTTTTACCCTCATGTTGTTGAAAACCTGTATATAATTCTTTCTTCTATAGAACACAAGATAAGATATTTTGAGAAATGTTTCAGTGGTTTTGTGTCCATATAATGGCAGTCAACGGGCGCCAATGTTGTCCGATCATCAACGTTCTTTTGTGTTCTGCAGAGGAAAGAAAGTCATACAGGTTTAAAATGACTCAGAGCACTTCACGCCATTTTAAAAGTCACTGATGTTACATTTCCCCCCCTAAAGAAAATCCATAGTTGTGTGACAGATCGTAATCTGAAGTCATAAATCTGCGTAATGACGATCTGATCGCCCCCAATGTCATGCCAATCATTAGCATATCTCTGAAGGGACCATGACTTTCACATGGTGTCCCGCAGGATACGCTCATGCACATGAAGTGCAATAATTAGCACCCCAAATGTGTCTTTGTGCACTGAATCAAGACGATTTCTTCCAGAATTTTTATCATTCACAAGCTCACCGTTATGTAGCAAAGCCGAGCCATATGGAGACACATTATAATCCACCTTGTGGACCCATCAAAATGACAATATGGAGGTGATTTGCACATGGCAGGGATTAATATCCACAAGAGCACAAAGCCATCAATACAGAATGCTGTTTACCCACTTAATCGCAGACCCCTGGGTGAGAGGAAACATATTGGGATCTCGAGGACAGCAATTACAATTCTCTTTTCTCCTTCTAACTGGTTTGTCTTCATTAGATGGTTTGGAGTAACGGTGACTGGAGACCTATAGCATGTTTGTTTGCTCTCTCTGGTCTTGAGAAACTTTTGAAGTTGATCTATTTTGAGAAGGCTAATGGGTGAAGTTAACCTAAATATCCCTTTTCGCTTTCATAACAGGAGGGGGGTTATATTTTTTATGTTTTTGAATGACTCTTGAGCGTTTTCATTAACGTTTCTGCAGCGTAACATTATCTTCTGACGTTTTATCGTGTCAGGATGAAGTATGTAGAATATTACAAAAAATGACTGGAAATGGGATTGATGGTCATCGCATTTCAGTTTGGAACCGTGTCAGTTCTAGTTTGGATAGATTTGCTATCCAGAATCAATTCCCCTCTCCGCTGGCATGTGGAATTGGTTGAGAAATGCAATCAAATTACATGATTTCATTATAAATTAAAATGCTCAAAAATGCACTACAGGCCTTTCAAAACTACAGCCAAAATAAATTCACTTAGAAATTGAATAAACTTTTACATTTAAAATGGCAAAAAGGAAATTAATCTTTGCTCAAATGTAGCCTATTAGAGTTTACTGTAACTGTGGCAAATGCTGTTATCAGAGCCTTAAATTAAAACAAACTTTTCTCACATTTATGTCTACCCATCTGTCATTCAAATGAGAAAATGACAGTGGCAGTTTTCTACAGAGCTGCAGATATAAGTGTTCTGGTGAAATACCCAAACTCAGCAAGTCATCAGGGCACGAGTTTCCATTCCGCAATAGTTGCATACATTTGCTTATTGCTTATTAAAAAACTGTCTGAAATGTCTCTGAAGTACACACCAATCAGTTTCATTAAATTGTCACTCACAATTCCAGTGTTATAGCATTAATTTACGAACAGTCCCAAAGTGGGGGAAGGAGGCACTGAAATAAACAATTTTTTTATTTTGCCCCAACAAAACCTGATAACAACTCTACATGATTAATGTTAGTAATTTACTCTATGTTGCAGAAAGTCTACTTCAGCACTCGGCCTCCGAAATCTTAGATTGGATATTCCTAACTAATTGAATGGATGTAAGGCCAAAATGCTCAAAGCAATTAAGAGATACAGCCAAACAGTCTGCAGGTATTGCAACTCCACGAGCCAGGCTGTTCAAATTCATTTACAATTTTAGTTTTCCATAGATCGTCTGGAGGTGGCAATATCCATCTATATACTGTATTCAAAAGTCAATTTTCCATGTCGGAGCACTTTTTGGAGTGGGCTTTTAAAGATGTTTGGAGATTCAATCTCTATTTTGAACAGACCCTTCATTTGATGGATATAACTGTGGCCGGGCACAGAGTTTTGAGTGGAAAACCCGGGATGAGTTAAACACTCAAGTGTCTGGGGCAATTGCATTTGTTGTGGAGTCTCGTGGGGGTTTCCACCTGGATGTACTCAGGCTGTAGTGGATGGAGTGATGAAAAATTCACGAGATGGCAAATATAGGAAATGGACAGATGCAATTGGCCAGAGACCTGGTGGAAAGCGTTTCATGGTAGTTGTTTCAAGTGATTTGTTTTTCTTCTTGCAGACAAACGAGGAACAACAATAGCAAATGTTGAAAGACATTTGTTTTATCATCTTTAATGCATTGATTTAGACATATGGCACATGCTTTACTGAAAAAAGGTAACCTTGGGAGTTTTGCACTTTCAATTAGCATCCTTTGTTTGTGGATAACATCAAGCTTTCAAAACTATTTTTCTTCAACAAACCATTGCTCTATTTTTTTATTATTTAGTGTTTAGTGGGTAGAGTGTAGTTTTAGCACATACTATACTGTATGCATTTAGATACAGGCAGAAATAAACAACATATGGACAGTTTTTCATATATATATTATTTAACAATAATTTAACAGCATCAAATTGAATGAATTTGCCTAATTTGACAGTAGCTGTTTCAGCTATTATTTTCAATCTGTTCATGTTATTTCTAATTTCTGTCATCAATTGCGGCGACACTCACATCTTTAGATACAGTAACATCAGTATCATTTACATTTCATACTTGTTAATCTTAGATGATAATTAAATTCTGCCATACAGATTGCAAATAAATTTATTGTCATTATAACCACAAAAGTGTGTTTGAGTGCATTGAACTGGCTCACCTGAGGCAGAGGTTACATAATCTATTGCATAAAATATGTATGTGCACATTTCACCTGCAAATACAAATGTGTCACACCTTCATTGGTCATTGTGGAGCACGGCTCCACACAGGTTTCCTTGAAATTATAAAAGGTAGGTTCTAGGAGCCAATGCTAAGAAAAAGTCATCAGTCGCTCCCGGTGGGCTTCTGTCTGCCACGCTGCAGATGAGGGGATGATTCATGATTGACTAACACGAGAGGAAAAGAGTTATTTATCAAGAGCTAGACGGAGAGCACTGCCAGAATGCAAATGGACTGTTAATTGAGTGTTGGATGGCTTTGAGTAATGGGTGGAGATTTCCACTCATCAGCGTAGCATCACCACAAAGACGTTGACTGAATTTCGGAGCTGTGTGACAGACAAAATGTTTTGTCTTGAGTGCTCGAGAATCAAGACGAGCATTCTTTTCTTCCAAATTATTCTGCTGGTTGGGTTACAGATAAGTTGTATAAACAGATAACCTTAATAAGATTGATGCTTTACAAATTTTGTAACACGCACCAACGTCCAACCAGTTTTTTCATTGTTGAACTGTACCTTTCTTTCCTCTTTTGTCTAAGTTCTTGTTCTGTATTGAAGAATCGTGGTCAGGTGTTTTGTAATACCTAACCCCGCGGCATTTGAATATAACTACCTCCTATTGTACACGGTCACAGCTATTCTCTCCCGCACAAGAATGTCAGTTCTCTATTTTCATCTACATGATGAGAACACAAAGCTCTTCTTTCTTAAGGAGCTGGTCTGGAGGGATTTAAGTGCGTATGGCTCAAACATTGAGCATTTGTATTCAGAGAGAGAGAGTAGTGTGCTTTGAATGGTACATTAACTGTTGAGAACTCTTACATTTGAAAATGCTGGTTGAAGGTCGAACAATGTATGAGAATAAAAAAATAGAGGAGGCTTTAATTTTGTATTTACAATTTGTGTGGCAAGGTCAATAAACAACTTAATAATAATAATGCTAATAATTAACACTAATAGCAGACATGGATACGAAAGAAAAGAAAACAAACAAATATATAAAATAAAGGCTAAAGTGTTTAAACAAGTAAAACAATTTAGTGATCTGCACTTTAACAAATACAGTAAAAGACTGTAATATTCTTTTATATTTTTTTGTAAAGTAAGTATTACAGGTTTTTGTCTTCATTTTTTGGTCTATAACTATTGCATCATGTAACTTGTTATCCTATGTTAATTTACTAGATGTATCTAGTTGTATGCCCTCTCCAAACCCCTGTTTTTCTTGCTCTGCAGTGGAACACGCTTTAAAAAAGTAACTTGTTGTTTAAATGACAACAAAAATGGTTTAATGTGATGGCCCTTTAATGCAAGCTATTATTAGCACACAGTAGTCTATACATGACTGTGCAAGGTTTGGGTTTGCACACTAAGGTCGTCATAATAACACAGTCCAATTCTAGCTGAAAGATCAGAAGTTTAAAAGCAGAGCAGATGCTGTTTATTCATGTCAACGAACATCTGGCGAACGCTTCGTGTCCCTCAGAGGAGACTAATGGACTCATTAGGTTCGCATCATTAGAAGATGGACTGGGAAATATTAGAAAAGTCATGCAAACCTAACGCTTTTCATAATTATGCCCCATCATTCTGTTAAATGAGCTCCTTCATTGGCCACTAGGGGAGCAAATGTGCTCTGTCTTAACTCTTTGGCTGTCATAAAAGCATTCACACGCAGACTTCATTTGAAGCACATAAACATGCTCCATAAACGTGTCAAACTCCCTTTGTAACTGGTTATAATAATAGTAAATAATGAAACAGATAAAGCAGGACATAAACGTACAGCAGAGTGAAATATTACGCTGGGTGGAAAGCGTGCAGTTCACATGTTAATCAGTTTGCGTGACGTTTAAGTGCATCAGAATTCCAAGCGCAAATCAACCAGCTGCTTATTTTTCACTTTGAGTAGAGATATGTTAGCTGTTGATGTTCTAGTGTATAATGTCAAAACAAAGCAGAATCAACAGAAGAGTGTGCATGATGTGCTTAACACAGGGTCTGTGAGATTATCCATTTAGATTAGTAGTGGTACTCCAATGAGTTTGTTGAAATAATTTGTGTCATTCTGTCTTGCAAAAACATATACTTTATTATATACTCCGCTGACCTTATAGGCATATGTTTAAGGACTAGCACAGCATGATTTACACAAAATGGACATGCTCCTGGAGTCTTTTGATTCCTGGAGTAATGTTTGTGTAAAGCAATCATAGCAGCCCAACTCTACCTGTAAAATCAGAGGGCAGTGATTGTTTGTTAAGAATAGTGTTCCTGGAATTATTTCTGTAAATCATTGTATATCGGAGGAGTTTTTCATAAGAAAGGTATATCGGACAAGTGGCAGCAAAACAAAATTGTTTATCGTGCAAATGTAAACAACTTTTTTCTTGAAAAAATTATTTATTGCAGTTTATAGGCAAAAGGAATATACTTATGAGCAGCACCCTTTTCATTTTGGGTATGCAGAAGAGATTAATAGAACTTTTTTATGTTGGACTGTTATATATATAAAGCAAGAAAATGCAAATCACCAGTAGTTGCAAAAATACCTAATCCAGTCAAAATGATATCGAAAAGTACATATATACATATATATATATATATATATATTTAGTTGCAATATACTACACATATGTTCTATTACATGGGGGAGGGGCTTCTCCACAGAAAGTTGCAATTATAAGTAATAACTCTGTCCTTCTAAAACATTTTGTGATTTTTATTTTACTAATCATTTTTTGTCACCCTTTGTTTGTCACTGGGTTTTGCAAATATCAAACCAATGAAAAGTGTTAAAAAGTGCTTCTCAACTTTGACAACGCAGTATTAAATAATTAATATTTTTATATTTCCTGAAAAACTTTGGCCATCCGAGGTTTCGGAAGGAAAGCAAAGAGATGTGAAACAGATGGAAGTTCTGAAAACTCCTCATTGTTGACATGAAGATTTTAAAAGGAATTATTATTGCTGTGGTTGGAAAGGAAGATTTTCACAAAATAATGAGTAACCCCTTAAAAATGTCCACACTCTTTGAATAACCTTGACTCGAGAACCTTTTGTATCCGTACAGAAAAGTTTGGAGGCTTAGCGGGGCGAAGAGAATCAATTCTTTGCGAGATTTCGCAATAATTACATAGCTCGCGAAATTAGTGAATAGATCAGGTGGGGCAGAAAATAACTGCATGCCATTAAAGCGTCCAAATCAAGGTCAGATCTGCGGCGCAGCCAGCCCAAGCGTGGTAATAACAATTGAAGTGCTAAAGATTTCCCATACGAAGTGGTACAGTATAGAATCCGTACCTGCGGCTGTTTGCTCTTACAGCTGGAGGTGATCATTTCATCTCTCGAGATGCACTGCTGATTTTTGATCGTGGGCCTCTTGGTTACCACGACACTTGAAAGAGGTGGAGAACTCGTAATTGGATGGAACTCATCAGAGCAAGATACAAACACCCAAGAGCCGAAGACCAGGAGGAGAGAAAGAGAGCAGCATTACTGCGAACCATGAGAATTAGTCCCGAGCTTTAGAATACACCTTCCCCGAGGTCTTTTCTGAGCTCGTATAACATCCAACTTAGATATTAAACCGTTAGCCTGTTTTATAAAGTACAGCTGATAGCGCTAATGTGATTTCAGAGATTGCGGTTGGGGAATATTTGCTGGAAATTACAGACTTCTTTTTATAGGCAGATTTGAGACGAGCATTTGTCTTGGAGATCGTGGAACGTGTTATTTGATGTAAGCTCTGTCTCTCAAATATTGTGTTTTTCCTCTGTATCCATTTCCATAATATTAATTGGTATCTTATTCCCCCATATTGCACAGATGTCAATGTCTTTGCCAGTCACCGTTTGGCCAATACTTCAGAAATACGCACACACGCATGCACACAGATCAGCCGTCTACCTATTGTCATGGCAACAGCTGCTGAGAGGCAAGAAAGGAGATATGACAGGTTCCTTATCAGCACAGTGAAATATTAAAGCTAGGAAAGATCTGATCCAACCCCCCCCCCCCTATTCCTCCAAAACACTTTCTTCTCCAGTCATTTCATAAACACTTTCCCTCTCTCGGCGTCTCACTTCGCTGATGTCTTACATTGATTTAAAGCAGGATTGCGTACGTCCTCCGTCTGTCTCTTTCACAAGTTTGTCCTCTTTTCCTTTGGCATAATTTTGCTGTTTTGCTCGTGTACGTCTGCCCATCATGATGGATGAATTGAGTTCCTGATAACGTATTTGTTTGCAGTCAACGTCGTTTACCTTCCCTGAGCGCTTGGGCTTGTGTGTTTTCTTCAGCTTTGTTTGATCATCAGAAGCTCAAAAGGGTGGATTTTTGTGAACGGTGAACCTGTGAAGAAAGTGATGAGGAGTAAAATGAGTGAATCATTTTGATCCTAACTGAACGAGGGACATGAAGACATAGAATACACACACATGTACAGACAGAGAGAGAAAGTTCACATTGAAAACTATATCTGGGATATCAAATGTAATTCAGAAGATTTAGGACTAAAGTTATGATACAAAAAAATTCGGCACTTTTTCTAGGTCACTGATCAAATCTAGATGAAATATTGTAGAGTATACTGTCACACTTTATGGGGTAAGTTGTCACAATGGAAGCTTCCATTAAACATACTCTTTTATGCTGTTAAAAGCAGAATTAAGCCCTTTTAAAATATGTTTTTTTTTTAGTACAATTAAAGTTCCCAATTGGTAACATATTTAGATAAAACATAAGTGCCTGTTTTTGTGTTAAGCAGCAGTAACATATCCCCAAACATACCACCGAATGCTGCACAGTCTTTTGGCTGAAGAGAGGTTTTTTGTCTTTGTGTTTTGTTTGTTTCTGGTGCATTGTTTGTCTTCTGTGAATAAAGTCAGTGGAGGTTAACAGTGACTGATGGTTGCCAGGTGAACTGCTTGTCTAGGGAGACGGTAAACATAGGCAAGGTCCCATGATGCACCGTTGGTCTCACCTCATTGTAATGGAATTCAGAATTAAAGTGTTGAGGCAAACACAAAGTGGAAAGATGCAACAACATTGATCCAGGTTAATTCAGTGACTTGTGCCTGAATGTCTTGGACGTTGTAAAATGGGATGAAGTGTCCTCTTACGAGAAGGAATAAAAAAAATATGCATGTTTGTCTGCTATACCATTTCATTTCATTTAGTTTACTTGTGCTTCGGACATCAATATTTAAAAACAACATATTTAGGATATTGGATTGGAAGTAAAACACTGATCCGTACAAGATGTTTGTTAAAATTATGGCAGCAAAGTTACAGGCAGAGTCCAATAAGGACCTTGCAAATAGAAGTTGTATGGTGGTTGTATGTGTATACTGTACATTATACAGTCAACATTTGAAGTGGATCAAAAAAGTTTGATGAACCTTTTTGATCCACTTCAAATGTTGACTATTGTATTTTAATTTTTTGCAAATAAATGCAAAGAGAAACAATTTTGTTTTAAATTTGGTAGAAATATTGTAAGCAGTTCATATAATTTTAACAAAAATGATAATTTTACCTAAACACATACCTATAAATAGATTTCGAAATGTTTGAATTTTGAAATCTGCAGCTGTATACACTGCGTATATGTATATATATTTTTACTGTATATATTTATTTATTTCCAAACTTTCTTTGCCATGTAAGTCCTGCAGCACATTGTTTCTGATCTTACCATCATCAAGTCAGTCTGGTATAACATGAAAGAGAGAAAAAAACAGGACAGACTATATCAATAAGCACTGTGGCAACAACCAGCCTGGCAACTAGAATACAGTGAAAAGTTTTAGGCACTTGTAAATTTAAGATTGTTTAATTTACATCTACATATTTGGCAGACGCTTCTATCCAAAGTGACTTACATTACATTTTACTATTCATTGGTGTCTGAGTAATCTGGGATCTAACCCATGACCTTGGCGTTGCTAGTGCCTTGCTCTAACCACTGAGCTACAGAAAAGATAAAGAAAAGTTTCAGAAATAATGATTCCACTTCTGTTAAGAAAATCAAATCAACATTTGCTGTGGTCTTTATAACAGGTTTGGTACACTTTTAAGGTGGTTTTGCAGGTACAGTGTTCTAAGCATCTTGGAGATGCCACAGCTTTAACACGATTGATATTTTTGCACAGTATATGGTTCTGAAAACCTTTAGTTGTTGTAGTTCTTACTAGGTAGATAAGTAGATAAAGTAGGCAGTTTTGTATGAGTAAGTAACAACTTTTTAATTAATGCACGTCATTTGCTTTGGATATACTGGGCAATGAACCAAAGCTTTGTGCAATCATTTTCTAACCAATAATATATTTGTTCAATTTTAAGTAGA
Source organism: Oreonectes daqikongensis (assembly GCA_026939265.1). Lineage (NCBI taxonomy): Eukaryota > Metazoa > Chordata > Actinopteri > Cypriniformes > Nemacheilidae > Oreonectes > Oreonectes daqikongensis. The sequence goes on along the minus strand of JAOTQM010000030.1, from coordinate 1,372,097 downwards.
CTTTTCTGTACAAGAGCTTTGTGTTCCTACTGTAGGTACAACCTATCCAATATGTTTTTAAATTACATTTCCCTACAGAATTTTATGTCTTTATACCCAATGGCAATAAAACCTAGACTAGCCGAAAGGGAAAAGTAAGGACTGGAGAAAATTCTGAAATAGCTTCTGTTTCTCCCTGTATTCTTTAATTCCCTCCTGGTCGGTTAATTGATTGTTTGCTGTATGGAGTCCCCTGGTGTGAACCAGTGGACCTTGTATTCTGAGTGAATCAGCAAAACCCGATCGAGTGAGCCATTACTTTTGTCTATAAAGTTAATAAGGGGAATATCTAAATTACAACTGCAGAGGTGCCAAGATATTTGTACGTGATTGGTAATAAACAGGATGCGGTGTTGATGCGAGATTAACAGCATGTATTTAATGGCGCTTGTATTACAGGACATGAAGCACAGAAGCCAGTTAGATCCACTTTTTTAGTTCTCGTAAATGCTATGCTTGACTTATTACCGGTAAATGTCAAGTACATGCCCCTGCTAGATTTGTGAAATGAGATATTGGAGTGAAAGGTGTTTATCTGTTCACCCAGAGCTGGTATAGAAGTTCCTAGAAGCGTTGGGTTATCTTGATTCAGAGGTTGACGATATAAGAAAGCGATGACATTTAACGTGTTATTTTGGATAGCATGCAAGAATGTATCTCCTGTGGGAATGACCCACAAATCTAACAAAATGAAAGATACAATATATTGACTTCTAAACCCACGTTTTGTCTTCTGCAACAGTGATTTGGAGGGTGTTTCTCAATAAATATTTGTGATAAATTGCTTAATTTTTGACTGTTTAAGCATCTTTTTTACCCTTCAACTGCCTTTAACATCAGGCTGTAGTTGAATATCAGACATAAGGCCTCAGCTGTATGCAGACAAGCGTGAAAGTCTCTTAGCCACGGCTGCTTCAGTCAGGTATTAAACATCACGCTCTACTTTTCCCATACCTGGGGCATACACCTCCGATGGCAATCTTCCCTCAAACTGCAGCACAGCAGCGCTGCATATGCTGTCCTTTCTATGGCTGGCCACAACGTACACCGATTCCAACCCCCCTACATTACACTGCCGCATTGAGCGGGGTTCCTTTTTACTGACCCGTATGAGGTTTGCAGTCTAGTGATAGCGAACCAATTTTTCAATCCCCTTCATGCGACACAGCTCCTCTTTGGAGAAATGCAGATTAGCTGAAGTATATTTTGGAGGCGTTTTTCCACTTCCAGATCGTCTATTTATGGCCTCTTCTGTGCAAAGAACATGTAGATATGGCTGGATGAATAAAGTATGGTTACGGTAGCTCGTGCATTGAAAGGGAGCCGTGATTCAGCTCGTGTATAGTGACTCGTGAATTTATTTGGACGTTTCAAAAATATGGATTTTCTTGCATTAGATGTGTGAAAGAAAGTCCATTCCCTTCCAGATCACACAGATGGCCTGGCAAAGTAACCATATGCACATTAACAACCAGTGTTTTTTGTGCAAATATAGTTTTATTTTATAGTTTTTATTGTACAGTATTTATTTGCTTGTTATGTGTCAAAAATTTAAATTTTTGTATACTGTATGTATCCAATGTAATCATTTTTTGATGTGGCTTAAGATATATGGTTCTGTGGCATCTGTTTTATCTTCAAGAACAATATTAGCAATTTATTTCTGTCAACACTTTGATTTGAAATGATTCATATGCTCTGAAGTTAATATATAAGCGAACAGTTATTTAACCATAGCGGTCATCTCCAGAGGTTGTATTTGTTTGCTGGAGATATTGTAATGCTTTGTTATGCTTGGATTGGTTTGGCTTTCAGAAGACTAGGTAAACGGGCCGTCTAAAAAAAATGTTTTAATATCGAAAGGTTGAACTCAATAATGCTTGTGGGATGTGGCGTAGGATATATTGTGCATGACTGGAGTATTTATTGCTTTTATTATCATTTGCACCTTCTTTATAGGTTCTTTTTTCTTTCATTTGTGCTCTGAAACAGTCATTAAGCTCTTTGTCTGCTTTGAAAAGAATTGTTTTGGTTCTTTAGGATCTCATTATTGTCTCTGAAAGTGTATAGCTTAATGTTTTACATGTAGTGGTATTCGCAGCAGATTGCTTCAGCTATTTGTGGTCATATCTAAATGACCTAAGATGATAGTTTGCCGACCTAAACCTAACACTGCACAATACATTCATTCCTTCATCGTGTTTGTGTTTTTGTTTAGTAAAATCTTTGTATTTTCAGGCAAATTTCAACCTGATCTCAAGGGTATGTGAATTGTATAATGTTGAATTGTATAGTTGAATTAGTATAATATCATCTGTACAAAAACATGTGTTTATTAGAAAAAAGTGAAACACAAGCCCCACACCTAAACATATCATCATTTAATTAGAGCAAATCTTACTAAAATGTACAAGGTTGTACAAATTTATACGAACTAGCAATCTCAAAAATACTTAAATAGTTTTGCCAAATTTATATTTTGGAAAACAAGTCGAACAGTTCTTATTCTCTCCAATAGATGACATTGTTTTTCCTTGCCGTACCTTGAACTTGTAATTTCTAATTTTACACAAAGGATGTCAAGGTGCTGGTGAAATTAACTATATGAAAGTTAAGGAGCCATGAAATTAAAGACTATGGTCTTTCTAGATTCTCAGCTCATTAGGACATATGCTCTGTGTTTGCAAATATATAGGCTTTGAGCCTAAAATAAAGATATAAAGTTTGACAATATACTAAAGAGTAGTTTTAATAATAAAGCTTCCTGTGCAAGTCTCATGTCATGTTTATAGCCATAAAGGTGTATAAAGTAAAAAATCGTTTGTATCATCATGTGGGCAATTCCATGCAAATGTCAACCTTAGCATGACAAAATAAAGTTTTTTTACAACGTTTTTTACTACACTGATAGCGCAGATATCAACATTTGGTGGTTCAAATACCCATGTAAGGTCTCTCAAAGTTTTTTTAATATGTTTTTGTGCATGATTTTCCATAGTTAGGTAGTGGCTTTTTTAGGATTGTCACACCCATAACGGTACATATTCCTCATGAATGGGCACATGAAAATTTAAATAAAGTAACTAATTCATGTTCTATGAAGAGGCATCCCTTCTCCATTTGTTGGGTATTTTTTGCTTTTGGTTTGTAGATTTTAATTCACAAAAGTCCTAAAAAGTAGGTTGTCTCTTTATTTTGTCACATTCATTTTTAGGCTCTATTAAGAAGGGTTTAGATAAATTTAAACAAATGGTCCAGTATACTAGTAACAAATACATTCTCTGCGTGATGTCAACCAGTCAAACCTCAGCCACTATTTCCGTGGACAATATTCCGACATCTACAGTCGTTCTTTTTGACAGAGAAGTACTGCTTCATGCTCTAATTCTTCTAGAGACAGTCACAAGTAAACACCTATGTGAAAGCACAGGTATTTATCACATGACTAATAATCACAGCACAGAGGTTAATTATGAAACACCTGCGTTGAACAAAATCACTGGTGGTAACTGAGTTTAAATATTTATTAATCTCTTACTCAATGAATTCAAGCGCTTTTTCAAAAACGCTAATTGTTTTTTATTGTTAAGATCGAAGTGAGCTTTCTGTCGCGATAATTCCATTTATTCCCATCCGCGGCAGATGATTAATGGCGCGGGCTGGCTAAAATCAATCACCCACGCGGAGGTGATTATTGCATTACAAACTTCTGAATAAACGCAAGGTCAGTGGAGCCCCGTGGCGTCTCTTTATTCCTCAACATGGGTTCATAACCACCTCAGCATCGTGTTTAGACCTGGGGGAATTAAGAAAAAGATAAAGATTAAGTATTTGTCAAGATTAATTAATAGAGTAGGTGGTGCCTCGCTGATAAAGTGGTTGTTGTTGTGGTTGTTGAATATATGTAGTGTGAAAATGAGACCTAGGTGGCTTGAAGTTTTTTTAAGTGGTGAAAATGGAATAAGAAACCATTACAGACAGAGCCTGTAGCGAGAAAGGCCACTTGAGGTGACCCTGAAGTTGCATTTCAAAGAGAAGCTTGGGGGGAATAAGAAGATAGGGAAGCATACCTCTGCTCTGAAATGGAGCCAAGAAGTGTCCCTCACAAAAAGTTGAGTTCCAGGGTTATTTTTATACCTGCGTGTGTGCTTTGTAGTTCTGAATTTTGTTCTCATTTTAATTTTGATTAGACTAGCAAATCTTGGAACAGCGGTAGAGTGGTAAGGTAAAAATACATAGAGAGTTGGTCACGTTACACTTTTGCATTCTGCTTATAACTCCTGGTTCAGCACAAAAATAGAGTATATGACTGTATATGACTTTCTTCTGTGGAACAAAGCGACAAACATGTCTTTTCAAAAAGATAAACATCTGAAGATGGTTCCTACACAGGTAGTGTCAGAAACAGGACTATTTGCTGAAAGAGTTCTAGCTCACTCCCCCTGGGAAAATGCTTTATTCCTGCAGCAAAATGAATGACCAGAGAATATAGATTTCTCTAAATGATCCAACACTCTTCAGCAGGAGAGAAGCCATCAGCTCTCACTGCAGCTGACACAGGAGCATCAAATCATGGCTTTCGGAGCAGAAGGACTCTCTCCATGATTAAAGACATGTTTAGTGCTGTGAAATATGACTGTCCTCTGTATCATTCTGGATCTCTGAGAGCATGAGTTGTGAGAGAATTGTGACATGAGAGGCTGTCTGTTCTCTACAGGTTCTTCTTATACCATAAGTATTTGTCACTGTGTGGTAATGTTTGCAAATACTGGAGCTTGTTGATAATTTTAAATCTTATTTTTTAAGTGGACGGTCCAGCGAATTGGCCAGAGAAAGAATGGTGGCCATTTTGATGCCTTGTTTTATGAAAGACATGCTTAAAATGTCCTCTGTACAGTATGATATCCAATGAATCATTCACTTGATATCCAAAGCACACTCTCTATCATTCTTGATAAAGACGTTTTAAGCTCTATTTTTATATTCCTCATTTAATAATGTTTATGTTAAATGTGGCTTACTATTTCAAATGCATGCTGCAATGATAACCTTACATTGCTATCAGTCGGTTTGTAAAAAGATCTAGGTCTCATTACGTTTTTCTGGTAGCACTTTTCTTAGGTCTTATTTGCTTGTATGACTTTTAACAGACCTCACTAAGCTTAGTCCATAACTAACCAATCCATATGTTCTTTATCCACTAATACCTTTAGCCAGTGTCTGTCAGGTGTGTGTGTGTGCGTGCGTGCGTGCGTGTGTGTGTTTTGAAGCTGTTTATAAGGCCAGCAGCATCTCATCAGCGGTATTTAATGTAAATTGTTCAATAAAGCATCCTGCTGAGCACCACTGAGAGGTTTGTTTCTAAACCTAATGTGCTCTCTTGATGTTTTTCTGCATCAGGACTGGTCACTTCTGTCTCTTTGCTAATAATATCCAGGCTGTTTTCTTCTTTTAAGGCTAGTGCATGGAAAAGCACTCAGCTCTTGCAATAACAACAGACTGATATGTTTCTAGCGTATTGTGTCTGGCCATTTTCAATTGCAAGTGTAAAGTGAATTGCATTAAATGCAGGTGCTCAAGATTCTAAGCAATACTATTCATAGCAATACTATGTTGAATGCATTGGTGTAATATTAGCTGTGTAACGGAGCAGTTTTGAGCATCATTGTTTATCTGGAACCAGTGTGCTGCTTGTATATACTCGTGTCGTCTTCGCTTATTTTATTCATTTGCATTATTATTTGTGTGATCTAAGCTTTAATAAAGCTAAGCATTTCATGCCTGCGTTGCACAGCATGTTTAAAGGTAGAGCAATGCAGGAAGGGGCGTGTTCCTGTTGTAATGCGTTTTCAGAAATCGCTTAAGCAGAAAAGGTGTAAAATACTGTCAAATACAATTAGCGTATCTCAAATTGTAGTTTGTTGAACTTTACGATTTTCACTGAAAATTTAAAATGCAGACCAATGCACACTGTGTAACGGCTGATATTGGCCTTTTTTCAAGAGGGAGGAGTTTAGTGATGCCACACAAAATGAATAAGCTTAATTGAATTAATAAATAACACAATATAGTAAAAAACGTATGGAACAATAAATTAACAAATAAACAAATGTTGAAATGCCAGAATGAGATAGACGGTTTCAAAGCAACAACATTAAACAAACGTTACTGCACATGCACGCTTTTATTGCCAAACGTAACTTACGGTACACATTCGCAAAGTCCCTGCAGAATATTTCTGATAACAAGTAAATAACATTAGCCAGCGAGTAAAAAGTATGTCTAGTCAGTATTATTTTGGGTTACCAGTAGAAGAACCTTTACTTGGCTAAAACTAAATGTGTTACACGAGCCAGCTTCTAGAATCTCAGTATAGCACATTAAAGTCTATAGTAAGCAGTGTGTGTCTGCTTACTAGACTGTTGAAAATAAAAAAAATAAGGTTATAAAAGTAATATTTAATTACGCTAAACATCAGGTGTGAGTGGCCACTAAAAGGAACAACCGCAGTACACTTCCTTCAGGGACAACTTGAACTCAGAATACTTTGCTCAAGGGCACTGTTGGTCTCACCGGAGGTGCCGCTGTGGTCTGCACCGTATGCCCATGTGAAACTCTCAAACGGCTTTTCATTAACCTCACATCCCACTTCAAGGTCTTTTTTATTTGGAAGTTTCAATTAAAGTCTGTATGTGAATTTTCATTAGGATTACTAATTATTCCCTAACTGGATTACTCAGCAGACCCCTCACGTGCTATAGGTCAATTCGCATTGCTTTATCCCCCTCGCCCCTCCTCTACACCTCATCCTGTATCTGTCTCTCATGTGAGTGCCTGTTGACTCACAGCCATCTTTCCACTCTGCAGGGCCGATACTTTGTATTTATGCCCTAACGATGGCATAATCAATTTAAGAGTTTGTCTTGAGTCATTATTACCTGCTGCAGAGCCATCTGTTGGCAAGGTCTGAGGGAGACGTCTGCCAGGTAGCTGGATCACTGAAGTGGATTGAAATGCAGGGGTCTGTAATGCAGGGCCAGAGTGGGAAAGGAAGGGGGGAGGCCCACCAACCAGATGGCCAGGGAGGCCAGCATGCTCACATTGCCAAATGGCCCTGGACATATTTAAGAGTACCATCTCAAAATATATATAAACTTCAGTCTATTTATAGAGTAGCTCTGACCGTATTTTGGGGGGATTTTTGGGTCATTGAATTCAGTACTGGTGGAGAAAATTATTTAATGTATAAGGTATTATAGTTTGAAAATGTCATAGGTTCAAGGGGGAGGCAAAGAGTTCTCTTCAAGTTGTTCTGGTCTGTTGTCCTGTCCACAAAAGGTGAGTTTTTTAAGAGATGGTTGATTGAAAAAATTTAACTTTGTGTCAGTCTTAGTGTCATGTGATTCATTTTGTGTAAACAGGCCATTAGTCAGAGGTGGGAAGTACTTGAGTAATTTTACTCTACTCAAGAATAATGTAATGTAATGTAATGTAATATAATATAATATAATATAATATAATATAATATAATATAATATAATATAATATAATATAATAATAAAGTATCTGTACTTTTTTGAAAAAATACTTAAATACATTATAAAACATATTATAATTAAAAATAATATATTTTTTATTATATTTTACTTTTTACTCCACTGCATTTCATAAATACATGTGTACATATTTTTTTATAGCTTTACTTAAGTACAATAAAAATCTACTTTCTTGAATTTACTCAAGTAAAATTTTGTAATAAAATAGACATTTATTTTTTTAAATGAAGTGCAGTAGAAGGTATCATATATTTTTTTACTGTAGTGAAGGAACATTTTTCTAAAGTAAAAACACTGATAAAGGTGATTGAAAATGTACTTCAGAGTTAAAATAGGTAAATATTTTAGACTGTAAATATGCTGCCTTAAATGTACATTACATAAAGATGAATCATAATGGCATTACAAACCAGTAATAAGTTGCTTTAACTTAAAAACTTGTTGAAGTTGCTTAACTTATTTTGATGAATTGAAGTATTAATGTAATGTATAATGTATGAATTGAATGTAATGTAAAAATATAAAAAAATACAAAACAGTAAGTTGAAATGACTTGTAAAGCCAATTTCATTGTACCTTAAAAGGATAGTTCACCCCAAAATGAAAATGTATTTTCAAACCTGTATGACTTTCTTCTACAAAACACAAAAGAAGATATTCTCAAGAATGTTGGTAAATAAAAACCGTTGGAACATAAAATGTCTCTTAGGACATTTGGGGGACATTGATGTGGGGGACTAAGCTGTCTCTGCGGCTTAGCCTCAGATTTTTCAGACATACTGTATGCACTGACTGGATGACACATGAGCTCAGCCGATCTCTTCATCAGACCTCTTGAAACACCAGTCACCAGCTAGTAGCGCAATATGACGGCCAATTACACCTGGCCGACACATCCCGGTTGAGTCAACACGCTGTATGTCATGTACATTGTGTGTGTGTGTGTGTGTGTGTGCGTGCGTGCGTGTGTGTGTGTGTGCACTGCTGTCTTTGTGCATGATTGCTCGGGTATATAATATCTTTGTACGGTAGAAATGCCCCAGAGGTTGGTATTGCTGGATCATAAACCTCCTTCATTATTTCTGTATGTTTGCCAGTGATGTCTGACAGGCCCCATGTCCATCTATCAGTGTGTTGCAGATGGGAAAGACCTCATTTACACCGAAAGGTGACATTCTATACGTGACAGTGTTGGAAGCTAATGACTGATCTGTCTGCATGGAAGCAATGGCTGGTTTTGTCTATATATAGATGCTATCTCCTTGTGGATGACTTTAAGTGAAAAGAAACGTGTAGCTTTGGGGAATGTAGGGCATGGAAGTGTAGTCCTGTTTGATCATTGATAAATATTTTGGGTTGTGAAATTTAACTGTGATGGCCTGAGAAAATGAATGCTTCTTTCATGTTTGTCATTATAATTGCCTCCACATCAAATGTTGGTTATCCAAATGACACATGGGCCAAAGCTGTGCAATGAACAAGGGCTGGATGTAGAATTAAGTAAAGAAACCTTTATTACTGGGCTTCGAGGGATACTTGAGTATAGGTTGATATCTGCTAATGAAGCTATTGAAAAGTTAAATATGTGGACCAGCTTTCTCACATTGATCATCATTGTCATGTTCTGATAGTGGCATTTAATGTGGCGGTGTCGATTTGTTACGAGTGGCAAAGATCAAACACTTTCTAAATCACATCGAGAAAGGACCGCAGGCTGTTCATTGCTGGTCGACCGGGCCGAGAATACAGCCTTCAAATTAAATGGGACCCGAGGTCGCGCTTTCATTGTTTGGTCAAACATGTTTGAGTTTTTCACTCTGCAAATTGGAGCAGATGGTGGCTTGTGCTCTCTGATGCCTGCACATATGACCCACATCGAAAGCTCCTTCGCCTTGTTTGTAGAGGTTTCATTATATTCAGTGTATGACTGTGATCTCATTAGTATTAATAAGAAAATCTTATGTAAGTTTAAGGTATTATGTTTAAATAAATTTATTTTTAAATGAATTTATTTTATTTTAATGTACTGAAAGCTTCAAAAACTTTTTAGTATGTACAGTGTTAATGTACAAGACAATTGCATTGGTGCAGTACTTAAGGCAAAGGGTGCTTTACTTGATTTAAAACGTTTCCGTTTATTAAAATAAAATAAAATATTGTCCTAAAGAATATTGAAAAGCCTCAAAATGTCTCTGAAATAAACTTAAATACGTTTACAGCACTTAATTATAAATAAAATATAATAAAACACAAAAACTAAAATAAAAGAATATTCTTATTATAAAATATTATACAATTATATACTATATTATAAAAATAAACAAATATATAATAAAATAACAAACACATTAAAAAAAGAGCTAAATAAACTATAATAACTCTGATGTATAGAGCTCTTGGAATTAGAAACAAATTAAACTTATTTTAAGGAAAGAAGGCATAAGCACACCTTTAAAAAAATGATAAAATATTGTTAAAAAGTTTTCAACAGGCCATTTTAAGGCCATACCTGTGAACTACATGGACATCATATATACCTGCACTGTATATTTTGTTATTTACAGCAATTATATTCAGAGATATTAAAGTGTGCTCTAACTGCGCAAATATCTTAGCGACATTTTAATACTTGAGACATAAAATATTCACAAATTTTCTTTTTAGATTAATAAACTATTAGTTTCATATATTAAATCAATTATATTCCTAAATAAAGTAATTAAGTAAAGTAGTAGTTAAATACAAAAAATATGTTTTTTCTCAATCTAAACTGAGCATGAGTGTTGTGTGTGCAAATATATACAGCTTTCATTTATGTCCGAATCACTAATATTATACAATCTTATACACGATGCATCACTATAAACACATTGAATTCTGAACGATTTCATCGTTTCCTGGAAACAGTGTTGACATGTATATACGTTCTTGCATTTGATCTTTGTTGACTTTAAACAACAAAAGGCTTTCTGAGAATCTCCCTGAGAGACATTGTACATTTCTTAGCCTTGAAACATTATTGTGTTTAGCAACTGCACAATATAAACACAGACTAAATACTTTTAATCTTTCTTCTGAAGTTGTATACATGCGTCTTCATTTCTGAGGGGCAATCCTTTGCTCTGGCTGGATGAGGTGTTTTAAAACCAGCTCTCATCCTTTTATGCCCCTTGAAACTAATTGGGTAAACAATGGCTTTTACTGCATGCTTGTTTTTCCAGGATCACTTGGCATTGGCAATATCTTAAAACCTAAGCCCATAAGTGCACTTCCTTAAATTTCCAGTTTAAGTGTCTGTTTATAATAAGGACCTGTGGGAGAAAGTAAGAAAAAGTGCATCACCTGGCCTCAGACAGCTTTTATGCTTTATGCTCTGATTTACCCATGCAATTGATGTGCAACTAAAACAAAAAGAGTTTCTGGTTGTTCTGGACCTACCATTAGCTGCAGACTTTCCCTGTAGAAGGAAGCTATCTCTGCTTTTTGCATTTGATAGAACTTTAATGCACAATTGTTAGTCTGATTCTGGCTTTAATGATCTGAGTGCTTACTAGAATATCACGTTAAATGGTACACACTGTATCACTTGCCTTTTTAGCAAGTGTATCCAGCATTTTTAGTCGATGCGAGTCGGTACAATATCTCCCCGTGCAGTGCGGTGTGATAGATGTACTCAATAACCCTGGTGTTGCTTTGGAGTCATTCAAAAGAATGTTTCCTTTGACTCACTGTCTGTTTCCTCTCTTTCAGGTTGAACGTAATGGACGTAGGTAATTGATTGGAAGCTCGGGCCGACGTGTTTTCTCAACAAGTGATTTGTCTTTTGATTTGGCTTTATCTTCATCGCTTTGGTATCTGTCTCACCTGCGGGTATTGATCTGAATGCACAAATGAAACATTATTCACAGACTCACTGCTGGGCGGCATTAGTTTCACTGCTAGTTTCCTCTTGTTAATAAATGTGGAACTGAAAATTCCACAACAGTTTAGTCTTACGCTGGGCTATTTTAACCACATGGAGCTGTTTTGATGTGCCATAAAAATCATCCCCCACTACTACAAAGAAACAACTTCGGGGCCATTTCACTAAATAGATGTGCTACTTTTCACGCACCATATTTCAGCACGAATTCTAGTAACTTTTAAGAACAAGGTGCAATACACTACAGGCCTCATTCATACAGTATTTGCACTGAATAGAAGTGTAAGCATATGCATAGTTAAAGTTGAAGTTGGATAACTGAACTGCATTTACTAAAATCCAATGATGAATAAGTATAAATGTAGACACATGCAATGTAGACAAGCACATTGTCAGTATTTCTTTAGTATTAGTTTTACGGAAAATGTAAAACTTTGCAGACAGTCCATGAAAATAAACGATGCTATCAGCAGGCAAAAGTTTATTGTATGTATGTATGTGTCTGTGTGTATTTTTAGATGTACTCTTATGGTATTATTTTAACAGAACGTGCTGGTGACCCCTCCGGCACTTTCTGTTAATAATATTTAATCTGTAAACAATATAATTTTTTTTACTTTGCAGTTTGGAGAAAAACACTGTGGTCCTGTCTGACCTTCTGGTAAATGGCTGTATATTTTAGAATTTAATGTGGGTGAGGCCTCCAAGATATGTACCATGTACCCCTGAGGATGCATATTTTATTCATGTGTCATATGAAAATAGCACTTTTCTATGGTATCTTGGGTCTGAAGATGCTTTCCGTGGCCTGGCCTATTTCTGCCAGGGGCTTATGTTGTGTTTCACCTTGTATGAATTCTGAATCTTTGTAGGGAAACGATGACACGCGTCTCTTTAAATTTGGCAGATGTCTGGCTCTATGAGACCTTCAGAATCGAAATCCATCATCTGTGACACTGCAAAATCATCACCCTTATAAGAACTGTCAGATAAAAAAAAATGCAGTCTTATATGTAGACTTTCTTTGACGTATTTTAGAAAAGCACAGGTAATCTGGAGCGGTTATTTAAATGCTTTCCAAGACATTCCCATTTTGAACGTGTTTGTGAAAGGACTCTGATAAGTTGCTATAGAAGGAGGAAAAATATCGGTTCTTATTAGACTTAACTTATTCTTTAGGACCTGTGTTTGCTTTGCCCTGTGTGACATGAGCAGCATCTGGCATGATTGACAGCTAGTTTCATGCTTTATAACTAAGGTAACTGACAAGGTTGTGTCAAATGTGATGACAGGTAAGCGGGACAACGCTGAGATGTCTTTTTCTTTTATTTTGCCGTCACTTTTTTCCTCTTCACCTCCTGCAAGGACAAAAAAATAAAAGAACAGAGCATTTCTTTTCTCTTTTTACCTTTATTTTACCAGTAGCCTAGTGTTTTTTGCCAATTTTTTTGCAGATTAACTAAATACTAAATATAGGCTAAAGGCTAAACTTTTTTATTTGTCTCTAACAACATATGTAGTGCTTTTGTTTTTCTTTTTTTTTCTTTTCGTTTCATTAATTTCATTCCCATAAGTAATCTGTTCAATTTTCAATTTAAACCTTTTCAATGGAGATAACTTAAAGATAACTTAGTTTCTTTATATGTTTGATGGACATGTGTAGGTAATTTGGCGTCGATCTAACAGCTCGTGACATCCAAGATGCTCATGGTATATCAGGGTGTGTTATAGAAAGGACACGGTAGCCAATGCTGGATGATTCGTGTGGAATTTAGGCCAAGAAACTTCTAGCATCTTCTGATAGATGCCATTACTCTTGCTTTTCCCAGCATACTGTTTCACCTGCCCCAAGCAGTACCCGAGCCTTCCACCACTGGGCTGACATGATCTACTCAGCCTGTCTACACTTGTTCTTGGAAAACATAAATGCCGTCTTGACGGGTTTCATAAATATTGATAAGATAAATCCAGAAACATGAGGCATTTCCTATCCGGTGTTCATAGTTCAGAGTATCACTGCAGTGGGTTGCTTAAATCAAAGTTTTACACATATAATGATAGTAGCGTATCTAAATCAAAACCTTTTATTTTCTCACATTGTGATGAATCCACTAAACATTGAGGTTTTAGAGTAAAACCGATCCATCTTAACCAGGTGCTATCTGTGCTGCTATAACACCGTTTCATTGTTATTTAAATAAGTAATTATCGTTCTTTTCAGCTCAGATGCCTTTATGCAAATATGGCTTATTACAGAATGTGCTTTATTCACAAAAGGCAGCACTGTTTGCTATGACTGCCATGGACAACAGTCTGTATATGCAATGTTATTTTGAAGAGATGTGTACAGTTTATTGTGATCATGGCAGCAGTAATCCATCAACTGATGCAGAAGTATTTAAGTACATTGTTTTATTTTAAATAACTGATTTGGGTGGAAAATGTTCGAGAAAGCTATTCTACTTTATACTATAGCCATATACAGACATTTTGGGCATGTTTGTGCGGTTGCCCATGCATAATTCCTTAGCGATTTGGTTGCTGAAACAATATAAACAATACATATAAATAATGCTATTAACATGCGCAATTGATTCTTTTTTCCTCGATTGCATTGACCAATAGGTGCAGATTGGATCTAGGAGGCTGGAAACGCAGCATATGAAGAAGCATCTTTCCTGTTTCCCAGCAACATCAATCACAGAGAAAAGTCAAAGATGCTGTATTCCCCACAACTTTAATTGATGGCCCTGTTGGGTAGTCGAAAGGCGTTAAATTACCAGCATTTCTGGTGATTGAGCATCATCTGTCAGTCTGTGAGCAAAGAGCCGAGCGCGAGGGGTTAGGAGGAGCCGGGGGGAGATGAGAAGATGAGGGTTAGCACTGTCCTGAGAGTTTGACAACCCGTATCATTGCCAGGGTCAGGGTGTAAAAGAAGCACCTATCCGGATCTCTCCTCTGAACGCCGGCCCAAAATAATGGAAGTTTTGTGGGGCACCGAAGATTGATGTTCAGAGACAAAAGCACATCATTTCCACCTCAAGTTTCTCTTCTCATATTCCGCTGTGTCTATTAAAAAGTGAAAAAAATCATTCATATACCTTCATTCCCGTAAAGAAGTGAGAGCAGAAAAATTTTGCCCCACAAATGATATAAAGAAAGGCAGAGGCAGGGAACACGCTCAAAGTGAATGTACAAAATGTGTTGTAAAAACCTCAGCATCATTTTTGATGAAACGTGTGGGGAATGTTTAGTAGTTGCAAAGTTATTTCCTTCTATCATGCGAGATTTCTCCCAACCACTAAATTACTATTTTAAGTCTGACTATCAAAGGTTTCTCAGACTGTCTCCTCTCTGCCTATAGTGCTGGCAGCAGATATTACGCTCTGTAATTTTTAAAAGGGAACCTATTTCAGGAACTCCGTTTGACTGGATAATGGCCCCGTATGCGGTCGGGAAATTCTGGGCAGTTTGGAGTTTTGTTATTATCGATTGGGCTGTTCTCAGTTTGATGGTGGTGTCTGTTAAAGGGATAGTTAAATTTGATGGTACACTGAGACATTCCGTTCTCTTTTATGAATTTGAACCAACCAAGTCATCACCCTTAATGATGTTTCTTAGCAGTAACAGTCAAACTGTGAGCTTGTACATCCCTCCCTGAGATTGTGGCCTGTCTGTGTAGAGAATGCTTTGTGTTCAGCATAAGGACTGGCTGTATAAACACTAAAAGACTTCAACCGGGACAGTAACCCTGGTAAAACCAACCACAGACGTTTAATAAGTGTCTCTTGAAAGCTTATGACATCAGTGAATATTTTTTTAAAGCTATGACACTAGAAAATCGAATTCTTTTTTTGTGGTGTGTCTCAAACTTTAATAAAATGTTACTGTATATACAGTCTCTGCTACAAGTTAAAATAATAGTATTATGTTTTTGTATTGCTATTGTTTTCCATGGGCTTTTTGAGTAGTGAATAAACAGCTTTACTACTCAAGTTATAAAGTCTGAATATACAGTACCAGATTTGTAAATATTGATTTATTAATTATTTTGATATAAAAACAGGACTGAATACATACATCTCTTTGTATTCTTTTTCAGTTAAATTTCACAAAAAAAAATCTAAATTAAAAAAACATTTTGCCAGAAATTTTAATTTGTAAATTTGCAGTCATTTCATGCAATTTGACGTTTTCTTCCTGTATTTACTAAATATGTGAAAAATATGTAAAGAAATAGTAAAATTTAATAAAATTACATTTTTTTACATTATATGCGAAACATCTGTAAAAAAACAACAGTAAACTTATGTTTTTTTACAGTGTACAGTTTATATTCTGGCACCAGAGGATAAACATTGGGCTGTGTGTATGGAAAGAAATCTAAAACATATTTATATAATTTGAATATAAAAATGATATTTCATTATAAAATGTAATAAAAGTAATGTTAAAAAAAGAAAATATGTATTGAGACTTTAGAATTTTCTTAGGCAATATCAAACATTATGTTTATTTGTTTATAGGCTTAAAAGTACACTATCAGACAATGGTTCCCCAAGTTCTCTGTGACGGTATCCTTTAAATAGGTCCTAATACTGTAATGTATTAAGGTACAGATATGTAATCATTTGGTTCCAATATGTACCTTTAAGGTACTAATATTCTTTATGTGCAAAGGTATACTTTTTGAAAGGGTATCGACCCGGTGATAGCTTTACATTTTATGTTCTATTTTTTAATCAGTGTGTAAACATTCAATTATAGATGAAAATATATTAACTTTCATGTCTTCAGAGATAAAAGCTTTGCTTATTAATATTCATTTCATCACAGGATGTTACATAACTTATTGGCTGAAAGGCAGACGTTGATACATTTGCACTAATCAGCTGGTGAATTAAATAATTCACAAAAGCATGGCTCATGAATATTTATTGGCTCACTTGAATGGACGCTGTGGAAGAAGAAACATGTACATGACCATGAGTAGTAATATTTACACACTATTACTTCATTTCACTACAGGGTAAACACACAGACTCGTTTCTCAGGACACACTGAAGTGCCTTGAAATATTCAGATTTACTCGATTTCCACTGAAACAGGAAGTAGGGGAGGGACGTGTTTAGTGGCTCTTCCCCCTTTCAAAATTGCCAATGGGGTTTAAAAATTAAAAGTAAAAAATGATGGTTCTGCCTTGCAGAAGTGAGAGATTATGCAAACTTTTGTTTCAGAATTAAATCTGTTTAAGGCTAACATAGTCATACTAAAATATAAGTATATAGAATAATAACAATACTTAATATCTAAAATAATATCTTACTATGAATTCAATAAGTTAATAATGTATTATAGATTGTAATTTGTATTATCTGACATATGTACATTTGTTTCTGTGTGTGTTTACAGTTGTAAACATGGCATACAGGAAGGTGCGTGCTGGCCATGGATCTCTCCATGTGCGGGATCTGGAGAGTGAGGAGCTGCACGCCCCCTCTCTGGAATTGGAATGGGACATGGAGAAGGAACTGGAGGATCCAGGTTTGGACAGATTTCAGTTGGAGTGTGTGGAGCATCAACCCGTAAGCAGCTCTTCCGGCGGGGGCATGGACCCGGACCTGGAACCAATTCAACCCTCTGTATCCCCCCACGGACGCTTTGAGCGCCTACAGGAGGATCCTAATTACGTATCTCGATTCAGTCGGGCTGTACCCAAGGGTCAGAGGCGGACTGGGACCTGTCTGGCCAAATACTTGCTAGCAGGGTTGAGTGTGTTTGTTTTGGGGATGCTCATTGGACGATATGCCTTTAGCAAGGAGCAAGTGGTGGTAGAGCCAAGTCCAGACACAGATGTGCTGGAGAAGATGGTTCAAGGAATCACAGCGGAGAAGATTCAAGAACAGCAGAGGTAATGAAACACCTTTGAAACACCAATTCATAATTTGTCTGATAAATAAAGCACAGTGTCTGGATACTAAGAATATTTTTTTAAATATTTGCCAAATGACCAAATGCCTTAGTTGTCTATAAGAATTTGACAATTGAAATTGGAAATGATCCTACAAAAAAAACATAAGACATAAATAGCTAACCATCAGTTTTTTGTGTTACGCATTACAAAATATGCTCACTACTGTATTAGAGGCAAGAAGAACAGCTAAAAGAGAACCCTGAAGGTGGGCCAGGAAGCTGACAATGCCATCATGTCCTTGTAATCCTCTACATGGGAAGATCAAGATACTTCTAACAGTATTCAGGGGGTGATGTCGAGAAAACAGACACAGTAGCTTCAAGGGCGTTCTGGTCGGCGAGGCGTTCCGAGGAAACAGATGCAGGGACAGTCTTTCCTGAGACAGGCTCTTTGGGACCTCCATGTCTCCGACAAAAACAGTCCTACAGCCAAAGTTCTGTACAGCGTATTCCCACTAGTGACAAAGCTGTCATGCTCGCTCTGAGCCCAGCTGTGTATTCTCTGACAGGCAGACTAAAATCGCGAGCAGGTACTGATGTTAAAATTAAATGCAGACAAACCTCAAGTGATAACACATTGTTTTTGGAGCCAGGGATCATGGTGAGCATGTATATGCGTGTCAAAAAGATAACTTGGTTCTTCTGAACCAAAACTGCCTGACTCGCAAAACAGGCTTTGCGGTATTGTCAATTTATAATTTATTTTGTCACATTTATTTTTCAGGCTGCGAGCGTCAACCGCTCGTCTCAGATCCTTATTTTAGAGCGGGGAATAGCAGGCGATATTACAATGCGACGAGGCTGCAAAGGCGAGGAGTCAAAACATTTTGATGCCTTTATTTACCCCACATTCATG
The DNA here is from genome assembly GCA_026939265.1 of Oreonectes daqikongensis. NCBI lineage: Eukaryota > Metazoa > Chordata > Actinopteri > Cypriniformes > Nemacheilidae > Oreonectes > Oreonectes daqikongensis. Next base: position 1,353,751 of record JAOTQM010000030.1, on the reverse strand, counting down.
CAGCTTCTTAATATTCAGAGAGCAGCCTAAAGATATAAGAATATGTGCGAGGATAATGAAATTATTTACTATTTAGAAGCAGCAGAAATAGTTACATCTACCAGGGAAAATGGCCGCCGGTGGGAAGGAGCTCTGTGAAATGTAGCTGTTAAGTTAAACTTTAAATCTCACTGTAAATCTTTTTGTTTCTAGTGTTACGCTGTGGTCTCAATTCAGTCTGTTTGAGATTCTCAAACACAGAAAAAGCTTTTGAAGACCTTTCCTAACCGGCTCAAAACACATGCTAATCAGCTCAATGGAAAAACAATTTAGGACACTTTAGCCAGCATCAGTGTAGATTTCCTCTAACCAGGTCTGAAGTGCAGAACGCAAATGTTTTGTTTTCATATTTGTTTAGGACATTAATTTTGGGCACCAGCATGAGTTGGATGTGAAAAATGATTGCAGACGCACTTGCGGCTACACGGATTTCTGTGGCATTGAAAATAGTCCCTTTTAAGTAACATTCAATCATGATGAAGCAGAATTTCTGCATTCATTCCATTGTGTTTTACCGTCCAAAAAATACACGCTCTGCCAAAGCCTCCATTTTCTCTTGGCTTGTGACAGTGTTTATTTCTTCGATTCTGTCCTAATTTACACATCAAAGGTGTGTGTGGAGGACGTGTGGTTCCAGTAAAATGAGATTAGCCTAAAATCCCATGAAGAAAAAGTGTGTTTCCCACTGTTTGGAGCTGGTGCTCTTTATCTCCCGTTGACGCTCACTCTTAATTACCGGACGTAATTGATGGAGTCGGGCTCTAGTTACACATTCTTCAACCAAGCCTGGTTAGATAGGGTTCGAGGTCAGATTCAGAAGAGCCATATAGAGCACTCCATTAAACAGTCGGCCACCTGGACCTGATGGAAGCCCGCTGGGGACTCTGAGGCACTGGTGTATCTCACAGAGGAGACAGTGATGGGCCCCTAGCGTGCAGGTCACATTTATCTTTCTTAATCCCACCTCAGTCATTTGGGATAAGAGCACAGTGGTAAAACAGGCAAGCATTTTGAGTAGGAGTAGAAGTACATGTTCTTGCCTATTGTAACAATATTGTGGTGGGATTACATGATTTATAATACAGATTAGATTTGTCATGGTATCATAAACATATCTTACGATACTATACCAGCTGAAGTATCACGTTACCAAGTAGTATCATGATGTTGTGCCATGTTTATAATTGAAATATACAAAATAAACCTAATTTCCTTAATACACGGCTCTAAATGAAACATGCTGTATTTACTATAGTACACTATATTATACTGTACGCAACAATATGTTGTGGTATTAACTATAGTATTTGGATAAATTGTAGCAGATACTGTAGTATACTTTAATATTTACTAAGAATTTAACACTTATTTTAAGTTTTAAATTTAATACTTTAATTTAAGTAATGCTTACTGTAGTAAATACCAAAGTACACTAGAGCATTTTTCATTTTTCCTAACCCATACAGCAATGTTTATAAAGGGAAATGTTAGGCTTACTTTAAATGTGAAACTAAAGCGGCATTGTTTTACTGAGTCAGTGAATCATTCAACCGATTTGGTTAAAAGGCAGATTTATTCAAGTACTAAGCAAGTGTCTTGATGAATGACTCAAGTCTTTCAAAACACGGATTCTTTTAGGAGAGAAGCAGCGCAAAAACGCAGATGTAAGTGTTCAAATGAATGTAATACATATGTGCAACATTACTTACAGTACTATGATACTACCGTTAAAAATAGAGCGGCATCACGGTTATTTTAAAGCTTTTTACCGTACCCTGTTTGTATAATAAAGACAGTAAGAAACGAAGGAAAATAACTTGCCAATTGCTGGTATAATATTTTTCCGCAATGTGTAGTCCCTGGTCCTTGAACTTCTTTCTATTTTTTCTATTGCTGGAAGGTAGCACATTATGTTCATTTTTTGTCGGAGGATGACAGCAAACCTAACGCGGTCACTGGAGAATAGAATCTGTTTTGGGTGCCCGCCAAATTGAATTTATATACACAATCATCCATTAATCAGTGCAACTCGAGTCATATTAACCTTGCTGGTGGGGTGCCAATCATTGATAAATCCGAACAAAGGCCTGCTTTTAGAAATCATCATATCACTCTAATATGTGGAGTGCACTTAATCAAAAACACTAGGGTTGAGGTCATAAGTACACGTTATTAGTGTCTGCGTTAAGAGAAAGTCTTAAATCATAAAGATATTTCTATTAAATGGAACTGTGTGTCAAGACAAACCTTTACAGCGAACTGAAGAGAACTGACAGTTCACCCAAAATAAAAATTCTGTCATCGTTTATTCACTCTCACACAAAAGAAAATATTTTCTGTCCCTACAATGGAAGTCAATGGGGGCCAATGATGTTTGGTTATCAACATTCTTCAAAATATCTTCTTTTGTGTTCTGCAAAAGAAAGTCATACAGAGGTGAAGTGTTTCTGACAACCACAAATAACCTTGCTGTTTTGGTGGAATTCACTCCAACATTCCTGTAATGACAGACAAAAATGATTATTTTTTATATTTAGGTTAGTTAAATTTCACTTTTTCCCTTCTTTTATATTATCCCACCACCAGTATTTTTGAAACACAAGCCAGTTAAATATATACAGCTACATATAGCCATAAGTGTCAAGAAATACTCCAGCTAATCATAACCGCGAGCCTCCCCGTAGCAGTTATCACCTTCCGCGATGTGATAAAATTCTCCTCTCAGAACGACTTTCATAAAGTGAGATAAAGTGTCCTCATCTGTAAGGAAAATATGAAATACCTCTCATTGTAACGCAGACTGGAAACCTCGAGAAATAACGCATTCCCGTGACATTATGATTGAATGCTTTTGAATAAATAGCGCGGCATACCATCCTGGGAATATTGCGCCCAACTTTAAGAATTGCTGCTGCCTGCATTGCTTCTGTCGGGAAACACCGTGGGAATTGAATAATGATACAATTGGGTGTCAACATGTTCCATTCTGGAGACAGAACAATGCTATTATTGTGTGACAGAAGTATCAATAATTGCATGTTTGCTGCTGCGAATGATTGCGAGTGAAGAGGAAATGCAATAAGAGAACACGCAGATATGGCCGGCGTGGATTTGTCAAAACTGAATGTGTATTAGGCTGGACGATTTCACTGCAACATTATGTTGTTTATATAAGAGTATGGCTCCTCTGAGCTCTGGTTCCAGGAGTCCCTGCGGTTTGCTGAATCTGCAGTGGGATTTTCTTTGAAGGCTAAGTCCCATCATTAGGATATGTATGCAGCAGGACTGAACAGAATTGATATTCCCTGAGGAGGAAATCAATATTAATAACTGTGCGGTACAACAGCCATCTAATAAGTGGCTCTGTAACCTCTTCCCATTGTCAGTTCCAAGAAAATAGGATGCTGGGCTCTCCCTCTGCTTAAGGTGAAGTTAAACTGAAATAGACAGCTAAATTATGCTTCACGGTTGCTCTTTCTGTGGCATGTTTCAACTTTTCTTAATTATACATGGCTGTGAAATAATAATGGTCTACAATGTTCTCAGGCATTTGTAGCACCCTTTGGGTGTGATGTACCGGAAGGAACTGTTTTACGAGGTGGCTAATTCGTACGATCTCATTCGTAGTATGATTTGCTTTTGCGGGAGCGACGTTAGCTTTAGGGGAGGGGCTTCAGTGTGCCGTTTTTCTAATAATCATGTTTTTGTACGATTTACATTGTACAAATTGATGCGAATTAGTCACCTCGTAAAATTTTTTACAAATGACATTGAGATTAGGTTGTTATGAGAGGAATTCTGGACTCATGGAGAAGGTTGTTGCAGTAGTTATCATTTTTATTAATCCGTATAGACGGTTTCAACGGATGCATTCTATGCATGTGCCTGGCCTGAAGTTATCTTCCGGTCTGTGTTTGTTGATGGATCTGGTTAGTGGTTGCTTTAAAACCATTGATAGGCAATTTTTTCAGATAAACAAATTGTAAATTCTGACATCTTTGCATTTGGGTACAACACTTTAAACTTGATAAATGCTGTGATCTAGCACTAATAGTGATATTATGACTTGAATTACATTTTTATCTATTTGCCCTTGATTTCGGATCTTGGTTCAGGCACCAAGATCCAAACATTTTGTTAATAGTTCATGGAACTGTGGCAGATGTTTTTTTAACACTAATAAAAAAAGGCAGTTTATGAGCACAAACAAGATGTCCAAATGCGCTAGTTCACAGAACAGGGATGGAACATTGGTACCAATTTGTAAAATTGCTTTGAATGAAGAATGTTTGTGATGATTCACAAATAACCTGAGAAAACAGAAATTACTCCCTTTGTGCCTTTCTACACTCATTAAACTAGATAATAAGCCAAGCCTCTCACATTTTAACACATCTCTTGCACAACAGTGTCAATTCTCTTTAGAACTTCATATATTGATGGCTGCTAGCCTAGCAGGGGTACTGCTAATTTAAGTAATGAACTTTATCTTTAGAATGTAGCAGTGAGAATGAGCCACAGCATGGGTCTCAAACAAAGCCTTTCCAACCCAAAAAAGCACATTTTTGCCTCTGTGTGAGGCGGTTCATTGTGGGGCATCGGAAGTCTTTCTAACATCCTTTCACCCACCCCTTCATTCAAAGGCCAGTGACATTTAACACAGACATTGATTTATCAGAGGATTACCAATGTGACTCTCTCCAGGTCATGGGAGTTATTAAGGGGGAGGGTGACAGCCAGGCTCCAAATGGTTGCCACATGCAGACAAAAGTCCCATAATTCACAGTGGCCTCCACCAGCGCTGCACCCAACATGACCCTTGCAAAGTGCAAATGCCCTATTATCATGCTACACGGCTGTACGCAAAAGTCTAGCTTGATAAGAGACTTAAGGTGGATGGTTTGGGTTGCAAGCCTAGTGTTGTAGGTTCAGGTTAACCTTGGAGTTAAAGCTAAAACAGACGTGCTAGTATGGCTAGTACCAGTTTTTTCAGCTCTAAGAAGCATACATCACACTCTCCCTGTGCGCTTTTTTCTCATTCTTTGTAATATTTGTGTTTATGGTATTCCAGCAGCCAGAAACAGAGATCAGATATGCAGTGCGCTGATAAGGAGAGCGTCCCAAGATCAGCCCAGAGGCAATGTCATCTGGATACTTACCTCTTTATTTAGCGTGCCCGCAGATCTCAGATAAAGAGAAGTGCACAGGATACAGAATCCAGATAACAGCATAATGTTTTCAACATTGTGAAGTTATCTCTTCTCCTTTTACGACCTTCATATCAAATGAATGCCAGTCTGAAGCCGGAATCATGCAACATGTTTTCTGTCGTTTCCAGTTCTGGCACTCTCTGAGCGTTTGTCTGTCGAAATGTTTTGAACATAAATCCTTGAGATGTCTCAAAAGATGCTATATGAATTATGTGTATGAATTCAACGGATGTGGTTTTGAAGCCCTGACCCTCAGGCTCTGTATAAACCTCAAAGAGACATTATCTTTTTTTATGCCACTGTAATTACACACTCTTGTGGTAATTGTGGTTTGCTTAGTGAGTAGATTCAATTGTCCTTGAATAAATGTTGATGTTTGTAAGTGGAGTTTTTCCGAAACGAACTTTTTTGGAGTTGGACCAGTTCCCGTGCTGTGAAACATCTGTTAACACAGGTGTTCGCGTGTGGGTGAATGTGTGTCTGTGATGTGAATTAGGGGTATAAAGTTTGGTTGAGATATATCGCATTTGCCAGCGTGCAGTATGCAATGACAGGTCATAGCTGAACACCAGAGAGACAAACTATATAACCTACTGTGCAAAGGCGGCTAGAATAAAACCTGTTTGTTCTTTGAGAAAAAAGTCTAGTAAAAAGACAACATATGTTTATTAATTTAAATGATTGCTGTTTTGTCAATTTGTAATTATAATTATCCCCATAGTGTAATATTCCAAAATGTAATATTAAAATATATATATTAACCTTAAGAATATTTGCATGTGGTCTTTTACCCAAATTAACCCAACATACTAACATTTTCAAAAATTGTTTGTATAAAGTTTTTCACAATAAATATTCCAAAAGCAGATTTATATAAATTTAATGGATCTCAAGTTGACTAAGGGCAGTCGTGGTCTAGTGGTTAGAGAGTTGGACTCATGACCAGAAGGTTGCTGGTTCGATTTCCAGGGCTGGCAGGTAACGGCTGAGGTGTCCTTGAGCAAGGCACATAACCCCCACTTGCTTACTATACAAAAAATGTTTTACAAATGTACAGTACAATGTAATGTAAGTCGCTTTGGATAAAAGCGTCTGCCAAATGCGTAAATGTAAATGTAAGTTAAAGCCTCTGACTGTGTCTCATTCAGTTTGGGTATTAAAAAATATGCTGTAGGGCAGTTTGCGAGTTATGGATGTGACATCTTTTGTTATGGATATGACATAAACGCTCAGAGAATTGTTACTAATATACTGACTATATGTTTATATTTTACTTAACCCTTGTTGATAGAGTCTAAACATAAGAAAAATATCAGTCTAAGCATGAGTTTTCTATTGAAGGTAAATAAACCTGCATTATGTGATAAAAAGGGCATTTTTGTGAGACAACATAGTCAGATTTCTGCAGTTTGCACAAACCAGAAGCAGAAATACCCAACAAATAAATAAGGTCATGGCTCTTTTTAGAAAATAAAGTAGTTATTTAATTTAAATTCGGATGGGTCCATTCTTGAGGAAAATTTATCGTTATGGATGTGACAATTCTGAAAATGTCACCTAACTATGGCAAAATTCATCTTTAACAACTTTAAAAGAGTACTCACATGGCTATTTGAACCATCAAATGTTGACATCTTTAAAAACCTTTGGTTAAAATATTTTGACCTATTTTGACATCTGCATGGAATTGCGCTGTAATGGCTGCAGATTTAACATGTTTTTCCCAATGTGTTCTGTATCTTTCTGTACAAGCAGACACCCATGTACGCGTACACACACACGCATGCACACACATGGTTTCATTGCTGTCAGGTCAAACCACACAGCCCCTGTTCTTTAACATTGTTACAACTTGACAAGATTGACAGTCGTCAGACAGGGGTCAGAACGGAGGGGCAGCACACAGCTGAGTGGAAGTCAGGTGTTCTGCAGAAAGCTTTGAATGAAACCGTCCACACAGAATCTCTTAAATAGTCTCATATCAACTGTATACAATGGTCTACACACTCAAACACCTCAAATATATTTTTGGTTCGAAGGGGTCGTTAAATAAGTTTTCATTTAATTTTATTAGTGAGGTGTGATTATAATATTACACAAAATACCAAATTAAGTTATTTATGACCTTTTTCAGCTATTTTAATTAAAAAATCGGATAATAGCCTTCAGTTACAGTTCCTTCAGTGTAACCGCCCACTTCTTTGATTGACAGCTGCTGCTGAAAGACATTCTGTTGGATAACTGCAGTTTCTCATCTTTTTAAGCACATTATATGTATAATTAGTGTAATCACCCCTTTAATGAATTTGGGTTATAAACGTTACAAATAAATCATTTTTATTTAAGGTAATTTACCTTTATTTAAGAATTTTTTTATTTGCTTTGTAGTCATGGAAATGTATGTTAGAGTTGCATTTATGTATATGGTATATGTTATTTATTATTTTATAGCTTTTCATTTATATTTGATTATTACACATTTAGGAGTTTGTTCAGAACCATAACTCTATTCACTCAAAGCAAAAGTATTAATATTTAATTTAGTAAGCATCACTAAACAGGCCTACTAATTGCCATAAAAAGACATTTATACAAATTAACACTACAATTTTCCCCAGTTAAGCATCTCATGTCTCACCACAAAGACCTCAGATGGCAATAATCCGTTTCTTGTGTTTGTGATAGAAAAGCTGATTGAAGCAGCTTAGATGACTCACACTAGCGCATTAAATCCTAACCGGCTGATCGAGAGATGTCTGGTTCAGGGCTGAACACCCCCTCTGGAATTACACTCGGCTAGGGAAACACAGGTCAAAGGTCGACCTAATATAATCAATAGTCTATTCCCACCAATTTTGCTACAAGAATTTCTTGTAAAATGTCAATAATCCTAATAAGGTCAGCATGACTTTGCCATAGAAAAGTAGTACTGTATGTTTGCAATTGCTGCAATATGGTTTTAGTACTGTATACTGTTCACCGTATCCGTGTGTGAATTTTCTATGCATGTAATTCCAGTTCATTAGCCAAAATGTGAGGTATACAGTAGAAAACACTGTGGTGGCATCTGAAGGTTCTCTGCCGAATCAGAGACATCACATATTGTTTAGTGTATGAAGGTGACTCACAATGAAACTGGTCTCAGACAGGCTTCCAAGCATCACGTCTAATCATCTAAAACAAATTCACTTGGGCATTAGATATAATAATCCAAATATTCAGTCCCTGCAATGTTTTTTTTCTGAAGTAATCTAGTCATACAATAAAAACAAGGACATTTATAAATGAATTTACTTAACCATCATTCAGAAACCATTTAATTCTCTTTGACATCCGCTGTTCCACACCACAGGATCTGATTGCAGCAATGCATGCTGTTGTTTGAAATATTTATCATTGCGTAATCTATTCTGTTTTCCTTACTGCTTTTATTTAAAGTAGCTGACAGTATGCAGTGTACAGTAGATACTGTGCGTGCTATTGTTCCATTCCGGACAATTTTTCCTTAAATTTTTTTTGTCATCCCGAGAGACAAGGAAAACAAGGGAGAGTGGTGGAACTCTGCCAGCGACCAACAGATTGTGTATCCATTTTTCATTGAACTTACACGTCAGCCGAATGACTGGCTTGTCATATAAACCAATGCCGAGCCACTTGCCCGGCCAACATGTTTCTGGCCAACACGCATTTAGTGCATTGACTCTCTGCTCTCATATTTTCTCTCAAAAGCGCTTAATATCCATCCCTTTATTTTACTCATCTGGTTGATGTTGTGATGTGCAGTGCATGTGGCCATTCTCTTTTGATTTTCATGAAATATATAGGGACATAAAATCAGAATGGAAGTTCTTAATTCTCTATTAGCTTTATGGTTTATATAATACCCAAAGCATAGCAACCGGTGACTGATCTACATGTTTACGATGATTTTACGTGAAACAATTTACACTAAATAAAAAAACCCTGTTGTACATTTGAAAGCTGTGCGATCAATGAAATATGCTGCTTAAATGAAGTACATGTAATTGTAAAAATGATTAAGTGTAGGCCTATAGTAAAAATATAATTTGTTAATTAAATACTTATTTTTTTCATTAACTAAATACAATTTTAGAGAAATTAACTGTTGGATTTTTTTATATGTCCCACTGAAATATCAGTTAAATGGTTTTAATATAACTGTGTTTTTTTATATTTACTAAACATAAATAATTTTTTAGAGTGTATCTCTTGTTTTCACTGATTAGACTGTTAACATTTAAAGATCATTTCAGATTTTCTAGATATTTACAAACATGTAAAAATTGTTATGAAACACCAAACAAGATGCATTTATTTTGGCAATGTGCTTTTTGTGCATCTTTTTGTAATTACATGTGTAATGTTGAGTTTCAGTTTGCACTAAAAGCCCTCTGGACCAAACTAAAATGATTTTGGAAAGTGTGTTGTACAGAAAAAAAAATCTCAGGTATGTTTTAAAAGTTGTTTGTTTGTCTCATAGTAGGGTGCGATATGAATCATCTTTATTAAAGTTCTACCGTATCTGTGGAGCTGCAGGGTTCTGCTAATTACATCTTGCAAAGACACTGCTCATTTTTTCCAGAGAAAAGCTGCATGTTAATGATCTTTTTTAATAAAAAGCACTTTCAAGGGCACATTCTGAGAATTTAATGAATTCTTATCTATCATATAGTCCTACACATATACAAAAGTTACGGTCTGATGTTTTAGTCGGCAAATTAATACATAATATACAGCATGACAATGTGATCTAGGGTGTTACATTTAAAAATACACATTCTCAAACTAGATGTTGTATATACTTGTGTCACACATACATGTCACATACGTTTGCTGAATCTCTCTGTGCTGTGACTTTTATTATTACACTTCTAATTGTTTAATGTCACTAGAGGGCGCTGTGGTGAATCCAGGCAGAAGCTGAATTACATAAAGCAGACCAGGACTAGTTCTCACACAGGTTATATCAAGTTTGAGTCCAGTTATGCATAATGTTCTTGTAGTGTTTTTTTATGTTTGTTTCAAATTTTAGCATAATCCTCTTAAAGGAACATTTCACCCAAAAATGAAAATTCTGTCTTCATTTACTCCCCCTCGAGTTGTTCCAAATCTGTACAATTTTCTTTGTTCTGATGAACACGGAGAAAGATATTCGGAAGAATGCTTGTAACCTTGTTAAGATTTGGAACAACTCGAGGGTGAGTAAATGATGACAGAATTTTTATTTTGGGGTGATCTGTCCCTTTAATGTTGGCTTAAGATTTTTGTGAAACTAGTTAAAAAGAATTTTTCATGAATGTCAGATTCAGGACCAGTTTTAAGACATGGTCAAATGAGATGGACTTGTACTGGTGATCTGAATGCGAGTAGATATAGACTCTCACATGTTTAGTGTTGAAATGGAGATGTCAGATGATCCGAGGGTCTTCCCATCCCAAAGTCTTAAAGATGCAGAATGCTACATGAGAAGTTGATGTGATCTCTCTCTCTTTTGTTTCTTTCAAGCCTGAATTAGCATTGTGATCTGAGTTTCGCAACCTGGAAGACTAGAAGTGCTGACTTCAGAAAAAAAAATGTTGAGGGTAATGCATAAAGTATTGCAGGGTGCATAATCAATTTCCTTTAGACGGTTTCAGTGGAATCCAGGTGTGCTTTCTATTTGCAGTGGGCAAAAGAATTTAGGTGTTCCCTTGGAATAGTAGTAGACTGACTTTGTTCTGCATGAAGCATAAGAAACAAAACAAAGTACGGTTATGTCGCATTACGTTCACATTATAGCCTGTTTTCAAAAAAGCATTTCAAATGAAAAAATTTAAACCGAAACTGTTCATTGTTTTTTTACATTTTATGAAGTAAAAACAAATGTAGCATTTTAAAAGTGACAGGCACACCAACATTTCTGTAATTTATAGATTTGACACAGTATTCCACAACAAGAACTTTATATTTTTAAACATTTTTCTTAAACCTGCCAATAGATTCTCCATAGCTCCAGAGACATTCGCCCACATCTCTTTGTGTGTGCATGCATGCGTGTGTGGACGGTCGGGTCTCTAGATACCGTAAAGGTGTCTGCCTGGAGGAAAAGAGCATCTTGCTTGTTCTCCTACTCCTAGAGAGGCAACCTTCACCCCGGGGCCTGAATATCCTCTACGCTCCTACAATGACAAACCCCATGTAGCGCTCGCTTTTGAAGTGTGCATAGCTTAAGGGCTATGGAGATTGATAGCGATTGCCACACACAAAAATATCTATCTAGGCCATCAAGGCAGGAAGTATTCTCTGCCTTATCTTGTCAAGAAAGGGCAGCGTTGCTCATCCGGGGTTGTAAGCATACTCGAAAACACATTTGCAGGAAATGTGGTGCATCATTTAGATCTACATAATCATTTTAAATTGACGCCGTTTCATACGATTATTCAAAGTTACAGGCAAGTTGGTTCTTGAGCGCTCAGCAAGTTCTTGACACTTTTGGTAACCCTCCAAACTGAGCGTTCTCCTTATAATGAGCCCAAAATATGCCTAGAAAGAATCAGGACAAAAGCGGTCATACCTACAAGTCATAATAAGGTTGGAAATGTCATTCTAAGTGACACTTTCACTTCCACCTGATGGGTTTTGTTGTATTAGCAACAGATGTTTTGTCACCCTTGTTGAGAACAGAACCTTCTGTAAGGACTGCATGCGTTGGTGAGGTGCTTGTGTCAGAGCACACCGTGTACCCACTTACGTCTCTCTTTCTTTTTCAAAAACATATCATAAACTTTCTGAGAGTTCACCCAACCTTTATTCCAATCGAAATAACATGTTTATGACAGAGAGCACAGGGGCGGCTGCTTACATCCATGCACACGAGAAGATGAAAGAAGATTGTGGTCTCGATCTCCAAGAATGACCTCATTAGCTGACATCTGCTGAGAATAACTATAAAAAGCATGCGTCGCTTGTGTTCAAGAATTATTTTTAACAACGCTTGAGGAGGCATATTGTGTCCATAACTAAACACTGTGAACCTTGGGGATGCTCTCCAGCTTATGTTTTCTTTATTTCTTTGCATCTGGGCTACACGGTTACCTTTCCTAGCCCTGGGTTTTAATTGCTTCCCTGATGATGCCATTGATTTATCCTCCGCAGTGCTGGAACAGGTTCCCAAAGGCCTCTGAGCAATTGCACCGCGCCTCGAACCCGGCCAAATGAGTTCCTTTAAAATGATGAAGAGATTAGCACACAATATCTGAAACTAATAGAGGTGCTGCAACATAATGAAACAAACACCAAACAGATTCGGTATCAAATGGACATTTATCAAGAAATTGTTTCTTTTAATAGAGGTTTACACTCGAATCCATTAGCTGTTATTTTTGCCTTTGTTAAAATAGCAATACCTGTTCCACAAATAAATGTTTGTTTCATAGATGATAAAGCACCATCGAACACTGAATCACACTTACCAAATATCATCAGTTTTATCTGATTGGCTGGCGTTTACTCAATCTCTGGCAATCCGCCTGGAAATAAAGTCATGTTTACAAGGTACTGATTTGATACAATGAGTGCTTTTGAGCGAAAACTAATCGCTGGATTTGCCAGCTTAACTGCATCATATCTTGAAGAGATGTTTTATACAGAGACTATAGGGCCACTGAGACTTACAGACACAAACACAGTGGAGTTTAAATAGAGTGTCACTTCCACACTTTGAGGCTCATGGGAAGACTGTCGGCTGTGAGCTCAGGGAGACACAACCGAAGAACTCGCCATCCTCCAGCTGCCCTCGCACTATATCCCTGTGTTGAAGCCGTCTCTCTCTCTCTCTCTCTCTCTCTCTCTCTCTCTCTCTCTCTCTCTCTCTCTCTCTCTCTCTCTCTCTCTCTCTCTCTCTCTCTCTCTCTCTCTCTCTCTCTCTCTCTCTCTCTCTCTCTCTCTCTCTCTCTCTCTCTCTCTCTCTCTCTCTCTCTCTCTCTCTCTCTCTCTCTCTCTCTCTCTCTCTCTCTCTCTCTCTCTCTCTCTCTCTCTTTTGGACCCAACAATGTATTTTTGACTATTACTACAAATGTTCTCGTGCTACTTAAGACAGGGTCAAATATTATAGTAATATTTATGATTTATAATTTGAGCTGTTGGTTTCATGTACCTCGGATGTCCAAAATCAAATTAATAATGTGTGGTCAAAGTCAACAAGCATTTTTTAATACTTTTTATTGGTTAAATATTTGCAAAACCCAGGGTCACTAATAATGATTCATGGCAAAACATAAAAATCACAAAATATGGAGATACAAGGTTTCATAAGGACAGTAGTCTTGTATTCTCAGTAATTTCTTTGCAATAGCCTTTATACCGATCGCTCAGTCGGGTGATGTGTGCCAGGTGATGATAACAGTGACCCCTCACACAGAAAGCTGCTCACCTCTCCCTCACCTGCCCCTTTAATCTCCGCCGCCATTTTGAGTTTACACCGTGCCATGTCGTGGCTCCTCTGTTTTCCCGTTTGAAGTGCTAATAGTCTCATGAAAGCTCTAATCCCCTTTCGCATTCATTGATCCATAATGCATTCTCACTTACACGCATGCACACACACACACGGACGTTTAATGCGGCCCTCGTGCTACAGAAGCAGGAAAGTGAAGAAAATGACTGTGTTCGTGCACTGGAGACCTGCACTTAAGAGTGGAAGAGAAGAGGGAAATGGGGGAAAAGAGCAATAGGGATTGAGAGAATATCGGGAGAAGAGGGATGTCAGAGGCTCAGATGCATTGCTATGCTGAGGCTGTGTGTTTACGACCGGGTCCCCGGGGCATTACACACAGGGCTATGGTTTTGAGACCATCAATCACCCACGCTCACACAAACATACTCTTACGCGCACGACTCCTCCTTCACATCTACCCGCATTAACATGCAGTCGGGGCTTATGGAAACATCAGCATGCAACCGTCGTGGCTCTTCTTACCACAGTCAATTTTCAGTGCTTCCTCCAATTTTGCTCGGGCAATTAAGACATAATCATAACATTAATAAGGGCTTTTTTCTCATTAGCTCTACAATCGATCACACACTTCTTATTGCTGCTTATTCTCCAGGAAATACTTGTGGTTGAAATGATTTATAACAGCGCTTTTCAGTCTATACATTGGATTCTCATCACCCCATCAGGTTGCTCAGAGCTAGAAAATGCACAAGGGCTCTACGGTTACATCATCCATGACTTTTCACGTGAGAAGTCCCTCCGTCCCCGCATCACAGTTTTGTGCGATTAGTGATTAAAACTTCCGAAAAGTTACTCGAGAATTAAACCAATTACAGCTTTCTTATAAAGATGAATAGAGACAGGAGAGCTCCGAGTGGACCCACCGTGGAGAGAGTTTATGCTTATGAACAATTGATTTATTATGGTAATTAGAGCCCCAAAAGTTTTAGCGGGTTGACTGTTGTTTTATTGATCTGCATGTGTTCCAGGCGATGGCTGCAGCTGGGAGTCTGGGGACTGTTGGGTCTGATCATTGTAGATGAAGGTGTGCCAGATATCTGTGCTAAGAAAAGACTTTGGATGTTTGCCTGGAATGTGTAAAAAAGCATCGGAGAATTATTTAGTCTCCATTTTTCATAGGATGAAACATCTGCAGTGCATATTTTGACATGTAATAGATCAAAATGTGGCAGTGATTTTAGGGATGTGGTTGACCCTATTTAAGGAAACATTTATAAGGATTGATTTGCGTTATCTATGATGGCTCTAGGTTTATACTTTGCTGGAATCTGACCTCTTTTAATGAAGAAATAAAAAACTATAGAATAACACAATTCAACATCTAACAAATATTCGGTTAACTGATTTGCTATGGATGATGAGAGACAAAGATAAACTGCCACTGAAGTTCATTTTACTCGCCCACCCACCGAGACACAGGCGACTGGATTCAAAAGCACTGTGAAAGTTTCTCAGTGTAAGTAAAACTGTAACCATGTCGAATGACAAACCTAGAAAAAGTAAGCAAGAGAGAGAGGGCGCGAGAGAGTAAAGCTGTGAGCCAAAGCTTGGCCAAAGGGCAGAAGCTCTAGTAATCCCCAGATCCGAGAGAGAAACTCCTCTTCCTTTCACACGCGGGCTTGTCTGGATGCCAGCGTACAGGCTGTTCTTTGAGTTGTAGTAAGATGTGTGTCAAAGGCCAGTATCATCTCACTGAAAACATCATAGTTGTGCCAAAAGGAGTTTGTTCAGGGCTGGTTATGCGAGACACTGCAAAATGATGTGTGTAATTTTTTTGATGTTAAATTTCTTCCTCCTCTCCTGACTTAGCGTGCAGATCTAGAACTTTCAGTAAGCCATTCGAAGATTCAATCTCTGGAAAATTCTCCCTTTTTTTAGCAAAACAACAAGCAACATTGAGAAATTCATCCTGAAATGCCGGGTATCTCTGCCTTTATCCTGTTTTATTCTGGGATAAGCAGTATAAGGAGAATGGATGGAATAACATTGGAATTGTGTGTACAAACCAAACTAGCTATATACCCATAACTATTTATCCTAGTTAATAAAGCGTATTAGATAAACGTAAAAGAGCATTACAAATTTTGTGACCTTTTTAAAGCAATATATTTTGTACTTTAGTGCAAAATATTATACTGTATGTGTTGGACACATTGTTACCAATACAATCTATAAATTACATATAGTATTTCATTAATCTATAAGGCAATATGATCAGTTGTTTGAGTACACCTTGTTAATCTTCTTTTAGATGAGAAAACAATTGAACTGGATGTTCATTGACCGTAACGCAAATATAAATAACACAATACATTCTGTAAAGCATATTCATCATATTGAAATTTCATGCTTTCAGTTTGCTTTATGAAACATTCAAAGCCTATTTGCATATCTTTCTTTTTCCTGCTCTAGTTTTTGTTACAGGTACTGAACGTCTCAAGCCAAGAAACAAATTTGCATTATACAGCATTTCCTGCAATGCATTTTGTAGAAGTGTTTTTATTGCGTAAAATTGCCGGAAACCGGTCATTTCCATTTTTGCATTAACACTGCAGAATATGCAAACACATTTAAACAATTACCATGGCCTGTGATGATTTCAAGCTGACATTTGTAAAATGTGTGTGTGTGTGTGAGGCGGAAATATTTGTAAGCTGTGGTGATGACTTGGTAATTAATATGCCAAATGCAAAATTCATCGGAGAGATGAGTTTCCCTAGAAAACAAAGATCAAATCAAACTCATCTACGTTTTTTTTCTATAGCAAACCGAAAAAGGCTTTGGAAATGTTGCTTTGAAAGATGACAGGGTCAAACTTTTTTGATAGAATAAAAGCTTCCACAGATATCTTCGATCTTTTCTTTCCTCTATCACACTACGGGCCCTTGAAGGACCGCAGGGGAACAAAAAAGCCAAGCGCTTTTATCTGGTGTTGAACTCACTAGCGCCGGTATTATCATCCATAATAGCGCAGCCACACTTCAGTAGCCACCCAGCAGCCTCTGTCAAGCACGCTCGCCTCACCCGAGCAAAACCCAAGTGACCACCTGCAAGATCCATCGGCTGTCAATCATCTCCACTCGACCGTATTTAATTAAAGAGGCCAGGTCTTCATTCTTTCATTCTCCTAACATATTTGCTCAACAAAAAGATGAAGAATTGCTTCCACAAAAGCACCATTCAGAGGCATCTTCCTAACAAAGAGAATTATAGGGCATGCAGTGGTTTGACATCGCCATATTCAGTCTGATAGGATAATTGCTTTGAAGCTTGGAGAGAGGAAGCTTCATCTGGTTGCTTTGTTGACAGGTTTCCTGTGTGAAATAGCTTATTTTTGCTGCTTGACAGGAGTACAGGGCTACTCTCCTGATGTCTATATTAGTCTCAGTAACAGATGGTGCCGAGTTAAGAATCTGCCACTGCGAGGTTTCAGAAGCTTCTCTGTTTCCCAGCCAGTGGCTTCAACTATCCAGGCTCGTGCAAGGCAGTGACTGATCTTTACTCCGGACTCGAGAGGAAACATCAGTCATCAGGTCTTGCTGTTTGGAGTAACACACTCCACAAGGGTTGCCTGACAAGGGGTCGAATTTGCCTTTCACGCGACTTGATTCGCTTTAGCTTTCAACTCCGATCTATGTTGTAATACGTCGACAGTATTGATATTATTGAGTGACTACTTATACACTCTCTGATTTGTTTCACCTGTAATCATGGTTATTATAGTTATCTACAACTAATAAAATATTTCTTTTTATTGAAATCAAATCAAAACTAGGCCTTAATATTGTTTGGAAATGTAAACTAAACAAACATTAGAACTTTCTACTTTTTCATACCCTAAAGTTTTCAACAAAGGTGACGTGTAGACACATTCATTTCACAAAATGTTTAATTTCTTGGTAATTTGTTTCAGATTGGTTCATTCGGTCACACAAATGTATGAGCACTGCTTTCTCGATTAATACAATTCTGGGTTACTTTTAGTCTTGCGCCAGCAGCAGTGAGGGAGGAGAAGCATTACCTGCGAGAGGTCAGGAATCATCCTCTTCACTCATGCAGAGCACACTTTTAATTAGATTACCCAGGCACCCATGCACAGCCACAAGGGATTGGACACACTCCGTCAGGTCACGCTGGCTGAACGTGGGGCCGGGCCGCTTGTCCGCTCTCCTGAATTATTGGATGAGTCTGATGTTTGAGAACCTAGAAGGAAACTCGCTGCTGGAATCGTGGTGCATTTTAACACTGCGAGAATGTTGAGATTTGTCTCTTGAGTACAATAGCTATTGAAGTTTATTGGCTAAGTTTACTGTAGCTAGACAATAATGTTGATTCTTGATGCGCAACATCGGTGTTCAGAGGCAGCTAAATGACTATGATGAATGTGTGATAGATGCAGTCGAAATCAACTGGTCTTTGTCTTCTCCCAGTGGAAGACATTTTTCCATTTATCAGATTGGGATGCTATACACTGATCTCTCGCTGTTTAAATGCAACATGTGCGGAAAAGCAGTGGTGGATTTAATGCAGAATGTTTGTTTTGCTCAAAATGCTCACAGCGTGAAGCGAACAAAACAATAGTCTTGATTTCCTCTGCATTTTTTATTGCGATGTTGTACAAAATGTTATTTTTTTTCAAATAGTTTATTAGGCTGAACCTAAATAAAAAAGTATTATATTGTAGTAAGAAATGTCTTTGTTATTATAGAAGAGAAAAAGTCTGTCACAATATGCATTGAGGTGACGGATATATGTCATGTGGCAATGATCAGGATTGTTAATGTCCGCATATTCATCACACGGCAGAAACAAAAACACAGTCAAATGATTTATAGTCTCTGGAGGCTCTCGGCTTTCTTTTACACTTCAATTAATTTTGTTTTGAAGATTGAAAGAATGGGCAGGCCTGCTGCGCTACCTTATAAAATCGGAGAGCCAGCGTCCGCATGCTGATGGGCCCGAGAGCTCGCAAAGTTAAAAAGTTACAAGATAACAATGTGTTTCTCTTTCACGTGCCGTGACGGGTAAGGAAATAAGCAGAGGCGAGCTGCCAGAGCACCTTAGCCGTGCTTCGCTTCTTCCTCTCATGGTTAACCGTCTGTTGCTAATTCACTTTCTCTCACGGCAATCCTTTTTTAATAGTGCATCCGTTTGTTCAAGAGACAATTGATTCCCCGCGCTGCCATATTCATCAGTTACATTAACTGAAGCTTGTCCAGAATATGAATTATGGAGGCCTTCTCTGCATTTCCGTCCTAGGATCCTAGCTGCGGTTTCACATCAATAGACCATGTAAATACCTTTGAGGAAAACAAATGTTAACCTAAAGTCAACAATGTACTAATTACGCTAATGATAATGAGACTCACGCATATTCATCACGGCTTAGTTAAACGCTGTCTTGTTCAAATACTAGATGCATTTGTTGACGTCGCCTTCCCGTTGTGGCTTTTCAGATATCTTGACAGCTTGTCTGGTCTCAAAGAGGTGCCCAAGGTGCAGTACATCGCTCAGCGGTGGGAGGGGCTTGGGCTAAAAGATGTCCAGGTGACCAATCACATGGCTCTCCTGAGCTATCCCGGAGCCGTCCTTAGCAGGATTATTATTAAGAGCAGTAACCAGTGTTACGTGCCCAGCGGAGCGAAGTGTGACCAACCATCCACAGCCATAACGGAACCGTTTGGCTTTGCGGCGTATTCAGCTGTGGGAAGTATAGAGGTAAGTTTTTATAACAATATACAGTATCACAAATGCTTTGTCTGAATTCTTGCTCACTCATTCACTTTCACATGCTATATGTAGAAAGAGTACATTTGCATTTTGCAAGCAATAATAATTCGAGTTGACAATAATCTAACTAGTTAGTCAGTTGAAAAGTTAGAAGTTAAAGGGATAGTTCACCCAAAAATGAATTAGTTCATTATTTACTCACCCTTGTGTCATTACAAACCTGCTAAACAAAAAGAAACAAAAGATAATATTTTGTTTAATTTTGGCAACCAAACAACATTGACTCCCATTGACTTCCATTATATGGACCACTGAGACATATCTCAAAATATCTTCCTTAAAATATAGGTATTGAACAAGTATTGAGGGTGAATAAATGATGACAGAATTTTTATCTATCCCAAAACTATCCCAAAAATGGTTGCCAATAGAAAGACACCAACAATGCTGTATATTAGGCATACATCATAAATCATAATGCATTACGGGTATCAAAGAGTAAAAGAAAGAATAAAGTTGCTTACTAAAACTTGTTCACTACAAAATGACTGACACCCTATTCACTATATAGGGAGTGATTTGATGAATTAGTGTGAAATATCATGCAAACATACACTCACTTTCAAATCCCTGTACACTTTCACAGCCCTGTACACTTTCACAGCCCTGTACACTTCGTTGCACTGTAAGGTTAAAACAAATCCATAATGCAAGAACCCATTTCATACATGTGTGATATATTCTCCCTGGCTATTTTTGGAGGTTATTATGCTTTCTGTCTCTGAAGGAAACAGAAAATGTCGAAGCATTGCCATTAGACTTTTCAAACTAGACACATTGTATGAACAAACTGTTGCAAAAGGTTCTTGTAGTTAGTTACAGTAAATTAAACTGCATTTGCAATGTCTAAAAATCAGTGGGGAAAAATAAATATAACCGGCTTGATGGATGAAATGCCTGGGGATCTCCTGCTGGGGCGTCAGTGAATCTTCAACTATCCTCAGCAGCCTAGGGGTCACTGGGCATTTCACACTACCAACTCCCTGCTGTACAGCTGAACTTAAAATATTCACCACCTTTCCCACCAAGGACATAGATTTACATGGTTGCCACAGTCACTTATATGTACACTACCATTTGAAAGTTTAGGGCGATTTGATAGAAATGCTTTTCATGATCTTAGAAACCTTTTAATCTGAATGCATATTCTGTTTCATATTAGTTATGTGCAGAAAAAACAATATTTGCAGACAATAAAGTGGACGAAAAATGATACAAAAAACATCTCAGGAACTCTTTCAAAACATAGTTTTGAATTCTCATTGTTACGCAGCAAAATCGGCAGTGTTTTAAAAAAGGTCACATTAACACTCACAGTGTATATATAAGTGTATATTATACAAGAGTGTGGATTAAATATACACCTTTTTTACATTTGTGATATTCCATAGTTAAGTTTACTATTATTCTAAAATATTAAGAATAAGTTAGTAAACATACTGAATGTGATTGTGTGTGTTTATATAAAATGTTTCAATTTGATTCAAACGATTCAAATGTTTAGTACTGTATCAAAAAAAATGTACAAACTGCTCTTTTATTCCTGTGTTCGAACAAACAAATCCCATGTTGCCTACACTTTGAAATGTCAGTTTGTCATCAGCATTTGTCACAACTCAAATGGCCAAATCATTTAAAGAGTAAATAAGAAGCAAACAAACCCTGGAAGCCGCAGGTGATTTGATAGCGTGTGTTTATTTCTGTGCAGGCTTTGCCTCCGGTCAGTAATACGGTGGAGGGGCTCCCGAGGGTAATTAGATTTGATGAGTTAAATCCTCTCTGCTCCCCAGCTCCCTCTCTTCACATCGTATTAGTGATGATCAGGTGCAGGCACTGAGCTTTCACTGCTTTTTATTTTACTAAGAGAAATGATAGGTCAGGTCATGTGATTCAAGGCCACAAACCCCTTGTTAGATAGAAAAGCCGTTACAGGGACACCCTTGTTACATATTGCATTTTAACCCTGGATTATAATAATATGTCATATTAATGCTTTTATATAATTTATGATTACAAAGCCATTGAAACTGCATCATTGATGTAAGAGTCACATACTAACATGCATTGCATTACATTTGAATTTGACCTTATATATTTTAATGTGGAGATAATTGGACATTTTCTGCTTTTTCCAGATTTTGCAAGGGGTTCACAAACTTTCAAGCAGCATATTGAATTTTTCAGTGCTGCCACATTGTCTCTGGGGTCACTTAGGGAGATTTGTGCATAAACTAGAACTGCATATTTTTTCGATTTTAAAGATCCATGCAGTCATTGTTTAACAGTATTAAAACAGTGTTGGGAATGTAATGTACACAGAGAACACCCCCCCCCCCTCCCCTATGGTTTGCTTATAAAATGCTGTGGTTGTGAGTTCAGGTTTCTTTGATGCTTAAGCTGCACATTTATATTCATTCAACATTGATTTAGTTATATAACTAAATACAGTGATGGGGTGATGAAATGCTTCGGCAACTCCCCTTAGAAAGATAAAGCTGCTGTGTTAACCTAACTAGAATCAGACTCATACATGTATATTTACTAAAAGTCAAGATTTCTTCCCTGTATCCATTTCCTGCTTTTAGTATGTAAGGCAAGGCAAGGCAAGTTTATTTATATAGCACATTTCATACACAAGATAATTCAAAGTGCTTTACATAAAATAAACAAAATATATTAAGTGAATGATGTGAATTCATACAGGATGTTTTTCAACATTCGCTTGCCTCTAATAGCACTGGATGATCGGGACGTATTTAACATTCTCCTCAAAATAATGTTTAATTACTGGGTGGAAATGTCTTTCCTCTCTTCAGTTACATACTTTAGATGCAAAAAACAATTGTTATTTTTCTCTCGCTGCCCGGAGCCGCACGCAGTGAGATGACTCGTGAAAGGAGACGCTATTTGTCTAAAGGGCTAATGTCTGAAGTCTCCACAATGCATGCCCTTATTAATTTCATTACCCTAATGACAGCATCACAGTACAACTCCCATCCATTCCCAATTTTCTGTCTCTTCTTTGGGCATTGACGGAACACCTCTACAATGCAAATGCAGGCATTAGTGATAAATCTCATCTTTCAGTAATCTCCTGTTTTTTTTATTTTATTTCAACGACATGCACTTGCCTGCCTGGAATCATGTTTCATTCCCCCTTCTGGCCTAATAAAAAATGAATCGAGCTCAGGTAATGCATTTCCATTTGGGATCTCTCCGGGCTTTAAATAGCATTTTATTTGACCCCGCCTCATCGGCTGGACGTACCGCGTTCTATAAACTCCGATTATGTTGTAATGGCACAAAGCAAATGACGAATCAGTGTCTTAGCCACATGTAGTGAATCTGCCTTGAATTCCTTCAGGGCTTTGACATCGGCACGTGATTTATGGCATGAGAGCTAATATATGTACTCGTCCTCTATTACACACAGCCTGAGATGTTCACTTAGTTTTCTTGCTACGCTGTATGTGAATAATGTGACAACAGGTTTTATGGGGTGTGTTACAATCAGAGGCTGACAGTGTTCAGAACAATGGGGAAGACCATTTTGAAAATGTAAATGTTTTATAATGTTTTTCTCGCTCTTTTCAAGGCAGAGGTTGTGGACGTTCAGTATGGAAGCCCAGAAGATTTGAGTCATATTCAAGATGTGAGCAATAAAATTGCGCTGCTGAAACTTGGACAAGCACCTTTGATTTATAAGGTATATTTCAATGTTCTTGTGTACATTAGTGTAATCTGTTTCATATGTGAACCTGGACCACAAAACCAGTCATAAGTAGAACAGGTATATTTGTATGGGTCAAAATTATCGATTTTTCTTTTATGGCAAAAATTCTTAGGATATTAAGTAAAGATCATGTTCCATGGAGATATTTTGTACATTTCCTACTGTAAATATATAAAAACATTATTTTTGTGAGTGGATGCAAAATCATTGTCCGGAATGGCTGGAATTACTCATTTAAGTTTAGTATCTATTTAAAGCTTTGAATCTATTCTCCACAACGTCATTACAGCGTTAAGCCAAAACAGAGCGTTAAAACAAACCTGTTTCTTCTAAGCAGCAGCCTGCTACAGCGCCTCTGATGGACAACTTTAAAGGCGATTGTCTAAATATTGTTTATTTTTTTGCACCCTCAGATTTTAGATTTTCAAATAGTTGTATCTCAGACAAATATTGTCCTATCCTAACAAACCATACATCAATGGAAAGCTTTATTTAGCCTTTAGATGATTTAAAAAACCTGACTGTACTATTGCAGACAAAAATAGAAATAAACAACAATTGTTTGACATCCTAGTTTAGGGTGAGAATAGATTGAATCCACTTATAAAGATCAGTCACTCAGTCACAGATGGAATTAAAATCTCATTAGACCAACAAACAACCATGATCATTAAACTTGCTTTAAACATGACAGTCGTTTAATCAGGTTATTTTTTATTAAATAACTGTAAAGCTGTTTGGAAATTTGTTATATGTGATATCATTTGATTATACATATTAATGAGTAAACAAATATGGTACCGCTCATGTCTTACTGTATATTTACCATTACTTATAATGTAAACTCACAACAATTGCTTGAGGCATTTATTTGATTTTAGATCCTTTCTGTCAGTCATTAGAGTACTTGGTATCTCTGTAGTTGACAATGAATGGTAAGGTGATGATGAATGATGTTACTGATGTCTGTGATGAAAGACACCTGTTGACTTTGTTGTCTTAATGTCCTTCACACTTTCAATAAGATCCATTCCCTTTAGTAATGTACAAACCTGATTCATTATTACTGTAAAATAGAAATCACATCAATTGCTGCTGTTAATATCTCACAAAAGTGACAAACACGTATCAATGCTTTTTAATCCCAATGAACATTTAAAGAACGATTAATTTTGTGATTGAAAGACACCTGTTGACTTTGTTGTCTTAATGTCCTTCACACTTTCAATAAGATCCATTCCTTTTAGTAATGTACAAACCTGATTCATTATTACTGTACAATAGAAATCACATCAATTGCTGCTGTTAATATCTCACAATAGTGACAAACACGTATCAATGCTTTTTAATCCCAATGAACATTTAAAGAACGATTAATTTTGTGATTACGGTTTGTGATTAATAATAATGCTGTCTTTACTTTACTGCTGTCAGGTTTTCAATGTACCTTTCATCCTCAAGGACATATATAATAGCCATTTTGAATGGCATGCATACTTTTGCATTTAAACATTTTGAAGATGCAAAATCCTTTAATGATCATTTTTAAAAAGCATGAATCGTGAATGATGTGATACATTAAAAGCTTACATAGCTGGGTTTCCTATTATGCAAATGCAATATTTTCTGAATGTCAATTAAAAATAGTGCGAAATGATGGCATTTCTATTAAGCAATGTTATGCGACTATACTGTAGTTATTCTTCTCATGGTAAGTCACTCTGTCCAAACTATTCAGGTTTTATGGCTGGTTACGAACCAACTTTAGAAGTGCATACCGCCACTGTTATGAAGTGTGAAGATAAAGGTCTATATTTTTCTATATTCTTTACATTAACCCACTGTTGCTAATAATCTCCATACAGCATTTATTAATTTACTGCATTTGGGTCATCATATAAGATATTACTTAATGTGAACTCCTTACATCATATATATCCAAATGTTCTGCACGAACACAGCGTGCCATATTAAAAGAATCTTAAAAAACATTTTCTTGTGACAAATTAGGCTTGTTTGACTTTATGCGGATACCGCAAGAACCAACAAGCCGATAACATCAAAGTACTACGAGAGCGATTCAAAAGCAAACTCCTTCGTATGTTTTCTCCTGTCGGTTCTTGCGGTGCCACATGAAGTCAAACAAGCCTATTGTGAAATTGTATGCGTTTTCATTGGGTATATTTTCAATCCGCAATTTCAATTTGCGCAGTTTGAATGGTAATGATATTTTAGCTAGTGTAGCAGTAAATTATTGAATTCGTAATAATAAGTCATCGGTGATTTCCTACCTAAATAAATGCACAAAATAAATAAACATTTTCTGGTTATCCTTTTCAAAACATCCTCTAACACACAAATTGGATAAAAATAAACACTTTCCATTTAGCTAAAAACACAGTTTACTGCTTATAAGTCAATTTGTTCTGACATGTGAGTTTAAAAAGCAAAGCAACAAATCCACTGTATGTTTTACTATTTAGTTATTGTTAATAATTGTAGATATTACTCACTTGTATTTCTGCTGTTTGCATTAATAGTCATTGAATGATCTCCTTGTGTCCTATACTTAGACTCACATTTAAAGCACCTGAATCACATTTAAAAATCAGCATGGCTGTTATCACTGTATGGTAAAGGTAATACTGACCTTTGGGAGTACTATACTCTTGATTTGTATTCCAGGCCTGTGCCAGGCACTTGCAGCTATCATTTGTTTGGGAAGAGTTATTGATTTTCTTTAAAGTGAGTGATTATGCTCAGTCTGTGAGGATCAAGCTTTTTGACTGCTCCTCCTCAGACAATTAAGCCCGCGAAATGATGGCACGTTTGATCTGAGACCTTGATCTAGCATCTTTGTCGCAACGCAACCTGATTCACCGACAGCACAGGCCCCACGTAGATCAAGAAAATTCGACAAGCAACATTTTGCTCCCTTTCGAAACAAACAATTTTATATGATTTTGAAATGTTTATAGGGTACTTGTTTATGTCTCCCTTCACAGTAAAACAAGAATTATGAAGCGTGATTTTATGCTTTGCGGCATGCGAAAGTCATAACAAACAGCATATAATAACAATATCTCAGGTATTTGCAGAAACCCTTGTTAGCTGTTTTTGAAAATGTTCTTATCTTGGAGCCTTAAATTTGGTGTCAAGCCTCAAAATCGTATAACACTTTAAAAGATACTTCAATATATAATAATTTGCTGTAGTGTTTGTGTACATTGCAGGTTTTATGTCCTCTTTGTATTATCAGTCTATCATTAAGGTTATGTGATGAACTGGCCCATATGAAAGATGAATCACAGATCACAAAATGAGTTTTTTATTAGATTTGGCTGAGTCTGCAGTGAAAAGTCATTATTACTGAAGGTTTCAATATGAAATTAAAGATTTCCTATCAAATTATAACTCCAGATCTGTGTTACTGAATGACTGTTGGCTAACCAGAGTGTTTTCTCATCCTTCACAGTAAGTAAATGTCAAGTGCTGTGTGTTTAGTTGTGCTCTTCTGTGTTTCTGTGCACAAGGTGTTGGCTTTTGCTGGCATTTAACAATAGGTACAATTCCTGATGACATCATCAAGTGACGTTTCCAAGCAACAAAAAACCAACAAGGTGTCGATTGCAATCTGTGAAAACTCCCATGTTGAAAGAAAAAGGTTTCCAAGCCTAATTTTCAGCTTATTACAAGCCTGTTTATCTTTATACCAAGGAGAAGTTTCTGGCTGGCTTTTCGTATTGGCGGCAGGTGTGTCTGAGATTCATTCACACAGCACCCAGCAGTGGATGTGCCTACACGCCAAATGTGCCCGTCTGTTTGACACGGCCTTAACCGCTGGCACGGCTGACACAATGAGCACAACTGGCTCGCCGCTGTGCATATGGTACACATGTCATTAGTGGTCACAGTGGGATTGTTGACTGGACTTCTGAAGTTTAATCAAATGTGATGAAAAAGCTTTTAACGTAGTTTGATAGGAGAGTCCTGCAGTATGCCATGTAGATGCCAGATGATCTGTACAATTTCAGTCAGATGATTTTTATATGTTAATTAGGTTCAAGCATAGAATATTTTATTGTGTTTAAAAGTGAATTTCCTTTTTTCTCTCTCTGACAAGTATAATATTGGTGTGAAAGATATTGTGGTTAGCTGATTTGGAAGAGCTGTTGGAAGCTTGCAAACATAAAGCTGCCCAGTGTTCTCAGCTGTCTCACACTGAAACACACACACTGAGATAACATGAGAGATTCATTAATTAGTATTGTTATTGTGCTTTTGTCCTCCCACATGTGAACTAGAAGAACATTGACCTCAAGACATTTTGACACTCGGACTCACAAACTAGTTGGATTCTATGTTACTTAGAGAATCATAGTGGGAAAAAGGTTGCTGTACCTTCATATACTGTGGACTTTTAAAGTGTATTTACATATTATATTTACAAGCATGACAATTTAAGTGAAATATTGAATTAAAAAAAATATTTTGTTAATTTCCTACTGTAAATATATCAAAACTTTATTTTTGCGTGTGGATGCAGCAAAATCGTGAACAAAAATGTCCGGAAACACGTCTACAAACTTCACTCGCTGCTGCCCGATCTGTGGGAATTATTCACTCAAGTTTGGTATCTATGTAAAGCTTAAAATTTCATATTTCAGGTTCATCCCCACAACGTCATTACAGCGGTAATCCAATAGAGAGCGTTAAAACAAACCTGTTTCTTCCTAGCAGCGGCCCGCTACAGCGCCTCTGATGGACAACTTTAAAGGGGATTTTCTCAATGTTTTTATTTTTTGCACCCTCAGATTTCAGAGTTTTTAATAGATTTATCTCGACCAAATTGTCCTATACTAACAAACCATATATCAATCGAAATCTTATCAATCTAGGAAAAATTGCCCCTTAAGAGTGTGATTGTTTGCTTTGTTTTAAGATTCTATCTCTTGTCTCCACAGCTCTCTCTCCTGGAAGAGCTGGGGTTTGGTGGCGCTCTTCTGTATGTAGATTCCTGTGATAGTTCCTGTGCAAATAAAACCTTTGGCGTGACTCTGAACCCAGGTGGGAATCCATCTTCTCAAGACGCCCTCAGAACCAGTAAGTGTCTGAAACCACTGCAACCTTTTCATTGTCATTAGATGTTTTTGATTTGATCCTTTCTCTTATGCATACACTTACTGAAAATTGAGGGCAAGAATTATGATTTTCTACTTATGACTAAATGCCCGTGAACAACATTTTTGCTAACAACAACATACACTTTCAAAATATACTTTTAAATGCTGAAAAAACTTGCCAGGCTATACAGTCTTTACATCTCAAAGTTTTGTACAATCATTGTCCTTGGTCATGTAAACCTACAGTTTACAGAAAAAAATCTATGTTGTGAAGAAAGTAAAAATTATACAGGAAGGAAATTGGTCTAAACGATAATAACGTTCTCATTCTATAAAATGTTCACAAGTCAGAAATCTGCAGCATACTCTCTCCGTGGTGCTGAAAGTCAGCCAACCATGTGCATATGTGCTGCTGTCCGTGGTGCTGAAAACCAAACTTCAGTATTCTAGTGTGCCGCCCATGACAGAGGACCTTAGCGCAACCGATGCTGACCCTGGCTCACTGCAGCATAGGATCACTGGGACGTGTCATTACTGAAGTGATAGCACGAGCTTACAGCAGGCCGAGGAGTCAGGGCACGACGAAGCCTGCAAACAGATGTCTTAGCAGATGTTGAGTGCCTGTTACCTCTTTGGTACAGCCCTTTGTCAGACTTCTCGGCAGGAACTCAGTGAAGACGCTGGGTGGTGGTTCAGAGGAGCATTCATTATTCAGCTGGAATATTGTCCTTGCGTTTGTTTTGTTTGGCAATGAGAGAACGTATGAAATATGATCTGGTGAACCGATACAGTAAACAGCAGATGTCAGAGGATTTTAATTATTATGTTGTCTGTATTTCATCTCTTTGGAATACTCAATTCTAATTGGTCAATTCCGACTGATCACCCTGTATGGGTATATTTTGTGACTCTTTCTTTCTTCTGCTGAACACAAAAGAAGATTTATAGAAGAATGAAGAATGATGGTATCCATTGACTTATACTGGGCACAAAACCAATGCCACCATTGTTCGGTTCCGTAACATTTTTCAGAATATCTTCTTTGGTGTTCTGCAGAAGAAAGAAAGTCATATAGGTTTGAGTAAATGATAACAGAATTTTAGTTTTTCGATAAAATATCATTTTAAGTGTGTTATCTTTGTTCCTTTTCATTCTATGTCATTCTGTCACCAAAAGTAATTGCAAAAAAGCAATTGTTTGTCTTTTCGCTAGGTTTCCAAAAGGTCTATTTTTCAGTAATGTCTGTACATTGTCCCTTACATCCTGCAGGTGTTCGAAACAGAATACTCTTGTTTGGACATGATCAACAGCTGATGTCTGAATCTTTGATAGATGTAGTCAAACACAAATATTTAATCCTGAGAAGCTGACAAAAAGTTATGAAGTATTGGTGCTGAAATATTGTTTTCTTGGTCTTTCACCCCAATGTAAATGAATTATGAATAATGGACATTCAAACCCGCTGCTGGTAAACACATATCGATCAGACCTAGCTGATGAAAAGAGTGATGAAAGTTTTGCAAGGTTTTGTTTTCTCTCAAGTTTTGTGCTAGAGACTTTTCTTTTCTTTTTGGCCTAATTATCAGCAGTACAGCATTAGCCGTGTTGTTTGCAGTTTAATTTAAAACCAGGTCTTTGTTATTCTGGCACACTACCTGCTGGTACAGATGAAGTTAAATCAAAGCACAGGCTTTTGAAAACATGTTCTTTCTTAATCACCTGATAAATGAAACTGCTTTAAATACATTTTTACAGCGAGAAGAATCAGAACTGCCAAAATGAAGCAAGCCAGACATGTTAATGGTTAGTTTTGCTTGTTGGTTTGGCTTAAACGCTGTTTATCTCAGTCCACGTCTCTCTCCTTTTCTGTCTCTTCCCTGCATTGTAATTTGTACAGTGTTGGATGGCAGATTCCTTCCAGGAACTTGTTTGCTTATGAATGACACAAAACAAATAAAGCGATGCCCTTAAGGCTCACATGGAAACATTTCTTCTGCCTCTAATACCAAAGGAGGAGGATAACGGCATTGATTCAATCAGAAGAAATAGTTTGTGTAGCTGAATTGTAGCCTCTGGAGAACACGTGTTGTGCGGTTTTATTGAGCCATGACTCTGTCTTATTTATTTTGTTTATTTTGGATAAATTCTCCCTGTCTTCCTGGTTGGGAAATGAGTCAATGCGGTGCTAAAGGACATAAAGGCAATCCCGGCGTATAAAAGCAACGCTTTCTTTATTAGTCTTCTGCTCGGCTGGATTTTTTGCTGGTTGGATTGCATAATTTTGTTCACCTTTAAAGCCAGGCACATATCTAAAAGATAGATATGCGCGGGTAACTTCAAACGATTTTTACATGTTAATTTGAAATTGCTGACAGGTGGTTTTATTCACATGGAAAGAATTGTGTCCCTTGGGTTATTTAGAATCCTTGTTGATGTGAACAGAAGCCTTTGAATAGAAATGTAGGCATTTGCATATTTATTTAAATACGCCACAGCTATGGGACCCATGTAGGAGCCTTTAATGAACAAATGCCTACCACTGCTGTCAGGAAGTGAGATGTCCTCTGTGCAATGTCACTCAGAACCGTCGCAACGTGTCCCTTATCCCTTTGGTCTGACCGCCCTGCTAGGTCTTTCTCACTTCTGCTCTCTTTCTTTCCTTCTGCTTCCATTCATGTAAGAGTCACACCTGAAAATCAATAGATGTAGACAATGAACACCGTTCTACCTGCATTTCACATGATCTTTTAAGAGAAAACACAGGCAAGGTCACTCAGACAGGCAGAGGAAATGCAAAAAAATGCAGGTGTTGGGATTTTTTACTCTCTCTCTCTCTCTTCTTTTTTACTCTTGGATCAGGTGGCTTTATCTATTATATTGGGATAATAAAGGAATAAGCCACTCAAAGTTGATTTTAGTCTGGATAAGGGGCGTTCTTATGTAAAACATTTAAAACATTGCTTAATACTAGGGCTGTCAAACGATTAATCGCAATTAATCGCATTCAGAAAAAATGTTTGTGTTTACATAATTTATATCTGTACTCTGCATGTTAATTTTTTATTCATAAAAACATATACATACACGTATATATTTAAGAAAAATATAAACTATTTAAACTAATAAACATTTTAAAATAATTTCAGTTACTGGTAAATATAAATAAATACATCTAAATATTTCCTAAATATACATAGGCCTACATCTATGTGTATGTTTTTATGAATACAAAATTAATATGCACATTACACAGACATATATTATGTAAACACAAACTTTTATTCTGAATGTGATTAATCGCGATTAATCGTTTGACAGCCCTACTTAATACTCATGAAATTGACTGAAATCATGGCTTATTGCCTTTGATACACAACAAAATTAATATGTTTTGTTAATAAATATTTACTTTTAGTAATAAATCAGAATATATAAGTCTTTATAGTTTGGCCTTAACAGTAGTATCCAATCTGTTTCCAATTCAGAATCTGATATTTGTTTAAATAAAGTTAAGGTTTGTCAATAGTAAACTAGCCTTGTAAACAATATTCATTTTCAATTATTTATTTCTATTAGCAGGTTCAATCCCTTATTAGGATTAGACCACAGCTGTTATTGTATTTATAATATATCATCTTAGTAATTATTGTGTAAAACAAACTATATTTTTTGCATTTTCACTTTCCCTTCATATTCTGTAGTGTATCACATTTGATCGCTTACATTTATAAAAAGAAAAATGTAACCATTGATGCAAAAGACACAAAGAGCATCACGAAAGAATGAGAAGAACCTGTAACATCTTCTGATTACATTTGAGGAAGCTTTCTATGCGGTGATTATCCTTCGAGCTGCGTTTCGTTTGCCTGATGAGAGGCGTGATTGTTCGGGCTCCAGGCTCTTCATTAAAGAAATGCTTTACAGCAGAGACACATCTCAGAGTCGAACCCGTGCATTCTTTTTACTTTCTGCCCTTAAAACCAATGAGCATTTGGAACGCATTCAGGCTGAAAATTGCCTTTTCTGCCAATGCTATCATTTGATTGGTATTCCAGCTAATAGACATGCAAATAAAACAGAGGGTGCATTGCACTCCAGACAGAAATGTGGCACTTGGTCAATAACATTATGGAAATGTTGCTGCTGCTTCTCTAGCTCTTTGTTTGAACGTGATAGCACCGCCCGCCAAAGTGCACAAGGGCCTTAAGTTGAAGAAATTACTCTTCGCTCCCGAACGTTTTCTCTATAGCGGCACTTCTGTCTGTTGGCCTTGATTAATATGTCAGTCTCATGTTGAAGCGCACATTCCCTGTCATTGCGGATGTAATGCGTTTGCGAGAAGTGTTTTATTATATATTTCAGGCTGAACTCTTAAGCGGTGCAGCTGGAAAAATTTCATTCCTTTCATTACGATCACTCTGCGGTGAAACAATATGCAGCTTATGGCTGTTTGTTTAGCTACGGACACGTTTGGCTCTATGGGAAATGTACTAGCTAACAATGTCACACAGGAAAATCTGTCATTATTTTGAATGTTTTACTCTATTTTAATTTTTTTTCAAAAGTTGACAATAAACAACATGACTGGAAATAACACACAATAAAATTTTTGTGAAATATATACCACTTCGGAAGACTAAACAAATAACTTTTTGTTTTGTTCTTTAACACTACACAAACATTTGAACAAAATACAAACAACAGAACATTTATAACCAAATCAAAATGTTAAACGACTTTAACTATATATTTAAGATTAAACAATAATAATAATTATAAAATAAAAAAATTAAACTTCTCGACCAGTTTACATCTTAGTGGTTTATATGATCAGACTATGAATTTATATATGAATATTTCAGATGGGACAGTTTATGATTATTTCACTCTTGTTTTAGATTATTTTATATATATTCTAATGTGATGTTTCTGATTTAAATTTGGTATTTTAAGAATAAACGTCTGTGTCTGTGAGATGAATAAAACACCAAAATCTTTACATAAAAGACATTCAAAAAGCAAATAGTTTGCAAAGTGTGACCTTTGTGCAGCGAAAAGCGAGAAGTTGAGATCTGTTACTTTGAATTAAAATCAACCCCTGGGGCTCAAAACTGCCTGTAGTTAATAAAGCGCCTTTCTGCATTATTGAATTCATTTCCATTATGACAAAATTCACTCATTCTACTGAAAACGAGGACTGTCACTCACGACATATGGAAATACGTGAATGACATTTCGGAGGTTTAGATGTGCTTTTGATGACGGGTGGGTGGGCGACAGAGCTGCAGGCCGTAAGCTTTCTGCCATCTCTTTCAGAAGGTCAGGGCTGCCCCCTGCCTGGGCTGGCTGGGACTCTGACTTATCTCATCTGCAGATGGAGGGAGGGCTGTTCTGTTTGTCCTGCCCGGTCTGTTCTGTTTATCGGACCCGTGCTGTTTAACACTGTGCCAGAGATGTGCCTCTGTCAGGTGGCTGGGAATTTGCCATTATTGCTTTGAAAAGGACCCTAAATTCACTGAAACGGACCCTCTGTCACGGTTGGTTCCAAAATTTGATGTTCTTGGGCTTTGCAGAAAAATGATAAACAATTAATAGTAACCTGTTTACTATTAAAAACTTTGTTCTTGCGCTTTAAATTGATAAAAAGACCGACTTTACTCTGTTACCACACTGTGTCTATACAAGATTGTACAGAACCACATATTCCTAATGTTATTTACCTTAGTCCAGCACTGCTGCCGTTGAGCCCCCTCCCTCCCACTCATGAACGTCCCCTTCAGGGCCCGGCCCATGCCATATATCCTAAGAGACATGGCCACAGTTTAGCCTCTGCAAAGAGGGAGACATTTTACCAGACAAGAATTTACAGTTGTGCCTCTCTGTTAGCCCTCTGGCCCTGGATCCATCCCTCTCTAAGCATGCTGAGCGCGGCCGATTATGGCTTTAGCCGGTAGCGCTATTTACACATGCCTCAACCACACAAATGGCTAGTAATGAAGAAGGTGGTGTATTTGCTCTGAGCAGAAGTGTGTGAGGAAAAAAATGTGCTTACAGTATGTTTTTACAACATTGGAAGATAAAAAGCAAGGTGAGAGAGGGGGTGGCTGGAGCAGCCCTCAGGTGTGTCTTAAACACACTTTTTTTTAGTTCAAACAACTGCAAGTGGTTATTTTGCCCCCGTGGAGTAACTGTTTTTCACCTTCTAACATTTGTAGATGGTAGAGTGCATAGAGGTCGGATAATATTTGCTTAAAAGTTATTTATTTGTTATTTTCCCACGGAATAGAGTCTGTGTCGATTATTTCTGATAACAAGCAAAGGAAATAACAAGCAAATGACATTAGCTAGCAAGTTGAAAGTATGTCTAGTCCGTATTATTTTGGGTAACCAGTAGAAGAATCATTACTTGGCAAAACTTGCGACAAAGTTACACGACCCATTCAACAAATTGTATATTTAAGGAAAATATTAAACATTACAATTCATGTAAATTAAATGAAATATAAATAGTTATATTATTAGCCACTAGCCAGGGTGTTACCTTCGGGCCAGGTGGGTACATCCGATGAAACAATCTATATTTACAATATTTCTTACAATAGAAAAAAATAAATAGACACAGAAATGTAATGAATCGCTTCGTTTCTGTTCTTAATTTTTATTTTCACTCAGGTGTGTGAATGAGTTTCTATGCATTGCATCAGAAACAAGTGATGGACACACCAAATAAAAAAAATCCTCTAATTCGTAAAACCATTTGTATTTGCTTGAGGTGGTTTTTGACTTAATGCCAATAATGAGAGATGGAAAACCATTTGCCGAATAAGGTCTGGTGTAAACATCCAAACATTAAATCCATGTGACTAATCGCTGTTTCTGTGAATGATGTCTTGTCTGTTTCTGGGTCTTGTTTTATTTGCTGTTGGTTATAAGGTTACCAAACCCTCATAATCTGTTGGAACATCTTGATGAAAACTCACCAATTTTTTTTTGCAAACTTTGAAAAGATTTGCTTCACATTTGGATGAAAACCCAGCTAGAAACTTTAAAAGTGATAATTTACCCCCCCCAAACAATAATTTACTCACACTCTTGACCATTCTTGTTTCTGAAAAACACAAAACCAATGCAAGTCAATGGGGACCAACGTTTTTCGTTTGTCAACTTTCTTCAAAATATCTTCTGTTGTGTTCCACAGAAGAAAGAAAGCCAGGTTTAAAATGACAAGAAGGTGAGTAAATGATGACAGAATTTTGGGTGAACTACCCCTCTGACCTAAATGTCAGATTCTTTAGTCCCATCGCTTGTCTGATCAAAGAGTTTTTGCGTAAAGAAGATGCATCACATATGCAGGACTTGTTCTGTACTTGCTTGCTTCACACACTTCTTGTAGGATTCATTTCATCCTGGAGCAAAACTTAGCAGAGATCTTCAGCTTTCTCTTACTTAAGCTGCTAGCATCCATACCATACTAAGAAACCGGTATGGAAAAAAATTGCATTTCATATTTACTTTCCCTCCATTAGTAAAATGTGTGATATGTGAGAATGTGACTTTGAGGGCATGTAATGATCTGTGTATTGTGTGTGGCTCCTGTAGGTAAGAATGTGGGAAGAGACCATTAAGCTCTCATTAAAACCTAATCATCATTAAATGAGAATTTGCTGTCCCCGAGGTCAGCTGATACTCCAGCAACTAATCATAAAAACATAATAAAGATCAATAAAAAACTAAGTCATTTTAAACACCTTGGATGCCACACCGACGACCAGAGGCCCTCACTCATGTTATGGCTCAGACATCCATAGCAAGTTAGTGAGTCTTGTTGGATCTTTTATCTGTGTGAATGTTGTCCGTTTCTCAGGTTTTTTTTCCGTCTGACACAGAGAAATGAGACTATACATGTTCACTGAATAGCGTCTAATGGATAACAGATGATAAATTGGTTTGGTCATATCTGGAGTGTGGTTTTGTTGCAGCAGTACAATCTAGAGAAAGATCTGAACAAATACGCTCGCGCACACACATTCATCTAACAGACAGAAACTAGATTTCAGTCACAGAAGGTTTGTGGTTGTTTTGAAACACTGCCTTATTCCACAATGTATTGTTGTGTCAGATCAGCTATTTCCTTCAGGAAAGTGACTGGTAGGTCCAGTGAGATTGGAACAATGTCACCTTAAAACGGGTTTCTTTCGTGTCTGAGTCTCAATTTCGACAGAAAAACGTGCGGTTTCTGGTTTCAAGCTTCTTTATTAGCCATAGAACTGAATGTCAAGGACCGTCTTGAGTTCAGTGTAAATCCAAATGGCACGTGCAAACCCACGCGCACAGCAAGCCTACAAACAATGCGAGATTGCCTCTGATTTTATGAGGGGTGAATGTTTGCAGACATTCATCATAAATGACAGTTTATTCTGACAGAATGCACATTTTGCAAGAAACATGTTAAACGCGTGTTCGCTCTCGTCTTCTTTTTCAAGGATATGTGTACAATCTTTCTCTACTGTGAAGTATGGAAACTGTTCTTAGGAATAGAATAATGTACCCATTTCCGCTTCTGATTTGTACAGTATATAAGACAAAGTATGCGTTTGTTTCCATGGCATTAACTATTGATTGTGATGACATAAGTTCATCAGTTTGTTTCAGTTTTCAAGGCAAGTTTTTTATTTTTTATTGTGAGTCAGAAAGGGAAAAAATTTCAAAGATAATGTGTATGGTTTGAAATTAACACATAAACCGTGGCTGGAAATTCTGTTCAAAAAAACACTTTGCA
Organism: Oreonectes daqikongensis; assembly: GCA_026939265.1. NCBI lineage: Eukaryota > Metazoa > Chordata > Actinopteri > Cypriniformes > Nemacheilidae > Oreonectes > Oreonectes daqikongensis. The sequence goes on along the minus strand of JAOTQM010000030.1, from coordinate 1,316,565 downwards.
GGTCACTTACGTTCCAGAAATTCTGTTCACTCACTTTGTTGGGGAAATTTGTGTATGCAATCTGCATATACTTAGCACAAATAAGTCATTATAATATTATACATTTACATTTACATTTTACATTTATTCATTTGGCAGACGCTTTTATCCAAAGCGACTTACAATTGAGGAAAACAGCAAGCGATTCATCTAAGTAAGCAATATTCATGAGAAGTGCTAGTAATACAAAGTATTATACATAACTGATTTACTCAAAATCAGAATGCATTGTGGGTAACAAGTTACGAATGTAGGGAATGAGTAGAATTCGGACAGCACTACAAAATGACGGATATGCGATATAATGCATTATATAGGTGATGGGTTTTGCAAATATATTCAAACATTATCAATATTATGCCACAGGACACACAAGTAGTCGTTCATTATCATAAAACATCTTTGATGTGCTCAGAAAGAAAAAAACGTCTAAAAAAACATGCTGCCATAACAATACGCATCATATCTATAGTGGTGTGACCGCAAATTTAGCACATGAAAGACTTGTAAACAAGATGATGTAAACAAGTCCGCACAAACACTTGAACTCAAGAGAGATGAGTGAACTCTCTATGTGAAGACTGCTGTTGTTGTTCTTATGGAAATGATTTGCAAATGAACTTACTGCACTGCACACTGCATACTGAAATTCTGTCAAATGTGCATTGAGTTGTACGCTCGTACAGTATGCTATAACACAGCACATGAAGTTTCACCCTGCACACATAGTCACAGCTGTTTTTTGACGTGTGCATGGCACGGTTGTGACTTTTTTCATGGATTCGATTAGTAACACGTCAACATTGCATGAATAAGAACTTTGTATGTGAGTTGCTAAAAGTGTTTGTAATCTGAAGAGTGCGCATATGGCTCCACCGCGGGCGTGTAATATATATCTCATGAGCATCTCTGTGTGCAGGGAATGAGTATAAGCCCTGTGGGTAATCACACTTCTGCAAATTCTCTTCCTGGGGGGCTTGTTTGCCTTAAAAAAATGACATTCGCTTAGTTATTTCGGATTATATTAGAGTTTTGGGACGTGTTGATATTTTGCTGTCATTCCTTGACCCTAAAACCTTTGTCTGTATGAATTTTGCTTCATAATCAATTGCAATATTGCGCTCAGGCCATTACATGAGCGAGGTTGCATCTATGGCATCCAGCACGGCGTGTATAATTGATACGTGATATGAATCTGTGTACTGCACAAAGTTCACAGTGAGCTCAGGTAAGTCATTCTGTGCAGTCAAGCGTGAACAACACTTTACTTGAAAAAATCAGATGAGGTGAAGCACAATTTCAGCTAGTTGGTGTGTACTGTGCATATTTTAATGCTTTATGTCAGCAAAGTATAGGGTCATTTTACCTGCTTGATGAATCAGACATCTGTGTGCTGTAGTCTTTGGAGAATATGAAGCTAGAATTTTTTGGGGGGAGGATTTTACTTTGTAAATCACACACTATAGATTTGAGACACATAGCTATTAGTGCTACAGTTCAACAAGTTCATCGAGGTCAGAGCAACTTATTCTGTATCTCCAGCTGGAACACAATCTGATGGGTTTTGGGGATGGTGTACTTTTTCAAAATTGTTTTGGTTCATTTTTAGCTGTGCTGCAGATAGGGCTAAAGAAAAAAGATGAGAGCTGTTGGCCATAACCTTGTTTGTATTTTATTTATCTAGACAAATGAAAGTACTCTTAGGCTTGTAAAAGAATCAATAAGCACCTTAGACATGTCCCCAAAGTAGACTGAAAGGTTCTCTTTATATGACTCACAAAACTTGCTTTTTATAAAATTCACTAGAGGCATGATAAGCTCCAGGTGTCTTTATAAGCAGTGGTCCAATACCTGGTACTGCAGTGACCATGACACTGAAACTACATCTATATTGAGTATCTATATCATCATCTGGCGGTATTCGTTTTAATCTTAATAATATTAAAGCCTGGTTTATGTTATGTCAATTTTGTGAAAACAGTATGAACAGTTATTAAATTTTTACTTTATTTTAGATGAAACATTTTTTTTAATTATGGTTTGTTTGTTTTTAAATTAAGAGGCCACTCCAAAATTATTTTCAGTTTTTCTAGATGTACTATTTTTACTGTAGGTATGTGTTTAGGTAGCCTAAAATAATAATTTTTTTCACAGCTGTAAACTAGTGGCAACAAACTAGAGTTTTTTATTTGTAGAACATTTTAACAGGACAAATTGGTCAGAATAACACAAAATGCAATGCTCGCAGATCAATGCTGAATACATCCTCTCAATCTTTCACATTGTGGTTGGATGACTATGTCATTCTTAAGAGTTGTTTCGGTTAAAATTCAATGGACACTAAACTGGATTTGTTACAATACATGCAAAAACTGATCTTTTCATTTTTCCGGCATCTGTATACTCCAAAGCTTGGCCAATCCCTGTAAGTACTAAATTGTAGTTGCTTTGACTGGAATGAATACTACTTAATGCTTCTTTAATAGCCCACAACACACTTATTTGGAGCAATTTGGTCTGTCAATGTGCATTTGTTGAGTCGCACGCACAATCAGGGTAAATCACATTTAGAAGGTTAAAGATAATGAGTTCAGATAATCTCCTCTCTCTCTAAACGCAACTTTGACCCCCGTGACCTTTTTGATCGTGTAATTGCATACACAGCATACTTCAAAAGACCTGCTCAGAACTCCATAATCACTTTTTGCATCCCCTTGCGATCAAGACGAAAAAGCTCATTTCAAGAGGGACCCTCTTCACAAATAGCTGCTGTAAAATAATTCCCCCCCGTGAATATGTTATGTGTGGAAGGTAATAGAGTGTTGTGTAACAGAAAGGTTTCCTGAAAGTTATTCATAGATGACTGTACCCCGTTCCAAAATCTGTGCTGGAAAATTAAGGCTCCTAAACAAATTTGCTCCGAGAGCAGGATTAGGCTCACCGTTTCTCTGTTTTAATGAGGCTGAATCAATGGAGCATTCCGTCCATATAAATCCCCATCGGCTTGCTAGAAACCGTTTCTTTAAACGTAAAATCTTTGGGCCTATTAGTTTGCCGCCCGAGAGCTGCAGTCAGCGCTAAGGAAAAGCTTTGATACGGCCGAGACATCCCTGCCTGGCTGTGCTAATTCTTCTCGCTGGTATTTTATTTTCTCGGTCTTATTTATAGCACATTATGACCCTTCTCGCTCACCCTACATAACCAAACGCATATCTGCCCAGCCCCTTTGCAGCTATATTTATACAGCACATAGTACTAATGATGTTCATTTGCCCTTATAGATGGTGTGAAAAGACTGTTTACCAATATCTCAGTGGCGCTCTTTGATTGGGTAATTGGTTTGCTCATATTGGTGGTAAAATATCTCTGACATCCTCTAATGTTCCTGGAAAATCACTGAAGGAAAGTTATTTGTTTGTTTTTATTGCTGTGTAAAAGATTTTAGCATGACTTCGGGGATAATTCACAAAGAATGAATTGCAGCCATTAATAGTGCCACTATTTAATCCTATTGTTGAGCACACGATTTACAGAAAAAAGTCTTTATGCAAAACCATTCTTTTGTTAAATCATTCTCAGACTGATATTTACGCTGTTTATCCTAAAATAAATGCAATGTGCTCTTTGTTTTTATTTTCTGCTCCGCAGCTGGAAGAGAAGACCGGCATAACCTAACATCCCTGTTGGTGCAGCCCATCTCTGCCTCCTTAGCAAAGCTGCTGCTCTCTGCCCCTGCTATGGGGCAGGGGAGACCCTGCGTCCCTATGGCCATGCACTCAGCCTCAGGTAAGCCCCGGGCCAGATACTCGCCTGCTGGACTTTCAAAAGACAGCCTCTTTGCCCCGCACATTAACACTGATCTTGGCTTTCAAATCACCCTGCGTTCAAGCTAACCTTGAATAGAAAGTATGACTGCTGTGTTAGGTGTACTGTGGGGGGATGCTTTTAACAAGTATACTTTTAAACATAAAGGTGCTTAAAATGTTCTTCACAGCAATGGCATAGAAGAACCATTCTGGGTTCCACAAAAAAAACATCTCTTTCTTACATTTTTATAATCTGAGGAACCTTTTTTCTCCACAAAGAACCTTCGGATGTTAGATGTTCTTTATTCCATTTAGACAGAAAAGGTTCTTCTATGGCATCGTGAAGCACCTATAAGAACAACAATGTTGGGATTAATCCAAAACAGGTTTTAGGATAATGAACATTTGGTACATTTAGTCATGCAATGAATACATTTTCCTGCATGTTACATTAATATTTATATGTATATACACTACAAATCTGTTAATCGTTATTTAATACCTGCTAATGACGTTTTCATGAAAATGATTATACTTATCTGTAAAAGACCAGGCTGCACATTTCCCAAATGTGAAATTCTCCGAAACTCACCTAACAGTTTTTCGATATCTTCCTTCTCTTTTCTTTGTGTTAATCCTATCTGCTCTGAGCTTTCATACTGAATCTTTCATGTCTGAGATCTTCATTAGTCATCTCGGTCTCATGCTGGTTTGGGGATTTAAGCATCAAAGCAGTTCTCTGAGCACATTACAGCAGCAGTCCACCTGCTGGCCGCAGACGCTATGACATCCCTGCACTGCTCCAGTCGTGCGTTGTGAAAGCGCTGGCTTCTTGATTTATGTTCCATGGCGCGAGTTTAGCTCCTGAATGTGTTGTAACACCGGCGAGTTACACAGGGTCCACACATCATCTTAAAGTCACCCTCGCTTCGGCCGCCCATATCCGAGGTCATTACACACATCCGTCAGTGGGTGCCTATGGGACCTAATTGAAACCACGAGAGGAAGGTTGGTCAGCCACCTTACGGCGCTCTCTAATGCAGGGTTTTTAGAGAGGTCAGACGCAACATGGAATGCGAGCAGCCACATTCGATGAAATAAAAATGACAGATTGAGGAGTTGACATGCATTGGAATATAATTGGATTTAAGTGAGCTGACCTACAAGGAAGGGCCGTTCAGTGGAGTGATGTTTTTCATCGACTGACGCAGAACATACAAGATGTAGTTTTGCCCATTGACCTTTGTCTAATAAAGTACTCCATAGAAAGTCTAGTTCACTGTAGGGTTATTTTTAGTATGTGAGGATGACCGAACATTTTATACAATTATGTTTTACAATAACTGATTTCAGCTTATTAGACCAGTGAAAATGTGAATGAACGATGAGCCATTTCTCCATTTACACATTTATACATGTTCACTTCTAGCTTGATTTGATTCATTCTTAATAATATAATTATGACATGATTGTCATTAGCAATCTGGAAATAGTTTAGAATATTTCCTATTAATTTTATATTGCAGATTTTTTATTTTACTACATCCAGACAACTTTCAGTTTACTTCCATACCTAAAATTATTTTGTAATATTTAAATGCAATAATGCATATTTTTAGTTTTAAATTCTTTTTTACTTTTTATTTTATTTGTATTTTTAATAGCTTTTGATGCCACCACTGTATAAAAATTACTTACAAAATGGTAGTATTCCAGCAGCTGGGGCACCAGAAAAATACTGTAAAATAACATCTATATAAAAACTTTACAGAAATTTGTTTTTTATACCCTTGTAAATTTGCAGTCTATTCTGTCATTTGATATTTTTTCCACATTTCAAAAAGAAAAACTGTAAAATAACGAACACTTTAATTCCATAAAATATATTTTTTACATCGTATTTGTTATCTCTCAGACAAATAAAGCCATTAAGACAAATAGAAGTAAACAGCATCATTTCTTCACATCAGCAAATGAAGGAAGTTGTTTCCGTCTGTCCTGTCATAAAAAAGTTTTTTCACTGCTGGAGTTACAAGATACCAGCATGACAGTTAGTGGCGCTCAGCCGTCGCGCACCTACAATGTTTCTTGATGTTTGTGTACAACAGCAGCCGCTTGTGTGTGTTAGGTTTATCTCATGCTAATAGGTGTCAGAACTTGCCATTCCGTCCATATGGAGCATGCATATGCACACGTGCGCACACGCAGTCGTAGTCACGCAGACATCCACCCACACGAGAGCACACATAAACACTCTCTGAGCTCTGAGTCAGCTTGGGTCTCTGCTCCCCCCCAGCTGTGCATATATGCGAAAAGATGTGTGCTGCAGATTTTGATGAGGGTTATTAGTCTCTAATTCCCGCCTGTTGAGTGAAAATGGTTTCTTATCTTTTGCATGGTCGCCTTGGAGACCCCATCACTGTGGTTTAACCGTTGTCTTGGCTTGATAGGCAGTCAAGGATTTACAGCCCCGGTGACAAAATGAAAGGAAATGGGCTTTAAGGCAAATCCTCAGTTGAAGTTCTATCACAGCCATTTAGGAGGTTCGATATTGGGGTTATTATTGGCTTGTTGTTCTGGATTGCTGGATTTAGGTGCTTCCCAAATACACAGGTTATTGTGTTATAATTCTGTTTGCTAATGGTCTCAAAAAGGCTTCATAAAGGTGAAAGCACCTAATAGAGCAAGATTTGTCTGACAAACAGATTGTAGTGCTTTCATGTACTAACCTCTGTGTCTGTGAGTCACTGCTTCACAACAGCATATAATTAATATTAACATATTAACATATTTAATAACCAGCCATTTCTTTCTCAAGGTATTAGGAAAGCTTATTTCCTGATGGCAAAAACTCAGTTAAAGGTGCAATTGGTAATATTAATGAGGATCTATTGACAGTAATGCAATATAATATCCATAACTATGTCTTCAGAGGTGTATAAAGACCTTACATAATGAACCGTTATGTTTCTATAACCTCAGAATGAGCTATTTCTATCTACATACACCGCGGGTCACCTTACATGGAATTCGTCATGTTGTTTCTACAGTAGCCCTACAAACTGCTTTATAGAGTGCGTTTCGTAAATGTGTTATCTCCTTCAGTAAATATGCGTGTTTTAGCCACTGTCGTGTTTGAAAGGGAGGGAGTGAGCCGTTGGTTGAAGTTTGCAACCTTCCCGCTAGATGCCACTAAAATCTCCACATTGCTCCTTTAAAGTCACTTTTTGTGATTCACAGTTTTCCACATAAAATCATTGTACATCATGTAAAGAACATTGTGTGAAAATAAGACTATAAGAAATTAATGTTTAACAAGCCAACTTCCAGTATTTCCTTAAGCAAAACAATAAAACGTAGTGAACTTTTAGTTAGCTTTTGATTTCGTGAACAAAAACTAAGATGAATAGACGTATTGACCTATTCATTCATGTGAACTATGCTTTAACTAATGTTAACAAATCTAACCTTAAGTTTTTTAGAGGCAGCATACTATAATTGTTATTCATGTAATAATAGTATGTAGTTCCATTGGTTTGGGAACGGGGCAAGAGACTTTAATAAGTATGTGTGTGGCTTTAAACCACTTACTGGAGCATGGGCTACTACAACTCGTCTTCTGTCACCAGCCCAATGTCCAGCAATCAATGTCTGCCAAAAACCTGCAGTGGCAACACGAACACCATCGATCCTGTGGAGAGGGAGGGTTCCCCTCCCCTGACTCTCTTTTACCTCCCCCCCTTTCCCCTCATGCTGTGAAAGCTCCCAGTCGTGAACCGCTCCATGCAGCCTAGTCCCAGGCCTGCACCACTCTTCCATTAACCGGATCAAACGCTCCGAAGCTAGTAATCTGTGCTCTATTGATTGGGCCAAGCTTTGACCACTTCTGAGGTTTCAAATCATTTGTTTCCATCTGTCTTCTCTTTCTCATTCCATTCCCTTTCAATTAAGCCTGACTGTATCGCTCCGATGTGCTCTAATTGCGTCCGTGTCTCCCTGCCTGGGGAAATGAGACGTTAGCCGCAAAAATAGTATGTGGGCCTATCAAACCTATTAAACACGTTCGCATTGGGCCTCCCATGGAGGCTGATCGTTTATTGTCCATGGCTTTGTAATGGCCTCACATGTGTCTATATGATTCTGAATGGTATTTATTCGTTATTGTGTTTGTGTGTTTTGTGCCAGGCGGTCAGATTCATCATTCATTTATTCACCGCAAAGAATCGAAAAAGGGCGAATGGGGTCCAGATGCATTAGTATTTTCTATAAACGTCTGTGCAGCTCTGAGCTTCTGTTCTGCTCTGCTCAGATGAAAACTCATACTATAATAAATTTCTATGCAATTACAGCTCGCCGGCAGAAAACTGTGTGGAATAGCTTTATCGAAACACACCCGGCTCCTTTAATTATGATGATATTGATTGCGTGTGAGGGTAACCTGTCCGATATTGGTTTTGCTCTTTTGCACATCTCGGTTTAAGCCACATGGGAAATAAAACAGCACAGCGTCCTGTACTCTGAAATATGTTGATATGAAACCTGTCAAAAGGCTGTTAAAACACAAGCTAATGGCAATAAATCAAATGCTTATATTTTATATCATTTTTATTTTTTATAAAATAATATTATTTATTTTATTTGTATATATATCATTTTTTAATTTATATATAATTGTATTTACCTATGATAATTGGTGACAATAGAAAGTTATCTACCATATTGTAAAGTTCTGTGAACAGTCACATCCACAGCTATAGGCATGAACTGAAATGTTGAGTGTGCCAAGATAGTAGACTAGTAGATGTATGTGATGTAGCTTGCTTGGCAATTGTGGCATCTGTGAATACATACTGTATCTATGAACGCTAGCACCACAAAAATGCCAAAATTATGTATTTTTTAAATAATAACAATAGGGTGAAGGTTAGGTCTGAAATAGGTGTGACACAATATACTGTTATTGACAATAACTGCGATATTGTGTTAAATCTACACATAATATAGCTAATATTTGAACACCCATTTTAATTTTTTTCTTAAGGAAATAGTTCACCCCAAAATAATAGTATAAAATAAATAAAAGTCATAATTTACTCACCTTCTTGATGTTTCGAAACTGTATGACTTTCTTTCTTCTGCAGAACACAAAAGAAGATATTTTAAAGAATGTTGGTACCAAAATATTGGTGGTTCCCATTGACTGCATTGGTTTTGTGTCTATACAGTAGAACTCAATGGGGACCAGCGGTTTTTGGTTACTTATGTTCTTTTGGGTTAAAATAAAAACTGCATTATTTGTTCATTTATAAAAAGAAAACATTTCTACAAATAATGTGAGTATATCATTACCATGAATAATTTTGGCCATTACAGCTGTAATGTGAAAATCTGATATTGTGACAGCCCTAGTCTGAAAATAGAAATGATTCTTATATTTAGATCATGTTTTTATTCTATACCTGCATTTTCTCCACAAACTAATTTACTCTTATTAGAAAACATCTTATTCTGCATTATTTGTAAAACTTGGACTGTCTACCATTTCATTCTTTTCCTGGAAGATCACTTTCTCGCTTTGCTCACGGGGAGCAGCTCACCTCTCTCAATACACAGTAACCTCTCATACCTATTGGTGATTAATGGGCAAATCTGTCACGCCGCGACCCGTGTGCACGCCAGCACTTTTAAACACTCCCTTAGAACTGCATATACATCTTGTGCTCCTTACCCAAAGTCATTTGTGCTGTTGTCAGATGTGATAAATGGGGTCCGTGTGCTGTGTGAAGCCAGCTGCATTTTTAGAGTGAATTTGATTACTTTCAAAGTGTTAAAAAAACCTACGTTAGAGAGTTGTGTACACACAGCCTTGGCGTCGGTGGCGTTTGCGTCTAACTGCATCTGTGGCACCAAACCTCATCTTTATTTCCCTCTGATATTCACATCTCCAGGATCTTAAAAAAAAAACTCTGCGTCCCGAGGCCAGCACAACTGCTCGGTATCTGGGGCTTTTCTTACAAAGAAATACTCAATTCTGCAACTTGGAGAAAGTCCATTGCATCACATCTTTACCTCAGATCAGCGGTGTCGCTTTAAGAGAGAGGCAGGGAAAAAAAGGCCTGGGATGCCATCCAGGACCAGGTGCCTCCTTTTATCAGCTGAGATATCAGCTTCATTTAAATTCACTCCAATGCGCTGAGCCTTTATGTGTAATTGGTAAGACTATCAGTGAGTGGTAGCGACAACTTTTAATGCTCCTGCTCTGTATATCTGATAGCGTTTGTTTTCATCCCTCTGTTTACTTGCAGCATGCAGACGGACGTTTAGAGGCATGTCTGTTCGCTGTTCTGCGGTTCCTGTGCATGTGATGAAAGGGATTTAACAAGAGAGCGTGTGCTAAAAACACATTCTCATTTACATGCACAGGCTGTTTTGGGCCACTGGGGAAAGAGAATTCTCTTGGGACCTGGAGTCAACGGAGGACCTGATCTGCGTTGATTGTAGATCAGTTATCACATTATATGCGAGGATACAAATGCAATTGGTTGATGTTGCTGGGTTGGGTTAGTAAGAATGCATAAAAAATAAAAAGCAATGGCACAGTGTTTTGGAGTAACATGTTTTTAGTGGTCTCTTTCATCGAATGCATCGGTCTTTGTTGATCGATCTGGCTAGGGGTTAATAAAATAACTATGTATATGTATTTAGTTTATATTAAAATGTATTTGTATTAAAGTTTTATTGTATGATAATTGTATTAAATAAACTATTTGTTGAATGGGTCTTGTAACTTTGTCACATTTAAGTTTAGCCAAGTAACTGGTAACCCAAAATAATACTGACTAGACATACTTTTAACTTGCTAGGTAATGTCATTTACTTGTTATTACTTTTGCTTGTTATCAGAAATAATCTGCAAGGACTCTATTCTTTACGGATGTGTACCGGAAGTTAAATTTGGGCAACAAAAGCATGCATGCACAGTAATGTTTGTTTAATGTTGTTGCTTTGAAACCGTCTATATTAAGCTGGGACAGAAGAAAGTATTTTAAAGTTGTTTTCAAAGTACATTTGCATGTTGTGCTGTTAACTTTAAAAGTTATTGCAATGCTAAATGCCCCTGATTAATTATTTTGCAATTTCCTTTTGTTTTAGTGAGAAAAATCATAAATCTTACCATTGAAAACCAGGCAGCCTTCAAGACAGTGCAAAATGTCATCGGATATCTCAAAGGCAAGACCAATCCAGGTAGGTCTGTACAAAAACAAGATTACAGGACAGTGATCATTTTGTTCTACCGGGTTGTCAACTGCAAAACCAAAAAGTTGCAGCAGCAGCAGCATAGAGGTTATGTGGCCCAATGAATCAATAACTGTTGAGTAGGTTTAATAGAGTTTAATACACTTAATATGCAATAAAATACTAATATTAATTTATATTAATATAAATGAAATATAAAATTATCTGTCATATTATAACCAAACACAGACTAAAAGTTAACTTCGGGCCAGGTGTGTGCGTCTGATGAAACCGTCTATAGTTTTGAGAACTCAACTATTAAATATCACAATGTGTTGCAGCTGATTTGGAAATGTGAATTCAATATTCAGTTGATGTCACTTGGGGATTTCCTTGAAGTGAACATTTCCAGATCATCACCAGTGTTTGTGACACCTGTGTCACCTTGGCTTCTTATGGGTTTTAACATAAACTATCCTCATGTAAAGCACATGTCCCGGGCAACGGTCTGACATAACAAAGACGTAGCACTTTGTCACTGTATTTTATTGCATTGTGTTCCTAATAATAAAGCAGGTGTCCTCTGAAACAAGAGTGCATTCTAAGCATTCTCTCCTTCATTCACTAAAAAATACCAGAGGTGAATAAAGCCAAATTTGTGCCCGAGTGCTGAAACAGCTCTTTTTCCTCTTTGCGCTATGACAAACTAATCTCCTAAAACAAAACCTGCCACCACTGTCCAAACGCAGGTCACTTGGCTGCCGAAAATAGGCTTTTAATTACAGACTACTATTTTCACCTTCAGAATGATTTAGCCACACGTCTGATGTAATGAAAGTGTTTAATCTCTCATCCACGCCCTTAAGACTGTAAACGTCAACACTTCTATCCTTCTTGATTTACTGTGCCTTTTCTGTTGTAATTGGTTGCTCGGCCACTAATTGCGTATCGCAAATCGTAACGCGTTCTTCTCCTTGACTTTTGCTGTTTTAATAATGTTTACCATCTTATTTATGATTTGATGTCATTTTAATAACTTCCCCAAAGACTGTACCAGCCCACCTGAGTGCAAGGGGGTTAAAATATTCCTCATTGTATCGCTCTTGTCAACTGTATTAGCGTTTTTTACACTTTGAGCTGTCAGTCAAAAGTGGCCCGGTGACACGCTGAGTTTATCATCCGCTGTAAGTGAAGCATATAGCCTGCGGCTAATTACGTGAGCTGCAGTTTCTTTTTCTAGTAAGAACTGATTTGTATGTGCGACTGCTTATTTGTACTACTCACCCAGAAAAGAGTTTTAAATAGGGTCAATGTTTGTCTTAAATTAATGATTCGCCATTTAGTTTTACATAGTGTTGGCTGCACTACTAAGCAACGCTTTAAAAGTGTGTGTGTGTGTGTGTGTGCGTGCGTGCGTGCGTGCGTGCGTGCGTGCGTGCGTGTGGAGAGATGCTACAGTAAGTGTGTGAATATGCATACTGTACTTTCCAGCTGGACAGTACAACAACAGCAGTAAGTCTAATGAATTTGATGTCCAAATACTCAATATTTATGATATACTAGTTTGACAATACTCAGCATATGCACTGAATCTGCACATGATTTAAAGTTTAAACAGTAGATACTTTAACATCCCATAATGCAACAGGAGCAAATGTTAAAGGTTTGATCATTTTAGTGTCCATTTTATTAGGTATTCTTAAGTAAACTTTATTTTAAATGTTTTTTATGTAGTGTACTAGTCAGTGTACTAGTATACTTGTAAGTGTACTACTTTTTTACTATTTCGGACTAAATTGTTTCACTTTTTTGTCTACAAAGTGTACTTTTAAGTATGCTTTAAGTGTATTAATAGTAAACTATACACAACAAATAGTACACAACTACTTCACAACTGTTTTGCATTTGTTCTGCAACTATCCAACAGGTAAACTAATAGGTATACTGATCGTTTACCAGTTTAATACTTGTAGCACATTTTTCCCAGCTGAAGAAAAAAGGAACTTCCATGATGTCCTTAAAGTGCTCTATTTTCATGCACTAATGTTGTACTCAATATACTAAAAATGACTCTTTAGTACTCCTTAAGATAATCTAAGAACATCTCAACTGTGCTATGTTGAGACAGCATAAATATGAGCTGTATTTAGTTAACACTTGTAGTACACTTGAGCACACTAGTGTATGAAAGATGGGTTCAAGTGTACTACAAATGGTAACTAAATACATTTATTAATAAAGAGAAAGTATGTTTAAAGCAAATTTTTGCTCATATTCATGCTGCCTTAAAATAGCACAGTTGAGTACACTACTTAAGATTATCTTAAGAAGTACTGAGTACTAAAGAGTATTTTTTAGTATATTAAGTACAAAATGAGAACTTTAACTACATTATGGAAGTGCACTTAGTTTATGAAATACACTTTAAAGTATTCTGTTAGTAAACTACTAGTTTAGTAGTTTTTATACTGCAAGTATGTGTGTACGATGAACTTAATATCATACTTAAAGTTGACTATTTAAGTATTGTTTATATTTTATATTATATTGTTACAATATAAATTTGAACGTTGAAGAAATGTAAAACTATGCGAAAAAGTACTCAAGCGACTCAAGCTTAAAAAGGATATAAAAGACTAAAAATGTACTTTCTTAATTTTACTAAAAAAAAAAGCACACTTGAATTAACTTATTTTCGTGAGGGTAGTGGGCAACCGTTACCCAGACGTGGTCTACACGTACCAAAGAAGGAGACTACCTGATCCAGAGTCAACACATGAGGACCAGCGGCAGAAATAATGAAGTCTGTGTAACCCAGAGTGAGCGGTTTTATTCTGTGTAACATGTTTGTTGGCGTGTGAGTGTTTGTTTCTTGTTTAATCTTGTTCTGTTTCTCCTTGCAGATCGATATGTACTGGTTGGCAGTCGTCATGGCAGCTGGTACGAGGGTGCGTTGGCGGACTGGGGGAACGGCGCAGCAGTCATGAGTCAGATCATCGTGTCTATGATGGCTCAAGCCCGCGCGGGCTGGCAGCCCGACCGCACCATCGTCTTCTGCTCCTGGGGAGGAACCTCATTGGGTAGTATCGGCTCCTTTGAATGGGGGAAGGTAATATGCCAGGGTTATTATTATTCATGTTATGCAATACTTTCTGAATTCAGTAACATTAAAACATGAAGTTTTATAAGCTCGGACCCTTCAAATCTTTTTCATGATGGCATGATTAATGCATTTACATAACAGCAATTGAAACGTAGTTTACCTAGTATATTTAGATGTGTATGATGGGGGTGTATAAATGTGCATAACAAGAATGATCCATTCAAGGTACTTCAGGTACTTGAATGTATCCAATTCCGAACAAATATCAACATACAAATAAATCTGTTAACACATCATGCACGTGAACAGCAATAAATGCACTTTACGGCTCTCATGTAGCCAGTCATTGGTGTGTGTGCTCTCTAACATTCGAAAGTTTAGCGGAGGTCAAAAGCGCTCTTGTGTCTCTCACTTTAATAACTAAACTAAAGCAATGGGACAAACAAACAAACAAAAATAGCAACAGTGCTAATATAATCAGCAAGCCATGAAGATTCCATCAGACAGACTTTGGCTGAGTGTTAATGAAATGACTGAAAAGTTTTTTCTAATAACTAATTCAAACATCATTAATCATAAGAAGCCCAACGATGTCGAATGTACTTTTTGAGTATAAAGAAAGCAATAACCGTTCTTATTATTCACATCGCTCATTTCACACAATAGTGTCTCCCTGGGGGTTACTTTTGCATTTTTGCCAACATATCAATCCACACTTTGACAGTTCATTAGTTTGCCAACTGGCAGCAGACGTCCATGCTCTGTGTTTGTGCAGGAGAATGCAGTGGTGCTTCAGAGCAGAGCTGTGGCCTATGTCAGCCTCCAAAGTCCAGTCCGAACCTCCGGCTCCCTGCAGTCCATAGCATCACCTTCCCTTCAGCAACTGGCATCTGACATTCAAAAGGTACAAACCATCAAGCCTTGTGCACACACACAGTTTGGCGTTATATTTTGGAATCACTGTCTGTTTTTAGGGCATCAATGAACCATGAAAAAAAAAGGTTTTCACCATAATTTCTTAAAGTTTTTTAAACTTTATTCTTATTTTTAAAGTATGATTTTCCGCTTTCAAAATAGTCACATCCATAATGGTCCTTATTCCTCAAATATAGTAACTATTTTATGTTCTATGAAGAGCCATCCCTTCTCCATTTGTTGGGTATTGCTTCTGGTTTTTGCATTTTAATTCACAGAATTCCTATGTTGTCCTAAAAATATGAGTCACATCCATAACACATATTTTCCTCATCCTAAATAGAAAACTAGGAACATTTAAACATATGATTGAATATATTGGTATTAAATACATTGTCTGAGAGTTTATATTTCAAGTTTTTACTGCAAATGTCACATCTATAACACCGGAGTTCTCCATTTCAAAGAGAAGAATAAAGTGTCTTTCATTTTGTGGTGGTGTTTCTGCTGTCAGAATTTCAGAACTCTACTTCTTACTAATTTGCTGTAATATAACTTTAATATGTTGTGTTTTTGGATATTTTCTGACAGGTTAATTCCTGATTTACAAAAATATAGTCAATCTGAAACCACAACAAAACCACGCAGAGAGTATTGCTTATTAACTCTTTTTGTAATTTTACTGCTACTTTCTATGAGTTTTAACTCAAACTGACAGCCTCCTCAGCATAAGGTATTTGGTTAAAAGGTTAACTATAATTTAAATATTGCCAATGTATCGTTTTGCTGTGGGATTCAGAGTGGGACACGCTCTGCACAGCGCACTGTAGGTCACAGGCCCTGATCTGATGACAGCATGCCCTATTATTTTTAACCAGACAATAATTTTGTTCATTAACCTAAATGCCAGTCCACCTGTGACATTTCAGCCTAATAAAGTAAGGCTCTGACCTGCACCGCAGCAACTACCTAAATCTCTCCCGCAAAACTTCTAGGAGAGAAATGGCACGAGTTCACTGGAATAATTATTTCCCTTTATCATCAGCAGTCTGGGCATAATGTTTGTAAAGTAGTTCACGGCGGAAAAAAAACCCGAAGAATTGATGAGGCTGTGATTTGATGTGAATAGGCAGAGAAGACTCAGGAACGAGTTTCAAAAAATGGGTTTGGTACGCTTTGTATAACATTGAGCACCCATCTGAAAAGTATTAAAAATCTTTATTAACAGCTAGAGATGGAATTGTGCGTATACGTGTATATCATGAAATGGAGAGATGAGGTTTAGGGTTTAGATTTTACATAATCTGAATGAGTAGAAAAAAGTAAAGATGGAGGCTGTTTAGATCATTCTGGATAGTTTTATAACAAACAGCTGTTTTACTCAGACATCATTGATTTTTTCTGTCCTGTTTATTGTGTTTAGCTAGTACATGCACTACAATTCAAAAGTTGATGTGATTGGTCAGATGGTCTGGTCTGCTGTGATTGGTCCGATGGTCTAGTCTGCTGTTATTGGTCCGATGGTCTAGTCTGCTGTTATTGGTTTAGCGTGTGTGTTCAAGTTTTTGCGGGCAGGCGGGGACTATTGACGTAGATATACGGCGGTTAGAGAATCGGACTAGGTCATGACTTGTTTGCGTGATTCAGAGTCGACTGTTTTTTTTCAAGCCAATAACTTTATTTAATAACTTTATAACTCACTTTGCAGACTGCTTACTTTCAAACACGGCAACATTACACACTGCATGAAATGTACTTTTGATGATCTTGTTGTATGTACTCTTTAAGTAGCTATGTGGAGAGAAATGGCATTTTGGCACCACATCATCATAAAAAATGTGGGAAAAATGGGCCAAATGACTTCAGACTGATCGAATAATGAGGACAAAAGAGGCAAAAAGAGTCTAGAATAGATGGAAACTCCTACAGTATTGTTTAAAAAGCATCTTAAGGCTGAAATACACCTGAAATACAAGACTTTTGCACCGATTTTTGCCCAGATTTTCAGTCTGTAGTTGTTGTAAAAAGTCTGCACCAGTCTGCCGATTTTATCACGTATTGTTTTCTGTGCAAACGTTCAAAACGTCTGCAAGTGTATGATGTTTATTTTTTTTTATCTGTTCAGATTTTAAAAGTCGTGTAGTGTATTTCAGCCTTTAGGAAGCTGGTAAAAAGACAAAAGTAAATACCTGCAAATTCTAAGTAAAGGCTTTGAAGGGGCTAAAATAAAACCAGTTTTGATTCATTATTTAGTCAAAACATAATTCCTGTAGTTATATTTGTATGATGCCATAGAATTCATTAATGAATTTACTATATTCTAAAATGTGAACAAAGTAAAGTGACCCTTAACCTTTTAATGTTTGCCTTTGCATCTGCAAATAAAGAAATCACGCACAGTTCTTCAAATGCTTGACATGACTAAGTGTTTTCACAAAAAAAGTATAGGGTACCTGGCTCAGACAGCGAGAAACTTAAAGAAAATGGACATTGCTCTCATATCTCACATGCTTATCAAGTGTTTTGTTTACTCGAATGACAGACTATACCAAGAGCTCTAAAACATGTGCATGGAAGCTTAAACCTTCTTTAAAATAAGCTTCTTCTACCCTGTTCTTCCAAGCAAAAGGAAAATAGTTTAACATCAGTACTTTCTGAGACTGTAGCCTGAACAGATATCAAGTGTATTTTTGGAGCGTGCAGCACCAACCACTTTGGCTCTCTCAGTAAACTGATAATAGTTTATGCTAATTGCTGTTGTCCTGTCAGAGTCTTTCACGCAATGAGACACAAGATGCCCTCATTAGCATGCTAATTGAACAGAAGGCCATCCAATCAAAGAGTCAGCTCTGTTTGCCGCTCGACTTGGATGAATGACTTCAAATTATCCTTCGCGATAACTTCAACGCAAAGTTCAGTTTTGTTTTTGTGAAGCAATTCTTAGGCCCTGTCCACACGAACACTGGTATTTTCAAAACCGCAGCTTTTTCTATGCGGTTTAGCCGTTCGTCCGCACAAATACGCAGTACCCGGTCACTGAAACCGAACTTTTTTGAAAACTCTGGCCAGGGTGAAGATGTTTAGAAACTCCGGTTTCAGTGTTGTCGGTGAAACCAAAGATTTGGCCTATGACGTTGGAATGCGCGCCGCTATTTCCTTGACCTTTGACGTCAGATTCCAGGCTTCAGATTGGCCAGCACAGCTTTATGGTTATATTGCCACCTGTTGGTTTGGCATGCTCTTGACTTGTTTTTGCGTTTTTGCCATTTTCTGCTGCTTTGTTCAACTTTGACTGATTAGACAGCTAAAATTAAAACTGTTTATAACTGGCTTTTATTTTAGTCAAATCAATACCACAGGAGCTTAAATCCCCGAGTCCCAGTTCTGTGTTGTCAGCCGCTCATATTTTTATTGCAGTCCTTGCTGTTGGTAGTGTGTGTCGTGAAATCACTTGTCTGCTCTTGTTTTGTTATTGGTCTCCTTGCCTCTAATTGTATATTTAGTTTTTTGCAGTCATCTTGAATTGTTGCAATTGCACCATTTATCTTCGGAATTTGCTCATAGGAAAGCACCAGGTATCCTCTACATTATCAATATTTTGAGACATTTTAACAGCGCTATAAATCATGTTACAGCTTTGCAGGTAATACATTTCACTTATCTTGCTTTGCAGCTGTCTTTGGAATAGAGATGCCATTGCTGTGATGTTTTGAATGGGTGCTTTGGAACCAATTATGATAAAGCAAGTACTTCTTTTGGGATTATGAAGCAAAACATACCAAGTAAATTGAGAGACTTTTGGTGGTTTAATTGGGTATTGTCGTAGCAACACCTGCATGACTCAGCCCTGTTTCACACTGAAATTACACAAACAGTATAAATCGGTTTTATATGCTTACGTGATGTGAATTGCATAATTTCATTTTGAGGAATGTTCAGTTTAAAATTTCATGTCACGGTTAATTCATGAAACATTATGTGAATGTCACATGATGGTGATCTTTACATTTGATCTCATACTCACCCCATGCCATAACACTTCTCATATAACCAGCTGTCTCCCTTATGTAAGCTTTTTATTTTAGATTAGGTGTTTTAAAACCTGTTAAGCTTTTGGTAATCCTTTCTAAAATCCATGTTTCTTGCACCTGACTAAGGCAGACGCTTTCATGGAATAATTTATGCAGACAGCAAAGGAGTTTGTAGAGAAGTCTAAATGTAGGTCACATTTTGGTGCAAACATTATTCAAATATTATTATTGGCAGATTAAATCTTTTAATATAGTTTATATGACCGAAAGGGTGAACCACACAAGATTTTATTCCTAAGTGCATTATTTATCAACACACACTATTATCTCTGTCAGATAAAGAGCATCTTGTGCTCCTAGTAATAACCTTGGGATTTGCTTTGGTCCACCTTGCATTTACACCCACGCTATACCTCACATACATTTGACCTATTTTAAACCGGAACACATTATTGTGTTCAGATGTAAAAAAAAAAAAAAAAAAAAAACATTCGAGAAAATCAGTGCAACTTGTAATCCTCCCTCTCTCCCTCTCTCTCTCTCAAGAAAGTCCATTTTGAAGGGCAATTGAAGCCAGGCTTTGCCAGTGATGTTTGACATTGATAACCGCTCTCGCAGTTGAGGTCATGCTGTGGCAAATAATGCAAGAGTTTGCAAAAGTGACGGTCTGTCATTCCAAACATTGGGATGAAATGTTAAAGTCTGCAGTTGTGATGTAAACATTTGTAAACCAATGAAAGGCAAGATCCAGCTGTACACTTGTAAATCCAAACACAGTATTTCCTCTTGACGTGGCCTTCAACAAATGTATCTAACCTTAATATGTATCCATCAAATAAAGCTTTAGAGGTTTTCCTAGTGTGTAGTTTGCCTAGTTTCTCATTGAGCTCACCATTGCATTCTGGGTTTTTAATTTTTTTCTAATACAAACACAATCTAGACAAATGCCTGTGAATTGAAGGCCTTTACATTTCTTTTTTTTCTCAAGCATGATCATGGCTTTTACGTCTACAAAATTCCACCTATGATGCATTACAGTTTCCATCCATGAAGACTGGCTTATTTAGACGTTTTTTCTTCGTGGCTTTCCAACTGATGAAATATTTTTTGAAAGACTCTTTTGAAAACGTTGTGTGCAATTTTGACACACTTGAGGTTTTAAAAGCGGTGTGAAAAAGCTTGGTCTTATGATAAGTATCGGTCAAGAAAATGTGAGTTGCTAAAGTGTGACATTTTCAGAAGGCCTGTGTGAACGATAGATTTTGACTTTAGAGGAATCATGATCAATACTTTACAAAATGGACTGAAAGAGCCAAACAAAGGCAGGTGTTACGTTGAATCCACATGTGATAACCATCTGATAATGCACCCTTTTGTCACACATACTGTTACCCAGAAATCCTTAGCGTGCACCTGAACACACTTGAATTAATCATCCAGTATAGCTGATCACACGCACACATACTCACCAACAGATGGTAAGGCCACCAAGGGTGGACTCTTTCATGGAAATCATGTGACAGAACTGAAGCCCCTGTTGGCCCCAGGAGCCTGTTGGGCTGTAACTCTTCATCATGTGGCTGCACGGCGCTGTCACTCAACACTTCATAAAAGCCTGCTTGGGTCCGCAGCACGATAACATCATCTGCCATTCTCTAGATTAGACCCTTTTCACAGGGATTTCATCAAGATAATGCATGTTTTGTGTGCGTGCCGTGACACGCTAATTGCAAGCCATTAGTGGAAGCATTTGGCAGGCTTCGGAGGAATGCGTCTTATGCATACAGTCTTAGATTTCGGTGTCAGTAGTTCATTGTCACCCTGCTCTATTCAACACAAATGGGGCTTTCATTTTTATTCAGAATTTTGTCTTCCCGTATTCATTTTTTTGGATAAAGGGAACAGATTATTCTTGTGTGTTTAATGAAGGGCATCATGTTGAATGTAGTTGTTTTATGCATTTTGCAACAAATAAAAAATCAACTGTGCAGATACATAACTAACTTAATGTGAAGCATTTGGGCAATTCCATGCAAATGTCAAGTTTTTACCAAAGATTTTCACCATCCTGACGGTCCGTAGTCCTCGTAAATGGGCACATGAAAATTAAAATGTAGTATATTATGTTTATATTCTGTAGCCGCCCCTTCTCCATTTGTTGGGTATTATTGCTTCTGCTTAATTCACTGAAATCCTACAAAGTATGTTTGTCTCAAAAACGTACGTCCTCTTTTGTCACATCCATAATGCATTCATTTTTCCCTCTTTTAAAAACGTCGTGCATAGACTGATATTTTTCTGATGTCTGGACTCTATCATCAGGAGTTTGGTAAAATAAAACGGATTCAATGTATTGGTAATAAACACATTCTGCCTGAAAATGTCACATCCACTGGAATTGCCCATTGGCCTTCATGTTAACTTGACCCATTTGGTAGTAAAAACAACTGTCCGGTTTCTCCTGTGTGCGTTTTAAGCACGATACAAGTAAAATACAACACGTGAACCTTTTTTCCCACAGGACATTGCAGAAAGAAATGAAACTATGATAGCAAATATTGTTCACATTGTGCTACATCAGTCATGCATTCACGGAGATTTGATTGCTACTTTCACTGTAATCACGGCTCAGCGAAAATGACATGTTTTACTTCAGTAATGAGTTTTTTAACAGTTTCTGCTTTTTGGGCAGCATTTGTATGCAACCGAGCAAGGACGGTTTTACAGCCGAACGTAGAAGACTGCGGTGCTTTTCACTAGATTAAATCATTTCCTCGTATTAACGTCTCGTCCTCGTCTCAGATTTGTGCCCAACCGCACAGAGATCTCATCGATCGGATAAAAAGCGCAGCACAGGGTCTCTGATCACAAACGCTGGAGATCATTCATCACCGTCGCGTGTGTGGAGCGGCCAAGATCTGCTCACACACTGGAGGCCACAGTGTGATTTCAGGCGCTCCCTCCTTGTATTAGTGATGCTGTCTGCACAAGCACATGGTTTATCACCTCGGCTGGCAATCAATTAGTTCCCAATCAATAGCCTCTCACTGGCCAACAGGCAACAAATTAGCAGCCTCTCTTTGCTTGCACCACACTTGTTTATTCTGGGAACTTTTTTATCGTTGGGAATCTAACCCGTTCCACTTGGCTTACAATTAAAAGTTAAGCCGTGTGTATCCGCGTGTTTAATTAAATATTGTATGAGAACGCGTTCGAACCATTTCAACACTGGACAAATGGATGGCCTTTTAATTGTATTGTTTCTGTGTTTTTAAGAAGGTCGGTTAGAGAGCCATACGATATGTGTGTGTGTGTGTGTGTTTGTGTGTGTGTGAGAGAGAGAGAGAGAGAGAGAGAGAGAGAGAGAGAGAGAGAGAGAGAGAGAGAGAGAGAGAGAGAGAGAGAGAGAGAGCGCGATTGCTTTGTGCGAGATACAAAGCAGACGCTAAAAGCTCATAATTACCGGGTAGGTTTCATTTAGAAACTAGTGATGTCAATTTATGTCTTTCAATGTTAATAGCTGGCTGTTCAAATGCAGGAAAAACACTTTAATTGAAATCAAAATGTCACATTCATACAGAACTTCACCTTCACCACACCTTCAAATGATAACAGTGTTTCAGTTCCATCGGTTGCATTAGACATGCAAGCAAGCAGCTCATGCGTCTGTCCTTTATTTTCTAAGGCTCCAGTGCGCCACCGCCTGTGCGGCAACAGAGCTCCCAAGCTATGCAAAGTGACACCCCCTTGTTGTCTCTTTTAAATAATCTCAGCCATATTCGCACGTTTTCTCCCTTCCTTTTATAAATGTATCAGCAGTTCCAATTCTATTTCTCTGCAAATGTAATTTCCAAAGGTCACCTTCTCCGAGAATAAATTATCGCCACAATGCAAGGTCATTTTCCGTCTCCAGCGCATTCAGAACCAGATAACAGTTTTGTTCAGAGATTTGCAAGTCCTTTTCTCTTCTTTCGCTCTCTCTCTCTCTCTCTCTCTCTCTCTCTCTCCCTCTCCCACACACGCTCTGTTTGCATCCTGTCCCCTTTTAACTTTTAGCATTTTTCTTCAACTTCATTTTGTAACTCTGAATCGATGAATTGGCTCAGGTACTTCTTACTGTATGCAGTGATTTTTTCCATTTGTTGGTAAATATATTTAGCACAAAAAAGCAGTGAAGCAACATGTTCATAAATCTTCTTTCTTAAAGTGATAGTGAATATTCTGTCATCATTTACTATCCTTCTTTTCATTTAGATTAGATTTCAAAACCTGTATGAGTTTTTTTCTTCTGCAATACACAAAAGAAGATATTTTGAAAAATGATGATAACCGAACAACAGCGGTACCCATTGGTTTTGTGTGCATATAATAAAAGTCAAAAGTCGTTGTTATCAATATTCTTCAAAATATCTTATTTTGTGATCTGAATAAGAAAGAAAATCATACAGCTTTGAAATGACCAGATGGAGAGTGAATGATGACAGAATTTTCATTTTGGGTCAACTATCCCTTTAAATTGTAATGCAAAACAGTAGTTATAATACTTAGTATTTAATGCTAAACTTACATTACATGACAGCAGTTTGGAGTTATAACTGCACTCAGTTACACTATGCCACTTCTGTTTTCCCTGCTTAAAACATTCCTCTGTTGTCTGATTGGTCACAAAACTATAGACAAAATTAGACCCAAACTGTTTCAACAAATGTAAATTTCCTAAATCACAATCAAATAAGCTCTCCCTGTTATTCATATACATTTACTCAGTAATCTTTTAATCAAAGTTACTGAGTACAGCTGTGACATGTCAGAGGAGACCTGGCCCTCCTGACTGACTGGTCTCTCCTGAGGTTTTTTTCTGTTTATTCATCATTGGCCACAGGGCCGTGTTGGCTTGCTCACCGGGAGACTGCTTATAGTAGATTATATTAGTTTAAGGTTCGGTCAATTCCATTATCATCGCTCAATTAGAATGATCTTGCTTGTTATACAATACCGTGCACTGTACTCTATTTGACCTTTTTCTGTGTTTTTTCCCCTGTAAAGCTGCTTTGGAACAATAATGCACATTGTGAAAAGCGCTATATAAATAAAATTGAATTGAAATTTGCTTCACATCTGTCTTTTGCTACCTGGGCGCAGAGCAAACCATAATCTCTATTGAGATTTTGGTCATCTCTTAATTGTTCGTATATAGTTTGCAATACAAATATAGCAGGTAAAGAAGCAAAAAACGGAAAATATTTATCTTATGTTTATCTCTTAACAATGTCTCAGACTGTCCTCAAATGTAAAAAGATATTGTACATGTCTATTTACATTATACATTTACATTCCTTGCTTACTTCAGTTTAATCATCCTAACATGGCCTTGTAATCTATCGGTAATGTTCTATGCTCTCCTAAGTCGCTTTGAATAAAAGCATCTGCTAAATGAATAAATGTATGCATTTGGCAGATGCTTTTATCCAAAGTGTCTTACATTGCATTATACTGTACATTTGTTTCTGAGTATGTGCAATCCCTGGGATATAGAACCCATGACTTTGGCATTGCTAGCACCATGCTCTAACCACTGAGCTACAGGAAAGCTTATATTTATTTTGTGCATGAAATATTTATGTGCATTTTAATTTCTTCTATAGAAGAAGAGTGCTAGTGATGTTAAAATTGATCAAATGCATCTTTCAAGTCTCTGGGGCTATAAAAGTGCAAACATTGACCCCTGGGTCAGCCTGTGGAGTATATTTGAATAGGATGTGGAAGTTATCAGGTCACATGACCAGACTGATCACAATGGCATTGTAAAGGTCGCTCATTTGCTAATGGTCTTCTGCAGGCAATGCTGTTTTTCACATGAGCTGAATGGAAGACCAGCTTCATTTGGTGTGGCTGTTTGCCAGTTTCTCTCTCTCTCTCTCTCTCTCTCTCTCTCTCTCTCTCTCTCTCTCTCTCTCTCTCTCTCTCTCTCTCTCTCTCTTTCTCTCTTTGCACACAGGTCTATTGAAGCTCAAATATATAAACAATGATTTTGCCATCTCGTTATCATTGCAGACAGAGAAATTAAATATTGATTCTCCTCACGGGGAAAGGAATTGCTGGGCAGAAATTACCTATTCTCCCTCATTCCCCGCTACAGAGCAGTTTCTACTGTCACATTTTACCTCAGGAATTTGTGGCTAATTTTGACTTTAATGGCTTTTGCTGCCTATGAAGATAAAGTAGTCCACTTTTTTTCTGAATGAAGATGCATAGATGGTAATACTTGCACAGTACAAACAAGGCTTTTCACCCTGGCCTATCATCTTAAACCTGATAAACCTTTAAACCTTTTTAAACACCGCTTTTAACCCTTGGTAAAGCAACATGTCATTGTTACATTTTAAAGAAGGTTAGCAGTGCTTTGAACCCTTTTACTTAACTTACATCAATACACAACCAATTACAAACTAAGGGTTAGGGTACTGAATGGTCCTGGTTAACAGCAAAAGCGTAATAAAACTAATAGTTTAATGAATCGTTGATGGCCACAAAATTAGGGACTGTGGCAATAGTATATTAAGGCAGCATGATGGTTTGTGAAGGTTATGTATCTAATTAGAGCTCGGAGCTGTTTTGTTTAAGGACATTAATCACATTTAGACTGAAATAAACCACAGTTACTGTCGACAAGCTCTCTGATTCTGTTCTTCATTTCTTTTTAATTACCTATCAGGGTAACACTTGCAAGATGTCTGTACTATATATATAAAAAGTTTTCCTAGTGCTTATTAATTCACATTAAAGTGTATTAAATTGCCCAAATACAAAGATTATTTCTTATGGAACTATATACATTACGCTATGGTCTCTCTAGTGTGTTCATTCCCTTTTGTTTGTTGTTGGTATAGTTTGTTTGTTTTTGGTTGGTTGACTATTAATGAGTCATGCTAAAGTAATGGGGAAAGCTCTTCATTGAGATAATATCAATCAGACTACTGCATAATTGCATCACGCCTATACATGAATATTAAATGAGAGTTGGTAAATTCTGCACAGTAGAGGAACCCAACCATTGAAATGTTTATAGAAATTAATCATACATAATGAACAGATTATTTCCTAAAGCCTGAACTAATTGGCCTCCACAAGGGCACAATTTAACAGTGCTGTACTAAATACACATAGTAAACTGTTAAAAACTATTTTGTGTAATAACGTTATGTGTTCAGTTATCGGTTCAGGTAAATGTTTATTATAAAATTATTTCTCATATTGGGTTACAAAACACACAAACTCCCTAAAACAACAATTATGAATAAAGATAACAAAATAGTTAGACGTTGAATGATAATGTTGGAGTTATGTTGTGCAAACATTGTATTTTGCTGGATATGTGAATCATTATGCTGGGTATTTGAGAGCCTATGTGAAAACTCTATTGAATTTATTCTGGATGGATTTTTTTCTGAATGTGTGTAAGTGTATTTAATGTAAGTTTTTTTGAAGATGTGTTTTAGTCACCAGTACACGCTGAAAGCTACAGCTGCTGTTTGATATTATTTGTTTTTCAGGGCTGGTCTGATGTAAATTGCTCTGATATGTGATTCAAAGTTGAATGCAATGCTACAGTCTGTGTCTGGTTTTTTATATCTGGGTTATGCTTTCAAACTATGTTTGTTTATATTTATATGGATTTAAACCTCTGCCAGGATTATTGGTTTAGTGCTTGTTTGAGGATTATGTAGCTGCATGTATTTTTGTGTGTGTTTTGACAGTATATATATATATATATATATATGTTTGCACTGTATATTTTTTGTCATATGATGAGCTGTACAGCATAGGAGAATGGATATGTTCATTTAGCAGCAGCTATACAGTTAATAAAGTTAAACTTGCAGTTTATCACAGATTAATTCTAACCCTTAATGAAAAATCAATATTAGTGGTTCAATGTTTCTG
The DNA here is from genome assembly GCA_026939265.1 of Oreonectes daqikongensis. NCBI lineage: Eukaryota > Metazoa > Chordata > Actinopteri > Cypriniformes > Nemacheilidae > Oreonectes > Oreonectes daqikongensis. The sequence continues at coordinate 1,289,491 of JAOTQM010000030.1, read as the reverse complement.
CGAGTTTATGAACTAACCTTCTAAAACACTTGTGATTCATTAAAACATTGCAACAATTAATAACAATCAATCATTTGAACTGTTAAAGGGATTAGTTTCCTGGTAAGCGTAAACCTAAGTCATCCAAACAAAGTAAAAGCTACTTTAAAAGCATACTTTAATAAATAAAGCTATTTATTTTTTCAGTAGTCTGTCCAGTGGTCTGCATTGAAACTGGCCCACGGTGCTCAGTTTTCTCTCTCTTTTCTCTCTCGCACTAATAACACAGACACAAGAAACATCACAGTGGGAATGGAGTCGGATCGTTAGTTGCATATTGTTTTCCTTTCATTACTCATTTATCTCCGCAGAGCAGCGAGATGACATATCCTTTTCATACCAGTTATTAAAGCTGACATGCAGGGTCCTTAAAGTGATAGTTTACCCAAAAAAATACAATTCTGTACCGTGTCATTCTAACCAGATGCTGTATGACTTGATTTTGTTTTTTTTGCTTGGAACTGGAATAAATGTAAGAACTCATAAATTGATCACATGGCATTTATCTCAAAGGGGCAGCAATGCAAATAGAAAAGCATTAAACTGTAATTTATGTCATTCGCATCATTTGCGCAGTGATGTATTTTAAGGGTCCTGCCTATAACACAAAAGACACCATGCACAAAACAACTGCCTTGGTATTGTTAGTGTACAGTAAATTGTGCCGTTTTTGGGCTCTGTAAATGAGCAGACATTAGCTCATTTCACACATACAATCTTTCCTGGGAAAAGATGTGCGAAAAGGACCTTTTCAAAAAATACCATTAAATCAATACTGGCAGATTTCCAGTATGAGAAGTATAGCAGAAAATTACCGGTATGATGCTGTGTGTGAAAAAAGAATAAGATTACAAATAGCACTTATGTTCACTGATGTAAAAAATCTGCTTTGGGGAAGTTGTAACATTCTGACACAGACGACACATTTTCTTCACGCTGTCAAAGAAATGACATCAAACTGGAATGATACTGAAACAAAAGCACTTCTTTTCCAGGCAGATGAAGAGATGTTACTACAGTTTAAGGGAACAGCTAGTGATACTGTAGCTTGGCTATTTGGATACTAAGTCATATCATACCCTGCCATGTTTTAAAACTCAAAACCGGTAGGGGAGTAGCAGTTTCACTTCCAGTTATGACATCACTGAGATTCAGTTCTGATGTGTGAAAACGTGGAATGCGATTAAACAGTATGTGTATTATATTTATTGATTCATTCAGGTCATTTTAAAGTAAGTTACCGGGTTTACTGTGTGAAAGGAGCTAGTGTCTCATAAAGGATAAAAAATAATTTGAATATTATATTGGAATAGTGGATAAAACATGAAAGTTTAGATATTGATATATATCTATACTGTATTGGTGATTTTTGTATAATTTCTATATCCTTTATTCTTATGTATTTCTGTTCCATTATATCTTTGCTGAACTAGTGTTTGTTTCTGTACTGCATAAAGCATATATATTGTCACACGTATAGCTTTACGATGTCAAAATGTTTCTACATGTCTGTGTTTTTGTCTTTTGAAACACCAGATGAGTTGCAGTAGAAGTGGAGGATGTCCTGGGCCAAATGTTAGCTCACTGCAGACACCTGGAGATACAGGCTTCTTCTCCAACCAGCTTGCTATCCCTACAGTGGAGTTCACATACTCAGACATCCCAAAAACAGAGGTACACACACACATATTATCAATCTGTTTAGCAAGCAAATGGATCACAGTAGCTGAAGGTTGATCATAATTTCTAATGACAATGTAGTGTTGTGATTCATTTACCAGTGGCAGACTTAACTGGCTGATTTATCACAGTGATTTATGCAGCGAGGTCAAAAAAAGGTATGACCCTGGCTGTTACCGAAGCCAAATGATAAAACACAAGAAAAAATATATCTGTAGTCACTCTAACCAATCCAGTGACTACAGAAATTGAAGTAAGCATGCAAAATATAAGCAAATGAATGACCTATATCATTTATTTATCATATAGATTAGTGATCTATATCATTAATTGAACGCAAGTCTAGAGAATCCTAACATTGAGCGTACTAACCCTGCGCCGCCGGCGAAGAAAAAAAGACACACTCGATTGCTGATGTGTAATAGCCTATTGGACACCATGCATTTCAAATGCCCGTCTATTTCCCTCATGAGCATTAGCTTCTACAGCATACCGCCAGAAGTCATCTGTCTTATTATGGTAATCCCTTTTTGCTGTACTTTAAAGATGTGATTGGAGAAAGGAAATCTCCAGCTAGGACACTTCTTATCATTTGCTGATATTCAGCAGAATTTCAGTCTGAAGAGCACTTGATGTAGGATTTGAGCAGTATCTTTATAAATTGTCAATGTCTTATGTGGACTGTATTTCGATGTGCTTTGCACTAGTGAGAAGAACTCTCCACAGAATCCATCATGCAGTCAGATATGAGAGATAAGTTTACGGTCAATATGAAGTTTAGGCCTACATCCAAGGGTGGGTGCCTCTCCACCATTCTTATTTTCTTAAACAGCACTCTCAGCATCTCAAATTCTTTCACCTTGTCCTTGGCATTATTTTTACATGAAAAACATGACAACTGTTATACACAATGGTAATTGCAAACAAGGCCAAAAAAATATAGCAAGAAAATATGATACAATTATAAACACTTGCTGTGTTTTCATTATAGATTTGCGTAAAAAGTATTTGACAGTATTAGTGACAGTATTTCCATAAAACAAAGTCATTCTGTTCAAACTCTTTCTTTACGTTTTATGTTGGGTTGCGAACGAACTTTAGAGGTGCATACTGTCATCTACTGTGGTGTTAAGAGAAGTGTGAAATGTACATATTTGCCTTTATTCTTTATATTAACCCACTGTTTCTAATAATTTCCATTCTGCACTCATTCATTTTTCTGCATTCGGGCCTCATGTAAGCTATTACTTAACGTGAATTCTCAACATCTAATCTTTTCAAATGTCCTGTCCAAACACAACTTAATTTCCCACATTTTTCCTTTATCAAATTGCCAAAAACACCTCATGTGAACGTAATTTTTTGAGGAAGTTTTGTTAAATTGACTCGTTTCTGTTATTTTCAGTTTGTGCAATTTGAAGGGTAACAGCTACCAATTTGAAGCTACCGATTCTTAAAAATTCACCATCTAGTTTCTTTTCTGCAAAATCTTGCTTTTGACAAGGATTTGGTCTGTTGTTCTTCTAAAGCATCTGCTCATATATTATTATTTTCTCTCTGCCAATGTCTACCGCTGTTTCTCCTCACCTCAGTCTCTGAGGAGGATAAAGTTCTCGAGCGCAAGCAAAATCTCAATAGCATGATCACATCTCAATGTAAACAAGAAAACCAGTCAGAGCCATTTTCAGAAAGTCTAGAAAGTCTGAATTCTGTAAGGCTTCGGGCTAAAATCCATGTTGAGTGAAACCCATTTAAATTGCAAGTAACACAAAACCAAAAACATTTATCAGGTTTGGTGCCGAAAGAACTGTACAATGCCAAATGCAGACTAATGTTTAACAACAGCAACAAAATGCAAATATAACTAAATTGTTAAAAAAATCAAACAATATGAGTTCATTTGTTTAATTAGAAAAGAAATACAGAAGTAGGGCAGGTATTAATTGACTATAGAGACAATGGGGAACAGGTGGGTACACATCAACAAACAATACAAATACTAGAAACTAGGAAAAACTAGAAGAGAGGGCAGAGACACAAGGAAAAGAAGTCAGAACAAAAAAAGTTTTGATTTAAATCCTACATTATAAATAGCAAAGCTGAAGGCACCCTTATATAATATTTACTTTAACCTCCTGAGGCTGACATTAACAGGATCAGCATCTCCTTTCATCAAGCTGTTGAAAAACAAAGTGACTTCATTTTTAAGTGTTTTAGGCCATATAGTTTAAACCCAAACGCGTAAAGCGCACTTAAGTGTGAATTGTGTGGCATGCATGGGTCAGGCTGTCACGTCCCTGCTTGTTTCCTCTTTACATCGTAATGATACATGAGGAACTGTTTCCTGTCTTATAAAATCATCTTCCATGTACCACTCCAGTTACACAGCAGTACGGTCAAACCCCAGGACTCTTTTACAAGCCCCATCAACATTGTGTTCCATCTGTCACATCCCTGATGACTCTGATCTATCTGTGGTGTCCTTATAGATGACCCATGTAAGTCTATCCCAGGTGCAATGAACCATACTGTCTCCTCTAACCACTGAGAATGTCTCTTTAACTTTAAAGCGTGCACGTGAAATAGGCCATCCCAGTGATAAAATATATCTGCAAATGGAGGGATGACTGTCTGTAGTTATGAAATGAAATTTCCATCCACCAAAAATAAGGGTTTGTATTCCTGTGTCCACATGTTTTTGGTCTTATATTTTACACATCACCAACTGCCTACACATGGTGCATATACTGTACAGTATGCTGAGATTGGCAGGTTTTTCAAATGTAGGGCTTGTAGGAGTTCAAACAAAGTCACAGCTTTTTTGTAGGCCTTGTAGCATCTCTCTCTGTCTCTCTCACCCCCACTGTTTTGGTTGACACTTTCTGCATGCTGGCTTGTACATCTGTCTCATCCAGCACTGCCTGCCTAAGCATTTGCAGTGCAATACTGGTGTGTCTTAAACTGTGAGAGTAACCTTTTCCCGGCATTCAGGCCATCAGGCTGCATTAGCACCGGAGGTGGCTGTTGTGTTGGCAAACAGCGCTGCCTGTGCTGTGACACACAGCTCTCAGCGTCTCCGCTCCTGCTTTCTGCCTCGTGCCTCTGCCCCAGGAGCCGTCCCTCTGCCATATAGCAAAAACAAAATGACATACTGGCTCCAAGCCTTCATATGCTACAGAGTGTGAGTGCATGTGTGTTTTATTCTCTAGTATAGGAGTAGTGATTTTTGTAGAACTAGGATAGAGCATGTGCATGAGAGTGTACTGTAGTGATGCACGATATTATCGGCACGCAGATATTATCCGCAGATATTGACTTATAAATTGAATATCGCCATCGCCCGATATGAAATATTATGTATAATTATGAATAATATTATATTTGTCCAAGACTTTGTCCAGATCAGATTCAGAACGAACGTCAAAACATAGATACAGCATTTGCTGCTTCTGGATCCAAAGAAGCTTTACTCTTTCAGAAGATGCGTAATATCCCCCCTACTTTATAACAGTAAAAGCATGAATTGCTGGACATTTGCATCAATGGCAGGAAAGCATTATCTCACAAATGCCAAGGAAAGAGTTAAACATCTGGCCTCTCCCACTAAAGCATGTAGTTTAATACAGAGTGACAGATCAGGAAATCTTTTTCCACTCATGCTTCTGCCGACTCCCTCTCCAGATGGTCTTCATTTCTTGATTCTGTCTTCAGCTCTGCGGCTGGGGGTCGAAACCGATCGCCAACCCACAAATCAGCCCGACCATGCAGAAATCTGTCACCGGTTTATCGCTGGGACCCGTCCCCACCCAGAATTAGCATCCGGCACTTGTCCTGGAAAGTCAGAGGTTTTGTTGGCTTTGACCAGACAGCATGTGCGAGTTATTTGGCCTGAGGTGATGTATTAGTGTCTGCACAACTAATCTAATTAGCAGCGTGAAGCAGAGGCAGCTGCACACGCTACATCCGTAGGGTCTCTGCGCTTCAAAATCATATGGCACTTCCCTTTGCTACTGTAGCTAGCTCACTGCTGACAACTGACAGCTATGCACGGCTTTGTGTTAGACTGCAACAGACTACATCTGCTTTTTGTGAATGATGACTGTGTTTTGGTAAAAATGTACATGAGTGAATATGCATATTTATTGTTGTGAGATGTTTTATGACCTGACTAGCACGAGAACATTTGTAGTAATAGCCAAAAATACATTGTAAGGGTCATGGTTATGGGTTTCTTTTTTGCCAAAAATCATTAGGATATGAAGTAAAGATCATGTTCCATGAAGATATTTTGTAAATTTCCTACTGTAAATATTTCAAAACTTTATTTTTGTAAGTAATATTCATTTGGACAACTTTGAAGGCGATTTTCTCAATATTTTGATTTTTTTGCACCCTCAGATTCCTGAGTTTTAAATAGTTGTATCTTGGCAAAATATTGTCCTATCCCAACAAAACCTACATCAATATACAGCTTATTTATTTGGCTTTTAGATTATGTAAAAATCTCAATATCAAAAACTCTACCCATAAGACTGGTTTTGTGATCCAGGGTCACGTATATTGTGTGGAACAAGATGTCATATGTGACCCTGGACAACAAAACCAGTATTAAGGGTCCATTTTTTAGATTTTTACATTATCAGAAAGCTGACTAGTAAGCTTTCTATTGATGGTTTGTCAGGATAGGACAATATTTGGACAATTTTGCTGAAATGTTTTTTTGATAAACACACTGTTATCACTTGTGAAAAAAATTACCTCAGCGCTATGAGAGCGAAAGTGGCTTAGCTTGCTGAGATTTTAGCGCAAGTATGTGATCTACCCGTATGCATATACTCCACTGGTGTTCAAGGTTGGCTAAAACATACCTGTTTTACACCAAAGCTTATATCTGCACAAACTGTTTAGAGGAAGCAAGACATTATCATTAATAGCGTTGTCAATATGGATATTTCTCTAAAACAAACGCATCGATTTGCTTCAGAAGACCTTTGTTAAGACCACGGAGCCGTGTCAAGCAGTTCTTTTATCAATGGAAGTGCTTTTTGGAGCTTTAAAACATGGGGACCTATACACTTTCATTCTACCGCTACATGGTATTATAACTCCGACTGCATTATGCTTCAAGAAGAAAACCATATTCAGTTAGGATGCCTTGAGGTTGAGTAAAACATTGTGTAATTTCCATTTGGGACTGAACTATCCCTTTAAACTCAGCCAAGCACATGTGGCATCTGTTCAGCTAGAGAGAAGAGGCTGTTGCGTTCTCCTGCCAGTCTGGTCTTAAACATCTGCAGAAGAAAACCGCTTCTGGCTGGATGCTAATCGCTTTGGAATGCCGCTGGCTCGAGATCACCGGGTGTCCCAAGTGGAACTCTAACTTGGTTTGTGCATTTCCCTGCAGTGCACCAGTTACCTCCTTTCTCCTTTCTCACCTCATATATCCTGTGTAACCATTGTGTCATATTTGTTTTTACCACTTCACTTAAACTAGTCAGAGCTTGAATTGGCAGAATTGTGGGACTCATTTTGTCAGTAATTGTTTGAGTCTTTTTCTGACAAAGCCTTTTTAATGGCAAGTGCATCCAGATGAGCGTAATTAAAGTAATGTGATTTGCTCTCTCTTTAAATGGATGAAATATCATTTAAAAAGATATGATATAACATTAATAGAATGGAACAAAACGATTAGAATGTCCGATTAGGTAAATGCATTTACAGCGTTACATAAATGGACATGGTGGACAAAGTAAACCTATGAATTCAATATTCTATAAACCTTAGAGGACTCAAAAACAATTGAGATGTGCTTAGTGGCGTAGCGTCCCAAAATGACGACTCCTATGCACAAGTCATTGGTGTTTGGTGATGAGTTCAGCTGGGTTCAGGACTTTGCTTTATGCAGACCAGTCAAGTTCTTTCACACTGACTAAATCATTTTTTCTTTCTGAACCTTGTTTCATACACAGGGGCATTGTAATGATGGAATAAAAAAAGGGCTCTTCCAAAACTGTTGCTATTAAATTAGAAACACATAGTTCCATAGAATATCATGATATACTGCAGCATTAAGATTTGTCATCAAATCTGTTTATAAGATAGGGTGACCCAATACTTTTGGCAATATAGTGTATATAGAAAAATGGTTGCTGTCAATATTGTACATTGTAGCTTATAGCCAAACATATACTTTGTTGGTTGTTTATTTACAAGTAATATGTATATAATACTGTTCACAGCACATAGAGAAAAACATTCTTTTAGCAGGAATCCAGAAGTAGCAATCTGGCTTATTCAATAATGACACCCTGGTTATCTGTTCAAATGGAAACAGAACTCTGGGATTTATTGATTAGTTAATAGTCATCTTTGATGGCTTCCTGCAGTCAGATCATTTTATTATTTCAGTTTCTCTGCCTTATCACCTTCACCTGTGGATGCATAAATGCCACACTTTATTTTCTTTAAATGGAGGTGAGCATTATCAAAGAGAGCCAATGGCAGGGTTGATTTATTTCATCATTTTTCACACCCACGTTCAAGACTCCTGACTATGAGATTGTGCTAACAAGCTTTAATTAATTTTAATGAGTTAATTTATGAGAGGCTAATGCAATTGTTGCAGTGTTTAGATGAACAGACCAAATATCAGTATTGCAGAGTTTAAACACTGTTGAGATGAGTATTCTGAATTAGTGAATAAAAGAATAGTTTATCCAAAGTAAGAACAGCACCAGTTATGACTTGCTTTCAAGATGCTGTTGTTTTTGCAGTGGATTACAGGAAATGTTAAAAAATAACAAAGAAAGAGCTACATAAATCCCATTAAAAACACTTTAGGGATATTCTTAAGTCCACATTAAAGATACAATTATAATATAAAGACATAAATTGTAATTCCTTTACATTTTTAATTGCATTTAAATGATCTTTTATTGGCATCTAAATTTCAAGTTTTATTATCTATTCTTCTTATCTATCTGCTCATTCAACAGTGTTGCCAGGTCCTCTATTTATCCCATATACTGTAAAAACAAGTTACTTGTTGCTTTTATATTTTGAGTTAATTCAACTTATATCTGTTAACTCAATTAATTTGATGCAAACTCATTGTGTTTTTAAATGTTATTGCAGTAATGTGGCTGTGAAAAGCTCATATAACCAGATACATTTGGCAGTTGTAAAATGCTTTGTCTGCCTGAAATGATTTTTTTGTCTTTGGTTTAGACATGATTTTGAAATGATTTTTTCATTTGTGTGTGTCTGTGGTAATGCAGCAATGGTTAATTTTACAGTGGTTTGTTTCTTTTCTTTTCTCTTTTCTTTTTTTTGGTTGTAATAAATCATATTAGCAGTCATATAACAGGTTGGGTTTAAATTAACCCATTAAATGGAAATGTTAGCACACAGCACACTCAAAACATTGTCATTATAAAATCCTTGTATCACCTGAGCTCACTTATCTTTTCCTCTGAGGTCTATGGCTGATTGTGTTAGTGAGAGATGCATGTAAACACAGCTGAGATCCTCTTCTCTGAGCCCTCTGCCTGTCACTGCCTTTTACTGCATCTTGTTATCACTCTCTCTTTGTCAATGAATATTCATATTGCTTTCTGCCAACAATAGACCATTAGTTCTGGTTACTGGGAGATGATGTTGCACTTAATAGCTCTGAACACCGTCGGTGAGAGTGTCCCACACGTTGGGCCCAAAATTCTCCGAGCAGGCAGATATCCAGTCGCATGCTGATTACTGCATTCAAAGCCTCATTTTCCAGCTTTCCACAAACTGTGTGTGTTTCACCATGACAGCGACACTCATTATTTCTTTCTGCTCCTGCTTTCTGCCAGATTCAACTGGTCCCACTCTCTTTCTCTTTTGTACACACATGCAAATACACAAAAAGACATTATTGAAAATAAAAACAAATCTGACATTTTTGAAGAATCTTGGTAGCTGAACAATAGCAGTGCCCATTCACTTCTACTGTATGGCCACAAAACTAATGCAAGATGTTGTTCGGTTAGCAACATTCCTCAAAATATCTTCTTTTGGGTTTTGCAGAAGAAATAAAGTCATGCAGGTATGAAATGACAAGAAAGTGAATAAATAATGACAGAATTGTCATTTTTGGGCAAACAATCCCTTTAAATAGACCCTCATAAGTTCTGCTAGGTTGCTTGTTACTTCCCTACAAATGTTTACAGCATAAAAAATTTTTATTGCTGTGATGTGATATTTAGTTCAATTAACAAAAAGTTCAGTCAAACAAAAAGTTTATGCATTACTAGATAATCGGATAGACTTATCAATGGAAATGTATAGACTCTTGAATGTGCATTGAGGAAAATCTATGTGAGTTATTAGATATTTTTGTTCTGTGTAGTTTATGTAGTTTAGTATAGTTTGTTCTGTTTTATAAAATGCGATAATATCTAACAAATTGTAACTCTAGCACCTTTAATACTGCCCGCACAAAGCTCAGCTCATTATTTGTGATGTTTGGGTGGTTTACTAGGGATTAAAATAGATCCTGTTTACATATTTATTGCAGTTTAGGTTTAACGAGTGAATAAAGATATCCAGGAATTTTTATTATCTTATTTGTGCGAAAAGCATTTTGTATTGCAAATTACATTTTATTGGGTCTCTAAACAGTAATATGCGGCTGTTGAATTTTAATTGCTTGTTGCAGAATTGCTCGCCGACTGGCCACTCCAGTCATAACAAGGCAGCTTTGTGTGCACACAATAAGAAATGTGTTTCAGAGCCATGCGTTTACCCGGTTTGTCAGATCTCATTGAAGCTCCGGGGTGAACGTTGGGTCTGTACTTGCTCCATCAAATGAAACAAATTTACCTTACCTTGTAATGCAAGCAGCGCTCACATGTACCTGCGGTCTGGAGGTTGGGTTATTATTCTGAGAGCCGTGTATTTATTTATTTATTTATATTGTTATATTTTGGGAGCATCAAGATCTGTCAGATCTTTGGAGCGAATCATTCAGAAGGCCCCATGAATGGCCCGGCTCCTCCTCTAGCAGCCGATCAGCCATATTATGGGAGGGAAATGACTTCCGTTCGCCAGGCTGTCTAGGAGTGGAGGGATATGGATGAAAACGTTCCACGTTCCACGTCTGCAGGAGATCAACTGAACTAACTTATCGAAGATGTCGCTACACAATTGTTATAGTAATAACCCCCAGCGAGGCTTCTGCACTTCAAAACATCAAGGTCCGCTCTCAAGTGAGATGAAAAGCTGTGTGGGAAGATAGCCACTGGGTCTAATGCCTCTAATCTTTCATGTAAATCAGTCTTTGTTGTGTCTCTCTGCGTGGCCACGACAAAGAGAAGGATGCAAACAGCGGCCATCAACTTGTAGATGCCTCATGACACGCTTCCTTTCAATGAGTGTCACACTGAAAACCCTGCATATGTTTCTTTTTCCTTCAGTGTTTTTCCTGATGCCCCTAAACCTCTTTTCTTCAGCCACGCTTTGCGAATTTATACACAGCGGAGAAGAGAGTAATCAAAGCTTTCAGAAGTGTTTGCACATTGTAAACATTATCAGGCCATGAATATTAATAAGGTGATGTAACATTTGCCCAGTAGTCTTATAGAAAATGAGTGTTAGGCATAGAAAATTATTGTTTACCGCATTTGTGCAGTTTAATGCAAAACTTCTGCACACAAAGTTCTCATACAATTTTTTTCTTACTGTGGCAAACTATTTGCAAAACCCAGTGACAAACATAAAGGGTGACTAATAATAATGATTTATGAAAAATAATTACAAAATATGCAAGGTTTAAGAGTGACAGCAGCAATGTAATGACAACCAGGGGCATATACAGTACACTGCAAAAAAACCTAAATTTTTCCGTTTTAAAGTATCTTAGAAATACGGTCAAAAAACATAAAACTTTCAAAACATAAACCTGCAAATTTACTAGAAAAACGGGGAAAATCTGGGAAAATTCCGGGAAACCCTTAACTGCACCCCAGCTAACAGAACATTTTTGTACTGTAATATGTAAAATTACAGAAAAATGGGGAAAAACTATTTATTTTATATTCTTATATCCTGTAATTTTACAAGAGAACATTTTATTTTTCGGTATATTTTCTGTCACTGTCAGCTGACAGTGTATAATATTCCATGTCAAATGTAGCCTATATATCGTCGCTGTCCTTCTAAAACCTTGTATGTCCAAATTTGCTATTTTTAAGGACATGGAAAAAACTGTAATTTTTAAATGATTAAATACTGTGTCAAAGTTGACAAGCAAGTTTTAAAACTTTTTATTGGTTTGATATTTGCAAAACCTAGTGCTAAACATAAAGGGTGACTAATAATAATGATTCATGGCAAAAAAATATAAATCACAAAATATGGAGATAGGTTTTAGAAGGAAAGCAGTAATATAACATTTTATGTCCAGTACTATAAAGTTACTGTGGCCTTTAAACAAAGGATGCTGCATAACATCACCTGTGAATTTTACAGTCACCCAGATGATAGTCATAAAATAAGAAGTTTTACTAATGTCAATACTTCTGTTTTGTATTTACATGATATCTGTGCTCAAAAACATTGTTTGCCTGTTTTTATTCATTTTTAATTCTTCTCTTTTTTTAAACCCTAGAGAGGGTATTTTCTCACTGAGGCCTTTTACCCTCCTGAGTCTTCATTAAGAGAAACCTTGGATCCAGCTTTCAAACTCCATGAGACTGTTGCCAAGGTAAGACTATTCTCCTTCATCAGACCACCACTGCAGATTTTTTTGCTGGTGGTGAGATTTTCTTTCTGACTTTGAATTGGTCAAAATATGTCTAAAACGGAAGATACGCGTTCCTGATCACCTTTCACGAGTACTTACATAGCTACACATAGCGGAACTTAAGAGACTGATGCAGGAAGGAAATAAAATGAAAAACTTCATTGCCAGTGATTTGTTTTGCTGTTTATGCAAATAAACAAACTTTTCCTGAGACAGCTTAAAATCTACTTTAAGTCCATCGAGATAAGTTTGAGCCTGCTCTCTTTTTAAAAACTCTTTTGTCTACATAATAAACCCTGTGTCTTGGTGTTTCATTTCTTAGACTTTCTGTTCTTTAATGGCCCAGTGTATGAAATTTAGCGGCATTTAGTGGTGAGGTTGCAAATTGCAACCAACAGCTCACTCCACCGTTCACCCCTCCTTTTCAAATCACTATGGTAGCTGACACAGGACAAAAAAGTTGTCACATTTACGCTTCTTTACTGAAGGAGATAACATATTTACAAAACACGCTCTGTAGAGCGGTTTGTCTGTTTAGGGCTACTGTAGAAACAACATGGTGAATGTCATGTAAGAGGCCCGCGGTGTATGTAGATAGTAAAAGCTCATTCTGAGGTAAAAAAACATAACGCTTCATTATGTAAGGTCTTTACACACCTCTGAAGACATACTTATGAATATTATATTGCATTTCTGTCAAAAGATCCTACAACACAGCACCTTTATGGCTAACATTTTAATGGAAAGAACTGTCAGTATCCAAATACAATGTTAACTGAAAGCATTAAAACAAACTACCTGTCATCATGTACATACTATGTGGTCTATAATATCATATTTTTGATCTGTATCCTTAAACATAGGATTTATTATGTGCACGGCCATCTGGTTTGTATGTGCCTTTTAATTCCCAACACCTAGATTGTGTCTAGATTGTGTGTTTGTGTGTGAGTACGCATGTAAGAAAAGGCCAAAAGGTGTACTCTCCAACATTCTCCTGAGTAACGAAACCTCGACAGACCTTCAGCTCACAGACATTGATTGTTTGGTCCAAACCGAACATCTGACAGCATCATTTTCTTACCCCAGCTCTCTGTGGAGGAGCAGCTCACATGCTCAGACTCAACATCACACCCTGCAAAACATATCTAAAATAAAGATGAAACCGGATAAAGCTGTAATAAACTATTTCTTTCCTAACGCCGGCAAGAAATACAAGCATCATAAAAGTTCCTCATCACAGTCAAAGAGATATTGTTCTGCATCATGAATTATTCAGGTCGCTTGAAGACAGGCCAGCAATGACAAAAAAAGACACATGGAACAACTGCGAACGTTACAACGGATGAGAGGCTCTCGAACTTTGTGTTCTCTTATTGTTAAGTCTCGTCAAACCTCACATTCCAACATGATATGCGGGAAACATTATATACGGCCACAGTCTGTGGAACCCGAGGAGGAAAATCTTTAGTGCCGGTTTGAATTCACCGAGCAGAATTGGAAGTGTCAAAATATTGTATTTTTCAGCACAATGGGCAGAAAGGTTGGAAAACTTCCATGAATAATAAATCGAGACAGAGAGGGTAAGATCTCTAGCTGCAAGAACACTCAAAGACACACACTTTCACCCACATACACACTGTTCCCACCGTGAGATTAACCTGGATCTATTGAGATGACAGAATGGGTTATGCTGTCAGAAATGGTTATGAGTGTTGCAGCACATGCTGTGTGTTGAAAACAACATAATAAAAAAAGAGATAGACGTTGCCTTTGAGCTGGTCGCTAGTGTGTCTGACATAATGAATTTTTTCTCTTAGACATCCATAAGATTAAGATTTTGCTTATGTCTCAGATATTTATCCTGAGAAAAATCATAAAAATCACACTTGAGGTCACACAACACCAGAGTTGTTTGCAGTTTTATTGTAGTTTTATTAATATATGTTACCCTGGACCACAAAACCTTAAGTCTTAAGTCTTAAGTAGCACAACATTTGTAGTACATTTACATTTATTCATTTGGCAGACACTTTTATCCAAAGCGACTTACAATTAGGAGAGCAAAAACATTTTGTCAACACACTAAACAGTACTGATGTTACAACACCATGTTACTATGAGGATTCAGCTGACGTAAGCAAGGGAGAAAAAGAACAACTTGAAAGAATCTTTATTTTTATTTTTTTTGAGAAAACATACAATTGGTTTGTCAGATAAATGCAGAACAGGAATGTTTTGAGTTGTTTTTTGAAGGTTGTGAAGGATGCTGTAGTTCTGGTGGAGGCTGGTAGATCATTTCATCACAGAGGAACCGAATGTGTAAAGGTTTTAGCAAGCGATTTGGTGCCTCGTTGTGATGGAACAACAAGGCATCGCTCATTTTGAGGCCGAAGGGGACGGGAAGGGATGTAGATCTGGAGCAGCGAGTTAAGGTAGAGTGGCGAATTTGCAGTTACCGTTCGGAAGGCCAGTGTCAGCGATTTGAACTTGATGCGGGCAGCGACTGGCAGGCAATGATGTGAAATCAGGAGGGGTGTTACATGGGTTCTTTTAGGCTGATTGAACACCAGACGTGTTGCTGCATTATGGATCATTTGCAGGGACTTGACTGTAGTCCAGTCTTGATATGACCAGAGCTTGGACTAGAAACTGAGAGGCATGCTCTGACAGGAATGGTCTGATTTTCCTGATATTGTAAAGCACGTACCTGCATGCTCGAGTGGTTGCTGCAATGTGAGAGGTGAATTTTAGCTGGTCGTCAAACATTAGCCCCAGGTTCCTCGCAGACCTGGTGGGTGTTAGGGTTGAGGATCCGAGCTGAATGGTGAAGTGGTGTTCAATTGAAGGGTGGGCCGGTATAACAAGGAGTTCTGTCTTGGAAAGGTTGAGTTGTAGGTGATGATTTTCATCCAAGATGAGATGTCCAGAAGGCAGGCAGAGATATGGGCAGAGATATGGGCAGAGATACGGGCAGAGATGGTGGGGTCGTCTGGCTTAAAAGAGAGGTAAAGCTGCATATCATCTGCATAAAAATTATATGAGAACCCATGTTGGACCCAGGGAAGGTGGTATATATAGAAAAGAGGAAAGGAGCAAGAACTGATCCCTGAGGAACTCCAGTTGTTAGCTGGTGAGAGCTAGATTACTCCAGGAGTAATAGCCAACAATACATGGTATGGGTCAAAATGATCATTATCAAAATCATTAGAGTATTAAGTAAAGGTCATGTTCCATGATGATTTTTTGTGAGTGTATGCAGCAAAATTGCTAACAAAAATGATCAGAAACACGTCTACAAACTTCACTTGCTGCTGCCGCTCTTTGGCAATTATCCACTCAAGTATGAGTTTGGTATCTATGGTAAGCTTAGAATTTCAGCTTTCAGGTTCATCTATTCTCCACAACGTCATTACAGCGGTAAGCCAATAGAGAGTGTTAAAACAGACCTGTTTCTTGTTAGCAGAAGCCTGCTACAGCGCCTCTGATGGAAAATTTTAAAGGCGATTTTCTCAATATTTCTTTGCACCCTCAGATTCCAGAGTTTTAAATAGTAATATCTCTATCCTAACAAACTGTACATCAATGGAAAGCTTATATATACTTTCAGATGATATATGATTGCAAAACACCATCAAATTTCATAAGCTATAATATAGAATAAATGTGCTGATTATGGTGTTTTACATTCCATGTCATAAATTGTTCAATTATTTAATAATGGTGCATGTACAGCCTAGAGAAATTTCTCTCCAAAGTTGCTCTTTCTTTAAGAGATTTGATGGTGTTTTATTTAAGCATTACCTTTTTAATTGCTTAAAAGAACTAAAAATGACACCATTGTTAAAATACATTAACAGTATAAGGAGCTGTAAAATGACTGTAGATTGCAGACTTGGCAAATCTGTCATTATTGATATCTCTTCTGAAACTTTAATGGAGACATTTGTGAGATTTCTGAGTCTTTTTCTCGGGAGAAATGTATGAAACACAGGAGACGTGAAGTTTCCATTTGCTTTCATTTAAGCCTATTGATGTCTTGAAGAAATATCTGAGATATTAAAGAGTTTCTCATGTGTGATGTTTTTCTTATTGGAGTTATTTTATGATTTCAAAACGATTTCAGGTAGATGTAGTCTGTCAGTTATGAAGGAAGGAGTGTTACAATTGCCTCTAGTCCCATATGTTTCTTGATTTAAAATGAGTTCTACATCAATAGGAGGCATAATATTTCAAGTTGACATGATTTTGATCATTTATTCATAACATGTGTGCTCACCTGTGTTTTGTATTT
Organism: Oreonectes daqikongensis; assembly: GCA_026939265.1. Lineage (NCBI taxonomy): Eukaryota > Metazoa > Chordata > Actinopteri > Cypriniformes > Nemacheilidae > Oreonectes > Oreonectes daqikongensis. The sequence goes on along the minus strand of JAOTQM010000030.1, from coordinate 1,272,698 downwards.
AAGTATTTTATGAGCACACACAGTGACGTGTTGACATAGTTAAGTATTCTTTGATAAATACGAAAGAACCGTTCATAATCATAGTTATAGAGTGTAAAAATTTGATTTATTCTCCCAATGTTCTATACCCACTTTTCCTGCCTACTCTAAGCTCTAGGGGGCGTCTTGTATAAATATGTCCTACTTTCCAAGTTTGTAGTCACATTGGCCCTATAATGATGCCATAAGGGTTGCCGTTTTCTGCTTGCATGCTCTTTGTGACCAGAAAGTCAACATTAATGTACGTTAATGCCTCTTGAGAGTTTCTTTTATATCACATGACCTGTAGTCACCAGCAGACTGCTGTTCCAGTACGCTTTAGCATTCAACCGAAATAACATCTGTGGACGTTGTTAACTTGGTGATCCAGATTTCTTAGGGAAAAGAAACTCACGTAGCCCCCCCGATGCCAGTTGAAATGTGTGGAGGCAGACGTGAATTGATGGGGTGCGAGAGTCGGGTCTCGTTGCTGTCTGATGGTCTCTAGCATACTTAAAATCCCAAGGTTCCTCTCTAAGGCCAGCGTCGTTGTATCGGCGGTGTCACGCTTCCGTACACCTGCAAGTCCCGTAGGACCTCGGGCCTGGGCCGAACTCTCTTTTTTTTGCAGTCTGAGGCGTCTTGGGAGTTCTGTCAGCGCTGCTTGTAACGTACCCTGCTCATTTTTCAACCCCACCTTTACAACCACAGCTGGGGCGAGTTGACGGGAGGACAGAGCGGGCTGAGCTGTGCGGGGTGTGTTTGAGTCAGCCTGGCACGGAACCCTGGCATCGATCATTTGAGCCGCAGGTACGAGCACACTCCATCACCCTTACGGGGTTGCATGCGGCATAGCAACTCTCTGGGGCCTGGAGCCTCTATTTCTATTGTGTACTGCTTTAAAATGTACATCTGAAGTCACTTATTCCCTTAATGGGGGAGTTTGGCCCCTTTTTAGTTTTGAAATTATAAAATATTATTGCCACACTAAGAATAAGGAGCAGATTTTCTCACTGCTAAATAAATTATAGCACAAACTGGTAATATATTAGAGTAATCTTTTCCTTGTTGACTTGTATATCAGTTCAGGTGCACATGTTGCATGTGGATTGAAACTGGTTTTCAAATGTTGTGTGTCGTATTTATTTATCAGTGACTGTTTACCAAATTAACAATAATAATAATACTAAATTAAATTATATATATTATTATTACTCTAAATGTAGGATCTTTTTTTATATATATTTTTTTATATATATATAATTTACATAATATATAAATATCTTATTGCTATTATTCTCTACTATTCTCTTAAGTTTAGAATGAATTTTAAAACATTATAGTTTCAAAATTGTACCTTTTGCCATCACTTGGGTGGCATGCTTGAGGGCTCCTCTTTGTATCTCTACAGGTAAAAACATAAAATGTTTTACAATTATGTACCCCAAAAAGTACAACATTTTATGTTTTGTACCTGTAGAGGTACATAAAGGAGCCCTCAAGCGTGGCCTTAAGGGTACCACCTGGCTACTGTACTTAAAAAAGTACTTACTGTACTTTTTTCTGACAGTGTACTGTATACTCTTAAAAATAAAAGTGTTAAAAGGTTCTTGACAGTTATGCCATAAGGAGAACCATTTAAAAGAACCATATCTGTCTTACATTTTTATAGTCTAAAGAACCTTTTTCCACTATAAAGTGGACCAGCAAGTCTCTGGGGAGAAGGTTCTTTATGGAACCATTCAGCCAAAAATGGTTCTTGAATGGCATCGTTTAGCATTTTTATTTCTAAGATTGTACTTAGTGTGCAAAGGGAACTTATAATATACTTTTGTTTAATTCATCGAGCAACTGATCATTTATTTTTCATAAAAACAGCAACTAAACTTGACAGCCAGTGACCTCTGTGCAAATGACACCATCAGAGGCTAAATCTGTATTTAGTTTAATGAGAAACTGTCATGATTGGATGATTCAATGGAATTAGACAGACTAAAGAAGAGATATGAAGAAAGATTAAAGCTTTAATCAAGCACACTGGACCGTACTGTAATTGATATTCTCATATATGTGTGCAATGCATGATGTCACGCCAGATTGTGAAGTTTTAGTAGAATATACTACTGAGTATTCAGCAAGCAATGGAGCGTTGGATGGAAAGATTGTAAATGTATATGTGTGTAAAAAGTGTTTTAGGCAGCTATCAACTTCTAGAACTTACATGATGGAGTCATTGCACCCCGAGATTCTTTCAAAATTAACCTGCCAAGCGTCGCTTGCCCTGGGAATCAGCCAGCCAGAAACTGCGGTAAAGTGGGAAGCCTGAGAAAACGGGAGCTGCCAACTCGAGAGGCTGCGAGGTTGAGAGCAGCTGCTGGTGGTGATTGAATGTCCCAGGACAGCCATTGTTATGTGTCAGATGGAAACATTGGTGGCGGAGAAGAGTGAAAGGTCTGTATTGTTCTCTGACAGCCTGAGTGACGCTAGCCGGCCAGGAGAAGCAGCGTGAACGGAAGATTCTGCCAGCTCTGCTTACATGGCACTGGAAGGGGCAGGAATCTGCTGACGGACTCCGTTGGGAACGTCTACCTGAGATGCATCTCAATTTGCTTTCCTTATAGTCTTTGCTCTTGAGTCAAGTCATCTTTTTGGCTTGATTAAAGGGCATCCAGACATCTGCGTCTGGAGACCTCTGGATAAATGAGAGCAAGGCCGTTGTGGATGAGTGTGGGTATTTCATTTCGGAATGACGACCGGATATTATTGTTCCGTGTCCATCAGTGCTAATGTAATGGCTCAGGAGCATCGGCTGTCCATTGTTGGAACTCACCCTCATTTGAGTTCTTAATGTTTTAGCATTTTAATTGCTTAAATGGACCATCTGCTCTATGCGGTTGTATTAATATGAATTCACCATTTGGAGGATAAAGGATCACACAAGAATTGCCAGAGAAAGCGCTCTTTTTCCTAATATGATGTCTGAAATGATAAGATACAGCTAATTTCCCAGAAATTACTGGCTTTGACATATCTTATAGAATTAGACTCATAAAAGACTTTAAGTGAACTTGAATTTAATGCACTATTGAGGATGCTGGGATTTTAAAACAGAAGAACAAAGACCAATATCGGAAATAAAAAAAATCTGAATTAGCTAGCCTACTGCAGAATACAAATACAAAGATGTTTATCTCCCTCTCTTTATTTCTCCTCTAGATTTTAGAACAGAGAAACTTGATAAATTGCATTTGGAAAGACTGGATAATACTCTAAAGATCTATTGCAGCACAGAGCAAGTTCAAGTTCATTCAGGGGCTTTAATTCTTAAAAGCCATTGTACCAACTTTAGTTCTCTGCCACAGGCCTCAATGGTCCTGCCCCCATATAGCTGCGCACACTATGTGTTTAACAGATGTGACTTTTGTCCATTGGGAAGGAAAGGGAGGTGAAATGGAAAGCTTCTCAACAACGCTTCGATAACAAATAATATCAATGTATGTGTATCTTCATGATATGGTGTTGTTTTGACCACAGCTACCTTCAATATATATTTTTTTAAATAAAGGCACTTCACTTTTTATTCAAATGCCCTACAGTTTTTTTACTTCCAGTCCTTAATAGAAAAATTGTTGAGAGAAGCTCTTGAGAAAAAATACTGAGAGAAGCTGAATGTGCCAGCTCATATTTGGCTATAAACACATGAATAAAGACAATTTCATTGTTTCAGTTTTTGCCTACTAATTTACAATGTTTTTTTACTAAAACAGATTACTAAAATGTTTGTGTTTCCTCTTTATTATGACAGGTGGTCTACACTGTAAAAAAATATACTGGTATTTTCTGCCAGTACTTTATTTGTTTATTTTACAGACATTTCCGTTAATGCTAAAATAAAATTTAAGGCAGTTCAAAATTTAAAATACAGCTAAAACAACTGGGGGGAAAAAGTATATTTTTCATATCAATACAGTATATAGTGCAATATCTCTTCAGCGTAATACATTTTGTTAAGCACTGTATATGTGCCCTTAATGCATTGTTGCTTACTATGAAATATAATGAAATGTATAGATGACGCAAATGAAATCTCTTCAGTGTCTCAGTTGTTTCCCCTAAAGAGCAATGGTAACAAATAGAGACTTTTTTCACTGAAAAAATACTTTTACAAGTGTTGTTTAAGTGAACAGAGATCATAAACTGTAAAAACTCAAAAGATTTCAGTGTGACATTTCTCATCAAATTTCTTCATTAAAAAAATCTGGTCTATGCTATTCACATTTTATTTAATAGTTTTACACCTTTACTGTAGACCATTGTGTCAACAATCTGTGTTAGACTTTATTTATTACTTTAAATGCTCTCTTTAAATGCCTAAAATGGTTTATATTTAAAGGAATAGAGCACCCCCCAAAACAAATCTATCATCATTCATGGTCATTCCAAACAACTTTTCTCTTCTGTGGCACATAACTGAATGTCCAGAGTGTGTTTGTCCTAATGGGGGCTGAGACAGGCAGCTCAGAGAGAGAGAGAGAGAGAGAGAGAGAGAGAGAAAATAACTAAAACCTGAATGCTGCCAACTAATCTACAGTGCCAATGTTTTTGGAATGACATGAAGGTGAATAAATTATGACAGAGTTTTATTACTTTGTAAGCTGTTACTTTTAAGTAAAACGTTTACTTTTATGAACGCTAAGCTTTGAAAGAGCGGCTTCTAAACAATGACATTTTCCTCAATTGCTGTTTAGGCTTTTTGATATTGTTGTATGACAAACTATGCAGTTTATTAATTTCACATTTCCTTCAGGCTGTTTAATAACATCTCATCAGTCTGACAAATGACATCTTAGTGAACACGCAGGTTAGTTTTATTTACCTCATTCAGTTCTACACTGCTGTTTTCCAGACAGGAGAGCTTGCTCTCATAGAAAACATTTGTAAATGGTTTCTCTGTTTCAGTAGTTTGAATCACACAGGGTAAATTTCACACATGGACGTCCTTTTGCCCTCCTCAGTACGCTCAAAGAAACTGTTGTCTTGCAGATAAGGTGGATGTTTCTAAAAATAAACACCACTATCCACCCACACCACATGCCAATGCCAAACTTTTTAATTATTTCTGAAAATGTGACTAAACTAATCATAAAAATCTGTCTTCAGAGAAAACACTTTTCTTTTCACCTTGTTTCTCAAGGTTAATTTACACTTATCTGACACATAGCAACAAACTCATACGCCCACAGTCTAAAGTTAACACTCAAATATTATTTGTCTGTGGTTTGTAAATAAATACATTTAGTGGTCATTTGGCTGGTGTCTTTATGAACTGCAACATACTGTAATGTATGGATCAAAGTGCAAGAACAATAAATCCTGTTTTTATGACATGAGCATAATTTGTTCTTTACAAGTTTTAATGGTTACAAGTTGCAATTTTTTTTGGTAAAAAAAATAAACAAAAAAAGTTATTACGCCAGTACATTTAAAAAATGTTGTGGTGGAAAGGGGTTCTGTGGACTAGGCGGTTTCAAAGCAACAACAAACGTTACTGCGCATGCGCACTTTTGTGGCCCAAATTTAACTTCCGGTACACATCCACAAAGAATAGAGTCCCTGCAGATTATTTCTAAAAACAAGCAAAAAAAAATAACAAGTAAATGACATTAGCAATTTAAAAGTATGTCTAGCCAGTATTATTTTGAGCCAGAACAAGGACAGAACTGTGCTCTTTCCTCCGTCTGCTCACCGCTGGCAGCACATCAGGAGGGGTTTATCGCAGCCTAATACCTAACATGACGAGACGTCAAGGAGCAATTTTTCCAGACACTCCTGGGTTTAAGTCAGTGTTTAGATGGAGCTCTCCCAGCGATTCTCCTTCATCACCTGGATAACACAATTGGCGTCTCATTGTACGAGAGCTGACGGCAGTGTTGCTTGACACACATTGTACCGGGTATGTGTAATGTGTCCACAGAGCGAAGGCTGTCCGAGAATCTGTTTCACGTTCAGTGGTTCATCCCAAGCGTGGTGAAGATTCACGCCTCATCCATCACTGCTGGTGATTAAACAGAAGTCTGTACTGTTGAGGCCTTTTTGCTGAAAGGTTGAAAACTTCAAATTGAGAAAACATGACATCTGGGAGCCAGCCTGGCACTTTTGAGGACAAATTTGCTCATCTTTTCAGAGTAGGTGTATAGGCTGTTCACATTTTGTGTTTTTTCCTTGTCTTTTAACATTTAAAGCTTGGTTTATGATTCTGAATGATTTTCATGTAGTCAGGGTTCAAAATCAGTTATGGAAATTAGTTGTTGAGTTGTTATACGTCAAATTATACATTAAAAGAACTGCAAATCAAAATAATTGTTATTTGATAACAATGAGAAAAGTACAATAATTTTAATTCATTACTGTCAGCTCAGGAGAATATTAAGATGATTGGTAACACCACAGTAAGTCTAATTCATTAAACTAATCATTTCACCTGGTGTTAGTCACCTGTCTCTCCTAGTTTTACATTTACACTTAGTCATTTAGCATACGCTTTTAGTTTACATGATTTCCTTGAATAACTACAACTAGAACATTTTCAGATTTTTGTGGTAAACCTTCAAAACTGGGAGGATACATTTAAAATGATATTTCATCATTAAGAAAAGGTAACAATTGTAACAATACCAAACAGTTTGTTGTACGTTCCTGGCTAGAGGAAACTCATCAGTTTGCATAGTAATTTTTTGGGTGTTAACAGGCAAGTTGAGATTCAGTGCTGTTTACAAGAATATACTCATGAACCTCACTTGACCTTCATTCTGAGTATTTCTGTTTCAAATGTCATTTTTAACTTCGTTGTGTTTTGAATGAAACCACATGGCACAGCATCTCGTATTTTCTCAGGATTACTTTTTTGTGCTGTATGAATAATTTCTGAGCGCTTTGAAGCAAGCAACCTTTTTTCTTTTATACACATTTTTTTCTGCTGTCTTGTTTTTACTTTTGTGTTAGTCATTTCTGAGATGGACCCTGCAGTGTTTTGTTGAAGTCCCACAAAAGCCAATTAAAAGCATATGATATGCATCTATAATGAAACAAATGGCATGTCATTTGAGGTTGTTAGGAAACAAATACAAATCTCAGATGCAGTCATGGGTGTACACTATCCGTGTACTCCGCAGGGAAAGTGTTTTCTCGCGTCTTTACAGCTTTGAGGCATGCACATTTTCAGAGAACATCCGTGATTAAAAATTAACACATCATAACACACCGAACTCGTGCATTTGTAACACACATTACTTTGACTTATGATTTTTAGTTTAATGGTTATTATGTTTATCTATTCTACCCTGTTGTAAACCTGGCTACATGTGCATCAAGTGAAACTCTTACACATAGAGCCAAAGCATGATTTCATTGCTGTCTTTTTTAGTGGCCTTTAGCATGGAGGGTCTGGTTTTTAAAGCCCGCTGTGCCATTTATTCACCTCTGTCAGCTTTAAGAGGCATTAACCCGCCTGTGCTTGTGACCCAGCACTGTGTCATCTGTCCTGCAGGCTTTCAGTCTGGTCTTTCTGTTCCAAGGCGCACCTTAAAGGTTGCCATGTACCATGTGTTTTTCAGAAAGCACAAAGCGTGTTTTATCCTTTTTTTTCAATTCTTTTTAGAAAAGAGAGAAACAAGAAACGTTAAAACTCTGCCATAAAACCCACTGCGTTTTCAGAAGCTCGACAGAGCTTCCATCACAGCATTCAGACGTTTCTATTGTGTCAAAGCTCTCAACATTATTTCACCATCACTTTAAATTGATGGATCCTTACTGTACTACATATAGCCTACAGTATTATTTCTGAAAGTTGAAAGGATGGTCAAATGTATGTGCTGTAATAGTACATTTTAGTTGATAGTTTTAATGTAATTTAATTGTTGTGCATCATATATTAAAATAATAATAATTTAATGTAATAATTTAATATTATAATAAATAAATAAATGCTAGGTAATACCACTTTTGGTACCACAAAAATTTATTAAATGTATTGTGAACATTCAAACCTCTGGAGTGACATAAAGTCATCCAACAGCAATGTAAAATACTGACAGCATGACAAGACAGACTCATGCAAACTGGGATAAAACAATACTAATAACAAAAAATAATAATGTATAAATATTACTGTTGTATTGCTAAAAGTGAGTAATTGTGAGTAAATATAAATAAAAAGTGAGTAAATATAAGCTTGTTTTCTTTGCAGTATAAGGTCTGAAAAATACAGAGCATTTTTTCTGTTATTTTGACAGATGATCATTTTCTGCAAATCAATACAAATAGAAACAATATTTTGTATTTAAAATTGTAAATATTGTTAGTACTTCACAGAATTAAACAACACTTTTACCTAAACACATACCTATAAATTATGTCTTTAAAATGGTTTCTTAATTTTTTCTGCAGCTGTTTATAAAATCCAAAAAACATTAAAACCATTAAACCCTAAAACATTTATCCATGCAGGTCATTATTATTATTTTAATTCTCATTCCCTCATACTTTTTACTCAATAAACTTTAATATCTGTAATTCACTTAACTCCATCATGCTCATATGGTAGAACATTGCATTTGTAGAGTCCGATCCCTGAACGCATACTGTTTGTGTAAAGCTAAGTGCTGTAAGTTGCTTTGAACAAAAGCGTCTGCCAAATGCTTAAACATAAATGCCTATGCCCACATGAGCAATTCAGACTAACCACCTGTCAGTCAGAGCCAAATTGGATCCAATATGGGTCAAATCTTGTATAGGTGCATTTGATTTGATTTCATTTACTGGATCCATTAAATTTTCTTGTGGGGTTGACATGATATTCAACAAGGGTAATTATAATACATGCTGCCCATTAAGTGTATTGAGATAAAGATGTCAGATAATGTAATGCATTTCTATGCACTTCACCAAACTGTGGCCCCCACTAAACATATGCAAAGCTCTAATTAGTGTTTAATAATCAAAAGCGTGCTTGCGGAATGGGGAAACTGCCAGCTTGTAAGTTTAAGTGAAACTTTGCAAGCAGAAAGCTTAATTGGTCACAGCATCTGGCAGATGTTTGTCTTGAATTAATCTACCCCACTAAAACACACGCACACATATACAAACATTTGAGCATTCTTTGTTTTTGATCAATGAATTTAGCGCCATGTCTTACCAGCTGAGCTACAGGAACAGAAATGCCTGTGTATTTTTTGTTTTTAGTTGAGCTCACATTATTCTCCCTCAGTCAGAAACATCATTTATGTAATTGCAGTATTATACAGAATTGTATATTACTGTATAGAGATCTTTTCGACTTGTTTTTTATTCATTTATTTATTTATTTTGGCACACACTGCCATCTGGAATGTTAATGGCTGAAGCAGAAGGTGGCTTGATGAGAGATTCCTCTTTCCTGACACATTGCAGGAATAAATGTGACTGACAGTGGTCATTAAGGCATTGATTCATGAAACGCCATGTGGTCAGTTGTGAGTTTGAGGACCGGTGCTGTGCGGCTGCATCACGCTCTCATCTTCAAGAATAACTCGAGTTTGAAGTGTCAGTATAGAAAGTTCTTTGAGTGCAAGTGTGAACAAGCTCTAAAAAGCATCTGTCATTGTAGATGTTTGCTCGGCGAACCAAAGTATTTTTCTTGTTTGTTATCGTAAGGAATGTGTCAATTAAAATGATGCCTCTCTTTTTGCAACTGCAGTCACTGAATAGCACACGGTGGAATCTTTTTGGATTGAATAAAAGTTCACTGCATTTCTTTGCCTTGATTGCATTAAACAAAATGTTGTGTTTGTTTGTTTATGGTAGCTTTCACCTTAAAAGAACTTAGACTGATATTTGCTATATCAGTAAAATTTCAGCGTTATGGATGTGACATATAAACGTATTTGTTACCAATATACTGAACCATCTGTTTATATTTTACTAATCCCTTGTTGATAGAGTCTAAATATTGAAAATATATCAGTCTATGCATGAAAAAAAGGGAAATAAACTTGCGTTATGTATGTGACAAAAAGGACACCGTTTCTGAGAGACATACTTTCTGTGAATGCACAAATCAGAAGCAATACCCAACAAATGGAGACGAGATAGCTCTTCATAAACCATAAAATAGTTACTATATTTTATTGTCTGTTCATGAACCGTTATGGATGTGACAATCCTAAAAATGGCACTTACATACAGTACTATGGAGAATCATGCAATAAATACAAAAAATGGTTTAAAAACTTTAAAACAGACCTTACATGGGTATTTAAACCACTATATGTTGACATCTGTGCTATAAAAACATTTGGTAAAACTTTATTTTTGCATGATACGGTTGACATTTGCATGGAATTGCCCTGTAGCAGCACCACAAAAGTAATCCATATGACTTCCGAAGTCATATGACAGCATTGTGTCTACAGTGTTATTTAGTCTACACTGAATTTAGTCTGATGTCACAGACTGCAATCTGTTCTTCAACACAGTTCTGTTCACATTTGTGATGTCCGTCAAGTAGTCAAATCTGATCCAAATCCCACTGTATAGTTCATGTCCAAAATTACATTCACAACATGCTTGAGCCCATTTCTAATGCAACCCACTAACAACATACATCTCATAAGGCAAATATCCTCAGTTTGGTGTTTGGATTACATCAGTGTTTAGGGATCGGTGTTTGGCATCCGTTTAGACGGAGCCCTCTGCTGTCAGTCCCCCACCCCCCACGAACCCTCGAATGCCTAATATATACAAATATATTCCTCCTGCAACAACTTGCAGTACTTGCTGTACATGTCCTAAAGCAAAAGGCAAGTCAAGTTGTGTTGATGTCAGTGCAGAGATCTCATTAGAAACTAAAATATGGTTTTGTGTTCAAGGCCATTTTAAAATGTCATGAATTGTGTCATGTGTGATTCGTATGCATCCGTGTGACATCTAAACTGTCAACAGAAGGTTGATCATGTTAATGATTAAGTTTTCCAACAGATTTCATGTACATATGTAGATCTTTCATCCTTTTGCAACAGTTCAAACTGTGATAGTCTTCTCTTCTCTGTGGCCTATTTCATGTGTGTTATTGATCTCTACCATTCAACACTAAGAGATGCAAGAGAACTGAAGAGCAACCACAGCAATGAAGCTATAAATAAAACTTTTTCACTTCACAGTAGTGCAGATTAAAGGTGCTGCGTGCAATATTTAGCAGGATCTATTGACAGAAATGCAATATAATACCCATAACTGTGTCTTCAGAGATGTATAAAGACCTTACATAATGAAGAGCTATGTTTTTAATTCCTTAAAATGAGCTATTTCTATCTGGGTCCCCTTACATGGAAATCACAGCTAGAATCTTAAATGCTGGGTTGGTTTAACCCATTGACGTGTGAAGTGACAACAAATGCTAAAAGGGATTTAAAAAATATATATATTTATAGTATTGTAAATACACCTGACCCCAATGTTGACCCCAAGACTGCTGCGTAAGAAAGATCCAGAGCTCTCGTGGGAGGGCCTGCAGCTGAATCGTTTAAGCAGGGTCAGCGGTCACACACTCAATCCACCTTTGGGACAAATGTTACTGTGCCCTCTCACAGGTCATGGTTTCGCCCATCCCCAGAGCAAGATCACACCAGCAAACTGCAGTTTTCACAGAAGTCAGAAGAGGCCAGGCAGACGAGACACTTACAGTAGAATAAAGCCACAGTCGATAAAAGTTCACGCTGTGCAGTTCCCCGGCTTGGACGATAACCTCATGCAGAACTTGAAGGGACCTCGGATGAATCAATAATGTTTGATCAGCGATACCAGAGAAGGAAGGGAAACAAGCAGATGAGAGGTGCTGAAAGACACCCCATGGGTTGTAATGTGACAGACTGTGGTGTTCCCGGGGAACTGTGGGTAAAGGAACGGCTTAGCACAGATCTTACCGATTACGTGATTTTGGTCACCAAGAGGATATAGATGCAAAGCGAACCAAACTAGAAAACTCAAAATCAATGAAAAAGCTTTGGAAAGACAACAAGATGAATTACAACCAACATTTATACTGTAGCGTTGCAGGCCTAGCATCCTGACACTTACTATAAGGTCCAATCAGAACAAAGCATTGTGGGAGCACTTATGAACAACTTAAAATGAAACTCTACTTTAAAAATACTGTAGTTATGTGTGTAATATAGCTTTGTCAACAAGTGTGCTGAAGAATGAAGGTTACTGTGCTGTAAATAAAAGTTGAAAACATTTGGTTTTGAGCTACCATTGATGATAACCTTGTTTCAGGGTTTGTACCTTTTTCTTTAATGTTTTTCATGGCCTTCAATGTACAATGGACATGGCTGAATTTAATGGAATGTTTTGTTTTTGTCAATGCAGATAACAGCTGAGGCCATCCTGAGACTCGCTACCGACCCCGTTCTTCCATTTTACCCTTTGGATATTGCTCTGGATGTTCAGAACAAACTTAAAGGTAAGAGTTTTCTTTTATTGATACTTAATGTTTACAACCCTGCGTGAAAAGTTGATTCTGGATTGGTGCCTTTCTTGTTGTTATACTAGCAAAACCAAGAAGTTCAACAGCATATTGTTGCTGTCCGTCCAACCTGATCTCACGGGAAGTCGTAAGTATTTTAAGAGGTGGCTAATTCGTATGAATTCATGAGTCGTACAAAAACGTATGAGTAAGCAATACTAAAGGTCCACCCCTAACCCCGCCCCTACACCTAACGTCATTGGCGCGAATGCAAATCGTACTAAAACGTAAGACTAAGATCGTACGAATTCATATGAATTAGCCAAATTTAGACACCTCGTAAAACACTTACAATTTCGCCGTGAGATTGCGTTGGTCCGTCCGAAACCTCGGATGTCTGTTTTTCAGGAAATGGAAAAACATTGTACTATTTAAATGATTAAATACTGTGTTGTCAAAAGCTGACAAGTACTTTTTAATACTTTTCATTGGTTAGATATTTGCAAAACCCAGTGACAAACATAAAAGGTGACCAATAATAAAAATCACAAAATATGGAGATACAAGGTTTTAGAAGGACAGCAGTGGTTGACTTTGTAGTTCAGCTAGATTTAATGCTGCTCGTGTCAGTGTTAGCATTATTAAAAAATAAATAAAAGAAAACTAATTTCATAAATGTAATACTAAATAAATACATTTGATGTAATAAATATACATCCCAGTTTTTTATAAAACAAAAGTTCAGAATGTTGGCATGAGTTTGTGAGTCTGTTTCAGGATGTAACTCACGGTTACAGCCCGGATCAGCTCTGTGTCAGCCCCTCCCATCCCCATAATAGTGACTTATAGAGCGACCATCAGTTTTGGTGGATGTATTGATCTTTCCATCACAGCATACGGGCCTCTGAGAGAATGACCTTGATTTCTGCATTTGTAAAATTCAAATTGGTGCAAGTCACTTCACGGCCTCAACCGGTGCTCAGATCAAATGGGATTTTGCTTCCGAACTGATTGGCCATCAGTCTAGCGCTTTCAACCCTAGAGGGCTAGACAAGGGCTGAATGTTCTCGTGAGAGGCAATCGTTTATACTTTTCTCTTGATCATAGTTGGGAAACCCTTGGGTAGTAATGAGCTTTTGACAAGCTTTCATTTCTAAATGTTCTCTGTATTTTCAAAGCCTCGCTGAATTGGATTCTAGTGTTTCAAATAGCATTACATTATTACGCAATGACTTCCAGGTTTTCCCTTTTTGTCACCTTTTATTCTGCGGTTGGAGCAGGAGACACTTTGAGTATTATTCTGTTTCCTGTCTTTTGTGTTTAAATATTCATGAAGACACAGAACAGGTGAGAAATGTAATCGCCACATAATCCTGCCACGTGCAGACAAACTGCGAAGCCACTAACGCCGCACGCTTTTGATATTTCATCAGACGCAAGTGTCCGATCTTTTGTTTTACTGCTTCTCTGTGGTCGTGCAGAAAGATGAAGGGGGGGGGCTGCCCGTGTGAACACTGTATCATCCACAAATGCTTTGTGAAGTAACTTTGCTGTCACTTTTGGCAATGGAAATTGTCCCAAACACGTCTGATCTCAAACGTTCGTGTGTTGGCGATTGGCATGCCCAGCTGTTTTCTGACAGGTATCTCACGATGTGATGTCTGTTCTGTGTAATTTGAAGTATGAATGGAGAATATTCAGACAGAGGGAATGAAGTCTACTCAAAATGGCAGTGTTAGGCTAAAACCTGTTTGCTGCCAGAACTGTGTCACTCTGCTCATTCTTTTTGTCAGGTAAATGCAATGCTTGTGCAGGTGAAGCAGACACTGATGTACAGTTTGAAGCTTTGATGGGTTGATATTAAGGGCCAGTGTTCGGTATCCAGACTCACACTTATTCAAGAGTATGTGAAGGATAGCTCGACTTTTAATATTAAAGGGAATGTGCAATTAAACGAAAACACTGACATGTATTTATCCTCACATTGTAAACTAAAGGTTTGACTAATATGGTTCAACAAAATCAAACCTCAGGAGTGACATAAAGTCATCCAACAGCAATATGAAAGACTGACAGTATGACAAGACACATGAAAACTGTGATTAAAAACTTTTCTACATGTACAAATATTATTGTTGTATTGCTTAGAAGTGAATATAAACTTGTTTTCGTCTTTTCTGTTATTTTGACTCTTTTCTCCAGTTTTCATTTAATGCAAATAGAAACAATATTTTTGTTTGAAATGTGAGAGAAATATTGTTAGTAGTTCACAGAATGAAACTAAAATAATAATTTGACCTAAACACACCCCTAAAAATAGTTAATTCAGAAAAACTGAAAAATGGTTTTAGAAATGGTCTCAGCTGTTGTGTCAGTCTTTTATTCCAATGGCACATCATACTGTATTCCATACTGTACAACTGAAGCTATTCCACACAGGATGTTATTTAACAGTATTTTTTATGTGGTTTGAATATTCTCCCTCTCTCTCATCATGCTGTATTGTAGTGTAGGTTTCTGTTAGAAAAATGACAGCGTTCATGAGAAATGTAATGAATTGTGTTAGATCAAAGAGTCATAGCTAATTGAAACCTTTGAGATCTTGTGTTCCCTTCAGAGTTTAACAGCTCATTGATGTTCAAATTATTTTAATGTGACTCAGCACAGTGGGGAATGAAGTGAAGACATCTGAAAGTTACTCACTGCAACACAAGTTATAGTTATAGTTGATATTATATGTATATGTATATGTAAATTGCCAAAATCGTCTTTGTTCTAATTATTAATGTAATGTTAATTTCATGCTTTTGGCTACATACAGCATGTGTGTGCTGTAGGTGCCCGGTAATGTTAAAGTGCACCCAAAAATGAAAATAATTTAGCTGTCTTTGAACTTTTTTAATGCACCAGTGACAACTTAATATTTTCATATCTACTACATTTACATTTAGTCATTTAGCAGACGTTTTTATCCAAAATAATAAAGCGATGTTATACAGGGGCAATAATACAATAAGTGCTAAAGAAATGTATTGGTCTGTTCATCACATAAACCTATGTTATAAGAAATAAAGAAAGTTATTTTGATCCCTTGTATAATATTTTTATGTGTCATTTTGGAGCTCGGTAGCTCTAGTCTCTATTCACAGTAAAAAATATCCAAGATATTAAAAATATATATATATGTTCCACACAAGACTTTACAGATTTGGAATGGCATGAGGGTGAATATGGTGACAGAATTTTCAGGTGAAGTATTCCTTTTGCATTTTCTTCATTTGTAAAAATCTAAACCTCTGTTGGGTTCATGACAGCTTCACTGGGCTTTCTCCTGTCTCTGTCACAATGAGTGATGAATTACAGCAGTATCGCTGCAGAGAAAGAGAGTTTTAAAGTTTGTGGCATAGAAAAGTTTTTTTCTCTCTCTCTCTTTCTATCTCCCAGTGTTTACACACAGTTTTGTGTGTCCTCCAGGGTTAAACTGAGTTCATATTCTCCAATGATATCCAAAGCTCAGGGGCACATTTATCATTTGCAGGGCCCCGGGCAAAGTTTGGATTTGATCTTTTAGGCATAGACAGAACTCATGTTTGGTGAAGTGACATGACTTACTTGAGTTCAGTCGAGATAAAGGAATAGTTAATCCAAAAAAAATTCTGTCATCATTTTCTCACCATTGAGTTGTTGCAAATCTGTATAAATGTATTTTTTCTGTTAAATGCTTGTAACCAAACAGTGGCAATTGAATCTACCATAGTAGGAAAATTACAATGGTAGTCAAAAGTGCCCCAGTTTGCTGTCCTAAATTCTTCAAAATATCTTCTTTTGTGTTCAACAGAACGAAGAAAATTTATAAAGCAGTTTTTTCTATTATGGTAGTCAATGGGGTCCAATAACTGTTTGGTTATATCTAAATATCTTTCTCTGTGTTCATCAAAACAAAGAAATGTATACAACTTTGACTTTCTTGAATTTCATTAAATATGACAAATGTATGAGTTTATTCTAATGAATTATTTTAATAAGTTAAATTACAAATAGTTCAATGTGTTTTGTACTTTGATTCCTAATAGTGAAAGCCTTCAGATGGAACACAAATGTTTTTTCAACATTAATGTATGTGTCTTTTAAAATGTGAGCCCATTGTAAGGTGATAAGAATGTCTTGCTTGGAGTCATTTGTTAGCTTTTGTTTCTGACAGATGTTTGTCTTTATTCAGTCTTTATTCAGTCTACAAAGTTGCTGTTTAATTTTGAGAGAAGGTGCTCTGCTTGAAATTTGAGGGTTGCTTTTAAGCTGTCAAAGCAGCTAACAACAAGCTAAGTCAATTGCTGTGTCAAGGGGGTGTGTCTGAGACTATTAGGCCCATGAGGATGAAGTGAATTTGTATTAATGGATGCTTTGAGTGATTTTTGGCCAGTTTGGCCAGCTATGTTATGCCAGCTACAAATTTTCAATAATATGAATTAGGATGAATTAGTCTCCAGAGAATTGTGTAAAAAATAATATTGAGGTTAAAAGAGAAAGGCGCATTCACAGTGTTCCTAGATTGACATTCTTACATTATTCTTTTAAGAAAATTAATTTTTTTATTATTTGTTTTTTTATTCAGATGATCCGTTGAGCCAGCCGGACCTGCTAAATGTGTCCGCCTATTTGAGGGACAGCTCAGCCTTTTTCCAATCTGAGATCATGCGTCCTGCCAATGACCCCAAAGAGAGAGATCCGCCCCACGTACGCATGCTAAACGACGTCCTGCGAGATCTAGAGAAAAGCTTCCTTATACCAAACCCACCACCTGGCTTGTACAGGTAATACTGAACCGTTCCTCACCCGTGGCTCCAAAATCTCAAATATGTAACTCTAGGAGGGTTGCTACTAAAAGTTTGATGAATCTACACCTGTCTTTTATACCAGGTATGATATATTCATGAGTCCTTACATTTCAAAAAAAGCAAAAAGTGCTGGAAAATTTTAAAGGGAACTTTGATATACTTGGAAACAGTGATATCAATTATTAAGTGTCTGATGTGTCTGAAAAGGGAATAGATGAGGAAGGCAGTTCTGTATGTGTAAAATCTGCCATTTATTTGTTGAAATACGTTCATGAAAAGTGGAAAATGTTGCCAAGGACCTGAACTGACTGATTGATCCCATACAGATTTATCGCCGACATTTAACGCCTCGTGACTAAACAAAGGGTTCCAATGTGAGTCTGCACACCGTCGCGCGAAACACCAGGCGTAAAAGCAACATTTTTAAAAAATCGCCTTGGGCTCATTTTTTTGGGTTTGACACGCCACATTAAAAACTGGCCGACCAATGAGATTGCTGCTTTTGTTCACGTGCCTGAAGCTGCTCAGGTAACACGACTTGGTGGCGCTCAAACACAAAACGGCCGAGCACACATTGATACCAAAGATGGATGTCAGAAGCATAGTTTTTCATTAAGCGGCATCTAATATCAGGGAGATCACTCGGCTCATCGACAGTAAAAATTGCATGGGGATGAACGTCGAAAAACGTCTTGAGAAATGCTGCCGATTATCGTCCCGATGTGTACAAGACTTAAGATTGATATCATACTTATCATTTTCACACATATTTCAACAAATTGGCATTTTAAAATTGAAAGCATAATGCAAAGTGCATTGTGGAAATGTTCAATTTGTACTTTACCAATTAAACTGCATTTAATTTGCCTTCAGGTCTTTAGTTCATAAAAATAAAAGCTCATAAAGATTAATTTTCATTGTGAAAGAACATAATTATCACAAGATGATAATGGGAGTCTAAAGGAATTTATTGGCCTTTAGTCCTGTGATTCCCCTAAGGGGGATTTGTGGGTCGATTGACTGAAGTAACCATTATTTAGCCATTGTGCTGATGGCATCACTTTTTGTCCTCTCAGATAAAAGAGCTACCCTTAGAGAATTGTTGCATGATTCAATAATACACACCAAAACATAATGAAACTAACTAAACCAAAAATGCCTCACGCTTTATTTCACGGCAGATATTCTTTGTGTTCTATAACCTTCTCAAGATTTCAAAACTATAGGACTTTGGCTGGAATTATGTGATAAAAACTCTTGCAGGTACACTTATACACACACACATCAGCTTTTAGAGTACGGAGCTAAATCCCCCGACCGACTGTGATTCAGTTCTCAGCTCAGCAGAATAAAGCGGAGAGCTTCAGCCAATGTCCTCACATGCTCCCTCTCAACTGCAGGGATTTACAGATGGGCCTCTGTTGTTGATGAGACCTGCGGTCCGGTTGGATCTAAACCGGAGTGGCTAGACGTTTTAGTGACACGACATCCATTCAAAATGGATGCCGCTCCCTCGTACGGTAACTCCGATTATTTCTCCTCTTTGTGTTCGGGTGAATGCTTGTTTGATCTTCCATCGATCCGCGATTCCTGCTTCTGACGAAACCTCTCCTTGTGGCACTGTTGGCGTCTGCTGATAATCTGGACTGAAGGAGGGCTCTGTTATTATCACAGCCACATGCAATTGTAATCAGTAGCAATCAGCCCGTCCTGGAGTGGTTTTTATTAAATTACCAGAAGAGGAAAGAAACAGATGAAATGCAGAGAGCACCGTCAGGGTACCTGCTCATTATCTCTCTTTGGGTTCTGGCCCGCGAGAATTAAATCCCATTGATTTTCACTTTTTCACCCCCTGTGTTGTATACACTTGATTCTCTGTTTAATAATCAGTTTCATCCAACGCATTGACATTATATAATAGAAAATGGATTAGAAAGAGAGGGAAATTGCAGTTGTTCACTGCTCACAGATTGAAGATGTTTCACTTCATTAAGTAGCTCTCTGAAATACTGGGTTTTGATTGGTCAAGCATTGAGCGATAAGATCTGTTTCTCAAACCTGCTTATCCTTTGCAAGGTTGAGGGAGGGCTGGTGCCTATCTGCATAATGTTGATATTTGACCACAGTGTTAAGAAAATAAAAACATCACACAGAAAAACATGGAATCTCATTACATATTACATTACAGCTAATTATGTTATATTATATTATTTATATTGTCCTATTATTTTCCAATACCTATAGCTAAATGTATGGTTATGGATGGTTTCAAAGCAACAACATTAAACAAATGTTACTGCGCATGCACGCTTTTGTGGCCCAAACGTAACTTCCGGTACACATCCACAAAGAATAAAGCCCCTGCAATTTATTTCTGATAGCAAAGCAAAATAAATAACATGTAAATGACATTAGCTGGCAAGGTAAAAGTATGTCTAACCAGTATTATTTTGGGTCACCAGTAGAAGAATCGCCATTATACAATAAAATATGAATATAAATTCATGTTAATATAAATTAAATATAATTAGTTACATTATTAGCCACTAGCCACAGGCAGGAAGTTAACCTCTAGCCAGGCGCGTGCGTCCGATGAAATATTTACAGATTCACCAGATTGTAAATGCAATAACTCAATCAAAAAAAATCTAATTCTGATTCCTCAGTCTTAAATATCAAACATAATCAGTCCTACAAACCTATGACATCCGCATCCATCCATGTGACATCAGTGTTGTGTTATAATTGAACATGCTTGACAAACCTTCAAACAGGTGAGATTTTGACCTCACTGGCTGTAAAAGGAGAAATGTTGCTCACAGCAGCTCCGGAGGGTTTGTGCCTCAAGCTAAAACAAACGCCTTTGTTCAGCGGACATGAAACAGTTTATATCTGGACTCACGCGGGGACACGCCGCTTATGCTAAACTCACTTTGTAACCGCCAAGCAGGAGAGCTCTTTCTCCATTATAAACGGAGTATGTGGTGCTACCAGGAATCCCAGATCAATATCTCAAAGGTTTCCTGAAGATTTCTGTAAAAAAAAAGACCTCGAGCAACAATTGGTGTAAAGACTGGAATTGTAAAAAGGAGGCAAGTTTTGCAGGGAAAGCCAATGTGATTTAATAACCTGTGCAACTGCACAAGAGCTGGGCAGATTTATCTTGCATCTAAAAATGGAACGTGGTGTGTGAGATGTTGTGCTTTTGGCGAAATATGATTTTACAGTTTATAGACCAGTGCTAACAATGATGTAAATCCATCCTTGTGATATTGCTTTTATCTTGATTCATGAATCAATTTTCTGTAAGTTGTAAAACTGTATGATTTAGTGAATTCCAAATCTTTTTGCTTTAAAGAAATCACATTAGTTGATGCAAACCAAACAAAAACACTAAACTTCTTGTTGATTTTGTTGAAATGCATAAAGCTGTAGGTTTTGCCTTGTCAGTTTTTATTGCAGTGTTGAGGGAGGCTCACTATGGCTCTTTCCTACTCATCGGACCCAGTGGAGAATGAGATCCACCTATAAAAATTCATCCCAGGCCCTGTAAATTTTAGCTACAATCCTGTTTACAGGGAGAGACTTCATTACATAACATTTCATATAAAATGTGTTTTCTGAAGGTCACAGGCTAGTTGTAACTTCATCTGACCTGTTTACAGATAAACAATTGGATCATTTATTTTTCTTAGTTGTATGAAGTTCGAAAACAAAAAATCAATGTGTGACCCTGGACCATAAAGAAAATGCCCCAAAAGTCTGCTGATATTGTCATTCAGAGGTTCAAGGAATTGCACAACAGAATAAAGACATTGAAACCATGTGAGGATATTTCAAGGTTGTCCACGGTTGCCCTTAGACACATCGGTATTGATTTTGTGACTTTAGTGCACCCTGGGTGTCTTTATGTTCTTGGTTTTTGTAGATATGGCCGAGCACGGATAGACTTTTCAGAATACGCTAATGCACCTGTAGCTCAAATATGTTACTAATAATTCAGTTCTCATTCTTATGTATTTCTCTGTCTCACAGGAATATTCTCTACGACTTGAGCAAACAAACACCATGCTTCTCTATCTTAAAGGATGCTCTGGAGGTTTCTTGGCACAACAGTGTCAACCAGTCCCAGTCTCTGGTGTCTTACGCCATCAGATCGGCTGAGAAACTTGTACAGAGTGGAATTGACCTCTTTGAGAATGACATCGATACCCCACAATAACATCTCCTCATGGTGTCTTAATACGGCACAAACTGTGGGATCTACTAGTCGACAACGAAAGTCGCAAGCAATCTGAAGACGCTTTGAAAAATCAAAGAACATCTCGGGCTCATACTAAGTGCACTATGTGACCTAAGGTATCTGAATTATGTTTGTCAGGCAAATGATAAATTATTGCTTTTTCCCCTCTAATAATGTTGAAAAGAGGCCTTGTGCTGTGTTTATAAAGCAGGCTGGAAATATTGCTAAGAAAAAAGCCAGGAGCAATCCAAGACATTTTGTTCTCGACAGAAACACCAGCATTAATGTTTTCTGTGTCATATAAAAGAAACAACTGATGTTTGCAGGTTTTGCTATACTTTTCAGATATACTTTATTTGCTTAGCAAAATTATGGCAGATGTCAGAAATGGACAGCTAACCCAGGTGCAAGTTGACCTCCTCAAAGCAATAACCTTTGGATAAATGGGAGTAAAAAGTTTATTTTGGGTCAGTTTTTTGGTCTTCCTGTAAGTTACAATCGACATGGAGTCAGACTTTAATGCAAGGCACGAGTGAGTGAAAAGAAAGCGAGCACAAATTGTGCCAGTCTCTCAGGGGCTTGTGTTTCAGAAATCTGTAAAATAAGAGGAATGAAAAGATTTTTTCAGTGTTCCAAAAATGTAAATGTGTTTTTTGTTTGTTTTTGAATAGAATAACAATGACAGTTTGAAACAAATGTTAAAGTGACAGTTCATGCAAAAAGTATTTTTGTTCCAGATCTGTATATATATTCTGTTCTGATGAACACAGAGAAAGATATTTGGAAGAATGCTTGTAACCAAACCGTTCTTGGACCCCATTGACTACCATAGTAGGAACAATTACAATGGTAATCAAAAGAACTGTTTGCGTTCCTCAAAATAACTGAACAAAGAAATTGTTTCTCATATGGTAGTCAATGGTGGCCAAGAACTGTTTGGTTACAAGCATTCTTCCAAATATGTTCGGAATATCTATCGGAACAAAGAAGTTTATACAGATTTGGAACAACTGGAGTAAATGATGACAGAATTTTTATTTTTGGGTGAACTGTTCCTTTAAGACACATCGTCAAAGTGAGAATTTCAGGTTCATTATTTTTCTGCAATGCACTGGCAATACAGTAGACTTGAGTAGAAATAGTTCTGAATGAAATGTGAATGAAAATTGTAAGAGAACACAATTGACCTATCGCTAAGCCCCTCCCCTCAAACGCAGATGAGCCAATGGCAGCTGAGTATCAGTTGCACGGGGACCGGAACTCGGACAACTTTGTGGAAAAAACTCTTTGGACAAGGCTTTCACACTGACAGCTCCCATTGTAAGACATTAGCGAACTCTGTTTGTTTGTCCGAGCTAGCGACAGTATCTAAGGGTCTTAGCAATAGATCAATTAGGAATAGTTTAACATTCATAAGGCAAGAAGAGTGGGAATGTGAATGGATTTGTTCTTATTAGGTGACAGGATATAGAACGATTTAGTCATGGATAGGTGGGCTCCCCTATTTGGCTTTAACTGGTTAATGACAGTCCAGATTTGTGATGTCACAGACTCATGGCAATGTCTTGAAATGGATTTTAGCAACCAGTGTACTTGTTCTCTGCATTTGCACTAATGTTGTTTCTCTGGTACATTTTAAGGATGGAAATTCAAGTTTTGAGAGTTGCAATTAAAACCGTCCCTTTTACTTTAGATACTTTGCTTGCCTTTTAAATATGAAAACAGCTCAATTAGAAACACGAGATTCAGGGAATCCAGTTTGAGCTTTAATTTATTTATGTGCCTTCGAGTGAGTCATGCGTTCTTTTAGAGCAACAATTTGCACTCAAAGATTCAAAAACCAAACATTTACCACAATATCTTGTACTGTGGTCGTGCTTATTTTTAACTGTCTGTGGAGGTATTGTTTTAAATGTTTGCAAAGTTAACGAAACAACAAACTTTTTGTTTCTTTTATAGTTGAGCTGTTATTATTTTATTTACCCCTTTGATGTATTTTTGGGACTCAAAAGCACAATGCTGCATGTCTACCATTAAAAATTGTCTGTCATTTCTACATATAGGCTATAACATTGTGATTTTATTAAACAAACTGATATACTAATGAATTAGCAAACCCTAAATGCACACTGCATTTGCACAATAGGAAAACTGCTGTGGATCTCCTACTGCAAGCTTTCTAAATCCAGCTCCTTTTGCATTGCACTATATGAACTGTTAAACTCTTACCCTGCCCATGTGTTTTAATGTGTTTATTTATTTTATTTGCTATTTGTAAATACTAATAATTTTATCTGGTTAGTTTTTTGACATCGTTTTCAGGTTAAGTATTGAATTGCAAGCATTTGTATTGTGAAGCATTTGTACTGTATGCATTTTATATCATGTGAAATCTTTCCAAGCAGCTACAAGTTGCATGACGTTTTTAAATATTAGAATAGAATAAAAATCTGATTCATATAGCTTTAGAGTAGAGTAGACAGAACAAACTCTTATGTTCTGAATAATTTTCTTGGAAACTAAAATTGCACAGACAGTTGTTTCTCAGTGTTCTAACACAACAGAAACGTAACATAAATCCATGCAAACAAACATACGTAGAGTATCTTAGATACTAAGTTTGTAAACTGTTTATCATGGTACTGTTCAGATACTGTCATCACTTGGACGTGGACATTCATGTAAATGCAGTGCATGTTAAAAGTATTTGTTTCTACAGTAAAAAAGACTCAGAGAACTGTGGAGAACAAGACCTTCTGCTGGACCATAATTCATTTCGGTGTGTTTGATGACACGCACTAAATGACATTTTAGTGCATTCATTGTCCTACACTAAATTACATTTATGTTTTGTCTCAATGGACTACAGAGGTTGAATCCAGATTTCTTTTTACACCCAGTGGGGCATTAAATATAATTGCTTTGTCTTTAGTTTGATGTCTTGTGGACCCACATGGGTCAGAAAACACTTAATGGATGGACAATATGAACACGCTGCAGCTGTTTAAATGGGTGGAAGGTTTTATTTAATTCTGGAGAAAGGTTTTTTTAAAGAGAGGTGATATAATTCGATATTCAAAATGCACTTAAGTGGAATAAGGGTAGAGCACATTTTCAATGCATGCTTTTTTTCTCTGCTGAATTTGTATGCCACTGAACACAAACCAATCCTGAGGCAATAAATACAAGTGCTGGAATAACAGCTGTTTGATCATCAAGCTTCTTTCATTTCTGGTTGAAAGACAGTGTCATGCCACAAGACTATTTCTTTTTTTTTGTAAAGTAGAAGTGGTTATGACTTAAAATGCCTATTTATTCATGTACATATTTATTTATTAATTTGATATAAATATATTGCTTTGCAGCTGCTTTGTCATTTCGTGCACATATAATAAGCACTTGCTATTGTTGACAATCCTGGAGTGAGTTATTCTAATCTTTTATAAATGCCTGTAATCACTGCAGTCATAACACGCAGGAATGGGAAATGGTCACAGTCTTTGGGGAGAACATTAAAATTCTAATGCTAACTTGTAAAGATCTTTGATTTAACATCCAATTGCGCCAATAAAATGGCAACGTTTGTTTTCAAGAAAAAAACTAGAATAAAAGCATGCATGGAATTTTGATGTCACCATTAAATGAGGCTAACTTTTAATAATAATATTAATTGTCAATTAATAGTAATAATAGTCAAATAAACAGTATGCAAATAGTGTTTATAAATTATATAAAGTTTTTGTTTTTATAATTATATATGAAAGTGACCTATTTGTCAGATTATGGTGACCCGTACCCAAAATGTGACCCCTGCATTTAACCCATCCAGTGAATAGTGAACACACACACACTACAAGTCGTGAACACACATACAGTGGGCAGATATCACTGTAGTGCCCGGGGAGCAAACGGGGGTAAGGTGCCTTGCTCAAGGGCACGTCAGTTGTTACCTTTCGGTACTGAGAATCGAACCGGCAACCTTCTGGTTACGAGTCCGACTCTCTAACCATTAGGCCACAACTGCCCCATATATTGAAACAATATGCTTCAGGTTAGTTAATAATGTACAGTATTTGCATATAAATAATAAGAATATGAAAACATAAAACTCTGCAGCATGCAGAGGAGGACATGGAAGTATTTTTACTCTCTCATGTACATTTTTAATATTACTACACTACAAAGCATAGATCATCTTTTTTTTAACATTTTAATACTTAAGTACATGCTCTAGTGCAGTGGTTCTCAACCTTGTTCCTGGGGACCCACTGCTCTGCACATTTTGTATGTCTCCTTAACTGGCACGTTTGCTTCAGTTCATGGATTTCTACCTTAATGAGCGGATAATTTGAATCAGGTGTGTTAGATAAGGGAAACATGCAAAATATGCAGAGCTGTGGGTCCCCAGGAACAAGGTTAAGAACCACTGCTCTAGTAGGCCTACTGTTTTACTTAAATGTGATTATGAAATGTAGTGGAGTAAAAGTGTGACATGCTTTATAATGTAGTAAAGTTTTTTCTAAAGTTAAAACACTCACATACAGATGTCCTACTTGACAAATGAAATCAGTTCAAATCTGTCCACCTCTTGTCTGTCCAATGTCCAATAAATGATGATTTTCCGGTATTTGTATTTGTGTGAGGATTATATTTGTTTAAGGGAATAGGCTACATATTCATTAGATCGTTATGAAAACAACTGTATAGACCTATACTATAATATTTTGTATAAACATTTACAAACATCTTGAAATATGTTTTGCATTAGTTCTAACGCGATTAATATTGTGTTTTAGCGTTTTCTTGTTGTTTCGTCTTTATTTCTCCTGTTACACAACTGCAGGAGTGACACTACAGCGCGCGCTCAGCGCCACTCCACGCGCATGCCCGTCACCTCCAAGCTTCTAGGGAACGGAAAGCACGCGAGCGACGGAATATACTAGGAAAGGGGGTACATCAAAATGCAATGATGGCGACAGCTGCAGAGGAGATCTGCTCCAGCCGTGCCATCTCAGAAAACACTGACACAGCTGTGTCTTTCAAAACCGCAAGGAAAAACCAGGATAGACCCTGGAAACTGAGGTTTATTTATCTGCAGTGCTGTGAGTATGAGGAGAGAGAGAGCGAGAGAGATGCATTCGTGTTTAAAGCATTACACACCGGTTTCATGCAAGTCTAAAACGTTCACCCCGCCATATATGAGTGAGTTTAGCACAATATTTCATCATTGACAGAGCACTTCATGTCTTCACAACTCTCCCGAGTCCTGCTTTGTTCTGCTTTGCTGCGTTGTTCAGGTGCAGCCTGAGAGACCAGTGATATGACGTCATTTTCCTGTGTGCGGAATGCTCTGATGCGCTTCACGTGTACACTTGCAATAGAGAAGGATTTTTAACTGAATGTTTTAGTCGACTCGGGAGCAGTTGTTGTAATTTTATAGGAGATGTCGTACACTGTTCTTTTAAACCCTTAGAAAAAAAGAATAATGGTTGTATTATAGTAAAAGTATAGCCGTTTTTTTAGTTGATTAGTTAACATTTGTATTATAGCTTTACTACAGTAGAACAATATGGTCGCAGTAGTGACACCATGCCAAATTTGTGGTTAGGGTTTTACTACAAATACCATATTAAACCTAGTAGTAATGGTTAGTTGTTGTAAAGGATGCAATTGTTTGTTTCTCTTAAACTTGCTTTTTTAAATGTCATGTTGATGATAAACATTACTGCTGGTTAAACCAATTTCAAGCTTTTAAGCATAATCTTATTTTTAAAGGAGATCAGTCAAACATGTCCACTCTTTTGGAGTTTATGATTTTATTATATTTATGATTAATAGATATTGCCTCCAGTCAATCGAGGTATTTTTACAAGTGCAATGAAAAGTTTTGAGGCAATGGTAGCTTAACTAATGCCTGTAATTCATGGTACACTGTTTCTGAGAAATGAGCTGAAAATAGCTTCCAGGTATTACATGTTTAAACTTAAAGAAAGACCTAGTCATTTAAAATGACCAATCACTTGTGGTTTTTGTGCAATCTTTAGAGGTGGGTTTATCTAAAATGATTTATTTCACAATATACGCCAGCCAATCAAATTAGATCTATATACCAAACTGATAAAGTGCTGTCCAGTTTTGTGTTCAGTGCACATTTAGATGCTCTGACATGGTCTCAATCTGAAAAGCATTCATGTCATAAGTGAACCTACAGTACTTGTTTGGTTGACTAATCGTAATTGCAAAATAAAAGTTTTTGTTTACATAAAATATATGTGTGTACTGTGTATAATAATTCTGTACACAGACATGCATGTATTATTCTATGAAAAATGATATATTTATGTATAATATTTACATTCATATATCATATAAATTGTGCATAAATATAAAAATGTATACACACATATCAATATTTCTTAAATATATTTGTGTCTTGTGTATTTATATATACAGATTTATACATTGTTTTACACAGTACAAACATATAATATGTAAACAAAAACTTTTATTTTGCGTTCTTTTACTCACGGCTAATCGTTCGACAGCCCTAGTTGCAATTGCATTTGTTGCCTTATTTTAGTAGAAGCCTGCATGTGTTTTACAAGAGTACATTTTTTTCACCAGAGTAAATGTTTTTTATGGGTTTAACCAGCTCTGACTGTTAGCTTATTCTGACCATCAACTGTAAGCATGTATACACCGACAGCCCGTGTTGTTTATACAGAATCAGGCATAATTTTCATTATGTTTTCAATATTTTGCCTGGTTTATAACCCTAAATGGATTTTAGCAAGCCAATAACACAATTACTGTCTGCATTGTGATTTTCAGAAATGAGGTTTATAGTGCAAGTACATAAAAATTCAACAACCTTCCATTAATCAGAGCTAATATGAGAGACCAGCGAGAAACTGCATTAACCAGCAGAAGTTGTGATATCCAGATTAAACGGCTGCACGAGGATGGTACTCGACTTGGCCGATCGCCACCGTAGCTGATATCGGCGCCATTAAAATGCTATCATAGTTACTTTGCTACTTCTGTACTCATTGTCATCCATCATTTTGACTGAGTGTGGGCGTAATTTAAATCCGTAAAGGAGCTGCGCCGTAATTCTGCCTGCAATGAGTGTATACAATATTTCAGTCATTTTGTCAATTAATCAAATCTGTCCGTTTGCAGGTTCTACCCAAATAGGAAGGACTTGTTCCTTCTGTTATTTGCTCGCTTACGGCGGTGATGAACCGCTTTCATCTCTCAAATTTCATCTGCTGGCATGTCATATTATTACGAAAACTCATATCTCTCAGCTGCTAAGAGTTAGTTCAGGGGCCTGATGGTACGATACAGGCCGTTGTTTTTAGACTCAAAATCACTTCTTGCTGATGAGAATACCTGGTTGTTGTACTCTGAGGCTGATAAAGATGGCTTCAAGGATCATTTTTCCATTTGAACAATAAGTGTTTATTCCCCGATAATATTCGTGCATCTGTAACTAATCCTGCCCAAACATTTACACTGTAATTGGAAAATCAAACGCTATCTGTAGTGTCAGCAAAGTCAATTTGAACTTTTCAGTTTGGGTTCTCATTCGTGACTGCTGTGCTTTTTTCTTGGCGAGAGGCTAATCACAAGCATCTTATTAATATGCATCAAAGAGCTGTGGCATCATTTTTGTAATTAGGGCAGAGGAGACGTGTTTGTGCACAATAGGGCAGAGGAGAATGTTTTTCTCTTTTTCACTGTTTGGTTTTGCAGCACCTCCTGTGTTAGATCAACTGTCTCTACGCTTCTTTCCTTCTCTTTTTTTGTTTTTAATACATCTGTGATACAGATGTTAAAATACTTTCACCCATCTCTGCTTAATATGCAGAGGTACCTTGAGGTTGATTTTAGATTTATTTATTTTAACAATAGGGCAGGAAACAAAGTGGCTCTGTAGTTCTTTTGTTTTAGCTTTTTATGTTTTTCTGATTTATGTGAATGCATATGTATACATTTTCTGCACTGTTTTGGGATGCACAATATATTATCAACCAAACCGTTATTGGCCCAATAATGAAATTAGGCCTAAATATTACAGCAAAACATAAAATTATAAATCATTTCTTCTGGTTGAACCACGTCTGGTGCACATTGCTCACAGTTAAAATTCATTACAGTACTGTCTTTCTGTTTTGATCAATCACTTACTGATATTAGCAAAACATTGTTGATGTAGGTAAAAAAATGTTTGGGTTGTTTTTGGAAAGTTTTCTCCTGTATATATTTTACCCAATGCACAAACTAACTTTCCTGTTACCCATTGAACACGATCATGTGTATTATTAATACAAGTAATAATTTAGTGTGTTATAAAACATTTGTTAATAATAAATGTCCTCTCTCCACAGATTTTTTAACTATCGCTACAATTCTGGGAACCGGGATCCTTGGTAGGTAACAGCTTTGTATGTGTTTAAAAACTGCATTACACTGAAATGGAGTCGTTTTTACATTTGGTTCAGAACATAAGAGAGAGATTCACTGTAAGTAGCCGATCTACAGCACTGATGCTCTACACATCATTTTCTTTTCTTTAATTAACCATCGTAAAGAAATATAAATGTGCAAAGAGTCTCTAAGGTAAAATAAAAGCCATGCATGAGACCATTACCAGACAAAATTAAGTTCAGCACAATTTCTCAATGGGTTCTTAGTGAGACGTTTTTTTCTGTTTTGTTAATGATATATCCAAGTTTTATGGTGTGAACAGCAGCAGATATATATTTATAAGACACTGCAATTACATGGTGCATTGAATTTAACTATACTGTTTTCAGTCAGATTTAATAGTTGTTAAAATGACATTTCTCTTTCTGTTGTCTCCTGAGTGAATTCATTTTGAAGTGTTCATCTAGCCATAGTAAAATTACAACCATCAAATGATTCAGTCGAGATTCTTATATGTTTAACAGTCTCAGATGGCTGAATTTGTTTATAAGGCCTTGCGGATAGATTCAAAACTTATTCGACTCGAAGTTGATAGACTCATCTGTGTTTGTGATTTTGCAGGATTGCCGGTAACAATAGCTCGAGCAGGTCTGCTGCCTTTCCTGACTTCTTTTCTAATTGGCTTTCTAGTGCAGGTAAGAGATTTTGGAGTTTTTGATAATGCCCCCTGCTGGGTGTTTTTCCATTTGGTTGTGAATTTGTATTCGTTTGTTAGCGTGACATTGTTTGGCATTTAGCTTGTTGTTTTATGACAAGTTTGCGTTTTAAGCTTTATTTCACACCCACTTGGTAATAGACTTAGCATTTCAAAAGTGACATGGTTTTTCAAAAGCGCTCTGCCTCACTTGGTAATTATAAGTTGCCTTTTTTTGTTTTACTATTTTCATTGTTATCTTTTTTAACCTTTTTTTCTGACATGTGATTGAGTTGATTTTGACATCAGAGAAGCAGTTCTGAAGCAAAATTTGATAATATTATGACGGATGCTAGTTGTTTGTTAGCCATTTAACGCATGAGACGTATTGTAAAATGTGCCTATATGTTTTTTTTTGTTTATTAAAAAACTCTTTACATTTTTCCGAGATGCTAATTGCATGGACTTTGACTTTTTATGCTTTTTATTTATAGCTACGTTTCACACCTCTAGTAATTATCCAACCTTTCCCAAACAAAATCACTTTGCGAATACTCTTTTGTTCTTCAATTTCAGCACAAATAGTTGGTTTAGCAACAAAATATGCATTGATAATTCAATTGCTCTAATTGAATGAGCACAGCTCTGAGCTCAAGCACAGCAGGTAATGATCCTCCCCACGTGAAGCGGCAAAGAATTAGAACACCCATCATTCATAAAGTCCTACATGCACCCTGCCACTTACTGTATGGGTGTTTATTAAATATTTGAGGTAATTTGATCATATTTTCATAAAGACTGAAGATTATATGTTTGAATCCATTCCATGTTTTTTTGCCCAAAGTTGGCACACAAAATGTGTACATTCTAGGTTTTATTGAGTAATGTTGATTCTTTCTTCTCCTTGTAGGCTTTGCTCATATACCTGTTTGTGGATTTGCTACAAAGATGTCGTTTAGCCCAGATGGAGACAATAAAGGTAAAATAGTCATCTGTGAAAATCCAGCTAAAGTCATTTTTTGGTGATTTACTGTACTGAAAATCATCCTACATAGTGTAAAGAACATTCTTTGAAAATATAACCTTGTGTGAGGCCATGTCAGAGATTGAAATCATAGTGAAATAAATGGTTGAAATCAAACATTGATGTCAAAATTAGATTTTAAGACTTCAGCCTGGTTTTCACAGGTAGGGTCACAAATGTATATTTAATATGTTGGTTAATCATTTTAAATGTTAATTTTAAACCTGTATGACTTTCTTTCTTCCGCAGAACACAGTAGAAGATATTTTAAAGAAAGTTGGTGACCGAACAACAGCAGCATCCATTCACTTCTATTGTATGGACACAAGTGAATGGGTGCCAGTTAACAACATTCTTTAAAATATCTTCTTTTGTGTTCAGCAGAAGAAAGAAAGTCATACAGGTTTGAAATGACAAGATGTAAATGATGACAGAATTCGTTCGTTTAATGCACATGTTTGTTTAATGCATGTTAAACGTTGAACAAAGAAACATCAATAGTTTTGTAGTAAAGATAGTAAAATGATCATGTGAATAGAATTGAATAAGGCCGTGTTGATGAGGTTTGCTGGTGTCCTGCTGCAGCCTGTGGAGACTTCGGAGAGAATCTCAATGGATGATGTCGGTTCTGAAGAACATCCGACTTATAATACAGAAGAGGAAGAATATGGGGAGGAAGTGGAGGAGGCAGGTATGAATCTTATAAACAGTAGGATTTCATTATAACGCAGATGAAGTCGAAATGCGTCATTGATGCTGTACAGTCATTAGAAGGGAACACGTGTGGTGAGCTGTGCATTGCAATGTGACAAATGTCTGTTGGATAATCATAATCCTATCAGCATACACCAGATGTATTGAAGCAGTTGGTTTTGGGCCATGTGTTTTACAGTTCGGTTCATTCGGTCTCACCACATCTCACCTCACCACATGGTCTCACCAATCCTTCACATTTTTTTTGGAAAGAAACAAATGTCGGCTCAGGTCGGTGCTTTAAAGAATGTTGTTTCAACATATGCTGGTATATTTTACTGTGCTATAATATCAATATGTTTTTTTATTATTTTAATAAGTAATGTCAGGGTTAACTAGCCATAATGCAGCAGTTCCTGGGGAACGCTTTAGTTAGCAATTTTGGCCAGGGAGTAAAAATGTGGAAAAGAAATGTCAAAAGATATTGAGATATTAGAAGGAGACAAGCTTACGAGGAACCACGATTCAGCTGGAGGAGCCCATCCTCCTCTGGCAAGCCACACATTACAATTTGGCTCTGAGAATGTTGAATAATATTCGTTCCAAAATGTTCATTGATTTTTCCATTTTAATACATAATCTTGGAATGAGAAGAATATTTTCGGATCTAATATCCTGCACTGTGACTCTGACTCCTAATAAGTCTTTAGATTACCTGTACCAAAATCTTATTACTAAAGCCAATATTACGATATAAAATAGTTATTTGATAGCACCAAAGTTCATAATAAGATCTTGATCCCTTGAAAAATTTAAGTCCCCGCCAAGATTATTAGTCTGCCATTGTTTAGAAGCCAAAGCGGTGTTGTAAATGTAGCTTTAGCACTAATTGAAAATAAACATATTTGCATCCGCGTTGTATTTGTCTTCACTCTTGCTGTTTTCCTGCTGTTTAACGGGTTATGCAGGAGATGGTGGTCCACGTAAAACAGTAGGAAGTGTAGCAGGAAAACAGATGGCAGTTGTATTGTTTCTTTGCTAAAAGGACCACAGGGACTGTTAACAGAGGAGGATCAGAGAGAAATGTATTGGCTGTGCTGAAATGCATTGGTATTAGCGCTAACTAATCGCTTTGGCCCACGCGAGAGAGACGTTAAGTGTTTTTGACATGAGATGGAGGGAATACACAGCTAATGAAGATGAATGAAGCATAGAAGGAGACCGCCCTGTCAGAGGCGAAGACGGGTGAGAAGAGGACTTCCTGTAAACGTCAGAGGAAATCATGGGCGTCTGACACAGACACATTAATTGAAGGGCTACCTCATAAATGACCAACTGGCATTACTGTAGCAAAAAGTTAGACACTTTTCTCATTTGAAAGAAAGTTCACTCAGGTTATCTCACATCTGCATGACTTTTGACCATACATTTAAAGTGAATGGTGACCAGGGGCTTTCGAGAAAGATGGAAAGTGTCATATTCGAGGCTGTTTGCTATACTTATTTCTATATGTGTCATCTTGTCTCATATCCACAATTTACCATCATCATTATATTTCTATAATATTCTATAATTAATCTTGAATCCCTGTTGCAGAGAAACACAGCACCAACACGCTCCTACACTATTTCAATAAGATTTATTTCTTTAACGTTCACCTTGACAAATTACTCTGACAGATTGATAGCCAGTGGCCTCATTCTCATGCCGACAGTTCATATTTAAATATAACTGTATGCGCTGATATGCTAATTAATTCAAAGCTCGCTGAATATGTGACTCCCGGGCATCAACCCTCAATGTTTCTTCATCTCTTACTTACTAGTATGTTAGCAAACACCATGTGAAGCCTTTATGGACATAAGCTTTGACTTAATAAAGTTTGCATGTATGTCAGAGCAGATCTTTTAATGTATTTGTTTGCCTCTTTTAGACGTGCAAATATTTCGTCCATTTACAGGTTCCCCTAATTTGACTTGTGCTACACAAAATAAAGAGTGATGTATGGAGTGATGTCTATACAAATGCTTTACTATACATATCACCACAATATAATGTAATGTGCCTGAAAGTAATTTTAGAAATATTAACTGTGCAAATAATACCGGTGTTAATCGGATTGTGGAAAACCAGAGAAAAACTTGTGTGTTACAAGTCTGGTAGCATTGATTTGATTCTCACGTGGAAACGCAAACTGATGTCACTAACCTGGGAATGGGATCTGTACAGTATACAATTAAACAAAAATTTGACCATGAAGATATATATTGTCATCTTCAACTTCCCTGGTATAAGCTTTTAATATTTATACTAACACACACACGTGGCACACACTTTACCCAAAGCTTTTTTGTGAAATCTTAATGAAATACTTATTTTCTGTTATATTTTTATATTTATATTCTATTATATTGTATTTCTGTTCCCCAACCATCCTTTTACCTAAAGTTGATGAAATTCCTTTGAAGTGAAGCAGAATTGATTCATAGCACTTCATTTGTTTGTGCTGAACAGCTCAAATCAGCAGTTAAATACAGTTTGAAAGTACAAAATTAACTTGAGAAATGTCTTTCAGAATACCTAACTTCTCACATTTCTCTCTAAGCTTAATGAATAACTCGAAATGTATGGCAGTCAGCGTTTCATCAAGGGAAAATCGTTTTGGAAAGATAAGCATTTTATATAAGTTAAAGAAATCAAGATACAGACAGCCGTGTTAACAGACACAGCTCAGTCTCAACTGTCATGTGTAGATAAAATGAAAAAAGATTACGTTTTACGTATGAGGATAAAGCAATTTACATGTTTCATTAGCAAATGCACCTGTAATTTGATAATATAGCTTATACAATATTTGATTCACTGTAAAATACACTGCTGCTGTCTTTTGTAAGTTCTCCTAATGTTTATTTATGAGTGCCATATTAATTATTTTGCATGTAGTTTAGTTTACAATATTTATTTATTTAGGATTCACAGAAACATTTCATTTAAGATCTGCAGATTCTGTAGCCAGAATCGGCTAAAACACATCTCTTCAGTCAACACCTGACTCACTAACAGAGTTCTATATCATTTGATACTTTTTCTATCTTTTCTATCTTTATATTGTTTTAGGCTTGCTGAGATTAGTGTTATTGCACTTATGTATTGCTGTCAGATTTTTTTACCTCATTTGTAAGTCGCTTTGGATAAAAGCATCTGCTAAATCTAAATGTAAATGCAAGATTCATCAAAATGTTTATTTTCAGCAAGCTCATCACATTATTTATACATCACATTGTTCATACATTAAACATTACTTTGCTAAAATGATGAATGTTAGTCATATATATGAGTCTGAGGTCAGTTCAGTGCGAAAGCTTTCAAACGCTGCCTGCAGAATCGTCCATATCCCAGCAAATCCCCCGCAGAGCCCGACTGAGCCCAGCGGTATATTCTTTTAACTCACGATCAAGGTGCCTTTCACGCCCATCTCTGCTATTATACTCATAAAATGCTTGAAATTAATAACCTATCTGTGTTAATGCACTTTTAAATAAAGCATTATTGCTAAAGATTTGCTTTATTACTGCAGGCTGCGCCAGTGTGCCGAGCACTATTTTCTGTTAGGGCCTTGCTTAATTTATATGCTAGGTTGACAGTGTCATCAGATAGGTTTTGCAATGCCCTCGCATTCTATGATTCAATTAGGCTTTCATGCCTGGGCTGCACGCTTGGCTCGCTGGCGGTTGATAAGAAGCCCATTAAAAAGATAGATGTCTCTAAGCACAGAAATGCACTGTAAAAAATATTCCACACCGCTATCTGCTTAGTGCTAAATGCGAAACTGCGTGTTCCAGAAAATACGATAAAGAGTCGATATGCATTCATCATTGCGAAAATGTAACAGTAACGTTTGAGACAATTTTCTGCATGCCCTGCCAGACACGCGGGGTTAGTTTGGTGCGATCGGATGGCAGCCCCGACTTTCATTTTTGCACGTTTGATTGATCTTTCAATAGCGTAAATGAGGTGTTCGCCCTCCTGGCAATAATTCAGATTTACAAGGTAAAAGAATATTAAAAATAGTATGCAAGACTTTGTACTTTCTTCACAAGACCATTTCATCATAAAACATACAATCATACGATGTGTGTGTGCGTGCGTGCATGTGTGTGTGTGTGTAAAAGAAAAAAGGGACTGTATGAAAATACTGTAACTTGGTTTTGAAAAATTTAAACGATCCTAACTTTTACGACTACTTTTTGCAGATCTTTCATCTGTTTATGCAGTTTATATGACAGATGTACACTACTGTTAAAATATCTTTGAAGATATTCTTTAAGATACTCTTTGTTTGACAATGATATGCACATCAGTACTAAACACTTTTTCTACTGTTGCTTCAGCATTGTTCTGTTTTTGATCAATTAAAGTGTAAATTGGTAGAAACGTTTGCTGTAGTAAATCATTTAGATTAATGCAGATGCTAAATGACAAAGTATATGGGACTCGAACATGAGCTTGTAGTTACAAGCTTTTTTCTCCACCGGCATCGTAAAGGATACATAGCATGGTTTAAAAAAAGATTTTCTAATCGCATGCTTCAGGCACAGGGATGAAATCATTATGGTCTGGCATATACTTGCATGCTGACAAACAAGCAATTTCCAAAAATAAAATGTGGCTATGTGCCATGTGCTTGAGCACTCCCAGGGTTCTCCTCATTTGATTCGTGGCTCATTTTCCTCTGCTCATCAACCAGTACACGGCTCATTTAAAACTCACTCCAAGCCAAGAATGGATACGTATTTAAAGTGAGAAATCTCAGAGTCCGCGTGATATCGATAACTTTCTCTGACAGAATTAGCGCATTTAGTCATGTTTGTTTGGTTTGTAGAATGTGGATTGCGCCCTGTTAAAAAAACAGGGATATTTCCAGTTGCTCATGGCCAATGTCATTCATTAAATGATGAAGAAAAACCTTAAAGTCGATAAACTGGTTATATTTTGGTTTGGATTTTATAAAAACGTTTATTCTTTATTAGAGATGCAGCGATATATCGGCCAATAATCTGTATCGGCTGACAGGAAAATGCAATGAATTTGTGCTCCGTGTATAGAAGTAACATCACCAGTGCAGTGTTTAATATTAATAGTCATTATATAAATTAATTACATTTAGAAAGTTAAGAAATATTAATTTAATCTTCAGAATCTATATCAGCAGATAATCACTCTGAATAATCGGCTATCGGTACTGGTGGAGAAATTTTGTATTTCTGCATCTCTTATCTTTATGATCATAAGGTCACATGATCTTTAAGGTAGGAAATAGAAAAGCCATCTCCTGTCTTCGTGGATACCTTGAAAGCCACCTAGATCTGGAAGATTTGTCACATGGTGTTGTACCCCATAGGAAGCAACAACAACTCTGATATGGAGTATATATCAAGTAACCAAGCTCTTTTTTCTAGCCAGACAAACTTTCTTTCGATCTCCCACACTTCTCTCATTCCTCCTCCTCTCACAGGCTCTCCCTCAAGACTGGCTGTCATCCTGCATTTCCAGACATAGATGTGATGACAACTGTTTTGAAATATTCATGTTACTTTTCGGTGTGACTTGCATGTTACTGTTTCTATCTTGTAGAGGAAGTTTTCTGAGAAGGGAAATTTTGTTAAGTCCTGCTCTTTGTAGGTTCAGTGTTGTAGGTGGATATTTTTGTTCTCATTTGCACTGACAGATGCTGACAGCGATGAGGTTGTGAACATTTTTTCACATTGAAAAAACAAACAAAGTCAAGTGGTTGGTCAAACTTTCAATTTCAAGTACATTTCAGATTTGATTGGAGGAGAGCGGCTGATGTTGGTAATTGGCTTCCCTTTTTAAAATGCTTTGAGAAAAACAAATTGCCTTCTAGTGTTGACATATTTCCTATTGAAACTGCTGGGGTGAGACATCAAAAAGTAGATATTTTTTTCTTTAAATAAACAATCCACAGCCAGTACAAACATGATTTGCTAAAGGATATTAGTTGTTTGTTTATAAAGACATATCTTAAACACACAGTGACTGCAAAGCATATTTGAATACTTCTGCCATTTATATTTCACATTAAGATATAAACATTTGCATTAGATAAAATCATTTCAGCTGACATCTGCAAACAAGCGTTTTCTTATTTCGAACAATATATTTATTGTTTTATTATTTACAACTGGCAACCAACAAAACTCTTTTTTGTTATATATAAATAAATATAAATATTAACATTTGTTATTCCTATACTGAATACCCTTATATTAGTTTTATCTAACCAGTCCTTGCGCGTTTGTAGAACAAGGCTTATTCACCATGCTTGATTTA
Organism: Oreonectes daqikongensis; assembly: GCA_026939265.1. Lineage (NCBI taxonomy): Eukaryota > Metazoa > Chordata > Actinopteri > Cypriniformes > Nemacheilidae > Oreonectes > Oreonectes daqikongensis. The sequence goes on along the minus strand of JAOTQM010000030.1, from coordinate 1,233,908 downwards.
TAATACATACTGGGAAAACTTTACATTTACGCAAAATATAAGGTGTAGATAGTAGGTAACACCATTACTGTATGATTCAACAAAACAGTTACCTGAGTCTGAAATGAAATGTCTAGCGCACATGCACGTTTCATTCAATCCTTGTGTACAATCAATCTCATAACAACTTCTGAATGTTTTAAATAGAGTACAGATAGTGAGAGCCGCTGCTGTATTCAGTCTTTCTGCCACTCAGCGGCGTGACTCGCGTGATGATCTTTGTGTGCGGTTCTGTCACGTGGACGCTAACTTGATGTTAGGGTGAAACAACATCAAAATGCAACTTGCAACTTATATATTACTTTGTATTTTAATATTCACATTAGAAAGACAATACACTTGAAAAGATGATTCTAATCACATTAATTTTGATCTGAGGGGTTTTGATAAGCCCAGTGAGGGGCTACACCCCCTCACGACCACCTTTATGTCACTCCTGAAGTTTGATTCAACAGACACTGGACTGGAAGGGCTACAGTACATCTAGAAATGCTGATTAAATCAAATTTTGGAATGCCCTCTTAAATTTGGTTTTCATACACTCTTTAAGAGCAGTATTGCTTTGAGGGACAATGTATTTGTGTATCGAGCACACCGTGGTTTTGTATGCAGGTTGTTTAAGTGGACGCCTGTCCATAGAGGTGGCAGACAAGAGTGTCATTGTTATGTAGATTCAACCCTTCTGATTCACCGCTGGCTTAATGATGTTTCTCATATACACACGTACACGCAAACACAGAGCCGCAACATTTCTGTAACAGGTGTTGAGCTTCAACAGCTCTCGATCCTAATTACTTGGCTGTCCCTTACTACAAGCAGATGGGCCCCTCTCAAAAATTAATGTTCTAGCCTGCTTCTCTACACAGCCCATTCCCCTGTCATCTGTGCCATACAGGTACAGTAGTCTTAACTTAATGTAAAAATCCAATCAGTTCGCCGTGCCGAAGCTTCATTAGGAAGATTGGTGGCTGACTGACATAAACGATTTGAAAAGTGATTCGTCATTCTAATGAAAAGTAAAAACTAGACTGGCGTTAAGAATTGGCATATTTCTTTAATATGTGAAACACATCCAGATGAATGTTTTCTGGACCATCTATTTTTTAATTCACATCTGTATCTGACTAAATATATTCATAGTGAATCTGTCAACTAACTTATATGTTACATCTGCTTTCGGTGTGTTTATTTGACTTTTTAGTGATCTGCAGTGACAGGTGCATGTAATACTGAATGAAGCACCGTTATTTAGGCAAATTTTAGAAAAACAGTTTGTTTTTTTCCCGTTAAATTCATGCAGTTTTTTGAGTGGTGGTTTTGAAGGTCTGTTAATGTATGTTGCAAGGAGAAACTGGGGCTAGGTGTCGCAAAGTGAATAGATATGTCAAGTTAATTTCACATGCAAGGTCACTATCACAACTTAGAATACTTGTTTGTGAATAATGTCCTCCGAGCAAAAATGCTAATATAATCATATTGTAAAGCTCTTGGGTAAACAAGTGAACACAATTTATAAGCTGGCATACACTCAGGTAAGAGTAAACCTTATAATAAAGGTAGATTTTATCCAAAAGTTTCAATTGTATTTGCACCAGGGTTGCCAGATCTGCGTGACAAATCTAGCCCAATTGCCAATTAAAACCAGCCCAATAATAGCCCAACGACCCCATCCCTAATTCCAAAACTCAACAAATGTCACTAATGTACCTAAAATATATGTTTTATTGTTGCATTATATCACTATATATCAGTGATCATAAAATCTGTTTACATAAATAAGTTCTTATCTTATATAACATCTTATAACCAAATGAAGAACAAAATCTGTCCACTTTTAACCATCAGAATGATAATCAACCCATGGCAGAAACTTTAAAGTAGCCCAATTCTGCGGGAAAACCATGGACTTGGCAACCCTGGTTGACACACACTTTAAACTTACTTCATACATTGATGAGTAATTACAATATCTGTGGGCCAAAACAATAGTTTGACATGTTCTCTCTTACCATTTACATTCCTTAGTTGTATGTAAAAGTATGTAAATGTAATATTTAATAGCTTTATCGTAGCCAAGATTTGCAGTTTCAGTAGCCTATGTGCCTGTACAGAAACTGGCTTTTGAAAACAAAACTTCACTGCTATAACAAGTGTGACAACTAGCCCCAGTCTTCCCTCTAAATATCGCCTCTCCTTGTTTTCACCGTTTCTCAGTGTTTTCCTCTTGTACTTCATGTCAGCTGGTCTTGTTGTTCTAGACAGCACTGAGACCCTGTTGTATACCAGAGTACACAGAACAGCTGCCTTACACAGGGATTGATGTATGCTAACTACTACTGCGTGAGCGTGGTTGAAGGTTATAGCTCAGAGAGAGCGTGTCTGTTTACCTGCAGCCTGCTGTGTTGTGGTCTGATAGGCTGTGGTGAAATATGAATTATTCCTGCTGTTCTGTTTTGCTTCTTTGCTATTGAACACTTCTCTTATCTCTGGCCATAATCATTTCTTTACTCTGTCATAACATGCCTCACGTTTATCTCTCCTTCTATTCATTATTTAGCGCAGCGTGCGGCTTCTCGTCTGAACTTTGCATCGGGGAATGATGTGTTGCGCCACAGAAGGGTTGAAGGATGGTTTTGCCTGTCTTGTGTGGGGTTGTGAGGAAAGGTTGTGTGTCACTTTGCTCCCTGTTAGCAGCAAGTGCAATGGGCAGGGATTCAGTTATTTTAAGGGTTGATGACAAAATAATTACCAGAATGCAGTGCAGAAAAATTTGATTCAGAATCCTTATTTAATATGCATGAAAAGAAAAGAAAATTGTTTAGTATTTTACAGGAATTAAAACTATTAGGTTTGTTTTTGTAAGGTCTGTATACCTTTAGACCACTTTGCAAGATGTAAACACTTTCGTTTTAGTTTATGTTTTTAATCCAATGTTGTAAATAAAAAAATTTAATTAATAAATTAACCCTCTTTCTATCAATAGGTAGTGTTCTGGCTTTTGCAGAAACTAGTAACTTGGTGTTAGCACTTATTGTATTATTTCCCCTGTATGACATCGCTTTATTGTTTCCTAAACTCTCTGTAAGTCGTTTTGGATAAAAGCGTCTGCTAAATGACTAAGTGTGAATGTTGTTCAGACATTTGTGTATTGTTAAAAACTGAAACGGGAAGTTCTTCTGGATCAGCGTTGGACCAGCATTGTTTACATCTTTCCAAGCTATTTGTTTAATCTCTGAATGTTCTTGCTCATTTTCTATTTTGCTTATTAAATAAATGCATATTTTATAATGGCACCGTACATATTAACACCTACAACACAGATGTGGCTTCATATGTTTTAGGTATCACCATCAGGTGGCATGGATTTGAGTCATCTGTTTCCCAAGATGTAGTGGATCAAACCTCTCGCTAGTGCTCAAATCTGTGTTCATGATATACTGATTCATGACACAGGGAACTACGGAGCCGAATAAGACAAAAACCCATTCGTTCTGGCTCGGAGACGTGTGGCACTATAACGTGTCTATTTGTGTTTCTCTCTGTAGATACAGGTCTTCTGCAAAGAGATGCCACAGCACGGAGGCAACAGGAGGAACTTCAGCCAAATCTGCACGTCCTGGGAGTTCTCTTCCTGGGAAAGCACACCAGCCGTGCCTTCAACTTTGTTCTCCTCTTTCAATTGTGAGTCTCTCTCATTTAGAGCCCCGCTGAAAAGACCAGCATAGCTGGCCACCAGCATATGGTGTGTTTTGGATCAGCATAGAATGCTGATGTCTTTAGCAGCCTGCTTAACAAGCTTAAAAGTATCATTTGTTCACAAATTAAAACTGTGTTGTCGTTTACTCACCCTCATGTCGTTCCAACTCTTTTCCTCAACAAAAGGAGACATTTTTTAGCACATGCAAATTTATATGCAGTGACAGTAATTTTCCCTAACATGTCTTTTTTTTAGTTTTTGTAAAAACATACGTCTATTATATGAAGAAACAAAATCATCTCTCACAAAACCACAGTGCTATACAGTACGTATCTAGTGGTGTAAACACTAACCAGCTTCATTTAATTATTCATGTTTTCACATTATCCCCAGTGGCCTCCCAAAGGTGCAATGCTAATAAGTCATGCTATGTTGGACACCATCCGGCTCTATAAGAGTCCGTGTATTGACGCTACACAACTTATAGCCTTGAGACACTAGATAGCATTCATAAATTTTACAGAGATTTGATGCTAAGGGCTGTAATTCACCAACTTATTATACTTATGCTAGACCTACTTACTGTAGGTTTTGTTCCAACATGATGTTGGAGCTTATGTTAATGGAGAACTGGCCCCGAGTCAAAAGCTCTGTTTGTGTAAGAGTGCCCTGAGGTAAACAGACAAGATCATTAACTCATAAAGATGCTGCTTGAGGGAATGTAGCAGATATATTTTAGCCATTTATTTTCATGCCTATTTGTTACTAAAAGGAAAGAGTTTTGTTTGACCATGTGTCATATTTATATTATTTATGCATGCTGTGTAAGGTTGTCTGACATTCTGTGTTGTAAAACTCTTTAATCAAACACATATATACTGTATATATACAGTAGTAGTTAAAAGTAATGTCCAGGAGGCATATTTGTTCAATATGCCAGCTCAGGTTAGATTAAACCATTAAAATGTGATGTATGGTATAACATGGACAAAATATTAAACTTTTAAGTTATTTATCGTACAAAATTATTTGGCAAAAGGAAAACCACTATGTATCAGGAAATATGGGTTTTATTCTAATATACAAAAGCATAGAAATAAGCTCACAGGAAATAAAGCATACAGTGACTGTAATTTGTTAATATTTATTGATTGTTACTTAAGTTTATATTTTGTAGCCATTCTGGACTAAGTCTTTATAAACTTTGCACATGTGTTGTGTGTATTTATTCTTCTCAAAGCTGAGCTTCAATTAATACTCCAAACACACAAATGAAACAATTTTTAGCTACTATTTACTGTAGATGGTGTGACATAACAATAATTTAAAAAACAAACTGTTAATAATATATTTATCTTTTATAAATGTTTGCTGTCACACCTCATGGGCCACATTTACGATATATTTGTCAAGTGCCCATACACAGCACATAAACGCATATATGCGAATATTGATTTAGAGACAGAAAGATGAAAACCAGTAAATTGTCCTTCATCAAAAGCAAAGTGCCTGATTCATTCATCTGCAGAGCAAACATGCAAAAATAGCAGCAAAATTGTTTGTGGACAAATGACGTCATTACAAAATATTCATCAGTCATTTTTATTTCTTTCCTGTTTTTATCTCTATAATCATTTCTTAGCATGATGTTTCTATAAAGGGATGAACACTCTACTGCATGACAACAGCAACTAAAAACACAATATTGAGCCCATTTGTACCATCTTTTGATCTCTGACAAACCTACCAGTCTGTGCCATATGACTTCAGCCATTTCTCCGATAAAATGACATTCTCATGAAAGTGTCACTGAGGACTTTTGCTGAAATGTCAGACTCTGCAGACACTTCCTATTAGACTGAAGAGAGTGGCTTGGTTAGTTTTTGATAAATATGAAAGGTTAATTAAGTCATATGTACTGAGAACGTTGTTAGGAGCGTAAATCTGCTCCTCGCTGTGGCAGGTAGACACAAACACCTCTGAATATGAGCATTAAGTATGTTTTCAATCCCCGCTGTGCTCTCCAGACTGTCACTAAATGCAGCAATATTTATGTGTGAAATGTCAGTATTGCCCTAAACAACAGTTTTACCTTTTGGAATAATATTGCAGAATAATGAAATAATGATACAAATTGCAATTTGTACCAGTTGCCAATATGGCCGTCCATCTGTTCGTCTTTAAATGTGGGGTTATTAATCACCTGACATTACAGAATTACCTTCGCTCTGTTACTCAGTTATTGTTCAACTTTTCTCCTGGTGTTTCCCAATCTGAAGTTTTTGGGTGTTTTTTAAAGACTTTAAAATACGTTTTTCCAGGCATAAATTGATGTCTTTGATGGATTTTCGAGCAAATTGATTTGTTTTATCCCCGTTGGCTTTGTGACTGGTGCACCTGTGTCGTTTATGGACATTATCACAAAGCTAAATATAGAATCCAAAAACTAAATAGAGGACTCAGGTGCAATGCATTTTGTTAGGATTTTACTTGGAGTAGGAGTATAACAAGACTCTTAAAGGAACAGTTCACCCAAAAAGTCTTAATTTACTCACCCTTAAGTTGTTCCAAATCTGTATAAATTGCTTGGTTCTGATGAACACAGAGAAAGATTTTTTGGAAGAATGCTTGCAACCAAACAGTTCTTGGCCACGATTGACTACCATAGTGGGGTAAATGGCTTTATACATTTCTTTGTTCCGTTGAACACAAAAGAAGATATTTTGAAGAATGTAGGAAATCAAACAGTTCTGGGGCTATCTATTCCACTATTGTAATTTTCCTACTATGGTAGTCAGTGGTGGCCAAGAACTGTTTGGTTACAAGCATTCTTTCAATGTGTTCTCTGTGTTCATCAGAGCATCAGTAGCCATTACTGAGAAAAGCCTTTAGATAGTTTTACACAACATCATTTGTTGGCCTACTCTGCATGTTTGATCATACGGTTAAATGGAAAGAGTCTGGTTATCAGCATTTAGACAGGTTTGGCTAACACATATTCAATCGATTGGCTCATCATTGTGTTCAGAAGGCTTAGCACCCGATCAATGTGCTTCCATACCAGATCCTATTCTCTAACCAGGACTCACATAGCATATACAACGGTCTCTGTTTTATTATATAACATTTCTGAATTAGTATTTAGTGACAAAAAAAATCCAACTTTGGCCAACATTGAGTTTGCGCACTAGGACATCCTGCTTGATTCCCCCTGCGACGGTTTCTCATGAATATGAAAATAAGGTGATGTGACAGTCATTACTGTAATGAGTACTGATAATGAACTGTGTCTTCAACAGTGTGTCTATCGGGATCAGTTACGTCTTGGCAGGAAGTGAGGCCTACGCAGCACTTTTTCATACCAGGTGAGTTGCCACAGGGTGAAATGTTTAATGTATGCTCTTAAAAAAAACTGGTGAGCTGACTACAGAAGCTGATTTTTAGGCGTCACAGAATGGGCACAGTACCGACAATGGTTGCTCCGAAAAATAGGCTTCATGATTATGCTGCCTCTTAAGATCATTTTAGTGCCATGTGTATGCTTGGTGATGATGGCAATCACAGAATGCATAAATTATAAAAAAAATCTAGAATGTTGGATTAGAGGTGAGAAATGTCTTATAAAGATACATTTGAAGACTTCAGAAAAGCCTCTAAATGCAATTTTTCTTCTAAAATATTTTTATCAGGCTCCGATGTTTATATTCAGTTATTTCACTTAAATCTTTTAGTTCATTTTTCATAGTTAGGTAAGTGCCATTTTGACGATTGTCACATCCATAAAGAATCCATATTATCATATGGACACATTGTATCTTCTATAAAGACCGTTCCCTTCTCCATTTATTGGGTATTATTGCTTCTGGTTTATGCATTTCAATTCACAGAAAGCATTTAGTATCTTAAAACATGGTGTCCTTTATTTCACACCCATAATGCAAGTTTATTTCACTTTTTTTAATTAGAAACTCGTGTAAAGACTAATATTTCTGATGTTTAGAAATAAATAGTTCTTATAACCTTTAAGTGAGCGATTCTTTGGGGAACCAAAAATGGTTCTCATAGGATGAACCAGCGGTTGTGGGTAAAAAAAATGGTGACGGGGAACCAAAGTTCAGCTCAGGGGTGTTTATTTGAGTGCAAAAAGGTGAGCTCCAAACAAAATTTTTTACAATATGTACAAGAGAACTTTAAATAAAAAACGAAACTTTGGCTATGCCAATAAACAGGCCTAAAACTGGCTGCCAGGAGCCATTTTATATACTAGGCTCCACCCACTCAGGGCGTACCATTTTTAAATGGCGGGGGTATGTGCCTACCTTTACAAGGCAAAATAAACAACAATTACAATATAATAACAATATAGATACACATGCCAGTTTACCACTAAGCAACATTAAACCAGAATCAAGCAAACATAACTTTAGGACAAGGCACATAAAAAGACATTCCTTCCAAGCTGCCTCCCCCTGACAAGATGGCAGACCAAATGCCCTTCCTATGGGCATAAATGGCTGCCTCACCTAGTGTGTGGGTTTGGCAAGTTGAGAAAGAGTCCACAAACTAAGTACTGTATGTTTGGTGAATTTGTAACATATGTAATTGAATAAACAGTTTTTCCAGAGTTAGATTTGGTGTCTTCCTTTAAACGTAAAACTATGCATACACTTAGACTAATAACAATGATTAGGCCAAAAACAGCACACAAAAATATGCAGTCTTTTGAATTAAGATGGTTTTCGCTGGCCTTTAAACTGTGTATGTATGTGTATGTGTATGTGTATGTGTATGTGTAACATCTTAGTCACAGTCTGTGACAGTTCTTCTATGACATCAATGTGAAGAATCTTTTGTAGCACCTTTTTTTTAAAGAGTGAGCAGGATTGAAAAGATGCTTGTTGTTTGGAATAATTGGAAAATATTATTTTTAGCACATGCCTGCATAGAAATGTCAAAAGTTTTTGCTAAAGACAATATGCTCTTAAAATGCATGCTTCCCCCCTCTTGATGTATATTTCTTTAAGCTAAGGGGTGTCTGTTTATTAATTTATGACAGTACTTGTTGTATCTTCAGTTATCTCGGAGAAAGACAGGCAGTCAATCACATTGTTTATTCTCTGGATGTTTAATTTTAAACTCAGCTCTGAACTCTCTGCTAGTCTGTCAAGTCATCGTCTTGGTTTGAGGAACGCTTATAAATGCAATCGGGCTGGAAATTCTCTCATTACATTGTGCCTGTGGGGTGTTTGATCTCCAAATACTTTGCTGCAAAACACAGGCACAATTTTTCCTCTGTGATATTTTGTGAGAGGACAAATCAGAACAACTTTTGATGTCTGAGAAGTCGTTGAGTAAAGCCTGTTTCATGCCGCACATGAACAGCGTGAAAGCGGAGCATATTTATTTTGGTGCCAGAATTAACAGGTTACAGTGTTCTCGCTCCTCATGTATGCAGTGTGATGCTGTTTAGCAGGTGTGTGAATTAAAAGCTTTTGTGCTGAGGCTAAATTTAATGCAAATGGTGTACTGAACTGTTGAAAATGTGGTACAAATCTATTTATCACGCTCTAGACTATTTAAACAGTTCATAGGTGCACTGTGGGGTTTGTGTTCGGTGCAAGTGTGCATCATTTAGCACATTTTTTTGTCTTTTTATTTGTAGAAACTGTTGTTCTGTAGTTTGTTTTTATAAGTGGTGAGAAAGCTTGTTTATATTCAGTTGGAAGAACAGGATGTAAATATGAAACATTAAATAAGCAGACAGGGATCCTCTCCAAACGTAGCATAAGGTGTCATAATTCAATTAAGGAATGGCTATAATTATAACCTGCTTGAGTTTGTGCTGTTTTTCTATCCAGCAACTTGTACTTTTTGATTTCTAATGGCTCATTTTTTTCCAGGTAGTCATATCATGAGAAATTCGATTTTCGACAGCCTAAAAAGACTTAATTGAATCTAAGTTACAAAAATGAATTTAACCACAAATACACACACACTTCTGTCAAAAAAACAATATATCTTATTTTACATGAGGCACAGCAGCAAAAAGACCAGAGAAAGATCAGGGTCAGCGGAAAGATAGAAAATGGTAATGAAAAATAAAATTGTGACTACAAGTGGTCCACATGGAAAACAGATTAATAAAAATATGATATGGCCCCTTTTAGAAATAGTGACAGTAACATTAGTATTAGTCATTGCAAATTTGGCTTGAAACTAAGTATACAGACCATGTAAATTGGCCATGATCATGATCCTTGTATCTAAACACTTCAGGTATTTTTTGCCCTTGAGGTTGAACCTCTTAACCTGACAGTTTTTCATTTTAATTAAAATACACCACTGCCCTTCAAAAACACCCACTCGAGACACTTCAGCTGGAAAAAGGATTATCATCCAGTGCATTATGCAAAGGAAGGAAATCAATTTATCTTGTATATTTTTAAACACAGTGCTTTCAATACTCTTGACATAAATAATGAATCACTGTATTAAAGTTAAATTACCTATTGGTGCTTTGAGAAAGATTATCATCTGGTAAAAAAAAATGTAGACTTCACCGTGATAGTGCTTTAGGTGAAGTTTGTAAAAGGAATCATGGGACGAGTGTTTATATTGACAACAAGTGAAGCTCAGTTTGGTGAGTTCATTAGATGAATTAGTGAATGCTTGAGGAAAGAGTAAAGAATCTGTCATGTACTTACTGTCATGTTGTTGTATGACTTTATCATGAACACCCAGAGGAAGATTAGAAAGAATTATGATGCAAAAATGTTTACTTCGTATTTTGTCACCTTCTTGTTTTCTCACCCTGGGATGCTTTTGAAACAGTATTGAAGGAGTTACCATCTATTATTGGGGTGCTCTATTGCATTATTAGGTCCTTTTAAAAACATGTATATTAAATAACATTAAATCTTTTTTTATGACCGAAACTAATCTGAATATGAATATGTTATATTTTGTTTACACTATTAATTTTTAACATTAGGCATACAACATTTCAATCAAGTCACAAATTTCAATGGAAGTATTAACTAAAAGTATTTATTTCTGGCTTTTTTAAATCAGTTGTGCGATACACCATTTGTAATGATTTGTTTAATGATTTGGGTTTGTACCACACAAAACTGTGGTAGATGTCTATAGAATACTAATATAATAATATACAGTATGACAAGTAGCTTTAGCATGTTTTTAGAAAGATGCAGCTTTATTTTAGAGTATCTTATTGTGTAAGGAATCATTTCATTTTATCATGATGTCAGTGGGCGTTTGCAACATGCAGGAGGTTGGATATTCCAAACTAATGTGTGCTGTTATTACTTCCATCTGGTTGAGGAAACTGACACTCCATTTCTTGTTTTACTCTCTCTTCCTGTTTGTTTCTCTCTAGCATACATTCACACATCCTATTCACAGCATTTGCCAAGCCCACAAGTAAACATGTTGATCAGAAAATGTAAAGATAAAGTGTAATGCTTAGTCATTTCGATCTGTTTTACGTGGTGTTCAGAGAACCATAAGTTGCAAAGATGACGGACAGATGAAAATAAGCTTGGTCAACTAGAGGAGAGACTCGGGAGTCTTAGATTATCATCTAACATCAGAGGACAATACAAATTTGTCAGATGTATTATAAATGTATGTGCAGTTGGAAACTATTTACTATTGATAGGTTTTCCTGAAGCAGATTTCTTTGTAGTCGTTGTTTAACAACCTGTGGAGTGAATTCAAGGCTAACGTTCATCAATAAGAGTGGACGTTCTCTCTTATTGGTGTTCTAGATTGGGCTCAGTTCTCTAAGGACTCGTGTTTACTTCAGACAAACAGAGATACATCAAGGAAATCTATGAAGCCAGTTCACCGAATCCGAGAATAACTCCCAAAGGAAAGCATTGTTTATTCCATGCATTGTCTATGCTGTGTTAGCGCTCATTCTATAAATGATTAATGCAAATTATCCCACTCCATCTTTTTGAAAAAATAAGCCCTTCGTAATTGTACATTTCTGGTCTGATTTCTATCGTAATCAGTATTTTTCTCTGTGTAAAATGTTTCCTTCAGAACGTCTAATTAAATCCCTCCATTCCCACATGAAATTATAAAAGCATATAGGACATTTTAAGAATGAATGTTGATCAGACACGTATATTGTTCCCTGCAGAATGTCTATAATTGCACTTATAGCCACAAAGGTAATTTATTTTACAACAGCCCAGTAAATACTTAACCTGAAAATTAACCACTCAAGGCGGCCTGGACCATATCGGTGGTTGAATGCTTCATTAAGAGCCCATCATAGACATAGGCCTGTTCAGAAAACCGACGAGCTAGTGGAGAGAGACAGTGAATGTAAAGTGAACCTGCGAGCACAAATCAATAGGTTATTTCAGCCCTGGTAGAGTGTTCGCAGTTCTCTTAATCCATTATAAAATCCCATATTTATCTGTGGGATATGGTAGTCTTGCTGAATTGAGTTCATAAATAAGTTTGCTTTGCTTTGGGACAGTAAGAAATTGACCTCGATCCACAAACATAGTTGCAAGAGAAAGTATGTGGAGTGTAAACATTCACATTGCTGGGTTTTTAAAAGTTTTGTACGTCCCGACGATAATTGTTGACTTGAAGCTGAGAAGATGCAAGAAATATCTCTACAAGCTTTGACGTGCACTAGTTTACAGTAAGACAAATTGTATATAAATAGCGATAGCCCAGAATTGTCTTTTTAGGGAAGGACGTTTTCCAAAGATGACTGCAGGACCACAGTGCAGAATGCTGCAAGATGTTAAACAGAATCCTGGAGAGTCCGTGAAATAACGTTTTTCTAACACATGTTGTTGTGTCTGCGATATGCAGAAAAGCGTTCAAGGAAAGATGCCTCACAGGAAACCACTTCTGTCCAAAACAAACCCTTTAGAAAAGCACCTGATGTTCTCCAACGCTACTGGCAAAATATTTTATAGAGATAAAACAATGGCACCAACATGAAAGCCTCGTGCCAGCTGTAAGATGTGGTGGAGGAGCTGTGGTGTTGTCTCAGGGCCGGTACAGCCTGCTGCTGTATCCTCAACAGAAAAATGAATTCCCAAATATATCAGGACGCTTCGCAGGAGAATGTAACACCATCTGTTTGCCAGGTGAAACTCAACAGAAGTTGTTTGATGCTACAGCACACTGAACCAAAGCACAGGAGTCAATTCATTTCTGTCAAAATAGATGGTCAATGACTCATTAAATTCAAAGGTTTACAACTTTACATACTTTGTACTTTCATAAAGTTTAATGAAAACATAAAATAAGTGTAATAGTTTTTGTGTTATTGCCAAAGTGTGTTGTTATGTGTAGATTAGATCCAATTTGTGACCAATGATGTAAAAAATCTGTCCAAATGTAAAATAGCTCATTTTCTTTTTTATTAAAAGCAAAGGAAGTACCGCCTTCCGGTTAAAAGTGCCAATCGTCAAATAAAGTTCTACACAGACGGTGCATTCCAAATGGGATATATTGCCCTCCGTAAACAATCATGTCCGCCATATTGAAGGGTCATATATGAGGGTCATGCTCATAACTGGTCACTTTAAAGGGCCCTTCGGAATGAACTTTGCGCCCCCACGATTCTTTGCACAGATTCTTTGCATGGCGACTGATGTCAGGTTTAATTGTTGGTTGAAAATATGCCATTTAATTGTGTTTTTTGCCAGCAATTTTAGAAATATCCGCCTTTGTTGCTAGGACTATGGTCTTGTTATGACTGAAATAGCTGCCCGGAGGCGTTTCAAACATGGTCGGCGAGTGCCATGACTTTTGTAAATGGACAGAAATAAAGAACTGAACAAAAGTAGTAGTTTAACCCATATATGTCAGGTCATCTTGTCTTAAATGTACAGTGGTGAAAATACTTTTAATATGCTATTTTCTTATTCATTGCAATTGCACTATATTTCAAGCTGTCATGCACTTTGTGCATAACCTGATGATCCGCGTTATCCTTTTAATCTCAGAAGCATCTTATGTGCTTTCAGTAGAAGAAAATTGTGTGTAATTTCAGATTTGGACCTCAATGTATGTGTTTGCTCTTGACCCCTGAGTTTCTATGATCTTGCAAATGTATTTTGACAGCATTAGTTTTCTCAAACTTTTGCCATAAAGTCAGTGAAAGCATGTCGGAGGTTTACTGTATGAGTGCTCAAATGGCATTCTTATCTGATGGAGACAGACACTTCAAAACAATTACCTGCCCCCTGTTGTTTTCTTTAGAGAGAAGAAATGAGCCTCTCTTCATTCAGGATGTGATTTGGAGAGAATAAGTCTATGTTTTGCAGGGAAATTGTAAAGAATACTCGTTTTTGAATTGCATTGTGTTGTTGTCATGTCCTCTCGTCGTAGTCTGTAATTTTGAGAGGCTGTGTTTAGCATTATTCGGAGTTACTGAAGCTGTAATTTAAAACAATGGGGTACTAGATGACTGTTTGTCTGCTTTTGCTTTTGCTTTTGCAGCCATATCTACATGATCCCCGCCTTTACGTGGACGCTCTCATTAGGTATTCTGCTGGCACAAATGATCATTCAACCAATCACGTCCCTTATGACGCTCCTCAAAGGGATTCTATTGGTCATTACGGTAAGTCAAATGAAGTACATACTTGTATATTCAATTTGGATGCAGTATTCTGGACATGCTGTACATCTATGTGTTTATTGTCATGTGACTCATCATGCAACAACCACAAAAATAGCAAATGCTATTTATTTAATTTAATTTTAGTCTTAAATTGTTAGGGGCTCCTAAGCTTTCATGGGATAGAAATGCACAGTGGTCAGTGCTGTATGCATTGCCATTTAGCGACGCCATTCATCGATGTGTTTCCAGCTCTCATGTGATGCATGCAAATCCAATTTGTTTTCAATATGTTAATTCATAAACTCAGATTAGATTAAAGATCAGTTTGTGAGCAGGGACTGTCAGCACCAGCTCTCTAAATGCATTTTAAAGCAAAGACACATTATTTTAAAGACTACAGAGACATCCACAAACTCACTTTCAAATGCAGAGATGAAGTGCAGTTTGAGATTTGCCCTTGATGTGTACAAACCTAAAGGTCTAAATTCAATCGTCAGAATAGGTGTAGAATTTAAAATTTGTGATTGAAAATTGTAAAAGATAACTCTTTTTGATTAACAATCCTTTTAAATATGTTATTATCTATACACTACTGATTAGTAATTATTGTTATATTATCTCATTTCTTTTATGAATTAAAAATTGAAAGTTTAGACTGCAAATGCGAAGAGTTGTAATTTTATGGGTCTTCATCCACCAACTCTTTCAGTCTGTTTACATCTCATTATTGTTTTCCAAAGCTCATATTGTGTCAAGATTTCCATCTTAAGTCAAGCTTTTTTCTTAAGCAGTACCAATCACAAAACATTAATATTCACATATTTTACGCAAGTGTTTATTTTCATTTGTGTTATTTATATTGTTAATTATGCCTACAGAACGAGTGCCTTATTAATCTGTGAAAGAGCCATGAAGGACGAAAATTAATAAACTAAAAAATCTGGGAAGATGTGACACTGTAGACATAATGAAGGATAATTATGAAATAATAATGGTTTGTGATGAGCTGTTTCTGAGGATGAGAGCCTGCGGGTTCTGTATGTGTATGCGTGTTCCTTCGCTTCAGTAATAAGGTCAGAGTAGAGCGTCATTTCTAATGAACACTCTGTGATGTATGAGTGACACCTCACATTTCACCAGGTTACGTAGAAAAACAGTGTCTTGTTTATTAATACTCATTTTTAATGTTAGGATGGTTTACTTGACATTTCTCATTGCGATGTCCTGAATGTCCTCCACAAGGGATGTGTTGTCCTTTAGGACAAGGAGCTCTGTGCTTTACGGTGGAGTGGGTGACCTGTTTACTCATCTCACGGGACAACGGAAAAAGTTCAGAACATTGCTTCCAGCTGTTTTGCTAAAGTTTTTTTTATAGCAAAACTCTGTGATAAGGTAAAGGTTTTATACTTCATGAGTAATGAATGCCTCAGGTTATTTTTAGATTTGCATAGGCAGAATTTTGACTTGCAACATGAGGTCTGGCCAAAAATGTAGTTTAGGAGTGAATTTTTCAGAAATTGTTTAATCAATTGTGAAAATGTGTGACTTTGTCATCAAAAACGACCTTTATTTGAAAGTAATAGTGTAGATTACTGGCGTAACTTGAAACAAAGCGGCAAATAACGTTTACTTGCCAAGTTCTTTGAACAAAACTCCAACAAAAGATTTTATGCCATTAGTCTGGTAAACTTTGGCAAATCTAGGGATTAGCTCTTCAAACGCACTCAACCCAATAGTTTTAACTGCTGGCGTGCCGTCTCACGCTGAGACCAAAAGCAGTTTAGGTAAGAATCCTGCATCCGTCTTTCTCTGAGACTTCTGTGCCTTCATTAAGTCCAGACGGTTCATTGTTCTCTGACCCTTTACCTTTAATTCACCGCAAACCCTTCATTTCACTCACGCGTTGGCACGGCTGAAGTCTTTAAGTCAGGCCGCCGGGCTGGTGTTCCACTGCAATGCTTCGTATAATCACAGCAAGCCATTCATCAACTGACAGGACTGCCCCCCAGCCTCTGGTCACTAAGACGGCTAACAGTAATTCTCAACCCCGTCTCATCAGTGGTCAAATTCCAGGCCATCAATCAAACCCCATGATGTATTATCCCTGTTCGTAATGTCCGTGCTTATCTATAATTTGGGCGGTTATCATTTATGAGTTAGGGTTTTATGATGCGTGGACGGCCCCTCTCGCATCCCGTCGTGAATCACATCACCTAGACGCCGCAGTAGAGACTTCCGCAGCCCTGATGAGATATCATCTGTGACTGACTCTTCCGTTTAACAGTGGGCAACATATTTTCATGACAATCCAAATGTAACGGTGATCCATGAAATGCCCTCCACCACATCCCCAGTTAAAGTGGGTGTAATTTAGCATCGTACCGTAAGTGGCAGATAATTGCTCTTTTTCTGCTCAGGTGAGGCCAGGATGATCATGTCTCTTGCGTGGATGGGTCGGTCGTATGCTAATTGTGGGGCGTTGCTGGAATGTGTCACCTCCCATTGATGCTCGATGGCATGATTGAGTTCTGTTTATGAGACCCTCGGTACAGCTGGGGTTAAAAATGTCATCATTGTGCGGCCTTTGTGGTTTACCATGTTTCCGTTCTGCGTGGGTCAGCGGCAATGTTAAACAGTTTTAGAAGGAATGTGGGAAGCTTCTGTAGGAATACGGTATAAAAGTTATAAAGCAGACTGGCAGTAATTGTGAACAGGTGTAGTGTGTGTGTGTGTTGGGAGACTGTCAGATGCTGGTTCACTAATTGCCACTAGCCGAGGATTTATTGGTAATGTTGGACCAACCTCCTTTAACTCCTCAGAGAGAATCATAAGCTGAAATATAGATTCATTAAGCATGCATATGGCACGCCTTTCAAATGGGCCCATGAAATATTTCATCTGGAAGACAATGTCTGGCTGCTGAACGAACAATTGTTGTTAAGATGATTCATAGCTCTACTGTGAGATCAGTGCTGTAAGGACTAGACTATAAAGCTTAAAAAATCTGAATATATATAAGACTTTTTTTTAATATATAAAAAAATATATCTCAAAATATATGCATTTGCTCTCAAAGGTACGTGTACAAATATTACATTACATGGCGCTTTTTATCTTGGGCTGTCGCAATTTAAGTTACACTATTATTGTGGCCAAACAAACTCACAATAATATTTTGCATCTTTTTTTTATAATTAGTAGTCAGTTCTTTCATTTTGTTTATTAATGATTAAAAATACTTTAAAAATATATATATATAATAATTATGAGTAAGAATTTAATAAAGAAATTATTTCCAGTTAAAATCATCTTTGTTTAATAATATAATTATTTAAAATAATAACAATCAGTCAAATTCATCTTTTAATTTGGATTATTAATAATAAATAATATTAAATATAAATACAAATGATGATACATAATAATTTAATTAATAAATAATAATCAGTTAAAGGCATCTTTAATATGGGTAAAGATTAATGATAAGTAATATTAGATTTTTTTGTGTTTTTTCTTTTTGCCAAAGTTTTAATATCATTTTCTATTGTTAATAATGGTAAATTGTGACACCTTTAATCTATACATATTTGTACGTATACCCGCCTAAACCAGTTAAAACACTGCAAAAATATAATTCATATTCAATACATTGCACAGTTTTATATTGTACAGTGAAAAACATTGCATATTGTTGAAGTGGGTTGTTGGCTGTTTGTTTTTCCCTGCATCTCTTGGTGGAAGGTTTTCATTTGTCAGTTGGCTGTTAGGTGCTAAAATATGTATAAGCCTCGTTCACAGGAAAAGCTTGAAGAAAATCGCTGTCCTTTGGTTTGTAGGCCAGGCCTCTGCGGTGTTCTCACAAATGGTGTTTTGGACGCCCGTGCTGGCTGAAGGGATGTAGCTGTTGCCTCTAATCAGTATGCTTCTGTTCTTGGGCCTCTGACACAAGGGATTCTGGGAAGATGCAAAGGCATGGCGGATTTTGCGCAGGAGCTCATGGCACGCGTGTGTAGATGCTTTAGCTTTTTCAGGTCACTGATTCTTACTGTCAGCGCCTGTGTCAGGGGCATTAGAAAACAAAGCTAAGAGCACATGGCATCGCAGGGCTGGATGACTGTTTCAGACTATCGCACCCCACCGGCTCACGATCCATTAATGCGACACTGTCTCTAATGACTGTTTGGCTAAGATGCTTTAAGGGCTGTCACACACACACACACGCTTAGACATGATACATTTTTCTACAGTGGCTCCTCATCTCTGCCTAACCCGTCTCTTACAAATGTGCTCTTTTCCTCATGAAGGGCTGTTGAATAAAACATGCCAGATCGTGTTGTGTATATATTGAAAATGTTTTACTGTAGTTGAATTTAAAATGACCTTGATGTGATTGTTGTGGCACGGCAAAGTAGTTAAAATAATTACGAGATGAGTTTTGTAGATGAAACTAAGAGAGACTAATAGGCCTGTGCCGTAAAATGACATATTTATTCCAACTTGGCAGCGTCAAGGAAACCACTCAGCCAATACTAATAGGGCTCTTCTCTCCACTTAAATCAAACTACAGCTTATTCTGTCATTACCAACTCTGTTTTATTCTCACATTCTCAAGTTTGAAATTGTTTGTGACAATTTGGATTGAAAATAATTATATTATACAGTCAAACAAAACACAGATGCAATTGGTTTTTATTTTGGACATGCAATATTAGTGGTGTTGAGGGTGGGATTTTAGTGTGGCTCCTCCATCACAATGTTTTTTATGTTTCTATAACAGTAGCTATAGTGCTTGATTAGGTTTAAGTGAAGCTTACATGGTAAAACCGTAGTATTTGAGGTACAGTAGTGGCCAAAGGTGATGTTCAATGTTGAGGAATTGTCGTTCTCACCTTTGCTCAAATATAAACATTCATTAAGGAGTTAATATGAATGTTGCATGAATGTTGCATGAATTGAAGCTTAGTTTTGAGAAGAATTTAAAAGGATAGTTCACTCAAAAATTCTGTCATCATTTACTTACCCTCTTGTCATTCTAAACCTGACCTATAAGATATTTTGAAGAATTTTGGTACACGTACAACGGTGGTACCCATTGACATTTATGTGTCCATACAATAGAAGTGAATAGTTACCACCATCAGAATAATATTTTTTTGTGTTCCACAGAAGAAAGTCATACAAATGAAAAATGACAGGGTGAGCCATACCTTGTATAGGCTTGGCATAATTTGAAGAAAACTCATACAGGCCATGAAGAATAACTTTCTTAGGATATTAATACCTAATAAAATTGTCGTCAATGTATTGCAACGCATTATTTCAAGTTTTTTGCCTTTGAATGCTTTTTGTATATTACATCAAATATTGCATAAAATGTAGTTTGCCTTTTTGCTAAAGAAAAATCTTTAGTTTAGAGTAGACCTCATATTTTAATCATTAATTGAATCTGAAGAGGCTTTAAACACAAATATTGTACAAATATGACCCCCAGTTACTACTTTTAACCACTAATGAACCTTGTTAATGTCGTATTACATGAATGTGGTTGTTATTAGTACCATGGAAATACCATCACTGTAGAAACTTTTCATCAGAATTTCTCACTCTACTGCAGTGTGCGACAGGTTTTAATCGGCGACCTTAGAGTATCCGAAAAACCGAATGCATTACCAAAAGAGATGCATCTAAGATGCCGAAAAGTGTTATTAGAGTCTCCATATGTGTAGTTTAAGGCGTTATCAAGTAGGGTTAATCAGGTTTGTCTCATATCTGAGACGCTGGTAACTAATGGATCCTTCTACCTCAAAGTTCCCAACGATTTTTTGATTTCACAATATGTCAGGCAAAAGACAGAGAGAGAAAAAAATCTATTTTCTTCCTCCATGATGATTTATTTATTGTCTCTGCTGAAGAGCTTCACTACTCCATCACAAACACACTCCAGGAATCCATAAGGTTGTAACCTCATCATAACAATTCACTGCCGGGCTGGTAAATCATTTCTTCTAAATGTCGCAGCTAGCATGAGGCCTGGCTTTTGGGAATCGCTATCTAGTTAATCAGCACAATCTGCTTGCAGCGTGTCTTAGAATAGCTGGCAAAATCTCCTCTAATCATGTAATTCATAAAACCACAATCAAAAATGTCTCTCAAAGCGTGTAAATGTCAACCTGCCGGCTCACGGCCCGGGTTTTTAGGACACGGCAATTAAGCTCGACTGTGCCTTGTCTTGCTCAGTGCGGAACGTAAGATCTTTGCCATTAGACAACTGCTATTTTCTCCAACCAGCGTACTCTACATGTACCCCAGATGTGCCCTACATGCTTCAGACGCAAATAACAATGAAAACAATGAGGTTGTGATCTCAAGAGGCGATGGATCCGTCCCCTGCTCGATGGATTTACACGAGAGCTCTCTAAATGTACGTGAATGAAGTGAATTCTAGTCTCGTCGTCAGGACAATCTGAAATCGATCAATCTCATTATTTAGGTGCCTTTGAAGAATGGGAATGAGAAGAGTTTTGGCTCTGTTGGAATACTTATCCCTGAGTAACCTTTATAAATTGCAGGAACACACAGTAAGTGATAGAAATAAATAAATATTTTACAAAAGGTTGTATTTGTTAATACAGTAGTCAACATTTGAAGTGGATCAAAAAAGACAAGAAAGGGTATTGTTCTTGTCTTAGGACAACTCTGATGAACCTTTTTGATCCACTTCAAATGTTGACTGTATTGTGCATTGAACTTACAATGAGCAGTATAGTTTTTTTAGCATTTAATAATCTTTGTTAATGTTAGTTAATGCCAATACAATTGTTCATGTTAATTCACTGTGCATTTAACTAATGTTGACAAAGTGTCAACTTTTGATTGCTAAAATGTATTACTAAATGCTAATATTAACATGAACTAAGTTTAATAAATGCTGTAGAAGTATTACAGCGTTACAGATCTACAGTATAAATCATTACATAAAATAAACATAGAGAAAATATCCCAAATGACATTTAACAATCTAAAATAAATCATTAACATTAACACAAGTAACAAAAAAGATATTGTGTGTATTAACATTCAGCTCTCATTAACTGGCACTGGTTTTGGAGTTGGTACCGCAGCTTGCTGTAATACCGATCCTGCTGCGAGGCCTGAGCAAACCAAACAGATCAATGTCAGGAGACCAGACGTTCCTCTGCGCTCTCCGCTGTCTGGCTCTTCCCACATCACCCAGTCGAGTACATCTACACCCCTAGTGTTTGACACACTGTGTTCAGCTCTGTTAATAAAACATCAAAGCCTCCAGTGGGCAGGAGCCGAATAGCTGTCCTTCAAATGGACGGCCGAAAAGTTCACTTCACTTTTTATTGCTCATTTTATTGTGTGAACGGTCCACAAATGACCTCTTTGTCTGAGAGCTGCGCCTTTTAGCGTTGCCACTCTCGGAAACTCAAAATAACATCCACTCTCTTTTCTACTTACCTGAGGTTTGTGTCCCATTTCGCGAGATGGTCAAGAGAGTATTTATACCTCACCCTTTGAGAGCCGAAGATAAAATAGGCCATTTACACTGCATCACTGCCTCAGCGAGCAGCCGCCGTCATTTGTTCACCCTCTTATTCACTTTGGGGAACAAATTAAGCTTTTTGCTTGTTAGCTAATTGTGTTTATTGTGACATAATTAATTGCGACAGTGGGGATCAATCAGAGTAACCTGCAGTTAGCCGTGACTTCAGACAGAAAAAATAAATTACAATAAGGAAATTGATACAGTTTTAGCCGATTGTTTGCTGAAGCTCAAGTTATTTGCAGTTGCCAGGCAACATGGCACATTGAAGTAATAGTTCACCCAAAATAAAAATGTTATCATTATTTATTTACTCTCATGGCATGGCAAACTGGGATGGTAAATCGCCAAACTCTTTCTCATCCACATAATAATAAAAGTGAATAATAATTAATTCCAAGCCTAAAAGTGGACAGAAGCACCATAACAGGATTTATTTAAAGTAAAGTTATTTTGAAGAATTTTGGTAACTGAACAATGGCAGTACCCATTAGCTTTTGTTGTATGGACACAAAACCAGTGCAAGTCAATGGGTTCTAATAGTTTTCATTCTTTAAATATTTTCTTTTGTGTTCTGCAGAAGAAAGAAAGTCATACAGGTTTGAAATGACAAAAGGCTGCTGTACACAGTGGTTTTGTGTGAACAACAAAGCAAATCTTCTGCTTTTTAAAAATGATTCTAAATGTGTGATCAAATCAGATTGCACTGACACACCTATTTATTTTATAGGCTACTAGAACTTTGTAAGCTTATCTGTAAAATACACAACCAGAGCTGGTTTTATAGATTTATAAAACTGTTGGTAAGGTGTACTGTCTCTTTTCAGACCATTGTTACAGCAATGCAATGATAAACCCTTTGGCAAATCTAACTATCTTAATTTGACTCGCAGGACTTCTGTTTTATGGCTTTGCTGAGGAGCAAAGCAAAGTTCTCACTCCTGTTTCGACATGCAAATGGTGCAACACCAAAATTTGGGGTTAAAGTTCCTTCCACCATTCCCCCTCCTCAACCTTCGTCCTGATCCTCCGTGAAATAGATTCGTCAGTCCCATCATCTGCTCCCATGTGTGCATTAGAAGATTGGAGTCGCTGGAGTGGCCTCCATGCATTTAGAGAGGATTTGCTTCACTTAGAAAGAGCTAAAGATGTTTGGTTGTTGGATGTGTGTTTTGTTGTCCGACTGTATCAGTTTGTGTGCTTTGTGTTTATCATCTCGGAGCGAGAGTGAACGTGCTAGCCCGCGTGTGTATTTATGGCTGCTATGTCAAATAGTGAAGAAAATTGCATTCTTTTTTTACGCGAATGCATAACCATCTGCCGCAGGAGGTTAATCCTGATGGGATATAGCACCTTTGCCCTTTCCACTTCCTGCTGTCAGCTGTAGATGGTGGAGTGTTGGGTGGACGGATGCTCCCAGACAAAGCCACTGGATTTGAGAGAATATCTGTTTGTAAATATGTGCTTTTACAGTATATTTCATTCCAAAGACCACAATCAAGATGTTTCACAATGTCAACTTGGAAGCCAGCTAAACACAGTCTTTGCTCAATCTTTTTCTTTCATGCAGGCCTTTAAAAGGAAACAGAAAGCATGTGAGCACCTAATGGATTGTCTTCTTAGTAGTCCAGGTCACTCATCTCTAGTCCCAAAATATTTACTTGCAGACAATTTCTAACCTCTTTGCCAGCTTCTCTGCTGTTTCCACAAAAATACTCTTGAGTTGCAATTATGCAGAAAAAACCATTCAGTTCAAAGGACAGTATGCTTTCATATAGCATATATGCATGCAGGTTTAGGTCTATGCTTTTCTGAAAAATAATGGTTGTTTTATGGTCATATTCTTCACTTGAAAGCTATACTAAGATAATAAAAAAGACACTTACTGTACTGCAGCATGCGGTGGTCTCCGGAAATGAGGTCATGTCCTTTTACTGCGCTGGGTTGTTAGTATCATGTAAGTTCCATGTGATGTACCCCTTAAAACAAATACACTTATTTTTTTTATACTTATTACTTTATGTAGTATGTACAGTATATCAGTGTACTGATAGTATACAGTACATTAGGTGCAACAGTAGTAACCTTTGAGTACACAACTTGTTAAAACTTTTTTTTCGTTTGTACTGCAACTATACTACAAGTGAGCGAATAGGTTTACTGGGTAGTTTTTTTTTCTTACACTTTAAAGTATACTGTCAGTAAACTACTCGTTTAGTAGTTTTTATACTGCACGTATTGTGAGTTGTCTTTATGTAGACTTACCATCATACTAGTTTACTGTTTATATATTATATATAAATACCAATACCATATATACAATGTTTACATGAACACACTACTTTTTATAAGCCAGCAGAATCGCACAGGTGTGACTAAATGTTTTAAGCGTTTCAACTCATTCAATTTCCACCATCTTATCCCATTCAAGCTGTTTTTCAGAATGGTTGCAATGATAGTCATTCATTGGCACATCAACAGTCTGATCTGTATTTTGTCATCTCTCTCTGAAATCCGACGGTATCGCTGTTTGTCAGTGTTTCTGTTTACACACTGACTAATCTCGTATTTTGTAATTGTTCATTTTATTTTTCCACTTTCTTTCCTTTATCGCTTTTCCATCCCTCCTTACTTGTTCTTGTGTTCTTGTGTATAACCTCCAAAAATCTATTTGTCTGTTTGTCTTAACAGACTTGTCTCTATACTAGAGAGAAATTGGGAGTAATTTTCAGGCCCTGCATGTGTGGGCAGTGAAATGTAGGCAGTTTTCTGAAGAGAATCTCATTGCTCTCTCACCAGCCCATAGTGCCACAAAATTCCATTAACAATCTCGCAGTTCTGACTCGGCCGCACACAGAGTCTGGACACACAGGTGGGCTGTCATCCTCTGACAGAAGAGCAGCCCCTCCGTTCTGCACTGCCGTCCCTCCGTAGGCGGGTGTGTGTTCCTGCAGTCCCACTATAGAGAGAATTGAGGTTAACACAACAGGAAGGTCCTGTGACTTTATTCTGGAACACAATAATAACAAAAGAGCATATGTGACCCTGGATCACAAAACCAGTCTTAAGTAGCACAAGAACATTTGTAGTAGTAACGGGTGAAAATTATAGATTTTTCTTTTATGCCAAAATCATTAGGATAATAAGTAAAGATCATGGTTCATGAAGATATTTTGTAAATCTCCTACCAAATTACAAAACATACAAAAATACATGCGGTCCCGGGCCATCAGGCTATCCATATTGTTAAGCCCCGACAAATACTTTTAATTGTACTGGATTAAAAAATGCTCCGTGTTGAGCCTAATAAATGATCCCAGTGATGCAGTTTGTTTATCGGCTAGTGCTTGTAAATATTGTTTCAGCTGTGAGACAGCCATGCACCACAAATATCCATGTCAAGGACTATTGCCCATCTCCCTCTCTTTGTCTCTCTCTCATTTTTCATATGCACCCATCTCTTTCTCACTTTCGCTGGTCATGACATTAAAAGCTATCAATTTGTGGTAAAACACTTTTTATTTTTGGGCCCCCAAGGCATTTCCAGTAACCCTTGACAGGAGCTACCAAGATATTTGTCATTGCACTTTTTCTCTACTTTTGTATATCCCTGCAAATGTCATATGAAATGAGAATCTATTGGTGGTCCAGATTACATTGGATGCTCTTTGTCGTGCGTCTTACATCCTGTCATAATTTCTCTGCCCCAAGGTGGCCGTGACATTTGTTGTGGGATCAGAAGTTCACCAGGAGACCACGAATGACTTCACCCAAATCGGGAAACCTTTTCTAATGGGAACAGTTGCTCTCGGTAAGACGCACCTCCCTTTTTTTGACCGAGATACAGTGGCCACCGAAAGCATTTTGACACTGATGTCACACTTAAAAATGTGTGAATATCATTGCTTTAGAAAGAGACATTTGCACACAAATGAAAAAGGATTTTGAGCCATTTTGCAATTGATCTGGTGTTTTCTTTACTTATTATACTTGAAAGTTTGAAGAGTTATAAACATTTTGTACTGTATTTCTATTGCCGCTTGGTCATATAGTCGAGAGACATTTTTAAGTGTGTCGTCAAGTGTCCAAATACGTTTACATGTACACCACTGATTTTTTTCAGGAAAAAGAAAAACATGTTGTGTTCCTCCTTTCCTGTAATGTGTAGGCAGTGATGTGTCTGTGTGTTTGGGTTCAAGTAAAGAGAACAGAAAGCTAGAGAGACGCCTCTGCGCTGCAGCTGGTGTGCCGAGCAGTTAATGAAAGGACCTCTCGAACCTTATCACGGTGACAATGTAGATGTTAGCCAGGAGTCTGGGGAATTTTCTCTCGCCTCTCTGTCTCTTTCTCTAATCCTGTTAATTGGCTGCCACACTCAGAGCTGTAAGGTCCTGTGGAAGCCAACCCTCCCTGGCCAGCAGGAGGCTTCTGTCAACAGAACAAACAAAATCCGCCCGCAAGAGTCTCACACGTCGCCTTCCTCTCATTTACAGCCACGTCCGCTGCGACACCTTTGAATAGACACTCCCTCTCTTGACGGCTTTTTTAAAGGGCCCGGTGTACGCCCCGTGTAACCTACGGGCCCCTAATGGGCATCTGCTTTAAATTCGCAAGGCTAGGCTTTGTTTATGGTGACAGCGGGGGGAGTCTGTGAGTGGCCTGGTGTCAAACCAATAGCGTTTTATAAAAAAATAAAACACTCAGCTGCTAACGTCAGCATATAGTTCTCTGAAGGTTTTTAATAACAGTTCAGTTAATGCAGATTGTGTAGTAATTGGACAAAAACTGGAGCAGTCTCACCAGGACCCACGGTTGGGTTTATTTGTCTGAATTCCAGCGGTGGACTCCTGGGAGCATCTGCAATTACAAGGGCTCTTACCTTTCGCTATGCGCCATCTGTTGTAACCTACTGGGTTTAGTCCCCTGCTCCTTGTTCGTATTTATCTTACTGATGATTTTCCTTCGATGCAAGGGAAAACAGAGTTGTGACTATCAGCACTTTTAAGAGAGGCACTTTTTATAGAGCTGCTCCCAATTCTCTGGTTTCTATTAACAATTACTAAAACTGAATGTAGAGGTTTAGTTGTTCACTGAAACCTTAGGTCTAGTTCTGCACTACGACTGCATTACGAGTTTCAAATATCCATTTTTTTATGGCAATTGTACCATATTTTCAAAAAGTCAACTTGCATTATTGTAGAATGTACTGCTTTGTCATAAGTGTGTGTTTCTCAATGTCATTGTTTAAATCCAATTGGAATCTCATCCAATCAGAATTCAGAGTACTTCATAATAACTTTAAATCCTTTTCCAATGTAGTTAATGGTGTTTTGTTTTGAATTCTTATTAGTTTTTTTCATGTACGGTTTAAGGTCCTGAGACCTCAACATTGCACATGAGCTGTCCTTATGGGTTGCAAATATAAAGGGTGACTAATAATAAAAAATGTGGAGATTTTTTTCGAGGTTTCAGAAGGACAGCAGCGAAATGCTTTACTTGATAGATTTACATTTATGCATTTGGCAGACGCTTTTATCCAAAGTGACTTACATTACATTGTACTATACATTTGTACATTTTGTATAGTAAGCAAGTGGAGGTTAGGTGCCTTGCTCAAGGGCACCTCAGCCGTTACCCGTCAGACCTGAGAATCGAACCAGCAACCTTCTGATCATAAGTCCAACTCTCTAACCACGGGGCTACGACTGCCTCTGATAGATGTTTATACTGTATGCTTTTAGGCACTGTTTTTATATTGTTTTTCACATAACTGATTGTTTTTTTTCAATCAGGTGGGATAGTCAACGTCATGCCGTTCTTATTTTCTGAAATCTCCCATGTTAAAGCACAGGTAATCTCCAAACCTTATGTGAATATAACTGCTAATCTGAAAGAATTCTGTTGGGTAACAAAAGTGTTTTGAACAGGTCCTATGGTTCAGAAGAGCTGTACTAGGAGGACTTGCCACATGCACAGTCCTTAATGTATTATGGTAAGTTTAGATTGTTTTCCCTTTTACTTAGGATCTTTATATTATAACCCACTAGTTGTCCTTGTTAAGTTACAATTATGCATTTGGCAAACGCTATTAGCCAAAGCGACTTATATTGCCTTATACTATACATTTGTTTCTAAGTATGTGCAATCCCTGGGATCAAACCCATGGCCTTGGCATTGCTAGCGCCATTCTCTAACCACTGAGTTACAGAAAAGCTTATTAATGATAAGTTATTAATGTTAGGTGTACAAGTATGCAAAATTATTTACTAACCCCAATGTCATGGTTTGAAACAACATTAGGATGGCTAAATACAGACAACATTTTTGAATGAACTAATCATTTAATGCTTTTGCACGACTGCATAATCTATGCCAGGCACGTTATCTTTCGTTCCAAAGGTGACGTGTCCTTCAGCTTAATTTAAACGTTAGATGACTGTCAAGTTCAACGGTGACGACGCAAAGCCCTCCGTGTTCATTTTGTCACTTACTGTTTTAAACCGACCTAGAAAGAGCAGAACCAAACAGCTTCCATTTTCCAGTACAGGGATACAGGAGATGGAAGACGTGTGCGTTCCAACTCCCTCCTGAGCTGCCCGCTCGTCCTCTGTGCCTGATGTCTGTCTGATTTTAGCACAACCTGAAAAACTCTCCGACACACTGCCGTTCCATCTAATCATCTGTAAAGAAGTTATTGAGTTACCAATCAGTACCATTACTCAAGAGACCCAAAGCAATTATGTTGCAGCAGATGAGATGAAAGGAGAAGGCTTCTGGAGATGATATCTCATGTCTGACTCTTTGGAGACCCAGAATGCACTGCTACAACCGTGCCAGTGTCACTATACGTGTCAGTCTACAATTATACAGAACATTCATACATATTTTTTGTATATAGTTAGATGGGGTGTCTGAATTTAACTAACCAAAAACCTTTGAAAATCCGCAACCCAGTCTCATTATCATTCTAAATGTTTTCACAGTTTTCTCTAGACCTGTCCTAAATAAAGGATGCTCTCCGTTCAGTCCACTTAAAGTATCCATAATATAGTAGAATGCATGTTGACAGCGAGTTTGGTGTCTGTTGTTGTTTATCACAGAAGGAATTATTAGCCTGCCTTTTCTCTCATATATATTTTATCAGGTCCAATTCTGATGTATTAGACACCCGGTTACATCAGCTACATCCGTCTGCAGCTTTATTTGATTTGCTGCGATGAATCCACAAGCGTTTACTCTTGCTTTGACCAGCATGCCCATTTGATTTAATTTCACTCTGTATCAGCCAGTTTACCTGACTGAACTCTCACATCATTTCTGGCCAGACAAGCTTAAGGCCTGTCTCCATCCATTATAGCTGCTTTATACTGAACAGATTTGGTCTTATTCCTTCTATAAGGCTTAAATTAACCTTATTCTGTCTTTTTGAATATATCAAATTAAATTACTTTCTCTAGTTGTGCGCAATGACAATTATACAGTAGTTAAGCAATTTGTTGATTGTAAACAATGAGGTGATTTTATACTAATATTTCTAATATGGAAAAGTCTGTATTTTTATATTGTTTTCCCCTAAAATATCCTATCTTTTAAATAGGATATAATATAGATACATTTATCTTAAAATCAAAGCTCTGAAAAAAACTTTAATCTTAAAGGATTGTAAAATCAAGTAGGATCTATTGACAGAAATGCAATATAATATACATAACTATGTCTTCAGAAGTGTATAAACACCTTACATAATGAATCGTTATGTTTTTATTATCTTGGGATTAGTTATTTCTATCTACATATACACCGCAGGTCACCTTACATGGAATTCACCATGTTGTTTCTGCAGTAGCCCTAAACGAACAAACTGCTCTAGAATGAGTTTCGTAAATGTTATCTCCTTCAGCAAAGAAGCTAAAATGTGAAAACAACTTAGTCCTGTGTCAGCCACCATAGTGCTTCAAAAGGGAGGGGTGAGCGGTAGAGTGAGCCGTTGGTAGCATTCTCCAACCTCACCGCTAGATGCCGCTAAATTTCACTCGCTGGTCCTTTAATTGTGTGTGTGTGTATAGTGTCTGTAGGGTGTGCATATATTCGTGCAAATTGTTTTTTTGATGAATCCTGATATTTGAGTGGATAATGGTGTACATTTCAATGCCAATTTTGTATATGAGCAATGTTTATACAAGAGGCCCCTGGCCACCACGTAATATTCATTTTTTTCATCATAATTGGTGTCAAAATCAAATCACACATGTTCCAGATTTCCCCAAGAAATTTGCTCGACTCCCACCATGTTGGTGGAATATCCCTCATTTAATGTTCTTTTATCAGCACTTTGCATCAGGGCTCTTAACCTAAGCTGTCAACGGCGGAGTGATTTTCCCATTTTTTGTTTTGTCAGCTCATAATTTCAATATCTAATTATCAAACTGAGCATAATTCTATTTTCTCTCCTCTATTGAGAGCGCAGAGGAGGAGAGCTGCATTGGATTTTATTGAGACCTTTTGAAGCATAGCCTGTACAGATTAGCAGATAAATCTCTGGTGGCCCCTGAAGAGCGAGGCAAACAGTTTTATGAAGTTTTTGAAGCCGACAATTTTTCCTTTGATTTTTGTAAGCTATATCAGATCTGTGTTTCAAGAAGATCTTTTTCATCTTTTGAATTGCAGTCACAATATCAAGTTTTGCTTTACTTGACTTATAAATGCAGTTGTTTGGGGAGTTTGGGGTTGTTGGGTATATCTGGGTTTTATGGCTTTTGTATACAGGATAAACTACAGCTTAGATGTTTGGATATTGTGGAGAAACTTTTTAGGTCTGCGTCTGCAGGGTTGTGATTTAAATTCAGTGGGCCCTTCTGTCACAAAACACTTCCACATCTGCTTTCTCTGTATTTATATGTATGCAATATATATGCATGTATGTATAAATATGGAGAGAGAGTAATAGTGTTTAATATAATCGTATAATATTGTATTATATGTCATATAATTTGAATGATGAAATCTGCTTTATTTATATTATAATACCAGTTATAGATGCCTCTAAACCTCAGAACAAATCTCTGCTATCTGCTGATCTCATCCAGTATTTCACCACCACAGCGGCACCGTTGTCAGCCTTTGCGTTACATATCGCTGCTCTGACGTTTAACAACTCACCCCTTTGTCACCTCTGAGGTACGACGCTTCTAATGCCCCCTGCCTCTGATTTAGTTTGCTTTGGGTGGCTGGCGTCCCATCGTAATTGAGTCATCATCAGCGAGCGAGCGGTTGGACTGGAGCTCGCCCGCGGGCACAGCATTAATGAACCCTGCAGCCAATGCGGCCTGCGCCGTGATGACTGTGACTGATGAATGATTGCTGGAGGATCCGCCATGCTAGATTTGTCACCAAAATGAGACCCCCTTCCCCCCGACTCCTGCACGATGGAACATCAGAAACGTCACGCAGCCTGTTTGTCAAATGATTAAGTCTTCCAAACAAGCTCAAAACCATCATGCTGTGACACATCACGTCTGAGGAGGGCCATAAATCGGACGACGTTTGAAAAGCGACACTGCGATTGATATGAATGCGTCGTGGCATAAACGACTGCATGGTTGTGATGGAGGTACGAGGGGGATGGATGGCGCCGCTGTCATTATTAACGCTAGTTAGAGTACGCCACGGCTTCTAATCATTTCTGGTCGTGCCGAGTGTGAGGACTTTTTAAATCATCCAAAACTCATGGAGGGCCATTAACCCTGAGTGGCTGTGTTAGCAATTTAGATTCAATGTTTGACAGAATGCTTTACCAGCAGGTAAATCTCATGTCTCTTTGTGTCTGTCTCTCTCAGAGCGGCGGCTGAGGCTTTTTTTTTAGATTTTACTCTCTCACACAACCTGTTTGTTAAAGGGCAACAGATTATTTGTGCCCCAGCCTGTGAAACCCAGCTAAAGTCATTCTTTGTGATTTACTGTTTCTACAAAAAAAGCATGCTACATAATGTAAAGAACATTTAACCTTGATATCAATGTCAAAGAATGAAATCATAGTTAAATCAACAGAGGTACATGTTTAAGTATCTACATTTACATTTATTCATTTAGCAGACGCTTTTATTCAAAGTGACTTCAGGAGTAAGACAAGTGATTCATCTGCAACAATAATCACAAGAAGTGCCTAAGTCTAATAGTATTTCAATTTTGTTTAGATAGTATAAGCCAGTACACAGAGAATTTAGTTTATTTTTATCAAATAGTTTTTTGACTTTGGAAATAAATGACTACATTATAGCAACGAATAACTAATTCAACAAAAACTAAAAAGCACAAATCCATGTTGCGTGTTGTTTAACAGTACAATTTTCACATATGAACTGTAGTAACCTGTTTTTACTCATCACAGCTCTGAAAACTGAAAGACAAGGTTTAGTTTATTTCAGGAGGCGCAGTGATATTGATTTGCGCCCTGACCCCGTCCTTGGACTCCGCATAGAAGACGTTAGCCCTGTAAAGCCGGCCCGATTGAAATCCCGGCCACTGCGGCTTTATACTGTATGCCACAGTCATAACAGGGTCTCCACTGAACTGCCTTCAAAAGAGCCGGGCTTTGTGTTTATTCTCTCGAGAACCTCTGAGAGAAAGAATGAGACAGAGAGAGAGAGAGCGAGCAGGTGTGGAAGTTAAAGCAGGCAGAAATGGAGGATGATAAATAGAACCAGATGATAAGAAAGTGGATTCCAGTATGAGAAAGAAAGGCATACAATGAGAGAAATGGATATGGGAGAGCATAAATACAACATCAGAAAGCGCATAAGTAGAAAGACAGACAGTGAAAGAGAGTGTGGCTTGTTCAAGAGAGAGAGAGAAGACCCTTGTGGGCCGATCTCATCTGTCACAGCCAAGCTTCATCATTAATATGCAACACGAAGCCACTGATGCTTGGCATTGACCCATTTTCTCGCTGAAATATCACCGCAAGGTTCACGGTGTAAGAGAGACGCGGACCTTCACATAATCGGCTTTGCGTGGAACACCCAGGTACGGGAGGTAAAGAGAGCCGCCTGGCAGAGGGTCTGTCTGGAAAAACAGGCACTTGTATCCTGTGATAATGAGGCCAGCACACTTTGATTATTAGAGCCGCAGGAGTTCAGATGTAGACCGCCCTCCAAAACCTATAATAACAGAATCTGAAGTCATCACACATTCAAAATTATTTCACCCACATTATAAGGTGCCAGTACCGGAAAGTCATGATGAAACATAAAAACAGCAGTGTGCATGTGAAGTGGTGTCAAGATATGAATCCTCACAGGGCATATCTGCAGTGATCGTGACTCATTGAGGAGTGAAAACATGTATGAGGCATATTATTTCAACTCAAGAGTGCATGGAGCGCTTGAGCATTAATTATCAAAGCGTTATGGGGAAAAAATCTGTGTATGTGTATACAAACATGGCTGGATATGTCATCTTGAGAAAATTATATATGGAAGTATTTTATCTCAGAAACTGTAAAATGTATCATTGAAATATTAAAGGAATATTACATTTGTATGTATTCATTTAACAGACATGTTTACTTACAAATACTGTAAGAGAGCATTTTATTGAAGATATTAGTTATGTGATTTATTTGTTAAACATGTGTATGTTATATACAGTAAATTATACATGGGCCGGATCTAGTCACATTTTTACACCAGTGAATATCTTTCAAGTTTGAAATCACTTTCTGTGAAATTTCACAGACTTTAAAGCATTGAACAAAGTGTTATTGCTTATGAAAAACGAGTAAAAAGTAATAGGGCGTCACACTTTCAAGCCATAAAGCAAAGTATTATTAGAGTTTAAAATATAAATAAAACAATTGTAAAGTGCCGTTATATTTTAAAATTTAAATTATAACATTTAAACACATCACACATTCGACAATCTGTTGTTTACAGAAAAAAAACTGTATGCCTGTGTGCCTTTGTATTTACTTATTTACCCAATAAATTATTATTTTGCAATGATTTTACTTTGAATGACAAAACTGACAAAGTATTTTTTAAACATTTACTCAGTAATCTTTTAATCAAAGTTACTGAGTGCAGCTGTAACATGTCAGAGGAGACCTGGCCCTCCCAAGACTGATCATTGGAGTTTGTGTTCCTCGCCACAGGGCCGTGTTGGCCTGCTCACCGGGAGACTGCTTATATTAGATTAGTTTAAGGTTCTGTAAATTCCGGTGACATCTCTTAATTAGAATGATCTTGCTTGTTCTACAATACCATGCACTGTACTCTATTTGACCTTTTTCTGTTTTTTTTCTTCTTTTTCTTTTCTCCTGTAAAGCTGCTTTGGAACAATGCACATTGTGAAAAGCGGCATATAAATAACATTTTATTTTGAATAAACTGTTCTGAATTAGATGTTTAGAATCTGATATATAAATATATTTGGGTTATTTTATCTTTTAAGAGACTCTTCCTTTTCTCTTTCTGTATTGCAGGTGTTGGGCAGTATTAGAGATCGTTCCCCAGATGTCCGTGAAATCGGTGCTGGAGGAGAGAGTCTTTAACAACAGCGCAGGACAAACAGAGACGATCCAGTCTGTACACACATTTGTCTACTCCAACATTTCCCTGGAGGAGTGAGTGCATACACGCACACCAACACACATATAAAAACGTGAACGTGTGTCGAGGTTATTGTACAGTACATTCACACAACCTTTCTTCATGTGCATAAACACCCAAATGTCTGTGGAGACTCGTCGATGTTTTCATGAGTATTCTAGACTTTTTTTGGGACAAATTTATGTTATTTTTCTTCTGACACAACGACTCTTCTAAAATCTTCTCAAGCATCAGAACTTGCCACTTTAGTTTTTGTGGATGTTGAGTGAGCTATTGTATTCTGTTGTTATACATCTCAGTTTAAAAGGACATCCGTAACGCGAGACGGCAGATACCGAACTGGCGCGTGTTCAGTGCGGGTCACGAAGAATTACAGCTCAATAAAATAAGCAACGCGCCGCGAGTCAGGCCCTGAATACGAACACCGCTCGAGCTCTTTTAATCGCTGTCTCCGCTTTATATGTGATGGAGAACGTTTCATTTGAACAATTTACGTTGCAAAACTTGTTTACGAGTATTTTTATTAATATTCAAAGAAGCTCCGATTCGCATTTGCGTCACGTGTTAATACAAGCAGATTTTTGCCCTAATGATGGAGACTTGTTTGCGTGACGGAAGGTGAAAGAGTCTGATTAGACATGTCAGTCAGCACAGAGGTGCTGTGAGTTTTCCAGAGTATTCCCTCACCATCCATTTTCAGGTTTTCAGCCCAGTACACACACCTCGAAGGATGCGCCGAGCTCATATGATTGACTAAGCAGCACTTAAGCAGGTGAGGACTCTGTAAATAAGCTTTCTCCCTCAGAAATGAGTTCTCTTTTAAACTCTCCTCCCTCTATCGAGCTCTGTGCGGATGGATTCTGGCACCTGGAGATCTGGTTTCTGCCCACCCTCCCCTGACGGTTTTATAGCAGGTTTGTTGGAGATTTGGCCTGCTATGAAAAGATGGAAATAAGTAGAATAAAGGGGTTGTGTTCGCAGTATTTTGACCTGTTTTAACTCAGGAGATTCATAACGCTGTATCTCTCGGATTTATTTAGCCTAAATCTTATAAACCTCAATGTTGCAATTTTACTGATATTTTGTTATTGCTTTATATAATTTACTTTGAGAGCCATGGCGCTTTTAAAAGAATAATCGGTGACATTCTAACTCTTCACACGCCACGTGTAGAGGTGATATTTCAGACGTAATTTAGAAAACGCAACTTCAAGAGGAAGATTGCAGGCTTGCGTAAACACGTCCCGCCACTTGTTTTTTTCCGGAATATTCGCAGTGAAGCAGATTTTCACGTCACTGTTTTGACAGTTATTTAATTTAGCTGTCTGCACACCCCTGCTTTGTGAATATGTGAATGTTTCCTTAATGACGACAGGTGTCGTCGGTAGTTATGCGAGGGGACATGACTAGAGTCCGGGTGAGAGATGCGCAGAGCAACAGTGCGTCCTGGAGGACAGCGGAGGTACTGCACAAGTGCTTCAAGAGACTTTAATATCTAACTAAAATGAAAATAAAATCCACTCAACCGTACACAAATGTAAGCAAGGTCATAAAGTATTGCTTGCGTGTAATATGTTTTAATGTTGCATTACGTACATGGGATAAGATACACGTGTGCATACCAACTAACTTGCAATTACACACAGATCAATATGTGTCGGCTTGTTTATGGGCTTCAAGTATTTATTTACGAGTTTGTCTCATTCATCATAGTGCATACCTGTCTTGCTTTAGCATAGATGTGTGCCTATCTCCGGCTCTCTCTCATCCACAGTCTCCGCACTAGAAGTGCATCTCACTAATGAGTAAAAGCCACCTATGAGGGCTGCCATGTGAAGTGTAATTGTCTCGAGGCTCTCCAAGTTGTAGTGGTACATTTCTTCTTCTCATCATTTGCTTTACATGTAATACTGGGTTTTATTGTCCCTTTCCGTCGCTGTGTTTAACTAAACTGATGGTCGCCTTATTCAAGTACATTGCCCTCAAAGCTTTTGCCTGCACCACAGAAATTCAACAAAGGTTTGGAGACAATGTGGTGCACACCTGGGTGCGAGGACACAAGGGATCGGATAGAAAATATGGGGCATCTATTTTCCTCGCAAAGCAAATTCTTTTGAAAAATGAAGGCCGGCCTTTGAGCATTTCGCATCTTCTGCCCACAGGAAGATAGAGAAATAATTAACGAAGAAAGAAAATCATTTGCGACAAAGTCACAGGTGCTCGTGTAGAATGCCATTTCCAGCGCATTATGGTTCTCTCTTACAAAAGCGTTGAATTAAATGTTTTAAAGGCCTCACTTTTCTCTCAGCCGGCTCCATTATTGAGACACAAGTATACTTAAGCAGGCACAGGCATTAACCTACAGACAGAGGGTCAGACTGCATTGGACATTGACTTTAAAAGGCCTTCCGTTTGATAACCTCTGGATTCATTGATTATATATACTGATGGGATGCAAGCACTGACTCAGAGCTTTGCTTTTTCAATTCAATTAAAGCTCTATAGTGGGGCTACTCGATATTCCTTCTGCACGGGCAATTATATTGTCAGTCTTCCGATTGATTTGTCTCCAGTCGTTAAGGCTTTCTTTATACGACTGGAGAAGAGATATTTTCTATCATTTTTGGACTGAATTTGATAATGCCATTGTTTCGATTGATCTGCTGTCTTTATTCTGGTTGGTGTACTATATGTACTTGCGTACGTTTTATTTCAGGTGGTGTCCCACTAATCAATTTTTCAGCATTTTTTGTTGTTTCTGTAAGCTTATTTACATAGAATAAGAGTTCTGCACACAGTGGATGTGGAATAAAAAGTAATTTATTTTTATTAAAAAATATATAACATTTATTACGAGAATGTGCTCAGGTCTGATCCTAATTTCCTCAAACAAGGCCACATTGCAAATCCTGTTTGTCATCTGTGTTGACTGTGTGGGAGTCAAATGTGTTTCTCCTACACTTAAATAACAAATAAAATATTAGACAGATAAGGGTGTGATTTCTGCAAAAACTGTCGGTAGGCATCTCTGTCTAAATCGACTTGCCACCTTTAAGAGCAGAAGTTACAGACAGAGAGCAATGAAGATGTATTATTAAAATAATCAAGGATTCTTTAGGTTTCTTGCTCTTATCTTTCCAAGAGGAAGCTTTAAGTTATAGGAGAGCTGTTAAGTTTCTCAATTTTTTTATAAAAAATATAAAACACGATTGAGAAAAACCAACAGCGGTAAGTCAGAACTGCCTCTCAATGCTGGCCAGAAGCAAAAACAAAGCACTTGCCAGAATGATTTTCAGCGCTTGCCAATGAGGAACTAAACACTGTATTTAAGAGTGGTTGTGCAGTTCGCACTGGTCAAATCTCATTGGTTTGCTTTCACAAATAACCTCCCGAATGATTTCAAACTGGCCAGATATGAAGTGATGCTGCAGGCTTCCTCTTCCCAAAAGCAGATTAATACATCTGAAACGCAGCACTTTAGCTACAAAGCCAAAAATGATTTGAATTTCAAAGACACTGGGACTGAGTCAAAAGCTAGGACTTTATAAGACACAACAGCAAATGAGGATGGAATTGAGAATCAGTACACGCATTCTCAAAGGGGGCGAGTGTTTGAAAGATGGGAGGTACATTTTACCCTGTAGACCAAACCTAGAAAAGTTTTCTGGATGCTTGTAGCTGATTCACTCTGTGCTCTATATACAGTGACCTTTCGGCCTTACCCTTAGGCTTTTGACCACTTAACTAGAATGTTCTTCAACATGACTGGTGTAATAAAATAACTGGAGTGTGATAGAGACAGAGTAGATCGCTGTTGCATGGTAACACAAAATAGTGCAGTTTTTATTAGGTCTCTTTATTATAGGTCATGGGTTTCTTTAAGAATTTGTCTTGTGCGCGCTACTGTATATCCTCAGCAGTAGTAATATTAAAGAAAATACAATATGAAGTATACAGTGCATAGTATGGAGATTTTCAGCGCGTATGCCCGCATGACATACTACTCATGTCACAATTTGCATTATACGCTCAGAGTTCATTTGCTAGGTTACTATTTCCCACAACACCATCTGTTCATCTTCAAACCATTTCATCTGGTAGGACGAGGTGTATATTCACGGATGTGTCAGGTTGTACTGCATGTGTTAGATTCATTATTTCGGTTACTGCGAAGAAAATGTACATGATGTACACTTGTATGCAGAATGCTGGTTGGTAGTGTATTTTAATTTAAACAACAAAAACTTTTTTCAGTATTAATCCTTAATGTTAGTTAATGTCAATTTAGGTATTTTATGGTGGTTTAGCTTATGTTAACAATTACAACATCATTGTGGAATATTCTTTTATCTTTGCAGGTCAGAGAAGGCAGGGGAGATAGCGACGATACCTCTGACCAAGGTAAATACCTTCATGCTGCACTCATGATGTCAAGTGTCTCTCAAATCTCAATGTACAGACCCTGTAATCCAGTAAGAGCCTTGGGATGGAGGATGGAAATGCCTACAGTGTATGACAGGCCAAGAGTGAGTAAATATTAAGATGCTGCTGCTGAATTTAGCCCATTGAGTGATATAATGTACTGTTAAGTGCTTTTTGACTTTGAATGTTGAGTGTTTTGCAAGAAATTCAAAAGCTGATATATGACTTGAGACGCTATAATCAGAGGCTGTGATCTCGATGTGACTGTGAAGAGTCTATATCTAAATCACAGATCATTACTGCCGTCTCCACGCTGTTGATGTCGTGATTTGTTGAAGCTGCTTGTATTTCTCAGGATTTTTAAGGAATTAAAACACATGACCTGAGATTTTTTCAAAGTCATCGCTGACTAAATGCTGTTTTTGAACACATACTTCAGTCTGATTTGTGAGCCGGTTAATTTGTTTACTAATCCAGTTCTCGGGTTCAACACGCATATGGTGCTTTTTGGGTATTAAGTAACAGCATGTGGGTTTGAAACAACATGAGGGTTAGCATATGATGACAGACTTTTCGTTTCTGTGTGAACTATCACTTTAAGGATGATGCCATCACTTTCAAAGCTTCAAGACTTTTTAAGATTGTTTATTATTTACATCTACATATGAAGCCTTTAAAACATGACAACAAACCTAAAGCTATTATTAATGTAATATAACCCAAGATTCACATTTGATTACAAACGACACGCACCCTTAAAAACATGAGCTTGCTTTTAAAGAATGTGAGCGACTAATAAGACAAGACCTTGCTTTAGGAGAAGCCCCTCTCGAGTGACGCTGTTTGGCAATGGTTTGGCAACTGAAGTGTGAAAATCACTCCGCTGTGTCTCATGCCTATGGCCGCTACTCTGAAAATGAGCTTAGAGGCAGGAGACGATGTGAATCACAATGAATAATGCATGACTAAATACTTTCAAGCACGCTCTTATATCTTGGCGCTCTTCTCAGTTTGCTTGAGTCTTACCAACCTTGTAATGAGGCTAAATATTTCCATTCCAATCCGTTAGCACACAAAGACCCCAGCCTCGACTCAAGATGGTAATTTGCATTGTCGTAGCATCCGCGGATCCCAGCCAATCGGTATCTTCGTGTTTCGCCGCGGTGCATTCGCTCACCTGTTCGTGTGGCGTGTTATCGTTTTTCGACTTTCTTCACAACGCCGTAGTGCATCAAATGAACGAAAGGGAGTCGGTTTATTGTCAGATGCCGCAGTAAGCACAACCGGGCGCCGTGCGATGTGCCACGCCATGGGGTTCATCATCCTAGTTAGTAAACATTGCTCTTTTAATACTGTGATGTTAGGGTTGGTAGAACACACGGCCGTTCGCTGACATCCCTGCTTTCCCTGTGACACTCAGAACTTTCATGCTTCACCTAACAGAGATGTGCTGTATTACAAGTCTCTGTGTGGAAACTCCAAGCTTTACTTGTTATGAAAATGTACTAGATCTAGTGGGTGGATGTTTATGTGGCTGTTTATGGATATCACCTCTGAAGCACCTACTGCTTTTATTAGCATAAACACTTCAGAAGGATCTCTTAATAAAGAGTCTTAGTGTTTTTATTATGCAGGCATCTAATCTATAAATTTATTTTATGGCATATTCCTGCCACAAATTTTTGTTTTTTTTACAGGATTTTTTATAGACATTTTGATAGTTGAAATACGATAAAAAAAACCTGTCAAATTACAGAAAAAGACTGCAAATTTACAAGAGAACATGACATGTTTACAAGGGAAACATTTTTATTTTACGGTATAATACTTGCACCCCAGCTTCCGAAATTTTTTATTTTTTACGTCATTTAACTACTTTAAAGACAAACCTTTTCCAGATTCTGCAAAGTGTGTAAACTTTAGAGCACAACTGTGTATTTATTAAAGTAGTTGTGTGTACTCTGACTAATTCTAAATGTTAGATCAAAGATATTAATATTAACAAGATGCGCCACTGCCATTACAATGAATGGAGAGGAATGCAACGCTCAATATGGCCTCTCTAGTGAAGGAAGTCTCACCCTCCAGTGA
Source organism: Oreonectes daqikongensis (assembly GCA_026939265.1). NCBI lineage: Eukaryota > Metazoa > Chordata > Actinopteri > Cypriniformes > Nemacheilidae > Oreonectes > Oreonectes daqikongensis. The sequence continues at coordinate 1,192,863 of JAOTQM010000030.1, read as the reverse complement.
AACGGGCCAATCGTCAATCAATGTTGACTGACGCTTATCTGGGGCGCAGCTCTCGTGAGGTGCTTGCCAGCTTGTGTGCATGCGCGGAAGATGAGGCGACTTCGAAAAAGATGATTTTTAGGTCAAATTTAAGCTTAGCAAACCAAAGCTACAGTTCATGTCAGGTTTAATTATTGATAGGAAATATGCTGTTTAATTGTGATTTTTGCTAGCGATTTAAAAAATATCTGCCTTCCCCCATTCAAGTAAATAAGACTGTGGACTTGCTATGACGTAAACTGTCCAGAGGCGTTGCAAACAGCCTCCGAGTGGCATGACTTCCATAAACGGACTTTGGTTAGATGCTTGTTTCTTGGTTAAAGAAAGAAGAGCCTGAGTCTATATGATATACTGGTCTGAAGGACATGGCTTGTGTCACTCCTTCAGTGTACAGTATGGGATTTTTGTCCACATGTTTTCTGCACTGTTATAAATGTCCTTCTAAAGAAAGCAAAGAACCACAAAGAATAGAAACATAATTGTACATGATCTCTCTACCACAGTTTACCTGTCACCCAGCCAGAAGAGAGACAGGTAAAGAGAGGAAAAGAGGTTTTAAAGCCGGAGTGATTGACATGCCCAGTGTGAGGTACTTCCCCTGTGACATCCATGTGCTATGTTGAGATACAATTAGAATGCCTCTAATCCCTACCATGCAGTGTATTTATTATACACCATAGTGTGTGTGAGGTGCTACAGAACCTGCCCTGCCGGGGGAAGTCCGTTACCATACTCGCTTGTTATTGACGTGATTGACAGTTTTTTTTCTTTCTGCCCCCAAATGGTAACAAAAGAGACGGTTGCTTACCTGCGCACCACCTATAGGAGCCCAAGCAGTGCTGCTGAATGCATGACAGTGGATTTGCCTTGAGATAGATTCTACAAATGGTGTGGCCATATTACATATATTGCATATGAATACAATAAAGTAATTAGAAAATAAATTCTAAATAAGTCTAAATTCTAATACAGTGATGGGTTGTAAAAAAGACTCTTGGCTGTTGCAGTAACACAAAAAAAACTGTTTAGTCCAATTAATATCATGTTTTTGATATCTTTGGTATTGCAATTAAACTTTTAAAATGTCTTTTATTCATAAAATTACAAGGAAAAATGACTTTCTACTAATTGAAAAATTGTGTGTGTATTTTGGTGGGTCTTGACATAGATTGACCTGTTCAGGTGGGTCCTGGAATGAAAATGTTCGAGTAGTGTTGTATTCAAAACCACCTAAACCGAGACCAAGAGCAGAGTGTGTCAAGACAAAGACAAGATCAAGACTTTAAGGGTCCGCCACCAATACTTGGTGGGGCAGAGACGGCGTCAAGACCAAGACCAAAAGATCCACATAACAGAATCATTGGTCTAAGCATTCTTGTTCGGTAACAAAATTGCTGTGTCTTGCTCAGAGATGCTAAAATGTTCTGATTTGTTTGACACTAAAAATAGAACAAAAACTTTGGGACAATCCCCCATTTATCTCTTACCAGCACAACAGTAACAAAAGAAATCAAATAAGAAATAAGTCAATGATTGCTTTTAAAAGCCAGAAATTTTACATCCAATCACATTGATGATGTTAACACATAAATTAGACATTGCAATGACAAGCAATTTAGTGTAATTACAACATGTGTGGTCTTGACCGGTCTTGAAATTAAATTCAGACACCACTAAGTCTAAAACCAAGACAAGACAAAAATTGTCTTGAGACCTGTCTCGAGTACTACAACATTATTATTGTGAATAGAACACTACTAGGAACTAAGGAACTAACCATTTTATAATCTGTGATAACCGTCCGACTTTACAATTACCTTACTTATTTATATATTGTTATATATAATTATATATGTTATAAAATAATATATATTATTATATATAAGTGTATTTTAACAAGAAAATGTTTTCTTTTTGAGACCACAAGTTATTCTTTCGGCTATATCAGGATAATACCGTTTTTTCAGTAGAGAACATTCTCATTTTGTTTCACAGTTTGTGAAGGCTAAAACTCTGTTGGCAAAAAACTGTTCTCCAATGGCAGCACATTCATTGAGGAGGTGGTGGTGTGGGTGGTTACCTGAAATGCACCACCGATATTCAGATGATATTTCTCACACTTTTAATGGTGTTGTGTTTTATATGTGCTTGAATGATGAAGTGAGTCAGAACAGATGACTGTGGCACATTTCATCTGCGGTCAGATAACATTTAAGAGCAGATACGCAAGTACAAAACCACATGCAATTATATCACACAGCAGATTGAACATGCTGTTCTATCAGGTCATGTATTTAGCTAATGTATCAGTCTTTTGAATAGTAATGGACAGTGAATATTTTATTACATTTGTCTGTATGGATCTGCGCCACAAGTGAACAGCTAATAGGACCATTTTGAATCAAATACGTATTTAAGTGCTCTGTCAGAAAGGATTTTACCCTTTTATTTTCCCAAAAGAACATGTAACCATTTCTAAAACCCTTTAGAAGTCATGTAAACTGCTTTGAACTTTTTATTATTCTTAAGCTAAGAATCTCGTGCTGCAACCAGACCAGTTTGAGATGGCTTTGTTGTTTTCAGTCTGAGAAAATGGTGCAATATATTATAATATCATTAAAATCATAATATCATAAGCTTTAAAGGGGTACTAATGAACTTTTGCTCACAGGTTTCCCCATGTGGTTGATAAGCGCAATTGTCTTTTTACAATGATGCAAATAATGTCGCTGTATAAGTTTCCCCGTGGGCAGCGCAACACACGTGAATTTGTTTTCTAAGCTGATGAAACCGCCGCATACAGAAACGTTGTTTGGAAACCATAACACACTCTTCCGCAGGCAGGGGATGGGCTGTGTGTACCGACCTGAACACAGAACTTATAGAGTCTGGTTTTTGCCGCTAGGAGGCTGCTCAGGTAGCAGTGCCAGTAAAATTCATCCAATTAAGAATTGTTCTACCACTGAACATTATTTTAATGTCAAAAAACTACATTGTGCTGCTTTAGTTGATCCCTGAATCTGTGTAACAAAAAATCCAGTAAAAATGAACAAATAAAATATTTGATTCAGACAGGGTTCGGTAGGATTCATGCAGCGTTTACAGAGATTAAGTAACATTCATTTTGTACCAACATACTATTCGTACATTTTTTATTAATCTTTCCAGTACATATTTTAAAGTGAATGATTATTTTACCCGCCGACAGTTATTTTTCCTCATCCGCTATTATTCAGCCAGCGGAGTCTGATGGAAAGCATGTGTCTGCCAATCAGGGTGTATTAAGAATTCTCTCTGTATTACAGTGGGTCAATATTTGTCAGAAGCATTTGAGCACAGCTTAAAACAGCTGAGATCCATTCATTATTCAGCTCTAGCATCCAATGCCAAAGTGCAGGGGAACACTGTGGGGAGATGTCAGGGAAAATGAATAGATGTGAGAGACCTGACCTGCTTGCTTTATAATTGGGTTTAAGGTGACAGGGGGAAGAAATATGAATAGACATCGCTAGAGATAAAATATTAGAGGACATCAGCGAGAGGGCGAGATATCGATACAGTGACACCTTTGGACTCAGAGACTCAGATTCTGAGACTCAAAGAACTCGGTCAACACCAAGCAGCAAAGGAAATGTGAACATTTTTAGAGGATGTACATTATAGGGTTGAATGAATCGATGGTGATATTGAACGAATCAGAGTTTCTTCAGATGGAAAAAAGTGGTCTACAGTTTAACAGTATTGGTAAAAATATATCAGAGTTAAGGCTGAGGCAATTCTCACTGCAATATGGTACAAAAAAGGTGAGAGAAAACCCATTTTCACAATTATCTTTATGATGTTTTCTGTTAGTTTGAGAGTCGCTTCTGGCGTGCTCACTGTGAGATTGCTGACATTGTTTCTAGGGTTGTTTCTAAACATCTTACAATTAATATTGTAAGGAAGACAATGGTTTTGTATTTTTAAGGTTTATTATGTTTTTAAGTTTCCAGTACTGACAATAAGTGTATATTATTAACTGTGTTTACTGATATCATGTTAAAGGACCAGTCAGTGAAATCTAGCGGCTCACTCCACCGCTTACCCCTCCATTTCAAACAATGTTAATTTTGACAGCCATTTTTGATTTAGTCTTAGTCTTCATCTTGAGACAAAAATACTTAATAGTCTTAGTCACATTTTAGTCATTTTGTCTTTCATAGTTTTAGTCTAGGTTTAGTCGACGAAAAGTTATTGCATTTTTGTTAAGTTTTAGTCAAACTGCAGTTACCAAAATTAATTTTGGTAGTCATTTTATATGTAGTCAAAAATAGTCATAATTCTCTCTTTAGACCAAATCCATTAAGCTTGTGAGAAATTCTAATCAAGGTAGTAGTTTGTATTGACATTGCTCTTTGCAGGATTTGGAACAACATGAATAAATGATGACAATTTTTATGTTTGGGTGAACTCAGCCTTTACAATTGTGAAAACATTTGCAACTTATAAAACATATAATAGAGATACAAATTCAATAAACTCAATTTTCAGATACAGTATGTTTACTTAACATGTATACACTTATTTAACATCTTTTGTTGTTTAACAATAGTGACAGAGACAGGTATTTAATCAGGGTGCTGCCTCTTTAAGACCGAAGGCATGCATGCATGTAATATACTGACACATATTCAGTTTTCACACACCTGTTTACTGTACTTAAGCCATTATACTGACTGTATTTATGTGAGATACTTCACAAAAAGCACATTTTGACATCTTGTGTGTGTATTTGACCATTGTCTTTGAACTTGTGTGCGCGTGAGAGAGCTTCTGGTGTGCGTCACTCAGCGCGATTCCACCTGTCCTGCCTTCAGTAACTGTAAATTAATCCACAACGAATTGTAACTCCCAGGAAAACGGGACATCTGGTCACGCTATCTCTAAAACTTCAGGTGCTGAGGCCATTGTAGTTCCCGTTTTGGCAGCCTACACGTCCTCTGCGGCTGCCATACTGAGACTAGATATGCAAACGTCCCGATCGCAATCCAATCACAGGGACACGCATGTTGAAAGACAGTTATGTATTTTTTAAATGTCCGATAGTCCTCAAATAACATTCTAGTCCCGTCTTGTTAACGAAGACACAGCATAATATCATCATAGTTTTTATCATCAGATATTAGTTTAGCTTGTCAACGTCTCGTCCTAGTCACAGAAAAATGCTTGTTAACGAATATTTTTCGTCGTCGTCTTCGTTAATGAAATTAACACGGCTTTCAAAGCACTACGGTGGCTGACACAGGATAAAGATGTTGTCACACTTTCGCTTCTTTTCCGAAGTATTTTACGAACCACGTTCTCTAGAGCAGTTTGTCCGTTTAGGGCTACTGTAGAAACAACATGATGAATTCGATGTAAGGGACCCGCAATGTATGTAAATAAAAATAGCTCATTCTAAGATAATATAAACATAACACTTCATTATGTAAGATCTTTGTACACCTCTGAACACATGGTTATGTATATTATATTGCATTTCTGTCAGTAGATCCTCCTTAATCTTACACACTGGTCCTTTAATATTTTGAACATTATAATGTAAATAACCCAGCGTCAATTACCATGATATTATTAACTGTGATGACTAATATAGTTTTGATACTTTGCACATTATAATAGACAGTGAGGTCAAAAATAGTCTTTTTTTTCATATCTAAGTTTACCTACCAAACTATAAAAGTACTATAAAAACTCTCAAAAAATTGTAATGTTTTTTTTTTCTCAATACATTTTTGATGTGTAACAATGTGTATTAATCAGGCACAGTGCAACAATTTAAGTTAACAATCAGTTTGTCTGTCCACATATTACACTTGATGTATCATGGATCGAGACCAATGAAATGTCACTGTGGGTGGGGCTTCCCAGCATGCCACCAAGGTAGACAAAATTCTTATTTCTGGAATCACTCACATTTATATTCTCGAGTTTCTGCCACTGACACGTCACGCCATACCAACAGTAAATGACACCAATGATTTCTTAAGTATTATTTTTCTCTCACATTTATTCTTTTCACACATCCTCAATGTTAAGACTGCTGAAAAAGCATAAAAACAACTTTGAAGTACTCTCCTAAAACTGAACTTTTGTTCCATATTCAAATATGAATCTGTGAAGCAGAAGTCTTTTGAGGCAAGTGGTGACTCAGCATTCTGTGGTCTTCATTGTAAGGAATACATTAGATTCTTCTCTTGATAAGAGAGACAGCGGGTCAGCTGGCCCGTAATCCTGCTCTCGAGGTTCTGGATAAAATGTATCATGCTCATTTGCATGCCGGTTAACAGACAGGCTGCGGAAGGCTAATAACAGGTAATGTGGGTGAGTCAGTGTTGGGCAGCTGTGAGATTGATGTAATTTGAAGAGCTCGTCTGTCTTGATCTACACAATATAGGGGAGGATTATGCAGATGGGAGTGCTGAGCCAATGAATCCTCACAGCTGAAGCAATGAGAGGTGGGAAGAGATGGAGGCGCAGTTACAGCACAACAGCTAAACTGATAGAGAACAAATAGTGAGAACACAATGGCATCTGAATGGAGAGGGAGTTGTAACTCTGTTTTTCTGCTTGGAAAATGAAAAACAATGAACATTTTCCTAAAAGCTGACAAGCTTAAATTTCCCTATTGAATATAATGTACAGTAATATGTTCTGCAAATACACAAGCAGAGGTTTGTGTTTACTGCTTTCTGTCATGAAATTGTAAAATGTGGTCCGCAAAAGAACACAAGCAAGAATAATCTTCAATAAACATTGAGGAAACCACTGAAGAAACTACACGCAACCTAAACTATTTTCGATGGAAAGCAAAACTCCAGGTTCCTGCTTGGAGTGATGAGATCATGCACTATATTCATGACGACATATTTGCGCTTCAATTTTAAGATATGTCAGTGCAAGATGTTTTGAGTTCAGACCAGTGTTGCCAGGTCTGTGATTTTTCCACAGAATTGGGCTACTTTGTTTACACAGTGATTTTCGAGAAGAAACACAAGAACTGTAAAATATGTATTTTAGGTGTAGGAGAGGCATATCTGGAGTTTTGATATTTGGGATAGTGTGGCTGCCCAAATCTGGCAACCCTGACAGTTCTAACATTTATTTTAAATGGGATTTTAGGCTTAAACTCCACCCGGGAATCTGCCCATAATGTCTAGTTCAGAATCATTTCCCTTCAAATGTACCTCTGAAGAAATAGTTGAAGAAAATCTATTAAAAATGCGTAAAGTTAATAAAACAGTGTTAGTAGAAGAGAAGCTAAACGGAAAACATGATGCTATAATGCGCTGATGAAACTGTTTACAGTACTGCATCACTGTTTCTCAATTTAATAGCTGGATTATACAGGAGCCGCTAACAAAATAAAATGGTCTTAAAATCCCAGGGGTCTACAGTTGTGCCACCGATTCTGTATAATTCCAGCCTTTTTGCTTGCGTTGGCAGATAATATAGCCTGCAACAGGGTCACAGAGCGTGCATTCTAGAGGGGAATATACATGTGAATGCTTTACATTGACCACTTTATATTCCCAGCCAGGAAATAGAGCTTCTTAATTCAAAAGCATCCACTGAAATAGATGATTTTGCTGAACAACATCAAACAGCATTAGCAGTAGCCGCGACTCTTAATGTAAACATGATAAGTTGGTTGTCAGAGAATATGGTCCCTCTCATTGATCACGGTACAAGTACGCAGATTTCGCAGGGTCTTGACATTCCAGGCACTGCATCAATTATTCAGACTCCGCTTTAGGCGTTCGGGAGACGCAGGGCTGTTTAGCATCACGTTGTTAGTCTGCCGTCTGAGGTTCTCTGTTGGGCAACTTTCTCTGGGGCGATGATGGAAATGCTCTGTAGTTTCTCAGCACCCAACAGCCTTGCTTGTCTTCTGCCAGTGAATAGATGTATGTTTCCATAGGAATAACTTTACCTGCCTCGCACATGTAGCCTGCATCGTCTTCATTCTGTTGTTGCTAGGGGTAAAGACCAAAAGTGTTTTAATGAATTTGTAGTTCTTTTCTTTACAAACGGAGGAAAAATGCTTTCTGTATTTTTTGTAGTTGACTTCAACTATAGACTGACTATAGTACAAATGTATGTGTTACTTTGTAGCCAAATTAGATGGGTTGTGTGACAATTTTATCCTTGAAAATCACAAAAACTGTGCATGGTAAAAAATATATTTATAAACTGTTTGTTTATAAGGACAAGGACATTGTTGTTTACCTTGAACAGTTTTGGTAGTGTGTTGATGTTTTAAAGGTATAGCTCATCTAAAAAATGAAGCACAAAAGATATTTTAAAGAATGTTGTTAACCAAAAACCCCTGATCTATTGTATGGACACAAAACCAATGCAAGTCAGTGAGTACCAACAGTTTTCTGTTACCAGCATTCTTACCAAAATATCTTCTTTTGTGTTCTGCAGAAGAAAGAAAGTCACACAAGTTCAAAATGACAAGCGGATGAGTAAATAATGACAGAATTTTCATTTTGGGGTGAACTATTCCTTTAAGTAAAATCTAGGTCTTAACCTAAAGGTATGTGAGAATCTCTCATGTCGAAGCTCAGCCCTAGTGAAGTTTTGCAACCGAGACTCTTCATAAAGAAAAAATGATCACATAATTCATGAATAATTGAACATCCTGGCACTTTCTGAGTGTGAAATAGTCTCGGCTGAAAACGGCTGAGAAACCTGCGCACTTCTTAGATAAACGTTCACGTCCAAAGTGTAAATTTGTCCAATCAGTGTCCACGGCCGTGTTTGAACAGAGGATCAATGCAAAAGATCTTTTGTCTTGGAGATGATTAGCATAATGATGAGCTGGCTCTGACCTCAGAAATGCCATCAATCAAAACTCCTCGCTATCTGTTCAAAGCACGCCTTGAGCTGACCTTGAGTTTGCCTCCGAACGAGAACCTTTAAGATTTTCGTTTTAATGTGTTTAAACAGAAGTGATAAGAATGGCTGACATATAAAATGACACTTTAATGGAAATTTCAAACAATGTGATTAACGATAAAGGTTTCTGTCAACAGGAGGTGTTTCCTCAATCTAAAGGTTATCTCGTGCTTATTATGAAAGTAGGTTTGATTTGTGCGGCTGCCGGTGAAATTTGTGTCGACCGGCGCCGGACGGGGTGGCATTTCTCTTAAAGTCGTGTAGAGATCAGAAAGGCTCCAAGTCAGGGTTATTTTTAGTAGGCACAGGAAGAGGAAATGTGTTTAAGGGATTCCGACACTGACACATATCTTCACTATTATTTACATTTGTCTTTGAGCTTTTGCTGTATCTAGATATTAGATTTAGATATACGGTAGGAACTTTAGGGGTGTTACGGAAGTCTTTTCATCTACAGTCCACTCCATTCAAACCCCCAGGAGTTCACAGCACAAGAACAAGAAAGAAAAACAGCAGAAGTTTAGCTTCAAGGCACATGTGAGGATATTCAATAAAGGATTTAAGCTACAGGATAGAAGCGTGAGCTCATTCATGAAAAGACACAAATTAAAAATAATTGAAATACGTCAGCTCAAACCGTGTTCTGTGAAGCTTGACAGTTTAGTTGGGATGAAAGAAGGCCTGTGGTTCACAAACTCGCAAAGTAATTTTGTTAGCAACAACAGACAACACTTTGCTTGCTTACAGAGAGAACTCAGCGAGAAGTTGCGATCACACTTCTAGTGAATCTGAATGCTTGTTTCTATTTATACGTACACACGCACTTTTCATTTGCTTGTCTGAGGCGTGCGTTTTAAACTGACAATTTCATATGTGCCGCATCGAGGATCTAAATAAAGTCTCTTCTCTCGGGGGCGAGATGATGAGAAACTTTAGAATGTTCATTTGCACGGATACATCCCGAATTTATGATGTGGCGATGTATTTCGTTCACACGGTTCAAAAACTTCCCTTGAGTAGATAAGCGCACAAATTGTCTGCATCTCAATGGCATTTCGATGTAGATCATGTTTTATTTACGTATGTTTTGGAAAGGTTTTTGGCACGCTAGGTTATGACAGTCACATTGAATTATAACAGTGGATATGGAGATAATAGCCCTAACAAATCATCCATCATTGACTCAGTTTTCAGGTGCTTGTGTATAAATCTAAAAAAACTGATAACAGTCACACGTTTGTCTTTGGACTTCCGTGTGAATTTCAAGGAATAAGGCTTCTCAAATGGTCTTATTTATCCACCTCAATGTCATTGATTTGAGCACAAAAGTCAATTTAGCAAATTTCACTGCTCTTTTCTTAAAATTAAAATATATCATGATGTACAATATCCAGTCTTACAAAAGTACCAAAACACCAACATTTGCTGAAAATGTTACCAATAGCTCTCAGTCACGTTTGCACATTTACGACATGTGATCCACAAATAAAATAAAAGATTTATAGGTTTGCACTAACATAATATTCCTTTAAATCTATCTGTCCACTTCACAGCACAGGAAGTGTTCCTAATAAAATGTCAGCCTAACATCCAGCATTATCATTCCTCCCTTAAGGTTTTGCCTCATTATTAACGTCCAACTCTTTCATTTCTCTGTAAATGTGTTTTAATTCTGGTGTGTAAGAGCATTTGGTGGCAGGAGAACAGAGGAAAAGTATTAAACAATAATGCACAGTCCTTTGCCGGAGGGGCCAGTGGTGAGACACTGCCACTAGCGAGAATTTGTGATCTAATTTAGAGGCAGTGAGGCGTACATTCTCCTCTCTGTGGACTTTTGGCTCCACACACACCATTGCTCTTTGTGTTAGACTGACCGGACCCTCAAAACTTTTCCAAAGCGGTTGGCATGGACCTTTTCTGAGGAATGGGTATCTCTTGGCATTAGATGTTCAGTGTTAGAGAGTGATAGAAGTTATGATTGTGAAACTTATTGATTTGAGTCTGATATCAGCAGTGTTTCTTGGTGGATGTACATTTATGTTGTGTCCCAACATAGCAAAGATTTACATTGTTGTTATTATTACTTAATCAAAAAAAAGGAATTTGGAAATGTTGATCTGACATCTTAATTTGTTTTATTAGAAATAGTTTTTTTATTTGATAACATAAAGAAGAAAAACAGCCAGTTAGAGCTCAGAAAGGATGGGAACTCCTGTAAAAGCACCTCAGGATGGTCAGAAGCTAACTGATGAAAGTACTTTTTTAACAAATTCTAGATACAAGATAATGTGATGTTCCATAGCTTTGAGTTTACTTTCATTCCAGAAATGTGGGAAAAAACTATGAATGAGTACATAAACCCTAAACTTTTTTATGTTCAATATAGCAATGATTTTATTTGGCTTTATTTGACCAAATAAATTGCAATTTGCGAGTATGTGAACCCTAAGACAACTTGAAAATGCCATTAAAGTTTGAAAATTTGGTTCATGTTTGTGAGTTCAAAATGTCAATAACAATGATTTGGGTAAAACACTTAAAAGTTATTACAAAAAAGCATTTCAGAGCAAGTATAGAACTAATAATTAATATATCAAACGGCTGAAAAAAATATATAGCTATAGCTATATTTGAGCTATACAGTATAGTCCATCCCTAACTACCCCACATAACCATCTGTGATTTTCTTTCTAGTTTCTCTGTAAAGATTTCTTATCACAATAGAGTGAGCAAGAAGAGCCAGATGTGTGATATCAGAACAAACACACCAAAATATTTCAATCTTTGCATGCAGGGTCGAGGGAAAGAAAGAGCCCAGGGATGATGTGCCAAGCTGAGATTCCACAGACAGGGCTGAAAGATTGAAATGTCAGATATGAGTCAGAACCGCCAACCACAAAAAGATCATGGCGTTCACACACAGGCACGAATCAGAATAGAACACACACAGACTTCACTTGCCGAAGAGAAATTTTTCTAGCCCACACAGAGGCTCTTTTGAGTTAAATCCTGATTTATTGATGGAGGAGAGGAACTTTTCCAATCAAAGTATTTTTCGCAAGTTACATTTTCAGCGCGCAGTGCCTTTGCCAGAGCTCAAAGCACTTCTGAGCTCAAAGTTCAGCTTGTGCTCGGGCTTAAAGCACTGTTTTTCATTTGTTAGCCCACAAATAGCATAATGATCTGTTTAAGGCAGCGTTGACCTTTAAAACTTCTGGAAACCTCTACAGTACATGTGACCTCCAGCACACAATCAGCTTCCTCTTCTGGAAAGGTGAGGATAGGTCAGGGGTCTGGAAATGTCAAGCGCTTGCTCTGGTGCACAAATACAATCTGGTTTTGTTTTTGAGTTTTGAGTCGAGGCGTGAAGTTTTCACATTTAGTAATGTAAACTTGTGTGTATGTAAACTTCCTACCGAAACATTTCTGAAAAACTATGTTTACCCAACATTTTCGACAAACTTTTTTATGCGTTTCGGTTGTTGGTTTACATGACAGCGGTGTTCAAGTTTTTGAAAACGATAATATTTACTGTGATGTCATGCGCATTTGTGTATTACGCATTCAGTCTATGGGAAGGCCCAACCTGATCTCACAGGAAGTCGTAAATATTTTACGAGGTGGCTAATACGTATGAATTCATAAAACGTACGATAAAAACGTACGATTAAGCAATACTGAAGGCCCACCCCTAACCCCGGCCCTACACCTAACGTCACTGGCACGAAAGCAAATCGTACTAAAACACATACGACTGAGATCATACGAATTAAACAAACCTCGTAAAATACTTATGATTTCTCTGTGAGACTGGGTTGGTATGCCCGAAAATAGCCTAAACAAAAATGGTGGAGTACAGGACTGTGTTAGTGCTGCTCAACATACTTATTAACTTTTCTCCAGCAAAAGATACATTTACTGCACCACTACGATCAGCAGAGAAATTTTAAACGCACATATACAGCGACATTCAAAGGAGTGTATTTAAAAAGCGCTGCTGGGTTAAACATGTGCATGCGCATGTGTGCAGGTGCATAGTGTTTATTTATAAAGTGACATCGCCAGCTACTGGCGTGCATAATATAGCATCTTTAGTCATTTTCACTGATCCATGTAAATGCGAATCATATAGTGTACTGCAGGGATGATGTATTTTTGTATGCGAAACCCGGAAGCGACTTAGCATTTTAGCACTTCCGGTTCCATCGGCCCAAAGACGATTGTTTTTTTTTTATAGGTTTGTCTAAAAATTTTTATTTGTTAACAAAAGTTCTACATATTTTTACGTTTCATTCTATGACATAAACACATCAGTTATAACCCATTCATGATTTTAAAGCTTTATCACATCTTAAAAACAGCAGTTGCTAAACGCGACGACTAATGCAGAGGACGTTAAACGTCATAACGCTTAAAAATAATGCAACATGGACAGAAATCTCTAAAAATGTAGATGGAGATTCATTCACAGAGTAATTATTTACCAGGTAAGACTCCCCTCATACGATTGTAAAGGACTTTGGGTGTACAGCAATACACAATAAAACGCTCTATTAATGCCTGATTCATTCCTAATAAAGTTTGAAAGAGTTGTCAGAGGTATATCAAACTATATATCAATAGAAAGCTTATTTATTCAGTTTTCAAATTGTGTAAAAATCTCAATTTCAAAAAATTGACCCTAATACTGGTTTTGTTGTCCAGGGTCACGCACATATGTATATAGCGCAGTAATTTCAGTCATTTTATTTGTTTTGCTGTTTACAAAATATATATTGTTTTAAAGCACCGGTGAACGAGTCGAGTCGACCAAGAATAAACTCCATGAGATATTGAGCTAGTGTAGTGAAAACCTTGAAAGGAAGCCGACTCAGCCGGAGGAGCTTGAGCCATCAAAGAATTTATTTTTGAATTCCAGTCTGTTCCTAAATGGCTGTTTTGATCTTCTCTTTTGGATCTCTTCATTGAATCAAACCTATGCGCCTCACGGTGAAGATGAACTGCTAGCAGCTCTGTGCAGCCATCCACTAAAATCTGTGTTCTAGTCGAGCTGTGCTCAGAAAAGAGAAATGATGTCCTCTAGTGGTGAACTGCTGGTATAACAACATCTTGATGTGTGTGTGTCCAATGCGGCATTTCCTATCAAGTTCTTTAATTCAGCACTGACATGTTTGACCATTTTGTATGTTCCTCAGATCATAACGCAGCGGTACAGCCGGTTCTCCTGGGTGGCGGAGCTGATCCAGATCTTCATCACCATCAGTATAACCGTCAGCTTCCTCGTGATGGGCACAGCCATGAAGCACACAAGTGCGTTTATTTCAGTTTATTATTATATTTAAATACCTTCATGCTAAATAATGATTGTAAGTCAACATGATGTGACTTTTACAACTCAACATGTGGTGCGTTTCCAAGTGAAATGGAATAAGAGCAGCCCAGAAGGAATATTTTCCAAACACACAATCGCGAGTGTGTCCTACACGAGACCGAGGCCTCTGAGGTTATTCATCTCCAGCCTTGACTCAAACTGCTTTTGGCTTTTTTATACTGACTGCTGCATCTCTCACAGGGACTGAAGCCTGAATCTGGGCTCAGTCCAGCAAAGCTCTCAGCAGAAGGTGTCAGTGTGAATTATGTACAACCCATAGCTCGCTAGGCTATGAATTCAAATAGCCTTTGTTACACATTAGAGCGAGCTGCATGTGACAAACTCCATCTGTTAATTCTGACTGATCGTGATCCCGCATCTGGCTTATAGTCACGTGAGCGAAACAGTATTGTGATCCAGGAAGAGACCGTACAGAGAAGTGTATGTTGTTTGAAAAGACTCATTCTTTTTACCATGAGATGAAGGTCAGTGGAAGAGGAAAGTTTAAAGCTTTAAATCAACAAGACGATTCTAATTCTAGGTTTGCTTTTTCGAAACGATAGATCATACAATAGCATACAAATGCCCTTACGTCATCCTCTAGCCATTGTTAGTGAACATTTCATGACCCGTCGTCATCTTTGCTTTCAGTCGATGGTCTGGTCAGCACACACTGGACGGAGAACGCAGAATGGATGGAAAGACTCAGCGCGAGGCTATTGCCCCATAGCTCACGGTGGAGGACATTAGCCCAGAGCTTACAGCACTGCAGACGGTAAACTCTGCATTCAGCCCTGGCAGATCATTTCACACACCATTTCTTTAAGCTTTTACAGCCCGTCACTGCTTACACATCCAGCATATTCCTTTACTCTGCTAATAGAAAAGACTTGTGGTGCATTAAAAACATTGGCTTTGATCAATCGCCTTCATTCACACATTTTACGGCTTACAGCAATCCTGCTGCCTTTTCCCCTTTTTCCAGGTTCTTCAGTGGCTTTGTTTCCTTCTTGGCGTTTGGTCTGATTTTTGTTGTTTCTGCTTGTGATCCGAAGGTCAGTGCTCATTTGAGGATCCTTTTTGTTTCGTGTCATTTAGCATTCGAGTTCATACATTGTAAAAAGTTGTGTGTAACGTTTTCATTCTCTTGTCGTGCAGGGATTCGTTGTAATGCTTGACAAAGTGGTGTCTTTTTCCCTAAACACGGAGGTGGGCTTGTTTATCTTTCTGATGCTGAGGACCTCCAGGTCAGAGCGCTTCAAGTAAGAAAAAAATAAGCATTTGTATGAATGACTATATAGGCATAGCTTTGTCTTTTCCATGCACTCATTCATTCCCTCACCCTCTTGTCATTTCAAACCTGTTTGACTTTACTGTTGGTTTCCATTGACTTGAACAAAACCAATGCAATGCAAGTCAAAGGGACCAACAGTTACCATCATTCTTCAAAATATCTTATTTTCTGCAGAAGAAAGTCAAACAGGTTTGAAATGACAAGGTGGTGAATAAATATCATAATTTTCCTTTTTTGGGTGAATTATGCCTTTAAATACACTTTCCAATTGCATTTCACCCCTCCCTGTTTATGTTTACAGACATATCACAGTGCCTTTGCCGGTGACCGAGAGACTTTTCAGCCTTCACTGGCTGCTGCCCATCTACTTCCTGTTCGCCGTGGCTTACGACATCTTCCAGAGCCTCCTAGAGATCACAGAGAACATGTCTCACACACTCCACGCCAATTCTTCTCTCCTCTGAGAAGCACAGATTTGTGAGTGGATGTCAGGTGGGGCAGCGTATGCTACGGAGATCCCTCAGGAACGGTCAGCTATTACCACACACTGTGCCAGAGACCCAGGCCAAACACGGCTAACGTCTCCAGCGCTCCACAGATTTGCACAATTATATTAGACACTGATCACAGGACGAGCCTGAGGTGATCCTGCCCAAAACCTCATTTATAATACCACACTAGTTGTGCAACATGAGCAGAGGGCATTTTCTGTGGTTAGTTTGCTTATGGCACCTTACACAAGAGATTTATAGATGTTCTCAGGGCTGAATGGCCCCTCCTTCATGCATGCCGAGAATGTTTTATATCACCTTTATTATATTCCAGTAAATTGCATGGTGTGTCAGTGAAACACAGGAAACTTACTGGAGTTATTAGCATCAACAACACAAAGATTAAATCTACAGTTGCATCATCAAAGCAGAATAAATAGTGTTTATGTTTGAAAAATTCAGTCATAGCTCATTATGGCTGTTCAATATATAATTTGTGCTTTACAGAACAGGCGAATTTAATCTGAATAAACAAAACAAAGTACAGTTGAGTATAGGGGTGTGAGGTGTGCTTTACATTACAAATGTATAAATCACCCCACTAGAGCTTTTGTTCAAATGCAACTGCTATTTTTGATCGTATTTATTTCACTTATGTAATATAAAGCTACTAAGGAACTTGCCATTGAGAACATTGGTTTATTGTTTAACTATTAAAGGAAAGGAATAGTGCACCTAAAAAAAGGACGTCTTTGTGTGCAAATGTATAATATTATTCCATTATTTTTCTAAATTTGAAGTTGTTAAAACTTAAATCAGGCCATTGCACATGGAGTCCGAAATTTTCGCACGTTAAAAAATAAATACGACCTCACGTTGTTTCAATCAAATTTACGCACTGCCTACAAAATTTTCGTCTGTCATAACTTCGTAGGAAGCATTTTCAAAAGTTTTTTGTTATTCAGAGCCAAGGAAATTTTAGGACGAAGAATACAAAACAACACAAAAATTTCGGACTCTCTGTGCGATGGCCTTTACACAGTACTTCAGACATTTGATGTCTTTCAAGTGAAGATTTAAAAGGTACAGTAAAAAGCGAGCATACGACTCATTTGCTGAGGTTCCATTCAAACAAAGCAAATTTTTCCAAAGTTCTAAAAATGCAAAAACCACCAGATGAGCTTAAGAACATTTGCATATCAAAGGTTTTTTTTTCCTGAAATGTGCCGTTTCCATCACTTGTTTTTGATGCGATACTTCAAAATGTGCATAAAATAGGGTGATGGAAACAGTGTTTTATAACAGGTGAAATTACATGATAACGAGTATATTGTAAGATTTGGCTTCAAAGTCGTCGTCAAACAATTGAAAAGTAACTGCAGGCGTGTGTTTGCTAACTTTTTAACCTTCATACCCCCACAGCTCCATTAATAAAACTCAAATACCTCATAATCATCACCACAGCCACAAATGTTCACGTGCAATGTCAGGAGAATAAACCAACAATAGTAATATCAAAATATACTTTATTTTGGACTCCAGATCTGATTCAAATGACAACAGATCAACGCAATGCAAGGGGGGAGTTTTGCAACCAAAAACGTTTGACTGGGGAAACAAAGATCAGGTGTGGGGACATCTGAAAACACATGGGGCTCAGAGTGAGCAAAACCGAGATATAAGCTGTACACCCTCAAACCCACCTCCAATAGTTTGTTAGGGTTTTTGTCATTTTTGTCCTTTTTTTGCTTATTTCTTCACTTACTTTTTATAGCTACAAAGAAACATGAATTACAAAAGTCTTAAAAGAGTACAAAAAGTCCAGGGGACACAGACGCATAATGATCAGAAATGACACTGTGAAGAAATAAAGGTAACTGCGGGCAGGCAGATGCTGGGATAGAAACAAAGGGGGACCGAAACACCCTTCTGTTGTCATACAGTAATAAATAGTGTTCAGATGGATTTTAAAGCCATTTAAAAGTAGCCGGTTTTATACAGACCACAAAACATTCTGTATAAAACGCAAGGTTAAATATCATGTGATGTCCTAAAAAGCTTCTATCACACAGTCACACGCATTTGGGGCCTGTGACTAATTCGGTTTTCTCATTGGTTGAGGCATTAGAGGATTCACTGATTTGTAAACTCAGACAGGGTATGGACAGCAGACTGAGCTTTAGACTGAAATATGACCATTTTAAAAGATGGCGCCCCGACACATGATCGAACTGTAAACCAATGTTAGCATGTCTGATTACACGGCAGAGTGGTCATGTGACCAGACGTCACATTACACGCTGTGCAGAAATGTCTGATAACAGCCCAGGAAAACACTGTCACAGACAGTGAAAAATGTGATTGGGATGTTTAAGTACTGAACAACAAAGACTTGCTTTAAGCTTCAGGTATTCCAATGAAAACATGCTCAATCTAAAATTGTGTATTTTCGACAGACAAAAAACAAAACTCGCATGTTTAAATGAACTATAAT
Organism: Oreonectes daqikongensis; assembly: GCA_026939265.1. NCBI lineage: Eukaryota > Metazoa > Chordata > Actinopteri > Cypriniformes > Nemacheilidae > Oreonectes > Oreonectes daqikongensis. The sequence goes on along the minus strand of JAOTQM010000030.1, from coordinate 1,174,231 downwards.
TCTTGACTTGCACACAAACAACCAATACAGCACAAACTTTAACGGCTGTAGTAAAAAAAAGATATTAAACTTCAAAAAGAAGCTGATCTAGATATACTGCAGACCTAAAGCAAGTCTTTCCTATCTTAATGTACATGCATGCCATTGTTCCAGGATGCATTGGTTAGGTCAAATATGTTGAACTGTTTAAACACTGAACTCTTACTGATAAGAGAAACATGTAAGACCTCAATCGAGCAATGAAGAGTTACATCTGCGTGAATTGTCTGCACCTGTGGTCATTCTGTGATGAATTTAATCCTTCGGTGGGTAAAACAAGTTTTCATTCAGATGACTGCAGTAAGAGAACACAGCGTCAAAAAAAGGAAAACTGAACAAGTGACAGATAAGCCGTTTATGTCCCCACACTGTTAAAATCACAAAACGTTGAGTAGCAAAAGACGCTAAATAACTGTACTCACGAAAGATGGAGAAAAACATGAGTCCTGAAATCATGCAGCTGTGAGCCAAACAAAAGTGTGTGTGTGAATGAAAGAAAGAAAGAGAAAGAAAGAAAGAAAGAAGGGGGTATAAAAAGAAAAAGCTGATATGTTTGCACACTGAAACGGAACTACCAACAAATATTAAAATCCTTTCGTTCGTTTATTTTGATGAGATTGGTTTTGAGGAACAAATAGTAAAATATCTTCCAAATGTGGTACATATACCAGACCTGTTGTCATTCTTCCTTTGTTATATTGTTTTTTTTCAACCTGTGTCACTTTAAAAAGTCATTTGAATGTCTCTGGTTGGAATCACATCCGCTCGGCCTGTTGCGTTTGGGTGCTTGTTGTTGTTGTCTGTAGTGGCTGGCCATGGTTCACTGGGGACTGTAGCAGTTTGAGGGTCAGGGACAGTCATTTTGGCTATGTACACATTCATAGTCGGTCCATGGCTTCCAGCAAGCAGCGCTATTTCCGCAGATCTAATACACAAACCTAAAAAAAAAAGCACCAGAATGTGTCAAAATTGCATTAAAGCTATCTATACGAAACAATGTGATGCTAGCAAATTGTCAGTACTAATGTATAAGCCATTTTTGTGGTTATATAAATGTGAATTAAGAGAATGGACACAAAGAAACTTGAACTTACAGAACCGTCCGATGCACTTGCTCCTACTTTGTCTCCTGCTGCGTTCCAGCAAACTTCAAAAATTCCCCCTGTTCCCCGGTAGCTATGGACTAAAGCACCAGTCTGAGGAAATGAAAAGTAAAATGACTGCACTTATAAGTTCACAAAAACACAGCTTTATAAAGCAAATTTAAGAGAGAGATTTAGAGATGTGATATTAAGCCATTCTGCGGGTCAGGCCGTGTCAGAGGATGCATAATGTGCTCATGACCGAAAATATCTGCAGACTTTTCTTACCTGTGTATTCCAGATATGAACACATTTGTCGAAAGAGCCGCTGGCTAGATGGCGTCCGTCAGGGCTAAAGGCCACGCTGTACACGGGCTCCTGGTGTTTGGTTAGTGTGTGGATGCAGATGCCTCGATCTACGTCCCAAAGCCGAACAGTGGAGTCAAAGGAAGCGCTGGAGGTGTCGGACAAGTTCAGATAACGCTTTAGTTGATTTAAAACAATTATGAACCACTGTGAACAAGTTTGTAAAACTGCAGAAAATAAGTATTGAATGCAAACACAAGGGGGCGCCAACACCTTGGTTTACTGATCAAGTAAGCATGTTATTGTCATTTCATCTAGAAGTGTGATACAGATATAAGAGTACCACACTTCTTTTTGTAGCTACGGGAATGATCAAACTAAAGACATTTACTATCATGCATGAGTCATAAAAAGCAGATTTCCTCAAAATAGGCATGCATGTCCAAAACTGCATCAGGAGGAGGGCATGATGATAACAGATGGTCTACCTGGCCAGCATTAGATTGGCGTTGGGGTTGTTGGTTCCTGGACCTGTGGGGCTCCATTTGATAGTGTAGATTTCTTTGCTGTGAGCTTGTAAGTCGTGAACACAAGTGTCCTGTTTCATACTCCAAATCTAGAAGATCAGAAACAAACAAGATTTCAGACCACTGCAACACAACTCCACACATCGATTGTCTCAGGAATCAATGTCACCCCTCAGCAGGCGCAGTCAGCGTGGATGCATCACACAGACCGATCGCTGACGGCTTTACCTTCAGAGTCATGTCATCAGAACACGACGCCAGCAGGTTTCCGGTTGGGTCCCATTTGATTGCATTAACTTCATTCTGGAGAGGAGAAAGACAGAAAGAGACTGGGTTTGATGCTCATTTCTTTGGCAGACGGGTGTTGTATGAAACAGAAGGACGGTGGGATGAGAAGACAATTCTTACTGTGTGTCCTTGGAATGTTTTAATGGGCCGGTCCTGACCCAGTTTGCACACATGGATGCACATGTCTGTGCTACAGGAGGCGAATGTGTTGTTGCTCTGCCAGTCCACATCCAGAGCAGGTGCTATATGAACAATTATTCACGTTTAAGACATCAGATATGATACTGTAAAGCACTAAGCAAGCCAAATCTAACCAATCAAAAGCAAAACTGTATTCACTACAGAAATGTAGGACTTAAGATGTGAAAAAGAGAGAAAAGTGTGTGAACCTGAATGAAATGGGAACTGCTGTTTGGCCTCTCCTGTATGAGCATCCCAGATGATTGTTGTCTAAAGAGAAGAGAAGAGAATTTCATAACTAAGACAGATTTGTGTTAAATGTAAACAGAAACGTCAATGAACTGAATGAGCGTGGTTTCTCACCTTATCAACACCGGCACTAAGAATGAAGTTTCCTTTCTTGTTCCATTTTAATGCAAATATTGGACCTTTATGTTGACCCAGTGTACTGGCCAGATTACCTGTGAACAAATACAATTGAAAAGCTGCTGATATCACAGGGAGTAAAGCATGTTACAGCAGAAGATAAAAAACCTGTTCGCCTACCATCTTTTGTCCATATTCTTGCGAAGCCGTCATACGAGCCTGTGGCTAAAAGTGTACCTTCGCTCTGACAAAAACAAACAGAAAACAAGAAACGTCAGTCTCCAACTGACTGGGGATGCATAACAGGAAGTGATGTTGGGGCAGCACTCACGTTCCAGTCTAGCGATGTGACGTCTTTGTTGCTGGGCACGTCTTGGCCGCCTTCCCGTATGCAGTGCCTGAGGACGAGCTGCGTAGAGGAGCTGCTGCTGTTCTCGCTCAGATTCCAGATCCGTGCCGTGGAATCCCCGGACCTGTGGAGAGTCAGCGGGAGTGAATTAAATACAGCCATTGATTTCTCTCTGTGTGCTTATCACTCAGCCGAGATGAAAGACTCAAATGATTCCGTAAGAGACGCTGAGGGCAGTATTAGCTAAAAGAAACTATTACGGTTGTTTATATACTGACCCAGAAGCGAGCAGATCACTGACAGGGTTCCAGGCACAGATGAAGACCTCTGACTCGTGACCTCGAAGCACCATGGCTTTATTCTGAGGGATCTCCACATCCACATCCACATCCATCATATCTGCATGGTTATCTGCACAGACAGAGACACGTGAGGACTTACGCTCACCAACACCCACAAATATAACGAATCATCCAGAAACATTTGTGTAAACTCACTAGGTAAGGTGTGAGCACCGTTCTCCTCTCCGTTTGCGGTGTTCTCTCCGTTTTTGGCGTTACCCTGCATGTTGGTGCTGGCCGCAGAGGGCGCAGCGGCAGCTTGCTGCTGGGCCAGTTTGTCTCGATAAGCCTGCTGCCGAGTCTGTACAACATCGGGCATCACCGCATCAATGAGTGACAGAGACTCAATCGGCCGTCCGTCGAACAGCGTCCCATCCTGTGGAAAAGAGTAAGAAAATTAAAATAAAGTGTTGTAATAAACAAATGCAAACTATTTCAAACAATAAATGGCAAACATTTCAGTAAAAGACTGCATGTGTTCAACATCATGTCAAATTTTTACCATGACACGTTTCTTACATCTCTCTTTCATTTGAAAGGTTTAAAGCTTCTGTCAGCCAAAATATTTATTGCACAAAACACATTGTGGTTGGCACAAAAATGTTTATGCAGCCTGCCTAGGTTGACACCTTCCTAATTTTGCTAGCAAACCAAAACACTGTCATAGTTTAATAACTACATGCACATTTTTGGAAATATGGCACACATTTGTAATTTATTGTGTTTATGTTGCACCCTTTGCTAGCACAACTGCAGTAAATCCATATTTGTTCCATTATCAACAGTCATACTGCAAATAATATTCCAAATAGTAATGTTCATGTGATGATAAATTAGAAGAGGTCTTTTTGCCAGCTCTCACCTCATTGATGCTGACTTCAGCTTCTACATACTGCAGGCCCTTCTGGATGATGGAGATCAGTGCAGCAGGGGGCACTAGGGCTCCGTTGATGTTGGACTGACTGATGTGGCTCTCGATGCCGAATGTGAAGGCCGAGTGGGAAAACCCTGCCAGGGGGAATGATAAACATTTTAGTGTTACGCTTGCCGGGATCAACTTTCACTCCAGCTCTGGGCTACGGTGTTTCATGGCTGCTTTCTTAAACAATGGCCTTATTGTGAATATGTGTGGTGTTTACTGTCAGGGCTGAATACAGACTGCATCACAAAACCGTCAATAAAGGCTTGGTGTGACAGTACGTTTTACAATAACAAATGATCTACAATATAAGAATGAAATGAAATAAGTTGGCCTTGGGTAAAAAGCACCTACCTGACTCCTGCAGGTATCTATACACCAGGAAATTGACCTCATCGCTGCTAATACTCATCTTCACACCTGCTTACACCATGAGGTCAGCAAACAGGACACAAGCCTGAGGGGAAAAAAGGAAAAATCTGATGAAAAGTGCACTCACAGAATGACTCTAGCTGACAACAGATGAGTTATGGATATTGAAAAGCTTTCTGTTCTACACTTAAGGGATCTAAAAGAACCATGTAGTGTAGGAAAAGTCTTATTCCCACTCTAATAAGGGGGTAAAAGCTCTCTTTGTCAGCAGAAACCCAAGTGTGTATTATGCTGCCAGAGGTTACCAAGGGCTTCACTGTCCTGCATGGTTGAATAACAAGTTGCAGTACCAAATGTGACCATTACACTGTGGTGGCGCTGTTGCACCAAAACTCCAAGACGAGCAATGCACTGCTACTAAAAATGTTTACACAAGGGCTGCTGCCCAATATTTCTGTGTACAGAGTTTGACAGATTGACATTTTGTCTTTATGGATCTGCCAAACATGTCAGTTTGCACAGATGTTTATTCTTAAAAATAAATTGTATTCCATATTAAAACTGACCTACATTTGACACTGTGATTATTGGGTTGCGCACCACGGTATGGAAAATATAGGTTGTTTACGCAGAAACGATAAATTAGGAATCAAAAAAATACAAAGCATGTTAAAGAATGTCTTGATTTTAAAGTTTTGTGACACTATTAAAACATTATTACAAAAATCCAACCAGCTCCACATAGCAACACTGAATCAACCAATGGCCAAAGTTTGACCTTTTTGTCAGACCAATGGTGGACAGGGGTGTTTTAAAATTACCTTTAAGTCCAGAATATTACGTTTGCTCAGCATTGGACTTCTTCCAAAACCATACTTTCAGTTCCGCCTTGAAACTACAAGCGGGCTAATTTTGAAAAGTGACCCATTTCCCCACAGACTTCAGTGTCAAGTCACTCCAGATCACATCCCCGTTCCTCATTCACACAGAGAAGTGAGCTGGAAAATGTGTTCCTGTCGCTGTTTGTAGTCATATTATGCGGTTTGTTTGCAATAGGGATTGTTTTTTGACATCTCGCTCTGACTGCTGGAGATGCTCATTCTGTTTCATAGATGCTCAAGCGGTGAGGTTTTGATCTATTTCTAGAGGGTGTTGATGCAACACCTATAACTGCATCGTGTTTTTGAGTGACATTTAACCTACCGACAGACGCTCAATTAGACGACTAAATTTCGACTACAGTCGTCTGTCTTGCGTTCCCTTCATAAAGCATGCACAAGTACGCAAATAAGGACATCATCAAAAGGTGCGGTGTCAAGGCCAATCAGATAACAGAGATACCACGACATCCAATCAAATCAGGCAGAACGGTGCCACCGAATCGATGCGTTTTATCGCACGGCATAGCCAAATTAAATCCCTGCAACAGTGCAGAGCACTCGTCTATAGTATTGAACGACCCAATCGATGGCGAAGAGGACTGTTACCATCCAATAAATCAGCCGTGTTCTTTAAGACCACCTAGTCTATAAAGCAGAGCAGGGAACTCCAAGCATTTACAGTCGGCAACATTAGTTCAAGTAAAGAAACCATGGGTGGGGAAATTCCCCGCTCGATGTGACACAGAAAGAGCTTAACAAAACAGGTCATGGCAAACGGAGACCTCGGTGAGATATGCCTCCATCCATGCCTCGTAAATCGTCCTGTGAAATGCAAATATCACGACATGTCCTCTGCCTGCTTTAAGATGCGTAGAGTGTAGTGTAATCTTTATTGTGTAATCAAAGGCGGCGTGGGTTGTGTAACATTGGAACACATGAGGTAAGGGTGAGGGAGTTTTTACTGGATGTCTGGGCGGGAGTCTGAGAGGAAACACTGTTTAACTGTTTTGGTGAAAGGTGTAACAGACAGCTATTGAGTTAAAGACACAAAGGACAAAGCTGATCGATGCAAATTTGACATATTTTAAATATATCTGATTAAAGGCCATGCAGAAGGGAGTTTGCAAATCAGAGGCATTTGTATACCAGCCATAAATGAGACTATAAGGCTAAACTCTACACTAAGAGATCCACAGGCACAATGTAAACTTTTCACATAAAAGCAATGTTACAATGTTTCAGTTTGTAATGTGCAGATAAGACCTTAGGGTGAGTGGATGCAGCAAAATGGCAAACTAAAATGTCCAGAAACATGTCTACAAACTTTGCTCACTGCTGTTCGCTCTTTGGGAATTACTCCCTCAAGTTTCAGGTTCATATATTCTCCACAATGTCATTATAGTGGTAAGCCAATAAAAAGGGTTTAAACAAACCTGTTTACTCTTAACTCTGATGGACAACATTAAATGCGATTTTCCCAATATTTAAGATTCCAGATTTTCAAATAGTTGTATCTTGGCCAAATATTGTCTTATCCTAACAATAGAAAGTGTTTTCATTCAGCTTTCGGGTTATGTATAAATCACAATAAATTGACCCAAATGGCTGGTTTTGTGGTCCAGGGTCACAATGTTGGCTTTACATCAAAATAGCCTTTTTAAGAACAAAATGGCAACACGCAATATAGCAGCTGAGCAGAAAAATTGTCGGCAGATTGTAAAATATGTATTGACCGATGCCCTTAATTTTGCCAAAGCGATATATTAGTATCACTATCAACCGGCCTTTTTCACACTTCTGGGTTTTTGACTTCCGCATCGTTCAACGCAGGGCAAAAAATGTTCCGTTTACAGCAGTATCCAAGTCTAACAAGACTGTTTGGATTAAATGTCTTCGTACAATTAATGTAAACAAGCTTAATACCTTATTGCAGTCTGTCTAAAGTTAAAATCTTAATTTAAAAACACCCCACAGCTAAGAGGGGGCTCTAGTACTGCTGTTTTTTTCTTAATTTAAGGTTTGTACTGTTTACTGGACAGCAACCTGAGACGGGCACTTGCTGATTTTAACTACTGAACTGCATATAATAAATCCAGTGATAATGTTCTGTTTCATTTTTTTTATGTCTGTCTGGTTTGGCAGGTGCATTGGATTATTGCCACGCATTATATATTGGGGGTTTTATTATGTCTGCTCTGTGTTACTGTGATGGGGAGTGAATAGTAGTTTATGTATATATTAAAATAAACAGAATAACATGATAATTCAGGAGTATTAGAATTGTTTGTGCAGTATTGAAAGGGACCCTATAAAAGGCTGGAGAAGACACTACAGCCGTTTACGGTAAGCAGTTTATAATAAGGTCTAATTTTTTAAGATATATTTTAGGGGCTTTTTGCCTTTAATTGGAAAGTACAGTGGTGAACAGACAGGAAAGTGTTGGATAGAGACAGGGGAGTGGGACCGGCAAAGGACGCTCGAGACAGGAATCGAACTCGGGTTCGGGCAGCAAGTGCGCTGGCACTATATGTCGGCACACTAACCACAGGGATATTGGTGCCGACAATAAGGTCTAATTTATTTATATTAGTTACAGCGCAATGTAATATTTTGTATTTTTTTATTACATTTTTTTTTGTAAAATCCACCGCAAGAGGGTGCACGATCAAAACAACAACAATTGCGTAGCTTGATGATGCTGTGAAGGAGCGTGGAATGATGGGATTCCACCGCTGATGGCCATCAATCAGACAGGTTCGAGAAATCATGTTAACGGATAAGGTAAAAACAAGCTAGTGGCTTGCTAGACGCTAGACATAACTTCCGCATTTGTCCACGATACTGTGTTGGCATGCGGTTTCAACGTCAGTAAAGGCTGTAACAAAGGGTAACGCGGATATGACGCCATTGACAGGCCACTGCACGGCCCCGTGTCACTGTTTAGAATGGCAATTTTCTCACGATTTACAAGTAGTTGGAAACATTTGAGATATTCTAAGTAATCAGCTGAACAAAATATATAACACTAGCTTAGTGGTTTTTGGATATTTTACTGCAAACATGTTACAAACTGTACCTTTACCCTTGGCATGTCGTGGCCCAGTGGTTAGAGAGGCACCTAACCCCCACTTGCTTACTATACAAAATGTACAAATGTATAGTACAATGCAATGTAAGTCGCTTTGGATAAAAGCGTCTGCCAAATGCGTAAATGTAATGGTTAAACCAATAGGCCAGTGGTTAAGAATCTTTACCAAACCTTGGTAAAGAATCGCAAGAAAGACTAATAATGCACAGACATCCTTACAACTGCTACCATCTCAGAGTAAACCTACTATAACATGACACAATAGCGTGCGATTTACATAATCTGAGAAATCTCCTAATGGCAATGATTTTCTCTTGAAAACAAAGCACTTTGTTGGTAGAAAAGGAAAGAAATGAGAAAGGCGAGCAGCCCCTGGCCGCTCTTCTGGCGTCACTCTGTTAGTTCTTATGTTTACAGAGGAAGACTGTGAGAAATCTCTCCTGTCTCTTGCACTTAGTGTTTGAGTCCTTATTTGTGGCCAGACTGTAATGGCACTGAATAACATTGACAGAAAAGGCTTGAAACAAGCTGTGACAAGACAGTCACGAGTGAGGTGTTAAAACACAGCATTAGCATAACCTGACACAACCTTTTATTATCCTACAAGTTTATGCTAGATTTAGCTATTCATTTACATTTACATTTCTTTCTATAGCCATGATACAAGTGCTAAAAGTAGAAGTGGAAGGTTAACAAACTGTCAACCAACAGTGGGTGGCTAAAGAAGTGTTTGTTAACATAGCAGACCAATAATGAGAAAAGGCATCTGTGCCAAACTTTGAATTGCTATGCACTGGATACATGCTTGCATTTCTCTTTTATTTATAAATGCTGAGTGATACACCTGTTCTGCACTAGATGTTCCAGAGATAAAATGTATGAATTTTAAAGTATTTTTTCTCCAGAACAGACATTTCTTCCGTAATACATGCCAACTCAAGAATCGGAGACAAATATGTAGTAAATTTAATAACAGACCACTTCCCATAAACATCTTGACAAAAATGAAAAATGTATTTTGATCAAATGCACATGATGGCAGACTGACCTTAAATGCAATTAAGTTAGTACATTTGAGGATATTATCAATTTCTTGTTTTTTTTAATTGAGGATGTTTGTCTAAATTATATATTCTTGGATCAATGTCTATTGCAGTCCCTACTCAATCAAGCATACATTTCTCTCTCTCTCTCGGTCATGTGCGAGACATGGTTTACACTGACTGTTAAGATGTGGATATGGTCAGGGCTAAATAAAGTAGTGGTCAACACTAAACAGTTTTATTACACGGCTCATTGGAATGCTTGATTCTGATTGGCTAGTCGCGACATTTGCAGGTTTGTTATTCCCGGATAAAAACAATCGCTCAAAACTAACAACACATGGTAACTCAAATGCTGCAAATCATTTTGACAGGTACAGTTTAATATTACACAAGAAGATCTGCATTCGGTAAAAATGAGCTAATAAAATATTTCAAATTCATATTTCATGTCCAGTTTTTCTCATGTGGCAAGTAGCTGTGTAATAAGCAGGATAAATGTACAGGCAGCTGGTTGTTATTGCGAAATAAGTGTGATACAAGACTCTAAAAAAAGTTATTTTTTAAAAATGTATTCCGTTTATTCCATATAAATTTTACTGGATTCTGCAGGGTATAATGTACAACTATGTTAATAAATCATTATCTTACTAGTGCATTTTCTTTTCTGTTTCAAGGTCTACATAAATTTAAGTACTGTTTTTAATGAAGTAATATTTTTTTAAATAAGTGCTATATTTTATAATTTTAACAATTAACAATTAGAATTTTGTTTGCTGTTCAGTGCTACTTTCTGGTTAAGAAATAATGCATTTGCCAGATTCCGTGCCATTCCATGTTATACAGCAAATTCCATTTTTATGCCTGGATTCCGTGATTTCGTCGACATTGCGGAAATCAAAGGGCCGTAATTATCCCTTACTTAGGAATCAAAGTGTTATACACACATGAAGCTTGCTGGACAATGGTTTGCCTATTCAATTTCAATTCAACCAAACAAAAAAATTATTTGCACCTTACATGCAACTTGAACAAAAACCCCTGCCCAAGCTTCCCATGTTAACATTAAGATAACTGACACACTAGAAGGAATGAAGTGATTACACCTTTGGGTGTGTGTGTGCGTGTGTGTGTGTGTGTGTGTGTGTGTGTGTGTGTGTGTGTGTGTGTGTGTGTGTGTGCGTGTGTGTGTGTGTGTTTGGTAGTGGTACTTGGAGCTTTTCACACAACTCCCTTGACAAAAGTGAACTTGATCCCCTGAATCTTTTGAGGGCCTCAGTGAACAATGAGTCACCTGGAGAGACTGTGTTCTTGTGTAACACTGACCGTTGGGTGCAAATTCCTCAAGACACTCTTCACAGGCTGCACTCCTCTTTCACCAATTACATTCAAGAGAAAGAGAAAGTGTCACTTAAGCTTAAGCATTTAAAATGGTGCTGTGAGTGTGGGCGATTATGTTTGACCTGCATTTCAAGCGACATTACAGAAAGACAAACAGCTTGGTTTCCCACTTTACTGAGCACAATGTAAAATATTACTCTTATAATTCACACAATGCACTGCACACTTTGATGTGAACAAAAGGACTACAATTCATGCAACTGCACTTTGTTCACTAATATTGGCTATTGTCACCAGACAGAACTCCAAAACTGAACAAACCCCAGAAAGCATCACAGTCGTGCTAACACAACCATAAAACCAGACAATGGTGCCATTTCTCTTCCTCTTTTGTAAGGCAATTACATCAACATCATTTCTACCAGCAGCTTTTAGAAAAATCTGCATGTCTCAAATCCCTGCATCAGCATTTAACAGTCAGGTCGAGTTTAAAGGCAAAGCAGCCCAATCAATCGGGCAGGAACAATGACCGCTGCTTATTGAATACCGTGCACTAGCAACCGCTGTCATAAGCGATTAGGACAGATGCTGGCTTAACCTATCTGTGATGCAACCTACTCCCCAAAGGCAAAAACACAGAATGAAACCAGACCGGCGAGATTAACACGTCACCCCGCCTGACCTACTTTGGGACCTGGATCTATCATTAACTGTCCAAACATGGCACGGTGAGAGAAATATGACATGTCGGTGGCATAAATGGATCTCCTTGCTCTTCCTCTTTTGTGGTATGTGCTAGAAGCAGGTCAACAGATACCATAGAATGTAGTCAAACAAGCACATCTGCCTAACACCGTGTCCTAACCAAACGCAACGCGACACGCAATAAAATATATCTTTTGCATGTTAATCAGAGGTTTTGTCCTAACCGGCCGCGACAGTGCTGCGCGACGAGCAATGGCTGTTTCTATTTTAGAAGTGGTTTCTATTTCTGTGCGACGTCGTGGCTGATAGCTCCACCCACACAACGATCTTGCAGACAGAGCTCCGCATACGCGTTCTTCTGATTGGCCGTTGATTTTTTGATTGATTTTGTCGCATCGCGTTCGGTATGGACAGACAAAATGCTTATCGCAGGAATCTCATAGCGTCGCGTTTGGTTAGGATGCGGTGTTAGGCCCTGTACTACTGTGCAAATGAGCCACTTTTAAGCCACTACTTTTTTAGCCTCTTTCAATATTACAAATGATTATATGTGCGCATTGAGGTTTTCACTTTATACATAAACACGAACAATCTTTCTTTTAAAGATGTCATGATATGGTTTGACAAATTGAGCTCAGTATTTGTTAAAATATTTTCCAATGAAAGTCATGCTTTTAGCAAATAGACAATTGTTTTAGTTTACATTTATTGCCATGAGATGGTAGTGCTAATAATAGCAGGTGCAATTATTTATAATTTAGGAAAAAGTGATACTCTACTTTTACCAAATACTGATTTTCATATAACATTGGTATAACCAGAAATTACTCTTCATTCTAAAAGCCATTTCCCAAATGCTCTACTTCCAGCGCCTTCAATAGAGCAATTGATAATGCTCCCCGCTTGCCTGTTTCCCATAAAGTGCACAACCCTTGGCACAGAGGGGCAGTTAAAACCCATTTCTTGTTTTGGCTCCAGCAAAAGTTGGATCAAAGTCATCCCGCAACTTCTCTGGGACAAATGTTGAGTCTGCAAATAGTGATGTTTAAAGCCATTAGGTAATGTTTTCCATGTTAAAATACTTTCACATAAGCAGCAGGAAATCGGTTAAAGGGATAGTTCATCCAAAAATGAAAATTCATCACCATTTATTCACCCTCCTGTTAATTTACCACACAACACTGGGCCCCATTGACTTCCATTGTATGAACACAAAACCACTGAGACATTTGAGAATAAAATCTTGAACATTTCTCTTCTTTTGTGTTCCATAGAAGAAAGAGACAAATAGGTCAGATACACAGGTTTTGAACAACAGAACTGAATAAATGATGACAGAATTGATATTTTCAGATTAACTATTCTAGAAGTCTAAATGCTTTAGGCAAGCAAAAAACCTTTCTGAAATTCCATCCTAAGGCGCTAGTAGTGTATAAATCAAACTTCAGCTTCTAAAGAACAACAGCTATTGTAGAGAGTCACACTGCAGCAAGGTCCGTGGGTGGCGTAACAGCGGGTCATTACAGAGGCAGGGAAGGTTATCTGAATGTTGTGACATTGCTTCTGGGTGAGAATGGCTGTCACTTCTCTGTCTGAGGTGGCTTTCACAGTATTTGTGAAATGAAATGTTGACTCTGTCTCTCTCACACGCATACACGCACACACAGAGCAATGATTTTTATCTTTGATGCACAGGTGGAAGACAGCTTGGGGGAGGTGCCACACTGTCCATTCCAGGACTTGACAGACAGCAACAACAATGGGAAGTATGAGAAGTAACATGAGGACAAGATCCAAACTGTCAAGATTCCTGGAGGACCAAAGGTATTGAGCAACAGTTGTAGCTTTCCTGTAGCTCACCTGGCAGAGCATGCCAATAGCAAGGTTGTGAGTTTCATTCTTAGGGAATGCACATTCTGGTAAAATGTACAGAATGCACCATATGACACTTTGGGAGAAAAACATTAATATTTATAATCTTTTAAATCTCTTTTGGGGGCTTGAAGTCCGGAAGTAATCTGACGCATTTCCGAGTGCAACGAAATATCGACTGACCGTGGCTTGTGTTTTCCATTGTGATTTGATTGGATGTATAAAAACATGAATTTTGAAATGAAACTAGCAGCAGACTGACAGTTTAAAGGGAAGAGTTAACTGCTCTACTCTGCCCAAGTCGTCTAACTGACGTCATCTGAGACGAATAGCCACTAGAGGGCGGAAGTGCATTTTCAGATTTTAATTATGAGGGCACATGAATTTGAAAAAGTAAATGACCCACACTGATAAGCTATTTATAACAACCACTGCAATATTCCATGAAATAATAGGAATTGTTATTTTTAATTTCACTAGGACTTTAATAAAAACAGACACTGAAAATGGCAAAAATCATGTTTTCAAATACAGACCAGATCTTGTTGTTATTTATATGCACAAATTCTTAATTATCGTAGCTTTACAGTCACAGATAGAAATGAGAAGTCTTTAGAATCAATCGTAGCATCTAGTTGAAGAAGAGGTCATGAATAATGCTGAGGGCTGTTTTCATGTGCTCTGGCACAGACACACATACGTGCTGGGGATGTTTAATGAAATCATTTACCTCTGTTTAGGAGAGACAGTAAATGTGATGTGATTGCCTGCAGCTACAGAGGTAAACAGTGAGTAAGCTCGATGCCCTGAATTTCTATAGGATGAATCACTCAATTGAACAGCATGGTAAAATAATGTGTATTTTAAAGGACAAAAGATGAAAAGCTGAATCTCAATGGTCTAAATCTTTTACATCATGTTATCTTGCTGGGCCAAAACTTACCCCAAAAATTATTTTTGGCATTGATGCATCTTTACCAATAAGAAATTAGAACTATACCATTAAGAATAATGAGATTAAAAATATAAAAGAGAATTGTGGGGGTGCTCAATGCTTACTATTAAAAAAGTCTTCATGCACACCAATGATCCAGATAAACCAGCATAACAAAACAGAAGACTGAGTGATAACTTCCTAAACAAATAAATGGGCGTCAACAACACTGGAGCTCAATGTAAGTGAATAATCGATAGCAAGAGAGGTTGAACCAAGCCCAGTGAGTTCTTCATCTGCAGGTGAACCGAGTGCACTGACGCCATTTCCAGGAAATCACCATAACACAACTCTGAGAAAAGAAATGACTAATGGGTAACATATTCAAGGTCTGCTGAGACCCAGTTAACTGGAGCGAGTTGTTATCTACAGTGATGGAGGAACTACAAAACAAATGTATCTCCCCTTTGGCCTGATTCTCCTGCTGGTTGAGAATTGTGCCGTTTTTTAAAACACGTATACCCTCAGGACAAGCTGTTTCTTGTCTAGCCCGCTGCAAGTGGGATAGGTGCTGCCTAAAGGTCTGCTGGAACATGATCTCACTAGAGCTGTACAGAAGGGTTACATCATATCACCACCTGCCAAAATCAGTTACTATGGATAGAAGAAAAGCGCCAGTACACAAACTCATTCACTTTTCCCATTTGAGTGGATTAGCCATTGCAACAATGCATGATTTTGACCAGCCTCTAGAATCAACACTAAATGGTGCCGGTGGGCATATGTTCATTCAAAACAATGTATTTAATTTTTAAACACATGTGCTTCCCATTCAATGTGTGAACACTTATTCAATGTGAAACGTCCAATTCAGGACAGACTTTAGAATAAACAAATGTAAATCTAATTTTAAAAAAAGATATTAGCTTTGCCAAAGCAAATTCAAATAGGACAGCCAATATCATTCATAAAGAATACTGCTGGTTGAACCTGAAATAGTTTACAGTCTCTCCGTCTGCCACCTTAATAATGCTATATTTACACAGAGTGCTTGCAGGATTCTCTGTACACCAAACCACCTAAGTAAACAAGTACTATAAACTGTCAATCTCGGTCCACGTTGAGGAAGCCGTCATGAAGAAATGTCACTGGGCATTTCATTTCAAGGTGTGAAAATAACAACAAGCTAGAGCCGAGTTGAATGCTATGTGTGTAACGCAGAGAACAGCCCGTCCTGAATTTTTCTGCTCCAAACGCTCTCTGAAACAGCTGTACCTTTTCCATGTCAAAAACAGAGCCCTGCTAAATATAGTTTTTCCATTCTCCTCCGAGAAAAAAAGAAGCCATCTTAGCACCGCCGTATACTCACCACACTATCAGCTCTATTTCCGCTAGGCAAACGCTTTTTAAGGATCCAACCCAAGTGTCTCAGCACCTGCAATAACATTAGAAAAAAAAGGTTAATAAAGCAGAAATTGTCTAGCATCTGGAAAAACTAAATTTACCTGCAACACACCCTAATTTACCCGACTCCTCTGAGGTCAGTGAAGGCATGCTTGTGAATCTTTTGTCTGGCAGTCTCTAAGAGCAAACAGTCACCCAGAAAATAATCAAAATAATTTTCCCTCAGTGAAAACAGTGTTAACGTTTCAAGACAGATCTACTATGAGCTCAGAGATTAAGCAATGATAAACTTACGCTGTTGCCATGGAAACAAATTATGATGAAAAACTGATTGTTCACAGCCATGAATTTCTGCATTGGCAATACACTATTTGCAATAGTTAAAGGGAAAAATATAAAATCTTTCATCATTTTCTTCCCCTTATATCATGTCAAACCTGTATGACTTACTGTCTTCTGCGGAACACAAAAGAAGATATTTGGAAAACCGTTGGTCCCCTTTGACTTGCATTGTTTTTTTGTCCATACAATAAAAGTCAGTGGTCTTTTATGTTCTGCAGAAGAAAGTAAGTCATACAGGTTTGACATGATATAAGGGGAAGAAAATGATGAAAGAATTTACATTTTTCCCTTTAACTATTGCAAATAGTGTATTGCCAATGTAGAAATTCATGGATGTGAAGTCATGCATGACATGACATGAAGGGAAGGAAATGATGATATATGTTTTTGGGTGAACTACCCTTTAATTTTTTATTAAACCACCCCATAAGGAAAGAGTAAGTACACAGTCTTGCACCTTTAAACCCTTTGGTCTACATATTTCATGAAAAAACAGGTTTTGTTAATAAAGAACTTGTATACAAAAACACCTTGATAATTGGGACAATTCGGCATTACAAAAATGATGAGACATACATTTGACAATAATAAGTTTAGGGCACACCTACACCCCTGCGACATACAGGGACAAAACAGGTTTCCCTAAACTGAAGAACAACCTGTTTGCATTGTTTCGTCCTACATTGTTTACAGCTTTTAAACAACACACTTCTTTTTGATTGGCAAAATATTGCAAATAAAAATTTTACAAAATCACTAAAACAATTGTGATTCTTTCTAAAAATATAATCTTAATAAACAGCAATATTGAGATACAAATTAAGTTTAATGTTATTATTTTCAACTAAGACAGAATAAAAAAGTCAACCAAGTGCAATCAGCTACACCGGCTATTTATTGCTTTGTTGGATGTTTCACCTAATATAAAATATATATTTTAACTTGTAAGTTCCATCTTCTCATCTACAAAACCTGCGGTCACATCGCCAGAACAGGGTGTCTAAAAAATGGTCCCTAGCTAAAAACTTGCCCTGGCAAATACCAGCAGCTAAATCAAGCCTGAAAGTTAAAACAACAAATCATAGAGGACAGTTTCCCAGCAGAGGTTTGGAATTAATTTCTTTATTCTAAAACCACCATCTTCTGTTAACTGTGAATGCTCTGCGATGTTTATAGCAAGAGCGAGTTCATTTCCACAGGCAAGAACTGAAATGCGAGTTTTGACGTGGCTGTTTAGTTACAGCTTTTGGCGGGTTTCAGTGGTCTCTTGTCTACAAAGGTTAAGCTTGAAGTGAGACATTCTTAAAGGATGAAAACTACTTCCTTTTATTCAACCAGCTCTGAGTCCATGTCTCCTGGGTCTCTGAGACGTCTTTGTGCTATTGCACCTGCTGTATCTATCTGTTTTTCAGAGCGGCGTACGTTCCAATTAGCTCAGATTATTGGCCTGAACTTGCTAAGCGATGTAGCAGGTGTCATTACGATGGCTAGCCAAAGAAAAATTGACTGGAGAGCAAAAGGAGGGACAAGACTGGTTAAAAACCAGCTTAAGACATCAATTCTGTTTGACTGGCTGTCACTAGGCCTGTCGCAATAGTCAATTTATCGCAAAATATATAAACACAATGTCAATAGTTTTTGGTGATGCAATAAATTGCCATTGTGTTTATTTATGCGTTTGTTTAGGCCTAGCCTACATAAAAGAATGACATGAATATTTTAACCGATCGTCTCTGTTAGCGCTGCCCTGTGTCTGTGTGTCAAAAGCTCACGCACACAAGATAAAGAGACATTGTTTTTCATTGGTCAATTAGGCAAGTGTATTTTAAATGGTCACATTATGACATACAATCGTGCTGCCCTCTTCAAAGATCACATATGAAGGGCTCTGCTTACCCTAAACTTCATCATAACTGCTTGTAATGTAAATCAACCAATTATAATTGACGACTTAAAGTGTCGGTTTTATTTATTTTAAATATTCACTCCAGTTATTATTTACATTGCAATTTAAATGTCCAAATATTATATTGAAATGTCTTTGTTCTGTAAAAGGGTGCACTTGCAATATTATATCATTACTTAATCAGTGGCATAAATTGTTTATAAAATGACAATATCAAATATCGCAATTATTTCTGATGCAATTAATCGGCAATCATCGCGACAGGCCTAGCTGTCACTAAACGTTTTTTCATGTAGGTTGTCTATTTCTGGACAATGTGAAAATGCTGGGGACAAAAATGATTTTGATTTATGATTTATTCTGCTTTAGGCTTTGCTAAAATAAAAAGGTGTGTAATTCCAATTGCTAACCTTGAAGGAGAACTGTACACTTTTTGGACTACACCAGTTTTCCAAACACTACACCACCACCTGCCATTGTTCAAATAGGTACCAGCCTTAAAATCACATCATTGGTTAAGCTAGAATTCTTCTTAAGCAATGTTTTCACTTTACACACAAAAAAAATTCTGTCAACATTTATTCACCCCTCACATCATACAAAATCTATATATAGCTCTTTCTTCTGTGGAAAACAAAAGAAGATATTTTGAGAAATGTTTCAGTGCTTTTGTGTCAATGGGGGCCAAAGATGGTTGGTTAACAACCTTCTTCAAAATATATTTTGTGTTCTGCAGAAGAAAGTCATACAGGTTTGAAATGACATGAAGATGAGTACATTTGAGTAAATGAGTAAAAAATTAGTACATTTTTGCATCGGTGTACTCATTTTTGGCTTTAGGTTTAGTCAACTTTTTTTGATGATGGCACCCATCACACAAAACATCACCCCAAGTCTGAGGTACAGAGATTACGGCAGGTTATCGTGCCAACTGCGGGTTTAATTTAGAAACGTCTGTCTCACATGGTTTACTCGCCTTTTAGCAGTGCATATCACCAGCTCTCAAAAACTCACAGGACGAGCGGGTTTAGTCCAGGTGAGCATTTACATTCTGAAGCTAAACCTTTGAGCCGAGAATAGTTTAAATCAACAACGGCAAAGTTGATTATCTTTATCAAATACGCTACACCAGAGTCCATGTTTTACCCTGATAAATGCAATCAAAACAAAGTTTTTTCATTTGTCAAACGAAAGAGAACACTTTGTTATTTCTCTAAGTGATAGAGTCCAGATTCACACTGAGAATGTGCTAAAAGAAAACACCTTTTCTTAAAGTCTGCCACCAAAATTGGAACTCAACGTACATAACACAAAACATTTTCAGCAATCTTCACAATAAGCCAACTAAAGGGAAACAGATGTCACCATTTCCTTTCAAAAAGCAGTTAGTCTATCCACCTACACACCACTGTGTGCTCGACTGTGACACTTCTGTGGGCTATCAGAGGCTCTTTCTGTCTCTCATAAGAAAAGATGGAGTCTACAGCAGACACTTCCCTTCCCCCATCTCTAGCAGTAAGGTAACGTAGGGGGATGTTCGTTAACAACTGTTGATGCACCTGCTTGATAAACCTCAACACTTTTCTATTGTTCAGAAGATCTTACATCAGACAGGAAAGCGGGCTGATAAAGACCGTAATCATGTGTGATTTAGACTGAGCCATGGCAGATCGGGCACAAAGGTTACCATTTGAATATTCATCACTAAATGGCGGTTGCCTTGACGTTAATGCTAAATAATCTGGGAAAGTGATAAGCTTTGTGAATCAAGACCCGTGCTTTTGAAACAAAGCAAAAGGTGGGGAAAAACATCCTAAGAAAGCTGTCTGAAAATGTTTTTTGACTGACATTTGCTCATTTTCAGAATCTGCCGAGCTGCCGTAATGCATAATAGGCCTAAAGCTTCTAAAGCTTCGCCTTACTAGAATTAAGTCATTTGCCAGCCAGGACAAGCACTTTTTTTTTTTTACATTTTACAGAAAATGTTCTTCTAAAGATATATAAACATACAATATATTGAACAAAAGAACCAAGCCTCTCAATCTTTTTTTGGTCCTTTTTATCCCCTCTCGAATGAACAACCTTTAACAAAATCCAAAGAAAATAGCTGTTTTGTTGGACTTCGCCAAGATCGAATTTAGATCAATGATAAATAAATAGACAGGGCTTCTTTTGGATAGAGAGATGCTGTACTCTTTTAGAAGACGGGAAACAGCACCCCCTAAGGTATAACAGTAAAAGCATAAATTGCCAGAAATTTCAGTCAATGGCACTCTCACAACACACCTTACCTTCTGCGCAGGCAGGCTAATATGAGGTAGATTTTTAGAACCAGACTATACATTTTGTTTTATTGCAAATGTCAGTAAATTTTAACATAGTAAAATTGTGGTTGAAAAATAAATGAGATTGAGACTTTTGTTTTAAGGTAGCATCTTAAAGTGTTGACTAGGTTTCCATGTTCATGCTCTAATCTCTAAAAGACTAATCTTTATGAAAATTTAGACATATAAGCTGGGTATTATTTTTCAAAACTTGGTATAGCTTCCATGTAGAGTACTTTTTGCCCAAAGCCAAAACATGGAAATTCAAAACTCAGGTCCTGATATTGTGGACAAAGAGTACATGATGGATACAGGCAACACTAAAGCAAACTTCTCTGGCTCCAATTCTACACTGCACCTTCACAATTCAAAACAGATGCATGTCTTTGCATTGAAAGCAAAACAGCTTAACTTCACCTTTCATCACATTTCAGATTAATTCAAATAAACAAGAGTTTCACAGGACCCATATGGTGAATATTTCCAAAAACGGCTGTATTAACATGAAAATGTAAAAAAGAAAAAATACAAACCCTTCAATCTTTAAATGTTTGGCCAGTCACACTGTAAAAGGTTTGTAACAAATACAGGAATTAAACGATTTATTAGACCTTGATTTTCCATCATTCTCCGCCAGTCAAAAGGGAAACATATCTTTGCCTCAAGACTTCGCTCCATACTCACTGTTTCTATGGCAACACTTAAGAAAGCCTGACAAAAAGAGTTTAGAGTGAAAATAGCATTTATTGTGGTTCAGAATTATATAGAGAATTTAGTGATTTCAAAAGCAAATGCAGTAAGACCAACATACTATCCCACATCCAAAAATGCTACAACCAAACGCTATAGAAAGGTGGCAGACTGAATCACTGAAGTTGTTTAAGTTCACTCTACTTTAGTTCTGAATGGCACTTGGTTTTGAAAGTGCTTAAAATGGTAATCCTTGAAACAATACTCTCTCTGGAGAGAAGTTATGCAGAAAAAAGGCATTCCGCAGTGAACTACAGCACTTGTGAAGGATTTAAGGTAGTTTTTGAGTGGTCATGACCATCATTATGCACTGATTCTACTAGAATAAAACCTGGAAATTTCAGGTAATAAAAAGGAAGTTATAACCTTTTGACCCTTGTCCCCGGCAGCACTCGATACACAAGAACTCATTAATTAGCATACATAATTTGTCCACTAACAATCCATGACAAGCTCTAAACTTTTTTACAAAATAATCTGTTTCCAAGTAAAACATTTTATGGCAAATGCCTATATAGTGCAGACAAAAACAGCAAGAATGGAGCTACTCCCTTTTACAGATAATAAGTTTAATTTGATTTGTTTTGACTTGTTTGCACTGAACTGAAAAAAGGAAGTCAGGAAGGCATGTTGGCAAATAAATCATGAGAGAATTCACATATTTGGGTGAACTATTCCTTTAATTGCTTACTGACATTGCCTAAAGCTTTGACTGTTTGTGCAAAAGACACAAAACACATTTATTAGTGTCAGGTCAGGCTTAAGCCTAACTGACACCTTAGGCATTTAGTGAATTCATTACAGCTGTTAATGGTTAGGCTTGTTGCGATAGTCGGTGTTACCGGTGATACACTGTGTTTAACCTGCCTACCGGTTGCATCACTTGCCCACCATCCCCACTGTCGTTTTTACGTTTTATAGCAATAAAGCACTTAATTCAGTCAGTGAGTACAATACGCGCCTTCTCAATTTAGCGTAAGCGGAACAAGTGTCGCAGTAAAGATCAACAGCAGGTGTCAGATTTCATTGATCATGTGAGGAGAGCTAACGGACAAAACGAAGGCGGAAGATTTGGTTTCAAAGCGAAATGCAAAAGCGCTGACTTAGAAATATTTTGGATTTAAACCCAATGCCAACAGGCAACCTGTAAACTTTGGCTGATGAAGGTGGCAGCATCCGGAGGTAACACAGCACACCACAAAAATGAGGCAGCCAAGATGGGGTCCTGCAGCTAAAAATCCACCGCAAAAGCCTGATACACAGCCATTGATAAGTGTGCGCAATGCACAAAATATAAGAGGGACAGTGTGAGGTGGAACTATTTTTTGCATGGTGTGTGTGCATTGTTCATTTAGCAATAAAAGTGTGTGTAATAAAAGCGAGTGTCGTACTGTTTTATGTATTTTTATTAAGAAAAATAATAAACCCATCATGAATTCAAACAAATGCCGTTGAATTGCCGCTACTCAAGTCAAAGTAAATCAAGACGAGTGCACGACCGCATTTTCGGCCGCCCCAAAATCACTGACACGTAACCTCGGTGAGACCGGTACTACTGGTGTTTACACGTCAATCAACCGGTGGGAAACTTCCGTCACCGCAACATCCCTAATAATTGTCCAAGACCCCTAAAGACCACATGTGTACATGGCACAATGTACTTTAACACTGACAAAAACAAACAGTTGCAAACCTGAAATGAACAAACAAGCTTTTATTGGCTTACCATGTGATCAGGTATTGCTGCAATGTGAACCTTTAGCAGCTAAGATGTCAAAATACTCTGGACATAAAAGAAAGAAACAAAAATGCTTTATTGTTTGATGCCATGTAAGAGAATAAAAGTGTGCAATTCCTGTAACTCTAGCAGTAAGATCAAGTTGGTTTCCTGTTTTCTATTGGTCAGACAAACAGATTGCTCGGAACTTGTCAGAAGTCAGGTTGGTCGGCCTCAGACGTCACGCCCATGGAGCGTTGGCTGAACGTCTGATGCATTTGGCACACTTTTCTGGAAACACTTCAGCACGTTCGAAGTCGTCATCTGATTGGTTGAAATCCACAGGATTTTCGCGATACGTGCGTGTCACGTTCTTTAGCGGTTCGTCCGAAAACAACATGAAGACGTCTGATTGAAGACGTAAGCTGTTGTGTTTATATCGGTTTCAATAAGAACTTATCACAAACGACTAAATGCTAAATTCTTTAAAGTATGCAAGGTTCACTGCATAAACTCATAAACATTGTTGTTGGTGTTACCTTTGACACGCTCGTGAATGTACACCGGTCTGTTACTGTCATATGGCCTCTTGGGAGGGCCTTGACCAAAAAAAGAGGCCAAAGTTCCCAGACCAGGTATGAAGGTCTGGCTACGCGGGTACAAATAAAGCAGCCCTACTTGTAACCATATCATTGTTCTTTTACATGCTCAAACTCATCTATTTTATAAGTCTTGGTTGATCTATTATTGCCTTTACAAACACTTGTAAAAACATTTGCACACCTCTGAGCGATTTCAATGTCAAAATGTCACCAGTGAATTGAAAATAGCAAACCGTCTCTGGAAAATGTTTACGAACTAAATTCAGTCCCAAAATATAGACACAGAGTCCCCAAGAAATACAAATCTCTTTTTTTCACTACGTGGTTTTTCACATTGTGAAACCTAAATTTTAAACACATTTTCTCCAAGATGAACACCAGGGTCTTGGTAACACAGACAAAGGATTCCGTCTCATCTGCTGGGATGTGGACTGATAAAAAACACATCTAAAATAAGTCCACCATCTAAGCTTTTTCCTCCCGCCTATTTAAACCAGCTAGGCACAAGCACATGATCTCTCTTTACTTTCTGGCGAGACTATCATTACGGCATATTTTTCTCACACAGCAGCATTTCACCATGGTGATGCCCTTTCCTGAACCTTGACTGCCACCCTTTTAGTTGTCCGGAGTTGGGCACTGTGAGGGCGGCGGTGCAAAATGAGAGAAACAGTTTAATTGGGTCATCCGAGACCTGCAGAAGAGACGTGCGAGAGCGATGAAGGTCAGTGGAGGCAAAAAGCGATAAGGTTGCACGTGCTTAAAACTGCTTATCGGAGGAAAAAGAGCATAGGGACATACTGGCAGAGAGGCCGAACGGAACCACACAAACAAAAAGCCACAAAAGAGAGGGGAGGGTATATTAACCACACACAATGTGTCAAATTATGACCAAAGACCAAATGTGTGAAATGATGACTAAATTTGCTGAAATTAATAACTGCATGTAAAATCTGGATACATTTATGGATGCATGATTTAGTCAAATATCATGGTGATTTGACAAATATCGCAAGTATGATTTGAAATGCAAAATGGCATAAAATCACATTAAACAGGACAAACAGGGAAAGCAAAACTAAAGTGGAAAGCAATGTGTTATCACCACACTAAGCAATGTTTTTGCCCATGCTTACTGCCAAAACAAACAGTTGTTCTTCTCTAACGTGCCTACATCAGACGCGGAGCAATGCAACAAAAGACAACAGAACCACGCATTAGAACCCATTATAATTTTACATTTTGTCCACACTGTATGCAGCAAGACGCGACAATCCCATTAAAACAAGCCGCGTCGCAATGGTCGCATCCGGTGTAGACAAGGTGTAAGAATTAGAACCTAAAATTTTACACATTTTCTGCTCTGCCATTCAATAATTTAATGGCTTCAGACTGAGTTTGTAAACATGAGTTTATTCATATCCCTTACATCAGTACAGCCTGTGTATACCAACATGAGCACCTGAAGAGAAACTGGTTCTCATGCCTCCACAATAAAACCATTGTTATCTGTCCATTTTCGAGCACATGTTTGCAATTACAATGGAGAAAATACCAAACCATGATCGATCTTAATCAGATAACCCAAATCAAAAATCATCGCAATTAATAGCTTGTTTACCGAGGAAGTGGGCCATCTGGATTAGCCTGCGGAAGCTGCTGGAACTTGGAAAAAGATAAATCAAATCAAGTTTATATTTACAAAGCACGCTTGCATAATATATCATTGTTTCACTTCCAGACCACGTGTTGATATCTGTTGGGTGCAGGAAAGAGAAGGAAATACAGCTGCCCTAAATAAAGATGAAAAGTTGTGTGTCTGTAAAGCCACTCCACCTATAAGCTTAACAAAACAGTGCAACAATGTTAGAATAACAGGCAGTAGTTGCAATGCCATAATATGAGGTTGATTTTGTGACAATTCACAATAGTAAAGGATTTACATTCATTTTAATGTTTTATAGATTTCTGAGTACAAACTAGCTGTAGTTTATGAAAATGATTTTCTATTTCTTAACAGCTAGGCCAATAGATAGGAATATTGGTATGCGACTACGCGTACAACAGCACATGCTCGAGACAGATGTTAAGACAGCCGAGTCAGTCCTCAGTATGCGCTTGTCCACGGTTAAGTATATTTTGGAATCTGTGCAACATGTGCACGTGAGACAGAGACGGACAAAAAAGTGAAATACCCACATGGTCAGCTGCTGCAGAGCGTGCCAAAATCAAAAATCTGCAATTGCTAATGAGATGAAGGTTAAAATATGAAGTGGAAAATTACAATGTTACGTTTTTTTATGATATAATAGTTTTTCATCTATCAAACTGATATACCCCTAACCCCCGCCTCACTCCAACCCCTGATATCATCGTCCATCGTGATGTTTCACTTTAGGCATCGTCCAATGCCAATTTGGTAGACATCGCCCAACCCTACTAACCATACAATATTTGTATATTATCCACCTCACATGCCGCTATTTACTATGGTCATTTTACAATGTCAAATGCTGGCCGAACATAAATGAAATAAATCACAGATTGTAAAAATGTATGTGTCAATGCAATTAAAAAAAAATTAAAATATCCACTATATCGGCCACAACAATATAACGGTCTATAAATAACTTAAATCATTATCCCAATGGCCTAAACTGCCATCACTTAATATCACTCAACAGATCTTGTCAATGGACAGTTCCCATTGACTTAAAAAAGCAAAAATGATGTGCACATTTTATTTACTATCAAGTATCACTTCTTACATTTGATATCTGCCATCACCCTTCTCCCTAAATAGCAGTATCAACATCATTCTTAAATATACCTTAAACTGAAAGTCATAAAAACACAATCTATTGACTGAACCATCCACATGCCTCCAAGCCATTCACATACACAACCATGCTTTCTTGCAAGTTCATAAATTCAAGCATTTGTTCTGAATCTTTAAAACATGCTCATCCTGCGGAGATCTGGCGCCATGCGCGTCTGCCTCCGGTTAAAGTGTAATTTCTCCATCCGGATAACACGTGACAACAGATACCATGATTTCAATCTATCACAGCTTGCTAAAGCCTGCCTCAGACTACAGGAGTTTAATAATCCTGACCGATTATAAAATCTGGTTGCAGCACACACATGAGGAGAATCTTGACAGATTCTCTTATTTAAAATCTTAACCATGCTCATACTAAAGATTCGAAACTCCTGGCTCATCACACACTATAAGAAAATATTAAGATTATCGTACCAGAGAACACGCACATCACGTAATGATCTCACCCGAAAGCTGATGTTAACAATGTGTGTATTTGATGTGACATGGGGACTCCTAGTGGTACTATGGCATTATGTCAACTGGTGGTTATGCGGGAATGTTTTGTTTCCAGTAGCAGTTAAAAAAAGTTGTGTGAGGAAGAAGTAGCTCGTAAAAGTAAGTTTAGTGGGACAAGAACTAGGGCTGCATGATTAAATTGCGATTCCACAAAATATCGTGTAAATCGACCCGTCGATTGTGATCGTCATATCACAATGATTGCGAATAAGTGTTTATGCACAGCTTGGCCATGAAGCACGGCTCTTTAATCATTAGTAAGTGCTGCCCCATCTGAAATCAATATGAGTTTCAGCCACTTATAATGTGCATTTGAAAAAGCAACACCCATCAAACATCATCAATACAAATATACTTTATTATCATGAAAATACCTGAGAAGACTTGAAAAACAGTGATAGAAAGATCCCTATAAGCATTTTCTGGAACTACGTGTTGTATTGTACTTCTTCTGCTTATTTGGAGTTTCTGTGTGAGAGCGCCCTCTGGCTTTCAAATGCAGCAGCATTTAACTGTAATTCACTGAAGAACTGCACAAAAACAATCGTAGTAAATCGCCTAATCGTGTGCGGTTAATTAACGATTTATTGTGCAGCCCTAACAAGAACTTATAAATACATACAGGTATGTATCAGAAGTGTTCAAAGTAGAAAATACCAATTCTGGTATCTAGCTAAAACACGACTTGAATATGACAATAGAGAAGTTGACGATCACCAGAAGATGGCAGTAGTGCAACACAATGGATGCAAGCTGCCAGTAAAAAACAAGCAGCAGCAGCTCATGATCACGCTTTAAAATAACACAATGAACAATGCAAAGCAACAACTTGAAATATGCATTATAAAGGTATTTGTTCTGTTTCCACATTTCAACAAGCTGTTCCTATATCTCCGCTATCCAACGCACTGCACTGCAGCAGTCTGTTCTGGTTTACATTTTTTAAGTTCTGTCGGTCACTCCGTCACATTGTAGTCTCGTCTCTCATTGGTTGTTGTAAAAGTACTAACGCCCGAATTTTCTCAGAGCACATTGGGATGTGTAAGATTCGATCTGTGAATGCCCCACATTACGTGACAATCTGGACCACACATCGGACCCGATCGAGCCCATGAATACGATTTTTTCAAAGATTCTCGGAAGGGGAAAATCAGAGAAAAAATCTGGCCGAGAATCCTGTAGTCTGGCTTTAGGAAAGGTTTTGCCTACACTGAGTACCAATTACCTATATTATACAGCCTGGCCTTCATTGTCCAAGCGTTGCTCTAATGGACAAAAGTAATAAGTAGGGATGCTCTGATTGATCGGCCGCAGATCGGTATCGGCCGATAATCACAGTTTATGACTCGATCGGTACTCACCAAATTGGCCGATCTCACAAACCGATCGCAATCTGATGACGTCACAGAAGGACGTACATGTTATTTATGCAGTTTGTATGACTGCATTGCTTGTAATGACTGCGAGAAAGAGCGTGCAGCGTGCCTGTGAACTCTCTCTGTCTCCAAACAGTGTTTGACTTCAATCTGTGTTGCGCAGACCGTTCGGCATATGACGTGCAGTAACAGCGGAAAAAAACAAAACGCTCCCGTGGAGCGGTGGGTGATGCTGATCGGTCTGCGGTCGGAGCACCGCATGAAGTCAAACATGCCTCTGTGTCTCTCTCCCTCGCACATAATCCAAAGCAACTGACACGATGACAAAAGAACTGAAGACCGAATCCATGTTGCACACATGGCGCATTCAGAGAATATTTTTACCTGAATTAGCACTGGGTGCGAGTTGTGTTGCCTTTTCTTCTCTGACAAGCATATGACGCAGGTGACAAAAACACACTTTTAATAAACGAAAATTAATGCTATCCAATGATGAAGTGGTTTCCGTGTTAACTTCTTTCTTTTGCAATGTCTGTGAATAACACACAGACACAGCGCTACTAGCGTCTGATAATGTCCGATTCGTGACAATGACTCATTTGAACCGATTCATTTGAACGGTTGAGTTTCAAATTTCATTTGAACATGTAAAAAACTGATCTCAGGAGACTCACTGTCTGAATCCATTAAATCAGTCACTCAAAACACATCAGAACGTATGTGTTCTTAGGCCATATAGCAACAGTGGTTGATAAGATTTATTCTAAATAATCCACACAGTATTTACAGTTTATTTATATGACAATGTGTTGTAAATTACCTATGAAATAATTTAGTTAGAACAGAACAAAGCACAAGTTGTTGTTAGTAATTTAATTGTTTGTGGTCAAAATTGGAATGTATTTAAACAGGGAAAAAATGTTCAGTGATCAGAAAAAAATAGGGATCGTATCGGCCGATCACGATGACAAGAAATCTGTACTCGGTATCGGCTGCAAAAATCCTGATCGGAGCATCCCTAGTAATAAGGGTAAGTGAAGGGGTCCTTCTTTACAATTGCTAAATGCATATTATCTGCAAGTCCAACAGATAGTGGTTTAGAAAACATGGCTGTCTTTGAGATAAAGGTCTAGCCAACATGACCAATCTACTGAGCGAAACATGACAGCGGCTACAGGAAACAAAATCCAAAAATTCTCACGTTTAAACGGAAGCAGACAGATAATATGTCATATGAAACACAATCTAAGCGGTGTGTGTGTACCAGAAACTAACATCTCCCCATAATGTTTACTGATAAAGCACAGCATTGGGAATTAGGGAAAAATGTACAAACACTGCAATTATACTAGATATTTTGTAGCACATTATGGGATGTTGACAAATTACAGAGCTGCTTAAGCAACGCCTGAGCTTTTTCCCTTATTTGACACAAGCACAAGTTTCCAGCAAAAACGATGAAGCCACCACTTTAAATCAACTACCGTATCTGTGATATGTGTTTATTAAACCATAGCAAGTCGACCATGACGTGTTTTGTTTCTATAAATAGCGTCCCCAGGTTCTGTTCTGTAAGGTGCACTCTGTGATTGCGTTTCACCATCTTCCATTCTCTAATCCATGCCGCTCAAGAGAATTGACAAACACATCAATAACTCCAACCCTGAACCAGGGAGATTAATTAACCACCTCGATACAATTATTTTCCAACAAAACGCATTAGAAAATCCTCCGTGCAATCCAACGCACCCATGTATTCAGAAACAAGATACGATCAACCAATGATCCTCTACCATCCTCACCGCCTTTGCCAAGAAAACAAGACTGCATTCTGGGTCTCACTACAGTGCGTTTCGAACTCAAGGGAGTGAGTCAATACACAAGACAACACTTTCAGGGACCTCCTCCCAGAAAGCCTGCTAAAGATGCAAGGTTTCTTTTCAGGCTATCACACTACAGTCCTGTTAACTTGGGCTTGGTTGCATTCCAATTTAACAAAAATGCCACTTTTGATTTACATCTTGTTGGCTGACTTTTAAACTTTATAGCATATTCATTCCCAGGGTGCCATGCTTGAAATTTAAAAGCAAATGTCAGTTTTCAAATAGGATTGAAGCAGGCTTGCAGAAGCGGCAAAATATCGAATCTTGCTGCGCATAGCAATCAACACAAGTTAGAAACGTCTTCGAAATAAAGCATCCAAGTACTAAAAGTGCCAATCTACCTGAGCTTATCCAGGTTTCAGTTTTGCCTGTGTCAGAACATCATTTAAATTACTTAAATGCATGCATGAACACACACAGTTATGTCCCACTCTAAAAATAGAAACATACAGTTGAAATTTCAACACTCTTCATTTGACAAAAACAGGTATGAGCTTAGTTCACTAAAGCATAAAGAGAAAACTAGGATTGAAAATTAGCTGGTCAAACCACCCAACTGCTCAGTAAAGTTACCATAAGATTATAAACAGTGGGTAATGTGCTAATTCTCCATTTTATTTTTGCAATACCAACATTTTTATACAAAGTTATTTTACCAGTGAAATGTCAAGGCTACCAATGCAAATTCTGATAGGACACTAAAATATATTTGGTACTGCACACGTTCTGATTTTTCAACTTCAAAATTAATGCAAGTACTACAACATGCACAAAGCCTTTGGAAACATTGGACTATTCAAAGAACAAAACAGTATAAAGTTACACACCAACATTTTTAACTAATTTCTGCTAAAGCATTCGTTTATTTGACCCTTCCCTCACTCAATTCCTCAAACAAACATCTTGTGCCCTCTATACTAGGAAGAGCACTCCGAACTGCTCCAAATTTACATGTTGAACTTGACCTTCAGGTCACACACAACAAAAGTATGTGACCGCCTCCGGGTGGAGGAGGAATGCAGCAGAGGTTTCATCTGTCTGACAAAGAGCAGGAAAAGACAAATGAACAGCTAATGCACGAGTAAGACTAGCTTTAGTTCACCCCTCCCCCCAATCACTACCACCACATCCCATGCAAAACACACTTCAACATTTAGCACTTGCTCCTGTAAAGATATTTAACAAAACTTTGTCACGTAAAATCTGTCTCCTTGGCTATATGTTATGACTGTTATATTATAATGCCAATACCATATAATAAAGCTTATAATAATGTTCATGATTATAATTTGAGCTGTCGAGTATGATTTTGGGGGAAATGTCAGTTTGACACCATTTGACTACACACACAAAGATAAGTACGTAAAGTATAGAGATGGCATACCGTGACATCACTAGATTTATGTCATCAGTCAAAGAAAACTGTATCGCTTGCTTAAAATATCAATACTGAAGACCAAAATCCTGCTTTAAATGTCACAACAATTAATACTTTCCTTATTCATATTCAATATCTTCCGACAGTCTAAGGTGACTACATAGATCATTTTATCATGCCTCTGATAGCTGGTTTGTTCTTGCAGGACAACTGCAGGGTTGAACAGCTATGACTAAGTTCACAGTAAGACTTTATTTATTAATGACAATCTAAGCCGTGCAAATCATATCAAATTATGAGTAGATGCGGCGAACGCCTTGTGTTACCAGCTGGCAAAGAAAAAAGGGAAGCCACTTTTCAGAAATGTTACTTCCACTTATGGTTACATCTGTGTTTCGTAGAACCTGAGTCAACACAGACAAAATAAACAGCCAGAGGTCAAACAAGATAAAATCATTTAACTTTGGATCATTTTCCAGCTCAGTAAAACCACTCCCTAAATCTAAGGTGGACCTTTCACTGCCTCATATTTTAGAAAACCAATTTTACAACAAAACAATTTTGTTTCCAAAATGCAGTTTAGGTTGCCAAAGAATGTTTGCAATTAACATAATAAAGCATAATCATATGTTTTAATCACATGCAAGAATTATTTGTAACATTTTTTCCCCCCTTGAAATGATATTTTGCCCTACATAATACTATACTTTTATTCTTACATATTCACAGCACTATGTACACCAGCACATTACATTATAACTGATATCTAAATTTAGTCAGCTAGCAGTTTCTGGGAATCATCCACAGAGAAAAGCTGACCGTGGTAAAGTCAATCACATCAGGGACATCAGCAGTGTGCTGCCTCTCCCCACTCACAGTTTTACAACTTGATCCATGATAACCCAGATAGATTTGGTGTTGAAAAGCACTTCATCAGTTGTTGAATTCTGCATAGCCAGAGCGTCTCGTCTAGCACAACACAGCAACACTGGCTTAAACAATGATGTGAGATTGAAGTGCGTCTACATAGTTTTTGCATTTCAATTTGGTGACACTGGAGTCCCATAAAAAGCACACAGTTAACAACTTAAGCTCATTTGTCTGCTATGTGAGCTTGCAATTGAAAATTCACCAGAAAGTCATGTACGACAAGTGAGACATAGCTTTCAGTAAACTAATTTGTCTTGGAGTACGTTTAAACGACAATGTTATCAACTGCTAATTTAAAACTTTCAGCCGTTTAGCTGTTTTTATATATGACAATTTAATGGCCTGAAAGTAAAACTTGATTACAGGTTTCAAAGTGCACATTTATAAAAAACTGTAATGTGAACTAATGTGAATGTGACCCCTGATGTCACACTTATCCTGATAACTAATGTGAATTTGTGAACACATGCACATTGCACAGGACTGTGTTTGTGCGGTTCAACATACTTAACGTTTCTCTAGCAAAATGTAGATTAAGGGGCTTTGTTCACCGAGGCGTTTTGTCAAAGCAGCCGGTGTGTTTTTTCAATTGTTTCCAATGGAAATGCTGCGTTTTTTAAAATTCCAGCAGCTGGCATTAATTTCTGCACACTCAAGGTCTGTGCTTAGCATTTTTCCACGCTAGGCGTTTTATAGTAACCAATGTGGCTCTGCTAGAAAAAACGCCATCCAAGCGCCAGTAGCTGGCATTTTTAGCCATATTTAGACCCTTACTGTACCACTGCGACCAGCGGAGAAGAATACGTCAAATTCACACGACTACTATAGCAGGTGCGTTAGTGGCTATAGTTTTAATATATATCTGTCAAATGCTAAACTCCTTCCTCTGGATGTGTTTCATAGTTTATACGCGCTGTTTGTGTATGTGGTCAGTGCGTCCGCGATGTCTATGGCAAAGAGACCAAACAGCAAATCTTATATGTACATTAACAATCAAGGCTGTAGTGGTGACAGTGCAACGTAAACAAACAAAGCTGCATTTTAGTTACCGGAGTCGCGCATCGAATGAGCGCCGCAGACAGCGCACAGGACGCACATTCTGTATGCACAAGCTCAAATTCAAAGTCTACTCCTGATGCAAGCTGGACCAATGTAACTTATTTTTATGTTATTTTTATTAAACAATAACTGGGCTTTGAACGTTATTTAGCGATTAGGTCCATTATTGTTTGCTATGAACGAAAATAGCAGGGAAACAAAATGCATGTGATCCACACACAGTAGCTCTTAAAGGGACAGCAGCATAATAAACATTTTAATGCTCATCAAACAACAAAAAACAAAGACACAAAATAAAAACACTCACTGCTGATGACTGATTAAATTTTATAACTTTAATGCTTTTATCCATATTTAATTTATACTGTAAAGATTATGAAGTGTTATTTTACATTTGATTACTTTATTCAGTTTCCTCACCTGATAACCACAGACCAACCTAAAACATCTGAAAAGCACTGTTTATTTCATTTGTGTTTGCTTTATTACAAATATAAAATACATAAAAGTTCTGTTAGTTAATTTTTATAGTATTATAACCTTATTTATTTAGATTACATGGGTAAAAAACAAACTACTAACAAGACAATATTACTTATTAATACATTTTTTGTGGTAGGGCAAGTAAAAATGTCGAAATCAATGAATGCATAATAATCGTCATAATCGTGCAATCGTGATTATTTCTCAGACTATAACCGTGCCAACAAAATCTATAATCGTTGCATCCCTAATTATGACGGTGCATGTAAACGTCGCACCCATAGTAACAGCAGACTGGGGGAGGGGATACTTGGGAAACACATTCGAAAACAGTACAAATTTTGCACATGGTGCTGCTAATATGGATGCTAATTTTTTCATGACCAACAACCAGCACTCAGTAATCGATTATTAACTGTTAACCAATAACATGAGAATATCGAATTATAATTTAACTTAATTAGATTAGAATAGACAAGTGTCTGTGAGCCATTAAAATACCAACAAATATTTATATATACAATAAGGGGTATACAATAAAAATAATGTAAGTTTTAGATCTTAAAAAGCATATGATATCATATCACTACTGTACACAAAACAGACTGCATACTGTGCTAGACTAAATCATTTCAACGTATCTTCTTTTTGAATGATACAGTCTACTATTGTTACTGTCAAAAATATGTACAAGAGTTCCCTAGCATATTCACCCATTTCGTAAAACACTCACAAAAAAAACCTTGGCATTCTGTATTATACGGATGCAGAACAATAGTTCATACACAGCATGTGACTGACAGATCTAAGAGTATGCATGGCCTTTTATTTAAAGTAAACTGACTAATGCAGCTTCACAGCACAGTAACAGGAAGTCTTCTCACATGTTTTAGTTCAAATGTTTATGAAATCATTAATGCCACAAAGATCCCAAATATCTTGTTCTAGTTTGTGTTTGTTTACTAGTTGCCCTACTTATTTGATGTGATCACTGTGTGCGGCCAACCACAGGAAAAAGTCTACAGTTCAAATAAGATCAATATCACCGCTTTACAAACAAAAGCCTTTGCGTAAAATCCACTTTCCAAGATACACGTTCCGTTTATAATAACTGGCAGTATTAATACTGCATCGAGCACATGTCAATTGCATAACAAGACAACAATTACAGCCACAGCATTCCTCAATGACCTTGCAAAAAGTAAGACAGGCCTTGTTTAAGAAAGCACAGGCCGGCAGTTTCGAGCCCACACCACCATCTGCCCATCTCATGTCTAGCACCCAACCTTGGGGCTCTATGGAAACAGGGTCAATGCGACTGCACTTCAACAAAGCACACAAATGTCACGTTTCAACACGTTGGCTTGACCGCTGCGATTCTGCTCGATGAGGGAGAGCGGAAGGGAAAAACAGACGAGAAAAAGCGCAATAGATGATATGCATCTCCCATCCCCCACATCTTGCTCCAATCCACTCTCAGGCACAAGTTACATAACTGTGCCACTCTTCCACTTAGGGAAAGACGCAGATTTCAAACAAAGACGACAGAGATTTACATGACGTTATATGATTCACTCAGAATCTCAGACCATCATATTCATAATCTAAAATAAATATTATTAATGAAAATTGTTATTTGTATTACAATTGTTATATGATTCTTTTTGACATTTTGTGTAAAGGAAATACATCTTAACCTAACCTATAACAAATAAACAACTTTTAGGGTTTGTGGTAGTAAAGTAGGTTACATGCCGGCTCTTACAATGGGAGTTTCCCAACACACATGGCCTTCAGATTACACACACACACACTCACTCCATGGCTCCCCATCCCCCACAGCACACCAAACACTAGTAAATACTGTGATCCAAATATTACACTAAAACCAATATTACTTCTCATTCTCTGTCCAGTCTGTCACACAAACCAGCATTTTACACTGAATGTATAATAAACATATCTATCAATTCATATCTTATCTTGGGTTTTAATGTGTATTGTAGTGACATGCATATCACTTGATAAAGATGTGACAATTACAGTCTATATAGTAAATGTAAGTAAGAGAAATAACACATTTTATACAAGTGATTATAAATTCATGGTACTGTTATTCAACACATACTGTTTGTCTCTTTACACTGTGCGAGTTGATCTCCCCTCCCCCACTCCTATTCTAGAGTTAGTGCAATGCCCATAACACTGTCATGTGCTTCTGCTGTTATACATGTACAGTCTTTTAATATAATTCACATTTAATGTTATTCATTTCAAAGCATTACGTGCCTGTATCATTTAAATAAGTATGTGTGATTTAAGGGGAAGTATCACTTCCATGAAATACTAGAAATTGCATTTATTTTAATAGATAACTTTTACCAAATCTAGATTCAACCTGACTTTCTTATGCAACTAAACCTCACAAATAAACACCCCTGATGTCACACTTATCCTGATAAAATACACCAAAAATTGAAAAACACCTTAAGCAATTTATAATTGACCTAAAATGCTGGTAATATTATAAATAAGTGTATAATGTATTTATATTTTGTATACACTTAACTACCAAACACTATAATGTTGCTGCATTTACGCACATACATACACACGCCCGCGCGCGCGCACACACTCACTCACACTACTGCCCATCCCCCACCCAGTCAGATCCTCTCAAATAAATGCCCTTGCCGAATTATAAATCGTTATACATTATTATAAAAACACCAAGTGTTACATAAACACACTCTTGCTGTCGTATTATCGATATAACGAATAAAAATGAACAAAAACACTCACTTTAATACCCGGATGAGCGCGAGGGGTGCCTTTCACTGCTTGTGTGGAATTTCCTCCTCCACGGTTATTTTGTGAAATAGTGCTCAAACAAAGCGTTATAAAGCTGCTTGGAGACGACAGGTCGTCAGATAAATTCCCAAATAAGCGTCCGGTCCCGTTCGCATCGGCGCAAAGCAGAATAAAAACGTTTAAAAACTAGATTTAAGAGCGATTGAGGTACATTGTGAGGCTGTTTGCTAGTGGAGAAAGAGCCAAACGGTTCAGGACCAGCCAACGGCTTCAGACACTCAAACACTGGAGAGGTGACTTTCCAGGCGAAAATGGGGGAGGCCTGGGCGGTTGTCTCTGCAGCTTTGTTGAAACTGAAGCAGGAACGCAGACATCGCAATAACATGCCTGTTTGTTCCGTCGTAATCGAGATTTTATCCAGCACCGAGGCATAGGTGTATTATTTAAACGAGTATTATCTCTCCGATAATGTACGTGACTGTGCTGAAATGAGTTTCGGTGGGAGGAGTATTACATAAATTGAGGGATTTGTATATGGCAATAACACAAAAACAAACAGGGATATACAAAATGTGATATGTGAATATTGATTTATTTTTATGGAATCATTTTAAGTTGACTTATTTATGCAGTAGTTACAGTGCTTATGTAAATAGATAAATAGATAGATTTAATCAAATCATAATAATAATAAAATGTGTGGTATGACTATAAACACTGTATATTATGGGTCCTATTTTATGTTTTAGCTTTTTAAAATAAAAATAAGGTCTTAATACTCATTTTGAATTCTTAAATGTTATTTGTTAGACAGTGTGGGGGATGGGCATAGCTTCTGAATCAATGGCAAATGTCACGATTATATAATTCTTTGGGTATAATTAACATTGTAACGTTGTTCTTTGCTCCCAGTGACACTTAATGCTTACTATCCCTCTGTGTCTTAGACGATCATTGTGTTCAGAATGGAGCGTTAGTGTCCGTTTGGCTGTAATCTTATCAAACCTCGAAGTGTGTAAGAGCCTTGAACATGCCCTCCCTTCCCTCAAATCTCCTGACATTTGTTTTTGTGGTTTGTGTGTGAATAAATGAAACAATTCAAAACATTCACATATATATCAAGTGTCCGCCATAATGAAAATGAATTAGCCGATCGTGGATCCAGCTGTGAACCTGCAAAGAACAAGATGGATACTGGGACTCACTCCCATGACTAAGATTTCAATGGCTGCACTAGTGCACAAAGCTGCATCCGAAGCCTTGAAAACAAGAGCACGGCAGCCATCTGGTCTTCCCTCACTGGGGACACTGATAAATTTCACAACATTCAAGGGGGAAAGAAAGACAGGGAGGCCGGATCAAGCTCGATTGTTCAGAGCGTGGCACAAAAGACACTCTTTGGTAAGCTGTTGGGAACAAAGCAGGGAGAGGACGGGTGTCAGTGTGCAGTGCAGAGCTCTGCTTACGGTTCTATAGGCTGTTAGTGTATACAATGTGGGCGGCAAGAAAGATTAGTGAATCTTAAACAAATCTGCGTGTAGGTGTGCTGCGTGAGTATCTATAAATAAAATGCGTGTTTGGATCAAAAAAGCTGTTGGGGTGAATGGTGTGTGTGGCTGAAATCAAGGCAATGAAATCTGATCATACTGGTATGATACTGGTAAAATGTCGCAACGAATGCTGTTATGGTTACTTGCACGAACCCAATTTAAGGTTTAGAGAAGATAGCAAAATAAAATTGAAGCATCCGATTAGTTAGCTGTACAACAAGTGAAAGTGAAAGTGACCTATTTGTCAGATATGGTGACCCATACCCGAAATGTGACCTCTGCATTTAACCCATCCAGTGAATAGTGAACACACACACTTCAAGTTGTGAACACACATACACCGGGAGCAGTGGGCAGCTATCACTGCAGCGCCCGGGGAGCAAACGGGGGTAAGGTGCCTTGCTCAAGGGCACATCAGTTGTTACCTGCCGGTACTGAGAATCGAACCTGGTTACGAGTCCAACTCTCTAACCATTAGACCACAACTGCCCCCACAACTGCCCACAACTGCCCAACAAGCAGTATTTACTACTGATCACCTTTAAAACAGTCACTTTTTTATTTTCCCTACAGCAATGAAATCAATTACATTCATTGTAATGACACTTATTCATTAAAGGCGCTGTCTGTATTTTTTAGCGGCATCTAGTGGTGAAGTTGCGAATTGCAACCAACCGTTCACTCCACCCCAACCCCCACGGAGGCCGCGAGAGGATTAAGATGGCGTTACGTTTTCGCTTCTTTCACAAAAGAGATAATGTATTTACGAAACGCGCCCTGTAGAGCATTTTGTCCGTTTAGGGACATGGAGAATTCTATGTAAGGTGAGCCCGCGGTGTATGTAAGTAAAAATAGCTCATTCTAAAGTAATAAAAACACAACGCTTCATTATATAAAGGTCTTTATACACCTCTGAACACGTAGTTCTGTATATTATATTACATTTCTATTAATAGAGCCTCCAAAAAATTACACACAGCACTTTAATTAAAGTTGCGATAGCAACTTTTGCCTCTTTATCGCCTTATCTGTTTGAAACATGAAATTGCAGGTCACTTTATGTACTTATCTTTAAATGTGTACATAGCCTAACAAATACTGTATGTACATAAAAATAAGACATTTTCTCTAAAGTTCTACCCGGTGGTGGAAATTATAAATCTTTATTATACGCTTACTGGTTTTACAATGATTTTTATGTACTTTCACAATATCAGATTTTTGTTGATTTATTTTATTTAAAAACATAAAGAAAAAAAATCATGTATGCACATTAACAAAAATGAAATCAGATGTTATACAGAAGTTATTTTTGAGAACTGTGGTTCATTATCATTGAGAAAACACTAACAGAGATAAGAATAAAACAATACTTTGATAACAGACTCCAGCACACCAATGCCCATTTCTGTTGGCTTCAGAACACAAATAGCTCTAAAAGGGATAGTTCACACAAAATGAAAATTCTGTCATCATTTACTCCTGTCATTTCAAACCTGTATGACCACAAAAGTAGATATTCTGAAGAATGTTGGTAAACAAACAACATTGCCCTATTGACTTCCACAGTATGGATACATTTCTCAAAATATCTTCTTTTGTGTTCCACAGAAGAAAGAGTCATATACAAACTTTGAGCGTGAATAAATTACAGAATTTTTATTTTTGGTTTACACATTTTTTAGTTAACACATTTATTTATATTATTATACATTATTATACATATTTTCAATGGCTACTATACACACACATTCTGTAAGTAAATTAATGAAAGTCAATTATAATTATGTACCATCACATTACTGCATTAGTTGCCGCAGTCATTTCAAACCCTTCAAAATGTCCGTAACACAAAACAGTGTCGGGGAGCAAAAAAGCACTTAAACACTCACATGCACCATTTCCAAGATGTATTGCATTAATGTAATAGTAAGAATTGCACCCCTATCGGCCATAAGTTACTCAGAATGGCTGGCATGTGTAATAGCTGAGCTGTATGTGTGTGTGTGCAGTGTGCAGCATGCAGTGGGGGCTGGGCAGAAATGCAAAATTGTCTCCACCCCTTCCCTCCTGTTATTTATACTGTCTAAGGCAGGCCTGCGGTTTTGGCAGACACTGAATGGTATTTCCTGTTGAAAAACATTGCGTGATTTTTCGTTTTTCAAACCTAGTTTTTACCCCCTCAACCATTATATTCTGTCTGATCTTCCTAAAAATTCCATTTTTGATTTGTCTATATTTCCATCCATAAATGCTTATAGTTATTCTCTGTTGACCGTAATGGTAGCCGCTTCTTGCCTTTCTAATTGAGTTTACATCAGAAAAATGGGGCGTTGTAAACTACAGAAAAGCAGCGCAGCTACAGTTAGAGATTATGTCTGGGGCTGTGAGACTCTGCAGAATCCCACCCATCCCCCACACTGGCTTGTCAACTCATTTTTGCCTGGCTGGGCATTGCCTGCAATAGATTCCACCCCTCCCCCTCTCCTTTGCTCAGTCATTCAGACTTGGAAAGTCAATAACAAGCTGACATCATCATTGGTTTGTATATTACTCTGGTGCTCTCAGACCAGCTATCTACCAAAAGCAGATCAACTGTGTTTAAGGAACAGGTACAGATTAAAAATGAGACAACGGGGAAACGAGACTTTTGTTTTAGCCGTGTGTGGAGCAGTATTTGGCAGTAGTTCCTGACCTTCACATTTTACATGTGGTATCATTTTGACTGCTCCAGTAATCCTGTGGCGGGTGTATTGCCTCAGGGTGTCAGATCAGTCACTTCATAGCAACCAAAATTTGCAGAAAAAAGAATCACTCCCAGTTCTCAAACGCCATGTGACAGTAAAATGTGTGGCTTAGGTGTTGGTTTAAACAGGGAAAATTGTTCGCTTGACCTTGACGTGTCATAGGCCGTAATTATGAAGTTTAACTAGAAAATCATGACATCACTGACAATTTTGATGGGACAGTTCAAATAAAGCATGACGTGTACACGCCAATTCACGCTATTATAACAAACACCAATATACTAGTTTAGAATGAACAAGTGTTTGTTGGCATTTGTTGGGTCAGTGTAAATTACCCTTTAAAGCTGCAATCGGTGACTTTTTTTGGTTACAAATTTACAAAACAGTTACTAAGCGAGTATATAAAAAATCGTCTCCTTACCTCAATTATAAGTAAATAGTAAGCTTATAATAATAATTTTTAATTGAACTGTTTAGAAAAATTTAGCAATCAGTATGACGTCATTGATTTCAACGAACCTACAGTAGATATGTATAGTAACCTGCAATGTTAGGTTTCAAACAGAGGGGGCGATTTAGAGGCAAATGTTACGGATCGCAGCATTAATAAACAATGGCTGTTTCTCAATATGCGTTCGATCGTGTCCTCGCTCTACATCCTCATTAACCGTCCGGTTCCAATACTTAAGAACACAAGAATGCATAAAAGTACTTAGATGTGTTCATGACATCAAGGATGCATCGTATGCAGACTTGTGAGTACCGAACCCGCTTGAAGTCCCAGTTGTTGCGGCACATCATCCAAGAAGTTTGTTCTTCCGAGGTTGCCTCGCAAGACCGGTCTCCACAAGAACACAAGTCCGTTCTTTGCGCTCTTGGAATTGAGAAACGTGATATCTTCTAGAACTGGCATTATCATGGCCACAGGAAAAATGTCATGTCTTGCCAGACCAAGAGTATCACTGACCTACTTCTGTAATCATGACCAGAAACTGGGAAGCTTATTTATGTGAAGACGCCACAAACACGCAAAGCTGTGAAATAATCTTCATGACTTTCTCGGCTGGCCTTTGTTGGCCTGTAAGAGTGGGGAGGGGTTTGTAAGTATATTTTGCTGCAAGACATCAATTAAACAGCCGACTTTTCATGTTTTATGTCATCTGCTGCACAGACAAGCACAAACTAATAGCGATGGAATCATGAACAGAAATGTCTGTATTTTTGCAAATTTGTCAAATATATACTATACATAATATATATAGTAGATCAACAAATAGCATAGACATTATTTTATAGAAAGATATTGTTTTCATAAATATGTAGATGTAGCAACACAGATGTGATCAAAATAAGCATATATTATATTGTGATATACAGCATATATACAGTAAGTAAAATACATCTGTTGAACAACATCATCTTCCTCCACCCCCTCGATGACATGCTTGTTGGAATAAATGCATTTTTATCATTAAGCTGATCCAACTAAACTGCAACAGCGAGGACTACAGAAGGTCAATTGTGCCCACTATCATAAGACTTGATAACCCATCTACATGCACTACGCAGCATCCATCCTTCAAAATAGAAAAACTAATGGACCAAAAGAAAAGTTCATACTGGCAAAATGGCAACTGGGCATTTTCAAGCACAAACACACTGAAATCCCCTTTATATGAAGACTTCATTTTCCCTGACAACATGACTAGTTTACCTGTGCTCTCTTATCTTCTTTGACATCAGCCAATGCCAGCAGAATCTTGAAAACCGATATGAAGGAGTTTCTTCTGGAGAACTGGGATTTTTGGGTTCCAGATGCTGAAGCCCGTTCAAAGCCGAGGGCTGACACAGGCCCTGGAATGGGATTTAACACGACTTTCTTCTGCCGGCTCTGTGTAGACACACATGGTCAACAGAATTCCAATCAATTAGGCACACTAGGGCTCAACATTCCAGTCTTTTGGGGTTGTTTTCTCACTCCATCAGCAGGCAGGGGAGTCTTATCCTCTCAACCCTGCCAGAAACGCCAATACATCAAGAGGCCCCAAAACAGGGTCTCTGGAACACCTGTTTCAGGCTATATTTAATTCGGTGAAAGGCAATCCTTTTTTTTTTTTCAGAAAAGCTGAAATGCTGTCGCTTTTGTTTTGGATTCTGGTTGTTAATTGCTTTTCAAAGCTCACCTTAAAGTCTATGATAGTGGGTCAGGCAGATCTGCACAAGGTGTGACGCTGCCCATTGAAAACCATATGAATGCTGTGAAATGAAAGAGAGACATTGCATGCTATTTGCAGTAAAAAGAAAGAAAGCTTTATTCACCTTTCTTTCTTTCTTTCTTTCTTTCTTTCTTGTCATTGTTGTAATTAATTCAGCTCATTCAGTTCATTATCTCTGGAAATGTAAACAGTAAGGACAACAAACGTGTCCTTTCCTAATTGCTGATTTCCATACTAATGTAACTCATCAAGAATGAGGAAGTCATTACCCATACTACACACGGTGACACACTTTTGATTCACTCTGCTAAAGTAACCAATCAAGAGTTAGAAAACTCTCAGCTTGAGGCCTTGTGTTCCACCTTCTTCATTACACCCACATAACCTAGAAGTGTCTTCACATTTTGTAGTGAAAATATGACATACTAATTGGATAGTATTGGAAATGTCATTACTGTTTCTTTGTGGCAACTTTGTTATCTACATTATCCAATATAGATCACAAACAGTGATGGGGGGGTTACTTTAAACATATACCCTGATATCACATATACATCTGGGAGATGTCTATTTGTTGTCTGCATTTACATCTACAAGACGTATTTTTTTATTTATTTGCTTATCTGCAATACGTCTCTGACATGTC
This sequence comes from Oreonectes daqikongensis, assembly GCA_026939265.1. Taxonomy (NCBI): domain Eukaryota; kingdom Metazoa; phylum Chordata; class Actinopteri; order Cypriniformes; family Nemacheilidae; genus Oreonectes; species Oreonectes daqikongensis. The sequence goes on along the minus strand of JAOTQM010000030.1, from coordinate 1,130,134 downwards.
TCCTGTCATATGTCATATATGATGTAGAATGTATGTAAAACTGCCTTTTCTAGGAAGTTTTTCAGATGTTTTTACACAGCAGATGTTTTCCAGATCTTTAGCAGACATCTCACAGACGTACATGTGCTATCTGGATAACTAATGACTTGAGTAAGTTGCCCATTTGTAAGTTTTTGCTATAGTTGCCCATTTGGCAGTAAGAAGACTAATTTGCATGTTAAAACATTAAGGCAGCCCTGAGAAGAATTTTTGGGTGGTGAGATGTTGGATGACGAGGATCCATATGAAGGGCCTTTTGCTGTTATGCAGAATGCTATCTGTTCTGACTGTGAGCATTGACAACTGTGATGCACGAGTTGTTGAACTTCTTATTTCCCCTGATCCCATCATCTCTGAAAGGGGGCAGAAGGGTCAGCCGCCCTCCTTGTCCATCACAGAGACGATGGAGAATCAAGATTGAAAAGACGTCTGGCTTTGGCCATAATGAGGTGAGACTTCTGGTGTGTAAGTCTAATACTATATACCTAATACTAATACCTATAGGGACTTTTAGCTCTTAAACATGTTACATTAGGCCTTTAGCAGAGCTGTGTGCCATTCAGAAGAAAATGCCTTTGAAATTTAAATTCAACATCCGATTCACCAACAGGAAATGCATGTCGATTCAAATGTGAAACCCAAATGCACTGGGAGTCACATTTGCATTATTAAAGTCTTGAAGGGATAGTTATAAATAAAAATTCAGTCATCATTTATTTACTCTCATGTTGTCTTTTTCAGTGGAGCAAAAAAGAAGATATGAGAGACTTTGTGTCCATATACAGTGGAAGTCAATGGGAGCTAATGCTGTTTGGTTACCAACATTCTTCAAAATATCTTCTTTTGTGTTCTGCAGAAGAAAGAAAGTCATGCAGGTTTGAAATGACATGATGGCGAGTAACTGATGAAAGAATTTTTTACTTTTAGGTGAACTATCCCTAAATATAAATTGTTGTCAATGGAGCTGGTGATGAAAATGAAGCTATTTGAACTCTGCATGTTGTTTATTTGTTTTGATGTTCATTTACATCAAACAATGCAACAAGTGGCATCACAAACAACAGTATATTACATTATTTGTGGAATAAACTCACATTTTACGCAATACTAAACATCTATTGTGTTTACTCAGTGCTGAAAGTTTCAGCTGCTTTTAGTCTGACTCCATATTAATAATGATACAGTTTGAGGCCATGTTATTCGATCATACTGTCATTCATTTTTCATTAAGCCTAGCAGGCGGCTCTCACAATATCTGTCGCAACAGTAACCACGGTACCCTAGGTTTAAAATAAAGCATTTATAATACAGCGCACACTACCTGTTAGCTGCTGACTAAGCTACACGGGGAAGACTGGTAATTTCATGCCTGAAAGATTCAGACTTCTTGATGTTTGCATACTTGAGTTTGGAGGCCACAAAAATAAGCCCAGATAAACATTGACTACGGCGGCTGCAGCTCCGGTGGGGATTTAAGGGGACGTCAGCGACGACAGTACGGCACACTATGAATGTGGAGGAAACCTCAGTGTTAATTCTGCAGTGTGAATTCAATGGATCATAATTGTTTCCTACCCTGTCGTAGGCAGTGTAAAGTGAAGTTTCCTTCAGTCTGTAACTGCAGATCTGCAATACAACACGACTTTGTCTATATGCAAACCGAAATCTCCGCAGATGGCGACGCTGACCTAGTTAAGCAGGATCTGAGAGTGTGTGAGCTCCCATGCGGCTGCTCAATTAAAAACCGTCCTTACTCTTCCATCCAAGGCTGCAACTTTTCGTGTGTACGTGCAAAAAACTGTGTAGACAATGAGACTGTGAACTACTTTTCAGTTGTAAATGTAATGTGAAAATGATTAGATTTTTTATTTTAATGCGTGTAGTCCTACGACAAGGATGCATCATGTGACTTCTTAGACGTGAATATGAACCTATGATGTGTTGCGCAATAAGTTTCAGTTTTCCATTTCTAACTCGTGGTTTAAACTGGTAGTCCACAGTCAAACCTAATTGGTCTCATTAAACATCAAATCTCACAGCAGTTTTGTCTGTAGTGTTGATAAAATTTGTTCTTGCATTTTATTAAATCAGGTAGCTAGAACGCGAGATGCGCTGTTGATGACAGAAATTGCTGTGCCAACTTGCTACTGTAAACAAAAGTTCAACACTTGCCCCGCCTTTGGGGGCTTCTGATTGGTCTGCTGCTGTGGAACTGACAATGAGCTCTGTGCCAATGGCAAAAGTTGATATTCTGTCTTAAAAACGCAGAGCTCATGCACGAGGTGATGCAAAAGACGCGAGACGAGCATGTCAAACACATCTGTCTAGCGCAAGTTGACATTGGAAAAGTAGCGCAGAAAAACTATTTGCAGCCAAATAGTTTTTTGGTTAGTAAAGCACATATACAAAAAACTGAACATTCATCAGATTCTATTTTTGTTGCCAAAGCCATAAAACTGCCAAAATACACAGCAAGGTCCACAGAGTATGACTTATGTACTTTGGCTTACGCCAGTGAGAACGTTAAATGGAGACCTTGATCATCTCTGCATCCCCATACATAAACAACAAACACTTTTAAGCTGTCTCGCTGCTCTCAAATCAACAGCCCAATATATTCAGCATGTCCAAATGTAGCAGCTCCAACTGTCAGGAGGAAGTCTCATCTACAGAGTGCTCACCACATCCAGTTCTCCGAGGGCTTTCTTCAAGTTGATTTATGTCACCCTGAGAGGAACTGGGCATCACTTATCTTGTGAGTGTGAAGGAGATGAGAATGTGAAGACAGACAGGAGCCCTGCTGAGCTGTGAGACAGCAGCAACAAACACATTCTGACATTCTTTTATGTCTTAAGAATCTCCAAATATTATCCGCATCAGCCACTAGATGTACATTCGGGGGGAATCAGACACCAATATATAGTCTGTTGGGGTCTTGATTTCTCCCTTGAAACAATGCTCACGGTGAAACATTGTGTGACCTCAAAAGGCGGGATGATTCTGTTTCATCTGCAGGCTGTGCATGAATTATAAATGGAGCTTCATCTGCTCCAGAGGAAAGATCCAAAGCAGTATAAAAATACCCACTTGTCTCATGTTGCGTGCTGGAAAAAACAAAAAGGAAGGCGTGTGCTGCTTTGCCAGACCTTTCAGTCTGAATAATTGACTGTATATGCAGAGCCGGGAATCTTTTGTGTGGATTTATTTGCTGGCTTTTATCAGTGGGGGATGTTATCAGAGGTCACGGGGGACTGCAGCAGACAGATGTGTCGATTCACTGATAGCACAGAGATAGATAAGTGTCAAAGTTCAAACTGAATGTCACAGCCCACAGACTGACAAAATAACAAGAACTACCACTTTTGTTGCATACACAATACTTGTTAAAGGTTTAGGATCACTTCAGTTCTTTATTTAGATATGTTTACATTTTAAAATGATAGTAAACACATCAAAACCACTGAATAACATAACTGAATCTTTGGGAATTATATTGTGACTAAAAGCATCCAAAATAAAGAAACATTTTAGCATCTTCAAAGTACTCACCATTTGACTTGTATTTGGCACTTTATCATTTTGAATTCTCAACCTGGGAAGCATTTGAAACAGTATTGAAGAAAAATGCCTTTTTTTCATTATTTGGTCCGAGTAATCCATTTAAAAAATATTTTTTATTTAAATTACATTTTTGTTACATTTTCTTTAAAACAACATTTACATTTATTCATTTGGCATATGCTTTGATCCAAACTGAGGAAAAACAGCAATCGTTTAATCTAAGTAACGCATATAATACTATTATACATACTGTAGATATTAAATAATAAATATTCTGTTAAAATGTAATTTTTTAATGAAAGTGTGATGTTTAAACTTTCCACAGTGTTTTTTTTTTATCTTAGAAATGGATAACATGTTTGGTTTTCCTTAAAGAAATGTTCATTTTATTTATACTGTTAGTTGGCCTTGTATGAATGCTGGAGAGACAACCGTGTGGTCACATAGGATCCTTTGTGTTTAAAAAGATGTAGCAATGCTTTTCTTTAGCCTACAGCAAGTTTTCTATTTCTGTGCCTGCATTCAATTAGGTGTGAAATAAACCAGGGTTAATGGAAAATAAATAAAGCCATGTTTTTTCGCAATCTCTCTATGATATTTCAGTGTCGTTGCTGCCTTGGGTAACAGCATAACCTCATATTTTTCACTCTTGGGAAAAGAACATAATGCTCAGATGTGAGAATCACCTGGCTTTATACCACAGAGGTTAAATAAGATTGAAAGCATGTAACTTCTATGAAACAAACTTGAAAAGTAATTGTAATTCCTTTTTGCTAATATAAACTCTATAAAACAGGCTATGCTCGGTGTGCCTTCACGGGCTGTTATGCAACGGTCACAAACAATTCTTAAAGGATGATATTTACACATTGCAAACAGTGTGTGGAATGAAAGATCGATCTGCAATAATTACACACACAGTCCAGTGGAAATAAAATGGAAGATGCTTGATTATATGTGAAGCACATTGTGTGTTGTCCCTGAGTCAAATGAATTCTCAGCAAATCACCAAATGTTTATGACACTACATGATGTGATTCAGACAACATTAAAATGTATTTTTTTGTGCTATCAAATAAAAAAATGACATTGTGTAGCAATGAAACACTTGAAGAAAATACCAAATGCTGCCCTAAAATGCAGTCCTGGTAGACGGCTTAACATGCTTGAGCTAACACTAAATATTTATAGGCATTATGCTATAATTATAATACTCCAAATAAAAATCTGAGTCAGACAAAACAATCCACTGTTTACATTAAAATCATATTTAGGTCAGAGGAAAATAAAGGTGTTTATGCCATCTTCATCTTCAAAATAAAGAGAGTCAAGGTGAGATGAAAAAGGTGATACAGATGAGATGTTTTTCTGCTAAGAGCGTCGTGGTTTGAAGCCCCGGGGGAAAGAAAATGGGGTACGTGCTCCCCCTTTAGAGGTCACTGAATGTTCATTTAATTACAATCCCATGAAACAGGAAGATAAACACACATTCTTACACTGTCCTTGCTCAAGTATTTCTGGCAGGCTGATGAAAAGGATGGACGGGTAGAGCGTTTCGCAGCCATGTCTTACTGCAGACATTTTAATATGAGGAGTAACAGATATGCTAATGTCTTGCAAGAAGAGCCATCAAATAATATTCCAACTGCCCACATTTTTGTCCTCCAAAATTTCATGGAAATTGAGCACAGACATGCTTTTATTTATTTATTTATTTATTAAACTTGAGAATAAAATTAAAGGCTCCCTTTCTTTTCCCTCTGTGTCTAAAAATGAAAGCTCAAACAATTCTCAAACATATAGTTATTAAAAATGTCAAGGGGAGGCAATGCATTTTCAACTTGACATCCGCCAGACATTTCTGTTATGAAGGGATGTGTGGAACTCAGAGAAAAGTTTCCTGTGGCCTGACGCAAGATGAAATGATACAAAAAATGGCGGAGGAGTGCTGCAAGATAACAGAGAGAATAGAAAACGTGCTTTTTATATAGAGCATAAACTGGATGGAGGTTTAAAGACCGCAAAAACCTGTCACGTCAAATCTGAAACAGATATAATGAAGCCCTGCTTTATTGCTTCATAAACCCCCTGTAAGTCGCTTTAGATAAAAGTGTCTGCTAAATGATTAAATGTAAATGTAGTTTAAGAGTAAAGCAGAGCACAGTGGCAAGACACTAAATATAGATAACAAACAAACATAAACAAGCAAAGCACTCTGTCACAGTGATTCAGAACATTTCAAAGAGATTTATATTTAACCAAGAAAACAGGAATTTAACAGTATCTTTGAGATTTATTCATCCAGCTTTGAGAAAAAAATTTGAAAAATGCAACCTAGCATCACAGGAAAACATTTTATTTGGGTGAATTTGTGACACAAATGTGAATTGTATAATTGTTAGAAATAAGTAAGTTTAAAATATGCATCCCTAATCCCACCTTTAAAACATAATGAAATTAATGTTAAATTAATGTTTTTACAATTAAAATGCCATTGGTACAAAATGCTTATTGTATGTTGTTCTAATGCTTAATGAGTATTAAGATGCGTTTCATTCCAAAAGCATTTTTTGATTTCTTCTAGAGGTGAGAGAGAATCACACTTGGTGTATGACATAAATAAAAATATGCAAAGTTTCTATAGAAATGGATTTATTTTAATCACAATGAATCGCATCAACGAGTTCCAATGTTACGTGATAAAAGCATTTGCAGAGAGAGTTATGTAAAACATGATAAATGATTCTCTCTGTTCATAATCATACACCCACAGAAGAAATGCTGGATTGCACAGCACCATTTATTCATTTCGGCTGCTAGGAGACGTCTTTGTTGACAATCAAACAACAGCAAAGCCGACAGTAACATCGCCATTGATGCCAAAAATCTGGTTGCTTGGAGACATTTTAACAATTAAACTGCATTTACATTTACATTTATGCATTTGGCAGACGCTTTTATCCAAAGCGACTTACATTACATTGTACTATACATTTGTACATTTTGTATAGTAAGCAAGTGGGGGTTAGGTGTCTTGCTCAAGGGCACCTCAGCCGTTACCCACCAGCCCTGAGAATCGAACCAGCAACCTTCTGATCATGAGTCCAACTCTCTAACCACTGGGCCACGACTGCCCACAAAGTTACCATTGTTTCCTTCCTTTGAGTGCTGGAATGTCTTTATGATTTCTATAAATGTCGGAGACATCACACATGAATATATCTGATATTTCATTACATTACTGTTTGATATCATGTGCTTGGGACAATCTGACCAATAAATACAATTGAAGGTCAAGTCTCTCAATCCAGACATTTTAATCGATGAACCTTACTTCCAATGAAAGTGCCTTCTGCAGTGTATTAACGTTACATAGACATCTTCTTCTCTTTCCCCTCAAAAAAACATTACTAGCATCTAATGGATCTTCATTACTGTCTTAAGAAACATTACGCTGGTCTGCTATTGCTATTGTGAGATACATAAATTGAGCGTATGCAGGGGGATCTCTGGGGAGAGCGCTGTGGTTAGATGCTCTCAGTGGGTCAATTTTTCATTATTGCACTGAAAGAAACTGAGATGGGATGGGATATAAGAGCCTCTCATCTAGAGACGAGCAGAGTCAAAAGCAGGGTTTTCCAGTCACAGAAGCCCCCTCAGTAAATTCAATACTAACACACGCACGCACGCACGCACGCACGCACGCACACACACACACACACAGAGAAGAGTAAGCGCACTGTTTTCATTAATATATTGAAGGCAATGAGGTAGGAGTGGTGGTGGTAGGGGTACTAGACATCTGCTCCTGTTTAACTTTAAAATGTCATCCAGGCTTGAGGCAGTTGTTTTTTTAAACACAGAACAACTATAGTATAAGAAGGAAGTAGAGCAAAGATCTGGACCATGTGATTACCTGAGTATTTACTCAAGTATAGAGACAATAAACAAGACATTTTTGACCAATTGTTCCAGTTGTTTTGACTTCACATGGTTACAGCCAGTGACAGAATTGTGTACTCCACTTTGACCAAGAAACACAGTTTGAGTTTATGCTTTTGAGGTAAAAAAAGTATTGATATTATTCTTTTTAGAGATATAATAGTTACTTCATGCTTTTGCAGTTATATAAAACATTTTAAAGTTGGCTGTCATAAACCAGAACAGCACTTTGTCAAACCGTGTTAAAAAAGCATAAAATACAGCCGCGGATATAATTAAGAGACTGTTTCAAAGCACCATTTCAGTTTTTCTAAATACTATTACTATTACTATTTATAGGTAGGTGTAAAATTATCGTTCTTGTTTCATTCTGTGAACCACTAACAATATTTTGACCAAGTTTCAAATAAAAATATTGTTGCATTTATTTGCACAAAATAAAAGATGCCCTGTATTTTTTTAGACTTACTAAAAAAATACTGCAAATAAGTTCATATTCACTTTGTAAGCAATAAAAAAGTAATATTTGTACATGTTTTTGTTTTATGTGATAACCTCGTCATTCTGTCTTGTCATTCTTTCAGTCTTTCACATTGCTGTTGGATGACTCATGAGGTTCGATTTTGTTGAAATTCAACAGACACTGGACTGAAATGACCACAATACATCTAGAAATGCTGGTTTGAAATAAAAAGTGGAGACCAAGCCCAGACCATCTAATCTGATCTATTTTTTGTTGTGCTGTTCCCTTGTTCTCTACAGACCGGTGGTCTGACTCAATGACTGACTCAAAGCTACGACGACCAAAGGCAAGGCCCCAGTCCAAATCAGCCATGACTCACCAGCTCTTTATCTCTCCTAAACATTAAAGCTTTTCCAGCATAAATATTCATACATACTTTAGAATGCAATAAAGACCCAAATGAACGAGTGAGATGATGGGATGTGCCGCCTCGTGGCAGGTGGCACGACACGCTGCAACAGTCATTTCGATGAATCAGCGTGGGCGTCCCCAGGCGCTCTCAGAAGTGTCACCGCTCTCCCCACATGAGTGCTTTTTGTTTATGAAATGTGAAATGATGTGATTTCTGGTAAGTAGAGCAGAGTTTGGCTTTTAAAGATAGTGGCTGCCTCTAAAAACACACAGGCTTATTAGGAGAAACATGACAAGCCGCCTTGATGCCGCAAACATCTTAACCAGTTGGTTCCTCCTAATCCATAGCGATGTGGTTGACAATCTTAAATACGAGCGGAGAGCCGAGGGTCCCGTGACCTGAAAATTCTGGAAATGGAAAGAGAAAGGGGGATCTCAGCAGTTTTCGCTAACTATAGCGATTACTCTGGGAAAAAATCCCTCATGACATCAGCCCGATAAAGTGAGGAAAGAGATCATGGGGTCTGTCGCTTGAACAGTTTGAGAACTCATCCGTGTGACTAGCGGCTGTAATCTGTAGGAAAAAGACATGCTTTTCTGTCTTTGGTGCATAAAAATTTTGTTTCACCGGCAAAATGCATTTTTGTCTGACCTACACTATGATACAATAAACCTTAATGATGCAACACATATTAAATCGCACAGTTTCAGATTTTATGTGTGGATGTATAAAAAACAGCTTCAGGTTTCAAGTCTGCGAATTCTGCCCTGACAAATGGAACATTTAAAATCTTCATGACTAAAAGTATTTTTCTTTCAAACTGTATTCATGCTATTTTTGTTTGAAGGGTGGGTTCATGATGGACCAGGCTGGTGTCAGTTGTAAGATCTGTGAAATTTTAGCTTCAGCTTTATGGCTTCATTGAGTTTTGAACGTTGTCCAACCCAGTGCTGCCAGATCAAATGCATGGCAATGTTATGGAAAAACATGCTATTGATAGCAACAGACTCGATCATGAACTAAACGAAAGCAGAAGGGTTTGCCATCCATGTCTCTGGCCACACACAGTCTGTATAGAGCCTGTTCGTTTCATCTTCACACGTACACACATTTGATACATGCGAACATATAAATCATAACGTTTATATATGTAGACATGTGTTTATTTCCAATTACACTATTTGTTTGAGACAAACACCATATACTATGTACTACTATATACTAATACATATGCAATTTATTGTAAAGATGTTTGCATATCTGTGAAATCCATACAGGAGCACATATATACATGCATTTACATTTTTCTGCTTATGGCTCACTCCATTTCCACTGTGGGTTATAAAGCTCGCCTGCTGTATCTCAATTCTGAATGTGCTGGAAACATCGAGATTGTTATAGCACAACTATACTCACTGTACAACATTCCACTTGAAAAATCTTCAGGAAAGAGCATTTATTTCTCTGCAAACATCTAATGACTCTGATTATATTATTCAGATCTTAACATTCTGAGCGTTACATTTCAGATCTAATTGTGATCCTGTTACAATGTAACGCAGAGAGAGTCTGTATTCATTTCAACTGCAAAACCATACAATGTGATGTGCAAGGACACTTCTGTTGCTCATTTCACGTGCAAAAGACGCATTTCATCAAAGCAAATCAACAAAAAGCACCACTATTCCTAAAGAATGAGAAACAGGGTAGGACAATAGAAAGAGTCCTTACAATAGGGCCACAGCAAGAAAAAACAAATAAATTATATAATCTATTTATATAATATAGTTATAATCCTAGTCCCAAGAAATGAGCAGTTATGTTTAGTTTCCGATTCTTGAGGATGATTCCTATATTTCAGTCCAACTTCTCATTGTGGTTCTGTGAAGTTCAACAGAAATGCACCTGGTCAACAAGGTGATCTATCGCTTATTTTAACAAAATTAACAATCGCCAAACATCAAATGTGAATAAAGATATTTGCTAATAGTTTAGCATTCTTATTATGATGTGCAATGAAGGAATGATACAACAGGGGAGACTTTTAATGATCATATCAAAATATCAATTTAAAATAATAACCTTATTTTGGACTGTTCACCGACAGGCAGGTTGAGTATATTTATATGCATACAGACGGAGAAAGAGAAGATTTAGGAGGGTGTAAAAGAAGCAGTGATGGAACCACATATCATTTGCATTCAGTTGTTGATTTATCTCAAGAGCTTTCAATGTTGAGCAATCACAGATGAGTATTTACAAAGTGACTAAATTCTTCATCACTCATCTCAGCACTGCAATTAAATGATCAACAGATACTAAACATTTATCTATATTGCCATAAACACTATAGATGATTTAGATTTACATTTATGCATTTGGCAGACTCTTTTATCCATTGCATTATACTATACATTTGTTTCTATGTATGTGCAATCCCTGGGATCGAACCCGTGACCTTGCCGTTGCTAGCGCCATGCTTTAACCACTGACCTACAGGAAAGCTCAGTAGAGAAGCAGCACATATTATCAGTGTTGTTTAGAGATGATTTATTACTTACGTGTTCGCATTTTTCTCCAATTTATTTTACTTGTTTCTTACACAAATGGTCTTAAAAGAGTCATATCTACAACTATCACAGCCTTCACAGGGCTATTATGGTGTTTCTGGACCTTGATGGTGACCCATGAACTGTGACTTGCATGGCAAGAACTGCGAATGATTTAAAAAAATATAAATGTTGAATGCTAATTTCAAATATGCAGACATTAACATCTATTATTACGCTTAGCGCTTGAATGTCCCAAAAAAGTTTCATTTCCCTTCAAAAGACATTAACTTACTGGAATTCTTTGGATTACTTTTAGGCAAGTGTCCACCAAGACTTGGAAGGACTTGGTTGCTATCAGGAATATCTACCGAAATAATGCATTATAGTAGTCGATTTCCCATTGTTTGTTTTATAAACAAAAGAGTTTGGTTCCAAAACGCTATAAATCCATTTTTACATTTTTTTTTAATTCATGTTTTGTATTATGTTATCATGTTTTTATTGTGTTTTATTGTGTTAGTTAGCTGTATTTTTTTGCTATTATGGCTTAAATCAAAACTAACCAACTGCAGTTTGATTGATAATAATTGTAATGCACAATCAAACAACATGATTTTTGAAAATGGATTTATAGCGTTTTGGAACCAAACTCTTAATATTTTGGAAGTCCAGGATATCATCTGATACCATGGAAACCTTTAACATTTTGGAACTTGTATGCACATTAAATGCTAGATATCTGCATAGAAAGTAAGAAGTCATACATATCTTGACATGCATGAGGGCGATATTTAAAGTTTGGGTAAATTAAATAGCTACATATGTAATTGCAACATTTTAAAATGAAATTATAGGGGAAGCAGTATGCTTGTCATCTTGTCTTACAGCAACCACTTTAAAGTGCAAAAAGAGTGATCATTTCAGCTGTATCTTTCAATGTATTTCAGCTGTAACAGTCAGCAGTGGTTCATGCTAAAAATATGCTGGGTCTTTAGAGGGGAGAGGGGGTGTTCTGCGCTGGCATCTAACAGATAAATCCAGCATGGGGCTTAACGTCTCTGAGCTCACCAAGCTTCCTTTGATCTTCCTTTGCAATTATCTCCACCCTCATCTGTGCCACTTTCAAATGCCTCATCAACAAATTCGTTTGACTCGCCATTTTGACTGCGGCAAGGTGGCGGCTCCTCTCCGGGTCTCTGGGAGCTGCAAAGATCACGACGCCAGCGAGACACGAAAGCCTCAGATGTTGTGTACAGACATGAGAAGCACAAGCGTTCTGTTTGAACTTGAACGTTCCTACACTGCAGGACCTCTGATATCATAGACGTCAGAGAAGGGCACATTTTTACAATGAGCACAGTTCACATTCGTTCAGATTCTGTTTTGGTTTTAGAGCATTTTACCAATTGGAAACAAACAAGTGGACACTTTTGGGTTTTTGAAGCACCTCTGAAGAGAGATGTTTAGATTAGTGCTTATGTTAAACCAGAGATGATAAAAAAGTAGCATGTTATCTTCAAAGCTGCATGTCTGAAAACCTGTAAGTGTGGTTGTGTTGTGTTGCGATGTCATGTTTATTTGGTTATGGTTTCTGGTGATTGGGGCGTAACATGCCATCTGTTCCTCTGCTCTTCTGAATGGATTTCAATGAATGTGTGATGTGTTTGTAGCCTTGACAAGCCTGAGTTCCAATGCCTGGAATTCTAAACACAGCGGAGCAAATTCACTAAAGGAAAACAGTGGATTTTGTTTTATAGCGCAAAACTTCCCTCCTGAAAAAAACGATATGCTGCTGAAACAATAGAAAAAGTATTTAATGTATTTATCATCTCTCACAACATTCAAACAACATCTTAAAACACATCTCTTCTGTGAATACTTGACAAATAAAAAAAAGATTTAAAAAAGGTGTTAGCACTTATTGTATTATTGCCCCTGTATGACATATTGCTTTATTGCTTCCTAATCTCTCTGTAAGTCACTTTGGATAAAAGCGTCTGCTAAATGACTAAATGTAAATGTAATGGTAGTTGTATTGTTGTACTGGTTTTAATGTTGTATTGGTTTTAATGGAAACTAATGGTGTCTGTAGTATGTGATGGATTCTATTGGTGGGATGTTACCTGGCAATAGAACATCATCAAATCTTATTGAAATAATGCCCAAAAAGGAATTTTGTACTGGTTTTAATAACAAAAGCAAATGGTTCATAATGGTATTTTAAGGCAAACCATTAGAATTTCTGTGATGGTTTCTATGTTTTTCACTCAACGTCCAGTTTAACATGCACCAAATGTACTGAAATGAATGATCCAGTAAAGTGTCAGACTGCAGTGATTTGTTCTCTACCAAGCACTCAGAAATGGCCTGCATGATGCCATGCAAATTGCATCCAACACTAATTTTGAACGTGCATAAACATTGTTACCCGATTTGCGTAATTGCTTTGAATTATGTGAATCAGGTCCTAAAAAAATGCAGGAAGCACATTGAAATAAACAGCACTATCAGTGCATTTCATTCATAGTAAATTCCAGCGTGAGTGTTCGGAGAGAAAATGGGTAGAAGAGCACAATATGTCTATGTATGAAAGTGTGTGTGTGCGTTTCAGTTGCATGCACCACTTGTCAGATTATGATCATGTCATGCCGAGGCTCCTGAACACCATGTGTGTGTGTTGGGTAACACAAGGCACCCTGTTCCCCCTGCCTGTCCGGGCACGTTTCTCTCAGTGAGCTACTTGGCATCCACCCTACACTACCATATGCCAAGTGCATGGGCTGGTAGAGAGACACACACACACACACACACACACACACACAAACAAACACACAAACACACACATGCTTGCACACAAAAGGCTGGGTAATTGGGTTCACACCACAGGTTGGTAAATATAGAATAAATATGACTGATTCTTGCTTTAGCTGTGAGGAAAGGAGAGTTCACAGCTTGTTCGTTTTTCATTATCGTCAACTTCCTCACACTGGTGGTTAAAACTTGTAAGGAAGGGAAAAGTCGCAGAAGATGGAGTTTTAGCAGTAGAGTCATGTGTTGATGCCCTGGGAGAGAAAAAATGTCCAATTGAAGGCAGAAGAGAGAGCGAGAGAGAGAGAGAGAGAGAGCGAGAGCGAGAGAGAGAGAGAGAGAGAGAGAGAGAGAGAGAGAGAGAGACAAATGGCACACACACAAAATCATCTCCCAAAAATACCCACGCGGGATACGGTTCTGGATTACTCATTCTGTCAAATAACACATTCTAGCAAGCTCAAAGCTCACCACCACCCCTAAAAACAACTAATCGCCCATACAAAAACCTATTCAAATGAACATTGAAATCAATAAAAACACAACTATAGAAAAAATGACATACGGTGATCTTGAAATAAACATTTGCTTTGCGGTGCAGACATTTCAAGTGTGTGTAAAATTTATTTTTATTTTTGTTTATTTGGATTATTTATTCAGTTTATAGTTATTTTATTATTATTATCTTATTAGTTTCAAGCTTTAGGTAGTGTGTAATTAAATTACATATTATTATTATATTTCATTTTATTATGATTATTAGCTTATTAGTTCAATTATTGGTGATATTTTATATATTTATTGATATTATATATATTTCTTGTATTTTAGTTTTAGCTAAAAGGTAATACTTTCCTTTATATTCCCTTATAGTTTTATCTTATATTTTCATAAATATTTCAAAATCTTTGAGACCCTGTCTTGTGGCTATTCAATATTTTATAGCCGACCTTTTATAGTTATACCAAGTGGACTTACAGACCTCATAGCGAATTCTTTCTCTATTACCAATTAAGGACATGATCTAATGACCCTATAAAGAACATTCTTGGTCAGTGACTTATAAAAGCAAATCCAGTATTGTGTTTCACTGAGAGAGTTTATGTGGGAATATTTTGTCCACAGATGGTTAAGTCATGAGGATCAAGCACCGATTTTTAGAGGTAAATTATTGTGAGAAGAGGAAACAGACTACGTTTTTTGGCAGCTTACGTCTCATTCTCTCTGTCGTGTGAGCTCCGAAGTCACCCAGAAGGTTTTATTTGGACTTTCTTGTATTCACAATGGAAACTTTGCTGTCATAACCTGGCAATGTTTCGTGACTGACCTCCCTGAACGCTCTCCATTTAGAGCAGAACTCACGTGGGTGAGCCGGCTCTGCGTTTCCTAAAACAAAGATATAAAGCCAGTATTTACCTTCATTTATTACGGGTGCTCTCCCAGATTTAAACTAATATCAGACTCTTTTTTTAACTGATTCAATGTGCTCAACACTGCAAACTCAGATGACTTACACAAACCACTTGAGGAGATTTTTTTAAGCTTCCAGATGTTAAGTGACTTGTTTAAATACTTTTCATCCTAATCTGAAAGTATTTTTTATTTGTATGAATTCGTACTATGTGAATTGTACAAAAAAGCATCACTGAAGCCCCTCCCCTAACCCCACCCTTAACGTCACTGGGCCGAATGCAAATCATACTAAAACATACATATAAGATCGTACGAATTCATACGAACCACCTGGTAAAACAGTTACAAATTCCAGTGAGATTGTGTTGTGCGTTCGCATGTTCCAGTTTTTATGCGGAGATGACGGAGGGTAAATCATTTGTAGCTTGATTCCCCTGAAAAATGTAAACACTGTGGCTATCTATTGCTTTAAAAACATGTCTCTGTTTATTTAAGCAACCAAACCACACTTCACACAACATTCATGTCAAACTAAGACTCCAAGGGCTTGACTCCATTTAGTTGCCATTTTTACACCGTCTCATTTAGCCGTATATCAGTAAGACGCACAGCAAACACGCAGAGGATGAGAAACCGCCTTTGCCTCCCCTCCTCCACACCAGCGCCGGTCTCGGCAGCCTCTGGGACCTCACAGCGGTAATACATCATCTATATTTTAAAGCTGCTGGTGGAGAGAAGGCGGGGGAACCTCCATCTTAAGGTACAGCAGGCTTCTTACTGACCCAAATTCCTCTCGTAGTTCCAAAAGGCTGAAAAAAAGTGATGAAACAATTTGTCTGAAAGGAACTAACCTGTTTTTTTACATTCTTGTTAGTCTCCTTAGCGGCTTTCAGTCCTATCTCTCTGTACAGAAAACTCGTCTTGGAAATAAAGCGAGTGAGTGACTGATAGCTGGCTAGGCAATTCAATCTATTAGCCGCAAAGCTTTGAGCTAGCAAAGACTTACTGGAAATGGTACTTAGCGAAGTTCTTTCTGCCGGAAATATAAACAAAACATGCTGTTTACTCACAAAACACAATTAAGCTTCCAAAAACACGCTTTTGGCTTTCATGTCGAGAAAATTTTTAAATTGCGTCTTTAGTTTCCGTTCCGCTGATTTTCTTCATTTTACTTGAACTGTATAATTCTACACCTTCAGAATGCAACTTTGCCTCGAAGCGAACCGACTACACCTTCTACAAAATGACATTTGCATTTCATGTTTGGTTAATGAACTAAATGTCTTTTTGTTCGCCTTTCTCGATACTTTTCTCACATCATTTCCATTCGCTAAGGAACATGATTCCCATAAGCACAGGTTTTCAGTGTTTTGTGAAATGTTAACGGATGCTGTTCTTCAGCTACAACAGGTCAATGGAAGTCAATGATGCTGTATGGCTTGGAGAATCACTGCAGGTCAGGTCATCGTCCTGGCTTGAGATTATGGAGATGCTTGAATAGTGCTGATCTTTGCATTTGAGAAAAATTCAAAAAGGATAAAAGTCTAAACTTCAAGCCGTACGACCCGGTTAAAGATATTCCTGGCTATTCAAAATTGTAATCAAATCCAGCTGTTTGTTAGAATATCTCACACTCTGCTGGTGCTGTTTTAGCACCAAATCACTAAAGGCATTATGCAAATCAAGAAATGATGCAAACAGGCCCAAAAATCTGTGTTGAATGCAATTTGCACTGCATAATTTCAGTTTAAAGTGTTAGGATTTGGAAGATGCAGCAGGCTATCACAATCTAGGATGCTCTGCTTGGACTGTAGGGCCTTTAAAGGTGCTGTGTGTAATATTAAGGAGGATCTATTGACAAAAATGCAATATAATATACATAACTGTCTTCAGAGGTGTATAAAGACCTTAGATAATGAAGTGTTATGTTTTTATTACCTCAGAATGAGCTATTTCTATCTACATACACCGCGGGTCACCTTACATGGAATTCACAATTTTGTTTCTACAGTATGCCTAAACGGACAAACTGCTCTAGAGAATGCGTTTGTAAATATGTTATCTCCTTCGGAAAATAAGTGAAAACATGACGACATATATGTCCTATGTCAGCCACCGTAGTGCTTCGAAAGGGTAGGGGTGAGCAGTTAAGGAAGCCGTTGGTTGCAATTCACAACCTCACCACTAGATTGTGCCTTAATGTCCACATTGCTCCTTTAAATACAATTCACTTCTGGATATAATCTTATTTGTAAAGTCATTCTTTAATCTTTGATAAACCCATTCTTATTTTCCATATTCACAATGATGCTGGTCTGGAAAGCAGATCATAAGGGTTTTTGCACTGAAGGTAGTAAACAAAGTTGCTGCAGCTACATCTGTACAGCCATATCTAAAATAATCCACCAGATCGACCACCCCCACCTCTGTTTTCTCAGTAACCATGTATGGTATGAATCTTTACTGGCAGGCTTCAATGGGAGTATTGTCTTGAAGCACGAAAATGAAAACAGACTTATCAGCCCATTTTCCTGCTTTACAGCCCAAACGTCTATCAAGTCTAATAGTAACAGTGAGTCGCATGGGCCGGTTATTCTGTTGAAAAAACAAGTCTACAATGTCTGTTTGTACTACTGGGAGGTTGGAGCACAAAACTGTGACTAATCAGATGAGGGCAGCGCTCGGAATCCAAACATTTTCGGGTGAAATCTAATGAGGATCTGTGAGCAAAGCTTATTTTTGGTCTCGCAATGAGGACAAAAATCAGTACAAAACATCTTAGTGTGAAATGACAGTGAAACTGTAAATGAAAAGCAAAAGCAAAAGAAAATGTGATAGAAAGTGAGAAAAAACAGTCGCAATGTGTTTGGGATTTGGAGGATCTGGGGTGCTATGCTGAGACAAGTGGAATTTTCTTGTTTCTGGGCACATTCGCAAGACAGTTTAGCCAAGCTCATCATACTAAGTGCTCTGGCAAAGCAACACATAGCATTGTCACCCTGCTGGAAGCATGCGTGTGTGTGTAATGGAGGCTGACTCACCAGTGAGGGGAAAGACACACACACTTCTCTTTTCCTTGACCTTGAGATTGTGAATAAGCCTGACACGCACGCACACACAGGACAGAGATTGCTGATATCCACAGGGACGTCACCTTCTCTCACTTCCTGTCATGGGTTGCCGAGCAGCCTGCTGACAGCTTCCGTCTGAAAGCCCAGTGTGAGGAATCGATTCCTGATGGGTCTCATCACTTCTGTTGAATTAGATTTAGAGATTAAACCAATCGAAAAGTGCAACATTCCTTTTTCACTCTTCATTCTTTCTACTCTTTTAGTTATTTTTTTATTTTTTTTAAATGATCCACTATGTCGAATATTATTCTGTTATTCCCCCAAAATTTTTTTGGTTATTGTAAGATTTTAGTCATTGGGGAGCTCGGCCGCTTATCAACGTAGAACATGTGTTCGTCTAAATTTGTGTTTTCCTAACATTTTTGTTGTTTATGTATCCCCTCAGCTTCATCTGTAGTGCGTATCCCAAAGCATATAAACAAATGTGCTCCTTTAATAAAAAAAAATGAATATTATAATGGAAATAATTCTGCACTATCATTACTATTTTTAGGTAAGAAATAAGGTAGGAGAGGCTTTGCTTTAGTGTGAACAAATCATGACTATCGTGATAAAGTACTAACCTCGAGTACCTTATCGCTTTTATAAAACGGTTAAAATATATGTATCAATGTAACTTTCATTAAGTAAAATCATTTAAAGGAGCAATGTGGAGAATTTAGTGGTATCTAGCGGTAAGGTTGTGAATTGCAACCAATGGCTCACTCCACTGCTTCCCTCTCCCTTTCAAAGCACTACGGTGACTGACACAGGACAAATATGTCGTAATGTTTTCGCTTCTGAAGAGCAGTTTGTCCATTTAGGGCTACTGTAGAAACAACATGGTGAATTTCATGTCTGGGGACCTGTGGTGTATGTAGATAGAAATAACTCATTCTAAAACAACGCTTCATTATGTAAGATCTTTATACAACTCTGAAGACATATGTATATTATATTGCATTTCTCCTAAATATTACACACAGCATCTTTAGTTCCTTCCACTGAAAATCCATTACATTTTTAGGTGGGTTAAAAAGATTCTCAATGGGTCCAAATGTGCCTATGACTATTTCCCCAAATAAAATAAATTGCTTGTACTTAACATTGTGTGTACATATAGCATTTAAACATTATAGCGTTAAAACTGCCATCTGTCAGATCCACTTAGTGAGAATGGAAACAGATCATAGAGAGAGAGATTCATAAGAAACCATTTAATTATACACAAATGTCTGAATTATAAAGTACTGTACTTTCTCCATAACTCGACTAATGGTGTGGGCTACTATGCCACATATTTGCATTCTCCCCCTGTGACTCATGGTGCTCTTCAGGCATAAATGGAACATAAATATGCTCGGCAACAACCCACAGAAAGTGTGGGTGTATTGCTGGTCTCAAAGCATCTCTTTACAGAGCGAGACCTTCAGCACAACGCGAGGAGCTTGGAGTTTTGCTTCCTGTGCGACTGCTTGTTAGGTCATATTGATTGATATCAGACTGGACAAGAGGGTGCTCCTTAAAGGATGCTTTGTGTAAAATTACTGAAGAATGACAGTCAAAGGCGGATCTGGACAGAAGTATGGGTCTTGGATAATACCATTTGTTATATCTTCACATAATAATTTATATAACTGCATTTATATTTGTATTTACATTTCATCCAAATTATGCTAATATTTTGCCAAATTATGTCAATATTTGCTCTGTGTTATACAAATTCTATGAAAATCCCTTTAGAAGAGTCAGGATATCACACAAACCATGGACTATTTTATTGTCCTTTTGATGCATTTATGTTGTTTCGCTTTTGAATGTATTTTCTTTTTGTGTTACTTTGAAACTACTAGCACACCAATTTTCTCTTTTCTATTTCTTCAAGCAATTATTCCTATATTCACAGACTCTATATAGGCCATGTGAGGTGCCGTCTATAAGCAAAAGCTTTCAGATCTCATGTCTATGAATCATGACAGCACAGCCTTGAGCGAGGAGCTTCAGAAGGAGTTCTTTCTAAAGAGCAAAAATAATATGTCAAAGATGAAAGCTTTTTGTTTGGATGCTCTATTTGTACAGTGAAACAAATGTTTAGAGGTATTCTAAGGTGATAGCTATATAGACAAATCACAATATTACCTTGGCTGAAACCACAAATGCATAGATTTGAGCAGAAATGCATCGATATATTGGCCAATAATCTGTATCATTCTATAAAAGCTTTTTTTCACACTATGAAAGTATCACAAGTATCAATTGCTATAATTTATTTCTATTAAGCCATGTTTAGCTGCCCACAATTAATATAATGTCATGTGTGGACCTCTTCATGTATTCAAGTCTACTAGGCACGTAATACAAAATAATTGTTCATTTAGTTTTACACATTTTCTGTCTCATTTGGTCATTTAATTGTATTTGTTATATTGTATTTGTCTTATCGGCCAATCGGCCAGTGCTTTCTTAATATCGATATCGGACATTAAAAACCCATATCTGTCGACCAATATTTTAGTCATTATATGAATGAATAACATTCAGAATGTTAGGAAATATGAATTTCATTTTCAGAATTTAGTTCATGCGAGTTATATGTATAACCACCAAACTATCGGCACTATTTATCGAATAAACGGCTATTGGTGGAGAAATTTAGTATCGTGCTAGATTTTAGTTTTGGTATTAATATAGCAAAGGGATCTCATCATCGGAACTCATAACACATGCCATATTTTGTGTTTTGTCATTTATTACTGTCCTGTGATGTTATAATGTCACATATTAAATGAATTATGACACATTCCATCCTGAGACTACCAACCATACCATCACATGAGAAAGACTTCAAAACAAGTTCTTGAAAACATCAAAGGAACTTGGGCTCTTTATCCTGCTCTCCACTCATGGCAAGATGTAAAGAGCAGTAATGATGCTCATGAACTGTCTCACTGCCTGGATACAGCTCAGCCAATCGAAACCAGAGCCAACGTTTCCTTAGCAACAGTGTCAGAGCTCGCTCTAAATGAAATGAGTCATTCTCATGAAAATCAGGAGCGCAGGATAGTTCTGGGAGAAAAGAAACCATTTACCGTTCATTTCCAAATGTCACTCAAATGTGCGAAAATAAAACTGAAAACAGGCTAATTAAATCCCAACATGCAACAATAACAATCAAAAGGGCCAATGAAACAAAAGCAGTTTTACCTCACATCTGGTCATGTGGACACAGTTCAATTAAAAGCTGCGAACATGCCTGGTGTATTGAAGTAAATGACAAGCCAGCTAATTTCATGCTTTCTCAAACTGGGTTCTGTTGAAACATGCTGTCAGTGTCGGGCAATAATGAATGATTTGATCTGAGCGAAAGAGCCAAAGTGATTTTAGTCCAGATTGTTCCGCTGAGCGAATGGCGCCCAATGCTGTAAGGATGCAGGAAGAAATGGTATGAAGGTATAAAAGGTACAAAAGGTTAAGGGATTATGGGATAGGGGAGAAAGAGTCACGCTGCTGTATGTTTTTGTAACATTTAAGCATCTGGTGAAAGTTATTCTGTACAACTAAACATAAATCGGCCACATCTGCTCACACACACACTGATTTGGCTTTTAGGAAAGGGATGTTGCAAAATAAGCTCCGATACATGCAGATCATGTTGTATAACCCGAAATTCAATTTACAACTGAGGAGTTGTAATGAACGCACATAAAATAAAACCTATAAAACCTCCAGCGCTTTAGGACATCGTAGACAGTCATTAATCCTGCGAATGTTTGCATTATGATGTCATAATGTACACCATCGATAAACATCCTTGATTGTGGTGTCATGATGCATTATAGACAACACATGTGTATATTTGATCAATGACATGGCCATTGAACCCAGAGGCATATCAGGATTAATTCGGTTTACACAAACACGAGGGTGCATTATTGCAGGTGCGACAAAGATTTTAATCGAAACTGGATGATGCAAAAAATCTTCCTCATACTAAAAAGCTAAATTACATTAACAATAATATATGCAACAGTGGAAGTTCACTTTCGTCATTTTTGACATTTCCGGAAATTCCTAAAAGAATGATTTCCTTTGTTGGGTGCACAGATGGGCCATAAACCACGATTCACATTGCACAGACAAACCTGTCAAGTTGCCTCAGTATGTGCTAAAATCAACATGATCTTTCTTTCTCTTTTTCTTTAGAATACACCACCAAATCCCCTCCCCCTCCCTTTCCTCTGCAGGGAGCTGTATTAGGAAGAGTGAGCGAGCGAGAGAGAGAGAGAGAGAGAGAGAGCCCTTTCACCTACTTTCAGCTAAGCCTGCTTAATGTGGCTGTGCGGCACAGGGCGGTGCATGGTCACGATCGCAGAGATGTTTGAAGGTTTCCTTAAGCACATACTGTTAGTCCATCTGTGTGGGCTGCTTATTCACTCCTGCAGACGCACAAGCAGAGAGTCCGGTCAATCCAGCTCTACCTCAAAATCAATGAAACAATTCGAAACACCAATTTGTTTAAGTATAGCCTGACAATGTGCAGGAGAAATTGTATCACACATGTAGGTTAATGCGGACAAAAGGTATCTTTGGTACCTGTACATGATACAGGATGTTGCACATCTTTATCTCTATCCATAGTACAAAATGTGCTGTATCGCATGCGTTTCAATAATGCAGGCAGCCCTGTTTTGCTTTGGCTTTCCCGTAATTGATGGAGAAAAATAAACGGTTGCCATGGAAACCATTAGCGCTTTTCATTACATGCCGGTTTGTTGTTGCTGGAAAGGAGTGGATTTAGCAGCCATCCCCCTTTATTAAAGGAATAGCTCACACAATAATGTAATTCTGCCGTTATTTGCTCACCCTTACACCGTTCCCCATATGCTGTTACTTTTATTTCTGTGGTACACCAAAGGATGATTTAAAAAAGTTCATTAAATTACAGTTTATAGTGACCATGTCTATATAAAAAATATAACTTATCGCCCGCATATCTACAAACCTATATGACCGTCTTCTGCAGAACACAAGAAAAGATATTTTGAAGAATGTTGCTAACCGAACAACATTAGCCCTCATTGACTTCCATTGTATGGACACAATACCACTGACACATTTCTCAAAATACCTTGAACTGAACTGGTGAACTGTCCCAAACTCCATTTGGACGTACTGTAGGTCTAAAGATAATAATTGTTACTTGGAAAACACTTCTTTCGAGTCACTTTTTTAAAAACACAACATATTTACCACAAATGATTTCTTTTATTGTGTCTTTTAGAGGTAACATTTACACATTTTACACCTTTGAAATATCTCAAAGGTTGCAACCATTTCTTTTATCTTGCCTATGACAAGACAAGTCTTATCCTGTCTAGGGCACAAAGTCTGTCATAGGAACCCTATAAAAATGTTGCATTGATTGACAGATGGGGAAGAATGTCCAGGAAACCATTCTGAAAACAGTATTACTGCAATTACATTGTGCTGCTGAAATTACTGTACACTTTTCACTTTTGACAATATAACTGCACCAGCAATTGACAACAAGCCTCAGGGAGATAACAGCAGACGCTTGCTCTCCTCAACATGTGTAAAATACGCCACCATCCGCCACACACACTCAGAGCAGACAAATGGGGGTTTTCCCCAGTCGGAACGCTGCAAGTATCGGGCAAATAGTGACTGCAGATTTCATCATCAACTCTTAAGTAGGTCTGCCATAATAACCTGTGAAAAATGAACTGATGAAAATAGTCTGTGACTTAATGATGCCAAAGCATGTTGTTTCTGGCCACAGCGTGGAAGAGCAGGCACGGAGCGAGACCGTTGTTCCACAGCCCTGCTGTGGGTGTTCGGAGGCGGTAAAGCAGATCATTATGGAATCACAGACCGGGTGATGGATGGAGAGATTAAAGCCATGCCTGTGTCCCTACACGTTAACAAGGATGGTGTGAGTCAGCATTTACTTTCCCCCCGAGACCCATTTCATTGTCTAGACCTAAATAGCCACAAAACAACCGTCAGTGTGTCGGGTCCTCCGAGACGGCTGCACGTCACAATGGAGCTGCTGTAGTGCAATTCAAAGTCATTTTCAAAAAAACTTGGAAATATCTTGGGCTACATCATTGTTAAGTTATTAGACATACGTCGACTGAAGAACCTCGGGAAGGCTTTAATGCGTAATTTTAGAGTTTTCATTTCTCTCTCAACTTTACATATATTTCTAGATACAGTGACATGGGAAACCATAAACCATATTTAGAGACTGTAAGTGGCTTGTTTACACCTTTGTTGTTTGCAAAGCGACAATGGCCCTGTTATTGTGGCTGAAGTAAATAGTTGCACGCATGACTTACCTAAAGGTATCATCTTCTGAGACCAGTGGGTGGAAACAACACATTATGTGAAAATGAAAACATTTTGACAAATCACAGAGTGTGTTTTGAACAATGATTTTAGCCCTTCTCCGTTGAGCTAGAACAGCTGCAGAGACAAAGTTGCGGCATGTGTCCAAACCACACTCCGACTTTTTCCTGGCAGGTTTTTTTTTCCGCACACCTGCAAAATCTGTCTCCCTCGCTCTACCCTCACTTCTCTTTTTATTTCAAACAGCAGTATCTTACTGGTTAATTCCAATGACAGAAAAGTAGAAAGCATATGTGGGTCAAAAAGGACACAGGATACCATTAGATTCATACTCTTAAAGGGACAGTTCACCCAAAAATAAAAAAAGTCTGCCTCAAGTTATTTCAAACGTTAAAACAAAAGAAGATATTATGAGAAATGTCTCAGCAGTTTTGTGTCCATACAATGGAAGTCAATGGGGTCCAGTGTTGCTTGGCTATCAACTAGTGTTGTAGTCAAAACCACCTAAACCGAGACACGACCAAGACTAGCACTCCTTCAATCAATCTAAAAGAGCCACATAACCCTAAAAAGTCCAAATAAAATAAGTCACTGTGGCAATTCCTTGAGCAGAAGTTTGTGTTGGGATTTTCCTTTGGTTGCTTTGAGCAAATACAAACGCTACTTATTTTCCATGTTTTATTACCCACCTAACACATTACAATTTTTGTCCTAGTAAAAAAAGACTAGTAATAGTTAAGAAGTCCATAAATACATAAGCATAGTTAGGGCTTGTGTCCACCGAGGCGTTTTTACGTGACTGAAACGTCATCCGTAGTAGGCGCATATGCTGAGTGTTCTACACAAAGTTGAGCATTTTTTAATACTCTGATGCGCTTCTGTTGGAAACGATTGAAAAACACCTCGGTGGACACACCCCCTTAATGAAATACATTTCTGTCTTGTTTTAACACACAAAATAGACCAAACATCACAGTTGTGTCACATTTTTCTATTTTTTCAGAATTGCAACCCATTACAATCCTCTTCCTCTTATTAAAGTATGTGGGACGTGGAATATTCCATCCAAATTCCACCTCCAATTTTGCTCTGGTAAGCTCGGCTACATGGACATTTACAGCAAGAAAAACCAGTGTTGATATTTTGGCCTGATTCCTACATTTTACACAACACTAAAGTTTAAGCCCCTGGCGATGGATAGTACTTGGCAAAGAAAAACCACTTAGAATGATTATGCCCAACACAGCAGCTAGAGGAAGATAAGTGATAGAGAGAGAGAGACTATCTCTACTGCTCACAAATACACAAGCTAGCAACTGTTACTAAGAGGGGAGGACGCATAAACAACAAAACAAGCAAGTAAAGGAGATACACGAGAGAACGAGAGTGAAAAGAGAGGAGGGGCAATAAGAATGAGCTCTTTGTGCTCAGTGAGTTTGAATAATGAATTGTGACTATGTGGAGGTTATCTGAGGGCACTCTCTCTACACCCAGGGACCTTGACTTGGATTGCACATCCAGCCAGGTCGTCCATCGCATGCTTACATAAATAAGTCATATACTCTTGGTCTGAGTGTGGCTGATGGGTTTATGTGGCGAACGGCACAGGACTAGACTCGAAGAGCCTGTATTTCAGGTCACTGTGAGATGTGTGCTTTTTATAAAACATCTCATATGGGCCATTATAGTGAGGGGTGGATAGAGGAAGAAACTGTTTTTTTGAAAGCTGCTTGTGTGAACGTGTGGTTCAATACTGTTTGTGCCTTTGTTGACTCTGAATTATCCGTTTTCAAACTCTAACCTGCCTTGATCAAGGAAAGTTTTCATGACTGAGGGAAATTGTGACTGCATTAAAAAAGAAAGATTGGATTGGGATTTCCTCCAAGCACTTGTTAAAATGAATACTGCAGTAAACCCAACATTGCCAGGGATTTTGCCCTTCAGCTCAGCAGTGCCGGAGGACAGGGCCGGTGCAGGTGAGAGAACCCAAAACAAATCTGGCTTACTTCATTTAATTTGATACTTAAGTACACAGAGGAGTGTTAATGGGGACCCAGTGGAAGCAGTTAGATTCATGGCGTTTATTATTAAAAGACTGGTCTCCTTTCAATCGATGGGAGAATTAAAATCACTTCATTTGGTACTGTCACTGGGTTTTTTGCACTGAGCTCAGGGCGATCTATAGGACACAATATAAAGCTCTGATTCTTACACTGTGTTTTTATCAGGCAGATGGCATAAACAGTTTAATTCGATTTAAATCTATTTCTATAGCGCTTTTACAAGTTTGCATTGTTGCAAAGCAGCTTTACAGTAAATACAGACATCAGTCACAGAAGTAGAAAAAAGGGAATTATTCTTGCAAATTGTATTTGTATTATTATTATTATTATTGGTAGGACAGTATATAGATTCGACAGGAATATACAGGGTGGATAAAGGGCAGAAGGGTCGGCAAAGGACCTCGATCCGGGATTCAAACTCGGGTAGCTGGAGGCACATTGTTTTATTAGTGCACAAATTATTATTGCAAAATGTTCACCGATATTGGTAAAATTATTTAAGAATAATTGTCTGGTCGGCGCTGGTGGTCCAGTGGTCCAGCAGCACTTCAGGCGACACAAGTTCAAGTCCCGGCTCTGGTTCCTGTTCCTGTCTCTCTCATCCCATAATTTTCTGTCTCAATGTATCATAACGGTATATTATATACTATTAATAAATAAAGTTAATTAATAAAGTTAAGACCTTTACATGACCTTACACATTTTAAAGACTGCGCACAAACATCGAATCATCAAATATTCTGATTCAAAAGCACAATGTATTCATGAGTAATACAACCACAAGGGAAATTCTTCAAATTTTCCACAGAGATAAAAATGTCATATGGGGTTGCAATGACACAATGGTGAGTAAATGCAGCAGAATATTTTTAAAGTGAATTGTTCCTTTAAAATTAATAAATATAATGATCTCCAAAAAAGTAGAAAAGATACCTTTTGTAAGTTCATAGCACCAGGCAACATAACATATTCCTGTTTAGTACCAGAAACAGAACTCATGAAAAACCACTTTTCTTTTATCACACTTCTCAGATAAACCTGTTGTGAATGCATGCATTTTTTAAAAAGATTATTTTAATCAAGCAGACTTGCACCTATAGCTGAAAAAGTGTGAAAGTGAGAGAGTTACACTGAAATGAGAAGAATTCAGATTTATGATACAGAGATGGATGAGAATGAGATATTGAACTGTAGGCCACGGAAGTGTAGAGTTCTAAATTAGAACAGTGCTGAGCATGAATACTTTATGAGCTCATCATGTAGAAACGAGAACAAAGGTTTGAGTAAGACACGCACACACATACACACGCAGATTTATAATGACCATGCACTCATAAACACTACGCTTACACACAAACACATTACTCACACACACTTTTACCCTGATGTCACACAAGGTTGATCATATTACCTGTCAGCAGATAATGGGCTTATGCTGAAGAGTAAAGTGGCAGATGTTTGATTAGGCAGTACACAACATCCAGAAATTAGGTGCTTAACCTTTTAAGGACAATTATCAATCTTGTCTATAATTTTTCAAGAGAGAGAATGTTAAACAGCTGCTTTGATTACTAGCATTAAAGGGATAGTTCACCCAAATTTCTTTACTGTGACACTTTTTAATCTGTGGAACTCAAAAGAAGATATTTTGAGAAATGTGTCAGTGGATTTGTGTCCATACAATGGAAGTCAGTGGGATCCAAAGTTGTTTGGTTACTGTACCAGCATTGCACAGAACCTTTGGGTGTTCATTTAAAAAATGACGGAAATAAAAAAACTATATTTTTAAAGCATCATTTAGGCTATTACTTTACATTTTCTGTTTTGTGATGGCTTATCATGTTTTCTGAATTTATCTTCCACCCTGTATGTGATTTTAGTGATGGTTGAGGAAACCACAGGTAAGACAATAACCTATTTTTTGTGTTAAAAGATTACTGCATTCAAAGGGTCAGCACTCTTGTCTGCTTCAGCAAACCCAGCGATCACTTGTTTTACAAGGTCACACTGTGAGAAATAATCCCAACCAATTTTATTTATTGACAGTAAAGAGTTTCAAAAAGCTTCCGTAGTCTTGTTTTGGAGCAGATATGGTTGAAGATGAAATGGGTTTATCTTTACCGGACATATTCTTGCCTTCCACATTTACGGTCTTTCTGCTAAAAGCTTTGTTCTGTACTTTGGGGCCAAAAATATCCTAGAACATACATTTTGTGGTGATGTGGAAGTGGTATTTAGCTGTTGGAGGAGGCGTGCAATTCAGAAGCTGAAATGGTCATGTCATCCTGCGAAAAAAGTGCACGTTGACATGTGTTCCTTTATAGACAAAATAATTATCTCTCGGAAAGACTGGAATCAGACAGCAAAGATTTTTCTATTTGGGTCTTTTGTTTGCTGAAAGCTCAAATGTACTTAAGGATCAATAAATCAATAGCAGCCCATCCGAAACAATCCCTATTAATCTTCAATCTTTGAAAATGTTTTGCATATATGCAATTATATATTACAAAATATTAAGCAAAAGACATCTCTTGTTTTGTATTTATCTCCATACATGTACATAAAGGAGTGACCTTGGCATGAAAGTCACTGCAGGCTAAGTGAACGCTGAGAGCAGAAAATCGATCTGAGTGGCACTAGGGATCAATATTTGTAACACAACGCTGAGATTCACAGAGCAAGAGAGGATGAGAGCGCGAGAGAGAAAAAGGGGGACACTTCACTCACTATTGCAATATTTATTTCATTCGGCAGATCCTCTCAGCACTGCACAGTCAGACTAGAAGAGACGGCCAAAGCATATGGCACATGAGACCTGAGATGAATGTGTCGTGACTCGCAGTGAAAATGCTCTCTTCCCATCAGCTAGATGTCTTTTCTTTTCCAGTAAACAGTTAGTCATTGATAAATGAGCCCTAAAATGAGATGAGAGAAATGAGAGCTGTATAGACTAGGATCTCTATTTGACACTTTCCATAAATAGAGTATAAAATAAGGTCTGCAACTTTCTTTTTCTTTTATTAAAGAAAATTCTTCTATTCTCTCTTGGATGTCTAAATTTGATAAGAGGTCATATAAAAACTACTAAATAGATATAGATGTCATTTAATAATCCACAGCAGGAAATGGATCTGTATTTCTAGCGGCTGGCATCTGAAAAATCGGCAATGGACCAAAGCTGCTAATCATAACTGACATTGACCTTCACATCCACAATGATCAGGACATACTGAGATGAAATAAAAAGACTCTTTCACAACTGTAAGAAAAAGCTTCAGCAAAGCGTCTATCCAATTCATTGGCTCTGACAATGTGAGCGTAAAAGAGGAGAGCTTTCATTAAAGCTCATTACAGACTGATTCACATTCATGTCCACAATAGAGCTGAATGAAATAAATGAGCAGACTGCAGTTATGAGTGTGACGGACGTATCTATGCTTCATCGGGGCACATTTAGGCATTTAGCAGATGCTTAAAGGCGAATTTTAAAAGTGAGGAAAATATTGAAAACATACACAACCTGGCAATGACAGACGGGGAATATCTTGTATTATGCACTTTTCACAAATAGCGCGTACTTCAGTTTATCAGGTGGCTTATTTTTTATGGCTTATTTATTTTCATCCATTTTGTTTATTAGGGTTTAAAACTGTATATACACATTTTTCAAAATTTGGTAATATGATTGGAAAAACAACAAACGTAACGTAAAATCTAAAATAAAAGATCTCATGTCAACTTAACTGTTAGGGCTTATTTCATACACTTTGTAATAATGTCGATTATGTTATGAAATAGACAAAGGTAATGACTGAGAGACCTTCAATGTGTTCATCAGCAGAATTGAAGTGTGTGCTCAGCAGGGCTATTGTTAGTGTGAGGAAATGGGCAAAACTCAAGCAGGAACACTGCAGACAACAGAAAAAATGATACGCTCTAATCCGCCATTACAATGCGGCTGATTGCTTTCTAAATGGAGATGACTCTATCTCTCCCTCTGTCTCTCTTTCTCATTCCTGTCTCTGATGCATGCGAAGACAATTGTGTTTAATGCTGCATTTGTTGCGCCAATGTTCCTGGCATTGCATGTGCCTTGTGGAAGGCAATATACGAGTATGAATAACAGATGCTGGGTTATCTAGCAGCTGTGTTGACTGAGGTTACATGAGAACAGCATTGCATAAGCATCTAATGAGAAAATGGATGGCAGAATTCTTTCACTGGGATTGGATTGAACACGCTAAAATTCATATTGTTACATAACTATGAATGTATTTTTATTGTTCTGCTATGCAGATGGAGTTATGCAGAGCTGTATCTCTAATTTGTTAATGTGTACAACGACCATACAACTGCTTGTAGAAACGCTATTCATTTATCTGGCAAAATCATAGGAACATCAAACCGGCCTTACGCCGTACACCTAAATGCTATTCAATGCTATTGAAAGGTTCTTGGAAGAATTAAACAGAAAAGCAAGAGAGCACAGTTTCATCATTTCTTTCTATTGCAGAACACATTCACTGTTTATGTTCAGTGATTTATGAAACAGGTTTTCGGGTATCTCAAGATGAAATTAGAAGAATGCATTTAAGTTTTTTAAATGTCAAAAATTCACAAAAAACACCTAAGTTTAATTTTCTCCTCAGATTTTTCAATAGTTAAGTCAAAGTGTTATCAAGAATTAAAGTGATAGCTCATCTTAAAATTCTGTTATCATTTATTTACCTTCATACTATTCAAATGTTTATGTATTATAAAGTTCCCATTCAGTGATGCTCATATTGAAATGTGCTTGAGCATCCTTCTGTTGCTATGGATACCTTTTCAGGCAAATGCATTTTCGGTTTATGAACATCTACCTCCACAAAAACAAATCAACTTAATACTATGTATTATATTCTATGTATGCCGGGTTCTTTCAGTCCATGGTTGAGCAAAATATGTACAAATCCAAATTTGGATTAAATTAATCCTAGCAAACGTTCATATTTTATCTAACAATAGAATGAAACAACGCAGGATTTTTTCAAAGTGCACTTCACTTATTTTGCTATGAATGTTGTAGCACTGTACAAACTCTATAATTTCTTTTTTTTTTGCCTTAAGTGGAGAAATATTTCCAAATGAGTCCCTGTATACCTCATACTAAATGCTACAAAAGTCAGAGGAACTTGTATAATTGTTTTCAATACTGCTTTTCCACAAGCCTTTCGTTCTTTATTATTAGTGCCATCAGCCAGTTCATTTCCACCAGTTTTTTATGGAATATGTGCTGAATCTCTGCTCACTGACAAATCACAGAACACAAGTGCTCATAATAGAACAGAACGCTTAGCGGGTGTGAAAACTCACTCCGTCCTCAAGTTCTCGCCTTTTTGCTCCCTCTTGACACCAAAATGTCGGGGAGGCTTCGTGCGGTCTCACTAAAGAGCCATTTCACATGCTGTCTGCTCTGTTTTCGAACCCCTTCCACAGCTGGGGAATACGGACCGAGTGTTTGACTTGGCCAAGAGCACTGAGAGGGGCACATGTGTGTTTGTTTTGTGATTTTAAGCATGCTGGGTCTTAACACACAAAAGTCAGGCACTAACTGGTGACTTGGACCAGGCATTGGCATATTTCATCTTTATTTCTTGCTACAAAGAGCTACTTTTTTTGTTGTTGAGAAGCTCAGGGAGGTGTGTGTGCGCTTCAATGGTCGTGACCAAGAATAGCACCCTATGGGGGAATCCATTCAGCAAAAAAAAAGTGTATACATGGGCCTATTGTTCAATTCAGATTTTTTCCTTTTTCTTGGTTTATGGCGCTCATATTTACGTGAATGTAGAGAGCGAGATTCTGTGGTGGGTGGATGTGGTGTTTATGTTATGACAATTTAAAAGACAAATCTCAAAACAAGAGGAATGAAAAACGGTGATGATGAATCGATTTCAAATACGACATGAAAAAACAGGAATACAAAAGATTTGTATAGATTTTTTTGTGGGAGAGCTTTGTTGCAGATATGGGACCATTAATCTACTATAATTGACATACACAGGCTCATATCCATCATATACCAATTACTGTACACACAAAAAGACAAGCAACCTAAAATTTTTTTTGAATTTAAGACATGTTCCTATCCCAACTTAATGCAAAGACAACTATAAGCAAGCATTTGCAGAATATCTTCCCGGAAAAGAGAAAACACTGTTCTTACAAACAGAATTATTATTACAGTTTTATTCTGTGATGCCAGTGGCATCAAAATTGCTCTTTTCCATCACTACACAGCTATTCAGCCGAGAAACATCTTTGTTCATCATCTTACCAACTTCCATTATCTCTTAGTCAAGAGAGACTTGGTCCTGATGCAGTCATTTAGCTCTTAATATATGCAGTGTGTTTGCATAAATCCAGGTAATTCCTGTCTGCACACGGCCTGTTAGACAGCAGCAGGTCTGATTAACGCTCAGAACGGGTCCTTGGTGTATGAGAGACGGCCGTTCTGTTTTATACCGGGCCCCGGGCACAGACAATGATAAGTGTCTACAGGAAATCATTCGCCTTATATGCTTAAAAATGGTAGGTGGCTAATGACTATTTTAAGACACTGATGCACAAGGGGGCATTTAGCATTTGCAAGGTGAAGAAAGAACATTACCATATCAAACATGTAAAATATAACTCCCGAGGAGTGCAGCCCGGGTAACCATCAGGGAAAATTAAACATGCAGTCAGTAGACTAAAAAGAAGGCTGCTCATATAAGTCAAAGCTTTGAGTATTCATTACCACTGAAACCATTGAGTACAGTTTCCCGCATTATAATGTACATAAGGGGAGATATCGCCAAAACATCTAGTTTATTCAAGAGTGTCAAGGGAGCAAGCTTTGGGTTTTTCGTCTGCCATTAGCAAATCTTGTTAGGATTCAGGTACATCATTTACCAGCATTTTGCGACCGTTTCCATCGTCCTATTCTCTATAGACCCATCAGAAGGACTCATGTCCTTCAAAACCAAACCAGACATGTGTTCCTTGAATTATAATCTTGTAAAAATATAATAATAATCAAGTAAACAACATAAAAACTCCCAACAACACAACCCACAAAAAATATGTGTATGTAAAGTAACCCAAAATGTTAGAGTGTCACATAGAGGAAAATGTACACATGCAGCTTTAACCCACATTATTCTGGATATCATTTAGTATTAGGCCTGTGTCCACAAAAGCATTTTTTCCTGATGCCAGCATATTTTTTCATTTGTTTGCAACGGAAGTGCCATGCTTTTAAAAAAAAGACAGCAGTTGGCATTTTATTCCACGCTCAGCGCAGAGCGTTCTTCTCCAGGCACCAATAGTTGAAAAATGTTCAGCTTTGTGAAAAATTTTGTTTTTGCATTCCATTTGACTTAGTAAATAAAACCTTTTTTTTTTTTTTTAAAGTCCCAAAATGTATGTAAAGTAAAAAGAAATCGCACATTCTACTTACATAACTGTTAAAGCGGTAGTTCACCAAATAAGGAATATTCTGTCATGAATTACTCACCCTCGAGTCATTTCACAACTGCAGATATTGGACCTCATCAAAATCAAATCTTTTGTTGTCTTAGGTTGTGGAATGACTTGAGTAATTCATCTTTGAGTGAACTATCCCTTTAATATTTCCATCTATGAGTATTTATATAGGTACCAGATATCATCTCTGGATTATCAAATATAACAATTTGTTGATTAAACAAACTATCTACAAAATCAGTTTCACATTACTTTGGCGGACATTCCATGCATATCTTGGCAGCCAGAGCACCTCGGCTGAAAAACACTGTCAAGTGCCCACAGCCATACAAATGACCATTATTCAGTCCTCACAGGATTTTGCAAAGATTTTTTGTGATTGTTGCGACAAAACATTTTCAATTTTGAGACAGCTTTTTCACTTTTTTTTTTTTTGAGAAAACTTTTAAAATACTACTTGAATTGACAGACAGGGTTCTTCTTTCAAACTACCACCTGTGAAAACATTATTTAATCATTTCCTATGAAAAAAAGGCATTCAGCAGCAGACAATGTTTACTACACAATTATTAAAAACAAAGCAACCAAGTCGGCAAGGCCCGTCTTAGAGGCCATATGACTGACAAGCAACCAATCACACTCGTTTCATGCTTCCTGTTTGAGGGCATGGAAACGGTATGCGTATAAAAACGTTTTACAAGTTTACAACAACGTTTATGCCGTGAACTTTGCATACTTTTAAGAAATCAGCGTTTAGTCAATTGTGATGAAGCCCATTGTCATCTATAAACACGCCAGCTTTCTTCATAGATCAGACGACTTTATGTTGTTTCTAGGTGTATTAAGAACATGACACACACGTAACACACACATGACGTGTCTTTGGGCAAATTATGCAGAAAATCTGCGACAATTTCTAAATATTGCAAGTTGCCACACATCTTGAGAAGTTTCTTTGATTTTGCATTAAATTCTGCAATGGCTAAATCTTGCAGGGACTGATTATTAAAATTATAATTTAACTTGCTTAAATTATATTAAAACAATATATTTTGTAAAACCTCTTTGCATATGTTTGAATAACTAAATTGGTGAACACTAGTGAGAAAAGCGAGTGTTTAAAAATATCTATGTGAGGTTGTCTAGAGAAAGCACAAAACAAAGTTTCGCTCAGTACATCCTACTGTAGCATGATTCATGTGATAGTTTGCTTGGCAAAGAAGAATGTTTAAAACTATAAAAAAATTGAAATAATGAAAAAAAAACATTTTATCAGGCTTTTTTTACAGGCTTTTAAACTAGCAGCAATAGACTCATCATGTCTACTCAGTGTCAACATCAAGTATTCTGTCCCTGAAGACACCACAAGGTTATCCAATATTCTGTCTTTGGTTCTCTCTCTCTCTCTCTCTCTCTCTCTCTCTCTCTCTCTCTCTCTCTGTGTCACAAAAAGGTCCAGCCCAAGGCCCTGCTATAACAATCAGGCATGTGATGTAGGGTTTGCCAAACTTAGAGGAGAGTTACATTCCCACAATTCTAATGCTTTAATAGTGATTCAGGAAAAGTCAAATACCTCCCCTAATCTGAATTACAGCAGCACATGCTTCATTGAAAGCCACTGTGGTTTGGCTGAGTGTTGCTTCTTTCCTTTCTTGTTAAATCTTATATCAAATACAGCCCTTCTTGTTTTACCAAATATGAAGGATAATTTGGAGCCTGCCTTTAAAAACAATTTCAAACCAAGGATTGTCGAGAGATCCAGTATACATGTTGTCATTCCCACAGATATTAATTTTGTTGGTACATTAGGTGTGTAAAAATTTACGAGGCTGTGGACACAACTGGGGCCTGTTACTCCCCAAAATATGCTTCAACAAAAACATCCAGAAAAGCCAACATATATGATTACACGGCATTTTAGATTTTCATTACATTTGAAAAGATTCTTAAGAGATTTTAATGTGGTGTTATATAATCAGAAATGTGCCTTAAAGCACAAAACTGAGGTAACATTATTATGCTTGGTTTGGTTTTTAAACTTTTGTTCAATATTTAATGACACATATAGTTGTGCTCTATAAAAGAACTTTCTTTGATTGGGTTTGTGACTACACTTCATTGGCAATAAGTTGCAATTTAGCAGATGCTTTTATCTAAACTAACCTGGGGTTAAGTGCTTTGCTCAAGGGCACAATGATGATGGTTTATGGAAACCCCTTCCAGAGTTCAGGCCTATAATCTCTGGGGTTACTAGCCCACATCTTTACTACTATAGCACACCACCTGAATGTGTGCTATAAATGTTGATCCTTTACTATACAAGTCTATTAAAACCATTCACTTACTTTGGTTGTTGAGTTAACTTAAAAATATACGTCTTATTTAAAGAAGCAATGTGGATATTTAGTGGTATCTAGTGGTGAAGTGGTGAGATTGCGAACTGCAACCAATGGCTCACTCCACTATATTGCATTACTGTCAATGCTCCTAAATATCACACACAGCACCTTAAAAAATTTGGAGTAGCTAATAAAACACAACCGTCAACAACATATTTGGTTGGTTATTTAGATTTTTTTCTACATGATTTACATGATCTATAAATCACTTTGTAAAGCATCGGTTGCAAGAAGTGAATTTATGGTATTCATGTCCTTTCCCTTAGAAAGATATTGAATAGGAAATGAACACATGCCTGATTTTATGTCTGAGAATTTCAGATATGAGCTGTTCCTTAGCAGCTTAAGCTTTTACTTTTCATACAATCAAGATTTAAAAAAGTCCAACAGAAATGCAAAGGTCAGAACTTTTGCCTAAAAGCAAATAATTCCTCAGACAAACTGTTCTATCTACTGTTGAAACAACATCTGTATTATTGTGGTAATCCACTGACAGACAGAAGTTTGAAATAGTCTGCAGTGTTAAAATTCTTCAGTACTACATTCAGGAAAATCTCAAAAACATGCAGAGAGCATTTGTTATGCAACATAATGAAAGCCATCAACTATTAAATAACCACTGTGAATTGAGATGAAAATCATGTAAAAATATGAGGTGTTTTTGATACAGTTTGGCAAAAGAATACGTCTTGGAAAATCTTTTGAAATAACCTGTTACAATATTCAGTCAAAAGAAGAAACAAATTATTGTATTTATTTATGCAATGTAATGCATTAGATACAACTACAGTGCACTAATATTTGTTTTCATTTACCAGCAGCATTTAAAGTTTTTGACCTTTAAATCGGGAAAAAGACACACAACATGATAACACATCATGTTTACACATTCGTGCATTTGGCGGACTTCTATCCAAATTCAATATACCCTTTTTTAACCAGCATGTGTACTTCCTGGGATTAAATTAACAACCTTTGATTTGTTAATAAAATGCTACAAAAAAAATTCATATTTACACATCTTCCAAAACCTTGAATGTCCAAATTCACTATTTTTCAGGAAATGGAGAAAGCGCTGTACTTTTTAAATGATTAAATACTGCGTTGTCAAAGTTGTAGAGAATTGTTTTATACTTTTAACTAAGGGTTAGATATTTGCAAAACCCAGTGACAAACATAAAGGGTGACTAATAAAAATGATTTATGGCAAAATCACGAAATATGGAGATACATAGTTTGTGTATCGGTCATTAAACAAAAATAACTTGAATCACTTTAAGTAATCTAATTACATAATACGCTTTACCGGTAACACACATTACTCACTACACTTACTCATGTCTCACGTTCTGCAACCCTAAACTCAAACTTCTCCTTGTGGATCCATAACCTTTGGCCAAATAGGATGTTACATTGCATTACATCAGCCATACCTTTTGACTTCACGCCAAACGAGATATTGATAGTTCTGCAGAGGAGTGATACGGATGCTTTAGAACTGCAGAGAGAACAGAATGAGTCCAGCTCAGTCATCACACACACACTCTCCAAGATCACATTGCCCCACCTCTAGGGACCTTGCTGTAGATAGAGAAGAAATATGTCTCTTGATAAAAGGGGTTTTCAAGACAGCATTGACACACTTTCATTCTCACATATTTTGCACCTGTCTGCTGGTGGCCTCTTCCTTCTCATCAGTCTCTCTCTCTCTTTAGATCGCCCCCCCCCCCCACAGGTGGTACACACCTGCTGTTAACCTCACCCAAGGGCGGTCTCATAACCTGACGGACCTGCTATAGAGATCCTGTATTCAGAACCTGAAGCATGAGGAGCGTTTTCTCATTGTCAAGTCAAAACTTACAGTCTAAAAGTTAGTGGCTATTTTTATTATGAAACCAAAAGTGTTTGGTATGATTATTTACTGAATGTGATCTAGTTTAGGAGAAATGTTTAACTGAAATATAAAATCACAGGAGCACTGGAGTTTCTGTTTGGCACAGTTTTAATTTTAGGAGTAACTATAGTATAATACTAGCTATCAATTTAGAATAACTACAAACACCAAATGAAAGAATATATTTTTATCTTGATGCCGTATGGCATATTACGTCACTGACTGACACCTCTTATTTTACACGTGAGACAACACCACAGCGTGATGAAATATAACACATATAATGAGCTGGGGGAGAAACGATGAACATCTAAAATATGCATGAATCTGTTGTTGAAGAGATCATGAAGAAATCTGAGAAATAAAATGAGTGACATCTGACAAATCACACATACAAATGTAGGTTTGACACACATGTCCTGTTTACAATGTTATAGAAATTCATGTCATTATTTACTCACTATTATCACCTCCACTTGACATTTCCAGGATTTTTTCCAGGATTGTATTTTACAGAAAACAAAGTCATACAGGTTTGTGTGAATACATAATGACAGACTTCTCCTTTTTGGGTGAACCATTTTGGAAGAACAAACAAGAAGCGGGGAACCTGCCAAAGATTAAAGATCACCTTTATTCAGTACTGTTAAGAAGGAACATTCCATAGAGAATACAGAGCTATGGGACAGAAGCATAGTGTCTGGGGCAGCTGTGAAATAACTGCACGTGGCAGATCAAGGGCATTTGTTCCTGCTATCATAAAAGTGCTCTGAGTGATATTGATCCTGCCGAGTTCTTTTTATTCTGCGCTCCGTCTCAACATCAGTTACTGAGGCGTACAGAGCACAGGGCACCATGGAAACCGACAGTCTGTAATGAAGAACTGAAATATTCCTCTCTGTCCTCATTGATATTGGGACTCTTATTATTGCTGGTTTGGTCAAAATGACATAACATGAGTCATGGCATATTGGTTCTGTGTCTCTGTTGTTGAGGACTGAAGGATCAAACTGGCTGAATAATGACATGACTACTGTTACTACATAACCTGCCAGCAAACAACACATTTGAGAGGTTAAAAATGCAATCTGTAATTTTTTGATCAGGGGAAAAAAACTTTGTTTACCCTGATTCACAACGGTAAGCTTATAATGATTCATAATTTGAGCTGTCGGGTATGATTTCGTGGGAGATGTCAGTTTACCTTCAAGCCACTTAAGTTTAAGAATGTAAATTAACCAGCAATTTTTATGTTTCAAACAGAAAAAGTGAGAAAAAGAGACAAATGTATTGCACAAATCACTCAAGTTTTGCCTTTAATCAGTATTTCTGCATGAATTGAGACAATTCCAGTCCAGTGTCTGTTGAATGTCAATAGAAATAAACCTCAGGAGTGAGATATAGTCATCCAACAGCAATGTGAATGGTTTCATTGAGTGGGCTGTATTTTCTTTCACAGCTGTATTTTAAAGGAGCAATGTGGACATTTTAGCAGCATCTGCTGGTGAGGATGTGAACTGCAACTAACGGCTTACTCCATCGCTCGCACCTCCCTTTCAGAGTAATACGGCGGCCGACACAGGACAAAGATGTCGTCACATTTTCGCTTCTTTGCAGAAGGAGATAATGTATTCACAAAACACGTTCTGTAGAGAAGTTTGTCCGTTTAGGGCTACTGTAGACACAACATAATGAATTCCAAGTAAGGGGACCCACAGTGTATATAGATAAAAATAGCTCATTCAAAGATAATAAAAACATAACAGTTCATTATGTAAAGGTCTTTATACACCTCTGAAGACATAGTTGTATATTGTATATTATATTGCATTTCTGTTAATAGATCCTGCTAAATATTACACAACATACAAAGTTATTTAGTTCAGCTATATGCTGGTCAGAAGTTTTTTTGTTTATAATCTGTGGCAAAACTAATACATGCTATACTTATAAATAAAATGCTATTGCCAGCTGACAGAGAAAATAAACTGGCAGGATTTAAAGGAGTGACAAAAATAGAAACGTGTATCGTGTTGCAAGGTACCGCCATGAGCCCTTGAAGTGCAGACAGCTTTCCTGATTATAATCAATGGTGGAAAAAGAGACGACTCTAGTTAGGGACATATTTTACACTTTCTTTTAAACCATAGGTGCAGAATATCCCACTATATTTAGGTGTGAAATTTGGTTCATTTGTTTGTATGTTTTTTTTTTTTTAATAATCCTGATTTTTGATGTTACTGGTTCTGAGTTGAACACCAGTGGGTTTAAGTGACCAGTATGGATCATATCGTCTGTCCCTGACCTGCCATTTCTTCGATGGAAACGGTTCCAGACGGAAGTCTGGATGTGGAAAAGGGGGTATCTGTCTGATCTGAGGTCACTACAAGCCTCCTGTCAGTGCTGCTGAAGTCTGACTGCTAATCACTGTTACACAACCAGCTCATGTGAAGCGTGTGGCGCAGCAAGAGTGTTACAACTATAAATATCTCACAGGAATTACTCTTGCCTTTAACATTCAGGGCACAAAGAATCTGCAGAGATTTTATGAAAGGTTCGGTTTACGTTAAAAATATTGATCAATGCAGGACATGCAGTTGAAGACCCGTGGTGAATGTACGAGACTCACTACACATCCAACCCTCAGTATTTGTCCAATCGAAAGCATGGCATTTGGTTGCAGTTCAACATGAGTAGTTGCTCATCTCTGGGGAGAGATACACGAGGAGGAACTGTAGATCTGTAGGGGAAACTAAATGAGTCTTTCCTTACTCTCTCTTTCTTTCTCTTTCTTTCTCTCTCTCTCTCTCTCTCTCTCTCTCTCTCTCTCTCTCTCTCTCTCTCTCTCTCTCTCTCACACTTCCTCCAGGGTCTCTGTCAATTACTCAGACATTTAATCACCCCTCTGCTCTATGGACGTGTCCTTACATTACACCCGGTGCTGGCTGGCAAAGTCAGCTATAAATAACCCACCACTGAGTGCTACGAGCCATAACAGCACAGCTCACCGACTCGGCACATTTAAAGAGACTGAGTTACACTGCAAACTTAAAACACAAGTGCTACATGCTATTGTTGTCGTCCATTATAATTCCCATCAGCCAATGTCAATAGAGTTGCCTTTCAGATATGTTGACATGGGCATTTAGAAAAATATACATCTGATCGGTTTCAGGAGCTTGTGGTGACTCAAAACATAGGTTTCTCATTGCACTTTAAAAATGTGGAGTTGCGTCGGAGCCGATAGCCTAGTGGGCACAGCTTCACGTGACTGTGCTTCTGCCGACCCGAGTTTGAATCCCGACTCGACGTCCTAGGCTGATCCTGCACTCCTTCCTATACTTTCCTGTCAAAACTATCTATTGTCCTGTCAAAATAAAGGTATAAAAGCCCTCTCAACCGATGCAGCTTATCTACATCGGCATGAGCAGCGTGACAAATAACTATAGAACCCATTGTAAACAGAAATTCTCTCCTAACTGCATGCGGAGGGATGCAACGCGACAAACGCCTTGTTCTTAATAGTTTCTAACTTCATTTGTCGTGTTGTGTTGCGTTGCACCGCTTGCATCCGGTGTAAACAGGGTTTTAGTTGGGTAAGATATGGACATTTGCTACCCTGTAAAATAAACTACAAATAGATTGCAAAAGAATGTAATACTTTACAAAAATGTTTAGATTTTTTTTAGATTGCCATCCCAGAGGCCATAATATTTTTTTATTTTTTTTTACGGGATGTTTTTTAAACCATCCACCTTTTTTAGAGTATGGAGGATCTCCTACACAAAAACAAAGTCTCAACAAATTTTTTACAGGAATGTTGTGATTCAGAAATGTTGTAGCTGACCTTAAAAAGCCAACGTCATATTTGTTCTGAATTTGATGCAGCCGCACAGCTGCGTCAACTGACTTTCTAGAAAAAATAGGGCAGCAAAGATTGTTGTAATACTTGATGTGAAATTAAATCATGTGACAATTTATTTACACTGG
The DNA here is from genome assembly GCA_026939265.1 of Oreonectes daqikongensis. NCBI lineage: Eukaryota > Metazoa > Chordata > Actinopteri > Cypriniformes > Nemacheilidae > Oreonectes > Oreonectes daqikongensis. The sequence continues at coordinate 1,087,613 of JAOTQM010000030.1, read as the reverse complement.
AGAAGTTCTGTTTGTTTATGTTAACACGTGGCGGAAAGTGAAAGTTTGGTTTGGTTTTACATTGTCGCCAGACAGATCATATCAATGTTGTGTAATATTGCACACTGCCACTTGCATTATTGTTAATATTTGCTTACTTGTAACATGTTTGCAGATGGCTACACAGTAACATCCAATGATTATTTACATGCTGTAGTACACTACACTTACAATATGTCCTTTATAGATGTCGGAGTCTGTCTCTTTGCTGACTGTAGTCATAGGTTTATTGTGCAGGAGAGGAGGGGAGCATGCATCTCGGCTGGCATGCTGTAACAGAGAATGGCCTGGATCCAGACCACTGTTCGACATGCCCTTCTCATTCACGGATGAATAAAATTTATTAATATATAAAAAACAACAGCCCAGAGAGTCTAGGAAGACGACGACACACTACTACATTAATTGTGATCATCTCTAAATATAAAAATATTAATAATAAGCAGACAGAGGTGTTACAGCAGCCTGCAGCGCCACAAGCCTTGCTCATAAAAATGAAATTACACTTACTGATAAACTCGCCTTCACGTCTTTATGATATTCATTAAAGCCAAAATATATTTCAGTTACATCATTTGCATGAAGCTAAAAATGACATTAGTGCCGTGCACCAGTGACTACTGCACCCATGCTGCATGCTAAATATGATCTACAGCGGAGTATTGTCCTTTGTGCCGCCTAAATTAGAACGAATAAAATCCAGTTTAGCTTCGATATATTTCAAAGCAAGCAATATATGAGGACGCCAGAGACTGCCGAGATTCTGCTGATGTGGGAACAAATGCCAGCTGCTGCGCTTACCAGAAAAACATCTCAGCGTAGACAAAGAACTTTATAATGCCAAAGTGTATATACTGGAGATGCAATCTAGGTCTAGGGCATAGCAGCTTTTATATCTGCACATGTCAGTAAGTACAATGGATTCTGGGAACCCGGCCAGTGGAAGTTCTGCGGCTAACCTACTGCGCAATCAGAGGCAGAAGCACAACGGCCAAAATAACAAGCAGCATTCACAATGCCACTGCTGTGCTTGGGTGTGTTTGAGCAACGGAGAACAAAAGAAATAGTATAAAAAAGGCTACGAGGATTCTACTGCGAAACATAACATTTGCGAGGAAAATATAGTATTGTTTACAACGTGTCACTTTTAGTGTGTGTGTGTGTGTGTGTGTGTTATTGTTAAGTTATTGGTGGTGTACATTTCTGAGGTTTTGAATACAGCTAGAGGAAGAGGCTGACCGCATTTTGTTCTTAAAGGTTTCCCCGCCTATCCATTTGACTTCTGTAAAGGAAACATGCATGCTACCCAAACCACTTTAAGCCATTAGCCAGTCTAGTCCAAGGAAAACAGAATAGTGATTTACACACACTGTTAAAGCTACAGTAGACTTCAGTTCATCTTAGAGATAGGTATAGCATATTTAGCAAATGGGCGTCTTTCGGTATGTACAACTTACAATACGAGCTAAGCACATGAGTTATGTCAAACTGCTTTATTTTGATCATAGGAGATCCTGCCAATGCAAATTGTATTGCTTTTCAATATGGCTTAGCTCATATTTTCTTGGCAAAACATGTTCAGCAAAAAGAAATTAAAACTTTACTGATGTATAGAAATGGAGGTCACTAAATGATACTGTCACTTTAAGATCACTACCACAGCACTCATTGGCTGTCGGCGGCTCTGCATGGCTTTACACACACTGCGTGTTGTTTTCATGACAAGTGTTTTCTTCCATTCATTAATGCTAATGAGGAGCGACACCAAGATTAACACACGAGCCCCAGGGCTTTGGCTGAGAACCAAAGCCTTAACCCCAGAAACAACACCCTTAATCCTTGTCCAGAGAGATTCCCCAGCAACATGTACAGAGTCATGGAATCTGGGCTTAATCACAGTCCACTTTAAAAAAGAATCAGTCTAGTCGGCGGCCATCTTGAAAATGCCCCAGGGCAGCCATTTGCACTGCAGCCAAACAAGTTCAGCTTCGCAAATCTCCACAGGTGTTTGCTCATACTACGACTGAAAAACATGTAGTCAATCACATCTGTCAAAAAAAGTAGACATTTCCTTTTTTCTATATTACTATATAGCAGTGATTTTCTAAAATGATAATAAAGGTCCTTTCTTGTTTTAAAACTACATTGTTATATTAATGTATTAAATAGCATTCATGACTATTGTGAAGTAAAATCTTTGTATGTCACGTTTATGTTAAAGGTTATGCTTTATTCCTGTTGTGAGGAAAGAAAACAAAATCTTGATGGCAGGTCATAACATCATAAGTCTAAAACTATCCTTTATGAAATACTGCATGAGTAAACATATTTGAATAGTTGTAAACACAGTATATCGCAATATAAACACTTTAGATTCACTGACATTGATATTTTCCAAAGCTGTACAGTGCAATAAAATTTGCCCAAAATGAGGGTTCACCGGTTCATTGAAGATACTGACATTTCATAAAAAACATGAAGCATGATACAGAAAAAAAACACAGACATCATAAATAACACAAACCTAAGATGATTAATGATTTGGCTTATGCGCACATACCGTAATGACTAGATTGTTTTGAATGGTTGACAACAATTGAAAACCATAATATTCTTTTACCACGATTGAACATTCTGAACATTTTGTACCTCTAGGCACAGTAAGAGAATAACATTATTACAAAACACCTCCATGCCAATCAATTTATTCCAATCCTGTGATCTCTGGCCCTGTCAGAACATTTTATTAAGTTATGTTTGGTCCTGCTGAATCCTTTAAATGACATTCCACAATAACAATACTTTCTATCCTTGGCTCAACGGTTGGGCACACCACAGCATGTTTTTGTCTTTCCAACTTGGCACACAGAACCATACTGTTTCGACTCAAGGGTTCGTCTCTTAGTATTCAGTGAAAGACGGAATGTGCTAACCAGTGTGTTCTGGAAACAGGAAGCTTAGGATTCCTCCTGCTTATAAGAGCAAGCGGGTTCAAGCCTCATAGGACCTCATCTGCCTCTGTTCGTGCTCAAAGACTGAGACTCAATCCAACAGACACACACACGCTGCAGTGAGTTGGAATGATTGCTTTGGCAGTATGTCATTACAAATGCTTGGGCGACCATATGTTCAGCATGGCTTTGCATGTTAACTCATTGATTATTTCCCTGCGCTGACACATGCACAGCGAGACTCCTAGACTGATAGTAAACCTTCAGCAGCAGTAGCAGCTTAAACCTTTAGTAGGTTAAAACTTTGAAAAAGTTTTTTCGTCTTTTAGTATAAATATGTTAGCCTTAAAGGAACAGTTCACCCAAACTACTCTTGGCCACCCTTGACTACCATAGTAGGAAAAATGACAATGGTAGTCAAAAGTGCCCCAGAATTGTTTGCTGTCCTACATTCTTCAAAATATCTTCAAAGAAATTTAAACAGATTTGGAACAACTTGAGGGCGAGTACATTATTGGGTGAACTGTCCGAATACGTTCCGAAGACGCTGGGAGTTTTTAAAACATATTGGATGTCATGAGGGTGAGTAAAAAATGAGTAAAACTTGATTTTTGGGTGAACTATCCCTTTAAGCATAGCCATAAACTAGCGCGATCTAAAACAAAATTTACATTTAGATGATATAAGCATTCAAAACATACAGTTTCTTACTTCCACCAAAAAGATTCAACGATTTTTATGACATCATTCTGCACTCATCAAAAATCGCTTTATTGGGTCTTTGGATGAAACAAAACCCCTGCTCAGCCTTTACATGGCGAGGGGTTGTGAGAAATGGTTTAGTAATTAATCCTGTGGCAATTGTCGGTGTCAGTGCAGCTGTGGTTGCAGGTCAGAACCGTGAAGGCAATTAAACAAACGCGGCGAGCTCAACTGCACCAGCGCAGGTAACGCGACGAGACGCCCATCCCCCCGGAGCACATACCACCTCAAACCTCTGCCGCTAGTTGCTGATTCACCGCACTCTTTTTCTGGCTCTTTTTAATTTGTTTAGCCCTGCCACCAGTGTGCGTCATAAAGCGAACAGCCTCTAAGAACATTATCAGTAATTATAGACTAAATGAGACAGGCAAGAGAGCGAGCTCTCATTGGAACTCTGTGTTCTCAGGCTGTTAATGGAGGAGAATAGGCAACAAAAGCAGCCTGTTAGAACCGTTCCTGTAGTCGACTCTTAAGCTTAAGCTCAGAGATGCCAGCATGTGCCTGTGTGTAGCTGAATGAGATCTAAATTTATGTTACTTTGCGTGTGGTTGAATATTCTTATAAACACCGTATCCCACTAAACTTAGTTTGCTTTTGTTTTGCAAATGGTTTTAATGTGAAGGCTGTCCGCTTTGAGAAAGACAATCTGATTTTTGTTAAAGAATTAAACTGAAGCTCTATAGGAGTAACCTGACGGTTGATTTAATTTTGCATGAGGAACAGTTCTGTCACCCCATGACTAAAAACTATATGACTTTATTTGCCAATGTAAAAGATTACTGCATCTAAAAACAAATAATAGATATGTGTCAACGGTTACTGTTTTTATTGTGAAGCTGTGTGTAAATATAACCACTGTTATAGGTTGTTTAAGACGTAAAGCGCTTGATCAACATGTAAAAGACAAAACATTGCATCTTTAAGCAACCTACTCACATTATCTGGAGCATAGTTTTAAAGAAAATTGGTTCTGATGAACACAGAGAAAGATATTTGGAAGAATGCTTGTAACAGTTCTTGGCCACTATTGACTACCATAGTAGGAAAAATTGCTTTATAAATTTCTTTGTTCTGTTAACAGAAAAGAAGATATTTTGAAGAATGTAGTAAAGCAAACAGTTCTGGGGAACTTTGGACTACCATTATAATTGTTCCTACTATGGTAGACCCATCAAACCCCAGCAGATGTGACAGTAAACAGCAAGTAACCCAGAATACGACACTTCATGGTGTATAGGTTATGTTTTCTGGGTTTTGTTGGGCCGTATCAACCATAGTAGTTAGTTTGTCCTATTTCAGTCAAAGAACTCGGACAGTCTTGGCGAGTTGTAGCTGGACTCTTTGTGAATCCTCTGATGCCCAGTTTGTGGATTGCTTACCATTTTACAATGGCCTGTTTTCTTATCCATTCAGAAGTAACTGATTCATAACTGGATACATTTGGACATTTGAAGAGTACATTGAATTTTACTGATGAGCTCCAAAAGACTTGAAAAGGTGATTTGTTAAAAACACCTCAACTCAACTGTAAAATAAAAATGACAATAAACCTATTAAATAAGACAACTTTTTAACTTAAAGCTACAATCTGTAACTTTTGTCTTTATATCACCATCTCCATTTGAAACATAAAATTGTAAAATGGGTCGAAGTCAAAAGATGTCAAACTGACATTCCCTGTAGCAATTAAAACAAATGATTAATCTGAGGTTGCGAATTTGAGTAAGGTCGTTTTTAACTAAAGAGTTACTTATTAAATAGTTAATATAAAATATACAACTTACTTATTTTACTTAAATATGGTGTTTGAGAGAAGAAAAACTGTTATGCATTGTAGTAGGATACACAAATGGTGGTGAGAAAGGTTACAAGTCAACTTAGGGATGTTAAAACAAATCAGAACAGTCCTGTGAGACTGTACAACTGAATCCAGATCTTCAAGCAACAGAACATGTTGTACGTGTCGTGAAGAGAAATGCGATGCGTCACTGAAGGTAAATACTCCAAGGTCTTTCAGCCAGATGCGTTCTAGCACCGGGGGACAGAGTCAAAGCTGCATCTCATTTCTGCTTCCTCGTAGCAGAGAAATTAATAATTCATTTGATGTTTACACACCTGCAAGCTGGAGTGAAACAAAAAGCATTGCAGTGTGAAATTCACAAACTAATAAAACTAAATTCCAAATGGAAATGATAAAACCAGTTACCTATGATTAATCTTTACAAAGAAATCTTTAGTCATTGTACGCTTACACTGATTAGTTACAACCATGCGATTATAAAATGATTGCACACTTGCTTGAAGCATCTGAAAAAAGATCGAAGGAGGCATCAGTGATGTACTGACAATGATTAATGATCAGGAGAATTAAGGCCGTGCAACAATGTGTTCTTATTTGTAAATGTCATAGATGCTTACAGACAAGTGAGAAAGCTCTCTTCATCCCATACTAAAGGAAATGTTCATCAAAAATTGAAAATTCATTTACCCCCTCTCATGTCATCCCAGATGTAAAAATAAAAAAATATCCATCACTTTATGTTTGTATATACAGTAGGAGCCAACATAGTTCTTGTCTCGTGACTAGCTGTTGTATATTTCGTTAGGAGATATGCAAGAACCGTCATATTTGATTTGAGAACTAATGTTCATATTGGTTTCTATTTTTTATAATCATTTATGAATAATAAGCTTAAATATCACTTTGATTTCATTTTTTTCTCACAAATGCATTGTTTTGCTTCAGACAAAACAACTGGAATCATTTTTAGGCTAACTATTCCTTTAAACTCAATATGAAGCTCTAAGAGCGAAGTGTCGTTTCTGCACCTCTAGTGGCATTGAAAAGAACTGCAAATGTATTAACTGCTTTCAAAAACAGCCCATTATTGCCACAACTGCCTCAACATTAGTTGAGCCAATTTCCACATGACACTAGGCCTATATCAAAGTCCATTTACAAAAGTTGTGCCACTCTGCGGCCATGTTAACAACCACTCTGGACAAGCTATAACAGTCATAGCAAGACCACAGTTCTATATATTTGAATGGGAGATGACATATATCTCCGAAATCGCAGGGGGAAAACAATCACAATTAAATGCATATTTACAACCAAAAATGGAACCTGACATCAACTGTACCATAATCATTATCGATTGGCTCTTTATTTCTCTTCTTTACATTGCATTATCTCCACATTCATAGTGATGTCAGTGGATCTTGATATATTGAGTCTTTAATTGCCATGCAAAAAGTTCTTTTTAAGTGATTTACTCATGATTTTTCCCTCCAGTAAGCTGTTAACCACTGCGACCAGATCATATACCTATCTGCTATACACATGCAAAAGTAGGTGTTGGTTGTTGGACCTGCGCGTGTGTGTGTTACATCAGTAGAAGTAGGTCACACCACAGCCGGAAAATTATGCAACGCACAAAGAATGTGCTTTTAGCTGCAAGAGAGCTGTGAGAGAAAGCTCTCACATTAATAACAGAGGAAAGCCGACGTCGACTGATCCGGCAGGCTAATAGTTGACAAAAATAAGCTGGGCTGCTCCATTCATACATCAACCGATCGACCGAATCTGCCTGCGCTATCAAAGTAGTACCGGTGCAAATGTGAGAATAAAAGGACACGCAGGTCGAGTTAAACACACGGCTCTGTTTTCTAGGTGACTGTGGTTCTCCAGTCAAGATTGCAACAGCACGCTGACAGCTGAAGTGGGCCTCTGCACCATTCCCATGGCAACTGATCACATGGATTCTGGGAAGAGCCAACGTGGACCGCGTGTTATTTCATTATGAGATGAGGGTGCCGCCTGTCTTTTCTCCTCCCTCGCCTGCCTCGCACACTCTCAACGTACACGTACGAGCGACCCCCACTCCAGACCGCCGGCGGTAATTGAGAATGACACAGGCTTTTACTGGAATAGGGAAATAAAGATGTAGCATTAATGACTTGAGGTATTTACGTGACATGAAAGCTGCATGTAATTATGAATAAGTGGATGGTTAGAACAGTGCTGACCGCTTCCAACGAAGAACAAACAGATTACAGTTTAATTGAGAATGGTCCCTAAAGAGCAGCCAATAAACAGCTGTGTTGATGCCGTAACAATTTTAAATCGAGTTACAAAGTCCCTCTCCAACTTCACCGTTATAATAACAAATAGACAACTGGTCATACTGGGGGATTTAAAGGGACAGTTCACCCTTAGACACAAAGGAAGTGCATACAATGGATGTCAATGGGGGCCAATGTTGTTTGGTGGTGGTTCTTCAAAATATCTTATTTTGTCATACAGGTTTGGACACGAGAGTAAGAAAAGTATGAAAAAATCATTTTGTGGTGAACTATATTATTAGGAACAAACTGTGCTCGCCGAATACAACGCACATATGCACTCTCTGTCTGCATTGTTGTAGCGCTTGATTCACTGTAATTTATGCAAATCTGGTAACAGAACAAACACTCCCAAAAATGAGCAATGAATGCATACATTTGCATGACAAAATTCTAAAATAAGCCTTATTTACACAAAATAAGCCTGACAGTAAAACGTCAATGTCAACGTGCATTTAATTTAAATGCGCATAGCACATTATAGTGATTTGTTACGCAGGCGCTGAAATACTGTGCGCAAAATGTATCGCAACTGTTGAGTTGACTTAATCCGGGATTGTGTTATAGGGTTTGTGTTGTTGTTCTCTTTCTGGTTGCACCAATTGCATTGTCATCATTTGTGAAACAAGAGGTACATTCACATACTTGCAAATTAACTGTAACTCTGTTCGCATGCAAAACACGTGGCATTGACTCAGACACATGCATGAAGAAAGATAGCATATTCTTTTATATTTGAATGATGGTAAATGCTGCTTCCTTATTTCGATAAGATTCAGAAATTTCCTGGTTATGTATGACATCTTAACCTCTTTTCCATTGTTCACCCTGTATGTTACAGTATACATCAAGCGTACAAAAGATGCACATACACAACTGCAAAAACTTTATGTCTGACAATGCCTAAATGAACTATATTCATTACTGCAGAATACTACACACACACACACACACACACACACACACACACACACACACACACACACACTTCCACACTCTGCCCCAATAGGTTTGCTTTGATAACAGTGAGGGCTTGACTCAGTTGCCATGCCAACAGTACTGAACAAAGACCATAATGACAGCAGCAATACAGGATATGAGAATCACAGCTTCATACATTCATATTCACTGGCACGATACAAATTACATGCAGAAGCTTCACTTTCTGGGTTATATAAGCTCTTTTTTCCATACTTTGTGATTAAACGGTGATGTTCTCTATTGTTAAATAAATAACATGTCTATTCAATCATGGATTGCATTCGCCATTATTAACCCGAGAAGCTGTTTGCTCCTTTGGCAACTAACTTTTAATCTGAGCATGATGTGAATGATCAGCATGACCATATTTTTACAGTTTATTCCTCTGTAATTAAGTCACCCACTTGCATTTCTCTCTTGTGCTTTGTTATAAGGGCTGTTTGCTAAAGCAAGCATTCCTTATCAATAGACTTTGGATTTACACAAACAACTATTAATAGTCTTGCACCATATGTATGTATGCGAATAATGCCTCAAATTGTGCCGCTTGTTTAAGTGTGTTTACTTGACGTGAACAGATTCATGATTTTTGTCTGGCGGCTGATAATTCAGGGAAAAGATCCTGTAGAGTATATCTAGGGACAAACAGACATATCAGAGAGCTCTTTAAATTCAAGTGAATAAGCATCAACATAGTAACTAGGGCTAGGCGCTATAGACCAAAATGTATATATATATATACACTATACATGGTATTTTGAATACAGAAAGTGGAATAATAGTTTACCAGCAACTCAAAGCCTCATGCAATACGTCATTATGTCACAATCACTTTTTATAATCACTATTCAACATCTTAATATCAAAATAAAATGTAAAGGGAGGGTTTTCCTCCTTGTTTGAAAATATACAGCTGCATATGTATAGATGGTTTTAAAGCAACAACATAAACGTTACTGCGCATGCACGCTTTTGTGGCCCAAACTTAACTTCCGGAAGTTCCGGTACACACCTGCCAAGAGTAGAGTCCCTGCAGATTATTTCTGATAACAAGCAAAAGAAATAACAAGTAAATGACATTAGATAGCAAGTTAAAACTATGTCTATAGTCAGTATTACTTTGAGTAACCAGTAGAAGAACCATTACTGGCAAAACTTAAATGCGACACAACCCATTCAACACATTTTTTATTTCAAGCAATTATTATACAATAAAATATCAATATCAAATTTAAAATAATATAAATAGTTATATTATTACTTTAGCCAATACCCAGACTGATCAACAAACACAGACCGGAAGTTAACTTCGGGCCAGGTGCATGTATCCGATGAAACGTCTATAAACAAATTAAAATAATTCATAAAAATAGATCAAATAAAAGAGATAAAAAGATCATATACTTATACTATATGATTAAATGGCATATAGTATGAGTACATGTGTTTCCTGTTTATTAAAAACACAACTGTACAACATTAGCAACTGCAGAGAAACACCCTGGCAAGCAATCTTAAAAACAACCAACAGCACCAAACACTGGGTTGTTTATTTCAGCATGTTATTTCAGCATTTTCCCCTTGGACTAATGCCACTTTGCACCATCTCTCTCTCTCTCTCTCTCTCTCTCTCTCTCTCTGATGACACATTAGCACAGTGCCATCTATTTCTACATCATCCAGCATTACATTTATCTGCCTGTGCCTGCACAGACCAGCACAGTTACACTGTTATACCGCATTAGATCAAAATCTTAAATAATCTGTCACATGGGTATATGGCGTACGCCTCGTACAATCCGGCTTTCAGCAGAATCTCTCAGGAGGGTAACTACGATCATATCTATATTGGCTTATATGGACTGGGCTCACGGTGTGCTGTAAAGCTTTTGCGTGTGTAATTGTAGGTGTGAAATCACATGGCTATTTTTAACCACTCAATGTGGTGGGAAGTCTTGTGGGATTTGTGGATAGCAACTCACCGCTCTCAGCTGCGAGACTTCAGGCAGGATGAGTAAAGACAAGACTAAATGGACTGATCCTATCTCCCCCACCCCGACCCCCCAACACTCCATCTCTTGCTACGACGTGCTCGCTGTACCTTTCAATCTGGAGCGATTGATTAATCTCTTCGATTAAAGACCCCCACGGAGCTCCATTATCTGTAGTGGCTACCATTTCAGCATTTCGTCAGAATTTCGTAGATTGCACCAATTAAACAACACACCCTTGAGATTTATCGTTTACCCACTTTGGGTACCAAAAGTAATTTATTCTAAGCAGCAGGTTAGCAGGGCTACCCCCTCCTGGTACCGAAAAAGACAAGAAAAACAGTAGCCGACCCATAAACAGTACACTTGAAAGCTTTTGTGTTACTCAAAACCAAACACTAACTAAAGAATAGTCCTGATAGTTTAAGGGTAAATTAAATGTAATTCAATTAGTGTAATGCTGGCATGCAATACACTTCAACTTGAATGTTGATCTTTGATATTATCCACCCTGACTGCATAACCACATTATGTCTTTAAAGCTCATATTCCTTGAAATACAACAACATATATCAATGGTAAATATCAGCTTGGTTTAATAAGAAGGCCAAGGTCAAGAAAGCACTTGCCTTCTCCAGCGAGATGAAAAGGCAGCTAGAGATAGAAGGAAGAGGGAAATGTAAACATGAACTTCATCATGTTTCTGTGGAAACAGAGCCACCTAGTGTCTGCATGTCTCCATACATTCTATATTAATGGAACGGGGAGGGAAAGTCGGCTATTGACTGCATTGATTCTGTATACATAAAGCAATTTCTTAACATAAACATTAACAATATACAACTCAACAATTAGAATCACTTTTAAAGCAAATAACATTTAATTTAAAATGCATTAGAAAGTACTGCCATATGCTCACTACTATTACTTCCAACACTTAGCCTATATTACACACGCTGGACATCTAAAGTTAGTTATACAAACGGCCTTATTACCGATGTGCCATCTACAGACGCGAAACAATTTATACCAATATATGTACTCACCTGTGTTTGCAAGATACCCCGGTCATCCTAAAGTCTTCTTACTTCCTTTATTAACATTGGGATTAGATTTTCCTCGATATTTTGGCTGAATTGTGTGTGTTTGTTTCCACTTGTTACTCCACCATGCGTGCTTGCTGATGCACGTGATACTGAAGGCCGATTGGCTTGTTAAATTATTTTCGATAATGATTAGTTATGTGCTAGAATGTTTTTTTTTTAAAATATATAATATAATGCCTCACAAGAGTGCGGACATAAATTGTTGAAAAAACACAAATTGTTTACATTAGAACACAGAACAAAAAGTGAACAAACAGAAAAAAAGCCAGCCACGTTTTGGACGATTTCGAAGTTGCGTCATTTTATGTCAATTCTTGCTCAGTTTAATTAAAAAGTGACCAGTAACTGGTTAAAGTCTATTATAATACAACAAACACAGTGATTATTTTGTTCCAATCCATACCCAACTAAACAGGACCAGCACATGACCAGTTTAAACCAGCTACAATGCTTTAAAACATACCTAACCAGCATAGGCTGTTTTTTTCCACAGGGAACTAGATTGTTTACCCTATGTAGTGATATGTGTCAAATGTAGGCCTAATAAAGTTTTTTTTATTTTTTATATTGTATATCAAGATTTGTAGGCTATTGCATTCCCTGATAGCACACTCCATTTGCACTGTGATAAAACAACTAGTAACATTTACACCTTTTTTAAGTTTTTAAAGTAAAATTTACTTATTTTTTTGTTTTAAGTTTTTGCACAGTTTTTAAAGTAAAATTTACAAAACAATGTTACAAGTAAATGTTACTAGTTGTTTTTTTTTTTTACAGATTTTACAGTAAATGCAGATTTCCATTCGACATCTGCATTTACATCCGCAAGACATAATTTGCTCATAAATACGTCTCAGAGACGTCTGCTGTCAGATATAGACATCTAATAGACATCTGTAAGATGTTTATGATTTAGAATGGATGTAAAACTGCTCTCTAAGATGTTTAGCAGATGTTTTTACACAGCAGATGTTCTCCAGATCTTTAGCAGACTTCTTACAGACGTATGTGTGCTAGCTGGGTTGACTTGTGGAATTTTGGTCAAAGAATTACAATTATTGATATTAGACATTCAGTATGATTAAATCTTTATTGTTATCATCTTAATTTGAAAAACAATCCAAGTAAATGTTTACATATACAAGTCCATCATATTCCATAGTATCCATTCACAATACTATATGAGACACCATGCAGGATTTTATTTTAAGTCATGCCCTATGCACAAAATCCACAAAGCCATTAAATTAAAGGCGTTCATGTGATCATAACAAAATATACAGAATGACAAATCAAAGGTTATATAACAAAATTAGAAAGGTTTTTAAACAAGCAAGCATACAATTTGATACCTCTCTGTGGAATGCTTAATTCAGATACTTTTGTGGATTAACCACTTAACTATAATTGACTGATGTTCAGACAATTGTTTTTTTACATTTGCATTTTTAGCTCTATATGTAAAACACATCAATTTAATGCACATCGATTTATTTTGTAAGATAATAAGGAAAATAATGTACAGTAACCTGGATTGATTGATCCAGATTAAAAAAAAAAGATCAAAACAGAAAGAAACCCGTAGTAGAATCACAAAACAACCGATTTATTAGACAATACATAATCACATTAATAATCATCAGTTCACTGTTTTAGTTTAGCTAGTGAGCTTGCACAGAGAGACATTAGAGCCATTTGAAAAGATCCAGAAAGCTGGATACACAGGCTTAGAGAAAGGAAACACAAAAGTGTGAAAGGGATAGACCCTGTCCTTCACGTTATAGAATGTTGCGCTTCCCTCATCGCAGTCCAGCAGGATGCCCACGCGGCTGGGGTTTGGATTCTCCAACACGGTCTCAATGCTGTTGTGCCACGCAGAAAGCTTCACGTTAAACCATTCCACACACCAGGAATCCATATTGCGGCCCAAGCGACTGGATGGACCCTTTCTGTCAATTGAACCATATGCAAGCCCCAATCCACAGAAGTTGTTGCTGCTCATTTTGATTTCCCAGTAATGGCGCCCCTGAGAGAGTCCCTTTTTGCAAAGCACCTGAGAGCAAACAGAAAAGCGATTGGGAATATCTGGATACTCGGTGGGCTCATCTGTGACTGTGGCTTTGGTGTAATCTTCAGACAGTACAATGCGCTTGTGAGCCGTTTTGACATCAAAATTGAGGATAGTCCCATCTATAAAAGAAAAACGTAAGCACATGTGTGAAATAATGAATATATAATTTTTAAGTTGAAAACTTAACTAATTTGAACTCACATTTAAGGAGGTCATTTCTTTTAGCAATGCCATCCACAACCAATGAACCACCAGTAACTGATAGCTCTAGAATATAAAGCATGAAGTAACAATTAATGTAGAGAATAAAAGATTTAGCAATTGTATTAATATTATTCTTGATATTATAATAATAAAGATCATTATCTAGACTTTTAACTCTATTTACACAGAAAAACTGATCAGAAGACCTCAGACACCTGGCAGATGTATGTCATTTTAGTAAAGCAACAATGTTGATAAAAGTGTTAATGACATGATAAAAGTTTCTATCCAGAAATAATCCAGCAACTACTAGAACTGGTGTAATGTGTTCATGCTCATGGTCATGTACCTGGCAACAATCTCACAGCTTTATTTTGGAGTGCTGCCTGCCATTGCTGCCAATCTGGCTGATCAACTCCTGAATAAAGAGAATTACAATAATTAAGTCATGAAAAAATTAAGGCATGAATGACATTAAAAGAAAGAAAAGTCGTGTCTTCTCCAATGCGAAATTCACAAGAGCACCACTAAGCATGCATATGGAATGCTGTAATTTATTGGGGAGGCCAATAAGAGAGACAGGAAGTGATTGGGAGGAGAGAGGGGAGCAGGATCTAAAAAAAAAACGCCAAGCCGGGACTCAAACTCGGGTCTCAGAGTGCAGTTGCGCCACATGTCTGGAGCACTGTCCACACAGCCACAAGCTTCGACATGGAAAACTGTTATGAATGGGGTAACAAACATTAATATTAAAGCCTCCAAGAATCAAAAGTCTGCCATGCTTCATCATAATTCATCCTAAACATTTCTTCAACTCAAGAATAAAGTTCTGGCATTTGGGTGGTTCATACACCAGTTGAAAGTATTTAAATGAACTACCCGGTTCTTAAGGCCAAAATAATTCACAGTAACAATATAATCTCAATATCTATCAAAATGTTTTTATAAAGAAATACTGTAAATAATATCATCATTCAAATTCATGCTTAATTTTATTTTGTGTTGATCAATAATAAAACACACTCAAAATACGAGTGTACGGAGGCAAAGAGGGCGTTTGTAACCATTGTGACCCTTAGGCAAAAATTTTTATTCTACATGTCAGCACTACTACACACTGTATAGTAGTCTATGAAAGCAAAAGCTTACTGTTTGGGCTTTGCTCTTTCCGTTCTTTGTGCTCTTTATTAGCATGACTCTTGTCTGTTAGGGAAAGAATAACAGAAAAAAAAAATATGAGTAAGATAAATGATAAATAAATAAAGCATCATGAAAGCTGCCAACAAGATAAGGTATTTATGTTGTTGATCATAAAAAAATTATAAATATGATCATAATGAAAATTATGTTGTCAATAACATACTGTTTGGGGTTTTCTGTTTAGCTCCTGTAGCTCTGGCTCGGAGAGGAGCTCCTGGACTAGGAGACCTCAAATGTCTGGTTGGCATAGAGGCTTAATGATATTAGGAGGAAAAAAAACACCTTTTTTAACACCTTTTTTTTGCACAAGGTGTTATTTTGAGTCAGGAACAACAGACCATTAAAAAAGTGCTATGAGTACATATAGTAACACCATTATTGAATTGCACTGTGAAGTGAACTAACAGTTAAACTTACGTTTTTCCCTCGGATTTGGTTGAACTGTAGACCTTTCACTGGGTCCTGAGGATTGGTTTTCGAGAGAATTAAAACATAAGTGCACACTGCACATACATTTGTAAATCTTGACTCAAAATGAGGCAACATAATCATTTGTATTTGTCTTTATTTAAACAGTGTTACAGATATTGGCTGCATCCGAAAGCTCCAAAATGCTGCATTCAGAGGCCGCATTCCAAGGCAGGAAGGCATCAAGGCACATTCGAATCCAATGTTTGCTTTACTGTCTGTCTCCTTTGATTGCATTTTTAGTGGGAAATTAGTATTATAGTTTTCAAATATGTGACTCTTTCTATTTACAATTCTATTCCTTTACGCTGCCTATGAAGCCAGTCTGAATCCATTTCTATGAGCTGCCCTTATGCACAAATGCTTCCTCCAAAGTCATTGCCTGATTGGGCAGGAGGCAACAAGTCAGCTGCCTAAGCTTTCAGACGCAGCAATTGTGTATGTTTTTATTTACACCAAAGATTTCGAAACTGATTACTTTAAGACAATCTTACCCATGGAAAATGTTTCCTTAAACCCTGTAAAGCATTTTGAGATTAGAACACTGTGAATGCAAAGACTATGAGTGGCATTGCTGGCGACATACTGTACCAATTGCAATCTATCATAACAATCGAAACATGCAGCACAACGTAGACAAGATCCTACACAACACACCTGGTTGAAGTACAGGAATTCTGTTCTCTGCTGGTAGCTCCAGCAGTTTAGCAATCCATTTTTTCAGTCCAACTGCAGATGAGTGATAGGCTATTACTCCTGGACTATCAATATTGATGCGAGGATTATATGGCTCAAAATTAACCACTGATGGCAAGTCCACAGAGGCCTGTGACAGAAAACCAGGAAACTTTACATCTGACAAGTTGCACCAGAATTTCACAAATAAACAATGTCTAGGACAGGAGATGTTTAATTCACATTCACTATTAGTTCTTTATTTTAGAGTCTACATGTACATACATGTACTGTGTGAACAGGTGACTTAAATAAGAACTGTACTCATATCACCTTTAGGAAGGTAAAAGAGTGTGACTGATCCAGCAGACTGTTGATCTCAGATTTGGTCCTACTCATCCTCTCGATGTTCTCGTTGAATTTCTTCATCAAGGAAGCCAGTTTGATCTGACCCTTCTCCTGTTCCTTATCAATGGCTTGCATGGCCTCTTTCTCATCTCTTTCCATCATTTCTTTGATCTGTCTGTATTCACCCTCAAGAATACGTTTTCGGGTAATAGCCAAGTCCTGAGACGGCAAAAAACAAAAAGTAATCATGGGGGACACAATATAATATTATAAATATAAAGACTCCATACAAACACTCCATACACAACAATGAAATTAGTAGTAATTTCTATTAATTTAGGTACAATGATGATTGTCTGCAACTCTTTCTTCCATAAAAAAAAATCATATATAATAATTAAAGTGATTTAGGACTGCGCCGTCAACCTTCAAAATGATCAAAAATACTATGAAGCTACTGTAAGTCCATACAACTCAACTTATAATGCAAATCTTACAAAGCCATATTTTACAGTATGAAAAAAGTATCAAACTTTGAAGAAATTAAGACAGATAATAAATTACACTTGTGATTTATGCAAAAAGAAAGTCATATGGTTGAGTAAATAATGACAGAATATTATTTTTGGAGGAACTATTACATTAAAGGGATACTCCACGCAAAATTTAAAATGGTGGTCAAAGGTGCCCTACAACTGTTTGCTTTCCTATATTCTTCAAAATATTTAATTTTGTGTTCAAATAAACACAATACAATAATCTTTCTTACTATGGTAGTCAATGATGTCCCAGAAATGTCAGTTTCTAACATTTTTCAAAGAAATGTATACAGATTTGGACCAACTTGAGGGTGAGTAAATGATTTTCATTTTAGGGTGGAGTATCACCTTAAGAAACACCTGACATCTGTGTCATTGGTGAAAAGATAAAAAACAAATGCTTTATCCAATGCAACAAACAGTGCATTTAAGACATCTTATTAGTATCGGTCAACCCATGACTTTGACATTATCAGTGCAATAGTCTTCTAGCAAACAATTAGATATAGGCTTGTGATAAACCTTTACCACACTAGCAAGCACACGCCTGTATACTGTATGATGACATAATGCATGTCCAGATACGCCCTTGGTGTAAAACAGGAGACTCTCCTGAAAATCTTAGTTTTACACACTGCACAAGCTGAATTTATGGACAAACTTACTCTACCAGACATTTGCCAACCTTTAATTTGTTTTGCTGCTCCTTCATCTGCAAGACGACCTGCTGATTCTTGTCTATTTTGACATCAAGAGTGTTCAGCTTGTCCATGAAGCCAGTCTAAAAGACAACACACCAAAACATGTATCTCATACTGGCTGACTGTCTGTACTCTATAGTTGATACATGTTTTCTTAATATTTATTGTGGTTAAGGCCTTAACAACAGAACCACATGCATTATGTGTTATCTAAAATAATATATTATTATTTCAACAATATGTATATTATTATGATAAGGTATGTCCACAAAATGTAAATACCTTTTGTTTGTGGTGTTGTTCATCTGTGCTGGTGAACTCACAGCCCTTATGTTCATATTGTAGGCAAGTGCTACAGATACAGCCCTGGTGCTGAGTGCAGTAAAACTCCATGAGTTTGCTGTGGTCGGAACAGAGACGATCCAGCAGATCAGGAAGCGGGTCAGAGAGCTGATGCGCCCGGAATATGGCATTCTCCCGGTGAGGCCTGACGTGATCCTCACAGTAAGACGCCATACACGTCAGACATGTTTTGACAGCTTCGGCCTCCATGCATGTGTCACATTTGATCTGCTCTGGGTCATTTCTTTTTACCTCAACAGCTTCCTTTACGGGTTCAGACTCAGGGATACCAGCCTTCACTCTATAAGCGTCCACCACAGCGCTGAGGACGGTGTTCTTTTTCAGCTCCGGTTTACTGCTGAACGGCATTCGGCAATGAGGACAAAACATGGATGTTGTTCGTTCGCTCCACGTCGCCTCGAGACAGTTGGCGCAGAAACTGTGCCCACAGATTAAACTCACCGGGTTCTCGAATAAACCTAAACAGATGCTGCATGTCAAATCGTCTTCGAGACTTAGTAAAGACATGTTTTCGGCCATGATGGGAGCGAGTAAAGCGATCGTTCACAGCACAGCACAGCACAGCACACCGCACACAAACAGCTGCGACTTGGAGAAAACGAAACTAACATTACACTGGGTGGATGAGGAAACGAAACTTATGACGCTACAGATACGTTGGCAAAGCACTGTGGGATTGTTAAGCCTACATGTTAACAGTTAAATAAACTGAACGGCGATTTATTTCCTAAAACTACAAAGTATTCTTAAACAGCAGTTGATATATGTATCATTTAGACGGTTTTATCCAAATGAGATCGCATACTGTACAGTCAATAAGCCAACAGGGCAGTCTCCAAAGCCATGTTTACCATCAGGTAACTATTACGAACGTTCAACGTACATTTACATGTTTGCAAGTTTGTTTAAAATTATTGTAAGAATATATAACTTTGTCTAGGTAGCCAAGGTGTTCTGTTTTTATGTTTATATGTTTTTTTCCTGGACAGTCCAGTATTTCAGTATTTTCGTTTAAGTGCCCCGATTATGAAAAAATGTCATGAGTTTATTTTCACAAATAATCCAATCACAACTCCCTATACAGTTTTTAAATTTTTTTATCATCAAGTATATCTATATATAATATATATGAGTATATCAACAATCACCGATAATACAAAGGCTAAAGATAAATCCACAAAATAAAACAACAAATAGAACAAAAGTAAAGAGAAAAACAACAACATGAGCCTGGGAAATATAATAAATAAAATTAAAAAAGAGAAAAACCCAGTGTCACTTACATTATAAAAAGGCATAAATATTATACTTATTGTATAAATATTATACTTATAATATTATGCTTTGATATTACTGGAAGAAGATATCAACGTATTTGTCGTATTTGGTCATGTTTTTACGTCTCTTGGTAGGCCTACATATGCGTCCTAGAAGTTATAGCATATTGTTTATAAAAATTTACATATTGTATATGTTAGAATTATGTAGGCCTCTATGTTAAATGTTTAATAAAAAATGTGTCCTAGCAGCATGGAGAACCGAAGAACCTCGAAGGCAATATTTTTTGTATTAATTTTGGACTGCATTATACTACTTTTGCAATTATCTAGCGCCATATTTTCGCAAAATATAATATTAATACTTTTAGGTTTTATTACTGTTAAACGCGGAATGTAGCGCTGAACTGGTAAAAAAAAACACACTAGCACTTCCGCCAAAATAAAAGTCCGGTTACTGTGGACAAAATAATGGCAGAAATATTACTATTTTATACTTTATTCTTTTCTACTATTCAATTTTACTTTTCAGAGTGTAATAAACTGTAAAATGAACTGTAAATAAATAAAACATTTCAGCAACTACGCTAATTGAGTCTCTTCTCTCCCCCACCGAGGGAGGGAGAGAGAGATTACGTCAGGTCCAGACGAACTTCATCCCGAGGTGAGAAGAGATTCCGGACGAACGTTTTATGCCATTCCTAACTATAGGTTAGCCTACAGCAGCTCCACTCAAACATTTGGTAGGCCTACCACTCTCCTGCCCATGCAACCCCATCACCAACCAAGAGCAAAGACGGACTACTTGTCATATTAATGCTAACAGTATTTACAATACTTAGTAGGCTATTTAATGCTAAACTTTATTTACATCACATGACAGCAGTTTGAAGTTATAGCTGTATTTACATTATGGCATCATTATTTCCCTGCTCATAATATTCCTTATAACAGATTTAACAAAAGCAATTTCCTTAATCACATTTAATAAGCTCTAATAATAATATCTCTGATATTCTTAAACATTTAGCCTACTCAATAACCGTTAATCATAGTCACTGAGTGCAGCTGTGACACGTCAGAGGAGACCTGGCCCTCCCGACTGAGACTGGTTTCTCCCGAGGTTTTCCTCGCCACAGGGCCGTGTCGGCTTGCTCACCGGGAGACTGCTTTTATTTTATTAAAATAACTTAAAGGTTTGGTAATTTTACTTTTGTTGTGTTTTTCCTGTTTTCTTTTCTCCTGTAAAGTTGCTTTGGAACAATGCTCATTGTGAAAAGCGCTATATAAATAAAATAAAAAAATTGAATTGAATAATGTAAATATGATTCACATATATATTTTGAGGAATTCATCAAAACCATCTTTAAATCCATTTAGTCTTGTTATGCAGAACTTTGTTTGACCAAACATTTAAAAAAGCAACTTTCTTCTTTAAATTAACCGGTTTATTTGATTAAAGTGTAAAGACTGGTTAAATTGTTAAGTTTGCCACAGGCCAGTGCTGCCCATGCCAAAACTAAACATATCTCAAATCTTCAAGGCTAAATTGGAGAAGTCCCTTTTCAGATATGAAGTTTTGTTATTGTAGTCTGGTTTCAGTTTAGTTCCCTAGTGCTGCCTCTCTTCCATTAGAAATGTCGGAAGTGATACATACTTCCTTCAATTCTTTCCTCCTGAGACCAACACAAAGTGCTCCATCATTATATAACAGTCCTGCCAGTCAGAGATATACATGAGAGGACCTATGAGAGAACAGAGGTAAGGTTTTCACTTAACTTGAATCTTTTTCTTCTAATCTTGTTTTTCCATTTGTTTGTTGATTTCTTCTCTTACAAAGGATATAACATGCAGTTCATTGCTTATTAGTTTTGTTGGTTAGGAAAGAACCTTAGAGGAGTTTTTAGAATGAGCATAAGACCTCTTAAAAAGTTGGGTTAAACTTTTTAGCTGAAGTCGGATATGAAAAAATCATGGTTTGAATAAAACTCTTTTTTACTTAAGTATGTTTTCTATTATATTTTTCTATAAACTTGTTTTTATTAGTTGATGATAAATGCTTATATGTGGTTTTGGGGATTTATTTCAAATACAAAGTTTGCTGACAGCATTTAGATTTACAGACTTACATGCAATTTGAAGGCTAAGCACTAGATGGCAGAGTAATTCAAAGAAGCTTTGTCCCCTGAATAAGTCCTAAAGATCACTTTATTGTATCTGTCTGAGAAAAAAAGGATCATTCCATCATAGAGAGCAAGTTCCATAAATGTTGAAAAAAAATGTTCTTTCCATTATTTGTTATTATAACTGCAACCCAAACTGAGACCTTATCAAAACACAATATTCTGTGTGATAGCCCTATGGTTAGTGCGGCAACATATAGTGCCAGTGCGCTCGCGACTCGACCTGGTCCCACTCCCCTCTTTCTATCCATTGCTTTCCTGTCTACTCTCCACTATCCTATCCCATTTAAAAAGCACACACAATATTCTGACATCATATTGAGTTGCACCTCATAAATCATCATAACAAATTTACTCTAAATAAAAAGGAATCATTTTAAAAATTATTATTTATTTACCTTTTAAGCATATCTAGCTGATTCTCTTCTTCTCTTGAGTTTTTTTCTCTTAAGCACCAAAAAAGGTTTTGCCATTGTTACAGCCCAAAGAACCCCAATCTGGTGCTATTTATACTCGTGTTTTAAGAGTATACTTAACAGATCTGCTCACTTTCCAGAGAATTGGTCTGGCTGTCACTGCCAAGAGTTGTGTGTTTGCGTGTGTATTGACATACAGATACTTGTTGACTAATTTTAAGCATGACAGAGCAAGTGAGTCTATTGTGCCTGCCACTCTTGTTTCACCAGCAGCTATCTGAAACATTTTGAGCACACGGGCTTATGCTCAGAGTTAGCACGTCTCTGAAGCTAATGGTGCTCCTCACAAACAGGCTTAACCAATAGAACATCTGCAGAAAACTTTAAACTGTCAGTGACAGGTACAATCGCCTGCTGGGAATGAAATCATTGACCAGATAGTCCAAACAGAACGAAGACACCAGAAGGTAGGCACAGTTTTCACAACCCTCTGAGATTCGAGTAAGGATTTGGTTCGGTTTAAAGATGGGGAGCCATATTTTTTTAATTGGATTTGTTGTTAGTTTCATTTTTCTTTAGATCATTTTTAGGAAGGGATTCATTTTAAAAGGCACTGTGTGTTTGTCCACGCAAGCTGTCGTGACAGTCCAAGCTGTCAAAAAGAACTTGTGTAAACATCCCCGGAACTTCTAGCCTGCAGACACCAAGGCGTTAGCTGTGATTTTACTTTTAAGTCTCGTTTTTTGTTCAAACTAGTTGAGTCTCTGCAAACATATACGATTGCTTGACTGTTACAACATTCCCTTTAAGCAATTTAATACTGTGACTCTCATCCTGATTTATTTGCGTTATCATAAAAAACAGACAATTCTTTGCTGTTGGTATGAGTGAACACTCATCCTCCAGGTGTAACAGCAGTGTGAATTGCTGCCCTGACCTCTTGAACCGTATTTGGCGAAGGACCACTTGTTGACCTTCACCGTGTGGAATAGGAGCTCACAGTCTTTCTGGTGCCAATGTTTACAGCTACCATACCAAATCCCACACCAGCAGACAGCAAAGCCGTATCCCATTAGCACTTAGCACACAGGGGGTTGTCGTGGCTCCATCATGCTTTATAATTGAATGGCAATGACTTTAGAGACAACAGTTGGGTGTAGTTTTGGGTATAGACATTATGCCTCTCTACTGTTTCTGTAGGTTAATTTAGAGAAAATTGTGTTAGCAGCACAGAGGTTGTGAGTTTGATTTCCAGGGATCACATATTGACTGAAATGTATTTTGTGATCTAAAGGCTTTTGCTTATTTATATAAAATTATTGTTGACGTTAGAAACTTAACTAACTTAAAAAAAAAAGCATCTCAGGGAGAGAGCAATGATTCAACGAATGTTTTTGGTCCTACGCCTTCCATAGACGATATATGAATTATAAAAATATCATTGGACCTCTTTACTTATTGATTGCTATCAGAATGTGAAGAGACTTTCAACCCACATGACAAAAAATGTTTCTGGACAGGATGGACTCCACCTTTAGTCATGATAACAATTTCTGTAATATTATGCAGCCCTGTTTGCTTTCGATAAAAGTAATGTAAATGTTAAGGAAGTGAATAAATACGCAATTGTTTGGCAGACTGTAAGAATGTAGAGCTGTAAAATACATGTGGACAGTATAAGCTCAAATATTTAGGAAGAACTTGATTAAAAATGCGTTCGTATTAAAAACTTTCCTCTTACATCACTTTCCTCTGTATATCAAATCTGAACACAATTTCAGTTGTCTACTGACATTCAGGAGATCTTTTCTCATATGAATACCAGGCAACTTCACTGTATGAAAACATGTTTATCTGTAAGCTATTGTTTGATTTTTAAATGTCCCTATTGTGTTAAATGACACAGTGTACTGCATTTGTAAAGGGTGAAGACCCACAATACAGTGACCTTATTGTCTTCATCATCATAAAAGACACGTTGCGTTCAACTGAGCAAACTTATATTAGCAGTGCGTGAGCATATTTAGATGAGCAGAGGCTTTTATCGCAGCCATTCCTTCATTGGATGGGCGTAGACTGGCTTTGAAGTGCCAGCTGATGCCAGCCACCCTCTTTACACAACATGGCAGCTCATTTCCACAATTCCTGGGACATTTCAGTCTTTTATGTGTGGTAATAAGCTGAAAACCAACACTTGGTCCAGCAGTGATCATCTAAATGGGACTAGTACAAAAGACCCTCATCGCATTGAATTGAAAGAGTACAGATGAAAATGAAACGTGACATTATCTGACCTTTGCAACAGGGCTTTAGATGACACAAAGCACTATTGATATTCTATTTGTATTATTTTGCAGCTTGCCTTAAGCAATTGTGTGTACCCATTTGAGCTTGTTCATAGAAACCTATTCATTGACAGAACGCTATAATTATTTTGACCTTGTGTCTGTCAGATATTTCCACCTGACCTGCCCAGGATTTGTCACTAAAGGTCTGTTAGCGCAGGCGTTGACACGCTGTTTGGAGATATATTGGGAAAGCATGTATAGCTAGATGCTTACTGAAGGTCTGACAGCACCAAAACGTTTTGTGTGACAGCAGACATTGACTTCTCAGAAAAATTCTTTGAGCAAGCGCACAAGCTCATTTACTCGTCTTGGGTTACATGTTCGGCGGGGGCCTAGTGTTTCTGGCCTCCAGAAAAACACCCTTCAACCTGCGCAAAAAGCATAGGGGCATTCCTCACAAAGTACGCACCAAACCGTCTAGCACTTCTCGCCTTTGTCCAAGCGTTTTTCAATACTGCACAGATGGCTACAGGGTCACCATCATCCGATACAATGCAGTGACTTGCTTCAGATGACCTTTAGTTGGTTTTGAATGAACTGCAAAGCAAGCAAACAGGATCAGTAAATAACACAGTATGATCCGGTTGGCTATTGTAATTCACAAAAGCTCGGTGGGGTGATAATAGAGAGTCTTTTATTCATATGTTTTAGCTTTCTGGCTCTGACGATGATTCAGATGGGTCATTGACCTCTTGTATGTTTAACTTGTCAGCTGTAATTACATGTCTGTGTTTACACTAGGTTTTTACACTTTGGCATCTCTCTTATGTCTGTTACGCAGACCCATTTAGCATTTAGTGAATTGTGTTGATGTCAGTTTTTCAGCATTACATGATGAGTAAAGGATGACAGGTCTTTGATTTTTGGTCTCTTTAATGTCTGACACTTGCTGCATTAGACCGGCTTTTACACTAGAATAATTCTCAAAGGTTTAAAAAGGGACAGAGGACAAACAGGGCATCCATTACAACAGTGGAAAGTTGGACACCATTTAAAGTTAGTAGTCGAAATTTGGCAGCAAAAAGGTTGTGCACATACTGAATGCTATTGAAAAGTATTTTGAAAACTTTGAAAAGTTGACCTTAGTTAAATGTGATTATTCTATTTTAGACTTTAGCTTGATTGTTCAGACAAAGTGCAGCTAATGCAGGGCATGTGTGTATCGACTGTAGGCGAGCTGTGATTGCATTAATCAGCATGTGTTCTAACATACTGGCAACTTCATGCAAATGTCAACCTTACCATAAAAAATAAAGTTTTTACCAAAGCTTTTCACCAATGATAGCACTTATGTCAACATTTTATGGTTTAATGTGAACGATTAAACGAAAGATTGATATTTTTCTGATATCAGGACTTCTTGACATGGTTTTAGTAAAATATAAGCAGATGGTTCAATATCCTGGTAAAAAATACATTCTCTGAGAATTTATATGTCACATCCACAATGCAAAATGTCACATTAATAATGCTGAAATTGCCCAACTAAATCAAATCTCTCAAACCCATCAAGCTAGTGCAGTCCAAAACACAGTCCAAGAAATTCAAGAAATGCTTTTTCTTAGTTTATTTTGTATACAAAATGTCCATAAATGTAAATATTTGGACATCAAAACTGTACAAGTGTTTGTATATCCTGCAAAACCATGATGCTGTTACAGTGCGTAAGACCATTTTCTTCATCAGTACTTGTCTTTTCCAGTTGAATGAAACTATAAAAATACCAAACTTCGGCTCAAAATTTTCTTGCGAATTGTTGCATCTAAATTTTTAATTTGACACATTTGGTGATTATAACTTGATGCAACTGTCTGTTGCTTAAATTGACTGAACTTTAACCGAGTTGGTTGAAAATTTTTGATGCCATAATTAGAAAATATTGAAGGACCAGTAAGTTATATTTAGCACTACGGAGGCTGACACAGGACTAAGATGTCGTCACATCACTGTAGAGCAGTTTGTCCGTTTAGGGATACTGTTGAAACAACATGGCGAATTCCATGTAAGGAAAGATAGTAATAGCTCATTCTAAGGTTATAAAAACATAACGATTCATTATGTAAGATCTTTATACATGTCTAAAGACATAGTTGGACCATTTCTGTCAAAAGATCCTTAAGTTGGTCCTTAAAGTTGGAGATGTGTCGAATTTTTAAAGGTTCATTTTTATGTTTTAAGCACACCTTGGATTTATCAAACAAATTCATTTTTTTTTATTTAAGTCTGTTATGTTACATTATTTTGCTTAATTTTTTACAGGACAAAGATACTGACTGTACAACACTCATAACAGCAAAATGAATGTTTGTGGTTTTGTTTAGCAGCATGACTCGTTTTGTACGTGTCGTGAATTCTGCCTTGTGATTTATTCTTGTAGTTTAGGTGTCATTACTCTGTGGCAGTCTGAATGATTCTGAGTGACCGAGATTAACAGTCTGCTGACTGGATCTCTGACCAGAGACAGAGCCGGAGGAAAACAGTGAGTTTTACATTCACCAATTGATGGCTGCTGTCGAGAGCGCTCTGCCTTCTCGCTCGAAGCGCTATTGACAAACACGCTCTCCATGTCAATCTTTCATGGCCAGTTCATCAGGTTTGTTAAATAATCTGTTGGCACACGTCTGATCGCTGATGTTATGGCTGATGTTGACTGCCTGGAAGCCTTTGTGATTTGAGGTATTTCATAATGCACCATCACAGACCTTCAGATAAACCCGAAGGATTTATAGTATTTATGGTAAAAGGAAATTAGCTCAATGCTGAGCAAATATTTGCTGACCTCACCTGAACCTCAGCTATCCGAGCTGCAGGTAGATTGTGTTATAAAGCACCTTTGATAATGTTGTTGATTAACTAAAACTCGTTCACCCAGAATGTACGAGATCTAAAAATATGGGCCATGTTGTAACACTGATGTAGTTTTTCTTCTGTGAATCATTGATTGAACATCTCCATCCGTACAGTTCAGAATGTGAAATATGATGTGAGAGCGATGTGTATTTAAGAGCTTTGAAATAGATTAGACGGTTTCTCTTGACTTGACAGCGTAATGACTCAAATATAAGAGCCACGCTTCTTTTCCATGAAATGACAAAGCCATAGGAATGACAAAAAAATGAAAGCTGGAGAATATTTCAAGAGGAAATCTATTTCATGATGCACACGCTGGCCTTTTGGTCTGTGTTTAGTTATAAAATGTGACCCTGGATCACAAAACTAAGTCTTAAGAAGCACAATAACATTTGTAGTAATGGCCAAAAATACATTGTATTGGTCAAGATAATTGATTTTTCTTTTATGCCAAAAATCATTAGGAAATTAAGTAAAGATCATGTTTAAACAAGATATTTTACCGTAAATACAAACATGGCCGGAAACACGTGTTCAAATTTTATTCACTGCTTAAGACTGGTTTTGTTGTCAATTTATTTTCATATAAATTTTTATTGATATGTTATTGTATATTAATTGTATTAAAATAAATTAAAACTTACTCTTTGCGGAGGTCTAAATATTTTTTATTTTATTAATTACAATTTTACAGTTGCGACAGGTTTCTGCAGGTTGATATTGCTTTGCATATTGTTATTTGATATTTAAACAAATAAAACAAAATAGAATTGTTCGCACTTCCCTAAGAATCTACATTTGAATTGCATGGAATCTGATTCTTGAGTAAAAACAAAAAATTGTATTTGTTCTATGGGTCTTTATTTTTAGGCTCATGCAGGTTGATCTAACAAGTGGATAAAGCTCTGTGCCAGATAACATAGTAGCGGGGTGCTAAAATATAAAGGCCCAATAATTACATATATCACTGTGTTCATCTGAATTCTGCTCCTCTTGAATCAGGACACCAAAATAGCATCCAGCTGGTGTCAGACTTGAAATACCACGTTCCACAAGCGAGTAAGCCAGTTGGATGTGTTTACTGGGGTAATAAATGTTATCATCCACACCCTCTTTTCAACACGCAACTCTCGTGTTTGAGCTGTAATGACGCACTATAACACTAAAGTAAAGACACAGTTTCTGTTTGGCTGTTGTAAATGCAGTCACACACATAGTCAACCAATATTTACAACCTACAGATTATCATCACTTGTCAAGCACACCCTGGAGCATTTCACCCCCCATACATACATTTAAAGCTAATCGTGGCACTGATGGTTGTAAATTTTACGTTGTAAAATGTGAGGCATGTTTTGCTGGGGTGATGTCAGACTCCAACTGATGTGTATTTGTGAAAGAGACACTGACCTTCCAGCACCAAAGTCTTGAAGTCCTCTTACACCATCTGCTTCAAGTTTCTAGTGCAGGAATGTCCTGAGCCCAACAGCTTTCTGCCGAGTGTGTCTGTATTGGAATGAGAATGTGAACAGGCCTAATGTTTAATGGTTTGATGCTTTTATATCTGGTGAAAGTCATCCGGCAGCTTTGCACTTAGAGTTAAGTTATGTGCTTAGATTTTATAGGATTTTTTTGTCGCTCAACTGGTTGTGAAAAGGTTGTGAGTTCGATTCCCACAACGGCAGCACTTCCAGTTGACCTTTTTATAACCCCAAACAGTTTTATTGTCCCAGTCTTTATATCAGGTAGGTCTTCGCCTAAATAGCGAGTGAATATCCACAGGAACCACGCATGTGTTAAATTTTTAATTCAGCTTTAAAAATAGACTTGAGTGCTTAGTCACAAAACCTTCCAGGTGAAAAACAGTGCACTATAATACACCTAAATGTACTTAATGAGCTGTATTTTACAAAAAATATTGTTTTAAATACTTCTTAAGATAAACTCAAAGGGATAGTTTACCCAAAAATGAAAATGAATTACTCACTAACTAGTTGTTCCAAATCTGTATACATTTCTTTGTTCTGATGAACACAGAGAGATATATTTGGAAGAATGTTTATAACCAAACAGTTATTGGACCCCATTGACTACCATAGTAGGAAAAATTACAGAAGGAGATGTTTTGAAGATTGTAGTAAAGCAAACCTTTTACATTTTTTACTATGGTAGTCAATGGGGTCCAAGAACTGTTTGGTTACAAGCATTCAACCAAATATCTTTCTCTGTGTTCAACCAAACAAAGAAATATATACAAATCTGGAACAACTAGAGTAATTCATGACAGAATTTTCATTTTTGGGTGAATTATCTGTTTAAGAAAATTATGGAGATGTACTTTTTTTTAACTGGATAGTTTTAGCAAACAAAATGTTAAATATTAACACTTGAAGTTTCAGATCAAATGTGCATTTATGTCATAAATATAAGCAGAAGCAAAAGCATTTATTATTCTTGTGCAAAAGAAAGCATTTATTATTCCGAAAGCCTCTCGTACGCGTGCGTTTAGAAAATGTTTGCGTTCAAGCCAGCAGCGTTAAAAGACTTTGAAATAAAAATCTCATTAGTGTAATAGAGCTGAAAATGCTCCATTAAATGGTAATTATGTTTGCTTGATGAGAGCTGTAAATGAACACAAAAACAAACGCTTGTCAAGATCCAAAGCAGGAACTGAATGGGGTTTGAATGGAGTTGAAAGCGACGTCTTTTGTGATCAGTCTGACCCCGTAAACAGCCAGTGATTAACTGACAGTTAGTTTCAGCATCTTTTGATGACAATGCTTCTACCTAATTAAGTTTTTCATTATGGACACAGATGAGAACTTGATTGATTCACTTACTTTTCAATGCTTTTCAATCCCAGAATGCACCTTTTAAACATTTAAATTCTCCAAAGACCAGAAACTATAGGAATATTGATGAGCTTGTCGCACCATGAATGTTCTGTTAAAATATTTATGGTGATATTTGATATATTGGAAACGTTGATATTTCTTGTCACACGTTTGTAAATACCACATATTATGACATACCTAAATCCAAGCTGTTTGGTATACACTGATTCAGTCAGCTTTGATATCATTTAACCCACTTTTAACCTTTTCACTAATGTTGTTCTATGGAGGTTATCTCTGTGTTTGCCATTAGAGTCATAATTTCATGCAACATTAGTTGTGTAATTGTGTGTTAAATAACAAAGGTTAGCAGGGATCACATTGCTAATGAATGCAACATTGTTAATGAGACTCAATGGACACAAAAGCATAGTCATACCCAAAAGAATGAAAATCACAAATCAGAACTCTTAAATATTTCATTTTTTTCCTTCTAGACATCAAGTACATTCAATTGGAAAATGGAAACTTTTTCCTAAGTCTCCGGCATCATTATTATTTCTCTTGAGAAAAACACCCAGAAGTCGCCATGAAAGTGTTTCAAAAGAGATCACAATGTCATAAACCAAGCTTAGGTTTGTCAAGTCAAGTCTGCAAGCAAAAGTCAAAATGACTGAAGATTTCAAGAGAAATCACAACATCTTTTACTAGGTATGTGGTCAAATCAGGCTTATGTAAAGTCAGAGCTCGCCAGATCCAGAAAGTGCTTTTCATAAAAGTTTCATGTGTAATATTCATCAGGCGGCAAAATAAAGAAAAGCTATTCAATAAAGTGCATTAAAGGGATGAATGAAATGAAAAAGCTGGCATCATTACCCATTCACTTTTATTTTATGGACACAAAACCAATGCAAGTCAATGGGTACTGCTGTGGTTCAGTTACCAACATTCTTCAAAATATCTTCTTTTGTGTTTTGCTCAAAAAAGAAAGTCATACAGGTTTGAGATGACAAGAGGGTGAGTAAATGCCAACAGAATTTTCTTTTTTTGAATGAACTATCCCTTTAATCTCCGTTTGAGCTCACAGGTGGTTTTGCATTCAGACACCTGGGTCTCAAGCTGACAGTCGTGATAGGAAAAGGCAATAATTATTTATCATTTTCTAGTGTCAGGCTTCCAGAAGGCAACATTACTGTGTCGTTTAGCTGAAGACTAGATGACAGAAGAGCAGCCCACCCTGGAACAACACATTCCCATCCCTCAACCAAGCTAAAGAGCATAAAAACTAAACAACTAAAACAGAATCTCTTTGTGTTCATTAGCTTTCTTGAATATATCATCGTCTCCTGACACTCTCCGCTCTCTGGAGCTTCCAGTCTTTTCCTCACAATGTTATTCTCACCAAGCTGTAATGTGAAGTATCGACGGCAGCTCATAAATCACTGTAGTGACAATATGGGTTTAGTAAATCCCATGATGCGCAGTCACATCTCATAAACATTCCAGATGCTTTGGGTGAACGCCAGATGTCTGTGTTTTTTGCAATGCAAAAGTCTCATGTAAACAGTTATTTACCTATCAAGGTCAAATACCGACAACTGTCCACATATAATTCTATATTAAAAATACAGCATGTGGTAATTCTGGTGCCTTTCTGTGTTGCCATGTCCACATAATTTAAGCAACTTTTGAGCTTTTTTTAAATTATTTATTTTGGCTTTATTAACGGGACAGTTCACCAAAAAAATCTAAATTCTGTTATTATTTACTCATCCTCAAGTTGTTAATTTGGTATGAATTTGTTTGTATAAATAGTAGGAAAAATGACAATGGTAGTCAGTGCCCAAAGACTGTTTGATTTCCTACATTCTTCAAAATATCTTCTTTTGTGTTCCTACATTCTTCAAAATATCTTCTTTTCATTTACAATGAAATTGTTCCTACTATGGTAGTCAGTGGTGGCCAAGAACTGTTTGGTTACAAGCATTCCTCCAAATATCTTTCTCTGTGTTCATCTGAACAAATACATGTATATAGATTTGGAACAATTTGAGGGTGAGTAAATGAAGACAGAATTATTATTTTTTTGGGTGAACTGTTCCTTTAATCCACTGTTTCAGTTGCACTTTACATTACTGCATTATTTATTTCTTCAGTTAATATTTGGCTTTTTCCCATGTTCTACTAGATTTTCTAGAAATATCTGGCAACACTGGTGGCATTTTGCCCTGCTTTGCTGTTTTTGGCAGGTGTTTTATAGCAGGAGGACAGTTGGTTTTCTTGGGTCAATGCTACTGTCTGGCTCAGCCTCATATCTAGTTCATCTTTCTAGTTCAGTCCACACAAATAATACAGGAAGAATAGCAATTCATATGTGCATTTCAACTTAAAGAGACAGTCAAAATAAAAATTCAGTCCACATTTATTCACCCACAAATGGCTCTTTCATTTAAATTTAGCAATACATAAGTGCAATAAAACCCAGGGTCTCAGCAAGGCTACCACAATATGCAAAGCTAAGTGTCTTTGTTATAGTATAGAAAAAGTAGAAAAAGAAATAGAACTCTGTATAAGTGAGTCAGGTGTTGGCGGAAGAGATGGTGTTTTTAGCCGGTTCTTAAAGATGGCCACAGAATCTGCTGATCTTGTCGCAACAGCAGGTCATTCCACAGATGTGGAACAGATCCTATAGGGAGCCAATTTAACCCGACAAAGAGAGGAGTGACATGTGCTCTCTTCAGCTCATTGAAGACCATTCTCATCTCACTTACTCTACTCATCTGTAGAGGTTTGGTTGTGCAGGCTGGGAGTCCAGCCAGTAATGCCTTGCAATAGTCCAGTCTGGACAGGAAGAGATCCTAGACTAAGACTTGCGTAGCATGCCTAGACAGGAAATATCAAATTTTCTTAATGTTGTAGAGGATAAATCTAAAAGACTGGGTGATTCTGATTACATGATCCGTGAAGTTAAGCTGATCATCAGTTGCCACTCTCAGGCTGTCCTGGAAAATGTAATGATTGATGAACCTAGTTGAATGGAAAGGTTGTTATGGATCTTTGGGTCAGCTGAGATCACAAGCAGTTCTGTCTTTGCCAAGTTCAGCTGCAGGTGATGATATGGAAAAGAGCAGTGGTCTAGGCACTGAGCCCTGAGGTACCCCGGTATTGAGATGTTGGGACCTCACCTCTCTAGGATACTCTAAATTGCCTACCTGAGAGGTAAGACTTGAACCATAGTATTGCGCCGTTCCAGAGACACCCATAGTCTTGAGGGTTGACAGAAGGATGTGGTGATTAACAGTGTCAAAAGCGGTAGTTAGATCCAGTAGGATAAGTACTCTTTCTTCAGTGGAACACAAAAGAAGATATTTTAAGAAATGTTACAGTGTTTTTGTGTCCATACAATGTAATCAATGGGGTCCAATGTTTCTTGGTTTCCAACATTCTTCAAAATATCTTCTTTTGTGTAAAAGGCATACAGTTTAGGAATTATGAAAATTATGAAAAAGTTAAATTGTTTGGGTGAACTATACTTTAATACACTTTGTAGACTCCGTTCAGTATCATGTGAGGACACGGGTGTGCAGTCAGTCGCGAGTGTGTGGCCCTAAAACACCTGTGTCACCTTGATGCTACAGGATTCTCCATCAATACCAATCAGCAACAGGCTGCTGGAGGAGGAGGGGACTCTCTCTCTTTCTCTCTCTCTCTCTCTGACGGGGCTGGAGGAAGGGATCAATGCTGTGAATGGTCTCCCTCCCTGCTCACTTCTCTCATTATTATTTTGCATCCTGACACTCGCCAGCCCATGAATAGTCAATAACAAACCAACAGGCAGGAAATGAGGGACCAGATGCTGAGATCAGAGTTGTAGCCTATTCATGAAGAGGTTCTAACCACGTGTGACAGAATGCGTCTCGCTACAAAGGATTAAAATTGGACTTTTTAAACTTCTCTTCTTTCGTTTGGATCACTGATTTACTTTCTTTTTGGATTTACTATGTTGAATTTACAGCAACCTGCCTCGTGACGGATCTACGAAGGGCTGAATCTGCACAGAGAACCTCGAATATTCTGTCGCATATAAGGCTGTTGATTTCAGGCAGAATTAAAGGCACCCGTTCAGCTGTTTGTATTGGGGACAGTGTACAGGCAGACCTGTGTGTGGGGAAGCACATGATGGACTAAAAGTGTGTTTATCCGTCAGGTCGTCCCAGCAGTGCTTTGCGAGTTCTTCACAGAGAGCTGCACACAGTGGATTAGCTGGAAGAATGTTTCTATGGGCTGGAAGCAGAGGAGCTCAGGGAGCAGGAAGTGAGAGAAGGTAAAGTACAATGACAAAGTCTAACTAAACCACATGAACTTTTTATTGTCTAGATACTGTATAAGGGGCATAAGCAACTACAAAACGTAGCTAAGCTAAAATAAAATAAGAACAGCATAGAAAACTTGTAATGTGGATTAATGCAAAGGCATTCACGCACTATTGAAACAGGAATCATATAGTGTCTTTATCGTAGTCGATAATAATAATTTATACAAAATTATCTTACTGTTATTGTTACATCATCGGTCAGTCAATGCTGAGAAAATTCATTTACTATTAATACTTTATAGTCCATGTAAAGAAAAAGTACATTTTAGTTCATTCTATGCATGAAAATGTATTTAATGTAAAGGTTTATCTCACTCTTATGATTACATCATAGTTTATTTAATGCTGAGATTTTACTCACAGTTTTTGTGCATTTAATGGAGAGATTTTCCTCATCATTATTGTTACATCATAGTCTGTTTAATGGAGAGATTACTGACTTATTATTATGTCATAGTTCATCTAATGTAGTGAATTCATTCACTATTTCTGTTACAGTACATCATAGTTCATTTAATGCAAAGATTTCTCTCTTATTGTTACATCATTGTTCATTTAAAGAAGAAAAATTCACTTACTATTATGAGCAGTTAAATCTGTATATAATTTGATTGATCTGTGTTGATGTATATATACCACGATGAGCATAAAATAATGAATGTGTATGAAATCGTGAGCAAACTACTGTTGGATACTGACATAAATCACAGGAAGTCACTTGTGGGTTTTGACCACTGTACTCACAGTAATTATCCAAAGGTCACTGATAAAGATAGACAGGTTAGACAGCTTGCCTTCAGCACCATGCATAATCTTCAAAAGCAAAATGACTGTCAAAACGTGATTAAATAATCATTATCTAAATATTTGCAAGCCACTTTATTTCAAAACCTGTATATGCGTAATCGATCAATCAAAGCATAATTTCTTTTAAAATGTGAGGCCAAACAACCATGTTTTTATATAATTAATATTATTTTAGTTTCTATTTATTATTTTTATACACACCTTGCTTTCATTAATCTATTTGTGTGTTTTTTCACATGTCACTTGTTCAGGAGCATTTATCAGAAGATCCGTGAGTATGATGTTTTGGAGAAGAGGAGGACGGTGACCGCACTGAAAGCTGGAGAGGACAGAGCCATTCTTTTAGGCCTCAGCATGATTCTCTTCTCAGCTATGATGTACTTTGTGTTGGGCATTACAATGGTGCGCTCATACTCAGACAGGTAAAGATGTTCAGTCACCCTGAAACACACCCTGGACTCGAATCACAGACCTACACTCAATAATATTACAGCAAATACTGATAATGTGTTCTTGACTTAGCAGATTTCTTTTCTTTTCTATTCTATTAATTTTTAAATTACAGTAGTTTCTATTCTATTTTTTACATTTACATTTACGCATTTGGCAGATGCTTTTATCCAAAGCGACTTACACTGCATTATACTATAAATATTTTTGTTTCTAAGTAAGCAAGGCTCCTTGAGACCTTCTGGTCATGAGTCCGACTCTCTAACAACTGGCCCACGACTGCCACTATTCTATTCTATTCTATTCTATTCTATTCTATTCTATATATCTGTAGATTACAGCAGTTTCTCATATTCTATTCTTGACAGCTGTTTCTCATTCTATTCTGATCCTAAAAAGCTTTACATTGCATGTTTTATAATTTGTCTGTATTATTTTGTGTTATATTCTATACCTACTTGTGAATGCTTTGATTACAAGTGTTTCTAACATTTTTAAATGTTAGCAGTGTATTCCTCGAACAACAACTTGCACTGTCATATCTTAAAATATATCAGTGCAATTGTTTTGAATCAAGATTTTTTGTAAAATCAGATTGCATGTGGATAGGAACTGGCAAAACTGCAGTCAAAGGCAGTTAAAGAGGCAGCTGAGCCTTTGGAATAGCAGAGAACATGAAGCTTGTTATTCATAAGACACACAAAGACTTCGTGACCCTGAAAGTGACCCTGATGCTTGGTCTGTCATGAAGGCTCTGAAGAAAAGCTTTGATTATATGTTGCAGTGTGAGATTTCTATGCATCCTAGGTTTGCAAATTTAGGTATTTGTGTTAACTTTAAAAATTGGAAACAAAACTCTGTCACCTACATTTAACTGACCCACATGTCACACATCGCTTCATGTATGAAATAAATTGAGGCATCCTCTGAGGATCGGTACCCAGGGTACGTACCCAAAGATTTCATTTTTTCTCACATTTCTTCTTTCTTTCAGTGTTTGGACAGGAGAGTCAAACTGCACGGTGCTGAACTCTAGTGTAGTTGCTGAAGTTAACTGTAGCTACAGTTGTGGGTCTGAATGCAGGAAGAGCTCCAGGTATCCGTGTCTTCAGGTGTACGTCAGTCTGAACTCCACCGGCAGGGTTCTGCGACTCTCCCACAACGAAGAGGTCCATGAGGCCAACCCTGAGGTACACCACACCTGACCATATGCATTACACTATATCCTATATACTATATCCCATTACCTGTTAATGATAATACATAGACATCATGAAACTGTTGAACACTAAATTATATGCTTGTGGAAAATTGAGAGCACACATTTATACCAAATGTCATTGGGAGGGGAGAAAATGAATGTACTTTCAGACTCTACTTCATCTGTTCTGCCTTGTTGCTTTGCTTGTATTTGAATATAGAGTCCTGCATGGTGTAACAAAAAACTACGGTCAAAGTTATAAAGCTTTATATTATACGATATTAAGTAATTTATTTATAAATACATGTAATGATTTGAATCATTTACATAGTTTAATAAATACATTTTAAAGTAGATTTACTGACAATCATATATAAATAGAGATTGTTCATCACCGCAAAAAAAGAAATAACTGACTTACTAATAAGATCTCATCTTAATAACTTTGGATGGCTAACTAAATGTACTAATTTCTACTAAACACGTTTCCTTCATTCCCCAGTGTTTTTATATCCCAAAATGCCGCAAGGATCACACTCTGATGCACACCATCGTGATGAACATCTCTGAGCGACTGAAGACGCACACGCAGGTTTCCTGTTACTACGACCCCTCGGAGCAGCACGACGGCGTTCTCCTGACGCGTATCTATGGCCGCCGGGCCATCGTGAGCTCTCTCCTCTGGCCCACGTGCACGCTGGTGGGGGGCATGCTTATCATCGCCATGGTGAAGCTCACTCAGTATCTGTCTTTCCTGTGCGAGCAGATCAGTCGTATCAAAAGGTGAGACTGATGGTGTGGAGATAGACCAACTCAGACTGGAGGGCGGATGCTTTTCATTTGCACTAACATCAGATGGGATGGAAAAAAGAGAGAGGTCTCTAATCGCTGTGTTCCTTGCAGGATGGGGCTGTACTCTCTAACAGGAAACTCTCACGGCAGGGTGTGCACTCGGAAGTATAACGCCGGCATCCAGGACGGGGTTTAAACGACGGAGGAGTTCGCCGTAGACTTATTAGTCAACAGACACAGATACCAGCACATGAGACTCGAGGTGTTTGACAAGGCCCGGGGCATCGTTGTGAATAAGAGCTACCTGTAATTTTCAGACGCCGCAGGCTCAGCAGAGCCCCTAGTGGTCGTAGTTGGGATTTCCTAACTTTTAACTCAAGGATCAGAAATCTACAGTCTTTTTGTGGGTGTTGATTCGCTGACCACCGGACCGCAGCGACTTAATTCCAAGAAGGCTCAATCGACCGGCACGATGTAATCTCAGAAATGAAAGTAGCCTGTATACTTCCATCAGCTGTTGTATGCGACTGCTGGCATTCGTGGCTATTTGACAAACACTTCTCTTTAAAACCAAAGGTCATTTGTTAAGTGCTACTAATACGTGTCTTATAAGAGCTGAGTGCTTTTTTGTAGAAAATCCAGTAGTAAACCACTTTAGCAAACTGTTAAAGTGTTACGATGTGAATGAGCAAAAGCTCAGTACAGCTGTGTTCCAAATACTAGTGAGTTGTCTAACTAGACAGCGTTTTAATGAATCATATTTATTTGTTCTTAGAGTATTGTATTGATACATTTTTTGTTATTAGCACTAGCAGCATGCTAACATTAAGCAACATTGTTTTCTATTGAAGACAAGTCAGCGATGAACATTGCATGTGTGGCACTCTTTAAAGGGATAGTTTACCCCAAAAAAAGATTCTGTCTTTTATTTAACCATATAATTCAAAACCTTACTCTTTCTTCGGTGCAACTCAAAAAACGATATTTTGAGAAATGTCTCAGTGGTTTTGTGTTTATTCAGTGAAAGTCAATGGGAGAGAAGGTTGTTTGGTTAGCAACATTCTTCAAAATATCTCTTTTTGTGTTCTGCAGAAGAAAGAAAGTCATACAGGTTTAAAATGACAAATAAATGATGAAATTTCATTTTAGGTAAACTAAGCCCCATTAACATACAATAAGTAGATAGTAAGATAGCTCACAAGGTTTTGGAGCAGTGCTTGAATGTTTACTGTTGAATTAGTGCTGCTCAGATTTCGGGGCTTTATAGCAATTATGACCATACAGTAGCAGTTTGGAGCATTTTCACATGAGCCGTGAAAATCAATCTGTTTATCACAGATCTGTATTCGGAATTTATTGTTACTGGTTATTTTCACTGGACAATGAAATGGATTCATGTTAACAAGTATCCTTACATCATACATTGTAAGTTGTAGATGTTTGTTGTATTTTTTCTCACACACAAACACAGCAGGTTGACTGAATGATGTTTAGGATTTTGCACAGAAAGAATCAACAGTGCCTCGTTTTTTTACAGTGAATGAATAAAAACAGTACAAGCCTCCTGGTCATATAACATTATTTAAAAACATTCTAAACTTTTTCTGGTATTAACAATTCAGTAACACTCTTTGCCAAAGGAGATAACATATTTACGAAACGCCCTTCAGAGCAGTTTGTCCGTTTAGGGCTACTGACAACATGGTGAGTTCCATGTAAGGGACCCGCGGTGTATGTAGATAGAAATATCTAATTCTAAGGTCAAATAAACATAACGCTTCATTATGTAAGGTCATTATACACCTCTGAACACATAGTTATATATATTATATTGCATTTCTGTCAATTTATCGATCCTCCATAATCTTACACACTGGTTTCATCTTTGTTCTTTTTCATATCTGTCTGGACAGTCTCAAGTTGTAGAATCTAAAGAAAAGCATTCTCACGAGGAATTGATTTGACTGTCCTTGGGAGATGGATTTAGTCTGAATGCTACCTTAATACTTTCTTGAGAGGAACAGCTTCTTTAGGAATCGGACCTTAGCTCACTACACACTCACACACACACACAAACCATTTTACCTCCCCTCACTGACTACAGCCTCATAAATACACCCGTCTTTAGCATTTTAAGAGGACTTTCTCTTTATAAATAGCTTGTTAGGATAATATCAAAGGTTCGATTGAATTCTGTCGGGGGTCCAATTAGCATCCGATGTGCTGTTTTCAAAGAGTGTGTTTGCAGGATACAAAGATGACGAGAGGCCTTTGTGTATAGATCATGACGCCCGTAAAAGAGGATCAGAGGATGTCATTTTTCTGCTGGGTTTGATTTGGTTTGCAGTGACACACCATTGGTCCTGTTGGCCAGCTGATGGGATCTGTCTGGCGTAGAGCGTTTTATTGGCTCTGTGAAGTGAGGTATTGCTCATAACTCCAGAGTAACTATCTGCCATTCAGAGTGATGGGATATGGAGATGAAGTTCACAGGGTCTTCGGCTGTTTCAAATGTGATGGATTGGTTTATGGTCGTCTGTCAAACCTTTTCATATTATATGCAGTCAATATAACATTAGAGGTAATTTAATGGCCTTTATAAAAGAATAAATCAGAGTTTAATGCAATGGTGTATTTTTGTTGCAGGTATGCTTGCTGATGTATATTGTCCAAACAAATGCTGTATTTTACTTTCTGTTAACCCGAAAGCAGAATACATATTTTGGATATAGCCTATAATAATAGGATAAAGGCCCAAAACAGATCAACAGCACACAGGTGTGGTGGGTTCAGGTAATGTAACGTGCCATATCCCAAGGCAATACAAGTCTGCTCTTAGTTCTCCATTTGCCCTATTTCACCTCAGCACACAATGAACAGGGCTATCTCTCTCTCCCTTCTCTGGGAACAGGAAAGCCCACACTTCCTGCTGTTCCCCTGGCAACAGAACATGATCATGACCTGACGGACACTTCCTCACAAATATGGTCCTTCCTGTGCTTGGTCCATGCAGCTGTGTGGTTTGTTAAACAGGGACATCTGTGTGTGGATCTGCCCGAGAGGGGCTGGGGACACAACAGAGGAAGCACTTTAAATATAGGTGAGTAACAGTAATTATCAGCTTCTTGTAGAGTTTGTGATTTCAGCAGACCTTTAACGCTGGATCATTAATGTTATAGTGTGATGTCATCTTGAACTGTTTGTGCTGCAGAGATGAGTGATATCTCAAATCATGCAAATGATATAAAGGATACAAATTCTATAAGGGAACAGAAACACTGTGCAATTCAGTTAGATACTGCTACCCCTTATCAAAATGAACCATGGTTTAACTGGAGTAACCATAGTATCTTGGTTTTATAGGTGAACCATAAAACTCCAAAAACATGACACCCATTTTCACACAATTGAATTGATTTATCTAAATTAATACGAACAAGTTCACATTAGTTCAAGTCGTCTTGTTTAATTTTTTATTTTTGAAATAATTCCTTGTGTTGAGCAAATTAACTTTAAATGCTTCAGTCGGACAATTTTTTAATATTAATATCTTTATTTTCACCATATGAAACAAAAGTTGTTGGCTGTGGCGGGAGGCAGCAGAAAGCATATTGTAATACAAATTACAATATTAAAGAAACCAGTTTCAGAATAAAAAAACATGATTAAAAAAATATGTGATTAATAAGTCATGGAAACATTTTTAAATAAGTTAAAAGATTTTAATTTGTTTTTATAAATTACAGAAATGTATTACTAGCCAAAATATGTAAATGACAACTAATGCAACCAAAAATGTTTATGTGTATAAAGGCATCTTTTGGTCATTTGAGGCCATATGTTTGTCATTTTTATCTGTATACACTAAGTATCAAAAGATGATCTCAAGGTGTTGATGAGAATGATTTTTCGTCATTTTTACTGGGAATAAAATCAATAATTTTTCAGCAGGAGTAGACTCACACAGTAAACTATTCTGTCAATGTACGGAAGTGT
Organism: Oreonectes daqikongensis; assembly: GCA_026939265.1. Taxonomy (NCBI): domain Eukaryota; kingdom Metazoa; phylum Chordata; class Actinopteri; order Cypriniformes; family Nemacheilidae; genus Oreonectes; species Oreonectes daqikongensis. Next base: position 1,045,560 of record JAOTQM010000030.1, on the reverse strand, counting down.
TGTAACTAATGTAAATCTGCCTCATCCTGTCTGTCCTCTGACACTTTGGCTCCCTCTGCTGTCGATTTTTTTGAATTACATTAAACAGATATAAGACTTATATTACCAAAGGTTTAAACACATCATTCCTTATTACTTATATGTAAAAAGTAAGCAAGCATTACTACAAATGGATATTTGGGAATTATGCAGTGATCAAAGAGGTAAATACATATAAAATACCTTTCACTTGAGCTTTTTCTCAAAATAGCCATTCTCTCCTACATTACATGCACATTTTGGTCATTCAGACAAATTCATTAAGTGTCCTTTTGGGACTTTTTAAATAGCATTATAGTTCCCATATATGCTGAACACCCATTGACTGCATTTCCTTCCCTATATCTGATCCAACTCATACACACACACACGCACACGCACACAAAGAATAATTATTTTGGCATGTTATTTATATATTATTTCCACAGTGACCTGCAGGAAAACAATCTAAGTGAGACAAGGCAGAAGGCATTGAAGTCAAATGAGCGTTTGAGATTTTGCCATTGCATTGGTGACGTTCAAAGGCCTAGGATGACATAGGATGGAGTATTAACTTACAAACACTAAAGCCATGCAGTGTAATGTTTTTGGTTTTGATTTCATGACCATGACCAGCTACAGACCACCAACCAGAAACACCTGCATGCAAAACCTCTCACCAGGCTTACATTAATCCAGTGTGAATTGCTCTGGGGTCAGTTGAAAGCCCCATGTTCTGTTAAGACCCCAATGTTCTTTACATTTAAAAAACCTAGAACAGTACAATAATGCATTGTAAACCAACATGGAATAATATTCTTGTGTGTGTGTTTGTGCGAGTAGGTATGACTAATAAGAAATGGCATCCTGCAGCTTCGCAGCTTGGTCATGAGCTCAAGTCACACTAACAACAACCACAAGGATGTTGAAAGAAGCATCATGCAACTTCAAGTATTTGTTTTCTGAATTGCATTACACTGTGTAAACAGGACAATGGCAGCAGACCTTCAGACGGCAGACTGAACAGGTGAAACCACAAGTGCACACACATTTGGCTCTCATCACACTGTCATACTGAAGGCTTGCAGGGTGACATCACACCATTAAAATATATTGAACCCTCTACTGCACACATTATGAAAGTAAAGTTAAATGTGTGACTCAAGCAAACTTATCTAACTGTAGTTAAGCAATTGTTATTTAAAGCAAGACAGTTTTCTCGATGTAGAAACATTTTCAAATTTATTGTAAATTTAAAGCAACTCTTAACATGGGCTTAATAAAGTATCTATAATGCAGTTAACAATAATAAACACTGTTATCACAATCAGATTACAGTTCATTGAATAAACTAACTGGGTAATCTATAACAACTCATCACAGTGCTGAAAATAATAGCTTGTATTGATTCCTAAGCATTTAATGAATATTCACTACAGTGCTCAGTCCAAAGATCCTCTAGAAAATGTTTTGCAAAGTGTGCAAAAGTAACAGCTTAAATGTAAATGGAAGAAACTGTAGATAGATGAGTACTAAAATAGAAAGTGTATTTGTATAAGGGGAAGTTAATATGTATATTAAAAAACAATGAAAAAGCGCAATCACACCAGTAGAAGATAAAGTGTCATTCGAAATGAAAAATATATAGTAGCAAGATTCTGCACCCAAAGATGTTATGATACATGACTGAAACAGCATTAAGCAAATCTGAAATAAATTCCAACAGGTACAGAAAGCTTAATATATTTTTATTGAACTGATTGGCTTTATATTTAATGCAGTTTTTCTGCATAGTTATCATCTCAAAGATTAGCTGTGTCAAAATATAAACACCAATTTCTTTTTTTTCTCATGATCACTTTAACATTGGATTTAAGTCTTTTTTTTGTATCGTAACAATGAAAACATGTGAGTATGTGAATATAAATTGAAGACTCTACAGTTTATCAACAAGATTCCTGTGCCCATCAATATCAACTACAGGTAATACTTTTAAGGACCTGCCTTGACCTTGTGTTTTTTCCTAAACAACAGAAAATAAGAGTAATAAATTCTTGACTAAATGTATAATACAATTATTAATATCCATGTGCACAAGGAGCACCTTGAACAGAAGGCAAAGGGGAGAGCAGTGCTGCAGGACTGGTCAGTTGTTCCTGTGGATCCTCCTGCTGATTGGTTGCTAAATAATGAACTGATCCCCTTTGCTCTGTGGAGATTTAAAAAACTCTGAATGTTTTTTTCTGTCCACAAGAACCAAAGCAACACCAATCTCTGATGGGTTTTAGGAATGTAGACATGGGTCCTCAGAACTGGAGAGAAACAGACAAATTAAATCGAGATTTTCCATTAATGTAAACAAGGCATTTGATTTTTTTTAGCGGTAAACATACATTCTTCAGGAATTCCTCTGCGACAATTCGGGCTCGAGCGTTGACAGACAGCTTCATCTCGCTGATCTCCTTGTCAATCTCCTCCATGAAATGAATAACAAAGTCCACCAGCTTGTGTTTATACATCTGTTCTGTGTGGAAGTTGGTGATGAGGAAGCTGATGTCATAGCCCTGACAAATACAAATGAGGAAATGAGAAAACACATCCAAATCAGATATGGTATTAAAAAAAGTAGCTTTTCACACCCATTGTTTTACACGTAAACTATAGTGCACATTTTAAATAACCTGATACTACGGTATATACATTTTCTCCTTTAATCTCACATATAAATTAAACACGAGCATGTTTTGTTTGATAAATGACATACAAGCTCCATTTAACTTACCTCAACAGGCTTTCTCCTCAGAATAAAGAAGTTCTCTGCTCGCATCATCATAAATCTCATGAATTTATGGCACAAGATCTTCTCAATCTCATCCGCCTAAGAAAATCATGAAATGATCAGAACAAACTTAATCGACCACATACACATAAAACCTTCAGGTTTAGCAGTGCATACCTGTTTGACAGCAATGCTGACTCTCACAGAGTTTATGGAGCCCTCGATCAGAACTTTCTCCTTGTCATTGCGACTAATAACCACTGGCTGCAACAGAAGCTCTTTGCTGCTTCTGTATTCAAACACATATTAGTGCTATATCTAAACAAGCTTATAATAAGGGCTTATATATAAGACGCAGTTATATTCTTACCTAACTTCCACCTCTGGTTTATTATGTCTCTCCACCACCTGAGAGGAGAAATTCTCCAAACACAGGGCTGCTTGAAGAGTGGCGCGCACCGCGTTCAGGTAGGGTCGCAATGTCGCTGTCTAAAAGTTAAACATTAGGTCACCTGATCAGACATCTGCTATTATTTAAGTGCATGTACGCATAAACACATGATTGTAAATTGATAAAAGAGTAGTTTTATATTAGGCTATTGCGAATAATGTAAACATATTGCACTTCAATTAAGCTTTTAAGTGTCAATCAGGCACACTGTAAATACTGTAACGTTAACGTTATATGAATGAACAAGCCTTTAGCAAGGCATTAGCGTCAAATATGAAGTATTAGTGTTTCCGACTAAATTAATAAGTAGTATACAATTTGGCATGATGTATAACGTTATTTAAACTTGTGCATTTTTGTATTAAATCGTGGTGTGCCTCATCCAGTGACGTTAGCCAGCTAGCACAAATCAAGACATCCTTCGATCAAATAAGGCAAAAATCCCCACTGTAACGTCGTGCAAATGGGCTACAATAATAATGTGCATCGGACCATTCCGTGGTACATGCTATAATAAAAACTTTGTGTTAATAAAATAAATTGTAAGACATATAAATCTCTTACCATTTTATATGAGGTCTGTGGAAGAAGACGGAAGTCCGCACGCCACGCCTGTAGAGATGAAGGCCACGCCTTCACTGCGCGCTCACGCTGCCGTAATATTTGTATTAGAAGGGAAATCCCTTTTCATTATCGTCAGTCCATATGTTTGTTGATTTAAATTAGAAAACAGTTATGGGAGTGTACATTTGATGATACAATACAGTATTGTGTTTAGATGGTTTAAAGAAGCAAAAAACAATTAATTGTGGTTACTAAAGTTACACAGATAACAATACGTTGTACATTTATTCGGATCATTACGGTCAAGCTCGTAGCAAACTTACCTTGATTCGCTTTTTCTTCCTTATATGGCAAGCAGCACGGCAGGTCCAATATATTGCGGTTTTAATAAAGCGCTAATGTAACATTTGACTGTTTATTTTGCTCTCTTAAGTAATATAAAATGTTATGAGTGCATAAAAAGAGATAATTTTATTAATACTGTTTTAAAAAAATCATTGGACGCGCTTTAGTCCGGAGTATACCATTCTATGTGCAACTACATTTTTGTGGAGAATAACTGTGTAACTTACTTGTGGTTAAATATTTTTTTTATACATATAAAGCCACAGATAATTATAACAAGATACCGTATTCTGACTTAATTTGATCACGAATATTCCCTTGAATAATCTACATTATTGTTAATAAAGCTTGATCGAATAGCACTATTCCCCCGTCTCTAAAATGGTTTAGCCAGTAATGGATGCCCCTTCAACGGAGGTAAATAATTATATTTTTTTGTAAATGCATTACTTGAGTTCAGTTAATTTCCCATTTTGTCTGCTCACAAAATATACAATTTAATAGATCTTTTTTATTTCAAACACTACACATGTGTGTTAATACATATCGTAGCCGGTTCCCTTTGATGTGAATGGCATGCAGCATTACTAGCATGTAGCCGCTAGCTTAAAATGGATCCTTAAATGTCACACAAGTCAAAAATGCAGGTCAGTGTGTTACGCGATGTAGGTATTAAAGACAGAGGAGCAATGTAAATGTTGATTTTGAACTTTCGCCGACATTTTGTTTTGGCTCATTTCTCAGTTTAACGTATGAAAAGTGTGTAACGTTAGCTGTTTACTAAAAGCCCACATCACAGGATGATACAGCCTGCAGTTCACAAAATTACCACTTCACCCAAAACAACTTATTAACGTATTAAATGTATTAATACAATTTACTACTAACTTACTATTTCTTGTAATTAAAAGTTGTAATTAGTCCTAATATATGATTGCTGACAGGCATTTATAAAACCCTCTTCCTTGTTCTGCTTATTCTCACACAACCTTGACTTCCTTTCAGATATAGTTTCCTGTTAATGAGAAGATGAGTGAACTTAAGGACTGTCCCCCTCTGAAGTATTATGACTTCAAACCTGTGGACCACTTGAAAGTGTGTCCACGCTACACTGCAGTGCTCTGCCGCTCCGAGGATGATGGTATTGGTATTGAAGAGCTGGACACACTTCAGCTTGAACTGGAAACACTTCTTTCCTCTGCCAGCCGGCGTCTTCGAGCACTGGAAGAACAGAGACAGGTTAAAAGCATAGTTTTGGTTTTTGTTTCTCCTACACACTCATGTCACATGACTAAAGATTTTTGTTTTTCTGCTCTCTGAAACAGATACTTACAGACTGGCAGGACAAAAAAGGGGACAAAAGGTTCCTGAAACTAGGGAAAGAAACAGATATTTCAGCCTCTTCTCGCCATTCCAAACCCAAAAAACAGAAGCTTGATGGGAAAGGTAGCCATGCTCCTGGGCCTGGTCCGGGTAGACCAAAGTCAAAGAACATACAGACCAAGGTCCAGGACTTTGAATTTGATGTGGACCAACAAGATATACCCCGCACTCCCAAAAATGATGCTCCCAACAGGTATAATAAATGTAAATGTGTGATGCATAAAATGTGTTTATAATAGTTATTAACCTTTATTATTGGCTGTAGTTGGGTTTGTTGGACTTGATAGCCACACAAATCCTAGATATTAATCTAGAAAACCAGCTTTGTTTTGCAATATGTTTGTATGAGAGGATCACCAAGGCCTGAGCAGCCATGTCAGTGGACATTCATTATTTGTCTTTGTTAAACAGATTCTGGGCATCGGTTGAGCCATACTGTGCGGACATCACAAATGAAGAGATCAGAGTTCTTGAAGACTTGCTGAAGCCACCTGAGGATGAAGCTGAGTATTTCAAGGTAAAATCTTAACTAGAGACTGTTTCTGTATTAGGAATGCTTGCTAAATGGTTTTTGTGTTAGTAGTTTACCTCTTACATGTTATTGCCTCGCAGATCCCAGCTTTGGGAAAGCACTATTCCCAGCGCTGGGCTCAAGAGGACCTGTTAGAGGAGCAAAGAGAAGGGGCAAGAGCTAATGACAAGAAGAAAAGCATGATGGGTCCTCTTTCTGAACTGGATGCTAAAGGTTGTTAAAAACAGAATGTGTGTCCTATTGGTATGCTGTTTAATTGTATGTGATGTATGTTTAATTCGTTTTTTGGTTTATGTAGATGTAGATGCTCTTTTGAAGAAGTCAGAGTCACAGCACGAGCCACCGGAAGACGGCTGTCCTTTTGGCCCTCTTACTCAGCGGCTTCTGCAAGCACTGGTTGAGGTCAGTGAGTTGTGTCATAATCGCTTAACATATTATATTGTGCAACATTTAAAAGGCTTTTGTAGAGTAACATGTATATCACTAGGCAACAGTTGTATTCAATTAGGCTTTAAATCTTTATTGTAATGTTATACGAATTTCAAACTGTATGAATTTGCCAATAAAATAGCCTTTGGTGCTGATATGGCAACAAAATAAAAGTTTCATTATGAATGCAGGAAAATATCATATCCCCTATGGAGGATTCCCCAATTCCAGACATTCCAGGAAAGGATGATGGGGCAGGTACATCACCTCGTAGCCAGGGAAAAGCCTTCAGGTAAAATCTCTTTACATTACATTTATGCATTTAGCAGACGCTTTTATCCAAAGCAACTTACATTGCATTATACTATACATTTGTTTCTAAGTATTGGTGCATCAGCATATTAGTGAGATATTAAAATCACCCTTTGTCTTGACATATTTTACAATAAGAATTTGGGCTATAAATGGCCATTTTACATTTACATTTATTCATTTGTCCAAAATGACTTACAAGTAGGAGAGCATGAAACATTTTGTGAACAAAAATTGTTTTTGTTTTTCAAAAACTTTTATTGCTAAATATATTTATATATATTTAGGATATTAGTGTACATATTTGCATGTGGTCTTGTTGAAAAGTAGATATCTGTTGAACAACTTCAAAGACAAACCCAAATAAATTTGGACTAAAGCGTACTGATAAATTGTACACAATAATAAAAGGAATAGTTTTGATTTCATATTGACTGTAATGTTCTCATGTTCTATTGGCCTTTTTAACAGTGTGCCTCACACACGCTCTCTGGAGGCTCGGATAAGAGAAGAGCTAGTGTCTCAGGGCTTACTGGACTCTGATGAGAGGCAGGGTGGTGGGGGTGAGTCTGAAGATGAGGTACTGGCTGAGCTTCAGAAAAGACAAGCTGAACTCAAGGCCCTGACAGCTCACAACCGTACACGCAAGCAAGAGCTTCTCAAGTGAGTCTCTTTCAAAAATCCAGATCAAGATATCTGTCAACATACGATGAAGTCTAGCCTATGTTTAGAAGTCTGTAATCTTTCAACCTCTTGAAGAGTTAGAAATAATTAGTTTGATGTTAATGATTTTTTGTGACAAGAACTGTGTTGAAACAGGCTTGTTAAAAGTGTATATTTTTAGGTGAAGTGTACTTGTGTCATGAATTTAAAACCTTTTTTTGCATTGTTATATACCAGGAGTAATGTGAGTTTGGAAAACTAACCTTTCACTTCTGATCCTGTAGGTTGGCACGGGAAGAAATGAGAAAACAAGAGCTTCGCCAGCGGGTTCGAGTGGCCGATAATGAGGTCATGGAGGCCTTCCGTCGCATCATGGCAGCCAGGCAAAAGAAACGCACGCCAACAAAAAAAGAGAAAGATCAGGCCTGGAAAGCTTTGAAAGAAAGAGAAAGCATTCTCAAACTCTTGGATGGATGAATATGATCAGCAGCTGTTCTGTGATGTGTTTTCATTGGTGTAGTTGTTGGCTATGGACAAGATATACAGACGACCTAAATGTTTTGCACCAGGGCAAAATATGGTTTGAGAATTCACTGTAGGCACTGTATGTCAGAGAATGTTTTTATAAAATATACATCATTTTGACAACATGATTCAAAATAAAACGCAACCATAATTGCTTTTGTTAAATAAAGGCATTTGACACTAAAAGTTTTAAGTGCCACTGATGATTGATAATGCAGAACTATAGGATCTTATACAAGGTTTACAGTTTTTTTTACAGTTCCCAAAGCTTTCACATAAAGGACATATTGTGAAGCTGTTATAATTGTACATCACTAACAGTATTTATTTACTGTATATGATTCAAGGACATTTTTAAGTTTATATGGTTGAAAACATGCAGGGGAGATGTGTGAACGTCATAGGTTGTAAAATAAAAGTTAAGCATATTTTAAGTCTAAAGTGAATGTGGTTGTCTGTATCTTACCTTTTGTAACTGTTCTTCTAAACTTTGAAATTGCTGTTGCATGTTTGTGTAAAAAAATAAAATAATTTGATTCGTACTAGTGTTTCTATTCACCTGCAGCGATTTAACGTGTTGTAAACGGCTGTACAGTTAGAGGGCGCTGTTATGTGTACACGCAACTTGTTTAGTGAGATCAATATCGTTCCACTTCAAAACAAGAGCTCTGTTTTAGGTGAGTGTTTTACTTGAACCTTATGTTTGCAATGTCTATTTCTCTTTACTTGTTTTTGTCGATTGGTATTTGTAAAGATGACAGATCGGATTCGACTCCGTTGCATGCAACAACTAACGTTAGATGCTGTAAGTAACTTGCGATTAGCTTTTAGTTCTGAAGTAAAATGACATAAGTAGTTACGTTACGTTTAATAATACATTGTATAATACATGCATTTGTCAGCGTTCAACCTCTTCCTGACTTATTTCACTCGAAAACACCTTTTCTTATATTTTAATGTAAACGAAGGACACCGTCATGTAACCCCCTGTCTGTTGAATTAGACAGCGAACTTTGCTAACAGCTTACTTTGAACGCTAACGTTACTTAAGTGTCTAACGTTTAGGGTTTTTAGAAGGCCGAAGTGATAAAGAGGTCAATTATATGTAGCTTCTGGTGTGTTGACGTCACGCAGTTTTCGCGCCCCAGCATGTGCGGGAGAACGGCGTGCGCGCTCGCGCCGGAAGAGCTCAGTCGCGCTTCTCGGTATCGGGACCGGAGAGGAGAGCGACACCGAGCCCGGTGGAAGGATGGGGACAGTGATAAATACAGACCGTCATACAACAAGAGTCCTCAGTCCTTTAGCCCAGTTCTGCTGTCCAACAGACACTTCAACAAGGCAAGAACACGCGATTATACGTCAAAACATACACGCATTTGTCAGCCATTGAAATCCATTTAAAGGAACAGTTCCACCAAAACAAATGAAAATGGCAATTTACTTCTCATGCTATCTAGGATGTCACAGTGAAAGATCTTTTCTTTTATGACATATTTTCCACAGGATGCACCAGTAGATGAGTGTATATTGGCAGCAATGCGCTGGGGTCTTGTCCCGGCTTGGTTCAAGGAAAATGATCCCAACAAAATGCAGTACAGCACCTCTAACTGCCGCAGTGAGAGTCTCATAGAAAAGAAGTCTTACAAGGTACAACTGTCCCACCTATCGATCCCAAGTTTTTATACAGTTCCAAAAACTGGCTTTGTGCTTTGCTTGTAGCTGTAATATTCAACTACATGTTTCACAGGATCCTCTTCTCAAAGGACAGCGCTGCGTTATTCTAGCCGACGGCTTCTACGAGTGGCGACGACAGGAGAAAGAGAAGCAGCCTTTTTTTATTTATTTCCCTCAAAGCCAGGGAGGACGAGTGCCCAGTCAACACAGCACAAGAGAGGAGAAGAATTCTCAAAGTCTGGAGGTTGACCAATGTTTTGACATTTAAGCTTACGCAGAGGTGCATTTGTTCACTTATTTCGATTTTGATCATTTTTTCTTCTTCGTTTATTGCATCCACAGAGTGCTCAAGATGATAGTGGATGGACAGGGTGGCGTCCGCTGACAATGGCCGGACTCTTTGACTGTTGGACTCCTCCTGGTGGTGGAGAGGCTCTTTACACATACACAGTTATTACTGTAGACGCCTCACCAAATATTCAAAGCATCCATGACAGGTTCACTACACAATTATGATGAATAATCAAGTTTGGTCCATTTCATTATCTTGTGTAGTGAGTCAAAGTCCGCTGTGCTTGGTGTCATGAGTGGGTGTGGTGTTATCTCATAGGATGCCTGCTGTGCTGGATGGAGAGGAAGAGGTAAGACGGTGGTTGGACTTTGAAGAGGTGAAGTCACTGGAAGCCATTAAATTACTTCAGTCAAAGTCCTGCCTGACCTTTCACCCCGTCTCGTCATTGGTTAACAATTCACGCAACAATTCTCCAGAATGTCTGCAGCCTGTAGATCCCACGATTAAGAAGGTGAGAAAACACAGAGTACCATGGGGATCTGAAACATTTTGTTTAAAGATTTTCAGATCCAAGTTTTTTTCCATTTCATTTGTATTTTTGCTTATTAGATGTGTCCAGTATTGCCATAAAGGGTCAGCTAGACGTTCATGTGTATTGTCTTATTAAATTTTACATAGTTTTATCTCTCAGGAAGATCAGTCATATGCTTCAAACCAGAGACATCACATTCCTGATTATTACAGATATTAACTACTACCTTTAACCCCTGACCAGACCCCTCAACCTTCAGCCAGTAGTAAAATGATGATGAGCTGGCTTAAGACCGCATCACCCACCAAGAGGAAGGACCCTGAAGAAGATACTGCAGCTAAAGGACCTCAAGGAAAGCTTGAATCAGAAAAGCAGACCAAGCCATCTGGGCCTCTCCAGCAATGGCTGCTGGGAACAGGTTCCAGTAAGAAACCAAGAACTTTGTAATAAAAAAGTATATATAGTATATTGTCATGTCCTTTCTTATAGGTTTCTCTTTACAAATGTGACATGTTGAATGACCAAAGCTAGTGGCCAATGACCAGTTAATGTGAAGATAACTAACAGGGGACTCGTCTTTAAGACAGGGCAGACAAATTAAATCCATTTGCACTTTTAGAAGCCTTTACAATTTTTTAATAAAATAGTTAAGTATTTGTTCGCAAAGTATTCAGTGTTTAAGATTTCAGAAATCATCTTTCTCGTGATTTCATAAGTTGCAATAAATACTTAAAGTTAGAGTTGTAGTGAATAATACACCTTAATTTCAAAACGTTTTCATTTATGTTGACTTTGCATGTTCAACATAAACATTGCTCAGTTTACATTAAATAAACATTTCTTTTCAACATAAACATGAATGACATAAGGCCAAAGGTAAATAAAATATTTAAATCATACATGCAATATGCAAACCATTTATTCAACAACTTTTATTTCTATTATTACTTTGAACAATGTATGCATTTTGTTTCAATAAACGTCATAATTCAGTTTTACCCCGTTGTTGTCTAGTTGTGTTTATTTGTATATGCAATGCAGAGAATAATAATAATAACAATTATAATGAACAAAGAGACAGGAAAAGGATTGAGTGATATTGAGCACTTAAATTCTCTACCATCCTGAGCTACTGGTAGAGGCCTGGGAAGATATGAATAAAAACACAATAGATGCCACATCTTGTTCATGGCAGACTTGCAGGTTTGGTCTGTTGGTATGTTGAGGTTTGATAATAAAAAAAGACAATATAGAAATCATAATTGTCATTGTAGCATGAATTGTAGTGAGAGATACACTACCAAAGAACCATAACCAAAGAATATCTGAATTCACCATCACCGATCACATTATTTGTTTTACATTTTTATGTGTACTGAATTAATCGGTTGTAACAGTGGGAGGGGTCGGGGGCAGTGTTGGACTCCAGTGCTTTAAGACTAAGCTTGGATGGTGGTACATCCTGCCAACAGAGGAGCACTTTTGAGTTGCAAAGACTGAGATGCAAATAAAGCATGTAGAATATGCTTTCTGTCAGGTCGTCTTTATTTAAAGCAGAATGAGAAAACAGTTGAGAGTGTCTGGAAGTTCAGCTTTAATGCACTGATACACACCCCCGCTTTCAGCCCTCCCATCACACACGTTCCAATTACACTGCGGGACTGGATCATATATAAAAAAATCCCAAGAGCCATTCAAGTGTTCTGGAGAGTTTCAGTAGGACTTTAGCGATTCTTTAGAACCGGTGGAAGGTGTCGGGACTGCGCAGGAAAATGTCTTCTTGATTACTTTGGGAGAGAGATTTACCCTTCCGAGCATGTGGGTGGATGTGGCTGTGAATGTAAACTGTGCAGGATACTGAATGACAAAGGCCAGTGATTATATTAAGGTAAAGGGCAGGAAAGAGATGAAAAAAGAGAAGGGGTGAGGGGAAAAAAATAAGAGAGAGAAAGAGAGAGAGAGAGAGAGAGAGAGAAGAGAGAGAGGCAAGGCCAGAGAGGCTGAGGGTGAAATGTTGTGCCCCCTAGAGGTCTTCAGCAGCTACAAGACTCTGCTGATTGTTTGGCTCTATCATTCCGGTCTAGTTTGATTGGCTCGGGGAACTCGTTGTATAACTCCACTTCAGTTTCCTACAATAGAAAAAACAACATCTTGTCTTAAAAAATTTAAATACTACAGTAGGATAATGTATAAGAATTTAAAAGTCAATATATATTAGATATACAGCGAGTTTCTCTAATCATAAAGCAGTTTTTTGTAACATTTACGTGTTATGAATCAGTATTCAGCATACAGTACACGTACCTGTTTGAGTGCGTTGCGTGCGATGGTCTGAAAAGCTTGCTCTACGTTGATGGCTTCCTTTGCACTGGTCTCAAAGTATGGGATGTTGTTCTTACTCTGGCACCAAGCCTGTGCCCGCTTGGTTGTTACCTGAGAGCCAAAATATGTGAAATAAAACTTAAAATGTGAATTTTAAGAGGTAACAAAACTGATGGTAACACTTTATTTTACAGTGTAAATGTAACATGTATTTACTATGAATTGCATAATTACATATAACTAACCCTAAACCACACCCTAATCTAAACCCTATAGTAAGTACATGTTGTTAATTATTATTAATCAGTACTTATTTAATTACACTGTAACAAGGGTCCTGTATAATAAAGTGTAACAAAACTGATTATAAGGTCATGGGTCACAATTAGATAAACTCAAAATGCTTTTCTGCTACTGACACAATATTAGCTCCCTGGCAACTAAACTTTCTCCCTATCTGGTCAATTTTAGTTACTACACCTGCCTCTTGCTGCTTGACCAGACACTGTGATAACCTGGATGACTATAAAAATTCACAGTTATAAATACACTCCTCGAATAAAACACCCACAGAAGTGGTTACATCACATTACCCACCTGCCTATTCTCCAGATCAATTTTGTTTCCCAGGACCACGAATGGGAAGTTTTCTGGGTCGCGCGGACTGGCCTGAATGAGAAACTCGTCCCTCCAGCTGTCCAGTGTCTTAAAGGTGTTAGGGGCAGTAACATCAAACACCAACACACAGCAGTCTGCACCGCGGTAAAAAGCCACACCAAGAGACTGGAACCTCTCTTGACCTGCTGTGTCCCATATCTGAAAATAATACAGAATTAAACAAACAATTCAACTGTAAAACATTAAAATAGCTGTTAATGGAAAACTGATGTAATGCGTTTATACATTATTTTGTTGGTCAGGCTAAATTTGTTTTAGAATAGTTACTGTGTCATCACAGTTTGTATTATTATAAAACATTTTCCTAAATCTTACATCATGGTAATGATCTCATTTTATTGCAGAACAGCTATAAACTTTACAGCTGAATCTTGAAACAATTTTCAACAATATAGTGGACTATTAAAAAAACGATACAATTTTGTAAATGTATGCCATTGCTTGTTTTTCTATGCATTTTTTTGTATATTAGAATAAAACCCATTATTCCTGATATGTTGTGGTTTGCCTTTTGCCAAATAAGTTTATTGTTTTGTCCATTTTGGACCATACACCTCATATTTTGATGGTTTAATTGAACCTGAGGGGGCATTAAAAGCAAATATTGTACAGACATCACTTTTTGCCCCTACTGTATGCTTCAGAGAATGTTGTTCTTGAGCGATCTAACTCTTTGTGAGGAAGCAGGAAATGAAAACGCTTTAGGCACTTTTATTGTCAGGCCATCCTGTACTTTCAGAACTATTTGTCTGTAAAAACTTGCATGGTCTCTACCTGCATTGTGACAAGTCTGTCATCCACCATCACTTCTTTTGTCAGAAAATCTGCTCCAATAGTAGCTTTATACTGATTACTGAACTTCTTATTCACATACTGGTTCATCAGAGACGTCTTGCCGACCCTGTGGAGACAAACAGAGAACGCTGTAAACACAAATACTGGTGAGTACAGGAAACTGAGAAGAGCAAGGACAGGAAAAAAACAGAAAGCAAAATGTATACGATAAAGAAAAGAGTGGAACTGAAACTACTTTCTTGGAGCATTTAGAGTATCTTACAACCGCAAACTCTCCCACCCTTACCCTGCTTAGCTTATAAGTACATTTTTATTTATATTTTTATTCTTATGGATACATTTTTTAGATTTAGATTTTTACATCATCTAAAAGCAGAATCAATAAGCTTTCTGTTGATGTATGGTTTGTTGGGATAGGACAATATTTGGCTGAGATATTATTTAAAACTCAGGAATGTGAGGATGCAAAAAAATCCAAATATTGAGAAAATCACCATTAAAGTTGTCCAAATAAAGTCCTTATTACTCACAAAAATAACGTTTTTTTTAAATTTACAAAATATCTTCATGGAACATGATCTTTACTTCATATCCAATTATTTTTGGCATAAAAGAAAAATGGCTAATTTTGACCCATACGATGTATTTTAGGCTATTACTACAAATGTTCTTGTGCTACTTAAGACTGGTTTTGTGATCCAGGGTCACATATATGGTTATATTGTAAGACATACACTCTATTTATTTGTATGGTGTAATAAAGTCAAGCTGGAATTTCTAGCATTGTTCAAACATTGTTTCTACAGTATCCCTAAACGGACAAACTGCTTAACAGAGTGCGTTTCGTAAATGTTATCTCCTTCGGCAAAGACGCAAAAACGCTGTCCTGCGTCAGCCACCGTAGTGCTTCAAAAGGAAGGGCTGAGCGGTGGAATGAGTAGTTGGTTGCAAATTGCAACCTCACCGTTAGATGTGGCTAAAACCTCCACATTGCTCCTTTAATTAGTGTAGACTGTGTAGTGTAGCTTATAATTGTGTCATCGCTTTGTGCCACTTAGGATGTGCTTTAAAACATACTTCCTGTTGGTCAATATATATGTTGTCATGTAGTGTTTCAAATGAACGATTTTGTGAACGTTTTTTATGTCAAATAACCACTAACAGCATTTCCTGTTTCCCCCCCCCCACAGCCTTAGACCACAGCTGGTTGTAACTACAAAATATACAATAATTAAACGACATAATTCTAAAAAAAACAATGTAATCAAAGCAAGACATAGGAGGGGGTTTGAACCACACAAAGGTGAGTAAATAACTATAAAATGTTAATATTTGTATGAACTGATCTTTTAATACTTTGTAACATGTTTTGTGTTACAAGACACTTTTGTCAATGCATATCTTTATTAATTCTCAATGAAAAACATGCAGTCTCTAAATGAATCGCATGATGATGTAATGCCTAAAGGCGGAAGTAAAACGACAGATGCTGACCTACGCTACAAGGGCACCATGTTGAAATGTGGAAACTCACCCGGAGTCTCCGAGGATGATCACCTTGAGTAGAACTTTCTTCCTCGATGTCATAGTGTCACAACTGTGGAAAAATAAGCACAGATTTCAACAGCACAGCTCATTTGAATAAAAAGGAAGTGAAATAAAAAACTGTATAGGTTTATTTCAAAGACATAGACGCAGAGCGTAACTGACTACATTATAAAACACCATTCACACATTTTAACTTACTCTACAGTGAGATACAATAGCCTTTTTGTTTTTACAACAGACCAAACCCATGATTCTGCTCGCACCCTCAAATTGGTCATGTGCACTGTTGCAACCAAAGTCACGAGAATCAAACTCACAAACGGCATGTACATGCCTGCTGCCGATCGCTCACAGACTTCCTTTTTAATACGACGCTCACTACAAACTTCTGTCTTCAATCAATACAGGCCCATCTGATGAGGTACAGCTTTATATGCAGGCCAGGAAATGGAGAACATAGAGGACGGATCATTACTAAAGTCTCCGGGAATTGAATCCAAGATGATGATGTTACTCGGAATGCTTGTATAACAATAGCTTAAAAACAAAAACTCAAGACACGGCATGTACTGACATGAAATTAAGAATTACAAGTAATCATGTAGACATTATCCACCGTGAGCTGGGTATTGACAGTAGAATCATAAGGTGGATAGAGTTCAATATTGAAACAATTACACTGAAATGGCTTTGAAGTCGATACGTTGTTTACATTACAGAGGTGAATGACTCAAGCTCAACTTCTATGCAATTGCTGTTTTTACCTGAATCTGTCAATATTTTAACACCTCGTATCAGCCATGTAGGTCCTTTAATATCAGCTAATACACATATACAATGCTATAAGACTGTATAACATATATATGACTGTCACTGTACAGCATATGTCTCGAGATTAAAATAAGAAGGTACAAAACAAAAGATTCAAACTAGTGACAGAATGCAGATGCAAACATTCAGAATATAATTAAAAAACTGAAGAAACTGCTCATCATAGCGAAATAATAAGTTGACTACAGATAATAATAAACAGTTCTTCAAATTTAAAGATCACTGTTAACTTCTATTTAGTAGGAATAATGTATTTGATATAGTGTATATACTTCACAATCATCAGCTTTAACAAACATAAACAAGTGATTTGTAAACACTCTTCTATAGTATTATTACAGGTTCAAGCAGTTAATCTGGTATAAAGTGACAAGTTTTTCTATACATATCCATCAGTACACATAATTGTTGACATAATGCAACTTTGACTACATTTACGTGCCCAAAAAACGTGATTATTTCCAATAATGAGAGTAAGGAGTTAATCGCAGTAACATGTTCACATGACATGAGAACACCTCTTTGCTCCCGTTTACATGAGAGTTTTATTAGTCTGATTATTTGCTATAATACACAGTACAAATGATGATCTCATATACAGTAGGTGTGTGTGCTACAGTTTTAATATATTTAACACATTTTAAAATGTCTAAAACTAGCCTGAATCTTGATGAACAAAGTTTTAATAGTTTCTTTCACATCAATACTCTACGAGTTTCAGCAACCATAGCTATGACCAGGCCCTCACAGAAAATGAGAAAACATACAGAACTTTACAGAGAGATTTGCAGACCTGCAGATTTCATATAAACACGACCATTACTAAACAGTGTCAAAACCCAGTCTGTGTCAACTGACTTACTTTCTGACGCACAAAACATTGTGAAACAAGATCTTGCAAGTAAACAAAATGCCTGGCTATTCCAAAAACAGTATGACAAAAAATAGCAAAACCAGTACAGTGGTAAACAAGCCGCTGAACTAGGAGAGAACACTTCCTGAAGCAGTAAATACTGTAAAGAAACCAACAACTGATCCTGAACCTTTAATACACTTCAGCACTACTCACATCTGCTGAGAGTCTTACAAGTGAACTTAAGATCTCCTCCACACAGTGCTTGATTCTGTTCATCATAACTAAAAGTCACAAACCTGGAACACTTTTACTTTCTCTTGCAGTACTTTACATTGTTAACTAATCTCATAAACTCCTTTTGTTTATTGGTGATTTATTTCTACATAAATATAAAGAATCACAAAAAGATGTCTTTCTTTTGACTTGCATTGTTTCACCATTACAAGCAAATAGAGAACAAATATTTCGTTCGAAGAACATTGTGCATCCTGGCTGACACATTCTTACGACAGGAGCACATAAAATCACTATCATAGCTACAAATGCCTTTATGTCTATGTAATCCTCATAAGACTACCTACATTGCTTCAGCATCATAAACACGTGATTTACAGTTGAGCTGACCCGGAACATTCCTATAATATCTAAACACGCTGTCTAGGTAGGGAACTCAGTAGTTTTTGAGGCAGTGCCCAAAACTGTAACTGCTAGCATTTTTACGACTCCATATTTAATCTGGAACCCATGACACTCGCTAAAATCGGATCACATGGTACAAAGCACATTTCCTTGGTGAATAGGAACAGCCATCCATTTCACAACATAGCAACTAACAAATAACCTATAAACATATTGACATAAGTGCATGACTTATTGATGATATTGATGAACTATACGTAGGCTTTATAGTGTGCATTTGTACTTGAATAGTAAATAAAAATGTTCTTCTTTCGCAATAGTAGACAACTGTTCATGCGACTGTATGTATGTTGTCAACATTCAGAAGTCAATGTGATTTATGCGCGTGCTGGTTGTGCAATCAGCTGATCTGATAGGAAAGTCAACAGCGCAGTAAAGTCCGCATGTCTTTGTCTGCTATGACATCGATAAAATAAAAAAAGTGCACGTTTTATTCACCCAAAACACTGATTTGTCGAATTTGAGGAAGTCTTTTAAGTGGTATATAAAATGACACTCTTTCGCTACTGTCAGGCCTGTCAATGTAACTAGAAACACCTGATCGTTCAGGGCCCGAGTAGACATGAAATCAATAAATTACATTTTGTAAGTTGAACTAGAACGTGCTGTACACATTAAAAACATTTGTAAATGAACATTTAATCAGTATCAGTGCCTCTTTACAGCATAAAAATAAGCTGTCGGCCAGCTCGTTTGCTAACGTCAGTTAGCTAACAATAAAGTCAAACACCATCCACATTCATAAACTCAAGATAAGTCTCTGTATTTAAAACCTACAATCACACCTCTCAATTTCATCACTTACCTGGTTTATAAAGAAGATCTAGCGAATATCAGTCTGTATTTGTGCTAATGTTTTAGCCTGGGAGCTAAAATGCTACCGTGTCCTTTTACAAGACTGACGTTTATGATGCAAAACAACAATTAACTCCCCTCTCTGTCGCAACGGGAGACTGACTCGTTTCCACTAGTGTAAGGGTGAATTAATCCGGAATGGGGGATACCGATACGAGTGCTATAACCGTTGCTACCCCTCTGTCAACTGACTGCTCTTTTCTCTTTCTGTTTCGGGATCTGCTTTAACTTCCTCCAAAACAACCCTGTGATGGCCAGCGATGTCATCACGCAGGGAACGTCATCGCGTAGGCACGGAACACGCCCTACAAGAGGTTCTCATCACCGTGTTGTTAACGGGTAGTAAAAGCAAAGAGTTTCGACTCTTGGTAATCTATACTCTTTGGTAAAAGCAAGGGTTTGGATCTGGTATTGGTAATGATACCGATGAACAAGAGCAATCAAAACTGCATAAAATTGACGTGATCAAAACAAATGTGACACTGTTTTTAAAGCTGATCAACAACTTAGTGTGGAAGACATAAGTGATATAGGACGTGTCAGGCCCTAACACATTTATAATCTATTCTCCTAACATGGCCCGTTATTCCGTTATTTTTTGAGTCCCAAATTGAGCAATGGCTCCCTCTGCGGGATTTTGGCGGTACTGAACGTTTTCTGTCGAGTATATAAGACGCTAACAAATACATATTTGTGCATTTATTAATATAATAATCTTTCAAATCAGGGGTTTTGTGGCATTTCCAATTGCGCAAGATCATCCTGGCAGCTGTTATAACCAATCTTAATAAGGGTAAAAGCATTTTTTTGTTATATTAGGTACAACTCATTTATCTCCAAGAAGGCATAATTGTTTAAATGTAATAAAATGTAATGTAATAAAATATATAAGCACAGAGAGAACAAAGATTCTGACTGCAGTGGTCAGGTAACATATTCACATGTAATGCAGTAGTAATGAATGAAATGTTATTATTTACAGCTTAAATAATTTTTTAGAAATATATATATAGTTAGTTTTGTCATTTTTGTGCTGTAAACGTTGTACCGAATACATTCTTTGCCGAGTACATAAGTACAAACATAACCATATAAAAATATTTATTTCTTAAATATCATATCAAAAAAATAATTTTTGATAAAAATTTTTAGTCAGATTTTTAAATACAAAAAAACGTTGTACAGTAAATGAAGAGCGTTGTTTTCGTAATGACGTCACTCGGAAACGCCCGCCTCAAACATGGCGGCGCCCTTGGTGAACGTGTAGTTGTTGGAGAGTCGAGTGTCTGTCCTACAGTTACCCAAAACATGTTGGTTTGACAACTAATGGGAGGGATATCATCGCGTACAGCATGGATAGACGAACATTTACGGCTTCCCTTGTGGTAATGTTCATACGTGATTAAAATAATCTCTAAATATTATTAATAAATCTAATGATCTCTTTAATAATCAGCTGATGGCATTGCATGTGAAAGGCATGAACACGGAGAGTAACGTTAGTGGTGATAATATAGTATCTGCGATAATAATGTATTCTCTTAATGCAGGCTTTATCTGGAGGAATTTTTGATCATGTCAAGTTTTAGTATTCACAAAGGTTAAGAGCTTTATCAAAGTTTAAATATTTTTGTTAACAGATATGTCAACCCAAAAATACACATTTAACTGTTAGCACAGTGGAAAAGATAGCTGTAGTATCTCTGGTTTATGTTTAAGTCAATTCATATTATGAGAACTTTAAACTTGACATTTCCAACTTTGGGCTATTTGCCTTGAATAGTTTATCAACAGCTTGTGTCGCATACATGCATGTTATATTTTAAAGTACATGATAGCATTACCAAAAGAAACAGTTGTATTAATGTCCCTGTTTGCATTTATAATAATGCATTGGTTAGTTTGCGTTGGCTCTTTAAACATGTTTTCCGTCTTCTAGGCAGGTGGCTGTGCAGGGATGTGTGTAGATCTCACTCTCTTTCCTCTGGACACCATTAAGACAAGATTACAGAGCCAGCAGGGCTTCTACAAGGCGGGAGGTTTCCGAGGAATCTATGCAGGAGTTCCATCTGCAGCTATAGGCTCCTTTCCCAATGGTAACCTGTTTAAACATATAGGGGTGGTTTCCTGCACAAGGATTAGACTAGTCCTAGACTAAAAGAATGAGCTGTCCAAACTGAAAACAACTTGCACTGACATGTCTCAAAATACATCAGTGACTTTGTATTGTCTCAAAATGCACACAAGTAATGTTTTTAGTAAGGTATGTTTGTTAAAACTACTTAAATTTCCCAATTAAACTAAAGCCTAGTCCAGGTTTAAGATAATCCCTGTCTGGGAAACCACCCTATAATCATGAATAATGCATATGTATGTATATGCAATCGATCAAATGTTTAGGATCACTTGACTAAAGTGTCATTATATCAAATACCTTGTGCTAGTATAAAACTAAAGTTTGAAAAAATGCTTTTGAAATGAATACCTAATAAAGAATAACAAAAAGCAGTCAATATGTGCTTGGAACAGATAGGAAGTCATTTAATACTCTTTAAAGAGCATTTCAGGGTAAAACCATGAGAAGCTGGTTGAGAAAATGTCAAAGAGCATGTTTTTTGCTAATTCTATGCAGAGGGTGGCCACTTTGACAGTGCTAAAATATAACATTATTATTTGGAATTTTAATCACAACGTAATTTCCATAAAGTACTCTGGCACTACATACTTTATACTACAATTAAATACACGTATGCCTTAAACTGCAAGTACTTTAACAAAACTTGTCTCAAGCAAAGTTCTGCTTGGTTCCAGCTGCTGCATTCTTCGTCACCTATGACAGCACCAAGTCTCTGTTTGCTGGCTCTACTGCTACACACTTGACCCCCATCACTCACATGCTGGCTGCTTCACTAGGAGAAGTTGTAGGTTTTCTCTCCTTTTTCTTCTTCTCCCTTTGCTTAAATTTGTAATTCTTCACACATTGCAATGCAAAAAATAACAATATGCTTGATTCACAAACAAATATGCAGAGGGTTAAGAATGTGTGGTTTTGGTTGTTCGATTTGGGCCAGGGAGCAGATACAGTTTTCCACCACAGATGGTTAAATTAGGATCTGATTATTTGTCTGTTGACTTCAAGGATGCTTTGGCGTGAAATGAAAACTGAAGACTTACAATAACTCAAGGACCTCCGTTTAACTTCAGAACACAAATTAAGATAGTTTGGATGAGGTTAAATTCAGAATGAGCACATAAGCAAAGTTGGCTTATATTTTTTTTTTTAGCTCACTTGACATTTCAGTTCAATATAATAAACAGGTGTGGACTTTTGCCCCAAATTTCTGCAAAATTTGAATTGTGTACACATAATAGTCTACACATAGTCTATTCCTCGAATATTAGTTTATTAAATATTCTGGCAAATTAGATATTGCTTTAATGCACTCAGTTTGTAAAATCTATTCTAAAGAATTTGAGAGGATTTCACCCCAGTTTCAGTGCAGAAAATGTAACACGTAGTATATTAATATCACTTCATTCAGGTACATAATTACATAAATGTATTTACTTATTTGAAATTAAGGGTAGTTGTGTTCAGTTTTAAATCGTATTACCCTTCGTTTTAATAAACACGGTCTATATGTGGACTGCTGTGCTTCTGAAACCTTGTATCTCCACATTTCATGATTTTTGGCCACAAATCATCATTATTAGTCACTCTTTATGTTTGTCACTGGGTTTTGCTAAAATCTAACCGATAAAAAGTATTGATAAGTGCTTGCAACACAGTATTTGATCATTTGAAAAAGACAGTGTTTTTTCCATTTCCTGAAAAACTGTGAAGGACAGCGACAATATACAAACCACATGTACATTACTATACATTTTTGCAGTTGTGCACTGTTAACATTTCAAATGTTGTTTTGGATGATAATAATTAATTCATGATTGTATTGTAAATATAATTTAGATTAGAAAGGCAGTTTTCTTAAGGCAGTATTTAAACAAATAACCTGTTTTTCTCTTCTCTTTTCATGCTGGGAAAGACAATATATATGAAATATGGAAAGAAATATGATTTTTCGCCTGCAGCTGGAACAGCTATCATTACCTGCTAATGCAGCCATTAAACATAACCCAAAAAAACAGGCTAGCCTCTATCGATACCAATTTGTTATTAAAATATATATTTTAGGGGCTTTTTGCCTTTATTTGGAAAGTACAGTGGAGAACAGACAGGAAAGTGTTGGATAGAGACAGGGGAGTGTGACCGGCAAAGGACGCTCAAGACGGGTATCGAACTCGGGTCGGGCCGCAAGTGCGCTGGCACTATATGTCGGCACACTAACCACAGAGTTATTGGTGCCGAACCAGGACATTTTAATATAAGGTGAAGATGAAGTCAGGTCTGTTGATAACCCTTGGTTTTCTGTTGAATTTGCACTCTTCAAAAGAGGGATTTTTACCAAAAGAGCCTTGGTCGAATCCAGACACAAATTGTCTTTGTAGCATTAGATCCACCCCGCAACACATCAGACTAGTCTGACTTTATCCTTCACAAGCCTCCCCTAAATCTGGCTCTTATCTTCATGCATTCATATGATAAGTCTCGTCTTGCCGTATGATTGTGTAATAATAATTTCTCTTCTTTCTCAGTTCCGCCTTGTGATGTCACAGTGAGCGCGTGTGCACGTGTAGACGCTATAAAGAATGCTCTACCTGATGGTGTCTGTCAGGGCCAGAGCAGGCTGTTATCTAGCCATTATATCAGATTTATCTTCATTCCCATTCGCCCAACACGCTCTCCGAAAGCTCATTTGTCAAGCTGTAGGAGCACTTTTCCTACATTTATAAACCTTGTCTCTCCCTGTGGCTGTGGGGTGAAAAACACAGCGCCGTATGAATGGTGGAGCGGCTGGCACACCGCTAAGTTTGGCACAGCGAGTAATCCATACATTGCCCATGAGAAAAAGGTTGCCGGTGATTTATTGTACAAATCAAGCCGGAGCTTTGTACCGTGGCTCATTTCCACCCCCTTTCTTGCCCTTACCTGGCAAATCCAGTCAAAAAATAGACAGGCAATCCAAATGTGAAGTGTTGGGGTAACATGTTTTCGCTGCATATGTAATGGTATTATTAAGGGAAAGGACGGGAGATGTGTCAGCCAGATATTAGTTTGTGCTTTGAATGCAGATGGCAGGGACCCTGGGGGGATGCTGTTGTTTTTTTGTAAAGCACCCGTAGAATGATTTGGGGACGATGCCTGTTGGATTTCCATCTTCCTAGAGCTCCGCGGGTGCAGTGCGTCCACGAGATCAGGGACGGTTGAAATGTTTCAGTTTGTTGATGTCTGGAATCACATATGTGAGAGTGACCTGATGCACAAGTGCTTTTTACTTTTTAAACCTGTATACACCGTTTTCCAGACACCTTTAGCGAGTGCCAAGCCAAAATCTAGTGTCTTTAAAGGGATAGTTCACTCCCCCCCAAAAAAAACTTGTATGACAAAACACAAAAAAAGACATTTTGAAGAATGTTGGTAACCAATAAACGTTGGTCCCCCTATTGTATGGACACAAAACCAACAGTTTTTGTTTACAAACATTCTTCAAAATGTCTTTTTTTGTGTTTTGTCATACAGGTTTTTTTGGGGGGGTGAACTATCCCTTTAAAGACACTAGATTTTGGCTTGGCACTTGCTAAAGGTGTCTGGAAAACAGTGCATTTGGCAGCACTGCCTTTTTCACACAACACAATCAACAGATTGCTTAAAAAAAAAAGAAATAGAATTCTGTAAAAAAAACATACATTTTCTGTCAGCGGACTGTGACAGAAATATACCATATTTTTAAGGATATGCAATAAATAGTTTTCCCCAATTTTCTTGTAAATGTGCTGTCTTTTTCTGTAATTTTACAGTTTTCAATAACTAAATAGTTAAAAATAAACATAATTAATAATCTTGTTAAAAAAGCTGAAATTTTCTGGCAGATGGGGCACCAGAAATAAACTGTAAAATAATGGTTTATTCCCTGTTATTCTTGTTAATTTGTGTTTTCTTCTGTATTTTGAAGTTTTTTGACCGTATTTCAAAAATACATGAAAAATCTTGAAAAAAAGTAGTTTTTTGGACATTTTACGTGGAAAATCTGTAAAAAAAAAAAAAGAAGAAAAGAAAACATTCACAAAAATGCATCAAAGGTGCAGTCACGCACTATTATCAGCTCAGTTTTCCCCATCACTGCTCTCTGTAAATTACACAGAAATGCACAATGTCGGTAATTGATCAAGTATACTCTTTCTCCATCAACTCCCCTGTGAGATGATATCAAATTGCCGCGGCGCGCACTCGCGCCCACCAATTCAATTACTGCAAGAATTACTTGTCATATCCACTTCCCTCTCCATTTAGTGCCGTAATTTTGATCCTTTTGAGAATTACACAAGGAGACGTGATGTTCAGTGTTTCATAAATGTTAACCCAGCGAAAAAAATAATGTAATGAGCTCTGTAAAATAGGTCCTGTCAGTTTATATATTAGACTAATGCGAGTAGCCTCCCTTTTTACCACTGGGTGGCACTCTTGCTACACGCATTTGCTTTTATAAACTTTGATACTTTTTGCAGGTGAACATAACAATAAACACTTTACTTTAGCTGTAATACTCTGCTTTAGTGTCAGTCGTCTCTGTTTCTCAGATACAGATTGTGCTTGAAAAGTTTGGTGAGAATTCTACTAAATATAAACTTTTCACATTTGTGTCAGGCTGTATTGCAGGTCTTCACACATCCTGTTCTGTAAGCCAAGTGGCCATTCGCCGAGCGCACAGACCCACTGTCGGGCTTGCACAGAGCGCAAATACCATAGCTTGTTCACACAAGCCGTGCTTATATGCTGTCAGCTGGGCTCACAGCAGACCCAGCTGCTCTTAGATGAGCGAACACAGCAGCACCCTACGCCTGCACTCTCATTCAGAAGAGATTACTTCAAGAACCACACATCCAGTGTGAGTCTGGGGGTGAGGCCCTTTAAATTCCCTGTGGTTGTGGAGATTGCTTTCCATCCTTGTGTTCGCACTGGTATTTCCGCCCACAGGATGGAGACGATAAGAAGCAAAGCATCACAAGTGTAGTTTCAGAGATGATGCGACCGTAAAGAATAGAGCTTGAATGAAGGCAGCATTTTGGTGGGATTTCATATGTGAGAACCTGCTTATTGTTTACTGATTATTTTGTCAGTAACATACAATTTGTAATTCTCCTTCAATGGATGCAACTAAGATACTGCAGTCACCATTTTCATTACATCATTTTTATTTTTTACCTGTACACCACTAAAATATGCATTCCTAATTTTTCTTGTGTGGCTTTTTATTATAAATATCTCACCATATTTATAACACCATAAAATCACATATAAGGCATTTCTGTAATGTCAGAATGTGGTTTCAGGTTGTATATTATATGTTTTATGAAGTTGATATTCTTGGAAAAAGTAATGTATTATGTTTTTTAATGTTGGGTGAACACTAGGGCACATATGTGTTTTCAGATGTAATTTGTACGATTACTATAAGTTTAAATGGTATCAATGGTTCAACCATACATCATGGAAAAAAGCAATAAACTATAGAAAACTGTCCATATTAATCTCTCCCATAAACCTTATCCCCACCTAAATAACCCCCAAGATAACTCAAATGTGGAAGAAAATAATAATAAACTTTAAAAAGGTTAAAGGTTCTTCTAAATATATTTTGCCTGGTTCCTTTGTCAAAAGTTGTTAAAAGTATAAACTAGGGCTGTCATAATATCCGATTTTCACTACACAGTTATCGTGCCCAAAAGAATTCCCTACGAAGACATTATCATGATATTTATTTATTCATTTTTATTGATCATGTTATCAATCAAATGTCCACCAAATAATTCCACTCTAAGCACAAATATAGGGAGACAGAGAGAGATTTTGTAACTGTTGTGGTTCTTAAGGCGAAGTTTTAAACGGGTGTTAAATTATTTACAATATCATTCCCGGACAGGGATTAGCTTAAATCAGGACTAGGCCTTAGTTAAATGTCGATATTTAAGGTGTTTTTAAAAACATACTTTACATAAAAACATTACTGTGTGCATTTTGAGACAAAACAATCGCACTGATATATTTTGGGATTTATATTTTTGATCAAGACACCTCTAAAATTTAAGTTAGTCTAGGACTAGGCTTAAGCCCTGTCTGGGAAACCACCCCTATATGTGTTGTTTTAATACAATATCAATAATTATGGCTTTTAATATCACGGTTCTTGCCAAAACCGGTATATTGTGACACCCCTACTTTAAAAGTGTGAATGTGTCTATTAAATCGCAAGTTTTTATTGGTTTGTGTGTGTCGTGCTGCACTATATGTGACATGTTGATGTTATTTTCTTGTTCCGCAGGTTGCCTGTCTGATCCGTGTACCAACTGAAGTGGTAAAACAGAGGACGCAGGCCAATCCCTCCCTCGGTACCTACCGTGTGCTACTGAATACACTACAAGAAGAGGTGCGCATGTACCGTACAGTTGATGTACAGTGAAAAATAGCGGATTGTTGACAAATATCAAATATTTAGTTTGATTTTGTCTGCACAACAATGGTGTACTAGATACTTAAACTACTTGTAACTCTTTGACTTCGTTGCAGGGTTTCAGAGGGTTATACAGAGGTTATAGCAGTACAGTCCTCAGGGAGGTAAGATCACGCTTCAGTATTCATGTCTTGTGTTGTTAAAACATCCCTTTACCCAAGGCAAGCGTAACTGACGCTCATTCTTTTGGGTGGAAAAGTGAATATAATGTTAAGTCGAGAGATTTTTTGTGTTAGCTGATGTCTCTGTGGTTTTGTTCTGCATCTCAGTTTGCTCTTTTAAGCCCATGTTTTCTTATTATTTGTATTATCTAGTTAATTTAATGAGTTCCTGGTGGAATGAGGTGCACCACAAACAAGCACAAGGTGAAAGGCAGTATATCCCCCCCACCCCTTCCTTTCTTTTAATGGATCTCTTGTTTTTATCCTTTGATTAATCATCTGTTTTCCTCTGCACCTGCATTGCATGATAATGCTCGTCGAATTCCCTCAAAGCTCATTTTTGATTTGTTTTCCGATTTGATTTTCTCGTCCTTCACGTCACGTATCGGTAGAAGAAGAAGGGAAAGAGGGCGAAATATTTGAAATCAAAGAAAGCTTGTTTTGTGTGTGAAGGTGACACCCGCTTTTTTCCACGAGCCGATACTGTCTCTCGCTGCCGGGTGATCCTGTACTTATTTTCCGCCTCACTTAACGCACGTTATTCACGCAAATTCCATCTGGACGTAAAGCAAAAAAGGACAACAAGCTTTTTCTGATTTCTCCAAGGGCTTCTGAATAAATGAATACATTTTGGATGCGAGACACAGGCTCAGGCTGAATACTAAGGGCCAGATAAAATAGAGGTGCTGAGAGGTGCCCCGCTTCTTTCTGGGGATTGGCTTTGACGTGTGTCAGGAAGCAATTCGTTTTCTCGTCCCGCTATCTTATCCAGCGTCGCAACCCTGTCAGTGTAAGTTTGTTTACCCCGGATGCCTAGTCCCCCTCACGCAGGGATTTAATTGGGGTCTTCTCCATTATGCAGATTCATTAGAGAGCGCTGGACAAGAAGTTATGATGAGATACAGCTTGTCGAGATAGAATGTGGAATAGAGAAAAGATGGTAAGCGGTTAACCAAGGTAAACAGAGGCTTGTGACGTTGTTGCGTATGTCTTTTACTGTACTGCTAAAATGGGCACAAGAAGTAGTTGTTATTGCCACTATTTTTTTATTTTAACGTTGCCCGGTGTAAAGTGCAATATTTTAGTAGTTGTTCTGAAGTGTGAGATTTCTAAAGCACAGTTCCTTCAAATTAAATTGTATTAAGCCAAGTCCTGGATCATCTGTGTTTACACTGTGTCTAGGGAAACATTACTATAGAATATAGTTTTGTAATTTTGTAACTCTATCTCGTAGGATCTAACCTATTTATCACCACTAGAGGGCGAAGAAGGATTATGAAAAATCCGATAACCATCTGCGTCAGTGCTGAGATTACAGCACTTCAGATTATTATCAACATCCAACAGAACTTCAGTCAACTTTATAAAAGTTAAATTGTCGATACAATTGAAAATATTCTCCTGCTCACTTTTTAATCTTTATGCTCAGGGCTATCTTGTAAATGGATATTGAAGTTGTGTTTTGTTTTATCATGTTCACAGTAAAAACAATTCTAGCACTTTCTCATTGTTTTTGACTATGAGGGACAGAAGATTGTTCACAGTCCACAGTTCTTGTTGATTGTATATTGCTACAGATGTTAAAGAGAGAGGAAAAGGTGGCAAACCTGTAAGAATTGAAATTCAAAAAATTGATATTCTGTCATAATTTATTCACGCTAACATTCTTGTGAACCATATATTTCGCTCTTTTAAGACAAATGAAGACTTCACTTCAGTAAATGGGCACTGGAGCTGTCAAGCTTCAGAAATGATAAAAAAGATGCCCATATGACCGGTGCAGTGTGCAGCCTTATGCAGGAGGTAGCAGACCCAAAACGAAAATGTTCATTTTTGGGTGAACTGTTTTGTAAAAAAAAATGTTCCTCAGTTTCAAAATATGATTTGGACGAGTTTAAAGGTTTTGCTTGGTTTAATTCATCACAAATCTAAGACACAGATGGAAGACATGAGGATTCTGGCACACTGTATTGACAGTCTCACAGTTCTGACAAATTGTGTTTGTTTCTGATGACAACTGTTTAGTGCATTTAGCTTTATGTTGTTATGCTGAGGAGGAAATGGTTTTATATTATTGTCTTTAATCTTTTTTGTATTTTTCATGTTTTTTTTTCAGATCAAGCACATTTTAGTGTTCTTTTTCACTCATTTTCGCTGCTCTTTCTCTGATCTTTAGTTGACACTGAAGGCAGTGAAGCCCCTGTGGTCTTGGACTTGTCCAGGAACAATTCGTGTGATTTAGATTTGTGTTTATGTTGTTGCTCACTGGTCACAGTGGACCATGTAGCAAACAAGTGTGTTTGAACTGTAGTGCAATGTTGATTTGCATCTGTCTTTCTTTTCTTTGATAAACACAGAGAGGATGGCAGGAGGGGGCGGGGCTTCATTTATGCTTCATTTCCTGTCAGTTTTCCTCTTTGATTTGTTCTTTTCTGTTACATTTATTCGTGGTTATCTCTTTCTTATTTCCATTTATTTTATATGGTATATAACTCGCAGAGGGTCCAGGCATTGATGTATATGATGTATGTTGGTTTTCTGTTAGTTATATGTGTGCTGTTTGGCTATAAAATCATAATTTCTTCTAATGTATTTTGTCAGGTAAGTGTCTATGGGCTCTGTTGTGTGAGCTACATAAAAATGTGGGAAATTTAAATTGCAAATACGTTCCTGCTAGACTTGCTCCAGAGCGTGAGCTGCATGTTAGTTTTAGCTCTTATTCAGTTAATTACTTTAATAAACTTTAATAAACTGTTGGAATTTTGCAAGTGGGGCTTTCTGAGGGAAAAGCTTTGTTTTGTCAGAGCTGGATTTAATAAAACTTCAGTCAGATGTTGGCAAAGTCAAACCATCCAGACCTTGTCGGTTATTTGCTCATTATTCGTTGTCTTTATTTGATCTGATTAGCAGATATTAAACACGGAAGCCACATACATTTTAATAATATTTCCCTATGTGATGTGTGCATATGTAAGTATGTGTAGTGTACATGTGGGCATGTTTGGATATAAATGTGTATGTTAGCACTGATCCATGCCAGTTTGTGTTTATCCTTTTCTGATTGGCTGGCTGAATTTTTGTTTATTTTAAGTGTGACATATATGAGTGAATGATTTACTGTACACATGTGAAGACACGGAGGCTTCTCCTCTATCCACATAAACGCATTATGCCTCCAGCTGAAATTTTGAAGCATGGAATATTAAAGAATGTGCTGTCAAAATGCCCTTTTTTTATACTTCTGGCATGGGGGGTTGCATGTTAACTGAGACACAGTTGACCAGCTCTCTCCTAACCTAAAACAAACTTGTTAATCCAGATCCCACTGGTTTCAAACCGACCAATTATCTGCACGAGGAAAAAAATTGATTCACATATGAATCGCGATTCAAAATGATTTACAAATTTCAAAAATCGATTTTTAAATGTTTGTAAATATAATAACTAGGGATGCACCGATACCAGTATCGGCATCGGGCCCGATACTAAGCTCGTAAAAGTTCACAGATACCAAAGACCGATACCTCATGTGACATAACTGACTGAAACTTGTGCTTTTAAAGTTTGTGACAAGCACATTAAATCATTTATAATGTGTTTTGAGGTGAAGTTGTAATTATGAAGTTATTCAATTTTTTTGTCTCACTGTGTTGTGCTTGAAAAATTTATGAAACGATACGATGCGATTCACAATACTAATCTCACGATAAAAAAAATTCTAAATTCTTTTTACAGAATGACTTGAGAACAATTGCCCTTTTATTATTTCTTAAATGCTGCATTCTTGGTAAAGTAAAAACATCCTTTATGTCAAATAGCAAAACTAAATTGCAATTTTAAAACAAATTCCAAATCAAAGAAAAACTGAACAATACAAAAGACTCTTTAATATAAACAAACTAAGACTTTGTCTGTGCTTTTCCTAACATGGATTTTTGTTTACATATTTTAAGATTTTTTAATATGAGCATATCCACGTTTACCAAGTTTTCAGTAAACAAAGCGACCCCTGCTGTTCAAAACATGTATTGCGATTCATTTAACATCTCCGCTGACCTGAATTATCACATTATAATTATAATCGATTTTCAATAGTGCAATGTTTTTATTCACGTGAGTGAACTCAATGCTTTGCTTTCGGTCACAACATTACGCTTTTGCCGTGCAAAAAGTGGCAAGCTCAAATCTGATTGGCTGGCTGTTCATAACTTTCGCAAGTTAGCTGCGTTCTATTTCCCATCCACTTTACATGTCAGCAGGTGGCCACTTCCTTTCTAAAGTCAGAAGTGGCCAAAATAAGCAGCAAGCTTTGGACTCTTCTGGTTCTCTGAGATTAACACCATCTTGATGAAAATGACCTAAGAAGAATTCATGTTTGCTAGAGGAACTGATGCATGATTTGTCCGAAGTGTAGAGAGGTTTAGTAGTGTGTGTGTGTGTGTGTGTGTGTGTGTGTGTGTGTGTGTGTGTGTGTGTGTGTGTGTGTGTGTGTGTGTGTGTGTATTAGACTGAAGACTCAGAATGAGCCGTGCTGTACATGTGTGTCTGGCTGCGGGTTGCTCCAGCCGTCCACTCTTTACTCTCCCTGAGGGACTGGTTTTGGCAGGTCTCCTCGCAAGGCAGTTGATCAGCATTACAGGAATCCTCATATATGATGGCTCTGAACAAGACACTCCATTCGTCTGAGTTTTTCTGATGAGTAATAATTGGATACAGACCTTTCCATGTTTTAAAAAAAGAAATGCTTAAAGCATCTTCCAGACCATTGAATGCATTCTAACAATTGCGGTAGCCAGCATAATATACGGAGATTAATGTAAAGTTCATAGTGTCACTGTGCACTTCAAACTCTCATTCCTGCTTGACTCCAATTGGTCATTTTGTTGATTCATGTCGCATGCTGGGACTCCTGTCTAGTAACAGTCTCAGTGCAAGCACAGCTGTTAAATGATCCTTTTTTACCCAGAATCCTCAGCTGTGCATGCTCCTCTCACCGATAGCGCAAGACTGTGTGTTCCGGCCAAGGTTTCTGCAATGGGATCCTCGGCCTGATCTGTTGATCCTTCTGTCCAGCTTTGTACCAATAATCTAAATCTTCCCATATGTAAGTGTTTTGTCTTTAGATGTCTTTAGAAGTGAGTACAAAGGTTCTTCGTTTGACCCGAACACACGTTCTCAGGCGTCCACCGATATTTCATCATTTATACAGCACTTAAAGCTTCAGTCAAAAAGGAAACAATGTGTACAGACATTTATCATATATACACACAGTAGATGTATTTTAAAGTCTTAAAGTCATGTGGTCTTGCATTATGAGTGTGTTTGATGTAGAGTTTGTATCTCCAACTATCTTCCTGATACAACACATCAAAACAAAAACATCATGATTCATTACAATGTATGATATTGTATTTCATCATCATCATTATATGTTGATATATAAGGATATTTCACCCCAAATTTAAAATTCTCTCATAATTTACTCACCCTCATGTCATGTATGACTTTCTTTTGTCTGCAGAACACAAAAGAAGATAGTTTGAGGAAATGTTGGTAACCAAACAACATTGGACCCCAATGACTTCCATTGACATTTTTCAAAATATCTTCTTTATGTTCCACAGAAGAAAGAGTAATATACATGTTTCGAATGACATGAGGCTGACACTTGACACCCAATCGCAACACTTGACACCCAATCGCAAATCCATTTGAAGGGTAAGATGTCAGTATCATTTATGCTTAGAATAAACATCCCATTATCGCTTCCGTCTTTGGCTTTGCCCATTGTCAGATTTAAATGTACTTGTTGATTTTGACAGTCACTCATTTAAAGTTTGTCACCGTGGGTTTGTGTCCTCGCTCTATATGTGGCTTAGGTTGTTTTAATGAGTATATCTCTCTAGGTCGCGGGGTTATGTTTGCTTCCCACAATTTTCTGCATGTTTGCCTCAATCCAAGCAGAAAACCATCTCAGCCCCTCACATGTGGTTTCAATAAGGGCCGCCGATCTGGCTGGCGACCCAGAGAGAAAGAGAGAGAAAGAGAGAGAAAGAGAGAGAAAGAGAGAGAGAGAAGGAGGTATAATAATAAATAGGGTTAGGGGGCTTTTGTCCATCTGATGCCCCAAACACCTGTGACCTGAGCTTGAGTTTTCTCTGAGCAACAATGACACAGTTACCTGGACATAAATAAAACTAACTCAGTGACTGTACTAGTCTGAGAAAGGCAGAAAGAGGGCTATCCCATCTCGAGGGTGATCCCGTCTCATGAAAGAGCTGTGCCCTTGTAAAACAAGTGTGAGGTTAACCTCTAATTGTAGGGTGAGCTGTGCTGTCTGACGCTGTGATTTATTTCCCTCGCCCCGTCTTTTTTTTGTCTTTCTATAAACCTTCAAGGGGCGTCGACAATGACAGCAACTCGAAGCGTTTCATTGAGAGCCTGCTATTTCTGGCGATATGATACGTTTCATTTGTGATCAAACTGTCAGGTTGCCCAGTCCATAGGAACGACTTAAACAACAAAATCAAAAGAAGATATCTTGAAAAATGTTGGTAACCGAACAGAGGTGGTACCCATTGCATTAGTTTTGTGTCTAGATAATAGAAGTGGATGGGTGCCGCCATTGTTCGGTTACCAACATTCTTCAAAATACCTTCTTTTGTGTTTTGCAGACGAAAGAAAGTAAAACAAGTTTGAATTGACAAGAGGGTGAGTAAATAATGACATTTTTGGGTGAACCACCCCTTTAACTTGTTCTCGTCTTGCTCTACTATTTTTATTCATCCTGCACCTTCTCTGAACAAATCTTTGCCTCAGGTTCAGTGATGCTTATGTGCCCTGAAGTTGTGTACTTAACCCCAGCCGTCTCCGGAGAAATCTAGAGCTTGATCACCGACGTGCACGATAATGGGAGGTTGAAGGTGAGCGGCTCAACGCGACAGTTAATGTTATTATTACAGCTTGCGAACCGGGAGCTCGTTCGGATCTATAATTGTTCCAGATTTGCTCTGAACATTGCATTTATCTGCAATTATCAGTTCTCAAACATGGAAAACAAAATAGGTCTGGGGTTTTCCTTCGCAAGTTTTACCCAACAATCAGCGATGACTTCACATTTCAGCATTTCCTGCGATCGTGAGGTCAACAGATGTTGATGTAACGCACGTCTAGTGCCAGATTTTATCTGGCGGGGTAATATAAATGAACTCCCATTGTTTGAAGCACCTCATATAAATCACAGAATGCTGTGCGCTCTCGCATCTATTAGCGAACAAGTAATCATGGCCAATTCAGCCACGCTATTGCTCTCACGGGAGATAGTATTGGACCAAAATGAATGAAATCATGATGATGTCATTTGAAATGCATGCTGGGAAGGTCATAAAACGGCCGTGATCAATGCGCCAGGTAGATAATTTTTGTCCGCCGCTGCCCAGGGCCTAACCGTACCCGTGACTAATATCAGAAAAAATACTGATATCTTCTGAGGGTTAAATCTTGTGTAGATGATTGGTGGGTTAGGAGGAGCCACCTGCTGAAACTGAGAGCTGAAGATTGACTGTAATGTTTAGTTTAGCTCACATAACAGCGGCCCACGGCTGGAAACATCTGTAGGGAGCTGTCAGATTTGGGGGTGAGTGCATGATGTCACTGCTTTATGTCAGAAAGTGTTGCAGTAATTCAGCCCTCGGTGTGGAGAAAAACTCTATTGACTTTTTCTGTTTCCACCATTTGTTTGTGGCGTTTGCTAGGACAAGCAGCGTTGCTAGAGCTCATGCTTTGAGGCAGGGATTTGAACAAACCTCTAACCATATACTATGTATTAAATCTTACCGTGCCTTCTCGTCCCACAATTCACAGCGTGTTCTGCAGGCATGAATCATACCTGTGGTTTGTTGAGGACAGGTGTGTTATTAGGTTTCTAAGTGATTTGATTTATGATTTTTCCTGGCAGACAATAAAAATGGTGGACTAGAATATAATACAGACCTGTGGGTGGCCTCTCGACTAAACCAATAAGCAACCTGCCAAAATACCCTGACATTATGAAGGCAGGTTTTGGTCGGTGAGCAACACTCTTAATGTTCTTTCTGTACAAATCTTATTTTATTTATTCTATCTGTTATTTAATTTTGTATTTAATTTTGACTAAATATACCAAAAAGTGATGTCTAATTTTGGACAATTGACATTTTAAGGTTGTGCATATAAATCCATTATGATACGTTGTGTTTTGGCTTTTCATGTTTTCGTGTAACCTGAGGGGACGATAAACATTAAAATATTGTTCAAATATTGTACAGATTTGCCCCCTGGATGTCACTTTTTGGCCACTACTGTACATGTAGATCATAGATGTACAGTTGAGCTTTTATAGATGGATGAAACGCTCAGAGAATGCGTTTCTTACCAATATACTGAACCATCTGAACCGTTCAGGCTATATAATACTGAAGAAGTGTTTGATTCAACTCTGTATGCACACCTTCTGCACAACTTCAAGATAACACATTTCCAAACATCTTTATCAGGCTGAGGTCATTGCACAACATTTACGCTTGTTGGTTAATGTCAGTTTTGCCTTTATAGATACATCTCTACGTTAAAGATACATCGTGCTAAATTCTGTTACCTGAACATTTTTTATGACAGCTCTGAATAGTTGTCATACTCTTCTGTCCAAACTCTATCTTGTTCTGTCTTCGTCTTTCCCCTCAGGACCACCATCCATTTCTCACTATTGTCAGTACCTAATTGGACCAGCCGGGGGGCATCCGTGTCACATATACATAGATTATAAATTGGCTCACTGGAAGATTTCCTCCGACATCACATTTCACGCTTTTGTGCGGGGCCTCCATTCCATATTGACAGCTTTCTGTGTTTGTTGGCGTGCACGTATGCACCTGTAGCTTACATTGGTCAATTTTGGACTTAAATGACCTATTATTTCAGTGCGAAAGGCCCAGCGTTCACCTGTTCGAATGAGAACAAAGAAATCTGTTGCATGTCAGCTGTCGAGCCGATAGCTTGTTGATAGGGGTGCAGTCTGTGTTTTTACTCCGCTTTGTTCACTCCATGTATCAGCCTGGCCCACGTGCTGCGACGGGACAATGCAGCCGAGGCCAGAAAAATCCCTCCACAATGTAAATATTATGTGATGGTTCTGGGAAGCGTTTTCGCTCATGTCGATGGAATTGCGCTGTTGAATATTTGCCAGTTCACTGATTCCAAACAGTCCTTAACCACATGACCCCTCCCTCCACATATTCCTCCTTTCTTTACCCCTTCAGCGTGAAACAAGTCTTAATTTGTTTAGATATTATTGCCTGGAGTTTTTACCTGTCAAAGGCGCTGATGGAAACCTGAAATCTGATTGGATGGTTGCGACATTCTTGTCCTCCTATTGGCTGATTGACGCATTGCCCCAGGCCTGGTTTGGCTTGTTCAAGCACGGTGGGTGAAAGTGTTCATGCGGCATTCGGCCTGTCAGTTAGTATTTCTCAGCGAGCGAGTTCATGTAAGCACACATAAAAGAGACTCACAGCGCTGCTGATTCATGCTTTCTGCGAATACTTAACAGCCAGATATGCTTCGGCACGACGAGTGTTACTGGAAAGTTTCTGTTTAAACTTTGAATCAACCTCTCCCCATGTATTTGACTTCTGAATGTATGTTAAAAAGTGTTTTTGAGTCAAGGGAGCTGTAAGAGGGAGTAGGCCTCATTCCTCTCCACAGCCACAATTTTATGGCCATAGGGAAGCATGAAACGTAAGACAGCAACCCCCTTCAGCACCACCTCTGATAAACTGTTTGGGGCATCCCGCTGGCTTGTTTTCACATCATTGATTTTCTATTATTTGTGTGTTTATTTTCTAAACAGGTTCCCAGAGGAGTTTTTATAGCACTGGAAATCCATTTTTCTAAGCTCGCAAAGAAATGCGTCTCTGATCGGCCTCTATTAATATAACCCCTGACATCAAGCTAGTGTGAGGTACCGTGAAAAACATCCAAGTGAATTGTGGGTACAACACTGTAGTAAATGGTTTGGATTGTTAAATAAATGGTGATAATCATAGATGGTTAAACGTAATGTGGATTCAGTCTGTCATTAGTGGAGCTTGTTCAAACTCATAATGTTTTGGGGAGTTTGCAACCAGGAAAGTTTTTCATCCCACACCATTTGTGATACAGACATAAGCAATATATCAAATCGGCTTACAGAGGCGAGGCGTGATCGGATAAAACTGGGAAAAAAATCCCACATACTCTGTGATTTTTGCGTGGATATACACCACTTGTAAAAATTGTATTTTGGTAAGTGAACTGCTAAAGTCTGTTTTTCCTCCATGATTAGAAAAGTAGTTAATAAATCTCCCTGTCAAACACAGTAGTATCGTGACAGTGGTGTGCAAACATGCCTGTACAAACACAAATGTGACACCCACACGTGCACGCACACACCTGTGAAGAGGCTCGTAAATCACTCAGGATGCAAACAGGTTCAGCGACATGTTTGACTTTGGGCAGATGGCTTTGCATTATAAAACTCGCTTTCTGTCTCAAGTTCTCGTTCCCTCCTTCTCTCCAGCAATTTGTTCTTGTTTGTTCCTCATCACACTTACACAAGCTGTCATTTACACACACTTTGGATGATAAATTTGCTTAGGCTTTATGCAGCCGTGTCAAAATGTGTGTGCATTCTCGCAGTTTGTATTTAAACGTGCGGTAACTGTTTGTGTTCAGGTGAATGTGTTGAAAAACCTTGTGTGTCGTCTGTTGCATTCTAACTAAGATTAAACTTTAAAAATTAAGTGAGGCGTGTTGTTCTTGTAAGCATAAGAACACATTTGCGTGTGCAAATATTAACATGTGCCAAAATTCAATATTGAATAGAGTGATCTGTTAGTATGAATACTTTTTACCTTATCTTGCTTTGTCTGCCCTTTTAGGTTTTTTTGCCGAGCTTGTCACAATACACTGAAGGATTCCTACATGGGCCACATGCAGTGCTTTATATAGACAGTTTCAAAGCAACAACATGCTGTACTTGCTGTACACATCCACAAAGAATAGAGTCTTTCTGATAACAAGCCCAAGAAATAACAAGTAAATGATATTAGCTAGCAAGTTAAAAGTATGTCTAGTCAGTATATGTTTGGGTTACCAGAAGAAGAACCGTTACTGGCTAAACTTAAATGTGACAAAGTTACACAACCCATTCAACAAGTGGATTATTTAATACAATTATTATACAATTAAACATTAATATAAATTGATATTTATGTAAATTAAATCAAATATTAATAGTTATATTATTAGCCACTAGCCAGACCGATCAACAAACACAGACCAGAAGTTAACTACGGGCCAGGCACGTGTTCAGACGAAACCGTCTATACATTTTTGGCACAATTTTCTTAGTAGGCAGCATAATAGAGTTGCCTTTTGGAACAGCCTTTACATGAGACGTTTGCTTTAAAATGCTTTTCTACTTAGGCAGCTCACTAGGTTTTGGAAACAATGTGTGTGTGTGAGACAAGGCTGGTTAAAGTGGACATTTTCAGTAATAAAGGGAAGATTAGTTTCCAAATCCAGTTCACCTTCAGTCCGTCTGCTGTTCTCATACCCTGTGCTGCTGAATCACTACTCAACTGATGACTTATCCATCTGGCCCTCATCTACTTCCTGTCATTCAGTCCCACTCTCCTTGCCTCTTTTTCTTCTCTCTCCGAGCGTCTCTGGAGTGGCCACAGTATGTCCTCCCGCTAGACTTGAGAAATATCCTCTTTCTACTTTGCTTGAATAATTTGTATTTTTATTTCTGCACTGCACAACGCTGTCTTTCTTCAGTCTGCCATCACTTTGAAACACATTTTAGTCAGACCTGAAGAATTGTGATCTTTATTTCACTGTAGTTCACTTTACATTGTCCAGTACGGTTGTAGCAATGTTCCTATAAGTAATAATACAAATAATAATAATAATAATAATTATTATTATTATGATTGTGGTTATTATTGCATGTTATTTGACAATAATAATAAATATTCAATTATTATTAATAAACGAAAATTATTGTTATTAATATTATTGTTGTTGTTGTTCATGCTATTGCTGTTTTATTAATTCATTTATTTGTTTTTTAGTATTAGTAAATTACTTTCTCTTCAAAAACACAGATCCATGGCTTTTCGTCCAACTGCAAAATGCATTTCTATATTTAATTTTTATAAAAACATACCTTGGTCCCAAATGGAGTGAATCACATTAAAACACATTTGAATTGAATCAAGGCAAACTGAAAACGAACATGAATCTAATGGAAGTGAATCAGATTTGAGATTGATCTTTCTCTCCTCTCATTGGTATTCATGCGGTGCTGTCTGACCTATTAAATCCATTTGTCAAATAGCATGCAAACCGCAACCCGTCCAATCAGCCTTCATTTAAATGCATTTTGACATCTGTTTTCCCAGATGCCACACGGGCGGCCAGAAGCCTGACAGTGTAGAGTTGTGCAGAATACTAATATTCTCACCGGTGACCCAGCACACCCACATAAACACACAGCCAGTCTTATATCTCTGTGATAACTCACCTGACAGTTACACACCTGACAGTTGCTCGCCGACAGCAGAATCCTTTAGGAGAGAGTGTATCATGATTTGTCAGTTGTCCTGATGTTGTCTTTTAGTTTGCAAGTCAATGCACATTTTGTTCAAAAATAAAGTGAGACGGATAATATCACAGCACACATGTGCCGTCATCTACCAAACGAGCTCACTGGCCTCCAGTCAAAAACCTGCTTTCCATCTTTCCATCCTTTCCATCTCCATCATGCGCTCTCTCGTCATCCATTACGACCTTATCAATATAAATCTGACCATCTGTGTTGTTCAGGCGCCACGTCTCTGCCAGAAGTGTTAGACTGATGCATAAATCAGCTGTACCTCACTTCTGCTTGCGGATTCCTCAAAGCGTTCCACTTCTCCTGAGCACCGAGACGCAGAATTTATCATGTCAGTAATAAAAGACAGGTGGCTGATTTAGGTTTTGGAAGAAGCACACACACTCCCCAGTGTCGGGTCACATTGCACCAATCTGTTCTTTGGTTTAAAATCAGGAGATATCACATTTTTGGCAGTTGTCATGAAGCCTGTGTAGCGTTTATAGTGTTGTTGTGTTTTTTATGTCAATTGTAATCAAACCTTTTGTTTTTTTCAGCTTGAGCCAATCAGCAGCTTGTTTTCAAAGGGTTTTCCAATTGCTTTGCAATAAAGTATTTTGGGTGGATTTTTCAACAGGTCTGGTGTTCACATGAGAGCTTGGGTGTGAAAAATCTGTATTGGGCCGTTTAACATTCCTTACTAAAGAATTTTTCAGACTTCATGCAGCTCACCATTGTTTTTTTTTTTTAAGCGGACTGGTACAACAGTGTATGACAGCCACAGGATTTTTAGATTTCAGCAGTGACATCGATTTCCTCTCTTTTTGCCTGATTGGTGGAAAGAAACATTTCTGCCACCTCTGTCACTTTTGCTCTCTCTATCTGACCGCAAACTCTTCATTTATTCATCATGTCTTTCACATTTTCTGTCTCTTTTACACATACACACACGCACACACCCTTGATGTTGGGTTTCAGTGTTTATAGGGACTTTCCATAGTAGAGTATAAAAATCAGACATAATGATTTTTATACTGTGTATTCTATCCCATAACCCTCACAAAAAAAAGTTTCAAATAAACATCATTTAGTTTAATTTATAAGCTGTTTTCCTCATGGGGACTAAATAAAAGTGCCCACAAGATCAAAAAGTACTGGTTTTACTATCAGTGAGGACATTTGGTCCCCACACTGTAGGGGTTACTACACACACACACTCTCTGATTCAATATTGAAATAGTCTGACACATGAAATAAATGACCAATGCTTGTGGTTTACCGTGCCACAAGTCATCCATTTCTTTAGATAATATGCTCAGAGGTTTCATTTATTATTCTCGCATGTGTTCTGAGAGAAGTTGTTCCTTAATGTCTTTTTAGCAGCCGCTGTTTGTATCTGTTACTTCAGAAAAGTGCAGAAGATGCATCTGGAAGAAAAATCGAAAATGCATTTAGAATGTTGGTAACAGTTTTGCCAGATTTCTAAAACCCCCCAAATAATTACCAGTGCATTCAAGAAGGGCTGTGGTGCTAAACATTGTACTTAAAGCTGCAAAGCAGCACAAAAAAATTTTCCCTGCCCCAAAACACAATAGAAATTTTCATGCATTTACAGGTTACACTGGGAATTGTATTGGTTTTATTGAAAATGGTGTCTATTGGTATGTGTTGGATTGTATTGGTGGGATATGAAATCCTACTGGAATAATGCCCAAAACACATACAAAAAGAAACAAATTTTACCTAATTGTTCATAATGTATAATTTATTATTTATTTTTCAGGGTGCAGGGTTTACTTGTTTTATATACTTCCTTAATAACTGATTTTAGTTTGTAAGAAAAA
This sequence comes from Oreonectes daqikongensis, assembly GCA_026939265.1. Taxonomy (NCBI): domain Eukaryota; kingdom Metazoa; phylum Chordata; class Actinopteri; order Cypriniformes; family Nemacheilidae; genus Oreonectes; species Oreonectes daqikongensis. The sequence goes on along the minus strand of JAOTQM010000030.1, from coordinate 1,003,169 downwards.
GAAAAGATATATTGTGTACTTTGAATGCACTGTATATTACATAAATGTAAATGCAATAATGTACATTTTTAATGCAAATTTCCTGACATTCACATTACATTCCGGTTTTGATGCACATTATTCGTATTTTCATACACCTTGCTAGTGCAATGATTTGCTAGTTAAATACATGACCTTTTTTGTCTGTTTTCTTTATTGAAAAACTCTTAATGTATTCATCTTTGCTTCAATTTCAGATCCCGTTCTCACTGGTGCAGTTTCCTCTCTGGGAGTACCTGAAGGTATCATTACACTTGAATTCTTTCCCGTTCTCTCATTCTGCTCTAATTTGGCCCGATAACATCACTTTAATGAAGGAGTAATGGCCTGTTAATGCTCTGACACATTTACAACTCAAAGTACCACACTTTGACTCTGTATCTGTTAATAATGTTCTTTTCAGGTAATCTCAAAATGACGCCCCATTTTATTGGTCGCCCTCACCGACGGTTAAACCGAATCATAATTTCTCACAGCCAACTGTCTATTTTCCTCTTCGTTGTCTGGTCTGTGTCACATAAAAGTCATTGCCCCCCCAAATAAACTAGTTTCTGAGAATGACATCATGTCTCTAGGTCGAGAGCAGAAAATTCCATTAGCGATCTTGGCCTAGCGACCGGAGCGGAGCAAAGTAGGACAGGCATTGGAGGACAATAGCACGTGCAGCTGTGAGCGAGCGTTAACCGCGATTCCCTGCCATAATAAGGAGCGTCATTCACGGCCGCCCCTTTGTGACACGTTCAAAGGCATTCTCGCACTCCTCTGTTTCTTCGGTTTTTTCACCCCGTCCGGCCATCTGTGCAGAGCCGTTGGAATGTGAGTCTTTGCTAAACTCTTTTTCTTTGAAAAGCAAGAAAGCCTCAATGAGACAATGCCACAGGATGCCAGCGTTCGCTTCATACAGCTGCGTTGCTTCATTCAGCGTTTCCCAGAATTCCACATTCAGTTTTAAAAGACAATGGAAGCAGGTTTTGTCCAGTGGCAAAAAAGCTGCTCTTCCCTGTGTCCTACTTCATTTCACACAGCAAACTTTCAGTGTTGAATTGCTCTTTATACTGACATCCTTGTGTCTGCATGTGTGTGTGTTCTGCTTGTCACTTTAAGAGATCTTCAAACAGCTGAATGGTCCCGCAAGTGTTGCTTTAGTAAAGTGTAAAATGCCGATAGCAGCGTAAATGGAGGATTAAGTTCCATATGCTTTATTTCTAACCACTCTTTTTCTTTGCTTGAAATTTTTTCCTTAAAGGGATAGTTCACTAAAAAAATGAAATTTCTTTCATGTCATTCCAAACATGTCATTGCCTTTCTTTCTTCCGCAGAACACACATGAAGATATTTTGAAGAGTGTTGGTAACCAAACACCATTAACTTCTATTGTATGTACACAAAACCACATTTCTCAAAATATCCACAGAAGAAGCAGTCATACAGGTTTTGAACAACATGAACAACACATTTTGGGTGAACTGTCCCTTTAAAGACCTTGTTAGCTATGTAAATGGACTGTAATGATGGCAATTGTGTATTCTTCTCCAATCCAACCAGATTAATGGAAATTAATTTTGCATGGTGTAATGAAAGCCAAGCAAATCTGACCTGTACAAGTTTTAGCAATAGTAAACCTAGAAATATTAAAGGTACAGTAGCAAACACGCTATTTCAACTGCAGAAAGAGGACAGATGTGTAAAAACTGAATTATGACTGTTTTGTGTGCATTAAACCTCAGCAAACGCTTTAAGTGGACTTCAGGGAAAAAACAATATTAAGAAATGTATAATGTGGCCCTTTAATTCTGTGTGTGTGGGCTGACTCATGTGCATGTTTTCAGTTTTAAGCCTGTCTGGTGTATTGTTAAAGCGGACCACACAAAATCCACAAAACAACCCAATTCTACAATCCTTGCAAGCGTTTAGTGTCAGGAAAACCAAACCCTTAGTATCACCAAACCACTTCTCAAGTCATTCGCACCAAAAACAACTTAAGCCCCGGCATCTGAGCGGCGGGCCGAACTAAACCATCTGTTCTCTTTAGCGTATCCCACAATTCCCAAAGTTTATCTACCAACAATCCCCTAAACTCTCTGTTACAAAACCACGAGCAGCTGTGTCATTACATCACCCGGCCATTTTTCCCCACCGTGCCCACTCGGCTCGACGTTCGTGTGTCAGCGGATCAAACTTATTCTCATGATTAAGTGCAACTGTGCCATGAGGAAAGCAATGGAAGCTGGAAGCGGATATTTGGAAGTATGGACAGCCAAGGTGGTGTGTTCCAAAAAATCTTAGATTTACAGTTGAGTTACATTATTAAAGAACAGTTCAAGTTAATGTTGAACAAGCTGTTGGGATCTGGAAAGTTCTCATTAAGGCCTAAAATATTTCACAACCACCTGCGTCTCGGCCCTTGCTCGACCCCCTGAGCGTGCACGACAACCTGCTCCTTCAACTTCTCATCTAAGCTATCACACTACACCTTTGCTTCGATATCTTCAGTGGCTTTCAATAGCTGCCAGAGTCATATTAAACCCACTGTTCCTGTCACACAGGGTTGCCAGTAGTCTGGCTCCATGATTCTCACAGTCCTTTATTAAAAGCATATAACACAGCCGTGATGCTGAGATCGGCCGTGTCAGTTTATCTCGCTCCAAATCTTTCCACATGAATGAAACACACCTGTTGAGGTCCACTGTAGAAATATCTCCATCTTTGCTGGTGCAATGGTGACCATGAGAGCAGCAAATTCAACATCATAGCTTTAAGAGTTATGCATTATTGTTAATTATAAAAGTAAGGTGAAGTTCTACTATCCACTTTGTTTTGAGGTGAACTTGCTTCCAGTTTTCATTGAGTGTGACTGGGATGAATGGATGATCTCCAACACGGCGTTCTTTGATCCGAAAACAAAGCCTCTCCCTTAATCTGACAGCTAATGAAACACACATGATGTACTGACTTTGAGAAGGTTTCTGTGTGTTCTGGTGTACAGAGTTGGAGGGGATCATTCATAATGACTTCATGCTGTTCTTCAATTGTTTTCATTTCTTAGCCATCAGATGCTCCTGGTCTGATGCCGAAGGGGAACTCCAACAATTATCTGCATAATAACACCAATCGAAAACAACACAACACAAGCACAACCAACCAATAAACACACACTGAAACCGATCCACCTTTTTAACACTTCGGTGCACGCGTACACGTACCTCCCTTTAATTTACTGCATTCCTACCCACATGTCTTTAAACCTGCGCTTAAACAACAATTAAATCCTAAAATTAGCACAAATTGCTGTCAAACCTGTCCCATCTGAGGCTACAGATCAGATCTCTAGCTGAATAAAGCTAGAATAATTGTGTTAGAAAATCCAAATGGCATTCTGAGGTTTTATGTGTTTTCTAGACACAAGATTTTTTTTGGTCCTTGTCCAGTGTACTTAATTTAAGCAAGTTTATTCAACACATTTTTATTTTGTAGCAACATGATTTTTTCATGTTCAGTCATGCAGTTTAAATAGCAGCGTTGTGATTGTAATGCATTGTTTGCTGCAGCTGCAGTGTTGAGAACATTTGAATGTCCTCCATGTTACTATTGTGTCCTTTCAGTTTAACACAGATTTTTTTTGTCACAACTTGACTTTTTCCATGTTCAATCATCAAACCTGATCCTTCAGGTTGGGACTACATGCATGAAAATAGAATCATTGATTCATGCAGAGGACTTCAAGTTCCCAACATGCTTTGCGTAATACTGCATTAGGAGAGCTTAGGTTAGGAAAGTGTTATTTTATGTGTTGTTCAGTAAAGAAAAAGAATTGGTGTTTAATGTTCATTTATTTTGGAGATTTAAACGTTTTTAATTTAATTTCTTGGAAACCCTAACTAGAAATATTTGAGTTGAGAATTTTATTAAAAACCTGGAAGCTCTACATGTAATAATGTTTATGTTCATTTAACAAACATAAATTTGGCAACTTGAACATAGTTAAAGAATGCAAAGTAAACCTTAATATGTGCAACCGATGTACATATATAGTATGTTAATACGACAGATTTTTTTCACAACATTATTTGTCAACTACCCATATACAGTAGACAGCATACTATAAAACAGCATCTCTCTCCTGTGCTGTGTAGAAACACTCAAAATCCTCCATCTGTGACCCTCATCAAAACCCTCATTGGAAAACCCTGAACCAGCCTGTAAGAAAATGTTTTTTCCAGAAACCGACAGTGTTTGCATGTGTGTACAATAGAACAATCTGGGACAGCGTTCTGCTGAGCTGTGTACTTCTCGATTTCGTTCTTTCAGACGTGTGGAAAATGAGACCATGACATCACACTGGAAATGTGGACTCTAAGATGGCCGTTCTGCTAAATTCCCATACGCGCAAACCCAAGGGCTTTGCGTTGTTCTTTAAAACGTGGCTGATGAATGTAATAATCCCCGGTTCTCTCTCTCTACAGACCGTGTGGTGGAGGAGCCAGGGGGGAACGCTGGACTCTTGGCAGGCAGCGGTGTGCGGAGCTGTTGCAGGTGTGTGGGATTAGCCTTACAGCGCTGAGGTCTGGGAAAGCAAGAGGAGGAGAAAGAGATAGTTGGGATGGAGTCCAATGCCAGGAATATCCAAACTTTACCCAGTCACATTCTTGTATAATTCCACACAGGTCAAGATGGTCAGGTTGTTCACCAGCTGGTGCGCACAGACAGACTGATACAGAAACGAAAAGTGTATCATCACCCCCCCCCTTCTCTCACTGACCTCATGTTGCCATCGGACTCTCTGTAACGTTCATGGCTGTTGTCAGCAGTCATTGGGTTTACAGAGTCCAAACTAGATCCAGTCTAACTGTGTCCAGGCTTATCCTGTGGGACAGCAAATCTGGCCCAGGGGCCCTCGCAGCTGTCGAACTCCCCAGTCACCGCGCTTGCTGGAAAACATCTCGGGCCAGTATCATAATTCACTATAGTTCTTACCAGGTATTGAAACTGCAGGGACTAGGACACTTCACCCGGGGGAAGAAACGTGGCCGCGTGCCACGGCACCTGGAGAGAAACCTTGGAATCGATTTGTGCGCGCACATGTGCTGCTCTGCCACAGATGTATTGATTTAGGTGGATTGCAGTTGTTAGCGGCATTGTGAAACAGGAAGCAAACAAATGTGAATTGCGATGCGTTTTGTCGCTGATGGTGGGGTTTGCTGCAGCTGCGGTGTTTTCAAAAGCTTCTTTTTGTTACTATTGTGTCCATCTTTCACTTGAAATGTTCTGGATTTAATCAAGTTAAAGTATCGTGACATGCTGTTGATTACCAATGAAAATCATTTTGAGTTTGAAATGAGCCAACCGGCTTGTACTTGCATTGGAAATTTATAGAGGAGGGCATGACTTTAACCACAAGACTTTAACATTAAAGCGACAGTTCACCCAAAATTGAAATTTCTGTCATCATTTATTCACTCTCATGTCATTCAAATGTCATTCACATTTGAAATGACTTGAGGGGGAATAAATGTGTTTACATGAAATAGAATTGTACAGTCCCACCGCTAAATAATAATTTAGACGACATCATAGCAAAAACACGATTTTCTTTAAAAAAATAACAATGCTTTAGCAAAAAAAAGTGCAAGCACATTTATACTTTTAAAGCCTCGGAAATGCTTGCTAGACTTCCCTTATAAGTATGTTACTGTATACATGAGTTCAGTTTATTTTTACAAACTGAGATGAATCTGAATTATTGTCTGTCAATCGTCAACATGCCGCAGATGTTGTCGATAGAGCCTGAACCCAGAACATTCCTCTAAGGACACATCACTTGTGCTCCAGGGATCATTTAATCCACTGTTAGTCCAGTGAAATTGGGCATTATAAAGGAGTTTATTCCAGCTTAGGCCCGAGTGTGGTTACAACGTAATGCTTTTGTTTGTCTGATCATTTCTACAGAGGGGTAAAAGTCATTTCTCAGTGTCCTATGTTTTTTTTGTCCAGGTGGAGTAGCAGCATTTGTCACGACTCCGCTAGATGTGGCAAAGACTTGGATAATGTTGGCTAAGGTAAGACACTGGAACTGTTGTTTAATTTCTGTCTCCTGATGCCTCCCAGATGGAGAGCAAGGTGAACAAACAAACGGCCCTAATGTAGACAAACCCCACCGAAGAGAGAGAGAGGGAGAGAGGGAACGCAGAGGAAGAAAAACCTCAAGTAGAGACACACAGCTTGATCCAATCGCAGGGTCAGCCAGGGACGCTACTGACGCACAACTGTGTCCAGTCAAGACTCAAAGCAGACAGTCCTGTGTGTGTGCATGTTAGATGTCAGAAGACATTTGTATATCCAAGAGTAATTTCCATTTGTCTGTGGATGAAACGGCACTTTAGGTTACAGTCCGTACAGACATTTTTAGCATTTGCACCATTAATAAGGGAACACATTTTTAAAATGGCAAGGTAACGTGCATTGTGAAGATAATAGCCTCCAGAACTCATGTAAGAACAAACCACAATCTCCAGGGGACTTTCTGTCATGGTTTTGTTTTAGAGGATTCTGGGTTTGTTTGGAGCATTCAGATATGGGCCAAAACAAAAATTTTTTTTTTGTTTTTTACAGTCCACAGTGTGAACACCACACTTTCAGATAGCGCAGGCTTTGTGATCTTTATTATTTTGTTAATGCTTTGATTCAAAATAAAGTTTTGTCTAAGAAAATAAGAGTAGCTACACCAGTTACTGTACTACAGTATATACAGTAGGGCTGTCACAGTATACCAGCGAATAACTGTGATATTAAAAAACATGATTATCAATATTGTGTTAATTCTACACATATGATAATATCATAAATTATTCAGCACCCATTTAAAACTTTGCCTTAAGAGTGACAATGGTTACAAACTCTTTGTCTTCGCCTACCTACACTCATTTTGAATGTGAAATAAATAAAAAATATTAATTTGCAAAAGCGTTTTTATGCTGAGGTGTCTGATGTAGTGAACATTTAATCCATGTGACTACTCGTCTGTTTCCACAAATGATGTCTTTCTGGTTTCCAGGTCTTGTTTTATTTACTGTGGTTACTACAACAGTATCCATGGTTTAACTATGATATTTTGTTTTTTGGTTTTAAACCATGGTCTATTTTCACATGGGCAAGGTGATATACAATTTAAAACACTCATCTTCCTTCAGAATTACAACAGACCTTTTATTAAAGCTATGGTAGTCATTGTTTTTCTATATATATCTCTGTGGAAGTCTCTGGGCCATTTCTCTGTTCACTTTTGCATAAACAACACGCTTACAAAACCCGCTGGAAGTTTGAACAATCATGGTAAAGCGGTAGATGTTTTCCGTTCATTATTATTGCAATTTTATGTGCTTTGTACTGTAATATTATCTCACCAGTGAACAAGACATGATGTCATTGACATGAGGAGGCGGGGCTTTGGCGAGAGCTAGCCGCTACGAAACTGCCCTACCCTAGCTTTAAAACTTTTCGAAGGCTAGGTATTGACATAACCACTATCATTATGAAAAACAATGAATTACACTGCTATGCAAAGGTTAGCTGATCATAAAATATGTCATTTCCATATGAAAGTCCTAAAGCTACCGTACCAATTTGAGCCCATTTCTTTCTAGTTAACGATTTTAAATAGTTACAATAGTTATGTAAAACATAAAGTGCTGCAAACATGGCCCTTTTAAGAGGTACTTTCAGAGTTAGCGAGAAAGTAAGTGTGTGTTGGAACAAGTGAAGGATGTTTTTTTGCACCTGTCTCCTCTCAGTGTCGGCTGACAGAGTGATGTGTTTTGGCAGTGGAGGTGTCACGCTTCAGGTCATTACTTAAGGTTGCCTTGTGTTTGTCTAAAAATTTGACCAATTAAAGATATAGAGACCTTGTTTTCAGGCAGGTCTGCTGTACTTTTGTGTGCACTTGTGTGTTTTGGCCATCACACGCTCCAGGCTGTTATCCAAGCCCTGTGGGGAACTGCAGTGTACTGGGCTGCTCAGTGTACAAGCAACCCAACAGTTCAGAAACTGCAAAATATGATAAACGAACCCAGTCTGTATTTAGAGCCGTGAAAATGTTTTCCGCCATCTGAACAGCAGCTTGAAGAAGTGATCTCTCGACTGAAAAATGTACGTACCTGTGCAAAACGTGCCGCCAATGTGGATGGTTGCCTGGAGGTTGTTTTAAGGTTGCTATAAGGTTTTAAGCATCTAAAAATGCACAATCCTCATTCATGTCCATATCACAATGTTGCAGGATCAGGTACACCGATGTTTGAATTTCTTTTAGCACGAGTTAAAGTGATGCATTCCTTTGTAAGCACCACTTATTTAGCCACAGATTTCTCTCAGTATGTTTATAGACTGCATTAGAAAAACTACTTCCCACAAATGCACACAGCAAAATGCATGTGGTTTCTTAATAGGCAGTTGTTACAGTAACTGTTTGACAAGTTGTTTTAAAGACAATGCTGCAGGTTTATAAAAGTGAAACTGTAAATATGTGCGGGCAGCCGTTGAACAGGTGGCGATGGGCCCCGGGTGAAGTAAACAGCGATAGAATGGAATCGTAAGAAAGACAAAACACACAGTGTGTTTGACAGGCAGATAAAGACAGATCATCCATCAGACCTGTTTTGTGTCTCTTTTCCAGGCCGGTACGAGCACAGCCAATGGAAACATCCCTCTGGTTTTGTATGAGGTGTGGAAAACCCGAGGAATACCTGGGTGAGTGAATTACTGTGGATTGCTTGTTTGTTCATTCATGGCATTCATTTTTTATAGTCATCTCCTGTGAGTCAATATTTGTTTTAAATTTGTTTTTATAAACTTTAAATTTAAAGGAATTCCAAAAATCCTACATTTCAATTCTCAGAGAGAAAAAGGGCCCGTAAAAGAAAGCAAAGAGCAGGAAAAGGGGCTCGGCCACGCTTGCATAAGGCCGAGTGAAACTGCTGCATGCCTTGTACAAATTGGCCGGCTTTAAAGCTGTAATTACTGTAATAGCTCCAATTGCAGACTAGAGAAGCCTGAAAGTGCTTCCATGTGTGGCAGGGCTCCATGCAGCCCTCCTAACTGCACCAAACCAAAACAACAGCAATCAAGAGCGCTGTGTGCCCGTGATCTAAACCTATCCCAAACTTTGAAGTGCCGCTACAATGAATCCCAGCCTGGAGATGCAAACAGTAGGCTTTGCTAAGTAGGACTAAACAACCTACTGACAGAGTCATGTTAGCAGTGTTTTTGAACTTAGGAACAGTACAGCATCTTAGGTCATAAGATCTATAGTTACACTGAAAGCAGGTCCAGTTTTTTTTTGTATTAGGAGTATTTCAATGGTAGGCTGTATGGCATCTCGCTGTTCACTATGACATTCGGAAAGAACAATCGTAAATGGACTTTAGCAAGTGTCTGGGATGTGTGTGTTATTTATAGAGGTGTTTAGACCCAGCTGCCGATGACTGACTGCCTATTACGGCTGACCTGGGTGATGATGTCACAATGAGTCAGCAGCACATTGTGACATAGTGGCTGTTTCTCATGTTTAATTTCCCAGGCTAACAGTTTGAGGATGATTTGTGGTTTGCTAGCAAGATCATAGATTTCATTACATTTGCATTTAGCATTTGGCAGATGCTTAATCCAGAGAGACTTTAAGGTTTACATTTAAAATACCGGTAAAAAAACGGCAGCTGGTGTGTTTTCGTGAAGTAAAATGTAATGTTTTTGTTATTTTACAGGGTTGTAATTTGCAGTCTATTTTTGTAATTTGACCGAATTTCAAAAATATGTAAAAATCTAGTAAAATAAATTTAAAATTATCTGTTATAATTTAATATATATTATAATATAATTTTATATATATAAATAATTGTACATATTAAATTATAGTTGTTTTTATAGTATACATGTGTCCCTTGGGTATAAAACCAACTGAGCTATAGACAAGTTTTTATTATTTATTATTTAAGATTATTTCTGATAACAAGCTAAAGAAATAACAAGTAAATGACATTAGCTAACAAGTTAAAAGTATGTCCAGCCAGTATTATTTTGGGTTACCAGTAGAAGAACCTTTACTGGCTAAACTTAAATGTGACAAAGTTACACGACCCATTCAACAAATTGTTTTTTAATACAATCCAATACAATTCAACATTGTTTTATTTGATATGAATATAAATGAATATAAATGATATTAAATATAAATAGTTATATTATTAGCCACTATCCAGACCGATCAACAAACCGGAAGTTAACTTTGGGCCAGGCGCGTGCATCCGATGATGTAAACAATGCTGGTTTTACGCTGGTCCAGAAGAACTTCCTGTTCCACTACACAAACATTTGAACAAAATACAACCAACAGAGCATTTATTACCAATATGTAAATGTTAATATTAAATATCTTCAAGATTTAATTATCTTTGTAAGATTTAAAATTGTGTAATAAATAAAACCTGAAGTCCGTCTGGATCGGTGTTTCCATCTTGCAAAATGGTCTGTAAGAATGTAATAAATATATTAGACAAATAAATTGAGTTTCCCTCTGTCTTTTCACATAGCACACCAAAGTGTGTTCAAATTGAAAGCTGTGATAGACATTTTGGTTTCCATTGCAGAGGAAAAGGTCAGAAATGACTCAAAGCGTACACGCGAGGTTTCACATTTCTGCACTGTATGTAATGCCAACCCCATGCACAGACAAACTGTCGAATGCGTCTTTGCTAATTCATTCCAGGACGAGCGTGTTTGCTTATCGGTCCACACACACATGCTCGCTCTGACATGGCATCTCTGTGTAAAACACACGCATGCTGAAACGTCAAGTTCTGCGAATGGCTGGAATAGTCCAGAGATCCCTGACATGTTTGGCACCTTGTACAGCTTTGCAGTTGACAAAATTGATGTATTAGCGGTTACACCCCCTGTGACCTTATTTCTATTTTTAGGACCACCCCATCCCCCTCTTTAACCACTATTATCCCCCACAGGTGTGACACACTAAAGTCATGGAAAGGCTGGTATGGTGATACAGGGGTGGATTATATTTGGTATGTGGTAGGGACAGGACAAAAAGATTGAAAGAGAAAAACAGAGGCTGAGTCAGAAGAAAGAGTGGGAGTGGATGAGAAAGAACACAAGAGAGTTTTTGGTGGAGTGGGATGGGGGTGTGTGGGGGGTGCAGGGTTACTGGAAACTTGAGGGACGTGTGTGGATGTCATCTGGTCATCAGTCATGCGTAGAGCCCCCCAGGGGCCAGCTCTTATACCAAAAGCAGCTGTGTGGAAAAGAGCCTTAGGAGACTACAGTACTTTCATGGCCTGTCGCATCCCTCCGACCTCTCCAACATCAACAACCCCTGCGCTGCACATTCCCCTTCAAACGCTTCCTAATCTGTCAAACAACACTGTCATCTGAGAAATATTGAATAGTTGTTTCATCCAGTATAGTTTATGTCTCTCTGTAAATTTCATTTATGGAAATCAAATGCCTGCAGTATTGTTTTCAAGTTCAATTTAATGCATTAGTTGCTTTTATAAACATTGAAAATTTAATGGGATGAAAATATTGTTTTGTATTGACTTTTAAATAATTGTTTTATGTTTGCTCAATGCTTATCTGCCCGAATACAAATATTCATACTGTATATATGATTTGCTAATAATGTTACACTGCGAATACATTTTTTGTTTTTTTGTCTTGTTTTGCAGTACACATTTTTAAAAATGTATAAACAATTCATCAGAAGCAAAATGAGTTAAGAAATTAAGTCTTGTTTTTTTAAAAACATTTATCAAAAGTTTATGCTTAAAATGGGTATAAGAAATATAAACTTAAATTATCTTTTAACTCTTCTATTATACTTAATTTAAAATTATTTAGCATAAAGCATAAATGACCTTAAAACGAGTTAACATCTTTGCTCACTTTGCTTATCAAATAAATGTCATAAATGTATCTTGATTTAATAATAATTTGTACTGCAAAACAAGTGAATGAATGAATCAAAATATCCTGTTATTAATTCGTTTTAAAAATCGATTTAAAGCCCTGCCTTAAAGGGATAGTTCACCCAAAACTTTCATCATTTACTGTCTGCTATATGGACACAAAACCACTGAGACATTTCTTAAAATATTTTCTTTTATGATCCACAGAAGAAAAAGTCACAGGTCTCGATTGACATTAGGATGAAGAAATGATGACATTTTTTTTTTTTGGATGAACTGTCTCTTTAAGAAATGAACATAAAATGCAGATTGCAGAATAAACCGCTTCCTCTCTACATATTCTCAGCAACACCCACATTAACTTCTAATGCTGTGAAAACATTATCATTTGTAACTCTTGCTTTTATCCGTTTCATGATACAGGCTGTTTGCTGGCAGCATCCCCAGAATGACGTTCATCAGCATGGGAGGTTTCATCTTCCTCGGAGCGTATGAGAAAGTGCGCCGTACGCTTTTATAAGTGCCATCTCCACAAAACAAAGAGGCCTACCAGAATCAGCAAAAGGCAAAGCAGCACTAAAGTTGACCGAGCGGTTGGTCACCTCCACGGGGGTGTAGCTCTCTGTCCCGGTTTGAACTGGTGGTCTTGAGGGGCACAGCTAGGACACCTGGTGCCTGGATAAAAAGATCACATAACACGAAGGTTTGCATTCCTGCTCAACAGTGCACAACATATTGAGTTTAACTGCCGGAATTCCAGTTCTTCAACAACAGATCATGTTGAAACTTAAATGTCATGTTTGCATTGAATATATGGAAACCTGTGAACGTCTTTTGTATTTCTTATGCAATAAAGTGGTTTTTACAAAACTTGAATCTTCAGGTTTAATTTGAAGATCCGGTTTGATTTATAAATGTGAGTTGAAGACACACGGGGACATGCACAGAGTCACACAGAATGCTTTAGTTGGACAGATTATTCCACAGGTGTAAATGTTTGTCAGAGCTGTCATGAAGCTCAAAACACAAGAACACTACACACCAGTCGACTGTTTTTGCCCTGTGGGCTCTGTCAACAGCTACCTTTTACCGGTATGTGCTTGCTTTCCAAACACGGTTAAATAATGGAGAAAGACGAGTGAGGCTCAACCGATCACACTTCTACACAGTTTACTAGCACTTATCAAATATAAGAAAAATTGAATTAAAGTGAGTGTCAAATGTAATAAAAAATCTATTTATTTAAAGTTATGTATTGTATTTAAAGCTTTTATATTATTGTTGTGTTAATATTATATATATATAAAATGTATCATTAATATATTATAGTATAGTTTATGCTGTAAACCTCGCATACAAACAAGAACAATAAGATACATTTTTTGGCAACTGATGTAAACACGACAGTTTACTTCTTTGATTAGATGGTTTTGTGTTGTTTTCAGGTGGACCGTTAAATAACGCGACACACACACACGTGTCCCGGAAATCCTGTGGATTCAACCAATCAGGTGACGACTTTGAACTCGAAGTGTTTCCACAAAAGTGTGCCTTGTGCATCAGACCCAGACCCCAACAGTCTGTCTGAGACTAAAGACTCTAAAGATCACTGCTTCAAATAACAAACACATACCAAAGAGTGTAAAAGAGATCATGTGACTTTAATAAACACTTGCCATTTTTGACACTTCAACAGTTTTAGCAATGTGGTGTACAGCTGTGATTAGAATTCATTTCAATAAATTAATTGATCTGAAAGATAACCTCACACGTATGTGAGCTAGCAGGGTCTTCACAGGATTACTACAAAACTACTGCAGTCAATGCCGAACAAGTAGTGTCAACCATTTCTTAATCCAACTAGGTTAGTCAGAGATGTTTCACTATTTGGCCTAGAAATACAAACCTTGGCTGTCGACATGAATTGTTATTTGGTTTAGACTAAATAATAAGGACAGTCTATAGCATGAGCTACTGAAGTCTTCACCAAACTCAATGTAAGATCAGCTGGTGAGGTGTAATACAAAAGAAATACAGCTTATTCCCTTTACATGAACAACATTCTGTGCTTGTCCCATTAAGCCAGTTCTTTAGACATCCCTTTTGCTAGCATAGTGTCACTATTGGAACTCTCTAGATGTGACGGATGACATCACATTTTTTTTATTTCTCAAATGTGTTATAAAAGCGATCAATTAAAATTGACTTAAACAGCACAGGTATCACAGGTGAGTTCAGCAGCTTTTGATGGCATGTATTATTGTTAATGGATGAGACTTTTTTAGGGTCTACATACTGGTCAACATATGCCTCATTATTAGTCTCAAAGTGCTTCTTTCATGCCAATATGTTTGTGTTTTTGCACCAGAAAGTTGAAAATTCAATTTAACAACAGTACAAATCTTGGCTGAAAGGAATATTTCACATGAAATACAATGTAGTGATGACAAATTACAGAGAATACAAACACTTGTGCTGACAGTGATGCACTTGCAATAGTCTATACTTGAAATCTATCTTGGTTTCCAGTAAAAATATTAAAATATTTGAAAATTAAATCTTGAAGTTTTTCTTTCTCCCAGTTAGTGAGGATTACGCTTTTAACAAGAAAACATTCGTCAATGGTTTGAGGAAAAATAAACTTCAAATCGAAATATAGTTATAAAAAACAAGTGTTGCTATCAAACACACTTGTTTAAAGGATGTTAAAGAATGTTTACTGTAAAGAAACCAGTTTTGCAACAAATGAGTCAAGCACATTGCCACACATAGACTCATTGTAAGAGCATTTCTGTACTGACATAATTTATGTCAGTCTTATTTTCTGTAGTAACTTACAGCATGCCACAGATACTGTCCCTAAAGTGTTTGCATTGTGAATATTGAGTTTGTCCAAACATCAAGTGCATGAAAAACATTTCATCTGTGAAAAGGGAAAGTGTACAAACATCTCCCAACCTCTGTTCTCCAAAATTATGTTGTGGATTCTTTGATCTTGCAATAAGGCACTGCTTATAAAACTGGGAAAAACAGGAGATTTCAAAAAATCCAGAAAATAAAATATAACCACTCTGTTCTGACCATGCACCAAATAGAGTTAAACACTCATTTGTAAAAGTTATACAATACGTACATTCATATATATTTCTATATGAAAACTCTTATGTACAGTTCAAAGCCCAATGTTATAGCACTCTCATACATTTGCATGCGTCATATGCAAGTCACATTTCTGAAGAGTGAAAGACGCCTCCCTGAGGAGGATTTATATCTATATACAAGTTTAACGCTCAGATGGGACGTCATCGTCCCATTTAAGCTTTGCCTTCAAACTCCGGACGCCCCGTTCTGCATTCAGATAAATGGGGCCAGCTTTGTGTGTGTGCCCCTCAGTGTGAGGTAGCAGTTCTCAGTGCAAAAAAAGATTTAAAAACGAGGTGTGGGGTTAGTCACAGGCCCGCCTTAAGGGTTCGCTTTCGCTCAGGGTGGGATCTGCAGTGTACACGTGCCCGTTGGGTAATAGAGTCTGTGCAAGCTCGGACCCGAGGTCAAAGTCCCCACCAGGCAGAAGTTTTACTGGCCGATGGTATTCCTCTTCAAGTGAGGGAGGTGTGTCTGACCTATTCACCAACAATCCTGAGGAAATGTAACAGGAAGTGAGGTATTAGAAGACATTTTAAGCAACTTTACATTCAGGATGACAGATTTAAATTAGCATCCTGCTCGTGCTCACCTTTATGTTCATTGTACTGGTGTGATGCGGGTGTTATCGTCACCCTGTCGTGGTTGGTAGGAAAGATTGGCGTTTCTTTCCTGATCCCGTTGGGTGTGCCGTTGCAATGCATTTCGCCATTCTGACTGGTGAAAATTGCCGGTTGGTGCGTCTGCTGATACTCCAGAGCTGAAGGTGGTGCTATCTCGTGAGCGAGGTAGTTACAGTGTTTGGAGTAGTTGGTGCCATTTTCCAAGCAGTCTGTGCACATGACTGGACCATCATAGCCTGGATTAAAGTATGAGAGATGGCACTTGTTAACAAATGATGTCTCATGTGAAGTTTTTCTAAAGAAAAAAGAAAATGCATTGATACTGTACCATTGTTTTCAATGCGTCCATTGGATTGAGATCCACCATTAGACTCCACTCGTATACACACATCCTGTCTTTCTGATAAAGTGCCCTGCGACGACAAGTAACTGGGGACATCAGGAGGGACGATAGTCTCATCTGCAAGAGGCAAAACCAAAATTGTTATATAAAAGTCTTGCACAGTACAAAATACTCTACAAATGGATACCACAGTGTGATCATACGCACCTGTGTTTACGCTGCACTCCTCACTCTTCTTCCTCGTCTGGTAGATAATACACACCCACACCAGTGATGTCACCACAATGCTGGTCACCACGGCGATAACGATGATCCCCACGGTAACAGTGCTGGGGCTGGAGAAAGGCGCGCACTCTTCTTCAATGCGCTGGTAGATGTTAAGCTGGCAGTAAGCGCGTTCTGTGCCGAGCGTGTTGGACATGACGCACGTGTAACGGCCAGCATCTTCTAAGGTGGTGCTGCGGATCACCAGGAGCTGGTTTCCAGGAGTGAAATGGTGACGGTCGCTGGATTGGAGAGGCTCCTCCCCCTTCAGCCAGGTGATTCGAGGAGGTGGGCTGCCTAAAGCCTTGCACTGCAGTGCGACAGTCTCCCCCACCACCACGTTTCGATCCTCCATTTCTTGTGCTAAGTGAGGGGTCTCTGCAGGAGGATAATAGGAATGGGATCAGAGTTACAAACAGACTAAATATACAGTATTGTATACAGAAATATACAGTTTTGTTCAAAAGTTTTGATACACTTATATTTATTTGCATTATAGAATAATAATGAACTCATCTAAACTATGAAAGAACACAACTGTAATTATAGGCAACCAAATTAAAACCACACAGTTAAATTCTTGTGTTTTCAAAGTAGCCAAAAAAGTTACATTTGCCCGTTTTTGGGCCTTTTACATTACTGAACGTCGACTTTAGTCTATGCATGCTCATTATTTTAAAGCCTCTGTTTTTGCCTTGCAATTACTCGGTTGAAAGCAGAGCTCAGACATACTCAAAAATGCCACTGTGTGAGCCCCCTGCCCTCCCCCTAACCCCTGTGACCTCCTTCCTGATCTTTCATCTTCAACCCAGAACATAAAGGCCGCCCAGCTGCATCAGATGAGAAGATGTGAAAAAAGCTATTCTTATGCAAAAATAAGCAGGGGTAGCAAATTTCCACAGATTTAAATTTAGATGTAGAAATTTAGAAATTAGATGTAAATTCCATAATAGGAAAGCCGACATAAAATATAATCATAACTAATATTGACCTTAAAGGTATAAAAAACAAATGTACACTAGTAGATTTGCCTTACCTAGAACTGTCAAGGTGACGTTAGCGGAGATCATACCGGCCGTGTTTTTGGCCGTGCAACTGTACATGCCCATATCCTCCGGCTTCACGTCCATTATGAAGAAAACGTCATCGTCGGGCATCACACGCATGCGGCGCTCTCTTGCGGCAGGGAAATCCGTACCTCCATCTTTCTGCCACGCCACCTGAGGGGTCGGGTGTCCCTCCGCCGCGCACTCCAACCGCGCTTTCGTGCCCGTGCGGACGGTGATGTCACGCGGGGTCTTTACGAATGAAGGCAGCACTGTGGTGAATCAGATGAAGGTAAGTTAGTACAAGCGAGGTTTATTCCCATAATGTTGCTACATCAGCACCAGACAGGCCCGGCATTCACAGCTGTGACTAACTCAATTGGCGATGGGAAATGACTTGATTTGGCCAGGCATGAAACCAAAAAATGCATCTGGACAATCAATTTGCATCTGTTGCTCAAACTGACAGGGCATGTAATCCATGTATACTGCTAACTCAGCATTACACGGCATCAGAGCTCACAAATGTTCCAGATTTCGGTGGCAAGAAACACTGCTCGGTTGAGGACAAAATGAAGCATTAAAAACTGGGCAGTACTTGAATTCAGTTTTAAAGATCATACAATTTACGCAATGGAGAAAATGCACAGAGCAATTATTTATAATGTTGCATGAATATTGAATGCAACTGGTGCGATTTAAGCATGTTCATCTCCAAAAGAACAAAAATCAGATACCCATCTGAAAAAAAGGATTTTAATTTAAAATAAAAGTATAAAATAATAAAAAACAAATGTACCGTTGACAGTGATGCGAGCCTTGCTAGAGTAGGAGGGGCCAAAGTGGTTGCTGATGATGCACTGGTAACGCCCCTCATGGTTAAAGGTGACATGCCGGAGGTGAAGGATTGTGGTGTACTCCATCACTCCTCCGTCACTTGCCCGCACATGGGCAAAGTTCTCCACCTCGGCTTGTCGCAATGTCTCCTGGTCCTTGCGCCAAGTGAAGGTCATGGGTGAGCTACTGCTGCTGGCGGCCGTGCAGGTGAGACGCACATCCTTCCCCAAAACTGCTGCCGTGTTGACAGGGTGAACTGTGATCTGAGGTTTTGGAAGGTCGTCTGGATGGAAGCACAGACATGTAAATATTTATATTCATAAAAGTTTGGTAATGAGCAAAAATGGAGGTGGGTAATATGAACACAATATTATGTAATGACGTAAATAATTGTATTAAATATGTAGAAATCAACAAGTTAGCAATGTAGCTTAATGTATTATGCAATGTTATTATAGTGTACTAAAACATTTCTGTTAATAAAAATCTAATAAAATTAAAAAAATCTGCCTTTTATTTATTTTAAAATATTATTAGAAAATTAAAATTGTTGTCTTAGCAATTAAACTAAACCAAATTAAAATAATTTATAAAGTTATTTACTTTATTAAAGTTCATAAAGTTGGATAAAATAAGTTTAAAGGTAATATATTTTAACAAAACAAATTAAACTTATATGAAAAAACAAAACAAATATTATGGCAGAAATTGACAAAAATGTAACTAAAATAAACAGAAAGCACTAAAAATAAAAACAAAAGTTAATTGAAAATGCTAGTAAACCAACAATAAAAAATAAAAAAACTATAAAACCTGGTATTAAGTTGTTCAAAATCTGTTTTTATACATGTAAACAATGTGGCTTTATTGCTTACTGGTTTAATCTAAAGTAGTTATTTTGGGCGGGTTGAATAATTTTACAGTTAATACATTCTGCTTTAGTCTATGCAAATATGATATATAACGATGCTTACCACAAACAAAGCTCTGTGGTGGAGCCTGGTAGATGCTAATGCCCTTCAAGCTCTCTGGGTGGGCACACGTGGCCTGAACAGCAGACTGAAGCCCTCGCGTCACCAGCCACTCCGGAAACCAGTGCAGCTGGCAGTCGCACAGAAAACTATCACTCTGAATATGACTGAAGATGACAAATATTTTTTAATTATAACTGTTGTAATGCATCTGAATTCTCTGTTATTGAGAAACATTATAACTGGGTGAGCAGGAATGCGTGTTTAACGTGACTCACAGGTAGTGCAGCTTCTTCATCTTACTGAATGCCTCAGGTTGGATGGAGCGGATGGTATTTTCCCCTAGGTTCCTGTTGAGAGATTAAACTGTGCCATCAGGTGTGACCGAATAAGGCCATGGGAATCACACACAGCTGTTCTACCTACATGCAAATCTAGACTTTGTAAACCTATTTTACACAGAAAGAATGTAGACGTATCACACATGGAGGCACGGCTGCAGAAGTGCTTAAAAATTCCATTGCTTCTACGAAACCGACCATATGTTCCATAACTGTGTTCCTGTGCTGACTCTAACAAGACAAGAGCAGCTGGCCCCGCAAACCAACTCCGTCCTCTCCTTTTACAAAGACACTATTAAATTGCTTGCAGCCCTCTTAAGCATTTACATTTGGCAGCCGCTGTAGGGGCCAAAGTGCATTGTGGGATACTCACAGGTGCTCCAGAGACTCCAGGCCTGTGAAGGCTTTCTTGGCCACAGACTTGATCTTGTTTCCAAACAGAGTTCTGCCGTTTCCAGATGGGAAGAGAGTGAGAGGGTGAGAAAAAGGAAAGAGAGAGAGTGTACAATTAGTTAGGTTGAAACTGATAAGAGAGGGGGGTTGTGGGATTGGAAATCTGAACTGTGTAGAGATTAGAACAAGGAATCAGGGCCCGGCGCAGCTCTTCAAAGCTGACTTTTATCTTTATTAGAATTTAATAGCGATGACAGGGTGGAGCCCCAACCCGAGGTCACATGAAAAGGAGATTCAGTGGCTGGAGGACACGCAGCATGTAAAGTAATAAAAGTCGCCTTGTCGAGGCTACGGTTCGACCCGGAGTGAGCTGCTTGCCCTCTTGTAGAGGCTAATCCTGCTCGCTATTCAAAAACACCCATACAACACACACACACTTTCTATGGGATGGTCATTCACTTCTATTGTATGGACACAAAACCAACATTCTTTTTAACATTCAACGTTCGGTTACGAACATTCTTCAAAATATCTGCACAAGAAAGTCATACAGGTGACAAAGGGTGAGTAAATGATGACAGAATTTTCATTTTTTGGTGAACTATCCCTTTATTAATTCAATGGCAATGAGAATAAAGTGAAGAGTAATAACATTTAATATACAAAAATCTTCCCTGATTCTTTGCCAACATTGTTACATGGGAATCACCACCGTGTATTTATTATGTGCCACCCGCAGCCACACAGTGTGAATCGTCACCAATCAAACCCCACTGCACAAAGCCCTGCCCCTGCCGTGTCTGTCAGCGGCCTGAAGGTCTGTGGGTGTGCGACAGCATCTGTCATCTCCTGAATGAGTAAGACATCACCTCCACTCATCTCCTTCTGCTCCCCCATCATTTCTGAGACAACCACCCATCTGCAGGTCACCCTCAGAGATGTCTGAAGCACTGAGCTTCCACGCCAAAGTCATAATTCAAAACACTCGGTCTCAGGCGAAAACTGAGGACTCAAATAGAAAGCGTTAAAATAGATGCTTACTGGATCTGTAGACGCTCTCGGATTGGGGAATCTGAACAACATGGAAATGAATTATTACAAAACAAAAAGAGGTTGCGAGATCAACAACGTCGCAATTCCGTACAGAACTATAGAAACGACACGGTAACGCTTTTATGATGTGCGCGTCAGCGTCTGATTCTCACTCGCATGTTCCCATAATGGGTGAATAGGCTTTCTGGCAGGGGAACTGGCAGGATTTGGCCAGGGTTGTGCATCAACAGGCGGCTTCCGCAGATTTACGAACCTTTGCTCCCGTAACAAAAGGCACAAAGCTGGACGTTTGATGTGTGAACGCACCCATCCTCCACCCCCTCCCATTTTACGCCCTCACTGATTCCATCACAAAAGCCAGAGCCAAAAGCTCATCTCCTATCGGCAGATGATGAAAAAGTCTTCACCCCAGCACTCAAATCCAATTCACCTCTGCCTTCATCTCTAAGAAATCCTTTCCTAAATCTGCAGTGCATAAAAAATGACCCAGTTGAGGATTTCTATCGTTCTTCAACGTATTGGATCAAATTTGTGCTGCTGAGGCCAAAGGCTTAAGACAATCCTAAGACTCGACAAAAGTATGTGGTGGACAACCTCCTTCTAATGAACACGTTTGACTAGGCTGTAATCTTCATGCTACAGGATGCAAAAACATCCGAAAGTATAGCCTCCAACTTAAGAACTTTGATTTGTTCCAGCATGCCAACCCAGTCTACCAGTCATGAATATATATATATATATTCATTTTCACACCACACCATTGTTAAAGACTGGGTTGGCATGCTGGAACAAATCAAAGTTCTTAAGTTCTTATATAAATTAATAACAACATATTAATTTTGAATAAAGTAAGTAAAAAAGGTTACAATCAATAACATTTTTAAAATTAAACAAATAATACTATTAAAAAAAATGTAAGTATAATAGTGAGAGAAAAAATATGGATAAAAACTCATTAGAAAATAGTTTTTGATTATAATATTAACTTTACAGTGTATAAAAGATTGTTGCGCAAGACACAATGTATGATGCCCAAAATAAAGGTGAAGGAGAAAAGATGAAAACAAACAAAATAAAGGGCTGATACTCACAGTTTGTTAAGGTTTTCAAGGCCACCGAAAGCTCCATTGGTGTCTTCTATAGTCCCAGAGATGTCATTGTGATCAAGCTCCCTGCAAAAAGGAAAAAACAAGATTAAGAAAGAAAGAAGCAGCGGAGGGAGTGAGATGGTAGGCATTAGACAGCGACACAGCCTGCCTTCTACACCTGGTTAAAAAAACAAACACTCAACAACAATCTTTCTTTCTTGTCATCTCTCTTTCTCTGACTTACCAGCCGAGCACATTCTTTCCTTTGTGAATTGTGACATTTAAGAGCGCAAGCTAACGCATGAATAATTCATGACAGCTGAAAGCGACTTGCACAAACACAACTCTTTCACACATATGCACAAGTACTCGCTCCGACAGCCGTTTAAATCCATCAGCGCACCAAAAACGCTGGCAGGTAAGGGTACATGGGCGCAACCCATAATACAGTATTATACTCCAGCAAGGCACAGACGTGCCCAGACGGTGCCAGCGGACTGCTTACAGGGTTCCAGATCTTACACTTTCTGACAGGAGTCTTTAAAAAAGATGGATAAGACCAGTTTGGTACAGGGCAGAACTAATGTTTATATTTTGCGGGGAAGTCCTGCGACATTATAAATTGATTATTTACAGAATATATCCACATAGATACATGAAGATGGTGGAAATTGCACTCATATTGGTAATTTTTCAAACACGTTACCTAAGTCGTCACTTTGTTTCAACACCATTAAAAAGACGGCGACAAAGAATAAACGTCTTTTTGAGGTGCGAGGGTGGAGGAAATTTGCCTATTCCCATTGGGCCCACAATCGGCCTTTGGCTCTTTCCGTAACTTTCTCTCCATGCCCGGCCTCGGCTGCCAATTTCCTATTCATTCTAGTTGGCTGCTTCTGAATGGACCCTGGCTTGTTAATGACAGAGGGGCCGGAGCCCCCCCGGGCCTGACCCCCACCTTCCCATCTCAAAGATGGTCTGGTTCTGGCCTTTCACACCCGACCGGGGCTCCTCTCGCATGGCCAGAATCGCGCACCAATTAAAACCTCCCCTGCTGTCTTTCAACAGGAGCATTAAGGCCATAATTAGATTAAAACTGGCTCGGAGGAGAGCGAGGCAGAATGAGAGAGAGAGACATAAAGGAAATCAAGCAAGTAAGATATAAAGGAAAGACGGAACAAAAGAGTAAAGCAGAGGCCTTCAGAATCACACTTTACAGGCTTCTCACACACTGCCCACTGCCAGCAGCACTAAGGGCCGTGTTGTGCCTTGGCTTGTCATCCTACTGTGAAAAAGCCTTGATCTGAGAAAGTAAAGGCAGAATACTCTTTTAGAGAAGCTGAAAGAGAGTGGCCAGAAGTAGCGGTTTAGACTTTGTGTGTCTATAGAAGTCAGATTGGAGAGCTGGTCTCCCATAATGCTGTGCACTTTTAGAGAAATAAAGAGGGGACGCCTCTTCAAGGAGGCCTTGAGCAGGGACAACATGTGCATCTGACTTCGGTGGGAACCGACACGCACACTATGAGAAAAGATCTAGAACAAAAGCAAAAAGCATTCTCATCATGCCACTTAATCAACCAACAGATATTTTAAAACACGTTTTGATTGAGAAACCAATAAGAGGCTCTTTTTATCTCCTTGCACACCCTCAAAACAGACTGTGCTACGACTGCACCACAGCTCCAAAACCAAAAACAGTTTTTTTTCATATAATCGCTATTGGACTGAAACCTTGTATCTCCAAAACACAGCATTTTTTTTCAATAATAAGAGTGAAGTTGTTAAGTTTTCTTTATACTTTTTATTGGTTAAATATTTGCAGAATTCGCAGACAGACATGAAGGTTACAGTAAAGATGTATAAATTAAAGTAAAAATGGAGATACAAGGTTTCGACTGCAGACATAATTTAAGACTTCTCTCAAAGGGTAAAGACACTTACAGCGTGCGTAGGGTGCCAAGGCCTCTGAATGCTCCTTCTGTGATGTGACTGATGTAATTGTGGCCCAAACGCAGCGAGATCAGGTTCACCAGCTTGCCAAAACTATTCTCAGACAGTTTTGTCAGGTTATTATATGACAGGTTCCTGAAGATAAAACAAATAAGAATGACATGTAAATTGATGATTTGCATATTTCATCTGCAGTTTTTATAAGCCTTTGCATTGGGCTTCTTTTCAAAGTCAACATGAAGGTGTTTGCAACCCATTTTACTGCCAGAATGAGACTCGACAGTCCCGTTCTGAACAACTGCAGTTTTAGAGCGAAGTTCTACTAATAAAAAATGAACGAGAAGTTAACTTATAAAAATGGTTTTCATAGCCAGCTGTGAACTCCATGAACGGCAAAATGCAATAACAGTGCATTAACATACAGTACGTGCAAAATCACGACTGACCACTCAGCTGATACCACAGTCAACAAGCCCTACCAATAAATCTCTGTTACCCCACGACAGACAAGAGCATTAGCTACAGGACGACAGACCGCAGACAGGGAGGATATGACATGCTTAAGGGGTCTGCCCTGTGTATACACACATTCACCCAGATAAGATCCCTTTTCAGGTCTCCACATAATACCCTGTGGACCCATACAGAGATGATTGTACTGTTATTTTAACAGTGCATAAAGAGACGTGAGTTAAAATGAGGCAAGCGTGTGCAATCCAGCGCATCATTAGTGGACAAACACAGTGCTTATCTATAGAAGGCGTATAAATGTTGTGTGGTTAGTGCACTGGATGATATCAAGGCATTTTTTTGCACATGTACGCTTGTGTGTAATGTAGACTGGGTGACATTAACTGTTTACCAGGTGTGAAATTTGAGCAATAATTGAGAAAATGTATGTACACAGGAAACACTCCAAAATATTCTATTTTTAGCATCCTTTAAAAGTACAGACATATGATAAACACTCTTAAACGGCTTTCATATACATTGGCATTATAAACGTTACAGAAACGTCTGCACAACATTATTTCAACATCCAAAAGGCAACATTTAGCAAATTAGCTAAAGCTAGCAATTAAGTTTTTCCATAAGAACACACTGACACAGTATTAAGAAGTACTACTCAAAGGCAAAGAGAAAGTGTTTATTTTCATAATCAGAATGCTCTTTAAGGATATTAGGATCTTTGCAAAGTGTGCACTGATAAAGTCATTAATGTCAAATTATTATTATTATCATAAAAATGTGTCAACTTGGTTCCAACTGTCGTTTTCTTGACAAAAGAATAGTTTATTGTAATAAAATACCATTATTTTCGAATGACTCCATTTATACAACAAGTAAACCAAAAAAAGCGAATAAGATTAATGTTAAATTAAAGGAAAGACCGAAAGGCAATGTCTCACAGTTCTCGGAGTTTCTCACAGAAGCCCCAGCCCTCAGGGTTGAAGTTAGATATGGAGTTGTTGGAGAGGTAGAGTTGCAGGAGTGATTTCAGGCCGTAGAGAGATCCGCTGTTCACCTCCCGCAGGCTGTTAAAGTCCAGGTGCCTTCATGTGACAAAACAAGGGCAGATGCAAATCATACAAACTGTGATTTTTTTTTCATTTATGCATGTATGGGGTATTTTATAGGTACTTTGGTAAGAAACATCACCTGGGAAACTAAATGCACGTAAATAGTCTATTGTGACACACCCAGGCCATTTAAAAATTAATAATTATATGGCTTTGTATGCCTTTCATGTCATGGAAACCCTTTATTGTAATTTTGTAGGTTTGTGGAAAACACATGAAGGTTTAAACTCACAGAACCCTCATTTGGCCCAGACCAAAGAATGCCCCGTCTGTCAGTTTGCTGATGTTGTTCCTCTGAAGCTTGAGAACCTCTAAACTGCTCAGACCTTGGAATGTGAGTCCCTCGATGGATCGCAACCTGTTCCTGCTCAGCTCCCTACAAAACACACATAATTTTACCAAAACCGTATCAGTAAACCGTATTCAGTATCACTCTGTCCACCTGAGGAGCAAAGCTCTTCCCTTTGATCTAAGTCTGTTATGCACAAAAGAAACAGATGGTTACACTTGATGTTTGTAGATCTAGCTAGTGTGGAGAAAGTCCTGATGCTGATCTTTTGAATGTGAATATGACTGATACAAACCCTACTGATAACTAATATTGCAACGTGTACACTACATTGTGCACTTACAGCTGTGTGAGCTTGGGCAGCTCAAGTCCTTTAACAGGAAGGTGTGTCAGCAGATTCCGACTCAATCTGAGGACTTGCAAGCTCCCGATTAGGTTCTTAAATGCCCCAAACTCCAGATTAACAATCTTATTATTGTTCAGGTACCTGGCGAGATGAATAAACATTAAATTATTATGAAAATACAGTGCAGGTCTTTCAAATATGATGTTTACAAGAATGTGAAAGAGAAAACTCATACAGGTCTTTGATTCGTAACCCTGGAGGGAAGCAGTAGTCTTTTAGCTCTGTGATGTCGTTGTGGCTCAGATCTAGAGTCTCCAGCACAGAAAAGTTTTGCAACAGGCTTCCCCCAAGTCTTCGGATTTCATTATGATGCCTAGAAGAAAAAAAGAACACATCCATTATATCCAACTATATAGACAGCCGTACAAACCTGCAGAGACTGTTTAACATGGTTTCGTACAGAACGCCGTAATCTATCATGTAAAACAAATCCAACATTTAGACAAAGTAGATTTGTCCACGATTAGCAAAGACTTACAATGCTTAAGTCATGTTATCCCAGCGTTTTTTGGTTTATTAGCGTGCAGGCAGTGTAACTATGTGAAACCATATGTTGACCCACATATCTGCTCTAACCACATGAGGCTCTTTCCGAGAGAATGTGTCAATAGGCCTTTGAAGCCCGATGGAAGCTTGTTTCCACACACACCCGCAGAAGTGCCAAGTGACTGTGGCTTGATACAGTAACTTGATTTGTCAACACACATACGTGCACATTTAAACTCATAGGGCCTGGAATCCCAAACAAAAGCCTAGCTATGGTGACAAATATCAGTCAGATGAAAGATTCATCTAAACCTGTGTGTCTCTTACTGCACATATAGCTTTTGATGCTATAGAGGAGATTAACAACAGACTAAATATATTATTCTTGCTAGCTATGTCTTAAATGCAGTGTAAATAACCCAATAGTACTAGATTTAATATCTACTCTTTTTTATTCTCCTATTTTCATTTAGAAGAGAATTTGCATAGAACATTTTTATAAAGCTAATTGTAGGCTAAAACAAGCAAATCTGGACACCAAACAATTTATACGTTCAAATGTTTTTAGAAAACTCTGACAATTCAGCAACAGATTCCTCTCATGGGGGCTTTAGATTTCTGTCCTTGCTCATTTTTTCCTCTGCTTCTATATCTCTTCAGAATAGAGGCATGAGAAGCGACTGACTTAAGAATCACTTGTTTTCGCCGGCCACAGAAGGAATGGCGAGGTCAGGGCTCTCCACATCTGGAATTTGTTTTGGGGTAGTTTCAGAGTAAGCCATCTCTGCATTGAGGACAGGACAGCTTCATAAAAAAGGATTCGTTCTCCCAAACACTAAGAAGGACTTTGTAGCCATATGGAAATGGCATTGTTTAGGGTTAACCCCAACCCTTTACATTGTGATGTATACAGCCCGTCCTACAGTGACATTGTTATCATTAGGGGGATAGTTCACATCATTTATTCACCCTCGTTTTATTTCAAACCTGTATGACTTTCTTTTTTCTGGAGAACACAAAAGAAGATTTTTTTGAAGAATGTTGGTAACCAAACAACACTGTACCCCATTGACGTCCATTGCATGGACACAAAACCCTGAGACATGGTTATAATGAATAATGAAATATTCCCTTCAAAAAGCAAGCATCACTTCTAATGTGGTTTGGCGTGAAATAGTGGTTAAAATGACAGCCATTGATATTTAAGAAGGATTCCGGTTCCTGTTATAAGTGCTTCTGTAAGTCACTAAAGATAAAAGGCTGCTGGACGACTACTTGCAAATAAACTGGTCACCATAGAAATATATGGAGTGCCATTTAAACAATATGAGAGCCTGATAGCACAAACAGCCAATTTAAGCAATAATGGATTGTGGTTTAAACATTAACTTTGTGTTCCTTCAATATTCTCCATGAAAGATGATCATTGAGAGTTCCTTCGACATCTTCATTCGTAATGTCACACTTAACTTCCCAGCACCTGCACTATGATAAACACCTCTATAAAGGCAAAGCAGACAGGCTCATACAGTAAGACAAGTCAGCACCGGAACAACAAAGCCTCATTCTGATCCCCAATTCTGCGTAAATCTCATGGTAAACACGCAGTCCGCCGAGACCAAAAGACAGGTGTTCTGTGGGAGCCAGGAAGACCGGCGAGGCCTTTCCCAGTAAAGACTGGACCCGGCTGACACGCAGATGGACTCCGGGTCGACCGTGTAACTGGAATTCTGGGTGGGAATTGTAAGAAAGGCAGAAAGAAAGAAGAACAGAAGAAAGGACGAGTGTGCAAGAGAGAGAAAGACGGAAACAACGAGAGAAAGAAAAGGAGGGGGTGCCCCCACTGTCCCACCTGAATAAACAAGACAGAGGGTATGGATGAGCGCTGTGCTCACGACACTACAGGATGTTCCTGCGACTAGCAGAGCGCTGAAATTCCACTGAGTAGCAGGTCAGCAGCTGGTGACCTTCAACCAGGCAAAAAAAACATGCTGACGTTAATGAGAGAAGCGGCCCACTCTCATATGCTGAATCCACAAAACGGCTTTCCGCAGGGATCCGATCAGATCAAAGATCAGACTTGCTTCAGTAGATTCTGAAACAGGGCCACATCACAATGAAACATCAGTCTACTCTTTCAGTTGACTTGTTTTCTTACTAGTACTAGTTTGGGAATGAACTTGAGGTGCTGAGGGTGGGTTCCAGAATGAACGGGATCAGAGCCAGATGTGAAATGTTGCAGTGAGAGAGAGTGTGGGAGTCGATCGTCTTTGATGGTTAATCCAACCAAAGCAACACCACATAGAAGATTAACAGGTTAGCTCCTCTAGGCAGCACTGATTGGTTTATCTGCTTGATGAACTTTAAAAGTAAAAAGATGAAATGACAAGGTTCAAAGAGCAGCAAGAAAATACACACCAAAATAGTTAACTGTAAGTTTTTCCAATCTTCTATGTATTTCATATTTTTCTTTACTTTTACTAACATCGATAGGTGTAGCATCGATGCTACGCTTAAGATATCTATACCTATTTCACATGTTAGCACTCAAGCCTGAAAGACTTGCTTGCTGTCATCTTAAACTCTGATTTCATGAGTCTTGATTTCCCCCCCATTTTTTTATTCTTTTTTAAACTACATTGCCTTTTTATGGATGTCCTTATTGTGATACAGAATGTTCAATTTTCATAGAGTTCAATTAAATGTTCATGTGATATATTTTGGTTGCATTTGTAAGTTAATAAAAATGTAATCGGTTGTGTTAAATAGGTACATAATATCTTAATACTGATCAAACAAACAATGTTCCTCAAATCGTTATCATATTACTAAAATCTTTGAGGTATTTGCAAATATCGCATAGGAGGCTAAGAGAATCTAGATTAGAACCTAACCTATCATGACAAGACCACTGACTAAAAGGTAAAAATGTAATATTTGTGCATTTATATTTATTTCTATAATTTATAGTAAATTAATTTTTTTTACATTTTTACATTTCTATTGCTTTCTCAGTAAAAAGAGTGACATCATGTCTCACAGCACACTGTAAATCTAAAATGAAGATAAAACTGTAGATTAAAATCAGTAGAATGGCTATCAACCGTTAAAACACTTAACTGGAGAGAGGGAAAGAGAGCTACTGTTTAAACACTGTGTCCTGAATTCTCTGTGACTAACCCCGTGGCTCTCAGATGAAATGGAGCATTGAGGAGTTTGGTGACAGACGCTGCAGTATTTTAGTGCTGGCTCTGTGGCTCTATCACAGGGGTCTGCTGTCCGACAGCATTCCAGCTGGTGAACTCACAGGAGAGGAATTCAGAGAGCGAGGCAGCTTTCCGAACAAGAGCCACGAGCACGAGAGGGGTCAGGTGTTCCTCACAGGTGGAAAATCGAGAACTCTACTTTCTGTGACTACCCGTTCCTGCAGCCCGTTTCGGCAACTGTACAGTAAAGCATTTGATTGACAGCCGCAGCTGGGCATCATACTGCATTCAGCTGCGCGGCTCAAAAAAGACGAGCCCTTCCCGACTGGCGATGGCCCTCCATAGCAACAGGTCGAACCAGGCCAAAAAAAGAAGCACCCTTCCCTTCGGACCTACATTCCCTGATCATCACTTTCATGTCAACCTTTCCCAATATCCTCTGAGCGTAATTCACAAGCATAATGTAAAAAGGCCATTTGAATACAGGGCAAAAGGTTTTATGGCTTGATCTTAACTGTAAATCAATGAGGTCACACCATGACAGCAAAACTGCCCGCAATAAAGACACCGATCGCTTTACCGCTCAAACGAATGACACATTTGGTAGTGAAGAGATATATTACAAATGGGAATATGATCTATGCAGAAGGCAGATTATTGCTGGGATATCAGGCAAACCGGTGCTTTGAAACAGATTACTGACAGATCTACAGACTTGCTCAGACTTGTAAAATCAAGAACCACGAGTCTGTCTCAGCATCATTTAATATAAATGTATACATATGCTGTCATCCAGCTGTGAAAATCTAATTTTGTAAAGCCTTAAATTCTAAAACGGTCTACCTGGATGCCGCAAAAGCTTATGATGTTACTGCCAAGAAACAAACACACAAACCATATGTGACCGCCTCAGATAATTCTCCAGAGTAATGCTAGTAAAGGCAATCCCACAAGTCTGAGTTTCACAACCACAGCCATAAACACATAACACCATCAAGAAGGTGTGGGAATTTTCAGGCATCCTGCGATAATGTATCATGAAACGTTACCACGATACGACACATACTGCATTTATTTTTAAATACTGTGATGCACAAAGATACAGTAATAAATAGCAATACGTTAAGTGCCACCTCAGCATTAGAACACAACAAACTAATGTTTCACTTACAAATAAAGTGTAACGATTGTTGCAGCGGCATCTCCGAAAGAAGGGATAGATGTCAGCTCATTGTGGTCAAGCCTCCTGTCAATCAAACAATAGGACAAAGTATGGGTTACATATGGCTTCATACAGTTTATTTTAAAAATCACCAGCAAATGCTTAAGACTTACATTTTGACTAATGCAATGATTTTCATTTTAGCGGTAAAAGGCAAAATCTATGAAAATTGTGTAACAAAAATGAAATATGATAAACAATATGTGTTATGAATATACTAAAAAAATGTTAACAATAAACCATATTTATTACTAATATAGTATAAACAATTTAATATTATTATTATTGCTATTAATAACAATCATACCAACAATAATCATATTAGCGTAATAGCAATACAACTAATAAAACTACTACTATTAATAATAATAATAATAGTGTAGTATTCATAGATATTATTATGATTACTACTATTATTATTGTGGATATAAATATATTAAATTAATATATATATATATATATATATATATATATATATATATATATATATATATATATATATAAAATCAAAACATGAATACATAATTTTTTCAACAAAGGGATCAGATAGCCACAACACAGAGCCAGAAAGGTAGAGAGAAAGAGAGGGGGGATAAAGAGAGAGAGAGACAGAGAAGGCCCTTCTGGCCGAGGGCCAGACACAGTCCCTCGATGTATTAAATATTTACAGCGCAGGTTAGTGGCTGGTGTCGGGTGATGATGAAAGGCGCTTATAATAGCAAACCTCTTTATTTCCAATCTCCGCCACTTTCAAGACAATAGCCACTAACAGAAGTACTTAAATATCCAATAGAAGTGACAGCACGCTTTAAAATGATTTATGACCAATTGTGGCTAATGGCTGTAATGAACATTATTACACCATTTCATTTACTTGATTCAATTGCCTGCCTCCTTAGGGCTTTAGCTGTGGGAAGGTTTTCTAGTTTACTTTCGTTTAACACATGAACAAAGTTTCCAAAAGAATCTCAGACCTATCGTATAAAAAACGTGCTTGGATTTAGGGGAGCTGAATCCAGATCAGTTTTCTCTGAAAACAAACACTATAAAGTTTATGATGGCACAAACACCCTAGAACATTCTGTTACAGTCGTGGAGAAGTTGCTCGCTTGCAAATTGACTTCATTAAAGCGGGACAGATTTACAACTGATGTTGGACAGGTCTACAGGAGTGTTTGAGAGGTGCTGGAAAGACAGGTTGCACTACTCACACTTCTCTGAGGTTGGGCAGATTGGAGAGGATGTCCGTATCGACTGCCACCAGCTTGTTGTGGCTCAGATTTCTGAGGGAACAGAGAAGCAGAAAGGGGATGAGAGACAAAAAAACAGAGGGACATTTATTAAAACACTTCAGTCAGGCGCTCATAATGGTCTAGCGCAACAGCGGTGACGTAAAAAACCATCAAATCTATCGCAATAAATTCTCTCTCTTCACTATATCTACTGTGCCAGCCCCAGCTTTCAACAGCACACCAGGCAGTGAACTAACAGTCTATCAGTCAGGTCCATCGCTGTATCGACACCTATGACCCATAAATCAGTGACATCAACAGTTCTCCTAGCAGAAAGTCATCTTCATTTCAGGGGAGCACTTGTCCGAAGGCTTCAGATTGGGCTTGGCACAGCATTGGCCTACCGCTCTCCCTGATGAAATGTCAGAGATTGATGGCGCTGTGATCTATACACTCCTGTCAGCCCTGTGGTTTTTCCTCCGCTGCTTGGCTACCGCATGCTCAGATTTTCTTTCATATGGGCCGCACAATTCGACATTGTTTATAGTTGGGACAAGCACGACTAAAACAGAATAAGTTAGCATCGCTTACACTTTTCAATACCGTTTACAGACACACCGAAGTGTTAAAAAATGGTCACTCGTATACTTTAGACTGCCAGTTGTGTAGGGCTAGAGTCAGTTGTAAAGTGAAGAAATTGTCTAACACACTATATTATATGTCTGTTTCACACCCAGAGCTGTCAGCCATGGACACTGAAGACACAGATATGCAACCTTGAGACAGAACAGACCCGGTGTACAGTCACCATTTAGTTATATAACATCTCCATCCAGGACTGAAGAGTAACAAGTGTTGTAACCATAAAGGAATCAAGTAAACAACACAAATAAATGTATTTGCATGATGCATATATTCAAGTTAACATGCATCAGTTTGGTTCAATTTCTCACCATTGTCGTGGTCATGAACCAGCAAACCAATTGACTCTACTGTAGCACTTTGTGGAAACACAGGAAAAATGTTGCAACGCTACTGTGGCTTGTGTGTGTGTGGAGATAATGACACAGGGTAAGTTACCCTGAAGGCAATCGTCTGACAGGGGTGAACACTCCAAAATTGCAGTCCTATAACAGACCAATTACCTAATTATACTAAAGCAAAGTGAAAAATTGCAGGCTTTCTAAAAACGAGGCTCGCCAGAGGGCACAAATACTGCCGAGAAAACCATGTACAAGACCAGTCGCTAATCTCCTTTAGCCATTTCTAACAACCTACAAACTGCAGAAAGCAAGCGTAATGAAACTGGCACGGCAGCTTTAGCCTCCCACCAGACACAAAAGTTTTCGCACGCTGATGACTGACTGATGTAAATATTGGTTTCAACTACAGAAAGCCGAAAATGACACTGACAGAAGGAGAGACAACAGTCACTAAATCCAAGTATCATCTAAATCCTTAAAACATGCTTGTGAAAAACTCAAATCAGATTTTAAAATGCTATGCAAAGGATAAAATGTGTTTGCTAGTAGCTCTGTCAAACATTAACAGGTGGGGCAAATGAAGCGGCAGAATTTAGAGAAATCACTGAAATGTTTTACAGCTACCAGTCAATGTCATTACCCTCATCTTTCCTCCAGTCATCATGGGGACCTCATGATGTTTAGATTCAGAGCTGAGCTTTTCTTTAGAAATCAAAATGGAAATGAGTGTTTATATATGAGTATTATTATCCTTAGTAACTCCACTCCTCTTTATCTTATCAGATAACACTAACTTTCATGCTGGCTGGTTGACCTCTAGGTATAAATCACATGGCCGTTGTAACTGTACGGCAGGATTAACTAGTGATCTTGTTTTCTAGGGAGACTGAAGCTCTGGTTTGAAACAAGCGAGTACCCGAATTCTGTGTCAATATGGAGTTTAAATATTAAAATGTTGTTATTATGTGTGAACACAGCCAGCAATGTGTGGTAGTAAGTAATGTTTGGATGAGGTAAAAAGTTCCTTAACCACAGCTAACTGGCCTTCATCTGTTTGATCTAACCCACTGGTCTATTGAACTAACACACATGACCTCTTCTGCTGCCCAACTTAAAAAAAAACAGAAACGCAGTCTTGCTTCTAGAATTTTGGAAGACTATGTTTGGAAGACTACGCAAAAAATTAATATACTCTTTTTTCAGAAGTTATCCACTCACCTTCTAGTCTCTCAGACTAAACCAGAACTACGATGATATGGAAAATTGCATCAAAATTATTCACACCGAGTAAGCGAACAGTTCAGTTTTAGGGCAGTCGTGGTCCAGTGGTTAGAGAGTTGGACTCATGACCAGAAGGTTGCTGGTTCGATTCTCAGGTCTGGCGGGTAACGGCTGAGGTGCCCTTGAGCAAGGCACCTAACCCCCACTTGCTTACTATACAAAATGTACAAATGTATAGTACAATTTAATGTAAGTCGCTTTGGATAAAAGCGTCTGCCAAATGCATAAATGTAAATGTAAATGTAGTCAGCGTGGAAGCGTCTTACACGCCTAGAAAGTCTATATTAGATTCTATTTTACAGCTACATAGACAATTATTACTTTAAACCGGAGAACATTAGTACAGGCCTGAAATTCAACTCAAACTTTAACAACCACTGATGTTTTTTTCTCTCTTTTCCATTAAACCTCAAGGCAAAAGACCCACAGCTTCCTATGTCAGGAAACCAGAGCAAGAGACCATTCACACCTAATAGAGGTCAAAGTCATTTAGGAAATGACCAATCAGAGAGGTGAAAAAAAAAAGTGTCATACAACTGCAACAGCTGGTACTGAACTGGGAAGCTTTTGAGTTTAGGTCACCGCGATATGGAAAACGCGAATGGAATCCCATCATAAACTAAATTTGCTGTATAACACGGAATGGCACAGAATCTGGCAAATGCATTATTTTTTAACAAAATTCAAATTGTGATATGAATAATGTTATTCAAAATGCATTTTAAATATGTCATCGGCTTGTTTTGCATGTCTAAATGAAAGTGGCACGGTTGCATGTCCTGCACACGTGATGCTCGTGAAGCTTTCAGCGTCCGTGTATCACAATGAAGACAAAAACACATGAACTGCAATAAAGCTACTGTCAAACACCCTTTGCGGCGACCCATAAAAATGAAAGTCCGGTTACCAAAGTTATCAAACACGCATGTTGTGCCACACCAACCCTTTAGATTTTTTTTTATATTGTTTACTTCAGTAAATTGAAGTAAGTGTGCTAGTAAAATTATTTAAAAAAACCACTGATTTTATATAAATATAAAAAATAAACAGTACTTACATTTATGTTTTCCCAGTATGGTACAAAGTATCTACAGTATGTTTTTTAAATACAGTTTATAAATGAACTGAAAACACAGAATCCTGAAAATTGTGTAATTTTAAAACAGAATTTGTGAAAAAATATAACAGATTTCATAGGATGCTAAGAATGATAATAATTGTATTATTTCCTATGTATTAGCTTTAAGGTGTTCATTTAGTTTAATCTAATTTTAGACATTTGGTTATCGCAATAAATATAACCAGTTTTGATATGCTGTTTCCAAGTAATGTGTACAAAATAACAATCTGATCATCTTCAATAACAAGTTTACATTCTCCCCTGATGTACTGGCAGAGAGATGGCCTTTATCTATCTATCTTTATCGCTGAGAAGCGTAGTGTGAACTTCGGTCTTTGGAAGTGTGAAATGATGTCAATGATAGCACTTTATGATGCAGCTGGAAGACAGAAGCGTCTTTTAATGCACCCCATTTCAAAGAGCCATAAACTAGTCAAAGAATAACTCTACCACTACACTGAGTGAAGAAGAGAGCGAGAGACCAGACATAGAGACACTTGCTTGGCTAAAGGCGAACAGCTTGTGCCCCTTACTCTCACAGTTTCCTGCAATAAAGACCATTTACAGCCCGGCAACACCACTGATAGCGAGCCAGGAGCTTTTGCGTACAGTCTAAACAAGGCAAAGAGAGAGCGAGACTATCGAATCTAAAGTTACGATATGGCGAGATAAAAGATCATCGGGTAATGAATGCTAAACAGCGAGTGAAAAAATAAACCACAACAAAACTGAAAACATGAATCTAAAACCAACCAAAGAATTCATCTGAAATGCAAAGTTCTACGACACAGAACGCATGATTAAATGCACATTGTTTCAATACAAAGCCAATTTTTTTTATCATATAATAAATCCCGGTCTTGAGACCCAGTTGATTGAGGTGTATAAATACGTCTTGGATGAACACCACCTCTCGACAGGCTGTTCCAAAAAACTTCAAAGAGAACAGAACAAGTCATCATTAGATTGGCCCTTTATTTCTTAGCAGAAAGAAAACCATGGAATAATTAGTTTATTCCATAAACTAGTTTAGCCGGAAATGTCAGAGGTGTCAACTTCAGTAGTACATTCATCATATACAGTATAAAGTATGTCTAAAATGTAATTTTGCGAGACTGTATAATCTTGAGGCTCAAACTGTGCATGTGCCAGCAGAGTTCATAAACAAGGTTATGGGATTCAATCCCATAAGACTGTATGCAGCATTATTATATGTATATGGGATATGTATATTACATATAGTATTAAATAATTTTATGTGACCCTGGATCACAAAACCAGTCTTAAGTAGTACAATAACATTTGTAGTAATAGCAAAAAAATACATTGTATGGGTCAAAATGGTCAATTTTTCTTTAATGCCAAAAATCATTAGGATATTAACCATAAATATACCAAAACTTTATTTTTGTGAGAGGATGAAGCAAAATCGCAAACAAAAATGCCCAGAAAACATGCCTACAAACTTCACTCGCTGCTGTCCGCTCTTTGAGAAAGACCCTATCAAGTTTGCCATCTTGTGTTAAGCTTTATTTTCCAACCTTTTGATTTTTTGCACCCTCAGATTCCAGAGTTTTAAATAGTTATATCTCAGCAATATTGTCCTACCCAAACAAATCATATATCAATGGAAAGCTTATTTATTTAGCTTTTAGATGATGTAAAAATTAAGAAAAAATTGTCCAGGTTCACATATTACATATACATGCATATACTGAACTGCACTGCCATATTTCAATAAAAAAAGGTGGTATTCCACACGCACGCACGCTATATAAATACTGTATGTACCGGTATATAATATAAATGACATATTATAATTGTGTGTATTTAATATAAACGAGAGTTCAAATATACATACCCACATGTTGGCATTAAGCCACTTGGAAGTATGTACAGGCGTGACAGGGGTAGCTCTACAATAATGGCAGGAATGTTGAGTCGTGATTTTGGTCTCCACACCAAATGTGCTGGGGGTTCTCTATAAGGCCCATTTCTCTCACCCCTCCCCTTTCCTTTCCTTTAATTTTATGTCTTTTCCAGATCTCCAAACTCTTACCAGATGTACAGAATTCACAGATGAGTCATCCATCACTTGGTAGACACTTAAACAAAGGAGGGCAGAGGAGGAGGTTCTCGAATGTGTCTCAACAGAAACACAATCTGGAATATTTGTTTGATCCTGCTGGTATTTCAATTCTATAGTGTGGCTGCCTGTCCCCTGAGATAACATTTACCTAAGAGCTTAAATAACAATAGCAACAGTGTTTTAAAAGAAATTTGCTTTGTCAGCTTTCCGTTAATACAGTGAAACAGAAGTTTTGCGTTTTATTCAAGTAGTTGCATCATGTTGCAATCAGTTAAAGAGTACATTCCACAAGATCATCAAAATCACATTTCATGCAGTGTGTAATGTTGCCGTGTTTGAAAGTAAGCAGTCTGCCAAGTTGTAAATCTGAAGGTGAATAAATAAAGTTATTGGCCTGGAAAAAAAGGGAGTCGACTCCTAATCACACGAACAAGTTGTGGCCTAGTTCGATTCTCTAACCGCCGTATATCTACAACACTAGAAATAGTCCCCGCCTGCCGGCGAAAAACTTGAACACACGTGCTAAAAATCACAGCAGACTAGACCATCTGAACATCTGATCATTCTAGGCTAGCGGAAAGGCCGAGATTAGACAGATGAATCGCGGAACAAATATGAGTAAGTCAAGAAGTAAGGTAATAAAAACAGCTGATTGTTACGAAATAATAGTGTTTTTACACCATGTATGTACATAAACCTGTTGTCGGACACTCCATAAACCAAAGTAGGCCCTTAAAAATCACAAGCGATGTACTCTTTAATCTAGAAAATGAAAATTCTGTTGCTATTTACTTATCTCCATGTCATCGCAAACCTGTATGACCATTTGTCATACGTGAAAAAAATCAGTCGGGATTGAAGCAACATGAGGGTGAGTAGACTAAGACCATTTTTAGAATGATATCTTTAACAAACAAAAGCTGATAAAAAAGACTTAATGTCAGACAGATGACAATTCAATGAATAAAAGTTTACTTTCAAAAAAGTGACCTTGAATGTAGCACTAAGAGAAGGTGCTGTTTACCACTGTGCCATGCAGGCCAAGCCAAACATGGCAGGCACTCCTTTAACTCACAACCCGATAACGCAAGCAAACTCTGCTCTAGGCTTCGACACAAAACTTAAATGCAAAGCAGTGAAATTACATTTTATGTTTAGTGAAAATCTCCAATGTAACTTGTTTTATTGCAGTTTAATGCAAACCTGGACAAAAACAAAAGGATTTAACGAAATTAAAATCCATTAAAACCAGTTCGGCCGCTGATGACATACTCATGACTGTTTCCACAAACTAAAAGAATAAACAATGGAAAGCTGTGGACCGTGACACTGAACCAAGTCTTTCGCCAGGCTACAGATGTGCCACACCCTTAACATTCAGGTTTATTCAGGAACTCCACAACAGGTGACAAGGGCCATATAAAAAGCCACAGACACGCGTGCATAAACAAAACACAACAGAGCACACTTCACGGTGGTGAGAAAATTCTGGTGGGCTGTTTACCAACCCTGAAGCGGGGACCTAAACCACACTCGCACATGTGGCAAGCCGGGTCGCACATACAAACCAACGACTACCCCCTCAGCTTTCAAAACAATCAAGAGGGCCACCAAAGGGTCAGGAGCCTGTAGTGAGAAACAGGACTCATATGCTTTATTTTTGCTGACCAAAATGTCTCCATCATATGGGTTTATAAGAGTCCTGTCAGAAATACACATCACAGTATGCTAAATAAATAGTCAAAATCAAACAACCATTTAATCTGAACTGTACATAATTCATTTAGACGGTTAGCGAGTCAGTGCTGCTCAATGTAAGGAGCCAAGTTTATGATTATTTGCCTTGATAAATGGTCATAATTAAAACACAATTTTTGGGTTGTTCTTATTACTTCAGCTGGATCAGGTGCAGGAAATTTTCAAGAGCAATAATTCATATTTAATTTAACAGGAATTCAAGACTTTTCAGCTGACTTCGATTTTTTTATTTTTTATTCATAGGTGGAGAATTCAGACGACTCTGCAACAGCAAAGCTAAAGTGATTATTCAGACATCCATCGATTAATTTAAGCATCTCCCCTGTTCTCAGGTTAACCCGACACGTTCTCCTTGAATAACCCTATTAACCACAATCTACAACCCTCTCCGTATCTTAATGGAATCTCGAGGCGCATATCTAAACTTAAATCTAAAAATGGACGTGCTGGCTAGCGATGCCAACACCTTGCCACTTTCTACAGTCACCATCAAGGTCTTCTCGCGCCACAGGGGAGCCATTAAAAAAAAAAAAAGGAAAAAATTGGCAGTGCCGAGAAACTATTTGGACAACTGGAAGGTATTA
The DNA here is from genome assembly GCA_026939265.1 of Oreonectes daqikongensis. Lineage (NCBI taxonomy): Eukaryota > Metazoa > Chordata > Actinopteri > Cypriniformes > Nemacheilidae > Oreonectes > Oreonectes daqikongensis. The sequence continues at coordinate 962,878 of JAOTQM010000030.1, read as the reverse complement.
CGGCTTGATTTTTATACTCAGGCCATGTCCACGGGGTTTTTCCAACTAAAGCTTTTTTCTCCGCTTGATTGATATATTACAGATGGGCATACCTCTGTCCTCTAACCTCAGAATTCAGCTTCTGTAGGATGTTTCAAGACAAAAGTACAAAAGACAGTAAAGTCAGTAGCACGTGAGTGAGTGAGTGAGTGACAGACATAGTCGATACGGATAGTTGTAATGTTTAATACGTGTTTTTAACACACAAATATGACAGTTCATTGTTGCCTAAACATACAACACATTAGTTGTATGGCATGACAACAAGAGCACCGTTGTTCAACCAAAGTGTTTCACTCCTGCTACTCGCTACTAAAACTTAAAAAATTCTTTATCAGCTGAAGCTATCAAGACATTTTGTTTTTCAGTCTCCCGTTCTTTAAAAGTAAAATGGTCTGTGAACAACGTTAAAAATATCAAATTAGTCTCTAGATCACAGAACATGCCTTTCATATTCCTTAAAGTAAAACATTCCCGCAAAATCTAAACGTGCTTTACGCATGTTACAGACAAAACTAAAGCACTCAGGCAGACCAGGTCAAGTTACTCAGCAGTAGGTTAGACAGTCCTTGAGGCAGAACATCAACAAAGCTACCTGCACAATCACTCCCGTCTAAAGCCCGATATCATGTGTAATGAATGTTTCACAGCCCTGTCGAACAAAGGACGATTATTTACCAGCAAAAACATGATGCCAACTACCCTTTGTTACCACTAATAACCTTCTCGTCTTCAAAAAAGTTAAGCATTGTTATATTTGCAGCACACACCACATTTGTATTACATCTGAAGTAAAGTCCGACAAATTCACCTGGACTACAATTTGAAGAATTGCAAAACAAATAACTCACAACTTCAGCTAATCCTTCTGTGTTAAAACTTATGATAACCATCTTTAAACCCTGCTTTGACAAGAATAGCAAGATAGCTGCCAAGCTGAGAGATCTACAGACAAGACAGGTAACTTCAGCGGTGATGAAACGCACAATAAAGGTGTTAAAGATAATACAGTGCAGCAAAATCGTTCCCTTTGACAATGATACGATTGTGATCTCAGCAGCTAAAGAGCATACAAGCAGATAACACAACAGTGACTTTGCCTACATTACACAAATCTAACTTTCAACAAAACTAAGAAGAACCTTTAAAATATGTCGCAGGGTTTAAAGTAAAATGTTGAGGCAGGAAATGAAAAGTAATATTTAAACTAAAACACAATGCTTAAGAGAAGTATTCAACTGTTCAAAGAAAATCATTTTTCGAGATATATCTGAGAGTTTACACACTGCAAGTTAAGAGTAATATAACCACTGCCACTTTTCTATTCTTATAGGATCTCAGTGAATGTTTGGGACAAAAACACATTTAATAACCTGTGAAAGCAAAGAGCTTTTTAAGACAAATACACTACTACTGACAATGTACTGTGCTAGTTACTACTAACACAACTGAGTAACTTAATAAATTACTGTTAGTTAGTTAGTTACTAACTACTAAACAACAACCCTGTTAAAATCTATGAAACCTTTTTAATAGTAGTGCATGACATTATTGCATAAAATATAACTGAATGTAACGCTATTAAAAAGTAAAAACTACAAAAAAAAACTTTTAAAAACGGTTTCACCTGTTAACAGATATTAAAAGGATATAAACTTGATTCCTTTTGACTCCACAACAGTTAATTTATGACTGTTGATTCATTACTTTGACTCGTAACATAGCAGGCCTCCCAAAACTGTCAGAGTTTCCAAATGTCTTAAACTAACCAAAGCAGGTCAACTAGTCTTATCTATCGCTATTTAACCAAGCGTAGTCGTTTAACATCTAAATAATATATACATGCCTGTTGCGATAGCTGTCAGTATTTAAACGTTAAGTGAGAGAATGAAAGACATAACCAGACATGAAACTGGACACTTGTCATCTGTCATTCTGTGACACTTCCTTTCCCGGACGACTTAAATTAAGAATGTTAAAAAAAGTTGAAAGGAGTAAGGTATTAGTAAGGTTAGTTTACTAGCGATTGGGTTAATTTTCCTTCAGATATTTCGTTCAGGATATTTTAATTTACTTACAAATGCACAGTCCTCTTTGGCAAGTCTTGGGGGACATCGGTCATGTCCAGGTTACTGCAGTCGGTCGTATCTAGCGTACACGTACAGTTTTGAGGACACGGTGAGTCCGAGCTCAAGCCGTAATTGATTAACAGTTCCAGCGTCAAAATCCAATAAAACACATAATATGAAAGTGATCCCATCCGTCCCAGCCAAGCCGCCATTTTGTATCCAGCCGCCTCAGCCAGCGCTTAACGACAGATTTCTCTCAGCCGCAAACGGGCAGATTGAGGTTATTGAGTTCCTTAGAGTTCAAGCAAATCGCGTTCATTAAGTTGTTTGTTTACACAACACGAATATCACATTATATTGCGTTGTTTCTGGCCACTGCATGAGTCCTGGGCTTGAAAACAGTTCACAGTAAAATTTTATGTCCGCCGCTTACACAAGTAAGTAAATCAAAGGTGAATCACGACAAGGCAATACAAGAAAGTTGTCCAGAAGCCAAAACTAAATGCAAGTTGCGAGCAGTTCTCCTTAAAAGGTTGAAAAGAGGGTCTGGATGGGGGATAACGTTATACGCTTTGTTTTGGCGAGAGAGATCCGTTACGTTAGTTTAAATCGTCAGCGTTGTTTGTGAAGTTCTTGTAATGTGTTGCTCCCAAGTGTTTCATGGTTATAAAAGGTAAAAACACAGGATATTGTGTTTATTAACTCCATAAGTACGCGTTGGAGGAAAGTCTGGTAGCATCGGCGCTAAAAGCAAACTTTTCCTCTTGAAAAAAACAAAACTCTGACTTCTTCACAGATCGCACAGATTTGATATCAAGTTTGCTAACAGCCAGTTGATTCTTTCAGACCACGTAAGTAAATGGTGACAACCCGCGAAACAGTTCCAGTAACGTTATATCCGTCCGACTGTTGTGAACTTTGCGGCTCTCGTTCAGCAGTCCTGTGCGTGGTCGAAGTATTGGAGAGCTTTTTATCTTGATCTCCTCCACGGTCCGAAACTCCCGCGATCCGATAATTCACAGATTCGCCTCGCACTTCTGATCGTTTCCACCGCTTGTTTTTTCCCCTACCGGACTTTACTTTCTTTTTATGCGAACGTTCTTTCACCCCACGTTGGATACATCAGAAGTGATAAAGATTCTCCCGTTCTGATTCCCGATTGGTTGTCTGGAAATGATGGACGGTCGAACTCGGGATTTCACTGGCTGCTTTGGAGCGCTCAGACGCCACGATTTTGGACGTGCCAGGAGCCAGCTGTCAGTCATTGCGCGTTAGCTCCACCCATCTTTCCCACCTCTTGACTCTGAGTGCGAAACGACACCGCCTCCTTTTGCTCTTAAAGGGAGAATGTTCAGAACGAAGTAGGTGAACTGTTGGAACGTTTTGCATATGAGCATGAGGGAAAACTGTAAATTATATTGCAGACGGAGAAAGAAATTAGCAACCTTTTCCTTTTTATTTTATTTTAGTAACATGGTCTTGTAAACTATTGGTATTATTTAGCGTGTTGACAAAATGTTTTATGCTCTACTTGTAAGTCGCTATGGATAAAAGCGTCTGCCAAATGAATAAATGTAAATGTATTTTAGGCATGTCAGTCTATACAAAAACAAAAAAATAAATTAAAACATTAAAATAAAATACATATGTAGCCTAATCTTTAATTTGCTATTTCTTGTCATTAACATTATTATAGGTTTAAAAAATATTTTTTATGCTAATACTATAAAACAAATTTAACAATTAAGTTTCCTCAATTACAACAAAAGCATGTGTTTATTTTGTGTAGCTAATTAAGGCGAGACACCGCAGGTGAATAATTTTTTATTTATTTAAACACATTAACTTGAAATTTTACTAATAAATTAAATACATTATTTGTAACATTCTTTGCATTGCAAATTTTAATATGCAAATGAGCTGATATCTTATTAAATATGCACATATTTACATATATTTAAAAAGCAAAAGACACTGAAAACAGTTACACCTGTAATCTTTGTTTCATTTTAACAACATATAAGTGTTACAGATTTTTACAGGTTTCAGATATATCTTTTTTTAGTAAAAAATATAAAAATACTATAAACACATAAATAAAATGTAATCATCACCATATTTTTACCCCAAAATGTAAATCAGATAAAAACATTGTGTTAATAAATTCTTCATAATAACCTTTAAAATATGACTAAGAATGAATATGGAAAGTATATCTTAGGTAAGTCCTTTTAAATTTTTAGTTCATTTTTCTCAGTGACTTATTTGCCTGCCGTGTCTCACCTTAAACAAAAAGCAAGAAACTGCTGAAAAATATTCATGCAAAATAAAGTGTCCTCTTTAACCCAAATGGCATTTGGTTCAGATAGCTAGGCCTTCTATTCTGAGAGAACAGTCAACATGCTTTCCCTTATGATTTATCTGTCAGTCTGCTGACTGTAAATCATTTGCTTTACAAATAACTTGTAAGTGACAGCCAGAGAGACAAAGAGACCATAAAGAGCGATAAAGAGACATGAGTTTGTGCTTTGAAGAATAGAATAAACAGCATAAGTACACTTTAAAACCATCAGTGCTTTATTTTACATGCAGCACATAGTCGAGTTATAAATATAATAATTATATTGCATATTATATTATATTAGCATCCACACCAACAGAAAACAACATTATTTTTATTTTTAGCTCACATGCTGCAGTTTCACGTTTTATGTGTTTGAGTTCTTTACATTCTATTAGATTTGGTCTCTCAATGTTTTACTGTTTATCAGCTAACAATATGCCTAAAGTGATTCTAACAATATTGTTATCATCATAGTTGTAGTATGGAATCAACTAGTGTTTTAAATTCAGATTGATCTTTAAATCTTTATTTTTATAGTTATTTATCTATTTTTCTTGATGTGAACAGCATTTACACTGTACAGTGAGTACAGCACTATTTTTGTCTGAATTGATTTTACACGCTTAAAAACAAAGGTGCTTAATAGGTTCTTCACAGCGATGCCATAGAAGAACCATTTTTGGTTTCACAAAGAACCATTCAGTCAAAGGTTCTTTAAAGAACCATCTCTTTCTTACTTTTTATTAATCTGAAGAATGTTAAAAGTTCTTTATGGAACCAAAAGGTTCTTCTATGGCATCAGAGATTCTTTTGAAGCACCTTTTTTAAGAGTGTATGATGTTTGTCCATTCTCTGCATTACCTTGATGCTTAAACTGAAATAAATAACCAAAACAAATGGACCTTTTTATAACCTACATAACATTTAATTCAGCATGATACCTGAACATTCCAGTAAACACTCACTTAGGTATTGTTTTGGATCATGGGACATTATGTGCCAGCAAACTAATGTGAGCATCTTCCTTTTTGCTTTTCTCATTCTCACTCATTCTCTTTCCAGTGCTCCACAGCTGGAAAAAGATAAAAGACACCCATGCGTGGTCTTGCACAGATGGCGCAACACATAAAGACGTTCAATTGTATTTTTCTGAAATAGAGGGAAGTCAAGTGGGCAGAATTTTTCGAATGCGAAACGATTCAAGGGCGAAAAAGATGGCGTTCCATCTGTGTGCGTTGTGTTTATTGCGTTATCATCTGTGCGCTGCTAGACTGTGTCGATTTTTCATGCTAGTCGTGCAGGAATCTTCAAAGATAAAGATCCCATCTGCCCAAGCTATTCGTCAACAATAAAACAGAGAGGCGTGAAACCAAGCCAGCACGTTGCACTATCTCTGGATGGTTAGCGGGTGTGCACTAGTGAGGAAATGCCTCTGTTAATAGAAAGCAGAGATACTTGCACATCATGTTCAATCCAAGAGTACTGACTAGTACAAGACAAGATTCCATGCAACCAAAAGAAAAAAACTGTCGAATTTCAGACATAAAGATGGATGGATAGATAGATAGATGATGCTTCATGAACGCAGCATATTGCAAAACGTGTTGATAAATACGTTCATAGAGCATTTTCCTTCTGCTTTTTTCTGAGTTTAAAATGCACACATGGCAAGTAAGCTCAGTGGAAAGAGATTTTGCCTGTAGCTACACTTCACAGTTTAATGCTGTAACCTGTTAATATAGAGCGATATTCACAATGACTGCTTTTTTTCAGAATTGGTGAATAAGAAAAACTCTGTAACTCTGGCCTACTGCCTTGAGTTAATCGGAACTTTGCACAACTTTGCAGGTGTCCAAACAAGGCTGAGTTTTTTTATTGTGTGTGTACACTAACATTTACATTTCTCACCATTGTTTGTTTAATAAAGTGAGTGAATCTCGCCCACTTCTGCCAAGTTCCTTTCATTTCCCACAGATCGACGCATACCCGCCAAAAGCGAGCGTGTTGAAAGACGTCTCCTCAACGACCTGTTCTTGAGCGCTGCATGTTGCCCATCACTTGATGTCATCTTTGTAGAAGGCATGCATTGTTGCAGCAGACTTGTGTCAACAGCTTGCTTGTATTTTGTTCCCGGTAAGTGTTTACCTGGGTAACGTCTACCTGTAGTTCATATGTCCTCAATCAGCACACAAATTCAGGTGTGATGTATTGATACTGTCTCCCATATGCTGGCTGGGTGGGGAACACAAGACCAATCTTTTGTTTATTTGGATAGGAGTGTTTTATTAGGGACGACTATAGAATATGTGATAAAAGAAGTGATGGTCTGGAACGGTTTTTTGTGTGGTGTAGGGCAAGAATGCAGTGTGTGAAAGGTGACGTCTGTATGGCCGAGCTTAACAGGTGACGCATCTTTTGTTTAGCAGCATTCTTTTCTTTTTTTCTTTTTTGTGTGACACATGTACCTGTGTCACTTTCATTTTACATGGGTAGGGTGCAGCATACATTAAAAACCCAGATATTCAGTACAAAACTGATTATGTCATTTTAGCAAATAAACTAATAAAGACATTTAATTTGACATTTAATCTGTAAATAAAGCAAAACAAATTGTGTTTGATAGCTTTACATGTCAGATGGAACTTTCTGTCTAGGTTTTGGCCAGTTTGCTGCAGTCAATTGTCTTGATATGCAATAGTAATATTTTAAATGTTTGTGGGGAAATTGTGGATAAAATCTAATTCATGCAGGATACAGGAAAAAGGATTGTTGAGCAACATGCTAATAGATATAACATACATAATCAAATACATTTTATTATCTTGCACTTTTAAATGTAATGTTGTAAATGCAGGGGTGCATGAACTTTGTCGAACTAAGAAAACCCAACCAGGATTCCAATTCTATTCAAATGATCCAGAACACTGTGTTTCTTAGTTTCTTCCTCCTTTTTTATTAAGCACAATAAAAGAGGAAAGATGAAAGAAAGAAACCAAGAAAAAAAACAGAGAGAAGGGGCCAAAGCTCATTAGAGCGCTGAAGATCACGCATGCTCAGCAATCCCAAACCCTACGTTCAGCCATCTGCAGCTGTGAAACCTTTCTCTCGCATCTTCCCTCTCGCCCTTGCTCTCGCTGGCTCCCTTTCTTTCCCATTCCTGAATAGAGCGCCGCTGAATAGACCGGGCCAGGTCGACTGAATAGTCCTACCGGAGGGAGGGGTGGGAGCAAAGCCCAAATGAACTGGAACCCCTACAGAGTCCTCTGCTCCTGGCCACGGCTATGATACGGAGGAGGGGGGAGCTGCGTTTAATCGTTCATAATAGAAATTAGCATGGTGTAATGAACCCGTTTCAAAAGTCCATTATTTGCTCAGTTCAAAGAGAGGGGTGACTTTAGTGTGAATCTGCAAGCCCACACCACGTATCAAAAGAAAAGCATTTGGCAAAACTTAGTACAACTTTGTCAAAGCAAACAGCGAATTTCTCGTTCTTTTGCATGGGAGAGGAAGTTTGCATAATTCTTGTTTAGTTTAAGAAAAAAAGTAGTTTTACTTTATTTCTTTAAGCAAAAAGCAAGTTCCACCTGGTTGTATTGACTGAGGAGAACATCGCTTAAGAAAGAGCTCAGCCCTAGTAAGTTCAACATGATTCTTCATATTTATTTAGCAATCAATCAAGTCACACAAAGCATATTTTTTGATATGAGTTGTCTGTGATTGTCTCTCATCCAAGCAGAACTGTCAAGACGACACATGTGTGCAAAGAAATGCATTTTGTTGCACATGATTCTTTTAACCTTTTCCTGCACTTTAAACGAATAGTTCATCCAAAAATGACAAACTCTTTCTTCATATACTCGTACTCATGTCAAGGAGTATGTAGCAAATTTTCCAAGCTACTTTCTTATTAATGGAAGTAGATGGGGTCCAGGGATTGCCATGGTCACCATTCACTTTCATTGTATTGTCATTCCATTTTGAATCTTGGGCATGAGTATAAAAATCTTTTTAAAAAGTTTTAAAATACACACAATGTTTTTGGGGTGAACTGTTTCTTTAAATCAACTTGAAGATTCTCTCTAATTCCCCAGGCCTCCCTCTGATTGCTTGACCCCTTCCACTTCATAATAACCCTGACAAGACAACAAATTCCAGTGCACTGATCTCAGACCTGTTACCCTGATGACACCTCTGCTTTGGTAAAAAAAAAACTCTCAATAGTGGTGATTTTACCATTGATTGCTGCAGCTGCACATCTCATGGCTTTGGACCCTAAGGCCTCTGTTATAGATAATGGGATAATGGTTGCCACCTTCTGAACATTTGTGACCCACAGCGGTGTGGGATACTGGAGGGATTGGTAAAATATTTGCTGAAATTAGTATACAGGGAAATTTACCTATAGGGGAAGCATGTAACATTCCATAATAAAAAGCATATTAATAAAAAAATACATGAAAAGTGCATTTGTGTCCCACGGGTGAGTTCATGACAGTACTTTCAGTTTAAAGTTAATGTACTGCTGATGGTCTAACTCAATTTTAGCTCATTTCAGCTTCATTGTTAAGGACAAACTATAATAATTAGAAATAATTAAAAAATGTTTGTACTAATTATTAAAGACAAATAAAAATCATATTGGAAGTTGGATGTAAAATCCACTTTTTTTCCTGTATCTCAGTTGTTAGAGTAGTAAAGCAGTGGTAAAGCAGTGTAAGTCGCTTTGGATAAAAGCGTCTGCCAAATGCATGAATGTATATGTATATGAAAGGGACACTTTTGGGAATTTGTGTTTTTCAAATTCTTATGCTTTTAGAATGAAACTGGGCAATTCCATGAACATAACCGTAAATTGAAAACAATCTATAGTTTTTACCAAAGGTTTTCACCATACTGATACTGGTCAGATGTCAATATTTATTGGTTATTTATAAGCATATATTTATAAGTACCCATGTGAAGTCTCTCTTAGTTTCAAAAGCATTTTTTGCTGTATAAATCTGTATAAATGTCTTTGTTCTGATGAACACAAAGGAAGAATTCTTATATAGAAGAATATCAGTAATCAAACAGATCTCATTCCCCAATTATTGCCATAGTAACTTGGATTACTTGGCCATTGCCACTTGGATTACACAAATACCGCATCATTTGCACTCCAGTACTATGTACTGAATACTGCAATAACTCATCTACTGCACTGTTTACTTTAACTTAATAGCTGCTGTCCATAATTTATGCAAACTTTATATTCATTTGCACTACTGTTCTGTATAGTCTAAATTTATATTGTACATATCCATCAGTAAATTTCTGTTTTTAGTAAATAGCCATCTGTATGTAATGTTCATAGTACATTCCCACTTGTAAATCCTTCATAGTTTTGCTTTATCCTGTATATCCTGCACTTGCTTATTGCACTTCTGGTTAGACCTAAACTACATTTCGTTGCCTTGTACTTGTACATGTACATGTGTAATGACAATAAAGTTGAATCTCATCTAATCTAGCAGGGAAAATAAATACTATGGGAGTCAGTGGGGTGTGAGGTCTGTTTGGTAACTGACATTCTTCTAAATATCTTCCTTATTGTTTTAGCAGAACGCAGGTTTGGAACAACCTGCGGGTGAGTATATGATGAAAGAATTTTCCTTTTTGGGTGAACTATCCCTTTAAAGCAGAGATGCCCAAACTAGGGCCCGGGGGCCAAAGTTGGCCCATGGTGGCCATTGCTTTGGCCCGCCTTGTCATTCAGAAAAAAGGGAAAAAAGCCATTGACTAAAACTCTTTTGGGGAATGTAAAATGAGATTTAATACAGAGAATTGTTTGGGCCAATGTGATTTGTGACACACAATGAACAATAATGGAGAGATTCCTAAATATAGTTTGGTATAATTTAACATTACTTTCGGCCCACAGCCCTCATTCAAGTTTCATTTTTGGCCCTTCATAGGAAAAACTTTGGGCATCTCTGCTTTAAAGCATAGTTTTCCATAGTCTTCCATGGTTTTCCAAAGTGAATTGTCACATCTATAACAGAATTGTCACAACCATAACGGTCCATATCCTCAGAAATGGGTACATGAAAATGAAAGTAAAATAACTATTTTGTGGTCTATGATAAACCATCCCGTCTTCATTTGTTGGGCATATTTGATATTCTGCTGCATATAAATCCATTCTCTGAGAATTTAGGTTTTTGTTTTTTGTTTTTAGTTTTGACTCAAAATGTCACATGGAATTGCCCTACTCTTGATAGATTAGAAAAATCTATTTTATAATCTTTCTTTCCAAAGTGACTTTCAAAACAGGAAATGTCTAGAAATTACTCAGCCGTATTTTATTTTAGACAGGGACTACGAGAAAACAATCACAGCTAATTAGTATATAACAATGTCAAATATGACAAAGAATCCAACAAATAATCGATTTTCAAGAACTAGATGAATGGCTTTAGTTTTTCTTCATCCAGCCGTGCTCAGGTATGCATCTCAATTTGAGCTCAAACACAAGGGGTTCCAACTCGCCGAGTAAATAAGGGCACAGTCCCATACAGCAAGGCTTTATTCAGTCCTCTGACATGGCTTCAGTTCTCTAGTCTTCTCGAGCATCCAGCTGTGAGCACTTGAGCCAGCCAGGGCCTCACACTGAATACTCAATGCGGGGAACTGCCGGAGGACTTCACAGAAACCTTCATTCCTTTGGCCGACAATAACTCCAAAAGAGCCATTATCTCCAACCCCCCAATTAGGCCTAAGCATTCAACCCGGAATCCATGTGAATGACCAAAACAGGAATAATTATTTTGGCTGAGAAAAGCACTAATTTGTATTGATATTCCAAAACTCACTTTTGGAAACAATGTGGTAATTCGAAGCAGCGTGCTTTATAAAAACACAGCACTGCTCGATTTAATTTGTTTTGCTACAATATAAAGCGTAAGAAGTTAGGCCTGAACGCTCACCAGCGGAGTGACCATTGGGTTCTTACGTTTTTAATTTAGTGTTACATGAGCCGGTGTGTCTGTATATAAACAACAGACTGCCAAAGCGTGCATTATGTGAAGCGTCCGGTTTAAAGGCTTCTGTGGAGCGGAATATGCTAAAACTACCTCAACGAAACCACGAAGCAAATTGTCTCTTGTTTAGTTCGAGGAAAACTGAGCCATGTGCGTTCATTCATGACACAGAGACTCAATTAAAGAGAGAGGAAGAGTCGAAGAGAGAAAAGAAAAAATTCACATTTCTTCACTTGTGAATTTTAACCTCAAAAAAGAGATGTTTTTGCTGTTTGACTGAAAAATCTGGAATGGGAAAGACCTTATTGACAGTTACTTGAAAACTAATGATTGTGTTTGTCTTAACATATGTATCATTATATATAATTTATATTATATATATTTATGACGGTTCTGCTCTTTATTGAGAACGATGCCCAAATGATGCATTAACTGAAGTCCAAGCTGTTGATTTACAATGACATGCCGTCAGACTAGAAATATGGTGAATAATGGACCTTGTGCTGACTTCCAAGAGAGCGGAAACATACAGACCAATAATTCAGCCTGGGGTGTGAAGCACAAGTGTGATGTGTTAGTCTGAGTCTGTGTCGGGTTTTCAGGGTAGGGCGGTGGATTCGTTCAGGGTGTTCAGAGAGGGCTGAGTGTCAGAACCGTGACAGGACAGATACACCTCAGTTCTGCATGTCTAACTCTCAACAGCTGCTTAAGTCAAGACACTTACCTTTATCACTGTCATATTCATCAAAGGTTTCGCATTGCGATATCATTCAGCATTACTGCTTGTTGTTGTCATCAGCGTCGCTTGCGTCATTCTCGACATGAACATCACCCTGCTGGAAAATTCCGCTTAGGCTGGTAACTGCTCATCTTTCAGCTGCCAGCTTGACCATCTTAAGCTATGAGGGGAACAACCTGTTGAGAAGACTTGACAGATATAAAAATTTATGGCAGTGCCAAGACCTTTATTGATAACAACTAAACAAAATGACACAAACACAAACCAAACTATTTAAAAATGTGAAGTTAGAGATATTAGATTGTGAATGTATAAGGCTCACTTTCACTCGCTTCTCTGTATTTTCCAGGTAATGCTTCTTTAATGTAAATGAGTTTTGTTCGTTTTTGGAGCGGTCTGTATGACACAAAAAGGGTGAGATGGCAGATTTTCCTACTGTGTTTGTATACTTGAAACAGTTTTAAGTAGCACATCATCTGAAAGCTGAATAAATAAGCTTTCTATTGATATATGGTTTGCTAGGATAGGACAATATGTATATCCGAAATATAACTACTTAAAACTCTGGAATCTGAGGGTGTAAAAAATCAAAACATTGAGAAAATCTCCTTTAAATTTGTCCATCAGAGACGCTGTAGCAGGCCGTGGTTTGTGTAACGGCGGGGTAAGTGCTAGCAAAACACACTACTACGCAAAAGGAACACGCCCCTTCCTGCATTGCTCCGCCCTCAAACGTGCTGTGCAACGCAGGCATGAAATGCTTAGCTTTATCATAGCTTAGACCACACAATAATAATGCAAATGAATAAAACAAGCGAAGACGACACGAGTATATACAAGCAGCACACTGGTTCCAGATAAACAATGACGCTCAAAACTGCTCCGTTACACTAAACGGAGTCACAACTAATGCCTGTGACCAGTCACAGGAGATTTTATTAAACTAACTTCTTTTTAGTGTTCAAGTAGAAAGCTAAAAGTATTTTCCATAAACGTGGAGGCAGACGAACAGTCAAAACTAGTATGTGGAATGTCTACTGTGTCGGTTGGCTTGAGATTCTTGTGTTCTTTGTGCTTGGAGAAGGGACACAGATGAACATAAACCTGAATTTAAAACTGCTGACTTGTGTCTTCATGCTTATTGTCGAAGTCTATTTCAAATGCACTAAAATGGTGGGACAGATACATGTCTAGGGAGTTTTTGGATGTTGCAAGCTCCTGGTCTGTGCAATCAATTTGACCCGTAAGTGGTTTTTATATCAGTTCTCTAGTGTGAACGGTGATGGCAAATCCAGATTTGCTGTTCCACATGCACCCGTGTCTATCTCTCACAATGCAAATGAAAAGTTTAATATATATAAAACCAAAAGTATATAATTTTAATACTAATAAATACTAGAAGTTCTAGCACATAGGAACTAACATGTAAAAAGTGGTTTTACTAAGGCTACTACTTGTACCAGCTGCACAGATGAACACACAAACATTCACACAGATGGGAAGTCAGCCATTATTATACATTACTGCTCATTTATTTTCAAACTGCAGCATTTAAAAGCAATTATCTGTAATGCTCACAGAGGCAAGAAAAGAGCAGACATCTGCAAGGAGAGATGGAAAAACTTACATCCATGTGTCCTCATTTAGAATGGTTTCATCTAAAACACACACACGCACTCACGCACGCACACACGCACGCACACACACCTTTTAAGATCAAATGACCCATCCTATGATAACAATGGGGGGTTGTGTTTTGGACAATTACAGGTATGTTTCCATTCAAATAAAATACTTGTGAGAAAACTGACCATAAAATGCAGAACAATTTCATTTAATTTCGTAAAAACATTACAGTGTCAAAAGTTAAATATAAAGTATAAATGTTTGGAAATGAGAAGTGAGATATCACAAAAGAATTCTTCACTGCAGGTGTGCTGTTCCCTGCACCTGACAGAAATACAACTTCGACCAAAAACAAACAAACCATGAAAAAGTTATTTTTACGCATTCCACTGCACCGGATGGACAAAAACATGAAGTGAAGCATCAATAGTTGTTGTGACGTGTGTGTTGAGTGATCGTGTTGTATTGCTGGAATTTTTTCTTTGCTTTGCTTTTCACCCCTTTGTTTTTCTTGGTTTTGTGCTTTCAGATGAATCAGTCCATCCCACCTCCACCTGTTAAACTTTGACAACAAAAACTAATCGCCTGTCATTGAGGCTGCAGTTGACCTGTGACCTCAGCTGTCAGTTGCTCCCTGGAGATGTGTGGCCATTCATGACTCCCGAGCTCAAAAACGCTTCGAACCAATCGAGGCATGTACCAAACATACACACACTCACCCGCACCTGTGCGACAGTCTTTAACAAGCACAACCACACACATGCAATGACATGAACACACACATTTGCAAACTATTGACTCCCTTAACCTATTTGCATTTTTAGTTTTTAGAACATTGTTTAGAGTAATGTTGTTAACTTTGCTAGCTATAAGTTTTATCATAAGATAAAAGTTTTGTAATTTCATAAAACTTCTAAGGACATTTTAGCAATCTGAAAGAGTTTTATTGACAAATACGTTTCACACATACAGGAAATGCTGATAAGTTAACTCAAAAATGTTAAGGAAACATAGACGGGTTCAGCGGCAACAACATAAATAAACATTATGTGGCCCAAACTTACCTTCCGGTAGACCTCCGCAAAGATTTAATAACTCAAATCATTTAATTTAAAATACAATTAATATAAAATAAAATATTATTATGAATTACTATTAATATAAATTAAATACAAAATTAATTGTTATATTATAATCAAACACACACCTGGAGTAAATTTCGGGCCAGACACGTGCGTCCAATAAAACCGCCTGTTATTATTCATTGTTTTATATTATTTTACAATACACATTCATCACTTGACTAAGAAGATTTATCAGTTAAACTCGAAATGACTTGTTTGAATAAACTATGTAATTTTACGTTTCTATGTATATGAGCCAATTCAAGTCAGTTTTTGACATACTGTGTTTATTAAGACATTTTCAGAATTATAGCGCTCCTGTATAAAGTCTTTAGATGTCCAGATACATATACCAGACATTTCATTTTTAACATATATGAATAATATCACAAAATATTTCTGGGTTTAAGTGTTTGAGGAAATTGGGAGCACATATGGCTCAGATTGATCTCTTTCACTTTTTCTCTGTGACCCAGACCCCACTTCCTTACCTCTACCCAGCGCTCTGTGGAAGTGTAAACACATCCGGACTCAAGGTGCATGACGCAATCAAACATGTGCTGCTCATCAGTGCGCACACACACACACGCGTGCACACACACAGCCATGTGTTCAGCCATACTGAAAAATGCCCTCGGTGCTTAATTCCTTACCGTGAAGTACTTATTTGTGTTTAAAAATGTAGATGTGTAAGCTCCAAATCTCAGTGTAAAGCAAATAAACAAAGCGGACTCATCAAACGCTTACAGTACACATTGCTCTCTCCCTGTTCCCCTTGGCGCGGACACTAAAATACACACTTGAACTTTAACAGCCAGCCAGTCTATCTAACACACGCACGCACACACACACACACACACACACTTACTGTAAACAAATCAATCGGAATTCTCTGTTTGGCCTAAGGATCCAAACACAGGCCGCTAAGCTTTTTCCTTAGATAAATGCTGCTGAGGGAGAGAGGCGGTGTTCTGTTATGTGCCACAGGCTGTTTAATGACTTAGAAATGGTCTTTAGAAAATAATTATACTCTAATAAATTATTAGTAGAAATTGTAAAAGTATTTACAATTATTTATATCCTTGTGAAAAAGGCTGTCTGATTTTTTACAATACAAAGCAATTAAAATAATAACATATGCATGTAACAGACTATAGATACGGTTACAGTAAAATCGTATTAAATTAATTAAAGAATCAATTTTTTAAATTATTGCTAATACCAGACGACCAGTTTTGCAGTAACAATAGCTGACATAGCTATGATTTAAATTTCCATAGTAGGAAAATTCTTTATAAATGTCTATGTTCTGTTGAACACAGTAAGATATTTTGCAGAATGTAGGCAAAGCAAAGCAGTTCTTGGGGAACTTTTGACTACCATTGTAATTTATCCTATGGTAGTCAATGGTGGCCAGGAACTGTTTGGTTACAAGCATTCTTCCAAATATCTTTCTCTGTGCTTATCAGTACCAAGACATAATTTACAGATTTGGAACAACTTGAGGGTGAATAAATAATGAACTAATTTTTCTTTTTGTGTGAACTGTCCCTTTAAGTACAATCAGATTTGGCTTTATTATAAAAATGGTCATTATTATAGGCCAACCCAAGTTAAAACTTATGCACATGTATACGTATGGTTTGTGTCAAATGCTGCTAGGTATTTTCAATCACAAATAAATCAGCAAAATGTACTTAATTACACAAAGTTTTCAAATATGATTTCCCAAAGTTAACTTATCTGACACTTTTGTCGCCCACACAGAGCACACGCCCTCTGCACCTGTGTGCATGAGTAATGTGCAACTGGACGCCAGAAAAACATGATGCAGCAAGATGACACAAGCTCATATTGCACATAGCAAGCATTAGTATGTGCACAAAAATGCGAAACTGTTTAAAGTTTTGGGACGTTTCCCACTGATCTACAAACAGCTTCTCTCGTTTCCTAACTCTAATCTGCAGGATAGGTTTTGCTCCCAGATAAGTGCAATAGGACTTTTTTTATGGAACCATTTAGACAAAAAAGGTTCTTCTATGGCATCGTGAACCACCTTTATTATTTATCTTTACCTTTTTAAGGCATTATGCATAAGTTAGGGTCAAAGATTCAAGGGCTATATTACTTGGTTTGAAATATAGAGCTTTGCCGGTCAGTGTTTGAGAGGCGCGTGTGTGTTTTGTGTGTATTTTGAGAGTGTATGGGAGTACACAGGGTAAATAAATATTTGATGACCGTGTCACCTCTGCTCTTAGTCCTGGGAGGCACGAGCCAGATCATCGTCTGACCTTCACATGCTCATATGAATTATTCAAAATTAAATTGTCAATCATTCTGTCCAGTCCATGTGGAATAGAAAATGTGAGAAAGTGCGTGTGTGCAAGGATCTAAACTCGAGATCTAAACTTCTATTCAGGGAAGCACACAAACATTCAATAATGCTGTTGCTCTCAAATATCTACAGTAATGCAGGCATTGCAGGTAGCTTTATTTATTCAGATGCTCAGGTTGTTAATTCATTCAGAATGACTTGTGTCACAGTGTGTATATTTGCATATGTTTTGCCATAACAGAATTATGCAAATAACTGCAAGTCACAATTCCCAGCCCGCACTTTTTTCTGGGACTGTCCAATATTGCTCAAGCACTGTGATCTGAAATTCAGAATTTGCATTTCCAAAAGGAAATGCACACAACCATAAATTCCCAATCCCCAAGCTGCATGCTTTTTGCCAAAAACAAAGTTTTGTGAATTCATCCCAAGCTCGATCTTCTTAAGTTTTTCCAAAGCCCCAGACCCATTTATTGATTGGTTATTGGTGTTTGGCAAGCTTTGTTTGGGTGGATCTATGGATTTGAACACAGAGCTTTTAAAGGGCTCTGTATGTGTGTGTGTGTCTGAGAGAGAGAGAGAGAGAGAGAGAGATCTATACTAAACTCCAACAGTCAGCTCTTTCTCTGTGAGTATTGTACACAGGTCCTTACAGTGGTCTGCTGTAACCTTCTCACGTGGAAGTGTCACATATGATACTTCCTAATGCCCAAAGCCAAACATCATCTGATCGCTCTACCCACCCCCCGGCATGCTCTCTTTCTCTGCACGTCTTTGATGAAAAATGATTGCCCTCTTCTCCTCTTCCACCTGATTGGCATTTTTCTTATTGGAACAGCTAGAACAAGTATTGGGTGCCGGATCACGGGTCCCAGAAATTTGTGTTTGCGGTTTCTCTTCATAACCATCACTTTCAGTGAGACGCAATGACAATCTTTGTCAAAATAATGCTAACAACATGGAAATTTATTCTTTATTTGACTTTTGCACATACTTATATACCACTGGGCATTCGTGGCCCAGAGAGTTGGACTCATGACCAGAAGGTTGCTGGTTCCATTCTCAGGGCTGGCGGGTAGCAGCTGAGGTGCCCTTGAGCAAGGCACCTAACCCCCACTTGCTTACTATACAAAATGTACAAATGTATAGTACAATGTAATGTAAGTCGCTTTGGATAAAAGCGTCTGCCAAATGCATAAATGTAAATTTAAATGTACTTAACTTACTGTGCTGATATAGAACACAATTGTTTACCTTATTGTTTTTTACATTTATTCACCTACATGCCATTCTAAACCTTTATGACTTTCTTTGTTCTAAAGAACACAAAAGAAGATATTTTGAAGAAGCCCTTTCACTGGTTTTGTGTCCGTACAATAAAAGTCAATGGGTACCGCCGTTGTTCTGTTACCAGCATTCTTCAAAATATCTTCCCTTCAAAAGGAAAGTGATACAGGTTTAAAATGGATGAGTAAATAATAAAAGATTTTTTGTTTTTGGGTGAACTATCCCTTAACTGTAATTCAATGTATTGTATAATATACTACGCTATATTAAAACTAATAGAGCACTTAACAGATGATTACAGACATATTTTTCAGTTTACTGACATGACAAAACATATTTTCTATGTATAATTTAGGCCCTGTTTCCGCAAGGCCCATGTCATCATACCCGTAAATATCTAAAGGATATTTCTACATTTCAGTACCTTTATTCTTTAAGCACACAAAGCTTCCACAGGTTTTGTGTATATAATATAAGTTTCCACAATAATGGCTTTTTTTCACCAGACCCTGTATTTTTAATTCTCTGTTCCCAGATCAGACAGACAGCTCACAGTCCTCTTGTGTTGAAGTGTTTAAAGTGTGACAACTGGTGGGATCATAGATCTGTCCCCAGGAGAAAGTCAGCTTGAGATCATTAGCTTTTATGTTTGCTAGCTATCTTTCCAGCTATCATCTGGGGAGGTCATCTGTTTGGGCCTCAGCGTTCTGCTTAACTTAAGTAGAAAGACAGTACAGTGGGCCACAGATTTCACAAAGTTTCAAAGTCAAGTTTAAGTTGTTTTAACAGGGAACAAAACTTTGAGGCTTCCTAAGGCTAGTTGGCACCAACTGAATTTCTGAAGTTAAGGATAACAGACAAACAAGAAGGAATAAATAATTTTTTTTGTGTTTTTGGCAACATGTTATACCCTCCCAAACATCTCAAAGTAATACTCAAATTTTGCTAACAGCGTGTATAGCAACATGTTCCTTAGCACAGCAATTTTTCCTAATAATAATATTATTTACAGATTTTACCTGAATAATAAAAAACATTTTGTTAAAACATAAATAGTATAAAAGTATTGCTTTTTAGAACCTTGTGATATATCCACAGTTACAGTGTGTAAAATATAAACAAATTAGAAACTTGTGAGTGAATACACGTCTTGCAGTAACTTTATATATCTGTGAAGCATTAACATTGTGTTCTCCTCTTAGGGCTGATTTTTTTTGGGGCCATAATAAATATACTACATTTGCAGAATATATTTACAGAGGAACAGGAACAAGTGAAAACAATCCAGAGGCATTCTGTGTCTGCATGGACTCAATGCAAAAATCAAATTTAAGGAAACATTCTGATTCTTTTATTGTTGTCGATTAAGTTTTCTATAAGTTAATACAAGAGCCCTTTTTCATCTCTTGCAGTCCGCTTTCTCTTTTCGCCTTTGTTTCTACCTCCAGCTGGCCCTTATTTGTCACCGGTCTCTCTTCCAGCTGATATCACAAGCAATTGAAGACCTGTTAAAACCAGCCTGCCCGGCAGCTTTCCCCTCAATGATGAGAGGTTAGAAAAAATAGCTGACTGTATTTGCCTTCTGCGTCCTGCCAAGATCCACCTCACTCACAGGGCCGCCTGCTGCACCTTAGGGGTTTCAAATTCCTGCGAGCTGGGGATGAAACACTCATTTCACGATTAAACTGACCCGTCCCTATTAGCTCAAGCCCCCCGGGGATCACTTTCCACAAGGTGGTGACAAATTGCTCTTTTGAACTGAAGCCTTGGGCGTTATGGATGCCACATAGGCTATGTTTGTCAATCTGCGCATGCTAATAGAAATCTGAATGAAGTCAAATTGAGTGCAGAATGTGTAGCTGCTCAAAGCAGATGCTTGTGTTGCTAGTACAACAGAGAGAGGGATGTATTATTTAGGAGGTTTGCAAATTTTAATCTATTTATACTTTTTTCTTTGTGTACATACATGTCTAGCTTGAAGGGATATGTACCCAAAAATGACAATTCTGTCATCATTTACTCATCCTTTTGTCGTTTTAAACTTTTTTTTCTGCAGAACACAAAATTAGATATTATGAAGAATGTTTGTAACCGAACAATGGCGGTACACATTCCCTTCTATTGTATGGGATATAAAGTCAATGGGTTGTTCCACTGTTGTTCGGTTACCATCATTCTTCAAATTATCTTCTTTTGTGTTCTGCAGAAGAAAGAGAGTCATACAGGTTTGAAATGACAAGAGGGTAAGTAAATAATGACAGATTTTTCATTTTTGGGTGAACTATCTCTTTAAGTAATAAATATGGTAACATCAAAGCAAGTCATTTCAACTTACTATGTTTAAATGTTTTTATATTGCTTCAAAAAGTTAAGCAATTTCAACTTATTTTTATGTTACAGCAACTGGCCACAATTTAAACCAGTAAGTTGAAACTTGTAAAGTCAATGTGATTATAATAAAAATGTACTTACAAAATTTCCTTTTTTTTCCATTAAAATAGCATTGAGTTTTTGCCCTTACATCACACAATTGATTACAGTTCTTTCAACCTTTAATCAATAATCTGTCTTTACAGATTTTCTGTAAAAAATCTTAACACACCCTTTGCCACATGTACGTCTATGAAGTGTTTAGAATGGAATTTAGAGAACGCCTGATAACTTGAACACTGTATAGTATAGTTTGTGTTGCAGGAGTGCGTGCTAAGCGCTACAGATGGTAGAACCTTCTCCACATGTGGGCACAGGGACCGACCTATCTGTCACTTTAACATGATTCAGAGATTCACTTGTCAGGCCTTTTGATATTGTAGAGAAAGCATCTGTAGGCTTTGTTTTCTCTGCAAGGGGTCTGAATGATAATCACTGTAATCAAAGTCTTTCTCAAACCATGAATAGCTTATGCAATCTCCAGAATACGAACAGTGTTAATGTTGTTGTGTGCCATTTAGCAGATGCTTTTTATTTAGCTTCATGGACAGTCCCATTGGAGCAATCATGTGTTAAGTGATGATGCAGCAGGATTGTGATCTCAGTAACGCTGAACCGGCGTTGTTTTCTACGTGGAGGCAAGCGAGGCAAAATTAAAAATGTTGAAGATCAACAGAACAGAAATAAAACAAAATGCGATAACACTGTTTTACAGTGAGCTGAATTAAGTTCATTGTGTTCATTTTGTGAAAAATCTCATGGCAACTTGTAACTATATTACAATTCGTATAAATTTGGATGATCTCATTTGTACGTTTTCATATTTGCTTTTGCACCGGTGACATTTAGGGGTCCTTTTTTCTATCATTTTTTTTCTTCTGATAATCATACACTTTAAAATATGTG
This sequence comes from Oreonectes daqikongensis, assembly GCA_026939265.1. Classification (NCBI taxonomy): domain Eukaryota; kingdom Metazoa; phylum Chordata; class Actinopteri; order Cypriniformes; family Nemacheilidae; genus Oreonectes; species Oreonectes daqikongensis. The sequence goes on along the minus strand of JAOTQM010000030.1, from coordinate 940,960 downwards.
AGCAATTTTCAACCCAGCATTGGGTCAAAAAGGGACAAACCCAGCCATTGGGTTAAATAACCCAAAATATGATCATATTTAACCTAATGCTAGGATGGACATAACATTATTTAGAGTGTACTGTCAGCGAGGAAGACTCGATAAAAAAAAATAGAAAAATAGGAAAAATAGATCAGTGTAGAGAGTTGGCCTGCATTTGCAAGGGTTCAGACTGTGCAGGGGGCCGATCTAGAGAACAGGAAGTTCCGCAGACACCCGTGATTCTCATTTCTGCATCCGTCAGCACAGCAAGATGAACAACACCCCAAACGCTCACCCACACAGTTCATGCATACAATCCCTCACCGGGTCGTTCTGACCTGGGGATGTGAACCGTTGTGCCAGGTAAACTTTACAGACCCCTTAAAGCTCTGTGTATGCTCACAGACCCACATAATCCAAACCGCAGATAGAAGCCATTAAATCAACCCCCCCATCACCAAAGTCTTCCCTCTGCGTGCAGTCGCGATGGCAACCTGTAGGATTTTTCCAGATGTTTTGGAGGCCCTATCTGAGTGAACTCCCTCTGTGATGCTTTCCTGCTGTGCGCTCACAAGCAGCTTCTTGGGTAATACCCTGCTTTACACCCACCTGCTGCCCTCTGAGGTATAACTGCGCTGGTTTGGGACAACCAATAAAAAGTCTGTGAATCTTTGGTTTGTCTTAATGTAATGGTGCCTTGTTTTTATCACAATGAAAGTGTACATCAGGGACTCCATATAGGTCAAGTACATGGTCCAGATATTGAGTTTAAGTCAGTGTTATTAACATGGAAATGGGAAACCTTAAGATTTTAATATTGTTTGATTTACAACATTTTTCGAAATATCTTCTTTTATGTTCTGCAGAAGAAAAAGAGTCATACAGGTTTAGAAATACATGAGGATAAGTATAATATTTTTGGGTGAATTATCCCTTTAGTTACGTGATATAGGTTTACAGGCCATTTGAGTTTAGAACAAAGTTACGAGTTTCCAGATCTAGATTTTTGAATCTTTATGTCTGAAATTATCTGGATGCGATCACTTTGTTTTTTCTAGATATTTCTTTTTTGATATGTTCAACTTAAGTTGTTTTTCTTGATTTCGTTTTCTTGTACAGCTGCTCTGATGCAATGCAAATATATGCAAAAATAAAATTGAATTCAACTGAATTGAATCACTTGATTTTTGATTTTATGTGACATATCAAGACCTTCACATTGTGTTAGGAAGAGCTAAGAGAGAGAGCCTGGAAGCTTCTCCATTGTTTATCTTGTGAAGGGTAAAGTAAATGCTCTCTAATCACTCTTTACAAGTGTGTGCGTTTGCTTTGACTACTATTTGCCAGTTGCATGTTCATCCATCATAGCATCTGCCAAAGTGGCGTGCGCAGGGGCCTTGAGCTGACTTTTCTAGAGGATAGCCACGCGTCCCATGGGCGACAACACGAGAGAGAGAGAGAGAGAGAGAGAGAGAGAGAGAGAGAGAGAGAGAGAGAGAGAGAGAGAGAGAGAGAGAGAGAGAGAGAGAGAGAGAGAGAGAGAGAGAGAGAGAGCAAAGAACAGGGGCAACAGGTGCATGTTTTTAATAGTGGCATTTAGAGCTCACATTTTTCTCTGTCGTCCGTGACACTAATAATGAACGTGATGTGACATGCTGTGGAACAGAAAGACAGAAGGAATATCTGCTTGTGTCTGCTTGGATAGTTTTTTTATAAATAGAACACAGTTGTGGTATTTCAGCATTCGAATGATCATTCCTGACATTTAACTGTCTTGATGATTTATTGTATTGTTTCTAGTCTGCGTTGCCACACAGTTGAATCAAATTCAGAAGATGCAACCATTGATCAGGCTTTTAACCCCATTCTGACCCTCATAACGTACAGTAATGGTCCTTTAAGTATTCACTACAAATGTATTTCATTTGTAAACCATGTGCCTGAACTTGGCCTGCTGGAATCCCAGGTTTCAGAAGTACTTTTCAACTTTCCCTGTTTCTGCAATTGTTCTTCTGGGCTTATCTAATTCTGAATTTCTGAATCACATCAAACTTTTGTGATGAAGCACGCCAAACTCATACCTGAACTGATTTGCACTCATATATTCCCAAAGAGCTTCACAGAGCAGATTTATTCCTTTAAATTCAATCAAAACTCGCTCAAACCAATTTCTATAGCTTTTTCACGATATTTCATTGTGTTAAGGCAGCTTTACAGTGAATACAGGAAAGCAAAGTACAGGCAGTTTGATTAGACTCGACTCGATTCAATTCAATAAAAAAAATCAATCGAGTCAATTATTATAGCACTTTTCACAATATTGCATTGTGTCTCTAGAACAATAACTGGGATGTTTTATTAACGTTATTTAAAAAATTGGCAATAATGCCAGAATATATAGATAAAATGTACATAGCACTAGTAAGAAAAAATAGTAGACTTACTGTAAAATTGTAAGTCAGCCCATTATATTAAGTGACATTTGTAAATGAAAATACTGAAACACTAAACCCAATATCAGCAAACTCCCAGTGAGCAGGCCAAAGGCGACAATGGCAAGAAACCAAAACTCCAATGGGAAAAATAAGTTACCTTCAAAGGAATCATGTAGGATTTATTTGTGTAGGATTTTTTATTCAAATAAAACATAGTCAACTGATGTTTGATTTGGTATTTAAATAAAATTCCCTTTCACTCTTGATTTCTCCTATAAACCCAGTGTTCTGTTCATCGTGTCCAAAAGAAAGTGCAACTGAGGGCAGAGGGGCGTGTGAGAACCGGAGACAAATATCACCTGTACTCGGGCTGACCGGTTGAAAATGCGGCCACAGGCTTTGAGGGCCACTGGTTCCATTATCCATTATCTGAATGTAAGGTTGCGGACATGGAAGGATTTTGCACTGGCTTTTATACGGGCTGTAGCATCTCCTAACACCTGCACCGAAGCCTTTTGTCTTGGTATGCATATGCGCTGCGCAGGACCTGGCCCTACATCTAGGCCAAGCTGTAAAAGAGTAGCTGCCTTTGTGCGTACGGGTTCAAGTAATGGACTGATAAGATCTCGATGACCTCCTCTCCTCGCTCTCCGCTCTCTTTCTCTCCATTCTTCTGCGTGCTTGTCTCTCTCTCTCGTGTGAATAGCACAGAACCAGTCTCATTTGGTTCCCTCGGCCTCCCAAAGACACCCAGTGAAAGCTGTGCTCTGGCAACCCCACGGGGCGCCTCACCTCGCCCCTACAGCCGGTGTCAGCTGGGACGCTCCTCTCGGCCAGAACCCTTTATGTACCTCACAGCGAGGAGGGGTCGGTTTGTGTGTGTGCGCTTCCCAGGGGGGTAATCTGGTCTTCGGGTTGCCACAACAGCAGACATCATTTCTACACTCTTTCACCATGTGAGAAGATCCCTGTCCCTGCACGCCGAATGAAAGGAACTCTTTCTTTTCCCACCTCAATCATCTGAAAACCCAGTTCGGTAGGTCTACAGTAACTAGATATGTCCGTAGGCTCTGTCCCCTCCGATAGGAACTGTGGGAGCTCTCTCTCCTTTTCTCTCTCTCCCTTTTTTTGATGTCTACAGAGTGGCGATCATTTGCAGTCCAGGTGTCTGATTTTCATTAAAATTGCAAATTGAAGTGGATGCCTCATCTGATAAGAAGGGACAACTGGGAGTCTCTCATTCTGTTTCTCTCTCTCCATTACTAATGCTCACACTATCTGCCCGTGAGGAGTCAGGGTTGTGTCTCACCACACTACAGTGAACCAGAAAAGGCTAAATCCCTGATTAAGAATGATGTATCTGTCTGTAAATACAGGTGAGACACTGTGAGTGGGAGAGAATGGAACGTATCCAATGGGAGATATTTTGTCGATAAACTCAGCCAACATTTTTACCTTCTTTAAAAATATTGGCTTTGAAAAGACTTTTTATTGCATCAAATAGATATATGTATTATACTTTATCCATTTGACACGATACAATTTGATCACAAAAAGAGACAAGTTGCCACAAGTGAACAATTTTGCTATCTGAAAAATAAAGACGTAACCATTCACGTACGTAACCAAAGTTAATGATTAATGACAAATTTAAGAAAATGGATTATAATATGTGACGATTCAAGTCGGTTGAGATGTTAAATGAATCGCGATACATGTTTTGAACAGCAGGGGTGCTGTGTTTACCGCAAACTTGGTAAACGTGGATATGCGGATATTTCTAAAACGTAAAAAATCCAAGAAAAGCACAGAAGTCTTAGTTTGTTTAAAGAGACTTTGTATTATACATTTGTTTCTTGATTTGGATTTTGACATAAAATATTTTTTTTCAATAAAATGTATTTTTTATTTGAGAAATAACAAAGGGCACTTGTTCATTTCTAATTTGTCCCAACTCATGTTATAAAACTAAACCGTGAATAAATCGTATTGTGAGATTTAAGGTTAATGGATTTAAGGTTAATGCATATTTTCAGTGTTGTTTCTCAGCATGAATCAATATTTGAGGTCTGAGTGTAATGTTTGAAGGTGATTCATAGTTTTTTTCCCCATCCACATGAATGCTTATGTGATGAGTGTTTATGTGATTTTATCAACAGTTCTCTGTCATAATGTACATTTCCCATAGAAAACCTGAGAATAATGAACACGGTTTTGATGTATGGAAGTCATTGAAGTGGAAACAGCCACATAGTTGTGCCACATTCCTTTGTGTACAAGACCGACTCTCTTTACTGTAGGGCAAATGTGACAGTTAACAGTTTGGGGACAGAAATGGTAACAAATATGGAGAGAGAGAGAGAGAGAGAGAGAGAGAGAGAGAGAGAGAGAGAGAGATGCTGGAATGCTGGGACTATAGGAACAACAGCTGTACATCCCGTTCTCATCTTGCAGTGACATGTCACACAAAATTTCTTTGTCCAAATCTCTAAATTAACAGAGACATTTGCTCAGCATGGAAAGCTCTGTTTGAGAACCAAGCGCATCCAGTGACTGAAAAAAAGCACAGCAGCTGCGCACCATCTCTCTCATTTCCTCCTCATTCTGAGCTCCATGTTTGACAATGCAATGAACTGAACCACTTTAAAGTTAAGAACAATTCGCTTTCATGTGAAACAAAATTCAACTTGTCTCAGACTATTGGGTGTAGCTTTACAAAATGTATGTCCAATTGCTTTCGTTCTTGATGTATCACACAGGTAAAAAGCCAGTTTAAACTCAAGGTAAGCAACTCTACATTCATTTTAAATGGGGGTTATCAATCATTTACTCTTTAATTTGTAGAATAGAGTTAGCATTGCTTTAATGCTTTTATTGTTTGTAAAAGTGTAGAAAACCCCTAATAAAAGAAGAGCAGAATAAACATCTACAAGCAGCAAAGTTCACCAAAGGTGAGGTGAAACTCATCAGTCCTGTGGGATGATAAATGCTCTCTGTGGTGAATGGTTATAGCAACATAGCGCTGCTGGACTCCCACAGTGCACCTGGGCGTGTGTGAAGGACGAGCAGGGGTGGAACAAGAGAACAGCTATGTCAACACCTCAAATACTTGGAAAAATGTCACCCCTGTTTAATGTGTCAACTTCCACTTGCTTGGTTATAACCATGATCCAAAGAGCATGTGTCTGTTTTGGCAGATGGTCTTTTGTGCTTTTGCAAGGTTTTACAATGAATAATTGTCTCTAAATAAGAATTCACCCCCCAAAAAAAATCTGTATATGACTCTTACATCTGTGGAACACAAAAGAAGATATTTTGGAAGTACATACAATGGAAGTCAATTGGGGTCATTCTTTAAAATATCTTCTTTTGCATTCTGTTGAAGAGAGAAAGTCATACGGGTTTGTAATGACATGAGCGTGAGTAAATGATGAATTTTAATTTTAATAACACTATTGCTTTTATATGATTGTCACTTAAGCTATGATCTATGGCTTCACACAGCTGGTTTTAGTGCATGTGGTCCAGTTGATCCCAACCCATGCCCTTTACAGAGGTTTCCGGTTGGTTCTGGCTGGTTTAACACATGGATTCTGTACAGCTGGACCTGTCTGCAGGGTGCACCTGGCTAAGCAGGTCCTGACAGCCTGCATGTTCTCACGACATCATGCCATCGCAGCGCACCTGTTAGTAACCAGGCAACACATGCGCATTCCAACATAACACTATGTTAAAATGAAGCGCGTAAAGATGGGTTTCATTTACAAATGAACTCACAGTACGATAACCGTTCGTTCAGATGTCCTGCTTGTTATATTTACATGTAAATATATCTACAGGGTTCATAGTAACATGTTTGACAATTGAGGGATTTGGTTTAGACAAAAGCTTTTTTTGTAGAAGCAAGGGCATACTGTTAGACAATAACAACTGAATAACAATCCAGAACCTCAACCATAAGAGTCATGTAAGAATTCATATTTAACACATACGAAAACCTAAAACATGTGCATTATAAATCTTATAAACCTCAGTTTGGCTCATGAAATCATGTAGTGAACAAACCCCATAACTTCTTATATGATTGATCTTGATTTAAGATTTTGTCAAACAATGTAAAATGTAAAATGTAACAATGTAAAATTAAAAAGTACTTTTAATATATTTTCAGATTGTAAGGTTTCTGTGAATGGTTTTCAATTAGGCTGGTTAAGTTGCATAGAGATGGCTTTGTCAAGTGATGTGCATCCCCCACACACAAACATAAACACAGACTCCATCTGTTTGGTGGCATGCTGTGGTCTGGAAAACAGTGAAGCTGAAGAATTCACACACGCCACAAAGAGCCAATTATGAGTCTGAACCGGACGGAGGGACAGCGGCGAGAGATAATAGAGGCTTGTCTATCGCTGATGGGACTAAGATGCTCTTCTTGAGTGTCACTTTCTTCTCACCATGTCTAAGACAAGCGACCAGTGTGTCCAGTGTGTCCATTAAGCAGCTTTAAAGAATGCATATACCCATAGGAGCATAAGAATGTGTTCAATGACCATGTTTTGAATGAGTTCTGAGGTAACATCAAATAAATACAATTATAATATTAATTGAAAACAGTAAACCAGAATGAAAAATAAAAGCTTTACAAAAATTGATGGTGCAAACACGATGGTGCGTTATATACTGAACAGTAAGAAATCTTTCATCACCATTTACAGTGTAATTGATGGGAAAACAAAATGCTTGAATTAATCCAACCACAGATTCCTCTGATGTGTTCTCAAACTCTCTTTACGGACACTCGTGGGAATTACACCAGTGTGGAATATCGGCAAACCGGTCACACTCAAAGCATTCCCAAATTCAGAACTTGGAAGAGTTTGGGAAACAAAGCAGCTGTGTCCATGCAGACGATCATTAGATCTGAACGCCTAAAGCAATACACAAAGATTGAAAATGAGTTTGTGTCTTCATGTGGATTGTAGGTGCACGCACATGGTAAAGTAACAGCATGTAACATGGGTTGTGTGTGTACAGTACATACAAAGGAGTTTAGACAACATGCCTCTGCATGCATTTATATTTGAAAAAGAGTATTTGCATACAGACATACAGCCGGTACAAAATAAACGGATGTGTGTGGTGGGGGGAGATTTGATACGAGATCATCAGCATCTGGTAAACTATTCTCACACACCAGGTGCGGCTGTAGTTCTTGTGCTGTGTCAGCGCATAGCACAGAAATATGAGAGCTCATAATATAAAACACGCACGCACGCACGCACGCACGCACGCACGCACGCACGCACGCACGCACGCACACACACACACACACACACACACACACACATTTATAGCTTTGAGACTGCAGAATGGCTTTTACAAATACCTGCACATGATTGATGTAGACTTAATATAATATAACTGTTACATCCAATTATTGTCATTTGCTTTATATTTGATTGTAAGGATTTTTTTCTACAAACTGAAGCAATAAATCGCATTTGGTTTGTGCTTGTCATGGTTTTGACCATGAACATCACGCTCTCTGTAACCACACAGCATGTTTTCCACCACAGTCCACTGTCTGTCATTTCAACTCCTTCACAAATAACTGCATTTGAGGTTAGAAGGATGTTTATGTTAGGGAACCGTTTGTGGTCATTCTGGACAACTTACTGTATACTTGAAATGTTCTTGAGTGCATTTTCTCATATGATATATATTACACATCACATAATAAGATGTGTTTTATGTAAACTGCTTGGACATTTGCCTACAGAATTTGACTTTTGTAGGATTTTTAGCAACAGACATAATAATTGATGAAGATCCAACCTGAGGCACAATATTAAGAAGCAAATCTTATACAGCCACAGAAAAAAATAATTTCAAAGACCATTTTCAGTTTTTCTGAATGTACTATTTATAGGTATTATCATTAAGGTCAAATTATTATTTTTGTTTTATTATATGAACTACTAACAATATTTCTCCCAAATTTCAACTAAAAATATTGTTTCTTTTTGCATTTATTTGCAGAAAATTAAACTGGAGAAATATGTCAAAATAACACAAAATATTCTCTGTTTTTCTTAAGACCTCAAATACTGCAAATAAAACAAGTTCATATTCACTTTAAAGCAATACAAAAGTAATATGTGTACACTTTTATCAATTTTAATCTATATTTTTATTACAGTTTTAATGTGCCTTGTCATGCTGTCAATCTTTCACATTGCTGTTGGATGACTTTGTCACTCCTGAGATTTGATTTTGTTAAAATTCAACAGACACTGGACTGAAATTACCACAATACATCTAGAAATGCTAATTCAATAAAAATTTGCAATGATCTCAGATTTTTTCTGTGGCTGTATATTTTTTTAAGAAAAGGTTTTAAATCAGGAAAATTAAATTATTATTTTCAGTGCAACAAGGCACCAGGGACGTTTTAGGATTTAGACACCTGTACCAGCTGCGTAACTGCCTCATTTCTTTAGGCTTTTCTGACCCTGAAGGAGAAAGAAATTAGTTGACAAAGAATTATAAATTATACTTATTACAAGACATTCCTTTTACATTAAGTTTTATAGACATACAAGTTCTCACAGGAGGCAAAATTTCCAACAGTAAGTGATCATACTTCAAATAAGATTCAAATGAGAGATGAGTGATTGACAAATGCATAGAGAGAGTTTGCCCCCTGGTGGACGAGTGATGCTGTGAAATTCGCCACATCCCTCCGTTGTGTTCTGGAGGTCCTTTGGGGAACCTTTTGATCTACCTGATCCTATTGATCTATTGGCCAAATCAAAATGAAATCACAGTGTGCCCACTGTACGTTTCTAAATGTATACATATTGATGAAAAACAACAGGAAAAGCAGGTTGACTGTTAAACATATAGTCTATAGTGTTGAGTGTTGCGTACACCCTGAGGCCAGGTTCAGTTGGAAACGCTCTGATTTGATGGAAAATCAATTGGCTCACACTTTTTGGAGGGATCATTCCTCACTTGAGTTCTCAGCTGCTGAAACGTTAAAGTTGTTGGGCCAACTGATTCACAGCCGCAGGGCGATATCTCAGATTGCTCGCTCGCTCTCTCTCTCTCTCTCTCTCTCTCTCTCGCACGCACGCACGCACGCACGCACGCACACACACACACATATATAAAGCTTTAACATACCAAAGCACTTATGTTTTTCCATATGTCCTAATGGCAACTAGACTGCACCCACATGTAAGAAGTGCATTTGGCCAATAATTGGGTGATTTCTTTCCGAACAGACATCTGCAGGAACAAACAAGAACATTTGAAAAAGTTTTTTTTTTGCAGATCACCCATCTGTTTTTGCTGCCCCTGCCCCAGTAGAGTCTCCTGAACATATATACATGCACATTGCTTAAAGGAAAAGCTCAAAAATTCAAAATAACAAATCATTGTGTATTCCCACTAAGATCTTCCTCAAGCAGAGGATTTTCAGTAAATTCCATTCTAAATTATTAATAATATGAGGATTAGTAAGCAAAGATTTAGCATGCATGGGTCAACTACTCTTACAACATAGATTCAAAAGCATAAAATGCAGTAAACAATACAACACAATAAAAATGACAGTGATTATTATGAGTGTCCAGAAGATGGCATTAGTGTTCCATGATTAATATAAGGGGTTATCAATGAAAAATATTTCTATTTGTAAATTGTTTGTTTAGGATTTTTTTATGTTTGGCTGTAATTTCAAAGAATGACTTGTTCACGTAATACATGTGTTTTTTATATTGTCATTGTCTTGTGGGAGGGTGTTAAAAAAGAAACTGTTGATGATGTAGTTAAATTAGTCACATGAGATTTTAACAAGCTTTATTTATCTGAACCCCACACATCTGTTTAAAGCACATGATGTTCTTGTCATATGATGAGGTTATTGCTGTTTTAGTGTCAAGTGCTGTTACTGTGGCAACAGGCTGCTGTGGTGTGTGTGTGTAACATCTGTTTGGTAAGAGATCTATTTTGTACACGCAACAGATCTTCTTGTCCATATGCAAAACAGATATAAATGATAATTAACATTGGACTGCACACATCTGTATGGATATATATTTCAAGTATGTTCGACACATTCAAGATATCATTTTTAATGCTTTTGGAGCTGTTGTGTTCTGAAAAAGCATATGGGTTACATGAAAAGTGAATAAATAATGACAGAATTTCCAACTATTTCCTTCACTGGGTCCTCTGCCAATGTGTTGTGACATTTACACAATTCCATGCATAGCTGTGTAAATGTCATTTTGTGTGGATATAAACAGCTTTTCAACATTGAATTACTGGGCACTTTAAAATGTACGGGACCTGACAGATGGACAGGCGCGTTTTGAGAAAAAAATGCTATTCTTTCCTCATGTCAACAATCGAGAACATGATGGAACACTAGAATTTGTTGTTTTATTAACCCTGGTATTGCTTTTGTCTCTTCAAACTGTCTTTCACCTGTCATGCAGCTGGGACACACAGATATATCTTAAATAAAGTATCGCACATGTCCAATCTAGTGTTTTATATGACAGGTTATCTGACTTACAAATCAATGAAATGCTTTATAAACCCACAAACAAGTGCATAAAAACAAGATTTTGAATGCAGAACACAAAAGAAGATATTTTGAAGAATGTTGGTACCCAAACAACATCAGACCCCATTGACTTTCATTGTACCACTAGGATGTCCAATATAGTTGCCAACTGAGTATTTTTTATAATGAATCATTGTTGTTAATATTTCCCAAATCTACATATTCTGTTTTCCTTATTTAAGGTCACTTTTGCGTATTCATAGAGACCTTAACAATGACAAAATTGTCACAGTACTACAAATGAAAAATTACATTTTAAGACTGATGGTGAGAGATATTGCTCAGGGAAAACCTGAATGTTAGTGAAAAGTTTGAAAAAAAAATGACGTGCTTGCTTAAATAATTTAACACTATCGCCTTTTCACAGACATCAATCGCCGACTTTCAGGTTCTTTGCTTGACCTACAAGGTCTTCAGATCTTCTGAGTTCATTTAACTGTAAAATCTCCATTAGACAAGTGCAATCTGCATTCACATATAATGTAGGGCTCTCTTCATACTGCTGTGAGGAAAGAAACACGCAGTGCTCATAATATACACTTGCATAGGTTTGGTTAGTTGAGCATTATCTAGGGGCCTTGGATTAAAGGTGTGTGTATTTCTTAAAAGGATTTTGACTTCTCTGTCTTTCTGACAGGAGGAATCATTAACCACTTAAAGTGCTGGTCTCTGCTCCAGCCCCTCTGATGCAAATTTCATGTCAAAACATCAAACGCGCTTCTGATCAAAGGTCATCTCCCCTTTGTGTAGGTGTTTGATAGCAAAATTTCTATTTCATCTTCAGCTGTCATAGTGTGTTAGTGTGCAAGGCAACAAGGGAGGCTCCGAGCTCACAGTGAGTCGAGGCGAAAGGGAAAATGCGTTCTTTTTGTGGTGATTATGTGTAGTTTATATTTCCACATTTGTTTTCTGTTCCAGATAACAGACTTCCTATATAAGGGATAATAACGTTGGTAAAGAATACGCAAGGCAACGGAAACAAGGCAATATCACAGCAATTTCAACTGGGTCAATTTTCGGGATATTGTTGTTCTTATTGCTATTGCTATATATGTGACTCTTGGCCAAAACCAGTCACAAGTAGCACAGGTATATTTGTAGCCAACAATACATGCTTTGGTTCAAAATGATAAAATTTTTTATGCCAAAAATCCTTAGGATATTAAATAAAGATCATGTTCCATGAAGATACTTTGTAAATGTTCTACCGTAAATATATCAAACCTTTATTTTTGTGAGTGGATGTAGCAAAATCGTAAAAAAATGGCCGGAAACATGCCTACAAACTTTACTTGCTGCTGCCCGGTCGGGTTCCACAACATCATTACAGCGGTAAGCCAATAGAGAGCGTTAAAACAAACCTGTTTCCTCGATTTTCTCAATATTTCGATTTTTTGCTGTATAGCGGTATCTCTGCCACATATTGCCCAATCCTAACATATATAGATGATGTAGGCTATAAATCTCAATTTCAAAAAATGTAACCTCGTAACTGGTTTTGTGGTCCAGGGTCCAACCCTCCACATTTTTAAATTCTTAACTAAGTTTACCAACTTACATTAATAAAAGTTGCAATTTTCTAACCAGATTTTCCAAATTATGTAATAACCATAATAATTTGAATGAAAAACGGAGATTAAAAAATTGGCATGACTTCATGGGTTTTGTTATGCACCCTTTTAGTCTCCTTAAGTTAAACCTTAAAATGATTTGAGATGGTTCCAAAAACATATTGTGTAGTTCAAAGACCCAATGAAACGAATCTGACCTTAAAGGCTGGAATACAGTACAAGACTTTTAAAATCTGAACAGATTTTTACAAATCTAGACATCACACATTTGCAGACTTTTTGTACGTTTGCAGAGAAAACAAAACATGATAAAATGATAGACTGGCACAGAGAACTGCCCAAAATCTAGGCAACAATCTGAGCAAAAGTCTAGTGTATTCCAGCCTAAAATCTGACAAATTTGTTTACATTTGATTAGTACATACTGTAATGCATGTACAAGCAAATAATGCAAAAAATATATTCTTTATTTATTTATGAAATTTCTTTAAACTTATTTTTTAGGTCACATTGTAAACACACATGCATGTGTCTAGCTTCCCTGTAGCTAAACCGGTAGATCGTTGCTATAAAGTATAACCAACAGCATCTTTGCCAAATGCATAAATGTGCATGTGAACCATCGTAATCTGCATACTTACTATCTCTGGAAGCACTTCTACTGTGTAATACTACATTTCTCATCTCACACATGCAAGGATCTTCCAGCAGGCATCAGTCCCACAGGAGTAATGTGATGAAATAAAACAGGCAGCACTTTATACGTCACTGCCTTTTCACTGCATGCATTCATTACTGCACTTTCTGTTGGATGGCGTCAGTACCCATGCAAATGAAAAACTTGCGGAAAGTGCTCAAATGCGTGATACACCTCGTGATGCACACAGCCAAGGCAGGCAGCTATGAAAATGTGCATCGAGCATGCAAATCGCTTCGAGATGGGGTGGACACGTGATTTGTAGTCAAAACTGCACCTGGACAACGTCTTATGAGTGAGGTGCTAGTGTTTATATCCTCCTGAGCAGAAAAATCTATCTGTGTTAACGTCACCCTGCGAGATTGAAATGTCTGCGTGTCAATCATTGCTTGCTGCGTAAAAAACGAAGCTGCACATCAGATATCTTCATACTGTAAAACCAATAACAGATCACATAAGAATAGACATGAACACATTTGCGGTCTTGTTGTTATTTTTTAGACAGACAGATGGTAGTGTTGCACTTCCACTCAGAAAATATCGGTTGAGGGTTTTTTTTTGCATGCGCCGTGCATCCTCACATTAACTCTTTTGTGAATTTGAGCATAGGTGTGTATTGGTTTAACACCTTCAGTTTTATGAAAGTGTTGGCCTTTAATGAAGGAACCGCACTGAGACTTTCCTCCTGAGAAGATGTGTTACGTATTACGTATTTCTCTGGCTTGGTACTTGCAAAGTTCATAACACAGATACAAAAGTAACTTACTTGCGATTGAACAGTGTATATCTACAGAGAAGCCCAAAGGTCTTAAAGTTTTTTCCCTAAATGTTTTCATTATGTTCATGTTACACGGTACACAGACATACATTATGTAAACACAAACTTTTATTCTGGTTGCGATTAATCGCGATTAATCATTTGACAGCCATAATTATATTGTTTGCATTCGAAAGATGTGACTTCAAGGAAACTGATTTATATGCGACACAAGTTCTCTAATACCAGAATATGATGTCTGAAAGACCATCAGTGTTAGAGAAACACAAAATTCATCTCGGTAACAGATTGCCTTGTCGTAACATGTCCAAAAGGAGTCAGTGGGAGATAGATAGATCATTTCAATGGGCAATTTATTCTCTCCAGGCTGTAAATTAAAGTCAAGCCTTAATGTCCATTGTGAGGAAATAAGAGATTAAGACTTTCACTATACACCTCTAACATATATAAAAAGAGAGATTAAGAAAAGTTATTCAAGATTTATCCAAGGACTTTCAAAATGCCAAGCGTAGTCTCGTGGAGTCCCTGTGGGCCAGTTTAGAGTTGCAAGTCAATTAGACCTATATATTTTGGTCTTTGTATTACCGCCATTAAATTCACAATGTTTGCCCACTCTTTCTCTCTCAGGTCAGAGCCTTTGCCACACAAAGACCCATCATTAGTATTCCTTATACGACTTTGCACCAGACAGCAGCCCTGCATGCTTATAAAAAGCTCCTCTCTATCACAAAGTGACACCCCCTACCCATACACATAGTGATGGGCTTATTTAAGCATGAGATATAGGTGTATAAATAGAAAGAGAAAGCTGAAAACCTTTATCCAACAACACAAAACCTATCCTGACTCAATCTGTTCCATTTTTTGTTTAGCTCTGATTGAAATGGAATATGTAAAGGGAGTTGAAACATCTTTCCTTTTAGAAAAGATGGGTTTATATGCACACACACACACACACACACACACACACACACACACACACACACACACACACACACGTGAAACTGTGAGAACAAACACAGAACTGTGATCCCTGCTAACTGTTGTCGTGTTGTGAAATAAAATGACCTAAATCGACTAAAGATGATTCGTTTCAGATGTTTCTTCTAAAATTCCTTGGGAGAATATATAATGTACACATACGGTCAAAAAAGTCAATCTGGTTTTCATTTTGAAATCTTTTGACTTTAGTCTGAGAATCAAAAGTCTCCATTCATCTATCTATCTATTCATCAATCTGTCTGGGAGAAACAAATGAGATTTTGAGGAGATCACATTTGTCATTTTTCTTTACTATAGGATGGATTAGTTTATTAAGACGCAAAAAATTTTACAAATATGTATTTGGAATTTGAGAAGATGTTACATTTTTTAAATGTTAATGCCCCAGTGAGAACAAACAAGGCTTTCATTTTTATTCATTTTTGTTAAATCACACAGACAGACATTTACAGCTCCTATGATAGAAACCTAAAATATTATTATTGCTTATGAAAATATCAGCATTTATCGTTTCTTTCTCATATGATCGTGCTACTTTCGATGTAGCATAAGAGTACAAAATCTATCTGTTGCGTGTGACCATTACATTTTGCCTAACTATACACGTTATTCATATAATAAATCCTGGAGAAAAAGTGCATTTTTCTATTCAAGAATCACTCATCGCACAAATATAGTTTTTCTTACAGCTGAAGTGAACTATCGCAAGGGCTCTGGCGGTAAAACTACGGTGCCCTTGTTAAAGGAATGGACACCTCAGGCTGGTTCAGATGCATCTATATCCAGAGTGTGATCTTAAGCTGGAACATTCTCATCTGACCCGGGATCATTCAAGCCCTCTGGAAACACAGCCAGGGAATCAATCACATAGTAATACCAACCACCTTCTCCCTCTGAGCTTTCAGAAAAACACAGACCTTCTTTTCCCCTCTCTGCTCTATGGGGCAGTTTGGCTATGAATTTTTGCTCTCGCTTTCCCAAGGGCAGCTGGACACTTCATGTATCACTGAAACTGTGCTGTGACCATTTACCATGATGTGTTTTGGTCAAAATAATAGAGACACTTGTGTCATATTTATGAGGTTTGCTGGGGTGGGTTTAGGACTACTTGTCTATACTGCTATACTACTTTATAACAAACTTAAATTTTGATTTTTTTGTTGTCTCTTGAATTTTTGTCACAGTCAATAACTCAAATGTTTAACTATTTATTTTTTGACCTTGGGTTTTGTTCAGTTTCCACCCAACTTGTGAATTTAATGGTTTGAATATATGAATATAAGCAAGTATTCATGAATAAGCAATCCGGTAAAAATGATGAAACATTATAACTGGAAAGCAAGCATTGCTGTTTTAAACCTGTGTTGTCTTCAGTAGGTATCTCCTAATAAATAAACAAACAAATGAGACTCTGTCTTGACTGGATCGACTGGCAAATGGTCACTGTATAGGCACAAAGGTCTAAAGGTGCTGAGCTCCAGGACTGTGTTTGCCTCGGTTTGATACGTTACATTGACATGATTGCCGAATACCCTCCTGAGAAATGGGATCCAAATAATGAATGGCATCTAAGTTTCTGCTGGGACCCCAGGATTCATGCCATGCAATTGGATTTGCTGAAAGATCTTTCTGTGCGGCTGTGGCGATATTTATGACAGTCAGAGCTTTCACAGACGGCCACGCACCACTCGTACTGAGGGATTCTCTCTAATGCAATTCCACTATTAAACCAGGAGACCTCTCAGCCAGGGGTCCACCTTCCCTCTCTCGCTCTCCGTTCTCAGAGCTAAGCAACCAAACCGAGAGAGAGAGAGAGAGAGAGAGAGAGAGAGAGAGAGAGAGAGAGAGAGAAGAGAGAGAAAGATACAATTAGGAGGATGCTAAATAAAGCCTGTACAAAACTGGATCCATCAGCTTGACAGGTAGGACAAATGAGCTCCCTTCCAGCAGGTTCCATTGTGTCTTATTTATTTGCATTAATAACCTGAGGACAGATGCAGTGCGATCACTAAACCTAATGAAGTGTTACCAAAGAACGATGGGGGGATCGGGCGCTGGGTGGAAAACTCACAGTATGTGGCATGAGGTTATGTTTAGACAGAAAGATTATAATCTGTTGAAAAAGAATGTCAGTAACCAAACAGATCTCATCCCCCAATGACTCTCACAGTATTTATTTTCCCTACTATGGCATTTATACAGATTTGGAACAATCTGAGGGTGAGATGATGACAGAATTTTCATGTTTTCAAGTTATTTTAAATATGAATAAAATAAAAAGTTTATTTGTCAACTACCCAAATGTATTTTTTTACATTTCATTCAGTCTGGCGTTATTGTATTTTATTTATTGCCTTTTTTTACTTTATTGGAATATTTTATTATTTACATTTTGTATGCTGATCTTTTTTTAGAAAAATCTGTCCTAACACAGCATGTAAAAAAAATGTGTGGTTGGTCGATCTCTGTCTATTTACCTAAATAATTGTTGGAGATGTTTTATATTTATTTGATCTGTTTATTAAAAAAGTATTTCCAAATATCTGCCCTTGTGTTTATCAGAACAAAGAAATGTATACAGATTTGATGATGACAGAAATGTTTGGGTGGACTGTCCTTTTAAGAGAGATTTATTGTCATAGTCATAGTTTTTTTCTACATTTTTGCTGTCATACCAAAGACACATACAATTCATTTGTCAACTATATTACATGACTGTGGTCATTTCACATGTCATGTTTTTACTTTTGTCTCTGCTTTGCAACAATGCAAAACTGTAAAAAGTGCTATAGATATAATAAATATATAAATATAAATATGAATTGAACATAATTCAAAAAGACAGATTTGCAACATGCTTGTCTCTATATATTTTTCCATATAGTCTTAAAAATAAAGGTGATTAAAAGGTTCTTCACAGCAATGCCATAGAAGGACAATTTTTGGTTTAAAAAATAACCATTCAGTCATCTCTTTCTTACCTTTTATAAGCTTTTCATAATCTGAAGAACCTGTTCACCACAAAAAACCTTTTGTGAAAATGTTAAAGGTTCTTTATGGAACCATTTAGACAAAAAAAGGTTCTTATGGCATCGTAATTCACCTTTATATTTAAGAGTGCATTGTTTAAACAAAAGTATGCTGACTTCCTTCCTGTTGCTTGCTCACAAAACTAAGAAATTAAACCTAAAATTTTGGTGGATTTCTGTTCTATACACAAGCTGCGAAGAATTTTTGGCTGAATTGTTCTGTCAAATATATTACATCAACATGCACAGAACCTTTCTGTTTCATAAAGGTACTTTCCAGTGGAAAATGTTATATGACTGTAAAAAGTATAATAAATACATAATGAAAATAAACAGCACATACAGGATAACATTTAATGTTTATCATAGGACCATCATCAGTATTGAATCTATGACTCTGTTAGATATCTAATATATAAAGAGTTCTCATTAAACAAAATTCATTATATACATGTCAAATAATAATACAGTTTAGGCCCTATAGCAGCTTAATTGACAAGCGCCTCTGTCATCATGGAGACCCCCTGTGACACATTAGCCTAGCGGGGCATCATCTTATTCTTAACATTCCCCTGCAAACAAATTGAGAAATAATTGTTGACTCATTTGAATAAGTGGCTCCCTGGACTGCATGATAACGGTGGTTAAAACACAAACAGCTCCATTTCCACGTTGGGAAGTGAGATTGTTCTCACCGCGAGTGATAGACAAGCTATTCGCAGATGCTCGCATATTTATTCCACATATGGGGGGCAGAGAGACACTTTTTAAACATGAAGCGGGAGGCTCGGGCAGGTATTTACTGCAGTCTCCCATCGCCCTCCTATTTGTCTCATCACGGGTGGCGTGGTAAGACGCAGGAGACCGAATGGTTTCTCTGAGCGTCTGCAGATGCTCTAACACGAGTCCCTGGAGGCATATAATAACCTATTACCTCCATCTCTGCCTAAAACACACATTTAAACTACAATTACACCCCCTGCTTTCTATCCCTCTTGCTTTTCATTTCATTCCCCTACAGCATCTCTTCTGCAATTCAGTGCTGTGGCAGATGTGTTCCCTGTACACATCCCTCTCTCTCTCTCTCTCTCTCTCTCTCTCATCATATGGTGCATGAAGCAGAAAGATCGTCTCGCAGCCTGTGAGGACTTTGGTGGGCATATTTATTACCCAGTGCAATTTCTCTCATACATATTTCCTTTGCCTCATATGCACACATGTGAAGAGGTCTTCACATTGATTTCTGCCTTTTTCTGACATTTTCCTTTTAATGCTTGACATGGGATATGGTTGGTCCATTTGGGAATATTTTCTTTAGCAGAGCAAAAATATGTCTGAAACTGAAATGATTCAATATTAACTTGAAAAATTAACTCAGGTGTGAACCTAAAATAGAAATACAATAAAAGCCTGAAGCAATTCCAGAAGTACAATAAGCTTTAGGAAAGACTTCCTTGGGGGTTAAACCTTGTGTGTTTGTCGCTTTCAGCTGTCCTGGGCTTTTCTGCAAGTAATACAGCTTTTTAAGTCTGACCTGTTCACATTCTTGAATTAGTAAATCCGCTTTACACAAGCTTGTAGTCCCAGGGACATATGATGGTGTGCTGATATCAGGAAATCCGTCGCTATATATAAAAGCAGCAGACAAGAATGTATACATAAGCAAAAAGATATTATACAGCTGAGGCAACAGAAAACCCTTCATATCAGACTAGCTGGGTTCAATTTCGTGGCCTGTTCGAGCCGCTGTTGAGGAGAGGAATTGGAAAAAAGCGAAATCGATTGCCTGGATTGCAGTTCTAATTTATCGGACCGGCTTTTTGTGCAGTGTTGAACAGTGTCAGAATGAATCTGTAGTCTGCTAGACTGGCAGAAAGAAATGAAGACACTTTTAAAACATGTGCTTTTATCCTCTGACCTGAGACAATGGGCAAGCAGCAAAGTCGGGCCAGTGGTAATGGGTGGCTGAATTTGTATAATTTGTGTATCTTATTCTTAACTTCAGTGTATCAGTATGTTACAAGCAGATGCAATGTCAACATGAATATGTTTTATCAATTATTCATATGCGTGCTGCCTGTATAAATGTAACAGGAACCGTTATTGATTTTAGAAAATAATATTTCTTTGAGGAATAACAACGTGTGAGAAAGCATGCCTGTGTTTGTATACTCTACATACCCTTTGCTCTGCAGGTCGAGAGTCACAAAAGAAATCAACAAAAAGAAAGGATTAATGAGGGATAAATATAGGTAGATGAGGCATAATGTAAACAACTAACATAAATTGTTGTTATCCACAGGCTATAAAGACAATTTAATTAAAGAGAATGTTATTGTTTCATTACCCATGCCTAATTCCTTCAGCCTAAGCTGGAATAAGATTTCCCCCTGATTACTCCCAATATTTCTTTATTCTCAGGGAGCTTTTCTGTGCTACTTTAGCATTGTGCTTGCTCACTGGGGGGCCTAAAACTATGTAAAGCTGCTTTGAAACAATTACTATTGTTAAAAGTGCTATACAAATAAATCTACAGTGAACTGAAAAGGAAAGAAGGGGGTTGACAATATTTACAAAGCTGTTAGCTTTAAGCTGACGGCATAAATATCAATAGCAATTACACAAGATACAAACAAAGAGGAATCTACAAATAAGTTAACACCAAAACCTGGACTAATATAATTAAGGAAAAAGGACATAGGGAACTATGGGAAATATGTTGCAATTAAAAAATAAATAAATAAATAAAACATGTTATATTTTATCGTCTTTACGTGTAGTCACCTTTCGACTAGAATTTGCAGAAATGTTTTCATATTTTATCAAACAGCTTCTAACCCTGCGATGCTTTTTAAACAATATTATTCAGTCAAAGTTATCCATTAAAAAACATTTTTTATTAAATAAAATGTTAGTTTTGTCATGTGTATGCCGCTCTGCATGCAAAGTAATAACAATACATAACAAGCTACTTTGTCACTGCTATATATGATTCTGATGGTTAAAAACATAAACCATTCTTGTCAGGATATTCCTGATTATGTGCAAATTACTATAGCTTATATTTTAGATGTAGAAGGTCTAGAAAAAGACAAACATACAATAAGAGAGAACATCCAAACATAAATCATTAAATTAGATTTATTACTACTGCTAATGATAAATAATATTGATCAGGCAAAATTCAAAAGGATGTAATGAATGAAGGTGGATGATATATGCATTTTTTTTTTACTAATGCCGTTTAAATTTCGCTTGTATTAGATTATAATTAATCATATAATTAAACCCTATAATCTTAAATTGGTTACCTGTGCAACAAATATAATAACAGTCACATAAAATCTCTTGATATTGTTTTGAACTACTCAGCGCAAACAGTCTGCCTCGAAAGCCCATTGGCTATCACGGAGGATCGGCGACGCTGATTGGCTGTTGCCTGTTTCCGGGGCTCCATTCCATTAGTGACGTTTTCCCAGCCGCTGTGAGAGAGATTGGGAGAATGGCTGCCAGTGGAGGTAAAACGTTCATTTCAAAATCTTAACTTATTTCTAAAAGTTTTTCCTTTTTATTTACACGCTGTAGATTTGTAATAGTGTTTTGTTTGGCCGGAATGAGATAACGTTTTCCGGTTTGTTTAGTTACAAGGTGATCGCTGGTGTTTGTTTGGATACAGACAGAAAAGTACAGAGAGGTAACGTTAGCAGCTAACGAGACTAGCTCAACGCGAGACTGTGTAAACACCTCATGTTTAATCGCTTATCTGATCTGAGGTTCACGATTATGTTAATTAATCGTTTTAATATTGGCCCAATTGTGTTCGTTCGTGATATTTAATGTACTGTCACGGTTTGTCTCGCGCTATAAAAGGGCTGTTTAAAATGGCAAGAAACCGGACTAACGTTAGCCTGGTGTGCTAGCCACCGGCAAGTAGCACCCGGATTAGCACAGCTAATAAGTTAAGCACTGAAACTTGCTTGCCGATAGTAAAATGCTTAATTCCTTGATGATATAAACAATACTGTTAAGTGTCAATGGTTGTCAAAATCAAGAGAACCACTATTGTTTGTTTTCGTGGATTAAGACATGTCTTACATAATACCATGTGGAGGTTTTGGTTGGCTCAGGCTCATTAATAGAAAAAAAACATATGGGAACATATAAACCTAAAGCTTTACATTGATAATGAGCTCATTACTGAGGTTTAAACGATTTATTTAGATGTGAATATGTTCAGAACTTTTGCAATAGGTGGGAATTGACTAGCCAACATATTATACCATTTTAAAGAGCATTGGTTGTTCTTTCGTGATTCAGGTTTCTTGATACTATGTGTTAGGATGCCGTAAAAGTGTGTAGAGCTTAAATCATTTCCGATGTCTAACCCTTTTCTTGTAGACGTTGGAAAGCTGTTACAAGTTCAGAATGGGACTCCAGCAAGCACAAGCTACAACGGGGTTGATGCCCTACATGCCTGTAACATCCTCCAGCAACTTAAAGCCTTGTACGACGAAGCTCAGCTGACTGACATTGTCGTGGAAGTGGACCATGGCAAGACATTTTCTTGTCACAGAAATGTTCTCGCTGCCATCAGCCCTTACTTCAGGTAGTAACAGCACAGATCAGTCAACTAATCCACTTAAATTTGAGTACCTATAATATACAATTGTTGACCGAAAGCTTTGAAATGATATTGTAGTATAAGAGAAAGTTAGCCATAGCACAAAGAAGGCAGCCATAGCATTTTCATTGCAGTACATTTCTAATCATTCAACTATTAACATAAGTCTGAAAATTTCTCACTGAATTGACAATATTCATCTTTTTCAATACTAAAAAAACAGCACAGAAAAATAACGTTTACAGTACTAACTATGTACAGTTTTTAAAAAGTTTTTAAAGTTTTTTACAGTATTTAAAGGATTTAAATAGTAGGTATAGAAATAGTAAAATTAGTGTAAAGTAAGTGCATATTATATTATGTAAGAATATTATGTATACTTGTTATAATAAAAGTTGTTCTAAACAAATCTCTGACAGTATAGTAACTTAAGTCTAAATACAATGCTTTGTTGCTATTGGTTAAAATTACAATAAAAATATGAATATAAAGGTAAAAATATCATTTGCGAATGTTAAAGCGCTATGTATATGTTGCCTCTGCTGTAACTCTGAAATGTCTCCAATACTTGACACATACTTTGATGTGATTACTTTGTAATAGTTTATTTTGTACTTTTTTCAGATCCATGTTCACAAGTGGCCTTACAGAAAGCAGTCAGAGGGAAGTGCGAATTGTTGGTGTGGACTCTGAGTCCATGCATTTGGTTCTCGACTATGCTTACACCTCACGGGTCACTCTCACAGAGTCTAACGTGCAGGCCCTGTTCACCACCGCCAGCATCTTCCAGATCCCAGCCCTCCAAGACCAATGTGCCCAATTCATGATCAGCCGCTTGGACCCTCAGAACTGCATTGGGGTCTTTATGTTTGCAGATGCCTACGGCCACCAGGAGTTACGGGAGCGTTCGCAGGACTACATCCGCAAGAAGTTCCTGTGTGTGATGGGAGAACAAGAGTTCCTTCATCTGACCAAAGAGCAGCTGGTCAGTATTCTCAACAGTGACGATTTGAACGTGGAAAAGGAGGAACACGTGTACGAAAGCATAGTGCATTGGTTGGAGTACGACTGCCCGCGTCGGGAAGTGGATTTGCCGGAGGTTTTCGCCAAATGCATCCGTTTGCCTCTTTTGGATGAGGCCTTTCTGAGTCGTATCCCGCCAGCGTTTGGCTTGGCCTTATCCAGGGATTCCGCAGATAAGGGTCGGATCAATGGCACCAACGGCTGCCCGCAGAGGCTGGGTATGACTGCGTCCGAGATGGTTATCTGCTTCGACGCAGCTCACAAGCACTCAGGGAAGAAGCAGACTGTGCCTTGCCTGGACATTGCTGCCGGAAAGGTGTACAAGCTGTGCAAACCGCCCAATGACCTCAGAGAGGTCGGCATTTTGGTCTCGTCGGAAAATGACATCTTTATCGCTGGAGGCTATCGACCAAGCCATAGTGAGGTGAGTATTGACCACCGTGCCGAAAGCGACTTTTGGCAGTACGAACACGCTGGAAACAGGTGGCTTCCCCGTTCACCCATGCTGCGGGCACGCATCGGCTGCAGGCTGATTCACTGCTGTGGGAAACTCTTCGCTTTGGGTGGTCGAGTGTACGAAGGGGACGGACGAAATGCACTGAAATCCGTAGAGTGCTACGATGCTAGAGATAACTGCTGGACAGCAGTCAGTCCCATGCCTGTGGCCATGGAGTTCCACAGCGCAATCGAATATAAGGACCGCGTCTATGTACTACAAGGTGAGTGGGATTATTTTTTAAATCAAAGTATGAAAATATTAATCAGATGTACACAAAGTTACATGTTCGATTACTCATCGTTGTCTCATCACTATTTCCCAGGGGAGTTCTGCTTCTGTTTTGACCCTCGCAAAGACTATTGGGGGCATTTGCCATCCATGAACGTCCCCCGTACTCAAGGCTTAGCTGCCCTTCATAAAAACTGCATCTACTACATAGCGGGCATCTGCAGAAACCACCAGCGCACGTTCACCGTGGAGGTGTACGATATTGAGCAGAACGTCTGGTGTCGTAAAAAAGACCTCCCCTTTGACCAAGCCACCAGCCCCTACATCAAGGTCCTTCTGCTTCAGGGCCGATTGCATGTGTTCGTTCGAGCTACGCAGGTCATGGTGGAAGAACATGTGTTTCGCACCAGCCGCAAGAACTCTCTTTACCAGTATGACGAAGAAGCCGATCATTGGACAAAGGTCTACGAGACGCCGGACCGCCTCTGGGACCTCGGTCGCCATTTTGAGTGCGTGGTGGCCAAACTTTACCCTCAGTGTCTTCAGAAAGTGCTGTGAGGGGGTTAGGAAGGGGCTGTTTGAAACAGCCGATAATTGTTTTTACAGGAGGGAGATGGTGGTACTGCTCAATACATGGTGCTGTCTATGTCCCCAACACAAGAATTGTGGGGAAGTCTTAAAGCGTTAATGGTTTCAATCAATAAACTTGAGGGTGCTGTTCGAAAAAGTAAAAGATAAACAGTGTTTTACGTTCGACATGAGGCACCCTCACGTTCGCTTGTTTTACAGTTAGAAAAAGTGAATCATAAGTGCAATTATCATATTTTTGCAGATGTTGAGTCATTTCTGCTCTATTATATTTTTAAGGTGCAAGTTTTTGTTGTTGTTTGGCTTGGGTTGTTGATGCATTATTGGGTGACAGGAATAGCTGATGTCTTTAAAGACAAGTAGTATGTTGCTATAAAATATAATAAAGTAATTGGTGAAAAATAAATATATAAAGCTATAAATATTCATACGGGTAAGATGAGTGATTTTGCTCACAGTGTGAATACTGATTTTTTTGTACTATTAAGAATTTCAGAGTTATAAGTTGATCATCCTTGCTGCCTACAAGGAGACTGTGGTTTGCTTGCATTAGGGAATTTTGCGTGGTTGCCAATATATACATGTCGGTGGCTGGTTTTGTTTTGTGTTTTAAATCATCTTGATATTGTTTTCTCTTCAAAAGGCAGCCCATGTGCTATATGACATCACAGCAGTTTAAATTTTGATTTGGATTCTGCTTTTATGATGTTTTGTTGAGCCCAGCTCCCATGTTGAAATCTATATCTTTGCAAATACGCATCACCAGCCAGATCTTTTAGTGAGGTTACAAGATTATATTCTGTCTCCATATTGGAGAAGAAAAAGGATACCAGCTTTATGTGTAGCTGAAATCAAAGCTGGGCCAAACAGATAGACGGGAGAGAACATCAGATAAAAGGTGGCCAAAATGTGGATGATTTATTGAAATTCTCCTTGTACGGGTGCAGTTTGAAGAAAATACACTTCTGAAATGCCAAAATATGGAGTCTTAGTTTGCATCCCGTGGCAGCAATAACAGGTGTGTTCTGTCATACTTCGATAAAGTGCTTTAGAAATTTCAAGCGTTCCTGCGATGAAGCTTCCATGAATAATTCTAGAAACATGGCCTTTTTGCCACAGTGAGCAGAGATGGTCACAGTTCAGAGTTGTGAATCAGTTGGATCTGTTTCTGTCTAGGGATGTTACAGTGCCTGTTCACATAAACCCCAGGCATCAGTGATGGACTGAGCAAAGGCTATAAGAAGTCTCAGAGATGCTTCGACCCGAGACATTGTCCGTGCTTTCCAAATGAATCTAGTTATTTTAGAGTTTCCATAAAATGCTCAACGATCTCTGTAAATGACAACGCTTTCCATCCCTTCATCTTCCAGTTCATTAAAAGAAATATTTGTTTTTGGTGCTGCTTTTTTGACAATCTTGTACAGAATACGATGATTTCATTTCTCAAAGGTTCTGTCATCGCTTGACACTTCCAAAAGTTGTCAGTCTTGTAAGTAATTTTTTCTGTTGTTTTCTGGCCTTGTGTTTATTTGGTCATATGCAGGTTCCCTGTGGCACACAGATTTTGCACTACATTAATTCCTCCCTCGAATCCTTTAGCAGTCAAGAATACAGCGCTCTGTTTCCAGTCGCAGAGACTTGATCGACGGCACCTTTAAATGGGACAGCTGATGCACTCATGTTGGGTTTCGCTCTTTGGCGTCTGCAGCACTGAGCCTCATCTGGGGCTTTGGTGGAAAGGGAACGAATGAGATATTGCATTGGCTTTGGTGCAGTTGCCGCACATTTCACACACTTTAATACTCCGTAGCACGGGAACCAGAAACGGACTCTTCTCAGGATTATTGTTAATACACAGTACTGTATTTAAATGGTTTGTTGTTCGTGAAATATACTGTACCATATGTTTGCTGTACTTGCACAGTTTTTTTACAGGATTTACTTTGTTGTTTTTCACAACTTGACATAGATTTTGTTTTCTTTAGATGTGTTTGGTTTTCTTCTATTTTTAATATTTACTCCTAGGTTTTTTGAATTTGCTCTTTAGAATTTATGATTTTGCTCTGTTAAAAATTGTGAAATGTGGACTTAAACAAACATTTTCAGCGTGTTTGTTTGTTCATTTGTGATTGCATCAGTCTTAAAGGACACAAAGCATTACAGAACATAAGTTATCTCAGTGCTTCTTTACTATAACAGTCTGGTTGTTTAAAAATGGTTTTGAATGAATTGATCAGTTTGTGTTGCTGGCTCTGCTGGAGCTGTTTGTTCTTTCATTTTTCAAGCCTGCGGTTAATTTATCCTAAGTGAGAAAACAGTGTTTTATTTTCCTTTTTGCATTTTATTTGTGTGTCTTTGGTTTGCTTGTATGTATGGTGTGTGAGTTTAGTAAATATTCATTGATCTCTACTGTGAAATTCACATTGCACATAATTTGACAATTAAACAATAAAAAGTTGACAACTGGTCTTTTATTTTTACAGTAAACTTAGCATTCATTAAAGTATGATATATGCTTTATTATGTGTTTTTTTTTTAGTGATCTAAACTGCTTTAATATTACGTAATGGCTTTTGAATGTGCTTTAATCTTCAAAAAATGGTTTAATGTACTTCATCAGCATTGACTTACGATAGGAACTTTTGCTTTTCTTCTATGTACTTCATGAAGTTTACCCTCCTGTGGTGAAGAAGCATGTTTTTCCTCATGCTTCCTGCTGTATGCGGGGTTGTGTGCTATTTAATTAGCCAACCGAAAGCTATTCATAATCAGATTGAGAGGGGAACTGCATAATCATTTGCTCCGAAAACTGTGACAATTGAGAAAATTTACTTTTTAAAATCCAGATGATTTATTCCTTGGAGTGCATTTTACAATGGTGTTTATTTGAAGTTATAATCTGCTGATATGCTCTAATAATTCATTTTTTCTGACAAAATACAGCATATGGATGTTTCAAAGTTTCCATTATGGCACCGGCAGCAGCACGCTAGAACATATTAAAAAATAAAAGATGGTGAGAAAGAAAGTGATAAAGAGTGCGAGACCCAGCGGTCCCATGTGTAATAGCAGAGGCAGAGGGCTTCATCATATTGCCCTTGGCTTCACTTTCCCCAATGTCACCCTATATGCAGTGGAAGAAAGACAGCAGGAATACATCAGACACGGTTCCATTGCTTTTCTGCCACACACACACACACACAAACAAATGCTCCCAGCTGGAGCTCCATCATAAGCTCACCTGAGCGCCTTTGACTTTAGCAGTCACACTGTTGAAAGTGTAATGGAACAGAGACCTCGGATACCACCAGAGAGCACACCTCACCAAAACCAGACAGATGCAAAACACATTCAGCTTTAATTTAGAAAGCAAAGATTAAAACGAAATTATGTTAGGATGGGGAAAATGCAAATAACTGTAGTTTATGTGAAATGAAGGAAATATCTCTTCCCTTTTCTTTCTAGTTGACTAGGAGTGTTTATGCGAAGATGCAGTATCCTACGTAATTTATAACCTAAACACAATCACAAAAAGATTTTCAAGGTTGTAAGCGTTTGCAATGAAGGATAACAGCACTGTCGTCATCTGGTAACCGTAATCTTTGAAAATGATCCATGCCTTCTAAACATGTAATCTTCTTTTTTGTTTATGAGAGATGTTGAATTATGAGAGGTTGTATATTGCCTGATTTTCAAAGCCTTGATAGCAGGAAATACTGTAATCACTGCTGTACCCAAGCGTCTTTGATTGATGTTTTCTATTGTTCCTGTACTGGGACATTGTCAGGCGTGTGAGAGATGATTAATCTACAGTCCCCACAAAAACATTTCCATTAATAAAATCACTTTTTATTCATATTTCTTTAAATCTACATTAAGTGTGTTGTTTGTTTTCACATTGTGTGTGCAATTAATTTCCAAAACGCTCACACAGTTCTTTAAAAAATGAATCATTGTACTTATTCAAAGGTTAAACATCTCTTGGAGAACACTTTACAAATACATTAAAGAGGATGTAGCCCTCATCCTCATAAAAAATGTCCCGATTTGTGCTCTCATCATCCACATCAACATTCAAGTACCTATTATTTTTCAGTCTTCCTCTGAATCAAGAATAAAACTGAATAAAAACACTAGCTGATAAATGCACACCATCATGTAGCCGTTTCTCTCTTCTTTTTTTGGGGGGGGGGTGTAATACTCAATTTGAAATGTGATTGTGATCTAATATGTTTCATCAAAAGCTGCTTTTTGTTTTGTTTGTGCTCTCAGTTTTTCACTGCAGGTCAAGTGAGCAATATTGTAAGATGTTGTTAAATCTGGTAAAATGAGCCCCAGAATGGTACATAGCTATTTTTTGTTTATATATAGCCAAATCATTGATGTTATAACTAATTCTCACTGTCACATAAACCAGGGAAACCTTTATCTGCACTGTGATTTTGGATATAAGTTGATATATGCAATAAATAGTTCAGAGGAGCGATGTTTGAAGCCGGAGAAACATGAACCGATGACTGTACTGTATTTCATATACTACTGTACACCCATATAGGAAAGATCATTTATTTGTACATTTTCTCCTAAAAACATAGCATTTAATAAAACATACGTTTCATACTGGCACATATAAACATGCATTGGAGCCCAGCAAATAAAATCCTTGCAACTTTCAGCCAAACATGTTTTGGTTGCCATCACCATAGGGAAAGTCACTTGCTTGCAAAAGCCAGATTTCCAGTTGTTTCTCATTATTGAGGCCTTCGAGTCTCTGTGAGCAGCTATTCTGCGTCTCCACAGATCAAAACGGTCCCATCCTCCCTCTCCACAGCGCTCAGGATACATGCTTAGGGAACAGATCATGGCCTGTGGGTCACTGTCTTGTTCTCCTTCTCTCATTTTCTCTCTCTAGCACTAAGTGTAATTACATCTGTGCCATCCCATTGCCCCGGGTGGGGAGCGTGGTGCATGTGGCAGCCCTGAAGAACCCCCCCAGTGAGCCTCATTACACTATCACAACCTGACTCAGAGGACAGGTGTACAGATAAAGAAGGCATTAGTGGCCTCCACAGCCACATGCTGTCCCAAAGACTACCGGCCACCTGTTTTTATAGCAGGTTATTTACAGCAGGGTAAAGTTTTCCATAGCTGCAAGTGCAAAGCCCACATGTGGAAAAACAAGTCGGGCACTTTAAAAAGTTATGCTGTTCATTTACACTTTTCCTCTGCAGGGTAAACACATTGAAATTGCTCTAATGTAAACATATTTAAAAATGTAAAGTAGGAAGTTTTCACAGGCAGGTTCACAAATATTGTTAATATTACACAGTACTCTGATTTATCGAAGATGTCTCCTGTTTACCATGAATGTCAGAACTCAACGCTCCTAAAACCAATATCCACCAAAAGCTTTATCCCTCTTCCTAAACATCTTTAGGAACTAAGCCACATAACTTGAGAAATGCTGACTGCACTTTCTCGACTACTTTAACACTTATATCAACCTGCTGACCACAAAATAAGATCTGTCTGTCTCAGATGTGCTCAGACGTCTGTGGCGCTCTAAATCCTTACTCCATCACTAACTTTCACAACACGGGATATGGCTCTACGTGCTCTCAATTATCTCTGCATTTATAAATGAACAGCGACATGAAGCACATTAATCCACGAGCAATTCTTTGAAAAGTTTTAAGTGATGTCATTAAGACAGGAAGTCTCATATTCTGGAACGTATCGACATTATTGTTTGGCGGAACATGACTGGTGAATAATGGCTCCTGCTTTAAGAAATATCTGAAATGAGTTTTGATCGCCCTCTCTCTCTCTTTCTCTCCCTCTTACTACCTACAGCTCAGTCTGTAGGTGAGGATGAATGCGATGGTCATTTAGGAGATGAGGCAGCATTAAATTGGATTTTTTTGGTGGAGGAGGCAGGACTCAATGAATTGTCCAGAGTCTCTAATTTATTACCATTTAAATGGAGGAATCATTTCTGAAATTATTTCAGCTTCCGTTAATGAGTTTTTAGTTGCCAATGTGAAATGAGATGGAACCCTAATGTGCACAGAGCAGAATTGGTCTTAATTTAATCACAGACCACACCGCATTTAGGAATAGCCACACTAGCTGTGGAAATTGAACTCATTTTGTTTCATTCTTTCTTTTTTTACAGGCTTTGGGCTCTCCTTCAACCTTCAGCTCTGCATGAGTGTTATTGGGAAGGATTTTGGAGCCAGTAGGCCCCATGCAGCACATGGGCCGTCAATGGCAGGAGGAGTTATAACCCTGTGCTCTGGCTCTTGCGAACCAGTTCTGTTGTATCTGTGTATTCAAAGGAGGTTTCTTTATCCTGGTTGACCTAATAAAAACGTTAGAGTTTTTTTTAAGGGATAGTTCATCCAAAAATCAAAATGTAGTTTTTTTTTACACATTTTTTGACAGAGAAATATCACGATGTCTATGAGGAGTCCTGGAAAGCTCTTGGTTGTCATCCAAAATATCTTTATTGTGTTCAGAAGACGCATGGAGGTCTTAAAACATGTAGAATGTCATGTGGGTTACAACATTTTGATTACTATCCCTTTAATAAGTGTAATGGCTGAAAAGAGCTTAGGATTTTAAAGCGACACAAAAGTTAACAGATTGAATTAGCAATATCAAATGACTTCCTCCTGCAGTTGATGCAGATTTAAGAGGAACCCAAGCAGCTCGATGTAGAAAAAATGCCAATGAAAGAACAAAAGAACCCATTTGATGGCCAAAATCAGGCCTTTGCCCTCTTTCTCTTCTGTGTGCCACATAAACCAAGCGCTGTCACATGAATGAGTGGAGTTCACATCCATTCTGTTACCCTTGCCAAGGTGAACATGTTTGCCAGGCCTGCAACTGATGTATTGGCAGAACCAAATGGATTCTGACTTAAACGCCCTATTTGTTTTGTCCACCTAGCCATGAGGTAGGCCTTGGATTTCATTCAACACAGTTTGTGTTTGGTGAACCAAGTTGAGCCTTTGTGGTTCTTTAGTGCAGTTGGACTGGTGACCAGACTGCAGTAGCAACAATACTCTTCTTCTGAGTCAAGCATAATATTTCTTATCAACTGTCTCGCCATATGTATTAACTGCTTGCGCCGGGCGTAACAAGATAATGACATTTACCCTGGCTCTAGGGTTCTTTTCTTACGTCTCCCTCGAAGGAAAAGGTCAGACTTGAGGCATGTAAAGTAGTTGGAACAACAAACAAACAAAATCAGAGCACAGCCAAAGTGTAATTTTCATTCTGGGCTTTGCTTGCCTAATGTGAGGTAGCGCAGCACAGGGCGCTTTCCAGGGTGTCATTATTGTAACGCATTCCAGCAGAATTGGATTATTGTTGTCGAGCGAGATTTCGCGGTGCTGCTTGGTGAGCTCGGGGAGGAAAGAAAGGCAGTAATTGGTCACGGTTATTTACTGCTGTGAATCGAGTCGCCCCGCTTTGAGTTGCGGTGTACGCCCGCTTGAGGATTTGGCTCTATGCACAAATTACGGAACGTTTTCCAAGGCTAAGTAGCTGGAGGCGTAATGAAGTCTCCTTTCGCCTCACACTCGCTCGCTTTACTGTCGTCCCCATCGGCTGACGATAAACTGCCAACGGACTCGTGGAGCGCTGACCAGAGGCTTTATATGTGTTAACAGCATATTACATCATACCTCAGATGGCCGCCTGCTATTCACGTTTTATCAGGATCTGTTTATTTGGAGAAGTCAACTTTCCAACCTCTCTTAAAAAAAGCATGACTAGATAGGCAAAGTATCTATGGGTTTTCCGCCTTTTTCTGAAAAAATGTTCCAGGGCATTTGTCTCTCGCAAAGGTGACTGCCTATTGGTCTGTTGTGTGTAGTCTCTTTTAATGCGCAATGTGATGAGATGCATAACATTGACCTGTTTTCACTAATACTCAATATTTGAACCCTATGTGTTTGCATGTGAGGAATGAAGGGCATGACACTGTCTTTTCAGACATTTTACAGAAATCAAACACAAACAATAGTGGATAACAACTGACAGGAAAACAAAGGCAGACCTGCTCACATTGCAGCAAAGGTTTTGTTTCGGCAGCATATGCGAACTGGCATAAAGACGTCTTTTTCTTTGGACAGGATAAAGGGCCAACTCATCAAATCTATTCCTGTGTTTTCCCTTCACAGCTTTTTAATGGGGTGAACATTACTGGGCCTCCTAATTTGGTATGACCCCTTTCCGAGACCCACGTTTATTAGAGTATATAAGCATGTGCACGGATATACAAGTGCGTACTCGCACAAACACACTTTAGGCTCTCTCCCACACTGGAGGTCGGAGTCATTACGTTCCCTCTTTACATCCCATATCCTTGTTATGGCCTTCATATCCCACTGCCAGAACCTGCAGGTCAAACTAATGAGGAAGAAGAGAGGAAATTGCAGTAATTAGCCTTTTGCTTTCTGTGTTCTTAATGAATCTCAGATCAGCCCTTCACTCATTAAATGCTTTTACCTGTGTGACAATTAACCAATGAATACGTTAGAAAACAAAAAGAAAAAAATAGAGGTGACCACCAGATGGAGACTCATTACCAGCGCACCAATCAAGCGTCGCCCTAATGAGGGCGCTGGTCATCGGCATACGCCCCTAACCGCTAAACGTGATCAATCAAACTCTGCCAGTCAGATGTGTGGTGTGATGCAGAGCGAAGGGCAAAGAGAACGCCCATATCATCATCTTCACAGCGGAAGAACTCATTAGCTCACCATGTCTAATTGCTATGCTGATACGTATTGAACTTTTTTTAATGCAGCTCAGTTTCGAAGTAAAACAGGAAATGGGAGTTTCCATAATATAGCAACATTTTACATTTAAAGCGGTAGTTGAGTCAAAAATGAAATGTTTCTCATCATTTACTCACCTCAGGGCTCTATTTGAGGGGGATGCGAGGGTATAGTATGAAACCATTACCCCCCCTTACCATCCCATTAATAAATATTATAATTAGGGATGCACCGATACCAGTTTGGGTATCAGGCCCGATACTAAGCTCATGTACTCGTTTTTGTAAAAGTATACCGATACCAAAGACCAATACCTCATGTGACATAAATTTGTGCTTTGAAAGTTTGTGACAAGCACATAAAATTATTAATTTTTTCATATTGTGTTTGATGTGGAGTTGTTATTATGAAGTTTTTCTATTTTTATTAGTCTCACTGTGTTGTGCTTGGAAAATTGTCACCTCACCAAAA
Source organism: Oreonectes daqikongensis (assembly GCA_026939265.1). Classification (NCBI taxonomy): domain Eukaryota; kingdom Metazoa; phylum Chordata; class Actinopteri; order Cypriniformes; family Nemacheilidae; genus Oreonectes; species Oreonectes daqikongensis. The sequence continues at coordinate 906,573 of JAOTQM010000030.1, read as the reverse complement.
AATGTATAACAAATACAGATATCGGAAAAGGCAAGTACCAGAAATAAAATATCGGTACTCGTACTAGCCAAAAAATGGTATCGGTGCATCCATAATTATAAAACACATTTTATTATGCAAATTGTAAAAAAAATTTTTTTTTTTCAGGATTCAGTTTTTATTTTCAATTTGACCACTGACTCACCCTAATGTCATCCCAAACCTCCATGATTTTCTGTCTTCAGCAGAACACAAAAGATATTTTGAAGAATGTTACTAACCAAACAACATTGGCCCTCACTGACTTCCATTGAACACAAAATAAATAAAAAAAACACATTTCTCAAAATATCTTTTATTTTATAAATATCCACTAAAGAAAGAAAGTCATACAGGTTTAGGAGAGCAAATAAATAAAGACCGAAATTTTATTTTTGGGTGAACTATCCCTTAAAGAGTATAGCTGCATTCAAAGCACTATTATGATATAAACAATTTCATTATCATCTGTTGGTGTGACGCCTTATAAAATGTAGTGTATAAAAATTCAGTGTGTACTCCACTTAACACTCCTACAAAAAAGCCTGGCAGACCTGTTTAACTATGACCTGTGTTGTGCTATTCTTCCTCTTCACCATGAAGTGCTACTGTAACCGACAGATGAACAAAGTGGGTACAGACCTATAAAAAAGAGACAAAGAGAAGCTCTGTGAGGTAAAGCCAAAATCAAGATAACAATGCACATACATTGACCCCGTCAAAAAGATGGAAATCTGCATAGAGTTACATTAAAATTGCAAAACCAGCCTCCTTTTTTATTAATGAACTGTATTTTAACAGATATGTAAATTTTTTCTTAAAAAAACTGCCTCTGTCACATTCGTGAAATTCAAAGAGCTCTTGTGCACAAACATGCCTAATTAATTTATTCAGTTTTGTTATGCAAATCTGTCTTATTTTTGTATTTTTCCCCCCGCATATTTGATTTTATTGTGTTTTTAAATTGGAGTTTTATTTGTAATTTTAATGCTTCTAATGAAAGTGTTGTGCCCTAAAAAGGCATAAAGCATGAAGCGTGAAATAGCATCTCCAGAAATATCACTATTTTCAGCAATATCATTTTTTTCACCACATAATGTGATCATTTTTTGTCCAAAACCAAAACACAAAAATACGTGAAATATCTGAAAAATGTATAAAATTGTGACAATAATGAACAGAAGAACAAAAAAAACCTCTCAAGGACAAAAACGTGGTGTCAAATCAGGATTTACTGTGCGGCCACGACTGTTTGGAGCTTTCCTCGATTTTTCACGCCAATTAGAAAGCCGGGTAACAAGTTTTGAAATGTCATAGCTAAGGGCGTGACTAGCTAATGGAGCAAGTCCCGGATGTTCTTAACCAGTAGCTTGGAGCTGAACACTCTCTCTCCATCTTACACACACACTTTCTCACACATTCAGCGAATTGCCAAGCCAATAAATTAGGCAGGCCTTGTTCAAGGTCTGGGGACAAGGCAAAGGACGCAGGAGAAAGCCCTTGAGATACACAGAGGCCTGCGTGCTAGCACAGTGTGGTCGTCTCTGCTTGATTCCCGACCTCTCCACACCTTTTGTGTTTTTCTTCTTTTACGTCCCCCACCCCTGCCATCCATCCCCTGACGCTTTGGTTTGTAAGTGTTGTCCTTCATGGTCTCGCTTCTAGAGACTTTTCCCTTTTTCATGTTTGTGAGAGGTTATGGACCATTATTCCGTACTATAACCTAAGAGCACAGGAGACTAGATCAACTCCCATTTATGGCACTGATAAGCACAAATCTCATGAACTCTTCAAGTTCATTGTCACTCAACAAGTGATAATATCAAAAGAAACAAGGAATCCTCTGAACCGAGGGGAGAACATTCAGTGGAATGCTGAAACATCACCGATGAAACTGTCTGAGGTGACAAAGAGGGCGAGAGAAGCAAAAAGGAAAAGTTAGTGTTTGTGTCCGTACGGCGCTGTGGTTGTGTGTGCTCGCTCCGGCCGGCGTGTTGCTAAGGGAGGTATTGAAATACTGCTTCATCAGTCACCGTGCTGTGTGTGTCCCATCTCTGCAAAAGGGGAGGAGATGAAAGTAATTTAATGTACATCTATAATTAATTCCCTCCGTGTGTGTGTGTGTGTGTGTGTACGCTGGTGGCGGTTGGCCTGGGCCGTGGTGAGGCTGCTGGTGATGGAGTGTATTTATTATGTGCTTTTGAAGAAGGTGGCGGGATGGGGCGCAGCCCAGTGACACTGTAGCGCAAAACTCATCCGTCCTGCAGTCCTGTAGGTTACGGCACGAATGTGGGGCATGATGGAACTAAAGTGGGACTCTTTTACTCTCTTGTCATTGTGTCCTTTGGAAAGCACCTGTTTTCATTTATATTTATGCATTTTGTCGCTGCTTTCATTCAAAATTTGCTTTGCATTAAAGGTAAACATTTTCTCAGTATGTGTGTTGTGCTAGGAATCAATCCTATAATCTTGGTGTTGCTTTGTCTACCATAAAGGAACTACATGATTTAAAATTGAAGATTCAAAATGTTCTGTAAGAAGCATCAGTCTCTCCAGATATTTACAGTAATTAATGTAAAGTAAACAGATGTTGAAAGAGGTCGGCTGGCTTCAGACAGGTGTGAAAGCAGGTGACTGTAATGGGCGGCATATGGAGGTGTGATGGATGAATGTCTTTCCTCCCATGGCAGCTGGTGACTGTATGGTCTCCCAGTGACCCTCCACGAAGAGCAAACTCTTGGGCCATTTCTGGCAACCTCTCCTTGGCTCTTACACTCTCACAGTTCACATTCTCTTATTTACTTGTTTTCTGCATCTGAAATGCTTAACGGGTTGGATTAACCCCAAAATTAAAAGTCTGGGTGAACTCAAAGTTGCGATTCACTTCTGTATTGTGACATCTTTTGAGCGAGACAGAATATAGAATGAAAAATATATAGGGCAAAGGGGTTAAGGCATACACTGTTCTGTGTGAAAATTCTGTAGTAACTTACTGTAGATTTATTTTTATCTCATTTATTGGCAACAGTGTGTTCTAAGATAAATGAACATTAATAAGTCTTTATCTCTACAGAATGCAAAGCATTCTGGGAACCAAAAATCAAAAACAAAATGAGGATTTTTGGTTCCCAGAATGCTTTGCATGAGGCTGTTATTTTTTAGTTTTTTCTGTAAAGATAAAGACTTGTTAATGTTTAATGTTCATTTATCTTTGAACACACTGTTGCCAATAAATGAGATAAAAATAAATCTACAGTAAGTCACTGGCAAACTGCTGCATAACTACAGCAACATTTTTTACAGTGTTATTTTTCCCAACAATGAAAATTCTGTCATTATTTACTCACCCTCATGTCATTCCAAATCTGTAGAACTTTTTTCTTCTGCAGAACACAAAAGAAGATATTTTGAAGAATGTTGGTAACCAAACAACATTGACCCCCATTGACTTCAATTGTATGAACACAAAACCACTGAGACATTTCTCAAAATATCTTCTTTTATGTTCCACAGAATGAATGACATGAGGGTGAATAAATGATGACAGAATTGTCATTTTTGGGTGAAGTATCCCTTTTAATGGATGTTCTACCCAAGCCGTCAATATAACATCATCAGAAAAAGACCATACTTAAGAGCAAAGATTGCAAATACAAAAAGTGGATTGAATTGTTCACCACAAACAATAAAAATGCTTTCTTTGAAACATAAATGACTAAATTGTGTCTGTTACATATTGAGGAGTAAATAAGCACGTACTCGTATTCACTGACATGTTTCTGCAAATCTCATTTGCACTACCGCATATTCTGACTCGGCATTTTTGGCTACGAGATGTGAAAACCAATCACATTTAGCATCGCTTCATGCTTTTTTCATCGCTTTTTGCAGTGTTATGTCCTTACATTCTCGTGAACATTTTGGAATGACATCAGTACATGACAGAGTTTTCCTTTTGGCATGAACTCATAAAATAAACTTTGAATAGTCTTGAACAACAATAAAGTAATCGTAAGCATTTCCAAGCCACTTTTCTGTTTAGAACCTAATGTTAAAAAGATTAAAAATGACCTCATTTCCATTCAATTGTTGATTGCTGACAGCTACAAGCACATTTGCTTCTTATATTACACGCCTATGTCCCGGCAACTTCCTTACACGCGCACACACATACACACGCCGATGCTGTAGGTATTCTGTGTCACTTTAACCCTCAGCAGAGCTTGTTTTTACGGTGGAGATTATTTCATGTAATTGGGCCCTCTGTGGTAATGACCTTGCATCTTTTTCCCTTCCTCTCTGTAAACTGGAGAAAGGAAATCTAGTTTGACATGGAGCCCGGAAGATGTATTACGATTCGATGGTAACTGCCTGGCACAATAAGGTCGCAGCATAAGTGTTTAATTAGAGTAAGTGAGGCTGTCCCCAAGGAGAGACATTTTATTACCTCAATATGTCATACAAAAGATTCACCAACACAGAGAGAAGGGCACTGTAAACATAAAAATGAGATATTTTGCATTTATAATAATGTAGAGTCTTAATAGTTATTTGTGTGAATGGGAAAACAGGGTTAAATGCTTATGACACGAATAAACAGTTAGTTCAAATAAGGCCATTCTTTTGCCTCACACTGATACAGTCTCTTTGCATTCTGCATAAACTGCTGTAAATGATCACTAGCTGTGACATATTGAATTTTGGAAATAATGAACAAACTACCCATGTAGCTCAGTGGTTAGAGCATGGCGCTAGCAACGCCAGTCATGGGTTCGATCCCAGGGATTGCACACTCAGAAACAAATGTATAGTGTAATGCAATGTAAGTTGCTTTGGATAAAAGTGTCTGCCAAATACATAAATGTAAATGTCTTAAATATTGTCCCACCCCCAAACTCACACAATTGGCTGAGCTGCCTTTTTTGATTGGTTAATTCATGCAAAACATTTTTATGTTTGAAGAGCTAAATGGATACTTCAAAACTTTTGACTGGCATTTGTCCATACAATAAGTCAATGGGAACAAGTTAACAGATGTTAAAATGATAAGAGGGTGAGTAAGTGATGACAGAATTGAAATTTTTGGATGAACTATCACTTTAAGGCTGGCACAGACACACATGCAATTTTTCAGAAGCATATGAAAACTTTCAAATAAGAGAAGTAGTAATGTAAGAAAAATGAATGCCAATATATCTATTTCTGTCAAACCCTCACCCCACAAGGTCGACTTGCTACCATCCATCCATTCCCCTTTAGCTCTAAAAGCGAGGGTGGATTTATCAGACACTAGAGGTCAGTATTGCTCCACCATAGAGAAAAATTCGGCTGAAATAGTTTTAAATGCAGATTTCTTTCTGAATTCGGCCACAGGTGTTTTCTCTGTTAGAATATTTAGGTGGGAGCAGTTGGCCAATCCTGCTGTTGAAAAAGAACATTAGCAGTGAAATGTAAAGTAATCTCACCAAAGCCAATGTACAAAAACCACTTGATTTAAAGCTGTGATCTTTGATACTAAAATAAACAACAGATTTAAAAGCAAGTTTCCCTGTGAATTCTAACAAATGGGACTGAAATATTGAACTGACCTTCAGTGAGAAAATCTAAGCTGTTTTATTCAAACAAACCATGCAGTTCTGAGAGACATAAGTTTAATTTCTATTATAATAGGCTATGTAAATAATGATATAAATAATTATATTAGAAAATATTTTTGCTATAATGCCATTTGTATTAGTCACATCTAAAGAAACTATAGCAGATACTTTATAGACGCTTTACGCAAACACTTGCTTTTAGCTTTATCACATTTGCAATTTAACATTTTAAAGATTTGAGTGGTGAATGGAATAAGGATGGTCATTTAAAATCTTTGGGTGGGGTGGGATAGGTTTTTTTACAATTACACTGCAACACACATGACAATTTCTTCCTTCGTATGCCAATGTTATTATGTTAAAAATAGTCTCAGTCTTATAGGTACCAAGAGCGGGCCGAGGATTAAAATTCTGCAGGGAATACATGACCATTTTTTCCCCTGCAATTGATTGGCGAGTTGTTGTCGTCAACATTAAGATTTGATTACTGCTGACACGATGGCCTGAGTGGAAAACAAAGTCACGTAAAGCCTGTGATGCAGTGTGCATATTAAATATAGCACAGATCCTGTCGCTGTAATTAATATGCTGCTGTGGTTTATGAATATCCTGTCAAGAAGAGAGGACCAGAGCAGTGTCTACAACATATGTTGTTTGAATGCTTATTCATCTACTATTTCTTAACACCTAAAAGAATAGATTAGCGTCGTGTCATTTTAACCTCGTACAAGAAAAAGTGCCCTAAATATTTCAAAATTGTATGAAAAGTACTAATTTGAGCCTTTAACATTGGCAAAGCTTTAGTTTTTCATTGTTTACACTTTATTTTCAATATTGGACTTCAGATTCTCTCACTTATTCCTGAAGATTGTAAGGATGAAAGAATTTTTTTCTCACCTGCTCCTATAATATTTTCCACTCCATACAACACATATCTCTGAAGACATGCCCATCACCAAAGAATCAGATCATTGTTAAGAGAAATATCTAAATATAGAAGGACTACAGACAGTTTCACCAGACGCACACTCCTGGCCCAAGGTTAACTTCCGGTCTGTGTTTGGTTATTAGTCTGGGTAGTAATATAATAATTTATTTCATATTTAATTTATATTAATATTAATCAATATTTTATTGTATATTAATTGTATTTAATTAAATAAAGTTATTTATTCTTTGCAGAGGTCTACCCGAAGATACGTTTGGGCCACGTTACGTTTGTGTATGTTGCCGCTGTTTATTTGAAACAAAAATACGTAAAAGTAATTATTATACTGCCTTATTACATTTTATTTCTACATGCACATAACACTACTGCACACAACATTATCCATTTGCACAAGTGTACATACCATCTGTAAAATGTAAATTCAACAATATACTACCCTGTACAGTGTCTCTTATATGTTACTACTCCCATTTCCTGTACTAGGCCTATAGTCTTTATTTTATATGCATATTTTCTCAGTTATTATCTTTTTACACTGTAAATCTTTATTGTAATTCTGATTCTGATGTGCAAAAAACATGTTATCATGTGTGTTTTTGGAACACTTTTGTGTGAATTCCCATGTGAAACCCATGGGATTACATGTAAAACCCAATGGGATCGCATGGGTTTCACATGGGATTCACACAAAAGGGTTCTAAACACATAGTTCACATGAGTTTTTGCACATGTAAAACACATGTTTTACACATGGGATCACATGTTAAAAACATGTGACATTCGTGTGTCTTTACTGTAAGGGAAATTGCCTTTTTTGGGTTGCCAGGTCTACGACTTATCCGCGTACTCAAAAGGTCCCCGTATATAAACCAGTTATTACAGCGTACACCTGAGGTCAAAACCGCTGCTCTTACAATTGTTTGGAAATAGAAAAATGTTCTTTCAGGCATTAGCCCCACAGAGCAGTTTTGTCCCCCTTTTCTCCTTACAGAGGAGAAAATGAGTGATTCGGCTGTATCTGGGCTCCCTGCACGCTTTCTGTCATTTTCAGGCCAGCGCTCCCCGGAGAGTCCCGCAGCCGTAGGCGTGACATATATAACGCATGGACTCTGTCACGCTGCCTTATTTTAGAGTGGCTGCGGGAACTTTGGCTTTATGTAAATCATATTAATAAATTTGCGCCAAAGTTGCTCAAAGGATTTTCACTTACGTTACTGGAGGGTGACAGAGAGAGCCGTAATGGCGTAATCCCCTTTGTTCAGTTCCGGCTCACTGCGAGTCCTCTGTGTACGTGTGTGTGTGTGTGTGTGTGTGTGTGAACGATTGGAGTCGTGCGCGCGCATGTGTGCAGGCTAATTCCGTGCCCGCCTAATAATCATAACATCCATTAGAGTTGTACACAATCACACAACAGTGCCACTATAATAATTACACATGCGTCAAGAGAAGAGAAAATATTATGAGTAATTTATAGTAATTTATTCATTTACTTTTCTGAGACCAATTTACCACCTGAGGACCATTTTATATAAAACAATTATTCCAGCATTGCTTACTGAGATAAAAGCATTGAAAGTGAAGAGTGATGGATGGATTAACACTGATAATTGCAAATGTGTCTTCGCTAAGTGGCTGTGGTCTTTAATGTCTGTCGTCTGCCCAAGGACAGAAGTGTAAGGTTGGTTAGATGCGGTTACTGGGTGAGACTGGTTTGATGCTTATGCCACCATTAAAGTGGTCATACTGATTATGCGCGCACACACACGCGCGCACACACACACGCGCGCGCGCGCGCACACACACACACACACACACACACACACACACACACACACACACACACACACACACACACACACACACACACACAATATAGGGTTGTCCCTCTGACTGTCAATGATCAAAGCTGTGTTAATATAGGAAAGTTAATTAGCTCCCTGCAGGGTTAAAGTTTAAAACTGTTCAAACTTTATGTGAAGTCTCCTAATGGCACAGACATGCTATGAGCTCAGATTTGTTAAACACCCATGCACGCACACACGCACACACGCACGTGTAATTGGGAATTTTCATAGACATTACTTTAGTTTTTACTGTACTATATTCTAAACTGAACTTGAACTGTTTTTTTATATTTTTAAATACACATTTAGCTTGTTTTATAAGTCTTTTGTGTAATTTGCATATACGTTTTCATCATTTAAATCACAAATGTAAACTTGAACATGTCTTAGCTGACAAGATCTCTTGTTGAAATAGATATATGTTGAATGTCACGTGACTAAACTGGTAAACTGGTCTTGTTACATCCGCTTGTTGGAAAGTGTATTAACAGTATTAATTATCACGATATCTATGGATTTTGAAAGTCCCCCTATTTATATAAGACACAATTCTTTTGTGTGTTTTCTGCTATTTTAATAATAAAATGTCTGTGAGAAGAAAATCAATTTGTTTATGTGATGGGTATCGATTTCTATCATCTTTGGTTGCTAATTTAAAGGTATTTTGAGTAAAACAGCTCTTTATGTAGTGAAGCGCATACAAAAGACTTAAACCGGATGCGATGAGACTTTTCAGGTTCTGCGTTTGACATTCGACATAAACCCTATTGTCAAGGTAAAAATGTTTTCTGTTGTGCACCTGTTCTGTCATAAAAAGTAGGCTACATAATAAAATAACAGCTTGTAACATATCGTCGCTGTCCTTCCCAAACCTCGAATGTCCAAATTTGCTGTTTTTCAGGAAAAGACACTGTACTATAAATGATTAAATATTTTAAAGTATTGTTATCAAAGTTGACATGCACTTTTTATTGGTTAGATATTTGCAAAAACCCAGTGACAAAAATAAAGGGTGACTAATAATAATGATTTATGGCCCAAAATAAAAATCATAAAATATGAAGATACAAGGTTTCAGAAGGACAGCAACAATATACAGTCTTCAAAAGTAAGTGACATTGAATCTCATACTCAACCAGTCCCTCAAGGCTTTTTTCTTTTTAGATGATTTTTAGACCATTAGTCCAAGTAGGACAGTGATCCAATCCACCATGGACTACAAACTGGACAGAGGACACCAAAACCTGCTACTACACAGAGCAAATGAACATGTCCTAGAAAACATGCTGTATAAAGCCTCAAATACAGTAGATAGACAGACAGACACTCACAAACATAAACACTTTGTTTTCATCAAGTGACAAAAAGTTTTTAATGTTTGTATCCGAAGGTGTTGTTTTTTTAATAGGCTTCAGCATGCTTCATTCTGCCAACCTGGACCACACACCTGAGTCTCCACGCGAGCCTTGGAGCCAGAAGAAAATCTCTTCCGTCTCCAGTTTAAACATTCATCAGTGTGTGTATGTGTGTACAGAAGCAGCATTGATTTATGTGAGCCAACACTGATGTGATCAATACAGCTGATGAGGATAATTATACAGGAGAACTGAGACGTGTCATCATTGGATATGGTGAACGGAGGAAGAAGACAGAGAAAGAAAAAAGATTGGGTGTTATCTTTAGCTCATTATTAGCACTCGTTGTGTATTTGTGTGAGTGTGTTTGTGTGTGTGTGTGATTTAAGATGGCGTTCCAGCTACTAATTGACCACAAAGGTTCACGTCCTGATGAAGGTCAAGGCAGAAAGGGCTTTCATGCAAAACTTTAATCTCCCAATACAGACAGCTTACACTGACAGAAAGCAACACTATTCCTTGTAAAGACCCGGGGGTGAAATACTGACAAGAAAACCAACAAAGCAGAACTGTAACATTAACCTTCCACTGTACAGAGACCTCACAGTTTTTTTAAGAGTGGGACATATTGCTCATGAGTAAGGGCATTTGCCTTTTCCCATTTTTGTGTGAACAATAAATGGTTGGTAAGTTAAAAAAAGCAAAAGTATGTATAAAATCAGTGTAGTAAGTATAGCACAGATTATTGGTTCATGCAGTAATTTGATGACTTCATATTGAATCTCTTTGTATGGCAGTCTTTGCAGTAGACCCCATTCCATCTCTATTTAATCTTACTGGCATTTACAAGAAGACATTAAACACATCACATTTTTGGTTTTCATCTCCTGTTGTGAGGTGACAGATATTTTGTATGCCTACAGTGCCAATAGTCACCTTATAGAGGTCATCTTGTTACACCCTTAAACAGGTGTTTCAAAAACTGGGGTCTGGGGTCCTCCAGAAGCTTCTAAGTGGCCTCCAGAAAGTGTCAGGGAAATGTCTACTGAACTTGTTTACGGCTTTATCTCTCTCTACAGTTCGCTTTATCTTACTCAGGTTTGTAAGGCAGCTGCCATGAAACAAAATGTATTGAGAAAGTTGCTGCTGTACAAATACATTTGAATTGAAAATGTTCCTCTTGTGTAGCTAATTATTTATGTTTGAAAACAATGTTGTCTTAATTTCACACTTCTAAGTTATGTTTCTTTATACATACAAATATATATATATATGTGCATATTAGAAAGGGGGTCCCTCACAAAATTTCATCATATTTGGGGGTCCTTGGCATTATAAAGTTTAAAAACCCCAGCACTAAAATAAAGAGGGAAATCTGTACGTAATGGCATGCAGCATATACAGTAATAAAGAGGTACCTGGGCCCACAGGAGTCCAGAGCAACATGTAGTCAGAGTCCCAGAAATCTTATCTACGACCCTACACATTTACTCTCTTTAACACTACTATCACAAACAGTAAAATTGCCGGTGCATCAAATTCTCTGAAAATATGCAGCTGCTTCATCGAGCATATATGAAAGTGATGAGGAACAAAAAAGAGGACAGACATGACAGAAAAAGGACGTCAGAACGAGAGAGAAAGAGTCCCCTACAGCGTGCCCTTCCTGTGCTCTTGAAAGCTCATGCTCTTAATAGGAGTAAACGTTGCCCTGTCTGACTTCCACCCAAAACTCACACACTCTTTCCCCTCAGAGACCCCTGCTGTCCTGTCAGAGAGCACTAAGATGTGTGGTTTTATGCATTTGTGTGCGTGTGGATGAAAAAAATCGCTGTAAGGGCTATGCTGAAGGCCAGAGGGGGTCACTGGACACCGGACGCTCTGACTCTGATGGTGCGATCGCCTGCAGGGCAAAAAGCCTTCCATTTCAGTAAATCAGAGCTCGTATATTTGGTTAAGTCACATGATTAATGAAGGGTGACATAGTATTGGCACAGCAAGAGGAGCTGTCTGATGTGTTTGATGTGCATGCATGCTGGTGATAAACAGTGGAGACTTGCTAAGGGCATAGGGGGGCGGGATGGGGGGGCGATTTGGTAACGCAAATAAAAATATACAGTGTGGTTCAAGTCTAAATTATATATAATGTATTAGGACCAATGTCAAATGTAAAAATTAGACAAAAAAAAGCTGCGAGTTAAAAGCAATATTGTGAGTGTGAAATAGACAACACAAGGTGTAAAATACCACACAAATTTAAACACACAAATTGCACATAGCCTAACATACATTCACACATTAAAAAAACGGTTTCTTTCCTGAATTTACAAGAAACAGGTTCCAGGTATCAAGTGCGTGATATAACACGTAAAATGACAGGATCATCACAGGTTTGGGGTGTTTTTAGCAGCATATGATACTATTAGATTTCACCTAACTATAAACCTCTCACAATCATTTCTTATTCTTTTCATACTGTAACATATACTGTTCCTCTTCTAGAGTATCCACTGTGTGCTCATTTGCATAAAAGTAGACTCTGCATAGTTTTTGCCAACGGTGCCTGTCACTTATGATGCCTCAAATTGACAAATGCAGTTGAAAACGAATTATTTAAAGTCATGTTGACACTGTAAATGAATGTCAATGTGAACCAACACGGGCACCTTCACACATAATTTCACTTTCTTTATTTTCAAAGTCAATATCAATTGTAAGGTTAACTCTTTCCCCGACAGCATTTTTTTTGAGAAAGTTGCCAGCCAGCGCAAGCATTTTTGATCATTTACAATACTTTCACAGCCCCCAGAATATTTTCTTTTATGAATATATAAACATATACCCAGATTAATCTATCCTCAGTTGTTGTTCTTTATCTCATTCTTCTTGTTTATTTAATACAGTTGTTATTCAATAAAATAGTAATATAAATGAACATTAATTTAAATGAATAATTAATAAATTTATAAATAGTTAATAGTATTAATAGTTAAAATAGTTATATATTATTAGCCATTAACCTTTTGTTCATTTTTTCCCCTACCTAAAGTATGAGGTTAACTAGTTTGAAAATTAGTATGTGAATATGGACCAAGCACACTGAGATCTCTCACAGTTCATCTCCTGGTTATGACAGTCTTTACAAACACACTGTCCCACATCAAACAAAAGAATACACTGATATTCCACACAAACACATGCCCGCTCTCATTGGTCGGTTCAGGAGATGGAGCCAGGCCTGGTGAGTCTAGCACAGCTGAAGCATAATGATTCATTTAGAAGCTGACATGCTGATTTTCCTCGTTCTGAAAGGCCAGAGCAAACAGACCTAACATTAGTTATACGGCGAGCATCTTTTGACAGGCGTGGAGGAGGAATAGAGAGGAAAATGGCAAGGTTATCAAATAAAATTTGAAAAGAGAGTACGAGATGACTGAAAGAGAAAGCTAGGGAAAGAATGCCAGCCAAACACAGGCGCATTAACCGTGGCACGCCTCCCAGTAACCTGCTCTGTTGAGGCCAATCAAATATTCTATTACATTACACTCCAATATCTGCCCCGCGCTCCATCCTTTGCCAATTTGGAGGGGGTCGGGGACCGAGTGGGTTGTGTATATGACGCCGAGCAGAGGAAGTGTTTACCCTCTTACCATCTGTCCACATAGTTGGACATATTGGAAATCAAAGAGGGGGGACGGAAGGGGACGAGACCCCAGGGTGCTAAGGGCTTTGGCTCGGGCCAGAGCTGTTAAGCTGCTTATACTGTAGGTCTGGATGGACACATGGAGCAAGCGTATGCAAAGTGAGGACCTAACAGGTAAGGAGATGACAGGGGACCCCACCTGCGACTAATGTAGAGACATATGGCGTGAGAGGTTGATGTGGAGCGATTGCAGCTGGGTGTATGTGTGGATATATATAAACAAACATGGAGCCAAGGGCTAAAAAGTGAAGACCAACAGAGATGTACGGCAGGCAGAGGAACATATGGACACAATCCCTTTCATATGGGTTATGTACTGACAGGCAATGTTTGATGAATATATTACCAACAATCTAAATCTTTTTCAGTTTATTATATCACTTTCTATTCAGTAATGTAGTTGAATGGAAGGGTGTTTCATAAATTCCATGCAGACAGCTTGATGAAGCACACTTCCATTCACCTATATTACTGGTTAGAAAAGTGATACAATAAAATACACACCTTGGTAGGGCACCACAAGCCATGTTTCTTATTTACGTCAATTTAAAAAAAAGTGTAGCTGGAATATTTGGCAGAAGAAACATTGAATAGTCAACGTTTTATTTGCAGGTGTGTGCCTAAGGCTCAGTGAAGTGAAAATTTACCCAAGCCCAAATGGTTATGGAAATTTTGATTAAAAACTTTCAAAAGAAATTCCAACTTATGTCGACTGGTGGGCATCAGAGTTGGGGAAGCTATTTTGAAACTTTGGCCTGAAAAGCTACTTCTAACTTAAAGTAGTTAAGATACAGTTAAGCTACCCATATAAAAAAGTAGTTAGTACTTAAATACATTTACATTTACATTACATTTATGCATTTGGCAGACGCTTTTATCCAAAGCGACTTACATTACATTGTACTATACATTTGTACATTTTGTATAGTAAGCAAGTGGGGGTTATGTGCCTTGCTCAAGGGCACCTCAGCCGTTACCCGCCAGCCCTGAGAATCGAACCAGCAACCTTCTGGTCATGAGTCCAACTCTCTAACCACTGGGCCACAACTGCCCGCAGTAAATGCTGGTATTTATTATAGTAAACTATATAGTCAAATTTATAATGATTTTGAAACTTACCATAGTAAATATTAAAGTATACTAAAGGATTTATTGGTGTTTATCAATTCATTATAGTTAATAGGGTTGTCACGGTGCCATAAAAATAACTTACAATACTATACCAGCTGAAGTATCACGATAGCGAGTAGTATTTTCCTTAATACACAGATCTAACTGAAACATTTAGTATTAACTATAGTAAACTGTATTACACTGTACAATACAATATTTTGTAGTATTAACTATAGTAGTTGTATAAATGGTAGCAAATACTGTAGTATACTTTAATATTTCCTATGACAAGACTCAAAAACACTAGTGTCTAGGAATTTTAGTAAAGTTTAGTAAATACTAGAGTACACTAGAACTTTTATTTTACGTTGAAACTAATTCAACTGTGTGACAAACTTCATGTATACATCAATGTTTCTAAAGGGAAATGTTAGGCTTACTTTAAATTTTTAGTGAGTCAGTGAATCATACAACCGATTCATTCAAAACGGCTGGTTTGTTCAAGAATAAAGCAAGTGTCTTGATGAATGACTCACTATATTATTATCTCGTCCGAGATTAACTACGGAGAGAAACGCTGCGAAAAGGCAGATGTAAATGTATAAATGAACGTTAATGCACATATGCAACATTACTTATGGTATTACGATTTGGTCTAATATTAGCATCACTTTCTCTCACAGATGATCAGGCTTACCTCCATATATCTGTGACAGTTTGTTAGCCTTGAAAGCAACCTTCACCCCCCCTAAAATGAAAAAGCCATATGAAACCATTTCCTCTGCTTCATTCCATCACCTGCTCCCTCCTCCTGGCAGACACAGGTGTCCAAGCAAATATCCATCAGGCCTGGATGACATCAGCGCTTCAAACTGATTTAGGAATAGGCAACAGGCTAAGTCTGGTTCCCAAGTGGAGGCTACTAATTGCTCAGTGCTGGTCTGAGTTTACCAGGCAGGCAGCCAGGGAAGGTTTGGAGCAGTATGGAGAGGGAGAAGAACTGAATTGAAACCCATTCAGAAAGAAACAGAACAAAATAATCTGTATAAGAGGAAAGAGATATTAAGATATTGTGGGGGACTTAATGACTTCTCAATTTCTTAATTAGGGTCCAACAGTTGGGATGGCTAATTATGTTCTACCCATACTCAACGTGAAGGGCTCATACTGTTATATTGCCTGGCATATGCTCCAGTGACTCTGGGCAGATTGTGTGGAGGGGTCCATTAAAAGAACCAAACTGCAGGATAGACTGCAGCACACAAACTGGAATGAGATAATTGGAGAGTAGTCACTGATCGCGCCATCCCATGAAGACCCTTTATGTAGTAGCCAATGAGCAGCCTTTAAAAAAGTTTCTCTATGGGACATCCAAATACCTCTGTGGGTCCATTCAGCTACATGCTATCAGAAAATACTGCACTAACACTACCATTACACTAAAGTGAAAACTGTGTTGTTTACTCAATGTAGTGAATAGATTATTGATTTATTGGATTTGTGTAATTTCTGAGTTTAGTTCATATTTATTAAGATTTGTAAATTTAGACCAATAGACTTAAAGGGATAGTTCACCCCAAAATTAAAGTTTTGTCAACAAATAAATACAACAAATGTCATCAAATATATGAAATATACAATAGGCAATTATAAAATATATTTTCTATACATAATATGCATACAGTACTGTACATACAGTCGCAGAAAAAAAGAAGAGACCATTTCAAATTTACTACTTATAGGTATGTGTTTAGGTAAAATGATTATTTTAGTTTTATTCCGTGAACTACTAACAAAATTTCTCCAAAATTTCAAACAAAATATTGTTTCTATTTGGATTTATTTGCGGAAAATGAAAACTGGAGAAACAGGTCAAAATAACAGAAAAAATGCTCTGTATTTCTTCAGACCTCAAATACTGCAAAATAGTCACTGCTCGTATTCACTTTTCACATTATATTCACATTTGTACATGTACACTAAAAGAAAAGGTTAGTTGGAATTACTCAATTTAATCATGTTCATCAGTTCAACATGATTTAATTAAGTTTTTTAACATAATTTTCCTTGCAATTAAAAAAAAAAAAGTTAAATGTTATGTTAAAAAAATGTAATTCAATCGTGTGGAACCGATGTACATGATTAAATCGAGTAATTCCAAAGGAACCTTTTTTTCAGTGTATTTAGGAAAAGTAAAAGCATATTTTTTTATGTGATTCGTTTTCATGTGTCTTGTCATGCTGTCAGTCACGGCATGGCTGTTGGATGACTTTATGTCACTCCTAAGGTTTAATTTTGTTGAAATTCAACAGACACTGGACTGGAATGGCCACAACACATTTGAAATGCTCTTTTTTGTAGATGGCGGTATGTAGTATAAATATATACTTTCAACTGAGCTCATTGTCTTCTTCGCAGTGAGACAGAGATACAAGGTGGAGATACTGAGGAGATACAGATACCTACATCTGCTTAGTGTCTCAGTGCCACACACACTAGCTTCAGACCTGCTCTTGTCACCACAGTGACCAGCGTATTTGAGTGACAGAGACACAACCCTTTCCATCCCACCCAACAACAGTCTGACAGGGAGAAAAATGAGCCTGTCTTGCTCACAGACAAAAACAGCTTCACTCCATGAACAGCAATAAGAAACATTTATTTAAACACATAATGTTCCAGATTTTTCTGATAAATATGTCTAGAAAATGCTAGTTTTGTTTGTCTAACACCTAGTAAGCTGCCAATGTAAACATTATGTGGCCCTCGGTATGTTGGCAGCATTACATGATGTGTTGTCATGGTGAAGGTAATCCTTACAGTTCCTACAGCAAATCTCAGATTGCCGGATGAAGTTTAATGCAAAAGAAAAAAAACATTGATAAAAATAGTTTTATCTAATTAATTGTGTATTTCATCTATATTTGTGCAACCTTGGGAGGAATTTGTAGGATTGGGTTGGGTTTTGCTGTTTGTGTAAGTTCCTAAGTTCCTTATGTAGATATATAGTTACCATTTTGTATCACATATACAGTGCAATTCTCCATGATTATAAGGTCATATTAGATCTTGAGTGAAGGGTCACATTTAAATGATATAAAACATCCATACGGATAGAATTTCTGCGAAGTTTAAGTGCAATGTCTTTTTATTACTCTACCATAGTTTAACATGCGATTCGTGGGCGATGACAGAGAAGATGGGAAGTCAGCGGAGTGAAGATGATTTATGCCATAATATTTAATGTGTGAGGTACAGTAAAGTAGATCTTTCCATAGGGACAAAGAGAAATCTGTTCTCTGCTTCAGGGATTTACATACCTGGCTTCCCCCGCAGAGAGATTTCCCAGCATCCTCTCCTCCTTCTCACTCCCTCTGCTGAGATTTACCCTCTTCCATCTCTCCTGGTCAATCCCACAGAACATTAAAGCATATAGAGATATTAATACCTAACTAATCATTTATAAAAGTCATGAACACAAATATTGTTAAAAAAACATATAGCTTTAATAAACTTTTGCATGAATGTAAACAGTACTTTGAACAAAATATCAGTTTGGCTGTGGTTCTCATGTAAAATAACATTCATGCTTATGTAAATGCTTTGTTAGCTTGGACCTGACAAGCAACAGTTTCAAAATAGCTTCCCCACACTGTTTCCGTATCTTTTCCTTTCTCCGAGAAAATGAGAATTGATGCTTGTAAAGGGCTTTAAACACTGGCCCGACCGACTGGCTCCTCAATAACCTCAAAGCTGCATCAACCTACTATGTCGACTCTAATTTACGGCAACATCAACCAACAGTTATTTAAAAACCATAGGACTTGATGGACACGGCAGTGTATGAAATACAACACTACACACAGACACACAAGCACGCACATACTTGTAATCGGTGAAATGAAGTGTGAGACAAAAGATCAATAGCTATGTTTGTGAATCATCATCCCAAGAGGTTCGGGGAGAGAAGCACCTCTGGAACGTCAAGGTCTTTCATCGTTCTTCTGTTCCCCCCCTCTCTCTCTCTCTTACTCGATACATTTAATCTACAATGAAGGTTAAATCCAAAGCAAATGCAGAGAAGAACAAGCATGTTCTCCAGGCTGTAGGTCTTGACATGGAGTGGATAAAATGGTGTGGATGCTGCCAGCGGTGTTGAAAGTATGCCATGAATGTTAAATGAAAGGTTGGGAGAAAATATAAAATGCTTCACGCTATTCTCAACAGGTCAATATTTAAGGCATTGCGGTTTTACACATTGTTGGTTCTGTGTTTGTTGATCGGTCTGGTTAGTGACTATTAATTTAACTATTCAATTTGTATTTTATTTATGGTAATATTTTATTGTATGATAATTGTATTAAATAAACTATCTGTTGAATTTTATTGTATATTTATTTTAATAAATAAACAATTTGTTGAAGGGGTCGTGTAACCCTGTCGCATTTAAGTTTAGCCAACGTTTTTTATAGTTACCCAAAATACTGGCTAGACATTCTTTTAACTTGCTAGCTAATGACATTTACTCTGCATTTTTAGCACCTTTACTTTGGCTCCACTGAAAGTTTGTTACTAAGTTCCTCTTTCTACCTTTCTTTGCTTTGCTAAACCTTCTGACGGCTCATCATCTCACCCATTGTTGACTGAATGTTAATTACTCTGAAGTCATTTGAATAATTTATGTTTCTCAATTATTGCAACATCCACCATGATTTTACCGACGAAACATCTCCTGTCAAACCAGCTCCAATCATCCAGTTGCATTCATCTGGAATACTTCACCTATCTCGCGTTTCACGTAAGCGGAAACTGGCCAAAACGCTGCAAAGTAAATCAACTTGGCGTAGCAACAATTTGGCTTTAACAGAAAATAAAGCAGAGTAAATGGACAAGTTTGCGTTTGGCTCACCAGATTCATGTTCTACACTCGAACGCTCGTAGTTTTCCTTTAATTAAATTGATCAAGTCTAGCTGAAACAGGTTCTTTGAACATATGCAAAGCGCGGCCCGTTGCGATCCAGCCGGCTGCTAATATGTTGTGCGATTAGCGCGCACTACAGGTGCGCTAGCTGACTGCAGCGCTTGGCTTCATTCTTCTCTGGGTCTGCTCACTTATTACACTAGGCTAGTCGGGCCGTCCATTCACCCCCAGTCTCATCCATCTGCTCGGGCATTAGTGGCTAAATTAGCCGCTTAATGTTGCGTATTTGTTTAAGTAATTGGCGAGTAATTAATAGCAGGAAACGCTGCAGTCTCACAGTTTGGAAAGTTTTAGCTGTGATGGCGTGTAAACATGATCTCATTATTATTCATATGTGTTTGCTCATTTGCATACATTTAGATACACTGAAACGTATAATGTCAATATTTTAACGACACATGTCTGTATGAGCAACTTTAGAATAGTAGCCTACAAATGTTTGCAGATATTTAAGGTTAATAAAATACTTAATCAATAGATTTTTTAAGGTGTATTTATAATGTATTTGATTAAATGTTTAACACATTTTATTCTGATTTCTAAAGACGCGCGCACGCACACGCACACCATTTGAATAGTTAAATATTTGCAGACTTACAAAAATATCATCACCACATTTGTCAAAGGTAAAGAAAGATGGAGTGATCTGAAGCATTTTTAGAGGTAGAGGCATCAACCGTGTTTGCAGCGTGCAGTTTGCTGGCACTCAGGGTTTGGAACGCAGAGCTATAGCTGGAACAACTCTCTCCTCTTATAAAAGCTGCCAGTAAGGAGGGAATTGCTGAATTAGGGCCATATTAAATCCTGACACTAATGACTGTGTTCTGAGGTTGTTTTTTATAAATATTTGATGTATCGTCATTTGTGGAACAGGGGGTGGGTGTGGGGGCATGAGGAAGTTTGGAAATGAGTTTGGGGAGAGAGAAAATGATACGACTGAGTGTTAAAACACAACAGTACACTAGAGTGGGTTTTGCAGCAGCTGTAGGATGAGTCTTACCGGAGTCATTAATGTCTCATCAGAGGAATCCAATATGCCTTCTGACAGGACGTTTCAAGGGATATGAATCCAGCAGAACTCACTCGCTGTCATTTTTATTTACACGCAAGTTCAGAGCAAAATGATCTACTTTTTGCTTAACTTATGGGTCATCTGAGAAAAAAACGATTCCTTGGATATTCTGTTTGTGATTGCTATACTGTATACATTTCCTATTTACTGTGACCTTCACTGAATATTATAAGCTGCATTTGTGCTGCCTGGAACACATTCACTATGGATTTACACCAACAGTTGGTGGTTTAGCTTTTATTTTGGCATTACAGCCAATCTATAGGCAAAATTAATATAGCCAAAGAGATCACTTATCAAACTGTACAAAAATACTAATACAAAAGTATAACCTGCCTTAAATAATATTATTTAACTTATTTAATTATTATTTTTTCCCCAAATCTTCCATTAATGATATTATTATTATATTACTTAAAGGGATAGTTCACCCAACAACAAAAAATCTGATATCATTTATTCACTCCTATGCTGTTTAAAACCTGTATATGACTTAGATATTTTGAGAAACATCTCTGTGGTTTGGTGTCATTACAGTGGAAGTCAATGGGGGCCGATGTTGGTTACCAACATTCCTTAAAATACCTTCTTTGATTTTCTGCAGAAGAAAGCATATCAAACAGGTTTGGAACGACACGAGGGTGAATTATTTATGGATTTTTATTTCTGGGTGAACTATCCTGTCTGAAATCTGTATAAAGTTCTTTGTTTTGATAAACACAGACAAAGATATTTGGAAGAATGCTTATAACCAAACAGTTCTTGGCCACCGTAAATTGTGAACTCTCCCTTTAATGCCACCCCAGTTGCAATGTTTCGGGCGTCGAATTTTAAATTTGACAACAACACAATAAGCACACGGAGTGTAATGAATATTCTCGACCAAAAAAATCCTTGCAGGTTTTAGCTTTGTAAATTACCGAGGGAGACATCCGATTCTGTGTGAAATTCGAATCCATATTGATCCAGTCAGAACACTGATAAGAAAGGAGATAAATATTCTTACTTATTAAAGGAAAAGCCCCAGGCAATTATTAGCATGATGGCTTAAGCTATTAATTGGACCTGAGTTATCAATGACAGAAGTCGAGCGAGCGAGCGAGCGGGTGAGAGAGCATATAATCCGTTTATATAACCTTGCAAGTGTGACAGTGACCTGTGAATATTGTTATAATGTAGAGCAAACTGTGTATTCACTATCTGCTCCTCTTTGGCATGAAGCCGGTCTCGCCGAGCGTCGATACTCATTAAAACGGAGAAACTCACTAAATACAGCTTTAAATAGAAAAACAGACATGACCATCGGCTCGGAGATCAAGTCCAACTTGAAAGTACTTTTTAAAAGGGAAGAAAGTATCTTTTCATGACGGGTAGTTTGAACAGCATTAGCTTGCATAATTTAAGGTTAATGAGACAACAACTCGGCTTGAATATAGAATCCCATCTCGTCTCTCATCTCTGCTACTGGAGCGACTGTGGGCGTTCATTTTAAAAGGGATCGGCCTGAACGTTAAATGATTTGGGAAACCATTAGAATTTCAGAGCACTATTACATCATGTTTGCATCCATTCCTCCCCGCTTCCCACTCAAAGAGGAGCGCCAGACTCATTTAACAAACTCCCCCTGAATTATAACTGACTCACGAATCACGATTAGTTATCTCATTTGTAGAACCTCACAGAATGAGCGAAATGCATTAAAAAGCGGAGTAGTTTCAATGCCCCACAATGTTACTTCATATATGTATTGTTGTAATATGTGTTTAGTAGAATGTTAGGATGTTTACCAAAACATGACCTCTGGGTTGCTACTGTACACTGTGTACTGCATTTTATAATAAATTATAAAACAGGAGTGGGCCATTGATAATCATACAAACTTCATTCTCATTGAATCCAATTAACATTAGGAGGGGTATTTACAAACAAATTATAATGAATCTACATAAAACAGAATCCAAACCCCATTGTAAAACCACAGTGCTTAAACAGACAGTGTGAATGTTGGTGCAATAATAAATGCTTAAAGTGGTAGTTCACCCAAAAATAAAAATTCTGTCAACATTTACTCACTGGACACTAAGCCAATGCAAGTCAATGGGTATCGTCATACCAACATTCTTCAAAATATCTTCTTTTGGGTTTTGCATAAGAAAGAAAGTCATACAGGTTTAAAATAACAAGACAGTGAGTAAATAATGGCAGAATTTTCATTTTTGCAATAGCAATAAAAACACTTACAATAAATATAATGTAGAGGGTTTATATATGTTTTTATTTATTTGTCTATATAAAATGCTAAATACTCCACCTTTTGGTGTTGATGTGTTGTGATGATCTGCATTCAGTAAAACAAAGTTCTCAGGTTGTAAGTCTGTTGAATTTTCTGTGATATTTCATCTATGTGTGGACAGATTCTTCATAAGACATCATCATCAGCATAATATGATAGGAATCTGCTTGCTGAGAGCTGTCAGATCCAAATCCATGTGTTAGTCATATTCAACCTTCTGTGAAACAGCAAGTATAACCCTTTAAACCACAGCAGTATTATTATTATTATATGTAGCTCGATAATATTTTGAGACAATGTTAAGATCATGAGTTTAAAGCCCGGAGAAAAAAAAGCTGACATTCTGCTATGAACACTTTTGTGTCTCACAGAAGAAAGATACAGGCGAACTAAATAATTTATGCTATTTGCCTTTTTTCCAGTGTAATTCTATATGTATTTTGTGGTGTGAATGTGTTACCTGTTTACCTTTAATTAAACTTTAAGAGAAAGATGATGACGTTAGTAAAGACATACAGCAGTAGCGTAAACAACCCACAGCATTAGACAGCATGGAGCTAGAAACTGCATGAGTTTTTATAAAGAAAGGCTCTGCTTCACTGTAATGACATGGGCATGCGGACGGGGCGTCACTTAGAGCTGCAGGCAGCCGTAATGGTAATCGGTGGGGTGGGGGGGGTTTGAAGTGTCCTAACCCCTCTGCTGTTTCACCAACCCAACACGACAACTAATCACCTCGCAATTTGCATGGAGAGCTTCGCAAATCATCCTAAATAACGGCACAGCGATCTGAGAGATGAGTTTTTAATCTCTGCGAGATGAGATACTGACCCGAGTGTTTTCCTCCTCTCTTGTTTTATTTCTTTACATTTTCATTCGCCATCTCCTCTCATTTTTGCAATGGACTGCTGGAGAAATGTGCAGCGGCAGGAGTCTAATTTCACGCAGACAGTGAAAAAACATAACAATAAAATGAAAAATGCCCACTTGTTCCGAATTGATGACAGAGATTTTAGCAGGGGGGAAATATTCTTTTCAGACGATCAGACAGTTATTCTGCTATCATTGGCCCTGCTTGACCTGTGTAATAGAGAATTTCCCAACTGGAAGTATCTGTTTTATCTAGTGGAGGTAAGTAATGAGAACATTTAGGGGAGATCTAGCCGAGAGCCATGGATCAGGGTTGAACTGCCGGCGAGATGAGCTTGTCTGACATGAATGTTGGGTGACTGAGGAAAATCTTTCTTATTTCGTAAGTATTTTTAAGGCACATCCTATACTTGTCAAAACAACACTTAGTACTGGTAGTGGAACTACACATTTATATATCTGCTGTCCATTTTTTGTGTGTGCATAAATCATTATTATTAGTCACCCTTTATGTTTGTCACTGGGTTTTGTATATCTTACCAATAAAAAGTTTTAAAAAGTGCTTGTTAACTTTGAAAACATAGTATTTAATTATTTAAAAAGTACAGTGTATTTTTTCCATTTCCTGAAAAACAGCAAATTTGGACATAGAGTTTTGGACAGTAATGATATTTAAGTGGCTCGTGCTTTGGTGTAAGAAAAGTGCTTTTTTTAGTCATTCTAAATCATGTACAAATGTACATTTTCTAAACCTGATCTCATGGTAAAACTACTTTACGAAGTTATGATTTTGTATAAATTTGTATAATGTGCATCGTTCAAAAATCCGAAAAAGGCAACAATGAAGCTCCACCCCTGAACCTTACAGATTGTACAAAATGTCAAAATAAAATTAATTCATATTCATTCTATAACTTTTCTATTTTTATAACTTTTTTGTATCTATAAACACAATGTTACTGTGGAAATTATTTAATAATAAAATAATTTAATATTATTTATAAAATGATTAATAAAAACTGTAAGTTGTTGTTGACTTATTATTTTTTCAATGTAACTGTGTAGTCTTTGGTGGCATCTAGTGGTGGGGTTGCGAATTGCAACCAACGGCTCACTCCACCGCTCACTTCTCTTTTTCGAAGCACTACGGTGGCTCACACAGGACAAAGATGTCGTCACATTTTCACTTCTTTGCTGAAGGAGATAGCGTATTTATGAAACACACCTTTCGAAAAGTTTGTCTGTATAAGGCTACTGTAGAAACAACATGACGAATTCCATGTAAGGGGACCCACGGTGTATGTAAATAGAAATAACTCAAGTAATGAAAACATAATGTAGTGATGAGTTTGTTTTTAGGTTATGTAAGAAGGGAACTGAAAACTGTGCTTACATAATCTAATATACTGTAAAATACAATATATTGTATATTTATTTATAAAATGTTTTGTAAATGCTTGAATGTCTTTTGGTTTTGCTTCATTCAATCTTTCCTCTATCACCCCTTCATTGGAAAAGCAATTCACTGCTGTGTAATTTATCCCAATCCCACAATGCACCATTCCACTGTGCACCAGGTGCCAGCAACAGAGAGAGTATCTTTAAACAACATTCATTCTTTTAGTGTATGTACACCCTCTAGACTAAACAATACAAACAAGTTCACAAATTCCTTCTCTCTCTTCACCACGCACATACTCACACATCAAAGTGCAAAGCAGCGGGGAGTTCGTCATGGGTGAGGACGCCAACCTTCATCACCCTCAGAAATGGTAGAGAGGTGCCGCCCTGTATATGTAGCCTTCATCACCTCATTACAGGTCTGCTTCATCAGACGGTCCAAACCACGGCTGACAGCCCACTCTTCCTCTGTGCACCTAACACACGCGCTACCAGTTATTTTATCCCAAAGGCATTTGACATGCACACGCTTTAAATATTCACCTTGAACCAAAGGGCAGGAAGCAGGAGGAGATTGGAGAAACATTGCGAAATAAAGAAAGTCACCTTTGTCCTTTAAGTCTGCATGTATTTGTTTATAACGTCCACTTTGTGCAACACAGGATTTTAGAATTACATTAGAATTGGCACTGAATTAGAATAGTATTAATATCATTTTCAGCATTTATTAATCTTTGGTAATGTTAGTTAATGTCAATACAATTGTTCATTTTAGTTCACTGCATCATTTAATGTGCTTAATTTTATACATGTATACAAAAATTAAGATGTAAGCCATAAAAATAAAAGCTGTACTTTATTTGATTTAGTTTACAGCAAACATGCAAATCTGAAATATTGCAATATAATGTTTTCACTTTTAATATACCGTGGGGTCCAAAAGTCACAGACCACATTGAAAGTCAAAATACTTTGCTTTCACTGAAGCACACAAGATGCTTCTGGAACGTTCTTAAATCATGCCGGGATTACATGGATCAGCAGACTTTTGGAGTCAATGCCAGCTTAAGTACATGCTGTCATTAAAACAATGAAATTAAATTAGTTGAATGTACATTTTTAAATGTATGCATACATTTTGTATAGGGAGCGAGCTGCTCTAAAAACACAACTGCTTCCATCACTTCCATCGCTCAGGAGCGGGTGGCCAAGGAAAGGGACTTGACAGTAGATCCCAAAAGCAGAATGTGACCAGATATACATGACTAATGCCATCTCTGTATTCACAATATTAAGGTGTGGAGACAAACACCTGAACAACATTAATGTAACTGGTCCCGTATAAAAATAAATCACAGTTTTACTTCAAATAAAACCCCAAACCACAGTTACTATAGACGGTTTTATCGGACACACGTGCCTGCCGTTAACTTCTGGTCTGTGTTTGTTGATCGGTCTGGTTAACATATTTAACTATTTAAACAATATAAGCATACAAACAATTTGCTGAATGGGTCGTGTAACTTTGTCGCATTAAGTAACGGTTCTCTACTGGTAACCCAAAATAATACTGACTAGACACTTTTAACTTGCTAACTAATGTCATTTACTTGTTATTTCTTTTGCTTGTTATCAGAAATAATCTGTTTCTTTGCGGATGTGTAAGTAAAGTTTGTGCCAGGAAAGCGTGCATGCGCAGTAACGTTTGTTGCTTTGAAACCATATGTATGCCCCTGTATATGAAATATACTGTTTTCATTCTTTAACACAGTATAAACGTCATAACCCACATCAATTCTATTTTCCTTAAATATAATTCGTGAACATTATTGAGTGTTAGTTGAATAGCAACTTTCAACAGCATTTTGTCTACATTTCTCTGCCTGATCTGGATGCATTGCACAGTGCACGTTGGTTTCTAGCGCGCTTTGTGTTGTGTGCGAGAGAGAGCGCCTGTGTTTGTGTCATCCACGCACCTGTTCCAAACTCCACCAGGACGCTACAAGATCTCATTATCAGGCTGTTTTAAACCAAATGCTCCTGCTTTCACTTCTGTTTTAATTAGAGAGGCTTTTTCAGAGGTCACATGAAATGAGCTTTTAATTAGTGGCAGCCATCAGTTGATTTCTCCTTTATTGAAGCCGTCTCTCTGGATACCTCTTTGTAGTTAATTGGATCAGAGAAGCACTCACAAATACACATACAAATCACTGTCAAAAGTTTGCGAAAGCAGAAAGTTTGTCAAACAAAAAGAAACTAACAAATATTTGAAAAGACGGCGACGGATGACTGCCAGCGACGTGTTCAGTCAGCACCTTTGTTGCATCCTCGTTTAATTAATAAAAGCCTATTAAGCGCCTGTTGACAAAGGAGGATAATATACAGTCCCAGCTGGTGAAGAGGGAGCAAATAAAACGAGTGAATGAGAGAGGAGAGAGAGAGAGAGCCATGAGGGCTTTTACAATACAAATGAGGATATAAAACACGTAATCAGGTTGCAAACTCTATATATAAAGGTAACTAACTCATTCTAACACTGTGAGACGTGGAGAGGTGAAAGAAAAGGTCGTTGACAAGTAGAAGAGGAAAAAAAGTGCATTTCTAAGTTAGTAAGTGCAAGATATATTTAGTTTTCAGGTTCTGGAGGTAGAGCGGCTTGTTTTCGTGGGTTTAAACATGTCAAATGCAATGAATATGACAACAGGATATGATGTCGTTATCGCAACTGACATCAATAGCAATTCATATTTACATTTATTTATTTCGCAGATGTTTTAATCCAAAGCGAATTACAATTGAGGACAAAACAGCAAGCGATTTGTCTACTGGTTCTACTATCTACTGATCTTATTCTTTTTGTATTGAGCATAGAGGTAAATTTGTAATATTTAGATATTAAACATGTGTCCTTTTTGGCTATGAATACACAGAGTTTATCAAACCTGAAGCTTTAATACACAGCGAAAGACTTCCTGCTGAAAAACAATAGAAATCCAATAGAGACCAAGACAAAAATTGCAATGGTTTCCATTAAATATACCATTATGAACCATTAGCTTTTTCCATAAAAAAAATCTATTTTGTAGTGTGTTTTGGGCATTATTCCAATAGGATTTAACATCTGACCAATAGAATCCATCACATACCAGTAGACACCATTATAGTTTCCATTAAACCCAATACAATTCCCATTATAACCATTGGACCCATTACATTTTTTGTGTGTGTGTTTTATACATCTAGTTTTATTGTTTCTTTAAGCAGGGGTGTGTTTTTAATTTAAGCACTACCTCAGCAGACTAGTGAAAACATCTTTGTTAATGTTCTTTCTGTAACTTTAACCCATGTCTGTGTAGAGTAGCAAATAAAATATAGTAGCAAATCATTATAGGATTGGGATTCTGTTTGTCTATTTTGGCTGGAATTGCTATTGCTATTGCAATTTGACACGTAAGACATTGGAAATGCAGTTGCAAATGGACTTTGTATTTCCATTTAAAATTCGTCAAACACTGTATGTTTGCAGTAAAAGAAAACAAACTTAAATGCACAATTTCTTTTGAATATAGTCTAGGACAGGGGTAGGCAACGTCGGTCCTGTAGATTTTAGCTCCAACCTTAATCAAACACACCTGAACAAGCTCATCAGTGTCATCAGGATAACCAAAACTACAGACAGGTGAATTTTTTAAAGTTGGAGCTAAAATCTGCAGGACAGCGGCACTCAAGGACAAACGTTGCCTACCCCTGGTTTAGGACATGCTTTTATAACAGAGGGACAGATGAAAACAAAAAATAAAGGGACCTGAAATGTAGAAGCTATAAGACCTTATTTGACTGTCAAGAAAACAGGCAGAAAAGATGGAAAGCTAAAATTTTAAGCTGCAACTTTTTCATTTTTATCCACCCGCTCACAGCTCAATTCATTGTTAAGCAGACAAAGAGAGTAATTTAAATCGATCTTAAAGTGCTGCAATTACAGAATCCCTGACTGCAATTCTATAAGAGCAAAATGGATTTTTCTGCCCATCTGGGCTATATGGCCAAACCATGAGACCTGAATATAAAACACAGACAATATAACAAAATCAACCACCTGAGAGCGCTTTCGGCCAACATTTTCTCTTTGGCTTTGTTATAAAACATATCCATCGGTGTCTTTTATGACTTGATGCAATAATGGTCCACAGAAATCCATGAGAGAAGCTCTTTGTGAAGTTTTACTGTAAAGCAATCCTTTCTACTACCATACCTCCTAAATTTCAAGGACAGTGAAAGGTCAGCAAACTGGCAGATTTTTTCCTCGGGCAAGTTCCTAGAAACTTTTACCCGACCTTGTAAAGTACTGTACCTCTGTGAAAACTTGTGTAGCAGTTGCCTTAATATTTCCATCAAAAGTGAGGGTGTAACAATATACGGAAACGTTTAGACTGCAGACAGGCACCATAAAACACTGAACAGACAATATATGATCAGTGAATAGCCCCCCGACTCTGACAACTCAAATACAACAGCGGCACACCATCTACAAGCACATTGCTGTTTTATGAACTAATACATTTGCGGCTGTTATTTCTAAACGACACAATAAATAAGCAATATTCCTGAAAAGATGACTTGACCTTACTGTCCAAAGAGAAAATTGTGCTTTTCCCGGAGGGCTGATGATCAGTTTCACGCTAAACTCAAAAGGCAGCTTCCCAAAGTGGCAATTACCGTTCTGACATCCATTCGGAAGATTTATGGAAAAAAGCCACCGTGATCGTTTCAAAACTTCAATTGAACAATTACGACATTGTATGAAGAAAGAAGGGTTGAAAAGTTAATACACAGTTTACGTAATGAGACCAATACCAAATAGCCAACAGACAATGACAGGTAGGCTATAGCTAGTGTCTTCTTATTCTGTATTAACTTAAGGTATAACCTCCAACAGCTTTAAGCTCATCTATATTTATACAAGAAAGCGGCACTAATTTTTATCATTACATCCACCTCCCTCACACACACATTCAATGACCTCTGAATTATACAATGTCGGGACAAGAGAATATTTTAACAAGACGCTAACTCCACAGTCTAATCCATCAACACACTTGTATTTGACACGGTGAAGGAAGAGCTTGAAATAGGCAATTATTGAACAACCTCCTCGATTTACGCACGCCCGCTGTCGCCCGCGCGCCGCCCATCTCCTCCACACTTCACCTTCTAATGACACGTACGCCGCGACATGTCACCACTGCGTCCAGCGCCGACAGAGATTTTGCAGGCTGCCAGGCCCGGATAGGTTGCAGGTTGACTTCGCAGATCAACTTGATTGAGACTTTTATGAAGAGAGGGCGGGAGAGAGAGAGAGACGTAAAGCAGAATGAAAAAGTGTAAGAAGAGAAAGAGGCAGAGCTATGAGCGTGTCCAGGTCTGTTGCTCGAGGCACTTGATCTGGTCCGGGTGTCCTCTCGGATCGCCTGACAGATAATCCATCAAATGTTCCGATGCGCTGACAGGGATGGATATCAGAAAACGGCTGCAAGCGCACACATTTATACTCATAAGCCGATTGTGTAACTACCTACTACAGGCAATAAACATGCTTTTCTAATTGTACTCTGATTTCTGGAAAATTCTAAGCTCTAAACTGTGGAAAATGTTATAGGATGATATCTTACAACTGTAATGGAATGGGTATACAAAAGCATTGTGGGGTAAACAAATCTAGGCAAGATTTATTGAAATATGATTTATTTTCAATTGTTTGACTTTGAAAAAACATTAATGATTACAAAAATTAATTACATTTATTGTTTTATTATAATAATAATAATAATAATAATAATAATAATGAAGAAACACATCATATTGATGGAATTTGCAGCTTTTAAAACCTCAGGCATACTAAAAACCACACACTGTCATAAATTCTTACATGTATATTAATGTAAAAAACTTGCACAAGTCTGCAGTGAAATATGCATTTCAAATTTGGCGTGCGATCAGAAATATTGCATTAAGTGTTCAATAACGGATATTAAGGCAGGAATATTGCAGAGGGCAAACCACACCATAGCAGTTTTACCTAGAAAAAAACCTCACTTATCACACCCATACAAACACAATAAACCCAGATTGGGACGGCGATATCATATGGAGATTAACAAATCAATATCGGATATGAAACATTTCACAGTTGCAATCACATAAAAAAATTTAACAAGACTATTCCACTCCACCACATGACATTGTGATGGTATACGATTCACTCAAGGTGATACAGATTTCCAGCTTTAATATGGAAAGCAATTAAACTTTAATTTTAATGTTTTATTTCGTAAAAGAAAATCCATTCTTGCAATCGCTAAATGAAACTTTCCATTAAAAGTAAGGCAATGAATGAAATGGGTGAGCAGATGCACCTCGGTTGTGAAGATGCTGTACTTCCGAGTTATTTAAAACATTTTGAGAATAGCAATGTTTTAAATAAGTTGGGAGAGTCTTAAACACATTACTGTCAGAAGGTTCAGAAGGCAGGTGATAAAAGTTGCTTCCACCCGGTGTGTTGTGCATCTCTCGGGGTGAATGAAGTAAGGCTCTCTCTGTGATGTTGGCCACGGGTCTCTGGTGTATGAGTGGTGTATATAGCCTGTGTGTACGCATTTACTTCCTGGCAATGGCTGCAACGGCTTTCTTGGCTGCATCATCCAGGTTACCGGCGGAGGTGATGGGCAGGCCGCTCTCAGACAGAATACGCTTCGCCTCCTGAACGTTGGTCCCTGTGGAGCACAAAAACAAAATCAAACTTTTACATATCAAAGATTTTAGAAGATCTTTAGAAGATTTTTAATCTTCTCGTTCACGCACGCACAGAAAAAGTACCGTCTTGTGACAAATTGTGAGTTTGGGGACAAACTAGTCCCTACTGGTTTTAAAGAAGCAGTGGCTTTAAAAATGCAATGTTGGAACTGTTGGATTGGTTGAAAAGAACAGGAACAGTTCCATTGGCTGGAAATGACAGGGCTCCATTGCCTGGCAGGAGGACATGTCGGTGCCAGCTGCCGAGGTCATGACAGAGCGCACGCCGTATCGTTTTGCTCGGGCAGGCGTTCCGTTCTCTACAGCGACTCTAAATGTCACTGAACTGTGGCCCCCTGACACAAGGCCGGGGCCTGGGGCCAACACAATAAAACGAATCAGAAAAATACTCCAGAGGGGTCAAAAAGATAAAGATGGAGAAGTGGAAAGTTTTGAGATGTGTGTTAGTGTGCACACGTGTCTGAGGTGCGCGTGCAGCTGTGATGGAGAGAGCGGCGAGCAGCTGTTGAAGACAGAGGTGATGATTTCACAGGTGAGTGTACAGCTTCAGGGAGGAAAGAACATCTCTAACAGCCCAACGCTTCTGCACTCTACCCATCCAAAATATGTGCGCGCGGAAAGCAAATGTACATTTTTTATTTATTTCAATGTGTATTTGTGGAAACGACGCAAAAGACACTCAAACATACGCTGTTGGTAACTGTATATTTGTATTTCAGTATCCGCATAAGCAGGTGTTTGGGTAGGTATATCTGTGTGTGTGTGTGATTATGATAATACTCTTCCTCAGGAGAGAGGATGTTCTAATCAATAGCAGTTTCATGAGGAATTCAATTACAGCACCACTTAACTACTGATATTTCAGCGCTTTTGTCTGCTCGCACAATAACTCAATTCCAACACGTCTTCCACATTTGGCAGCACAAAACAATCAATTATATCATTTCATTAGCAGAGGATGAGGGCGAGCGAGAGCGTGTGCTGGGAGTAAAGAGTATCCGATGACTGTCGCTGTTTAACAATGACGCGCTGTCTAAGGATACAGAGGGCACGGAGAGGAAACGGAACTGACGGCCGTGAAAAACAATTGACTGAAAGTTTGTATCTTGTTTAGTGAAACAACAATAGGGTTAATAAAAGCTTTATAGTTACAGACGGTTTCATCAGATGTACGCGCCTGGCCCGAAGTTAACTTCAAGTCTGTGTTTCTCAATCGGTCTGGTTAGTGGCTAATAATATACCTATTTATATTTTATTTCATTTATATGAATAATACTTTATATGAATATTTTATTGTATAACAAAAAAACAATTTGTTGAATGGGTCGTGTAACGTTGTCGCATTTAAGTTTAGCCAAGTAACGGTTCTTCTACTGGTAACCCAAAATAATACTGACTAGACACTTTTAACTTGCTAGCTAATGTTATTTTCTTGCCTTGCTTGTTATAAAAAAAGAGCAGGGACTCTTTGCAAATGTGTACCATAAAAGCGTGCGCAGTAACGTTTGTTTAAGCTGTTGCTTTGAAACCGTCTATAAGACTATTTATTTTATAATAATACATTTTCAAGTAGCTATTCATTCACAGGGTAGTTCCCAGTCCTAATCTCTATTAATTCTGGGCCCTGGGTAGCGGTGGTCCTGCCTACACACAGAAACACAATAGGTGTAAGTCATTGGAAAGCAAGCGATGTATGGGGTTATATTATCTCTCTCAAACATGCACACAGGTCTGTACTCATTCACTACCACTAGGTGCTGCTAGAGACCAACTTAACACTAAATTCATGGGAAATGAATCAAGACAAATGAATCTGACCTAAGCTTACCTTAAATAACTTATGTTTAAACACATAGATTCTCATTATAGGATGTAATTACAAACAAGAATGCAAAATGTATATTTGTCTACAAAACTATTTTCAAACCAAGTCGAAAGGATTTAAAAGATATATGAATCAAACTATACAAAAATATAAAACCTTGTTTGAAGCATATATATATATATATATACAGTCACTGAAAAATGAATGTATCATTTCAAAATGAATTTACTATTTATAGGTATGTGTTTGGGTGAAATGATCGTATTTGGTTTATTTGAACTTCGAACAATTTTTCTACCATTATTTCAAATAAAAATATTGTTTCTATTTGTATTCATTTGCAGAAAATGAAAACTGGAGAAACAGGTAAAAATAACAAAAAATATGCTCTGTGTTTTCATATGAGTTCATATTCACTTTTAAGCAACACAACAGTAATATTTACATTACTTTTTTTGTGAGTTATACATATGTAGTCCAAACAAGCTTTGCCAGTTTACGCACGTCAGTTATTTCGTTTAACAGTATGCAGAAGGATGTGTACCCAACAACAGTCATTTTCAGTCATTACAAAGCTAAAGTCTGTTGGAAAGGTGAGAATCGTGAAGGGGCTTCGCTGAGAGACGCGCTGGAATCAATAGGCAGCTAATATAAGTAAACTCTAAGCTGGGAACCATCTTATAGCGTCTTGTCAGACATGATCAGCCACAGACAGAGAGAAAGAGAAGACGATCGATCTGTAAGCAACATGCTGCCTCTTTCACCCATTACTGAGCGCTCTCAGGCCACCGTGACTAATTCACTTTTCCAGAGAGGGCAGGTGAATCTGAACCTCTGTTCCTTTAAGACATTTTTATTTGGATGGAAAAGAGATTACTTTTTCACTATGTATGAAATAAGGGGGTCTTTATTTTGAGAAATACTCAATAATCAAAAAAATAATCATATATTAGCAATGGGAATTATTCTAATGGACTGACCCGGCTAAAGTTCACATTAGTGATGCAAGACAACAAAAGCAACGAGTGACCCAAACTTAAACAATCCGTATTGCTAAGCTTTGGTAATAAACGGTTTAACTGCACATAATCAGAAAATGATGCATCTATTGAATTTTCTTTATCATCATACTGTTTCTTGGTGTACTATATTTCAGCAGTTGTGAGAAGGAGGGGGTACGGCAGGACAAACGAGGGGCAGGAAACTAATGGAGTGGAGGATCTGTCTCTCTCCCGGGCAAAACGACTCAGCTGTTTTCTGCCAATTATCCTAATGGCCAGATGGGAGTAGGCCGAGGCCCGGTGTCACACGAGCGCGTAGCATTAGCATACACAGGTGAGAGGTCCTGCAATCAACGCCGGCCCCTCTGCTCCTCTCACTGCCACGAACAACTGCTGCAGCGTGACGCGCTTGCTAACCAACCCCAACCTGATCTTCACTGGACAAGATGGGGTTTTGGTACGAGTAGAGGATTTCAGAAGAGCCATTTTTGAAAATGCACATTTTGATTAATATGTCACACTTACCTTCAAGCCTGACCACCAGAGGAACCTTGAGCTCCAGTTCTCTGCATGCCTTGGTGATGCCGTTAGCAATAATAGCGCAGTTGACAATGCCTCCGAAGATATTGACCAAGATGGCCTCTACCTGCAAAATAGAAAAAAACAAGCAATGCTTTATTTAGATAAAAATGTTAGTTAATTAATTGTTTAAAAAGGTAAAAGGAAGAAAATGAATCCTTCAGGGCTTCCACATCTTGTCTAATTGGAAATTCTGGATGTGACATTTTTAGTCAAAACTTCAAATATAAATTCTCAGAGAATGTTTTTATTACCAATATATTTAATGATCTGTTTATATTTTACCAAACCCCTGAAAGATATTTGGAAGAATGTCAGTAACCAAACAGATCTCATCACCCATTGACTCTAATAGTATTTCTTTGTCCTACTAAATGGGGGAAAAGATCTGACATTCTTCCAAATATCTTCCTTTGTGTTCAGCAGAACAAAGACATTTATACAGGTTTGGAACAAGTTAAGGGTGGGTAAATGATGACAGAATTTTATTTTTTGGGTGGAGTGTCCCTTTAAGGTTGACATCTACATGGATATGCCCCAATGAATTAGTTTTTAAAAATCATATTTTATATTTCATCATATTTCTAGGTGAGTTCATGAATCCGATTAATTCCCATGACTTTTCCAGGCCTGAAACGTTCAATTCTCATGATATTTTCAGGTTTTCCATCACAGAATAACAGAACTGAATAATAGATCTGAGGTGCTTGTGAAGTATGTTATTCATTTAGTCTTGAAATGAGCGGCCCACCTGAAGAGAAGCCAGATAGACATTCTAGTGCCGTATCAGCTGTGATAACAATGGTGTATACCAAGCACCATGCCTAAAAAGCTACTAGGCAGATTATACTTCACTCCAACAATGATTTCATAAATGTGTAGCAGAGATCAAAGGAATAACGTGTGCAAACACACTACAGCACACGCGGACAGAGTTGTTAGCGGCTCATGAATATTGTACTCTTAAAAGGTAAGAAACCAAATTAGTGTCATTTTACTTCAGTCAAATTAGCAAGGCGACAGATCAGATTAATTTGGCATGTTTACTCATAATCTATGCTAATCTGTGACAGTGACTGCTGGCTCCATTCTGCGTTAATGATGTTTACATGCTTAGAGAGGAGATCAGAGGATCAGAGAGATGCTGCAAGAGAGATCGCCTGAAAATGCCGAAAGAAATGTTTCTGCTATTCAAGGAGAGAGTGAGAGAGAAGAGTCCATACTTCTTAGTCCGTAGATAAAGAGAAATACTCAAAGATCAAGCCACAAGGTGACAGACAAACGGTCAAAGATGGACAGAAAAAAGGGGGAAAAGGAGAGAGACTGAAATAGAAATGGCTAGAGGCCGACAGACAGGCAGACAATGTTTTCTCCAACAGGTACATGCCCACCTGGTCAAGCTGTCAAATTTCTATTCAGGCGACAGCAGCCACATCTTTACATCCGCTGCTATCACATACCTAGTGTTTCATTGTCAGCTGTGAAATATAAATAGATACAAAATAAAAGAAGGGAAACAGAGTGAAGGGCCCCAGTGCTCGAGTTTCCAATATGTGACCCTGAAACTGCACGTTCTGTTGAAATCCGAACTAATACAGCCGATGAGTGAGGGCTCTGTTAGTGATCTTGACAGGTTGGAAAGAGAGTTTGTGTCTGTAATGTCCAGCTGCTGACACCGGGACTGGCAGGCACTAAGCATGACTGCAGGACGTGCACATCTGTTTCATCATCTCTACTCAACCCTAGCAAGATATAGAGAAGAAAACATGATGTGTAGAAGCACAGACCTGGAACATTTCTCAGCCTAAGGGAGGAAAACTTGAGCCAAAGCTTTCAAAATGGAGACCTATCTACACAAACGCACAAAAATCATTTTTTATCATAAGTATAATAATATTAATATAATAATAATATTTTATATATATATATATATATATATATATGTGTGTGTGTGTGTGTGTGTGTGTGTGTATAGTATATATTACTATACATTGAATTTCTCTCTCTCTCTGTAACTCTCTCAATCTATATATAACACATTTAAAATAAATACTTAATATATATTACATATAACTATAATAATCTACCTAAATATTATATTTATGAT
The DNA here is from genome assembly GCA_026939265.1 of Oreonectes daqikongensis. Lineage (NCBI taxonomy): Eukaryota > Metazoa > Chordata > Actinopteri > Cypriniformes > Nemacheilidae > Oreonectes > Oreonectes daqikongensis. The sequence goes on along the minus strand of JAOTQM010000030.1, from coordinate 869,055 downwards.
TATTAGAATTATTATATTAAAAATATTATAAACTTATATTTCCATATATATAAAAAAAGCATTGCTTTGTTTGCATTGCCTATAGTTTACCAGATTACATTTTTCATATAGTTCACATTCATGTTGAAACAACACAATATTAAATATGTTTTTACATGTATTTTAGGATCAGTTAAAACATTTATATACAGAATGAACCAGACTTTTCACAACTTTCATGCATCTTTGCATTCTTTAAGTCTTTCATATTGCTGTTAGGTAACTTTCTCATACCTGAGGTTTGTTTCTGTTGAAATTCAACAGATACTGGACTTGCCACAATACATGCAGATATGCCTATATATTTTTTCTGCGGCCTTAAAAATTCTATTAGCTTTGCACGAACAAAAGAAGTGAAAGTTCACAAACTACCTCAACATTCAGCACACAATCCACAATCTAAAATGCTTTTTAAAGGGTCCACACACTGACACTAGGGGGCAGCACAGATCCAGCACCACCAGCACTGTTTTTTTATTCGGCCTTTACGGTGCACAGTCATATTTCTTTCAGTCATGCGTTTCCTATTGACATCTATGTATATTAATGATACACGAGACATGATTTATGCTTTCTCGTACATGAGTAAATGCTGCTTTATAAAAATATGGTGCATTTCACTCAAACTGGCAGCGAGATTTAGAAAGAAAAAGAAGAAACGGGATAGAAGCCGTCAGAGGCACGCGATCCCGTATTTTTGTAAATAAACTGGTTTTACTGTAGGAATGTTAGACTGCACACCTCCGGGCTAGCAGATTCTAAAGCTAATATTCAGTGTGTTGCACAGGATTAATGGTGAAGTTGAGAACAAGCAGCACAGCATGATGAAATCATTTTAGCATTAAGACTTCATCACAATTCATGTGGACATCAGGATACAGCATGTTAAGAAGGGTAATAAACATTAATGTCTGAAATGATAAAAATGCAAAAGTAGTATGAGAGATTTTGATTAAATAAGCTTATGACTGTGAGATGAAAAAGTGCTGTACAGATTACAGGAAACCACAGTCATACTACAGTACATACTAGCGTATTTTATTAGCTGTCCGTGTAGATTTCAAAACACTTCTTGTTCCCATTAAAGCCGTATAGCAGCAATGATCCAATTTATCTATTTATTGTAGAATGCAAGCTCAAATTAGATCAATTTACAGCTGATTGAGCCCATTAATACCCTGCTGAATCAATTATATCAATTACAATCTAATATATTTGCACGATGAAATTAGGCAACACAATACAGCAGAATAATACAACAGGACCATGAAAGCTTCATAGCAAGACTGAGGTCAAACTTGCTGTAACATGATAAAAAATTCATCTGACTTAAAAAAAAGATTACCTTCATAAAACACAATTTTTAAATATACATGACAAAATTGAGGTTTTTATTTATGTTCATGTATATGGGTAATTCCAGCGTTATGGATGTGAAATATAAATATAAATTAAGACAATGTATTTATTATCCATAAACTGAATAATCTGTTTACATTTTACTAAACCCTTGATGATGAGTCCAGACATCAGAAAAATATCACTCTATGCATAAGTTATCTATACATTAAAAGAGAGAAATTAATGCATTATGAATGTGACAAATAAAGGACGCAGGATGTGATAAGTCACTCTCCTGAATAAGGAAAGCTATGACTTACCTGAACACAGAAAAAAAACCCCACCAAATATTGATGACATCTATCAGTGTGGTAAAAACCTTTGGTAAAAACGTAATTTTTTTCATCTACATTTCCATTAATTTTCCCAATGTTACATTATGTGAATGTATGTATATGTATGCACATATTTGTTCTCTAATTCAATTTGATAAGCCCGGCTCCAAACTGAAATTTAGTACACTGGGACAGAACTGGGACGTTTCACTGTTTGCACTACTTGTCTGTGTCACCAGTGTATTAAGTACATTGTCCATATTTGGTTTTCCTTTAAATAAAGACATCAGCCTACTTTTCGCCTTGGAGTATCATCAGCCGTTTCAGGGAACGTTCCCTGCGATACGAGACGGATGAGCGCGTGCTTTGGCACTGCCAGCGGCTTTACGCAAATAGCTTGTAGACTGCGCCCACCAGATCCATTACATTATTGCTGGTCAGTCATTAGTTTCCCCCAACATCCTCTGTGATGTGTTTTATAGCCTTGAAACAATAATCACAAAAACAATATGAAACAAAAGCAGCATGTTTTTTTTTTTTTTTAAACGAGCCAAATCTCCATTAATATGGTGCCCAATAGAGATGCTGTAGTCATGCTATCAGTGCCAGGCTGGGGTCGGGCGGCGCTGGCATTATCATCCGACCGCACATTGACAGCTGGGCTACCACAGAAAGAAGGGGCTACCCTGGTTGACCAGCGCTATCAACCTGCAGAAGTGCATCTGTCTTTTGTCAACGCCTTACAGATTGTGTTAAAAGACTGAAGCGTAGCCTATTAGCTTATTGTTCCGCTTTATCTGCGAAACGCAGGCTTCTCCCTTAGCTTTCATGTGCCTGGATGGTACCCCGCCCTCCCGAAGCTTCATCTTTTAGTTGATGTGGATTGCTTCAAAAATCAGATGTCAAGGGTTAAAACCCAAGATTTCCAAATAAAGAGGAGCGGTTGACAGCAGTCATCAATCTGAAATGAGGAGCGGAGGGCAATTGTTTGTTTTTACCCATTAGAGTGGTGAAATAATGGCATTTCTGTGGGCGTGTAGTCGGATAGGCAGATGGATATCCTGTGTAATGCTTTCTTCGCATTAAATATTAACGTAACAGTCGGGGCACAAATACAGAAGCTCCTCGACGGCTCGATGCCGCTTTTTAAAAAGAAGAGGCATCTTATCAGAAGAGCTTTAAAAAATATAAACCGATCATTTAAACCGCTTGGGCGCCATATCTTGGTATCAGTCACCCAAACTTGGCATAGTCACACAGGTATGAAAATCATATTCAAATATTTTGTCAAAACTCTGGCGAGGTGTACGCTCGGTGACAACGAAGCCAGAACAGTCGATAAGAAAGTTAATATGCTTCTATTTTTTCCCATCTGATATCTCCGTATATTGGCTCTCTTCATTGGCACAATCTTATCAAATCTAGAGGCTATTTTTCCTTTCTGCTAATCCATTGCCAGCGGTTCTGCCGCTCCTCTGGAGCAAAGAGAAAGAAAGAGAGGGAGAGAAAGACGTGGTTTGGTGCCGGGCTGTTATTGAGGCCTCAGATTGGGCCTGGCACAGGGGATAAGAGAGAAATAATTATCCAGCTTGCTGAAGCATGACAGCTTCTCTCTTCACCCAGAGAGAAGGAGATGAAGCATTATGTCAAAAAATCAGCTCGCAAAACACAGACACATCTTGACACCGCCATTCCAAGTATCACTTCGTGTTAGGGGACACTTGAGAACTGCCAGACGACTTTTCTTGATTGACGGCTTTGACAGAATTTTTCTTCCGCCGGACGTGTCCAATGCAGGGGTGCGGCAAGCCGGGGGTCACCGGAGAAGTTTTAATTGATTTTGGAAGAACAGATTATGATTTTAGATGCAAATCACCACAAACACAAAACATTCTAAAAGTCTCTCTACTCTCGAGAGACACCACTCTGCATTGTATCGCAAAAACTCATTCGTCTTTTCCCCGTAACACGCGCCATTTTCTCTTTGGCAAATCAACAGCAGCCCTTGGTTCACATCTCCATGACCATGTGAATTCCCGGTCAGGCACGTCTGGCCAGCGCTCTCTCTCCATCTCTCCAGGAAAGAAAAGAAACCAATCAAAGCAGAAATGGATTTGCAGCCAGAGACTACAGGCGTGGACGAAGGGGGTACAGCGTGTCCCGGTGAATTGAAACCAGCGTTGGCCACATCCGCTTCGAGGTCTTCGTCTCTTGTGCTTTAGTGCCGGGGTTGTGAACTGTGACAGCTAACGTTTCAGGTGGAAGCGTATCGGTGATGAGCTAGACTGTCCTTTCAAACGGCACGTGAAAAGTGATTCAATTCCATCGCATCGCACGGGACTCAATACTATCAATAAATAAAAGGGCCGCAGATTAGGTTTCATGAGAATAAGAACACTCAGAAAACACACAGACATACGTATGAACTTGAGACAGTATCAATAATATGATCATGTAATCCTACAACAGACAAGTTTCAGCTCCATCGTAGAGATTCTATGCACTTTGATTTTAAATCTTGGCTTTGGCTATAACAGGGTAAAACAAACAAACATTAATGTTTCATCTTGCAAATACTTCAAATAATTCAATTCACAATGCATTTTGTTTCAAGCAGGTTTAGAGAAAATGCATGTGATGAGAGGTGATATCTGAATTTACAATGTGATAATCTTATTTATAAGATTGTATAAATTACAGTATAAAAGCAGAGTTTGAGACTCTGGCACACGTCCTGAAAAGTAAAGCCAAAGTAATTTGATCGCCCCTGGTGGCTGGATGCAGTATAAGTCATAAACCCTGCCCTCTCCTTGTTAAAAACGTGCATCATGCTAAACGAAAAAAAATGTTTTAATACATTTTTGCCAAAGATGGTCTCAGTCATTTTAGTTAGTTCCTATCACGCCGATGTATGTTCAAGTATTCATTTTTTTAATAAGTTGGCTTTTGGTTCATTATAAGATGTTATAAAAAGGGGCGTAGTAACAATTTCTTAGTTTACAAAATGAGTCATTGGGGAATATGGGCGGGACCTTGATACCTCAACTCTACTTCACACTCACTATTTCGCATGACATCACTGCCGCAAAATGAAGATAAATCTCTTTTATAAATCTAATATTATTCATATAAATATATTAATGTTTTCTACATTTTTGCTGTCACACCATAGGACACATGTATGGTTTGTACGGTGTCAACAATTCAAATCCAGAAAGCTTTAAGAGTGTAAATCTGATTATTTGGTAATAAGTGACATGATGTTTTAACTTGGGTTAGTCCCACCCACAGTGAAATTGTATTGGTCCAAACATCATTAAAACATCAAATACTGTCTGAATGCATCTTTCAAGAGCCTTTAAATCATACTGGCTTTGGGTATTTGATATTTGATATGCGTGTATTTGCCACTATGTGTTCTTGGCGGAGGTCTCCTTAGTTCCTTTATTTGATTATCAAATTACCAAAAAATGGGTGCAAAGAAGGCAAGCGAATGCCCATCACTGCTCGATATAAACCTGAACTTATCAGAACTGAAATCTCAAGGTCTATAAGGTCTCAAATGGCAAAGTGCTGCAGGTATGAAGAGAGAACTGAAAACTGAATGAAATAAATAAATATCATACTACTTCATTCTAAAACAGCATGAGCCAAATTCACTGCCATAAGCCACATAGGATACAATCATAACCATGACCGAAACTCATAAGCAAGTTCACTAGGTTATAAAAACACGCATATATCTCACACAGCTGTCCAGATCATGTTTTCATCCTCCAACAAATGAAAAAGACAGGAACACAATTAAAGTGCACGAGTGACACAAACACAGAGAATATGCAAAACCGATAAAATGACAGGATAAAAAATGAGCGCGAGGGAGCGAGCATGGCGAGAAATCTGACACATGCCAGTCAAAACGGCAGATTTCATTTCCTTCTGTAAAACACTTCGCTCATGCACACACACACCTACCAACACACACACAGAGCTGCTGTTGATATCAGCAGACAGCGGTGAGAAGAACATTATTCATCCGAGAGAGAGAGAAAGAGAGAGAGAGAGAGAGGGAGAGACACATGCTATCAGTGACAGACAAACATAAATATCCCACAACCCCCTCCGAGGGGTTAATGTGTGTCGATCAGAGAGCGTTGAGTCAGGAGAACAGAGATGTTCAACAGACAGCACATGTATCACATGAACAAGAGCATAGAAACACATGCACTCACAGAACATTGAGCTGAGATTCTGCTTTATATAGTCTCGTAACTAGAAGAGAACGAACTGACATGTTCATGGATCTATAAAATCCTTTTCTGGATTTACTGGAAATGCAACATCATATCCGAACATCTGTGTGACTGAGTCACTTTCTTTACATCACATTGTACATATTCTGACTTAAAGGGACAGTTCACCCAAAAATGAAAATTCAGTCATCATTTACTCACCCAGAAGTTATTCCACACATTTTCTTGTGCTGAAAACAAAGATATTTGGAGGAATGTTTGTAACCAAACAGTTCTGGGGAATTATTGACTACCATAGTAAGAAGAAAAACTACTATGGTGGTCAATGGTGGAACCCCAAAACTGTTTGGTTTCCCACATTCTTCAAAATCTTCTTTTGAGTTCAACAGAAGAAAGAAATGTATATAGCTTTAGAACACGGTAGTTGAGTAAATTATGATTTTTGGGTGAACTGTCCCTTTAAAGAAGGCAATTGTTTTTACTGAGATATGTTGGGTAGGTAACGGGTGCACTGAAACTATATACAAAACTGACCATATTTATCTTCGCTCAAACTGTACTCTTCTACAGCTGACTGTAAACACAATAGTTACAGTAAAACTACTACAACCTATTAAATCTTCAGCATCTTTATGTACCGATGCCAGACAACCAAAAAAATCCAAACAGATCTAACTGAGGTCACATAACCCACACACACACCGTCGGCCTTGAGATCCTCTTAAGCTTAAGCTTACCTCCGGTCAGACTGCATGTACACAGAGCACGGCGAGTTTTATACCTCGATAGGCCTGTGTAAAAAAAATTATAGCAATGCATTTCCAAACATCCAAGACGTTCCAACCATCTACTTCAATAATGGAGTTCTGCCACGACTAGACTGCGGCGCAGTGCCTTGCTCCGAGTCAAAATTACTTTATTAAATTGAAGAAATGCATAATACACACAGAATAGCATGCATAATCACCTCTGAGGCCCGTCGTAACAAACCAACGGCGCATATAAAAGACCGACCCTCCCACTTTGTTCGCGATGCTCCGTGGCCAATCAAAATTAATTTATTCTAATGTATTCGCGCAGAAGGTCAATTATCCAAATGATTCCGATTCCGATTGCTGTGGATCTTAGAAGCCAATGAGGCATCTAAAGGGCAGCTGTGCTTTTTTTGCAAGGCAAATCGCCCTCTTTTAGTTACAGTAAGAGACATGCCTCGGCCTTTGTAAGAACCGCACTTGCTAATGGTCGCACAACTGCTCCTTTTAACAACACTCATAAACGGCCGACTATTAAACATTAGCTGGCAGTGGTGGCTATTGCTAAACAAGAACAGGAGCTACGATCAGTTATGTCCCATTAAAAATGGATGAAATTAGTTTGTAAAGTTTTGTTTATTTAGTCTGTGTACTGTAGGTCTTGTCATCTCACTAAAGTCGTATATAAACCATCAATTGTCATTTACAAATAAACTAAGAAGTTAAACTGTGTTATATTGGAATCATTAAACTAGTATTATCTAAGAGTGTATAGAGGCACTTAAACATTTAAATAGGTTTTACCCCTTTGCACAGTTGGGTCAAAAGTTAAAGACCATATTCTAATCTAGAATTTTATTTTAATTTTTTAATAAACAAAAATGAAAAGTATTGTTTGAAGACTATAAACAACTTAATGTTTTGTATAAAAAGTCAGATGTCCAGTGATGGACCTTTATGAAGGAGTATATATATGTAGTGTAGTTGGGATCATAAATTTGCAAACACCTTGCAGAGTTTGGAAAATGTTAATTTATAAAAATAATTAAGAAACTATTTGACATACAGCTAACACTTGGTTCGCAACACTGTGCAATGTTACCTAGAAAATCAATGACAATGTTTTTATGTTTTGTGAATTAAAAACTATTTATCTTGCACAAATACAAACTGCAAATACTATGTGTGTACAATTGAGCTTCCTTTTTTCAATAAAACACAAAAAAAAGAGATTTTGAAGAATGTTAACTGCCACCCATTCACTTGAAATGGTTTTGTGTCCATACAATAGAAGTGAATGGGTGCCGCTGCTGTTTGGTTACCAACTTTCTTCAAAATATCTTCTTTTGTGTTCTGCAGAAGACAGAAAGTTTGAAATGACAAGAGAAGTGATGACAGAATATTCATTTTTATAATATTCATGGATATACTTACTTGTTGTATTGCTTTGGATGCAAGAAAAGCACATTATAAATAAAATGCATTATTATTATTATTATTATTATTTTTGGGTGAACTATCACTTTAAATGTGATGACTAAAATATATGATTTTTTAGTTGTTTCAGTTTCCTATCTTCCTAATAAAAGACAATAACAAATTCTTAGTTTTAAACAAGGTTTACAGATTCATATACTGTATATGTATATGTATATATATATATATATATATGTATGTATGTATGTATGTATGTATGTATTAACTATATACACAGTATTTGCATTTATGTGCATTAGAAAGCATAAGAAAGTCTGCATAGGAACCGGATAATTTACTTTTCTGCTGCTTTTTAGTGTATGAGGCAATTTAGCCAGGATGAAATAACCCCAGAGCATTTTAATCCAGATAGATGGAATGCTATTTTGATACGCCGTTTTGGCCCTCAGCAGTGCCCGCTCTAAAAATAGGGCCTTTTAAGACCACTAATTTGTTATTCATCTATGAAAATCACTGTATCACTGCACTTATTGAAATGCAATGACTGCTTTCTGCAGCCTCTCCACCTAAACTAAATGAGTAATTTAAAAATTGATAGAATTTCTCTCTCTTACACACTATACCCCTCTCTCTCCACTTTCTATCTCTCTCACTTTGTGTTGCAATGTACCAAAATATCACCAATCAGTGTCAACGTGGATTCGATCAACGTCAAATTGGCAAAACACTAGAGATGTGCGCACATGCCATGCACGATTTCTCGTGTTGAGCTACACCTCTAAGCGCTTAAGCCATAGTAACATTGTAAATGTTGGTATAGAGACGTCCACTGTATGTTTTAGTGATACATTTTTGTGTTTTCATTTATTTAAAGCCTTGGTGATCTATTGCTTTAGCAAATTCTAAAATGCCCCGATTATCTTGCTTTGTTGGCTATGGTTTTATCGCATGTTTTGACAGAATTTGAGTCAATAACAGACAAGCCAAAACACCTTGTCTATATTTTAGTTTTCTGCGTCACTCCAAAATGTGACAGCCTCCATCAAATTCATCATTCTAACCTTAAAGATAACTGAGAGAAAGACAGTGAGAAAAGTGTGACAGAGAAATGAGTTTGTGAAAAAGAGAAAAAAGTGAATGAGAGAGAGAGGAAGGGAGACAGAATGATGTGTTACAATGTTTAACGTCAGTTTGTTCCAAGACCGTCTGGCCCTTGACAGACACTTAAGACCTGCAGACTGAGGCGTCAATCTGCATAGCTCACAAGCCTATCAATTATCCATTGCAGCTTACACTCAGGAATTAAAAGGATCAAGTCGGCCAGTTCAGGCTCAGACGTGCTGTGGCCTTCAATCCACGAGCCACTGAAGTCTACACACTAAAGCCCAATTCCCTTTCCATTACAGTCCAGCATGGAGGACAAACACTCCACAGGTGAAGTCCAGCGCTCATGTACCTAAGGCCAGATTAATGAGACAGCTGGATAGACAAAAGGAATCCAAGATGAGAACGAAGAATGACCACCTGTTGAAAATGAAATTTTAGAGTCCCAAAGTGCCTCCATCCACTACGCCCATCTACCTTCACAAGCTATATTTCAACCAGACATTCATCCGTACCCACACGCTTACACACAAACACACGAGCAACATTCCCATCAGCCGCAGACGCAGGCATCCGGCAAGGCGGGCGAAAGCTTTCCTAAAAGATGAGCTCCAGTGATTACGGGACTGGACAGTTTTCTAATTACTCTGTCAAACATCAATCCGGCCGCCTGATGCAGACCTTCTAGCTGCTGATGGACAATGTAATCACTTCTGTACTTCCAAACAGAGGAGCTGGAGCACAGACAGGTCCTGACAGAAGTGGTGAAAAATTGGATATGTGAAAGCCTCAACTGATTCGACTAAAAAATAAAATGGAGCAGAATACAGAGGGGTGATAAAACGGGGAGCTGCTTTTACAAGATATGGTTAGAAACCTCGAAATAAAACAGGGTTGAAAATGGCTAATTTCCCACAGAAAATGAATCTTTAGGGTGTTAAAGTGTAAATAGTTTACGCAGAATCTAAAAATGTCATTTATTTAGTCTCGTGTCAGTCAATATCTGTAGATGTGGAACACAAATAAAGATATCTTGAGAAATGTCTTAGTGGTTTTGTGTCCAGACACAAAATGGACATATTAAGAAGGATCTATTGATAGAAAACATTTACATTTACATTTATTCATTTAGCAGATGCTTTTATCCAAAGCGACTTACAGTTGAGGAAAACAGCAAGGGATTTGTCTAAGTACGCAATATTCACGAGAAGTGCTAGTAATACAAAGTTTCAGATACAACCTCAAGATAGTATAAGCAAGTATATAGAGAACATTAAAAAAGGAAAAGAGAGGTAGAAAGATATTTTTTTAGAAAAGCAATATAATATACATATTATACAATATAATATGATATAATATACATAATGCTCTTCTGGCCGGTCTCCCAGCCTGTGCCTTCAAACCTCTGCAAATGATCCAGAATGCTGCTGCACGCCTGGTCTTCAATGAGCCCAAGAGAGCACATGTCACACCTCTGCTCATCTCTCTACACTGGCTCCCAGTAGCGGCACGCATTAAGTTCAAGGCACTGGTGCTTGCTTACAGAACAGCCACTAACACAGCACCCATCTACCTCAACTCTCTCTTACAGACCTACATCCCCTCCAGAAGTCTGCGGTCTGAAAACGAGCGGCGCCTCATTGTTCCTTCACAGAGAGGCATGAGATCCATCTCAAGGACATTTTCTTTCTCCGTTCCCGGCTGGTGGAATGATCTTCCTGTTTCCATCAGGACTGCTGGATCAATTTCACAATTCAAAAAACAGCTGAAGACCCACCTCTTCCATGAGCACTTAACTGTCTCATAAAAAAAAAAAATAAATAAAAAAATAAAAAAAAAAATTCATTTTACCCCTATTTTTCCTTTTCTAATGTTCTCTATATACTTGCTTATACTATCTTGACGTTGTATTTGAAACCTTGTATTACTAGCACCTCTCGTGAATATTGCTTACTTAGACGAATCGCTTGCTGTTTTCCTCAATTGTAAGTCGCTTTGGATAAAAGCGTCTGCCAAATGAATAAATGTAAATGTAAATGTACATAACTATGTGTTCAGAGGTGTATAAAGACCTTACATAATGAGCTATTTCTATCTACATACACCACGGGTCTCCTTACATGGAATTCACCATGTTTGTCCTGTGTCAGCCGTCGTAGTGCTTTCGAAAGGGAGGAGTGAGCAGTAGATATCAATGGGTTGCAATTCGCAACCTCACCCCTAGATGCAGCTAAATTTCATAAACTTTAAGATGTTTAAGAAAAATCTTTAAGATAACCTATAAGATAAGCAAACCCTTTTTAAACAGTGTCAGTAACAGATCCCATAGGACAGATCCTCCTACACCTTCACACATTACTGCAGACCTTTGCCACTTAACTCCCCCGAGGATTGGAAATCGCTGTTGTCAACAACATATTTGCAATTTTAGAGACAAAGAAACATGTTGTCTGTGTTTCAAACAGATGCATTGCAATGGCACCTTAAGGGATTGAACGATCCTTGAACGTTCCGTTACTCCATTATGATATTAAAACCACTGGGAGCTAAAATGCAAAAAGTAGCAACTACTACAAGGGATAATATCATAATTGTGAACCTTTGTTTTGTAAAACTGGTTCGACTTTTTATAATTGAATCCCTGTGGAATAAATTACACTTTATTTTCGAATTTAATATTCTGTTTCACTCTGCAATGTATCACAATACAAAAGTTAAATGACTTGCGAATGCAGTTTCATTGACTTTAATGTCCAGTTGCTGTAAAGCTCACACAAAGAAATGACTGAACCACAAATATTAGGAATGAATGTCCACCATATGGTTAATTTTAGTTGTAATCTCTGCCATTAAGTAAGAAAGCGGCCAGATCCTCAGACGGTCAGGGCTTGAACTGAGTTATGAGAGAGCATCTTTCAGCAGCTGGGTAATAAAATGAACATTTCACGTGATTTTAATAGTTTTTCCATTACGAAACCAAATGTGTGTGCTGATAAGACACAAGCCTGATATCAAACCGAGCCCCTCAAAAGGCAAATTACACTGACAGTAATATCAGCGATCAACTCTCAGCATGGTTTATTATATACAGCCATCAGAGAGACGATACCCTACTCATTTTAATACCATTAACTGCAAGTACTGAGAGATGCACTCATAAAACTACACCAAATCCAATTAATCTGGTTGTCCATGCCCCGTTTACAGTGATGTGGGAAAATGTGATGTGACATAAGGATGGAGGAGCCTTGGGTGAGTGTGAGGGACCTGTCTGCTTTCTTCAGTTCCATTATACATCATTAACTTAATTATGGCACAGGCCCTCCGAGGGGTCACATTAGGGCCCGGGTCCCACACTGCCCTCCGCCAATAAAGAGAAACAAGGTCACTGAATGTAAAAATATTAGCCTGTAAGAAAACCATGATCTGGACTGAGATGAAGATGGGTAGAGAGAGAATGTTATGGTTTTATTGATGTAAACAACTAAGAAAAAATCCATTGGCACGTCTAAGTAGATATTGGCTGAGCAATAAAGTGTCTAAACTGCAAAGAGAGTCAGATTGTGTGCGTGACAGGGAGCTAGAGGCACATGCAGACAAAGAATGTACAACAATAAAAAAAAACCTCTTTTTAAACATCTGAATCCAAAGATGGACATTTCCCTGGTGCACGCGTACGGTCTATCACTGACCTACAGTCCACAGTCCTCCAACTTATGAGCATTCGCACAGGACCCGTTCTCATATCCCATCTGCCCTGTTTTTAATTGTTAGATGTACAAACGGATGTCTGCTGATGTCCTATAAACCATATGTCAAGTTAAAAGCAACCACTGCATTCCTCTTTATTCAAAACTTTTAATCAAAAGTTATGCATATGTGATACTGTATCGCCGGAGACATGCTGTGGGTTGCAAGTGGCTCTTTATATGTTCTAGCTCATCCCTGTCTGAATAGATTAAAACGCTTCGGCTCTCCGTTCTTTAATGCTCACCGCTAGCGCGCAGTGGTGGGTCATTAGCTTAAATCTGAGGTTGTATCAGTAGCTAATGGAGGAAGAAAGAACATCAGTCAACTTTCTGCTCCATAAAGCAGGACTGAAACGGTCATAACGCCACTGGCTTTGGAAGCATCAGATAAGAGAGCGAGAGATATCTCTAGAACTATACATCAATGAGACGCCAATGCTAAAGGCTTTCACGTGACCACACAGATAAAAAACACTAACATTTTGTTCAGTGATTCTAAAGAAGTGACAGAGTATCTTCTTGCTCTTAGATATTACAAGTGGGCTTAATACAAGGGTATGCATTGTGGAGTGCACTTAAAGGGATAAGTTATGCAAAAATGAAAATTCTCCATTGTTTTTTCACCCTCATGTTATTCAAAACCTGTATAACTTACTGTCTTCTGCAGAACAGAAAAGAAGATAATTTGAAGAATGCTGCTGACCAAGCAATTTGGTGCCCCACTGACTTCCATTGTATGGACACAAAACCACTGAGACATTTCTCAAAATTGAGAATTTTTTTGTGTTCCACATAAGAATATGCCATATACAGGTTTTGAATGACATGAGAGTGAATAAACAATGCCGAACATTTTTTGGGGTTAAAAATAAGCCCATTCTCTTTGCAGGGCTGCTTACAGCCGCCATGAAACAGTCCGTATTCTCTAAAAAACAATTATGATAGAGTGCCAGGCTCATTATGACCAGTGTGAAGAACAGAAGAAATCAGAGATGTCTATGGGGTTTCATATTGTCTACCACTATACACAGTACTGCAATGGCAGCCGTACACTGAACTCAATCAATGGAGAGCCCAGCTGACTGCAGTGAATTACCAGGATTAAGTGGAACCTCTTTGATGTGATGCACTACTTCAGGAGGATTGAACATCATAACCCAGCTAATGTGCCATTTAGAAACTGTGGCCATATAAGCCAACTAAATAGTCTAGGGTATTGTGGTCTAAATTGTCAACTCTGTGTGTTCATAATGAAGGAGGTGCAATACATGCTGGCGAAATGAAAATTGGATAAATTGTATCTCATCATTTCGCACCCCAGGATCCAAACTTCTTCCATTGTTATTGCTATGTGGGTAGGGATGGATTGGCCACAACCCATGCTACGGGGAACCAATCAATGCAACCGTTCAGTCTGCGAGTGTATGATTCACTTAGTATCTTTGTGTAGTCAATAATAGACTATTATTTTCAACCAGAATGAAAAGTATATATTTAAAAAACGATGTAAACCCTTTATTAGATTTATTTGCAATTGGATTTAAAAGGATGGTTGAGAAAAAAATGAAAATTCTGTCATAATTTACTCACCCTCTTTTCATTTCAAAGCGCTATGACTTTCTTCTGCAGAACACAAAAGAAGATCTTTTGAAGATTGCTGGTAACCAAACAACGGCAGTGCCTATTGACTTGCATTGGTTTTGTTTCTGTACAATAGAAGTCAATGGGGACGGCAATTGTTTGGTTACCAGCATTCTTCAAAAGATCTTCTTTTGGGTTGTGCAGAAGAAGTAAAGCAATATAGGTTGGAAAAGTGGGTGAGAGTAAATTATGACAGAATTTTCATTTTTGGCTACTATCCTGATCCCGATTGGACTGATCAAATTTAGAATAGTGTATTCATGACAATAATAACAACCATGCTTCACAATTAATAAAACGTTTTTTAAAAGTTGCATAAAATCTAAGTACACTCTATGAACACTGACATAGAAAAGGTCAAACTTGTTACAATAAATGTATTAAATAAATAGATAAATAGAAAAGGTCTGATTGTGATGCAGGGACTGGTGAAAGTCAGATAAACCTCAGCAGGGGACAATGATAAAACTGAAGCTTGGAAATCATTATGAGGTGTGAGACAGGCCACAGTTACTAACAGTGAGACATTTAAACAGGGACAAAATGTCACATAATTGAATCATGACACACTGAGTTGAGTTATATCAGAGCAAAATTCAATGAAAGGCCACAGAGAATTACAGAAGTGACAGAATACATCTTTAAAAGAAAATTAATTAAAAACATTTGTGGCTTTTGGGATATAAACATGTAATGTTGATGTCCTTCTAAAACCTTGTATGTCCAAATTGTATTTTCCTGCTGTTTTTCAGGAAATAGAAAAAACATTAAATCATTTAATACTGTGTTGTCAAAGTTGACAAGCCCTTTTTAAAAAAATGTATTAGTAAGATATTTGCAAAACCTAGTAAGCATAAAGGGTGACTAATAATAATGATTTATGGCAAAAAATACAATCACAAAATATGGAGATTTCAGAAGAACAAAAGAGATATTTAACATCTGTTTCCTATAGGTCTTTGCACCGAAACACTATCATAATTTTGCTTTTTGCTCCTTAGCGCACATTTTTGTGTAAATATGGTTAAGTATAATTGCTACATTTTTAAGGTTTAAAGCTAAGAGCCAAAATCATAAACAAGCCTAACTTGACTAGCTGGTCCAAACTGGTTTGTCAGCCTGATCATACTGGTCTGGTCTTTAGACTATACATGGCCAGACTGGGAGACAAGCTAGACCAGCCTAAAACAAGACCAAGACAGAAAGACTTTTGAGATCTTTTTAAAAAGAAGACAACATATACCTGTTGGAAAGTATAAGAAAGTTGTTTTTCCTCATCCACAGGCAGTGCCTCTATATCAAAATATAACCATTCCTTTGTGGAACATCTGGAGGAGTGTGAAACTTTCCCTCCAAAAATATGAAACTTTCAGCTCACCACACATGCATGTCAATTTTTAATGGTATCGTGATTCTGAGCCGTATGTAGGAAAAAACAGCTCGGGCCTACTGAAAAGAAATGGACTTTAGTTTTGCTGGTGGGAGTGAAAGTACTAGAACTCGACAGCCTCACTTCATTATGGACTTAACTCCCCTTGGTTTCTGTGAGGCAGAACGAAGATGAGAGCGAGAGAGTGAGAGAGGGAGAGAGAGGGAGTGAAATAGGAGACGTGAAAAAAGAAAGACTAGCGCTATATCTGGGACAACCGTTGACATGACAAAACGGTTCTCTACGCAATAACAGTAAAAGAACGACTCAATTAGTGCGGCTACTATCTCGGCTCCTTTATCGATCTCGGCCAGATGAGGAACATCAGACGAGAGAGTTTTCAATCAACCGCTGCTTTTTGAAGAAAGACACGGTCGAGGTTCACGGCGGGTAAAAATCCATTGCTGGAAATATAAATAAATATGCAGAGCAAGGATGGTTAGGTGGGGTGTGCAGGTTGGTCTGACCCGATTTGGAGCTATTGAAATGCCACTTATTTTTTGATTGTGTCGAATGCAATTGGCAGACATGAGTCGAACATGAGTGGCGGGCGTCCGCTGGACAGATCAATCGGATGACTCATCAGAAGTGGGGGCACTCCGGACAATTCAATTATTCAAAATTAACCTTCAAGATAAGAAGAAACAGAAGAGGAGCGCTGCCTGCATTTGTGCGGTGGCCCCGATGGGAACGATTTTCGGATATCACACGCTGAGTTTAAATGTTACAAAAACTAGAAAACCGCACGTAAAATAAAAGTGACTGAAGTGCTAAATGTTTTATGTACACAATTTCAACGTTATTTAAGGAAAAAAGAAAACTCAGATGGTTTCTTGTCTCGCGGACATTAGCATGCATTTTTCAATTTGTAAATTACACTCGCTGTCCATAATGCATGTTGCCCTCGTGGTTATGAAAGTAATGGACATGCAAATTGTCAAGCTTTTCAGAGCATACAACATGCATATGAGAAATAATGTATCTTTTGTTACAGATTTTATTGTGATTGTGAAGTGGAGACTCTCCACGGATGTGCAATAGTTTGTTTGAATGGGTGTGTGTGTGTACTTTTCATTACCATCTGTCCCCAACAGTGTGTGAGTGATTGTGTGTATGTGTTTATCTGGAAGAGCTCCAGGCGGGACTCATCTGCTTCATCAGAGCTCCATCAGTCCTTTGACACCGTAAAAGAACAGCAAC
Organism: Oreonectes daqikongensis; assembly: GCA_026939265.1. Lineage (NCBI taxonomy): Eukaryota > Metazoa > Chordata > Actinopteri > Cypriniformes > Nemacheilidae > Oreonectes > Oreonectes daqikongensis. Next base: position 851,775 of record JAOTQM010000030.1, on the reverse strand, counting down.
AAGCGGCCAGAACCCCAACAACCCTCTCTACAGCTGAGCACCATCATGGTTATTCGCAAGACTTGTGTGCGCGAAACCAACATGAGCTAAAGCAGAAGAATTGTATTCTTTTGGAAACCAGTTTAGCACCGACACTAACCAAACACACTGGTCTGCAGTTTAATATTTTACATTACATTGCATTTTAATGGTTTATGTCTCTAGGTAAAAAAGTCAAATATTTTTTGTAATAAGCAATTATGTCAACTCATGCTTGTCATGAAGGTACTTGCATGGAAGGTATCTGCATAGAAACAACACTTAAATTCGACAGTCATAAAGAATGACCCACAACAGTCTAAAAGCTTTACCTCTATTAAAGGTTTGTCAAACATCATGCATTCGTTACAAATAAGCAATCCTGATGCACTTAATAAAGTGCTCAAGATATTTGTGAACCAGTAAATTCTCTAAATCTAAAATCATAAAATTACTTAAGACTCCCAAAAACCTTGATAACTGGTATAGAAATATCAATTCAGTCATTTTGATATTCTGTTCAGAAAGAAATATTTGCACATACAATCAATTCGGCCCACTGTCTAGCTCACAAGAATACCTGTTTCACACATGGATTAAAGGGATAGTTCATCATTTACTCACCCTCATGTCGTTTCAAACCTGTATGATTTTCTTTGTTTTGCAGAACACAAAAGATGATATTTTGAAGAATGTTGCCAACCGAACAATGGTTTTGTGTCCATGCAATGCGTACCACTGTTGTTCGATTACCAACATTTTTCAAAATATCTTCTTTCATGGTTTGCACAAGATAAAAAGTCATACTGGTTTAAAATGATAAGAGGTGGTGACAAATGATGACATATTCTCTGGGTGAACTATCTCCTTAAAACCCATCTCTGGTGATCTCAGTGATCAGATGAAACATATCTCGGTTTACACCCAGTACTAAAATATACCTCAAACGCATCTCTTGTGACCACTGAAAGTCTGCTTTTGTGACTACATAAATCACAACTTTGGTTGTTTATAAAAGCTTTGAAAGCACAAAACAGATATTAGTAAGTATAAACAGGGTCATAGTGACACTCAGTGTTAAGCAGACAGGAAGAGACTGACCAAGGTTAGGATGCTTCATTATTCATTATTCAAACACATTCCTGGCACAAATCAAGATGTTCTTACCCATCCTTTTCCCACTATTTCATCCTCTTGGGCCTTGGGAGCACCCTTCTCTGGCAGTCATTGATAAATGAAGTGCAGATAAAGGAAAGAGGAGCTAATTAATATCGAGAGGAACTTTGGGTTGCACATCAATACAGCGCCTTAAAAACACGAGAGAGAAATAACAAAGAGCTTGTCAAAGCTCAGAGGCATTGTGGGCCACGTGTGTAATGATGGCAGGAATAATTCGGAGAGGATAGCAGAGAGCTATCGAATAAACATTTTACTTTGCGCTCTCCTGTGATGCAATGTACACAGTTGTGTACAGCCAGATCAGATTTACTGTTTGTATTGGACGGCGGTACACTCAGGAGTACAACCGACCTTATCGGACCGAGATCTGTGTCGGGAAGAGAAAAATAAAGAGGCCCAGAGGAAAAACATCATATGCCGTGATCAATAGCTAAACCAAATTAGACAGGGTCATAAAAGGGAAGAATTGCATTTAATGGATAAAAAGTAACCTGTGGTAAGGGAAGAACCAAGTTACCAAATGACAATTTTAAGAGGATGGTTTACTGTATCAGGAAAAACCAGTATGGTTCAATATATAAAATGTATTTTCTAAACAAACGTACAGCAAATGTCCAAATATCCAATGAGAAAAAAAATACACAATGCATCTAAAACAAGTACAGCATCTGTTGGTCCGAACGCTTATCTCAGTGCATAAAATGAAGAGTACTTTCACAGCTTCACCTGTCCGTCAAATGTCGCTCAGGGTGTATTTATGCTCAATGTTATGACAAGCTCTTATGGATGGAGAGAATGTGTGGAAGGAACATAATAGTCCGGTATTTTAATATTGAGTCAGCTATTTGGGATACAAATATACACTGAGGATTTGTCCCTCTAGATCATCTAGAAAAACAGATGTTCGATTTTATTAAAAACAATATCAGGGCTTTCTGATGTTTTTCAACACAAAGTAAACATCTTTCCACACCAAGAACATTTCACAGACAAAGACTTTCATATGGTTCATAGAAGTCAAGGACTCCCTAAAAGCAGCTTTACGTTGATCAAAGCAGAAGACTAGTCAAGACAAACAGCACCGAGTCTTTCTGAAACACTAGATGATACATTCTGAGCAAACCATCATGGAGAGCTTCTGCCATTGATGTCTTGTATTAGTCAATGAAAACCTAATAAATGGAAACTCTCTTGCTAATTGGATACATCGCCCTGTGTGTTTTCTCTGATAAAGATCACAGGCCTTGTTTGATAATGTAATATCAAAAGCTAACATTTATGCAGAACAGCTTTTTATATTAGACATTGACCATACAAGCTACAACAACACAAATATAATGCTGTATGGAGGCTAATGATGTATCCGGTTCTGTTTTATAATCCAGGCCATAAGTCAAGAGAACAAAGCCAATAGGATATTGTATTTAAAACATAAAACTTTAAAACATGTCTGTCCAATGTGATTATATGATCTAGTCTATTAGAACTTATACTTCTAAGTCTAATACTTTAATATTAACAATATTAAGCTTTTGCTAAAGTATTGCTTATGTAACCTATGCTTGCTTGCTTATTATTCTTTTTCTTTTCTGTTCTGGTTAACCTTTCTCTTTTTCTAATGGCTCTGACTTTTTGTAGGACTTGAAATGCACAATTCCAGGCACTGGGCCAGACTCCGTGACCATTCCTAAGAAAAACTACTTTTACACTTGCTTTTCTCTTTTCTCTCTTTCTGAAATTCCCATAGTAATTTTAATGCAGTATAGTTTACGCTAACCTCAGTATTACTTTATGTTTAGACTAAATATGTAACACACAGCAGATTTATTCCAGCCTTAGACAGCCTCTTCACCATAAGGCTTGAGACCACAGTAGTGCAAAATGTTAAGGTAAAAGGTTTCTAAACTCATGATTACAGTGTGCAGAAAACGTAGGAAAACTGCTGAAAAGGTCTCGGTTTGCATCCCCTTTATATTCTGCTAACTTCTGCTGTAGAAAATAAACAATGACCTTGACCAACAAAATTTTTCAACTTCCAGAACATCTTACTAAAACCACAGTAAAAAACAATATCTATTGCATCACTTGAAAAAAATGCAGGATTTGCATTTCTGAGCACATTTTTTCTATCTTAAATTTGCATAAGACGCTCACAATCCCTTTTTTGAAAAATTCGTTACGTGAAGAACATTTTCAAAACAAAAACCTCTCTAGAACTCTAGAGACCTCATGTAAGCAAGGTAATAGTGAAAACAGCTTCGGTATTTCTCACTTGCTACTATAGCACATTAGAAAGAACGGAGTTGTGTTTTTATTGGTTTTGTAAACCATCATCCATCATACTCATGAGTGCGAAAGAAAGTTTTGAAGCAAGTGTTAAGAAGTTGAAAAAGTTAAAAATATTCCAGCCAATTAGGAACTAAGATATGATTTTATTTGCAGTACTTTCAGTAAATGATGTTTAACTCTTTAGATGGGATCACTTGTGGGTCAGAGAAAAAACTGGACTATACTGATGCTGGACTACTAGACTCCAAAACACCTCTCTCTCTAAAACAATGAGTCCAAGTTTATCTAAATGACATTTTCATTGTATATCAATATGCATTTGCCAAATAAATTTGGCATTCTACAAAATTGAAAACGCTAACTCTGGAGATACGTGCCTTAAGGCTTACAAAATAATCTGTCATAATATGTGACACGTTATAAAACTATGATCAGCAGGAATTTCAGATGTGTGGAAGTTCCCTTCAATCACAAACTCCCATTCGATGCATCAGGCTTGCCAGAAACAAAATAGACCAGTGATGCACCAGTGAGACCAGTTATCATATTACCAAACCAACTAGTAGATTACTATATTTGACAATAGTAGAATCATAAAACTGTGTAGCCATGCAAGCCCAAACATATAAATAATTTTTAACTTGCATCCTTTGTGTGAATCAGGATCACGCATTTCCCCGGACATAGACCCCATACAGATTCAGATCATGTACAAAGGTGGATGATTACTGTTTGCTTATGTATCCTCTATGAGCTTCTACAACCTGAACACAAAATAAATGTGTCTCCTGCCAGCGAGACGTTCTATCAGTCAGCATTAACGGTCTGAGAGCAGGGGCCGAGGATCTGGAGATGTGGGGCTCCTCTCAGCACAGTCCGGGGCCAGACAGCCAGACGCAGGGGAAATGAGCTCCATTACCGAGGTGGCCATGTTGGGTCTGGGAGATTGGGCTGGCTCTTATTGCCTGTGTTTGGAACAAATGGGAAATGTGATTCCCCAAGGCCTGAGACAGCCGTGCAGGGACGACTAATCATTATACACTAACATCACCGGCACAATGAAGATGACAAGGGCACGGGGCTCCAGAAGAGACAAATGATGGAGTATGTGCTAGGTGGGAGAGAGAGTATATTTGTGTGTTTGTACTGGTATATAAAGGCCAGAGTTGTGTTTAATGTCGAGCAGACAGTAGCACATGCAGTAATGAGAAGAGGTGAAAAAAGCCGTCTCATCCCCCAGCATTAACCTTTCTCTCAGTTTTTCATTACCCCGTTACATCCTTTCATTCCTGTTTTACTCATATACTAGCACGCCCTCCCCTTGTGCTCCTGCAGAAGTCCCCTATGTCCCCGGCCGTGAAGCAGGACCGAATGAGCCAATAGACTTCCTCAGATCAAAAGCCTGTGAGGAGGTCGGCTGAAGCATTGTTTGCGATACCTGCTTTCCAAACACGTCTATCAAAAATATTCAGTCAGAATCAATGATTTGCACAGTATCTACACGTGACAGTTACAGACTTATTAAAACAGTTTTTTATCTCAAATGGCAATTGTTTTTTGAGTGAACTAGAGATGCTCTCAGCTAGGGAACAAAACAAACATATCACTGCTGTGCTTCTGAAAACTTGTATCTTCATATTTTATGCCATACATTTATTTTATAATCTATTATTATTAGTCACCATTGATGTTTGTCACTGGGTTTTAATATTAATATAATTAATATAATACCAGTATTAAAAAGAGCGTGTCAACTTTCACAACACAGTATTTAATCATTTCAAAAAGTAGCTTGTTTTCTCAATTTCCTGAAAAGCAGCGAATTTGGACTTTTGGACGAGGTTTTGGAAAGGCAAGGGGCGACATCTTATATACATATTTTGAAGAATATTGGTAACCAAACAACACTGGCACCCATTGACTTTCATTGTATGAAAATATCTTCTTTTGTGTCAAATACAGGATACAAAAGAAATTGTTATAAGTTAAAGTTAAAGGAACAGTTCAAAAAATAAAAATTCTGTAATTATTTACTCACCAGAGTTGTTCCAAATATGTATACATTTCTTTGTTCTGATGATCACAGAGAAAGATTGGGAAGATTGGGAAGAATGCTTGTAACCAAACAGTTCTTGGACCCCATTGACTACCATAGTAGGAACAATTACTTTATCATTTTTTTTGTTCTGCTTAACACAAAATGAGACATTTTGAAGAATGCAGGACAGTAAAAAGTTCTGGGGCACTTTTGACTACCATTGTGAGAGAGTGAGTAATTCATGACAGAATTTTCATTTTTGGGTGAACTATCCCTTTAACACATACAATATGGCTAAATATGGTTAACACCATAATCTATTTTTTAATCCAGTTACTCATTTACTACTACCAACTCCTTATTTATTCTAATTGACATTATAATGTTTTCATTTTCTTCTGTGTAATTTCTCTAAACAGCACATTCAGAACTAATTGGAACTTTTAAAGTGAGTGGTGCTCTCAACAGCGTATTAGCATCAGCAGTAATGAAACTGGCATTGAGATACTCAAAACCTCACTGTTGGTATGGATTACTCAAATTATACCAACTTTTCCCCAGGATGATGTGTCGTACAGTACGTGACCTCTCACATTCTTGCACACATGCCGGCGCTCGAGCGTTTTGAGCATCAGACCTGCCACAAAAACATTTGTTTCAGATTCACCTCACAGCCACAAGCAAACAGTATGGAGCTCCAGACCTGGCTCCCAGTTAACCTCAAATACACATCACACACCCTCTGCTACTGCCTCCTCCACACAGGGCAGGTGAAATCCCCACTGGTCACAATTATCCAGCCAAGCACCTTCATCAAACACCCAGTGCCCGAGAGCACGTCTGACGCACCGCAGCCCTAATTCACTCTCGTTCCAAACTACACTGCATAAGGACCAAATAGCCACAAGCAAAAACATCTATCCGTCCACCTCTCCTCACATCAGCGGCAGAGGGAGGGGGGCGGGATAATGGCGCTGTTTAGCAGTTGCCACTTGGATTCGGCTAGCAGGTGCTGTTGGCTTTTCGTAACCCGTGGCAAATGTGAAATGTTTTATTCATGGTTTGTGATAAAACTTTGCAATGCGCCGCGTGTTGACGGAGTTCAAAGCAAAGAGCTCTTCTTCTCGTTTGCCACATTTCCATGTCGTAAATAAATGGAGGACTGAACAATGGCTGTTGAACTGAGAAAACTGACTTATGCAATACAAACTGGATTTACACTGCAAACATATTTATACGGCACTGACTTCATCTATCTTTTCAGCCTGTTCACAAAAACAGCCTAATCTTGTGTCTCCTACTATGGCCAAGCTGATCTTTTGCTGGTCTAGCTGGTCTTCCAGTCTGGCCAAGCTGGCATTTATCTGGTCTAGTAAGTCAAGATGACCAGATGACAAGATCCCAAAACAACAAACTATAGCAACCCGACAAGAGATCAGATAAGACCAGCAAACCAGTTTAGGCTGGTTCTAAGTGTATCTCTTCCAATTAGGATACTAGTTATAAATAGAAAGATAGTTGAGTTGTGAGAAAAACAAAGAGAGAGACAGACAGCAAGATAGAGAAACTACTATACATCAAAGGACTGCACATACACAATACATCTGCCTTCCTGCACATTCAAGGACGGCATGAAAGTACATCTGCTTAAACCCTTCACACTTGTCCAAAAACACTGCAATTCTAGCTGTACCTAAACCAATAAAAAGGGCGTACCTCAGGAATCAGTGTTTGGTCCCTGTTAACAGTTGCTTTTTCTAATGGTGTTGATTCATTCCAATCACTAATCGATTGCTAAATGAATGAGAATGATTTGAAACCAGCATGGGAAACAAGTCAAACAACAAACACATCAAACATTTCCAGGGGAAGGGATGTAACTGTGTATTTGATCCTGCCGGAGGATCTAATAATTAACATCACATTAATATTCTTTCCACAGAGTCTGGGTGACTGTGAAAGCTTCTGTGAAATGCAAATCGCGGTACACAGAGGCTTCAGAGCGGGAACTTTGTGACTGCAGGGGAGGGCTAACATTCTCACTCAATAGAGCTCAGAAAAAACCCAGGTACCCCATTGATGACGGGAGGACTGGAGAGACATGAACAGACTGACACTACAAGCTTTGACTTGAAGAGGAATATTCAACAGTCTGTGGGCTTTGTTTATCTAATCAAACCTCAAAGATGGCTAAATATTGTAACATCAATCCTTAGTTCTGTCCGGACAGGGCCAAGGATAAATACGTTTCACATGATGCATTTTGCTCTGGTGATAAATTCCCAGAATAAAAACAAAATGCACCTTCGATCTGAAGCGAACGGTATGAATATGAAGCGATGCAATCTTCAGATGAGAGCTCGCTTAAAATTCATCACTTTCCACATGTTTGTAATGCTACTGCTATGGGTTGCAAAACTCAAAAAGCAAGGTGCGCTATTAAAATCCCACCCATCCTGTTCCCTGGCATATTGCGTGCAAATACCACATGAATTCCATGTCTCCCATTATTGTAAACAGAGGTCTGTGATGAAGATATCAGTTTGTATCTCCAATGCAAACACATTGAGTCGAAAATAAATCAGGTGCATATTGACATGCGTGTTTACACCGAATGCAAGAAAATGATTAGCTTCATGTCAGGAATCTTGGTCTACTTCAGGAGAATCTTTATCCGAGAGGCGACTCCATGGCACGTAACAGCTGGAAGCAAAAGCCTATTGTGCCTCAAAGCAAGTAATCAACAGAAGGACAGTAAGTGTGTGTCTGGGGTAGAAAAGATGAATTATGAGGTATGTGTGTCGGTGTGTTTACGATTGCAGGGCTGAAAAGTGTGTGACCGTAGCAAAGATATTGATCAGAGCTCAAGCTCGTAATGATGGTGAAAAGAATTGGGTTCAGCTGCAAGCCCACAATCCTGTGTGGTGCCTTTAGAAGTCAACAATGCCACAGAGAGATAAAACTTCAAAGACAGCAAAAAAATTGAATCTGTAATGAATATCATTATTTATTTATTATTTATTATGTATTTAATATAGTATAGTATATATAGTATATATTCAATTCGCAATATTTTACCAAAGCTTTATTTAAAGACAGACAGAAAATAATTGTAGAGTATTCATGATATGCCTATGATACTGATGCCCATATGAGGTCAGCGATATGAAAGATTCCCACCGTATAAAACGTCAAAAGGGATGCCATGAAGGGGGCCTTGAAGGGGGAAAAACATACATATGGTTGCTGTCCTTCTGAAACCTTGTATAAACCCTAACCAGGAAATGGAAAAAACACTGTACTTCTTAAATGATTAAATACTGTGTTTTCAAAGTTGACAAGCACTTTTTAATACATTTATTGGTTAGATATTTGCAAAACTCAGTGGCAATAGAAATAATTTATCACGAAAGAAATGACGAAACAGAGTTACGAGGTTTCAAAAGGACAGCAGGGATTTACAGTGCGTAGCAAATTTATTAGACCATCTGTAATAGAAAAAACACAAACATGCAGTCAAATTATTTTTAAAACTACTACTTTTATTGTAATTTGTTAGGCAAATAACAAACTAAAGCAACTAAATAGTCTTTATTCCCGTTTTTAGCAAATTTGTTAAGCACTGTATATTGCAGCATCAACAGTTTAAGTTCAGTAATCAAATGACATGACGTCAAGAAATGACTGAACTGACTTTTCAGGGTAAGTTATTCCAGTTCATAAACCAGGTTGAAAGAACTCCTACCTTGGGATCAGCGGTGAGCAGTTTGAAGGCTGCATACACCTGGCTCTCCGTTACTCCTCCACCCAAGTCCAGGAAGTTAGCAGGCTTTCCACCATTCAGGTCAATGATGTCACACGTTGCCATTGCAAGACCAGCACCATTAACTGCGGATACAGATCACGGTTATAACAACTTCATGATGTTGCTTGTTATGAATTCACCTACTGCCTTTCAGCTGGCACAACGTCAAGTATTTTTCAAGAAAGTGTAGTATTTTACTGTACATTCTAACCTAGGGTGACAAACTCATTTTAGTTCACCAGACAGACTCGACTATATTTCATCTATTTTTTATTTCAGTGTACCTATGGAGAACATATTACATGCTGGAATCAATTATGAATGCAAAGACGGCTTTGCAGCCTCCCCCCCGTGCATGTCCCACAGAACAAGACACCTAGTGCTTTTTATTGCCCACTGCTTTTCAAGAAAGGCAAATTGTGCTTGACTAACAGTATTCAGAGTGTCAAGAGTGTTTGTAGTATCCGTGTTAGCCAGACCGGCGAGCCCGTCCCGGCGCTCCGTGAGCTGTAAAGCAGCCAACTGATTCAGCCATTTCCTGCTCTCTCCATCTTTCCTGGCTCCACATATCTCCCACAATTCCATTCTTTAGTGCTTGAGTTAACGTGCTGGCACAGACTCTGACACACAACTCAATAAAGTGAAATTCAGCCGAACAGCTGTCGCTTTGCCGGTTTACAAAGCTTTTAAGGTGCAAACTAACCGCGAATAAATTGTGCGTGTGTGTTTGTGCCTACACGACAAGGTCAGTTAGAGTCAGTCGTGCACGTCTCGAGAGTCTACGGTATTTCACAGCTCTTGGTGCTTTACTTTGAGCTATGGTTTATAATGAGATAGCGCTTAAATGTGTAGAGTAACAATCATGGAGTTTGAGTTGTTTTCCAGAAGATTCTTGCTAATTAAAGCTTATTGGTTCAGGCAGGTCCCGTATGGAGCTGTAAGAGAGCTGCTGGAAAGACGACTGGATTGACGCCCATTTGGTAACACTTTCTCAAAGCACTGTTCTCGAGACTAAAATAAATGTGGCAGAAATTACTAAGGAGCATTTCTATAGGGGGTTATCAAAAGAGATGTACCAGAGAGTTGTGAAGCAGGTTCTGAAACCTTTGAAATCCAAATGTTTGGAAAAGCAAAAGTCCATCTGGTATATAGATTTTGATCATTGAGCCAAACTTTAAAACCGTATATACTAAAATATAATATATAAGTATATTGTATAAATATGACAAATATTTCTATATTATATTATCATATATCGGAGCCTACAATTCTTCTTGTTTACCCATAAAATAATTTTTAAACGCACCAAAACAAGCAATGTTTCCATCCAATCCAATGTACTTGAGGTCATATTTGGCTGCCTCGGTCTCCATGGGGTCGCTCTCTGCTGTATCGTCCATGGCAAACACAGCTTTCTGCCTGAACTCTGCGTTGTCATCAAAGTTGATTTTAGCATCGAAGCAAACAACTGGGAAAAAGAAAAAAAAAATATTACTCTTGCCCTGGCAAATTTACAAAAAATAGCCCCGGTAGTCAAATGCAGTCTTTCACTGAGTTCAAGTGTTTCTACATGGTCACGATTCAAGCATGTTTATTGCATTCAGCGTGCTATCGTGACTTGGGTAAATAGGACAATAACCAATAGCACAAAAACATGATATTTCTGAGTTTTTCTAAGTAATGGTAAGTTCTTTCCTAAAATACAATAACTTTGTGGCTGTTACCAAGAAATATATGGATACAAAGAAGTTGAAAAGTACCTTTCCCTCAGACATTTTCTACCTAAAGGGTTTACGGTTCTTTAATATAGAGGTTGTGCATAGCAAATTGGCTACTGCAGTTCCAAACCAAATAACTGACATCAGTAAACAGGAGCTACATATCTCCCACACAAACCATTGACTCTGATGACAAACTTCCATAGTTACGACATGATCTTTACTGACGTAGTGTATATATACAGGTATATCTGTAATATCATATGTCATAAACCAACCGGCATGCAAACACAGACAGCCCATCTGAAAAATTAGCCAGGGAATAGAGTTGTCTGTGACTGTGTGGCTGTATGTGACCAGACCCAGAACTGTTCTCATTTACAGTGTTTTGCAGTCTCTCGCTACTTCCTGAGCCTGCAGGGACCCGGCTCTCGCTAACAAAGCTAATCTGTGTAAGAAAGAACACTGAGTGCACCCAGCTATTATCAACCTTACACTGTTACTAGGTGGGTAGAGAGAAGAGAGAGAGAGAGAGAGAGAGAGAGAGAGAGAGAGAGAGAGAGAGAGAGAGAGAGAGAGAGATAGAGAGAGAGAGAGAGAGAGAGAGAGAGAGGAGAGATAGACGAGAGAGAGAGAGAGAGAGAGAGAGGAGAGAGAGAGAGAGAGAGAGAGAGAGAGAAAAAACACATACTGATAAAAAATATATAGCTTTTATGAACTAAGTTGTTGTGGATAAAAGTGTAAATGCATAAATGTAAATATAAGTATCTCATTTTCACCACCCCACAACCTGCCAAACACAGTCTCACGTATTTCTGTACTAACAACAAAAAATGGGCATCTTGATAATTTGTTCGAAAGCACTTTCTTTATAAAAGACATTCTTTTTTTCCCACCCTTTTGACAAGGAGAAAAACAGAAGAAACAATGCTTTAAAGACAGCCGCAGCCATTCTGTTGTGATCTTGCTGTCAAGAAAAATGTCTGGATTAATGCGGCTGTCAGACGGATATTTCCAGAATGGCTTTATTGCGGTTTTCACAAAGAAACAAACTTACCTTAGAAACAAACAGTGCAGTTGTAAAATTAAACACACATTAATCCTAGGGCTATTAATTACATGTGTTCATTTACTTTGATGCAAAATGAACAAAAATAATAATGTGATTAAAATTTGTAACAGACAGCTCACATGTACAGTACATCCATACAAAATATAAAGAATACAGAACAAGAACAAGAAAGGAGAAGGACAAGAGGAGAAAAGAGAGCAGCACTTTTGTCACAGCCCCTATGAGGACTAAATCATTTTGCCATTATGGCATTGAGCACAGATGATTTCTCTCCCCTTCTTTAATTTGACAGACTAATACTGCAGGCATTACCCTCTACGGACCTACTGTATGTAATTTCATACCAATAAACGTTACAACATCCTACATCATTTCCTAACAGGTACCTATAAAAGAAATAGTGAAAATAGCTTCGGAAATAGTATTTGGTCATATTAAGAACATATTTGTGCCAGTGTGACATTCTTTCATAGCCTTGTAAATTTCTGCTGAGACAGCACTCGACATAGCCGTAGACTTTGATTTAGCTGACCATTAGTACAAAATGACGCTTATCCTTCAAAGCTTCTATTGGGACTCTTATGCAACCTACCAGCAAGCATCTCGCATTTACACATGCATACCACACACACACACACACACACACACACACACACACACACAGACGTCTTACCTTGTCCCTCAGGTGTTTCTCCAAGCGGATTGACTTCGACTTGAGTGGCGTCGACTTTGAGGAACAGATCATAGAGTCGTTTAATCTGATCTGCAGCCTGTGACAGACCCACAGAGAGCACTAATTACTCACAGCGCACATAAGCCGCAGAGCTCTGAGAAGTTACATAAGCCATTCAAAGTACCTTCAATACACACACACACACACACACACACACACACACACACACACACACACACACACACACACACACACACACACACACACACACACACACACACACACACACACACACACACACACTTACACTTTGGGTCAAACACACAGCCCAGTAATGAGGCCGACCGAACATCTGCTCCGCTGGTCAGAATGTTCTCTTGACATTTTGAATATGTCTATGAACGGTTATTATAATTTAATAATTCACTATTTTGTATTTTAATGACGTACAGAATACGGTTAGCTAGCTGTATGAGAAACCTTAAAAACAAACGCTGGATTAGATAATGTCATAATACTTTATTGTGTAATACTCCGGTAACAATATTTTGCAATGATTTCATATTTCATCCCTAAACGTACAAATACATTCCTTTGCGAAACTATATATATAAATATATATATGGGAGTTTTGGTGAAACCCACTGGCCATATTTTCATTTTGCGCAATATAAGGGGTAATGTAAAGGCAGAAGTGTAATCATTCGGTTTATCCCAGAAACCTCTATACTGCATGTTTTCATAAACATACCCGATCACTTAAAGCAGTCTTGTGTTTTATGGGGGTTAAAGACAGAAAAGATAACAGCTCACTTACTGCTTTACATCACACTATTTCCTGTGCTTTCTGAAAACATTTCGTCTTAACAAATTCTACTTCCAAAGCATTTACAAGCTAAAATGGCACCTCCCTCTTGCCGTAGTCGACGGAAGCTCTTTTGATAATGAGCGCATGCCGACAGAAAACATTGTAGCATGGCTTTCATCGGCACGCAGTGGCGCGCGCCGGCTCTTTGTCATCTCGCTGCACTTCAAAGTGCTGAAGAGAACTTAATGGTATACTGCATCCCAAACCGTTCTAATTAGCGTTGACTCGAATAGACTCAAAAAGATGTGTATTAAAGATAACCTCAGTAAAGCTAAACTGACAAGCCAGACATTTAGCAGTAATTTCCATAACTCTTCATTGGAAAATCAATGCTCGTTCAGAGAAAAAATGTAGTCATGCACACAGATGCGCAATTTTGAATCTCGACACCTTTATGCGATTTGACTGCACAAAAATACACGAAATAACACAAACTCGTTGTACTGCATGCTGTTGATAAAGCAAGTGCAGAGGCATACTTTATGGTATGTGTCTACTGACACGGAGAGAGGAGACGTTTTTAGTTCAATCTTAATGCTGAGAGCCGAGCAGCTGGGACACGCAGAGAATTGTGGGATTGACAGCAATGTGAAGCAAGAGGTTTTGCTTAACTTTGCAAATGAGTAGTTTCTAATGCATTTAGAGCAAAATGACATGCTTATATATTACTATAATTGTTTCAGATTACAAAAGCAGTTTGTTTGCCTTCATTGTGCCTTCAAAAATACTGCAGCTCACCCCAAAAACGAATATTCCGTCATGAAAAAAACGATGACTTTTATTAAAAATAACACTTAAAACTTTTTAATATAATTTTCTTTTTACAACCGTTCAGGTCATCTCTGAGGGCCCTGACACTTTGCCAGTGTGTGACGGCATGAATTTCTGATGGCTTGTCTGCTCAGGTCCAAATGCATAGCAGAAATGCCTAATGACCACATTGACTCATTTCTCACTCTTCTTACTCCCCAATAAAAAAAGGACAAGGAACATGAGGTGAGAGGTGCTGTGCTTCAGGTAACAGCACCGAGTCTAATGGTGAGATGTCTTTGAAAACATTTCTGTAACCCCCTTACCTGTCTTTCCAACGGTCCCTTGAATCCCAAATTAGCAGCCATACGTAGTGCCTGGTCATCTCGAACTCCTTCAAAGATATCGACGACTTCCTGTAATAAGAGACGGCAAAGGGAGAGAGCTTAGTGACCATCAGTTAAACTATGGAACTAAGCTGATGTTCATATAAAAATGAAGACAGCTTGGGGGCAACCTCAATAGAAAAGAGCTGGAAATCAATGGCATATAATGGCTTTGCAATTAGAAGGTCATTTCTAACATATAACTCAGAGACAGATGCACAAGAGAAATGCATAAGACTCAATATTACATAATTAAGAATGAGACTGCAATTAAACTAGTTTAAATTATATTAAAATCTGTGGAAGATTTATATTATAGGAGGATATATAATCTCATTAAATTATCATTTTACTGCATATATTTTATACTGTATGTTCTATACAGAATTAAACAAATTAAACAACTGTATGCTGTATACAGAATTAAACAATTTAAACATAACTTTATCATTCGTTCCTTGTCCTTTTAAAGGGATAGTTTAGCCAAAAATAAAAATTCAGTCATCATTTACTCACCCTGTACTCACCCATCATTTACTCACTTTTTCAGCAGAATACAAAAGGAAGAATTTTCATTTTTTTTTGTGAACTTTCCCTATAAGTTCTCTGTATGTCCAACTTTACACAAAAAACACTTTATTGAGAAAAACAACGTGTACCTTAAAGATGAGCTCTGGTGTGGCAGATGCCACTTCCTCTATGTCAACTCCACCTTGAGGGCTGCCCACCATCACGGGTCCGTTACAGGAACGGTCCATCAGGATGGCGAAGTATGTTTCCCTGGAGATATCCAGAGCTTCTGCAACCATCACCTGCTCACCACAAACACAACCAACTCAGGAACAAATCCCTCATTGTGCATTTTTAAATAATGAATCAGATTTTTAAAGCAGGCACATGTTCTACCACCGCTGTTGACTGTAGAGGCTCCTACTGCTAAAACAATGCAATGCAGACATTATGAAGCTCAATGATGGTGAATAAACAACTATAGGAGGATGCAAAAAGATGTGCACGTTTTGCGAACAATAATGGTTCCTGTTCGGCCTGCAACGTGCCATGGTGCAATTCCTTTCGCCTCTTCACTACATTTACTAAAATAGTCCACTTAAATGTTTCAGACAAAAGAAGAGCAAAAAAATAAACAGATGAAAAACAGGATGTGCGCACCTGAAGCACCCGTGTCCGTTTTTAGCCCTATTAAGCTATTAAGAGCAAGACTTGAATGTTTTCAGTTTTTGTTCGTTCTATTTCCTGGATCATAATTCCATCCTTTTTATCTTTGCCTCTACTTTCTCTTCTCAGTTTATTATGAGACAGGGAAGCCAACAATACTTTGGGGTAAAGCGTCACTCTAATGTGGAGTCCTGATGGCACCCTGGCAACTCACAAGCTCCATTCTGCTCTACTGACAACATAATTACAACCTGAAGTCATGAGTCATATTCAAACCTACAACAGTCATATTCAAACTAACAACATATTCTGAAGACTTAAGCCCCATTCAAGAAGTGATTTATTGCAGAAGGTCACTGTACTATTGGTCAGGAGTATTTACTAGACACTCACTCAACCTAACACTATTGGCCGTACAACTGGCCATAGATCTTAAAAATCCAACTGCAGGTATTTTTGACCCTGGACCACAAAAACAGTCATAAGTAGCACGGGTATATATGTAGTAATAGCCAACAAACATTGTATGGGTCAAATTTATCAATTTTTCTTTTATGCCAAAAATCATTAGAATATTAAGCAAATATCATGTTCCATGAAGATATTTTGTAAATTTCCTACCGTAAATATATCGAAACTTAATATCGTGAACAAAAATGGTCGGAAACACGTCTACAAACTTTACTCGCTGTTGTCCGCTCTTTGGGAATTACTCCTTCAAGATTGGTATCTATGTAAAGCTTAGAATTTCAGCTTTCAGGTTCATCTATTCTTCATGTCATTACAGCGGTAAGCCAACAGAGAGTGTTAAAACAAACCTGTTTCTTGCACCCTCAGATTCTAGATTTTTAAGCAGTTATATCTCAGCCAAATATTGCCCTATATCCTAACAAACCACACATGAATGGATGCTATATTCAGCTTTCAGATGATGCATAAATCTGTTTCATAAAAATTGCCCCTTATGACTAGTTTTGTGGTCCAGGGTCACATTTATATAAATAATTCTTCTTATTATGAACAGTATGAATGATATGATCCTGATATCAAATCATTAGTCAAAGTAACTCAAAAGCAATTTTTTTCATGCATCCATTTTTCTTATTATTTGCTATCTGTGCTACAAATACTACAGTATCTTAAAGTAAATGATTCACGTCTCCCAGCATGTTCAGCACAATAATTTCTGCATTATGTTGATGCTCATTTGCAAAAAAAGGTATATTTTGTCGAGTCCTTGAACATGCCCACATCGTGTCGCCAGCTGTTAACATCACTCGACCTTGAACATTGCAACTCCAAATGTAAATGAATGACGTCCTGTCACTATGTCCGTGGAGCTGTACCAGACACCACCGTCTCAAACTGTTCTTTTCCCCTCAATAAACTCACACTGAATTCTGAATTCATGAGGAAAACCCCATTATACAATAATGCATCCATGTGAGAAGGAAACCAAAGGGTTCTTGAATAGCAAATGTGACGCTCTCTCAAACGTAGCAAAAGAAATGAATGTACGAGAGGAGGCCGCACGCTCGAGCTGGCATTTCCAAAGCATTTATTTATTTTCGGTGGTTGTATCCCACCTCTGTTCCTCCTCACCACCTCCTCCTTAAATCTATACTACTCTTCCAACCGTGCATCCGCAACCCCCGGCTCTCTAAGGCAGGAAAAGACAAAAATGTGACTGTTTTGTTTTGCAAAAAGTTTCAGGGCAATCGTGCAAGGGGAGGCTGACGGCAATGAAAGCGTGCATTAACAAGGAGCTCAAGGCTGCGTTTAAACACCAAAAGAGGAAGTGGAGGACAAACGCGCTAAGTGGAGGAACTTATCATTACTTCTGGAGGGAGAGAGAGAGGAAGAAATTCAGAGATAAACATACAGGGCTGAGTAGGAGTATGCCAGTCTGTGTGGGCGTCTGACACAGGGAGAAGCAGAAAAATGATATTTTGGCTTGTTAGTGACACATGGAAATGACTGTTTACCAACATTCCCTACACAGAGGTGTGACTCACAGGTTTTATTCATCTCAATAAAGCACGGCATCCAACTCAGCTAATAGCAAAAGAACAGCTAGAGCATCTTTAAATGGTATGAATGGTAAAGATCTCTTTCGTAGACAGAAGAGGAAAGAGAGGACATTTTATTTTTAAGTACAAGAGTGGATTTTTATTTAGTAAACAACATTAGTAGAGTAAAAAACACTGCTTCGTACCGTTTTTACTTTCACTCCTTCTTTAGGGGTCTGTTTGGTGGTCAGATTGTAGCCGAGCATCTTACCAGCCAGCTCTCCAACAACAGCAGGGCTGAAATAACAGACCAAAATACTTAAAACTGAAATATTTTATTGTTATTACTGAAATATTAAGTCAAAGAAATAATAACGGAATCAAGCAGAGATACTAAACATAAAAATAAAATGGTAACACTTTACAGTAAGGTGCTACTTGTTAACAGTGGTAAAGGCATTAGCTGACATTAGCTAACAATGAACAATTTCGTTTTTCAGCATTTATTAATCCTTGTTAATATTAGTTAATGTCAATACAGTTATTTTCATGGTGCATGAACTAATATAAACAGATGCAGCGTTTAGTTAGTTAGTTAATGCATTAATAAAAAATACAAAGGGCTCTAAAGGTATGAGGACATGTTTTAATTTAAACCTAAAAAGTATTACGTGTTTTGAAAAACTTAAAATAAATTGTGATTGTGATAGATTGTGACATAAAATGAAGAAATAGTTACAAGCAAACAAACTGATCTGTGATGCCTAAACTAGCAATGCAAGACTAAATTTGGCTGAACTCTTTCGATACTGTAGATAATTTCATCTTTGTACTAATTTAATCTGTTCTGTACTGTACTAAAAAAACGAAAGTAAAGTAAAAAAAGTTTTAGTCGTTGTTTAAAATGAACCTGCTATCAATAAAAGCACTGAGCTCATTTTCTAGATAAAACATAGTAGCGTGATGTTTTCTCTGGATGATTCTTTTCACCCTGAACGCAGAAGTACACTACGGTGACAGTGATACACGACATGGGCATTCAGTCATAAATCAGCCCCTACTTGAGGAAACCGCATGGCTTTCTGCTAAAGTTTTTCGAGATTGCTATATTTCACACGTCTCCTTCATTCTCAAGGGTTTTTGTTTACAACATTTTACAGTTTCTTTTACACTTCTAATTTCTTCATTGCTACCGAAGTTACAAACAACGGAGGAATTACACACCTGCAGCGTGACAGTCTTCTTGGTGAGAATTGGAGTGTGTCATGAGAGCAATGGCACGAGTTTTAAAAAGAATAAAACACAGAAAAGCAAAATATATTTTTGTCAGAAAATGGGTTTGGGCAGGCACTCACTCCTTTGTTAAATGCACACCTCCTTTCAGGCCGCTGTCGAACACTCCTTTGCCTCTTCCTCCAGCTAAAATTTGAGCTTTCAGGACAATCTCCTTTGCTTCTAAAGTGGCAAAACAAATTAGAAGATGGGTTAGATTTTCAAGATACTGAGGTAAATGGATTTAGTTAGATGACGTGTGGCGCAGCAGTTACTCTGAACGTTCCACAGCTTATGAAGTGCTTATGTGAACGATGCAGGTTCGAATCTGACTTGCAACATAACCTCAAACATACAGACATAACATAAAGCCAAACAAGCAAACAGTAATATAGTTTGTGGAGAGGACTGCGTGTTTTCAGCAGTAATTTGATTTCAAGTATTACGCTGATCTCTAAAGCCATGTTTTATGACGCATCTTCCAGAGAGGTTAGCAATTTTCCCATTATTTCTTTCATCAAGGAAAGAACACTAAAATGAAAACTCAAGGCTGAGGAAATACGTGTCATGAAACACTATGTTGAAGCTCTTGATCAATATAGAAATCATCTTACTGAATTTGGTCAAATAGGGTCACATCGTGTAAAGTGACTTTTGTGTGACTTTGATTAAAAGAATCTCAGAGAAATGTTTATTTGATTTATATCAAATAAAGGTTTTCACCCCCTGGCTCTTAATGTATCATGTTTCCTTCTGGAGCATCAGTGACCCTTCACCTTTTTTTAATAGTTGTGTTTGAGTCCCTAAGTGTGAATAGATGGATCTCAAAACCATACAGCCACTGCTGGAATGGTTCAAATATTCAAAAGATGCTGGAAAACTGGAGAATCTCCAGGACCTGGAGGATTTTTCTGAGGAACAGTGCTCAGTTTAACTGTTCAGAACAAACAAGGGACTCGTGAACAACCATCACAGCACAAAAAAACAGTCGTAGATCTTCCAGGTAACAATACACAAAGAAATCAAGCAACGTAGCTGGTTAGCTAACAAATAAAAACACTCAACCTTGTAAATTAAGATATATTGCATATAATAAATAAATAAACAGCAGCACCTTTCAGCTTTCCATTTTTCTCAACTGGAATGTTATCAGAAATTCTGGAAAACCAATTCAGCCAATTCAGAAAAGGTTTGTGGTGAAGATGGTCCATAGCAAAAGACAGAGATCAATGAAATGGAAAATAAAGCACGTGGAAATCTCTCTCACTGACAAATTATTGCACATGTGGAATAGAGAACCACAGGTCTGGAACAACATGAACTTTCCATCCTCTTGAATGCAACATCTCAACCCAGTTCAAATACTTCATCTAAAACTCCATCTGCACACAGCAGACATGTCGTTTAAAAAAAAAAAAATCTTTCTTTGACCGGAAAATGTATGCATTTCTAGGGAGAACAATGACAATGAGGTGTCCCAGAAATGTCCACAGAATGTGTTGGACTAAAATAATTTTTATATACTTTCTCACATTTAGCCACTCAGAACTTTAGAGACATGACATAAAAAATAATGTGGAAAGTCAAGAATTAATACAAACAGGCTGACTGCAATGACTTAAGTCATTGTTATGCCGAGTTCACACCAAACGCAAATTACCCAAGTAAATGACATACAAAGTCAATGCAAAGACGCAAATGCGCGAAGCAAATGACTTGAACGGCAATAAAGAACAATTCAACTAGAGCGAGAAATTTGTGTGAAGAGCTCACTGACACCTACTGTTCGACACGTCCGGACGCGATGTTTTCCACGCGACAATAACAAACTATTCCCTCGAGTAATAAAGAGCGAGGGGCACGATCCTTCGCGTTTGGTGTGAACTCAGCATTAAACAGCCACTGTGCTCTTTACTCGACGGGTAACCTATATAGTGAACATAAACAGTTTTCACTCTTTAAGTGCTGATTAAGACCCACCATCACCGCTACGTCGCACACATACCACAAATCCTCCATTGATTGCAATGCATACATAATTCATCACTGCCACACTGAGCTGATAACATTGATCATGTGCATGACCGGCAGGGAGAAGAATGCAGAAGTTGCAAAACGAGAGATATGGAAGCCGTTGGATCACTAAATCCAAACAAAACAAGTGAGGAGAGGCCAGTGAGAGAGAATACTTAGCAGAACACCTCGTGTCGTGATAAGAGATCTGATAGTGTTAGACAGGAACACTACAGCACATGGGAATGAGACAAGAGATGAGAGTGATATAGAGTGCAGACAGCGAGAGTAAGTGTGAGAGAGGAACAGAGATGTACATGAATGTTCACTTGGAAAACAGACAGCTGGACTGCTGTCACACTGCTTTAGCTGTGAATGTAAACAGTATCCGCTGGTTAAAGGTAATTTCCAGCACAGCTCTTGGTGCTGGTATGTGAATTGTAGCAGTATATACAAAACAAGAAAAAAGATTTTATAATAACCTTAACCAAAAGGGTTTTTTATGGCAAGTTCATGCGCATAGTGGCTATTAAACTGAGAGAGGGCACTTATGATTTGAGTATAATGATTTAATTAAAAACTACTTTATCAAAAACTGGCCTCATTGGAGAACACTAAAGATATCATTTTTGTAAAAGCATATAACTGTAGGTTATTATAGACCTGCAACATACTATGAATTAATGCATATACAGCCGTGGAAAAAATGAAGAGGTCTTTCCAAATTTAATCTGCATTTCTAGATGTATTGTGGTCATTCCAGTCTGTTGAATTATGACTAAATCAAACCTCAGAAGTAAGTAACAAAGTCATTCAACAGCGATGTGAAAAACTGACAGCATGACAAGACACATGAAAAACAAATTGTTAACTTTTTTATAAATTCATGTACAAATATTACTGCTTAAAAGTGAATGTGAACTTTTCTTTGCAGTATTTAAGGTCTGAAAAATACAGAGCATCTTATCTGTTATTTTGACCGGTTTCATTTTCTGCAAATAAATGCAAATAGAAAAAATATTTTGGTTTGAAATTTGGGAGAAATATTGTTAGTAGTTCACAGAACAAAACAAATTATTTTACCTAAACACATACCTATAAATAGAAAAGTCAGAAAAACTGAAAATGGTCTTTGAAATGGTCTCTTAATATTTTCGGCAGCTGTATTTGCATTTTCATCTCTAACCTTATCACTATAAGCTATTATCACTATATAACTTATAGCTAGATTTGATAGATTGTGGAATAGCATGTCAAAACATTTAGGGGTGGTTTTTAACCCAAAGATTATTTCTAGTAGTTTCAAAGTGTTATAAACATTATCTCAAAACTTTTCTATACCTAAGGCCATATGATTTCGGCGATGCTGAAAATGCAGAAGGAATTGCGGAAATTCAGGCATTAAAAAATGGAATTTGATGTATAACGCAGAATGGCACGGAATATTGCAAATTCATAACTTTTTAATCGGAAAATAGCACTGAACAGCTGAACAGCATGCGCACATGCGATGCAATCTCCAGAGCTGCTCTAAGAGTTCCACCGCTTTAACTGAGTAAAGCTACTGTCAAACACGTACTTAAAAGGTCTTTGCGACAACCCGTCAAAACAAAAGTCTTAAATGAACACATATGACACACCAACATGAATAAACTAGGGTATATTATATTCCTTTATTAAAGTAAATGTGCTAGTTAAATAAAAAAAATCTTAAATTTATGTAGGTGTAAAAAAAACAAAAGAAATAATGATGCTGGTTTATATGAACATAGTTATGCATTACACCATATTTTTTATCGATTTTGAATAACACTGTAGTATCTATATTGTCTTATTATAGTTAATGAGTAAATGCTATAGTATACTGAAGTATTTTTCATGAGCAAAAATATTACTATGGAATCCAGAAAACGAAAAACTGAAAAAATGTGGAAAAAAACATATTTCCTTGGTCTTCCCTACATGTATAACACTACGTTTATTAAAACGCCAAGCCCTGCGTTTCCAAAATCTTAGTAGATTTTATGCTATCCATTACATGTCAATTATCCTTATTTAGCCAGAGCAGAAGTGATGCTCATGCCAAATGTTGCACTTTAATTTACAACCCCAATTCATTTCTTATAGATTAATGATGAGAGCTGCAAATTAAAAACTGAAGGAAGCATGAGGCGTGTAGCTTTATGGCTGTAGAATAAGTTTCTATATAACGGAACTTATATTTTCTATGCTAACAACATTAATTCAGACAACTCCATCACACTCATCACCAGAGTGACACTTCAAATGCCTTAAAGACAAGAAACTGGCTTTTCGATTGTTTAACCTGAAGCTACACATCAAATCATAAAATAAAATGATATATGAACTTCACCCAGACACTTATTTTCTCCAGGAACAGCCTCCAGAAATAAGACCTACAATATCAGAGCACAGATTCCTCAAAAAGTTACATTTCTTCACCACTGAAGTATAAATGCACAGCTCATGTCTGACTAACAGTGAATAATAAAAACAATATGTGGCGTTCATACAGGTGGATTTAGATTTGTACAGCCAATCAGATTGCAGCTTGTCATTTTGTGAACAATATGCATCAGACAGTCTGTGAACGGCATGCCGTCTGAGAATAATACTGGCCAAATAGTGAATATGAGAAAACACATTTTCACCTCATTTCTAGGAGCAACAACATCAAAACATAATGTTATGTAGTGTATAAACCATATATAGTATCCTTTACATAAAATATTTAATGAAGTCATATACAGTCATATACATTATTGCATTGAGTGCATTCACGGGTCATGTAAAGTTTTCTTGGCAATGTTAAATTAAAACTACAAATCAATGGTTTAGATCCAGTTTATTACTTCTTATGCTAGGTCTTACTAGATCTCTCTTCATCAGGAAAATGAATTCTGCATGCATGAGGCTAACACTGTGCAGAGATGGAAGCAGGCAGAAGTAATGTAGAATAAAATGAGCAGAGTTTATTCAATAATCTTAGATGCATTTCAATGCTCAGTCTGACTAGAAACCGATTTAGCAGGTGTTATTATACTCAGCAAAGAGGATATTCACTACTTCACAACACTGCCCTGTGAAAATCTTGAGACTGAGAGTGAGACATCTGTAGTTGTGAAAGCAAATGTGACCCTGGACCATAAAACCAGTCATAAGCAAATTTCCTACCGTAAATAGATCAAAACTTAATTTTTGTGAGTGGTTGCAGCAAAATCGTGAAAAAAATGTCAAGAAACACATCTACAAACTTCACTCGCTGCTGCCCGCTCCTTAGGAATTACCCACTCAAGTTTGGTATCTATGTAAAGCTTAGAATTTCTGCTTTCTAGAATACCTATTCCCCACAACATCATTTAGCGGTAAGCCATTAGAGAGTGTTAAAACAAACCTGTTTCTTCTTAGCAACAGCCTGCTACAGCGCCTCTGATGGACAACTTTAAAGGCCATTTTCTCAATATTTAGATTTTTTTTTCACCCTCAGATTCTAGAATTTCAAGTAGTTGTAGCCAACTATTGTCCTATCCTAACATACCATTCATCAATGGAAAGCTTGAAATATATATAAACATCAAATAAAAAAAACTGACCCTTGCGACTGGTTATGTGGTCCAGGGTCACAAATCAGAACCACCATTTGAAGATTGTAAAGGAGTGTAATCATAATGTACAGTAATGTAGAATACATTTAGTAAATACATACAGTACATGTATTATGTGGAGATGTATGTCTGTACTGATGTGTGTCTCATAATACGCACAGAAGAAACTAAGATCCTAAAAGATGCTAAGATCCTTTAACAAGCATCAGCTTTACGTTAACAAAAAGGTCAACTTTGCAAACAAAATACTTAACATGTCTTTTGTGTAACATACTGTTTGATTTGCTTAATAATGAACTGAATGCTAAATGAACAGTACTTATTTAATCCCGGGTTTCATTCGCATTACTGTCATTTCATAATTTAAAATGAATAAAGCATTAAATATACGCCTCTGAGCCACAGTACAAAATAAACAAACTAATGCTTATTGAAGTGAAACATTAACATTTTCTTGCCCTAACATACTGCTTTGCCCGCATGTACCATAAAAAGAAAACATCGAGCTTACATGGAGCCACAAATTTGTTTGTAGTTTCAATGGCATCAGAAGTAATTGCAATAATACATTCATCCCCCCAGCCTGGAATCACTCATTAATGAACTCAAATTAACTTAAAGCTTATGTACCAATGACAGCAGTCAGTACATCACAGCTGGGCGTTTCTTTCTGCTTCACCGTTTTTCTATTTCCCGTGTCCCTAATGTCTGACTGTGGACATGACTGCAGGGTGAAAAACGCAGAGGTGTCCTGTTGTTTGATATTCAGCGAGAGCAATGGGGCTGCGGTAATGGGGTGCGGTGAACAGCGATTGTATGGATTCAGACAGCGGAGAGAGAACAGAAGGGAGTCAAGATCCCTTATGTGTGTTTAATACAGTAAAATGGGTCAAGAGTAAGAGAAACATGCTAAAGAGAGGGGCAAACATTAGAAAATGGAATATCTGTTGCTAACGCATCACAGAATGTTCTGGAGATCTGTTGGCCATTACAGTTGCTGCAATTACAGTAAATTACAGCACTGTTATAATTTACCCACGCAATGGAACAAAGTTGACCTTTCAATAAATATAACTGCGAACATTGATGACTCAGATGCTGTCTCACGGGTTCATATGCCCAAAGAATCAAAAGCAAGTTTTATGTCTATGAAAAATGAATAGATGTAGAATATGAATGAATGAATCTAACCAACAAAGATCCATATGTTCAGTCCTGTCACTGACTTGTACCAAAGATATTAATATTAACAAGATGCGCCACTGACATTACAATGAATGAAGAGGAATGCAACGCTCAATATGGCCTCTCTAGTGAAGGAAGTCCTGCCTTCCAGTGAAACGAGCCAATTGTCAATCAATATTGACTAACGATTATCTGACTAACAATTATCTTGACTAATGATTATCTTATTATATATGTATGTATATAATATATATGTATATGCACATAATTAATATTTCTAAAATATATACATGTATGTGTGTGTATTTATATATATACATAATTATTATACACAGTACACACATATTACGTAAACAAAAACTTTAATTTTGCATACAATTAGTTGCAACTAATTGTTTGACAGTCCTAAAATAAACTAAAATGAGTTTAAGCTGAAGCACTAAAACTATTAGCTGAAAAACAACTAAAACAAAAGTAACTTGAACATCAACATAAAAATAATAACATTTGAAAATTGCTAAATATTAAACCTAAAAACTAACATTATAAAAATAAAAGCTAATTTAAAATATTAAAACTGGACACAAAACTATGGCTCTGCTTTGCAGCGCCTGCCAAATATGTAAATATGTCTTTATGGGTTCCATCTAGTTTGTTGTCGGAGAACAAACTGTATCACAGATCCAAACAAACTCATCATGACCTGCGTGAGTCAATGTGCCGCAGTGTTTTCCACCTCTTGACACGCTCGCCCGCTCCACCCTACACACAAACAAGTCATACAAGAACAATGATCCAGCTCTACCTCCAGTCTAATGATGCCTGTGTGCTTGAAAACAGAGCAGAGGTTGATAAGAGAGCACCACTTCTCCTGTCTCAGTTTCAGTGTGTGTTATTTCAACTTCGGCTGTCACCGTATTACTGACAGCCGAGTTCTTGTTAAATTTATCCACCTGCTCTCGTCACAATGCCTCATAATGATCTCCAGCTTCTTTCGGGGTGTTACCCTTGTGCAACAAAGGACATAGTTTTAACACCACGTACCACCGTGGCCATTTAAACTGGCTGGAGATGAGGACAGGTTACCTGGACCTTTCCAAACTGTGTGGTTATGAGACAATTCCACAACAAAATGCAGTAATATAAAAAACAAACATTGTATGCTAATGTATATCATGATTAATTGTTATCATGTAAATAAATCCTTAGTTTGCATTTTTCTAAGGTAAACATATTACAGATACAGTGAGTGTGCAAAAATCAGACTGTCCTCACCAGTGGTTGGATTTTAAAACTTTCTTTGAATTTTCTCTCAAATAAAGTTAACCAAAACTAAATATAGCCAGCACACTTAGGGCTGAAATTATCTTCAACAAAATTCACCGGCCCGCATGAATCCAAGCTCAAAACGGCAAAACTGCTTTTAAAAATTATTTCCGTCCCTCACATCCCCTCCGAATAATATCTATATTTAGCATTTCAGTCTCCGTCTCTAAGCATTTTCATGCGTTTTCATCATCTTCTCTGTTCCTATAGCTGTCTCGCTCTCCATTCTCTGCCTGTCCACGGCAACATCTGGCAACGAGAACATTGTGCCGCTGCAGGAAATGGCAAATCTGTTCACAGAAACCTTGCGCGTGCCACATTAACCTTACCTCAAATCTCACCCACCCACATCAGTCACGGCGAATGGAAATGCACCGCTTGGATAGCATGTGAATACAGGCATTATAAAGCTTGTAAATGCGCTTGCCTGTGAGAAAGTGAGGTGGAATGAAATGTAAATTGCGGTTCGGTTTTGCACGAGTGACAATAAGGAACTCGTGCCAGAATGGTTTTCCCAGGGATCCTGGCGGGGAATGACAGTGAGGAACTTCAACACACCATCCGTCTGGATGACAGCCCTGGGCACTGATGTCTGATGATGCATGCTGGTAGGACTCATGGAAAGATACTGCTGACTAATCGAAATGTTGAAAAGCACGTTTATGTTTTCCTGAAGCTCATATTTACACCAAAGGCAACCCAAATGCCAGAGTATACTAGTTTCACGACTTATTTCGGCTGACTGACATGTTATTCCAAAAGCAGTTACCTACCAAGCCAAGGTGATTTTTCATGTCGGAATGATCAAAGCGAGGCCTAATTGGTTGTTACTACAGTACATAAACACAAGCCGAACTAATTTAAATGTCAAAACTTTGTTTCTCAAATCTCTAACCCGACCGTCCTCAAAAATAAAGTTTCCTGATCCTCCGAGTCAATTCTACAGATGATCAATTGTCCATTTTACAAGCACCAACAAGATACAGATTGGTTACACTTGGTTTGCTTGCATGGTAAACATTCATTTTCTGAGGAATTATTCCAAGAGAGATTGTGCTGGCTCCCAAAAAGCATATTTCAAGCTCACCAGAGGAGGCTGAAGTAATTAAGTGAGGAAGGTTTCCTCAGGGAAGCCGTGGGGCTTTCATTACCCTTTCTGATTCATTGTCCCAGCACAATATCAAACGGAAGAAAAGGGAGAGAGGAAGAGAACGCTGCCTTTCATTCGGAGGCAGGCCAGCCGTGATTGAGCTGGAACCGCTGTGTAAATCCGGGTGCTGTATCTGACCCCCGGCTAGCTCGCCGCTTTATTCTGTCCTCTGGAACACTCCACAAGCTGTCAACACCCATGTCCACGTCAATCAACGGTGCTGTCGTATCCCTGTCTCTCCTCAGTTCCCTGATAAGGAGCAAAGCAATTGCTCAGATTCAACCGACTCACACAGCAAGAGATGTTGCCAAGAAACTGTGTGGAAGAACATCAAACTGTCTAAACAACATCAGATGATTCAGTGTGAAGAACCAAAATGCAACAAATTCACAAGAGTGGTAACTAGTTAGGCACGGAAGGGTTTACTGATGGTTGTGCTCAAGCTTTAAACTAATATTTTTTAACTTCTGCTAGCAAAAAACCGAATCCCTGCTGAAAAAAAAACAGAAACCCAGTTGAAACCAACACAGAAATTCTAATGGTTTCCATTAAAATACTAGTATGAGCTTTTTCCATTAAAACCATTATTCCATTATTTTTTGTAGTGTGTTCTGAGCATTATTAAATATGATTTAATTGTGTCCTACTGGTTCCCATCTGCCAGATAAAATCCTGCCAATAGAATCCATCACATTCCAGCAGACACCATTGTAGTTTCCATTAAAGCCAGTACAATTCCCATTGTAACCATTAAATACATTGATACTGTAGCTAGTGGTCTTCCAAAATGACTAGTATGATCCTATTCGCCTTGCTCCGAGCACGCCTCAAACCAGCGTCGGTCTGAACCAACAAGGGGGCTAAAGACCGCAGCCGCTAGCGTCTGTCACTAGAACACCTCTTGAGGTCGGGGAGTGGGGTTAACTTGCACACCTCCGTTACACTAGCCACCCAGCATTTTCAGTGTCAACAATTTTGTTTTTGGGAAATGATTTCATATGATTAAAGTTGACAATGGCATTCTGTGAAATAATGTGTCAAAAAACATGCCCAAAATAAAAATGTAAACGTGCCCATATGCAACTCCCCACTATATTATTTCCTAGAAGACTGCATACCCACGCACGCACTCCCAATCGGATGATGCCGCCAGCCTCCTGCAACAAGTGAAATCAATCCATCTTTTACATCACGGACAATAAACAACTTCGTAATCTGTAGACTGAATTATATCGTTTTAAACTGCTGATTATTCATTTAGAGCTTCACATTTTATGTTTCCTCATAGTTCCCTCTGGTTTCCTCATAGTTTCCTCTGGCCATGATCACAAGATTTGTTTATTATTTTCATTTCAGAAATTGAGAGAAAAAGGGGAGTAAAAGCGCAGGTAAAAATAAGAAACAACCTAAAATACCTAACGGTAACCTAACTATTAGATTTAAAATAAACTTTACAGGCACTACATTTAAAAAATCATATTTAGAAAATATTGAATGTTGTTCAAAGCATTTAAAAGCATTTATATTGATAATTGACACGCTGACAAAATGTCACTGCACATTACACATAATTATTACCTCTGAATGGCAGTCAATCCTTTTTCTTAATGGTGTATGTATGGCATCTAGAGTATCAGCAGGGGATAAGTGCTGAGTACCTGCATGATCCTAAAGCTCACATGGCACAGCTTTCGTTAAAAGTCCACGTTCATGGGTGTATTTAATAGGGAACACAAATATATTTATATTTACCTTAAGTGCACTTTAAGTCGCTTTGGATAAAAGCATCTGCCAATGCGTAAACATAAACGTATCAAGTTAAAACATTATGATGATTCCAAAACTGCTACACAATTTTTTGCAATTTCACTGATATCATCTACTGAAATTTAGTTTGTGTGACAACCCTAGTCAGCAACACCCCATTCTTCTAGGCTTAACAGAAAGCACTTGTATTAAAGTGGCACTAATTAACTTTTGCTTATAGTCTTTTACCAATGTTGCAAATAATGTCGCTGTATAAGTTTCCCCGTGGGCAGCGTAATACATGTGAATTTGTTTACTAAGCTGATGAAACCGCATACAGAAACGTTGTTTGGAAACCATATGGCACTCTTCCGCAGGCAGGGGATGTGCGGGGCTGTGTGTACCGACCCGAACACAGAACTTACAGAGTCTGGTTTTTGCCGCTAGGAGGCTGCTCAGGTAGCAGCTCCAGTAAAATTCATCCAGTTAAGAGTTGTTCTACCACTGAAATAATTTTAGAGACATTATTTTAAGGTCGAAAAACTACATTGTGCTGCTTGAAAGGAGGGATTTGTATTTACCTTATGTAGCAACCTGTTGAAAAGAATTACTGAATAAATGCGGCGTGAGAAGAGAACAAAAGCAAGTGTATTTCTCCATCTAAATTTGGCACTCAATGGACCATGGAATACTTCGAATAAAACATGCAATTTAAAGCCCACATCACTAAAGTAATGGTGTCGCACCTTCTGCTTGCAGACGCTGGCAGCACTGAAAGGTCTGGGGGCGTGAGGTATGATAATGTGCCATGTGTAATATCAACGCAGCCGAGCCGTCAACAAACTGAAATTACATTTTGATTTGTGAGCTCCCTCAAACGCAGCTTGTATTCCCTTTGTGTGTATTTGTACAATAATTCGAAAGGCATTTTTTAACAACCACTGCACAAATCATTTCTCCAATTACAATTCTTTATGATCCATAAATGTGGGGCTCTTTGTGTTACGAGGAGACTTTTGGGCCATTTTGAGAGTCTAAATTTTGAAGGTAATAAGCTGTCGTTTCCTGAAAAAATTGTGCAATAAAAGTGAATGCCTATATGAATTTATACAGCTACTGGGACAAATAAGTTTATGATGTTGAAAACAGTGAAATGTGACACAAAGGCCAGTGATATTGTCTTGATGTGTGTTGCAGTAGTATTTTAAGGAGGATGAATATGTTAAACTGTCTGCAAACAGTTGAAGCACTGTAGATGAGCTAATTCATATTAACCAATGCATTAACTAATGTTAACAAAAACAACCTTATTGTAAAGTGTTATCATTTAAATTCCAAATGAAAATTGGTTAATTAATTAACTCACACATTTTTGGAATAATAGTCAATGATAGTTACCTATTAATGCAGTTGACATGCAAGCACAAACACCATACAAGTTTTTTTATATACCTCTTTTATCTGAGATCAGATAAAGCAACAGTGATGAACAGCTCTGCGCCAGAGAGAGCCTATCAAAGACATTCATCAAAAATCAATGACAGAACGAGTGAAAATGAAAAAAGCCATCACATATAATGAAGGAAAATAAAAGCCATTATAAATAAGTACATTATCAAAGAGCCAGACCTGTCAGTTGCGAAGAAAGCATTTAATACAAGGGAATATAAAAGATGTTAAAAGGAGACTTGTGCCAAGTATATAATATTACAAAAATGTTTAGTTAATAGTCAAGCTATTATTATTAAGGTTGACATAAGCAATTTAAACTCATAAAATGTCTGTAATACCTGACAGACATCACTGAAATGGGTGTCCTGAGAAATCACAGGTGTCTCTGTGACAGCCCAAGGCTCCAGCAACGGCAGAAGAGAATCTGTGCATGTCCAGCAAGTGTCTGTCAGTCATAGTATGTGCTTAGGTTCGTTGCCTTATTCAGTGGTTAAATCTGGCTGGATTTAAAAAGATGGCAACCGTTATGAAATCTATAATGGTATTTAGATCGATGCAGTATTTCAATTTTGCTAGCCAAGATCAAAAGATAATTCTGTCACTGTTTATTCACCCTCCTGTGATTTCAAACCTGAATGACTTTCTTTCTTCTGCAGAACACAAAAGAAGATATTTTGAAGAATGTCGGTAACCGAACCATGGCGGTACGCATTGACTTGTCACAAAAACATGATATTGCACCTTAAGAAAATTATAAGTAATGCAAGAATCATGATATATCTCATGATATGATGGCAGTCAGCTCCACTCTCTCTGTTCAACACATGCCGTGCGAGAATGAGGAAAGACTCAGCAGATGGTGCGTATGCAGCAGTGTAGAGGGTCGGTGGAGAGACATATGGTGTGTTGCCACTGATGAAGAGCTTTGAGTGGAGAAGTGTGAAAGAGTAGATGCTTTGAGGCCCTCTGAGACCTAAAGCTGCCGATTTCACCACAACTGGACAACAGTGATGGCAGCAACAAATAAGTGCCTCGCTAGACACTTACTGCGTCAAATGTTGCCTCAAAAGCAAACAAGTCTTCTGCACGCAAATCACAGGTTTTCTAGGTGTGAAACTCTTAGAGCTGCGAGAATAAAGCTGTGGTTTCCGCACAGTAGTGTTCTCTGACTGTCTGATGTATAGAAACAAGCTCAACAAAAAAATCTGTTAGCATTTATTTACCTTCATGTCATCCAAAACCTGTTTATGACTCTTTGGAACACAAAAGAAGATATTTTAAGAAATGTCTCTGTGGTTTTGTGTGCAATAGAAGTCAATGGAGGTTTTTTGGTTACCAACATCCTTCAAAATATCTTCTTTTGTGTTCTGCAGAAGAAAGAAAGTCATACAAGATTTGGGGTGAATTATCGCGTGATATCAATGTGACGTCGTACTGTCAAGGTTTAGGCCAGATCTGTGAAACCCAGGACACAACTTGCTATCCAGGACTATAAGAAACATCTAACAGATATAAAAAGGATGACAAGCTCACGTCTGTGTAATAGCGTGATGATGAAAATGGGGCACAGGTGCGGTGTCCTTGAAAAGTCTTGAGGCTTCGTTTTTCCGAAACCGTGCTCTGTTAATTATTCCCCATAAAGTTCAAAGCGGTCTGTGTGATTGATAATGCTCTCAATCTGGATGATGTGAGAAAGCTGTTAATAATCAGCTGAAGATAAAGCATCAAGAGTCGATTTTTTTCCCCTCAACGAAATGACTACCATGCCAAAAGTAGCAGATATAACTTCTGTCACCTTCATCAAACCACTTCATCATTTGGCCACTATCAAAGTCTCTTCTCAAAGTTGCCTTAAATTGTCAGACCAAACTATATGTAAATCTAAAAAGCAGAGTCAAGCCCCTCTGCATTATGGCATATACCTCTGCCTCTCTTCTCAGGGTTGTTGAATGTCAAAGTAATTCAGTATGCTGTCGTAGGTTGACATACAAAAGTTACAGCCTCTCTAATAAGGACACATGAGACTTGACTGCCATGCATAAACCATTGCTGTTTACTTTGAATATTCATACCTCTCTGAAATGTATTAATACAGCTCTCTCCTGTTAATTGTTAATCTGACTCTCTTTCTGTTATTTCAAACAAGCGCAGACTCTTGAATTAATAAGGAAAAGAAAGAAAAAGTAAATGAAAAGGATACAAAAGTTTTTGAGAGCAGCGCATTAAAGAAACAGATGTAGAGGAACAGAGAGGCAGGAAAAGAACACCTGCAGGGCTTAACTAAGCCAGACTTTGGGATTTGTTTGTCTGGATTTGGGAAATGAATGTCTGTCTGGACCAAAGAGATCTAAAATACCTGGATCTGTCAGGTTCAGGATCTGTTACCTTTTCTATTCATCTCAATGGCAGTTGCATACTTGGAAGTATGCAAGAGTAACTAATGCAAAATTGTAATGTGAGATTATTAATAAATATAAATATAAGCTCATTTAAACTCAACTTGTATTGTCTATTTCATTTATTTCATACAAAATCAACACAAAATGTGTTAATATAACACAATGTGTTAAATAGCATAACACAAAAAATTTGTTAACACATCTTTATAAAGCTTAACTTTAATTTACCATAAGATTATATTTCCATCACATTATATAATGTTTCAAAGACCAAATTGCAGTTTTTCCTGAATTTACTACTTTAATGCGTTTAGGTTAAAGGTTTTGTTTAATTCTGTGAACTACTAACAATATTTCTCCCAAATGTCAGATATAATATTGTTTCTATTCCCATTTATTTGCAAAAAATGAGACCTGGAGAAACAGGTCAAATTAACCGAAAAGATGCTCTGTATTTCTTCAGGCCTCAAATACTGCAAACAAGAAAACAGGTTCATATTCACTTTTAAGCAATTCAAGAATTATATTTGTACATATATTTTGGAAAAGTTAAAAAAATATTTTTTATGTGATAATGCATGTGTACATGATATGATATGTAATTCACACATAGAAACTGTTAACAAAAATAAATATAAAAATAGTGTTACGTATGTGAGTTGCAAAATGTTATTTTTTTAATTTTCCAGAATACAGCTCATTTCACATGGAGATCAACTCCTACATTTTAGAATCAGATGGTGTAGTTACAATACCAACCACCAGGGGCTAAAAGGGCCATACTAACCAAGTAAATCACAGATAAGGAGACAGAAAGAAACAGTTAAATATTTCTCCTTACAGCACACAGTCCTAGCAGGCCTGAATATTGCAGACAGTGAGAAAACCTTCTGGAACATTCTAGAGGACAAATCCATCAACATTTACCCAGCAGATGTATCTGTCACCTGGAGCTGCAGGAGAAACAAAACAGGCCAAAATAATTCATCTCTTTCCTTGGACCAGTAATATCAGAGCAAAGCCTGTTTTGTGAGCACCAGGATGGAAAAGCAACAAGGTAGTGATTTACATTTGTTTTGCTTTCCTGTCTGGAAAAAAGGTTTTAAAACAGGGGTTTTACTGAAACCTGCTTCCAAATGCTTTATAGCACTTTTTCGTACCCATAAAACGGTCCTTTGCAGAAGTAAATAGACTTTTGATTATAGGTGTTGAAATTCTCGTTTCCCCAAACACCCCTCCAAAAATAAGAAGCCCTCTTCAATTCCCCAACCCTTCAATCTTGGGCAGATCTCTTCCTCTTAAATAGGACGAGAACACGCTGGAGATAGCCTGAGAGACTCTTTCTATGGATGAGCTGTGCAACAGTCCTCTCATTGATTTATTGCGCCGTCTCAGTTCGGTGGCAAAAAGTCTCCACCTTATCGTCCAATCAGAATTCAGCGGCAGCATATTTTAGCTATGCTGGGTGACCCCACTCTCAGTATCCCTCTATCTTTCTCGGCCTCTTTCAAACTCACTTTATCTTCTGTCCTCTCTCTCATTGTTCCTTTGCGCGTGTGTGTGTTTTAATGTGCACGTGTGTGTGTGTTTTGGCAGCAAGCGGAGCTGCATAATCGAGTGGCGGTTGGTGACTGATGAAGGCGGCATCAGACTTGCCTTTCTGACAGTCAGATTACTTAACGGCACAGGGGGTTGTTTAAAATGGACAGCCCTCCTGCCTCCCTGCCAAACACCCGACACACTTTGGGGACAGGTGTGGGATCATTACCGCACCGGCCTGCAGTCAGTCAACAAATAAAGCAAAAATATCAATAGAGTGAAGTACTTTCAAGGCCAGACACTTTTCTTTCTTTCAATTTTTCGTACTAATGTGGGAAGTTTCTTCCTCGTTTTTAGGACACACATTGCTTCTTTTAGTATGTGCTTTACTGCACAGGCTGCTGGGTAATAGTGCACTGTGGAGTCCGTACTAGTGCAGGCTTGGCAACAAGTTGTGGAAATGACAAATGGGATTATTTTCAAGAGTTTGATTAATGAGGAAGCAGGTTATCTGAATAGCCAATGTTTTTTTAGAGAAGACAGGGCCACGTTTACCGCGCCATCCTAAAATAAAGCAATAAGCCCCAAGAAGCAGTGGGTTACAGTGCATTTTATAACAGCTTAGAGGTGTTGTTAGGCACGATGCAACTTGTAACCTGCTGCTTCATGGGGCTTAATGCTTTTATAAAATGGGCATTTCACATGCGTAATAAAGTTTCATAAAATAAAACACAGCAAATAAAGGCTATGTAAGCAGTTATAAATAGGTATTTTATAACTTGAAACTCGGGGACCAGAAATGATCGTTTTATACGAAGGATCATGTGACTTTTGAAGAGGTTGGAGCAGGTGGTGCTTGAGGCATTACTGACAAACTCAAGTCTGTACCAACAACATTTTCCCTGCTTGTGTTTTTCCAGAAGTTTCTGTCACGCCTCATTTCCTGTCTAATAAATGGCAAAAACCCATATGAATATAAATAAAAAATGAATGGTAAACTGTAAAAGAAGCCACATTTTAAGAGGTAAAATCATACGAATATTTCACAAAAGAAAAAACACACACCGATTAACAAGTCATTTTTGCAGCGCAACACTTTTAAACATATCGCTACTGTGGATACGAGTGAGTAGTAAAGCGCAGAGCCGGGATTGAGCTGTCAGCTGAATTGCCGCATGGGTAAGTGGGCCTAACTGCGGTGCGGCGTTTTTGCACTCGGGAGAACAGCTCACTTGACTATAGCAGTCAGAGAAATCCTTCACGTTTCGCTTGGTCGCCTTGTACATGTCACTCGGCCCAGGCCGTGCCCTACCCCACCGGGAGCAGGATGAACCACTGAATGTGCTGGTCTGGAAATGCCATCTTGGAGTACATTACCAAATAAAGTTTCAAGATGATGTTGTCTGACCTAATAAAGCTGGGGTTTATGAATCGAATTGATGAAACTCAAAAGAGTATTTGAATGGAAATATTTTGCCAAACAAAGAACTAAAGCGAAAGGCAGAGACATGGCATGCTAAAGCCAATTTGTGTACAATGAGATAAGCTGGAGATTACAGCTGTGAGACCTGGCAGAGCCTCTGAACTCGCGCACGTGTAACAGCGCTCGCCAATATCACATCTCGGGTTTAGCTGCGACTGCATCAAATGAGCAGAACTTTCTGCGGTCAAAGTCCCCACATGTAATGCCTCATGAAAATATGTGTCTCCAGAAACAAATGCTCACAAGTTTGGATAGTAAGCAATAAACGAGTTATGAGAGAAGACAACGCATGCATAGATAAAACGTCAGGGGAGCAACAAACCATGCAAAATAGAAGAAAGTGAAGAAATATGAGAAGATCTCGAGTTCTGTTGACCCCTGAAGGCACATCCACCACAATAAAAGAAACAAAACATGAATACTATGTGCTGGCCACAGTCATCTTTTTCATTGGTTAATTCTGGCTCTCTTTATTGCGTGGGACGTCTGATCTTCGCATTAGGCACCAATTGAGTTAACAGATAAACATAACCTCATTAGCATGTTATCAATGAAGTGTTATTCATGTAATCACATTGTCGCCTCTCACTCAAAAAGCTATTAAAGGCAACTCAAAAAAAGTCAGTGTCAGTGAATTCTCCGCAGAGTGTTAGATACTTAATAAGGAGCTGTTTGGAATCACTTACTGAGTCTGCTGGCAGCTTCCAGGGCTTCAGAAGCGGTGTCAGCCACGAAGAACCGCTGCACGGCCACGCCGCTCTCCTGCATGAGCTTCTTGCTCTGGTACTCCTGCAGGTTCAGCCATCTTCTGGGGCTCACCCTCGTCAACTTTAAAAAAACACAGACATATCACGGTGTAATTAACATTGATGCCGATCAACGGTACAAATTTGTGAATACACAGCGATAAACATTTTATCAAATCAAATTGATTTTTTTTAGGCATTCGTTGTACGTAACAGATTCAGTGCACATTGTTCTTTGTTTCCTTTTAGGGTTTCTCAAACTTACTGTATTCAAACGTACTAGGGATGCACCGATACCATTTTTAAAGTACCAATATTTTTTTCTGGTACTTGCCGATACCGATCCCTTTATCTGTATTTTTTATTTACTTTTTGGTGAGGTGGCAATTTTGAAACAGTGAGACTAATAAAACTAGAATAACTCCACCTCAAACACACTATGAAAAAATTAATCATTTTATGTGCTTGTCACAAATGTTCAAAGCACAAATTTCAGTCAGTTATGTCACATGAGGTATCGGTACATCCCTAAAACGTACATTCACAGTCACGTCATTTGATGAACATTCAAATGCGATAGCTAACAATCCATAAGACGCTCATTAAATAGACAATTTTCCATTATCCACTACTGCAGAATTACACTAAGACGGGTTATCAGAGAAGCACTGGCGGTTGAAGAGTGTAACGGTGCTAAATGCAGTCAAGCACCTGATGAAGTCATGCTTATGAACAACTCTCAATGGCTTCTGCTAATTGAGCGTCTAAGTGTCTCTATGGAAAATAATGAGGGAGGCTACCAAAGCTGGCAGCCTGTGAAAGAACAATGGGAAAGTACACTAAGAAGCATGATACTAGTGTACGTTTTAAAATGCACACTACGACAATATAAGTGCATACTTCCCTAAAATATAAACAACGAGAGTATTCTCAGATGTAGCTCCTAACCCTACAAAATAGCAAACCCACAAACACAAGGTGTAGACGAAGAAAGTTTCCAATCCACTCGCTAACTTAATCTCTGGTAAGAGTTGAATGATGCACTGCTCTCGTTCTCTGCAGGGCTCCTCTTTATCATTTCACTAACATACATCACAGTGTACTGTGCTAGGCTACACTAAACTAAATAAAATATGATTCATCATATCATTGCATTTGATGCTCACATCACATTTCTCATAACAGAAATGCGAATATGAACCGATTTGCTTGGTAGGTCTAGTCGAAACTTTAATATTGCAGTGACAATACCATTCTCTGACATTGCTTTTATTGTATAACAAATGGTACCTTACCAAAAGCAGAATATAACATTTGTCACATACTTGTTCAGCACATCAAATAACATGCAATAAGTTTTTCATGTAATATTCAAACTTGAATTGTATAAAAAGCACAAAAAGTTCCATGGTGTTACCAGATAAGGGTAAAAAATATAGTAATCATTTAGTACTACGGTACATTAGGGCTGCTCATTTATGTCAAAAATCAAAACCGCAATTATTGCTTATAAATAATTGTGATAAATTGCACAGCCCTGCATAGAATTAAGAATTAATAGAATAAAGAATCATAGAATTAAGACTGTGCCATCAGATATCTTTATATAGCCATACATATAGAAATACAAAAATTACCCAAATCATATAAACCCTCTCTCCCCATGAGTTTCCTTTTCTTATCTCTACTGTCTGTCAATGCAAAACTGCTGTCCAGAAACAAAAAAAAGAAAAAAACATCCTTAACATTTTGTGTGTGAGGGGAATGTACCCATCACCATGGCACCCCACAGTTAAGTATACAAGACCACTGTCAGCTATAAAACATGACAATTTCCACCGTAAGGTATATTATTTTCCTAGCTGGCATCTGTTGAGAGTTTTCTTAGGGTCATTTTTAATGGCCACACTGAAAAGCATTTGCAGAATATTTTTATTTCTGTAAGGAGGAATATAGCTGCATTTAAAACAGGAAACAGCTCTGTTGTACGAGCTGGCCTTTTGTTAACGTACATCTACTAAATTTAGTGGAATCCAAATACATATTTCAGCTGTATAGAAAAGTTTCTAATGCCCTACTTTGCATTTGACATGCAATAAAAATTTGACATGCATGCATTCACACACACACACGCCATGAGCCACATATAATAAAATTTTTTAAAGCTTTTATTTACACTTTAAAAGGGAAAGGTTATTATTTGACTGTGTAGGGCATATTGAGCTTTACCATTCACTACTTTTTATTAGTTCGTATGGGAAATAAAAGTTCTGTTTTCTAAATAGACAATACTTTTTAATCAGCAAGAAAATATACTCACTGTACCAAGAGCGAAGTTACTGAAACAAAAATTAATAAAAAAGAGGATCAAGGGAACGTATAGTAATAATGAAAGAAATAAGACTTGAATGAAAGTAATGCTTCAGTTGTCTGATAATCCAAAACACTCATTTCCTATTCTTTACATTGTTGATTTCCCAAAGTTCACAATATAATGAAGAAATGTGAAATTTAGTTACTTTGGACAGAGCTTCAAACAACACAGCACACTTTAAATGATGCTAGATAAAGAGGATGTGTCACTCAGTTTGACAAAAGGTCTGTATGGTGTATATATTGTATATAATGTGATTTGTATGTATGTGATCTGGATCAGGATTTTGTGTTTTTGAGCTAATTATTTAGTAAATTACAAAAAACAGTGCACTGAAAATCATCACCCCACACACATGCACGCATGCACACACACACCGTCATGATTCACAGTCATATGTCAATCAAACACAAGGGGAAAAAAACTGTGACACCAGATGCCAGATGTTTGAACAGCTAAATCTGGAGTCTAATAACAGAAATATATGTTTAAATTATCAACATCGAAGCCTCGATCTGAGCGAGGCGTTGATATTTGTTATTCTAACAGTTATATTTTAGTTGCTTCTGTCTGTCAGGTGTCATCAGTGTTCCCGTTTCCCATCCCGCTTGATTAACTGGACCGCAGAAGTGCTGAAAGAGCACCATGGCAACCTCTTCACAAATGTTAGCGGTAATTGTTTTCTTTTCCCCCATCTTGCTAAATTTAGCAGGAACCCACTGTGTGGGTTTACAGGTTATTAGTTCAATCAAGGGCAAAAGCAGGTTGAGGTGGAGCTGGAGTGTGAGCCGGGCTGTGCCGTGCTCCGGGTGGGAGCAGTCGGGGAGATGGGAGGGGGATGAGTTTGCGGCAGGTGTCTGATGTCCCCTGAGACTCTGCCTCAA
The DNA here is from genome assembly GCA_026939265.1 of Oreonectes daqikongensis. NCBI lineage: Eukaryota > Metazoa > Chordata > Actinopteri > Cypriniformes > Nemacheilidae > Oreonectes > Oreonectes daqikongensis. Next base: position 810,599 of record JAOTQM010000030.1, on the reverse strand, counting down.
CAGTAATTATCTTCATCAGCACTCTGGAGACACAGAAGTTAAATACCAACACACACAAACACCCCTCAAACACACACACACACACACACACACACACACACACACACACACACACACGGGCAGTCACAGGCTCAAAGAAAGAAAATCTAAACGCAAGCTTAAACAAAGATATTTATATGTTATAGATGTACTTCAACTAAAACCACATACGTGTATGAACAAAAATAAGGTCGATGACAAAAATGAAATGCATACAAAATTCAATTAACAAAACCGTTACTAGCAAAAACTCCAGTGAAACGAAAGATAATATACTACGATGTAACTGAATTATTATAATATGACACACAAAATACTTTTATAAAATGAACCTTTTATCTATTGGCAGCAGGTCTGAACTAAAAATTACCCTCTCAAACCGTAGTTACGGAAAAAGCAATAAAAGCATCCCGACATCAACATAAAACCCAATTTCTTAACTTTCCCCATGAACAGTCAAGTCAATATTTTCAAACTCAGAGAATGAAACACATTACAGAGTCGGCATTACTTTTGGTGAGAGTTTTGCTTACGGCAAGCTTGAAGCGAAACCGTGACATTACGCAGTGATTGTTAAATGTCAAAGAATGACACTTCAAGGTACAAAAACTGGAATTCTCAATTTCCTCTTCCAAGTCACTCTGTGTAAAATGTGTTCAATGCTTAAAACAGTCCTGAGAGTTTTATCATCTCATCATTCAGCAACTCAACTATGGCACTGTAGATATAAGCTTTAATAGCCTTAGGAATATGGTAATTACTTAATTAACACAATCACTAAAGCAGCTTTACAGAAAATTGTGCCTTAATGTCTTCATGCCCCCAGTGAGCAAGTCAAGGCAAATAACTAAGGCAAATAAAAACTCTGTAAGATATAAGAATAGTTGAGCTGTGTATCTGCGTTCTGTTTTATATACTCTCCGTCTGCCTGCCTATTTTCATTATTTTAACCACAACACCACCATAACAAATCAGAAAATTAAAGATGCAGTCCATAACGTCTGCCTCTATATTGCGAATTTATATTTTTTGAAAGATAAAACTGCATGCAGAATTTGGCATTTCAACATTTCTACAGATGGGCAAATGTTACAAAACGTAATGTGTCATTATGCTAATAAATACTTGAATGTGAAGTACATAAACTCAAGAACTAAAAAACTAGGTTTTCAAATGAGTTTGAAATTATTTACTTATATTTTGATCATTCTTAATCCAGCATGAAGTAAACAACTGTGAATAAAGTAACTTCGTCTACTGAACCATCTAGACCAAGCCAACAATTTAAAAGCAACCTTATTCACTGACCTAAACATTTGCTTTTCTTTAAGGTTTGTATCCTTTATTAGCATTGAAAAAAAATAGCATCTTCGGATCCTTTGGGATGCCAGATGTCTCTTAAGGACGTGGTGGCCCACAGCAGATCTTGACTTATCGGTTGTCCTCACACAAAGGTGAGAGGACAGAGGAAAGCTGTGGCAGCAGTTGCATCAAATTCTGCCGGCTAGCAGATGCTCTGCAAGGCCCCTACACCAACTTTAGAAAGTCAGGCATGAAGTTAAGGAGGTACACAAGGTTGCAAAGCCTTTGTCTTTCTCATCAAGGCTTATTCAATGACTAAAAAAAGAGTATTGTGATCAATTATAGAGCACAAAATGTTTTTGTGCTTTTGCATGTTAGCTATCTTTTGCATAAGGATTAAAGGGACAGTTCTCCCAAAAATAAAAATTCTGTCATCATTTACTCACCATTGAGTTGTTCCAACTCTCTAGACATTTTTTGTTGTGATGAACACAGAGAAAGATATTTGGATTATAACCAAACAGTTCTTGGACCCCTCTTGTTCAATTGAACACAAAATGAGAAATTCTGAATGTAGGAAAGTTGCTTTGTCATTTTTCCTACTATGGTGGTCAATGGGGTCCAAGCAATCGTCCAAATATCTTTGTCTGTGTTCAACTAAACAAAAAAATGTATACAGGTTTGGAACAACTAGAGAGTGAGTAATTCATGACAGAATTTTCATTTTTGGGTGAACTATCCCTTTAAAGATCTGCTTATTTTGATAATTATGAAATATTTGAAATATTCTAATACAAAGAACAGCCAGATGATCCACAGGGCTGAGGAGAACTCTTATAATTCAACTGGATATACAAGTGATACCCATACACTTCACAGATAAGGGTTAAAAACCATAGTGTGTGTACACTCCAAAGTGCTGGAGAGGAGCTGCAGCTCTTGAATGTAATAGACTCCTGGCTCACTCATTACTCTCATAACCCTATTCACATACCAGACCTGCTTTCTCATTAACTTTGACAGATAGTAAAAACAGCACATTGAAATGAATTGCGTTCGGAGGCCGTTTGTACAAAATGATGTTGAGTGAAGTAGGGAACAAGTAAACACAGAGCCAAATCATTTCTGCCAGAGTTTTAAATATCCTCATCGAAAGGTAAACGGCATTGGTTGAAACAGTATGGACAACACATTTAACAAATCTGCCTTGTGATGTTTCCGAGGCAAACAGAATATTCAACTGGAAACAACGTAGGGCAGATTGGATCTGTTTACTGGACTGGTGTAAAGTAGGCTATGATGTTATTGGTAAAAAATATTATTTATCTTCACCAGCGTAGCCTTTATAAGGCAGAAAAAGTTATTAGTGGGTATTTGCTAAACTACATATTTTCATAATTATTTAAAAAAAAAATATCAAAAAGTAACTCTAACAACTTGAATAACTTTTAAAGGAACAGTCGGTGAAATTTAGCGGCATCTAGCGGTGAGGTTGCGAATAGCAACCAACGACTGATTACACCGCTCCCTTTCAAAGCACTACGGATGCTTTCAGAAAAGAAGGATGTTGTTACGTTTTCGCTTCTTTGCCGAAGGAGATAACGTATTTACCAACTGGTCCTGTAGAGCAGTTTGTCCGTATCAGGCTATAGAAACAACATGGTGAATTCCATGTAAGGGGACCCGTGGTGTATGTTGATAGAAATTATTTAGTAAATAACTAAATTGACATGCTCTTCTTAATATTTTTCACTGGGTATATTTTTGTAATATTCATAAACAAACATGAAGGGTGAGCAATATAAATAATTTATTGGGAATAAAATCGTGAAATTTGGAGATACCAGGTTTCCACCTGCCAGCAACAAAAATAAATTTTACCTTGAGATTAATGTATTAATCCAAATAAAAACAGACAAACTATCAAAGTCTTTAACTAACTAATTTCTATAAGATCAAGAGAGGAAAAACGTTGAGTTCCAACAACACAGCATCTCACTAGATTCACATAAAGCCCAATAGTAACTTAATAGTAATTTAACTTTAAGCATCCATCTGATGAATGAGACAAAACCACTAGGCAAGGGAGAAATAAATCAACAACTACAGAGAAACCGTAGAACACAGCCACTTGGAGATGACGTTCAGTCCCACTGATATTATCATGACTTGGATGAAACTGTGCCTTATCAGCAAGACAAAAGTAGTGGACATCCAGAATCGATAAAGGATTGATTCTTAAAAGAGTTCTTGTAGACAAAATCAAAATAAAATTAAGAAATACAACTGCCTTCTTCAGTAAGAAATATTGGCTTAAAATTAGCATATTCAAGGAGGGATATTTACAAATCTGTATTGACCAATCCAATTCTTCAGGGAGAGGAAGGGAAGCTTAGGAGAGCTCAATCACGGAGATGTTCTGAGACCGAGCTTAAACCAGAGCTTCTCTTGAGGTCTTTCAAAGGTCACTGCTGTTTCATGATGAATACACCATGTAGATATTGAAAACATTAAGAGAGAGAGATCATTTTTCATGCCATATCTATTACAATAACCTTTTAAATTGAATGTATCCTCATATAACCACTGTATAATTTACATACAAAATTAATGCATTCTCATTTTTGCCATATATCAAAACCCATTTCATGAAACCCCTGTATAAATATGTGAAAAAATGTATTACAACTGAACTTTGCATTATGTGCTCATTTTTATCAGCACTTTGACAAACACTATTTCTGGATGTTCGAGAGCTGTTCCTGGGTCGGTAGAAAACCCCTAAATCTAACTTGTGACTATGTCTAACTATGTGACAAAAAGGCAAGTAACCCTGGTTGTAACCCTAAGCTTCACATAAACTTTTCACTCAAATTTGATTGGTTGGAAAGTTGTCCCAAAGTCAGCAATGATATTAACGCATGAACATCTTTCCCCTGGCAAGGCCATTTAAAGGTGCAGTAAGCAAATTCTGAGAAACGCTGTTAAAACTTTAAATTAACAAAACAAATATTTCTATGAATATTTGAATCTAGTGGCTGAACGATTGATTTGACTTGCGCCTGGGTCTGCATTTAAAACAATACGGGTTTCTAATTGCCCTTGGATGAAATGACATTACACATTTAAACACATTTTCTAGTTTTCCAAATACTTAAAAACATAAATCGGCCAGTGAATGTAATAATTTAATAACAAAGTGTGGGCAGTCGTGGTCCAGTGGTTAGAGAGTTGGACTCATGATCAGAAGGTTGTTGGTTCGATTCTCAGGTCTGGCGGGTAACGGCTGAGGTGCCCTTGAGCAAGACACCTAACCCCCACTTGCTTACTATACAAAAATGTACAAATGTATAGTACAATGTAATGTAAGTCGCTTTGGATAAAAGCGTCTGCCAAATGCATAAATGTAAATGTAAATGTAAATGTAACAAAGTAATTCAGTTCTTTATTTATTTACACAAAATATTCATGCATATAAATTCTTTCCAAGTAAATTGGGTAAGAGTAGTAACACCAGTAAAATCTTAACTATACCCATCCCTACTGTTCTGCACACTACTATTGAGCTGAAGCTCGACTATATGAAATTAATTTGCAAATAAAAAATTGCTATTTTTGCGATAGCCCTGTTCTGTGTGTGTGCTGAAAACCAGTCTAAATTTGAAAAAACAAGATGAATTGAACTGATCCACATAACACCATACAGGCTAATTCACACTGATCCAACAAATGTTTAACGGATCAGTGTGAATTAGCCTTAACACTCTCATAGCCAGAAACGGGGGGTATATACACTCATGATGAAAAATGTGAAAAAAGAGTGAGCAACGGGACATTTAAGACTATAGAAATAGAAATGGCTGATATAGCCTATTACTAAAAAAAAGGTCAGAGGATCCTGGCAACTATGGGAAAGACTTTCCAGAAGATATTCGCTAGGACCTGCATTACTACGGGAAAGGCTTTACAGCGGCGAGAAGTTAGACAGCAAGATCTTCTGAACACAATGAGGTTGTGACATTGGTTGTGTTATTAGACAACTGAAATATCCTGATATGTTGTAATTTTATAGTAACAGAACAGAGTGTCATTATTAATCTGGAGCTGAAATGCTGGATGCAGATGCTCTTGTGTCATCTTAACTTTTTTGTTCGTTTGCGGTGCGCTCATTATTTTAAAGGCAGAGCAATGAAGCTAGAGGTTTGTTTGGGTGTTGATTTCAAACATCCACAGCAATCGCACCTCACCTTTAAAGATCAGCTCAGTTGAATGGTGCCTTTCATAAAACAGTCAGAGACCAGCTGTCTCCAAGGGTTAAAATCCTCATTACCAGTCATAGTTCTCCTCTAAACCCTTTGAAATGACTGTTCTTAATTAGCACCTCCAAATGGCCTCACATTTAATTAACTTGCAGAATCCTTCAGGGGCATTTTGATTTAAAAAATTAACACATTTTTCCATTCATGATTGTAACTAATTGGTTTGCTTTATTCAGAATTGATAGCTGCCATTTAACCTGCATAATACAGCAAAGAATATGAAACCAGCTCCTTAAAAATACAGTGGTGTCGTGGAGTGGTCATTATACTGTAAGATCATCTAAGATATACTAAAGGTGTTATACGACGCATCTCCTTCAAAACAAAATGATGTAAAGCTCAGTTGCATTATAGTATTTAGCCTTTATACAGTTAAAGGTGGAGTGTGCGAATTTTGACCTATTAGTACAGAGGGGCTCAAACCCCTTAACCCCTTAAAGCATGGCGCTAGCAACGCCAAGGTCATGGGTTCGATCCCAGGGCATTGCACATACTCAGAAAATGTATAATGCAGTGTAAATCGCTTTGGATAAAAGCGTCTGCCAAATGCATAAATGTAAAACCAGTCTCACCTGGGGCGCGAAGGTTATGCAAGAGGTCGCATTTTACTTCATTTTGAATTAGCGCGATTGCTTGAATGGTGTATTCAAAATGTACATATTGGTGCATCGCTAACCTGAACTACACCATGTTGGAACTAAACTCAGGAGTGGTCCTCCAGAGGCATGGTGGGACCCCCCTGCATTAATATCAACTCTTGCCACCTTGTTAGGCTGCTTCTCTACCTGGGTTAAATAATCTGCATAGACGACAGCCTTACAAACTGTGAAATTATATCGTAAAGGAGTTTTTTTGGGTCACCAACCCGGTCACCAGACAGGCTTCAGGTTTAATGAAAGGAAATGACATGTGCGCTTATTGAAACAAATGGGAAAATATTTTAATTCGGAACATCAATATTCACACTAGGTCACGGTGTTGCATAATGAGGCAATTATTAAATTAGCTGGTGCTGTAGAAATGGTTGAGTAAAGTCATGTGTGACCTTTAAGCGCTCTCTGGTTTTGTTTTAAAGCCGGTATTAGCGTCTGAGGCTAGCACTGGATGAGCGACAGCCTTTTGACAAGTTGACAAGAGACCACCGTTAGGACGTGACGTGTGTGTCAGCAGAGCGTGTTGAAGGATTAAGATGGCACAGATTTGCATCATGGGATACGCTTTTGGCTTAATCTCCTGAAGACAGTCACAGGCTGAAGGTAAAGGCAAGTCTCTACAGATATGAATGTTTATCAATTAGCATATTTAATGAGGAACATCATACAGAGCTAATAAAGGTGGGAGGTCAAAGAGGGCAAATAGAAATACGGGACTGATCATAATACAGTGATACAAATGTTACAATAGTTTTTTGGCTTTCTTCCCAAAAACAGCTGCCGGTAGAATTTAGTTTCAGCACTCAAACAAACCTGTCTATAATTTTCAAGGAATCCTGTAGACCTTGAATAGCCTGTATCGAGCTTTGAGTCATATTTGAGTAGTTTTGGAGCTAAATACTGCAGGAAAGTGGCCTTCAATAGACCTTAAAATGGGCCCTTCAGACATTTGAAAGAACATGTGTCAACAGGAGAAATATCCTATTTGAATGACTTTTCAACTTTTTCTCAACTACCATTGACACAGCCATCACAACTTTTAATTTTCTGTAACACTAAATTCAACCTCATCATAATCATCATTACAGAAGAATTATCCCAAATGGACCAGAATATGTGGCCCGCAGGGGCAATCGAAGGAGGAACGTCTCCTTGAGAACACTGCCAAAAGTCCTTTGAATGATCGCTGCCTTCCTAAATTATTGAAAACGCCTAAACAGCCCTCGTGAGTAACAGAAATGGCTATTAACCTTGGCGAAACGATATTTAAATCCGGTTATGGCAAACTTGCTCTACTGTATCCCTGGCGGCCAGGATATGTAAATGTATTCTTGCTGTGGACAGATGGGAGAAACGCATGCTGTTTGAAGTTCCTGCACCAGAGAAGTCACACCCCCCACCCCGGTTTAAAATATTCAGCACGCAGCCTCATCCCACGGACTCTTGTTTCTGCACTCCAGTCGCGCTTCTCAAGCTGCCGCGGTAACGTGAGGCCAATGAGCATTGACGCCTTCAGTCCTCGCGTAAATATTTTTCTGCCGCCCCACAAACGCAGCCGCAAACGCCCCTTTAACTTCTGGAGACGCAGCTGTGAGAGTTGTGCTGGGGAAAACAGCTTTGGGATTATCTCAACTTCCAGACAGGAATGTCTGGAGCAGCTATCAGACACCGCCCGTCTCAAATCCATCTCCTTTTTTGTGTATTGTCGTAGACAAGCCATCTTTAATTTTGAAAGTGTCACAATAGATGAGACTGAATTGTCGCAATATGCGTCTGCCTGAGCGGCACTACATCTGATTGGCCAATCGCTGCTTATCTCCGTGGTAAAAGTCCAAAAAGAAACACATATCGTAAAAGCTCAGGCACTCCGGTAAAGTGCAAAGTTCCACATGGTTTGTGACGACCAGCAGCGTCAACGTACGCGGTCACTAATTGAATAAAAAGTTCATTGATCACTGTCAGCAACTGGCAGACAGCCAGACTCCTAAGGAGACGGAGAAATATGGATGTGATCCAAACGTGCAAACTGAAAGAAAACTGCTGCCCTAATCTACATCTCATTAACGTCTGAAGAACATCATGACATCAGTTTTTTAAGAGACTACCTTTTCAAATTACCCGTGACCTTCACACATCTTCAGATCATCTTTATGAAGAACTTTTTAATTTTCATGCTTTAACCATCAAATACCATAAAGATGTCACTTCTGATAGCAAACAAGCCTTAAAAAAGACATTGCAATAAAGATGGTATAAGTGCACTTGGCACTATGTACCATCTCATTAGAGCAGGACCCTATCTCAGATGGATGAGGCTTGTACCAAGTTGCGGCGGATTGCATCTCATTATACCACCGAAATGAAAATATATGCTATCGAAGCACTCTGCATGCACTACTACTCCACATCTTACGGCAGCGTGGACTGCACTGAGTAATGAAGTGATGCCCTATTTACTGAATTGGTGTTCATCCAATATCATTTTTCCTGTAGAATATCTCTACATGACCAAAAAGGGCCTAAACTATAACGTACAGAGACTAAATTAAATGACTTAAATGATTTGGTAGTTTAATATGGAAATATAAACTAATTGACTCATGACATCTTTTTGTGCTGTATTTTGGGAACTGAATCAATAAACTGATTGTCATCAAGTCACAAAATCAGAGTGTGTTCAGTGTTCAGCCATGAGCCAAAAATCACAGCAGAACATCAATTGTGTCCTGTGTACAATCTGCTATGAAGATTTATGAGACACCTTGCTTTTTGTGAACTTTTTTTAACAAAAAAAGTATTAAAAGTTAAAGTAACTAGGACATCTATTATGTTGAAAGAGGGTTATTATATAGCCAGTATCGTGTACACAGAATTTTAGGGTGATGATTTGGTATCACGTTATTTTATTCACATCTCAAAAACTGTGAAGGTGTGAATCTGATTCTATAATCAAATCAATTGTTAGCTCTTAACCTGCATGTAGACATATATATTTACATTTGAATTACTCATTGGTTATACCACTGACTTTGCTTTACAGACGAATACAAAGAGAACGTCTCAGTTTCTGCCCTCTTGTTAAATGTGCCAACAACAGACCCTGAACTATTCTGAAAAATCAATCTGGATGAAAACAGAAAATAAGACACCATTCAATGACCTACTTGAAACTTTCTGTTCAACTCTCCAACTGTTGAAATGACTGAATTTTCATTGAAACTCAACGGTTGATCTACTTTGTCCTGTTGCCCCACATTAAAAAGTGCACTCAGTAATATTCTTCTTTATAAAAGTTTTGCACTAAACTAAATGAGTAAAAATATGTGAACAATCATGTACAGTCGCTTGAAGATATCAAGATTCCTGTCAAATCAGTGGCCTTATAAAAGTTTTTTAATCTACATGAAACGGGTCACCTCATCTCAATATTCCCCTTGCTATTGGACACTATCACTCGCAGTTAAATAAATAGTGTATTTTTACAATGGCATTAAAAGATTTTTTTTAAATGTCACATACACTTCATGTGTGGCATATATGCAAGGTGTCCATCATATTACTAGATTACGCAGCACAAAATATTACTGAGTGTACTTTTAAGGATCTTTTTGCATTTTACATAATTAAGAGAAAACTGAAAAGGTATTTTGACTAAAGTTAGCAACACCAAAATTATAACAGTTTTGCTAAATCAAGACTGATAAAAGATGCATGTTTCATAACACATAAAACTTATGATAGCAGGAAAATCTGCATTGTTCTTTAGCTTTTTGTATCAGTACAAAGTAAATATTAGAATCGACCTTTAAACTTTTGTCTCACACTGACAGCAAATGCTATTGACCAGCTCAGCAAGATGTTTCATCACTGATGGGTCAAAGGTTGATAGATGAACATGATTCTGGCCTACTGCTCCCTGACAGACTGAACAGAGGACACAAGTGAAGGTGAAACAATAATTACATAAAAAGCTTATTAAAAAAACCCACAAAAGCCAGCAAAACTTATAAGGTATAATCTTGAAAAAAAAACTTTTACAATGTAACCATACCAACTTTATAGGATCGGTTCAAATTCATCTCAAATTCAACGTAATCTAACTGCAGTTTTATAAATAGATTTATATTTTGACAGTTATCACATCTGAAGTGTGACAGAGCAATAAACGCATGTCTCTCTATAACTCCCAACAACAGAATGATCGTTTATGCATCATTAAATAACGTTAAAATGTAATCGCTATCAAACATTGAACGTGCATAACGTTAAACGACAGTTTTGCATGTTTCTGACAGCTCCGTGCAGAATAAAGCATCAAGTCAGCCGCTTCAAACTGACAGACAGCGACAGTGTCACGCAGTTTTCTTTGACTCTTGTTTATCACAGCACGTGCTGGATGATTAAACTTAAAATCGCCATGCTGTTACCTTATTTCTGTTAACAAACAGATGTTTAGTATTTGCTCCTCGGAGTCCTCTCACTACAGCCTGATATGCCATGGATGCCGCCATGTTGAACCGGAAGAGAGTCCTGAAGCGCTGACGCGCGCGCGTGTGTGTGCGTGCGTCCGTGCGTGCGTGCGTGTGTGCGTGTGTGAGAGAGTGACGTTTATAGATCTGTGTTACAGGTCTCGAGAAACCTGTTTGTCAGGATTACACCAGGATTTAATTTACACTTGTATCATTATCTGCTTGGTGGACAATAGATTATTTATATTTTCAGAAGAATCAGAATCAGAAAGAGCTTTATTGCCAAGTATGTTTTCACGTAGCCTACAAGGAATTTGTTTTGGTCACAGGAGCTTCCATACATAAGTGTAAACATAAGACAGTGCAGACGTAGCAGACATTAAATTAAAATAAGAATAAAGAATAGTACAGTAATAATAAATGGGGTGATCAAAGTATTTGCACTTTTGAATGTTTTGAAAATCACAGTTCTTCATGAAAACATACAATATAAATCTGTATGTAAATAGGCTATTGTATGTGCAGAGGGATGTGTGTCTATGATGTAGCTTTTTTAATCATTTATTCTTAATTACTAAATTATATATAATCTAATAATCTAAAAAAATAATATATTTGTGCAACACAATTGTTTTTTTCTTATAGTCAGTTAATTGTTGATATTAATCTAATAATATAGACTTGCGTTACTAATTTCTTCATTATCTTGAGTATTTGTTTGTTATTCAATGCTTTATCTTGAGTTTATTTACATAGGCTACTATACAATGATAAATACTTTGATCATGTCTCCACTTGTCATGATGTAATTTGTCCACACCACTCATAAAGAAAGAAACATATCATAAAGCTTTCAACAGATTGACTGAGATCCAGCCCAGCTGTTGTCTTCTTTGACACCAAGACTAGATAAAACATGATCAACACTGAATCAAGATCATTTCATCATGGGAATGCCATCCCGAATGCTTGATAAATGATATATTGTGTGCTTATACCTTAATGTTGGTGTTGTGTAACCTAAGCGCAGAGGACGTTTTGTTGACACACATTGACACACTACACTATATCTTTTCTCACTCTCTCTATTCTCTAAAGTACTCAATACTTTCTGACATCATGAAAGGGCAGGAAGGGCAAAATGATCATAAAAACCTGCGATTATGACAGAGAGACATTTGCTTCAAACTAATCTGTCAGCGGAAACCCATTCAGAGAGGATGATGAACCACTCGCATAGGAGCATCAGCATCTCTCTCTCTCTCTCTCTCTCTCTCTCTCTCTCTCTCTCTCTCTCTCTCTCTCTCTCTCTCTCTCTCTCTCTCTCTCTCTTTCTCTCTCTCTCTCTCTCTCTCACATGTTATGGTCAAATAAACAAGTCTCTGTCCCCTCAATAAACCCTTTTCACAGATTGTGATGATGTATTTTCACAATAATTACTGTCCTAAGTCTAACACATTTTTTATTTGAACTTCACCACACTTTGTGTTAAATTACCCTGGAATTCTGCAACACTCTTGCAATAGGGTATTTAGAGCTGCTGAGGGAGCTACTGTAAATTTGACATCTTTCTCTCTTCTGACAGCTGAAATTCATCACTCACTATTTTCTCATCTTTTGGAAAGTTGTGGGAATGCAAAAGTAGAATTTTCTTTTGCAGCAAATGGAAATGCAGAAATTTGCTATGGTCTCCCATATATCCCATATAGAAAATACAGTACATTTCCAAAGTGTTCAAAGTGTAATTTTGCTTAAAGGGACATTTCACCCAAAAATGAAAATTCTGTCATCATTTACTCACCTTCAAGCTATTCTAAATTTGTATAAATGTCTTTGTTTTGATGAACACAGAGAAATATATTTGAATATATTTAAATGTGTCTTCATGTGTCAGCCAAACTCTTTCCAGAAGCATTCACTATAGGCACAGATCCATTTTTATTGTGTGGCATATTCTTTACCCTTCACCCATTTTAAATCCAGCCATCGTCCACAAAGCAGAGTTGCAGACTGTGCACAATATTTCAATCTGTCGTCCAAGCTGTCTTTCTGAGGGAGGATGTTTGTTTGTCATGCTATAAGAGCTGTAATATGGTAATGATGCTGACCTGAACTTAGATGTTTAATAAAGGGTGGGGATTCTTCTCAGCTCACCGAACAAAGCTTTTTGCTTTTCATACTGCATTGATATGCAGGGTTTATCCAAACATTTATGCTTCGGTCAGATTTTTTCCATAAATGTGGTTTGTATTTAAATTTGAAAGTGTCTCAGTTCCTGTATGTGTGTCATCTTCAAACAAAAACTTGCAGGATTTTTCAGTACGGTGGTCAGACCTCATGAATGTAATTTATTGTTTCAGGCTATTTCTCCCTGTTCTTTGTCATGCTAAAGGAAAAGTTTGCCCAAAAAAGAACATCCTTTCAGTATTTATTCACCTCATGTCATTTTAAACCAGTAAATTCTGTATACTGGAACATACAAACTAAATAAAGCAAGACAAATTTATTTTATTGCAGTTTGACATTTTTATTCATTGTCATTACATGAATAAAACATGGCCAGCTTTTTTTCCCAAAATGATCTTTGCTGTCATTATGGAACAGAGTAAGCTAAGCATATAATGACAACATTTTTATTTTTCATTGAATTTTATCACGTAAGCCGGCACAGAATCATTTCCAAGTCCACCTCTTCCAACCCCCCGTTTTCATTTATATTTTGAGAGCCGTCCAAGAATCTTCCTTTCAGGAGAGAATATGTTTCATGTCCAACCTCCCTTGAGATGTGCAGCCCCAGATGTAGTACTGCGGTGATGTTACACCTCCTCTGCTTTCAACATTGTGGGTGCATAGATAGCAAGTGAACCATGCAAGGGCTTGTAAATAATTTCATAAGTAGCATAAGTAGCACGTTTCTGCTTTCATTTGGTGTCAGTTGTTCCTCAACTTGGCCTGAGAGCATCAAAAACCCTATGCCATGCTTGCCTGGGGCAATGGCGTATAGCATCCTCTCACCGTATTGCCTGCAAACCATGTGCCTGCCAGTGATATCATCCATATTGAGGGTTTAACTGTATTTTTGATTAGTTATGTTATTTCTAATATTTTAATTCTGCTGCCACACCAGCACATATTTTCGGGTGTACAGTGGTGTGCCATATTTTAGTCATCTTTTGTACAAGCGGCACAGTTGGGAGCTGCAATAACAGTCGAGAAGGTGCTGCATTGGCTTTAGATTGCAAAGCATCTTAATAGAGTATGGTGTGTTTATTTCTCTGCCTGATCGATGTGTTTAACCCATACACCCAGGTAGCTTCAGCAACCGCACTGCAGGTCTGCAAAAACCAAGAACATCTGGACCCCTCGCCGGACATCAGTGTAACTCTGACAGCAAGGAACTATTGGCCTCATTAGCTAAAGAAAAGAGAGGAAAAGAGAGAGCAAGATGCCCAGCTTCACTTTCCCTCACAGCTTGGTTCTCCAAACACCAAAGCCCTCAAGCGCGCTAAGCCTCTTACCTCTCCGTCTCTCCTCTTTTTTCCTCCTCAAACCAGTTCTGAAAGTCCCGTCTGCTCAGATTCACCCTAACCCACTTTAAAAGCTATTCTCCTCCAGCTTAATGCAAATAAGGCCATTTCATTTTACTATGCTGTCTCCCTCTAAAAAGAATGAAAAACAGCGGCACGCTCCATCTGCGCGCAGGATGTGGTTCCTTTTAATGCCGTGGCGATTTTTCTTTTGGAGTATTGTACCACACTGAGCACTCAGGGTTCTGTGCTAGTGCAAGTATATAAAATGCAGTTATAATCTGCAAATGTGGGGTTGAGTTCACAGCTCAGTACTTGTTTGTTCACAGGCTGGTGTGGCATTAGATGACCATAAGAAAGTTTTTGAACAACACAGTACGATGCACAGAACTGAGGAAGCAATGCAACGAAGTGCTGATTCAACAGCGCAGGCTTACTCACATAAAGAATAAACTTGCCAACGGAGGGGAAAAATAAACCCCTCTCATACACATGAAGAATTGTTGAATTGGTGGTGCATCAAGGTTTAGGATTCCAAGCATGGATAACAGTCCTTACCTTCTGCTTATGACTGACAGAGGATACACATTCCGAAAGGACAACAAAATGATGTTGAATCCATCAGAGATGTCACATGGTCATTAATTGGCCTTCCAGAGACATTCTCAAGTGGCAGATTTTTCATAAGAAAGTGCTAAATCACTCTCTTCACCACCTGAGCATTGATTTCAAACTCATATTCAGCCACTAAAGGTGATTTAATATGGCAGCGTACACGTGCATTTATATTCAGCGTTGAGCGAAGGATTCGACTGGCTGCGTATAGTAGTATTATAGCGCTGCCAATCTATGTAAACAAATTCAAGGTTTTTCATGGCAGAGCTGCTAAAGACATAACCACAGGAGAATTCAAAAGAGCAATGCACAGAATGCTTTACGGCTCGACGCAGCAGCTCAGACCAGCCACAGTTTGTTTTGTTTTTATGAGGCATGTTTATTTCTAATATATTAGAGCACACTATAAATTACACTCCAAATCTGTGCCTGGAGCATATGACTGGATTTTCTGTGCATCTCAAGTAATAAAAACAAATTATTTTAGAAACGTAGAATATACAGTAATGCTCAAACATATAAATATAATGCATGGTACAGTATATTAAACAAGTGCATACAACTCTGCATGTTACAAACACACACTGTTAAAATACCAAGAAAAAATAGTAATATTGATAATTTAGAGATTATGTTAACTCAAATGAACTCAATTCTAAAGATTGAATTAATATTTCTTAACTTTCTGAATGTTAATTCATATAATGACTATTAATATTGAACATCAAACTGGTGATGTTTCTTAACACTTTCTATACACAGAGCACAAATTTATTGCATTTTCCTGTTTGTCTTCTGATTGACAGGATGTATCGGACGATCGTGGAACAATTGCTTTTATATCGACCAATATTGATAATCGGAGCATCTCTAAAGATAATTTTCTTTGTAAAGTAAAATTACACGTTTTTCTTGTTATTTTACAGTTTATTTCTCTAATGTAACATTTAAGTTTTTTATTATCTGTCAAATAAAACGTTTCCACAATTATTTTTTTACAGTGTAACTTACAGTACAAACATAGCTTACAAACATTTGATGCCACTAACCAGAGAAATGTTGGTAAAAATGCACAGATCAAACTTCATATGTAAGATATGTGCTGCATCTTCCTTTTGGGAAGTAAATGTACAATAGTTTTGTTTATTAAAACAAAATTTCACAGGTCAGACTTTAAAACTTCTACTGATGGTCTCCATTATGGAATGATCTTGACACAAAAAGAGCTAGAGGAGAAAGAAACATAGATTTTGTTTACTCCTTTGCCGCATACATACATAATAATCATCATAAAGGGCAAAGAAAACTCCCACATGATGCTTCAGGTGCTCATCATTACAATCTATGTACTGGAGATAAATAATACAAAAGATGTTTGAAGGATAAACATCAATGAAGATATCAAAAACAGAAAGGGTGTAATAGAAACTTGGAGAGTTGGTTAATTCGTATGAATTAGTTCAATGTGAACCGTACAAAAACGTACCATTATTAGAATTAAAACAATACTAAAGCCCATCCCATAACCCCACCCCTAAACCTAATGTGACTGGCGCATATCAAATCATACTAAAGCGAATCGGACACCTTGTACAAAATGTTACGAATTCCTGTGACATTGGCCGTTTCTCAATTCCAAGAATGCAAAGAACAGTGTTCTGGTGGAGGCAACCTCTGCGCACAATGGATCTTGGATAACATGAACACATCGGGTACTTCCATACATTCTCTGTTCTTGTTTTGTATTTTTGACGGTTTATGATGACATAGAGCGAGAACACGAGGACACAAGACCGCTGAAGAACGCATATTGAGAAACAGTCATTTATGTTTATCATTTAAATAAATGTCTATCCAAGGCCTGATGCCACACCCACCGTGTCTGTCTTTGCTTACTCACATAGTTCTTATCAAAACAGATGAAGTCGTTCACCTTGCATAGATGAGGAACAGCTGCTTGTGTAACAAGCTGCACATTGAATACAAGAACATTGAGAAAATCATGTGTTTCAATGGATGTGGGAAAACAGGCTCTGCTTTCAAAGCATGGAATTTACCGCTTTGGTCTTTGATTCTCTGAACTTGTCAAAAGCAGATCAATTACTCTTTTAAATGGACCTGCATGTTCTTGTTGTTAACACCACCAAGGTAATCGGTTGAACCCCAATGAACTGATAAACCTTGAATGTATTGTAAGTTGCTTTGGATAAAAGTGTCTACCAAATGTAACTCCCACTCTTTTGCAAAAGTATCTTGATTGTTCGTGTGGCATTGGGGAAAAAATCAATGATTATTTATAATACCATAGAGTTTCCAGGCACAACATGCTTACAAAGTGGGCAGTAAGCAGTGCAGGTTGGCATGGATGAAAGATACAAGAGACCCATTAACCTTGTTATGTTGTTATGAGCAGAGGAACTGCTTTCACTATCTTAAGCTCTCATCACTTATGGGCCCTTGGGGTCCTGCAACTAATTAACCTTGTGAAGACGGGCTCTGTTGAAGTGGGCTGAGAAGAGAATATTAAGAAACCTTTCAGAGGGCCATTAGCAATGAGATTAACATATCTAACTTTCAAGTGCATTTTTGACATAAAACCAATATTTGTTCGAACTCACACCACAAGCGCTTCGGCCTGTCTGAATTTAAAGTGACAAGGTTTTCTGAGGAAAGGCACATCTCATGAGGGCAGCTGTTTGGCAGGTCTATTATAAGGATGTGTGATGTTTTTGTTTAGCATATCCATGAACAAAGCTAACATGCCTTGGGTGTTAAGGATGTCGCTGACCATTGCTTTACTTTTCTAGAGGAACTTGAATAATTGGTCATTGGTCATGGCAGACTAAAATGAAAATTTTCACATCTTTTTTTTTCAATTGTGAAGTGAGATATCTGCTGTTTAAATATTTGAAATGATCATGGTTCCCATTGGTTTTAACTTGAAATTCAGTATTTTACTCAGGGGTTGCCAGATCCGTGTAAAAAACAGCATGTCCTATCAAAACCCAGCCTAAATACCAAAACTCAAAATCTGTCACTCCTATGCCTAAAATGCATATTTTACAGTTGATTTGACAATTTTTTGTTAATTTTACATATAAAAATCATGTTTGTTTAACAAACATAATTTGGGCAACTTACACATATAAAATAGTGTACACGGTATAGAACCAATGTACATTTCTATATTAATCCAGCAAAAGTTTTTTCATTCAAAATATTTTATGACTGCTGTGGAATAAAAACAACTTCTAGCAACAGTTTAAAATAAGCCCAATTCTGTGGGAAGGCCACAGAGCTGGCAACCCTGATTTGATCTCTAACCATCTTTTATAGAATTGAAGTATAGAATTTTTCAAAGCAAGTTAATTATTTGATATTTACTTTTATATACATTTATTCATTTAGCAGACTCTTTTATCCAAGGTGACTTACAGTTGAGGAATACAACAAGTGGTTCATCTTAATACCAGTCATATACTGTATTTATAATTGTAAATCGTGCTTTAATTGCTTAGTCAAAAACCTATAATTGCACAAGTATAATTTGCTTTTTTTAGTAAAAGTTTACTTGCAAATGTCACTATGACATCACCATGTTTTGAGCAGATTATCATTGTTATATTGTGTATTTGGATATGCACCTTTGTAATTTCCATATATGTTTTGTAAATTGTTGTACTACAGTATGAAGTGAGAGGAAGTCTTTTAAAGGACGGGCAGTGATATTCAGAGATGGTTGGGCAGGATGTTCAGAGACCCTCTGCACCTCATGTATAATGCTCTTTGTGTTTCATACACAGGTTGGCTAGGCTGAGGAGTCAGAGGGGAGCGGAGAAGAGTGGAGGTGATGACAGGGGAGCACCTCCAGAATCTCAAACAGCCCCCACAACCCGTCCCCTTTCTCTCTTGGATCTGGCCAAGTGCGTTATTGTAGCCTTTTTCTGTGGTTGCAGAACAGAGGCGAATGTCTCCCGTGAGTGTTATTTCACCCTTACGTTTATTTCTCTTTCTTTTCTCTCTACCCACTGTGGTTCAGACTGATGCAACTTGCAATCTTGTGAAAGCAAAGCTGAAAAAATGACTGTTTTGACACAATCTTAACAGTCATTTTCACGCAAGATTACGTTCCCTCTGAATCGGGAGTCTGCATGCGTCAAAAGAGCGACTTATAACTAGGAAACTAAATCTGGGTGCGAATCAACAAATTCTTATTTACTTGTGCTCATCTAGACCCAAAAACAATTATGTTGTAATTACAGTAGAGAATGAGAATGAATGGAGAAATAAAAATATTTAAAAAATCCAAGCGCTCAAATAATTCTAACATACATTATAGGTTCCTAGCACGTATAAAATATTACAAAACACATAATTATTAATTATAGTATTTTATTAAATAATGCCACACAGGCCATTACACATGCTCCTGTATTCATAACCACATGCATTATTAATTATTACCCCTTTCATCGCAGATGAAGTTGTTTTCCCTGTCGTGCAAATTACGCCGTATTGCAACAAAAGGACCCAAACAGGAGCCGTGTTGATCTAACACGTCTAGAGCTCATGCAAATGCCCTCAGCTGAACTATATGTAAGGAACCCAGTTAACACACAGGCCTAAAGCTGGGCCTACAGGTGCACCCCAGGCTGAGAGCCCGTCACAGGAAGGGGAGAATGGACATGGCCTGTTTTTGACAGAGCCCAGGGCAGTGTTCTGAAGGACAGATCACTCCAGAGCTCCTGATGGAGGTGGGCTTTGCACCTTGGCCATGACCCATTGTTGCGTGTTAGCACCTGTGCATAAAGAGAGGCAGAAAATAAATTAAAGGAATATGAGATTATGCAGTCCTTGATGTAAATCAGAGCCCATTAGAAATTCATTAAACACTCTCCAGAATACAGGGCTGAAATATGACTGCATGCATGAGAGGGTATTAAAAGAAAGTTCATGAGTAGTAAAAAGACAGCAGTGGGTAAAAGGTCGAGCAGTTAAACTAAATTAGAAGAACGGGAGGGATGGATGGACAGATGAAAGGAGGAAGAGATGGACAGAAAAGAAGCAATCATTAAAGCGATAGTTCACCTAAAAATAAAAATTCTGTCATCATTTACTCACCCTCTTGTCATTTCAAATCTCTAAAAAAAAAAGAAGAAAATTTTGAATAATGTTGTTAACTGGCACCCATGACTTGTATTGGTTTTGTGTCCATACAGTAGAAGTGAATGGGTGCCGCTGCTGTTCCGTTACCAACTTTCTTCAAAATATGTTTGCGGAAGAAAGTCATACAGCTTTAAAATGACAAGAGAAAATCATGACAGAATTTTCATTTATAGTTGAATTATCACGTAAAGCCTGGTCCACGAATAAGGATTTATGAGGCAAATTAATTGTTGTTAACAGGACATTTTCTGGTTCGTTTTGATGCAAATAGTAGTTTTCTGACCCTTTTCGGGTGATAAATGTTTGTTTGATGCATGTAAACAATCAAATGACCAAGTCATGTTTTTCTTTCTATACTCTTTCTGATATCTTTTCTGTACTAGTCTCATCAAAATAAGTGTGCAGAAGCAACACTGTAATTGTAAATGTACCTACTAGTTACCTTAAATGCATGAATAAAAAGTAAAATATTTCAGCAGTATGAACATATATCGTAATCATATATTTCATTGTCATTGCAATGCAGGTCTCCTTCGGGTAGTGTACATTACTGTGTACTCTCCTCTGCTCAGCTGTCACTGTTTCAGACAGGCTGTTCCAATAACCTCTGCTGCATCCGCAATATAACACTGGCCGAATTTTATAAATTGAATTTCAGTGCAGCAACGTTATTTTGATGTAGCTGTTTATTTATTTTCATGCGTGTCTGTTCACATATGAAGCAGATAGATATCAGATTGCCACCGAGCTCAGGCTGTACTATTAAATGTGTTTGTGCATGTGTGACTACACTACTTTAATTCTTTTCATTCTGTTCTTTTCATCCAGACTTTTGTTAAATCCAAACCAATGGTTGGGTCATTTATATTATGCATAGCTTTTCATACGTGTCTTAATACTGTATACTGTGTATAATAATACATTTAAAAAAATTGAGGAAATCATTATATTGAGTGATTATCACACGCTCTTAAAAATAAAGATGCTTCCTTTAACATCCAAAGAACCTTTCTGTTTTACAAAAGGTTCTTTGTGTCGAAAAAAGGTTCTTCAGATTATAAAAAGGTAAGTATTCGTACAGCAGGAACGATTTCATAGTTCTGGGACAATTTGCCGGAAGTACCTGTTTTTTGTTGTGGAGAGGCTTTTTGGAGGAACATTAGCTCCTTCTCCGAGGCCGGGTCTAAACCAGCAGGATAGGAATGATCCATGATGTAAGCAAACGCTGACTGGCCGGAATATTCGTTTGTCGTTGTTCGACGGACACGCTTGACGCTGCTGTCGACTGGCTTACGTCACTAAATAGTGATTTTTAATGTAGGCTAATATGAAAATTGTCAAATGTAAAAGTATTTTTGGATAATCTCAATCTAAAACGTTCTACCCTGTTTGAATAAACAACTGAATTGCCACCATATAAAATTTTCAAAATAAAATGTCAGAATGCCAACCCTCAAGCAACAGGTTTACCTGTTTTACACAGTCCTGTTTTTTACTATTATAATTTTAATTCATATAATTTTAGCCAGAGCATATTTGAAATATTTGACATTATTCTTGAATTGCAGCAACTGAGTTGAAAAAGCACAGAGTTAAAGAATCTCAGCTTGGATTCTCAAACCATTCTTTTATGCTGGACATTCATTCCACTTCTGTATGTTGATTAAAAACATTTAATCTACTGCACTGTACTGTATGTTACAGATGTGATGTTATTTAACTTAACAATTCAATCTAAGGCTGAACGGAATTGAAAGAATTTAAAAGTATCTGTGTCTGTGGATGTGCACACAAACCCGCAGCTTGGATGTTCTTACGTTGCGTTTAATGAGCTCTGTGTTTGGCATTCTGAGCACTCTCAGGGTAGATGCACTTTTGTGTGTTTTGATGATTAGAAAACTTCTAGAAATAGCTCCAGTATATCAAACAGTCGAGAATAAAGCCGCTGTGACGTCCCTGGCCGAGAGGTCTTTCATGCTTTCATGGGGAAACTGTGGAGGTGATTGTGAATGGGCCTATTGTTTTTGAAATGAAAGCGCCCACATCCAAAGCTCCAGTGCTGAAGAAAAACAAGCCGGTGTGTGTACAGAAGCCCCCTTCACCTGTGACCTTCCCTCTCAAATGTGCGGCAGCATATGTCCCTGGTGGCCTTTCACCTGGAAAAACTGAGAGAGATGTCACAACGTGAAAAGAACAAGAAGGAAGCTGGAGGAGAGAGGACAGAAAAGGCCTTGATAATTAAGACACCATCTGTCACGGTTTGTTATGGAACCCAGTGAGGTGGTGTTTAAAGTGACAGAGGATTGACATGCAACTCCGGTGAGTCCACAATGGCCGATGACTGTTGAGTGCTGAGTGGGTGTTTCATCCAGCCGAGTATGTGTTTCTGATGTTATCATTATGATACCACCAAGATACACTCTTGCAGGTCGTGCTGTTATGAAACAAAAATCTATGACCAAAATTTGTGAACCTTCGTGATAACATAGAGGGTTATTATCGCAGCTTCGCACCCCTCGAGAGATGAGGCAACCATCCTGATTTTTATACACTATTTGAAATAAAGCATGTGCATTTCTCCAGAGCAGATTTTCCTCATTTAAATTCTTCATGTGTCAGGTAGCATTTAATGGGAGTTGCGATGATTACAGATCGGGAGGCTGGGAGTTCCCCAGGTGTGTAATTGCAATTCTTCGTCTTTTTTGCTCATCTGTGGAGGAGTGTGAATTAAAACAGAATCCATTAAAACAAGGATAAGAGCCTCTTTGTTGATTTTTAGCCCTCTCTTTGATCATTTTCTTGCCACCAAGCCCTATTTTCCCTTTGTTTTGATATTTGTGGATTTAAGCTATTTGGCTGGATGCGGCTAAAGAATACGGTGCGGTCTCCCCCGCTGTTTATGACAGATATTCCCAGAGGACCTCAACTCATTTTTGGAACCATGTAGTGTAGAGATGGAACCATCTTATCTATCTCAGTGCGCTTAAACTCCACTGGGGCTAAGACACTGGCAGGCACCCTCCAACTGACCTTCCCCGGGTCTTTCTATACAGGGCTGTACTCTCGTCCTGTGGCACAGCACAACTCAACCACCACTGGGATTCCTAAATGCCACCTCAGTGTGATCATTGTGCAAAACTAGTTGACATTAGAAAACCAGGGCTTTATGACAAAGTATTAAGTCTAATTATTATCAGTGTTGCATTATAATGTTGTCTTTGGATAATGGCTTGTTTCTTTGCAATTATGTTTGCCTTATGATCCTTAAAAAAGGTATAGGGATTTACAGTGGTAACTGGATACACAAGCAACAACATAAAGAAACATTACTGCACATGCACGCTTTTGTGGCCCAAACTTAACTTCTGGTTCACATCCACAAAGAATAGAGACCCTGCAGATTATTTCTGATAACAAGCAAAAGTAATAACAAGTAAATGACATTAGCTAGCAAGTTAAAAGTATGTCTTGCCAGTATTATTTTGAGTTACACAACCCATTCAACAAATTGTTTATTTAAATATATAATAGTGAGATTATTAGCCACTAAGTTAACATCGAGCCAGACGTGTGCGTCCGATGAACCTGTCTATAGATAAAATACATCAAAACTAACCTTGTATAGTGTTTATGTTTTTGTTTATTGGACCAAAAGAATTATTCACTTTTTAAATCAATACAGACATAATAATTCAAGTAAATACATTAAACATGTTGTTAACTTAATCCCAGTTACAAGCAATATAAGCAGCATATATGGTTAATATTAGCCTTTTAAAAACGTTAATTCTGAAGTAACAGACCAAGTTAAATGCAAAAAAAGCTAAGAAAATCTCAGAGAAAAGATCTACAGGTAGCATCATTTTGACCTAATTCAGAAACATTCATATATTTATAAGCGGCTTAGATAGTTTGGTGGTGACCTGATTGTTCTTCATTTTGTACTGTTTGTTGCCTTGTTCTTTGTATGTGTTCGTTTCATGTCAGATGGTAATTTTGTATATTCATGTTATTTCCAGTTTTTCTTTGTCTACACCTTTTTGGATTATTAAAAGCACTCACATTGCACTTGGATCCAGCCTACTGTTTCTTGCTTGTTCCCCTTATACAGGAAATGTTTTATTGATGTTACAGCTGTGTTAATAGGAGGTAACAAACAAAGAACATCTAGACAGCGTCCAGTCATGCCAAAAAAAACATTTACAAGTATGCCATGTGTCTGTGTGACTACGGCCTTAGCTTGGTCTAACATACCCAGAATGAGGTTTTAAGGTTAGTACTTGTTTTGCTAAAATCAATGCCTTGTTAAGTATTAACTGACAGGGTCTCTGATAGGGTTCAAAGCTAACTTGTATCTTTCTGTTGAACAAAGAATGCGGGGGAATTCTCTTCAATCAATGAGTCTGACAAACAACCCTTTTTTGCTTGTTTCTTGTAATTCTTTTTTTGTGGCAGTGTAGACTTTGTTTTCGAAAGATATGATGTCCATAACAATCTTAAACACGCATAACTGTTTTCACATAATAGATAAAGCAATGAACATCTGCGCACAGGTGATTTCATCCTCTGTCATTTTACTGCCTTTTCATACCCTCTTTACCACAGACAATGAAAAGAGTCTAATCTGCAGGACATTTGCAGCTAAGGACACAGGTGCACATGGAAGCGCAATGCCACCGTATGACTTGGAACGAGAGGAATGAAGACAAAAGAATACCGATTTCTGTGACAAACGGCATGATCCAGTAACACTGTCGACCATGGCTGCAGTCCAAACAGGTTGAGAAATAGGTTTACTTTGTGCCAATATACAGTAGGGGGTGTCAAATGAATAGTAAAAGGAAAGAATTTTACCCACTTGCAAAACTCGTAACTTTTCGGGATTAGTACAGGACAAAGTATCTAGTACAGGAATTCTTGAAAGGATTAGCTTAGTCCTTTACATCGACTTTAACTTGGCATACTGGAGATAATAAAGATGTGTCTTTTTGTGAACATGAGGGAATACACAGCCTGCTAAGACCTATAAGCTGTAAATCTAAGTGAGATAAGCAAGAAGTGGCTTATTGAAGCTAATTCAATTTCTAGCATACTGCATGACGCTTTATGCTCTCTCTCCCTTTAAATAAAGTGCATCAAAATGTTTTAGAAATATTTCAAAATAACTCCAATCACTAAAACCAATAAGAACTTTAGAAATTCGAGTAGAAGGATCAGGGCCTTCGTACGGGTCTCCTAAAATAACCTTGGACATAAGAAATAAAAAATATAGCAGAACAATTAACTTTTTCAATTGTTTAAGTATTCATTACAAAACAGTGAAAACTGAAAGAAAACCCCTGTTTTCTACATTATCTATTACATTAATGTTTGAAAAAATGTTTGAACAAAACACAACCAACAGAACATTTATAACTGAATCAAAATATTAAACTCTTTATTGAATTGAATTATGTATGTAAGGTAAATGAAAAAAAATATATATATAAATTAATCCGGAAGTGCTGCTGGACCAGTGTTTGCATCTTGCAAAGTGGTCTATAACTTAACATTAACTTTTGGATACTTAATGCATCTAACATCATTAATTGTTTTCTGTTCTGGTTATTCAATAGTGCAACTGAGCTGCCTTTAAAGTTACAATCACCCACCCTTTACTGCCTTAAAACGCTATGCAAAAATCTGTAAACTGTGGTGACACAACATGCTCTAAGATCTTCCATAAAGACAACAATTTGTCCAAGTATTAGAGTGGAAACACATATCAGACAAGCGTTGTGTTTTTGTATTTGGACTGTAACACATCCAGACACAGTGTCAATGGTCACTGTGGGAACAGTTAAATGAATCTGGAGTCGATGGCAGATGCTCCATAATGCCAGCCAAATGTGAGCGTGTGGGCGCTCAGACCTGAGCCGCATGTTTGGAGACAGCTAGCCTTTCACCATTGGCCACCATTCCTTTTTGAGTCACCACATCATGTAGGGCCAAAGATAGAGCTTTGTCTGATCGAGTCAGGGAAAATTGTGAGTGAATCTGCGCAACAGCCCTAATGGCGAATAGAGGAGACCCATGTCTCTTTATTCTGCTAACCCGATTACACCATTTCCCCGCGCTGACAGACGCACGGTTTAATCTAGAAGCAACACCTGTGCCTCGCTGCACTGCAAATAAATGAAGCATTAAAGAGCTGCAGGCACACCAATAGGATTTGAGGAGGCTACCTGCACAAAGGTGACCTCTGGAGATTCCAGAACAGAGCTCCGCTCGACCAACAATGGCTTCAAAGGGGCTTTCGTCACTGGTTCCTCATGGAATGTTGACTTTGTCTTAATCTGTGAGCTGTGAAGGTGATGAAGACGAGGATAAAAGGTGAATTTCGTAGACACAAAGCAAAACATCCCACAGACGCTGTGATTAGTACTCATTGTCTTTCCATGCATCTGAGCAGTCTGTTATTGAGTGCAACATGCCTTTCTTCCTCCTGAGAGACTCTGGGGGGATCGAGTACCGGGGTCCCACTCACAGCCATTTGATCATGTCTAGTAACGGCTAATTCCCTACTCTTGCTGTACGTTGACACCCAACTAGCCCTGGGTGAAAAGACAAAGAGATCTATGGTAGTCACAATGAGATTAAAGAGTCAAGCTTTTCCCTCCCTCTCTTGTCCCTACCTGATCATAGTCCTCAAAGCTGTCTTGGCAAGATTAACACTCTGTCTAGGCCAAGTGCACTTTGTCACAGTGCTGAAAAGAGGAAAAGGAAAGCAGGCAGCAGTACACCATAAACTTGCTTTATTACATGGCACAGAGGCACATCTATAGACTGCATGCTTTTAATTAATGACCAATGTGCTGTCACCCATACTGAGCATGGCAACAGTGTCAAGAGTGTTGACAGATATTTTCCAACAGAACAAACACAATATTTTCATTGTAGTGTTTTGGTGGTTTGTTAGCTTAATAAGCGAGTAGATGAATGGATGGATGGATGGATTATATATAGATTATGCTGATTGAGCAAAAGGAGTATGCAGAATGAGTCATCAATTTTTCAAAGAAAGACAAACCGTAAAGTTTTTTGGTCAATGTTTAGAAGCATCCTTAAAGTTGGCTCTTAAAGCTAATCGACGGGAATTTGACGACACAAAATTGAAATCTTTACTGGATGGCCATAGCAGAGCGTAAGAAACAGTTTGATAATACATTGGAAAAGCAGCTGTAAAGAACAAGGTTTAGGATACAATGAAAAATACATAGAAGACAGGTAGAGGATAGACTTCAAAGGCTGCTCACAAAAGACAAGAGGATGGCGGCGCATAAAACTTTCATAAGCACTTTAAAACTTAGATTAAAAAAAGGTCCAGCAAAACAAAAAAGAATCCTTTAGATGGATAACTCGTCACATGTAGCAAAAAACATATTTTTCCAGCAAATCCCCGAAAATACCAAAGGATCAGAGTTTGATGCCACTCGTGTCCATCTCTGTAAAGCTGAAATATTTCGATGACGACTCATGAATTATAAAACAGTGGAATAGGAGGCAATAGTTTTCCCTCTATGTTTCATTAATTCTGAAATCTCTGACTGTGTTCAATAACCCGGGATCTATTTTGTGGATGTGAAAGATAAATGCTCTTGAATCCTGTCTGAGGGGGTAAAGGGAATACACAGGGGATATTTTTGTTGCTGTGTTTTGTCAAAGCCAATAGATTTGCACCTATAACTGCTGCTGCAGGAGCCTTTGGAGAAGCACGGCAGCATTGATTGGGATTGAGGGAGCCTGAGATTCTGTTGATCACTACTGTAATTGCTGCAAGGGGGCTTTTATTAAACTGCTCAGACATTTTGGAGCCAAGAGTCAAAACCTTTCATTCGAAATGAAACATACACTCTTCCCCAAAGCCCACCTATCAAAATAGAAGTAGGCTGCTCTGTGGTTTAGTTTGTAATTGAATATATTTTTACTCATAGATATTTTACTTTTAATTTACAGCCTACTCAATTAAAAAAATGCATTATAGCTTTATAAAACACATTTAAAACATTATTTTGATGTAAAATAACATTTTTCGAAGATGATAAGCAAAAAAAAAGTAAAAAACATAAATAGAGTAACTTAATAGCAAATAAATATAGTGAAAGCATAATTTAAAGAAGAAAATTGTAATCTACTTTTTACTTTGCAAACCAACAAAAGTACGATGCAAGAAAACAACGCGCTTCGGCGCTCTGACGTATGCGCATTGCGCACAGCGCCAATGCTTCACACAACAAACGTGCGTGAGTAGCTCCATATTTCTCCTTGTGTCGGCGTTCTGAATCGGTTTGTAAGCATTCTTCTTATGTGAGCACGTCAAATGAACTGAAAACACTTCGGGGGTGTTCTTAGTTTAGTTAGCCTACATTCCCACTTGACAGGGCGCGTTTTGCGCGCACTGTAACTGCAAAGCTGTGCATGTAAAGGCTACAAATATTTTTGCATCTCTACCTTACCCTGCGATGCTAACTTGTGGTTATAGGTGGACTGTCATCATGTAGTGTAAAGTCATCATATTGTACGTTAGTGGCGCCAGAATAAAACGTACAAAGCGTGGCGCAGGCCAAGCGGTGTGTGACGTTAAAGTGCCGCAAGAGTCGCTTCGAAAGTTTGCTGAGCATTGTGCTCTCGCGGTACGTAGATGTCAAGCCGATTGGTTTGCGCAGGGCTGCATGTGGTCAAACTTGTTTAAGAAGTTTCTATTCCGTCTTGGCCTTGTTGCTATTGTGGCTAATAGGCAAAAATAAGTCTGTATTAGTATCCTCGGTACACTTATTTTTCTTATGAATTCAGATCCATTCTTGTCTCAAATCTTGCACATATTTGGACTTTGAATTATGGATGTTTCCAATCCACAATGTATTCAATTGCAAATTGAGCCTCAGATTGAAAAGTCGGAGTGCAATAAATATCAAATTAGAGCGAGTTTGTTTGAAATGCCCAATACCTTATGTATATGCAAATCCTGTCTGAGGAAGGCTTACTTATGTTGATGACAGCAAATTTTAATTTCTTTGTGAAAAAACATAGAAGGTCAGCTATCTAAAACTGTAAAGCTTGGGATCATGTCATGCATTTTTAATGGCTTAGTGGTACGATTAGAATTTCTTTAGGTTTCTTTAGGATTTCTTGTATGTTCAGTTTGATTGTTGGCCACAAATGCACCAAACTGCTGATTTGCGTTGTAGGAAAAGTGTGTGAATAAACCGCAGTGGGCTTTTTTGCTAAGAGGCAATATTTGTTTCCTAAAATTAAGGATCTTTATGAGTGCACTTTTATAATCGTATAAAGTACACATGCAGTAGTACATTTATGCCCAAAATGTATGCCTCATAATTAAATTAACTGAAATGAATAATGCACAAGCTATAATAAAATAAATGCTCTATAATGTTTTAATAATGGTTTTCGAAGATTAAGTATTGTAAAGGTCTGACACTTTTTTGTTACTTCTGAGCCTTTTCTTATTTCTTTGTGTCTAGTAGCACCAGCACTGTAGGCAAACTTGAGTAGCCACAACATTAAAGAAAGCTTGAGGAGTTCACAGGTCTGTTATAGCGTCTGTTTCTGTTGGTTTCATAGCATGTTGTACAGATGTGCAACTTGGCTTCCATAGTTTGCTCTGAATTTGATAAAAAAAACACTTCTCAGTCGTTGATGCCAAACATACTGCAGCTATGCAAATGTGTCATATACATATCTCTGGCACTCTTAGTTTGTTAGTTTTAGTTTTATTGAGACCTCCACTGGTCCCTTGGCCTTATGGGGTAGCACCCTCCACTGGTTGCCCATTTCAGAACCTCAGCAGATGCAGAAGGTCGTCCGGGTACTGTTTGCTTACTGTGTCATGAATACCAAGTATACAGAGTTTCTACTTTATTTCTCATACAGTGTAGCGGGGAAGTAACATACAGTATTCAGACACAGGATTTGAATGACTGTCTTATAGAAACTCACAGCCATGAAACTCATCCCCAATTTTCTGTTCAGGAAGTAAAATCTCAGTGCTTCTATTCCCATGACCCTTTAAAACTTCTGACTAGATTCACTATTGTGTGTCCTGCTGTATACCTGGCTGCAGTAATAAAACATGTTTGCTTGGTTTTAATGATTGCTTGTCGGGGGAAAAAAACAATTATTCTCCAAGGGAATGGTGGAATAAGCGAGTGTCTGAGATCAAAGCTGGCTGGGCGTTGTGGGGTTTAGAGTAGTTGTAAACCTCTGATGGAGATGTTGAGTGTTGTCCATTTCGATAAGATTTATGTAAAGCAATATGTCTAATAGGTTGCACATCACTCATCCTCTCTCCGAATCCCGCTTTCATCTTGTTCTGTGAGTGATCAAATAATGTTTGCATGCATGACCCCCTCAAATAGAGTGTTGTTTTAGTGGGTCATCATCGTGATGTGGTGTTGTGTAAGCTCGAAACATAAAGAAACATAAATAAAGACAGAGAACATGTTGTGTGTGTGTCAGAGCATGTCTCTCTCCATGTGTCTCAGTAAGGGGTGACTATAACAAGCATCCAACAGTCTTTCCACTAAAGACAAGCTCCACATAGCCACTGGTGGCCCCTTAATCCTCACTCTTAAAAATAAAAGTGCTTAAAAGGTTCTTCACAGCGATGCCATAGAAGAATCATTTTTGGTTCCATTAAGAACTATTTATTCAAAGTACCTTTAAAGAACCATCTCTTTCTTACCTTCTTATAATAATGAAGAACTTTGTGAAACAGAAAGGTTCTTCGGTTGTTAAAGGTTTTTTATGGAACCTTTATTAGACAAAAAGGTTTTTTCTATGGCATCGTAATGGGCCTGAACACACTGCGACAACAACTCATCCCATGTTTTTTTTCTCTGTCCCTCGGGTCTGAGATGCACCTTATTTATTTTGGGTGGTGTGTGTAATAATTTGAAGGGGATGTACAGTATCATAGAAAGCAGGATCTTTCTTGACTAATGTTGCTTGGTTACCATGTATGGAGGTTTAAATTAAATGTTGATCGTAGAGGTAAAATAAGCTAAAAACTACTTTTGTTTAGTTTGGATAAAATTGATAAGAAATGTTTGAGTTCATATTGAGATTTGATTGCAGACTTGACAAATCTGAGCTCAGTTTGTGACATTATTGAGATCTCTTCTAAAACTAATGGAGACATTTGTGAGATTTCTGGGAGAAATACTAAAGATGCAGAAGATTTGTTTCCATTTGCTCTTCATTTAATCTCATTGATGTCCAGGAGAAATAATTGAGATGTCATCTGTAATTGTTCTTTCTTATGGGCAAAGTTGTTATCACAGTACATGATTTTATATCGCCAATATTTTTAAATTACTGTCAGTGTGAAATGTCATCTGTTACAGTCCTCCTGTGATGTGTGTTAGAAATTTAAATCTGAATAGGACATTGCAGATTAACCATTTTGTAATAAGAAATGCTAGGCAATTTACCTGCGTCTCTCTCTTAGGGATTGACAATTCCTGATTGTTCTTAATCCACCAAAACTTGAGCTGTTCAGAGACAAAGTCAGGAGCAACCAAGTATAACAGACAGACTCACTGTGCCTCAGGCAACAGCTGTGATCTTAATTGGGTTTAATTTTTCGTTCGCTCAACAGAGAGAAAACAGCGCAAAGCTCCAGTTTAAAGGAACCAAAGAAAATGAACACGGTGATATGATCTTTGACAGGCAGGTTGGCTGTGACTGATTGTGCATCCCTAATACCCGGAATGCACGTTTTCACTTCAAAGGACTAATTCAAAGGAATATTTGTTTAGGATATTCCATGTTTTTCGACCTACTTTGTAAAGTGTTTTGGAGAGGTGTCAGAAATGACAAATAAAAACATAAACTGATTCAAGATCTAGAGAGATACTCTGAGACAGGCGTAAAATATTGCTCAGGCCAAACCTTTATAAATCTCTTGATTTTGGCATGCAGTGTTCAGCTAGAATGTTGAGGACTGTGGGAAGGCATTTTTGTAAACACTAAAATAAAAGACAAAATGCCTCATGTTTTACATAAAGTTTTCATATATTTTAACCATTGCATGACTATAGTTTTTTCAAAAAGTGCTAAATCCCCCGAATCTGTAAACCAAACATGCTAATTCAATCTCTTTGCTTTGCCAGTCAAAAACTCTTTTCATGTAATTTCTGACGTCTACCCTTTGCAGATTGCACGTACGGCATCATAAAAAAGTGCCAGGCTAACATTACTGCATCCCATAATATCCCAGTCACACATCAATAGGTTGTGTAAGAAGGGTAAAATCGTTATGATTAACTACTCATTTCTCCAAGTTATTTATGCATGCCCATTACAGGAAAACACGCCTAGAGACACATTGATCCTATCCTTCCGGAGTAAAAATGTCTTTATTGTATTTCAGCTAAGCAGCTCCTTTATCTTGTTTACTGTATCGACAGCACTGAACAGCTGTTTGCAGGACCGGAGCCGGTCCACATTGATGACATTGATGGGACATGTACTGTAGAGCTGCAATGGTTTACTTGATCTGTAGTAGAGGGAGGAGGCCTTGTTCATTAAAGAATATGAAATCAAAGAAACTGTACAAATAATTGAGAGATTGAAAAGAGAGATTATACCAGCCTACCCTATCAACACTGCATCTGTTGTGACCCTGGACCACAAAACCACGGGTCAATTTTTAAAATAAATTTATATAGAAAATCGCCTCTAAAGTTGTCCACTAGAGGCGTTGTAGCAGCCCGTTGCTAAGAAGAAATAGGTTTGTTTTAACACACTCTATTGACTTACCACTGTAATGACTGAAAATAGAAGTGAACTGAAAAAAGCTGAAAAATTCGAAGGTTTACCTAGACAATAAACTTGAGTGAGTAATTCCCAAAGAGCAGAGTTTCTAGACGTTCGCAATTTTGCTGCATCCACAAATTTACAATATCCTAATAATTTTTGGCATAAAAGAAAAATCGATAATTTTGACCCATACAATGTATTGTTGGCTATTACTACAAATATACCTGTGCTACTTCTGACTGGTTTTGTGGTCCAGGGTCACATTTATGCAATTGGCAGACACTTGATTGTGATTGCATCCAAAGTGATTGCAGTACATTCTTATACACATGTTATCAGTTTGAATATTCACTGGGAATCAAACCCATTATCTTGGTATTGTCAGAACCATGCGCTACTAGTTAAGCTACATAAAGACTCTGCATGTGTTGAACTGCAGGTTCAGCTAGTTATGGAGTGTTTAAGTTAAAGAGATAGTTCACACAAAAATAAAAACGTGTTCTGTAGAGGAAAGAAAGGTTATACACACATGAAATGACAAGAATGACAGAATGTTCATATTTGGATGAACTATCCCTTTTATAAAACTTAAACAAAGAGATCCCAAATATACGTGCACTGAACATTGTTACACAGAAATGTTTTAAGTCTTTATTATAATATTATTAAATAATAAACGTTCTCTACTTCTCCATTCCTTTTCTACTGTTCTCTGTATGCTTGCTTATCCCATCTTAACATTGTGTCTGAAACTTTGTATTACTGGCACTTCTAAATATTGCTTTACTTTGGATAAAGGCATCTGCCAAATGAATAAATGTAAATGGGGAATAATGGTTACTTGAAAAAAATGCTATTATACACTTGGAATATGTAGCAGTACAATTTGGAGCCCAACTGCATTTGTTAGAGTATTTTGCTTTTCATAAGATGGCTTCAAACTAAGGAACAGAAGTAATGCATATGAAATTAATGAAATAATATGTAATAAACAAAAAAAAGTAATATATGAAGAGTTGTTTACAAAAACAGTGGTAACACTTGAGTATTCTCACTATTTACTAGTTGTTATTAGCATGCCTACTATTGGCATATAGGATGTTTATTAGCACTTATAAAGCACATATTCTTTTATTTATGTTTTTGGGGCTTTTTATGCCTTTAATGATAACCCGGGTTGCCAGGAGCGCACTAGCGCTAAGTGTTGGCACACTAACCACAAGGCTACTGATGCCGACATATTCTGCATGACCATACTCTACATCCCTAATCCTAGCCATTACCTAAACCTAACTATCTTACTAACTATTAATAAGCAACAAATTAAGAGTTTATTGGAAAAAAGGTCGTAGTTAAGGGTTTGTTAATAGCGAGAATTGCCCCAACTGTTTACTGAAGTGTGACCAAAACAGTTCCTTTTTTATTATTATTGTGCATTCTAAGTAATAGCAATCAACTGCAGCTGGGTTGTTTTGATCAAGTAATAAAAGCTAACTAACCCCGGCTAACTAACGCAATAAAAACATGGTCACATAATAAAAAAAATCGGAGTTATCCATTTTTGCAAATAAACTATTCATAATTAGGTTTGCTTTGAGCTAAAAGTTCAAAAAGCCTTCATTCTAAAAGAAGCCATCAATACACACATTGCACATTAGACACATTTTACCTGGGTAGTTACTCTAACACACAATTCACAATTGTCTCTTAAAGTTGTGTGGATTGCCATGTAGCTAACATGAACTTATTGTTTGACGCTCTATGACTTACTGCAGGAGAAAATATCTAATAGAATCTCTGGCATGATTTACAGCATAGCCGTTGTGTTGTGTGATAGAGGAAGTTTAATATAACTGGTCATCCATCTTTAGATCTGTGATGTACTGGTACAACATATAAAAAAGGCTATTGCTATAACAGCAGATAAATAATACTTTAGGTAATGCATTTAATAATGTCATGCTCTTCTGTTCTCTTGAAATAACACAAAAATTGAATTACTGAATTTGAAAGTATATTAAATATCTATGGGTGACATTTTAAGCATTGATTATTAATTATGTGCTTGGAAATACCTTCTATGTTGTATGGTGACGTCCTCATGGAAAATTCAATATATTATAAATGATGCTTGCAATAGTTATTCTATTAGGTTGATAAATACACATCCAGTTTGATGCTGCTTCAAATTCAATTCACATTCAGGAATTGAAATTTAAAAGACATTTTCTGTTCACTTCTGAAAGATAAACACCCCTGCTATTCAGTTTGCTACTCTGTCTCAAACCAAATGTATTTCACATCTAGCCCCAAGGCTCTACATATCTCTGACAGATATTGAATAAAAGCAAATGCACCGATAAAACTGGATGCTATTTTGGATTGGCTAACCTGATTCAGTTTAAATACATTGTATAATTTTATCTTATTTAATTACTGTCTGTGTTAGCCTTGACTTTGGAATTGATCTACAGTACTACATTGTTGATTCAGGTGTTTATAAAGTACAGTAGACAAAGATAGACAGCCCCGTGTCAGAGAAAACCGCTTCCTTCCTGAATATATTGGACAGAGACAGGAAGATAGGATCTGGGACTCGGCACATCAGAACATCTGTGCTTACGCAAATCTATATTGTCAGTATGACATACTACAACTACCGTTCTCTGCTACATAAAGCCGCCACTAACTGAGATTGATGTAGATGAGCCCTCGGAGCTGCTCCAATTCTGCCATGTGTATTGGGAAATCAGTATGGTGTTTGAATTTCTCAAGCTAAGTTTGATGTTTATGATATTACATTAAACGAAAAAATGCTGTTAAATGTAGTGGTCGATTGATATGGGGTTTTCAGTGGCTGATGGCATTAATGATCATTAAAGAGAAGGGTTGCCAATATAATGCAGATTATTCTGTATATGTGACACAATGCGTAAGATTAAGGAGGATCTATTGATAGAAATCTGTCTTCAGAGGTGTATAAACGGACAAACCGATCTAAAGAAGGTGTTTCATAAATATGTTATCTCCTTCAGCAAAGAAGCGAAAACGTGATGACATGTCCGTGTCAGCCACCATAGTGCTTTCGAAAGGGAAGTTCGAGTGGTGAAGTGAGCCGTTGGTTGCAATAAATACATGTTTATTGCCCATATTTGGATTATAGATCCAAAATGGCTAATTCACATTATTAAGCTACCTGTTCAGTAGTTAAATGGCACCAAATGACTATGCAAACTAACAAACTAATTATGATGGCTATATTTAATGAGTTGATTAGACAGTGTGGAGAAGACAACAGGAATACATATTCAGTGTTTATGTAAGGTGTCTGTGTTTCTCTACAGGTATGGATGGCTTAGGTAAGCTGTAAATCTGCCATATTTCTCAGTCTGTGAAAAACTCAAAAGATCCAGCTGAGAAGAGTTTGAATGCATTCTATTGATTCACCACGTCAAAAGGTCAAAGCCGGAAGTCCAATGTCTTCTCACATGGTGAGAGAGCTCAGAAACCCCACTGTGAGATTTGGCTCTGGTGTTTGTGTCATTGTGCACACAAGACCAAACAAGACCCTACAAATGTCATCTCTCCTTTCTTTCTATGAAAGACCAAATGTTTACACACAAGAGGGGCTCAGAGAAAAGCCACACACATACACACTTTTCTAGTCTGAAAACTTGAAATGCAATGATGATGCTGCCAGATATTCTCAAGAGATTCATATTGTCTCATGTTCAGCCTCATTGGTTGTTTATTAGTCACTGTACACTGGCCACTCATAAACACAGACTGGCCTTTAGAATCTCACTTATGACAACTTGTGCTTCTTCTGTAGGCAAATTCACTGAGAATGAGTTGGGTGACATAGTGCGGTTTACTCACACGCTCTGTCTGCTTTGTCCCAATGCCTGATTCACTAGGAATGATGCAAATCATCAATCTACCCACAAAATCTGTGTTGAAAGCCATTTAAATTCCCATGTGTATGCTATTATAACAACACGTATGGTCAAATTTAAAAGGTTTTGTGGAGAGAACGTACACGCGTAACAAGCAAGCATTTACATAAACACAATAGCACATAATGCTAGCAAATGTGTTCTTCCGGCAGCTCGCTGAGGACAGGAGTCAACATCTCTATTGACTGAGCAATTGTCCTTCTACATTTAAATTGAAATGTACAAACAGGACACATAGGAGGATGAAGAAAATCGGACCAAAACAGAGAGAGACACACACAGAGAGGTAAAACCAGCATTTCAATTACATTATGGCGATTGTTTTTTATCTTTGACGCAGGTTAATGAAACTAATTAGTCTTCGCTGCGTAGAAGCTTCTGGCGCCTCAGATAATTGCTATTGGCTGAGATAGCAAAAGTCAATTTTACCTCACGCAGCGTAGGGGAAAATAAACATTGAAGCTTATCACTTCCGAAGCCATTACATGAGAGGTTTTACATCAACTCAGCACGCTCCGTAGCTTTAAGTCTTATTGGTGTGTCAGAAGAATCCTGTTACATTAAAGTGTGCACTTGACAAGAAATACTTGAAATTCACAAACAGCGTCTGTAGTCGTGGTTTTGGAAGAGTCTGATTAAACAAATAGCAAAAATGCTCTTTCATGTCTTTTTGTGCACACTGGTTTACATACATTTAATAGACTTACAACCATGCGTTTTGTATGAATAACATTAACTCTCACAAATTTAGAATCTATTGATTCGTGTTCATGGACACAAATTCCTCTCTTTTTTCATGTCGCTCAGCACGACTTTCAATATGCAGGCCACCTGTTTGTATATATAGACTGTTTCAAAGCAAAAACATAATTAAATATTACTGTGCTTGCTTTTGGGACCCAAATTTAACTTCCGCAAAGAATAGAGTCCCTGCAGATTATTTCTGATAACAAGCGAAAGAAATGAGTTAAAGGGATATTTCAGAGGCAAACTAAAACGACTGCATGTTTTACTCACTCTCAAGGCATCCTAGGTGTCTATGACTCTTCTTTCAGATGAATACAGTCAGAGTTATAATACCATTTATGCTTTTTCTTCCAAGCGGTAGAATGGGAGTGAATGGTAAACTTAAGCTCCAAAAAGTGCATCCATCGATCAAAGAACTGCTCGACATGGCTCTGTGGTCTTAACAAAGGTCTTCTATAGAAAATCAATGCGTTTGTTTAAGAGAAATATCCATATTGACAACTTTTTTAATGATAATGTCTAACTTCTGTTATCCCTCAGCTGCGCGTGTTGTTCGGGCAAATGACGCAGACGGGATTAAAATACATTAGATTAAAAGTCGTGCAGAGTGACGATAAATGGACATTTGTGTCCATGAACATGACTATATATATATATTATATTATCTCATGAATTCCAGTAAGACTGTTGGTTTTATACTTGCTGTGAATCTTTTACTAAAACATGAACATGATAAAATATCCGAATTATCCCTTCAATAATGCCATGACATTACGTTTACTGGTTGCATAATAGTTTAAAAAGATAAACTGCCTATACACAAACCTGTAAGTATTACAATCCAAATTTTTATCAACTCTGTGGAAAAGACATCGAATAAAAAAAGCACGCTGTCTGATAGCTTTAAGAGTGAAAAACTTGTCTCTAAGTGGTTGCTGCTGTTCAGGATTTAGATTGTTAACATATTGATCTAAAAGAGCCTCACCTTGCTTTGCCTGTTTTTTAATGGCGCCCATCAATAGTGTGACCTTCATGTATACAAATGGCTCAGGTTTGGAGAGGGGAGAGAATGGATTATTTCCACTTATAACTATAAATCCAACCTAACCTCACCCTTTAGATGTCAATCAATGCGCCAAAACTCAAGCTAAGACTCTTCGATCCACATCTGAAATAATAACAAGCCGCATCAAGTGAGGGAGCCAGAAAAACTGAAATGAAATAAGCAAAACAAAACTCACATTTGAGAGAATAGCAAATCTATTTATTGGATTACTGTATTTGTGCAACTTTCTTACGATTTCAGGGAGCTGGGCATTTATTTTTCTTTGCATCCTAACAATGCAGTTGTTTCATAAGCCGGCCATGACAAACTAAGGAAGCATTGTTCTTCAAAAGTGCCTTAACTGCATAGTATGAAAAATGAGTGCGGGTCAAAAGATGTCAGAAAGATGTAGTGTGTAAAGAGTGCTGCACCCAGATCAGAACCGGCAATGAGTCGGAAGTTGGTGGAGAGCTGCAAAACTGCAAGTAGGTCAGAACTATTCCTGGTCTCCTACCATATGCCAAGAGATGTGCAGAGAAAGAGAAAGAGAGAGAATGCGAGAGTGATAGACAGAGAGAACATTTGCATACAGGAAGATAGCAAAGTTTGAAGTAAGTGACGGCACCAGCTGGCATCAGACCTGACTGTGAGCTTTGGTCTGACTGCGACATTCTCCTTTTGGTCCTGATCTTCCTTTTAGTGATGTCTGAATAAAGTAGATGGTCCCACAGATTAGTCTAGACACCCCACCAGGCTTGTAACATCTGAATGAATCTGCATCTCTTCCCACCACCCACTGTTCTGGTCACCTCCAGTAGTAATTGCATGTAGAGGAGTTAAGAAATCCAATAAAGAGTGACGAGAAAACGTGTGATCGCTTTAGAGAGAAACGCCGGGACCAATGGGGATACTGAGAATAGGTGTGCATGGGCGGTACACCCACTGTTAATACACCGGCAGAGATCGAGATTGATTAAATTAAACGGCACAGTCATAGGCATCTGTGTGGGGAA
The DNA here is from genome assembly GCA_026939265.1 of Oreonectes daqikongensis. Taxonomy (NCBI): domain Eukaryota; kingdom Metazoa; phylum Chordata; class Actinopteri; order Cypriniformes; family Nemacheilidae; genus Oreonectes; species Oreonectes daqikongensis. Next base: position 770,929 of record JAOTQM010000030.1, on the reverse strand, counting down.
ACCACTCAAGGGATGCCACTGAAAACAAATGAAATATCGATGGCTACAATGACTTTGGCGTTATTTGATGGAGTGAAGATGAAATATTGGCTTGATTGGATTTTTTAATCAGATCAGAGATCAGATTTTGGAATAGCGTGGTGCTCACGAGGGTGAGTCATGTTTTAAAGTATTTCTCAGGCTAGGTAATACGTCCACTGACAGTTCTAAGCTCAATTTTGGGGGGAACTGGAAACAACTGTTTATTATCCTTTGAGGCCTAATTTCTTTTCATGTTAGATTACTCTCTACTATTCTAGTTTATGGGCAGTGCCAACTACAAGGCCTTTTGTTGATGTACTCCTTAAAAAGTATAGACCATTTGGCAAGATGTAAATACCGGTCCAGCAGCACTTCCTGTTTTCTTTTTTTATATCCTACATAGTAAAGTTTTTCGTTTAACATTTTGGTTTGGTATCTCTACAAACGCTTTCAGTATTGCTCTACATAACAGCAGGTGAAGCAGGTTTCTCCACGTGTTCCTTTCATTCCTTTCGGCTTGCAGGGAGTAATTAAAGCTCCAGAGACAGGAGGTATATTAGTGTCATGGCACTTTGCCTCAAATGATACAGAAATGATGAGTGACCACACAGAAACCATTAGAAACGCGCTGGAGCTTCTGGAAGCCCGGGGGAGGTGGAAAGACGTCTTATTTGTTAAGTTTGTCATATCTGAACGATTGTTGGTGGAATCCTCACAACAACTCTTGAACGGTAGTGAAGTGCATCTTCATTTTAAGTATCACTTATGAAATAATGGTAAGTCTTTCTCTGAGCATTGCACTGGGGATAGGTTTAATTGCAAAGGTATTTGGTTTAATAAATGACACGCGTAACCTCAAATATCAAAGACGTTCAGCAGCTATATCGACTTTGCGGAAATATATCAAAGATATTCACTTTGCTTTGTTCGTGGATGTTGGAAAGCAAAGAGAAAATTCTTATACATAGCCATACGTACATTTAATAGGCTGTTAGCGGAGCTCCACTTGAGCGAGGGAATAATCCTTAATTATACCGCTCGACTGCTTCTAGAGACCACTTCACCCTTCACAGTCTATATGGAGGGATTCCCATTCATATTAATGTAAATTGAGTGATTTTAATCTGTTGATTTTAAGCAGACTCACAGATGTATTACAGATGAGAAAGACAACATATCTGAGTCCATTGTTCACAGGAGCATTTAGATGAATATCTTTACGTTGTCACTATGCTAACACCTAATTCAACCTTTTTATTCAGAATGTTTTATTATGAATTATACTGTGTTATTTAATCCTGTAAAATAAGAGCATTGTTATAGAAGTTACATCACTTTTGATGTGTTGTGGCCATTCCAGTCCAGTGTCTGTTAAATTTCAACAAAAACAAACCTCAGGAGTGACATAAAGTCATCCAACAGCCATGTGGACTGACAGAATGACAATGAAAAAATCAAGGTTATCACATATCCATGTACAAATATAATTTTGTTTTCTTGGCAGTGTTTGATGTCTAAAAAACACAGAGCAGATTTCTGTTATTTATATAGTTTCTAAGTTTTCATTTTCTGCAAATAGAAGCAATATTTTTATATGAAATTTGGCAAAAATATTGTAGAATATAACAAAAATGATTTTACCTAAACACAAACCTATAAATAGTCAAATCACAAAAACTGAAAAAGATTTCTGATACTGTTAGAAGCGTGTCAGAGGCTAGAGAGCTAGGGGATTTTGTCCCTGTCCTGAAATTTGTTTTGGACAGCAAAATCGTGGTCCGAATTGTCATAAGTTGGTGATCTGAACTTTGTAATTATAAGTGTAAATTCCAGCATGAGCACTAAATGACAGAGAAGAGAATACAATGGAAGTCAAATTCACACAGTATGATGTTAGATATGTCCTAAGACTTGAGAGAAAGAATTCAGAGAGTGAGCTGAGCGAGGGCACAATCTGTAAAATAATCTCTTGATACACTGAACAAAGAAATCGGAGAGCAGTACTTGAGTTAACAACACTGAAGTGCTGTGATGAGAAAGAGGTTTTGTGTTTAGGGAAAATGCAAAGTCTTGATGTTATGATAAATGTTGGGATGGGTTTGGGTTAAATAAAAGTCATTAACACAGATCAGTGGTTATGTTTACACGTATTACATTAATACAAACATACACAGATTTGGTTACTTCTAGATCCATCCCATTTCTGTTTTCATTTGCATGTGTCATTAATAATTCTGATAAATTGCCACGGTTTGTCTGCCGTGTTGTGCGAAATGTCACAAAAATTCTGTTACGGAGACTCGGCGTGTAAAAGCATGCTTTCTGCGATGTAATAAAATTCCTAATTTAATTATTCTTACTCGTATGACCTTAGGTTAGAAAATGCTGTTTACTGTAGATGGAAAATTGTAATGAGACCAATAGTCCGATTATTGCAGTCAAGGTAAATAGTCAGCTGTTGAATATTCATCACTAAAATTGTTTTTGAAACAAAGAACTTGAGGCTTTATGGCATACGGTAAGTGACACAAATAAATTAGACACATTGTACAAATTTTTGGGTTGTAGGTAAATCTATATTCAGTTCCTACCAGAAATCCTTACAGAAATATTACAAGATACAAAATAAGTGAACTACTAACATACACTTGTACAGTGAGCAACCCAAAGCCTTAGGGATTCAGCAAAGGAAAAGAGTTGACTGACAGTGCAGACAGAGAGAGAGAGAGAGAGAGAGAGAGAGAGAGAGAGAGAGAGAGAGAGAGAGAGAGAGAGAGAGAGAGAGAGAGAGAGAGAGAGAGAAAGAGAGAGAGACAAATGCTTTGAATAGACTTTTATTTCACCCAGTGACATGGACATGATATTATCTCGCCATCTTCTGATGAGCGCTGCCATTTCTTCTATTCAGTATGACCTGCCAAGCACATCTGAAAGGCTTTTCAGACAGCAAAAAGACTTTCTTTTTTCTAAAGGAACAATGTATAACCTATTATTGAAACATTGAGAGCTCAGGTCATGCATGCACACTGTAGTTTAGCTCCAGTTGAATATCAAGGCGATAAATGTCAAATGCATTGTGTGGTCACATATGAAAAGGATGGAAGTGGTAATAGAATATAATCTATGCTGTTTGCCCATCTGTCTGTTTCACTTATGTAACTTACTGTTATTACTGTATTTTTAGAAGGGAATTCAGTATGAGGTGACGCTACTGCAATATGTTATGGGCTATATAAGCAATATGCATGGATAACAGAAGCATTGAAGGTTATTATTGAAAATGACATGCAGATTGTGTTTGCCTACTTCATGTTTGGTTTGGATGGGAAACAAATGTGGCATACAAAGTGATACAAAACTAATATCAGAATGATATAAATTTGATGACCAAACCTCTTAGCCGTGTTGAACAGCAACTCTCATTATAGTCTGAAACTGAATGATTTACAATGATCATATATGTGAATTTAAAATAAAATGATCTGTGTGATAAATGATGGTTATTATACCGTGCAGTCTTAACTATGATTCACAGGATTTTGCTAGTTTCAGATCTTTAGATAGATCTCCAATGGTGGAGGAGAGCGTTGTTGGCATGTGTCGGGTGGATTAAGTTGAAGGCATTGAAGTGTGGAAAGAGGGAATGTAATGAATTAAAATGCTTGTAATAGCTCCACAGCCGATTAAAATGGAAACACTGATATTCAGCCAGACAGAATCTGCAGGGAACATTGTCTAAAAAACCACAGCATAGATTTTGTGTTTGTGTTCCTGCATGACCTATTTGTGCATGTATGCGCACCTCTAATTGTGCGTTTCCTGTTCTTTGAATCCAATTAAACCATTTAAGATTCAATCTGTTTGAGGTTTGTGTCGAGACTAGCGGCTAATGCACTAGCGGATGAATGAAAGCCTGGAGTTATAGGAACAGATATAGAGATTACAGGCTTGTCCTGGTTTACAACATCTCAGACAATAAGATGCAAGACTAGTGTGCTCAATTTTACAAACACATCCTACACTTACTGTAAACTCACAAACATGCTTAGCCAAGGTTGAACAATAGCAAGACCAGCTAAAACCATCTTAAGCTAGTTTACAGTATTTTTCTTTTGATGTATTTAAGCAAGATGATGTCATGATTATTAATAAAGCCTTTTTGTGAGGCCTGGAAGTGTAATGGTTAAATATAAGAGCTGCTAACCAAGACGTTCCCTGTTCCATTCTGCCGTATCAGCATTTTGACCTTGAAATAAGCACTAGCTTCAGGGTTTCTGTCCCAGCAATTAATGTACTGTAAGTCACTTTGATGCAAAGCATCTGCTAAATGGCACGTAACTACAAATGGCATTTTGAAAGAGCCATAAACTCGCTGTGATTGCTCTGTCCTTCCACCGTGAGGTAAGAACATAAAGCCCTTTTAAAACCAGACTTAAACACTGCTGTAAATTAAAATTTCATTAAACTTACACATTATTCTATTCTTTTATTCTTGAAACTTTATGACCTTATTCTCATTAAAGGTGTATTATGAGATTCTCATATATGTTGGGTCAAAAAGGGATGAACCAAACCGTTGGGTTATAAATGAACCCATGCTTGGTTGTTTTAACTCAGGGGGTTGGTTTCGTTCCTTTTTGACTCCATGCTTGGTAGTGTAATTTATATTTCTGTCAGAGTCAGAAATGACTTGTAATTTGACTTTAATTTGTATAATTTAACTTCTTCATTTCTAAAAATGTTACTCCTCAAAACTTTTGTTCGCGATTTCTTGAAATTATTTTACCGTGGCATATAAATATCAGTATCGGGTTATTATTTTATGAAAACTAAAACAATTTTTAGAACTTTCAGTTAATTAAAATCAAATCAAATGTAGACTTAAGCAAAAACATATCTAAAATGTCGCCTTAGCAATAAATAGTTAACTGAGGCACTGAAATGGAAAATATATAAAAGCTAAGCTAATAAAATTAATTCAAGCTATATAGCAATATTAATAATAAATAAAGCACATGCCAAATTAATAAAAAGCTACTTTAAAAATGTATTAAAAAAACTATAAAAGCTGCAATGATAATTCATAAGTTGTCATTTGAATCATGTGAAATGTCTTGGGATTCCTCCGTCTTCCTTATTTCGTTATCTTTGACAAAATAAAATATGTTTTATTCTGGACCTTTTGGGGTTCCCTTAATGCCTCCCCAATTTGAACACCAGTCATACCAAAACATGCATGACCAGTTGCCATTTTACTGTAAGCACATCAGGGGGCCCCCCATGCCATACTGACAACTTACTTCACATCATGTGCACTATAAAGAGCTGTTTCATCAGTCAAAGGTTTGCAGCTCCTACATGACAGGAGCTTGTGTCACCTCTGTGTTCATGTGTATATGCGTGTGACCGCCACACAGAGCCCATCTCACAGTCTGTGAATCTGACAGGGTCGTTCGGGTTCGCTTGAATTACACAAGGTCCCCTGATTCGCCTTAGCTCTCTATGAGATCTCTAAGCAGTCCCAGGTCCATTGGCTCTGAACACATGTTGTGTATGGTTAAGTGAGAATCCTTCAAGATATCACATTTTCAGCGCCCTCGCAGGATATAGTATCATAACAATTTACGCTAATGCTTCAGAAATTACATCTAATTGTATGGCAAGAAGCAAATAATCATAAAGGCATTTATAGAGGAGATAAAACATTAACTAACAGCACGATGCTAAGTAACGTGTGTGGCTAATACAAAAGGCATTTGCACATTCGAATGGTCTGTTGTTTAATATCAACTATGTGTTATGAAAACATATTCATAGAGCGCCGTGGGCTTCTTCTGCAATCTATGCTAGACACATTAAAGATGCATTAAAGGGGGAAATATATATTTTACCTAATTCCTCATTTTTATTGCAATACAATACTGTATTAAATTCATGCAGAGAAAATGAAGGAAAAATAAAAACACAGGTGGATGCAGCACAAGATGTTTTCAAAAGGTTTTAATCAGAACACCGGTGAGTCGATAGTCGAGCGCTTGAACACGTCCCTGAAGAGAGTCTATTTCAGGGATTTTGGAGGAGGACATCAGGTCGGAAAGCAAATGGAGGACCTTGGCAAGCTGGCCACATCTTTGCATTTATTCTCTCTCTCAGACATCAGGGCAGGTTTTTATGCTTCACCCAGTCACTCCATTACACAGACATTTGAACATTGTTACGGCTACATTTTTCGGAAATGGTACCATGCCTCAGTATTGACCGGGTTATGAACTGCACTTTAGACATTTTAGAAAACCAGGTTCTAATGTCATACATCTGGGACGCCATCGTGTACGAGGCGCCATTGTCATTGAAATCTAGTTTCAAGTCTATTTGAAGTAGTTTGGGTCGTTTAAATTGAATTCTCCTCAAGGAAAATGTAGAAATAACATCAAGTGTCGTCTGATTTAGTAGTGTGGCATTTAAAAGGCTCTTTGTGCTGATTTAATTATGTGAAGGGATCTTTGAAATCGTGTCTTTGTGATGTCATCTAGATTTGTTTGTAGATTAGTCAAAGTGTTTTTGTTATATGTGACCAAGTCTGTGAAAACCCAAAGATTGAAATCATAGTGAAATGAATGGTTGAAATCAAACTGATGCTTGTTTTCTCATCTTTAGGAGGGTTTTCCCAGAATGGGTCACATATGTTAGTGACCCAAACTAGGACCTACAAAAACTGTGGCAACACTTGTATAAGAAGTCATATTAGAAGTTGACGTGGTAAAATCGGGGCTAAATACTGTATATTTGAAAATATACTATGCATTGTTATAAATAGGATATACATGTCCATATATTTAAAAATGTATATTTAAAGCTACAAATTTTTTGGGTACAATAAATTCAAATCAGTTATTGAGCAAGTACACACAAAACAGTGAAAAATGTCTCCTTACCTTACCCCGAACAGTAAGCATATAATAGACAACATAAACAAACTTTACTGCGCACGCTTTTGTGGCTCAAACTAATCTTCTGGTACACATCCGCAAAGAAAAGTGTCCTTGCTGATTTTTTTTCTGACAACAAGCAAAAGAAATAACAAGTAAATGACATTAACTAGCAAGTGAAAAGTATGTCTAGTCAGTATTATTTTGGGTTACCAGAAGAAGAACCGTTACTTGGCTAAACTTAAATGCGACAGTTACATGACCCATTCAAAATATTGTTTATTTAATAAAATTAATATACAATAATATTCAACAAATGTTGTTCTTTTAGATGAAATTTTTTACATGAAATTTTAATATAAAGTGATATCTAATTAAATTACATAAAATATCAATAGTTATATTATTAGCCAGACCAATCAACAAACACAGACCAGAAGTTAACTTCGGGCCAGGCGCATGTGTCTGATGAAACCATCTATAACGCTTTATAATATGTTCTTTTATGTAATTTGATTTCATCCTATGCAAAGACGAATACATAACTTGCAATTTTATGTTTCAAACCAATATGCCAAGAAGCAAAAGTTGAAATCAAAAACGATTTTGTAATAAATGACTGTCATGATGTTTAGCATTAAAATAAAAGTTACTTGCTTTATGTCCAGTATGCATGTATAGTATGTACTGTTTGTGACCCATGCACTATTGGTCCTTTGTCTTTCGCACTGCGTCATTGGCTGTCATTCATTGGCTGCTTTACCCCAACTTTGTATCTTTCTCTGTGTTGTACAACAAGGATTTGTGGCAGTGGGTTTATGCTGCAGTGTTGAAGTAAAGCAAGAAACTTTTTTCTGTTTGCTTTGTATATGCCACATTTCTTGCTCTGTCTCTGTCCTTGTTCTTCACAGAAATGGCAGGATTGCTTCTGGCTGTTGAGACGGTCTTCTCTTCATCATAAAGAGCGTATAAGAGATTCTTCATTTGATTCTTATCCTTGAGCAGAATTTACAGATTCACCACAGACAGAACCACACAGAACACAAAGAAGCAGATGCATAGCAACACCCTGGCATTGTGTTGTGTTTAACATAAACAGGCAATTAAACTAATGTTCAAAGGTTTTATTGGCTTTATGACCAATTAGATTTTGCTGTCTGCTCTAGTGTGATACTGTATACTTAGTGCTCTTAATGTCTGGTTTTAAACATAGTGACTTTTAAAAGACCAGTCAGTGAAATTTAGCTGCATCTAGTGGTGAGGTTGCGAATTACAACCAAAGGTCACTCCACCACTCACCCCTGCCTTTCGAAGCACCACGGTGGCTGACACAGGACAAAGATGTCATCATGTTTTTGTTTCTTTGCTGAAGATAAAATTTACAAAACACGCTCTGTAGAGCAGTTTGTCCATTTAGGGATACTGTAGAAATATTCTAATTCCATGTTAGGGGACCCGCGGTGTATGTAAATAGAAATAGCTCATTTTAAGATAATAAAAACGTGAGGAGCAATAAGCCCGTTTTGCTTATTGTTCATGATTCAAAAACAACCATTGTCTTGATCAAATCTGGGTCAAAATGTATTTCTGTGACGCAAAGGCACATAGTGCAATATTACAGCAAGACACAGTTTTTTGGCCAAACAGTCTGTTTTATCCCATGATTTTTTTTTCAAAGTATAAACACTTTTCAAAGAATTCTACCCATGAATAGCTTACTGATAGTTGTGTCTTTATATTAAACTAAGATGAAATGTAACATTGAAAAAATGGCACGCATCACCTTTAAAAGTCTGAAAGACAGAGGCAAGAAACTTTATTAGGACAAAGATCTATGAGTGCCCTCGACCCATGTGCACTGTTCAGCCATTTTGAAAGGAAAAAAGTGAATTGCTTTCCGGGAAGGAAAAAGGCTTTATAAATGTCACAGTGAGGGCGTACTGAAGATATGGAAGAGAGGAAGTAATGATTTGCATTAGAAATATGAGTTGCATTCTTACCCAAAGCTTTCACAAACACCTTAATGCCAATATTATTTACCTCAATCTAGCCCAGTGTTTTTTCGCTGTAAAATGCAAATGGGTTGCTTGATCAAACATATTTTCGGGGAAGATGTTTGTTTTGCTATAGTTTATCTTTTTATAAAGGTTAATGTATTTCAGGAGACTTTAGCCCGCAGCAGACAGACAGACCTTCCTCTTTGATAGACCTCATATACTTCTCAACATTATTCTGATAAACTTTTAAGTTATTTTAGATTGTTAGTTTGTTGTTGTTTATGAAATGTTTTGAAATGTCATTCTGGGCTGGTGTGCTGCTGGTCTGCCAGCATATTGTGACCATGTGAATCTGGCAGTGTTGGTCAACCAGAATAGTCTTTCAGGTGGTGAAGGTTGCCATTTGAATGGAATCCACAGTTTGCAGTTCTCAACAAATGACCTTCTCTTAAGTTGACCGGACTTTTAAGCGTGTAAAGAACACTATTGAAAACAGTCTGTTGAGGGTCAGCGAGGGGTCATTGGTCCTTCTTCTGTTTCTGCAAATGGAAAATCTGCAATCGATTGCTGTGATCTTATCAGAAACCGCTGAATCAGCTCATAGTCATGTCTGTTTGTTTCATACACAGGTCACATTAAAGTCCAATAATCACTTTTCCAATAATTCGTGCATGCCTATCATATAAGCATAGGTCATACAGTACACATAGCCTCGCTTCCTGTATTATGTACTTTATAGCCTCGAGTATGAGAGGATGTCACAGGGGTCACAAGTTAGCTTTTGGATCAAGTGAATGATTTTTTTTCAGGGCTGTTAAATATTGAGGGGGAAGGTTGAGGCACTTTGATCAGTGGCGACATGGTGCATGGCAATTAGGAGTGATGAATAGGTGAAACTCCGACATGAATCTCAGATCCTGAATAATTGATTTAAAGAAACATCAGATGTAAGAATCCAGAAGTCGGACCATCAGTGTCAGCCTGTGATGTATGGTGACTACGCTAAGAGTCCATTTCCTTCAGATCCGCTGGGAGGCTGTGAGATGAACAGCCGGGAGAAAAATAGGCGTAGAGTGGACATTGTCTCAATTTGCTGCTTCTCTTTGGCATTACTTTAGGGAGAATGTTTTAATATTAAATGATTGTTTTTTCAGTCAAATAATAATGAAATGCATGTGCCCTTTAGCCTATATGCATCATTGCCACAAAAAGAGCGCAAGCATGTTAGGTTTCTTTAAAAAATGGAAGATATTTTAAAGAATGTTGGTAACCAAACAACAGCGGTACCCATTTACTTGCCTTGGTTTTGTGTCAGTATAGAAGTCAATGGAGACCAATGGTTTTTGGTTAACAACATTCTTCAAAATATTGGTGTTTTGCAGAAGAAAGTTATACAGGTTCAAAGTGACAAAAGGTTGAGTAAATGATGACATCAACTATCCCTTTAAAATGCCAGAAACAAAGTCCAGGCAGCTTGCACAAGTCTACTGAAGCCATGTGAGGAACAGATCGAGATTTAATTCATTTGATCTTATTCACATAATATCTTCTCTTCTACAGCTTGACAGGCCATGGTAACCATTCACTTTCATCACTAAGAGAGAGTAGCATTCTCTTTTTGAGTGCCACGAAAGAAATTCATCCAGGTTTTTATTGACTTGAGGGAGTAAATGATGAAAGTTAAATATTTAGGTGAACAATTTTTTCAAAATAGTACCTCAGGGCTTCAAGATTCAGGATTCAATTTGAACATTAATCTACACAGATGCTAAATCTGTATCTGTTGGGTAATGTTATAAGAACAGGCAAAAAAAAGCAGAATAAATTGTGAAACATCAAACAAAGTCATTAGGGGTGGATGGAAATGTATATTTTGTTCTCTTTGCTACCTAAAGACAAATCAGGATTGGAGTTTTCTCCAAGACGTCAATGTGATTGAATGAAATGCAGATGGAGATTTTTGCTTAGGTCCACTGCTTCTTCGATTTGTCTTCTGAGCAAAATATAATCTTAAAGCACATGGGTCTGTTTTGAATGTAATCTCAACAAAGTCTAAAAAATGCCAAGATACCCCATTAAACACAAATTCAATTAGAACTCATTCTAAAATCTAATTATCTGACCACATTATTATTATAGCAATGTGTCTCTTTATTTATCCTAAGGATTTTGTAAGAGAAACATCTCTTTCGTTTAAGTTAAAGCTTAAATAAAACCCAGCTGAGAACTCCATTAACCTCTCGGCTCTGATTTTCTCTTGGCTTTTGTTGTCGCTGTATTCCCGAAGCATCAGGGTCGCACAGCCATTCGCTGAATACAGGACAAACCTGGGACATCACAGCTAGGCTATATAGAAAAGAGAAGAAAAGAAACAAATGCCCTGCGCTTGCACAATGTTTTCTGTATCATGTGACCTGTGTTACACAACACTTTATCGGAAACAGAGGTATAGCACCATCTAGGCTATAGTGCGTTGTTCAACAAAAGCACACTATTGTAATTTCCATTCAGCTTTCACTTTGTTGCTATTTGATTGACAGCCATCATCAAGTGCCTTCCTGTAATATGGCTGGAAAGACAGAGGTCAGATCCCTTCATAATCACTTTATGAAGCACTACAGAAGATCAGCTACTGTACAGCATACACTGTACCATCCCTTATTCACCACAGACCCCAGATCAGGCACAATCTGAACTCCATTCACCAGCTACCTTGAATAGTATTGCTCCAGAATTGGTCAAAGGATGCACTGAAAAGTGCGACGGTCGCTTTAAATGAGTGACCTTCTACATAAACGCTGCGTTTTTCATGTGTCTCAAATTGTAGCCGTAAAGTCTTATTATTAAGTATTTGAAATGTTCTGTATTGTTGGATGAAGTATATGAGTCTGCTCATGTTAGGGCTATGGCTTAGTTTGTATTACCATTTTAAATCTGTCTTGCAACATTTCCCAGTCACATTCGCTGTTTTTGAGAAAATGCAACAAAAATAAAGCACAAGCTGTCAAGCCGTTCAGAAATGGACAAACTGCACATTACAACCACTTTTTTTTTCATCAAATAGAAATGCTTGTTTGTGCAGGCTGTCCAAAGGATCATAGTTTTTCTCTCAGGGAACCTTTGTGTTTCAAAATGGGGGTTTAGACGTAATGTTTTAAAGGCTACGTGATCCTCAATCTTTGAAACATTTTTTGACACCTCAGTTTTGTTTGAACCGTGAACAATTTTCACAGAAATGTACTGTAATAAAATGCATTGCTTTGCACGACAAAAGTCTGTCTACATGAGATATATCAATCTCCATTGTTTGCATGTACTGTTCACCGCCATACCTCCTGCCATCGATACAAGCTGTAAGTGTCTTCCTGTTGCACAGTACTGAATATGAAGTGCTCTTAATGACCTAGACAGACTGCATCTCATTGACAACGTTGTAATCTCTTTGCACATTGTGTTCCGTCGCACCTGCTGAATCTAATAACACTCCTACATCGTGACAAATTCTCCACCAATGGCTGATGGCAAAAATGTAGAAACGTTATTTACCATATGCTTCTTTCCTTGAGCAGTAGGTCATGTGAGTCACACACCTGTGGGCATTCGTGAAAGCTGAAAACGACCAGGTCTTTGTGATCATCACAACACATAGTGGTGAGTGAGTCACAGAGGCCTGAGAAAGCAAGCTTGTGTACCACACGCTTGTCTGCTCTCATTCAGTCAGCCCAGCTTCCGTCAGACTGCCATAGGTTGGCTGTTGAGTGATATGTCCTTTCTCAATCGGGATACGCCATTGTAACTCTCAATTTAGACATTCACGCTTTGGTCCGAATCAGGACTATCTATCTGTATCTATATTGCGAAATAGGCACGTTAAGATGGATGGATTTTATGACAACATATAGTTTCTGACCTACTTCATAGTGTGTGAGGGGGGCAAAGCAAAAATACACACAAAGTGTTTCTTTCACACACAAAGACAAATAAGTCGTCTAAGTCTCTCTTATCCCACATGCTTCTTCAAACCAGCCTCTTTGAAAAATGCACAAGCACCCTGTTTTATATCAGTTTCTGTGCCGCGGCACCTCAGGGAGATTTTACACGGTGTCAATTAAAGTACACGGGCTGGCGTGTTGCTTCTGCTTTACCATGAGGGAATAATTAAGACAAGCCTTCAACACGCTCAGTCCCTCAATAAACATCCCTCCACATCACTCACAGTCCTGAAGCTATCATAAATATTGACTTGTATCGAAGAAAAACAGCAACATTTCTTTCTCTCAAAATGCTGGAGGAGAACGCAGCGACAAGATTATTTGTGTATTACTTTAATTTCTTTACTGGTAATTAACATCTAATGAGCAAACTGAGAGATGCTTTCAAGACACTGTGAGGAGACATCTGGTATTATACCGTACAGTATGCACAGTGTTTAATTTATGGACTGTATACACAGTTTTAGCATTGATATGTAAATGAACCGGAAACATAACATTTACATAAGAGTTTATTTAATCAGGTCAGTACAATGTACAAACATTGCTGGCGGGCAAATCAGTTTCTCTGGCAAATAGTGTTGTCTATTCAAAAGATCAGATCATACTGTATATTTTTTCACTATTTGGTTTATATTTTGGCTTATCATGACCATTCCCTCCCCTTCCCTGACCATAACCATGTTCATTTTTGAGTTTTGGTTTTAACCAGTGGTCACTGTGACAATCAACTAGTGACAAGACATTTTTTTCTATTTTCTATAAGCCCTTGTTAATACCTTTTTAAAAAATACTTTTTAAGGCGAACTCGCAATGTACACTACAGTCTGTCAGATGTGCATAATCTCCATGATAAATATTTGTATAATGTAGCTATAGCTTTCCTGTAGGTCAGTGGTTAGAGCATGGCGCTAGCAACTCCAAGGACATGGGTTCGATCCCAGGGATTGCACTTATCCAGAAAAATGTATAGTATAATGTAATGTAAGTTGCTTTGGGGAAAAGTGTCTACCAAATGTGTAAATGTAATGTTATAAATTATAACAAATGAATCGCTGTCTTTTATTATGGAAAGAATTTTTTTTTATTGAACAACAATGGGAGATACATTACAAATCTTACTACCTGATACAAAATCAATAAAAAAATGTAATAAAAAAATTATGGTAATAAAGTTTTTTTTTTTTTTTTGTTCCTGGGTGTATATTAACATTGGCATTAGCAGTATATTAGCAGACTTTGTGAATTCCTATAGTGAAGTTTCATTGGTTAAAAATGATCTTGTGAACTGTACAGTAGACAAAAAATGTGACTATGTTTTTAATATTGTTTATTTTGTGTTTAGTATATTATTAAAAGTGGTTAAAAGTAGGGATGCGCCGATAGTTGTTTGTTAAAATCGGTATCGGCCCCAAAAAATCCTATCAGTGCATCCCTCGTGAAAAGTCTTATATTTGTACAAAGACAACAAGTATCTATAAGAATAAAGGTGTCTTTATGGTTCATTGACTGCTGTTTGACATCACTTTAGACTTTCACATATCCTACCTCGAGGGTAGAAGTTGGGTCTCAGATCTGATAATATTTTTTTTAGTTTTTAATCTCTCTCCCATGTCTGATGTTTGTTAACTTAAATTTTAAATAAAGGTTAATAAAGGACAGCCAACATCTCCTGTTAGAGAACCAGAGAACAGTGTGTGTTTGAATACACTTTTTGTTGATCACACAAATCTTCCTTCAGCTTTTGTAATTCATTTCCAGGCCCTTTTGGCCTTGAGGCACCTCCAAGCAAAGACTGTTTCATACATGCTTCAGACACTAACATCACTAAGTTCATGAATCATTGAGAGAATTTTCCCTGAATCTTTTGGAGTCTCACTCTAAAGCATCTTGTAAATCACTCCAAAAAAAAGACCCTAGTAAGTCTCGCCACCTTCCAAGCCTGCATTTACAAGTGGCTGTTCTGGCCTGGCTGTTATAACTTTGGTCAAAGACTTCATCAAGAGATCTGAGAGAGTGTGTATTGATGGAGAAGAAATTGGAGAAATGTTTTATACAGGCCTGTGTGCAAACAACTGGCTCTTTGTGATTGGATTGGATTGCTCTGGTCCTTGGCATGGATGGCGGTGACAGATGCTCGGAAATATTAGGAGCCCGAGAGATGATGCTTGGAGAGTAAAGAGTGAAAGCTACAGTAGTGATAAAGTTACTGTTAGATCATCACGTTGTCCCAAAACAAGCCCTTCAATGTGCAAAAAAAGTTAAAAATAGGGAAAACTAAATCCCAGATGGCAAAACAATGAGATTGAGAACGGTGGTGTCGCCGTTAACCTGCATAATCGCCGTGAGAGACAGCTAATTGGATGATTTTTCTTTTAAGTCGTCCTTAGAGGCGCATAAAGATGTTTCCAGAAAGACTTTGTTTCAAGTTTTCGTGCGGCGCATCATTGACAGAACACAAATGTGATTTTTGAGCTCCTAAAATAAACATGAGCCATATTCATAAGCCTTACATTTTCATGAAGTCGGCACGCACAAAAAAACACCGCTAGTCAAATGCTAATGAGCTTATCTAAGCTAATTCAGAACTTTTTTTACCGTGGTGCCTTAATTCTACTGTTTCCCTTTACATTGTGCTTTTGTGGTAGTGCATTAGTTACAAATTATCCCCATTTTGTCACACATTCTGTGCTACGAGTCCGTGCTATTATGTCCTTCATCTTTAGCAGTTGTATTTTGCTGAGTCACAGCCATTACATTATGGCGCTAGCGCTCTGATGAAAGCAGTGGTCAACATGACGGGCGTAATAAAATTCAAGGTCTGTACTCAAAGTTCACAGGGACTCGTAAACTCTTTTTCTCATATTACTCTTGGTTTTCTTTTTCCTCACACTGGCAATGATGCATCAAAACTAAATCGCTCCTATTATAATCAATGGAGCTGTCTACGGTGAAAGCACCTGTTATGGCATGAAGCAATACACCTTCAGTTGATAGACACCCTGGTTTTAATTTTGCTCTTTTAGATTTTTATACTATAAATGTATTACATGTTTCATAGAATTTAAAATGTCAATCTTAAAATGAAAAAAAAAACCATATTTTTATGGTTTTCACAATTCTCATAGGACAGATGTCAGTATTTGCTGGTTAAATCCCAATGTGAAGTCTCTCTTAGTTTTTAAATCATCGTTTTGTTTATAAAGCATAGTTTTACATAGTTAGAGTTGTCACATCCGTAACGGTACATATTAAAAGATTTTAATGCACTTCGCAGAGGCAACCACTCTTCTAGGTTCTAAGCCTCCACGTCGTGCATTCAAATCCTTTAATGCACGGTTAGCCGTGGATTATCCCGCTTATACTATGATCATTTTCCAAATTAAAGCTGTTATTGATGTTTACAGTGTAATTTTTGATCAGACAGGTGAAAATGATGCACTACCCGTGCATTAAATGGTTTTAATGCACACCTTCCAGCCAATCAGAATTGAGTATTCTAACAGACTATGGTATAATTCTTATAAATGTATTCATAAAATATAATAACTAGGCTACTTTAAGTTTTATAAAGAGCCATCCCTTCCCTTATTTGCTGGGTGTTATTTCTTCTTGTTTGCACATTTTTATTCACAGAAATCCTACAAAGTATGTTATTTCTCAAAAATGTGTTTGTTTTGTCACATCCATAACACATTTTTTAAAAATAGAAAACATATATTAATATCAGTGGATAGACTGATTTTTCTGATGTCTGGTTCAATATATTGGTAATCAATAGGAGTTTTGACTGAAAATGTCACATCCATAACTCTGGAATTGCCCAGCTGATGATTAATCAACCACAATTTAAAACCTACATTTGTAACAATAGTATAATATAATAGATCATTTATAATATTATAACATAGCACTTGTAAAGTCGATTTTACACAAATGAAACTATATAAATCCATTGCAAACACATTTTTTTCTTGTATTGTTTCTGAAGTGTAGCCTCCAGCACACAGCTGCTTAGTGAACATTCTGAGATGATATACAGCTTTGATGCTTCAAGAACAGACAGCCCCGAGCCATTCTGGCATGACGTGTCCCGCGCATCATCGGTCAGTCACTTCTAGCGTGCACGCGCGTTTGCGTAAAATGACCTTGTTAAGAGCTACTCTTACACAGGTTCCATTTACCTCAGCAGGTAACCAGTCACTAGGTCTCTTTACGGCACCCTACTGAGGGAGAAATAAATATTTGTTTCTTTGTTACCATGTTTTTTTCCTCTGTACCACAGTTCCCCCGCTGCTGATTCTAGTGTTGGCCACCTGCGCTCCTGCCTGGCATGTGGACGCCCCACAACAATAAGAGAACGAAAAACACCCTTTGGCAAGGCTCACTGTCTGCGCTCAGGCAGAACCCTGTTCAAACCATTAGAAACATCTGAGATGTAAGCATCAGTTGGGGGAAGTGAACAGCTTTACTTCTCCAGTCCTGATCTGCTCATCTACTTTCATACTCGCACGCGCGCGCTTCCAGTCTTTAGATATTCAGATGACGGCAGTGCTCAGGTTCTTCTGCTTTGAGCAGCATTTGTCAGCCTTACTGTCACTAAAATGTCACGATGTAGTCAGTAGTGTCAAGAAAGGTGGAATTCATCTTGACACCGCTGCCTCGGTACGCGGGCTATAAAATTCCAAGAGATTTGGTTTGCCTACGTTTTATATTCCCGGTGCCCCCGTAGAGACGGCGGTTGCTCTTGTTGATACAGTACGTGTTAGAGACAAAGAAGTAGCTTTGAAATATATAAATATTGAAACAAAAATGGTTTATCTCCAAAATGTTGTCAAATCATAACAAACACCGAATTCCTACAACACCGTCGAGCACACATAAATGGGACAACTGTTTCTCTGTGCCAGCCGTGCCAGCTGCAACTTTTTTCTGGCAACACTCAACAACCAGCAAGAGCCGAGCACGACACAGAGAGCCATTTAGATTGTACAAACAGGCAAAGAAACACAGCAGCAATCTTTGGATAATGAGATGATTACAAACGCAGCTGCGGACACCCTTCTATTAAAAGCACACTGCTCTGAGCACATTTCACTCTCTCTCTCTCTTCAAACCCTCCTAGATAATGTAGAATTGAGGAAGCATATTGTGAAATTAACTCCCGTGTTCGCCTGCAGTCGCACACACACAAAGCACAAGGTTATATCAACACCATAGGTGCAGTTGTGTCCAGCTACAGTGGGCAGTCTTGCTTTGAGACATGTGATGCCTCTCTTTTCCTCTCCCACTCGCGAGGCGTATTGTCATACACACAAACACGCGTGCACTCACATTGGCGCACGCACACCAGTCAGTGGGAAGAGGAGAGACTCGTACTGAGTGGCTTCTCAATGGGAGGAAAGAGAGGAGAGACGGAGAGAGCAAGCGCGTGAGAGAGTGAAAGAGAGAGAGAGAGAGAGAAAGCGTGCTACACAGAAGTGCCGTCGCGTGTGCAGGACCCTCTGTCTTTTTGCCAAAAGTGAAGAGGGAAATTAGCTTATCTTTCACAAGACGCATTACCTGAAGAGAAGAGAGAGATGCTAAGGAATAAGAAGAATGTTGCTTCTGTGGTGATTTAAATGTGACATGTCAAGCTGCTCATCTCTCAAACCCAAGCTAGTTTCTGACAACGCTTCACAGCTCCGAGGGGAGAATTTGGTGTTGGGTGCTTGACTGTGTTCGGAGGATTGCTCGAAGACTTACGACAAGAGGAAAACAAGGGCAGGAGAAGGGCTCCTCATCTTTTCAGTGTGATCCGAACAGGAACTTTGCTGGGGAGCTCTTTCCAGAGAGCATGGATGGATATGTGACAATGTTTGTGTGAGGATTTTTAAAGGAACGTTTAAAGCGAATTCCTTTGGCATTCTCCTGATCACATCTCACAGGTAAGACTAGGTGTGAGCATTTTGAAATGAATAAAGAATCTAGAGAAAGTCAGGTTGACCGAATGTCTGACAGCGAGTGTGTCGGCACAGGTGTGCACATTTTGGAGATGGCAAACTTGACTAATTCAAAGGTGACATGTGCACGCTTTCACAAAAATTCTGTATCTTGTTATATTTCGCTTGCGTTTTGATCAATGATAGAGTTCTTTGCATGTTCAATAAGGGGAGATTAGATATAGATTGTATAGGATTTTCCTGTCAATGCTTTCCAAGCTGAGTGCTACTGTTTCTTCACAGTAGAAAATAAAATATTTGTCATATTTTACTTATAATAATAATAATAATCAAGTATGTATTTTGTCATACAGATGTTCAAACGCATTAAAAAGAGGTGAAATATTTGTACGTACCTCACGGTTTTATTGATCCTGAAACGTACCCGCACATGACGTATTATTATAGCTGTTATTAACAGTTATGCACATCGACTGCGTGCAGAGAACAATAGTCCGCGGTTATGCGCGCAGGTGTGTCGGCGCGTGTCGAGCGCGATGGGACGATCACGGGGACGCGGATCATAAAGTAAATATGTGTATGATTTATCACATCAACGCGGTTGATTTATTATGTCAATGCAATAATTAGTCGATAGATCGCGCCATTAAACAGCTGCTCTCTACAAACTCTCAGCATTTTTAACATCATCGTCAAGGCGTGACAAATAATAACAGCACGTTTATTATCTATGCAACATTACGCGAGGCATCAGTTATTAAGATGACCTCTTTGAATCCCATATTAATAGTTTGTTTCTACGTAAAGTGTCTTAAAACAGTCTTAAAAGATCATCATTCTTTTCTTCTGCATAATAAGACTCGCATTAATAGACGTAAAATCTCTTTATACCTTACTGTGTTCGAGAAGACAGTTTAAGTTTGCGAGGCAGCGTGCCAGTCACGGAGACTGTAGTG
The DNA here is from genome assembly GCA_026939265.1 of Oreonectes daqikongensis. Taxonomy (NCBI): domain Eukaryota; kingdom Metazoa; phylum Chordata; class Actinopteri; order Cypriniformes; family Nemacheilidae; genus Oreonectes; species Oreonectes daqikongensis. The sequence goes on along the minus strand of JAOTQM010000030.1, from coordinate 751,092 downwards.
TAGTCCTCTGGGAACAGTTCACATTTCCACAAAACTGCGGATTAGCAAGGCTTTAGCGGAGGAAAGGAGATTACAATGTGCTGTTAATAATTATATGCTTAATTCTGAGCTCGATGAATATTCATTGGACATTTCAATGTCATTTGAGGGTACACTGAGTGATTCTCCTGTCAGCTTGAAGGGTGCAAGAGAACTCCAATGTGCCATCCATTAATGAATCACTGTTTGCCATTTAAAGTGATGGAGATGTTGGGAGTTTTGCCATTTAAGACGAAGCTGCTGTCGAGTGATTTCAAAGTGTTAATACCGTAACAGATTTGAGCTCGTTGCTTGCTATTTTAAATCGAAAAGTTGAGAACTTTTAACTATTAGTTACTTTTCTTCTTTTCCTATTTTTGTCAGTTGTTATTAATAATTTTTTATCGATTATTAAAGACATGGCTGTTGTACTTTAGATCTCATATACATGCATTTATGAGGGAGCTCTTTTGATTTATGTGTCTCACAGTCATATACATACCTGTACAGTAGTTCAGATGCAAATCAATCCAAGGTTATGCATTGGTTATGATGGCACCAATCATTAACTATTGTAAACAGAGCTTGTTCCCTATAGATTAATTCATTTGTTTTTAATATGTGCCATAGAGTGCCTGAAGTGGCTGAATATTTCTATAGCAACAATAAATCTTGTCATACTTTAATACTGCATTGCCATTTTATATTAAAATAAATATGTAAATAAATATCATTGTCATGCAATAATTCTTGTGTGTAAGAGGTGAACACAAATGTAGGTGTGTGAGTGCTCATGGATGTCAGATAGAATAAACATTTGCTTTTATCTTTTGTCTTTGATTTGTTTTCTAGCAAGCGTTCCTGCCATGTCCTGGTTCCTCGGTCTGTGGATAAGTGTTAGCTGCCTACTGCTCTGCCACGCCACTTTGTACGAGACCATCCAACAGCATCATGTGACCCATCCGGGCCGCAACGCTATACAGATTCTCGGTCAGTTTCTTGTTTGTACTTTGTGATTGAGTCTGGTTCTTTGTTTTTCTCTTGGTTTGGAGTGTTTAATGGTGCTGTTCGGCTGGTGTTGTATGAAGCTCTTGTATAAAAACCCTGCTTGGGTCTGTCGTTCGACACATCACACGCCATAAGGTCAAGTTGGCGCTGATCATGTGGTTGTTTTTAGATACTCAAAATGTCACATTATGCGAGCGATGCTCATACAGTAACTGTATTTGAAATGCTTACAGAACTTTGTGCTAGGTGAGGAGTCATAATGTGCTTTATTCTTTTCTCCTGAACCCACATGCCATTCTCTGAGGATGAACGCGTAGTTACGAGCCCCACCTCAGTCGTGTTTTTTCTGAAAAGAGATTTGTGTAAAAATCCCCCATCTACCAGCCCAGAACGCTTTGTTCTTGCTTTTCCACGAGTGACTTGTTAAGGGTTTTGGATCATGAGAATCCTTATCCAGACCGCAGCAGCACAAGTCTGCCGTGTATATGTGTGTGTGTGTGTGTGGATATGAGACAGGCTTGGGGCTAAACTCTCCTATCAGTATGCTGTGAATACGAGCAGCTTTGATCACAGAAGCTCTGGTGGAAATGACAATTTACGTCTATCGCCCGCTCTATGGAAGTATTCAGCAATTAAGTACTGTTTCACTGCGGGGGCCAGAGGAAGAGAGACAGCAAGGTGGGTCTCCCTTCCACACTAAGTATGCAAATGACAGCGTTGTGGCATGCTTTCAAAAGTGACGTCCTAGCTAAGAAACTCTAAAGCAATTTAATGTTGTGCAAGATGGATAACTGCATGCTCGATTAATATTTGCAGTGTTTTGTGCAAACAGTTTAAATGTTTAGTGATTGACAATAATAATATTTTAAATAATATCGTTCTTCTGTGAAGCATAAAAAGAGTTATTTATGGCAGATTGTGTAAGCTGCATTGAATGTGAATTGTGACCACAGCTGTCAAGCAGGAATTGCAATAAAAGTTTTCTTCAATACTTTTATAATGCATTTATGATGCTGTTTGTGTGGAACAATTCAATTCAGTAATATAGGATTGGATGCATAAAACTGGCAGCATTTTCATTTGTAGAAATGTGGACATTAGAAATCTGTCTGAAAGGATGCAGTATGTATGTCTGGGAAAGAGACTGAGACAAGCTTCATATCTCACAAAGCACTTCAAACTCATTAATCCAATACAAGCGTGAGCGAGAAAAGTGCGAGGAACGCCAGAAAGACCCCGCTGAATTTTTTACGTCGGGCTTCCAGGTTTTCATCCAGCCCAGCGGAGCATGGTGCCAAAAGATGTACAAGGAAGAGCTTGCCCCATAGTAAGTGTTTTGTGAATAATTTAAGTGGTCGGCTAACCAACAAAGAGTCATCCCCAACTTACACAGCATATGGAAAAGTTAGACACGTTGTGTGAGGATTCACTTCTGCGGTGTTAGGAAGGTCAGAAAGGGCTTGGTAATGGAGGGTTGTGAGCTTTTAAACACACTCATGTATATTTTAGCTGTCGACAACCTTAACTCTTATTTAGCTGAAGTGCTTGCTTATACAGTAGTTTAGCAGGGTTTGAGATGTCCAGACAGAAGCTTGGAGATGTTTTCTTCTGGGAGAAATTTTGACTATATGGCCTGTCAGTTGTTGCTGCATTTTTATCCTGTGGCTTTAAAAATATAAGCAACTACGATCTGCTGTATGATGAATAATACGTCCTGTTATTTGTCCGAGTGTATCAACATTTTTATTGTTTGGAAGAAAGCAGCTTTTTGGTGAACTGTCCCTTTAAATCTTTGTGTACGCTTGTAATGGTTTGATAATTCTACACCTATTAGATGAACCCGACATTGAATGGAGCCTTTAATACAATTCCTTTATAATGACATATGTGCAAAGGCATGGAACAGGGTAATTAGGTGTCACTGAGCTCACTGAGCCTTCCCACAATGCCCCGGTTTTGTTGCTAACCGAGTCAACAAACATTTTAAGCTGAATGCAGATTTGCAGGCTGTAATGGCTGCCCTTCGGTATAATCTACTATAGCTTCAATCTCAGCTGACTGTGTGCGTACTTTGAAGAATGATGTCTAGATTAAACTGGTAGAGTAGAACTAACTCGTATGATGGGGATTTTTGATGAACTTTTCTTTAATGAGACATCTGTTGCTTAGAAAATGTGAACACTTCATCTCATGAGGAAAGAAGAATGAACTGTGCTTCGACGTGTAGCATTATAAGTGGCTATAAAGCACTCGAAAAGTCGAAGGCGACGTTAGAAAGGACTATAGCTTTATGCATATTTTAGACCGAATGCATTTGAAGAGATTGAAGGTGGTTTGTATATATTTTTTGTTTTTCTTGTTTTATCACTTGGTGTTTATTTTTAAAATATTTAGTTTGACACTATAAATGTAATAATCACTTAGACGCTAACCATTTTCTAGAAATGAAAAACAGTGATTAATCTTAAATTTAAATTGATTTTGTAATTCTGAAAGCTTCCCTAGTTTGAGAAGATCTTTTATTATTTCCATTGCCTAGAGAGAGATCTAACATTTGAATTTTTCTTCCTTGCCCCCTTTTTTAAATGGCGCTATTATTCGGCAATCAAAGCCTATTAAAACAAGTATCCGAGATTAAAAATGAGATTGGGGTAAGGAAAGCAGAGCATGATTCATTTTGAAAAGCTGTCATCATTTATTTAACTGTGAAACACCCCCACCGATGATATTTGAGGACAAACACTTTATATCAATGCCAAAAATGCTTCAAAACCCAGATACGAGAGAACGGCATGTATTACTTTATGGTTTAGACGGAAGGGTTTCGGCATAACCGGGAGCAATTGTATTTCCCATAATCAAGGTGGAAGTTTAAGTGCCTGAGCCAAAATCTTTTGTAAATGGAAAGATGTGAACCGATGTCTCTGGCACTGAAAAGATGTTCAAGGAAGACATTAATCTCTCTCCATTCTCTGTAAATTATCATTTATTATTCAAGACAAACTCAAGATTGTAGATGGAAATGTAATTTTATGAATATTGGTTATTCGTGTTGAGGGATCCTTCTCTTTTTATGAGCAGGCAAAAACTTGCTGTTGAAGAAGCAGAACTAAGAATGATTCTTTACCTTCAGGTGTTGTAATAAATGCAAGAAAACAATTATGTTGTTTTCCAAAGCTCTGGCTTAGTTTCAGTGCATGTTCCAGGTTGAGATACTCATCCTCTTGTCATTTTTAACCTGTATGACTTTCTTTCACAGCACATAAAAAAATATTTTTTGAAGAATGATGGTAACCAAACAACAGCACACATTCACTTCTACTGTACGGACACAAAACCAATGCAATAGTTACCACCGTTATTGGGTTACCAACATTCTTCTGCGGAAGAAAGTCACACAGGTTTGAAATGACATGAGGGTGAGTGAACTTTCCCTTTAAAGTGAGAAGTTTATCTGTTGATGCTGTGAATCCCTAGCCTCTGCGGTCATCTTTAGCTATACAGTTAGCAGGATCATTATATGGCCGTGGATGATGGATACAGTAGCTGTCAGGTCAGAGGTGTTCTCTGTACAAGTGTAATCCTCCATGCATTTCAGGCATTTCACAATACTGCTGAAATCGGCTTACCTCCTATAACAGGAACTTGACTTGAATACTAAAATGGATTTGGTAGCTTTAAATTCCCTCCCCCCTCCCATTTTTTTGAGAAACGACCAAAAAACCTTCCCCCGTCACAGCTGAGGCTTATATTGAGTAACGAGTTGAGTCGCTCCACTGCTCCATCACCTGTTCAGGCACCGGCTCCAAGCCGTCCGCATCCCATGAGCCCAAGCGGGACGGGCCCCCGCTCCACTCTCAGCCGAGATTGATGGCGGTCCGATTCCGGGCAGCCAATTCTGGTCTCTCAAGAAATAATCCACTACATTGACAGATGAGCAGAATGTGACATGACACAATCCCAGGCTGCAATGCTTCTCCCCACCTCACTCCTTACCGGCCTGGACCGATCTGGTTTTGGCCAGGTACGCCGGCAGCAGGCATTCTGCTGAATTTTTTCCCGGTCTGCCAGTGCTGTAGCCCAGCAACAGAGAGAGAAACTTGCCTTATCTCTTTTCTCATTTATTTTCTATGCTTTCAGAAAGCTCTTGGGAATGTGAATAACCAATATAAGAAGCAGGTCAGGTTGTGGTTTGGTTTTATTGTATGCTGGCGCAACAAATAGCGACAGCGGATTATAAGTCAGATTTACTCCTGTTTTACTCACATCACATTGTTAAACATCTGTTAACAGTCCAAATAAAACTGAACCAGGTGCATGCGCATATGTTGCGGCACTATCGTGGCACAGCGTCATGTGTGTCATCTTTATTGGACCCTCTGGGATCTTGTGAAGGCTGCGTCGGGGGAGTATAGCCATGTCAAGGTCAGGAATTTGATCAAGCAGACATCACAGTCATAATGAAGAGACATTAACAGCCGATACTGTTACTCTGAGGGCATATTTCACTTAAATAAAAATCTGAACTGTTCTCCTCTCTACATGATGCTTTGGTGTTAATAATCAAATGTGAGAAATAATATTCAAATAAATATTTGAAAAATGTAAGAACCCTAATGCCATAGGTGGTGACTGCTCAGCCTTGAGATGAATAAACTATGAATAAAGTAAATAAATGTTAAAAATGAACATAATTGAAAGAGAGACGGCAAATGAGCATGTCTAAAGAGAATTGAAACGCTCAATAGAACGAAAGGTTCCAATAATTGAATATTGAATTTTTTCTTTTAATTGCATGATGTGACAGTAAGCTGCTTCCTTGAAGCATGTAAGATGAGAATTCTTCTGTGTGTGAAAAGTGAAAAACAAAATCACATTAGGTGCGTTTCCATTACTTTTTAAATTGCGTAAATTGAAATAGCAAATTGAAGATACGCTTAATGGCAACAATTTCGCAAAAACTCCCATTTATCACAAAAAAGGTGTTTTTCAGGCAATTCGAAAAAGGAATATTTTGCAAAACTGCAATAGAAAGTTTCAGGTCACATGGCGTACGTAAAAAGTCACATGATCATTATTTAAAGATGGCGTGTTATGTCTGGACCAAAGTTCGGCATGATTTTTGTAATGAATTATCTAGAGAGGATGAGTTTTAGTCGCATAAGATTGGTTAACGCCGTCATTTCACAATAGTTTTTATCGATATTTACAAAATATCGCGAACATTTTGCGCGAATCTGTAATGGAAACGCGGCTATTGTCTCAACTAGTATTGTCACAATATTGACAACATTAAAAATAGTTCGGCACCGGCAAAAATTTGGCCCTCCAAAGATATTCAAAAAACTATGTTGGTCCCCATTGCATTGGTTTTGTGTCTATACAATAGAGGTCAATGGGGACCAACAGTTTTTGGTTACCAGCATTCTTCAAAATATCTTCTTTTGTGTTTTGAATAAGAAAGAAAGTCATACAGGTTTAAAATGGCATGAGGGTGAATAAATGATGACAGAATTTTAGTTTTTGGGTGAAATATCCCTGTAATAGCCACATTGGTTACAAACTCTCACTCTCTGGCTCCCTACATTCGTATTTTGAGTGTGATTCATTGACCAAATAAAAGACAAAATACAAAATAAACAAAATGAAAGACTGATAGCATAATTTCATTATTTTTATAAAACATTTTATAGATATTGTGATAATATTGTTATCGCCAATTATTTTGTCCACTATAATTATGTAGTGAAAATCTGATATTGTGACAGTCATAGTCTTAACACTTTACAGTACTGATATACTGTAGAACATATAAAAAATACAGAAATGTTTAGTATTTTTAACAAAGAATCGTTATGATATCAAATTAATAAGAAACCTTTACGTTTCTGCACTTATAAGTCAGTATTTAACCTGGTTTGTACTAAAAGTCAAATTATTTGCTTTCATTTTCTGTCTGCGTTCATATATTTTGCCTCTCTATCGCCATCTCAGTTTGAAACATGTAATTGCAGGTTACTTCACATCCCTAGTATCTTTACGTGGATTGAAGTCAAATGATGTCAAACTGACATTTCACACAAAATCAAACCCAACCCAACTTTTGAAATCATTATTATAAGCATACAGTTCTGTTCCGTTCCGCACTGTTTTTTTTACATACTTGCTTAATAGTAATATTTTAGCTTTAAAAGCCACAGTATATAATTATATTCACAATAAAAATAACTGATTGAACAAAGACTAGCTTTGGAAAATAACAGGGTTGAAGTGCTTGCGTGCGGCTGTTTTATTGTGAATTAATCTGATTAATTTCACACCTACTTTTAATTGTGGCAAACTAATTAGAAGGGGGAATTGATGACATAAAGCCAAATTCAATTAAATGCAGCTCGCTGGAATGGCGTAGTAATCTGATTTCTTAGCAAATTGAATGAAGGAGAGGTTTGATTGGGCTGCTGGCTGGAATGATTCACACTCAAACCGTCCGTACAATGATCTGAATGATGTATACAATAACCTCTCTCTGGTTAAACCGGAGTGACTAGTATGGTTGTTGAGTGTGGTTAGTAGTGTAGCTGTTAATTTGACATTTTTGTTCAAATTTTGTCTTCATTTGTTTCATGGATGACGAAAGTAATGCTTAAAAAGCGCTAATTCGATTCTTTCTTTTCTTATTACACACTTCCTACCTCCCTTCCTTCTCTCCATTCCTCTAGACTTCCTTCTTTTTTAGAGCTTCCTTCCAGACTTCCCGAAATCACTGTCTCTCTCTCCCTGACGTCTCTCTCTCTCTTTCCCCCTCCTCCTCTATCTCTCCTTTTTTTCTCTCAATTTCCTCATCTCTATCTGGCCTTCAGACGATTTGTCATGGATCAGATGAGACAATTTGTCATGGATTAGTGCTCTTAACTGTGTGTGTGATAGTGAAGGCAGTCAGTGGAAAAGCTGAAGAATCCTATTACAGTTCTTTTTATGGTAGTGTGTACGTGTGTGTGCACCTGCATGTACAGACGTGTTCGCCTGAGTGAGAACTGGCAGAACCCTCACACATCTATTTCATACTACACAACTGTACGGAAAGGGACGTTTTATCACTGTATCAGACACGAGAGACTATTGTTATGCTACATGTTATGCTATGCGTACTTTGTGCGCGACCATATGAAGGTTACCTTTCAATAGAGCATATGCCATGAACGCATTGTTTGCATTTCTGCTTCTTAATAATGAAAATATTTACAAATATTGGCAACAAAAGATAGCGTGAAGAGATACCCGTAATCTTTTTCCTGGTGAGCACATGCCGCTCAGCAACAGTGAGATATGATGATTATTCATATTTACAAAGCAAAACTGTCATTCGGAAGATGCAGCACAGCGTGTGCATTAAAGGATTTCTTTACCAAGTGCAATGAGACGGAACAGGATTAGAGCCCTGTTCTCTTATCTCAGCCTCCGTCTGTAAATAAGGTGTGCATTGAGGCTCACTCCATCACCGTAGGCTTATTCAAACCATTTCGATATGTCTGCACACATCTTACAGGCGTCCAGCTCTTTTTCAAAAATATATGAGCTTGTACACATTCAGATCATGGTGGAAGAGCTTCATCTGTAATTCGTGCCAGAGACTTGATAGCATTTGCATTTTAGCATTTCGATCTAATTACATGCGCTAATTACGGATGAATCTGACTCGCATCTTTGTTTGGCCCCGCGGTTGAATTCGTAGAAGCACTTTCTGATACCAAGTCAATTTAGGAAAATGGAATTTTTGGAATGAGAAGCGAAAATATGGAACCGCAGTCCGTGCTGACCAGCGGCCAGTGCTTCCGCTAAGTCAAGTGATCCCAAACACCGAATTCCTGAAATCTGACAGGCTGCGGTACAGACAGAATACATGTGAAATGAATCTTAACCCGCAGATCATAGCAGCTTTTTTGTGCCCCTCAACTTAAAGCGCTATACATTTTTATTAGAGTCTACCACTAGCATCTAAATTCTGTTATTTATGCTCAAGTGTTGGAATCACAAGCAGGATATTAATATAAAGGCCACTGTGTTCAGCATTGTTCCAAACCCAGGGATGTGTTTTTCTATGTTCTGCCTTTTAAAGGAATTGTAGAAATTCCTAAGTGACCAGTGTCTCCACACTGGAGACTTGACTTGAATATCGAGTATATCAGGTTTTAATAGGCATACAATACATAAACAGCGTACACAAATATTGAGTACAATAGTCATTTACGCATTTGGCAGATGCTTTTATCCAAAGCGACTTACATTGCATTATACATTTGTTTCTATGTTCCATCCCTGGGATCGAACCCATGACCTTGGCATTGCTAGCGCCATGCTCTAACCACTGAGCTACAGGAAAGCCCATAGTACTTTTTAAATAATAACTCAACTGTTTTATTGATACTTTTCAGATGTATTATTTTTTTTCTTTAACACTGTCTACACGGATTATCACAATGCATCATGGGATTGTCTAATTTTGCAATTTTAGCTATACCGCTGATAGACGCGCTGTGTTTTGCTGTGGCTTGTTGTTTGGTCTTAGCTCAAAAAGCTATGCACTTTATCCAGTTAATAAAGTAGTCAGTGCAGGTGTTTGAGATATATATGAGATTTTTTTTTAAATGTAAAGCATTTTAATTTTTACAGGCTTGTTCTCGTTTGCTGTTTTATATTAAGATCTGGCATCACTGTGACTTTATCAACTGTGTCTAAAAGTGCAAAGATTTCTTTCGGAGAAGAATGTGGCTGTCACTCCCATAAATGAGGGAACTGTGTGTGTGTGTGTGTGTGTGTGTGTGTGTGTGTGTGTGTGTGTGTGTGTGTGTGTGTGTATAGAAAATAGCAGCAGTGTGTACGTGGCCATAATGTTTTAAAATGCTACCTACATGGTCAAGTCTCTACCTTAGGTTTTGCAACAGAGCAATAGAGTTTCTTTCGACAGATGCTGCCACTGATGGATTGGACCAGTTGCACTTCAATATCTAATTTGTTCGGAGACTGTCAGGATTGATTATTTTAAATGTGACACTTAAGCTGTGAACATTCTGTACGTATCACAAGATTCTGTGCTTCTCTTGTGTATCATGCACAAAATATACACAATAATTGTCAGTGATGGAACGTAAGGTGACGGAGCAATGTTGCGTATTTTCGTTTTTTTATTCCTTCCTTTGTATTTTTGTTCTCTTTGCTGTGAACTCTAGCCTTTAGGGGCGTAAGTTTGACTAGAGAATCATTTATTGACTGGGTAGTTCAAAGTGTGATTCAGGTCTAGATCAATCCCCACCATGTTGCCACGGGTCATGTTTTTCATCTGGAGCAAATATTTTTCTTCATTTCAACTGTTTTGTTTTAGTTTTTTGAAAGAAAACCATAAGTCTGTCTGAATCTCTAAATCATTACTCATGTTCCAGCATACCGCTAGGTTTAATATATATAAACGCATTTCGCCAACGTATGCGTGCACTGGAAGAGAACATATAACAACATAACTCTGTAATCTTGTATTAAAAACTGAAGTTGTTAAATTGGTGTTTTTGTGACAGACTGTCTGTATAAACACATTATTCATTTTTGAACATGTTACATTGTGTTAGTTATCAGTACACACGCAAAATCAACTGGATGGAATTGATTTGAAGTCTGCGTACATTTCCATCCATATACAAGCGATGTATGTTTGTTTTCAGTGTGCATTTATTGCGATTAATAAATGACAGTGCTATTTTTGTCACATGCTAAAATAACCTGCGAGCACAGCTAGCCAGCTGAAGCTTTTGTTATGCGTCTTCCAAAGACTTGTTTGATTTCGCTCCACTGTGTGACAGCTTATGAAGGATAAAACAAGCGAGACTTGCTTACGGTCCTCTGCAAAATTACTTAGTCAACAAACACACACTTCACCTCGGGCCCTGCTGGTTATTATCTTCCATCCAGCTTTTCCCTTGGCTTTATTCCCATTGTTTTAAACCCATGACTTACATGTATCACTGTCTAGTTTTTTTGCTGCTGGATGAGAGAAACACAGCTCTGAGATTTCTGTGGGTTTTCATGGCCAATTTAGCAAAGCTCACTGCGGGTATTTAAAAGAAGCATTATTTATTAGAGCTGGATTCAGACAGTCACTGAGAGGCTTCTGGTGCTCCTCTTTTCTTTTATTTATCGCTCTCAGTACAGTAGTGACCTTCTCGGTGAATCAGCGTGGCATCCTTCATTTCAAGTGTGCAGCATGAATGTAGCATTTTATCCGAACCAAAAACAACAAAAGCGGACCTCATAATAGCTGTCTGTAAGGACAATTATTCATAAATTACTCACAAGCATCACTATTACTATTGCTCATATTTACATTTACACTTTTTTATTTTACATTGAAGTCTATCTTGTCTGTCAGAGAATGCAGATTTTTCCCAGTTTACCGTCTTCATGTCCCTGTGCTCTTGATGTTAGGGCAGAAGGAGCGTCTCAGTGTGTAATAGCTCCTCTGCAGATAGAAAGCATTGATTACAACACCAGCGAAAAATACAGGCCCTGAAATCTTAAGGTGAAACCCCTCGAATGCGTGCGTTGCTGATATATGATATATATCATCCCCCTCGAGCCTGTCATTTCCGTCGCATTGTTCGTCCGTTCTGGAGAAGCGGGAATGAAGCAATTACGGTTTTTACTCTTCGCTGGAGAGGGCAAAACAAGATGGCATTTTGCGATCCCTCCAACTTTTCTCTCCCCGTTGAATACATTTGAATTGTCACGCCGCATCCAAAACCCATGAAGGCTGGAGAGGGTTCGGGGCCGGCCGTGACAGTCTGTTGTGATGTGTTTATGTGCGCGTGTGGGTTTTGCGCGGAGGTTGTGGAGAAGCCAGGGAGGAGTTCTCATTAAGGTGGTGTGTGTTTGTGTTGCGTGACAGGTCTTTGCCTCTCCCTGACATTGTGACACTTTCTGCGACATGGAGGAAGAGAGAGGATAGATGGAGGGAGGGAAAGAAAAATGAAGGAAAACAGAGAGAGAGGGAAGGTAGCAGCTGTGGATGTTGGTAATGTGCCTTGAAGTGACGTTTTCTGTATTTTTTACGCACAAAGGTGACATTTTCGCATCAAGCAACATACTTGAAGATGGATCTCTGTGACTCTTCCGCTGTGCTTTAAAACCACCTGCGGGATTTAACTCAGTGTGCCACCTTTTGATGGTTTCTTGAACATTTTCGAGTCCTCATAAAACTTCATGTCACAGAAAACTGTCACAACACAATCAATGTGGATTACTGTGTTTTACAATCCCATTACAGTGGTTGTATGGCTTTAAAAGTGACTTTCACAGTAGCTAAAATAAACTTTACATTTTGTGCGTTACTAGCGTCGCCAAATGGAATCATAAAATAATTGATCTATGTGATTTTTCTCTGTCTCACATCTCTTGTTTCAATTACATCAGCACTCTCTCTAACACCATTGAGACGTTCTCCATTAGAATAAGAAATTCTCCTTTTCTCTTTTGTCTGCGTTACCGAAGCACAAGAGATTTCTTAGATACAGATCTTCGTTCTCAGCTGCACGCGAGCACGGGTGTGAAGAATTACTGCTCCGCTGGAAATTAGCCTGAGCACCACTTCAAGTCCGAATCAATGAACGGGATTTAAATTACACTTAACAGATGAAAGCCCCTTCACCTGTGATAGACACTCTATCCAACCACCGCGTAATGAGCAAACGTGCTAAGAAGAGCCTCACTGGTCATGTAAGAGCCAATTCCTCGGGTAATGGCCACAGATTTTTCCTCTTGTCACTGCAGTGTGTCTGCGAAGGAGTGTCTTACATGAGACTCACACAAAATGTTTATTTTCATTGCATTGTTTTAGTATTAGATTTGCTAAAGGAATTATGCAAAATAAGGCAATGGCACAATTTTATAGCTATAGATGCTCGATCCACTCTTGAAAATGGCGAAGTGTGCTTGACTGCATCCAGATGTTTGTCCAGTCTAATTCTCTTCTCCAATATTAGTTCACAATTTCAAGATTTTATTTGTCGCATGCACAGTTACATACAGTGCAGAATGCAGTGAAGTTAAATCTGGCCAACTTTCTATACTATGCAAATTAATAAAATAAGATAAAACTAAAACATGAGGTAGATAATAGGATTAAATCAAAAGTAAATTATGGGTAAAATAATAAAGAAAAAAACTACATATAAAAATTATATTACATACAAATGTAATTTAAAACTATAAAAAACTATATAAATAAAATATTTAAAAAAATGTATCAACCACTTCCAAAGACATACAGTAAACAACTTCCTGTTTCCGTTTTTTAACATTACCCAAATGTTAGAACAAAATACAACCAACAGAATTAATATAACTGATTTAAAGTGTGAAAAAAAGATAGTTTAGAATTTAATCATATATGTAAGATAAACAAAATATATTTATATATATAAAAAATTGGAAGTGCTGCTGGACCAGTGTCCACATCTTGTGAAGTGGTCTATAAAATAAAAAATGTCACATGTAAAACTAAAAAAACATTAAATGTAAGGACATCTGTAAAATCTTTTTTAAATGAGATTCTGCTTTCCATCTGCTTTCCGTGAGGTAGGAGGCTATAGTTGCATCCGGCAAATAGTACATAGCTTTGGGAATAAGGTACAATCTATAATGAGCCTAATTTACATAGTAAGGGGGCGTTTTTGAACTGAAACTGAAGCGTCTTCATTTAAATACTCAAGACAAACACATTTAGCACCTGGTTAAACTAGATAGTGGTTACTCGATAAGACGCGTTTGTGCACTAAAATATCTGGTGCAGCTGTTTAGTGATTTTTCTCCTATGTCAATGCGAGGACATAAATAGAGCCATTTTACGCATCAGACACATGACGACATGCTTTGTGTATTTAGACCTTATCGTTGCTGTAATGGAAGTGGTTCTTTGAAGGCGAATGTATAAATGGGATCACGCGATGTAACGCGATACCAAAGAGACAGACTCAGATTAATTGGTTTAAAGGCTTCTCTGACGCTCCCATCGTTTAATCCCGAAAAGGCCCTGATAAAACGATGCTCTCGTCTGTCTAGGGTTACATCTTCTGTTCAATTTAGTTTTAGAGGAAACATAAGCTAGCATGAGTTGCAGTTTCGGGGTGAAACGCTAGCCGATATTTATTATTCAGGATTGGGCGCGCCGACCGCGGGACTAAGGAAGGAACGCGAAGAGGTTGCAGCTGAGAGAAGATGCACAAGATCAATCCTTGAGAAATGACCAGCATCTATCATTATTTGCAGATGCGGCTCCTGGGAGACGCAGGGACTCATCATGGAGGGCCGTGCTGTTCATGCATTTACATCTGTGTGTGTGTAGGTGTGTAGACAGATGGTCTTTATTTGATCGGGGAGGGTAGTAATGGCAGAGGAGATGGTCTAAACGAGTACCTGTCACCAGGACTCATGAGTTGGCCATCATCTCAGCATCCCCTCCATAAATATGTTAACATTGTTAAATGGGCCAAGGTGTGCAGCTGCCCAGCTTAGGGTGGCACTGCCAGGCACGTCGGGCACCGAGCCATTGACGCGTTTCGGAGTGGGTACGCGAGTGTCAAAATCAAACACCTGAGAGTGTTTTTAAACGATTACTTATGCAAATGATATGTCATATAGCTTGTTTGTCTAAGGTGGATGATGAATGATGGGATTGTATTGAAAGAGTCAGTAAATCAGTGTTTTCCACGGAACAGCAAACATGTTTTCTAAATCCAGATTTTTGTTCTGTGCTCTTTTACTTGGAATTTAGTTTATACTGTGGGAATCCAGCTTAAACCAGTTTGAGCTTGCTGGGTTTAGCTGGTTTATGCTGGTTTTGCTAAGACCTGGTCTTTTTTGCAGCAATGTCATACAACAGCATGGCATCCTAACATATTCTATTAATACGTAAACAAATGTGCCAGACAACGGCAATGTCCCTGATGTATTTGTATTTCAATGTCGCCTTTCAGGCGATACGCCATGGTTCACATTCATGCCTTATCTTGTCACGCCCGCAAATCCATTTTTGAAGGTTAGATTGTAAAGGCAAAATTTTTTTTTGTCTTATCGCCCTTTTCTTGGTCTTATGAGATGTTAGATTACACATTTTACCCTGAGCGATAGACAGAAACTAATCTGTACCGCTTGTAAAAAATGTGGTCAGGCCATAAAGGCGACGGCTCTGACGGTCTAAATCATGATATTAGTTCCTTAATGGCCCGATATAAAGCAGCGTATCAGAGAGCCGATTCCCGGCCCCGGCGACGGGCAGACGTTCGAGCATGAACGTTTCGAGATCATCATGAGACTCAGCTCACCCGTGACACATTGAAGGAGACCTGTCAGTTCTAGAACCCTCTGCCATTTTTATCACTGCGGATGAGTCTCATCTTTGCCTCATAACTGCGGCAATTTCAGGTTAACTGGAGGCTTATTTAAAATAATAATTTAATATTGTGAAGACAAATAGGAAAGCGGAATTGCTGTCCACGCAGTTACGCAACGATTCTTCATTAATCTTATAGGCTAAGGTTATCTTTAAGCTCCATATGTGTGTTATTTGTGTGTCTCCGTTTGTGTGTGTGTGTCACAGAAACCTTTTGTCTTTTAGACAGCTTGAGGAGGAGCACTATTATAGTCAATATATATAAATAACTCTGCAATTAGCATCTGAATTGTAAAGAGAATTCATTTTCAATGCTTTTGAATCACGCACTGACAAATTAGCTTTCATTATATGTCACTGAATCCTAATTGACTGAATCCATTGACAATGACGGGATATTTATAGGGCTGATCCCTGCACAAAATGGTTCTGCAAATTCTTTTGGTCGGAATCTGGTTCCAGGATCATGAATGATTCAATTCAAGGTTTGAGTGCTATAACCATAAGAATACACATCTCTTTTTTCATTGTATTTGTAATTTGAACATGACAATGTACAGTCATTTGTCCACAGCCATGAAACGTACCTTGATCCTGTAATATAATACAACAGTGGTCTCAAACTGTTTTATTTTAAGGCTGCCTTTGTCTATGGTGCATCGCTTTGTGCCTCCCTCAAATAAACTTCTCTTAAACTTATACAATGCTGGAACATCAATTCTTTTGGATTCTGATGTTTGATTGCACAAAATGTATGATATATTTCTATTTTTTATAAAATGCCACTGTGCGTCCCCTGGATCCATCATGGCCCCCCAGAGAGCCACGGCCACCAATTTGAGAATCATTTGAACCATTTTTGACCAGCTGTCACTTAAAGGCAGAGTAGGCAATTCTGTCCAGAAACATTTTTTGTCATGCTGGTTGGAAGTCTCTTAACATCCTGACAGCAATCAATAAGTAAAATGAAACATTGGTATTTTTATAATTATATATCGTCTGTGAAAGGCGTAGGAACAAAGAACGTTTGCACAATCATTGCCCGTCATTTTCCAAATGATCTACTACGCCTTTAAATGTACATTAAATATTATTTTAGGGATACATAAAACTAGCACTAGTTATGTTATAAATCAGATTGAGACATTTCATTGAGACAGTCATTATTCAAAATGATTTCACTACAGAATGAAATGATTTGAATTAAGTATTGCAGATAGCAGATTAATCTATTTGTCTGTTAAGCGTCTAATTGTTAAAGGGATAGTTCATTATTTACTCATCCTCTTGTCATTCCAAACCTGTATGATTTTCTTTCTTCTGCAGAACACAAAAGATGATATTTTAAAGAATGCTGGTAACCAAACAACATTGGACCCCATTGACTTCTATGGACACATTTCTCAAAATATCTTCTTTTGTGTTACACAGAAGAAAAGGTTGATTACAGGTTTTGAACAACATGAGGGTGAATAAATTATGACAGATTTGTTTTTTGGTGAACTCTCCCTTTAAGTTTACATTGTCCCAGTATAACATTTAGAATCAGATAATAAAAACGAGTCCCTTTGTTTATTGTTATAGCAGGACAATTTGTCATAATAAATAAATAAATAATAATTCTTATTTGTAGAGCCATCAAAAAATCAGCGCTGTCAAGTGTGTCGACAAGATCTCGTACCAGTTCTAGATTTAATCACACTTGATAGACTCCATTGTCCATTTTACAAAACATTATCATAAAAAGGAATTGTGTTTAGTAGACTGAGTGAAATGATTTCATTTGTTCCCTTTCTAACCCACACTCCTGCCCGCTCACGTTCTGTGCAGTCTAAAAGCCTCCTCTAACTTGCGCTGAGTTCTCACTTTCCACACAAGCCCGATTTCAATGACAAATGCAGACTGATGCATCATCCAGCACAAACAAAAATAAGATCGGATATGCTCGACAATGCACGATTGAGACTCATCCCTGTCAAATGAGTGATTACAAAAACCCTTTGTTAAAAAACACAAAGCGTATTTTTTGTTTGTTGTCAATCTTTGCCCAAACAAAACATTGCGGTTCATTTTGCTCCTGGCTGAGCTCTGCCAAACAAACTCTAATCGCTGTCCAAACTGAGATGTAGAAAAACAAAATCTGCATATACAGTTTTTAAACAAAAAGTAGAGCTCCAAGCCGTGCTTCTGTTTATAGGCATGCGAGAGGGGTCTGCCTTTCTCTGTATGATAATTGTGTCTTGTTGCTCTTGCAGCCAGTGTGAACGTTGCTCAGCCAAGAGAATGTGTCAAGCATTGTATTTAGTCGCTCATTCGCGCCGGTCCTCTGGTCTAAATCCAATTTATCAGCTGTAATGGACTACAGAAATTGTCTCTTAAACAGCCGTCTAAAGGCGGTTGGGCTACAACAGGGGTGGTGCGAAATCATACACTTCTTATAGAATAGATGAGGAGATTCAGGGCGTCTCAGAACACATGTTAAAAAGAGCATCAATGCTTTTGAGCCAGAAAAAAGTGAAGTGTTGGTGCTCAATGCGATTTTTTAAAGCATGTATCTTGATCGGCATCCATAGATCCAACAGCAAACCTATCATCTGCCACTTTCTGTTTCCCTGTTGATACAGGAACATCATTTTGGAAAAATCGCAGTAATCATAATCCTTAAAATTTGTCAAATTTGTTGATTGAAATGTTGCGCAAGGAACATCAAATTTATATTTAAAAGAGCCATAGAGAGCAAAAGCCAAAGGAAAAATAAGTTATAAATAAAGGTGCTTCACATGTGTAAATGGTTCCATAAAGAACCTTTAATATCTGAAGGAACTTTCTGTTCACAAAAGATTCTTTGTTGCAAAAAAGGTAGATTATAAAAAGGATAGAAAGAGATATTTCTTTAAAGAACCTTTGACTAAATGGTTCTTTGTGGCATCGCTGTGAAGAACCTTTTAAGCACCTTTATTTTTAAGAGTGTATGGATGAGGCAAACATCTGACAATGCTATTCTGCAATAGACAGGTGTTGAGAGTTATGTGAGAAATATTCAGTCTCTAATTTATAAGAGATTAGAGATGTTTTCCTCTATATTCCTCTATAAGTTAGGCTTTGCAGGCCAAAAAATGTTCCAGTTACCTCTATATGAAGGAAAGTGGCAACTCATGTAAAGAATAGCTCAGTAGTCTCACACAGAAAACGACAACACTGAAAAGATTACTTGAAAATATGTGTGGATTTATTCAGACTTTGGCACATCAACTCAGTAGTTCCTCCCAGGAAGTTTAATAGTGTGGTGCTTCATAAAAACAACTTTCCCAGCGGCCTGATAAAAACCAGCAAGTTTAGAATCACCGAGAATAAAGCTACTTTGCCGTTTACGGTTTTGTGAAAACTCTTGCCTTTTCTTGTGTACAATATGTTTCAGACGGTCCGTGGGCGTCACGTCTGAAGCTGAGAATAGTGGTGCAGTGACCGTGAGGATTTTCAGGCACGGTTTGACTGAGCAGTGTGCTGGAGAAATGTAGACCATTTCTTCTGTTTCACACTGCAACATTTCCTCTGCCAACTCACAGTTGAGCTGTTAAGCTGTGTGTGTGTGCGTGCGTGCGTGCGTGCCTGCGTGCGGTTTGTTTGCAGATGTGCATAACTGAGATGGTTATTGTCACATACTGAGGATACCTGCAGTCACAGAGGGCAGTGCTGTGCCCAGGACGATTGTGTGTTGTGTGTGTGTGTGTGTGTGTGTGTGTGTGTGTGTGTGTGTGTTAGATGGAGGT
Source organism: Oreonectes daqikongensis (assembly GCA_026939265.1). Lineage (NCBI taxonomy): Eukaryota > Metazoa > Chordata > Actinopteri > Cypriniformes > Nemacheilidae > Oreonectes > Oreonectes daqikongensis. The sequence continues at coordinate 731,862 of JAOTQM010000030.1, read as the reverse complement.
ATGCAGCTGTCAGTTGTCAGATTCTGTTGTGATGAAAAGGGAATGAAAGAGCAGCACTCTCTCTCTCTCTGTGCCCCTCCTCACGATGTTCAGCTCCAAATGGCTTTTTAAGGTTGACTTGCTGGCTTAGAAGACTTTTAATCTTTTCATTGTTGTTGTACTAAATTCGAAAATCTCAAATGAAAAAGAAGATAGTCTTGAAAGTTCACTGAAAACATTCGATGAAGAACTGCCTTTGCTTACTCACTGCACTTAAAGCGTGTTTTGAACACGTTACCGTTTCTGAAAGGCACATGATGCACTTTTGCCCTTAGAATGTCCTTTATGTATTGGGTCGTGTTGAGCATTACTTAAAAGGAATCTGTTGTCCATATCTGGAATGTAAATGGAAGGTTGAGCCTTGTAAAGTCAATAGAGATATCTGCATAAGACACGAAGAGATGTGTGACCGGGGTCAATGCTTTCAATGGTGAAACACCTCTGTGTGTGTATAAATACTGTTCACAGAAATGCAAGAAAGTGCAGTTTATATTGTGAATGGAGTGTGTGTGAAATCGTGCTGGGTAAAATAATGCATATTTACAATATATTTGATATGGACGGTTTGGCAATACAAAATTAACATTTTATTCTCTGGGTCCCTTATATAATAGCAGGCACTGTGATATAAGGGACCCATACTCTCTCTCTGTCTCGCTCTTTCTCTCTCTTGCTCCAGGGAATAATGTGCTGTTATCTTTTGATCAGGTCCCGTGTCTCAGGACTCTGGATGATATGAAATGCATTTGGTGGATCAATGTTTTCAGACCTCACATCTTGTTTTAATCAGACTATCATCTCTTCTCAGCCTTACCAGCAGACGGGGCAGTTCAAACCAAAGTGTGTTCAGGCGTACGCACACGCATGCACACACTGATGATAGATCTTGTTCTCAAATTGTGACTCTTTTGTGAGAATGAGGCTTGTGGGCTCCTTGATGTTGAAGTGGTGTTATTCAGCACCTGTTATCGGGGGAAACCACACTCTTAAAAATAAAGGTGCTAAATGTTGCCACAGAAGAACCATTTTGGGCTGTATGGTTTTATAAAGAATCTTTAACGTCCGCAGAACTTTTCTGCTTCAAAAAAGATCCTTTATAGGACTGGTTCTTTTAAGAACCTTTGACTGAATGATTTTTTAGGGAACAAATATTGTTCTTCTGTGGCATCACTGTGCACTGTGCAGAACCTTTTATAGCACATTTATTTTTAAGAGATTTTTAAGAGTGCAGGAATGTTGTGGGCCCTGTGCCATGCGGAGACCTTTGAAGATGCATTTGCTCAAGACTTTCGTTCCGACATTCGTGATTGCATTCTGCCCACTTTCATTCGTGGGGGAACTCCTTCATCCATTTGCGAAAGGGGCACTTTGGGCATCAAAAAGGGCACTTTGAGCGAAGGGGCAGGTGCTCAAGCATCCTTCGCCCACCGTGCCTATATAAGGGACCCAAAAATCATCTAAAAACAGTTTTTCAATTCTTAAATAAGTATTTAAATAATTTAAAAAGTTTCAGGTTTAATATCTGTTGTACAGTGTGACATTGTACGGTAGAGTAAAATATTATAAGTGCCATTCTAAAACAAATCTGTTTTTATTTAACAGCACATATTTTCCACCAACTATGTTCAGAAACAAACTATTCTCTGTGTAAGTGCATAAAGTACAATAAACAGATTAAAATGCTATGATAAATGGAGGAATGAGACTGGCATTCTGCCAGTCTAATAAACTCTTTCTGTACCTGCATCCTACCTCCACTTATTCAGTTTAGAAACCTTTCATAAGCCGCAACCCACTGAAATAACTCAAACCTGAAATTTGTCACTTACACTGTCTTTGTCATGTTTTGACAATATTTGTCAAATCCAGTATGTCAATGATTCTTCCTCACAAAAGGAGCTAGCAAAATCCAGAGATTTACAAAGCTGTGAGATCCTGGGCGATTGCATTGATCACACAAGCTTTTTCTGAGTCCACTGTACAGATGAACTCTGGACACATAGGTCAGCCGCTTCTTTACATTATTCATGATGAAGAGCGAGAGAACGCTGAGCAGTGTCTCGAGGGGCTTCACCTCTGTTGCTCTTTTGGCCCACCGACACCTTGAAGTAAGTCTTTCTTCGGATCCAACCGTTCTTTTAATAGCAACAGAATCACTGCCGCTTACGGGAATGCTGGCAGAACCCGGGCAGACCCCACTTTGCCCCCTCCAGGGCTTTAACACAACTTTGATCTTCGGTACAATGCCCATGTGAGATTCCCTTCCTTTCTCTGTGCCTTTGATTTGGTTCCAGGGTTTTAGCGGATGATTAGGAGACTGAAACCGTGGAGGGTTAAAGTGGCAGGAGCCGTAAAACCTGCTTTGTTTAAATATCAGATTTATTACACGAAGGGTGCGCACGTGCGCAAGTGCAAGTATGTGTATAAATATGTTATTTTCCTGGGAGTGTGCCAGCGGGGGTTGGCACTTACGTCTGTCACAGCACAGACATCTACAAACCTTCCTGAAGGAATGCGTATGCATGTGCACGCGCCCACATATGCTCCTGTCGCCGCGTGCGCGTTTGTGTGTTTATAGAATTCTCCCCAGCAATTGTTGGTGTAATACGACTGATGAAATATTAATGTGGTCCTGGTTTAATGACTCATAAATTGCATTCAGATATTCCGCAATCTCGCATTCTCATAACTGGCTCTTGGACTTGTTAAATCGCCTAATTTAAAGCTCATAGAGGCAGTGAGGTTGTGATGCTGAAAGTAATGTTTTAGAACAAAAACCCAAGCTGATCAGCTGATATTTTTAAAACTCTTTTGAAGGCGCTGGACTTTACCAAGGACAGATGTTGTTGAATAACTGCTTGTGACATTGAATTAAATAAGAGTCTCAAATCATTAATATTTCATCCTCAAATGAAAACACATTTGTAATAGTGATCAGTCTAAAATTGCAAGTTAGGGTCCAAGCTACATGCATTGTGAATGAGGATTTGTTTGAAGATGTGTGATTAATGCATAGCATGACATTGCAGAGGCTTGATTTGATGTGGATGCGCTTGCCTTAATGCATTTAATTAGCTGCTAATGTTATGTGGACAAATAATGCGTTCGCTCAGTGTGTGTGTGTGTGTGTGTGTGTGTATGTATACAGAGAGCATTCTTTTGTGAGTGATTTGGTTAAGCCAGTGTAATCTCTCTCATTAGCGCTGGTGTGTTTGAGCAGCATGCCGCTGTGTCTGTGATGGGGATTGAACTGTTGCCGTCCTGAGATGCTGTTTTAAATGTGCTGCTCACATACAGAGAGCCTGATGTCATACACACACAATCTTTGGCCAGTGAAATTTCTTCACTTTGGTAAGTCGTTTTGTAAGTGCACTTACAAATAGTACGTTTAGCGTATCAGATTTTATATGATTGAAAAAGCCCTGTTCTTCTGTTAGGGTCAATGTTAAAAAATATATGTGACTGAATTACAATACCAGTCTCAAGATATATGATATATGGTTTGTTATAATAGGACAATATTTGGTCGAGATATAACTATTTAAAACTCAGTAATCTGAGGGTTCAAAAAATCGAAACATTAAGAAAATCGCCTTTAAAGTTGTCCATCAAAGGTGTTGTAGCAGGCCACTGCCAAGTAGAAACAGGTTTGTTTTAACGCTCTCTATTGGCTTACAGCTGTAATGACTTTGTGTAGAATAGATGAACCCGAAAATTCTAAGCTTTACATAGATACCAAACTTGAGAGAGTAATTCCCAAAGAGCGGCAGCAGCGAGTGAAGTTTGTAGACATGTTTCTGGCTATTTTTGTTCACAATTTTGCTGCATTTACTCACAAAAATAAAGTTTGGCTCTATTAACGGTAGGAAATTCACAAAATATATTTATGGAACATGATAATGATAACATAATATCATAATGATTTTTGGCATTAAAGAAAAATCAATCATTTTTACCCATACAATGTATTTTTGCCTATTTCTACAAACCACTACATGTCGTTGCCATGTACTTGTACATGACAATAAAGTTGAATCTAATCTAATCTAAAAAATGTTCTTGTTCTACTTAAGACTTAAGTTTTGTGATCCAGGAATATTTGTGATTTTATTTGTCATACAATTTTACATTGTAACATAATTAATCATTTAACATGTATACTATTGCGAAGGTTTCTATAATTATTTCTTGCGTGTTATTTAGGTACACGGTGAAAGTAGTGAAGCAGTTAGCTAATAGTTAATAGCAAAGCTGTTTAACGCATTAAAAGCTGTTTTAAATTTAGTTTTCAGAGTCCATCTTGTTATATCTAGATATTGGTAGGTTTGTTACATAAATTTATATTTATAATAAACTTAGTGTTTTACCGTCTTTGACATTTTGTTTTCAGAGTCTGCCATGTTCAGGTTCTAAGTTAAAAGATATACAGGTAGGCTGTCTTAAAGGGAAAAACACAAAAAATCTGACCCTTTCAGTCAGAAGATGAGAGTGGAAAAAGGTCATAAATTACTTTTTTTACAAAAAACATACAAAATATTGTGTTTTGGGGCAAGCTTTAGTCGTTTTAAAATTACACCTCGGCAAACATGATAAAAAACATTGTGTACTCTCAGTGCATTTGCTTCTTTTATTCTAATGGTACTAATACAATACACCTACTCACACATTAAAACACACATGCACGCACACACACACATAGACTAACACATGCAGAGATGTCTTGAGTTTTGTCAGTGGGCACTTTTCTATTCCTCAGCCCACAAAATTAGTAACTATTGCTAATGGAACACGTTTATTATAAGATTTCACCTGGTGGTGCCAAATGAGGCCCGGATTTATTGTTGCTATGGAGGACAAATGGAAAAAATAAGTCATACTAGGAGAGTAAAATGGTGTTCAAATAATGACTTGAGTTTCCTCCAGCAGCGTCTCAATACTTCTGTACAGACTCATATGGCTGTTTGTACTCCAAACTTATGGTCACCACTAAAAGGGATAGTACACCTTCATTTAGGATTTTTTCCAATCCTAACACAGTAGACTATTTTCAAAAATCACCACTAAGCGAATGTGATGCAAATTAAACTCAGTATCTGAAATAAGTAGCATACCTCAATGAAAGTCAAACATTCCAGTCATTCACATGCTTTAATACAAAGTACAACATTTCAGAAAAAATACTTTTGGGGAAAAAAAAGATTAAAGATAGCATCATTCCTCATTCTCATTCATGTATTCTTCATCAAGAGGTTGTGCAGCAAACAGTTGCGAACCTTTCATGCTAATGAAGAATGTCACCCCTCATCTTCATTCAAATCTACAACTCCCAGCTTTCATTTAAACAAAAGGTTAGCTGCCTGAACGTACAGTCCCTGGCACTTTAATAGACTTACATAAGCACTGTTTCCCTCTGGCGTCGCGTTTTTTTTATTTAGACATCTCGCATCCCTCCCCTGTGCCCCCTTTATGCACATATAGTCATCATGCCCACCTCCTGTCTCGTTCTCTATGTGTTGCACTGGGAATGCTGGTTTATGAGGAGAGACGCATTGCCGGGCCCCCGGGCTCCGACGCATCTGGAGCCTGCCATAAACAGTCCTGCTCCAGCAAAGCGTCACATCAGCCACCCATGCCTTTTCTGTAGCTCACATTCTCTCTGTGCTGTCTGCTGTGGATCTGTGAGCAAGCACTCAAAAAGTACTGTGGGTTTCTGTGCGTGTTGTTTCAATCTCAATATAACTTCGAGGTCGTGGAGTTTGTGTGAATACTCTCCAGCTGCTGCACTATATACTTCAGTCATTAGAATAAATAGTGGTGGATTGAATGAAAGGACCATCCCTGAAAAACCAACTGGACATTAGAGTCAGAAGAAGTGTAAACACGAGCATTTTGAGATAAAGAGAGGCAGCATGTTGAGTTCTGGCTCTGGTGGATGTTTGTGTCAGTGTGTGAGGGGAGAATGAGAGTCCTAATGGGACGGAGTGGGCAGTTTGATTGGCGACTCTGAGACACAGTGCTCCATCTCACTTATCCTCGGTTTGCTCAATTTCCTCAGTGGAAGACAACACACCTGGGGTCCAACGCTATCTTCCCTTCTTACCAAACCAATCGCTCTGTCACATTATCAGTCTGTCTGTCTGTCCAGCTATATCTGTCCATCTCTCTGTCTGCCCACCGCCCAACCATCTGTCTATTTATCTATGCCTCTATGTATCTATATCTGTATGTGTGTCTGTCCATCCATGATCTGTCGGTCTTTCTATGTATCTATGCATCTGTCAGTCTATCTATCTGTTTATTTATCTATCTCTATACATATGTGGATCGGTCTGTCTGCTGTCCATTTGTCTGTCTGTTTATCTATGGATCTATACATCTATGGATCTATCTGTCTATCTATTTATATATGCATCTTTGGATCTGTCTGTCTGCCGTCCATCTATCTGTCTGTTTATTTATCTATGTATGTATCTGTCTAGCTGTCTGTCTGTTTATTTGTCTGTTTTTATATCTATCTATCTTTGGATATGCCGGTCTGCCGTCCATCTGTATGTCTGTTTATCTATCTATCTATACATCTATACATCTATGCATCTATGAATCTGTCTGTCTGTCTGTCTATCTACTCCATGAGGTCATTTAATTCATGTAAAACATTAGTATTGAGTTGGTTCAAAATAAACATGAACTTGTTTTCTTTACAGTATTCGAGGTCTGAAAACATAACAAAATAATATCAAAAGCATGCCAATTTTAATTTTATTGCTTTTTTTTTATTAAAGTCTATAAGTAAAAATATTGTTTACTGCAGATCCGACGTCAGTATAGACTGAACAAATAAGCATCCACTTAACTGAATAGAGCTGGATTGATAAATCTATCTGCTTTTTGAAGAGCTTTTACAGTTTTCAGTATAAAGTAAACAAGGGAAATGGAACACCGAGTGCTTAAGCATTTCAAACGTAGCATTAGACCAAAGAAAGTCTGCTGTCATGGAGCTGCCTCTTAAAGTTTGGGAGAAAAATACAATATAAACCCACCCAGCGTTGCAGAGATATAAGAGATGGTTAGTTAATGAGTTGTTCAAGCAGGAGTTATTGTGTACTGGTTTTATATAAATAGTGCTTGAAGTGAACCGTCAGCGCAGATTAGAAAACTGTTCTGCTTCATCTTAGCCACTGTAAGACAATCACAGATCTCAGATCAGTACCCCATTTGCACCCACCGGCAATTGGTTTGTTTCGACAGCAGTGCATTTCGGCTTAAGCGTTTGTGTTGGCTTACGCCCAGTCATCTCTGCCTCATGGCGGTGGGCTATTTCGGTGTCACGGGTGTGACATTGTTTTCACGCTCTCAGCCTAAACTGTGTGTGCGTTTGTGTGTGTTTCTGAGTAGCACGAGACTCTGCATATCCCCGGGGCTTGGTCTTTCTGGTCAGCCAGGAAAGGAACCAGGGGAATCATTAGGTAAACCGAACCCTTAAACTTGAGCTTAAATCAATGAACAGTGCTGCCTGAGAGGAACAAGATGCACAGACAGCCTCGGGCCGGCGCAAGACTTCCTGATCACGCCACTGCTGACACAACAGCTCGTTTTAATGCCATCAATCCTGAAAGACACAAACAAACACTAGTGCATTTCTTTTCAATGTAGAACCTCTAACATGAATTACATACAAAATACAGTTCCAGCACACTCGCTCGGATAAAACAAGCACTAATATATTTTGCGCTAATAGAGCTTTTACATTCTTTAGCATCTCGGCTTTTACCGTAAGTGCTACATCAATGCTAACCGCGTTCGTCGTCCTCAGACAGAGCATGTTTTATCCTATTACCGTATGACAGGCTGTTGAAAGCGTCCCTGATAAAGCGTTGTGAGCTAACTAAAGCAACCAACGCGTGTTCATAATCACATCTGAAACATAATGCATGTTTAGAAATGTATGTTGTCCTTAAAGACTTATTTGCATTGCAGTGTGTTGATATATCAGTTTATAGATGTACACAGTTTCCATAATGCAGTTGTGTATTAGCGTTCACCGTGAGTCATCGCACCTCGTGTTTGTGTATCCGTGCACGCGTGCGTGTGGGAGATTGGTCCCGTGGGAGAGATCATTACCAGTGTGAGGCTGGGGTTTGAGTAGCTCACTGAATCAGACATAAAAATCAACTTCTGGAACAGCTGTGCAGAGCATTGTTTACACAGCCCTCATTGTGGACGCATTAATCACGACACGCGCATTACCCACAAAACCACCAGCTGCGCGGTGTGTGCGCGCGTATGTCATCCGCGTGTGACGAAGTTTCGAGCGATGTCCGAGGAAAGTCACAGCAATGAGCTCACACTTTATAAGTCACTGCTGTCAGTTTGATCCTCATTATCCTCTCTCCTTTTCTCACTCTCTTTCCCATCCATCTCTGCGTAAAAGGGTTTTATCACAGACTGTGTTTTGCATTTAGAAACTTTCAGTGTGACAGTTGGCAGTGGTGGCACACTGGTGTCAGCAGACTCTTAACTTCACAGTGTAAACACTCGTATGCAATTAGATGAAGCCTGTGTCACTTTAGAGGCCAAAGATGTTTAGTATTCAGATAATACGTGTTCATTATTCTGTGCATATTTTACATCACTGTGTGTGTGTGTGTGTGTGTGTGTGTGTGTGTGTGTGTGTGTGTGTGAGGGAGAGAGGATCACATTGGTGTTGTTTGTACCCCAAATATATATATCACATAAATATCACAGCAATAAATGTATTGCTGACAGTTAGATTGTAAAAACAATGGAAGTTAATAATGGAACGGAGGAAATCAAGTTAAACAGAAGTCAATGTGAAAGTGTGGTCATATGTGTTTGACAAAACAACAGCATTGCTCTGAGCCAGAATGCTCTCTGGTGGGTTATGTGAATGTGTCGCATCCCAATGGTTTCAGTGCTGATTATGAATTATGTAATTATGTGACATTTCATTTCATTGTGCTGTTATAATGCGTTGATGCGTACTATACACCAAATACTGATGTTTAATAGATCTGTTTGTTATATAATATCGTATTATAAGACTAGAAATTGTAGCCGGAACATGTTCTCCTCAGTTCAGATATCACAATCATGATGGTAATGTCATGATTTTGAAAACTTTGATGTAAAAAAAAACATAATTTTATGTAATTTTACTGTATTATTTTACAGAATGTGTTTAAACATTTTTATTTTGTTTATTTCTAGCGCATAAGCTGATGGAATATTACAGTTTTATTCAGCATTTATTCAGCAAATTTACTCCAACAAATTCAATAGTACAGACAATTTCAAAAATAAATGTAATATTTGGGTTACACTTAAATTGTTAATTTTAGAAAATAATTTTTTTTTATGAGAAATTAGTTCATGCATTAGCTAACAATAAACGATACTTCTACCACATTCATTAATCTCAGTTCATGTTCATTTTAGCCTTTACTAATACAACTTTAATACAACTAAGATCTAACGTTGTAACGGTTAACATTAGTTATGCATTAAGTAACATGAACTAACAATGAACAATATCGTTTTTCAGCATGTATTAATTCTAGTTAAAGGAACTGTTCACTCAAAAATATCATCATTTAGTCACCTTTGAGTTGTTTCAAATCTGTATACATCTCTTTGTTTGGTTGAACACAGAAAAAGATATTTGGAAGAATGTTTGTAACTAAACAGTTCTTGGTCCCCATTGGCTACCAAATTAGGAAAAAATACTTTATATATTTTTTTGTTCTGTTGAACACAAAATAAGATATTTTGAAGAATGTAGGACAGTAAAAAGTTCTGGGGCACTTTTGAGTACCATTGTCATTTTTTCTTATTATGGTAGTCAATGGGGGTCCAAGAAATGTTTGGTAACAAGCATTCTTCCAAATATCTTTCTCTGTGTTTAACCAAACAAAGAAATGTATACAGGTTTGGAACAACTAGATAGTGAGTAATTTATGACCGAATTTTGGGGTGAACTACCCCTTTAATGTTTAATTGTCAATACAATTGTTTCTGATATTTCATGGTGCATTAACTAATGTTAACGAATACAACCTTAGCAAAAAATGTTTTCAGAACTTGTTCCATGTTAAACCAACAGAATGTTTAATAAATTATAAGCAGAACTCTGTGGAACAGTATCATCAACATCCTTGTTTTTAACATCCGTGTAGGCCACTTAAATTCATTGCAGGTCTATCATAAATCTTACAAGATAAGCTAATGCATTATGATCTCATTGCACAGTTGCTCGAGCCAGAAATTGCATTAAGTCTGCTTACAAAGTTTACACACACATACTGTACACAACACTCATCGAGCTCTTCATATGCACCTCCTCACGTGCAAATTTATCGGCCGCGTTGCCTCTTGATTCCCACACAGTGACGTCCTCTCTATCTGTAACCCAGCGGAAATTCATTTTCAGCACAGTGCAGTATAAATCCAGCAGCGGTTGGAAGTGGTAATTTTTCTCTCAAGCTGACGTTTTAACAGGAGGGGGAAAATGGTGGGAGCTCATTTGATAGCGATGTGATGATATAGCTGGCAGCCCTCAGTGGAGCTGAATGCTATAGTTTATAAGCGTGGATGTGGCTGTCGCTGGGACACGCCGCTGCTTGTAAACCAACTTTATCGTGATTAGGCAGAGGTGGATGTTACCATAGGCCTTAGAAAGAGCACAAAAGATGCAAGTTTAAAGGTGGGGTGAGTGATATCTAAAAACTGCTGTTGTTATTTTAAATCAACAACAAAATGCACAACTGCACAATAGGAACACGCCCCTTCCTGCATTGCTCCGCCCTCAAACGTGCTGTGCAACGCAGGCATGAAATGCGGGTGCTAGTGTATCTCTGCTAAAAGCCACGCCAGGTCCTAACGCGTCTCCGCTGAAAAGTTTTTATAATGTTAACGCGAGTTTTAGATACTTCCTGACTTTAATCGTTCATTTTATACTTAAATACACAGACCCTTTACTTTTATGTAATAAGACATCGCTCTTTCTACAGTCTTTCTAATGCCCGCTTGCTCTCTTCCTTCAGTCAACATGAGTGCACACGCCCCTTAGTTTGTTTGGTACTCGGCCCAACTCAGTTTTCTAAAGCGTTTTTGAAAAATATACTAACCTCACCTTTAAGAATAATGTCAGATGGCACGACCACAGACTGGAACTGTGGCACACATTCGCGATCTGGCAAGCTTGAATCTGATTGGCTGATGTGCCCAAAATCATATAAATTTGCTTTATGAGAAATATGCGTCTGATATATGAATTAATCAATTTACTCAGTTTTCTGAGTAAGTGAATTGGAAAATCCAATTGAGCAAACCAAATGATTCATTCACAATTAAAACTGATTGGATTCTTAAGTTCAGGAAATCAATGTTATATCTAATGAATATGAATAAGTGTATGAGTTATACAAGGCATATTTGTTTAATAACGTTGTTATTTTAGAACTTCCGGTTTAGGCCACTTTATATAAAAAATACAAATCATTTTGAGATTGATTTAGATACAGATTAACAGCATCACATCCTGACACTAAATTCAAAACCAGATTGAGGAAAGCTTCAGTTTTGTCTCAAATCTCAGATAAAACTGTAAAAAAGCAAGACAGATTGAGAGAGGGGGAAATTTAGAAAGGGCAAGAGGCATTTAGGACTATGACAGCACTCAAATTGAAATTTGTTTAGCTGTTATTTGTTAGGAAATTAGAAACACTGTTTCTCTGAGCTGAGCTGAAATAAAATCCATCACTTGTTTAAATCTTGTCTGAGCCAAATCAGTATAAACTACCGTGATATTTGTCCGATATTTATATCCATGACAGGAAAATATCACTTTTGTTCACATGGATCGTTGAAGGAGAAAATTTGACCTGCTGTTATTGACCCGAGGAAGAATTCAAGACTTTGTGAAATTGATCAGATTACGTGATTCATTACAATCATTAAGATTCGGTACAGAACATGGATAAGAAATGAAATTATCACACTTTTTAAGACATTTTGCGCACTTCTTTAGCTTTTGAATGTCATAACTCGCATGATAAATAAAGGCTCATATAGCAGCACTGGGCTCTCAAAAACTCTCTGAATATCAGTACGGCTTTCAATGTATTATTTACAACGTCCATAATGGTATTTAAGGAGAAAACCTTTTATTCCACCACCTTAAGAGAGACAGCCACAAAAAGAACAAACAATGCTAGTTCTATCCATCAGGTCATGTTTCCACACCTAACTTTCAGTTGTCCCCTCTTCCTCTAAAACGTACTAAAACGTCTGAAGAATACAGGGTATTGTCAACCGCTTGCAATTACATCACTTATTTATATCAAAAAGAAAGCGAGGGAGCGCCGTCTGCTACAGAAGTGTAAAGAGGGCAGGACAATTTCCGGGTGCTATGGTAACAAGGAACTGTTGGCTGTAGCTCACCTTGCTCTTATGGATGGTCGCGTGATGGTAACTTCATCGGACATGGCAATGGATATTCATGTTCTGGGGAAAACACAGGGGCCCTTATAGCAAACCAAGTAAATATGCAGTCAGTCAAACAGTTGTAGAGCTTCTGTAGACGTGATGCAATAAATCAAATATATATGCAATGGCATGAACATGTCCTGTGTTTAAGTGAAAAAGCAGAAAGAATGGGTTTTCTGTGACCTTTTGATTTCACCTGCAGCCCCCAGTGCTCACATATGCTTTTTGCACAGTGCCAACATGAGGACACGCACACACACGTGTTCCCTCTGGAGTTGCTCAACATGGCCTTCACTCCTGTTAAAAGCTGCTTTGTCCGTATGCGTGCGTTTGGAACTCAAAGAGTCTGCATAATAAAACCAGAACACATCAACTTTTTTGTGCAAACTGGGTGTTTATAAAGAACTCCATTACTGTTCTGCCTAATACTCTGAGCTCTGCCAATGGCAATAATAGGTGTAGTGTCATTATAAAAGTTAGTTTCACATTACTCAGACTATGTTTCTACAGATTGAAATGCCAAAAAAGATGTGACTGACCCTAGTAGCTGTTCGTTCCATTAAGTTTAAAGTTTTTGTTTTATTGTCATTTGCAAAGGTAAATTACTGTACAAGGTACATTGGAATTCTTGTGTGCTTCTTGGAGTTAGTTTTTGTAAAGAAAGTGGTTAAATAAATAAATAAAATGGCACATTATCTCAATAAATAATAATGCACGTTATGGACTACAAAAGTATAATATTGCACACGTTGGTTGACAGAAATGAGATTGAAAGGGATAGTCCACCCCAAATTAAATATGCATTCATCATTTATTCATACTCTTATCATTGTATGAGTTTCTTTTTTCTGCAGACCACAGAAGAAGATATTTTGAAAAATGTTGGTAATCAAACAACATTTGCCCCCATTGACTTCCATTGTGTGGTTGAGTCATTTCTCAAAATATCTTCTTTTGTGTTCCACTGAAGAAAGAGTCATGTATAAGTTTTGTCACGAGTAGTAAATAAATGATGACAGAATTTTTATTTTAGCATGAACTATCCCTTTAAAGTTTAAACATATAAATGTAAAGTTTTTTAGTAGTATCTTAAAAAACAAGATGAGTCATGAAAGTTTTGGTTTATTATTCAGGAAGAGAAAGACTGTGCATTTTAGATGTGCGTATCTGCTAAAAAGTTTATTTTACCAACTTTTACGCCAGCACAGAGATGGCCTCCAGTGACCAGATATGAACAAAAACCCACAAGTCTCTATATAAGTTCCACATGGTTTTTACACAACACTAGCACATGACTGTTTTGTGCCCTGAACAGGAATGTAGCGTATAGAAAAGAAAAATAAGCGAGACGGTGAGAGACACACAGAGAGACAGAGAAAATGAGAGATCTTTCAGCTCAATCTGTTCTCCCCATTGACTGATAGTGGATTCTGTTTGAGCGCTGTGTTGGAGTATTAAGTCATCTGCTCTTTCCAAAGATCAGTGGTTTCTATGATGAAAGCGCAGATAGAGCACTTGCCACACACATCCGACTACCTCCACACAGCACACACACACACACACACATCAGAGACCTGCTACCACGTTTCTTGAAGAAATGTCATCTCTTATTTTAACATGTAAAACGGATCATTTGAACCTCCTGCTCTCTCTGGCAGCTATGTACCAATGATTGCTTTCAACAGCAGACATTCTCTGATCTGATGTTTTAACATTCTAGTGATGCCCTGTGTGCTTGAACCCACACCCTTACTAGAGAGAAAACATGACACGTTAAAAAATAAAATCGGTGAGGGATGAGGATCAGAAGCAGGTAAACAAGACGTCATCTTTGTGCCTCGTGCAGCACCAAAATTAAGGCTTTGGTACTATTTGTGGCAATTGTAGTCAGATGCTGAAAATGTAATATTTTATTGGTTAAAATTGCAAAAATACAACACTACAGTCAATTTTATTGACTTATTTTAGCCGAGTTGAGTTTATAAATGTTATGCCTGCAAAGACATTTTGACATTGGATGCCCTTGTTTTTTTATATCCCAACATGTGTTTTTCACAAGGGACGGCTGTGCTAAGAGAGCCCGTGACATTGAAGCACGATGAGATGGGACAAGATTCTCTGTGGGGGAAATATGACCCCAACCGAGAAATATGGGGTTATTGGGCCACTGTTTGGATGAACTAAACTCATCAGGAGAAAAGAGGAGGAAGTGAAGGATGTGGGTCAAGGGCCAAAGAGTGCCAAGGGAATGGGTCAGTGGTTACAGTAAAAGACAATGTTCTTTATCGATCCAAACACTGCACACACCACACACACATTCTCAATTTCCAAATGCCTCCACCGTTCTCACTTTTTCAACAATCATTCCCGTTTTCTGTCAGAAACCGATTGTGAAGATGATTAATGACGCCTCAGCTGATATTCACTGACCGGACGGCACCCGTTTGACTTTATTTGACAATGTTTCATGTTAATTATTTACAGAGACGACATATTACTGCTGTCATTTAAAAACACTCTGATAGTGTTCAAGGCAAAATTTTCATGCTGGACAGAATCGAGTGAACGGATCACAAGTTTGGTAAAACTAATGCAGAGGACTGTGCTGATTCTGAGTCATTGTAATTATGGTCGGGTACTTGCGGTTGAGCTGTCTGGATACAGTGTGATGTGCTTTTTACAGGGGTTATCACATTACTGGCAGCTTCGGAGTGGATTGGGTGGAATCGGATAACTGTGGGAGCTGTTTTTACATACCCTGCTGTACACAAAATAAAAATGCAGGTCTATACTCTCACACTATTTTGTTACAGCGCTTGGAAGACATCAATGTATCGACATTGCTCACACATTCTGGTTAGAGTTTCTTGACAACCTTAAATCAAAGTATGAAACTTGTGCAAGCAGCTTCAACCCCTTATACAGCCTTATTTTGTTAAATTTATTTGATTCAATATGTTGTAATATGCATTAAAATTATGATAATTTAATCATTTTAAGGATTTAAAAAATTTCATTTACATACTAAATTGAGATGTTTTCTTCTTTGGATATATTTAAAGGACCAGTGTTGGATATTTAGGAGGATCTGTTGACAGAAATGCAATATAATATACAAAACTATGTCTTCAGAGGTGTATAAAGACCTTTACATAATGAAGCGTTATGTTTTTATTACCTTAAAATGAGTTATTTCTACATCCCCTTACATGGAATTCACCATGCTGTTTCTACAGTAGCCCTAAAAGGACAAACTGCTCTACAGATCGTGTTTCGTAAATATGTTATCTCATTCGGCAAAGAAGCAGACACGTGACGTCATCTGTGTCCGGTTTCAGCCACCGTAGTGCTTTGAAAGGGAGGGGGGCACAGGTGGAGTGAGCCGTTGGTTGCAATTCACAACCTCACTGCTAGATGCCGCTATATTTCATCGACTGGTCCTTTAATATGTAAAGCCACCTTTACACTCAACATTGACTGTCTTGTGCACTGAGGTTGGGTGTCATGACAACAGCAATGCATCTCTAATACAGTATTTTCTTAACTCTGAAAGCTCATTCTTATCATTTAAATAAACACATTTACTCAATACTTGTGTAACCTTGAGCTAATGACCTGAGTGTCCACATCACCGTTAATGGAAAACTGTGAATGCCAGGTCTGTTCCTGACACACAATCTATCCATGGCAGTGTTTATCTGCAGCGCAGACAGCAGTCAGTATACCCAGACAGGGGGTCCACTGTTATTTTAGCTCTGGCTGGAGGTGGGCTAAATGCAGGCTGGGTGAGCAGTAACACGCTGGTCGCAGGTCGCTGTTAGCGGCCCTGACAGGGACATCCCGTACGTCTTGCTGTGAACAACATGATGCCTAGTGGAAACCTGGGTAAAATTAAAATGCCCCTGTGTGCTTTGTGACTTGCTTGAACGTATGATATTTTTATATTTTTACCAGTTTTGTTTAGTGCACTGCTCAATGCTGGCGTGAACAGCATGCAGTATTTTTGCAATATACATGGCATTGGAAGCATATTACAGAATAAATCAGACTGTCCTCGTTTTTTTTTAATCATGAGCAATGAAAGCAAAAGTTGAGCCGTTGTGTGTCTTTATGTGTGTGTTTGTGCATATGTGATTATTGGACTTTCAAAGAGGGTTTGGAGAGACTAAAAATAGGATCTGCATGCTTCGGAGTTTCTTTTCATCAACACAGGTGTATCTGCCTGGAATAACGTTTACCCATCATTCTATTTGGCAGGAGGTTTGGTCTTCATCATTAGAGGGTTTTTTGTCTGACTGGAAGCTCTTTATAGAGATGACAGAAGCGAGAGAGCGGTACTGAGGCTGGGAAAAAGAGAGATAGATTGAGGTCAGAGGGTGGAATAAGTTGAGTCGTCCTTTTTCTTTCCTACGCATAACCACTGCGGATATTCACGACGACTCGCTTCACCAAAGTTAGCATGAATGGATGGAGTGACTAATATGAGTTGGTAAGCAACTAAAAAGTATGTAATCATCCAACACAGTTTTTTTTCCCGTCCCTCAGCACGACTTTCAATCTATTGTATTTTAATGCGAAGCATCTTTCATATGTATAAATGAGAAGTTGTATACGTGGTGGCTCATTCGTGTGAATCTGTGCGATATCAATCGTACGATTTATTAGGATTTGACTTTGCCCCTGTGACGCTAGGTTTAGGGTTGGCATTTATCGTTGCCTTGCCACCTTGTAAAATGCGTTCGTTTTATCAAAATTAGCCTCTGTGCCTGCGATTTTAGGGTTTGGGGTGGGGTAAGGGGTGGTATAAAGTCATCTCGAACATTTTTACGACTTTCCCTGATTTCAGGTTATAAATGTATTTACACACACGATCTGTATATTCAAAGTCATGCTAAGTGACACGCAAAAAAATTGAATTCGTGTCCATGAACACAATCATCTGAATGGGTGCAATACGTCATAACTACAGGAAATGTTGTTGTGTTGGACATAATTCTACAGATTATGAGAGATATTCAGTTTATTTTGAATGAGGAGAAACATCTCCTGTTATTTTCACTAAGCATGAGAAAGCTACTGCCGTTTATGCATTAAAATGTATTTATTTTTTGTTAGAATTCCCAATAGAGACACCCTCAGCCATGGGATGTTTTACAGTAGTTTAACACTTTTAAAATGGAGCTAAAGAGAGAGAGAATGAGATTATTATTCAACTGTCTAACCACACCTGGGCTGTCACCATCATTTAAGGTAATGAGTGTGCACACTCCAAGTGACTTAAGAACACATTCACCTCATTCAGAGTCAAAACACTTGTCTTTCTTTTTCACATAACTGTGCATACAGACACGGGCAGATTTATTTTCATTACCCATGTGAATGCGAACAAAAAAATGTTTGTGTATAGCTCATAGGTCACCAAACAGCTGATCACGATATAGACTTGAACCCCGAATCATTTGATCGAGGCGTTTCAGCACTCAAAGTTGTCATTGTTTCACCAACAGTGTTGGAGAAAGTCATGTCAGTCTTTCCGTATTCAAGTCAATAGGAGCTGTGTTGTAAATAGCTGTCGGGGACATTACTGATATGGCCGCCTAGTGGACTGACTGGCCTTTAAGCAAAGCTGGTTGCTAATTTCCGTCAGGTCAGACTATGTTTGCAATAACTCACTGTGTTGCTCAAGGCGTAGTCACATGAAACCTGGCACTAATAACTGCCTCACGTCATGACTATTTGTTGGATATTCCCTGCTGGCCGGTGACATTGAAGCATCAGCTTGTCTAACAGTTTTAAACATTTATTAGACCTCTAATGTGTGAGTGCTAGACCAGCATCATATCTTTTAATTTGGTGGGTTAGTCTGTTTGCTATTTATTTGCTTTCCGTATGCAACTCAAGTCTGATTTTCTTCATTCTGGGTGCATGGAATTGGTGCTATATTGAAAGTATGCAGTCTGCATTATAATAGCTAGAATTGTGTATTGTAAACACAATTAAAATAATATTCTGACAATTTGGGCATACTTAGGCAGCTTAGTTGGTAATGACATGCAATATAAATCTGTAAGTAATATGCAGAATGCTTGATTTTTCTTTATTTGTGTTAATAGCGTAATTGTGAATTGCAAAATTATGCCATGATTGAGAAAACACATTTTTGTTTAGATTATCATGCATTTAATCATTTTAGGTTATATATTTAGGATTTAAAGTATACATACTATGCATTTGTAGTAGTTTTGTAGTAATATAAATAATAAAACCATAAAAAGGGCAGTTTTTAGGGCAGTTTATAATGCGACTTTCATATAACAAAAATGAAAAAGTTTTAATTTGTTAAGTTTCAATAGCATAATTGTGAATTGGAAAATTATGATTGAGGGACATTTGTGAGATTTGTATTCAAATCTATAAATATTAAAACTACTGTAGTTTTATTAATTTTAAAACAAATTTTTGTTTAGATTATCATGCATTTAATTATTTTATGTTATATTCTAGGATTTAAACTTTGGGTATACGTAATATGCATTTTTAGTAGTTTGTAGTAATGTAAATTATAAAACCATAAAAAACTTATTGATGGGGCTTTAATGTGACTTTCATATAACAAAATGGAAAAAGTTTGAATGAAAATCCACCCCTGGGACATAAAAGTGCCTATAGCTTAAGAAACATCCAGCTATCCCCATTAACAAGAACATTTCCTTTTTCATTATACAGATTTTTTTTCACAATAAAAACATTTTGCTCTCATTCTAAGACACATTAAAATTAACATAATCCATGTTAACGGTTATACAAGCTTGCTTGTGAAAGGATAGGATGAACAAAGATCCAAACAGAGCTTTCAGCTTCAGCTTCGTTCCCCAGCTTCACTTTTAATTTATGAAAGTATCTTTTCCAAACAAAATCTATTTTAGCATATAAAGGACTGTGCAACTGACAAGGTGACCCAACTGTGGGTGGTTTATTTTTTAACTCTGCGTCTGATCGCCCACTACTTCCCTCCCAGTTCACTTTCCTGTTCACCAATTATCAGGAACTTAAATGAGTATGCCACTTTTAAAGGCTCATATATATTTACAGAAAGTAGACAATACAGTTGATGTGAATTTGTCAGCTCCCACAACATCAGGCAGGTTTGAGCTTTGTCAGTATGTGGATGGGAATCCTCCCACAGAAAACTGTAGGAATGAGTGTAAGTGAGGCCAACAGTGGGTGCTCACCTATGTTATATGTGGGTCCTTATGCTTAAAGATGAATGATACACTACAGTATACCGGTAACTCAAATATAACTGTTTCTCAAACACTGTAGACTACTTTGCAAAGGCTGCACACTGTACTGTGTAAATTATTACCTATGGGCTTCACAGATGTGCCCAAGCCGTGAAGTTTAGACTTGGACCACAGGGGCAGAGCGTGTCATTTAGGACAGCGCCATACAAACATGCACACAATACGCTTTGTTTTTATCTTAGCTGGTTGGCATCCCTTGAGTCTAGACCTCCAGTCATGTTCGTCTGCATTCAGTCCAACTGAGGATCAGAGGTCTTTCAGAGCTCATGCATTTTCAACACTGGCGCTCTGGAATGGAGAATGATGCTAATTAAGACTGGAACAAAGGAACTCTCGCTCTGATCTTCCACCGAAGACTGCTGACTGTCAGCCTTTTTAATACTGTAATTACCTCCACCAATTACAGGCACAAAAATAACAGATTCAATAATAAATGATTGAACTTTTTCACAACTTTTTTGCAAGATCAGGCATTCGGATTCTGCAGAAAGTTCATTTTAAAGACCGTAAAATATAGATTCTTTCGGTTTCTTATTTACTTCCATAAGTGAATCGTGTGGTCTGTGGCATTGTAGTCGGGTTGAAGTAGTAATGGAAAATTACAGTTTTTAATGCACCTTAATACCTTTATTATGTGATTAATACCATGAATGGGGGATTGCCATGACTACAATTCCTGCTGTATCTCATGAAAGTGATATTTGCTATTATAATGACACATTATCAGGACAAGCACTGTGTGTCAAATGATGTTCTGTATGATGTACATTTACTCTAGGGCTGTGCGATATTGAGGGAAAATGCGCTTTGCGCTATATTCGATATTTCTTTTTCTAAAATTAATTTAAATTGTATTAATTTAAATATATTAAAAAAATTATAAAACCAACATATGTTTTACATTATTTTAGGAAAAAGAAAGCATCACTACAACTTCTAAAAGTGAACAGCCATGTTTTACTGTTGCAGAAAACAAATCTGCATAGAACAAATATGACATTTTGTAAACAATGTAAACAAACAAAAATAAATTAAACAAATTTCACCACCGTAAGAGCATGCGCATGCACGCATATTCTAACTAACATCCACGTGCCAGATAGATACTATACATAACTTTACATACATATCTTTTTGAAGAATTAAATAGCTAATTTATGCATTTATAATTAATGCATATTGCGATATGCACATGTGCGCTATTTCAATCTATTGTGCAGCCCTAATTTACGCTGTACACTTCTGTATGTGCTTGGCAGATAAAATACATGTGTTGCTGCTATCCTTTTTGGTAGTGTGAACAGATTATTCATACTTATTTTAATAAATGGTTTTATGAAGTTTCCATGAAGATTTTGGTGTGTATGTTTTCCATCTATATTTTAAAGGCAGCGATTTCTGAAAGCTGTTGTTGTTGTTGTTTGAAATCAAATAAAAAAAAAACCGCACTATTATGCAACAGGAACACGCCCCTTTCTGCATTGCTCCGCCCTCAAACGTGCTGTGCAATGCAAGCATGAAATGCTTATCTTTATTAAAGCTTAGACCACACAAATAATAATGCAAATTAATAAAATAAGCGAAGACGACACGAGTGTGTACAAGCACTGGTTCCAGATAAACAATGAAGTTCGAAACTGCTCCGTTACACAACTAATATTACACCACCAACAACAACAACATATCTTGGTTCTGACAAACAGCCAAACCAGTGTTATTCGCATACTGATCCAAATCAAAGTAACCTCCTCTGGGGTGATTTTTAGACTATCTTTCTACAGTCATTTTAATTCCCACTTGCTCTCTTCCTTCCTTCAACCTGAGTGGGCACGGCCCTCACTTCTGATTGGCTACACGTTTGTTTTGGTACTCGGCCCCAATTAAGTTTTTCTAAAACGTTTTAGAAAAAATACTAACCCCACCTTTAATACAGTTGTTGTCTTGGAAACAATGCAGAGGCTACTCCAGAATCATTTTCAGTTTTTCCTAAATTTACTATTGATGTGTTTAGGTAAAATTGTCATTTTTGTTTCATTTTGTAAACTAGTGACAACAATTCTTTCAAATTCCAAATAAAAAGATTGTTTTTATTTGCATTCATCTGTTTAAACAGGACAAAGAGATGCAATGTTTGCAGATTTTGAATACTGCAAAGAAAACAAGATCATAATCATGTTTAAACAACTTAATACTTATGTTTTTATATGTATTTTAGAATCAGTTCTCAAATGAACATATTGTGAAATAGCCAGAACTTTGTTTCTGTTGAAATTCAACAGACACTGGACTGGAAATGCCACAATACATGCAAAAATGCTGACTAAAGGCAAAATGATCTCAAGGGATCTCATTTTTTTTTCTACAGCTATATATTCATGAAAACGAATATATTTGTTACATTTCTTCCAGTTAATGTATGTACTGTAAAATATACTGTAATATTAAATGTAACAAAAGATGTTTTAGACACACAGACAAAGAGAGACATACTGTAGATAGACACAGATTTGATTCATGTGTGTTTGTGTCTGTTAAAGTGAAGTGTTGATCGAAAGACCAGCATGATTTTGAACAATTCCATTCAGAAATTGCCTCTAATTTCACCTTATCTGCCCAATTTAACCCACTGATCAAACAATTATCCCCTATTAAGAAAACTGTTCCGATTCACTGGAGTGAGAACGGGCCTATTGGCTTCTTACTGTTTCCACAATTCTCAGCATTATATGAACTGGACTTTTCTTCTTCTAATGTCAATAATAGACACAAATTAGAGTCAAAGAAAACAGACAATTACAGTCTTACCTTTTTCTGTTAGAGAAGACTCAAAGGATAGGGCCTCAGATTGATCTCCACTGACACAAAGTGAATTGACTTTGAAAGTGCATTGTGTGGAGCAGAATGAAAAATGAAGTTCACATCCAATTGAAATTCAGTCTAACTGAGGCCATTCAGATCCGAGACATACTTTCAACATAATTCTAGTTTTGCATGAGTGGAAATGAAGATTAAAAAGGGAAGCACCACTCGTTCAGAAAGGGCACCATACAAAACATTGGGGCACTTGACTATTTATGATGTACGTCATCTTGAATTCAATAAAGATTTCATTTCTAACTCTCTCTTTCATGTTAATTGTTAAGTCATTCTGTATTTCCTTTCTTTGAGTTCTTTGATGCCAGCATAATAACATGTATTACATATGACTCAATTGTGAGAAGAGCTTTTAGCTCATTTTGAGAAAAAGAAAAAAAGTCAGTTTTAAAGGCGTCAGAATAACCTTCAGACACACAAATACATGAAATGCAGCGTCACAAGAGATGTGTAGGCTTTACATTTATTTGGTGTTTGCTGTCAGTGACCCCCGAGGATGTACACATATTTTATGTGTATTATTCGTTCCGATTCTGCGGCAGCAGCATGATTCCATTCGGGACATTCATGATAGGATGAGAAGCCCTTCGTACCACACCATTTCTTAAGCTAATCCAATTTGCCATGGCCAGACAGAAGCACAAACTTACCACAACATTATCTATGGGGTCCAGAACTTCAATTATACTCTCCCAGTCAGAAAATGTGAAATTCTTTCATCTTGCCTGCTATAGCTTTACTTTATCGAGGATATGGATTATCCCCTGATAATTTCTAAAGAGTATTATGTATCCCAAATGCAAGTTAGGTTTAACAGCTACAGTAACTTCAAGCTTTTCCAGAGGGAGTTTTTTATACACTGCTGCCTAGGGGTGTAGAGTTAAAAGTTGTATTGAGGCTGCTACTAAGAAGGATTTTCTAAGAGGATGTAAGTCTGGAGCAAACATAATACAATGGTTAGCAGCTAAAAACGGCTGCGATTCTCCCAGACTGCGCTTCTACATTTGTTAGCTTTAGATCTAGTACATCAGGGTATGGCTATGCAGAGGTAACCTACTTCCTCTCTGGGAGACACAACTGGTTTACAGTATGCGCTTCCTTTTAATCTATGCATAAACGGGCAGGTTAAGGACTCAAGAGAGGCGGGTCATTTCTCAGACCATATGTAGGCACGTCACAATCCAGTTGCATTCTAAATATTCAGAGTTTCTTTTACAGACAATCAATATGTTTGACAGATTGTTGATGGATTGCAGGATGAGTGCAAGTTTGTAACTTTACAGTAGCTGAAGGTCTTTTGTTACTGTGGGATGTACACATTCTAACCATAAAGCCAGAAGAGCATCAGGGCGACCAATGATAGACCCCAACATCACATCATCACACGAAATATATGAGTATACTATTTTTTTTTTTAAATATTTTAAGTATACTAATATCAATATACTACCAGTATACTTGTAAGTGGACTTTTTTTGACAATTAATTGGCCGCCTTTTTAGTTTATAATAGTATACTATAGTATAGTTAGTAAGTATAGTTTAAGTGTAACTTTGAGTTCACAACTTAAATTTCAAGTAAACTAATAGGTATAGTTGACTAGTTTAATACTTGTAACACATTTTTATACATCTAACACATTAGTTTATGAAAGTAAACTTTAAAGTATACTCTCAGTAAACTACATGTTAGACTGCAAATATACTTGTTTTCTTTAAGTGAACTTAACATCATACTTGTAGTTTACTATTTCAGTACTATTTTCAATTGGCTACTTAATCAAAAGAGTCAAGACTACTACAGTACAAACAAAGCACACTTAAAATACTCCATCATACTTTAAGTATACTCAAGCGTAAGTACATTAAAAATAGACTGAAGTGAAATTTCTTACTTTCTTAAAAAAGTACTTAAAGATTTAAATAAACTGCAGTTCTCTTATTAATTAAGGTTATAGATCTTTCAAACAGTTATTATAGGGCTATAAGTATGAAGGACAAAGTACAGAGTATATGGACAGCCATCCCAGCTGACCTTAATTTTTTCTTAATTTTTAGCTTTATTTAGCTTTAAAACAGTTGTATTGTAAAGTAACAATGACATAGAAATAATGAAAAGGTATTTACAAGCTTGTATCATGTATTAATAATATTATGTAATATTTGCCTAGCGGCTTCATTTCTTGACATGCATCCATTGTAGGCACTACCTATAGTTGGATTTGCATTTACGTCTTTGGAAAAGGCTTCTGCTTGGTCCTAAATTTTACACAGCTTTTCAGACATGTTTTTCTTTGTTCCGCAGCCAAGCAAAATTAAAATCTTAAAATATACTGAATATTTCTCAGAAGTGGAGACATTTCTCAAACTGTTATAATGGTTGCCATGTTATGTTGGTAAAGGTTGCCAACAGGAACTAAAATCTCTTTTCTATATAAGTGAATCAAAGCCAAAATCTTGGTAGTGTAGAGACTCTGACATGGACAACACACACACATGCTCTGCCCAGTTTCAGTGGATGAGCAGAGGTATACAAAGTTTAATGAGTGATAATCGGACTCTATTAATTAGTCTAGGACAGTATGCGTGCGCACGCTGTAGGTGTTTGCAGGGTTGTTGCAAAATATAATGAAGGTGTATTTCTTTGCACAAGCAGACGCATCAGCACAGCCTGTTATAGCCGCTAATACCATCCCTAGCGTACACTTCAACTGTGCATATTAATATCACTCTCTCTCTTTCGGACAATTTTTTTGTTTTTCTCTAAGCCGGCATTTTTGGGATAGATTTCACAGCACGCAGTTAGTTTAATAAGCCTCTTACTGTCGGATAAAGTCAGTTGATTAGTAGATGGGTGTTTTGATAGGATCAGTCAGAGACCTCAGCCTCGTGCGTTTTACAAGGTAAAAGCATCTCTCCACTGAAACAAACTTCCCAAAGACAGGCTTCAAAACAAACAAGCTTTCCCCAGGAGGCAATATTGTGACGGTTGTGCTAATGAATGCGTTATATGAGCGACAGCCGGGCGATGTGGTGCATCTTCACCTTTTGCTTATGAACATATATGAACAGGAATATGTGATATATTTCTCCGCAGCCAGCGGCGTATCTGCCCGGGGCAGATCCATCAAGCGCAGATGGATAAACAACGTAGATCAAAGGTCAATGATTGTGCAAAGCGCATCACAGGAAACAATGGCCTCTGAATTATTGAGCGCTTCCTTTCAGAAGATTCTTATCCCCTGGCCCTAATGGACGCCTCGCTAAAAGGCCGAATGAAAGAGACGTGAAAGCGTGAATTATTTCTGAGTTAAAGGAGGAAAGAGCCCCCTGTCAACTTTCAAAACAGATTTTAGGAGCTTG
Organism: Oreonectes daqikongensis; assembly: GCA_026939265.1. Lineage (NCBI taxonomy): Eukaryota > Metazoa > Chordata > Actinopteri > Cypriniformes > Nemacheilidae > Oreonectes > Oreonectes daqikongensis. Next base: position 705,779 of record JAOTQM010000030.1, on the reverse strand, counting down.
AATTATGTGTGGATGTTTTCCTTGAAGTCAGCGCTGCATGCTCATACACACACAAGCAGAAACACACACGTCTCACAAACATTACAGTTTTGATGTATCAGAGGCAATATCAACACATCTGTGGGTTGTGTGTGCTTTAAATATTTATGACCGTAAACGGTGTGGAAGACTGTGATGTACATATGCTTGGCCACTCAAAGCATGAATTAACAATCTAATATCACAGGAATTTGCGGTGGCTAATTTGTATTGAATTGGATTGTAATTCGTACAAAAACGTTACTAGAAAATAAGCAATACTGAAGCCCCACCCCTAAACCTAACTTCACGAAAGCAAATTGTAGTAAAATGTATGAATGAGATCGTATGAATTAATACAAATTAGACAAAAACTTAAGTTTTTTTTGTAGATGCTCTTCTGTCCCATTTCACGCCGCTGCTCATCTCTATGCATTGGTGCCCACTAGCGGCCCGTATTAAGTTCAAGGCACTGGTGCTTGCTTGTAGAACCAACCACTAATACCTTAACTCTCTCTTACAGACCTACATCCCCTCCAGAAGTCTCCGCTCGGTAAACGATTGGCCCCTCATTGTACCTTCACAGAGAGGCATGAGATCCATATCAAAGACATTTTCTTTCACTGTTCCCTGCTGGTGGAACGATCTTCCTATTTCCACCAGGAAAGCTGGATCAATCTCACAATTCAAAAAGCAGCTAAAGACCCACCTTCGCTGGGTGTTGCTAGTCTCTTGCTTCGAGGTGGTTAGAAGGCGTTCCTAGATTTGGTTGCTTTAGTAACAGTTATAAACAAACCCTGCAGTAATTGATGGGAGACGGACTCCGATGCTTCACTCCTGTCGCTCCCGAAAGTCGCTCGTCATTTGCAATTCTCAACTTTGTCGTGTCACTAGAAACGCCCACTTCCTGTCGCCAAGGGATAGAACCCATGACCTTACCGTTGCTAGTGCCATGTTCTAGCTACAGGAAAGCAATGAATGACATTGCGTCGCTTTATCGCCAGGTGTCGCTGGCTATGTGAACGGGGCATTAGGCCGAAGCTTGGCACATGAATATTAACTAGACAAGTCCAGCGTTACGGATGTGTCATTGTTTGGCAAAACTTAAAATCTAAATTTGCAGAGAATGTATTTATTACCAATATATTGAATCACCTAATTATATTTACTAAACTCCTGATGATAGAGTCCAGGCATCAGAAAAATATCAGTCTATGCACAAGTTTTTTATTTTTAAAGAGGAAAATGAATGTGACAATAAAGGACGCATGAGACAACAAACTTTGTAGGATTTCTGTTACTTGAAATGTGCAAACAGAAGCAATAATACCCAACAAATGGAGAAGAGATGGCTCTTATATTTTCATTTTCCATTTATGAGGAATATAGACCGTTATAGATGTGACAATTCACTTACCTGACTATGGACAACTATGCTTTAAAAATACAAAAATCACTCAATATTGACACCTATCAGTATGGTAATAACCTCTGGTAAAAACTTAAGGTTGGCATTTGCATGGAATTACCCAATTAGCTCACGTGATTGGCCAATCATAAAGGGTTGCGTGACAACATCAGCACAACCTGATGAATATTTATGAGATAAGCTCCTTCCACTTAGAGTCTTGTTTCTGTATCACTACACCGCCCTTGACTCGCTGTTTCCACGATGAACAAGGACTCTTACGCCATCCACAAAACAGACAGGTGTGCCAATCAATCAACTCCCTCCCGCAGTCTCCATTCACTCTCATGCACTCAACTCTCCCTGTGCCTTTCTTTCTGAATATGTTTTCTTTTAAACCCTTTGCTCTCGGCTCTGGTAGGGTTTTAATAGACGTCCCACCATGTTGCCATTTGTGCATGTTGTTGTGTTGCTTATGTGTTGTTTGTGCTCTGCCAGGTGGCAGTTAGTGGCCTGTCAGGGGTCCTTTAACTTACCATAGAGCAAAAAAACAGTAAACAAGACCTCCGGGAGGTAAATCAATACGCGTGTCACGTCAGTCACGGCTGAAAATAAAGTCGCCTTCAGTGGATTGTTTTTTTTTACCACTGAATTAAATACATTACAAAGAAATGCAGTGGAATCTGTCACAAGTTGGGTTTGTTTGCTTATAGTAATTTCTTGCAAAGTCACCTTGACATGTCGAGCAATACAGAGTGCGCCTTTTCCATTTTTGTAGTCCTTTGAAGACCGAAAAAGGTGATTTGCTATTCTCTGCAGGATAATATCTGCTGTCTAAGTATCTGTTTGGGACAAAAATGTCAAGATGACATCAGAAACTGTAATCCTCTAAGGCAGAATATGCAGCATGGATTACCAAAGATGGAATCAGAACCATGCCTGAAACTTCTCATTACTGTCAGTTTTGGGGCACAGAAGAGCACTGAGACCTCTTACCTTGCTCACTGGCCCTATCCTGTCAGCTCCTTGTCTTTTACCCATAATTCTCTATGCTTCTCTATATGTGCTTTAAGTCTTCCCTGGCTCTCAGTGGGTTTGAGATGGTGGTTGAGATTCAGACAGAATCTACTCTAACAGTAAAATAATTTATATGTACAGTATCTTTTGTGTGTTAAATTATAGATATAAGGTTATGTGTAGCATTTAGGAGTAAGGTCTTATCTATTTATCCAGAGTGACAGTGTAGATTTTTGTTCCAAAACATCAGCTTGGTTTTCCCAGATCGCATCACAAATAGATATATAGAACACAGCATACATCAAACAATTAAACATCGGTTAAAGTTGCTATATAAAACCTTGACAAATTCATAAATTAGAAAATGGGAGGGCAAATAAAAAATATAACAATGATTACATAAAACCACATGACTCAAACATACAGAAGTAGGTGTTACAGTATGTATAGCTTTCCACATCAACTCCGTATTTATCTGCTCTTAGACCTTGAAGCCTCTTCTGAAAGCTCACTCATACTGAATCTTGAACTTTAAAGCCTAACGCCTGAATACCAAATTCAGAGGTGCAGACTCTACCAAGGTCAGACATGTATATTTGATCTCTTGGTCTCCATCTGGTATGAATCTATAGACTTGAACTGTAGTCCTGAACAAAAAACACCATTGATATGATTTTTCATGAAATTTCTGTCATCATTTCCATTATTTGACTTTCTTTCTTCCGCAAAACACAAAAAGAAGTTTGTTGGTAACCAAACAATAGCAGTACCCATTCACTTGCATTGGTTTTGTGTCTGTATAATAGAAGTGAATGGGTTCTGCAGAAGAAAGTCATACAGGTTCGAAATGACAAGAGGATGAAAAAATGTTCATTTTTGGGTGAACTATCCCTTTAATGTACATGCATGACATGCTCAACAGTGAATAAAAGTAAATATTAGTAGTATTTGTAATGTTTCCGCTAGTTAAGGTAAACCACTAGAAAGAAACTGCTAAAAGTGTACAGCAACTTTTGGATGCATTATTTACACATCGCTACACTGTGAAATTGTGTTTCTTTTAAACATATCTCCACAACATTAGTGAGAAATTACACCGCCTATTGAGTCTGCAAGGCGCCAGTATTTCGCTTTCCATTAGCGGGGCTGTGATCCACTGAAGCCCAAATAATTAAGCCACCCATGTGGATAGGCGTCACATTAAATGTAACGCTGGAGGAAGTTTGTGGGATTAATGCAAAAGTGCTCTGCCAGCGTCTTTGCCAAACTTCTAACACGCATTATCTGCCCTGTGGAATAATTATGACCTGACAAACGGACTAAAACAGCGCACATTTAGCCGAGGGCTGAACACTTACAGTTCACACATGTGCACATCAGCACTCTATAGTCACATCTCCATACAGCTTTCCACACACGTGTGGAACCGTCGGTGCGTTTAACACCAACACTTCATCACACATTTTACTCAACATGCTTTTTCACAGTTACGGTGAGAGAAAGAAACAAAGAGAGTGAGGAAACAGTTACTGTAACCCATGAACTAAATCATGGCTAGATATCAAAATTCTTTGGAAAATGAATGCATACAGACAAATCTAGTATCTGGGTAATGGTGGTACTCATGTTGAGGCCTTGGTTCGGACGCAACATTACAACAAGAAAAAAGATCCGTGGGGTAGAATTGAATTCCAGTTTGGACCGAGCAATCGAACCACATGTGAAAACAACCGTAAAAAGAACGTGGGAGGTTCAGCATAGATTTGTAATCTAATAACGTGACCTTTAAATGAGCAAAATAATTGCTGGCGGTTTGATGGCACTTCATGAACACACTACACCTCACCCAGCTGGAAAAACAGATGCTTCGCTAGAGAGAGAGAGAGAGAGAGAGAGAGAGAGAAAGAGAAAGAGAGAGAGAGATGGGGTATTTTTCTCATTTTCTCTAATCTCATATTTGCATTGGCGAGAGATCGGCGAGATGACACAGTATCAACTTGGCCAGCGCTAATCTTACAGTAATACTGCATGCAAGTGAACCACATTCAGTCAATTTTAATGTCATTAGTTCGAGCTACAGAGGGTGAGCTTGTCAACGGGAGAGTAATTGCATCCTTGCGTTTCTACCCTGCTTGTTCTGAAGATGTGATTAGATTCCAGCATGCTATTAAACACTTGGGCTGAGGAAAATGTGAGCATATAGACTTGTGTACACATGTAGACGTTGTTTCACTGATCCTCATTCTGTGTGTCTTTCTCTCTCTTTCTCTCTCATATCTAAATGGCCACATAAATTGTTGCTTCATCCAGTTGTCCTTCCTTTTCCAAGTGTTTAATCATGGTGTGTTCACACTGACTTTGGTTATTTATGAGAGTGACAACCGAATGTACTCTTGGTAGTGATGGAGAATTATTTATTAAACTCATGCAGTACAGGACTGAACAGCTACTTGGTATTGCAGATGTCACTCTATTTTGGACACTGAAAGCACATCTGAGGTGCGTCTTCACTGGACATTTCTGCACTTTTATTTTAATATGTTTGAACATTTACATAAATGCATAATGTACATACATAATACATAATCTGTTTTGAAAACTCCTTACTACCATTCACGGATTCTCGGATGTTAAAGGTCCCTAATGGAACCATTTAGACAAAATGGTTAGTTCTTCTATGGCATTGTGAAGCGGCTTTATTTTTAAGAGTGTATATCTTTGCCCTCTCAGCTGTATTTGTCATCCACCACAACACGCAAGAGATACAGATAAGATACAACAGCGCAACAATGCAATCGTACTGATCTCGGGCATGTTGAGCTCTCTTATAAAACTCACTGATGGAAAAGAGATAAGAGGTCTGTGAAGTGACAGAATTTGCTCTCGCTGACCATACACATGTAGTCTTGCCTTTTACACGTCGCTTTTTCTCCCTCTGAATCAGGCCTGCCAGGCATTTTGCCCAACGTGAATACTAGCGCAGGTAAGAATAAAGAAAATTGTCGCATTCACCAAAACAATGGTGTGCCAGGCAGCACATAATGTGTACAGGTGGGCACTATTTTTGAGCATACGAACACATATTGGCAAATGAATATGGGTTTTTTGTCATTTGTAGCATTATGGTTGAAGCTTTAAAACATTTATACAGTACTGTCCTTTCTTCTTACAACAAATGTCAAGCGGATCAGCTGTGTTGGACTTGAATTTATGCCCAAATTCCATCCCCTCCAAAGTTACATGGTGTCAAACAGGAGTGTTGCATTGTGTATGAGAAAGACTATGAAGAAATGTGTTGATACAGATGTAGTGAGAGAAAAAGGAAATCAACAAACATCCTTTTTAGTCTGGCAAAATATGTTGTTGCAAACCGAAAAGAGGATGAAGATGTTGACTCTTCAGAGGGCCCGCAAGTTATAAGAGAAAAAGTACCACCTTCAATGCCAAGGTCTCTCAAAAATCTCTCTCTCTCTCTCTCTCTCTCTCTCTCTCTCTCTCTCTCTCTTTCTCCCTCTCTCTAATGGACATTAGCTTAACTTTTCCTTGCAATTTTGCAATTTTCATCATAAGGGTTAAGATTAGAATCAGGGTGAAAGGAGTTAGTCCTGGATCAGCGTCTAGCCTGAAGAGCTAAATGGATAAATAATGAAGGTGAGTGTATGGTTGAAGATAATGCGTGGGGGCCTCAGGCGGCCTGTAGGCCAGTGTCATGCTGAAGTGTGTGCTTCTCTAACCCATCAGACTTTAGACTGCCATCTACTTCAGACTGTACACACACCAGAAGTGTCTCATTTATGATGCAGTCATGTTTAACAAGTAATGAGGGTTCCAAGGATACTTTCAAAGGTCAATATTCAGTGGTTGGAGACAAAACAAAACAAAAAAAACAAATTTTAAAAGTTGTGTAGCCCTTAGTGGATAATTACAGGTTGAATGTATGATTATGGTTTTGAAAAGAGAATTACATTAAGAAGGTCAGTTGAGAGTTTTTGCACACATATTAATGTTCAATATGTGCGTTTCAGATTTCATGATTTATATGTGCCTGTAACTTTGCTCACAATAGAGTCACTATTTGTAGTGTTTGCCAGACTTTGCAATTTTCTTCTCTCTCGTACACATTGTTAGTGATAGGTGGTATCACTTGGTTTCTTTTCAACACAATACCAAATACTTTTAAGGCCAATATTACCTACTGTATATCAATACCAGCAAACATGAACACTATAAAAAATGAAATGCTGACTTAACTTAAAAATATTGTTGAGTTTACTCAACTTTTTCATCAAAATTTCATGTTATTTTTATTTATTTAGCAAGTTGCTGTACAATAAGTTTCATTATGTACATTTCACCAGATGTTATCACATCATAATCTCCTTAATGATGATACAAGACTGCTCCGCTTCACATCATGGTCCAAATCACAATGTTGTGATTTATTTTGCAAGAATGATCGGCTGACTGTACATTACATTCCCCCTTATTTAGTATAATATTTGAAAAATGTAATTTTGGTAAGATTTAGAAATGTAGACCTCAGTTCTGTTTATAATTTATTGTTCTGTTAACATACTTTATTTTAATGTCATACACTACCATCACCAGAAATTACACAAAACCATTTAAATAAATGTCACATTTGCCTTTATTGTTATTTAGTTTTAAATATCTTGAGATGAAAGCATGTCTCTCTCTCTCTGCTTGAACATGTGCTGTGATGAACTTTAACTTTTCAGCTTTTCTGCTTGTATTAAGATTAAAGAACTTTTTCTCATGCTACATTTACATTCACTGGTTAAAAAAAGAAACCTGGTAGTTCACACTTCAGAGACACGTTGACTTCCGTGCGTGATCAGAGGTCATTGGACAGACTCTGTGTAAACTTGTAAGAAGGCATCTGTGCTTCACGTTTTCTTTTCCGATCCTCAGCAAGCACTCCACTTCTAATCCCTCTCCCCTGCTGACCGCACAGAATCTGAGTTTCCATCTCTCAACGGAGCTCATGTTCATCACGTCCATCACAGAAACCACCTGCTTTTGCCACTTTTAGATAATATTACTCATTTGTTGTAAATTTGAGGAGATGATATGAATTGGCGCGTTGAGTCTCACATGGAGAGCTATGGTTGTACGGTATAGGAATAGCAGATCCTGAATCAGTGATGTAACAAAGTTTGACACCTACACTATACAGTATAAAAGTTTAGGGTTTACTTAAGTGAATTTTTCTCTTGCGAACCTTTTAATTTGAAGGTGGTGTATGCTTAAATTGAAATTGAAATTGGTTTTGTAGACAAAGATATAATTGTGATTACATACAGTATTAGTTTATTGCTTTTGAAGTTGTTGACTTTGATTGAATAATGAATTCCATTGAATAATTATTCAATGACTTCTCGAGACTTTGACATGTTTATTTGTTGCTTAAAGTATTGATTTATTATCAATAGCAACATATTGATTCTTAATGCAGAACTGTATTTTAATGGTGGACGTGCCCTTTTAAAGGACACAATTTAACTTTACACAAACACCCCCCTCCCGACCAATTCATCAGCATTCATGATGGAATTTGAAGAGCGTAAATGTCAGTTGCTGATGGGGGACTTTTTGTCCTCCCAAGATTACAACAGTGTTCTCACTGTTTAGGAATAAACATTCTGCGTGAGGACAAAATCTGGACCAGGCGGAGAAGATTAGGGTACCAAGTCACGTCTCAACTGCAGACACCCACCCAGCCAGCCTGCACATTTATAATTGATCTGAAGGGTTTGATTCTGTCATACAGGAACACTCGGGCTGTTGGAATTCATCTCGTGTTGCTGTGGCTTGTCGCATGAGGAACCAAACTTCACACAAGAAGATTCTGTCATTGCATCATAGAGGCTGCTGTGCTGTTGTTGCCTTCAGCCGTCAAAAAAAATCTCAAGGGCATATATCTAACATTAACAGGTCATTCCTATTACTGATGTTGACTCTGGCTTTGTTCTTATGTAAATCTGAATTGTGTAACGGCTTTGTGTGTGATGTTGCATGTGTCCTAAATGATGAAAAATGAATGTGAATCGGGTTTCAATCCACATACAATAGTTATGTCGTGTGGAACAGTTTCTTAGTTCACCCCCCCCCACAAAAAAATATATATTTTCATTTATTTACCCCCATGTTGTTTAAAACTTGTATATGACTGTTTCTTCTGTGAAACACAAAAGAAGATATTTTGAGATGAATGTCTTGGTAGTTTTGTGTCCATACAATGGAATGGGTCCAGTGTTGTTTTGTCATTCTTCAAAATATCTTCTTTTGTGTTCTGCAGAAAAAAGAAACTCACACAGGTTGGGAATGACACAGAGATGAGTAAATGTTTTTGGGTGAACTGTCCCTTCAGATTGTATGTGTAGTTTGGTTACAAACACATGCTTGTCTGAACAACGCTTTTGTATATGAAACGTATAATAATGCTCTAACACTTTCATACTTATTTATATTGTTTATTTACTCTAAGAAGTATTCATTAAGTGTTGTTTTGCAATAATAAATGGTGTTTTTGTATAAATATACTCCAGAATTTTGACTCAGTGTCATTTAAGAGCGTCCTTAATTGCAGACTACTTCGAAGGGATTGTTTTCAACGATTCATCAGTGTCCTTAATAAAAGGGTATGTTCAGGTGTTTCTGAGGGCGCTATGGTGATATGCACACACACATATAAACACTGAGCATACTAAGATACACATGGATGAATATTTCAACAAAGCAGAAAACGTCCCACTAAACAGCCCATACCCATAGAGCTGTAGTTTATTGTTGTGTTGGACTGAAAAACCACAGGAAGTGCACCATTAATGGCTTTATTAATAACCAAGATATCGACATGGACGGGATCTCAAGGTGCTGATGGTGAGCGGGTACAGTGTGCTTTCAGTGCTCCATCTTTTACTCCCTGTAGAGAATGTTCAGCTTTTAACAAGCCAGATGGAGCCACAGGTTTAATGGACCTGCTAGTAGTGTATGCAGTGGAGGTCACACTCAAACAGCCAGAGGAATGAATGGACACCAGTGCATTCAGGAATTCCCACAGTTGCACATGTGTCTGTATACCCACTCGCATATACACAATGAATGAGTCTTGTTTCATTTATAGCTGCCCCGTTTCCCAAGTTGCATAAATACATTTATTTACATTGCTGTTCAGTCATACAACTTGTGCACAAGGCTTTTGATTGACAGCTCGAGATGTTTTTTGGTGAATTTCACCCAAGAGCTAGCATGTATTTTTATATAAATTTATATAGACTTTCTTTTATTTTTTATTTTTTTAGTGTGGTTTATAAAATCCTTTTCATGCTTTTAAAAGATGAACAAAAGTCCAGTGATTCCAGACAGTTAATTTCTGACGTGTTTTTACACTTTTACATTATATGTCACATATTTACAATAATATTGCCTATAGTTTTATCAGATTTCTTATATTTGTGTAAAATCTACTATACTTACTTGTGGACAATATCAGCAATGCAGTTTTAGTAGATGTTTTTGGACTGGGAAGGAAGTTTAAAAAAGAAGAATTTAGAAATCGACTAGCTAACATGCACCAAGGTAAATTGGGATTTTGTATTTCGTATATAATATGTATTTTCATAAACCAGTCACTAAAAATATTTATACTCAGATTTACATTTAACAATATTTACAATAAATGTTACATACTGTATGTTACAAATTTGAGTCTTATGACTTTATCAGAATGCTTTACTCATTGTACATAAAACTTTAAAAACATAAAAAACACTTACCATTTCTACCACAGGGATGCTCTACTATGAATACAAACTCATGTTTAATATGGGCATGAGCCAGCGCTCTATGCTGGAAATAGCCTGGCAATTCCCCCACCCATTCTGACAGTTGTTTGGCACAAACTCAGAGGTGGATTAGTGGTCAGCTACCTCTGGCCCAGTAATTCCAGCAGTCTCAGTGATTACCCAGCGGGGTCATCTTATAGTAAATGTGTGCATGAAACCCCATCTGTGTTCTCTGGGCAACGCATGCCCCATGAGTCACTTCTCATGTAAATTACATCTGCCCGCTTCAGCATATGAAATGGACAACCATATTCATCGGATGCGTCGCAGTATGTTTTTATGTCCATTGCATTCAAGGTGACCTGAAGGTGGACCCATTTTACCTGCGAACCGGCTACACTCAACAGGCTGCGCTAGAGCAGGGCATTCTGGGTAATGAGAGAGCGCGATTGATCAGATGTCTGTTGACTGGCTGACTGCCAGACCTGTGCCGCCCGTTTCTGTCCAATCTCTGACTTTGACAAGCTTCAAATGCAGAGAGAGAGAACAACTCATGCTGCTTCTCAGTTCAAACATGAAAAAGTTATTAACGCTTTAGGTGCCAGTTGAAACTGAAAGAGAGATAAAAACATGTCTTTGTGTAGTACTGTATGAGAAATGTAAGCTGCACTATTGTTTACATTTATCTAGATTAATTAACTCACCCATGTTAAGGGTAAGATGTCCCACTCAAAGTGGTAAATAAAATGTCTTATTTTGCTGCACATTTTTATCATTTTCATTATCCTGTCTCTAAAAACATGTATTTAGAATTACCTTCAATATCATAGTGTCCTTACTCGCAGCAAAAACACATTTTATTATATAATTTCAGTATATTATTAAGCAACATAATTGACATTGTTTTTTTATATTTGCAGTGCATCCTCATGTAAGATTAATTTAATTTGTCCTAAGACACATTTACCTTACAGTGTAACAATGCTCTTTGGTTTTCTCATGTGCATCTCTCAATCAATCTTACCTTTTCTCATTTCACTCTGTTCCTCTCTTCAAATCAGCTTTCAATTGTCCAGACGATTTTTTTTTGTTTCTTGGAGCTGCTCCAGGCCTTTTATCGGCACACTGACACCGAAATGCTTTTCCGGGCAAGCAATCTTTAGGGTGTGTGTAAAAGGTAGTCAGAGTGGCGTCATCTTGGTTTAGTCACTCACTTTCTCTTTCTAGCTCTTAAAGCCTGATGTGGCCCATGGAAAGCTGTTCCTCAATCAGAAATGCAGGGACTGCAGCTGGGGTGGGGGGGTTACTTGTGCATAAAAAGGTGGACATCTTGAAAAATAGCTTCTAGAATGGACAGGGTAGAGCAGCTTTGCTACCGTTAAGGGTTCACTTCTCCAGGTCTGGTGTTTTATTTATAAACTTGGTGTGCCACCCTAAAACTGGTTTCAAGACATCACAGGTCCTGGGTGTTTGCCTTGACACCATGTGACCAAACACAGACTTCAGGTTGTGTGAGTGTGTCCACTCAGAATATTGTGTGCATCACTGTTGGCAAATATTGACTGTGTTGTCTGAAAATAAAAGGGTTTCTTTTAGCATTATTAACATACAGTGAAGATTATTGGAGCACAGACTCCCTATATACACTTCTGCTGGTGTTTATTTTGTATTGTTGTAATACTTGAGCAGATTGCCTTGTGACCTCGATGAAACATTGTAAAACTAAAACCCACAATATTTTCCTTTGCTCTGAATAAACAAAAATATTGAATCTGACTGTGTTGGATATTAGCATCATTTTTAGTAAACTACTACATTATAGGAGACATTGAGCAATAGGAGAAATTATTATTTATTGCAAAATATTCTTTACTGTCAATTAAAAAGTGGCTTTGGAAAACAGAGAAAACAGCTTTTTGACAAGACAGATGAATTAATGCATTTGTATAATGCATGTGTATAAGTGTGTGCAATAACAGTGTGGAATAAGATCCTTTTTGGTTGCTTGGTTTGCTTGCGGTTTGTGTCATATATAAAGCGGTTGTAACCTCACAAAAGCCTCGCTGAGCTTTCTGAATCCCATCAAACCCCTTCAATTACGTCTTTAGTGATGCACGTTTCTCCATCTTCTTCAATGATTAGCATCTCTTAAAAATAAGAGCATCGACAAAGCTCAATTTACCGTAGTGATCTGCAGGGTTTATTTTTCCTTTTCTTTCCTCCCACAATGCACGTTTTCTCTCATCTTTGGGGGTTAATTGAGTGTTTTGACCCCATTGTCAACAGAGTCTGTTTGTGGTTGCTGAGGAAATGAGTTTGTTTCTATTCTGGCTAAACACAATGGAAAAAATAGAACTTGATCGGTTATTAGGATGATGATGTGTCATCCATTTCCCGAATGCCCTTTCCCCTTGAGCTTTATGACCATATTGAGATGCCAAACCAAACTATAATGATAAAGTCAGGCTTCTTTTTTCTGAGCGTGTCATTAAGCTTCAGTGCATACATTAGAAAGCTTACAAAATGTACAAAAAAAAACAGGATTTCTTGTCATAAAATGCAGGGTTTAGATCATTACAGTTAAATGTTCCCATGTTTATCTTCCCACATCAATCAGATTGTCAAAAGCGGGTATCACAGTTTGTCACAATAGTCGCAGTCCAATATGGTTAAATGTATTGTTTTGAGCTTTATGTAACCTGGATGATGTGATTAGTCTGTATGATAAATTAGCCTGGGTGTTTGGAGGCTATAAACTGACTCATACCATTATACTGAGTCTTCAGAGTTGGAACTTATGTAGTGTATACTGTATTATTATTTCAAAAGTGTTTGAAGCACAAATAACTTCTTCTTGTTATAATGCTTGCTTCTTTATTACAAAGGCATATAAAAAGATTTTCATAATTTTAAAATGCTCTAGTAAATTAATTGTATTAAAAAAACAACTTTAATAGAAAACACAATATCTTCATATTTCTTTACCTTGGAATTATAAGGTTGCATCTGCATTTTGAGCAATTTCGAGATATTGAGCTTCAAAGTTTATGCATTCCTTTTTGCATTCCTCAGCATTTTTGTTTTCTTAAATGAGTTCCAAAATGTAAAATCACATAATGTAAATCATTTTGATACTTATTTGATATTTTTATATGTGACCCTGGACCACAAAAGGGTAATTTTTTTTAAATTGAGATTTATACGTGGTGAAGCTGAATATACAAGCTTTCCATTGAAAGCTCCATTGATATGGTTTGTTAGGATAGAACAATATTTGGCTGAGATACAACTTCTTGAAAATTGGGAATCTGAGAGTGAAAAAGAGCAAACATTGAGAATACTGTCCATCAGAGGTGCTGTAGCAGGCCGTTGCTAAGAAGAAACAGGTTTGTTTTAACACTTTCTTTTGGCTTAGCACTGTAATGACGTTGTGTAGAATAGATGAACCCGAAAGCTGAAATTCTAAGCTTTACATAGATACCAAACTTGAGTGAATAATTCCCAAAGAGCGGCAACAGCGAGTGAAGTTTGTAGACATGTCTCCAGCCATTTTTGTTCAAGATTTTCACAAAAGGTAAAGTTTTCTTCTATTTACAGTAAGAAATTTACAAAATATCTGCATGGAACATGATCTTAATGATTTTTAGCATTAAATGAAAATCATTAATTTTGACCATGTATTGTTGGCTATTGCTACAAATATATATTATAATATAATATAATTTAGTTATTAAATATTATCTAAATATTAAAATATATCAATATTACAAGCCTCTCCAGAGGAAGAGGAACTGCTTTGCTCTGACAGTTTACAAGCAGTGCGTTTGCCTGTGAGCATTCACACACCTGTGGGGGACACGAGTGGGGGTTCTGATCTTTTAATAACAGCTGTGCAGCTTTTAGATTTGCATTCTTCTTTTATGTTTGTATTCGATCACCATTATGTCCACAGGCTGTATTCTAACAAGTAACACTCTACCGTGTCAATCAGTCATCTGTGTCCTTTCCTAGCACTAGGAGCTTAACTTTTACCTCTAAATTAATTCCCCAGAGGCAAAGTGAAGACAGTACTAGCCCGAGGAGTGCTCAGCTGATGTTGAGCGCAGCTGTACCACGATTCACTGATGCCGCTGGCTATCTTCTCTCACTATATACATATACTGTACATGAAGACGCTATGATGCATTTGCTGTTTTAAGAATGCACCTATTGTAGGAAAAATATTCTGCTATACATGTTGTTTCTTGTTCCCTTTAGTATGAGAGACTGACGTGGTATAAGGATCCATTTTTTTTGTATGAGTGACATGCACTTTTCTCATATTCCTGTATTTACGTATGAACTTTTAGTAACAAAGAGAGGTCAAATGTTTGTAATAAAGGTTAAAATTGAGATTTGATCAATTTGCCGGTTTGCTAAGACTTTTACTATTAGTTTTTACCTATTCCCAAGGTGCATGCAAGGCTTTTTATAAAGGAAAAAAAACAAAAGCATAAATGATTCTAAATGTCTTTGAATCATTTCCATATACTAAAGCTTGTCGAATTGTTTATGCTGTGAAATCTTAATGGACTACATGCACAAATTTACATCTTCTTGTTGCTGTCACATTAATAATTCTCAAGCAGTGCAGTTTTATGTTTTTCATAGCTCACCAAAGAATAAAATAGAATATTTGCTTTGTCCATTTGAAGAAAGAGCAGGACATTAGAGTTCCACCGTCTGTTTGTTTCAGTCCAACTGAATCAAAGTCAATTCACAGCGGCTGTTCCAAAGCGCAATGTCCATACAGCCGTGGTGACCTTCTGGGACCCCGGCAGCGGGCAGAAAGACAGAGTGTTCAGAGCTGCCGAAAAATTGCCCCTTGTCCTCCAGCAAGCAGTGGCTCAATGGCACAAAGATTCGGTCATTGTTTTTTCAAGAGGGCAGGTTTACAGTCACATTTTGGTTCACGTAGCTTTTATAGGGTGCTCATCGTCTAGACCCATCAAGGATTCTTACATTGCACTTACTCCTCGGGAAACTGAAGACGACAGAAAATGGAAGAAGGATGTAGTTGCATATGTATCTGCCTTGGTTTCATCTTGGTTAATCTGCTCTGATAGGTTATTTTAGAGTTTGTGCTTGAAACTAAAAGGAACAGTTTGCAGGAAGATTAAAATACTGTCTTCGTTTATATTTTTCTTATATTTATGGTGTGGCATAAAAGAAGAATATTTTATTTAAAGGAGCAATATTGAGATTTGCAAGCAACGGCTCACTCCACCGCTCTCCCCTTCCTTCCGAAGCACTACGGTGGCTGACACAGGACAAAGATGTCACGTTTTAGCTTCTTTGACAAATATCATATTTGCGAAACACTCTCTGTAGAGAGAGTTCCGGAGACCCGTGGTATATGTAGATATAAATAGCTCATTCTAAAGTAATAAAAACATAATGGTTCATTATAGATCTTTATCCACCTCTGAAGACACAGTTATGTATATTCTATTGCATTTCTGTCAGCAGATCCTGCTAAATATTACAAAAAGCACCTTTAAAATTGATTTGTCATTCTTTTTAATGCAGTTTGAATGAATGGGCACTGAAGCTTTCTGGCTTTAAAATGGTCCAGGAGTCTGTGAGAGAAACAGAATAAAATTTAACAATCCAAGCATCATTATTCAGTGATAAAACACCCTGTGCACCCAACAGGGTGATAACACCATTTTTTATGACTTATATTTACATGTCACCTTATTTACATTGTTCCTTCTCACATTACTTTTCATTTACTTGCATGTCACCACCACCACGCTGATGTCACTTCCTTTTACACCTGAGAAACTTGTCAAACAAACACACCCAAAACCTGCTAAATATTATATCTCTGGTGGCAACTCATTCCCTCTTGATTTCTGAATTTATTTCATTTGTCATGTGTCTTGAAGTCGTGTATTATATATGAGCTTCTGCATTATACAGACTGCATGCTAATGTACTAAAACAGGCCTGGTGCATTTTACATGAGGTTGTTTGTTTTAATAAGAATCACAAGATCAAGAATCATCTTCTTGTGGCCTTAATTTCCCCGTAGCCTGATTGTAGTGTGAATACATTACCGTGTGATCCCAGAGAAAAATAAATTGCTCAGACATTGCTCTTTCGGAGCACAGGAGATTTAACGTCCTCATTTTTTCACTTTTTTTGCATTTAAATGTATAATCTAAATTGCTATGGGGAAATAAACCTAGACATATAGGAAGAATGTAAAGCTACAGCAATGTATGTGTATGTAGAGGTGACATGAGGTTACTGGGACGTATGCGAATGAAGTAAAAGAGTAAAAAGTTTTACACATGGGAATTATGGTTGAAGAAATAGCTTTCTGAATTATTCAGAACACAAGTGATACAGCTTTGTGTGAGGATTTTACTCAAGCTGAGGAGAGCAGTTAAACACTGAAACTAACTTACAGTTGGTCAGTATCACAGGCAATGTACTGTATGTCCCGCATGGCTCCTGTTCAAATCCATTAAGCAGCCAGTGAAGTTCAGTTCCCCACAAACTCAAGATGTCTTCTGTATATTACAGAGCTGAAATTGTGAAGTAGCCCTGCATTGTGGGGACATACAGTATCATAAATATTTTGATCAAATGAATTTCATGGCATCAACTAAGACCATTTCTCTCTCTCTCTCTTTCTCTTTCTCTATGTATGATTTTTTGCTGTACCTTTAAGACTTAACACTATTTTTACATGTGAGATGAGTAAGGGTGAATCGCTGCACTTCACTGACAAGTTGCTTTGCTGCATCTTTCTACTAACTGCCTCTTTGCAAAGCTTGCGCTATTGTGACAAGTTTACAAAACAGTCTGCTGTCAAATGCGATGCTGCCAATGTCAAGGTTGGATTGAAGGGATCTGTTTTTAAAAGTTAGGTGTTCTAACGTCTATCCAGCTTCTATTAGGTATATTATCATTGCGACTGGATGGTGTTGACATAGAAATGTGAGTGACTTGTATAAGTTCTCAAATATATTAAACAAGTAGTTTGTGTAGTTGATTTTGGTCTGAAAAGTTCTTATACAGTAGCTTTTTTATCCCAGAAGATCAAGGAAAATTGGATTCTGCATGATATAACTTCTGTAAACATTACTGTTCCATAGATGAAAAATAGTGTGTGAGTGCGTGCGTGCTACATGCGTTTGTACTAGGTGTGTGTGTGTGTGTGTGTGTGTGTGTGTGTGTGTGTACTAGGTGTGTACTAGGTGTGAAAAGCTTTGAAAGTAAAAGTGAGACGACACTTGATTTGTGAAAATGATTTTTTTAATCTATTATGAAGAGTAAGGTTTTTGGATTCGACTTAAGATTTCTGGTTAGCTGGTGCTCACACTTTCTCTCTTTATTTCAATTTTTCTTTTTCTGTCCTGCTGTCCCTCATTTCTACCTATTCACAGTTCAGTGGACACCGGGACACCTCCAAGTGCCTGATGTGCTGTCCCAGAATTCCCTCCTCATCAGGTCTGAGCTGTGGGACCTTTAAAGCTTGTCAGGCAACAGCACAGCACATGTTATATTGATAAATCCCTCCTCCCGTAAACAGAAGCAAGAGGGGCTGTCACAGTATCTCAGATATTCCCCGTGTACATGGCATCAATAAGATGGATTTGTTTGGTTTGTCCTTTAGTTAAAGCTTTTCCCAAGCAATGTTTGGCAGGGATGGTTGTGGTGCAAGAGGTGAAAGATCCAATAAAAGAGATCGAAAAGTAACGTAGTAAGTAACATCTGCTGTTTTATTAAGCCCCATTATAGCATCTGGTCTTAAACCCTAGAAACATCCCTTTGGACTTTCCCCACAAATACAGAATTAATATTAAACGCACACCTATCCGACCCCCATTTCAACTTCTGCCAGTTTTTTATTTTTGAATTTCATATTTACCTTTCGTACATCTTATGCAACATTCATAACTCAGGTATGTGGTCTTCAAAACAATGCACACTTGGCTGGGAGCGTTTGCATCAATAATGACACAACAGAAGCTGAGGGTGAGATAAAAACGGTACCCTTGAAAAAGAGATCACGTCGGGAAGCGCACATGGGTCTGTACAGCGAGGAGTGCACTCAGCTCAGCACATGCTTTGCAATCTTAGATGCCACTTCTGTTTTGTGTCATCGCTGTGTTGCTATGGACAGACTGTTTTGCTGAAAATTAATTCAGGACATGGAGTCTATTTACTGACTTGTAACAAAGAAAGTGGCTTTTATATTGACTTTCAGATGTAGGCTTGAAAATCCAAAGGGCACAGAATTGTCATTGCTGGATGGAAAAATGAAGGTCTTTCAGGTCTTTTCTGGATAGGGGCTTTTACATAATCCTTTTACTTTGGGACACATCGATACTTTGTTGAACATTTACAATGATTCACCTTGCAGGTGCTTTTATCTAGTGACTTACAGTGGAATTTAAAATAAACATTTGATCTCCAGGATGTGTTGAGCCTTTTTTTTTTGTCTGACACATGGTCGTGTTTTTTGGCAAGTTTAAGGAGCATAGGTAGTTAGATGGTTAGGTTAGGGTATGGGTTAGGGTAAAGGTTTCATGAGACTCAAAACGCCAAGAATTTAGTCAAAACCAACAAGCCACGCCCACGGATCTGACTCCGAAACACTACGGATTTAGTGAGAGTAGTTCAAGTATAAATGGATCAAACTTACATTTGTAGATCCATTTTTGCAATCCATGATATGTTTATCTGTATGTGAAAATCCGAGTTCAAAAATCAAGTTCAAAGTAAACAACATTTAGTGCTTAAGAAACCGTTTCAGAGTCGTGTGTTATTGGCTTGAAGAGTATCACGAGTACTCAGTTGGATTGTAAATTTTTATTCCAGATGGGTTTTTATGAGTATATCTGGGTATTAAAGTGGTTTGGGTTGTACAGTGATGTCCATGTTGTTGATGTAAGACACCAGTCCTTAGTAGAAGAGTGAAACAGCAGATCTTCATTTGACGATCTTTCCGGTGGTCATGTCTGCCAGAAGGTCTCTGAAATATTTAGAACACCTACCACACAGAATCTGCTGTTTCTTAGCGAGACTATTTTCTTTCCATTTCCACAAGGGGAGAAACAGGCAAAAAAGATGTTCAAGGTTTGCTTATTGAAACATCTAGGAAGGGATTCATATTCAAAGTGCTTCTCAGAAATAATAACAGCAAATGTTTGGCGTTAAGCTTTTGGAAAAGCTTTCCCAAAACAGTGAAAGTAGGAAACAGATGGGCAGAAATGAGCAACAATAAAGCAGCGGTCACTGTAGCCTTAGGGAACAGCTCCAATTTATTTGTGTTCTTTTTTCATAAACAACATAAAGGGCTCAATAAAGAGGCACTTGTAACAGCTTTCATGGGGTCTGTATATTACTAAAACCAGCAAATTAGAAGTCAGGACTAATCCCATATGTTAGGGATATCAGGACAGCATAGCGATCCTCAGAAACCATGCGCAGACGTAAATGCTGCTAGCATTAGCTATCTGTATGTTTGTCTTGTAACAGTTTAAAAACACTGTTCTGTTATTTCTGGACTAGACCCTGCTTCAGTAAAAAGGAGCTAAACTGTTCCTCGAAAAAACTGAAATTCTGTCCGGTTCCTGCTGTGCGTACACAACCAAAAGCCGGTACTTCTGGAACTACGAAATAGTTACTGTGGTCCGAAAGCCCCTTTTGTCAGCAGAGAGCATATAAACATGACAAGAAAAAGAAAGAAAGAAAGAAATGGTTTGTATTAGAACCTTGGAGTTCCTCTCTGCCACTGCTATAAAGAATCTTTTGAAGATACACCATAACACATTGTTTTGGATAATTCTGTCTAGATAAGTACTGATAGTAGCACAGAAATTACACACTAATGGTGTTTTAATGTTCATAATGCATTGTGATCTGCCTTGCTGGCGTTTCAGGTTCTTTGGCAGGATTGTCATGACAGGCAGCACTGGAGCGACACACAGAAGTGTTATGGTGGCACTGATCAGTGTCACATCTTCCACACCAGTGATAGGTTGAGAAAAGGTTTTCCTTCTCTCTTTCTCACACTTCTTTTCTCACTTTCTTTCTCTCTTCGACAGGTGTTTGTGTAGTCAAATGAGGTTGCAATAAATTCAGATTGCTCAGAATAGGGAAGAGAGAGAGTCTGGTATCAGTGCTACACCTTTCTGCTTTTTCTCTCCTCCACTCGTTTTATGACACTTGAATCTACGTTTGTCTTAAGACATAAGAGAAACGTTTTGATTCTGTATTAAGGGGCAGTTGTGGCCCAGTAGGGGCAGTTGTGGCCCAGTGGTTACAGAGTCGGGCTCGTGACCAGAAGGTTGCTGGTTCAATTCTCAGGACTGAACGGCTTGTTTGTTGTTTTTAAGTGCAAAAATGGAATGACCAACTGCCTTCTGTGTTTTAATGTAATTATGTGATAAGGTGAAAGAATGTACTGCATGTGTTATAATGTCACATTGTGGAGAACTGTTACACAATCGTCTGCATGTTTGAGGACCACAAAGATGTAATGATGGAAAGATATGGTGGTATTTATAGGCACTGTATATCACAATGTATAATTCAGCCTTTCTAGATACGGCTGAGGTGCCCTTGAGCAAGGCACCTTACCCCCACTTGCTCCCCGGGCGTTGCAGTGATAGCTGCCCACTGCTCCGGGTGTATGTGTGTTCACGACTTGCAGTGCGTGTGTTCACGATTCACGGATGGGTTAAATGCAGAGGTCACATTTCAGGTATGGTTCACCATATCTGACAAAAAGGTCACTTTCACTTAAGCAGTTGTGTGTTGTTGTCATCATGAGACTGAAATTCAGCGATGAAAGTAGCATTGGCATTCTCAGCGTTTAATTACCAATAAATGTCAATGCAAGAAAATAGAAGAGAATGAGTTCATGTCTACATGTTTATGGCTACCGTCCAATAACAGCACAGGCCTTTGAGTTGGATTCGGACTGTAAAAGTCAAAAAGAAGAAAATTGCCTTTGTTCGATAGTTCTGACAGATGTAACAATGTCTAAATTCTTAGGTGGCCAATTTAGAGCCACATATCCCGTGGAGAAGAGAAAATGACTGGGGGCGAATGGAAGGCTCCAGAATGGCTCGGACCCTGAAGGTTTAAAGTGTGTATTAGGGACAAGGGGAGTGGATGAAAGTAAGACAAATTTAAAGGATGGTAGTCAGCCCATTTTATGGCCCAGAGGGAGTGAAAGACTATGCTGCTGCTTGGACTCAGCAGCTTCAAACCGGCTGATGGAAACCGCCCAACAGGCCAGCGGCATCCCTCTGTGAACATTCATGAGGACAAGAATATACTATTTACATAATTTCATTACATATGCTCAAGGTGAACTCAACACCTGGTGTTTGAAGGTCAATGGCTGCTTCCTTTCGAAAGGGTTTGATGGCGTTTGCTATGATTTACAGTACATGTTAGTGTCAAGGGATGTTTAGACTTGGCATGTACGAAATATTGACCATCATTCAAAGACATCAACATAACATATATGAATGTGTGTGTGTGTGTGTTTGTGTGTGTGTGTGTGTGTGTGTGTGTGTGTGTGTGTCTCACTGTCAGATCAGTCGGTCATTGTAGGTGGGCATTAGTGGGTGGCAGTGATGAGTATGTAGTTTGGCATAATCACCCATCACCTATTTCAGACCTACTTACACGTTTTTTTTACCTTCAGGTTTTAATATTTTTAAGCAGATTGTATATTTAAGTATATTTAACAGGGCTTTAATTACAATTTTGCCCCCAAAGCAGGTAACAATGTATTTAAAATATGGTGAGAGGGAGAGACTTCCTCTTTCCTCTCAACAAACTCGTCCTCCACATGTCCTTTACTGAGATGGGCTCCCCTGTGGCATCATAATTGAAAATTAAGAATGTTCAGGGCCATACTTAATCTGAGACCTTTGACCCCTGCGGAAGCCAAACCTGCATATCAGCTTATGTAGGGGTCAAGAGATACATCTGAGGGAAGACACACACACACACACACACACACACACACACACACACACACACACACACATTTACACCTAGACCTGATAATGTAATGCACCCTGACAGCTTTTTAATTATCGCCCTATCCCAGGTCGTTAAATGATGCCTCCAATATCCCGGTCATGTTTCTGCAGCAGTTAAGTCAAAGGAGTATCTCATTTGTTTTTCATTAATTATCAGATGAAGTCATAAGGAGAGGGTGGCAGGCGCCATCACGACTCCTTTAAACGCTCATTTGTGAACTTTGTTCTTCATGCAAAAATAATTAAGCGAGTTATTACTCTCGGTTTAATGGTGGAGCACAAAAGGGCTAGAAAAAGAGGAGTTAAGCATGTTTGAAACAGGATAGTGGTTTCAGACACTGAAATATATGGTCAATTAGTTATTTATTGGAATTCTGTCCCCCGGAATCCACTAACAGGCTGTGCAATGGGCTGCAGGGAAAAGGTACAAAACCTCTTGAGATGACATGTAGTGTATAATTTTTCATTATTAAAGTTTGCAATTCACAGTTTTGTGTATAAACAGGTATATTTAACAGCACACGTGCAGATGTAAAAATCACTCCCTAAAGGGACCCTCCGCCCAAAAAACTGAAAATTCTGTCATAATTTACTCACCTTTCAGTCAGACCACAACCCTAGGACCTATGGTTATCTTCGCAACACCCATTAAGATAACTTTAGTGCCAGTTTCCGACACGCGATGCATGTGTGCACAGGAACCAGCGTTCATAAGATGTGCATGTTAATCACGCTCATGCTCACCCTCTTGTTGTTTTAAACCTGTATGACTTTCTTTCTTTTGCCAAATACAAAAGCAGATATTTTGAAAAATGTTGGTAGCCGAACAGCGGGTGGTGCCTATCGACTTGCTTTGCTTTTGTGTCCATATAATAGAAGTTAATGGGGACCAACGGTAATTGGTTACCAACATTCTTCAGAAAATCTTCTTTTGTGTACTACAGAAGAACTAAAATCATACAGGTTAGAAATGACAAGAGGGGGAGTAAATGATGAAATAATTTTCAGTTTTGGGTGAACTGTCCCTTTAAGACTTCAGCTATACAGCCTCCAGCAATCATATTAATTGGAAATTGATTTATTTTTTGTGTCGATAATGCATAATATTGTCACTCCACACCTGAATGAAAACAGACAATTTAATGAATTTTTATTTGTGTGGATTCAATACAATGGCAAGTCATTATGTCATAAATAAGCACTTATTTAACCAATAAAGACTCTCAACAAAAAATATATGAAGGCAGCTCTTCATTGTCCATGTAGCTACTCAGAGTGGCTTCATTGATAAATGCTGATATCCACACAATTTAACAGTATGAAAAAAATATGACTCATGGAAAATGATGAGCAAGCTTTAATCTAAATGTAGAAAAATGCACAAAGCAAGACCCTTACAACATGACCCACACTCCGCATGGCCGGTGTAACACAACTTCATCATTGCATTCTATGACTCTGTATCTTCTAGTCCCTCTGAAATGCAATTTAAAAATGAGGCACTGAAGCGTGCAGTGTATTACAGTTCTGTTTCACCACACCGTATAACATTTCTGTCCGTGATCATTACTTCTTGCATATGAGCGAAGCAGTCTGTTGGTCTGAGCGTATTCCTCCAAATAAAAGGATTCATCATCATGACAGTGAGCCGTGGCATTATGTGTTGGTAGTGATTTATCAGCGAGCGTTGATTGATTCATTAGCAGGGACATTATGTTGCTTTTCTTTGGACAGAGCAAAGAGCGGAGTGTAAGAAAGAGGCATAGCCACTCGCTGCAGCTCATTAGCTGCCAAATGTATTAGCTTGAAGCTAATGCCCTGTGGCTGAGAACATAGAGATCTTAATGAGAACATACATATGCCTGTATCCCGTACAACCCAAATGAATTATGGCAGAGAGCAGTGGGCCACAATGCACCCGAAACCTCTGATAAGGATACGCAGTGCTCACGCAAGCTTTGATTTATGCCCATGTCTGTTAGTCTTTAGTGTTTTAGTATACTTATTAAAAATTTAACACTTGGAAAGCTCTTTCAATCCCAGTGTTTTCACCGATCAATAGTCAAAAAGGTGCTTACTACAGTTTCTTAGTCAGTGTAGGCCCTATGTCTAAAACAGTAAATCACATCTTTACGTTTTCTGAAAATAATGTGTGTGATTATTAGGGTTGGGTATCGTTCGAATTACAACCGATTACAATTTCGATTCTGCTTATCGATTCCCAGTTTCAATTCCGCAGTTGAAGTAAAACATTTAGATATCAACATGTATGGTCATTTAGCCTGCTTATTGACTGGTTTGCAAAAAATATATATTTATGAGCACCGTTTTGTGTGTATATTTACAAATAGCAACCATGTTTTATCTGATTTATTACTATTTGTATTACCCAAATTTGTGGTTCCTGTGATTTACTGCAAATACTATAGATAAACTATGCTTACTGTAGTACAGATGTGGTACATTTTTATAAGTGCTTTTATTGAGATGTCAGCAGATCACACATGCACATTACTGAAAATATGCACACAGGTATTGATAAGAGGAATTAACGTTTTTATTTCAAGTATCCGATTCTAAGTCTTTTTGAATTTGCGAATTGGGACATACAAGGTTTCGGAAGGACAGCAACGATATTATGATGATCACTGTAGTAATACAATGCTACATTTGTTATTATAGATTTTTTTTAATACCATAGTCATACCCTAAGTTTTCCATAGGCAGTAAAAAGAAAAAGAATCTTCTGTAATGGTAAATTAAAAATGTGGTCCTTAAGACTCTTTTTACAGTATAGTCTAGTTTTATGCACCCTGCTGCATCAGTATAGAGTAGTCTCAGACGCCGTCAATATAGCACCAATCAGATCGAGTTGCAGATAATGATAGATGATGATCGTTCCACTGTCAACCTGTTGTGGACTTTGCCATATTTCATTTTATCATCAAAAACTTTGTTCCTTTTTTGCTTTGTTCAGTTGGCAATTTTAATGTAAAACATTCTCACAGTAAACAAGAGCATAATACTTCTCCTGACGGGGGTCACTTACACCAAACACTTCCTTCCATAAACATAGTTTTTCACATGACAATCTCTCTCAGAGCGTCAAGAGCAGTTTAGAAAGTACGTTGGTTGAGACTGAGAAGAGAGAGAGAGAGAGGAATAAAAGCTGAGGCAGGGACACCCGGTGAGAGCACGCTGCGTTTTGAAAGAAAGGACAGGAGGTTGATTAATTAAATTTCTGAAAGCCCCGACATTTGGGCTGCAAAAGGCTCAGCCGCCCGTTGTTGCACAAGCAAGGACAAGTGTGACAACAACAGCAGTCTGAATCTGAGTGATATGAGGCCATTTGCCAGTTTGATTAGAAGCATTTTGAAACCAGGAGAAATTCACTTGTCTCTAGACTCATTACTCTCTTTTTCTCCATCTCTAATGACTCAGAAAATAAAAGAACTGTTGCAATATACGCAGAAAAGTGTGCACGTTGAGTGGCAAGCGCTTAAACTACCCAGAATGCCATCTGTCCCAAATACGCCTGTTTTGAGAGCGCAAGTCTAAATGAAATTACACGTCCCTAACAGCTGGCAAGTTAATAACATTAGTATATTTTCTGCTAATTAGTTCATATAGATGTTGACAAATCAGTGCAATGATGGAAAATAATAATATACAAATTGCGCCATAATTCGATAAATTGTGTGATTCTGAGCATCTTTGAAGATGACAGAGAAAGACAATTATCTTTTTCATGGTCTGAGATGAAGTGAATCATAACTATCGATTTATTTCAGTTGGTTGCTTGTAATGCTTTTGTAAGCAAAACAAATTGTCTGAGTATGCCAGTTACTGAAAGATTATTATAAGTTTTTTTTATGATATATAATTTTTTCACTGAAGGCCTTTTATTAAGTGCTTTGACAATGTGATGGCTATATATTATGATGATTGATAAAAAGTAAATATCCCAACTTGGGATGCATCAATATCTAAATTTTGGCCGATAATGATAACTGATTATTCTTTAATGATGGAAACCGATAACTGATATATTGGCCGATATACATTATCTCAATATTAATATATATTTATTTTTGCCTGAAACAAAAGGCAAAAAGTGGACAACTGTAGTTCTCTTTTTCTTGAAAATCGTGTACCAAGCCTACTTTACACCAGTTAAAAATTGTTTAACATATAAACTTTTTTGGTATAATGTTTATTTAAAGGTCGAGTAGTTAATTTGGAATGGCGCTAACTTTAGCCTGCTAGCACTCAAATTATAATCCCACTCTCCAAAGCCACGCCTCCTCCAAACACATGAATGCACACAGACCAGAAGCTGTTGGATTCTCAAAGCATTAACATACCTCTCCGAAATAAAGAGAGCAACCATGGTATCATCTCTCAGACTGTTTGCCTGCCGGAGCTGTCTCCATCGTCCTGCCAGAACGTTTTGATTGGACGAACGTTTTTTGGTCCTACGCCTTTCATAGATGATATA
Organism: Oreonectes daqikongensis; assembly: GCA_026939265.1. NCBI lineage: Eukaryota > Metazoa > Chordata > Actinopteri > Cypriniformes > Nemacheilidae > Oreonectes > Oreonectes daqikongensis. The sequence continues at coordinate 678,968 of JAOTQM010000030.1, read as the reverse complement.
TAATTATAAAAATATTTTTTGACCACTATACTTCTTGATTGCTATCAGGATGTAAAGAGATTTCCAACCAGCATGACAAAAATGTTTCTGGCCAGGATCACCCACCCTGCCTTTTACAAAATTATAAATGTAAATAAACAAATTAAAAGTGTTCTGAATAGATGCAAGTCTCAAGTCTCTAACAGGTCTCAAGACAGAAATCATTTAACCAGAGGAAATTAGTTATCATTTATTGACTTTAATATATTGGCCTGATTTTATTATCGATAACATTAAAAATGACAATTTTTAGGGCGATAGCGATGTGGCTTTGGTAATATATTGTGCATTCCTATTTATTTATTAATGAGTGTATATTTGGGTATGGATAGTACAAACATCGGATTTGGATGTTATAAACATATTTTATATTTCTGAGTCATGTTTTTAATTGTAAATCCAAACGTTTTTCCCATTATAAATGTAGTTAAATGTGGTTAACAGTAGGTACACTAACACAAGATTATGCTGCATCCACATGCTTGACAGAAACCACCACAGAGATACAAATAGGTGTTGGTACTCTTAGCATTGCTTTTTGCATCATCCTCCAAAGTGTTAAGCAGCAGTTATATGAGCTTACCCAGCAAGAAATAAAGTAGTTAGATAAGCTTTACACTTTTTAAACTAACTGGTGTTTCAAGTATATTATATATTTATAATGCAATTAATGGAATTTTAGTAAAAAATACTTCAGTGTTTTGTTTTTATTCTTACAGTAAATGCTTATAATGTTTCAGAACAAAAGTGATAGATGCTATTTGGTCTCAACATGAAGTAAACTATTTCTATTCAAAACAATGCATCTGTCATTATAAAATGTTCCTACCAATGTTCACAACCTACAGCTTTCAGTCATTTAATTACTTTTCATGACACCTGCAGTTACCCAGCATGCCGAGCGCTTGTCGCCCTGACTGCCATCTCGGAAGCAGCGTTGCCGGGTGCTTTTCCTCTGTCCTCAGACCAGTGGTGTGCATAGATCCTGACCTTGAGTAATGAGAACCCATCTCTAGAATGATCCGGCCCACTTCGACATGACAGGGTTCAATCCGGTCACTCATCCCCTGGACCGTTATCTCCAGCTCTGCTCACTCTAATGAGAAAGAAGAGAGGGTTCCACTAACAAGCGATTTCATCAACGTGAGCAATGAGCTGACAGAGCGGATCTCTCTTTTGACCTACCTACAAAAAAAGAGAGCGGCCAAGAGAGAACAATCAAAAATTCCACTGCGGGAAGAGTCTTGTACGGTAACAAAGACTTTCTCAGATCCTGGAACAATAGGATTCTGTACTTTCTAATTGAAACCATGATCAATTACTGTATGGGAAAGATTTCCTTTTGCTACATACATTTGATCAGAGACAAATACAGCACTACAATAAAGCATACAATTCATAGATCATGATTGTTTTATATTGCTACTTTATTTCATATAATCGCTCTCTTTTACTGAAGTTTACTGAATTGCTTTGCACTGGAAAAAAGCGCTTTAAAAAGTCACCTTCCTTAAGACAAAGGACACACACCTGCTTAACATTAACATGCTGGACAAATCCAGTCACACTCTGATGTGTAGCCGCATGATTTCACGGTCTGCATTGATAGCACAAATCAAATTTAAAGGCGTGTTGCCCAGACAGATTAGAAAAGCACAGTCCACATTTAATCTCAGCCGAGGCGTCTGTGTTGCCATTAAAATAGCCGAAAATGAAACGCCTCAGGTTGACTTGAGGGAATCGGTTATTTGTCAGCAGTAAACAAAGTTTCTTTTTTTTCTGTTTTCTTTATCATTTTGTACAGACATTTTTGTTACATTCAACAATCCTCACGTTTTACTTGCATAATAAGACTGAAATGCATTATTTAGAAAGGCAGTATTTTCATAGCTGAGTAAGAATATTTACATTTTTATGTTGCTATACACTAATAAATACTGTATTTTACCCCCTGCATGTCCTATTTAATTTGATCCTGTGTGTATTACTTAAAGATGACACAAACAATTAAAATATGGCAATAAATTGGCTGATAATCTGTAATCTGACCTTTATCGCTCTGTTATTTTCTGATCCCTCATGACCTACTTTATTTGTTGTCAACACTTAGTAGTATAAAAAAGTTAATAAAAAGTTACAATAATTTCTTGAAGTTTATTGTCAGTTAAATATTCATATTTATTAGTTACAGTTTCTTAAAGAAGTAGTTCACCCAAAAATGACTTCTTCTGTGCAACCAAATAAAATACCAGCAGTTGTTTGTGTAACAGCATCTAGCAGTGTGAGATTATTTTTAGTAGATCAAGTTTAGGTAGAAATGTTCATTTTTAAATGATAGTGAAGTTCATCTGTAAAAAATCTTTCTCTCTTTACAGGTCATTTGTCCTGACTTTTTTTTTAACTGTTGAAGTGATAGTTCACCCCAAAAATGAGGATAAGTGAATGATAAACTGTCACTTTAACAGGATTTAGTTATGTGCTAAGTGTGAAATTGGAATTAAATGAGTCATAGAAATTCCATATTTTAGATTTCCCTTTGGCCAACATGCTTACAATTATAGTGTTGTAGTTTCTGACCACACCGAATGTCTGCATTTTACTCAACATTCTCCAAGACATTAAAAAAGACGCCTCTCTATAGCTATGGCTAATCAGACAGAATGAGATGTATTTCCAACATTTGTTAGCACAAGCGGCAGATTGATCCAAAGTGATGGGTGCAAGACTCCATGGCAAATAAGGAAATGTTAAAATAAGCCATGTAAGGAGGGTTTCAGTAATATGATAAACCCATGCTTGGCAAAGTAGCTCCACTCCCCCACTATGGAACACAAGTACAAATGTCACAAGCAATTACACACAAAGCATGACAAAAGAGTATTATCATGCATAGCTGTGTAATGACACTAGCATTGATGCCTGGCGGGCAGACAGAAGACGACTTGAGAGACTGCACAACGTGTCGCCTGTGGAGTGAAGCCAGTCTTGTTAAAATTCTTCGAAAATGCTTAAAAAACAGGCAACATGCAAAAACAACTGGCAGAATAAATTGGAGCTTATGGATGTCGCTGGCAAATGGAGGTCTGTTATGCAAACTTATGCATGACCCCAATGTGCCATTGCAATAGAATAGTTTTTTTTTACACAGCACTGCGTCTCTCTCTCTCTCTCTCTCTCTCTCTCTCTCTCTCTCTCTCTCTCTCTCTCTCTCTCTCTCTCTCTCTCTCTCTCTCTCTCTCTCTCTCTCTCTTGCACTCTGTATCTGTCTTCTCGCTAGACACATACTCATACAATGATTTTAGCATGCATGCATAATTTGGAGTAGATACGTGGCAGCTGAAGCATTATGCCCATTAATAAATAAACAGCGTGTGTGTTGCCAGAGCTCTGATAGGTACATACTGCAGAGTTGATTGGAGCTGGGAAGCGTTATCTTTTATTTTTTTAAAGCCAGGGCACTCTTGCTTTGGCCTGGTTTGACATTTAAAGCATGATTTTGTTTTTTATGTTGTTCTATCCCATCTTAATATGCAGAGTCAGCTAAAAGTAAGGTATTTGTATATCAGATATGTGTTTCTGTGGAACACAAATGTTTAAATGTTTAAATAATCACGGCTTGGCCTTTGCCATACGACACTTCAAAGTTACCACATCTATCAAACTCCAAAAAAAGACAAAAAGCTGCATAAATACAGTCTAACCAACTCCTAGACTTCTGAAGTCATATGACAGTGAGGAAAAGTTTATCAATAAATAATGACTTAAATTTCGGTCTGTTCCGTACACAAACTACTATAGTAGATGTAAAAAGATGATGTAAGAGTCTTATGGACTTTTTATCGCTATAAACTTTCACTGCATAGCCATCCTTGAGAAATGTCTACCTATGTGTTCTACAAACCACTTTGCAAGATGTCAACACTTGTCCAGCAGCGCTTCTGGTTTCTTTTATTATTTAATTTTTTGAAATCTTACATATATAAGTGCATTATGGGAAAGATATTTGTTTAACATTTTGACATTTACATTTTATCATTTGGCAGACACTTTCATCCAAAGCGACTTACAGTTGAGGAAAAACAGCAAGTAAAGCAAAAACTATTAATTAATGATCTGTTGTTGTATTCTGTTCAAGCGTTTGTGCAGTGTTAAAAAAATGAAACTTTTCTAGACTAGCATTGAAACAGCGTTGTTTACGGCTTCCAACGTGTTTTATAAAAAACTAAAACTATGCAAACTTGGAATGAGAACAAGGTTACTCTATAGGTTTATGCAGAACTTAAAAGGCCCATTTCTGAATTATTGGGCATTTCTAAACGGGGGGCATTTTTCAACCATGCAATAGCAAATTGAATTGTAAATTTGTGCCTATCCCAGTTTGAAAACGCCCCATAATTGAGAAATGCCCCTTTTTGTTCTGCAGAGACCAATTTTTTGGTGAACTGCTCCTTTAAATGTACACATTTATTTACTTTTATCACTGGCTGGGAGACCACATCCTCAGAAATGACCATCCCATTAACATGTCTTCTGAATTATTTTGCACCTGAACAATATTAGAACAGTATCTATCCCTGTCCAGGTTTTACTTTGATAAATTGTCATTCCATTCACACGCATACCATAATGCACAGCCACTCAACTCTACGTGACCTCGCACACGTTGCCGTATATATGCGTTTTGGTGCGCGCCTCTCTCTTTACAGGCAAGCGAAATCGGTCTTCTTCCTTTTTCTGCAGTTTTCTTAATAAGGCCTGTTGTGAAACTCCCAGCAGGCGGAGGTAATTTCATGCTACTGTTAGTATTGATAGTAACTTTGGGTGCTGGGGGCTCAGTGAGACAGCAGGGCCTGTGTCACGTGCTCATGTACAGCTATTTTGTGACACTCATTAAGGATTGATAGAGCCCATTTATTTTGGTGTAATTACCACTTCCATTACTTTTTACGACTGGTCGGGACACAGCGGGGACTGTGTGTACACACAAGGCATTTTTTAGAGCTCAGTAAGCAGGTGAAAAAGGCCGCTGGCAAGGCAATGCATTTTATTTTTCAAAAGAAGTTATGTGTTATTCGTCTTGCTTTAGTGCCACCGTGCAAAGCTTCCGTATATATGCGGCACATACGTTAAGCTTTGGACGTCTAACTCAGAAATTGAGTCTTTTGTCAAGAGTCCAGGTCTCAGATCCCTAAGGTAATGCTTTTCTATATGGTGCAGGTTATGGTTTTACTGACCATGTTGCGGGACAGTTTATTCACTACGTTTTTTTTATAAATTTACTTTTTCTAGGATTTAGCCTAGGTAAAAGTTTTATTATGCAAGAACAAATAAGCAAATTGTACATTTTCCTTGTCTTAAACATTCTGTCATGAAATAGTACATTTAGCTATTCTGTCAGAAAAAGTCATTTCAAGAGGTTTTTTAGACCCAAAAATGAAAATTCTGTCATCGTTTACACAAAAGAAAATATCATGTAAGTCAATAGGGACCAATGATTTTTGGTAACCAACATTCTTCAGAATATCTTCTTTTGTGTTCTGCAGAAGAAAGAAAGTCACACAGGTTTGAAATGACATGAGGCAAGAGTAAATGATGACAGAATCTCAAACTGAAATTTCCATTCCTGATAAATGCTTTTATTTCACATTATGTGTGAATGCTGTTTGCACTACTACAGGAAAACAAGTGTAAACGTGTAAATAAACAGGCAGGACTTCTGTTGCTCAGTTACTCAGCCGTGGCGAGGTCACCGGCACCATCTGAAATATATCCAAGCTCTCTTCGCTCTCTTATTCTATTTGCCGCAGGCTATGTTTGTATATGTGTGTGTGCAGTTTCCCTGATCCAAGCACCCACTGGTGCGTGTGTCCACTAGCTTATGTGTGTTTACTTGTATGTATTTGCTTGGTTTGCCTCTCAAGGGAGGCAGACCCCAGCTGCAGGGGGTTGTGGGTATATATACCGAAACGAGGTCAGAGATGTGGGGAGAAATTTTTCATAAGAGGCCACGAGTGGGCGTGTAGTCTAAAAACACGTATTCTACACAGCTGTCGGGAAAATTGGAGAAAGAGCCGCATGTCATGTTCGTTTGCGTGTTGCTTGAAGCGATCCATCATGAAAGCGCTATGAGACAGGCGGTAAATCCGCAGCAGGCTGTTCTGTTGATACTATGGACTCTATTTAGCCTCTGTAATGTTGTTATCAATGGACCCTTTGGCTGTTCATACATGTTGCGTTGACTCAGAATCAATGCTGATTCACTCTTCTGGCTCTGGGCTCTTTAGAGCTTCTGGAGATTTTCCAGCCTGTGAATTTGGGCAGAGCGGCACCATATTTCAAGAATGCCCAAATGGGCAGGAGGCACATTTCACAAATAAAGTATCATTTGGTTTTCCATTATGTTTAAAGTCTGGAGGCATGGTGTTACAGATACAAACCATTTGAGAACCATTATATGTGTGAGATTGTTAAACAAACATGAAAAGAACTTGTCTTAAATAAATATAACTCTCCCATGGCAGCCTGATTAATGTGGTCTAAATTTATAACTCTGTTAAAAGCTGTTTTTTTTAAATGTTTTAAATTTTATGTACTGTTTATTGTTAGAAGCTAACAAAATCTCACAAATTCTTCCAAGGCTTTAACGTGGATTCAGATTTAGTTATAAAACAGCTCATGTAATATTATGTTTGACCTCCTGAGGCTGACTGTTAACATTTTGTTAAAGGGATAGTTCACTCAAAAATGATTTGCTTTACCTTCATGTCATTTATGATATTTTGAAGAATGTTGGGAACCGAACAACATTGGCTCCATTGAGTTCTATTTTTTTCGACACAAAACCACTGACACATTTCTTAAAATATCTTCTGTTGTGTTTCACGGAAGTAACATGAGGCTGAATAAATACTGACAACATTTTTTATTTGGTTGAACTGCCCCTTTAAGGTGAAAAACAACTTTTAGGTTCTGCATCCTTTTCGTGGAGAATGTTAAGAAATGCCCCCGACCACTTTTTTTCACAACGTCCATGACACGGGCCTACACAAGCGAAGTGTCAGAATACTTTTTGCAGCCACAGACCAGACAAGTATGGTGTCAAACCGCACCTGTGCATGACCTGGGCACAGCGGGGCTCACAGTGTTCCTGAACCTGACTGCTGTGACAGGCTTTTATACAGAGAGACCAAGTATACATGTCTAAGCTGGCTGTTGTGTACAAGTTAACACAATAATGCATTAACCACAAGAAGCAACAGTTCATATTTAACACATTCACATCCCTTTATAAATGATATGTAAAAAAAAAAGCAACACGATCACAATATAAAAAAAAAAAAAAGGAAAATCCCCCTAAGAGCCTTCAGATTGAATGATCCGCGTTTATCTCCGCAGCCAACGCGAGCTGCGAGATTGCTGCAGACGACCGTGCACTCCGTCTTTGTACCGTTCACGCTTCATTTCCCTGCACATTTTTTTACAAATATGTCATGTGAGCAAAATTAATGTCAGCCCAGAGGGAGCAACATGTCTGGAGTTATCTGATGATTCCACAGAGATCAGGAAAAGACTCTTGACTCCATTTGAAGCTGTGAGAAGTGGCTTTGTACTTCTTTTAAACAGATCAGATGGCCGTCCTTCGTGATTTAAAGATGAGAAGCAACATTTTGGTTGCCAGCCCTGAAAGCTGGTGCTATTAAACATAAATGCATTATAACAGCTGCTTCTCATTCTCTTTGATGCCGTGTGTTGTTGAGAGATTTAAATTTTTTAAGCTAATCAATAAGAGAAACATCTGAAGCTGTGTCACTGATAAAGACGCAGTTGGATTTATCACGAATCCAATTCACAGGCTTGATTCCAGATTTGTGTTGGTTGATATGAAAATGTGAAATAGCTGACACAAGCCCGCGTTTTTACATTTTAAAGTGATGGACGACTGCCTTGCCTGTGTATTTTATAGATTAGCATTAATACATTTTTTATATATTTAGCTTATATTTGTTTTTATTCCGCTCTATTTATTTTACACATTTTCTGTTTGTCTTTTGGGATTAATGATGTTTTTTCTAATCTTCTTATTTTCATTTCAATGGCTTTTCCTCACTGAACCAGAGACAAATGAGGAGCACTTATTTACTTTCTATCCTCCGGATTCAAGCTGATATAATGCTTCCATTTGTCTTGTTCTTGTTTCAATTGTTTACTTTTGTTTGAGCTTGGGTCCCTCACCAATTAAGTTTGGCAAGAGAGAAAGAGGAATAGAGAAAGAGAAATTGTAAATGATGAAATATTTTGCGAACATTTCATTTTTTTACCTTTTATAGCATATGGGGTCTTACGGATGCAATGTCATGTTTGATAGAAACAATGCAGGGATTGCACATACTCAGAAACAAATGTATGGATAAAAGCGTCTGCCAAATGCATAAATATAAATATTAAATAAGGTTAGCCAGATTGTTGTTGTTTGACTTTGCAATACAGTTTAATGGTTACAATTTAAGCACCAGTATGGCACGGTTTCTCTATCTTCTGAAACACAATATATTATAGGCCTTATCACGTTATGAGTACCTGTTATTAATCCTGTGATGAGGCTAATTGTCTTTGTTAAAAATCACAGAAGCGATTACATTGGATTGTCAGGTATGACACATGGTGTTATTGACACTTCAAGGTGAAAAGAGAGAAAGTAGAACTGTCACACATCTATTTCTGTTATCAGGCTTGTCATATATCCCATGGCTCATTATTACTGAACTGTACCGGCTTACAAATGAGCAACTATTTTAGCATCTGTATGTATATACATAGTGGCTAGTACTATACTATGGTGAGGAGATATGCTAGCACTCGTGATACTATGGTGAAGGCTTTCCAGCAGAGAGACGTTGAAGAGAAATCTAAAAATCACCCAGAGGAGGCTCCATTACAAAGACCCTTTAAAGTGTGATCAGTGGTTGATGTTATGTACATATGTAAGTTGAGTATATATTTACTTTAGCCAAAAATAAGTGTATTGCGCAACATGCAGACAGCAACAGGAAGCAGGTTGTTTGGAGGTAATATGTGTGAGTTTTTTTTAATTACTCTGATCTCTTCGCCTCACTGCTCTGTTCCACGCTCCTTCATTACTGTGCTTTTAATTAGCCTTTAACTCACCAAAAAACAGCAGGCATCGATTCTCTTAAAGGTGATCTCTATGTGCATTACTGTAATGACCTCAGGTCCACAAAAGCCTGATGGGACGAATGACCAGAGTTGCTCTGATTGATGCAACCCACCTCCAAAATAACCTCTGAGGTGAGAGAGAGAGTAACAATGTTTGAAATTAACACTGTGCGTCAATGGCGGGTAAAACTTTCTTACTGGCCATGATGCTGTAAAGTACAGTACTTGAATTGTTTTATTCAAATAATACTTCATTTATAGATGGTTTTAGTGCCAACACAATAAACAAAGTAGTTAAGCATTAATATAATACAGTTAATATACAATAAAATATAAATATAATTTAACTGTAATTAAATTGTTATATTATAACCAAACACAGACCGGAAGTTAACTTCGGGCCAGGTGCGTGGGTCCAATAAAACTGTCTATACGCAGTTTGTCCCTGTTTGGTTTAGTTTTATAGAAGTATAATTAATATTTTGCATTAGCTTTAATTTGTATTTCTTTAGTTTTTATGTTAAATTTAGTTTCATTTTTAGAAACGTGCCTTCGTCATTTTATTATGTATTTGTGTTTTTTTATTTATTTAGTTATAGTTAATAATTTTATTGTCTCAACTTAAACATATAAAAAATTTTGTTTATTTTAAGATTTTTTAAAATATGTTTTACCCAATATTTTATTTTGTTTCAATAAACATAAATATTTTCATAATCTTAGTAAACTGTAACAACCTATGTAATAATGAGATTACATTATATTACTGTTTGTGCATATTTCACAATAAACAACACGTTCTGTGACTCGTCATATTGAGATTTGTGTAAACCTGCACCTGTCACAAAAACGGGAAAGAGCCCCATTGTAATTTTGGCAATGAAAAAACAAAACGTTTAGTATTGTGGATAAACTCATCACATTACATTTTACACTAAGGTAAATGATGTTAGATGTTGCCACAGATGACCAACCGGGCGAGTAACTCTGTTTAATTTGCTTGCTTAATTAAATTGCCTGTTGTACTTGGCAAGTGTTAACTTTAGAGAACTTTACTGGTATGGGGCATCCTAATATTACTGAAATGAATCTTGATCAACATCCAGTCACTCTATTATGAAAGCGAACAGATGTACCTGTGCCTGCACACACACAGGTAATGGAGCGATGATTACCTGTAGCTAACAGAAACATGGTGTGCATGAGTTTGGCCTCAGCAGCAGGGCTGAAGTGGCCATTTGTCCTCTAAGAAATTCTGCATTCGACTCGGTTCACAGTCCTGAGGTGTCATTACTCCTCTCATTCTGGGCACAGATGGTGCCAGTGCAGGATGGTTTAACGTCCACCTGTCTGATGGCCACACAAAGAGCCACCTGCCTGGCCTCTCTCTCTCTCTCTCTCTCTCTCTCTCTCTCTCTCTCTCTCCCTCACCATCACACACAAACATACACACATACAATGCTGCTTATGTTGCCACGGGATGTAAAAAGCATTAAATCCCGATGAAAGACTTTTTGCGGTAGGTAAACCTATTATTAGCTTCCATTAGGCTCACCACAAGTCATTACCGTCAAATTCAATAAGATACCTTGGAAGGAAATAAACCTCTCTGTGTCAGTGTTTGTGATTTGAGCCAACAGCTTGAACATAAAACAGATATACCACAGAAAGTGTGTATTGTTGTCAGATAATGTGTGTTCTGTAAATGTGCTAGGGCTTGATTTATCTCTTACCTCTTAACACAAGATAAATAACAGTTACGGGATTTCAGGGCCATTTTGATCAAGATACTAAAATGTTGGTATAACATAAACATACAGTAAATGCATCAGTCACTCCCATAGGAAAGAAATATCACAAATGGTGATCTCTTTAATAGCTTAATTGTTTTTCTTAGACAGAACATGGAGACAATTTTAAAGCCATAAAGAGCCTCTATTCTCCTGACAAGCCATTCTTATCTTTATGGAAATCCAATTTCCTCGATAATGACCGGGATCTAAGACCGGCGTCCTCAAAGAACACCTCTGGGAGAAATCATTTACACTGACTGAAAGAGCGTGTGAATCTTATCCCGTCGGCCTCAAACAACGACCTTAAAGCAGGAAATAGTAAAATGGTCGATAAGGCATTTAAAGCAGTTTAAAGAGGTTAAATATATGGACTCCTGAGGGATTTGTCATGGCATTTTGTGGTTTCGGGTTCTTCTGTGAGCACAGATATATCATCGAGTCAGCTTACGGAGAGTTTAGCAGCCAGCTGTCAGGAAGGGCAGGGAGTGTTTTTTATGTAATACTGTCAGCTGGTTGTTGGGATGGATGTGTTAATGGGTCATCAGAACTGCAGAGAAGAAGCATTGCCAGACGTGTTCAGACAAATGAACGCCTCACACCGGAACGCGGGACGGATGACAGCGCGGAGACGGCAATCATGTTCTCCGCTCGCTTGAGCCTGCTCGTCTCTCCTTTGCTCGCTCTTGCATAACGCTGAACGGAAAGAGTTTGAAAGAAGACCTGAAGTGCAATGAGAAACTTTTATCTTCACTAACTTCCTTGCTGACACTTACACTGTCCGAAAGTGAAATTCTCTCTTTGCAGACATACTTGTATGAAAATAATGCTGCAAAATCAATGAGGATGGGTAGAACTTAACTATATTTTTATTATGAATTCTAAGTATGCAAAACTATGTACTAATAGCCAACTTGACTATTAGTAGATAGTTTTGCATACTTAGAATTTCATAATAAAAATATAGTTAAATTCATACAATGGTACTGTTGATAATGACCATACACATTTAGTAGTAGTAGTATATTCCTAATCCTTTTTAGTAAGGTTGTATTTTGTCGCTGTATTTCCGAAACCTCGGATGTCCAAATTTGCTGTTTTTCAGGAACTGGAAAAAACACTGCACTTTTAAAATGATTAAATACTGTGTTGTCAAAGTTGACAAGCACTTATATAATAATAATAATTTTTATTCATTAGATATTTGCCAAACCAAGTGACAAACATAAAGTGTGACTAGTAATAATGACTTAAAATGAAAATCACAAAATATGGAGGTATTATGGTTGGCTGACATGAACTAACAAGAACAATATAGTTTTCCAGCATTTATTGTCTTGGTTAGTTAATGTCAATACAATTGTTCATGTTAGTTCATGGTGCATTAACTAATGTTAACAGCTACAACCTTTGTTTTTAAAAATGTATTAGTAAATGCTTAAATGAACACAAACTAAGATTAATAAATGCTGTTAAAGTATTGTTTATTGTTAGTTCATGTTAACAACTTTCCATAATACTGAGATTCAACAAAAAATAGGAACATATTTACCAAAAATATGGTGTCAAAAGCACATCTGCATATAAACAATATGGGTTTACATAACACGTTCTCAGGTATGTACATTTACACATTTCTAAATTAGCATTCAAACACATCCAGTTCGTGAAAATGTGTCGGAAATAGGGCGAAGAATTTTCCGTTTTCGCTCCAGTCAGTATGGTGCACTTTTCTCCCTGATGTCCTCGCACGAGTTGTGCTGTAATTGTGGGAAGTGGAAGCGGGCGGGTGGATAGCTGTCAGGGGAAGATAAAGAGGGTTTCAGCGGGTGTTGGGGAAAGGGGAGCATCTGATGAAGGGCCTCTCCGCAGCAACCCCACTGGCTGAATTACCTGGCCACTTTATAATTGTGTGAGAGGAGCGTTTCCAACAGCCCTGTCATTACTCAACCGGCCCAGCCTGACCCAGCGAGGGAGCTGCCTGCCTCCTTCCCTCCTCTCCCTTCTTTTCTTTTTCTCTTCTCCACTTCTGTCCACCTCTTCCCCTTTCCTTTCTCGGGCTTGGTGCTGTGTGCTTAGAGGGGTACACCATTACCTATCATCAGCCCCCTGACTCCCCCCAGCTCTCCTTAGGGGGCTTTCTATTGTTACGGTGACCCGCTAGTAGCTCTTTGTGCATTCTGATCTTTTTCTTTTTTTTATAGCATCATTTTGTCACAATGGGGTTCATTTTGCCGCAGTGCACATTGTATAACCGTATATATATCATGTAAATGTGTGTGAAGGACAAGAAGTGTGTTAATGACAATGAGGACTTCATAATTGCAATTTCCTATTATGGACCTAAATGAACAAGTGTCACCTTCCCAGTCATGACAATACCTATATGCCTACATTTGCAGGACATTTTACTTACAATCTTATTCACGGCAGTGCCGTCGTCTTTCTGGGCTCCGCATAAAGGGCCCTGCTTACATCAATCCAGGGTAAAAGGCTCGGCATTGAGATAAGATAATCAACATGCTTCAAGGGCAATTTGCGACGTGGAGAAAAAGGAAGAATACATGGTAATTACATGGAAAGCCAGGCAGTCAAGAGTCTGTGGAAGAGCCTATAATTTTCTCTTTAGAGGCTTTTTACAAGGGCCATTTGCTCTAATGCTGTTTTAAGTGATGACTGTGGAAGTTAATCTAATTAAAAAGCAGACGCTTCACATCTGTGTGTGTGTGTGTTTGTGTGTGTGTGCGTGCGTGCGTGCGTTTAGTTTGATTAATCAGCTTCTTGGATATAAAGATGTTCAAAAGTTCACTGTTCATGTTTTGTGGAAACAGTGTGTTTTGTGAATTTTTAAGATTGCATTACATTGTTAAAAAGTGGACAAATGTTTTATAAATGAGCACAAATAAAATCAGATATCTGTATTTTCTAAGAGCATGTAAATAAATATCAGACTAAACATTGCAGTGTAGCCAAGGGGGGCTTAAGATGACTAATATTTAAAAATATAGACACAAATTTTAGACAAAATGATCATTGAAATACATAAAAATAAATATATTTCTTATTACTTTTGTTTCAGTTAATGTCAAGCTCTAAAATATTTTTTAGAAACTTTGTGAGCAGGAGAGGGGCCTTTGGATATTGTTGAATAAAATGGGGGACTTGGAGGCAAAAAGGTTGAGAACCCCTGCCATAGACGCACATTACAGGACAATAACTCATTTTAAACAATGTTCTTACAACTTAAAATTAGTCTTTATTTCAGGCATTCCTCAGTGTTCAAGTGAAACCATGGGCTGCATGTATATGCAAAACTTTGTCTCTTGTAGAATTGCAAATTGCAAATTCTTTCAGTGAATTTAAATGTTTACTTGTTGTTGTCCCCATTTGTCTGAGATATGACACCAGTGAGATATCTATTTTTTGAATGCGTGTCATTAATCTACGTGTCCCTAGGATGCTGTTGACCAAATTGAAATGATGTGCACCTTCATTGTGTGTCAAAGGTAAAGAACCATCTGTCCTACAAGCCACTAATTTACCTGTGTGTGTCTGTTTCTGCAGAGGGAGGAACATGTGAGGTTATCGCTGCACACAGATGTTGCAACAAGAACCGCATTGAGGAGCGCTCGCAGACGGTCAAGTGCTCATGTTTACCAGGAAAAGTGGCCGGCACTACACGAAACAAACCCTCTTGTGTAGACGGTAAGAATCCACTTTCACAGTCATCACAGCCAAACTTATAACAAAGATAATAGAAGTTAACAAGATGCACCACTGCCTTTACAATGAATAGGGAGGGCATGAAACACTTAATATGAAGCCATTCGTCAATTATTAAAGACTGACGGTTCTTTGGGGCATGTGGGCTCTTTGTGCATGCACAGTAGCTGAAGGAATCTCCGAAAAAGGTGTTTTAGCCCAATTTAGGCATATGAAATAAAAGTTGAGGGTAGATGAGGAATAACGATTCAGATTTTTATAATCAGAGATGCTAAAACTGATTCAGGGAAATGTTTTGTAAAGATATAAACAGTTTACTGTTATAGTTAAAGCTCAGAGGGAGCTCACTAGGAATGAATCATGCCCTCTGTTAATCTGCACGAGTTGTCTGTGTTGTTTTGGCACTTGATTCATTTAAGGATTTTGCAAGTGGGAAAACTTGCCTAAAAACCCAATGAACCCAATTCTCCATCTTGCAGACTGTTTTTAGACGCTACGGTAGGTTATGCAGCAGACTAAAACCATCTGGCATACTTTACTCCAGACACCTTAATCGGGTCTTTAAAATGCCAGAACTACACTGTATGTCTGTATATACTGCCATTTACACTCTTCCGATAACACTTTTCTTAATGGTCAATCTGTAGTTAAGCCTAATTTACACAGAAAGGAAGAATGTTTGCACTTGAGAAGACTGACGGTGACTTAATGCCAACAGACTGTGCCCGGTTGAGTTGAATGGTTACTTAATAAGACAGGTGTTTGCATTGAAAACCAAGTAAGTCACATGGAGTCATTTTATCTTTAAGAGCCTTTGGTACTGTTTGTGTAAATATATTGCTTTAGCAGAAATCCTTTGTGAACCAAAGCAAAACCAAATAGCCATTATAAATGTGGACAGGGATAATCGAGGATAACAGACCTTTAAAGAGTTCCTCAGGTGACATTTCGCTTCAGCTGTCACTTTGATCGGATTTTTGTGGATTTATTCAAATGCGATGCAAATGCCAAAGGCAAATATGACCTCTCCGCTAAATCAAGATAATCCTCTGCGAACATATAACGAAACAAATATTTAGAAGAAATGTGTGTACATACCGTGTGTGAGTCACGATTCAAGTTATCTTTAAGCCTGAGGCGAAAGACTTTTGGTGGAAGCAACATTTAAAGAGAGACACACACATCTTCATAAGCTTTAGTAAATTAGCATTGCACTTGAGTTTCAATCCCTATTCACCAGAACACAGAACAGACTAGTTCAAATCATTTCCTCCTTTTGTCTTTTTGTATACTGTGATTTCACCCGCCCAAGTCCAAAACAGATTGCACTGTATGTCAAACTTTCGGAGGTGCGAGCGCCGTCCGTCACTTCGCAGCATACTGATGTGATCTGTGTACTAGCATAAAGAAAGTTTCACACTTCATGCTTCTGTGCGTGTGTGTCCTGCAGGGAAGGCCAAATCCCGCACATCTGCTAGTTTATCGATCAAGACAGGCAGCTTATTATGTGGGCAGGTGAGATAAAGAATGACGTTGACAGATGATGGGCAGGGATGTGTGTGGGGTTGACTGTCTGGATGTGCTCGCCTTCTCCATATGGTTTAACATGAGTCACGCTGTTCAAGGAATAGCGTATTCCTATATTCTCTCAGAATGTATCCTCCCTCATGCCATCACAGATGTGTATGTTATCTTCTTATATGTGACCAACATTTAACTTTGCTTTGTATGAAAACCACAGCTTTGCATAAACACACCCAATACAATTATTCATCAGAGCACTAAATGCAAACAGCTGCAGGTGTGTTTGCACGTGTGTGTATTGATTTATGAAGCCGTGCTGTTTCTTGTCCATTAACTTAACACAAGTGATTATACAGTTGTAGAGGAAGTTCCTACTCCCTTCACATGTGCTCTGGCCTGGATACACACTCGTCTTCTGCTTGATAGTAATACTGTTGTCATGAGTAATGACTCTGTCAGCTGAGCCTGACTGAGACCTGAGGGAGAACCTGAGGGAACGGCCTCGAACACACTGCTGCTGTCACACACGAGCGAGCTTGCGCACACAATCACACCCCACACACGCATACAGCAAACACACACTCCATGTCATCACCTTTCTGTCTAGTACACACACACAATGTCACACAATTTGTGTCGCCCTACTAATATCCGTCAGAACGTGCAGAAAGGGATCACATCCTTCACACGTGCCGAAGTGAAAATGGCTAAATTGGGGCCCTCCTGTCGCCTGTCGCTATACAATTTAAATGGGGTTTAGAGGAAATTATTAGGTCATCCACATAAAAAAACATTCTCTCTCTTTCCACCCAAAGGGTAAACAAACAAAATATATAAAGTTATTTGCACCTAAAAGCTTTTAATATTTAAAAAGGCAGAGAAGACGTAGATTCGATAATTTTGTGTTTTGTATGCTCCGTCTACTCAGATTAGGATTCGGATTACATGGTTGTTGTAATGCCTTCTTGTTTTCTTGAAAAAATCTTCTAGGCCTGAATAATGCAACATTACAGCCGTGTGAAAATATAGAAACAGACGAACATTTGCAGTATGAAGATCCCCATCAAACATTCATTTTTAGTTCTCAATTGGCCAAATTTAGTCATGTGAACGAGTGGCCGTTTTAGACAAACACTTTACTCACCAACATCAAAAATACAAATCTGCTATAAAAATCCACTTGGGGACACTTCTGCACATTCAAGAAAAATCAGCCCCTCTTTCACCCGAAGGGTAAACAAACAAAAATTATGAATCCCCTTCCCCGAAAAACCTTTAATATATGTGTAAATGATCCAATTCAAACAGGCGGTGCAAACATAGATTGGCTAATTTTGTGTTAGATTGGAGAATGATTGGTTTGGGAGATATGAGGGTGGGTGGGTGTTTACGCGTGTGTGTTTACGCAGTGGCACTTAGTACTAGTCTGCTGTCAGATTATCCCAGCATGGAATTGATTATTAGCTTTGACAAGGAGAACTCTGTCCCAGTTATGTCAGACCCAACAAATTTCTTACTCAAGAACATCCTTTAAACATGTCAAATGTGGGTTTTAATTCACCACATACACATACGGGACCCATCACACACAAAGATATAAATAACTAGCTTTAAACACAATTTAGTGCAGAGAGGTCAAAAGTACAAACAACACAAAAATGTTCCATCATGTGATGCTAATATTAGAGATATAATTTCTAGGTTTTCATGCTTTTTCGTCCTCTCTGTTGCATACACTCACTCACATACACATTAACACAATTTTTCCAAGCACTGATAATATGGGATCCTTTGCTAAGGGTCTTAAAACAAAGTGTGATAGGTTGACATGGAGCATTTGTTAGGCTCGGTGGAGCACATATGCACACAAGACATGTGGCATGTGATTGCACATCTTCATGGGGGGTGGGGGTGTCATACGGTGTATGTAAAAAGCATCAAAGGAACTGTCAGATACAAGCGTTTTAATTACCATTACGTGTAACTTAATAATTACACCTGCAACTCTCATGTTTCCTCATTTGCATATTCTGTCTGTTTGTTTATTTGTAATTAAACTTTGCCCCGGTTTAGATTAATTGCAGACTTGCGGTGTCATTCGTTTCTCATCTTAATAACAATGTTTTTAAACGCTTTATATATATAACCGTGTCTTTAAAGCTTCATCAGTATCATACTTTTCTTTATTATCTTTTATACACATTTCTGACAATCTACACACATTTAATCATCAGATGTACGCGGCGCCTGGCATGATTTTAACTTCCGGTTTGTGTTTGTTGATCGATCTGGCTATAGTGGCTAATAATGTAACTATTTATTTTTTATTTCATTTATATTATGTTACATCAATTTTTGTATAAACATTGTATTAAGTAAACAATTTGTTACATTTTATTGTAAATTAATTTTATTAAATAAACAGTTTGTTAAATGGGTCGTGTAACTTTGTCGCATTTAAGTTCAGCCAAGTAACGCTTCTTCTACCGGTAACCCAAAATAATACTGACTAGACATACTTTTAACTTGCTAGCTAATGTCATTTGCTTGTTATTTCTTTTGCTTGTTATCAGAAATAATCTACAGGGACAAACAATCGTATGCATGTGCAGTATGTTTGTTTATGTTGTTGCTTTGAAAAAGCCTATAGATAACTTCTTACTGTGACACGATGACACAAGCTATTTGTCCATCAATGCTCAGCACAAATTCACAACAGGAAAGTTTGTGGGAAAGTTTCAATGAATATAAATCACCTAAGTTATATTAAAATGTTTAACCTGACTGTACGGTACACCCCCACAGTACAAAAATAAATCCAGCATATTGTGCCTGAGACCAGACAGAAATGCTTGAACCTAAATAGATTACCAGCAGGCATCGGGATAATTGAAGTGTGTTTCAGTTTAGCATAGGATAATTTATGTGTTGAGAATGTTCCAAACTTATAAATATTCAATGATTGTGTTATGTGTTAGCTTAAAGCTGTGGACAGTTTGTCATCACAATGAGCCAGACAATGCTCTTGTCATAACACCCGACTGAGACGAGTGTTCTGTTAGGAGCACACATACACACAAACAATCGAGATCTTAGCAGTCTGAGGACTCTACAGTCCATTCTTTAAGAGTGAAGAGCTGTGATCGAGTCATGATTGAGAGACCTCACATCTCACTTTGAATCAAGTCACACATCTTCATCTAGAGAAAAACACTGACTTGAAGCTCTATCCTTTCTAAGGTCTCCCATCTCTGAAAGAATCCTGATCCCAGTTCCCTGTTAATTACACCCTAGGTTTATTAGAGCTCCCCGACTCACCCTCTGACCTTATCCGGCTTTACTGCAGTCGATCCTTCCACACCAAAAGCAGAAGACTTTATTTAATCAATCAGGTCATTAACGGACCGCTTCTCTGCACGGGCAAGAAAGAGCGAGACAAAATTGAGATAAGAAGCTGGAGTGGATTTAAAGAGCGACTTCATTCTGCATTTTGATGACGTGCAGGACAGCGGGGAGGAGAGGGCGGAGGGTGTTCGCCATTATCTGCTGTGATGTATCGATCCGGACCCCGGCGCTGTGAATTAACACCTGCAAGGAAAGCATGAGAATTTAAAGTGTAATTGCTTAACGCTCTTAATCTCTGCTGGGAGAGATCGATTGAGTGACGTCGGGAGAAACGTGGTGTGCTTCAGAATCCATCGAGGAGTCCCTTGTGTTGTATAAAATTCAAATCTTGATAGGTGCTTGAACATCATTTGCAGGAACGGTTTCAGGTGCTGTTGTAGTTGTAGTGCTTACCAGGCAGCAATTTAACTTAAACATTTTGGATAAGGGTTTGTAAGCACTGACTCTAAGTAGTTAAAGGAACAGTTCACCCATAATTGAAAATTCTGACATCATTTACTCATCCTCAAGTTGTTCCAAATCTGTATAAATTTCTTTGTTGACTACCATAGACCACCATTGACTACCATTGTAGAAAAAACAGATCTTTGTTCTGTTGAACACAAACGAAGATGTTTTGAAAAATGTAGGCAAATAGTTTTGGGGCACTTCTGAGCATTCTTCCAAATATCTGTCTCTGTGTTCATCACAACAAAGAAAATTATAGAGATTTGGAACAACTCAAGGGTGAGTAAATTATGAGAATTTTCATTTTTGGGTGAACTGTTCCTTTAATTCAACCATAAACAT
Organism: Oreonectes daqikongensis; assembly: GCA_026939265.1. Lineage (NCBI taxonomy): Eukaryota > Metazoa > Chordata > Actinopteri > Cypriniformes > Nemacheilidae > Oreonectes > Oreonectes daqikongensis. The sequence continues at coordinate 658,524 of JAOTQM010000030.1, read as the reverse complement.
GTTTAAACATTGTTTATATTTTGTTTCGTAGACATTTAAAGCCTAGACAATTTTGATAAAAGTCCCTTATCATATTTTTGCAAAATGCTTAGATAGAAAAACAGTACATGTATGTTGACTTGTTAACCTACTGTAACACAATATAATTATAAAAATTATACATAATATAATAAATAATTACAAAAATTGGTGCTGCTACAAAAGGTTATTTTACAGCAATGCAATATTTTTGCTTCCCCAAAGAACCATCTTTTATGACTTTATATAATATAAAGATTTTTTTTCCAAAGATCTTATTTCCAATATAACACTTTTGGGAAAGAAAATTGTTCTTTTAACAAAAAACGTTCTTGTATCTTGTATGTAATAATTATTATTTGTTTATTTAAATATTGTGTCATTCAGTCAAAAGTTATGTAAACCTTTTACCACAAGCTTTTCAAGTTATTCAACAGGAATGTTTTATTTTATTAAAACCTCCTTTTTAATCATGCCTTATGAATATCTTTTGCTCTTTTCGGGATGTTCCCAAGCACAAGTAACTGGCAGATCATTTGTCATTCCAGTTTTTTATATGATGACCCTCTGTATGTGCTTGTGAGGGTCACCTCTGCATCATCCTCAGTGACAGACACCATAGCGAAATGTTAATGACGGACAGCTTGATTTATCTAAAGGCATGTGACAGCCAGAACTGTGTGACACTTGACAGCACTGCTAACCTGCGTGCTGCTCAGGGTCATAGACCTACAAGCTTGCAACACCTGCTCCCAGTCACACTGATGCTGATCTAACCCTTCTCCACACTCCAACCACAGACAAGCTGGATAAACTGATCACAAATCAGCCTCAAGTCAACCTCAACCCTAAACTTTGTGAGTGGCAATGTGTCCATAAGGCGACCAGTGACCAGTGAAGTATGGTCCTGTGCCCCTGGGGTCCTGCGGTGCTCCAATAATCCAATAATGCACTCTCCTGGGAGGAAACAAAACCCTGCTGACTCTAGGATGGCAAAAAAGTTGCTGAAGCTGTGACTTTGTGATGGCTGGGAAGATCCGGTGGCTAGGGACCGTAAAAGGATCAAGACCCAGTGGGAAAGGCCTGTCTTCAGGCTGGGAAGGTCACCTGAACAGGGTCTGGCGTGAATCCAGGCAGATAAAAGTCTCGGAGCATAAGCGCCGACCCCGTGTCCTCTCTCCCGCTCGCCAAGTTTGAGATGGAAAGAGAGAGAGCAGCCCATCTGTCAGACGGGTCAAACGCTGCTGAGACACACGTCTCACCATTTGTCTCACTTTGCTGTATCCACATTCAGGGACTGCCAATAAAAGCAGAAAGTGAGAGGAGTCAAATTAAAAGTTTGGGTTTAATTCAGTCAGTGTTAAAAACTTGGTTTGCATTGACAGTGAGGCAAAAAATATTTTTAATATAAGCTTATGCTTTAATACAGAGGAAGTCATTTTAAGATCATGGAACTTTGGAATAAATTGTATAAAGAAATGTGCATTGTGTGCAAAATGGTATTTTAAAATCCTGGAATTATAATAATGATTGATATTTTTTGTCTTACCTTGGTTGTCATTTGTCAGTTATTTTTTGTATCCAAGAAAACTCGAATAAATAATAAATCAAACTCCTTTTTGCACATTGAATTGAATATGATGCACTTTCAATGCAGAATACAAGACACACATTTCATAGTCCTGTTACAGTTTTAATCTGGGCTTCTGTTTCCATCATCTCTCTGTACGATGGAATAGATATTTTTTGCCTTTTAAAAGTATAACCTCAATATTTTCAATTTCGAATTGCTTCAACATTTGGAGGGTCTGAATATAAATCTTTCCCAGGATGGTAATGAAAAAGTCTGTGTTCCGCTTACTCCACTCTGTGTTCGGAAACAATACATCTGTGCACTTCTGTAATATCAGCTCTCTGAAGAAATCAGACTTTTTGGAGCAATTCTTTCTGTATTTCTGATCTATTTTTCACAGTTTTGACAAATTTAGAAGTCACAAATGCATTTGTGCATTTATCAAACTTCCACATAATATCACTTCCAGGCCTTTAGCAAAAGTTCACTGTGGCTGTTGGACTCCAACTCCCAAGGCACACACCATGTTTCTTAACTGTAGAAATAGTGCGGCTACATCACCGCCAACTCCCGCCGACCGCTAATTGCTTTGTGATTAAGAAGGTACACAGTAAAACTGAACTGTACAGAAGTGGCAGGTAAAGGAAAAGAAAGAGCTTGAGATAATCATTCTCCATCCAGTCCAGGCTAGTGGGAGTTCAGTGTTTAATGAACCTTGGGCTAGTGTGTGCACTGCACATGAGACTGAGGAATTATGGGACGACTAACAATGCCGTGCCGAGGTCTAGGCTGTGGCTTTTAGGCCAATGTCTATGTGGTGTGTCACTGTGTTTGTGAAACAGAAGTGTGTGTGTGATTTCTGGTTGTGTGCAACAAGAGGGAGAAAGTTAAAGTAGCAATAAGGATTTTGCAAAGAGAAATTCTGCTGTTAAAATTGGGATGATGTAAAGCAGTGAGCTGAGACTGTAAGGAGAAAGAAGTTTGACTGGGATTTAGAGGAAAGTGGTGAGCGAGGATTTCTTTTTTTATTATTGATTCATTTTTACCTTTTCACCTTCGTGACAGAGCACACAAAGATAGGGTACAGAATAGTTAAAGATTTGGACTTTTAACCTTTAAATCCAAAACAATTTACCCTTTTCACAGCATTGAGATGAATATCGGTTAAGAGTAGGAAAATGGAGGGCTTGTTGGTAGACAGATTTATTTCATTTCTACAATCTTATAATTTCATTTTCCAAATCAATAGCTAGAAGTCTGCACCTGTGGCTAGATGATTCTCAGTGTCATGAGAATTGAAATCCTCAGATTCCTTTAACATGCAAGTAGCCCTTTGAAACTCTTAGCTTTGAAAAATCACGTTTCACACCTTTATATCGCATTTCATTTTAAAAATGTGGTCATTGAAATTATATCCCACTGTGATGTTAGTGTATTTGAAATGCAAGCCATTGTGATACTAAGAGAGGAAATTTTTTAGAGCTCACATTGCATCGGGGGAAAACACACACTGACTTCAGGCACTATTTCTGACTCCATGTTTCCTCTGTTTCTCCTCCCTCTGTTGTGTGTAGTGAATACACACTGACATTCACACTCAAATGATATGTTGAGTAGAGGTGGGGATTGCTTGTTGTGTTTTTAGCCTTAGAGGAAATACTCTGCAAATGTTACATTGTACATACTTGTAAACATAAAATCAAAATTAGCACTAGTTATTTTATTGTGAATTATTCATTGGTGCATTTTATTCCAAATTAAAAGAGTTTGGTTCCAAAACGCTATAAATCCATTTTTACATTTTTTCAAAATTCATGTTTTTTATTATGTTATCATGTTTTTATTGTGTTTTATTGTGTTAGTTAGCAGTATTTTTTTTAGTTATTATGGCTTAAATCAAAATTTACCAACTGCAGTTTCATTGATATTAATTGGAATGCACAATCAAAAAACATGATTTTTGAACATTTTTGAAAATGGATTTATAGCGTTTTGGAACCAAACTCTTCATATGTTCTCTTCCTCTGAAAATACTGCATTCAGGTCAGTTATCATCCACTTTTCACAACCCAGTCAATACCTACCCCATCAAATATCCTGTTTAAACAGAAAGATCTAACATTTGACACGGATTCATGTTGACAACATATTTATGACACATTTTTATGTCATTTTGACCCATACCATGTATTGTTGGCAATTGCTATAAATATACCCGTCCTACTTGTGACTGGTTTTGTGGTCCAGGGTCACATTTTTTTATTCATTGTAACACAACAGTAAATGTGGTGTCTCTCATGAAAATTCCGATAAGAATGTGGCAAATTCTAGTTTGTCACAGCAATAAAGATTTTTTTAAAGCTATTTAGACCACACAAATTATTTACAATATTTTTACAAATTATTTACAAACATGTTTCTTGTGTGTTTGTGTTGTCTGCAGCTTCCATCGTGATTGGGAAGTGGTGGTGTGAGATGGAGCCATGTTTGGAGGGGGAGGAGTGTAAGACTCTACCAGATAACTCCGGCTGGATGTGTTCTTCTGGGAACAAAATCAAGACCACGAGGGTGAGGGCTCACAACACAAAAAGCATCACGTTTTGTTTGATTGGTTCAAAAACATGTGGTTACATGAAAAAACATGATTTTCATGTGAATTCATGTTAATTCTCACATAAAATCGTGTGGCTTTTCTGTAGTGACTTTAAACTTCAAAAAACTTTTAAAATCAAAATAAAACATCCATGAAGGTTTCCAACAAGCTTAACTGGCTATATGAGCTAGATGTATACTGACTCACAAACGGGAGAGTCTGTTTAATAGGGAAACTGTGTGAACATGGACCTCACTAACCTGTTTATTCCTTACAAATGGAAGATCATGCTCAGAGGACACATCTTCATTTATCCTAATGCTGAGTTATAAAGAGGAGCGCTAACAAGACAAAACTTACAAACAAGTTCTAGATGACAAGTCCTGAGTCAGACAAAAATAAACTAACCATTTCTAAATGAAAAGTACATATGACAGGAAGTACATGTGATAGTCAACAAATCAGGGTCATGTTACTACAGGGCTGTGATGATGGCGGCCCACACCATCCTCTATAGTATACTATATTTTTTTTAGTGATGGCTTTTTGTGACCGTGAATACAAGTAGAGATGTGTAAGGGAGAGGAGACAGCGCTGGAGGGGGTTATGTCCCTTCTTGGCATCTTCACGCCTCCCTCCCGTGTTTAAACTATCTCAAGCCCTGCTTAAGGGAATCCGATGGTGCCTGGATGAATTTCGAGATTTCCAAGGTAAGATCATGCATACAAATCTAATGAAGCAAAGAAAGCATCTCTTGCATTAAAAGTGCAAAAGCATAACTAGAGTTAATTAAACCCCATGGCCACTAATGTCAAGATAAACTCAATGAAATTCATCAAAAGAAAAAATAATCTTATTTACTTTAAAAAGTCATGTAAAAACATGAATTATGCCCCTTCTCCACCAACAGAGTGCTGGTGCCCAGTTTAGAAGCACACCATGAATTTCCACTACAGAACTGGTGATACTGACCAGGATAAAAACCTAAAGTAGGAACTGTCTTAAAGTGTACCGAAAGTTGTGATCATTTTTATTTTCATATTCTGAAGCATTTCCAAGTGAAACAGAATATCGAATGAGAAAAACGTCCTGCCCAAGCTGTCTAACTGACATCATCAGAGATGAATAGCCACTAGAGGGCGGAAGTGCATTTTCAGACTTTGATTGAAGATTATGAATGCACACGGATTTTGAAAAGAGGATGACTCAAGCTGATAAGCTATTTATAATAAACACTGCAATATTCCATGAACAAGTGGGAATCGTAAGTATTAATTTCACAAGGACTTTAAAGTCTAAAGTGTCACATTTCAGGGGTCAAAATTTAATGCACCATTTAAACTTTTTAAAAACAACGCTTCAATCTGGCAGGAACAAATTAAATTTCCGACTGTCTCCTGTAGTAAAATCTGCTTGTGACTGCATGAAGACACTGAATCCAATTACTTTAGATGTTAACACATATTCTTAAAACCAAGATAAACATACAAAAAATCTATAATAAATAAAGACACAGATGCAGCATCAAGTTTGTGGGCGGTTTATGTTTTGGTTCTTAAGTCTTCTCAACATTGATCAGTTTGGACAACTCCCAGCCAATTGCCAGCTCTGATTTTTTAGCCTTTTTGCCAGACAGTACAGTGTAGAAAGACAGGAAATGATGGGATGAGAAGGGTACAGGAGCCACGGGCCCCCCAGCGCCAATTGCCAGCTGTAACACTACCAGCATTATTTTGGTGGAAAAGGAGTATTAAAATACAAGTAAACACAAACGAAAAACTTCATTCTGATGATAAGTTTCTTTTTCTAATATCTTCCTCCCCAGAACACGCAGCCATACTCAACATTTTAGCTCTGAGGACCACAGAGGCTCAACAGAAGCCCAGCGGCGTCCGTCTACTCATCAAGGTTTGCCTTCCATCTTCTTTAAGCATCTTGAGCCATATGATTAGTCTTGCACATTTTAATCACTGCTCATCAACATCATTACACTCCAAAACATAATTATTGCTGAGTCTGTGTTTCCGAGCGTGTTTATACGCTGTGCGTGATTAAGAAGCCACAAATATATTCCTCCTCCAGTGTCTATTCTCCTGTCAGCGTAATTTATAAACACACGCACACAAACAAAATGAAAAATGTGAAGTCGGCAGTCGGCGCGGTAATTACCGAATACAAACCGATGCAGTTATGAAGTAACAGATGCACGAGCGAACCGTCTTTGGCGTGTGCAGTCCAACACTCTAAAACATACTGTGCCATTGTACTAATGCAGCATAATTGTCGGCATGCATATACGCAGCCACCCGCAAGAGGGACGAGCTCAAATTAATGACCGTACAAACACACACACACACACACACACACACACTGAGAAAGACTCGAGTGTGACCATGTAGTCTGTAATAAGTGCGTAACGCTGGATTTCATGTTTTTCTCCTTATTGGCTTACATTGTTTTGTAAGCTCCTGGGCATGGAAAGGATTTGATTATAGTGGGTTCCCCGACATTCTCCTGTTTTATTTGAGTTGTGCAGGGCTTGTGCATGTGTGGGTGTTAGTGCAGTGCATTTCCTGTTTGTGTGTTGTGTAACCCGCACATGTAGTCTGGGTTGATGTATGGATGATCCGCCCCACTGGAGAATAAGTAGATACACCCACACTGGCTTTCTATTAAGACCTTTGACCATCTCACTGGTTTTTAATCTGTCACCCTCCATCGCCCAACCCCACACCCCCCTTCGCCCTGATGCTTTCCAGGCAGTCCGGCCCACTGTGGGTCTATGATCAGAGCAAACAAAACCAAATATTAAATCCTTTTTTACTCTTAAGCACTACACACAAACGCCGCTGCGGCGTCCATTCTTTTTCTTTTTTCAAATTGGCATGCAAGTAAGAGAAAGCCAAAGCGTGTGCCTGACACCCTTGTTTCTTCTCTTTTTTCCTTTATGTTTTACAGAGAGGGACCCCTCTTTGCCTGTAGCTCCAGACAAGGCAGGCCTCTTTTGAGGAAGGCACACAATGCAAGAGGCTGAGAGAGACCCTCACACTCGCCCTGCATAGACCTTCTTTTACCTGTTCCTAATGGCTATAGCACTATAGCATTCAGTTCCTTTATATACAACCAAAATCAATGCTTTAAAAGAAGACAAGGCATACAGCTTCCCCAGTTCATATACTGTACCTCTTATCTGTCTTGTGTGAGAGGAGACATGGACTGCCAGCTCTCAATTGATAACAGTGTGTACCTAAATAGGCAACGCACACATCTTACATGCAATTATTAGTGAATAAGACCCATTGACTTGCACTGGTTTTGTGTCCGTACAGTAGAAGTGAATGGGCAACGCCAACATTCTTTTCAATGTTAGAAACTAGGGATTTGTAACCCCAAAACATTTGGCTTTTTGATTTTATGTCATCAGACGTGCTATCTTTAGTCTGTATGAAACATCATGTTCAGTTCTCAAGATGAGAGAATCCCCCTTTCCTCCCCGAGTCAGATTTAGTGGGCAGTTATGTCTTTGAAACACATACTCCTAACAGAAGGCTTTTTACCAGATACCTGTGCTGTGTGAAAACCAAAACCCCATCTGGGTGGCTTTTCAGAGCAGAAGTAATATGCCAAGTGATGAAGCCGAAGATTAAATGTGGTAAAATTGCATGATTATCAAGTCAATTCCCAAGGGTCCTGTTGAACCCGGTGCCTTGCTGTATCTGTATCTCTTTGCCGCTGTCAATGTCACATTAAATTAATTTTAACACATTCATGCTGTCTGGAGTCTTGCTGTATGTTATCCTCATTTAAAAGTCTGGACAAATCTAAACCAGATTACAGTTTTTAATGCATGGGGCAATTGTGATGCAAAACGGATCTAAATGTCATTTGTGAATTAGAATGCAAATAAGGCACGTGGCGACAATATCTTATGTGACGTGGATCTGGGCCGATCGCTGAGGCGGTAGAGGTAGACAGCAGAGGTCACCTGAGCTGAGATGCAGAGAAATATGACAACATTTGCATAGCATCTCAATCCATTGCCGTGCATGCTAGCAGACAGCTGAAGACAAATTGCATCAGGGTCACTGTTTTTTTTGTGGAATATATGCGCAGGCCGGAAATGCGAAATCACATGCATGGCATGCAATGCTTGTTGTGCGCAGACAAGGAATGTTCAGAGTACACGTAGCACAGAAAATCATTTAACACAGGATTTCTGGGACAGCTCTGTCAGCCAAAGTTTACATACAAGCAAAACGGATTATTTAAAACAAAGAGATTACTGCCTTCTTTGTCAAAGAAGAGTCCGTCTTCCCTTGTCCCGTGTTAATTTAGCTGGAACACCGTGGAAGTTCCATTCATTATTGAGGTTAGTCGCGCAGGGTTCGCTGTGATGTCATTGGCTAACCGAGTGATGCCCAATTTCTGCACGGAAGCCATCACATCTGCAATGACTGCCGTGAACTGCTTCCTCTCCAGGGAATCCAAAATGATGGACAGCTCCTCTGACTCTACCAGGCCGTGCCTGTAATGATGAGAACACGTGGGGCGTAACTTTGCCGCATGATAGCTGTCTGTCTGTTGGGTTACAAGGGGCCTCAAGGGGTGCTTCTAATTTTTGTCCCCAGTCTCCCTCTCTCTCTCTCAGTCTGTGTGTCTCTTTCTCAATCAGCTTACACCTGGCTTCCTTCCTCCACATTTAGTTTGGGAAATGTCAGCGTATGCTTTATGCGCTGAGGGCGAAGCCACAGGCTCGAGCTTTTAATTAGCATCATTGTACTGATGACATCACGACTTGCCGATACAGAACCCACAACAAGCCCTTGTTGTTTATCTTAGGGCTGTCAAATGATTAATCGCGATTATTCGTATTCAGAATAAAAATTTGTGTTTACATAATATATATCTGTGTACTGTGCATATTAATTTTGTATTTATAAAAACAGACACATACATGCATATATTTAAGAAAAATATAAAATATTAAAATTAATAAACATTTAAATATAATTTCAATTATTAGTAAATATAAATAAATACATCTAAATATTTCCTAAATATATATAGGCCTACATGTATGTGTTTGTGTTTATAAGTGCAAAATTAATATGCACAGTAAACAGACATCTATTATGTAAACACAAATTTACATTCTGAATGCGATTCATCACGATTAATCGTTTGTCAGCCCTAGTTTATCTACATGAGAGAGACAGACAGAGAAGACAGATATGGACAACAAAAGGGACTAAAGGGTCAATTGTTCAAAATAAATAAGCTTTCTATTGATATGTTTGTTAGTAAAGGGCAATATTTGGTCGAGATACAACTATTTAAAAGCATGAAAAGCAGATCTGCACTGACGTGAGTTGTCTAATATTTAGTGAGTGTTTGTTATCATGCATTTCCTTCAGTGTGAGCAAAGTCTGAGTAAAAATGTTGCATTAAGAGCGAGACGCACTCACCATACACACTAAATATGGGTCTGTGAACTCACAGAGAGAGAAGAATCTTATTTCCCTCTTGGCATTACTGCTGAGGTCTTTTCATTACAGAGTAAACAGGAATGATGCAGATATGCATAACGCGCTGTTGTGCACGAGACACACGCAACTCATTTTACATCATGAAGGCGGTCGGATATCAATCTGGCATCCTACAGATGTGTAGACAAGGTCATCCCTACACAAACAATAGCTTCACAATTCGAATGTGGCTTTGAAAATGTAAAATGTCAAATTCAGTCGTCCCCTTTGGGAATCGCTCTTCCCAAGAATTTTACCTTTGTTCTAAGCGTGCATTTGTGTGTTTTCCCCTCCCTTTCTCTCTGTTTGTAGATTCATCCCCGGACCTAACAAAGAGCTCCTTCACAGGCAGTGAATGTGGATTCTCTGTCCGAATGGAAGAAACCATTACATTAAATGGGTATTTGACTGGATTACCTGTGACTAAACAATAAAGAAGGACATTTCACGGGCTAAAGATAGGATTTGCGTACTCGGTGCCAAGGAATATTAAAAAATCATATAAATAAAGCCTAATCTGTGTTTTTCGATCAGTGAGCCCAGCTTCTTGGACACCAACAGCTCTCGACGGACGTCCTCTGGTTCTGAAATCAAACAGCTTATTGGGGACGTTTACTGGATTTAAAATTATATTTGAAGACTTTGCCACACCTTAGGTAAACTGGACAATCCCAACATAAGATGTGAATGACCGTTTAGAGGATCGCGGAGGATAAGTGGTGGTCTGAGAAAATGAGGTGGAAATCAATAGGAGATATCTTTATTCCTCCATCGTTTTGTCTTTGCTGTCTACGCTGGCTTTGGTTATATACTGGAAGTTTGCGAAAACCCTGCAATTTCACTTCTGAGTTCACTGCTCACCACTGAGTCCACATACAGTTCGGTTGGAATCCCCCCTCTCGGGTCAAAGGTCACCTCACTGTCTACAAGATATCTCTTTATTTGTCAGCATGCCCAGTGTATTTTGTGGGAGCTTTGTTTTGAAAGTAACTGTATATATTCCTGTAAATATACATATAGATGCATATTAAAAGATGTCATATGAAGACCTAACATGCCCTTAAAACCTTTTCAATAGGTTTGAATTTAGACAATGTAATTCCTGACTGTATTCATGGTTCTGGTTCCTTAAACAAGAAGTACGATTAATCCCCTTGTCTGTGAAAAATACATATTCTTTTGTCATAATGGATATTCAGCGTTTTTTCTTTGAAATAAGAGTTTAAGATGGACACTGGCTAAACAAAAAAGCCCACAGCTGCTTATTGGAACACAGATTTCCATTCATACACGCAGGCAGATCTATCTTAATTCAATCCATGTTACAATCTGTTCCATGCTGTTATGGGAATAGATCATGCTTGTGTAGGTTTCATGAATACAACACAATAGAAGTCATTCACGTTGTAAGAGATATACAAGATAAACCATTGGATCACGTGTCACTGGACCGAGACATGATTCGGTTCAGAAAAAAGAAGCCCTTTCCGCATACATCTCAATATTTTGTCAGTGTCTTAGGGCAGCTCAGTTTAATTTTGGAGTGAAATAACATCTTGATAATGCTTGGCAGCATGTAAGTTCCAATTATACCGTACCTTCACATTAATTCAGAGGGAAATGACCATGTGTTAAGCACTGTAATTGTCATTGAAAGTGTTTCTGCTTTGCTGTGTAATGTGTTTTTCAAGGTGAAAGAGATTATGGGGAAGTGATGGGCTTCATTTTTCTGTACTGGAATCAGTCTAGACAACTACAGTAGCCCTGGTCGCTGATAGATAAACTTTCAGCCTTATCAGAAGCAAATCAATATTAAAAAAGGTTTTCTATACACTCTGTCTACCTTTGATTTATCTGACAGCGATACTGTTTTGTGTGTTTTGACTTAGTTACGTTTTGATGGTGGTTTTTGTCATGCATTGGGGCAATGGGAAGGTTGTTTTCTGCTTGTTTGAACATATAATGCTTTGTTTCATGTATGTAAGGAAATCCTTTCAAAGAGACAGGACATATTCTCAGGTAAGTCCAGCCTTTTGATCCATGGCAGAGACCCACTCACTGTTTTGCATATCGCCACTGTCCTTCTGATACTTTGTATCTTTATATTTCTAGATTTTAGTTTTTTGCCATAAATCATTATTATTAGTCACCCTTTATGTTTGTCACTGGGTCAGGCAAATATCTAACCAATAAAAAGTAGTAAAAGTACTTGTCAACTTTGACAACACTGTATTTAATCATTTAAAAACTACTGTGTTTTTTTTTATTTCCTGAAAAACTGTGAATCTGGACAGCAATGATATAGTGTTACAAAATAGCAATTGTACAGGTAAAGTAAAATTGTTCGTTCTTTTTTCCCTCGTTGCAGAAACAAAAACAAAACAGTCTTTTCTTGTTGCTCTAAAACTCTAAAAATACATTAGAGAGACAAAACTGAGCAAAAGTTTGTTTGTACTGTAATTGTGACTCTCTGTGAAAATCCAGCTAAACCACATTTACTGTTAAAATTCGGTCATCATTTACTTTCCCACAGGTTGTTCCAAACCTGTATACATTTCTTTGTTCTGCTAAACACAAAGGAAGATATTTGGAAGAATGTCAGTAACCAAACAGATCTCATCCCCCATTTACTGCCAGATAGGAAAAATAAATACTATGGAAGTCAATGGGGGGTGAGATCTGTTTGGTTACTGACATTCTTTCAAATATCTTCCTTTGAGTTAAGCAGAACAAAGAAATTTACACACACTGCAAAAACTGATTTGTTGTTTCAACTAAAAAAATTAAGTTACCTGGCCGCCTTCAAATTAATTGTTAACGAATAAATGTTAGTTATTGCGTAAATTTGATGCAAAATTGTTATGTTAAGTAATATTTTTACGTTGAATTAACAAAACATTTTTAAGGTAACTTAATTTTATAAGTTGAAACAACAAATCAGGTTTGGAACAATCTGATTGTGAGTATATGATGACAGAATTTTCATTTTTTGGTGAACTATCCCTAAAGCATGATTTACTTCTACATAAAATTATTTAGCATAATATAAAGAACATTCTGTGAAAATATAACAATTTATCATTAATATTGACTAAGTAAAGTCATTAAAATAATAAAAATGAATGATTGAAAATCAACTTTGATGCTCCTAATTTTAATATTAGAATGTGAGACTTGAGTCTGAATTTCATAGGCAGGGTCACAACTATTCATAACATTTCACCTTCTAAAAAACATTTTGTTACATATTTGATTTGTTAATATATACACTAAATATACACAAAAAATATTCCAATATTTTGACCACCATGAGTTACTTGGTTGTCATATATATGGCCTCTAATGAAGAAAAAAGTTATAAGGAAACACATTTTCACTATAGGACAGGATTGCCTACTGGGCAATGTATGCATTCTGTACAGACATTCATAACTGAATCCTTGAATTATACAGTTCCCTGTGGCCCTCTGCATTTATCAACATTGCCCATTTGGTTAACTTATTCAATTAGGATACAGATTTTCAGTTCCACGCCAAGAGGGTATTCCCATCTGACTCTCATAATGAATCTTCCGGGCTGCCATATTTCTTCAGGTTTCTGTTTTCTCCTCAACACGTACCATATTGTTAATCATCCAATGTAAAAAATCTGTTTCATTTTGTTTCAAGTCATTTTTTTATCAACGAAGTCACAGAGGGTCCAAGATTGACAGCTACATCGATCTCCCAGCAGTTCTCCCAGAATGCCAGGCAGGGAACTGCAAACAAAAAGCTGTGTTTTCTCCTCTTCAATGAGGCGTTCCCTCATTTTGCTGTTGTTTATCCATCTAAAAGGATACAGAGCCGCTCAGAGCCTCAGTGTGCGTTCGGCGCGTTGGAGGAATCGGAGCTCCCTTTAACAACATGCTGCGGCTGAGACAGAACGGTGAGATTATCCTGAAAAATGAATGTAAATGAAGGGATTTTGTTCACTGTGTATTCAGGGTTTTAATGTGGATGGGCCTTAAAAGATGCTTTGGGGTGGATGCTTAGCAAGAGCTTTAAATTCTCTTTTATGCATCTGTTTCTTGAATTAGAATGATGGTGTCTCGCTGTGCAGAGAGTGCTATAGAGGGAGAGCTGCCTTTGCATAGATAACTAGATGCCTTTACCACCCCTGACATCTGTGTTGCTTAGGTCGAGTAGATTCACGCAGAACAGACTTTTGCTTTTGGGCTGCCTCAAATTTATTTATAAGCACCCTTTTATGAGAGCTTGAGAAAAGAGACATTCTTGACATCACAAGTTATGTTTACAGTGACTGCAACAATCTGAATTCTGACGATATTCTGAAAAAGACAGCATATTAAAATGTAAACAACATTTTCAGATATTACTTATAGCAACGTTTTATTAAGATTTGCCCTAATTGAATTATGGTGTGTAGTGTGTGATGAATGTTCACTCCTGTGTGTATGAAAAGTTCGGGACTATCAAAGGTTATGGGCGTAATAACACTCAAGCAATCTCCTCTCTGGTTTATTCTCCCACCTGTGTTGCCTCAAAACAAACTAAATTTGAAATTTACAAGCATAAGACAGACCAAACTGAGAAATCCATCATTTTCTTGCTGAGAGGCTCTGTGTTATACACGACAACTTCTGTCTCTTGTGGGGCACACAGAAAATTGCTGTCGCTGTCTCCTGCTGGATTTCAACCTTCCTCCATCCTATTAAGTTCTGAGGTCCACATGTTTCATGTTTCAGAGAATATATATATATACTTTATAACAGTTTAACTAACATATTGTAAGATTTAAAGCAGTCTGGTTGTTTTCAATGACATTGATTTTGAGATTGAGATTTCAATATGTTGATCGCTATTGATCGCTTTCATTTTTTAATAAGATTAACTTACCTCAGAACATATTATACTATTTAGCTTTTCTTTCAAAATATGTGCATAAAATGCATTCATGCACAGGAAAAAACACCAAGGTCTACAATGTATTTCTATTGCTGCTTATTGTTTTGACAAGTTAAATATGTTTTCATGGGTCTTATTCTGAAGTATTTTTAATCAAAAGCCTCACTAATGGGAAAACTTTAGTAGATTTCATTCAAATATTCTTTTCATGTTACACTATGACATTTCTTTGTTCACCCATCGTTTTTTCTCATGCTCTCTAGAACCTTTCATCACATCTCCTGATGTTTTTCGCTAGCACTTGACAGGTTTAACACACAAAAGTCTTTTTCTTGTTTTCCTTCTGCTGATTTATTTGTTCACTTATTAGTTTCTTTATTTGACATTGACTAAACATTCTTTATTTAATTCAAGAACTACATACAACTAGACAGCAAAAAGAAGACTTTTGGAAGTTACTGCAGCATTGTGAAATGTTGAAAAAAACTGCAATAACGATATACAACTGAATATACATCATAAGTCGAACGAAATAGTTTTTTTCCAGATGGACATAAAGTCTGGGTGCTTTGAATGCAGATATAGGTAGCAGGTGCTGAACAAACAAATAAACCGTAAGCTTCCATTTCTATAGCATCTGTCATCTTAAATGCCGACTGTAGGCTGAATATGTACCAGCAAATTTCCTTATTTCACCAGACCACCTGAAAGCAATAAAATTGTCCAAACCCCCTGTTTAAATTGGCTTTACGCCATGTGCGGCTGTCATCTTACAAAAATGCAAGATCAATACAATTCAGGTCAACACTGTAGTACTGTTGCCTCATCAGATTCACTCTTGACAGATGGCCAAACACTTTTATTTGCCTTTTCCTACATTCACTTTACTCAGCTATTCAACTCAAAGGTAGAAAATGTTTGTGCTCTAGGCAAAGGCAATTGATTCCCATTCAAAGACGAGAAGTATCCTCTTTAAAATGCTCTTTAGAGGCCGACCCCTCTGAATTTTACGTTTGCTGTGTCAAGCACTTTTCATTCACTTGTATTTATCGTCACGTCACTGTGACAGCAAACGTATAAACTTTATTCATTATGATGGCAATTCTGAATGTGTTTACGAGTCATTTTGTGGCGGTTTCGTGTTATATCTGGGGGGTTAATTTTTTTAGGCAAAAAAATATATATGATATGTGATCCCTGGGATCAAACCCATGACATTGGCATTGCTAGCGCCATGCTCTAACCACTGAGCCACAGGAAAGCTGTGAATGTAAAAACTATACTTTAAAATGCTGGGTTGTTTCAACAAATGGCACAATGGGGTCATTGCTGGATCAAGTTCCTTTCATCATAAATACAACACAAAGAACAATGTACTTCTAAATTTAACTTTACATTCTGGTTTGAAGGACATTCTAACACACTGGAGAAAAGCAATTATTGTTAATTATTTTTCATTCAGAAAAATCACTTTTTATTTTTCTAAAGTGTGTCTACTGCAATTGTGGCAATCAAAAAATATTGCTTTTATGAAAAAATATTGTGTCCAATAACCATTATGCAGAAACAGTGTTTATTTATTGTTTTGTTTCTGGTTTTTGGAACAATAACATTTTATTAAAAAAAATAAACACAATAAAAAAACAAATAATTAAGGCAATTAAATACTAATGCATATTAACACTAGTGAGATCTAAATGCTTAAAACGTTATTTTTGCTTTTGTTTACACAGCTCGTTGGAATGCTTGATTCTGATTGGCCAGTCATGACATTTGCAGGTTTGTTATTGCCAGATAACAACCGCTCAAAACTAATCACACACGGTAACCCGGATGCTGGAAATCATTTTGACAGTTACGGTTTAATATTACACAAAAAATTAATATAAATATGTATTTTAATAACATTTATGATATTAATATTAATAATAATAATCTAAAAATATTTTACATTTCATGGCCATTTTTTTTTCTCATGTGGCAAGTAGCCGTATAATAAGCGGGATAATGTACAAGCAGCCAGCTGTTATTGCCAAATAAGCCTCTTCAGTGTTAAACAATTTCTGCGATAACAACCGGCTGCCTGTACATTATCCCTTACTTGAAAAAACTTTTGACTTTTGGTTGACTGAGTTCTATTTTCTGCTGCTTTTGACACAATTTGATTTAAAAAATGACTTTTATTTGATAAAAATATATGGATTTTATCAAATATATTTTCATATTTTATTTTAGTAATTTTGTTTCTTCAAATTAATGCTGAAATTATGCTAATACACATTTTGTCTCTGTTTGTATATTTGTTCTGCATGTTGAAGTTCAACTACATCCATGTCCATAACTAAATCACTGTCCCATGTCATTCAAACACATTCCCTCAGCACTTTGTGCTTTATAACATTAATCCAATTCATCACCTCTAATCTCCTTTTTGTGGCTGCCCGTACATTGTGTAAACTGTTTGCATAGCCGACTTAAAAGTGCAAGAGTCAAAGAAATCTGTAATTAACAGGGACGACTGTGACACCTAATAAAAGATCTAATTAAGAAAATGAATAAGGTGTCAACCTCCATTCAAAGAGTGTTGGACAGGAAGATTAATTGCTCGTGGCCTAATTTGATTTGTGACAACGAACAGGATGACCTGGTGAGTTGTTTTAGAAGATCTCATTCCCAAGAGCATATGACATTAATAAACCATAGCTGTACAGGTATAGGGTAGGATTTTTTAGCCATTTAAAGAACAATAAATTCACTAAACAGTTGGGGGCATTGAGAAATCTGTCTATAAGAACTAAAACAGCATCAAGGAATTGGCTAGAGTTTAAAGTAAAGTACGATTTTGTTCTTCAACATGTTAGGGTGAATACTTTACAATTGTCGAAATAACATAATATAATTTACTTATTATATTATTTCTTGTATGGATTTAATTGAGATGTTTAATCTTCAAATATGAATATACATTATTAAAATAAAAATGTTATTACACTTTAAACACTACAATAATTTAGATATTGAGATTGAAATTATTGATCATTTTAGTTTTCATTGTATAAAAAAGACACAATGACGATTTTCTTTTCTTGAAGACATAACATCTTCATTTGAGATCACTTCTAGTCAAATTGTAATTTTGTCCAGCAGCTTGTCTCACTGCAGTATGTGTGTTGGGATGTAATGAAAATAATATTCAATAAAATTTATAAACACTGTTTAATGCACTCTAGACCGAAAAGTGCATTTTCAGTTCACAGGGCCTCAGAGTTGCCAAAGCACTCAGTTATAGTCTTACAAAGTTATCAATGTTTATCGTCTTGTGTGTCCTACTAAGTGTGTATAACAAATGTGCGTATAAGAATTTGCCCTGTGGAGACGTCCTAATGCTCTGTGGAAGTCTGCATAAATGCACAGGAGTCAGACTGATAAAATTATAGCTGACATTAATAAGCATGTGATTAATGTGAACAACAGAACACTAGACATGTGTGGGTGGTGCCTTTGCTTATGTGCACATCCTCTGCTCAGCATCAGTGCCTCGTGTGTTTGTGGATCAGGAATTTTGAAAGCAGATCATTGTTTCTGAAACTCATCAATCTCAACAGATTCTCCCTCAGAATATTCAACAACCAGAAAGATCACATTCAGACTGTTCATCCAGTTGGAAACATGACATGCCCGGGTAAACATGGCACATTTCATAGTCGCCGGAAAACGAATTTTAATTTAAATTACTCACTGTGAAGTCTGTCAGAGGTACAAGACAGGCTGCCTAAAAGAACAAGGATGTGCACCTTATAGACTCGCATATATCTCTGCCAAACATCTAAAAGTAAAATAGATATTGCTTTCAAACATGAAAGGCAATATGCCCCCATCTGTCAGGTCAGGAAATATGGCATACACTGAGGTAATGAAAACTTTGCTTCCTTAAGATAATCTAAAACAAATTTTAATAGTAAAAAACAATTTTCTGGTTCTAAAAGAAAGATGACTGAATTTGTATTAGCTATATCAATTTAAACCATTCCATGGATGAATGTCAGATGCTGGCAAAGGCTACAGTGGCAAGTATATTTCAGCTTCTCTCTTTATGTTTTTTATATTTTAAAATAACATTTAATTGTATAATAATTGTATTAAATTAACAACTTGTTGAATTTTATTGTACATTAATTTTAATAAATAAATAAATTGTTGAATGGGTTGCATTTAAGTTTAGCCAAGTCTTTAACTGGTAACCCTAAATAATACTGACTAGACATACTTTAACTTGCTAGCTAATGTCATTTACTTGTTATTTCTTTCACTTGTTATCAGAAATAATCTGCAGGGACTCTATTCTTTGTGGATGTGTACAGCAAGGTAAGTTTGGGTCACAAAAACGTGCATGCGCAGTTGAAATCAACGTCAGGCACTTGGTTATCTGTTTGGTATTGCTGGTGAAGACTAAATCATACATTTTATCTTTTGTATCTAATCTGAAATTAGATACAGAAAACACAAAGAACAGATATTTAAAACTTAGATTACATTCAATTGAACTGTTTCTTCAGAACAAATGATTTAATTAAATGAACAGTAAAGGTTGACATGTCGGACTATGCTGAAACATTATAGCTTGCCGTGCAAGTTTGTTGCTAATAGAAGAGCTAATAGCTTATTACTGAGGTGATATCATCAGCACTCAGCACTGCTTTTGCTAAAGGCAATTCATTATTGACAATGTAATTATCATAGTATTGTTCCTAATGTGTCACTAATGAATCTTGAGACCTGTAAGTCTCCCTAACCACTTTATCTGACACTTGTTTGTTTCAATGGTGGCTCTATTCATACACAATACAATTCATACCAGCCAGAGATTCCCTCAGAGATGCGTAATTTAGTTCTCTCTTTGTCTGCCTGTGCGAAGTATGTGTAAAAGGTGTAATGTTCGATTTGAAGGTGTGTGTAGATGTTAAGCATATAGGTAGGTGCATCATATGTTGTGTTGTTGTGATTGTCTCTGGGGTTCAGTGACTGTGGGGACTGTCAGGCTGTGACACAGACGTATTGGTGAAATTGGAATACTGGAGCCTGCTGCGGGACATGTCATTTCCTGCACAGCGTGACATCTTGGTGTGACAGGACAGTAGATCCAGATGCGAAAAACAACTCCGGATATCAACCGTTGTGTGTGGCAAACAATACTGGAGACGATATCTTTAGTTTAATTTTATGTGAATGATTTATTAATGCTCACCATTAAAAAAGAACGCCTTTGATCTGTAATCTTTCATCAGAATGTAACAACCCTTGATCCCCAGGCCTTTTATTTTTTATCCCATCCCTTAGAGTCGCCATAGAAACCTTGTTTTTTCAATCCAGTGACTAATGTATGAAATCAAGTCCACTCTACATTTTTACATGGAATATCCCGTTTGATATACTTTTATTATGCAAGAATGTATGGTAGAGGACCCCTCTCATATAAGTGCAAGTTTTATTATAGGTGGGGTTAGTATTTTTTCTAAAAAAGCTTTAGAGTCGGGCCGAGCACCAAAGATACATTGTTGTTGTTGTAATATTAGCTGCATGTGTAACTGAGCAGTTTTAAGCATCATTGTTTATCTGGAACCAGTGTGCTGCTTGTATATACATATATTATTATTTATGATGTCCAAGCTATGATAAAGCTAAACATTTCATGCCTGCGTTGCACAGCAGGGCAATGCAGAGCAATGCAGGAAGGGGCTTGTTCCTTTTGCGTAGTAGTGTGTTTGTTGTCAATTTCAAATAACGACAACAGTTTTAAGAAATCGCTTACCCACCTTTAACAAAATAATAAAGGAATAATCAATAATAACAATAATAATTTTTAAGGTTAATTTATTTACATTTGGTAGACATTTTATCCAAAGCAACATTCATTATTGGTATTTTTTTCTAAGGAATAAAAATATGCACGCCTCTAACAAGACTCCCCTGATCCAAGATATACCTTAGTAGACCATCACATCAACATGGTGCCTGTGACCCACCCCTCCTTCCGTTGTCACATTCCCCCTAACAGAGCAAAGACTGACCCTCACTTGCTGCCCTTGCCTTATAACTCCTGGAGACAGTCAAAGGTCACAACAGGTTGGCAGCATACGGGGATCCACAGATGGAAAGAGACCAGAGTTGTGCTCCTGTCACATCGGCATGCGGCGGTCTCCTCCTGAGGGAGATGAGGGGGGGGGGGGGAGAGAGAGAGAGAGAGAGAGAGAGAGAGAGAGAGAGAGAGAGAGAGAGAGAGAGAGAGAGAGAGAGAGAGACCCCTTTCCCAAATCCTTATTCGGTGGTAATGAAAGGACACAGAGGCAGGATGGGAAACATGTGAATCAGGGGTGTGCCTGCAAATGCCCTGAGGCACCTTGGCATTCACAGGCAGCTAGCAGGTGGCAGAGTCAGGCAGAGTCTGTGTACTGCACACAAGCACGTTCCCTCTATTCCTGTCTGAATGTCACAAACTGGGAACACAGCCAACAGAAATCCGGGTATTTGTGGGATTGTCAGCTGAACGTGTTTGTGTAAGCATGAGGGAAATGGAAATAACTTATTACAGTTCAAAAGGGAAAAACTGCAAAAGCCTGAGGTACACTCATAGACAAACCTTTGTTTGGTCAACATGTCCTGTGATTGAACTGACATTGAAGACATGTGAACAAATATGAATATTAATACAATTCCTAATTCATATTAATAAAGTCATACAAATTAAAAAGCAAAATTTGTGAAGAATGCCAAAATGAAATAAAGTGCATCAAAAATCGTAATAAAAGCTATTTTTAATAGTTTTTTAATGACATAAGATGGGTAAACAGTGAATAAATGACTTACTGATAAATGAAATACCCCTTTAATGTTATATATATATATATATATATATATATATATATATATCATGTTTTGATTATGAAGTCCTCTATGTATTATTCTGTAAAAATAAAAAGACACATACAGATAAAATACAGAAAAATAAAAAAAGACAAATAAAATACACATAAGACACATACTGTAATGCATTATTTGAGAACTGTCACAGTAATGAAGACACTTCCACTGTTCAGCTTTTTACACCTTATCAATCTATTATTAATCCTGTTGTAAAATAAAGTACATTTATATCCCCAAAAATTCAATTCCATGAGAGTTGTCCCATACAGTATTCATGAAGCGTATGGTACACAAATAAGTTTGGTAAGAAGCAAAAATATGTATAGAACATGTTTTTTTTTTTTTTGCAAATGTAACTTTTAATCCTCCATTAGACTTTTCAGATATTATTAATAACAATATATTTTTGAGGAATTGCAGCCTCCCGTTCCATTTTTGAGGAAAGCTTGGTTAGTATTGTGTGGACATTTTCTCAGTTTCACTGGAAAACATCACTGGTCCACCTCCTAACCCCCAAACCATTGTGACCTCTGAGTAAAGACGACCACATGTCATGTTTTATTCAGTCCATCAGTTGTTCAGTGATGTAAGCACAGAGTCCTACCTCAGGTCTTCACTCTCGTGCACTCTGACACTGCAGCCGGTTCAAGATCTTTATCTTGATCACACCCTGCGAACTTAAATACACTTCTGCTGAGAGACATTAAACGTGACAGGCCTGCCAACACATCCGGAGATGGAGAAGGACAGAGAAAGAGAGATAAAAATGAAAAGAAAGCGATAGACACTATGAATCACACAAAGAGCCTGTAGATTTACCTCTCTGGAGAAATGAAAACTGGGACAGAAAATGTCATGAACAATTAGTGTGAGACACTTTTAAAAGATAAACACAAACATTCATGAAAAATTAAAATAGAGAAACGGATATAAAAAACAAGTGTAAGAATTACATTACTTTGGTATTAAAAACAGTCAGGTAAATAATGGAAACATCTCTCTCTCATTCACTTTCTCTGTTTTGAATGTCCATGAAGACATTTAGATAGTTAAAAAACTTGCTATTCACAAACAATAATAATTGTTTCACACTTCGGACAAAAACATGTTCATCTAATGCTCCAAACGCCAAATCATTTTTAAGCTTTTCGCCTTTCCCACCCATGAAATCAGACATAATTTGTCAAGTAAACAAGCCATTAATCTTTTAAACGGTTACAAATCCTGCATTCTGGGCATGAATGATGAATTATGTATGATAGATATGGAAAAAAAACTCAGCGAACAACAAACATTTCAACACTTGTTCCATGCCAGAGAAAACAATTTTTTTTCCCAGGCAGTTGTTTAGCTCTGTACCCAAATGTTGCCACGGGTCATTTGCTAACTGCAGTTTCTAAATCTTATCCTGCGTGCTGCTGCCTTGACAGTAATTAAGAAAGGCAGTAAATCATATTTCCATGATTTTTTGGGGCAAAGTTCTTTAAATAGCTTTTTAAAAGACATACTCCCAAGGCTGTTTTGGGATACATGTCTTTCATATCATATCAAATCATATCACATCACATCACCTTGCAAAGGTTTCGTGAAATGTGGTTGGAAGTCTTTGAGCATATCGATGTCTGTTTGTGTGATTTATGAAGTGTTGTTTGGTAGTCTATGTTTATGCCGGATGCGACAGTGAGAAATGTGCTCTCATTGTGCAAGCTGTCATCAAACCAAAGGCAGGAAGAGACATGTATACTATTTCTGAAGCGGTTTCCAATGGACAGATTTTTTTAAATGTATCTTAATCATGCTGCCACCCAAGATACATTTTGGCCAAACTTGCATGCACAGCATTTATGCAGATCCTAAAAAAATTAATCCAACATTTAAATGTATGCATTTCACAGATGCTTTTATTCAAAGTGACTTACAAGAGTGAGGAAAACAATAAAGCAATTCATCATAAACACGTGAGAATGTGTATTATAAGTACCCCTTCAATATTTAAAAATATATATTAAAATAGTGTAACTAAAACTGTATTATTTTATCCAATATTTGTGAGAGTTAGGATGTTCCCTATGTAAACAGCTTCCTAACTTTAGAAACACATAGGCTACAGAAAAAAACTGACAAACTTATTTTGACATCACACACACAAACAAAATGATGCAACTTGCAATCAAACACTAACCTTTATCACTGACACACATACACACTTTGAGCCATCACACACAGTATGCGTGCGGCAATATCCTGATCCTCAGACACACATAGATGACATAAAAACTAAACATCACATGAGACTACATTAAACATTAAAAAGCCCCTCGCACGCTCAGAGATTCACATATGCACTTACAGCACTGTTTGTTTCTCTCTTCGGTTCATCCAATAAAGCTCTTCTTCAAAGCACATGAATGTAACAAACGTGGAAATATCTGGTGCTTCAATCCCATCCGACACACTTCTGGTGCCATGACAATGTGCCCGCAGCTTTAGTACCCTGGCTAAGAGATAGAGAGAGTGGGTGCCCACAGGCGTGTATGTTATCAGGCTTGGTCACATTGGCACCTCCCTTGGCACATATTAGTGAAAGGCGGGATGGTATGAGGAGAATGAATCAATTGTGTTCCTGGATCACCAAAGGGTTAGGGTTAGGATTAGGGTGTGGTTTGGGGTTATTTATATGCAATTCATTGTAAATACTATAGTAAATACATGTGTAACAAGAGTATTTTACTCATGTATTATACAATATTATTACAATATTTTTTGTTAATTTTCATTTATCTTTCATAAGATTAACAGAAATTAACAGAATATCAAGTTTAAGCAAATGCTCTTCTGAACAATGGTAACCACAAAACACAAAAATATACGACCTGATCTCGGAGTATTCATAACTATTTTACGAGGTGAATTTGTTTGAATTCGTTCAATGTGATTTGTACAAAAACAATTTTTTTTTATAGAAAAAGCTATACTGAAGCTCTTCCCCTAGACCAACCTCCTAAAGCTAACGTCACTGACGTGAAAGCAAATCGTATTAAATTAGATCGTATAAATTCATACGAACCTCGTAAAATGGTTACGAATTCCTATGAGATTATGTTGAATTATAACACCTGTAAATCTCAAAGACAAATGAACGTTAAACACTAACAAGAGTTTCTCTTGACTGAAAACAACACAAAACAACATTTAAGAAAATCACTCTCCAAATGCAGTCTCACGCAAAGCATGCTGGGAACCGAAAATTCTCTATTTTAACAAATTAGGGATGTAGTCCCAACTTGAATGGATTAAGTTAGATGACTGAACATGTTGTGACAATTTCATGTTGTGACTTTTTTTAATTGTGTTGAATTAACTTAAATTGGATGAGCAAAATTCTTTTATTTTCAGTGAAAGTTCAAAAGTCAAAGGCTGTTCCCCATCATCAGAAAATTATCATTATGCCTTACATGAAAATGTATGCAAAGACACTGACACTCTTTAATTCTGTAGCCATGTTTGGCTTTACTTGAAATAAGATAACTTATGATTATAGAATAACTTTAACATTCAACGTCATGCAGAAAAACTAATATCAGTGTCATTCATCAGTGAACTTTTCCCATGTGTCCTTAAAGTCCAATTTATAAGTTTCAATAGCAAATGCCTTAAGGAGCAATGATACATTCTGAGTGGCTTGCAGCTGGTAGTCATGTTCTGAAATTCATTTCATCTGTCAACCCAGGCAGCACATCACTCTAATTCAAAGACTCGCTGAGATGTAATTTGCTCTTCATACTTACTTTTCATTATTTCCTAGTCTAGTATCCATAAATTATTAAAACCCAGCATTTTATGTCATAGATTATTCATGTTTTGTAGCACTTTTTGGATTTGTATTGTGACAGTCATGCCAATAGAGAATTCACAAACTAGATGTCGTTCAAATTCAGCCCGTCGGAGTTTGAGGACAGCGTAGCGCACGTGTGCCTATAATAAACATTTCCCAGCTTCAGTGTTTACAACAGCTTCCTCATAGCACATGATAATCAATTGTTTATAACAAGGTTTTAACTCACATTCTGAGCAAACAGCCGTGAGAAATGTTCACTCTGAGTGAATATAAATTCGACTCAAAAGGCAAGTAGACGCAGCACTGCTTATGTTTGCGTACGCTTTATATTTGGTTTCTTTTCATTACAGAGAAACTCTACGTGCCACCCCGTAGAGTTTAAGTGGGCTCTTGGGAGCACCATAGATTTGAGCACAAACAGACAAGACTCTTATGAAATCTGTCTGCAATCTTACACTCATTGACTTTGCTCACTTTTTGTCTTGAGATTCATGTTTCCAGGAAAAACCGTGGACCTACATATAAATGATACACATATAATAGACGTGTGTATTTATTACCTGCCAATGCAACTCAAATAGTCCTTTCAACGTCACATTTCATTCTGTACACTGCAAAAAAAATAAAAATAAAAATATTTACTGATTTGTACTGTTTTTTACAGATTTTTCAAAAAAACCCAGCTGCCATAAACAGTTTTTCACAGTTTATTTCTGAAATTACAGATAAATGTACAGGACAAACTGTAAAAACTGTTATTTATAGTTTATTTCAACCAGAAAATTTCCGTTTGTCCCTTTAAATATCCGTGACCATATTGATGATTCTCATTTTCTCGTTTCTCTTCTCACTGAGACAGACCAGATAAACAGTGACAGACCACTGCCACCAGGGATTGTATGAATTGTCCTCAAATATGGTTTTGAACCAAAAGTGATGTCGGGTACACCCATGTTTCAGGTTCAACCTCAGAGCACAGCGCCCTCTAGGGACCAGAGCTGACAAGCCAATTTTGTTCATGCATCACGATTTATAGTGGCTATCCGCATCCCAGGAGAACATCACTACACAACAAAACCTTTTCAACTGGGGACATGGATGTGGAGATAAGCATACCCAAAGAATGCTGTATGGCTCAGAGATTCCCGCTTTATAGCTTTAATGGAGTTTTTCTCCATCTTAGATCTTGACTAAAGGAATTTTTAGAAAAACTTGGAAACACATGCATGTCTGCTCAAACCAAATCTTTCTTTCCCAGTTCTCATCCCTTGTGCTCCAGATGACCAAATGAAGAGAGAATAGGATGTTGAGTCTCCCCCAATAGCAACATACCTAAAAATACACTCACACCATCCCAGGAGAATTCTGGCAGTATCCTGGGCTTCAGTAATGAGAATTCGAGATGGCTCTCGACCCCATCTCCCAA
The DNA here is from genome assembly GCA_026939265.1 of Oreonectes daqikongensis. Taxonomy (NCBI): domain Eukaryota; kingdom Metazoa; phylum Chordata; class Actinopteri; order Cypriniformes; family Nemacheilidae; genus Oreonectes; species Oreonectes daqikongensis. The sequence continues at coordinate 631,725 of JAOTQM010000030.1, read as the reverse complement.
GGCTCAACACTGGAATCACAGTGGTTCTGATACATTCATCACAGCTCACAAAGTAGACGGCTGGAGTCAGAAGGGGCTTTGAAACCTGGAAGATGTCTGGGCAGGCCTAGGGCAAACCTTCCATACAGAGCTGTCTTATAGAGAGAAAACCTCATTTAACACTTCACAAGCCATTGCAGTCCTGAGAGAGACATTGAGAGATAAAGATACAATGGTCCCATCCTTTCTGGCACGCTCAATCTAACACGTTCTCCACTGGAAAAGGTAAAGCTGGGCAAGAGTGAATAAAAGGACAATTAGAGTTCAGAATTAAAGTCGAGGTTGAGTTGGAGTGTGTGGACAAAGTCTGTTAGATTAGAAAATCTTACAATGATGAATGTCGGCGCTGATTCTATTTCAAACTTTATTACACTGCAGTAATGGGCAGGAGAAATGCCTCTTCACATTGGAGCTTATCTTTAAAGGTGGTCACAATCTCGGTCAACAAACTGTTATCCCGTTTTCTGAACTTGACAAGAGTATTTTCAGAGCTTCACAGTATAACCAGGCAGCAACGTTAAAAACAAGACAGGTGCAATTCATACATTTTTGGTAATGTTTTGCTGGTCGATAAGGTAAGACACATCAGCATGATGCAGCATCACATAAAAACGAAAGTTTGCGATTATCAATACCGTCGGTAATTTAGTCGGCAGCCGAAAGTGTATTTTCATGGGACAAAGTTTTAGCGCCTTGACTTCACAAGCATTGCACTTTCATTTGAGAAAAGCTTGCATCAAACACAATGAAACTCGAAGGACTTTGCAGCAACCCGCCGAAATAAAAGTCCTGTTAACTTGAACACATTATGACACATCGACTAGAAAAATACTGTAATATACTATTTAGTATTTACTATAGTAAACGGTACTATACTGCAGTATATTATCATAATTGTACAATTGTTTCATTACCATACTATGATATTATGTAGTATTAAATGTAGTAAAACTGTAGTATACTTTAATATTTACTTGGTTGTTGAATACTTGATTCTGATCGGCTATATTCCCCGTTATCTTACCTGATAACATACATTCAAACATGTACTGCGAGACATCTTCATCAGTGCAGTTTAATATTAAATATAAATATGTCTAATCCGTGACATATATGAGATGAATACATGATGAAACCAAATTGCATGGTCATCTTGTTTGAACATCGTGTCTTGCTTAAAAAAGAGGGTTTTCCTCGTGAAAGGTCTGAATTCTTTACAATCAAAAAAATATTTTGAAAACTTCAAATACTTCATGTCCAATAATTGACTCTTGAAGTAAGTAGATGTGTTTTAAGTGCGATAATGTAGTGTGTAAGGGAAATAAACATCTTCCACTTTGCATAAGGTCCTAATCACACTGTAAAGTTTAAATACACTATAGTATCTAGGAATTTTACTGTAGTAAATAATACTATACAGTATTACAGTATTTTTCATGTGGGCAAATATATTACTATTGTGGGAGAAAAATTAAAACACAATACAGAAAATTGAAATGTAAAAGAGACAAAATTTGGGGAAAAAACAGATTTTTTTTAGGGCCCTAGCGTGTGCGTTATTTTACCATATTTGCCAAAAGTACAAAATGTATTTATTTAAGTGTAAAACCTTATTATTATTAGTGTACCTTTCAGTTAACAGAGTAACAGATGTTTTGACCGTTTTTTTGAAGGGGGTTGCATTTATAAAGCTCACATTACATAAAATTTACAGCAAGGCTGTATTAAAGCAATTTTACTGCTGACTACATCACTTACAAACTGTGTTTCTACTTTTGTCTTTGTGGAAGAAAGCGTTGTAAATGTTCCTCTCTTTAATGCCATCTTACACCAACAATAAAATACTAGAAAACTCAAAACAGCTCCATGTTATCTAGTACAAAAAAAATTTACATTAATTTTTAATTTGTTGTTATGATTCTATTAGAACTGCAAAATGACTTTAAAGAAATATTTTTATAGTCATGACATGACCCAGAAGAACAAATTATCAATAAATTGTAGGCCACACATTCAGAGCAAACCCTTCCTTACTCATAAATGAAAAGTTTACTGTGTCAGCAAGCAGATAAACAGAGTTACGCTACTGTGTCAGCATCTTCAACCTAACACGTATGTTCTATTAACATACATCTATAAATGCAGCTCCCAGCCAAGTCTGAACCGTCCAAGGGAAGTTTGTCCTTCAAGCCCAGCGTGTTATGATTACCTCTCTCCTATTCACAAGCACACGCATACACACAAGAGAGCAACCACAGCCAGCGGAAATCCAAAAAGCCCCTTTCAGCTGACAGATGCAGTCTTTCCCATGAGTGCCTGTGGTGTCTGGCATCTGCAGTGCGCCGAGCATCGCGCCACAGGTATATACAGAAATCCGTGTCCGTCCTCATCTTCTGACAAAGCAATGCAGTCATCTATAGTTTACGATAAGAATGTCCATCTATCACATTGACAGAATCCTCTGTGATATCAGTGTCTGAAACAAGAGGGTCGCCTTTTTCATCCTTTTAGTCCTCTTGGTAAGGCAGCGATGTTCTTGCTATCGTGTGACCTAGGAATAACAAAAGATATAAATTAGGGAACATATCATACAAGCGTTTGACTGACACACCCTTATGCAAAGAAAATTAACAAAAATATGTAGACATCCTTATGAAATAAATAATTTACATAAGGGGCCATGTGGAGATTTTAGCGGTGAGGTTGTGAATTGCAACCAACAGCTCATTCACCGCTCATCCCTACCATTCCAAGCACTACGGCGGCTCACACAGGACAAAGATGTTGTCACGTTTTCGTTTCTTTACCGAAGGAGATAACGGATTTACGAGTCGCGCTCTGTAGAGCAGTTGGTCTGTTTAGGGATACTGTAGAAACATAGGATAGTAGGGGATAGTAATAGCTCATTCTAAGGTAATAAAAACATAACTCTTCATAATGTAAGATCTTTATACATCTCTCAAGACATAGTTTTAAATAATATATTATAATACAGTTTTTCATCTTGTCCAAAGCAAAAAGATTTGCAATATGCCTAAAACAAACAAAAAACAAATCTTATTATTATACTGTATATAATACTACAAGTAAATGCATCTTGGTTTAAGGATACCCAGATATATTTGCTGTAAAACAACAAACGGAACACATTTTAAAAAAGATATTTTGCACGGTGCTGTGATAAATCTCAGTGCCAGAGGTATATTGGTCTCGCAAATGGATGATTTGAGCTGAGCGCGCTAAGATGCTTTAGTGTCGAAAAGGGACACATTGCCACACCTCAAACAGGAGATTATGAAAGGCTCACAGCGAGGAAGGATAATAAACACATAAAGAAAATATATTGAATAAGAGGATGGTAAAGTTAGAAGACATTAAAAAGACCGAACACAAAATACAAATACTGGCTCATCGCCACAATCTCCAGTGACATGTCTGCCGGTAACTGTTCCAATTCTGCTGCTATTAAATACAGATTTAATGCTCACTGGAGAAGAAAGACACACCCTGCCGCCTCCCGTACTGCCTGCGACTTGATTCATTGGCTCTTGAGGTGGTAGAAGGCAGGGCTAGCCCAATGCCAGACCTATCAGCCAATCACGAGATTAATATAAATAAATCGCAAATGAAAGACCCTCCTACTAATTTAATTAGAACTCTTAATTTGAAGGCCTCAGTGGAGCCCGTAGCCATAATGCATTTTAATGAACACAACAGATGTTCTGCTGTTACATTATAACTCTGAGCAATTATTCCTATGGCTGTTGCGTGTCACTGTTATTTTTTTAATACGTCACCTGTATGTCACACCTGCAGAGAAACAGCAGTCGCTGCAGATTTTACAAGCCCCTGTACACATTGAATCTGTCATCTACATGAATTCATAAACTGGGAAATATTTCTGTGTATTTTCATATATTTTAAGTGATAGTTTACCCCAAAATGAAAATTCTGTCATCATTTACTCCCACTTTTGTCATTTCAAACATATATGACTTTCTTCTGCAGAACATATTTTGAAGAATGTTGGTAATTGAACAACAGCGGAAGAATTTAGAAGAATATATTCTTCAAAATATCTTCTTTTGTGTTCTGCAGGTTTAAAATGACGAGGCTGAGTAAACGACGGAATATTAAATTTCGGGTGAACAATCCCTTTAACCTTAATATAGACATCTTGATTCATGTTAAACTATTCGAGATAAACTGATGCACAGAAGATGCGTCTTTAAAACAAGACAAGCGCATTACAAAAATGAAAACATTTAAAACATTGAGTCAAAGCTAGCGCAGATGAACAATGCCGTCTCTGCATGTTTGTCTATGCTTGGTCTTTGAATCATCCTTGGCCTTTGAAAGTTCTCTCTGTAAGACTCAGGTCCCTGGGGATTTGTTCACATGCTCCGTGGAGTCGCTCTGAAATGTTTACTTATCTTCAAGCCTTACTCATTCTTTAATAAGTCTCTTTTAGAAAGTTTGAGCGATGCGTCTGCCTGTAATGTTGGGGTACAGGAATGATTGACAAGTGGCCTTTGAGAAACGCTCATTACGCTCAATCTTACGGGTATGACGGTGTCTGCTGTAACGTCCATAAACAGGTGAACATTTGAACAGTTAGTTGAAATGTAAATATTTCACTTTACCCTTAGAACAAAATAGGTTTTTAGAGCATATCGCTCCTTGTATTCTCAGGGGCTTCAGAAAACCCTCTTATCCAAGTAGAGCCTCAACAAAACGCTTCTTTGAACAATGGTTTGCCTGAGAAAAGGCCCGGGGAGGGAGGTTTCGCTAAAAGCAACACCCTTCTGAGAATACTCCTAGGGTGTATTTTGATGGCATATATAGTAGGTCTTAGGCGTGTTCTTATATGGGAACAAAGAAGGTCTCTGGTGCCTCCCCTTATCTTGCAGTGCACCATGGGCATTACACACTTTCTGTGCCAACCCGGGTCTCCTGAACTTAAAACGTAGTATTAGAATGCTTCAGGCTGTGGCCGGCCTTTAATCAGGATGATGTACAAGAGAGTTAATATGTTCTTAAACCCTCAAGAATAACACATCAGCTGTAATCTGAGTTCAGAGACCACACCTTGGGGCATGCAGATACATGATCGACTCACCTTGGTGGTTTTGACTTTGTTGCCAGTGCTGCAGGACCAGCCGGTGAGATCTGGAAGAACTTTACACTCCTCGCCATCTAAACACGGGTGCATTTGGCACCACCACTTCTGCAGCACAATGGAAGCTGGAGAGGGAATCATTAAAAAAGAATTAATACAGCATTATTTTATGAAATTATATTTAATGCACTATTTATAACCGCTGTTATTTAACTACATTCTACAATTTTTGAAAAAGAAGACAAAAGTAAAAAAAGTTCAAACACATAAGAAAGTTTTTGAATTCCTTAGAACTGATCATATTCCAAACATCAATTCAGGGACACACCTCATCATCCCAAAAATTATTTGGACACTTAAGCCACACTTTAAATGCATGAAAACCCCAAATTTAAACCCAACTGGCATCTGCAAACAAATGATGCTAGAATGTGTGCTTTGACTGCTTCTGGAAATGTTTCGTTGGCAGACAACAAAAGCATACAAACTAACCGGCCAACTTTAGTCTGGAATGTGTTAGTTGATATTTATGTATTGTTTAATTATCTATTGTATGGAAGCAATATCATGCGTGTACTCGTGCATTATTTTGTCTGATGAAAATATTGCTTGAATTAAATTCAATAACATACATTGTATGCATCCAATTGCTTTTTTTGGGGCCACTGTACATCACTAATACAAATCTCATCAATTCCTAACTAAGACCTAGGCAACAAAATACATGGAGAAAACGAGTTATAATAAGAATTAGCACCCATCTGCTGATACAGAGGTTAAATAAACAGGTGTTAACACATTCCAGAAGATCACAGTGTTAAAAAAAAATGCCTTCCTTTTCATTACCACCCTGATGTGTTATAGCACAGGAAAAAGAAAGATGAGAAACTGTGTTGCTCATTTAATCATTAAAGAGCCCATCTTTTCCTTTCCCACATTTTACCTTTCCTTTGGTGTGTAAGTACCTGTAAACAATCTGAAAAGTTACAGATCCCAAAGTCCACAATAATGCAAGTTAGCGTCTCTAACAGAAATCACATTTCTTGTACTACAGCGAACACTTTCGTAATGAGTCAATGTCGACACAATGTCCTCCACTTGATGCTTTGGTACACCCTCAAAGATCAGTCAGGGCTCCAGACTGAGACAGTTTGAGACTTTTTTTCCACTCAGTGGTGAATAACTGCTGTGTCTTTCTACCCAAATTAATATCATTGCTGGTCAACCGGTCCCATCCAGTTTTCATACGTTTTACCCAAAAGACTACGCATGACCCACAACAGCAGGCAGATGTGCACCAAACCAACCTGAGCCATATTGGTTTTTAGCAGGGAAGCCACAGTTAAAAATGTCTGATTTATGTGTCTCTCTAATGGTTTAGAAAATCTGTGGGAGGATAATTATCATTATTGTCTGTTATTAAAATGAATGATAACCTCAAGAAGAGATGTTTTCATAATAGTTCATAACAGATTTTTATCATTTGAGTGTGTGTGTTGTGCAAAAAAGCAAGCATACATTCAACATAAAAAATATATGCGTTATTTAAAAAAAAACTGTTGTTAAATAACTGAAATGAAAATGAACTCGGGACATCTGTTACAGCGATTTATAATTCACATCTCACATCAAACGCACCTCTTCTTTTAAACAGCAGTGGGAACGTATCCTGCTAATGTTAACACCAAGGTGTTAATGCAAAATATTTGTCATATTACATACAATTTAAGTGTGTGCTACGTCACCTCTGTTTCAGTTGTGAAGCGTACACAAATTGGGAATCAACTGGACATAATGATTGTATATTAATACATATATTAATAATATAAGCAAGTTTTATAGTATGCACAGGCTACAAACATGTCTTACACAAGACGCTTTGAACATTTCAAGCAGCTGAGCTGCTAAGGTTTAAGAGTTAAATGGCTTTTTGTGGACACCGATTTTTTAGGCTTTTCCCCACCAAGTCTTCCCTTTCACAGTTTAGGTATTTAACTGGATAGTGTTTGGTCAAAGCTCACAAGACTCACCATTTCAGCACTAAAAGCAGGCAAAACATATCTCTCCTTCTCTGGTGGTCCTATTTCCAGTCAGGAAAAGCCCCAACCGAGGCCATGAAGGCCAATAATTTAATCTCTAATACTGTCTAGATCCAACTTGGAGCAATGCTGATGTGAGAGACTACAGTACATGAGGAATACAGCATTTCCCTGCCCCCATTTCCTAAGGTGTGAACGGCACCTGTAACCGCAGGAAAACACAGTGATGAGGAAAAGTGAAGAGAGAAAGACAGACGGGGAAAACTGGCAAGAGTGAAAAGCAAGATTAAATAAAACAGCATGTCTGACATCTTGAGGAACTGTCTCACTGTCTGTCTCTTCTTGTTTGTGTCTGTAATTGTTGGCACTGGGGTTTGTGGCATGTTGTAGTGGGCCTGGTGGGGAAACACAGCATGTGGTAATCATAAGTATTCTAAATCGTGCAAACTTTATCTCACACATACACAAACACACACACAGCCACGGTTCTTAATATGATGCTTATGTGACAATGAGTTAATTGAAAGAAACAATCTTTTTAAATAGCATTCAACGTGCATTTGTGCGTGTGTGTGTCCGCTCAAGCGTGGATGCTTATGTTATGATTATGTTCATCCCTATACTGCATACTTGAGAAGTTGCATATATGAATTTAAATGTCCAATGTATGAAATTTAGCGGCATCTAGCGGTGAGGTTGCGTATTGCAACCAACAACTCTCTCCACCGCTCACCCCTCCCTTTTAAAGCACTACGGCAGCTGACACAGGGCTAAGATGTCGTCACATTTTCACTTCTTTGCCGAAGGAGATAGCGGATTTATGAAATGTGCGCAGTAGAGCAGTTTGTCCATTTAGGGCTACTGTAAAAACAACATGGTGATTCCATGAAAGGGGAATGTGGTTCATTCTAAGATAATAAAAACATAACGGTTCATTATTTAAGGTCTTTATACACCTTTAAAGACATAATTATGTATATTATATATTGCATTTCTGTCAGTAGATCCTCCAAAAAATTTCACACAGCACCTTTAAAAGAAAACCCACAATAAACATTGTAAAATGATGTGAAAACCTTTACCATTCAATTTTGACTTCAAATTAAATTCAGTTTAATTTAAATTTACTTCTATGATAATTTTCATAATTTTGCATGGTTGATAAACAGCAAGTATACTTTTGTATTACTAGTATATCATGCTACATATTAGTACAGGCAGAAATAAAAGAAATAAAACTCTGTATTAGTGAGTCAGGTGTTGGCAGAAGAGATGTGTTTTTAGTCGGTTCTTGAAGACATTTTTTGTTTTTTTAGAATCTATTTTTGCAAATACATTTTGCAAGTGTACATTAGCGATACTAACAATGAAAATAATAGTAATGAGTTTCTATTTTTGGTCTAATGTATGTAACATACAGACGAGTGTGTTCTTTGTGGCACCAGAGAATAATGGCACTGGTGTGTTTGTGCTCGAATCACAGTTATATGCAACACCTCGCAACGTGGTTTATGCGGCAGAGACTCAAATCTCCCCAGTATCAATCTAATTCCATTTATACCCGTCTATTAGATTACCGAGCACTCCGTCTCGGCACCAGAAAGCTTGAAATGACCTCATTTACAACGCTATCAGTTTAGCTACAGATTCTGCCTTTGACACACATTAATGCAGTGTATTAATTCAGCATCAGTCTTTGCACACTAACAGAACATTTGTCTCTTTAAGGACGTGCCCGAAAAGTAGCACATAAAACACACCTGACCCCAATGACCTATTTATTAAACAGCAGGCATTCCAGCTCACGAATCCAACACGCAACTAGTTGTGCGTCAAGAAAGTCACAGTGGGTTTTCTTGACATGTGCCACTGCATACATATAACCTCAGGTGTACTTAAGGTGATCTTGGGTTAGGGTTAGGGGTTAGGGTTTCTTCAAGATCTTCAAGACAATATTATGATGAGAGAAATGATGTCCACTTTTCTGTGTTGCATGTTTCTACCTGTATATGAAACAAAATTGGTGAAGCCAAAGCTATCAAACGTTAAGAAATCAGAGAAATGGTCATTTGCCTGAACAAAACATTATAAAGCATATAAAGCAAGTGCTCATTATGACATTTGGATTACAAGGCAATTAACTGAATAATGTAATTTTATCAGGATAATGTACTATACGGGTCATTATCACAAAATAATCCCCTTCAGAATTATCTTGCAATCAGGACGACCAGCCATTTTCAGTTTATTTTGCAGTAATGACAGCATTATCTCATTAATCGTATTATTTTATCTGTTGTAATTCCTCCAGACTAATGGCAAGAAGAACTATGTGCTGACTTATTAGGCAGGGCCTTGATGTCCTCAGAGGTGCGGCTGAGCGCTGAGATTCATATCTCAGATGGCAAAGGCTCCGGGGGTGGTCTGTCTCTTGCCCTAAAGCAGAGCGGGATGCACGGGCACACAGAGAGGCCCTCGTACGGAGTAAAGCACAACTCCCCACCGAGACTCAAAAGGGAACGACTCTCCACCTTTCATTCCCTTTCTCTAATTAGATTTTAATGGGCAGGTCCGTTGAGGCCTGCAGAGACTCTAAAGCTCAGGTAGAGGTGACTAGAGACTCCGTCCCAGTCAGAACAGAGTACTAAAAAACCTATGAATCAGACGACAGACATATTTAATCCCTTATACATTACATTTTCATTGAAGGAGGTTTATAGAGAAAGTCCTCGTATGATCCAATTTTAATCCTACAGTAGTTGATTTGTCTTAAGAAGTTTTAGGTCTGGCTCAAGTCTGTTTTAAAATAAAGTTTCTTTCAGCTGTTTCTAAGGCTCCTCTGTGGATTTATGCTGGGGTTTTAATCATATGTGAATGGGTAAAGTGCCCTCCAATGGCCAAATGGAGGAACAGCACAATATAAATGCCTCACACAGCAGAAACCGCTTGCAATATATTATTTGTGAAGTACTAGTACTCTATTTCAACTATATAGTAACACTAAATCAACGTCATTTTGTCATGCTACACCAAAACTGAAACAGCAGAGCGACTGACATGCTATTGAAAGATGCAGTTGATAGTGTTACTAGTGTGCTACTTGATATTAGATATTTATGAACCACCAGAAGCTGAAAATATATGTGTGAAGTCCTGAGGGACAGTGTGAAACTGATGACCTGAGGGATCTAGAGATTCAACAGTGTTGATGAGAGGTGAGGACAATGACCCTCAGCTTTCTCTCCTTCACTGGAAAAAACACAGGTCAATTATACTGACTGTCTCCATTATATCGGCACAAAACCAACATGACCTCTCTCACACACCTAGCCTTTCTTTCATGCTTTCATGCTTTGTTTTGGGTCTGTATCTGCACTTTACGCATACACAAACACATCATCTGTGAACATGTTGATATAGTGAATAGTGGTTCCTAACTAGTACTAGGACACAAACTGACCAAAACTGTCATTTCAAATGTTTGACATATTTATATTTATGCATTTGGGCGATGTTTTTATCCAAAACAACTTTAAATACATTCAAACATTTATTTCTCGGTTCTATAATAATGCAGCCCCTAAAATATGTGGAAAACATTTTTGTCATTACATGAACTGTACTTGAACATGTACATGAAATGGAACCATGAAAGTCATGACATGGAATATCTCCCCTGATAGAAGCTCCCTACTTTCGGGTGTCAAAGAAGACAAAGTAGAAAAATGGCTGGCAGCGTTCTCCCTCATGCCTTCATGACTAAAGATTGTACAGCACAACCGAAGAGACACATTTAGACCTACTTCATCACCCAAACTACCCTCTCTTGTCCTAAACCTTTAGGACATAAAGACATAGAGTCACAACATTTGTCATACTAACAAAAGTCGTGACATCAGAAAATATAAATACATTTTGGCAATTTTGGCAAAAAAGCCTCCACTGTAAATTAAACTGAGACCACAATGAATTATTTCGAGCAATAAATAAAATACATTTTAGGACTGCAAGATAATGTTTGATATAACTATTACACAAATTGATATGTTGATAATTTGTATCAAATCAAATTTGTATCGAGTCTTTTGGACCCTACTGTATTTACCAATTAATTTAAATTCACAGGATGTTTATCGAAAAGCACACGTGTGATGAAACCCATATTGGCATAAACAGGCGATCAGCGCTTACCCTCCACACAGGATGGCTGGGCATGAGTTGTCCCAGCCACCTGCCCAGGAAAACAGGAGCATTTGACTGTTTGTGAACGTTCCTCGATTTTGTTCTTATTGCAGCATCTGTGGATGGCCACCACCTCACAGGTTCCCTGTTTCACCTGGTACGAAGCTGTGAAAAAAGAACAGAAGGATGAAATAATAAAGATGTTTTTCTCTGTTTGGTCTGTGCATAAAAAGAGTAATGATAACACAACTCTCACACTGTAGTGCTACAGTGTACAAATATGCAGAAAATGCCATTGTTTTGGTATGTTGAGAGGTTTATGCTGATGCTTTGTTTTCGGTCTAGAGAATTGCAATATTACAATACCTACTTCCATACTGTATACTATGCAAAAACCGATATGTTAATTAAAGGAGCAATGTGGAGATTTTAGTAGCATCTAGTGGTGAGGTTGTGAATTGCAACCAACAGCTCACTCCACTGCTCACCCCTCCCTTCCAAAGCACTACGGTGGCTGACACAGGACAAAGATGTCATCATGTTTTCACTTCGTCAAAGGAGATGACATATTTAAGAAACACGCTCTGTAGAGCAGTTTGTCCATTTAGGGCTACTGTAGAAACAGCAGGACAAGTATTACACACAGCACCTTTAATAGTATATACAAAATCTCCCAAAAAAATAACAGTAGAGATATCAGGAATCAAGATGGTTTTCTGATTTCACTGAGATTGCTCACTATGCATCATTGACATTTCTCTATTCCATGAGAAGCCCTCAAGCCCCCAAATTCTAAAAGTAAATAAACTATAAACACTGAAAAACTCTGATATAGGTATCAAGAAATGTATTCTCTCAATGTTAAATTATGCTTGTTCAACAACACTTCAGTAAATTACTAAGCCAATGATGATAAGACTTTTTATCTGATGCTCCAGATCAAGTAGTCACATAACATTTAAAGATCAGATATTTGTCTCAAAAGATCAGATGATTGTCTCCATGCATTCGGCACCTAATACCTTTTCCCATGTGCATTACAACACCCTGAGATAATGCAAGCAAGATCAAGAGAAAAAAAATTGCAACTTTATTTATATAGTGTATGCAAATAATCACAAAGTTAGTTTGCTCTTGAATTTAACCCTACTAATCTTAATAAAGCACCCAATACTAGAAAAGGCATCTATATTTAATGAGAATGGCAGCATGTAACAAGCAGCTAAAGGGCTCCTAGACTCTCTCTCTCTCTCTCTCTCTCTCTCTCTCTCTCTCTCTCTCTCTCTCTCTCTCTCTCTCTCTCTCTCTCTCTCTCTCTCTCTCTCTCTCTCTCTCGGCAGGGTAGTATATACATAATGAACACAGAGCTGTGTTCTGCTGTTTAGAGTGTAAATAAGAGGCTTGAGCATTGTTTTTTTTTACAGCCAGCCTTACAAGAGTGCTGAATCACAGCCAAGATTTGTCTCAAAGAAAAGTGGGCTCTTCTGCGCAGCAATAGGCAGAGTCGAGCGCCATGTAAGGAGGTGATGAGAATGGCCAAAATACATCATGACGTTTATGAGTTGTTATAACATTTATGTGCTGCTATAACAGGTGGTTAGGAAAAAGATATTAAACTGATTTAATTCACTGTGTGGACAAAGAAGGTAATGTTATTAAAAGCATTCAACCTTTCTTTATTACTGTATGTCAGTAAATTGACAGTCAGTGCTTAGAGATATATTTACGTGTGGTATAACCATCTGTCCTGCTGTCACATGAGAGAGAGGAAGAAATGAGTATAAGCAGGTGACATGAATTTGAGGTTCACATCTATAAGTCACTTCTCCTGGGACGTTGTTGGCAAAAATCTATTTCAGAACAGAATACAAAAGGTCTGTGTGTCTGATATTTTTAGGATTTAGGATAAAATGGAATGGCAAGGCAATACATACAAAAATAACACTGGAAAAAAATGGAAATGTCCTCAATGCACAATGCTCAGGAAATGTAAGGAGTATATTAATGTTAAACCACTTTCAAGCCCTCTTTGGAAGTTCTACTTTTAAGTTCAGAAGATGTAATAATGATGTGCCTTTGCATTAAATGTGTTAAAATATGTGCATTATGTGTGTAAAATGCTTTATATATTTTAGTCATCTTGTTAATATTTTATTCATCTGCAGAGAATGATGGTTAGTTTTGTTACCCAGCACAAAAACTGTACTAAATAAGATGTTATGGCAAGCTCTTCTTCATTAACAGCACACAACTACAATCTGTACAGCAACTATTAACAATTGACACTAATAACAAACAAAATCGATTACCTTCCACACTGATTCTGTAATGTAAACACCCCAACTCTGAGCTAAAAGTATTTATAACATCAAGATGTCATTCATCTAATCTAAATATAATTATTCTTCCATAGAGAAGGTAGCACTATTTGTCATTTGAAGTACATAGAAAAAAGATACCCTTAAACAAATAGTTAAAGGAGTCATATGATGCGATATCATGCTTTCCTGAATCTTATTACATTTACATTTATATTTATGCATTGGGCAGACGCTTTTATCCAAAGTGACTTACATTGCATTATACTATACATTTTTTTGTTTCTAAGCAAGCATTTTCATTATTAAAGATTATGCAACTGACTATTCAAACGTACGCTTTTTGTCGGTCCAACGATCACAAATGCAGAAATGGTTTTATATTTACGATTATATAATTTGTTTTCGCAACTCAATGATTTGATTTAAATTTCTAATTAGACATTTTCTGATAAGCTTGTTATTAGTAACCTGTGTGGTTACAATACTTAATAGAATTTTCTATACATTATATGTCAATTTTGACAAAAATTCCTAAAACATATCTGTTTCATAACTGCGTTATTAATTCCCTTAGAAGTTAGAATATACTGTGCAATGTGGCAAATTCACAAATGTCATCAATCCGCCAGCTAATATTATAATTATGTAATCACTGTTTTTCTGTTAATAAAAAAGTACTTCTTAGGCACTCTGACATACCTGCCAACTCTAAACATCTCTACAGTCGCATGGTGGTTTCATCAAGCCATGCCCTACCATCCACCACTATGATGTAGAGTTTGTTTGACAGCTTCCTCCTGGGAAAGGTGGTGTTCCTTAGCTTAGAGGTCTCATTCTTTCTACTCTTCCTTGTCTTTTCATTTCCTCCTCTCACCTCTTTGCCTTGTTCCCCTGAGGCCCCAAGTGTAGCCCCATAACCCAATCCCATCTCCCCAACACAGACCTCGCCGACTGGGCTTCAATTAGAGGAAGCGTGTAAAGTCCAGAGGGCGACTGCTTACAGGCCGAAAGCCCACGTGCGTGCCGCTCGAGGGCTCGACTCGCTCAATCTCTGTCAGTCTCGACATCGCTGGATAAACAACAGATAAGGGGAGATCTCTAACTGTGACTGTGACTATGACTGACATCATGGGGCCTCACCTGCAATTCCACACGGGCATCAGTGAGATAATGAATGATGAAAGGAGAGGCACACAGGTATGCATTTTATATTTTATATTCATTTCATGGAAAGATTTAAAAAGCGTCTGAGACGTGTAATTGTGCAACCAAAACAAAGATTTTGAATTTGTAAAAAATAAAAAGATCTCAAAGGTTTTTTGTTCCACTAAAAGAATTTTTTGCTGTATGAGGGTTGAATTGAATTTAAATTTTTCTGATTTTAGTCCTGCCAGTAAATGCATGGATGATTGAAGAATGAATCATAAGTAAAAAGTTATTGTTTATAAGAAATTCTCCTATATTGAATAATTCGTTTCAACTAGAACTTATTCAAGACTGTAAAATGGTTAAACAATGCTGACTGTATTCTAGGGTAATATCTAGATAATATGGAATATAACACATTTTAGGGTTCTACAAACTTTTCATAGCCATGGTCATAGGATACTTTCTTGTTAACATGACTGCATTTCCTGGAAGAGCATCATGTGTCTCAATCTGTGCATGCATGGGTCTTGTGTGCCTTGTTAGTGTGCAGAGAAGCAAGAGTTTGGAGGCTCAGTGCTCGGGGAAAAACGCCCTATATCACCACCAAAACCCAGAACAAAGCGCATACTGCCTCCTACTGGCATAATGAGGTCACAGCAAAGAAATGAACCCACATCCCCACTAAAAGCAAATCTAAACAGCTTAGCTGTTTGCTTTGACACACACTGCAAGATGGCATTTTAGTAAGTGATATAAGTCATATAATATTAGATGCATAAGATATTCTGCAGGGTAGTATCAACCTATTTTAATTCTTAGTTAGGTAAGATAGCTTACCTAATTCTTTTCTATTCTGTAAGTATTACATCTGAAACTCTTTTTACCATATTCATTTACATTGAAAATGTAAGGAATTCTCACGATTTAACAGGCGTGCAAAGCAATCATCCAGCCAACCACAGAACAAAGCTCTCACATCTGATCTCACACTATCACTCATGTCTGACTCACACATCTGTCTCACACAGGCAGGCATCACTTCTACTCAAGAAGTTTGAGGTCTGACACATTTCCTGCCCAGGGAACTACAGCCAACTCATAAGACACTAAATTGAGTTCTTATGGTTTCACATACTGTACATTCATTACGTAGCATGTGTAATACGATTTTTCGGTAATAATGACTAATCATGCAAAAACTGTGTTGTGATGAAAAGCTAAAATGCATTTGAATGTGCCTCTGTCCCGTCTGCCCGGAGGAGCCGTTTGTAAAATTCACCTCTGCATCATTAAGCACAGTACAAAGACTCTGTGGATAATCGTGCGATTTTTGTGCGACTCCTCCTCCAGGACCGGAACGCTGGAATTAACCGCTCGGTATTTCACCGTAGCCATCTTGTTCTGGAATTTAAAGCACTGTTATGATGGTCTCAGAGTAATAAATCTCAGATCGGCCTGAAATCAAATAAGATTTCAAGCGTGGCTAACTGTTCCTATCCCTGTGGCAGGCGCATCTGGGTGTTGAGCTAAACGCCATTACCTTGAGCTGATGGGGCAGCCAGGCGACTGATATATTCTGACAGTGCGAGGCGGGTTCACCTTTGTGTGATTTATCAAGAAGCGTGTCTTTCTGCTGTCAACACCGGACTGGCATGTCGGTACCGAAAGGGCAGATATTCTGTGGCTCTGTTTGAAGGATCTCGGTTGATTGTGGTGTCAGTAAGTACAGAAACGAAGCATAGAAGTTTTAGTTTACCCAAAAATGAAAATTCTGTCATTTAGTCACCCTCTTGTCATTTTAAACCTGTATGATTTTCTTTCTTTTGCAGAACACAAAAGATACTTTGAGATATTTTGGTAACCGAACAGCGGCGGTACCCATTGACTTGCACTGGTTTTGTGTCCCTACAATAGAAGTGAATGGGTGCCGTTGTTCGCTTACCAACATTCTTCAAAAGATCTTCTTTTTTGTTCTGCGGAAGAAAGAAAGAAACACTAAGTCACTTTGGATGCGAGCATCTGCATAAAGTACATATGTTTACATGTGCTCATCTTTTTCCTGTCTGTAATATTGCCTGTCAAACAACATTTTGTTTCACTGTACACTTTATGTGGCTGGAATGACTATAAATTTGACTTGAAGATGAAGCCGAAAGACAAATCACATTATCTAAATATTAGCAGCCCCCAGTACAAACACATCAGAAACTCACTATGCTAATCTAACAGGTGCAGAGCACAACAATAAAGAAAGTCCAATGACCTGAAGCCAGTGTCAGCAACCAAACCGTTTCTCATCCAATGACACGACTGCTGCATTGTGTTTGGTATGTGTGCATGTAGGGATGCTCTTAAGCAAGCAGAGGCAGAGGAGAGAGTACACAAGAGATACAACTAAACACACAACAGAACTAAACACAACACATTTTTGAAAAAATATGCTGAATATTTGTGACGTGAGTCACTGGAAAAACGAACAAGAGTCGGCACAAAAAACAAAATTTCACAAAATATTTTACATGCATTGTTTCCTGTATTTGTTAGGTAGTACAGCCTGATTATTACAAGAATCGATCATTCAAGACAATATTGATAATATCACAATTATTTAACATGATTACGTTCACTTACTTTTGAAAAACACACACACAATTGAATTGAATTTTGCTGAAGACAAAAAAATTAATGTAAAAAACCTCTGTATACTTAATAAATAATTGTATCACCTTGATTACTTTGTTTTTGTAATTGTTGGAAGCCAAAATAGATTAATTACCACATTTAATTATGATTAATAATTACAAAAAATTGCACAGCCCTAAATTAATTTCTGCTGCCTCTTTGCCATTTTATATTATATTTTGTGTTTTGATTGTTGGTGCATTGGATCTCCACATGTTCTTTTTGAAAGTTGAAATTCAACTCTCAGAAATAAACGTCACTGTTGTAAATGCATCTTGTTAGAAAATCATTTTGTAAGAAAATCTTTTTTCCATTGCCTCAGGGCAACTGAAGATGTGGCCAGGACAAGTGGGAATCTGAACTACTGACTTGACCAGGCCAACAGGGAAAGTCTTTACTGTTGAGCCCTGAGGTGATTTTTACACTTGAGCTGCCCTGTGCAGACACCTCATTTATCCAAAGATCTAGGTCTCAAAACTCACTCAGTATGACCCACAAAACCTTCCTGTCAAATAAAGAAAGAGACAGAAAGTAAGAGGAAAGATGCGCTTCTAAAATCTCTCTACCCCTCCGTCCTCAGAAACCATAAACCCTTGCAAAATTCACTAATTTCTAACATTTCTGAAACAAGACAATAAAAATCGGTTACACAAACAGTTAAGTCTAATAAAAAATAAAAAAGGTACTAGCAATACCAAGGTTATGGGTTCGATTCCAGGGACTGCACATACTTAGAAACAAATGTATAGTATGCTGTCTTCAAGATCTGTCTCGGGTCATCAATGAATTTTGAGTCCCTTAAAGAGTAAATAGCTTGTGATTTTTAAAGGTCTACTCTGGTTTAGGGAGTGTCCGACAACAAGTTTATGATAAGTTTACATGATGTAAAAACACTATTATTTCGTCTTGCCTGACTCTCAAATAATTAGTTCCACGATACATCTGTCTAATCCCTGCCTTTCCACTAGCCTAGTCTGATGTGATTGGTCAGATGGTCTAGTCTGATGTGATTGGTCAGATGGTCTAGTCTCCAGTGATTGGTCAGATGGTCTAGTCTCCAGTGACTGGTCAGATGGTCTAGTCTCCAGTGACTGGTCAGATGGGTCTAGTCTCCAGTGATTGGTCAGATGGTCTAGTCTGATGTGATTGGTCAGATGGTCTAGTCTGATGTGATTGGTCAGATGGTCTAGTCTGATGTGATTGGTCAGATGGTCTAGTCTGATGTGATTGGTCAGATGGTCTAGTCTCCAGTGATTGGTCAGATGGTTTAGTCTCCAGTGATTGGTCAGGTGGTCTAGTCTCCAGTGATTGGTCAGATGGTCTAGTCTGCTGTGATTAGTCAGATGGTCTAGTCTGATGTGATTGGTCAGATGGTCTAGTCTCCAGTGATTGGTCAGATGGTCTAGTCTCCAGTGATTGGTCAGATGGTCTAGTCTGCTGTGATTAGTCAGATGGTCTAGTCTGATGTGATTGGTCAGGTGGTCTAGTCTGATGTGATTGGTCAGGTGGTCTAGTCTCCAGTGATTGGTCAGATGGTCTAGTCTGCTGTGATTAGTCAGATGGTCTAGTCTGATTTGATTGGTCAGATGGTCTTGTCTCCAGTGATTGGTCAGATGGTCTAGTCTGCTGTGATTGGTCAGATGGTCTAGTCTGCTGTGATTGGTCAGATGGTCTAGTCTCCAGTGATTGGTCAGATGGTCTAGTCTGATGTGATTGGTCAGATGGTCTAGTCTGCTGTGATTAGTCAGATGGTCTAGTCTGATGTGATTGGTCAGATGGTCTAGTCTCCAGTGATTGGTCAGATGGTCTAGTCTCCAGTGATTGGTCAGATGGTCTAGTCTCCAGTGATTGGTCAGATGGTCTAGTCTTCAGTGATTGGTCAGATGGTCTAGTCTCCAGTGATTGGTCAGATGGTCTTGTCTCCAGTGATTGGTCAGATGGTCTAGTCTGAAGTGATTGGTCAGATGGTCTGGTCTCCAGTGATTGGTCAGATGGTCTGGTCTCATGTGATTGGTCAGATGGTCTAGTCTGATGTGATTGGTCAGATGGTCTAGTCTGATGTGATTGGTCAGATGGTCTAGTCTGATGTGATTGGTCAGATGGTCTAGTCTGATGTGATTGGTCAGATGGTCTAGTCTGATGTGATTGGTCAGATGGTCTAGTCTGATGTGATTGGTCAGATGGTCTAGTCTCCAGTGATTGGTCAGATGGTCTAGTTTGAAGTGATTGGTCAGATGGTCTAGTCTGAAGTGATTGGTCAGATGGTCTAGTCTCCAGTGATTGGTCAGATGGTCTAGTCTCCAGTGATTGGTCAGATGGTCTAGTCTCCAGTGATTGGTCAGATGGTCTAGTCTCCAGTGATTGGTCAGATGGTCTAGTCTGTTATTGGTTTGGCACATGTGTTCAAGTTTTTCGCGGGCAGGCGGGGACTATTTCTAGTGACATAGATACACAGCGGTTAGAGAATCGTTTGCGTAATTCAGAGTCGACTCCCTTTTTTCCAAGCCAATAACTTTGTTTTTACAAATTTACAACTTGGCAGACTGCTTACTTTCAAACATGGCAACAATACACACTGCATGAAATGTTTTTGATGATCTTTCATCTCGTTTTACGTTTGAACAACCAAATCAATGCTAAGCCTGAATACTTACAGTAATAAACTATTTCTATATTCTGATTATAAACTTTTACACTATTACTGCTGTCAAAGCTAACACCCCCGCACCAACAAGTGACAATTCACCAGACGTTTTCCAGACGGCTTATATTATTGCATTCTTAGGCATGTTTAATGAATATAACAAACTGTTTTCACATTTAAAGAAAGATATTTCATACAGTAATATCATAACACCTCGAGTGACAATTGGATTATTGTTCTAGAAGTACACCCAGCATCTATTTCCATGGATGTTCCACATAAAACACACTGAAACTAACAAGGTTGCTACAAGAACAGCAAAACAGAACCAACTAGTGATACATTCCAGCTCCTGGTTGTTGGTTTTAATTGGATGTGTCAAATGTCATTGCAGTTTTGAACAACGGCACACCGACATCTGAAATGTGTGTGTTTAATCTATATGCCACAAGAAGACTGACACAACCCAAATGAGGTCTCCAAGCGGGTGGCCTTTGGCTCCAGGTGACTCGCTTTAACAAAAGGCATGAAAGTTGAAGAAATGTGCCGAAAATGGCGACAAACAGCTCACGGAGACATGCGGAAATGTTGTGCATGCTCATTAAATGCAATGTGCGTGGAGACGTCTATTGCGGTATTGCCTGTATTAGGACCCTATTACAGCAGACAGAAACAAAAGCAGCCGCTCACACGCTATTGTCTTTATTTACCCGCAAGCATGGACAAGCATGGCAGGATATGCAAGACAAGAAAAAGTGGTTGTTAGTTGTAGTGTCTGGTTTCTGTGTCAACCATCAGTCAATGGCCCTTGCCTCGTTTTAGAGAAATTCAGACCATCCATTCCCATTAGTGTCTATGTTTCTGCTGAAGAACCTTACAAATGACCCATTACTACTTCTCATTCAGACTGTGAGGGGGTGATTTCTCTACAGGCATTTATGGAGCTTCAGAGTCACCATGTGGCTGCAAATGGAACTGCAATGATGAACTCCCATAGATTGCATGGTGAGCGTCTGAAACCAAGTTAAAATGTGCAGGCAAAGCAATTTGTTATTAGTTTTTGCATATTATTATATTTGATTCTAAATATGAATATTCAGTTCTTACATTTTCCTGTAAATGTATATTTTACAGGAAAATGTAATATCTCAGGACTAAGGAAAGTGTCAGGACTTCACAAAGGTTTCAGTTTTTAAAAAAACAATTAAAAAATAGAAATGATGAAACCGTCAATAAAGAACAATTAACATGTATGACATTGTTGGTAAAAATGATTAAGATCTCTTCTGAAACTCTTGAGGAGCAACATGTGAGATAACTAGGATTTTTCTCTCCCGAACAAACCCTGACAAATGGAAAACTTCTCCATTTGCTCTTCATTTAATGTCATCGCTGTCTAGAACCAATTCAGATATCAAAAAGATCTCATTTGTGAGTTTTCCCTCCTATGGGAAAAAGAATCTGACTTGGAAAAGCACAGAGCCGAAGGCAATGATGGCACACTTCTTTGGTGACATGTGAAAACTTTAGTGACCTTCACAACACACTGCTGCTGTAATTAGCACTGAACACTGATTAAAAACACCTCGGTGAGAAGCGTAACCTCTTCTCCCCGTCAAAATGAGAAGTACCATCATCCGTCAGGCCGGATCGAGATGCTGGTGGCATTTCTGTGCCAGCAAAAAAGGTCACCTTGCATTAGCAACAACTAAACAAAGAGAAGTCGTAATTAAAGAAAGTGTGATAATTAGCTGGAGCAACGCTGACTTTGGGGAGGACTTTGCATAATATGAATGATTCAGCGAAAGAACCCGCGTCTGACCTTTTGGCATGCTAAAATATTTATGTACTGCTGGTCACTTCGTCGCCATGAGGGAAGCTTTCATGAATTATGCAAATCAGAATTAGTTAGCTCGTGGGTGTCAATTAGCGTGGGGAAGTGGACATCATTTTTTCGATGACGGTTGTGTGTGTGTGTGTACAGAGGCGCATAGAGAAAGGTGTGTAGAGTTTATTACCTGACCATTTAAGATCATACATATTAATACAGTCATTACTGAATTGCTCCTCTGTTAAAAACGTCTTACTGCGGAGACATGAACACTAATAAAAAGAGTGACTTTCCTGCCCGCTTTAATGTTGCCGCAGGACGCTATTGTTTAAATATGACACGGATGCAAACATCTTCCATTTCATATTCTGAACAGAACGGCACTTGACAATAGCAGTAAAGATGTGTTTCAATTAGAGGTTGAGTTTTATGTTACATGTCCTTTATGGACTAAAAAACAAACTGATAGTGAATGTGATTGGTCACTACGCAATGTTGGTGTCGTTTGTGTCATGATTACGTGTTCATAAACAGACTTTCCAACAGGGCTTTGGCGTACCTGTATGTCCCCGCAGGCTCCTTGTACCTGCCGAAACTGGATGGCAAGACCATATTACCAAGGTGACCAAGAGTACGCCCTTCAACGGCCACAATGACCACCCCCACGGTTTCATCTAGAGAGAGACAGAGAGCATTAAAAAAACGGAATGAAAAATAGAAACCCTGCGAATATCACCTAAATGTAAATGTTACCTTTCTGTTCCGTGTTCTGGCCTTTCAGATCATTCTCTTCCCTGTAAGACAGCCATTTCCCCTCCCTTATCCTCCTCACTCGCTTCTTCAAAAACTGTTCAGAATCTAAGGAGACAGAAGGGAGAGGGAAGAGCATGAGGTCAAATGAACCTGGGTGTTTTGACACTGCCGGTTTTCTTCTTCTGATGTAAATAACTGCCCAGAGGCGTTGCAAACATGGCCGCCGGGTGGCACGACTTTCGTAAACAGACTTTGTAGATAGATAGATAGACAGACAGACAGACAGACAGACAGACAGACAGACAGAAGTTCTGAGGAGAGAGAGAGAGAGAGAGAGAGAGAGAGAGAGAGAGAGAGAGAGAAATGAAAGGTTTGCCTCAGAGGGGTAAGACAGAAACAGAGATGGGGTGTAGAGAAGAAGGGCAGCTTCAGAGAGGAATATACATCCTCAGGGCCCGGTGCAACCTGTGTTCTTCAAAAGAACCCGCGCGCGTGCACGTACGCACACCGGCAGCGGGCCACAAAGATGGGACTGATACTTGTTTACAGTAATTCACCTACCCCTGGGCTCCATGCGATCATACACTCACAGAACCCACCGACAGACTAGGCTTTCACAAGTTCAGTCGCGTCCACGCACGGGCGATCTCTTTTTCGCCGTTTGCTTCTTTTTTCTAGACGCGTTTGTACACGCGCTGATACACATTCACGCATGCGCACAATAAACCGCACGTGAAGAAAAGGAGCCGCAGTTTGTTAGACTCGTGCAAAAGCAGAAACAGGTCAAATTCCTTCTTGACTTTTTACCTTGACAGCGAGAAAAAGAGGAATACGAAATGAATACTGAGTAGCAGAACAGTAGCCCCGAGCATAAAATGACAACATGATAAATGTACCGTCATTAACATCTGGATTGTCTGCAACATGGTATAAAGACAATATGTCAAACGTATACTTTGCCCATTTATATATGATCAGCATACGGTGAACTCACCGAAACATTTCAAGAATATGTGTGGGTCGTATTTCACTCTAAAATCCCAGGGAAACATTAAAAGTGATATGTGAAGGTTCGAGAATGAGAACATAGGTTTTTGCTGACTTATGATATTTTAAGATACTCAAGCACACTCCAAAAAATAATTATTTTAATGCAAAAAACATTATGTATAGTTTTTTAAAATTGTACAATAATTATTACCGTTATAATTTGTATACAACTTTTAATTCATGACAAATAACATGAACAACATGAACAAAATAATTGTTACACTTAAAGGAAACATAATTAAGAGTAATGAAAATCTGTAAAAATCTGGCAAGATTTGGCAAATATTTACTAAGTGGTTCTGAAGTGAATGTGTAGATTTAAAAATCCTTCTGCCCCCTTGTGGAAATACTCTGAACTGATTTTCAAAAAGCCAGGGGATCTAAGGACAATGATCATGAGTTTTATTCATATGTAAGCGTATATCATTATTTTATATTTTTATTTCGTTATTATCATTATTTTTCAGTTATTAGCTTTTATCGAGTTTGTTTTGGTTAATCTAGAACACTGTTGACAAAAACACAGTGTTTATTGCTTGCTCCTGATTCCACACAAGCGCTTACTACACACACAACTGCTGTCCACAATCATGACAGTAAATAATCACATTATATGTATTTTATATAATTGTTCCTCCGATACATAACATTTATAATTCTTTAAAATATACATACACCTGTGTTTGCTCATTGGGTGATTCTTGCTCTGTGTGTGTGGTATTTATCAGTGTATTAACTGAAGAACCCTTGAACAGAGCAGACAGAGATGATCATTATGTGGAGTAGGGCAGTCTGTGCAGGAAGGTCTGTCTGAAAATTGGTTTGATTTGCATTTGGCTTAACCTCAATCACAAACACACTACGATGTGCACGCACAGACACACACGCTTCATTGACATGTATCAGCTGAAGGCCACCTCTGACTAAGATACTGTGCACTGTGTTTGATGTCATCATGCTCGGATCTCGCTACAGAACCATTCAATAAAAACGCACACGCAGGTGAGGCAACACTGCACGTGCACAGGAATACCTGTCCCATTTTCCTGTCGAAAATAAAGCACAGCCTCGACTGTACATTACCTGCTAGCCGGAGTCATTTAAATTGACCAGTGAATTGTGAATTGAATTTCTCAGAAACGGGGAACCAGAATGAAATGGATTCCAGTATGACATGCCTGGCTGGCTGATGATAATGAAAACCTTTCAGATTTCTTGATGAATTAGTCTTGCATTAAAATTCTAGAAATAACCTAAACTTTTTTATCTACTGATTGATTGATTACTGGTTATATACACCGTCAACCAAATTAAAAGGAATCATCGCAGTGTATTGAAATTATGTTGAAATAATCATTTTTAGCTGGAGGGAACATTATCATCAGGTGTCATCTGAGTCATCACATAGGCTAAGATAGAAGAAGGTGTCTTAACATTTAACAATTGCATGCTTCAACTTTGTCCCACGTAAGATGACATAATCTACAGTACTATAGATGCTAAAATGTAAAAATCATCCAAGGATAAAACTCTCATTCTTTACTCAGGAAAACATTCATATGTTAAGCATATTAACATACCAGTATTTCCATTATTTTGTGTCAGGTGTGCAGGTACAGGTAAACTGTACTTGCACTCACAATGGTTTTGTCAACCTCCTGCAGCTCTTACTATTTTTTTGCAGTCCATTCTTTGCCATTTTCTCTGTCACTCATTTTCACTCTCTTTCTCTGACACACAAAAGCCATTTGCAAACACATCCCTGATCCTAAATAAACCATTTCATGCTTCGGGTCTCAAACAGAGCGGAAAAATGACTCCGCAAAACAACTCTATCTCTGCGACGAGAGGCCTTAGCACAAAGCTGTGCGGGGGCCAAACGAAGTTCTTAAAAGCATCTCGGATTTCTGGAAAAATGCACAATATTGTAATGTGGCGGGAGACCCGGGCCTCCAGTGCATTTATCTGCCTTTTCAATGAAACGTTTCCAGCATGCTGCATTCTCACGTCTCGTAGCAATATCGATGTGTGTGTGTGTGTGTGTGTTCACATCCACGAGCATCTGCGGGCGCGCTCGCCGTAATGCTCCGACAGCCAATCCGAATGGACGCGGGGAGTTTCCGCACCGCTGGTTTTGCCATATCAGTGTGTTTGCAGATGAGTACATCAGCTCTTGCTCCTCCGATATTACTGAAGATAAGCGGGCAATTTCACCACCCGGCACTGTACGGCGACTCATTTCAATATGTATTTATGGGCTTATGTGTGCGCGTTATTATTTTGGAGACTATTGGAGCCGTACATGATTTCCTTCCAAGTTTAATCTTCAAGACTACGCAAGAATAGATAAATACAGGCAAAAACTGATATTGCTTTATCATGCACAAAAGCACGGGCACATGTTTATAAGAAATATTAATAACTTGAATGACTGCAGGTCTGTACAAATGGAAAAGTAAGTACACTGGAGACAAATCTATCAGACCAAACAATGACATTTCTGATGTTCTACAGTCAGGTTTACACAGCTCTGAACTTACTACTGTTTTTTATATCCAGCCCGAGGGTAACACGACAACAAGGGTCATAACAGAGTTAACGTTACAGAAGAATTGATCTTCGTTGCACTTAAGTCCCTTTCACAGCCTGTTGCTCAGACCGGAGTCATGCTCCCCAAGATCTAATGACTCCACCAGGCTTTTTGTACATTTCCTAACCGAAGAAGAACTATTTGTAACCAGAGTCCTTAATTTTATTGGTTTGTGTCAGTGTGTGTGTGGTTGCCTTACAACATGAAAATGTAGGCCTTACCTGTGTTTCTTCCTTATACGCGTCACATTTAAACCCCTAGAACAGGAGGTGAAGTCCGTGGTAAGCTGCCTCTTTCATTTGCTGAGGTCCTGATTCTCATGAGAGTGTCTTGAGACGATCCAGGTGCTGTTAACTGTCCAATTAGCTTTGCTCTAATGTTCAAACTCCATGAAGTCTCCAATGATGACCTAATTTGAAGAGAACAAAACACTTCACTGCTTCATTTGTTCATGTACAAGCTGTGTCTTTTGTATTCTGTTGTATAAGCATTGTAATCTTTCCTTAGTGTGTGTTTGCGTACATTTGTCTTTGACTGCTTTGTTATACTTTTAGAGACAAAACTACTGAGAAATGTCCTCAGAAGTTAAACAATTTTGGGAAGAGTTCACATTGAGGTCTTTAAAAGGGAAAATGAAAAGAAACAAGACTTTTTTTGCACTTCTAAAGGTTATAATTACTGTAATCAACCCAATCCTCTATTGCATGCATTATTCAAAAAACATTTATTTTTATTTAATATTCATGCATTAAATGAGCACATTACTAAAAGAAAACAAAGTGATGGGGGTACGCTGCTTAGACAGCAGCCATGTGTGACAATAGTAAAATGTTAATCTAATGCTAACAGAATTGGCTCCTAGAGGTTAACATTGTATTTTATTTCAAATCTAAATTGAAAACATACATGATTACTGAAACATTCTCTATAGTAGCTTTATTCATATAATCTGTATCCACTGCATTGTATTATTTGTTTTAAATTATCCATTTATTATTATGAATTCATTGCATTACATACAGTATTGCAGAAGAGATCTCAAACTGTGTTCATCCCAAACTCTGAGAATTTATATATTTAGTCAAATTAATACATGACCAATGAAATTAATCTATAATTCTAATTGTATTTCTCTATAGAAATATTTAAAGAAACATCTTAGACCAAACTAATAGGTGAATTCATCAAAATTCAGCACTTCCTTCTGGTGGCTCTAAGAATCACACTAGCCAAACATATTCATTACAGGAAATAGAAAAATTCAGAACATTTTACATTTAGAAACAGCATATCTATATAAAGGGTGTAAAAAAATCTGTTTAAGGGAAACAAATGTCATTAAATGCGCAGCAAATTATGATTAAGTAAAAACAAACAGCTTGTCACCCCACTGCCAGTGAAGTCCATACCCCCCCTCTCTCGCTCTCTCTCTCTCTCTCTCTAATAAATGCATTGCTCTTTTTTGTTGTCCTAGCGTTCTGTGACTCTATGTCCTATTTCAACGTGGATTTGAACAATCAATGAGAGTGCTCCTCCACTGTCAGAGCCAGGGTCTTTCTCCTTGCCCTCTTCCCTGCAAAGACGTGCTGAGCTCGGCCACTGTCTCGATTATCTCACACCCCCCTATCGCTAATGACCAGACTCCTGCAGGCTGCTGTGTAATTATAATAATGACCGAACGTGCCGGGCGTGCAAACACAGGGGCCAAAAGAGACAAGGGAAAAGTCAGGCACGGGTAAAGAGGAGAGGAGAAAAAAAAGAGAGAAAGTGAGAGCAAGTGTGATCAATTGTTAATTTTACAAAGTCACTGAGATGTGTCAACGGTATCAATAAGTGAATTAATTTGTCTGTGGGGCTGTGGAGTGTGACACCATACTGCCGTGTTCCCTCGGGATCACTGGTTTCTAACCTTTTCCTTTCCCTCACACACATACACACACACACACACACACAGGCTTTAACAAAGGCACACACATAAAAGTTACTCTGTATAGTGAAATGATCATTGGTGAAAATGTTTGAATATCTACAGTGGTTTGGATAGAATTTACATACTGTATGCTTATACACGAACACACACATTAAAAACACAAAACATAGTTTAGCAGCTTAACTGCCAAAGCCAGTGTCCTGAAAAAAGTCAAACTGCCGCACAGGATGTAAAAATCTCAGCATATTTAGGTGACTTTACACAGTTAGGTTAATGCCCTTCTGTTCCTGTCACAAAGACACATTGCCAAATAAAATCTAGATTAAATTATGCCTGCTTTGAACCACCTAGTGTCAAATTCACCTCTTATTCTGCATTGTGTGTAATTTAAAACACAAACTTAACGGTAGGCCTATACGTTTTTCTTAATTAAAAACTAAACAATGGAGATACTTTGAAAAATGCAAGGAGAACATGGAGCATCGCACCATGTAACAAAACACACTGACAAAACCGAGACCTGACCAAAAACTGAACTAAATAGTCTGTATTACTGAAACATGCAAACTCAGAATCCTATTGTAGGCCTATCTGTTTAGTACAGTAAGAGATTAGTTTGTAACCCATTTAGATCATTAAAATTGTAAGATCTAAACTAAGGACTAAAGATTGGATGTTTTTGTAAGATGGCCCCATGAGTATAGGCATATACAAAGGGGTAGATAACGGAAAACTATTGTGACACAAATAAAAAACTATGGAAACAAAAGAAAACATAATATGATGAGTAGCGTACATAAAACGTAGAATGGGTGAGGATTTACTAAATGAACAAGGATCACAAGAAACAATGGGAACAGAAAAAAAAGATACAAATTGAGCTTGGGGATGTATAAGAACCTAAACCCACCACATTGGTTACATGTCAAAATGCAAATGAAATGCAAACATAGTTGTCATGATAGAGTGCATATTTTATGAATGTAGGTTCCTTTGTGAAGTATAGTTTCCCATTTTCATTTTATATTTCAATATTCATAACTTTATATTTAAAAAGTCTCAAACCATTACTTTAAACACATTTTAAATGCCATTGCAATGTGATATGTAGTATGACTTTAATCCGTGCTTCCCTCAAAAACTGTAATTCCACTGTACACATGTAAGGAAGACTATACACTTTGTTCAGAAAAGTTTTATATGCACTTTTAAAAGAAGTATGTGTCAGCAATCAGAACAATACATATTGTCAGCTTGTAATTATAAGGTTCTCTGACATTTTTTTTACACATTCTTATTCGGTGACATTATGTTTTATATATGGTTTTCTTTATGTTGTCTACAAGACAAATGGAATGTACAACACTTTAAAGCTCATTATCTCAAAACTGCTCAGAACACAAATAGAACCTCATAATTCCAAAGTGAAAATATCACCACAGTAACCTTTTTCACATGCTCTAAATTCTGATTGGATGAACTGTATTCAAAACTTATAATCTATGCTGCAAAAAACAAACACGAACACTGCACATTCAATATTCTGTAAGTTGCTATATTGTAAGTGTAAACAGCCTACAGTTCTACTAATGATCTATACTGCAAGAATAGCTTATCTGACCATTATTCCTAATAATTTAACTGTTTATTGAGCATTGTGTCTTTTGTCAGATTTTACCAAGGTTAACGGGGTTTTAAACGCTTCACGTTGTGCCTAAGAATGTGCATGGCCTCGAGTGGTTTATTGCTATAATAAATCAGACTTAATGTCTTAAACTCGATGCTTTACACACTCCACTGCCCAGAGATGCACTACATTGCTGTGAATAGAATGAGAAAAGCAAGTAAATGTGTGTATTTTTTCGGTTAATCACACACAAAACAAAGCTGTTTATTTATTCCGATATAACAAACATCTGTCAGCTGACAGAGAAAGAGTTGTAAAGTGAGTTGTAAAGCCGTTCTCTCAAACTCACACACACACACACACACACACTATATCTACTTTATAGACTCCCAATCTCTTGAGCTTTCGAATCTTGCATTAGGTTTGAAAGCTCATACAAGCCACTGAAAAGACAAAACGGGTTTATTGATAGAGATTGTTGTCAGTTGATTGAGAATCTCCACAACTGCAAAGCAACATTTTGCTTCCATTTGCTCAGGCCACAAAAGCACTTAATGCCGCCCACAAAACTGATGCTCATTTAAAAGGCTTATTTTTTTTCTTCGGAGTTGTAACCTGAATACCGAAGACAGTGCTGCACCTTATGCCAGAGCAACCCAATCCACTAAGGGGAGTAAACCTATGGTTTGGGGTCATAACGTTCTGTCTGAATTATAAGTGTTGTTGTATGTGTATGTGCTTAACACGTTTGATTCTGGTGTGGTAACAGCTCAACATATTTTAATTTTCATTTGACAACTCTGATCAGACAGAAGTGCTTGTGTATTCAACATATCGCATGCTAAAGCCAAAGAGCTTTCTTTTACCCTGTTATTTAAGGCAAATCCCATTGAAATGGATGTCATGGATTCAGGAGGGAATAAACCGATCCTGCTGAAAAGAGGGCTCTAATGCTGTTTAATACCATAGGAACAGTAAAAATTGTCAAAGGAAAATGTAGGACTGTAGAAAAGAATGGATGCAAGAGATAATGGATATATGAGCAAGTACGTTCAGAAAAAAGATGTGTGGCAGTCTCAAGCGCAAAGAAAAGTGTTAAAAGTTTAAAGAGATTTCAGTATATCTCATGAGTTTCTATAGACCCTGTCGAAAGAAATGCACTTGAATGCTCTTGACAGCATTGGCTTAGTATTTTTGTGAACAAACGCATTTTCTTGTTTTGATGTATTTTTCCCTGACGTTTTGAGCTTTCAACACTATTTCCTTCCAACTTTCTTGTTGACTAATGTGCCCTCTCATGCCTCCCTTGTTTTTAAGGTTTCAGGGCCAACTGACACGACGTGTGTGCGTGAGAGGGATAGAGAGAATAGGAGAGAGTCTCCCGTGGGTTGGCTCCCTCCGGCATCTCTGTTTTTCACTGTCAGCACTCGCAGCGGCCCGTATTGAGACCTGCATCCAGCGGAGCATTGAGATTTGTGAGGGGAAGAAGAATGAGCGAACTGGGAGAGAAAACGGCCATCAGGGACAATCTCATTTACAGATGAGAGACTTTCCCATCACAGCCCTCTGCTTCTATAGTGAATCTCTCACTCCATCATTAATTTCTTTCGCACTCCTTTCGATTTATATCACTGCCTCATTGTCTCTCCGTCTCTTTAATGGCCCCTCCCAACTCTCACACACACGCTCTTATTCACACGTAAGCTCTCTCGCTCTCACCGGTCCTTGTCCGTTCTAAGAGCATCCATCCATCACGGCAGCACAGACTGGATGGCTAATGCCAGCTCAGAGCTCAGAGAGCAGATCTGTCCAGCTGAGCTGCTCACAATCCGTGCCTTATCTATCAGAGATCCCCCCGAGCATGCCTCCATCCCGCCCTCCTTTTGTGAATATGACTCCAAAAGTGTGCTAGGCCTCCCACGAAGAGAAGAGAAGAGGAGAGGAGAGGAGAGGAGAGGAGAAGAGAAGAGAAGAGAAGAGAAGAGAAGAGAAGAGAAGAGAAGAGAAGAGAAGAGAAGAGAAGAGAAGAGAAGAGAAGAGAAGAGAAGAGAAGAGAAGAGAAGAGAAGGATGCAGGTGGGTTAGGAGTTAATGCTAAAACAGAACTGACATCAATAGAGGAGAAACCAATCAAATGCAGGCAGGCAGCCCCCAGATGTGCTCTTCCAGAATGCACATGCCCTCTGTCACCCACTCTCTCTCCTCTCTCTCTCTCTCTCTCTCTCTGAGAGAACACTGATGCAAGGCCCAATTGTAAGAAATGACAGTGTGTGGTAGATAGACAGGATAAAATATAGACGGAAAGCAAGACATATGCATACCCCCTGGTAAGCACAGGTTTTATGGAGTAATCTCCTCAGGCTCAGCTGCGCTGCTTGGATCTTAATGTGAGTGTCGATGACAATTAAGTCGCTTTACAATCTCGCCCAACCTCTGCCTCTCTCCGCTGAACTAATGACACAATTGTCTCGGCGAGGCACCACGAAGGACGCGAAACAAAGGGGAAACAATTACTCCCTCTCAATACTATTTGGAGAGAACAAATGGCCAAACAGCTCGTCGGTAAAAGGGGTGGAGACGGAGATGAAGAGCTATTACTACATGATGTGGGGAGGCTCTCATTACCGCACCAATTAAAATGCGTCATGGCACGAGAGAGTGCCTGTCATTCAAGCGATCAGCACTTGACTAAACGGTTCCTGTGGGTCTAGGTATTGACTGTGGACTACAACACTAACGCACATCCAGCTGCTTACAGTGAAATTTGGTTGACTGCACCTGGTGCTTCTAGTCCAGCGGTACGCGCTGCGAGCGCACTGGGCTTGAGCCGCGCACTTCTTTACGCGGAGATGTTAAGGACAAGCATTTAAAGCACCAGATCAGTGGATCGGGCTTGATAATCGTACAGTAGGTACTAAGCAGCATAGAAACCCGGCTGGTCGCTTATTTAACCCCGTAGAGCACAGGTGTACTCGCGCGCTAAACCTTTTCATTTACCTCCCAAACTGCTTCTGTCTAATCGAATGAATGATCAGGACCGAACGACTCCAACAACTCTTAAGTGCGAGTTACGATCACGACAACGGTCAAAAGCAGTTTGAGATAATGGGTTGAACAGGCATATTTAGAAGGATTTGTCCAAATCTTTTGGAATCAGACTTTCGCTGTCTGGGAGCTGTGGCACATTACGCACGACCTCATATGTAAAGTTTCTATTTCTATCAGCTCTAGTTTGAATTGCGTTTAGATGGCAACCAACCACATCGTTTTCAACCAAAAACAAGTTAATGTGCGAGCTCAAAACGGAGAGAAAGAGAATCGGTTTACCTGCGTTCATGAAAGCGAGGGCATTCTTCCTCAAAGTATGACAGGAGTCCGGCAGACGAATGCTTTAAAATAAATTACTTTCTAGTCACTCCAGCGAAGCTCGATTTCAAACTGCAGGTCGAGCTCACTAGCCGCCTGTCCATCACACGGACCCCGAGTGGGCGAGAGCGAAACGGAGATGAAGAGTTCATAAACCGAATTTGCCCATTATTTTGCGCATCTGTCCGAAACCCATCAACGGCAGGATGAATGAGACGGAAAGAAGGTAAACGAAACGCAGCGTTTGAATCTCGCGTAAATCCATATGGGGGTTAGTAGACTAATGACCTTATAATGCTCCAGACATGCTTGTCAGGTTATTAACAGCTGTGTCCCCGCGAGGCGAGGTGCGCGTCACACGCGTCCCGGAACCGCTGGGACTGTGAGTGATGGGGAAGTCTGCGATGATAACCGCGCGTCGCACACTCCTCCAGAGCTGCGATCGATTTGACAAGAGAATTGCGAACTTGCCTTGCCTATTCCGCGCACGTGCGTCGGCTGCACCCCCGCCCCGCGTGCGATTTTTCAAGTAGCCACGCTAACTGATGTCATAGCTTATAAGTGTTGAAGTGAGAGGCTTTACTATAATGACAGCCTCTTCAAACGCGACTGAAAAATATTCGGAGGTCAATTTTTGTTTTTAAAGCTTCAACATAGCTTCCACTAAGTACAGTTAAGCTTTAACCCTGTGCTCAAACAGGTACATTTTTTGGAGATCGATTTTGCCCATATCTTTCAGTCTCCCTGCGTGGGCGTCTTTGGATTCGATGATACATTTCTATCATGTGGCAAATGATGTTCTCAATCGCCAATCGCTGCCTGTCACTCCTCAAGGATGAGTCTGGCAGCAGGTGAAATGTAATTTCTGTTGTGAATTGCGAGAATGTTCCATAGATTCCAGATTTGTCTGACAGCCCTACGTGTACGTGTAGTTCATCTGATACCCCTGAATTAAGCCACCTACACGCCAAAGACTTTCTAAACTATGATATGGACGATGATATGTCCAATATCAGGGAGCTTCGATCTTTGAACGCTGTGTAGAAGTGGTCTCCACTATATGAAATTGTATTCTTGCTCTTTTGGGTATAAAAAGGAGATGAAAGGGCTATCAGTACAAGATGAAATATAAACCCACTGAATCTTCTTTTTAAGAGTACTGCCATTGCACTCAATATTCCATGCTATTTATTTTCACCATTGAACATCCTCTTTGGCCCGGACATTTACCTAATAAAATATTAACCGCAAACAACCTTGTGAAGCTCTCCTAGATCTTCACTGCTTGTTTTCATGGGCAAAAAAAAAAAATGCTGCCCCATTGCACTTTTCAGACGGAACGTATCGAGTCGTATCACATATTGCGGCGCAGTGCGCAAAATATTTAGACACCGAGCCGAGACGAGTGTGCAAGCGACGGAGTCACCCGTTGACCTGCGAAAGAGGAGCTGGCAGAACCAAAACGGCATAAACTTGTCTGTTGACTCCAGAACACAATGACAATCAATGCGCACAACATAAAACCAATGTAGTACTCATTATTATTGTTGTTTTTCACAATATTTTTGAATGCAGTGCGAGAGAGGGATAGCCTAAATAAAGTTTACACCGCAGTTCATGTCAGGGGTTCGTTTCGGGACCACGGACAGCACATCTTGCTTACGCGAGCCCATTTATTCTTGAAATGTAACTCATTTTAGATTTTTTTGACGGCCCACATGGCGCAGTTAACACAATTATCCTGCGTGTGTCCTGCAGAGTTTAAAGTACATAGTTGTAATAATGCTGATAATGTAAAACTTGAGGCACGAATGTCGTATATCAGAAGGCTTGTGTTATAGGATCCCCGCTGAGACTCGTTCCATCTGCGACTGTTCTCTCTGAGGAGTTAGCATTATGGAAATGTCTGATCATAACTTGAGGAATACTTCTCCCAACCCAATCAATATTTCCCGATTTATCCTCTGAAAGAGAGCGTTTTCTTGCTTTGTGGGACGCCTGTTGAAGCGGGTATGTAAGATGAGCCGTTGGTAATTGATTTATTTCGGTTCGTTGGTGAGAATTTGTTTGTTCTTCGTGAGATGAATTAGATTAAGCCACGTTGGTACACGCAGGATAATGGATATTATGCGTAAAGACAATGGATGATGGATGAGGAAAAACAAATCTAATCTGCATTTCACAAGAAGGGGAGAATCGTAGCGCTCTGTCGAATGTCAGAAGGAAAATTAATTTCCTGAAATACTGACACTTAGGGAAGACGGATACAAGAGACTCCAAAACACAAGTTGGGGCCACAAACAAGCAAGCCCTAAATATTGTTTTTTCCCAGAAAATCTACACTGGAAGTGGTAACTCCAAAGGCGCTTATTTACATGATGTAAATAACTACACTATGTAGCTAGTGAGATAGGGCTCTAGGAGCGTATTTCTCCAGCACGAGGGCAATAATTGCTCACTCCCCAACAATTCCACCAGTGACATCCCATTACTTTAAACACGACAAAATAAGGCCACCCGCGCACGAGAAAGAATTCACTGAATAAGACATGAAGGGGAAAGGCTGCCGTTATTAGCTGCGTGAGGTTCATCATTAGAAAGCAGTGAGACGGAGTATAATCCTTCACGAGAGCCGCTATTGCTCTGCCGTTACTCGCAGTAATTACAGCGCGCGCTGTGCATGTAATAAACTGTCTGTGTGCTCGAGCACGCGCTCGTTTAGCCTTCCTCTAACAACCGAGAGACAATGAAAACAACATTAGTTCATCATTTATCTCTTACAAGTAGCCTACGTACAAGGTGTGGGTCGTGAAAAACAAAAATATATCTAAATGTATTTAAGAAATATTTAGATGGCGTGTCTAAGTACTTAATGTATGTAAAGCGTTAACTTTGTCCTTATTATTCCTAGTTAAGCAAGTTAACAGTGAAGCATGACGCCGTCCAAGTTTAGACGTCAGCAGTCGTCTGGTGGGCATTTGAATCAGACACATTAAGCCATGAGGACCACATTAGTGGTGTTATATCGCCATCTAGCGGCTGATACACTAGACAAAAAGTATCAATGGCGTTTTAGGGTAATGCACAAGTAAAAAGAGTTACTCTAAAAATGACAATTCTTTCATCATAAGGCTGGAATACACTACAAGACTTTTAAAATCGGAACAGATTAAAAAACTAGACATCACACACTTGCAGACTTTTTGAACGTTTGCAGAGAAAATAATACGCGACTTTCTGCAACAACTCCAGACTGAAAATCTGAGCAAACGTCTTGTATTCCAGCCTTTAGTCACCTTCATGTCATTCCAAACCAGTATGACTTTCTTTCTTTCAAACGAAGATGTTTAATAAAAACGTTGGTAACCGAACAACGTGGCTTATGTTGATTTCAATTGTAAAGAGACAAAACCACTGAGACGTTTTTTTTCTGAAACTTTTTTGCATGTTTCACATATACAGCTTTTGAACAACATAAGGGTGAATAAAATAATGAATTTGTATTTACAATTATCCCTTTAATGAATAAAACACATGCTTTAATTTAAAAATTGTTGTTAATTTATACAGAATTAAACCTTGCATGTTGTCAATTCTATAACAAGTTATGTATAATCTAAATGTTATTGCCATTTCCAGTTCAAAATATAAACTCAGTACTGCTATTTTATGCAATAATGAGCTGTGTCATCCCCAATAAATATTTTATTTGTGAGAATGGTGCAAAAACAGACGTCTGACAGAAGTAATGTTTCAAACAGCTTCATATCAATTTTCAAATGGATGTAAATACAAACATATTTACACAAAACAGGGTGTCCATATTAAATAACATTGTTTAAATTATCATTAGAGCAGTTTATAAATATTTGGACTTAAACCCATATTAGAAGTGAAAATTATTGAAATAAATTCAATATTACAAGACACTGTTCCGCAAAAATAGTCATTTCATGTAACTTGTTGAAGCGTCTAAAATACTGATAAAAATACTTAATAAAAACAATACTGGACCAATAGTTCAATTGACTTAACCAACAGTACTGAAATGATAAATTCCTTAACAGTGCTCATTTTACAACAGCTAAAAATGGCATTCACCGGCTCCAAATAACTTTAAAGGTAATAAATATGAAACAGAGATCATTTCCTTTGCATTAATACATTAAAAACCTAAATAAAAATACAATATAAATGTAATCAATGAAAAAGTCCTCACAAAAATATGTGGAAAAATGTGGGAAGTGCAAACCCAAGCCTGACGTCACATTACTTTAAAATTCAAGCAAAATTTCCTGTCACAAATGTGTGTTGACCTGTAATCTGCTTTCTGAATTCAAAATCTAAGATTAGCCAATCTAAAATACAATCTACAATCTATATAAAAGTGTAACCTCTGCAATAAAAACTTAATATCCACATATACTTGACATATACAGTATATGACACATATACTATGAGAAGCTAAACATCTAAAAATGACAATTCACACCAGCTCATCTGCAAGAGAGTGCCTCCTTTTGCAGCATGCAACAGTCAGAGAATCAGTAACAGCAAATAAAAAAATAACACATCTGTTGTTTGTGCTTTCACTTTTCAGACAGTTTTAGGAGTGTGAAGAGTTAAGAGGAGTGTGTTTAGTGCCTGCACAGAAAAGATCTTTGTGACTTATGTACTACAGTTCATCCCGGGCTTGTTTCGCACGCCACATCGTGTGCTGGGTTACGTGTTCAGCGGCTAGCAGGACTAACCGCATAAACTCCTCTGTGTCAAAAGAGTAGTTGGTAAACTTAGGATGTTCCCCAAGAGTTGGGTGATGACCCTGAGACAGAGACAGAAACAAAACAAGACATAACAGTAAATCATAAGTAAAATCTCAAAAGGTGCATATAAATTAAAAATTGATATTAACTGCAATTATTATACCCTCAAAAGTATTAAGCCACAATTAAAAATGTATGAATATACCACACCATGTGGCATCTGAAAAACAAATACGTTACACCAACTGGTCCCAAGGTCATTTTTAGAGGATGTATGAAGTCAGTTCCCCTCACACATCATGGCATTAACTTTGGATATGTTCCAATACATTTATAACCAGAAAGTGCTGATATTTTTTATCTTGATTTGAACAGCACAGCTATTGTTGAATGAATTAAAATCTTTTACACAGAATGTTATCTCAGTGAGATTAAACATGGCAAATTTGAGTGTTTCCAGGCACCGGTGTGCGTGTGTGTGTGTGTGTGTGTGTGTGTGCACTATCCTCACCTTATCCTGAGGGAACACTTTGTTCCTTTTTTGCCAAGTCATGTAACGGACCCCTCTCAGTCGGGCCAGATCGCAGTAGCAGCTCTCATCTTGACAGTTGTACCTGTGGAATAAAGGAAGAAGGATGCTTTACGTCCCAAACTTAGCAGGAAGCGCCCCACAAAGCCTCGGTAGACTCAATTTGATGGATAACTGTTTAATTAGGCTGTATTTCACTGTCACACATCCACTCAGCTCAGTTAGAGACACATTCCTTCCCTCCTCCCCAATACGCACACGCAGTACATTAGACAGTATATTGTATGGCACAGAAGGCTGATTTCACCCACATGAGCGCTGGAGTTGATTAATGTGCTGGTACTTTAGATGTATACCATTACACGCTTTCTCAAAACCAGCATAGGGTGCCAGATGAACAGACACATACTGGGGAACGTGTCTTAACACGCACTGACATTTTAATTTATTAGATATGAAACAGAAATAAAGTTTTAATCGTTCAGTGCAAGTTGCATGTGGCGCTAGTAACACTTAAAGTGAGGAATTGATTTCCAGGCAACACACAAACTGAGAAAACATAGTTTGATAAAAGTTTGATTTAAATAAAAGTGCGAGTCGAATGCATAAATGCACTGCAAAAAAATTATTTAGTATTTCTTGTCTTGTTTTCAAATACAAATCTCTAAAAAATGTCAAATCAATTTAAATAGACAGGCATTTTGTGCTTTGTTTTGTACTGTATTTTTCTTTTATAGTCAAAATATCCCATTAGAAATCTTTAACCCTGTATTATTATTATTATTATTATTATTGTTGTAAAACAAAACCACATAAATAACGGTTTTATGGAACGCACATGCCTGGCCTGGTTAACTTCCGGTCTGTGTTTGTTGATCGGTCTGGCTAGGGGCTAATAATAAAACTATTTATATATTATTCCATTTATATTAATATTAATTTATAATCATATTTTATTACAAAATAATTGTATTAAATAAACAATTTGAATTTGATTGTATATTATTTTTATTAATAAACAATTTGTTGAATGGGTCAGTGTCGCATTTAAGTTTAGCCAGTAACGGTTCTTCACTGGTAACCCAAAATAATACTGACTAGACACTTTTAACTTGCTAGCTAATGTTATTTACTTGTTATTTCTTTGGCTTGTTATCAGAAATAATCTGCAGGGACTCTATTCTTTGCGGATGTGTACCAGAAGTTAAGTTTGGGCTTCAAAAGCGTGCATGCGTACTTGTTTATGCTGTTGCATTGAAACCGTCTATATAAATAGAACAGAAAATATAAAAACTAGGTTTATGTTTAAAACAATTATCTGCCAGTGAGAACATATAAGTGTGTAGTTCATTTTCTGCTGTGTGTAGATTTTTTGGATTAGGTGTAGTTGCTCATAAAGCCTGCTCTACAATAGCATGAAGTTGAACACAGTTCACTTAGTGAGCAGAGAAGTACACACGCCACGTACAATTCAAATATGACGGCCCAGTCGGGAAGGAAGAGAAGTTGAGTCAGTCCGGCTCCATGCATGCCAATGAAGACATCAGAGTTGTGGGTGATGTGGATCTGCTCCAGGAACGGCATCTCTCTAAGAATACACATCACCTTTCAATCGCTGTTGAGGTCCATGCCAACATCAAACCAACCATCTCCAAACAAATCAATAATTTAAAGTCGAAATCACTCACTTGTATTTATAATCCACGACTCTGACCTCAAAAGAAGGCACAGTCTTCAGAGCATTTAAAAGCTGCACACACACACACACAGCAGGGATTCGGAGGGTGATTAACGAGACCTCACACTCATGTGGACAGAGGCCAAGTAAATCCAGGATTTTTTTACCAAGCAGGGGTCTCCGGCAAATAAGAGTTTAAATGGGCAGTTGAGGAAGCGGAGTGATAAATCAATGATGAGCATAGAGAGGGAGAGATGGAGCACTCACCTCCTGCTGGTTTATTATCCTACGATACTCAGTGCTCCTTGCCAACAATGTGACACGGACTTGGCCCTCCTGACACATCATATTCAGATATATATATATAGACAGAGAGAGAGAAAAAGAGAGAAAGAGAGAGAGAGTGAGAGAGAGAGAGAGAGAGAGAGAGAGAGAGAGAGAGAGAGAGAGAGAGAGAGAGAGAGAGAGAGAGAGAGAGAGAGAGAGAGTGAGAGAGAATATACATTTACACATCAAAACTATTTTAATCGCTGAACATAATGTGAGTGATAAAAAAAACTGGCTACTTTCATTGACCAATAGAAAAAATGGAGAAAAAATTATACAACAGTGCCATCTACTGACAGATGATCATCATAGATTATAGTTTAATTATAGTTCACCCAAAAATGAAAATTCTGTCATGAATTACTCACTCTCTAGTTGTTCCAAACCTGGACGAACACTGTGTTCGAATGAACACAGAGAAAGATATTTGGATGAATGCTTGTAACCAAACATTTCTTGGCCACCCTTGACTAGCATAGTAGGAAAATGACAATGGTAAAAGTGCCTCAGAACTTTTTGCTGTCCTAAATTAATCAAAATATCTTATTTTGTGTACAGAACAAAAAAAAATAATGTAATTTTTCCTACTATGGTAGTCAATGGGGTCCAAGAACTGTTTGGTTACATTCTTCCAAATATCTTTCGAACTAACTAACAAAGGTATACAGATTTGCAACAACCTAAAAGTGAGTAAATGACGACCAAATTTGTATTTTTGGCTGAACTATCATTTGAAATATGCTATATGACCTTGTTGCACATACTACCGAGTCTATGGCATTTACAAGATAATATTTTATGACCAGTTACGGATGGTTTTCTATAAAGCAACATTTATATTTGTGGCTTTGTGCGTGCGTGAGTCTGTCAAGAAGACAAAGATGTGAGTCTGAGTGATTTGATGAACATCTGAGAAAAGGTCAGGGCCAGGTGCCTTGACTGTCACAGATTTATGCCCGTTGTGCGATGTTGCTCTCAGATTTGTAGTGCTTGCCAGTGCAAAAGGAGCTGCCACAAGTCTGTCAAGGTGTTGTGTTTGTTGCCCGTGTGTTGTATATGGTTGCGAGTCTATTGGTAAGTGTTCTGGCTGGTTGTTAAATGGTTACTTAAAGGTCCAATCCAAAAGATCCCAACCCAAACTATTTATAATACGTAAACTAGATTGCCATACAATTGTAAATTGTGTAATATAATTTGGCATTAGTATATCATATGTAATGTAAATTATAATTTTTTTGCATAGATTTAATAAATAATGACTTCCTCTATGGGTTACTATGACAAGATTCAAAGCATCACTAGTTTACCTTCGGCCCTTCTTGTGGGACACCGAGTCGGTAAAGCACATGCTGGGAAAATGCCCGGAACATCCCTTCACTGTGACAGTCTGAGATCTTTCAAATGACACAAATAAATGACAAAACACACACAGTTAAATCACATCTTCCTCACACTTGTAAAACATACATTGAACACCTTTTGCATACATAAGGCAATTATGGAATCGAATCAAAACTCTAAGGATGAGCACCAGATGTTTAGTCTCATACAAGGCAAACATTCTATACCACTCTCACACACACATACATACAAATACACACACAGCTTCCGCCAATGACACAAAGAGATGCATAAACATGATAGTAGACATATTAGAGCAGATGCAGAGATGAACAAATGCAAAACGAGAAATTGAGAACTTATAGAATCACTCAAGAAAACACCAAAATAATTTAAAGACATGATAACACAAAATAAAAAAAAAATCTTTTGTGTGGATGATTAGCATACGCACAAGAGGGGTGTTGTAGAACAGACCGTAGCGCATTCTTGGAAGGAGAGAGAAAAACGCATCTTTGAAACACACCTGTGAAAAATAAGAATTAAAAAAAAGTGCAAAGATAGAAGGAATTTGAAGAAAAAAAAAGTGTGCAGGAAAAAAATCTTTTACCCTTTTAGAGTCAAAGGTTTTGAGGTGAATGATGTCATGATCTGAGAAAGCCTGCCAGGTTTCACTGAACAGGTCACCATATCCATACACACTCTGAGAAACAAAGCAAAATTAACACTAAGCTTTACATTTAATTCATTTTTAGATTCTTGGAAACAATGTTAAACACACATTTCTATATTTTATTTTGTCAATTTTTATTTGGCACCTTCAGTAATATTGTTTCATACAAAAAAGTCCCCCACCCTC
Source organism: Oreonectes daqikongensis (assembly GCA_026939265.1). NCBI lineage: Eukaryota > Metazoa > Chordata > Actinopteri > Cypriniformes > Nemacheilidae > Oreonectes > Oreonectes daqikongensis. Next base: position 588,907 of record JAOTQM010000030.1, on the reverse strand, counting down.
TTTATTCTGGCCTTTCTTCCTCATCCTTAAAACACTAACATCTGAACAATAGGCAGAATAAGGTCTCTTTGTAAGTTACTCTATTTTCTGCTCACTGTTTCCTTTTAATTTTTTCAGCAAAACACCACCTGAAAACCCACTCATTTCTGTTCTCCAAACGATCTCTCTAAACCACCATGGATGACAATATACAATAATCTATTTAGCATGTAGCATGAAGATTAGTGAGATGGCTCAAAGACTAGACAAAATCCTATAACTGTTTAAATTTCCAGATTATATTATTACATTTGAATCACACTTTACCCCACTGCATTGGAAGATATGCAGTATTAAATTATGTAAGTATAAAAGAACGCTTACAGTGTCCCACATGACAATGTTTATGTCACGGCTGAAAGAACTGTTGAGGTGTTGAGAGATGTATAGGTTAACAAAATCACAGAAATGATGGTACATGTTTACTCCTGCAAAATACACAAGAAACATGCAGAGAACATACTTATTTATTAGTTGACTAAGATTGTTATCCATAGTTATCATTACCCACAAAAAGATTTTCACCTGCATCCAGCTTCATAAAGACGGTTGGTCTGTCGATGATGACATCACAATGCACGTCATCTAAGGGGAGGAAGTCAAGCTCTGAGTATGTCTGCAATTCTGCAAACCTGAAAGTATAAAAACCAGAGACCTAAAGTCATTAGAAAAATTACGAAATAAAAAAGTTTATTAAACTCCTTATCTTGCACAAATTCACAACAGTAAGCTTATGGTTTACAAAGTTTATCAAAGTTTATAAAAGTAACATAATAAATTAATAAAGTTTATAAACTTGTAATTTATGTTTTGCTACTTCTATTTTGGAAACTTTCATTACCAAGACTGAAGAGGACTTTTATGTGTCCCTTCTGAGGCTAGTGCTTTACTATTGAGTCTGCAGTGACCACCAATCTCGCCCGTTTCCAGGAAATCCTCTTTATACCTGCAGTGACACGAGGAAGGGAAATAAAGAATGAGAGAAACAGCAGGGACACGTTCAGACAGGAAGTTCTCACAGTTTGCCAGACAGAAAACAACTTCATTTCCTTGACCTCCAACAACCTTAAATGGGATCACTGACCTTTCATGACCTCTGCGGGGACTCCGCAGATCAAGATACAAGTTTGTGGCCCTGCAGAACCGCATGTGACTTGAGCACTTTAGAGAAGAATCCTCCTTTGAAAAAATGAAAGATATCCATAAAACTCACATTCCAAAGGATTGGAGTTATAAACTTGTATTTGCATGTTTGTTTTCAATAATGTTTAGAAAAATAAGTAATAAAACAAGGTGCAATCCACAGTGCTGATGCTTAAAAGATTCTGTGCCAAAACCCTCAGTAGGGAAAAAGGCAGCTAAGGTACGGAGACTTTGGTTATATGGAGGAACAGAGAGAAAATAGAGAAGATAAGATGGAAAGAGAGAAAAGCTCACAGGAGTCAACGGTTTACATAATGTCTTCATCTCATCGAGTCGCTCCTTCACATAGCCAAAATCTGCCTGTTTCCAAAACAATTCCTGGGCAGCTTCAATAGAGCTCACCCTAAAGAGACAGAACAAAGGAATGCAGTTAGCCATACTTAAGAGTAGATATTACAAGCCGAATTAAAATAAAACTTATTGCTTACATCTTTAAGGTTGTAAGCAAGGGCTAAGGTCTATTGACAGTGTTCGAGAGAAAATATATTTTACATTGCTTACATTTTGGTATCATTGCACGTATACCTTGTTAAAGATACTGGGTTTACAGCTTTACATGGTCATGCCACGAGTTTTCTACAATTTAATTAACTACACTAGGGTCGAGTGATTTATCAAATATTCAGTTTTTTTTTTTAGATAACTGAGCTGAAACAAAAATACAGAATATTGCAAATATTAAATTTTGATGAAACGGCCCAACGCCATTTCCTTCCATTGTAATGAATTGAGCGTAAAACGCAAAAACGCAAATTACGCAAAAACGTCAGTTTGAAGCCATGACATGTGCAGAAAGAATCATTAATGGTGCCCGGAGGCGGAGCAGCGGTATCAAAAAATATATATATATATCATTGGCTATATCTTTAATCTCCTCTCGAAGCTCCGACAGTCAGCTCAAAGAAGCTGTCAATCATAACAACAACCCGTTTTTAAAGGATGTGTGAGGCACACTTGATCCAGCCCATAAACTAGACATACAGTATGTCACCTCTTTGAATAGGTCAGAGAGGAAAAGGCATACCATCCCGAATCAAGGCTGGTACACACAGGATAACTGAAGCGGTGTTCTGGGGAGCAGTTCTTTTCATAACCCCAGCAGGCCTTCCTGTGCAAAGCATCCTGCCCCAACAAACAGAGAATATAATGATCATCTTATCTCACATGAGAATCATCTTATGATGCAACAGCATTCAAAAAACTCAAATACTTGTTTGCATTATATTAGTTGCTGTATAAACAAAACAAACAGCATCTATTTACAATATCATTTGTTAACATTTTCAAAAATATTCTGAAGCTACAAGCCCTTTATAACTATCACACTTAGTTTCAGACAAAGGGACAGTTCACCCAAAAATACAAATTCTGTCATCATTTTACACCTTTTAGTTGTTCTCTGAATACATTTCTTTGTTTTGATGAACACAGAGAAAGACATTTGGAGGAATGCTTGTAACCAAACAGTTCTTGGACCCCACTGACTACCATAGTAGGAAAAAATGCTTTATAATTTTGAGATATTTTGAAGAATGTAAGACAGCAAAATGTTCCGGAGCACTTTTGACTATCATTGTCATTTTTCCTACTATGGTAGTCAATGGGGTCCAAGAACTGTTTGGTTACAAGCATTCATCCAAATATCTTTCTCTGTGTTTAACCAAACAAAAAAATGTATACAGGTTTGGAACAACTAAAGCGTAAGTAATTCATGACAGAATTTTCATTTTTGGAACTATCCCTTAAAGCAAATAGTCAAGATTAGAAATAAGAGCAAATAACTTACTTTAAAAGGGCAAAGCGGGTCCTCTTTGCAAAGCTTGGCCACACGTTTGTTGTTGTTCAGAAAGAATGGGATATGCTGCTGGGGCAGGCCCAGGCCACTGTAGTCGAGCTGTGGTTTGTGGCTGGTGTCCTGGCCATCGTCTGTGGCGGAGATGGTTTTATAAGTACAGACCAGGCACAGAGCTACCAGCAGAAGCATAGTCCCTCAAACCACATGGAAGACACCACAGTGGCTATCAGCACCTACAATCATTTATGAGCAAAGAGAGAGAGAAAGTGCAAGAGTGTTTAAAGAAAGAGAAGGACAAACAACTCCAGAATGACCAGTGTGGGAACCTGCATCTTACTCCATGTGGAACTCTTACCACAGGAAATATTTGTGACCTTTTTCCTTCAATTGTCTTAGCAATACAGCCAGGAACAAGGGAAATTAATATCAAAACAAGTACGCATTCTGCGCATAGCTTGTGCATTGAATGTGGGCCTACAGACATAAAATCTATAACAGAATTATGAATACTATTGCCATGTTTTGTCCTGGTGTGATTCTCATAGTAACTTTGAAGTCCAGCAGTGAGGATCACTATATAAATAAATTACGAAATTGAATCTAACACAATAGATACAGAAACTTAAACTGAACAATATTTTTTCAGTCATTATGGCTATTACTAAACCCCCCCCCCCAAAAATAAACCCATTTAGTTGACAGTTGAGAACCATAAAATTATCAATCATGACGATAGATCGTTCAGTGTTCTCATGAACATGAGCTCTAACACACTCTGGTGGTCACTGATACAGCAACTTTGTTTAGTATGTACACACAGCTACTACAGGGAAGGTGGAGGTCATATATACAAGCACCATAGAAAGCTGCAGGGCATTTTCTTACCGTGTTGACCCTGCCTTAAAAGGAAAAGTATGAAGAGCACCTGTCATGAACAAGTTCTCCTTTAAATAATAGTGGCATACCAGGATCCTCCATTTTTGTGACAAACATGATTTAATAATATGTAATTGTTAACCAAGTCACATTATCTTAATTAAAAGAAATTAAAATAAATACTGGTTTAAATAATAGTTTAAAAAAAAGACAATTTGAAATTTGAAAATGTCTCAGCAAAACTATTAACTGAAAATAAATGAAAACTAGAACTAAGATGAAAATAGTTGAAATGAAAATAAACTTTTTATATTTATAAAAATATAAATGTTTCTATAATATAAATATAAAAAACACTCATTCAAAATAATAACTAAATTACAATAGAAAACTAAAATTTTAAACAGTGTAAGAAACATATCGCTGCTGTCCTTTATATTTTAGATTTTTATTTTGTTGTCATTATTATAGTCACCCTTTATGTTTGTCACTGGATTTGGCAAATATCGAACCAATAAATAAATAGTGCATGTCAACTTTGAATAAACACAGCTTATAATGTAGTAAACATTAAGTGTAAAAACAATATGGCATTAAAAGCATAAAACATGGTAAATATTGATATGACAAATACTTGATCTGACAAATACTTGATCTGTTGCCTTATTGTGACAATGTAATTACAGGTTATAACATAGTTGCAAAACCTTGGAAAAAATAGGCCTGTCAACTGGTTTAGAGATGTGTGTATGTCTCAAACAAGTGAATCCTAAATTTGATCACAATGGTAACATGATAACACAAAAATACAATTACTGTTCCAACTTCGAAAGCATCTCTTTAAGGAAATGCCTATTTTTTATGATGCAGAATTATTAACAATAACAGAAAGCTATGGTCTGTTTTAGAAGAAGACATTTAGTTATTTGAAGTATTAGATGCATGCTTTCTTCCCTTTTGAATGAGTTTAAAGTGCGATCTGTCTAGACAGAGTGGCTCAGAAAGATTAACAAGGCACAGCTTCCTTCACGCATCCTTCAAGGTTAAAATCCCACAGAAACCTTAATGCATTACACAATACTGGATTCAAGAAACTTTTCCTGCATTTAATACACTTATCTACACTTCCCTATAACGTTCAAATTGAGGTTTATCGAGCTAGGCTGAATGATCAATGAACCGGATTCTCAAATTCACGGACAAACAACAATGAATAGGTTTTAAAAACAATAATAGTAATAATAATACAATGTTAGATGGAGACAGAAGCCACGGTGGCTTGACACGTTGCCAGAAAGAGACTATAAGCCAATTGTCCCACCTTGAATTTTACCAGCGCAAGAAAATCCTACCGCAGTATTAAATCAGCGGACGATAACTCTGTTCTTACTATTCATACTTCAGAGTCAATTAAAGTGAAAATAGTTAAAGTGTTAATAAAAAGTGTGTGCTTACCTCCTTGGAGAAACTAAGCAGTGGGTGCATTGAGGGATGAAGTCGCCATACTACCGGAAACTATCAGCCGGCACGTATTACCGTTATTAACCGCGAGATGGAGCTGTAGGTCGTGATTTTACACTGCTGCTACTGCTGACAAGGTTCAGAATCTAATCTTTGCTGCAATGAAATAAGCATGAAATAGCTAATAATTGTTAAACTAGCTATTAATGAATGAGTCTGTTTAATACTCATATCTTTATTTACACGTGCATAAAACCGTAGATACACTAAAACGTCTGACCTTCTTTCACATGTAATTTATTATGACAACTCTAAAGACCATGTGTCATATGACAGTAACTTCTTCTGTACACCCTCCTTGCATAAGCTTATCAACATGAGGAGAAAGGTAAATGAGTGCAAATCTAGTAATTTAAAAGATGTTGGAAATGAAAAGACATGTCAGGATGTGTGTAACCCTGAAGCGATCTGAAACGCACATATTTGTTTTTATAATGTAGAGAAATGGTCGACAGCAGTTTAAATGGTTATCAGAGAAATGTGCAGCTTAGAGGATGAATATCCCAAATAATCATTCTGATTACAAACTAAACACATAAATAAGTCTTAATTCCCACTTCATTGTGCAAATTCAAGTGTTGTTAAATCATCGATCACACTACTAGATATATAGTCATCTCTGTTATTTAAACCCAATATGGTTATTATTTCAGAAAAAAAGACATTTAAAATAAAACCCCATACCCGTAAGAGGAATCAGGTTTTAAATACCTTTATCAATGACTCTTCAAACACTATGAGCAAACTCTTTTCTCAGAAAAAAATTACTTTTAAGTTACTTGGTCTTTTATCACTAACGCTCCGAGACGCGCAACTGTAAAAGCACAATCACTCCTACTGTAAATCTCTGTTTACAGCATATATGTCCATATGCATTATTTCTGATTTTTTAACAGTTCGTCAATTTGTGTTTTGTACATGTTCTTCACATCCTCCAGGTCCAGACGCAGTTCCTCTGCTTCTTCTGCCTTCTCTCCATACATCTGCAGGATTGTGTTGTGCCTCTGTTCCAAGTCCTGCAGTATATAGACAAACATCTGGTCAGTCTTTAACAGGTCTGATGCAGTATATTGCACCCATCATTGTGTTCAACGGTTCAAGACACTATGAGACATGGTAAAAAAGCAGAATGAAGTGTATTTATTGTGCTGTTCACCTTTAGCTGTTCTTTCAGTGTGGGAATCTCCTGAACTTTTCCTTCCAAATCATCATTCTGATTGGTCAATCTCACCAGCTCCTCCGCCATCACGGTGCGGCTTCTCTCTAGACTAGCAATCTCCAACTGAGGATGAAATAGGAAGGAAGTGACAGCGTGAATGACAATCCAAACAACTGATATTATTTTTAATATTATAATGCAAACATTTTTAAACATTGTTGTCACACCTGCAGCTGTGCTATCTCGCCCTCTCTGAGTTTTAACTGAGACTGCAGGCTCTCTATTACACTGGATCCACCGCCCAGCCGAGCCGCCTCATACAGATTAGTCCCGCTGATGGTCATTGTGCTGAAAGAATGGTCCAGAGAATCCTCCTGCAAAAAGGTAGTCAATAAAATGCTTAAAATATTAATGTATATGAATGAAGGTGTGAGATGAGCTTACCTGTGAGAACAGAAAGGAATGCATGCCGGCGTGTTCGCCCCCACTAATGGAACTGGAACGGGACAGTGAAGGAGTGGAAGATGCTGGAGCTTCATTTACAGACAGCGATTTCCTCTCCTAAAGACACAGAAACAGACATCTCATCTCAGCTAAAGTCCGACTGGAGTCAAGTCTCTAAACACTTGCTGCGGTAAACAGTGTCTCGTCTTTTCATGCAGAATAAAGGACAAACCTTTTCTTTAAGGGCCTCTTGGGCAAGGTAGCATTTTTTCTTCTCTTGTTCCACCTTCATTTTTTCCATTTCCAGCTGGTTGGTGAATAGCAACTAATAAGGACCAAATAATGTAGACATTGAGTGCGTGTGTATGAGTATGGCTACATTTGTGAAGGTCAAAAACTGACATTTTAGGTAGTACTTAGTATGAAAGTATTAAAGCATGACAAGGATGAGTACCTTGTCCTTCTTGGCTTCTTCCACTACTCGAGTGTGATCTGCTTTAAGATTATCCAGCTCCACATGCTCCCTAAACAGAGGGAGAGGGAGCGTGTTACAGAAATCAGTGTTTTACTTTCGTGGTGTAAAGGAACTTTACCGGCATTAAAGACCTTCTTCCTACCTGCTGAAGTCATCCTCCAGTTTTTCCCGCCTCATCCTCTCTGCATCCAGTTGACCCTGCAGACGTCCCTTCTCCTGCCTCAACAGAGATGTCTGGGATTCTAAAGATGCGATCTGTGCTCTAATAGCTAGCAACTCCTCTGTAGCCGAGCGTTCTCTCTCTACAGAAACTGCAAGCTGGGCTTGAGCATCAGCTGAGAATGATAAGAAGCTGACACTTAAGTCTTACACCACAGATGACAAACATCACAAATGTGAATGTCACATAATGGTTTATTGTTTGGATCATCAGATGTCTCACCTAAGCGGTCAGAGATGCTCTTCTCCAGTTTTTCCCATGATGCTGTCTGGGCCCCCAGCGTGGCCTGAAGGTTCTCTATCTGCCGAAGGAGGGGCCGTGTTGCTGAAGTAACACTCTGGCTGAGCTCCTGGTTCCTGGTCTCTGCCTCTTGCAACCTCTGAGAAGGAACAAAAAGACAGAATAAACACAACATCCCCACTATCAGATACTCATATCATGAATCACTGTTGTTTTTGACAGAAGACAGTCCCTCCCTATATCAGACAGACACTTCTTTTAACAAAGCTTAAAGACGTTTGAAGAAGAAGCCTGTAGAAGTCGACATATTACATCCTATTGATGTGATGTAAATAAGGAAGCCCAGTGTTCTGGTTACCTGCTGCAGCTCACTGATCTCCTCTCTCAGGTAATCCTCTTTCTTGGCCTGCTGCTGCTCAGCCTGCTGCAGAGCTAGCCTTAGATCTGCCACCTGAAAAAGTCAAAGTGAAACATGGATGTGAATGCCAGCATCTGTCAATCAATCATGAAGTAAATTAGGCATTGTGCTAATTTAACCTCCGTCAACACTAAACGTTCAGAAAATAATTGTTTTAGACTAAAATAGAATTACCTGATTGGCCAGAGCCTCTTGTTGGAGGCGGGACTCTTCCTGGGATTTTTTTAATGCCAGACTCAGCTCTTCTTTCGCCTGCACCTCTCTGCTCAATGCCAGTTCCTGAGCCTCACTATCTTTGCTGGCATTGGCTTTGTGCAGCTCTGCTAACTCCCTAAACAATGAAAAATATATATATCAGCCAAATGGAAAAGAAAGAAGAGGATCCACGACTAAAAAGCGATTTTGACAAAAGAAACCAGTCTATAGATGTTCGGAAGTATTACTTGTAGGAACTGTCCAGGGCTGCTTCTAAACTGCGGTTCTTTTCCTGAAGCTCCTCGTCGCTAGTCTGCAGTCTGCTCAATTCCTTCTCCTGGCGCTCGACCACAGCGTTCAGCTTCTTGATGTTTTCTCTGTGCTGCTTTTCCACATCTTCCTTACCGTCCAGAACCTACAATCACCACACACAAACCTCTACATTCCCTTCTCATTCTGATGACATTTGACATGGCCTGAACATTTGGTAAACTAAAGATTTAGGGATTAGTGTCCCTCTCACCTGCTGTAAGTGTTTCAGTTCCTCTTCCTGCTCCTTGAGCTTTTTGGTCTGTTTGGTGATCTGTGCATCGCTTTCCTTCTCTTTAACACGCAGTTTCTTTATAATGTTGGAGTGCTGTAACTGCTGTTTGGACAGTTTCTCACCTGATCAAACCAGGAAAAGTAGACAAGAAAATTGACTTATCCTCAACAGACCTTTCCAGGATCATACAGGAACAGACATTATGATCAATATTGTACAGTTACATGGCTAAAATTAATCACCTTCTTCGAGAAGCTCTCGAATCTGCTCCTCCTTTTCTTTAATCAATTCCAAAGTCTCATTTGAGTTTAATCTGCTTGCCAGATCTTCTCTGAGGCTCTTGATTTCCTGGTGCCATGAAATATAACCCAAATAAATGTAAACAAATGTACATATTTTCTAAACATTTCATTTACAATTTTATAATTACTAGACTACACTAAACGGTATCAAAGGACTTTGATAACAATTAAGAAGAAAAAAAACACGAAGAAAAAACCTTTTTGGCGATGTCTCTTTCTTTGCATGCGTGTTGAGCTTTCCTCTCAGTTTCTGCAATGCGCTGAGTAAACTCATCTTTCAAAGACTGAACAGAAGAGCTTTCTTCCTTTAAGTTGATCATCTCACTGTGGAAATAATGAAATATTCACATTCACTTAAAATAACACACATTAATGACCCATGATCTTGCCAGCATGAATAAAATATGTATTGCATAGGAATAAAATCAGACATTATCTGTGATCAATTGTACAGTAAAACACAGACATATTGCATGGCAAAATTACAAGTTCCTTATTATTTTGACATTAGTAACACAGTGTCTGACTTTCCTCAAGCTGAGTAAAAATTATTGCCTCCATCCATGTCCTAGTTAGTTATTAACCATTCCAGCACGAGTGTTTTCTCCAGTGTTGTTTCCTCAACTTACTCTTTGAGATTGTCACACTCCTCCTCAAGTCTGGCTTTGTCTTTACTGACTGCAAGTAACTGTGATTCTCTCTTCTCTAGACGGCTTGACAGCTCCTCAATAATCTGGGAAGATTACAAAAACAAAACAAACATTCCTGTGTGTGAAATATCTTGCACTATTAAACATATTACAAACAACAATTTTATAATTCCCATCCCACTAAAAATTATACCTTTTGAAGCTCTGAAATCTGAAAGGCTGAAGGTTCATGATTTTCTTCAATGGTCGGTGATGTCACAGTTTCATTCGCATCTGTTTTTTGGTTGGTCAATGTGAGGTCAGTCTCAGGCTCCTGCTCAACTTCCTGTAGCTCGTCTGTCTGTTCACAGTTGACAGGTGTTGCACTGCGTCCGCTCTCCTCCATCTCATTGTCATCCAGTGATTGGTCATTTATCAACTCTGCCATACTGTCCTCTTCCCCCTGTTTGGTCTGAGAAGCTGACTGAACAGAAGCAGGCATGCCTCCTGCCGTGATGGAGGCCAAAGTGCGGTTACCGGGTATCTCATCATCGGAATTTACTTCACTGACACTGCGGCTGTCCAACGACTGCACGCTAAATGAGTCGATGCGCTCGAAGGCGTCTGAGGAGGAGCCGCAGCTTTCCGTGAGCTTTGGGTATTCATCCAAACGGGGGAAGTCAGCGCACGTTGAAGCGGAGAGCAGCTGGAAGGAGCCCTGCATCAGGTGGAGCCCCGCTTTAGCCTCAGCTGTCTCTTGTCTGGAGCTGGCAGAGCTCTCACTGAGCACGCTCTCATGGTCTAAAACCTCAATGTCGCTGGTAGTGGAAGTCCCAGAGGAAAAGGCACTTACAGGAGGTGATGGAGTGTTGCTTTGTCTGTCCTCGGATTTAGCGTCTTTGGATTCTGGCAGGTTTTCTTTAGACGGGACAGGCAAGCTTTTGACTGGACTTTTGGTCTCAATGGTCAAAGCTGGTTCTGAGCCTTCAAAAACACTGGCGGACTCAGTCTCTGAGGAGGACAAAGGTGCATCCGTGACATCATCAGTTAAAGCCAAGCCATCCGACTTTGTCCTCTCTACGCTGGTTTGAGTTTCCAAGGGTTGCTCCTCGGCAACAACCGAAGCTGGTACAACCAGTTCTGCTTGTGATAGCACATTTGCTAAAAATGTATTTTCCTCCAAACGCTCTGTCTCAGTTTGTGTGGATTCAATGGTTTCTTGACTGCTGCATCTATTGAGCACCACCTGACCATGTGAATGAGCATTAACAGTGTTTTTGATTTCCAGTTCTTTATCCGTGTCAGCTGTTTTTTCCCGTAGCCTGCGGTTAGTCTTGGCAGGTGGCACCGACACCACCTTAGTGCTGCTTACAGTTTGTACATCCCCATGAGCCAGAAAGGCACTGAAGAAATCCTCAGATTCATCAAGCACAGTCCAAGTGACAGGCTTAGTGATGGCCTCAGATGATGGCGGGAGAGTTTTAGTACATTCCTCAGAGGGAGCGTTCCACTGGTTCATTCCCCACCCTGTTGAAACCGACTTGCCAGTTGCATCTGAAATAAACAGAAAAGTTAATGTATACAAAATGACAGCAGAATGGGATGTGTTTTCATTTGCACAATTTCATGCTGGCTGAAAACATTTTGCAGTTTTACACTACAGTAATGTAGATCATCAAACAGTAAAAAAAACTATTGAAAGAACCTCACCTTTGCAAACACATTTTGTACACAATCTTTATTTTATAGTTGCTATTGCATTGCACACCTGCTTCTTAGGAACATCATTTTCTTTTATAAACTGCTTTATGTGGCTGTATGGGTTTGTGTGTAATTAGGATTATAGATTATTTAGTTGTAAAACTGTAGTTTATAGTTGTATGAAAGATCTTTCTTGTCTGTGACTTTAAAGTTTGAAAGAATAGTTAAGATTTATGATTATGTTTATGATATAAACTATGCAAAACTATTGTAGTACATCACTATAATTGGGTTTGGAAACACTGCATTGGACTTTCATTTATCAGGCATGCATCATTAAATCTTCTATTGCACTATTGCTTCTCTTGTTCTGTCAATCCCCTGCATCGCCTTGTTTTGGCATGGCAGTGTGTCGTCTAACAATCTTTTCTACACTTTAAATAAAACCATTTAACAACGAACATACCAGCAAATGCCTGGTCGGTCGTGTCACCCCACTGGTCCTCTTCTTTGATGTCCAAAACTCTATCGATTGATTTCTGAGCAGTTGTCAGTGCTTGTTTAGCAAAACTAGACAGATGTGATGCGTTGAACCAACTCATATTGCTGTAACTTGCCCTGGTTGTGTACCAATGCCGCGAACGTCTAAATAAAACAAAGCATCATTAAAATTGTGCCAAATGTGAGCTGGTTTACTCCCGAGCAGGTTGGTGTTTCTCTCTTAGGCCGTTGCCCACATTAGCTTAGCAGCTAATTCTGCTGGCAAAAACACGAACACTGCGCTGACAGTCCACATAAATCCATGTTACAATTAAAATCAACAACACCGATAAACAAACAGTAGGCTGAGCGTCATTTTGGCTTTGTTTACGCTTCACTCGGATTCTACGTTGCACTTGTCAGCATTGTTTTGTTTAGTTCCTCTCTGGCTGCTCGAGAATAACTTCCTATCCACGTAGCACCAACACATCCTACATGCGACGTCAGAGCTACGTCACTATCTCCTGGCGTAAACGACAAAATATACAAAACTACATTTTAGGGATTTTGATATCACTATGATTTGTTGTATAACAAAATAAAATTAAATGATGGTATATAATTATAATAAAATGTATTGTCATGTTCAAAAATGATATGCGCCGTTTCTAAACATCAGAGAGTTATCGTGCCGTGCTGTAATAGCAATACCGTTACCCTAATATAGCAGCACACATACATCTGGGAGACGTCTATTTGATGTCTGCATCTGGATCTCTGAAATGTCTCCTGTCAGATGTCAAAATATACATCTAGAAGATTGCATGTATTGCATCAAGATGTATTGTCAAATCTTTATGATTTTGAATGTACGTTAAACTGCCTTTTCGAAGACATTCAATTTTTTTTTACACAGAAGTAGCCTACATATGTACCTGTGCAATCTAGGAGGCTTGCATGGAATAAAAATGTAAACTGCTCAATTTCAAACATGCATGTTTTTCTACTGCAGAACACAAAACCAAACAACATTGGCTCCCATTGACTTCCACTGTATGGAAACGAATATCCTCTTTTCATTCTTCCACAGAAGAATGTCACAGGTCTTGAACAACATGAGTTAATAAATTATAGAATTTATATTTTTGGTGAACTAATCTGTTAATAATGAATAGTGGACATTAAAAAATGACTTAATACTTGTTTAAAATAACATACCATTTTTAATTCAAACATTATTATTTTTCTACAGCATTGATCAGGAAACTGTCAAAGGGCATTTGCACAATAACATAAACAATAAATACATAAACAATACGCAGTTAAAAAAAGAACACTAGAACCACCGAAATGCTCTTATTCAGGACTATAGCAGTGCGACACAATAAAATGAGAGTCTATGACAAATGAACAGGGTTGACCAAAAAAACTAAACACTAAATGTCATCCATACCTAAGCCAAGCATGGGCACGTGATGTCGCTAAGGACATACTGCAATTTGACATTAATTTGATAATTACTGCAATAACCACTTCTAATTGTCCATGTGAATGAAGTGTTTGTCCTATGCAATGAAGTTTAGCTTGAAGAGCACTGTTTGGGGAGTGGTAACATCAGCCACTGCTAGCTCTTGGCCATCAACGAGTCCAAGCTCTGTAAATGCAGAAAGGAGAATTATTTGTTAAACAACATGTTTACTAGTTCTAATTTTATATCAGATATCTTCTAGCTACCTTTCAGTGTTTTGCTTAAATTTGGTCGCGTCCTCTCTTCAATGGATGCTACAGTCTGAAATTAAACCCAATAACAGTATATCAAATAAATGTGACCCTGGGACACAAAACCAGTCTTAAGTAGCACTAGAACATTTGTAGTAATAGCCAAAAAATACACTGTGTGGGTCAACATTTTAGATTTTTCATTTGTGCCAAAAATCATTAGGATATTAAGTAAATATCATGTTCCATGAAGATATATAAATAGTGGATGCAGCAAAATTGTGAACAAAAAAAAACATGTTTACAAACTTTGCACACTAACCTGTAAATAAAGAGTTTTGTTTTTTCCATCCAAAGTTGTAGTGATAGCAGGTGACTTCATTTGGCTAAAATAAACGAAAAGATTAATTCAGTTATAAACATGAAAAATACAGATATTGCATTTAACCATATTTTCTATACTTCCAAACACAATATTATCAAATAACAGGAATATAATAAATAATGAAGATATGAATATTTAAGAACCAGATTTGAACATCACTGAACAGCGTGACTCACAGTGATGCACTCTCAATTAAATAATCCAGAACCTCCTGTAGTTTAGCTGAAGGTGAAAACTGCAGGTCCTGTGGCACCTGACTGCAGGCTGAACAATTCTCCTACACAAGCAACATGTGGAAACATTTAAACCATATAGATTTTTCAGAAATCAGAAGCAAATTATTAAATTCACAACAGGTTTTAATGAGCTATTTATCGTGTAATTTTAGTTATGCATCTTCAAGAGAACATGCATAAAATAGTCAATAGGGTCTAAAAACCCCACTGTTGTTTTGGACCCCTTTACATTCTTTGTATTTTTCAGTGCCCAGAGACATGCATACAGTTTTTGAAACTACATGAAGATGAGCAAATGATGTTAAAATGATGCATATTTTTAAGTAACCTTTACCTCTGAGTATCTAGCTAAACCACACTACAACAGATCGTTTCAAAATCACTGACCTTTCTCTCAGCTTCAAAGGTGTATGTGTACAACCCATCAACATCATTAAACACCAGGTAGTTGTTCAAGGGAACATAGGCACTATTCAGCAGCAATAAAGATGATTTAACTCACATGAATAGACAATTAATTCTATGTTTGTTTCTATGAAACATTCCATTAAAACTTACCTTGTAGCAATTTTGAAAACTTCTGTGGCGCAAACAGCTGTATTATACAAGAAATATCCAGTTTATATATATATACACACAGTTATATCTCAAATGTCAAACTGTTGGAAAAGGTTTCCTAAGATCAGAGTATTTGGCTTGGCAGCTTACCAGCAATAACAGCATTTGTAGATGCCACAGCAGGAATTATTCTCTTCACAACCCCTAAAATACAGTTATAGTAATCCATTAATGCTTATTTTCTGACAAAACATGTTTCTAAAAGTAACAAGTTACGGTATTTGAAACTTGAGTCTGTGGAGTAGTGCTAACCCTTACTTTTGTAATACAAAAGTAAGCAATGCTTGTAGCAAACAACGCTCAATAAACTGCTTGAGTTTGTTTCTCATATACATTTTGTGTGTATTTTAGGCCAAACAGTTTGAGGCATGTGAATACCAATGTCCAGGTTTCTGTCACTTACCCTGGGTGAGTCTGTAAGTCACCCCCGTGATATTGAACTCTGCTGCTCTATCCAGAGATTTCTGGTACACCCACTGTATATGCTGCGGATCATCCCCATCAAGGGCCACATCATCTGAAGAAAATATTTAGAATTTTTTAATGCAGCCTGTGTACACTTTTTGCTTTTGATCAATTAGATTCAGTGTGATGCAGCTACTGTCAAGTCACATTGTACCTCCAAAAGGCTTGTCTTTGGGCCAAAGCAGCATGCGGGCATACTCGACACAATGTTCAGGTAACCGTGGCATAGAGGCTATAGTGCACATTGGAAAGTTTATCTAAACAACAAACAAAAAGGATTTGAATGTTAATGTAATATAAAAATGTAAAAAATTTTAACATAAAAGTTTGTTCCGCAGACAGAGTATGCATCAGACCTGCGGGGGGTACAGCTCCAGAGTGCAGTCGATACAAGCAGTCATTCCTGGAAGAATGACTCGTGCATTGCCCTTAAAACCTTCTGTGCCTCCATCTATTAGAGGAATGATGGAGCTGGGGTCCAGAACACCATCCTCATACACCAGCAGGGATAGCTGACAAACAAAATGCATAAACTATAACCCCTTATAGACCATAAAAACCCTTCTGACATACTAAACATCCTATATCATTATGAGGTTGTTCATGTACAGGACACTAAACACATACCAGCATGCCATTCATCCATCTTCTGGCAACAACAGAATCCAGACCACAGACTACTATGTGAAATTCTAAGCAGCAATAAAGCATTAGAATTAAACATTGTACAGTACAAAAAAAGAAACAGTTCAGACGCTACAGAAACAGAATCTGTTACATGTTACACAAGATGTTAGATTAGAAAAAGCTATTTATGTAATAGCCATTTTTTTTTATAAGAAAGTAAGGCAGTAGGTTGTAATTACGTTTGTAAAATGTCTCATCCAAGTCTTGAATTTTCTTAAAATATCTGTTGTGCTAATTAAGGAAACGAAATATTATTTTTGCATGAATAAAACACAATAGATAATACACTGAATATAATAAATATCACATACTATCAAAAATATTCATTTCAACATGGTATTTTATAGGAATGCACCGATACCTCATGTGACATAACTGACTGAAATCTGTGCTTTTAAAGTTTGTGACAAGCACGTAAAAATTATTTATTTTTTCATAATGTGTTTGAGGTGAAGTTGTAATTATGAAGTTATTCTATTTTTATTACTCTCACTGTTTTGTGCTTGGAAAATTGCAACCTCTCAAAAAGAAAAATACATGTAAAGGGATCGGTATCTGTGAGTACCAGAAATAAAATATCGGTACTCGGTCTTTAAAAAATGGTATAGGTGCATCCCTAGTATTTTATCCTAAATTGACAAAGCTATGACGGTCATCATAGCAAGGCTAAGTTTAGCAGAATTTGCATGGAGGGATACGGGACAACGTTGCATCCTGTGATTCTGCTGTTTACAAAATCTGCTGCAACCTCTGCCTTTGGTCGACCCACATCTTTAGGTCTACAGAACAAAGAGCAGGTCACATTAGCAAAACAAAAACAATGGAATTCAACCAGCCTCTTCCACCATTTATCTTGGATTAATGACTACAACTAACCTGAAGAGAAACTGTCTATTGAGGTTGGAAACATCAATGGTGTCCATGTCCACTACATGAATGTGTCGAAAACCTGACAAGGCCTTGGAGATATAATTGTACCATACATGAGGTTAACAGTAAATTGAGTCCGTGGGATTAGATGTGAAATTACTCAACTCAATACAAAAGGTTTATCTATTAGCAATCTGATTCTATGACACTAGAACAGATCGAGGCATATGGTGATTAGAAATGTCAAACAGTACAAAAACTAAAATTGATCTATTATTGGGAATTACAGAGCAACAAGGACCGTACCAGATCTTTAAGCAGCTCACATCCAAGTCCACCAGCTCCAATAACCAGAATTTTGCATGTGTCCAATAAAAACTGAAGTGACTGAAAAAGGATGAGCAGTTTATGATAAAAACAACAGATAAAATGACTGGATCACAAGCAAGGGACAGTGAACGTAAATCTTGCAAGAAGGAAAAAATGTGAGTAAAAACAACATGACCCTTACTGTAACTATAAAGAGGATAAACTAGAACTATTAACAAAGTCTATACATACAGGATACAAGTATACATCCTAAAAGAATGAGGGGAAATGTCTAAATATGACATATAGTATAAGTGTTTTTCATACCTCTGTGCTGGGTTCAAAATCAGGATGAGTAAATGGTCCAGCCCTCTCTAAAAACTTTTTGACGTGGTCCCATCTTCCCTGCCAGTGACCTTGATCAACACTTCCTCCATCCACAACCATACTGTGTACAAACAAATAAAAAAAATACTTATTACACATTACTTATCAGTTACACAAATAGATACATATACAATTTATCCTATGCACAATATAAAACAAAAAACCTAATGTGCTTTGAATGAATGTGGTAAAGTCAGTTATTAAATTTGGCTAAGATGATATTAAGTTTAAGTAGGCTTTATAATTACCAAATACATTACAAAATAGTATTTTATATTAAATGCTATGAGGGGAACATGGTTATGGCAGTGTTTGGAGGTTTCGCAAGCGTTCAACTTCTAGATTATTTAACTGGTTTATTCTGTATGTGTGAGGTGAGCTGTTCATAATCAATATCAGAACAGTATTTGCATTAAAAATCAAGCGGATTTGAACACCTCTGAAACCTGCTGGCTGCATCTAAATTATCATCTTTTTTTCACTAACTTCTCATTCAGCTCCTCTATTCGCCTTCTTTTCTTCTCCCTAAAAAGAGAGAATAAAAGAAGGTTCATTCATACTCGTCTAGCCGCAAGTTAAAGTCCTTGCGTCCTGTTGATTGAACTACAAGTACTGTTACGAGCGATTTTTGATTCAGTATAAAATATCACTTACGGCTCTTCTGTTTCCGCCATATTGTCATAAATATACAGCGTGAAATGCGCAACCTTATGAGAAAAAACTGCGGTCCAACTGACGCACATTTGAATTTCAAAATAAAAGTCACGGAGGGTGGTTAAAGCCAGTAACTGAATTATAGTACAAATGAAATGTGATTATAATGTTTACGTTTGCATTTACAAGTGTGCACTTAATGGCAATATTTATAAATATATACTTTCTATACGTATATGTGTGATATTGATATATACAAATGAGGGAGCATTCAGCAATTTGTCTTAGGAGCCAACATAGCAAAGCATAAGTCGAGTTTAAGCTACAGGAAGAGATGAACAACACAAAAGTAAGCTTTTAATAATAATGTTAACAAAGTAAAACAGTGGTAAGTTAGGGGCAGGTCAGGTGTGTTTTTAGTAACATGATTGTGGGGGTCTCAGCAGATCATGTGGAGGATGACGCTAAATAAATTCTAATAGAAAGGAACAAAGTTAGAAAATAAGATATATTAAGCATGCTCTTGGTCAATGAATAAAAATGCTGTACTGTCTAAATACAAATTTAATATGAAGTACATCCTGTTTTAAAAATACTGAAATGCAAGATCAACCTCAATCATTTCAGTCTTCATAAGACATTGTGTGAAAAGAAAGTTTTAAATGAGATAGTTAAGTTGTTGATATTTGATATGATATTTTCATTTGCAGGTTATTATGGGTTTTTATTATATTCATCTGTACCTGACGAACACGTTGGGCAAATTTATGCACATTGCCCGGAAGCAATTCAATCACTGCAAGTTCAGCGATTTAAAATTCCAGTTACCAAATAAACAGTTCCAAGAAAAAGTAGCCTATATATGTTTATTTATAGCCTATTTATATGTAAGATAAATAAATTGTTTTTGTTAAATATCTTTTGAGTCGTCTTGGACTCATATGAGAGAATGTAGTCATTTATTTTTTTGGTTACTTTTATAAAATACTTTTTGTAGCCTACTTTGAAATCGTATTGCTTTTCATTGTTTTTAAAAGTTTGGTTTATTTATTCTCCATAAATTCACCTTTTGGTGTGTTGGAGAAAAATTCAGTTGTTTACCTCATTTGTAAGTCGCTTTGCATAAATGTCTCCTTAGCGAATCCTAAATGACTAAATGCAAATGTAAAACATTCAAATGAATTTAGAACAACATGAGGGTGAAACATTGCCTTTGATTGCTGCATAAAAGAGCAAAATTATGCACCAGCAAATAAGTTTTATTTTGTTATGAATTTATATAGCCTAGGCTTTCATGATCATAGGAATTTTTGTAAAAAAGTCTAAATACTGACATTTTAGCTGTTTAGTTTTCGGTCTATTCATAGTGCAAATGCTTTATAGCCCACAAGCAACCTTATTGTTTTGGTGTGGGAAACTCACATCAGTGTTACAGAAAACAACCCATGAAAATGTTTTCCTGGAATGATGGTGTGAACTGTAATGTACACCACTTAGCCTGCTATAAAGCAAGATATCTTATTTCCACTGTGCCTAGCCTTGATATGTCACTATTGATAACATTTTAAGATCTTTCTTGTTCTCATTCTCTGTTCAACCCTTTGCTGTGAATGTCATAAAATATTGACTTCATAGTACATAATGTACCACATTCACAGCAAAGATTTAAACAGAGAATGAGAACAAGAAACTAGACAGTGGATACATAGCTAAAGAATGTCCTGTTTAATCTGACTGTTACTGGTAAACCCTAAAAGCCCCAGTTTAGTTTTTTGCTCGAGTTTTAAAAAAACGAATTGAAATTGAAGCAAAGTGCATCACTATTAAACCTTCAAGTTTCAATTTCAGCATTGTTGTGTTCACTAATTTGATTGTATGATTTAAAGTCTAATTGTATTACTGAGTACTAAGATTATCTTGTTCTTTGTGCTGTGCATTAGTCATTGCCACAACAAAAGTTTGGTAGGCTAATGACTAATTATGAATATCTGTCAATGCATAATTAGTGAAATTAAAAACGACACTTGTAATCCTGTTTGTCATTATGAGCTGAAGAACATTATGTGCATGTTTGTGAATTCTCTAAAGAAATTGCATAACTTGTAACAAGTTGTATGTTATTACTAGTCTGACCAGCAGCCAAGCCCATGATTTTTGCTCAATGCTAGCAATTCTCTGTAGCTTTTCTAGCATGTGGCAAACAGGTAATTTTGTGTGATCAGGTTTTACCAAAAATGGTATGAACTTGTAATACTTGTAAAGCCAATTTGATTTAACTTAAACATTTAAGGTAGCTTTTGACCTAAAGGTTTTTGTTTAAAATAGGTCAAATATTTTACAATGGAATAAGACTAGGCTTGCTTAGAGAACTGCCCATATAAAGACACCCAGCTAGAATACTTTTTAGAAATACTTCACTTCTGACTACTTTGTGTGATCAAAACATTGATCAATGTTCTGTTAATAGCGCTATCTATTCATGCAATATGGGAAACACAAAAATGTATAGAAACATTTTGGTTTACTAAAAAGAGACATATGTACAAATATTTCAAACAAAATGTACAAAAAGCTGTCCTGGTATACTCTTTCAAACCATCTTTGATTCATTGGAAATGTTATAATCTGAAATGCAGATTTTCATCTGACAATTATAACAGGGCAAGCAACATCTACATTATTCCAAAATGGGCAAATCATCCAACATTTTGCAAAGAATTACCCCCATTTAAAGGCACAATATCCTCCTCAAGTGTCTTCATACCTGAAAGGGGTACTCTTGCAAATAAAGCAACAGTGGACGTGGCAATGGCAGCTGTGTATGGCAATGAGTGTGTCTGTTTATAGCAAGACGTGTGAGGTGCTGTAACGTTGGGAAGGCTTGAGGTCTGTGAAGGGGTTTTCTGAGTTTCAGCAGAACTGCATTGTCTTTTGACATCACGTGATGTTCTTCTGCTATCCTCTTCTCCTTTTTCCCTTGACTGGTGCACACATAATTCTGCAGAAGACTAGGAATAGAAGGGAAGGAGAGTAGGCAGGGTCGAGCTGTGAAGCTTGAATCAAGGCGAAAACAACCACTGTCATATTCTATCCGGACGTTGGTCGGGCCTCTACAGGTTTTTACTGAGAGGGTGAAGAGGAAGAGTGGATGGCTACTGTCTCGTACAAGAAAAGTCCCTTCTGATGCACCATTGAGGGCATCTCTCGCCTCACCGGCTGTAATGCCACCCCAGTACCATCCTGCAATATAAAAGAGGTGTTCATTATTATCACATTTATCAAGATTATTTTATTGTTACATAGCAGAATAAACACAGAGTTTGGCATGGCATGTGTATACCAGTGAATGTGAGGGTGTGTATAATTCTAAATCTTAATAAATTTATAAATCTTAGCCCAAAGATAATACCAGGGCACAAAATAAATAACAATAATAAATGAGAAAATAAATCATTATAATTTATGTAAAAAAAATGTCTTTCTAGTTCTGTGAACTACTGACAACATTGCTCCTAAATTTGTATTTGCATTTATTCGCAAAAACAAAAACACTGCAAAGAAAATCAAGTTCATATTAATTTTTAAACCACACAACACTAATGTTTTTATGTGTTTAAGAAGATTTTTAATCTTAGCTTTTATTTGTCTTGGCATGCTCTCAGTTTTTATGAGTTTATGCCACTCCCAAGGTGTGTTTTAATGGAATTCAGCAGACATTTGACTGGAATGGCTGCCATAAATGAAGAAACGATGGGTAAAGCAAAAGTGGTCTTTTAATTTTTTCCAGAGCTGTACATGTGACCACTAAACCTATGTGAAAAGTTACTAGCACATAGAATAATCTTGGAGATTATGTATACTATTCATAAAACCCTGAAAGGACATCATGTTTTCATAAAAAAAGATCATGATGTCCTCAGACTATAAATATGATTTGTTCATCCCAGGAAATCTCACAAGCTCTCCCATTGTTCAAATAAAAAGGGAGTTGTTGATGACAATACCTCAGAATAATTATACATTCTGAAAGTATAATAAAGTGACACCATTGTGTGTAACAGACTAAACAGACTATTCTTTGACATTGTCTACACACCTGAGTGAAGGTTGAACTGTGCCAGCTCAATTCTATGCTGCATAGATTTTTTTATGATCCACCTCTAGTCTCAAAGGCATTTCTGACGCAACTTTAGTTGTGTGTAAATGAATGCAACATCAAAGTGCCCTTAATCCTTGTTTCTTGTTATGACAGAGTATACATTTCCCAGTTTAGTACATTAATATGCTTATTAATTTCATATTTGAATACTTATAATTGGTTAGTGACTAGTCACTATGTTCTTAGATATTAGATATGACATATTCAAAATAAAAGGAAAATTATAGATTGTAGTGAATCTAGCACAGCACAGTTTTAAATATGCACAATTTTGAAGTTGTTTTTCTTTCATGTGTTAATAATAAACAAAAGGAGCATTTTATTTTCTATCGGCCTATACGACTGGTCAAAAGATATACCCGAGTTGTGTAGGTGCTGGAAGGTAGTGGTGATGAAGCACAGATCCTCAGCAGTAGCCCATGGTAAAGACATGTTGGAGGAATGGGGTAGCGCACGGATCGATGGCTTTAATGAACTTCTGATTCTTCCCTCTCATTCTGAGCACTTGTCTTCTTAGCGACCCTTCCTGATGGTGGTCCTGGCAACAGAGCCGAGCTATAGAAGAAAGAGCTTCTTGAGAATAATTTATTGCAATAATATATAATTAAAAACACTTTCTAAATGTTATGCACATGGTGAGACAGTGCTGCTGAAAATTCAAAGGTTAACAAAACACTGCTGCACTTTTAGGTCATTCTTAAATGTAACTACACTCAAAGAATGATAATACCAGATGAACCATAAAGTGTACTCCATAAAACGTAGTCTATTACATAAAAAAATGCAAATTTCAAATGTAGGCAAAACAACATGGTTTACTATTCTGCATAAAAAGTACTAGCGATCAAGTACACTGTCAAATCAGCCTGGTTTTACAAGTCACTTAAATGTACATTGTATTACCCTGACTTAAAATATGGTTGCATTTCGTGAAATTTGTTCAAATTATTTAAAATAATAGAAAACGTGTTAACATGACTTATTGAGCACATAATGTAAAAGCAGTTTGCCATGTTTAGAACAAGCACTTAGATTTGAATTGATTTAAAGAAATAAAACAATCTATTTAAAGTAGCCTATACTACATTTGTTCGCAAATACTTGCATTTGTTTCAGGGGATTTAGAGTATTAAATGCATTTACATTTTAAAGATAAAAATATATATAATATGCATATAGCCTACCCCAAACAGAGTCTTGTGCTAAAAAGAGGATATTTTGGAGCATTTGTATTAGCATGATGTATATCATATGGTTAAAAAGGCCGACTTTAATTGATTTTAAGTAGCCCTAATGTACTTTCTATGCGTCATGCGGGTTGATTTAAAGTATTTAGTGAGATATTTATTTGTTTTGTAGTAAATGCTCAACATATTTAATGGGTTTGAAACCAAAAGATGAGTGTCAAACGATAAACTTTACAGCAATAATTTCGTACGGAAAATACTGAAGTTGTGTTGTACTGCTGATGTTTCAGATGAGAAAAATAGTGTATAAACAATAAACCTAAAATGAACAAAAAGAAATAGTTTTAAAGTTAAAATAAAAAAGAGGAAGCTGACCTCTGGTCCTGGACAAAACAGCGCGGCAATGATGTGTCATGATTTTAAAAGTACGTAGCCTATTTATGTTTGGCTTTTTAGCATTTCACCATAAAGTAAATCATTTGAACATCACACATGCTTATTATTGAACAGCCTACTGTAGCATCCTTAAAAACAAACGTTACATTTGGACACATTAGGGTGTTACAAACCAGCAGGGTGTGTAACACTGTAGAGCAAATAAGGAATTAATTGTTAACATGTAAGAAATTCATTATTTTGTACAACTAATGTTATGGTGAAGCCATCAAACAGGTCTGGCGACTTCACTGTGGATCAACGCAGTTCAAAGACGGGTTTTGAATCTAGTCGTAAATAAGAGATTTCTTACCTTAAAATCGTCACCTTTCCTTCACCAATAGATATCTCAGTGTGCACTGACAGTTTGAAGAGGTCAAACAGGCTTTATTTACACGATTGTAAGTCCAGTTTGGTGTCAAAGCCTCTGACATTGCTCCAGCAGGACTCTAATGGCGACAAACCGAGCTCAAACAGGAAATATCTCTTCAATAACTAAACATTTTGAATTTGCAGTAAACCCGCACGGACCCTTCTTGTAAAATATCCTCCAGGGAAACGTGGAGGAAAGTGGGGTGAATTGACGCGACACAGGAGAAAAAACTGCTCGGTACATGTAATCTAACAAAGAGTGAGTCGTATAGGTTGTTTGGCTTGCTGGACTATTATTCTCCTGAAACGAGAACACCGAGAAACGCCTTTGCCTCACGTCTGGGTTTCATAAGTTGACGGGCATTCTATGAATCTCATTCCAAGAAGTGCGCTACATCTCAGCGCTCGCGGCCTCATTCGCAGAACTGCACTCTCTGCATGCGCTTCCATTGGCTGTCTGTCGTATCCCGTTTGACAAAGCGCCCCGGCCGGTTTCAGCTGCGAATGACTTTCCCAGAAAGAGCTTTCCAGGAATGCTCAAACAGTGACCTCTGCGCCAGCTAAATGCACTGAGAGAGAGAGAGAGAGAGAGAGAGAGAGAGAGAGAGAGAGAGAGAGAGACATGCAATCTCAACAAAATCGACACAGAGCTCCACTTCCTAACCGAATGCACAAAATACACTGATATACAGACTATGTTTTTTGAAAAATCAAGTCCAGACGTTTGAAAATCTGTCAAGCGATAAGAAACTGCATATCTGTTGAATGAACACAAGGACTGCTGTGCTGTGTGTCAGCTGCAAAATACGTGTCTGCCTGTCATAACAAAAGAGAAAACACTGAACCTGATGTTTCCAACATACATTAAATTATATTACTTCATTCTGCTAAATGAACGTATTTTTTGCTTTTGTAAACATTTGTTTAAACTGTACTTTATATCTGTTTTTATCTCATATATATTTCTAATTCACTTTAAATTTGCACTACATACACCATACTTTTTATTTTGTATTATTATTACTGTTATTATTATTTTTCTTTCTGTTTGTATACATTTCCACTACTTGTACGCAACTTTGGCATGCTTTGGCAATACAATGTACCATTTTTGTCATGCCAATAAGAGAGTTGCACACCCTCAGAAACAATCTAATGCCTTTATCTCTTAGAATCAATGCACATGTGTTTATTTACATACTTTATTTTATATTTCTTAGCACCTTATTTTAATTTCACTTAAATGTTTGTAGTTATTGTTTGTCTTTCATTATATGTCCAATGCTTTAGTCAATATTATAAGAACATACAATCATGCCAATAAAGTACCTTAAAACTGAAACTGAGAGAGAAGGCTGTTAGGTGACTTTGAGGTAAACGCATGTTGAGGCTAGCCTAAAAATGTTAAAATGTTAAAATGTTAGCCAGTTAATAACATCCAACGTTCTGGTCTAACTGATCCAACTAGTCCTGGGTCAGTTCTTGCATCAAACCATTCATAGTTCAACAAAAAGTACACTTATGGGGTATTTGAGGCATTTTATTTAAACTATTACATAAAAATCACCTAACACGTGTGGAAAACCATGTTTCAAAGAATGAAAGAGAAATGAGTTGAAATCTCAAAATAACAACAACAGATAGATCAGTAAGGCATTGAGAGTGAAATGAAACATTATGTAGCCTATTGGATGTCATCTTATTTTGACAGCTGTCATTCTAGCTGTCATCGTTGTCTCCTGCTCCTCTGATCAAACGCTTATTCCCTCGTTTCCCAGTAGGGCCCTTTGGCTTGGTGAAGGCTTGTTTTAGAGCATGCTGTTTTGGGTACACCTCTTCATACAGGAAATCTTCTGTCAGCTTCTCTCCGCTATCAATCTCCATCTGCACACATATCAACAAAAGATGTGAATTATTTTCTGTTTATTTTTTATATGGGTTGACAAATAAACTGCATATGGTGTAACAATATTTCTCTTTTTATAGATAATACATTTTATAAATATTAATATTAATAATATTAAATATATTATTAACAGTTTTGCTGCCTGACACAACATAGGACACATGGTATGGTTTATTATCAACTACCTATTTAAAGTTGGTGTCGGTTTCAATTTTGGCTTGCTGCATAAACATTACAAATGCAATATTTATAAATGTTATGAACTAAAATGATTTTAAAAAGTTGAATTTATACTTCCTATGAATAAAACCAAAAAACTGGAATTGTTTCTTTTCATAATAACTTAAGTAACATGGTTAAAGGTTGATCTTGACAAATGTAGTCAACATTTTAGGTTATGTAAAAACATCTAAAAAGTAGTTCATGACATGATCTAGATATGATGTCAAAAATTCAAAATATGATTTTTTTATGGAGGAAAAATATATGTATAATAGTGGTAAAAAGTGTATTTTGTTACTTTTTTGGCGATCTCTATGTGATAGTCTCTCTCCACCTCATCCAGCAGTCGATTCTTACAGCTCGAGTACAACATCCTTTCTTTGATGCTGCAGCTATACCCAGGCATGGAGTAGATGAAAACTGCTCCATTTATTCAAACACAAACCACATAAACAACACACATTAGCTTTATAGAGAAAATATTTCTACAGTGTCATCTAGAGGACAGCAGCTCTTTAATGGGATCTGGTACTAACCTATAGCTTCCATTGCCTGTCCTTGATGAGCGTGTTTGTAGACAAAAAAGTGGTAACGTGGTGAATCGGTGGGGATTCTACTTGGCAGCTCTTTTGTTTCTGTTGGAGTGGTGTGGACTAGCTCAATCGTCTCTCTTTCAATGTCCAACCTCTAAAAACCACACAGTAAAAAAAACTATGCTTATGTGTGCATTAATACTGTAAATAATATGTGGCAGTTTGAACATTTAACTTTTATTTAAAATTAGGGCTGTCAAACGATTAATCGCATCCAGAATAAATTTTGTGTTTACACAATATATGTCTGTGTACTGTGCATATTGATTTTGTATTTATAAAAACAAACCCATACGTGTATATATTTAAGAAAAATATAAAATATAAAAATTAATAAACATTTAAATATAATTTCAATTATTGGTAAATATAAATAAATACATCTAAATGTTTCCTAAATATATATAGGCCTACATGTATGTGTTTGTGTTTATAAGTGCAAAATTAATATGCACAGTAAACAGACTGTTTACATCTATTATGTAAACACAAACTTTTATTCTGGATGCGATTAATCGCGAATAATCTTTTGACAGCCCTATTTAAAATACATTTTGATTATGTGATCATCTATGTTTTTTCACTTACTAGTTGAATGTAATTGATGCGTTTATGTTTAAGTTGTTGTAAAGCATGTTTAGCCTCCTGTTGTAATGGAAACGCCAGACCCTGCGAAGTCGGATTTTTACTCTCCATGCTGATCTCTGTCTGTATCACAAACACAGCAGAAACACAGATTTGTTGTTATTGTAAGCAAAACAAATAAAGTCTAAAGCAAAGTCATTGAAATCAAATAGACGATGAAGAACAGACATGTAAAAATGAGCACAATCACATTGTCATTGTAGTCCAGTCAATAAACACATCTTGTACCTTAAATGTTTAACTTTACATCAAAAACAAAATATTTATTTGAACTGTAGTTTATATAACATATACTTAACTATATTTAAACACCCTTTATTCAGGCATCTATTTGTTTTTGGGTCAGCAAAAAATCAGGTTACAAAAGTCTATTAAACAATTCTCTAGTTTGTAATATTCTTGCTGTCAATTACATTGAAAACAAATGTTTTTCCAAAAAATTTGATTTAATATTTAATAATTTCACAGAGATTACGCTACCTTTGCTCGTCCACTTACAGGGGCAACTCGTCTTTGCTCATCCTAAAAACAGAAATGTACAAATGTTTAGTGCAGTAAAAACGTTTAACAAGTTCAAATCCCCCTACATATTACATTGAAAACAAAATGCATCACTAGAAACTCACCCGTGCAACTTTATCCTGTCAGGTGCATCGGGAAAAAGATTTCAAAAATATTCAGATACATATCTATTAGATGCTATATCTTTTATAATAGACTGATTGCACATAAAATTCACATTTTTAATCTTGCTCACCTCTGTTATTTTAATCTGATGGAGCTGTTGCTCTGCAGTAGTGAGAGGTGCGGGGCTGGAGGAGGAGGATAGGTGTTGTAAATAACCTTGGAAACAGATGTCTTCCTGCATATCAGAATAGGATACAGTGTATCACACCACTTGGCAAAGCATTTCAATGACTTAAATTTGAAACAGGTAAGAATGTCAGAAAAACATTAGGTATGAATCCTGTCAACCTATATATTAATATGTCTACTACCTTGACTGTTCCAAACAGTTCTTCTTTAAGGTGATTTCCACCAAACTCTTTCTTAAGCGTGGCTCGGGTAGCAGCATACACCATCTTTAACCTCACCTGTTCGGTGTTGAAATATGGCAATTGTATTAATTTATGACCATACATGTGTAACAGTTCAAATGTATGTGCGAGAGTTGACTTTATCTTGTGTTCTTACTCACTGGCGACTGGTCTGGTGACCAGGAGATAAAGAGCCACTCATAGCCCTGCTGGTTCTGCGAGTCGAGACGGTAAAGGATATAACAAGGTTCTAGAGTGTCCAGCATGGGCAAGACACATGCGTCATAGTCCTGATCCCAGCTCTGAGACACCTCTCGATATGCCCCCAACACCAGCTGCTCTGAAACACACACAGACAGATACACACACATACACACCTCATAACACACAACCTGACTGCTTTCTGCAGCCCCAGATAAATGCTGCGAACATCAGCGTGTGTCCAAAAACAGCACAGTGCTGTCAAGCGGTTATCACTCACTGCATATATAACATTCCACAATCGGCTTATCATCTTTATTTAAGCCGACAGGTTTCTGTTGTGAGCCTATCATTTAAAAATGTATGAATTTCATTGTATGAGAGCAAGTGGCAATTAAAGATAGCGCAAACACTCAATTTATTTAACTATGTTAGGTTTTAAATGACAACAGGTGTTTTCTGGTGTTCAAATCCACCATGTATTGAAATACTGTACGTAATGCACATAAATAAACATACAGTTTACACACAGAACTCACCGCTCCTGATAACTATCTTCATCAGTCTGACAACTCCCATTCTTGCCTTGACAAGAAAATCCTTCAAATCTGCAGTTGCTGTTTGCAACAGAAAAGTGTACATCAAATGCCAAGAAGACAATAAAGACAAACAAAATGATCTATAGTGTTAATCTTTAGTCTTCATGATTAAATAGTTGCTACATATTTTGAAAGACTTGCAGTAATACCATGTATTGTGTATTCTATAAAACAATGTTATTAATCCTTTAAATGATCAAATGATAAAACATTTTTCCTTTCTGTTCATTTCTATTTAATTATATTTATTGCATGTTTGTTTTACGATGTGTTTTCTGCACAGCTGGTTTGCAGCAATGCAAACTGTCTATAAAAAAAACTTGACTTGACAAAGCAAGCATATAGATGCTAGAATATTACAAATGATACAAACAGTATATACAAGACAGCATAAGCAGAAATGAAACAAAGAGAATTTTACACAACTTCCACACTGCGGTTTGTGCCTTGTTCTTGGCCTCACCATGGTAACCAGGCATCAGGACTCATAAATGATGTAGGTGCAGGTGAGATGTATGAGGAGCGGCGCTTCCGCCCGTAAGCTTAAATTACCTCCCATCATCATTCACATAAAAAACATCCCAATATTATCTTTCAATTATAAGCCTCTTTGATGACTAAAATTTTATACACACAAAACCACAAATTAAGCATAGCTATAATACGTCTGTGAAAGTAAGGGACCATCACAAACATTTAAATGGAATTATTGGTTTAAATGGACACTATAATGGTCTCTCTGTGTCTCTCCTAGTGTATCTGGTGAATGGGAGCCAATAGAAAACCATTCAGTCTTACTGGAATAAGGCCTAAAACGAACTTCACATAGGAATTTTGTAATAATTTAAATTGTAAACAGCTGATAGTTCAAAAAGGTATTTGTATTGTAAACCATTAGAATTTGTAGCGCTTGTTTCAACAGTGACATTTTCCAAAAACATTTTTGAAAAGTAAAAAAAAAGTTAATTTAAGTCTTTAGACTTACATACAAGAATATTATATTGACTTACAGCCTATAAGCCAAACATTTCTTTCCAAGCCAGATGTGAAATATTATATCAATTGAACATTTTTAAGATTTCTATTCATACACTAGAATTAGTTCATTGCCATTGAGGATAAAATATATTTGCCTGAATAATATTACCACTATGCATAGATTCAGCCAAGTAAAAATAAAGAACAAATTTGGCTTACCATGGATACCCGTCTGATGCGACATCCCAAACAGCTCCAGTGAGAATTCCAGCCAGAATTCCAAGTTGAAACAAGATAATTGTCTTCCTATTGTCTTCAGTAGCGCTGGTTACTGGTGTCACCACTGTGCCGGCAGTGTGCTCCAACTCACTTCCGCACAATGACATCAACGCCACTTAAGCATCTTTACCTAGGGAATCCTATTTGAAACTCGATCTGCGGAACTGAGAAAGATGTGTAGCCTAATATTACACCTGTCAGGAGATGGGTTCCAGTAAACCACCTATCTAGAATTATTCACCTATCAGTGGGGGCCCTCGAGGAGTAGATAACATGGATGGGAGCACCTGTTATCTATCCTAAGCTGTATATGTGCTATAGTCGTTTTTAGAAAGAAAAAGAAAATAAGCCACTTTATCTGAGAGTCTGTACATTCTCGATCAGCTTCAAACAGTTGTGTAAGGCTCCGTTTGTGAAAAGAAATGGCACATTATCACTTACACACATTGCGGACCTGATAGGAGCATGTAAACCAGCCTCCGGCCTTTGACAGCTCAAATTCCACCAGCCTGACATAAGATACCATGCAGGTGACCAACCAGCAGGAGGTTGTACATTTAGACTTGAAACAGCTTCTGAAAACCCATGCGAATAGTAAATTCCTTTAAACTACATCTGTTTAGGAGTTTGAGTGTGGTTTGTGTCATTTGAATGAAGGAAACGTATTTGTTGTAAAAGTCGATGTGCATTTTTCGGCATTTTTTGTTTGTCAAGAACGGCATGGTTTACATTTATTGTTATTTATGACTATATAAAATACAGGGAAAGAGAGAACATACCTGTGGGTTTGTAAGTGATGGCTTCATGTTTAATTCACTCAGTAGTGAGTACACAGACCCGGCCATTATTTATTATTCACACACAGCCCTCCATCCAAAGACACTATGCTTTACACACATGTATTCTCTTTCCCACAACACGTTTTTATTTCTTTTTTATTATTCGTCCAATAAGCACATAGTTAGTTTTCCTATGATAAAATTAACATTTACAGTTTAACATTAAAATATTAACACAAAATGCTTTATTGTTTACATTTTATGACTGCAATCCTGAACATCATAATGTTTAAACGGAACAGTCAAACGACAAGCTACTCAAAGACTTTTATTTTGAAGTGTTTTTGGATTATGCGTTCATTTTCATTCTACACATGGTTTCTGGGTTCATGTGATTTCCATCTTTTGTAGCAGTTTATTTTTGTGTCTTTTAATCTGACGTGCATGCCTTTGAGTAATGTAACATTTTGGTGGGAACATATTTGAAAGGGAAATGGCGTTTGAACAGTGTTTGGTGAAAATGCGACACCCATGTGGGATGTCTTTTGGGATGCTCAGGAGAGCGTATGTCACAGCGTCAACTACAAAAACAGCGAATTCTGACCAAAAAATAGGATTGAAAGCAGCAGACATCGCGAGAAGACTTCGGTGTGAGAAACAGAAACCGTCAGATATCCAAAAAGAGGTCGGGCGAGTGTGTTTAAATCTTTTAACCGATTTGACTTTATGTACAACACATTTAATGCTCCGTCTTTTCTGGTTTCCATCTGAAAGGTTCCGGTGTCCCCCTTACAGAAGAGCGTAAAAGAACTCAAACAGTTCACTCAGCAACTACAGTCTGTCCACCCTAGTGTCTTTGCTAAGGCACTTTACAGGAGCATCCTTTATCAAGACAAAAACATACTTGTTATAAATAAACCATATGGCGTACCTGTTTATAGTAGGTTTGACAGTTCATAAATATAAATCTGATATTATGAATCTTAAATGAATGTACATTATTAACACTCCATTTACTCTCAGGTATAGATGGTATCAGGAACAGCATTGTGGAGTGTCTGCCTTTGCTGGCTAAAATAACTGATGACATGCAAGCAGGGGCACATTTTCACATCTGTCACAGTCTGGAAAAAGAATGTACCGGAGTTTTGATTTTGGCTAAAACAAAGGAAGCTGCAGAACATGTACAAGCGCTTATCAGATCACACCAAATACAAAGAAAATACTTGTAAGTTAAACCTCAATAACTGTGTTGCATTCCTACACATTTGATATGTGGTTAAAGAATTCTAGTGGGGGAAAGATTATAATACTGAGTGCAAGAGTGAGAAATGTTTTGAGTTTATTAGTTAATTATTCTAGGAAAATGTAGAGGGTCACAATATATCCCTCTCTAAAATGAACCATGGATTCAGCCCCAGATGCCACTGACTAAAGTGCACATAAACATTTTCTTAAGTCTACGAATGGCAATTTATTGTGAACAGATTCCCATATTTTAACCCACAACAATTACAAGCCTATTTCTATTTGTCTCACTTAGAGCAATTACGGTAGGTGTGCCTGTCCCATCTGAGGGAGTGATTGACATTCCCATAATAGAGAAGGAAGTTTTGGGACCTCAGCCGCACTTTAAGGTACTAGAACATTTTATATACATCGATGATGGTCACCTATAGAGGATCAATCTGGCAAAAATTATGAATACACTTTTTTTGTTTTTATGTTAAATTTAGTCCTGAATTTATTTTTGTATTTCTGTTTTTAGTGATTCTTTTTCAGCTTTATTTTTTTTATTTATTATTTATTTTAATCTATTTTGCTATTTCTGCTCATTTTAAATAAAAACCTTGACCCTAATATAATTGTTTTAGAGTAATACAGAAAATGCAGTAACTAGTCATTTTTGTTTACAATAATCTCAAAATGTAACTGACATTGGGTAAAAATATGTTTATATAATATTTAAATGTTTATTTTTAGATGGGTCTAAGCCCATTGTTCAGAGTTCGTGAAGACGGAGATGGAGTGACCAGGGTGAGAGCTCATCGGCAAGCAGAGAGTGCAGTCACACAGTATCGAGTCTTAGACAGCACTAATGGCTGCAGCTTGGTGGAACTGCAGCCCGTCACAGGTACTGAATAATATGATGTGAAAACCCTAACAGAGTTAAATCCAAGAGTTATTCACATCTGTGATCTGATCCTTTATCAAATGCATTTTAGGAGTAAAACATCAACTTCGAGTGCACATGGCTCTTGCTTTGGCCTGTCCCATTCTGGGAGATCATAAATATGCTAACTGGAATAAACTAGCACCTCAGGTATGATAAATATTTTTTTTAATCTACTTCAAGGTTACAAGGTTCTTATAATTCCACCTTAATCCAGGATTGTTTAATCTTCAACTAGTAGAGAATTCAAATTCTACGAATTCTAGCTCCGGTTTTTACAAAAAACGTTTGTTTAGTCAAAGAATATTGCTGGATTTGTGGTGGTGTTTTCTTGAGACATGACTCATAGTCACGTTTAAAGACTGAGTGCACACATCTCACATTTCTGATTACAGAAGCTGCCAGAGGGCACACTGCGACGGCTGGATCTGGTACAGAGTAAAACCCGATACCTCCCACTTCACCTCCACTCCCGAAGGATCGTGCTGCCAGGGGTCAAAGGTCATCATGAAATCACGGTGTCCTGTCCCCTTCCAAAGTACTTCACCAATGCTTTGAAGAAACTACAGATCCCACTACCAGGAAAGGAATGAGAGCTCATATAGCCACAAACTCTTTCTAAATGTTCCAGATCGATGACATTGAGGTTGAGAGGAACTGCTTTACTGTTGCATAAAATTATTTATGGAGAAGTTTTGGCATTGTAAAATTGTGTAGTGTTTCAACTTTAATTAAAAACAAACTAGAAAGGTTTTTATAGCGGATAATGGATTTGTTTTGTGACAAGCAGAAATCGTTCATAAAACCACTCTCGCATTAAATTGAATGCAACTGTTTCTGCAAAAAGTTACAAAATGGTTTTCTAAACGATTTGCCTAGAAATGTATTCTACACAACTTTAACAAACAAGGTTTAATGTGTTTGCTTAAAATGCTGTAAGATATTTGTGATAGGACTGTGCGAAGAGTGCTAAAGGAGCGAAGGAAACACAAACACCAGTGCAAGAAGTTCACTGTACAAAAGGCATGTTTGAAAACACAGGCTTCAATTCTCCAGCACCACTATAATATCAATACATATCAGATTACCATAGATGCATGTATGTATTTTTATAAAAAAATAAAAACAGAACCAAAATGTCCTCATGTATAATACACTCCTCAGGTTTGTGGACTGCTACCGCAAGCTCTTGGGGGTAAGCGAGGGTTGTTACATGTTTGTTGAGGTGTATACAAGTGACCATCACATAGTTTTCAAGCCCAATGCCAATAAATGAGCTTGCCATCTTAAAACCATAAGATCCTTTCAGTTCATAACTAATTCAAAAAAACAGAGCGATCGAGAGACAGCATCGGTATGTGGGATGGATCATAACATACATGGCAAACAGAGAAAATGCACACAACAGGAGATCTGGGCCAATACGTTTCAATGGATATTAGGTGAACAAACATAGAAATAGGCTTCTGTATCTAAAAAAAAAAAAAAGGCTCGAGTGTCCAGTTCATTGAAAACCTCTTTGTTCCCCTGGTAATAATTATAAGGAGACACTCCAGAGGCAACTTGATTCAGTCTCTGACAGAGAAAAGAAAAGGGAGCGTTGAAGGAGAAAGGTGCTTTCTCATTTCATCTTGCTTTGTTTTCCCCATCTTCTTTTAATGTACACTGGCCTACGCAATGGAGATTATCTCCTGGATTTCCCGCACCACCATGATGCGCGTGAGCATGTGCTCCAGATGCTCGCTCGTGATTGGCTGAGTGGAGTACCAAATAGGGCTGTTTGGTGCCACGACAGGCTCTGGCGTTAGGTAATACGTGTCATTACGACCCTTGGCTGTCTGAGGGCTAAAAAGAAAAACAAATATTAGAAAGATGCAGAACAAAAAAGCAATTTAATTTACTTTAAAATGATATATATGCACATATTTTACTATCAAAATCAGTTGCTCACCATTTGAAGAGGTAAAAGTCATAGAGTTTAATAGGGCATCGCAGTGGGTTCTCTGGGTCCTCAGCTTGCTCTGCATACATGTCATCTGTGACTGTAAAACAAAAACAAAATGTTTAAAATCCTAAAGCTTAAGCTTGGCAATGATTTATATAAAGTGTTAAATGTTGTTATTCCTCCTAACCTTTCTGTCCAACATGGTGGGGCCCAACTCCTTTTAGGTATCGGATGCTGGTGCTCTTGTCTTTTGGGTTGGTGGGGTTCTTCTTGGTGTGTCTAAGCACTTTGGAGAAGGCCACTTTCATATGCTGCTCTACTGTAGTCAGGTGGAAATACCTGTGAAGAGAAAACATTTAACCACTCAGCATTCACTGCCTTATATTTGGACAATTTGCACTAAGAACAAGACACACAGAAAAGAGACTCACTTTGTGTTAAAGTACATGAGTGTAGTAAGTAGAGTGGATGGAGAATGAGCTCCAAGCTGCTTACACTCCCACAGCATCTCCTCAGTCACATGACTTGGGATAATGTAACCTGCGAAAGATAAAAACAATTACCGTACACTCCCAGGATTCCTAAGCAGATCATTTCAAAACACAAACGTTCCTTACCAAGAGGATGAACACTGGGTCTCCACTCCTCCAGGATTTTGTGTAAACACTGACAAAACCGACTGTAGTACTGATCCGAGAAGATGTCATCTACCCTGCCATTCTCAAACATGTACTATACAAAAACATCCAAAGCAAGAAATGTTAATATACACATAGAATAACATATTTTATAGAATTAGTAAAGACAAACTGACGGTACACAGCACATACTTTCTGTATACATAAAAACACATAGTAGAGCGAGTCAGGTTCAAATAGCTCCCCCTCTAGGCCACGAGACTCTTGGGTCATGAGGGACAGAGCCAAGTTCAGCTCCCCCACTGAACTTGACACCAAATCATCCTGGAACCGCAGCGGCTGTCGACCTGCAAACACAGATTGAATTTGCTGCAATTAAACATCTCTGGAGACTTAAAGATTCTGAAGAATTAATTGAAAATATTATTAATTAAAAAAAATAAAGTGCTAAATCTCAGTGAACAGAGCACACAAACTCACGTCCAATAGGTGCCAGTTTATTTTGTTCATTTTTATCCAGCTCGTCATTTTTGCGCTGAACCCAAAGCCTCCAGACCTCCAGGCCTTCCTCAGGCTTCAGTGTGTTGGGCAAAATCAGCTCAGGGGGAGGTTCCACTTGTGGCTCTGCCTCTGTCTGAGCAACACAGAAAAATATCATTTGCAACAAAAATTACACAAAGACTAAGATTATAGTCTAAAAACTATAAACAGTTTAATAAATTATTCTCCAAAAAACTATTTTCCAAACCCATATGATCTTCTGCTGTGCAACACAAAAGGTTAAGTAAAATTGAAAGAAAAAATATTCTGGAGAGTGGCAAGTCTTATAACAAATAAGTCAATATAAACTTTTACCATCAAGCTCCAAAATAATAAAAGGAAAAAAGTGATCTATAGATTACTTATATCATTATGTCTTAAGTATGCTCCCTCCAGAATATTCTTTAAAAAGGGTTTTGCGTCTTACAAAAAAGCTTTGAGTCAATATGACTGTAAATAAATATTGACAGATTTTCATTCTTAGGTATAATTTTCCTTTCATGCTGACCTGCAGGTGGAGCTGTTGTTCCTGAGCCTCTCCATCCTGGCCGTGCTGGTGCTGTTGTGGATCCCATATGTGCAGGGCCTGGGTAGTCCCCGAGTAAGCACCCCCCACAGTCTGCACTGCTACAGGGATGTGAATGTTTCCATTCATAAACTGCGCAGGGAACAGTGAATGTACAACCTCCTCCTGCGTGGTCAGTCCTGAGCCAGACATTGGGACGGCCACTGCCCCGGCCTGAGATATACCCGCTATCATCTTATCTTTGTCTTTATCTTGTGCGGTAGGTGAGGCCTGAAACTGCACGGTGCTGTAGGCCTCCTGAGGGATGGCGATGTGGGCCACGCCTTGCTGCTGCGGAGCCGAGTATACAGGGATGGTCCATGTCTCACCTGCTGGGCCTGTGATGGTACCAGTGGCGCTGTACAGGTGAGTACTATCAACGGTTAGCAGGTCTGGTCGAAGTGACAGGTAGCCTTGCTGTTGGCCCTGTGGGATGGCCAGTACAGTAGCTAGCTGTTGCCCTTGAGGCAGAGAGTAGGAGACAACCGTAGGTACGTCCACCTTGCGTTTCTTTGCAGGTTGGAGAACAGCAGGTGAAGCCACAGATCTTCGGTCCACCTCTCTTGGGGAGCCCTGCTGCTGAGGCGACAGGGCCTCAACTGTCTGGATCTGAATCTGCTGAACTAGCTGGGTCTGGATCTGAGAGAAGAACAAAGTTCTTTATAGACTTCTCTTCAGGGATCCAGGACACATCTTTTGTAGAATCGTAGGTTTTGCATATACTGCTGCATGTGCGTTACCTGCTGCTGCTGTTCTTCTGTAAGATCTGCGTGCTGCACCAGCTGTGTTGTGGCAACCCCTTGTAGGAGTTGTTGGGTAGGTGAGGCTACCTGAAGTACTTGGCCAACAGTATGACCCTGTTCTCCCTGAATCTGCACCTGCCGGGAGGAGATGGAGCGCTATTTTATTATGAAGAAACATTTTAAATGTTCCATGACAATTAATTTTTCTTGAAATGAACATGAAAAATAAAAAAACGCTAACTGTGGGAAAGCTACATTTTAAGATGTCTACGAAAATCCAATTGTATCGTAAACATGTAAACGGGTCCAAAGAATTCATTAAGGCAACAAAAATGTATAAACAGTGTTTACTACTTTATTATTTAGTAGAACTAAAACTGATACAAAAACCATACAAAAGACAAAAGCAGTCATACTAACTAAGAACTGCAATATCTGGAAGATCATCACCAGACATCATGCCTGAAACCATGATCTCCTTTCTAACAAAATAAGGGAGGTTTACATTCTATTCAGAAAATAACATCTGTCGTTGGCTTTTCAAAAGCACATTCGTTTTGTTTGGTTTTTTATTCCCCAAGTCTTTCGAGGAAAAAGATGGAATACATGACTGCTTCAAAAAGCCTGCCTTGATTAAACAACCAATGCAGCTGTTCTACTGTAAATGCCAATGGCACAGATCATCTCACATGACATCACTTTAAAAATTATAGTATAAATTGCTTTAAACAGAGGTATGTGAATAAGAAAAGCAAGAGTCAGACCTGTACTTGGATCTGCTGTTCAGATGCTTGGTGCACAGCTGCAGCCAGCTGGGGTGAGATCTGTGTAGATGTCACCTGCACCTGCTCAAAGATCAAACAGAAGATACAGTTCGTGCATTCTAAATAAAAACTGCAAAAATAAACTAGAAACCGACTCTCCCCTACCGGACATGCCAGCTCCAGCAATGACCCCGCCACCTCAGTGCTGTCTGTATAGATACAGTTGGCACCCTGCTGGTACACCATAGTTGTGGTGGTGCCACTGGTCTGCTGACTGAACTCCTGCAGAACCTCAGGGCCTTTGGTAGCCAGCGACTCCAGAAACTCTTTCATGCGGTGCTGAGGTATAGTGCGAGCTTTCTGTCGCACATACTCGTCGAACGAGATCGCACCGCCTTCAATGGGCTCATTCATGACAGGTCAGTCCACCCTGTACTGGAGCCTGGAAAACAAGGATTGGAACTATTATTATTGTTATGTTTAAGTCATAAATCTTGGATACACTGAATTGGTGTCATCATAAAGAAAGTCGGTTCTAACGGATTATACTTAAACGCTTCAAAATTGTCTTGCAGATTATATTTGGCCTGCATGTAAAGTAAGTACAAATCTGTCTAAAATTTTCATCTGCATTGTACATAGTGCATCAATCAATAAAAATAAAAATAAGGGTTGCATTACAGAGCTATGCTTGCATTACAGCTAGACTAACAAAACAAGCAATTTAGCATCTACACATCCATGGTAATATACATAAATTAATTTTAAAAAATTATCAAACATTGAACATTAAATAAACCCACTGTAATTCCTGCATAGGCTTAACGTCATAAAACCCTTTCAATGCACCTCTGCAGAATGCAGATGATCTGATTTCACATCAAATAGTGCACCAGCAGACTATACAAGATAACCCAAACCAAAATCTGTATCCATCCCCTTCCAGTACAAAAGGAATGGTATAAACTGGGCTTATCATGTGGTTTAGGTTTTTCACGTAATTTAGTAAACATGAATCTGTGTATGTGCCATGAGCATTCACTGAGATACAGTCTGGACTTTGGACCCCTCAAGCAAAGCTACTGAACTGCAATGATGGTCCTTAAACAAAAAGCAAACCACACGAGTGAACAAACATATACATATACCCTTTACAGTTTATATTAAACGAGTGTTTTAACTAGTTCTGCTCGTAGTCAATCACACACACTCAATGATATGCCACGAAAAAATGTTAGCATCAATGCTAACGCGCTAACCTTTTTCAAACGCAAGACCCATAGCAAAAGAAGCAGACTAAGAACTTGCACTCAGGCCTAAAATGTACGTATATTCTACTGCTGCATTGGATTACTACTTGTTAAAGTAGTAAACATGTGTATTCATGAGAGCAGCTGTGTGGCTAATATGAGCTCGCATGCTAACATAGCCGCGCATCTTCCCATGCTACCTTAAATAAAAGCCGAACCAATTTCCGCCAAAACACGCCGTTCAAAAACAAAAACCCCACTAAATCTCGCCGTGCACACGTAAAGCTCGCTTGCTCTTCGATAAGTCGTTATTTTTGCGCTCAAAAGCCTTTGTTACAATTTAAAGTATGATTTATGCCGTGACGTGTGCTTATTCTACCACACACATAAATCAAACCGATAAAAGCCCAGCTGCGATCACGCAATCGCGTGCAAATCCTACCGTATTGGGAAAAACACGAGCACGCTGCTTGAACGGTTCAGATGGCTGTAAAATGTATTTTTTAATAACTGTGTTTTCGATAGAGCTGACGGAAGTAGGCCTGCTGTGACAGCGCTAGACCCCGGGCTGTCCTGTAGCGTGAGCGCCGAGTCTGGTGAAGGCGGGGACGGAATCGCAGCTCCCCCTTCCGGCTCAACTACTGCCGAGAGCACATTCACAATGCCATGAACGCGGAGCCTGTCTACACATGGCTCGGGTACGCGCACTCTCCGAATGTGTACGTAGTTAATGTTAAATGACTATAGTGTTGCATCAAGATGATTCTCAGTAGGCTTCCCAATAATATTATTAAACGTTTGATTTTTATATGTTAAATGTATATGTTAGATGTCATTTTAAAGAGTGTTTGTCATTTTTACATTTATTTATAGGTCAGTTGTTTAGATGCGTTTGTTTTCTCTATTCTTTGTGGATCAATTTGTTGTAGATCAATAAGAGTTTTGTACTTTCTACAAATAAAAATGTGCATAAACATTTAACATGTTATATTTTATAAATACG
The DNA here is from genome assembly GCA_026939265.1 of Oreonectes daqikongensis. Classification (NCBI taxonomy): domain Eukaryota; kingdom Metazoa; phylum Chordata; class Actinopteri; order Cypriniformes; family Nemacheilidae; genus Oreonectes; species Oreonectes daqikongensis. The sequence goes on along the minus strand of JAOTQM010000030.1, from coordinate 547,323 downwards.
ACAGAACAGTTGTAGAATGTATTTAATATTTAAAAATGATTAATGTATCACAATGCACGTTACTGAACGAGGTAAAGTTTTGAGCTGTCATTCAGCGTTGCTCATTTCAGCGTGCTTGTGCCTTTAAGCAGAACTTCATTCGCTCCAGTCCGCCTTAAAGCGCCAAGCATGTGTCTGTGAGGGCCTCCCCCTGATCGCCCTGCAAAAGACTGCCTGACTGAGCTCTTAAGGTGGACCGGGCGAGATATGCTGTACATCGGTAAATTGTGTAACTGTTAAGAGATCAGAAAGAGTTAATTCCCACGGTCTCTCTCTTAACCCCAAAATGACCCGGTCTTATAATTTGGATACATTTAACCTTTTTCACTTATTATTTTAAATAATATGACACTACTAATTGCAATTGTATCTGCAATACATAGCCTATTTAAAATGTTTCATCTTTAAGCTTAATAACAGCTATTTTACCCATTTAATATGTTTATATGAAAACCAGATAAATAGTGTGCAATCTGCATAAAGCCTCACAAACAAAATAATGCACAAAAAAAAGAAACGCATATTTTTACTGCCATCAACTTGACAAACCTCAGTATTCTGATCTTTTAAAGGCTTTTCGTAATTACAATTTGTACATTAATTCCTACAATTTAGCACGGGGTGAGAGATTTGTCAAATACAGTATTGGAATCTGAAAAAACAAAATGTTTAGTTATCCAGATTCATTTGACATCAACACACTTTTTACCAGATGGGTATAGCACTATGCTAATGGTCTTACTGAAATCCCGTACATTAAAGGGATTACCTTTAACATCTGTGATACCAGAATGACACAGGTAACACAAAAATGTAGAAAATTTAAAATCTTAATATGACATATATATATAATTTTAGCCATAATATGACATGTCATTTTAATTACTGCACTTTTCACAGCCATTGGGTCTTGGTAACCTATATTGTTTGGACTGAGGTACAGGGCTTAGGACAGACATGCATTAGTGCAGAGATACAGTAGGACATTAACCAGATGGCAGAAAGATTACTAAGCAACGTCAGGTGGACTGCATTCTAAGCATCGGCTTGGAGATACAGTAGTTTTAGGGAAGGCAACATTCCTTGATCACAGAGACACCAGTGATAAACCAAAAATGAATCACATTTGAGAAGCACTCGAGGACTGTGATATTGAATTTCTGACCTGAGAAACAGGTAAGTGTTCCAAAATGAAAGCTGCATGTGAGGGGCATTAGGAGTTTAATTTTGTTATTCTGTTAAAATCTATTACTGTGATGAAACTCTTATTGATTACATTTTGCTCACTGTTACTGCATGTCATGTATGTCTATTTTTTGTAATAATCATACACATGTCTAAATCTTTGTATACTAGTTTTCTCACATTAAACACTCCAATCAATGTTCATATTACTGGTTTACAGATTAGCATTTCTTATTAGTTCACATGCTGTTTAAGAATTACAAAACATCATAAAGGGGAAAATAAAGTTATATACATATTTACATATCATTTACATATATCTTAATAGATATAAAATATCTATAATCGCTCAGTAACATGTTACAATAAGGTGCTATTTGTTAACAATAGTAAATGCATTGGCTAACAATGAACTATTTAGTTTTTCAGCATTTATTAATCTTTGTTAATGTTAGTTCATGTCAATAGTACAGTTATTCATGTTAGATCATGGTGCAAATGTTTTAGTAAATGCTGAAATTAACATGAACTAACAATGTTAGTGACAATACTTTTTATTATTGTTAGTTCATGTTAGCTAATGCATTACCTAATTGTTAACAAATAGCACCTTATTGTTACCAATAGCTCTTATGGTAGACTCATGAAATACCAACTGCATGAAATTTTATTTGTAATTTGTTTTATATAACTTTCCCCTAGTCAACCTTTGTTTTACTTTCCACAACCTTCATATTGTATATCATGCATGTTCATCCTAGTTTTAAAATTGTTTACTTCTTTTACTTCAGATGTTACTACTTTCACATCTGCTCATAGCATTATTAATCCATATATATTCTGTTTTGTCACAGGCAGATGCTGGCACCTTTTGGCTCAACAACCTTTGGAAATTAACAGAATGTCTTGGCTCCTCACGCTAATATTAGGATTGCCTCTTGTGCAACCTGCCACCACACATGGCTCAATCTCAACAAAACCCTTGGACCAAAACGACCTAAATTCCCAAGGAATAAATCATTTTCAGCAAACTCATCCCATATCTCATCCCTCAAGTTGGACTAAAGAAAGAGTTGACAATAGGTTGTACAGAGACTTGCTTTTGCCCATATGGCCCAACATTGTCATTAATGAGGGATCAGGGGACGGTAGTGGACTTCAGAAGAGCATTGAGGTTATCATGCCCTCTAGTGGTGTGTTAGGGATGGACACGTTCATTTTAAACAGAGCAGAGAAACTTGACTTTAAGGACATTGAGGGTTCCACCCCTCCTGTTCCACAAAGGCTAACACAACATATTGTAAACAATGACGATGATCGAGATGTAATTTTAGCAAATGCAAACACTGACCTTTATCAAGCCACATCCACAATGCCCGTTCAGTTGACTACACACACCCACACCACATTTACAAATAACAATAAGAGAATGAACAAAGACCAGCCTTTGTTGACAACCAACAAACCAATCAGAGAGAACAACACTACAGTAAACTCAACTCTGGTCAATATGCATGTTCAGAGATTTATAACTAATGACAAACTCGATCACAGTACATCAGTGAAAGATTTACAGATGAACAACAATAAAGATGTTAAGTCTTTTCAAGAAACAAGGTATTCTTCATCCACACAGACTTTAAGCTCCATCACAAAGCCTGAAATGTTGGAAAACAATGGCACCCTTGTTATGCAATCCAAGTCCTTTGATAATCCCAGAGTGAAAGAAGAACGTTATGTTACAAACCACGTGCCTACAGCCGCACCAACATTACAGACTGGTTAGTATAAACAGCTGTTATGCATTGGTGATGTATTTTGCATAACTATTACAATGGTGGGAGTGGGGGACTCTATTGGGAATATATCTTTTTATATTTTTTAAACTATTGATGCAGAAAAACCCAATGAAAATTGCATATTACATGGATACAAGATGTAAATCCTCTATGCTAGAACTTACTGCTTGGTTCCCCTCTATTTCCAGCCCTGATTATAATACATTCAAAATGATGATTATTTGTTTGATTTTCAGGTCAGTGGAGAAGTAAAAAGAATACCTCTAATTTACAAATCCCCACAGAGTTACCATTGAAAAATCCATCTGTTATGCAGTCAAAGACAAATACGGATAAACCAGAAAAGCAAGGTAATCATAAAATACTGTCATTTTGTTATTATAAGAATTAGCTCTATATCTGAATTTTTATATCCTCATCTAAGTATAACAAATCTGATGTTCTCTTCATTTTCATAACAGATGTAAAACCAAAATGGTTTGGAGGTTGGTTTGGACCTTTAACAAACAGTGACTTGTCTGGTACAATAGTGTCATGTATACCAGGCCCATGTATGGTTTCCACCAACAGCAACATCACTCGGCTACAGTGGGAAGATCTGAAACGGACGCTAACCTTTGCATGGGACCTCCATGTCTACGGCTCAGCTATACTCTTCTCATTGGTTGGAGTCATTGCTATTTTTGGCATCATTGGTGGAACTCATATGCTCCATCCTTGGGCTTTCATTTTTGCCAATATCCTGCTGCTGCTGGCAGGTTTGCTTCGATTAGTAGTGTTCATAACAGACCCATATGGTACAAGAAACATAATGTCTCGTCCTACCCTCACTGCATTCTATAACTTACCTGTTACCTTATTGCTCTGGGCCCAAGTCATCCTGGCACTGTTTTCTCTAAGACAAGAGAGCCTTCAAACCTCTCCTCAACAGCTCTTATTGACTGGTGGATTGGCTGCAATGCATTGTACCTCCATTCTGATGGCTGACCTGCTATCAAATACTTTGTCTCCAGCACTACCTTTAATGCTCCAGACACTTACTATTTGCTGGGGTTTACCACTTTGTCTAGGAATCTTTTTCCAGTCTCTAAAGCAGCTCCGTCCTTCACACAGGACACCGTTACCAAGATGGAGCGCCTCTCAGCGCATGGTAAACAACGTCAGACGTGTGCTTTTGTTGTGTGGCCTACTGGGGGTGCTCTCCTGTGCTTTACAGATCTATGGCTTCCTGTGGCTGTATGGACTACTTGGTGACTGGCAAAGATTTGGGTGGGGATGGTGGGTCGTCCAACTCTGCGCACGACTGTTGGAACAGGCATGGAGTTTTTCTCTTCTGCTGCTGGGATCTCGAGTATTCTGGAGGCCACGAGGAACTCACGGGAGAGTAGAGCAACGAAAGGGGACTACTAGAAGAGCACCGAAAGGAAAAGAGATGTCACAAGTTAACAGAATGCTGGAGAGGTTACCAATGGAGCCTTGGGGAAAACCAGATAGAAACTGGGCCGAACTGTTGCCAAATAACTGGAAAGGGCAACAACAGTCTAAAGGAAAGGTCAGCCACTCAACAAACAAAAATGAAGCAACACCAGCAGCCTCAGTCACAACTGTACAAGACAGCACAGGAACTATTGGTGGAGGTGTCCAATATATCAGCGGCAACGACTGTCATGCTGCTCCTCTGTGGACTAGCGGTGTTGAATGGCAAGAACATGAGTGCTTTCTATCATTAATTGAGTTTGACCATTGCCCCCCTTCATATGTTAACCTCAGTATGAACAGTGTCCTCCATCATGCTCACTTGCTTGGAGTAGGCACCATTTTTGCCCCATCACCACCCTCCTGGGACCAAATAGAAGGACCGTTTAAAAGTAACATAACATCACCAATCCCAACTAACAGAGCCTACAGGTGGACTTTAGATCCTTACTCAAGCCCTGTCCCCACACATCATTTTGGGAGTGCAGTTCAACAGACTCAGGTGTCTGTGATTGAGCCTCTGGAATCCTTGACTCCAGAAACCATTAGAAGAGTGAGGGAGAGAGATATGGCTATACCAAGAATCACTAGCGATGATGACTGGGACAGCATAGCGAGTGGGGATGATGTTACTAGTCTTTAAACAATTAAACAATTAAGAATTTTTGTCTGAAGAATTAGATTGTTATGTATGCAGTACATGTAAATGAAAACTATGATTCCTGAATTCATTTTTTTATGAATTTATTATTATATTATATTATATTATATTATATTATATTATATGCTTGTATAAATGTTTATGTGTATTCATGTGATTTACATTTAAACCTCTTTTAGGTTGTTTATAAATGTGAAGCAACTTTGTTTTTACAATCTGGAAAATAAAACATTTCAATCAAACTGCTTTGTAAATCATTAAAAAGAGAAGAAAAAAAGAATTGCTTAGTTTTTTTTTAAAAGTTTTTTTTAATTTATATTTACATCCCTCTTGTTAACAAAGTAATGAGACACAGGTGACAACAATAAGCTGATTTGCAATGAATAATACACAGATGACAGATTTGATTAGTTAGCCGTGTAAATTAGCAGGTGATTGAGTACAAAAGGTGAGTACAAATAAAACACTCTGTCTCAATGACATTGTCAACATTCGCAGGTTTTTGGGTAACTGAATTAAGTTGTTACGCACAAACCAGTAGAATATTGCCCTTGCAATGCTGGGGTTTAGGAATCTGTTAATATTTGGATTGACTGTGGTGACAGCAAGCTGTTTAACGATTGGTCATGAGGCTTTTTCAGGGCCGGGTCTTTCTTATGGTAGTGTTACCAATAGAACACTCAATTTTGGCAAACTTATTATTGGGAATGGTATAGCTGATGATACTGGTAAAACACAAGGAGAACATCCTGATGGAAACTGGTCTGGTGAACAAGGTATGTTGATGTGAGAGGTTAAATTGATTTTATTTTAAAATTTAAATAAGCAACTACTTGATTGCTTTTATTTGCTAAAAATCAAGCGCAATTCCACCTTGCTGCGACTAAGCTAAAACGCCTGGGACCTTCTGTGCACTGTGGTGATGATGCTATGACCCTCCATGTTCCTGGACCAAGAACACCCCACTTTCTGGTTGATCGAGGTAAGCCTATACAACCTTTGTTTTACTTTCATGGTTTAAATGGTTTGACTGGGTTTTTTCATTACGAATAGTAGAGGGATCTCCAGTGCCAGTTTCTGACATTCCAGCCAGCTGTGGAATCTCTGTAAAGAGGGTACGTCGGGATGTTTCGCTTGTTGCTCCTTATCGTGGTTGTCATGTCCAACAACGGGTAAGTATATTTGCTATCAGTGCTAAGTTGCTTTAGTCACTTGGTGCAAACTGACCTTATTTTCTCCTCTCATTTGACAGGGTGGAAGTTATGTTCTGCCTCTGCTTATAATGGGGGCACCAGTGCAGATGTCATGCCCTGTGAGTCCTCCCCTTCCTACAGTATCTTGCTTCCCTTCTGGAATGGTTATCTCACTTGGAAGGGGTGCTGAGACAATTAAGATCAAAGGTACCGGTTTTTAATTCTACGTTTTAAGTAAGCCCCATTATCAAATTGTGTGGCTCTTGACCATGTCTTCCTTTCTTTTAGTTGATGGATCATGGCAGCCTCTGCTGTTAAGCTACTCTAGATGTGGGTTCACGTTGGAGAATATTCGTGGTGCTCTGGTGGTCACTGCACCATTTATGGGAAGCTGTTTGGAAGTTAAGGTGAGCTTTTTAGCAACACTATTTAGCTTGGTATGTTTCTGTACTTCAGAAGCATTTCGAATTCAGTTTAGATTACGTATCCTAAATATTAAATGAGATTTGTTTTCTTTAGGATACTGAATGGCACCTCGCTTTGCTATATGGCAATCGTGAAGTGACGCTTTCCTGCCCTTTGACACCAACAACTGCTGCCCCTGCAGCTCCTCCTGTCTTACCTGGTGCACCTACAGATTTTAATGACCCTCAAGTACCCCCAATGTATTATCCTTTCCCATGGTGGCATTACCCCCATGGTCCAGTTCCCACTACTCCACCCACAACTACAACGACCACAACACTGGCTCCTGCAGATCCTGTGGCTCAGCAACCCATGTTCCCTATGCCAATGTTTAATCCTTATTTTTATCAACGGGATGGTTCTGCAGCCTTTCCACCATATCGTCATTACCCTTATGGAGGACCTGGATTCCACCATTACTACCCAGGCTACACCATGCCTACTCTGCCACCTCCTACAACCACCGCCCAACCAGATGACATCCCGCAGCCTGCACCATATCCCATGTTTCCGTTTCCTCATCACTTTCACAATTTCTATGGCTTTAAGAACTTTGCTGCTATGACTCCTGCACCTATAACCACAACTACTCCAGCACCTATTGCTGCCCAGCCTGCATTGTACCCAGGTTATCCCCAAATGTACCTCCCACCCCAAATGTATTATGGTCCTCAACCAGTCAAGTCACAGATGCCACTTGATCTTGAATATCCCTTCATGCCCCGCAGTCACAAATCTGCATCTTTTGCCTTCAGGTCTGGCAGGTCTACACACTAGATCTGTATTCGTAAGTTAAGCGTTTTAGTAGGTTGTTCATTGATGCCTGGAGAGTGACACTTGATCTTTTTTGTTTTCTATTTTTCAGGTTCATGAGCAAGCCTAATAAAGTTTAATGAACTAATTGTGGTGTGTGTTTTGTGACTGTTTGTCAATGAATGTGTATTTTGAGTTCTCATTAGTACCAGCTTGTCAGTCTGTTCTTTATGTATTTTAGCTTTACGTAAAACCTGCATGCTGTGCAATTTTCCAACCATTTAGAGTAGCAGTCAAATTCACCTTTTCATGGGATGCAAGTAGTTTGTTTACTGAACTACTACAGTTGTATTTCCACCAAGTTATGAGTCTCTGCTTCATGGCTCTGTCATATCGTGCTAGCACAATTCTCTCCCAGCTCTCAAGTTGTAGTCCCAAAATGCTTATACTTTTGTATTCCGTGCACTTCCAGTGTTGTAGCATGAACAGGTCGCCGATATGTTGTTAGGTCTGCAGGTTTGATTAGTCTTTTTGCTGTATTACTTAGTAGTTCTAGCTTGTTGGTGTGGTGTTAGTATACTGTTTGCCACAAAATTGGGTGCAACAGGCCAGGCAGCGTCAAATACATCTGTTTATGCCACTATAAATGTAACCAATTGTATCTACCGCATCAACTGAATGCTGCTGACACAAGGTTTGTTTGCACTGCATGTTGACATCCAAACAAGCTTTTTTTTGCGCTGATGTTGGATGTCTTTGTATCTCTTTGACAGACAGGTTATTGTCTGTGATTGAGCCTCTGGAATCCTTGATTCCAGAAACCTTTAGAAGAGTGTGAGAGAGAGAGAGATACGGCTATACCAAGAATCACTAGCGATGATGACTGGGACAACTGAGAGGATGTTACTAGTCTTTAAACAATTAAGTTTAGCACTTTTTGTCTGAAGAATAGAAAATTTGATTATGTAATGTGTGCAGTACATGTTATTAAAAAAAAAACTGATTCCTAAAATATTTTTTTATGAATTATATTGTATCTCTTTGTATGAATGTTTGTGTATTCATGTGATTTACATTTAAACCATTTAAATCTAACGTATTTGTGAAACAACTTTGTTTTGACAAACTGGAATTTTTTTTTCAATCAAACTGTTTTGTAAATCATTAAAAAGAGAATAATAAGAATTGCTACCAATCCACACTTCTAGATATTTGCATCCCCTTTGGTAAAGTAATGAGACACAGGTGACAACAATAAGCTGATTTGCAATAAATAATACACAGATGACAGATTTGATTAGTTAGCTGTGTAAATTAGCAGGTGATTGAGTACAAAAGGTGAGTACAAATAGCACACTCTGTCTCAATGACATTGTCAACATTTGCAGTTTATGGTTTTGCGTAACTGAATTAAGGTGTTACGCACAAACCAGTAGAATATTGCCCTTGCAATGCTGGGGTTTAGGAATCTGTTAATATTTGGATTGACTGTGGTGACAGCAAGCTGTTTAACGATTGGTTATGAGGCTTTTTCAGGGCCGGGTCTTTCTTATGGTAGTGTTATCAATAGAACACTCAATTTTGGCAAACTTATTATTGGGAATGGTATAGCTGATGATACTGATGAAACACAAGGAGAGCATCCTGATGGAAACTGGTCTGGTGAACAAGGTATGTTGATGTGAGAGATTAAATTGAATTTTTATTTAAATGAGCAACTACTTGATCGCTTTTATTTGTTAAAAATCAAGTGCAATTCCACCTTGCTGAGACTAAGCTAAAACGCTTGGGACCTTCTGTGCACTGTGGTGATGATGCTATGACCCTCCATGTTCCTGGACCAAGAACACCCCACTTTCTGGTTAATAGAGGTAAGCCTATACAACCTTTGTTTTACTTTCATGTTTTATATGGTTTGACTGGGTTTTTTCATTACGAATAGGAGATGGATCTCCAGTGCCAGTTTCTGACATTCCAGCCAGCTGTGGAATCTCTGTAAAGAGGGTACGTCGGGATGTTTCGCTTGTTGCTCCTTATCGTGGTTGTCATGTCCAACAACGGGTAAGTATATTTGCTATCAGTGCTAAGTTGCTTTAGTCACTTTGTGCAAACTGACCTTATTTTCTCCTCTCATTTGACAGGGTGGAAGTTATGTTCTGCCTCTGCTTATAATGGGGGCACCAGTGCAGATGTCATGCCCTGTGAGTCCTCCCCTTCCTACAGTATCTTGCTTCCCTTCTGGAATGGTTATCTCACTTGGAAGGGGTGCTGAGACTATTAAGATCAAAGGTACCGGTTTTTAATTCTACGTTTTAAGTAAGCCCCATTATCAAATTGTGTGGCTCTTGACCATGTCTTCCTTTCTTTTAGTTGATGGATCATGGCAGCCTCTGCTGTTAAGCTACTCTAGATGTGGGTTCACGTTGGAGCATGTTCGTGGTGCTCTGGTGGTCACTGCACCATTTATGGGAAGCTGTTTGGAAGTTAAGGTGAGCTTTTTAGCAACACTATTTAGCTTGGTATGTTTCTGTACTTCAGAAGCATTTCGAATTCAGTTTAGATTACGCATCTCAAATATTAAATGAGATTTTGTTTTCTTTAGGATACTGAATGGCACCTCGCTTTGCTATATGGCAATCGTGAAGTGACGCTTTCCTGCCCTTTGACACCAACAACTGCTGCCCCTGCAGCTCCTCCTGTCTTACCTGGTGCACCTACAGATTTTAATGACCCTCAAGTACCCCCAATGTATTATCCTTTCCCATGGTGGCATTACCCCCATGGTCCAGTTCCCACTACTCCACCCACAACTACAACGACCACAACACTGGCTCCTGCAGATCCTGTGGCTCAGCAACCCATGTTCCCTATGCCAATGTTTAATCCTTATTTTTATCAACGGGATGGTTCTGCAGCCTTTCCACCATATCGTCATTACCCTTATGGAGGACCTGGATTCCACCATTACTACCCAGGCTACACCATGCCTACTCTGCCACCTCCTACAACCACCGCCCAACCAGATGACATCCCGCAGCCTGCACCATATCCCATGTTTCCGTTTCCTCATCACTTTCACAATTTCTATGGCTTTAAGAACTTTGCTGCTATGACTCCTGCACCTATAACCACAACTACTCCAGCACCTATTGCTGCCCAGCCTGCACTGTACCCAGGTTATCCCCAAATGTATTATGGTCCCCAACCAGTCAAGTCACAGATGCCACTTGATTTTGAATATCCCTTCATGCCCCGCAGTCCCAAATCTGCATCTTTTGCCTTCAGGTCTGGTAGGTCAATGCACTAGATCTCTAAGTTAAGCATTTGAGTAGGTTGTTCATTGATGCTTTGAGAGTGACTTGTGCTCCGTTTTCTATTTTCAGGTTAATGAGCAAGCCTATTAAAGTTTAATGAGCTCTAATAGTGGTGTGTGTTTTGTGACTGTTTGTCAATAAATGTGTATTTTGATTTCTCATTCGTAGCCTACCACCTTGTCAGTATTTCTTTATGCAGCTTTAGCTTTACATAAAACCTGGATTCTTTGCAATTTGCTAACAATTTAGAGACTCAACCAAATAAGCGTTTTCATGGTATGCGGGTGGTGTGTTTACTGAAAATACTATAGTTGTATTTTGACAACTCGGTCTTCCCACCAAGTTCTCTGACGTTTCATGGCTCCGTCATATCGTGCCAGGCGCGGTATGACCGCTGCGTCGTGCGCGCGCGCGCCTCTGACGTCACCGTGGGCGTGTTAGATCGAGAGAAATTAACGGACATCAGCACAATTCTCTCTCAGCGCTCAAGTAAGTTGTAGTCCCAAAACGCCTGTACTTTATGTATTCAGCGCCCTGCCAGTGTTGTAACACGAATAGGTTTGCGATGTTGTCGTTAAGTCTGCAGGTTTGATTAGTCTTTTCGCCGAATTTGTTTGCTAGTCGGTTTTAGCTTGTTGGTGATCCTGTCGGTGTGACGTTAGCCGACTGTTCGCCTCGAGTACGCCGCGAGATCAAGTGCAGCAGGTCAGGCAACATCGAAAACGTCCGTTTATGCCAATATAAATGTAACCGATTGTTTCCGCTGTATCGATATTGAATACTTCTGATACAAGGTCTCCTCGCACTGCGTGTTGCAACCCAAACAAGCTGCTTCGCTCGATCAGATGCTGATGATGTTGGTTGTCTATTTGGATCTCTTTGACAGACATTAACATACAGTCTGTATTGTAACTTATAACCAGTTTTAATGGCTAACCAGTCTGTGTAGTGTAGTGTTTCCGGTGTTTTTAGTAGTCTTTGTTGATTGTTCGCAGGGGTGCGTGTATCGACCATTTAATAGTATTAGCCTGGGTTGGGCGTAAACTGTCCGTCCAGTTAGCCGGGCAGCTAACTCGGCTAGCGACTGCATCAACGAAAATATCTGAAAAAAGATCGGATTAATTCCGCCTTCAGGCACATCCGTCGGTCTCAAATAGTCAAATGGGTTTGTATTCCTGTTTTAACCCTCCGTGTAGCATGTCATCCTGAAATCTGTCAGTGACAGCTCGACTTACAAATGACACGGCGAGAGATCGTAGCGTCGGTTAGCTTTGTACGCTTAGCCTGTCGTGTTGATTCGTTTTTTTTACAATGTCTGAAATTTTGATCATTCGTTGATTTCAGTTTAGAAAGATGTGTTTCGTAGACCCGCCAACCCATCAAGTTTCAATGTAATACACTAGTCAATAACGTCAGTCGTTATTGCGTGAATAGACTTGTTTTCGTGTTTTTGATTTTTGTGCATTCTTTGTGTTAATATATACATTAAATGCTTGTTAAGCAGTATTATAAAGCTATTATTTACACCTATTTCTCTTCAATGCATTTTATTTTTCAGCATGTGATACACACACATTTATGAGGGGCAAGCTGACTGAAGTGTCAAGAGGACTGAGTATTCGGCACTGATTCATTGTCTGTGTGCAGAAGACGTTTTTGGATTACTTTAATTTGTCCACAGTATCAGTTTTCTATGTTAGGATGATAGAGCTGGCCTACTGATGACTGGAACTGAAGGTATGGTGCTGTTATTTCATTGATCACCTATTGTTTATTCAGGAAGAACAATTCGGAGATTGTTTCAATACTTTGCAAATCAAGCTGTCTTGAGTATGCAGACAGAAAGATGCATGTGGATTTACAATGCCACTTTTGTTGAATGTGCTAAGTTTTCTGAATGTCTTGACTCTAGTGGAGTGTATTATTGCTCTAAGGCACACACACATACAGACACAGAGTGATGTGACCTTGGGAAGCTATGTAAACGGGATTGGGGGAGAGAGCGATAGAGAGAATAAGCTGACCCATTTCAGCAACAAAAATCTAAAGTGTGTTTCAGTGTAGGGATGTCAAATAAGGACGTAACATTTTCTGATGTAGTCCCATCACACTTTTTTTTCATTAATACGTAAATCTTGATATATGAGTTTTGAATTATATTTGTCAATAATCAGTTGACAATAAAATGTGAATAAATTGGGATTTTAAGACTTACCTGCCTGTCCAGTTGTAATACAAATGATGTTAAACAGGTTTGGCTTGTTATCTCAAGCAGAAGCTTGTTTCAGCGACTCGGCTTGAGCCCCACTCTGAGCTACAGAAATGGATAAAATGTGAAAAAATTAAAGTTGAGGTGGAGAAGAAATTCTGGAAGAATTGTCACTAGGTAGGCAGCTATTTGTATGCACGTGTAAGAGAGAGGACTGAATAATCAGGCAACATTTAATAAAACAGTCATTTAATATTTATGAAATGTAGGGCATGCTTTTTCTTTCTAAGTTACCGTTGATGCAATAAATAGAACAAAAAAATTTTGTTTTTATTATCAGTTCTTTAAAAGCATACAAATTAATCAATTTGATTACATTTTTTAATCTTATTTAAAACCGAATCAAACTGATTGTAAACCAACCAACCAACCCAAGCTTTCATGTCACAAGTTCAACACAAATATTTCATAGGTATATGTTCACAATTATGCCTGTGTTGGTATTTATGACTTTGAGCATTAAAGGATGGAGGAAAATTAAATATCAACTAGCACTCCAGAATAAGTTGGTAACAAGAATGTTGCTCACACAAGTCACTGGAGCTGTTACATATACATTTATTTTTGTGCTGTAAATACATCTAAATGTAACTGGTGTGACAGCACCCTAGGGTGTTCTTGGGTGTGTGCTTTACTTGTTAAACTGCTGTTGTGTTGAATATAATTGTGTTAGAATAGCTGTGCCGAGCATATGCGTCACTCTGTCACTCGTCCATTTAATTATGCATGTAGGACACAGACACATCAACACTTCTTTCCGGGTATAGCTTCACAGACACGGTTCATTCACTGCGCCGTGTGTCACCTTGTTTTGTGCCACTCCCACATCTGAAGGATACTATGTTTCTAAACAAATTAAGGTCAGGGTTATTTACTGTACTTAGGTGTGGGCCACAGGTTTAGTTTAACCTGGTTTACAATGATGGCCGTCTTAAGTACCTACACGCTGGGAAAGTCATTTTTAGAATTTAGAAAAAAGCTCGTGTGTTACGAAGGTTGAGTCTTAGCAACAACATTTAGTACATCACAGAAAAAACTGGCCCAAAACTGTCTCGCACAGGTACCGGGCCGGCTAAGCAGAACATTCTTTCTGTTGAGCCCTGGGAACTGGTGTTGACTTTCACATTTTTTGTTTGACCATGGATCCAGGTGTGGTTGAGGTTTACATACATGAGATGGTTTTGGCAATGCTGTCTGTTTGCAAAAGGTAGAAGAATCATTTGCATGTTTCTCAGTAGACTCAATAAGGTGACATGAGGTTAACATTCATGAAACACTGTGAGAGACTGATATTAAGAGTCGAAATGATTATACAGATCTGTGGTACTGCAGTCAGAGGGTTCATGTGTGTTTAAATAAGCTGAATAAAGAGGATTAGGGCAGACTGTTATTCTCTCTATTGAAGGCCCATTTTAACCCTCGACTCAATACACCTGAAACTTTAGGTCTGTTTTTAGACTGTGTTGGATATGGACAAATCCAAGACATATATTTTATGCTTCCTAATGGTTTTGTGCATTATTTGCCATGGTTGTCTGCCTACATGTCTGTTTGTCAGTTACTGTACTAAATTATAAATAAAACGAGAAGTTATTTACACAGTGAGGTAATGTAATGATGATCTAATGATGTAATCCTACGGGATGTTAGCGTTCCCCGGAAATTGCTCAACTGGGGCTGTTTGAAAAGAATAGATGCCAGAATAATTAACTAAATATGAACACACCCTGTTGTCATTGTTCCAAGTCTGTATCATTACACTGAACTGGCTTTGTGAAGGTGTCTGTTACACCTGTATGTCATATTGGTTCAGTGAAGTCCAGTGTGATAGTGACAACCATTTTCTTCTACAGCCAACCCCAAACTGTGAGCCAGTGGAGGCCAGGCTGGACTAATGGTAGGAGGCACTGTCTATCTTTCTTTAAATATGAAAGTTTTGCTACTGTATCAGTGTTTGTATTTAAATATAGAATGTGATGATTTGTAGAATGCTATGTTTGTTTATTCTGATTAAATCATTTTCAAAACAAATAAGCTGGATTGAGTTTTGGATGTGGTGCACTCGGATTAATGATTGGTCGAGAGGTCACATGAGCTGCTAGTATGGCCTCAACTTCAAAGGGTGATTACCAAGGAGCGTTTGTCACCTCGCCCAAGCTCACTTATGTATTTAACAATGCCCAACATATCACTCACTATCATGCTGACCCCTCTACTCACTATAGCTTTGTGTTTATGCTTTAAACTTCATGCAAGGGTTTTGATAATGATTACGAAGACATTTCTGCAATGGTTTTCACTAAAAAGGGTGAAGTGGGTCTGAGCAAACTTTGAGAAATACTTAACTAAACAGTTGACCCAGAGACCCTTGGAGCATTTCAGAAATTAGCACTTTTATGTTTTCTTTGTAGTTCTGTCATGCCTCATTCGCTTCGCAAAACACCCATGGCTGTAGACTGATAGAAGTTTGTCAGTAGTGATATCGCTAATGTAGTTTTATTTGGTTGGCTTAGAACCATGAGTGCGTGGCTTTCATTTAATATTTGCCCCCCCATTGTCACTGTTAGTGTTGTTTTAATGACATCATAAGAGACCGCAACAGGTTAACGTTAAAAATATCATCCACATCTGTTTGTTTTAAGCCAACCAATGTGCTACTGTTGTGATTGTATTTTAACTTATGTCGTTGTTGCTTGTGTTTCATCGCTCACAGCTGCATGACATAATCCATTTTATTTTCCTTCTGTGGTAGACGAGCATGACTTTACGCCAAACCACAGATGCATGTATGCTCTGAGTCCACCTGACTGCTGCCACCCTTTGCTTCCTGGCTTTTGAATCAGAGGGCTGGTGGAAGCGGGGCTTAGCTAGACCCCCACCCCTGTGCTGACCCTCTGAGTGAGACTGGCGCCTCCTGATGGATCAGGGTGGTAGCGAGCAGCCTGGGGTGGATGAGCCAGATTCTGGGGGTCGTGCAGAGCGAGAGGTGAGCAGAAGGGCATCCGAGCCTGATCATGGCTTGTCCAAAATTACCCACAATGCCTTGGAGAACATGGGTGTACTGGGCCATGGCCTGAAGCAGTTTTTCCAACCTCAGCGAAGACGCTCGTCCGTCTTGCCGTATGACTCTTCCTCCACAGGCCCTATCCCTGAGCCCCTCGACTCGGGGCCAGAGCTGGGGGAAGCGCCTGCCATTATGGTCGCCACCCCTAACTCTGACCCCCACAATTCCGCTCCACCTGCAGCTTTGAGCCGTGTGCTGCAGCAGATTCGAGGCCCCCCCATGATGAAGAGAGGGACCAGCTTGCAAAGCCGGCGCAGCAAGGCAGGGGGGGGAGGGGAGCCCCCCCAGAAAGGCAGCCCGCAGATCCACAGGCGCAGCACCCAGGAAACCTTGCTGCAGGCAGGACGGCCACGCTCCTCTTCCACCACAGATACACCCAGCAGCCCAGCTTTGGCAGACATGTTGCTGACCTCAGGGTATCTTTCCACTGAGGAGTCTGAACGGGTGAGTGCCCCATCCTACGTGGGGACTTTTTGGTCCCATGTTTGTCAAAGGGATTCATCTATGATCACGCTGTTTTCTTCGGGGAAGGCCACCATCTACCATAGTGAAATTGTTGAAAAAGTTTATACATACTATAGTAGGGTGTTCTACTGTAGGCAGTGAAATTGGAACTGTTTTTGGACAATAAAATCTGTAATAATCTGTAAACACTTGATAATGCTTCTGTATGCATTACACCAACCAAAAAAAATATCTTAAAAATGTAAACATCAAATGGAACCAGATTATGGGTGTCTGTCAATCCAGTTGTAGTCCTTAATATGTTTGCGTTCACACACAATTTGGTTACATACAGGAGTGAAAAACGCATAACCAGACTCATACCCATCAGCAATCGTTCATGATCACTTCCTGTTTATACAGAAGTCACAATCTTTGATATTTATGTCCGTCACTATAGTGGCGTCACGTGCGAATAGAATACAGGCTTGATTTAAGTTGCTCGTTCATACAGACAGTATTGCAGTTGTAACTGTAAGCTGCTGTGTAAACATGACATTTTCCAGACTCAAAGCTGTAAGTAAATCCTAAACATTGACAGTGTCAACATAGACTCAGGGACACCACTTGTAAAAAAAAGTTAAGGACAGTGTCACTGCTTTTTTAACATAGTTAACATATTAACTATTTACATCCTATCTACAACAGACACAATGTAACGTCATGTGGAGTATTTGTCCACACCAACCGTGACGCATAACAAGCTACATTGTATTCTATATTAGAACCATTTCTTTCTATATTAGAAATGTTGCATGTCACGTCACATCTGGTGTAGACATGGTGTTAGACAGAGGCTTGACTTGGCTTTTAATCTTCCAATAATGCATGTTTAAAAGCTTGCTTTTGCATTTGACACTTACTGCCACTGATAAAAATGATCCCAATGCAAGCTGGCATACTTTAACAATGGAAATGCTATCAGTGTGTATTAGAAGGCAATAGCAGAATTTTTAAACCTAGTGTGTCTTAAAGAAATCTTCAGGATGGATGGACGAGTTGACAGTGTGCACAGGTCAGGAAGCTTGTATGGCAGGTCACTATGTTCTCTGAGCCTTGCTATATTTAGCCAAGTCTTTGGGTGCACTTCAGTGCATAGCACTTCTGTAGGCAGCTCTGAGTATAATGTAAAAAACAGCTACTTTGTCTCCTTTTCACCAGCCAGGCTGTAAGATCAAGGTAATTGTTTTCTAGTGTCCTCAAGGATACAGGCAAGGTTAAATTTGCTCTTGCATGGCAGGTGCAGCAACTGGAGTTCAAAGAGTTGCAAAACCAGTTACTCTTCTCCACAGCTTTTCTCTTTTACCAGCTGGATTTTTGCTGCTGCTCAAAATAGCCATCAGTATTTTTTTTACTAAGACAAATGTTGACTAAGACAAATGCATCTCTGCAGAAAAATTATGCTTAGTTCATAGTACTATTCTTTTACGTGTGCCTTTTTCGACAGCTAAGCATTTTCACTAGACACACTAAAGGATCTGTGTGTCTGCCAAACCGATTCAACTCACTTGTTGTTGGAGAGCTTAGTGGTACCATCCAGAATGTTCCTCTCTCAAAGGAGTGTCCAAACTCAAACAGTGGCCTGAAATGAATGACAGGGCTTGAGTTTGGCTATCCCAGTAAAGGGGTACTTATGTGGATTCACAGGGGGCTGTGTGCTGCTGCTGAGTTAAGTAGATGTATTGTGTCACAAGGATTTACAGCTGAGTGTTTTGGATTTATTCATTGCGTGTTGGCTACATACTGTGCCGTGATGTGGGTTTAGTTCAACTGAAAGCTAACATTTTTTTGTCTTCCAAGTTAGCTTGACTGCTTAGTACGGCTAAATACTTTAATCAAACAACTGTGGGTTTCAAGATAAACTGACCTAGGTTGAGACAGAGAGAAAAGTCTACTGTAATGACAGTGGTGGTTTCTATAGGTATCGACTGGATCTTATCAATGAGCTGTTAACCACGTGAGCAGTTCACCTAGATTTCACCTTGTGTGCATGGCCACATAGTTGAGAAATCCACTTTTTTGTCCTATATCAAGTTATAGTTGGGAACTTAAACTGCAGCAGACATTTGGCATTATTAACAATAAGTAGATTTAATACAGTAAAACATAGCAGAGTCATTTTTAATCCTGTTTTATAGGATGCTTAGATCATTCTTAGATGTCTTATCTATAACCAGGCCATATTACTGATAATAAGGTTTCGACTAGAAGCATTCCATGAATGAAAGGACAGAGTTCATTTTAGTGTAAGGTCACACTAAAGATTTAATATAATTTAAGTTTGCTTAAAATATTACTGTACAAAAAAAGCAACCAAAAATACTACTTTGTGTTGGGTCTTGTTTTATCTTTAATTATATTGCAAATCAGCATAATATTCTTTATCAGTTATTTACAATGCCCTGCATTACCTTAGACGATTGTGGTGTTGTGATGTCATGGTACAGAGGTCCAAATGTTTAGTGGCACCTGAAGCTGGTGTAGTCACAGTCACAGACAGTTCAAAGTGGCACACCTGAAAAGATGAACAGCACTGAAAGTGAATTGCCAATAATTGTGGTGACAATGACGGTAATGTATTTTTTGTGTATGTAAAATATAGAATTAACATTATTAAACTGCTTGTTGTGTTCATAATCTAGTGTAGTAGATAGATAATCTAGCATTTCTTAAAACTCAAATGTTTTTCGTTACTAATCTCGCTGTGTTTAGGATAAATTGACACTAGATATCTCATGACTTGTTACATTATGATGCAGTACAATATATTCTGATTGTGATTAAAACATCTTTTTACTTTTGTTTAGTGTGGTGTGGAGACGTTTTAGAAAGTGCTTGAAGTTTTAATATTTTTTTATTTAATATTTTTTTATTTATCTAGCTCTTTAACTGAAATGTGGAAAATATAAATAACCCACAAAAATGAATCAAAACAGAGATATTTACATTTATGCATTTGGCAGACGCTTTTATCCAAAGCGACTTACATTACATTGTACTATACATTTGTACATTTTGTATAGTAAGCAAGTGGGGGTTAGGTGTCTTGCTCAAGGGCACCTCAGCCGTTACCCGCCAGACCTGAGAATCGAACCAGCAACCTTCTGATCATGAGTCCAACTCTCTAACCACTGGACCACGACCACTATCATATTGCCACACTTTTAAGTCTCTTCTTTTTACAGCAAGATCGTATGGAGAGTTCTGGTCCAGCGGTATCTCCCAACGCTCTGTCAGGCAGTTCGGACGGCGGACAGTATGGTGTGGATTCAGTGGACGGCACCCCGGACCCTCAGCGTACCAAGCAGGCCATCGCTCAGCTGCAGCAGAAGATCCTCAAACTCACGGAGCAGATAAAAATCGAACAAACAGCAAGAGACGACAATGTAGCCGAGTACCTGAAGCTGGCCAACAACGCAGATAAACAGCAGAGCGCTCGTATCAAGCAGGTGTTCGAGAAGAAAAACCAGAAGTCTGCGCAAACCATCCAGCAACTACAGAGGAAGCTGGAACATTACCACCGCAAGCTCAGAGAGGTGGAGCACAACGGAATACCACGGCAGCCTAAAGATGTCCTGCGAGACATGCATCAGGGTCTGAAGGACGTGGGAGCAAAGGTAACGTCTGACCCTTTTATGCATAGTTTGGAGCTTATGTTTTTAAAATTGTTGGAGTGCTTGCTTAGGTTTTGATTTTAGGAGTTGGTTATATGACAAGTGTACTAAAACTCTTTTCTCTCAGGTGACTGGTGGCCTCTCCAGTATCTCCCAGGCCACTCACTCCGCCGCAGGAGCAGTTGTGTCCAAGCCCCGCGAGTTTGCCTCTCTTATCCGCAACAAGTTTGGAAGTGCAGACAACATCTCTGCCTTAAAGGACTCTCTAGATGAACAACAAGGGGACGAGCCTTTGCCAAGTGCAGGGACGGCTGTCACCAGGACTCTAGGACCTGGGCAGCTTCAATCCAGCCCAAAATACGGCAGCGAGGACGACTGCTCCAGCGCAACGTCAGGGTCGGCGGGGGCAAACAGCACCACTGGAGCTCCCGGGGGGCCTCCGAGTTCAAAGGGTAATACACTGGAGCACGGTCAGAGCTCGGGCTTCGATACACTGCTGCACGAGATTCAGGAATTGAAGGACAACCAGAATCGACTTGAAGAATCTTTTGAAAACCTAAAGACTCACTATCAGAGGGACTACACCGAAATCATGCAGGCTCTGCAGGAGGAGCGATTCAGGTACATGGTATATTGAAACAGTCGAATTGTAATTATTATATTATAGTGCATTATATTTAGTTTTTCATAATCAAAACAAGAAAGCACTAAAGAATGTTGCACTAGTTGTCTGTCCTTGTAGGCTTTTTTCCTCACACTTTATATTTGATATTTTTTGCATGTGCCTACGTTAGGTGTGAACGCCTAGAGGAGCAGTTGAATGATCTAACAGAGCTGCATCAAAATGAAATTCTCAACCTAAAGCAGGAACTGGCCAGCATGGAGGAGAAAATTGCTTACCAGTCTTATGAACGAGCCAGAGACATACAAGTAATTTATATTGTGTTCCTATGTAAATGACTGACACTTTGTTTTCAAGCAATTAATATTTTCAGGATATTTACATTAAACATATGGTCTGAGGTGAAATGGCTATGTGCAAGTCTATGTGCAAAATGGTAAAGTGCAAGTCTGATGTATGAATGTTTAAGTGGAAGATTACGGTCTTAATGCGAAGGTTATTGATTGGCAAGAGCATCTGCTGTATTCCTTAAACTATTTCATGTCAATATGATGACCAACATTTATTCTCGTAATTTAATTTTTATAATGAAATCCATACGTTACTCCCTTACGGACTTCCTTGAGGGCCAAAAATGCAGCAGCTAAAATGCTCCATTAGGCTTGTTTAGCAACTCTTGTCTTGCATTGACGGGAAAGGAAGTTTTGTACTAACTGCATTTGCATCATTCTGTTTCTATTACCCATAACACCTCTCTCTTCACTCCATTTCTGTAGGAGGCATTGGAGGCTTGTCAAACTCGCATCTCTAAGATGGAGCTGCAGCAGCAGCAGCAACAGGTGGTTCAGTTAGAGGGTTTGGAAAACGCCACGGCACGCACTTTACTCGGCAAACTCATCAATGTGCTGCTGGCCGTCATGGCTGTTGTCCTAGTGTTTGTCTCGACGGTCGCAAACTGTGTAGTTCCACTGATGAAAACACGTAGCCGTACACTTTCGACATTGCTCCTGGTTATAATCTTGGCTTTCCTGTGGCGGAATTGGGAAGCCATGTCCCAGTACCTGGACCGATTTCTGCAGCACTCCAGATGACCTGCAGGGGAGCTGTTGTTGATTAATGAAGGGACTGCAGGGCGAAAGCTTTGTTTGGAGGATGGAGACTAACACTGCCTCAGTTGCACTTAGTACAGAGGGACCTGGCACAAGAGTGGCGGACATGGATATATCTTACAACCTCTTTTCTCTTTTCTTTCACCGAAGGAGTGAATTTGTTTACATTTTAAAGATCTTTTTCCGTCAACATAAATTGTATTGCTGAGTTTCCTTTTATTTGTTGTTGGAAATGATGCAAGCCGTGTTGTTCATTGTTCTTGTCATTATTGTTAGGATATACATTTATGCAATTTACAGAGTGTTGCATTGACTTGAGTGGTTTTAACATGCACTGGATGGAGATTCTTCTCCTCGATTTTTAATAACATAACTACTCTTACTCCTAACTTAACAATCTTTTCTTTTTACTTTTCTCACTCTTTTCTACTTCTTCTCTCTT
This sequence comes from Oreonectes daqikongensis, assembly GCA_026939265.1. Classification (NCBI taxonomy): domain Eukaryota; kingdom Metazoa; phylum Chordata; class Actinopteri; order Cypriniformes; family Nemacheilidae; genus Oreonectes; species Oreonectes daqikongensis. The sequence goes on along the minus strand of JAOTQM010000030.1, from coordinate 524,814 downwards.
CTCTTTACATGCATCTTATCTTTAACTCCATTTTATTTCCTGTTTTCATATTGTCACTTTTCTCACAACCGTTTTGCTGCTGTTTGGACTTTACTTCAGAATGAATTGGTGAATGAAGGAAAAGTTGGATTCTTTTGAAAAGGAGGCACATGGAGTTTGATTTGAATAGGCCTTAGTAGGCCGGGCCAAGGAATCTGAACACTCAAGCTCGAGCAGGCCCAAACTGCCCCATGCCCCACTGGCCTGCCCTCATAGAGGCACAGTCCCCTGATATATGAACTGAATGAACATACTTGAAGAGCTAGAAATGCTCAAAGACTCTCAGTGCTTCCGTACTGTTTCTTATAGCGACAATGAAATAGTCCTTTTTAGTTTTATTTTTTATTTTTAAAATGAAAGAATAAACATGCTGTTTCGAAAATGCAAAGCTTGGTCATATGATTGAATATTCATTTGCTTTATACAGTTATATGCACACATGACTGAAGTGAGTGCTGGGTACTACAGGTACTCTTTGTCCAGAACCAGATCCATTGCATAAATGTAACTTTGTTTACCTCTTACTCATTGGTCTCATAGGCTTGTTATATTTAAAGATCTTGTTTAATATAGGGATTGAAAATCAGTAAATCACCACTCTAATTAAAATTATGCAATGTGGAAAATAAGGGAAAGGGTCATCCTATAGAAACATTTACATTTCTGAGATTACTGTATTAAGAAAAAAAAGTTAAAGTTGTCCTAAGACAAGAACAGATATTCTTGTATTAGGACAATTTTGATTAACCTTTTTGATCCACTTCAAATGTTGACTACTGTTTATTCTTCTATAAACTATACAGCCAGAACTGAATTACTTGTAAAATGTTATTTGTACCCATTTTAACTAAAAAAAGAAACAAGTATAATAATCTTTCCCTCCATGTCCACTTAAAGCTGCCCAGGGTGTATTTTGAGTGTAAGAATACTTCTTCCCCATTTCAAATATAATCAACAAAAATGTGTTTATGAATCTGTTTAGTTAACCTTATTGAATTGTGAATCATTTTTTCCCTCACACAGTGGACATTGTACCTTATTGTTCTTGGTGCAGGCAGGCAGCATCAGCTGGGCAGGCTGTATCCATCACTGTATTAACATGAGGCGCCACCTTCTGGGCAGAAAGGTTTGTATTTAGAATTATTTTAAAACCCTTGTACAACACAGCTACAGCTACAGCTACAAAGTAGCATTTCTGCCATGGTAATGCTTTTTGGGGTGGTTTCCTGTACAGGGCTATAGTCATAGACTAAAAGAAATGTTAGAGCTTTCGAAACTGAAAACAGCAAAAAATACATGTGCATTTTGAGACAAAACAATGGCACTTATGTAATGTTTGTAGAAACTATTTAAATGTCCTAATATAACCAAGGCCTAGTCCTGGCTTAATCTAACCTCTGTCCCAGAAACCACCCCTTTAAGTTTTATCTTACATAGGTAATCTTGCTTTTACAGGTTAGATGTGTTTTATGTTTGTTCAGCTGAACATGGATTCAAAGAGATTCAAGTTTGGACAATATAAACAACTGAGCTATTGTTTTGTTTTGTTATATTACCTTTAAAAAACAATTTTAAACCATTTTTTAACCTTAAATAACTGCAGTGCTACTGAATACATTGAGAATTTTGCACATTTTCTGATACTAAAACAAAAAAGTAACAGCAAGGCAAATATTTTAAATGGATTACATGCAGTAAATGTAGTTTTTCAGAGTGTGTTAAATATGAGTCCATTTTCCATTTGTACCATGCCAAATTGCATTTTGCCATTGCGTGATGTAATGTTTGCCCATTTAATTCAAAATGACAGACAAGTTTGTACACAGCTTGACAGAGAAATCACATGTGGTAACTCAGTGATAATTTTAGCAAATGTTTAATATACCAAACACGACACAGAAAACTGTCACAAAGGGGTTCAGAAGGGTTTTGAAGTACATATATAGCAACAGTATAAAAAAATACAAATATCCAATTGTACAAATACAGTCAAATCATTCAAACTTCCTCTATGCTATAGACGTATATTTAAAACACAGACAGCAAGAAGAGTCCATTTGTGCATTCTGTAATTAAGTTTTCATTTGCCAAATACACTTCCTGAGGAAGCTTTGGGCTGTTCAAGTGCCGTCTCAGCTCCGGACCGTACACCACTGAATACAGACGGAGCAACTTTCCCCATACGCTCTACAAGAAAAGAAGAGATTTGTATTTAATTGTTACAACACCACTAAAAGGAAAATATGTACAATATAATCTGCAATACAATTTAATGCTATGTGATAAAATAACATGATTATGAATTTTATTTCTATTATTATAAATCTATAATATGATATATTGTAACAATTACAACAACTGTCTATGTAACTCTTTTTAAGTTTTCAAATAGGATCAATTTAAGATCATTTGTAGGATAAATAAAAACGCAACAAACTCACCACATTCAGCCATGACCTCATATGTTTTGCTCTTGACCTCTCCTTTCAATCCTAGTTTACTACGGGCTCCTTTCAGGTCCTCCTCTTTAACAACTGGCCGCTTCTTTTTCTTAACCATTGGCTGATGGACAGAGAAAATGTGAATATAAACAAATTTCAAAGAGAGACATGAATACAACTTTTTCCAACACTGAATAAAAACCTGTGCATACCTGAGACATACTGTGTGGTTGTAGTCTTGGCTCTCTCTGGACGGTGGCGTGACAGATGATTTCTTGGGTACATGCACTCCTCTTTGTGCCTTGCCTCTTTTATACCCTGTTACCAGCTCAAACTTCTCTCCCCCACCCCTCTTTTATCATGATATATTATTAGCTCGGCAGTAAGTGTCAGAAAGCCTGAAGTGGGTGCTCCCTCTTTCAGAGCGTGACTCCTATGAACAGCTGAACACATTATAAAACAAAACATCCTCCTATTCCTGTTTCAGCCCTCCTCTCACAGACATCATATAAATGACGTGCAGTTTATTTGTGTATTTAATGTTGCAGATATGGTGCTGTTTCTTGGTTTGTTTGACACATGACAGAGGTAATAGAACTGACAATATATGACAGTCATTTTATCTAAACAGGACAGAAATAAAAAAATATGTTGCTTCTAAAAAGACAGTGTTGTTGGAAATAGAACAACATATTCATATAACCCGATAACATAATGTAAAACAGAAATATTAAAACTCTCCTCTCTGGCTGCATATTTATAGCTACAATATATTTACATATAGCTACAATTTTACACATTAAAACGGACAGCTTCCAGGAAATGGAACTAAAAATACTGATGACTCATCCTGCACTACGTATAACGTTGTCCAATCAAATGCTCTCTAGAGAACGTCTCTTCCCTAAAATGATAGCTCATTCCCCTCGCGTAACAACAGCTGTCAAGTAATCATGGGTCGTCGATGTGTATTTGGCTGCTCTAATGCGCGCACTTTATTCTGTTTCCCAACTGTAAACTGGCTGCGAAGGAAGTGGCTGGAGTTCGTTCATTTCGAAGAGACGGGTGTTCATGTCAACACGCGTCTCTGTGACAGGCATTTTTCTGAAGACTGCTTCACTAATGTAGGGATGTTCGCCGCAGGGATGGTGAAATACCTCACATTATCAGAGACAGCAATTCCTACTCTGTACACTGTGGGGACTTCCCCTCCAGCACGAGTAAGTATTTATGTTTTTGGAGCATTAACCTGAGCATCGACCTTGTTCACTTCCTCACTAAACGTCATTGGATTTGCTGTGCACGATTAAACTTCAACAGTGTTTATTTTAAGGAGTGAAAACCCTTTAATCCAAATATAGAGTTCTACACGTCTGAAACGCCCTTTCTTGTCTGTGTTTTGACGTAATGCGTGGTGACGCAATGAATCACTGAATCGATTTTGATCCGGTTCTTTAGAACAAACCGTTATACGTTCACTGAAAGGACTCGGACTCTCTCCAGCACTACTGGATCATACATAGTGCTACACCTGCCTTAACAAACGATAAATATGGTGAAGAGGTGCGTTTTAGGCTGTTATCCGCACAAAACTCTGTTTCCTTTCCCCAAAACACCATGGCTGCGAGCCCGCTGGCTTGAGTTTTTGCATTTTGAGGAAGGAGGAGTATCGGAGAGCTCGCGCTTGTGTGCGAGACATTTTGCACCTGAATGCTTCACAAATCTGAAGCAGTACGAAATGGGCTTTTCAGATTTTCTATACCTGATAGATATGGCTATCCCGACGATATACACCGTTGGTCCATCACCAAGTGTAAAGGTAAGCAGTTTCGCATTGGCAAAACGTGACTGAATCCCGAGCAACATCGTAGCTTATCTTTCTGGCGAATTTAGAACCGCCTTCTTGAACAGGAAGTGACCGTTTTACTGACATGAAGAGCGACCAATCACAGCTCGTTTTATAATCCGTGAAAATAATAAAACAGATGTTTTGCCCATCTACGGCTACGTGTTAATGTATACTGTCTGTATAGAATTGTATCGTTTAATATAAATAATAAAATGTTAATGGTCTATGTCAATTAAATGCTTTTTTGATTTATATTGTACGAACACCTAAACTAATTAACTAGCACAGTAAACAAAATATTGTGGGCTGGGATTAACAACAAAACTGCTGTAGGTGAATCAATTGAAGTGCACGTGTGTCTGCCCCACAGCCACTGACGCGAGAGGTGGGCTGCCAATGTAATGCACCGCTTTTGAAGAGTGTATCGGTTCAAGCAGCACTCACCCAAAAGAAGCCAAAAATACGCAGTAAAGGTAACATTTTATTTATTAACGTTCAGCTAAAAGTTGATTTGAATGACGTCAATCGTTTACGTGTGTTATGCTTACTGGCTTAATTTTCTTTTCATTGTGCACTATCAGCGATTCAAGTCAGACCTCTCGTGAGACACTGCGCGAGCGTCTCCTGCTCCGAGGAGGATTTCAGCGCCAGCCCCGAATCTCCTACATTAATGTCAGTTAAAAAACCACGAATGGAAGAAAGTACTGTCAAGACCACTGAAGGGCCATCACAGTGCAAAGAGGAAACAATACATCCTACCGACGTGCCCGATATCATTAAAGAGGATGACATAAAGTAAGTACACTTTAGTGTTTTAAAGGGACAGTTGCCTTGTAAACCCCCTATAAGTGGATGGATGTGATCATTGGGTTGGGTTTAATCCCCGGTCTGCTAACGATAAAGGCATATAATGTAAAAGAAATATCACACATAGCTGTTTTACATGGTTTATTGAAAAAGCATACATAATGTAAGATCATAATTAGTCAGTTATTCATATTTGTCTAATACGGTTTATTAAAACCTCTTTATTTTAGATTTGGTTTTTCCATACCATCAAAAATACTCAGTAAGAGTCAACCCAGAGAGGGAAAGGCAGTTACATTTTTAAATCCTTATCAGTAACTATGTTTACCCAGCAGGCTTGACCAGAAAGCCTGCTTTCAAATTCACATTTCCTGTAAAACAAACACATACTGTACGCAAACAATACGATCACTCATACAGACTTGTCCTTTAACATAAATAAGTGTGTAGAATCAATGCAGGAGCTATCAACTTCCCACATTCCTTCACTGCAACTGAAAGCGAAACATGTGTAAAACCAACATCAAATGTCTAAAACATACACCAAAAAAGACAACTTACAAGTATCCTTTCTCTGCTTGCATCATCTCCAAATTAATACCAAAAATAATCTGAGACGCCCTCAATTTTAAAAATTTGCAGAAAATGCATAAAGGAAAGGCATAACGCTGTAAGTATCTGTGCTTTAGAGTAGGAATTCAACCAAATCCTTAATACAGTAGAAGTGTGTGGGGGAGAGACAAGATGAATTTGGAATATAGGCCCTCCGATGTAGTGTTAATGTAATAAATTGTTATATAGAGGCATTCAAATAAAAAAAAATTAGGTTTTTCAGCATACAAAATGACTTCAGCACAGAACAACCACAATGCATCATCAAACTGGGCAAAAGACAACACGTGTCCTACACCATAACCTCTACCCTGAAATGACAAGGGTGAGGGAAGCCAATAAAAACTAGAGGCCACACAAACACAACAAATAAATACACAAGGAAACAAGTGTGACAGCAATACACAGACACTCCAAGATTAGAGGCAGATACACATTCAAATGCCGAACAATAAGACATGCATGCCATCACAGATTAAGGACACAGTGCTGTACAGGGAGCTGAAACGCCTCTCCCTGAATTTATGTACCTTGTCATTAAATCGTCTCTGTCTAGTGCCTAATGGTTAAAAAAGGCATAGTGAGCAGACCGTACCCAGCGGTATTATAATATCAAGGGGCTTATATTACTGCTGACAAATCTGTTATTGCCAAAGATTTATCAGCATAATTCCCTCAAAACAGCATATACTCTTAAATACGCAGTCTGGAACTGACTTCAAGCAACCTTGAGCGGTTTCGCACAGTCAGCATCATCACAATCACATGCATATGGTTAAAGGTACTTATCATGGTAGAAGAATGTCAATGTGTTATTAGTAAATGTTGATAAACATATGAAATACAACACTTGTTGAAAGGAATTATTGAAGTTTTTTTCAGTTCAAAGGCTGTAGCCATGATCTCCCACTGTTTAATATTAAACCCAGAACCACTTGATGTGGAAGCAGCACAGTACAGAATTGTGCAATGCAAAACCCTGACAGGTTGAAATATTGCGTTTTTCAGTTTTTCTAGATAGGCTGGAACTAAACACCCATCATTTGTGACACACATTAAGGGTAGCAAAAATTGTTCTGTTACTGAAAGATGTTTCAGAATAGCTGCAGGCACCTCTCGGGTATATTCATGAATAAAATTGCAGAAGGATTGTGCAATGCTACTGTAGCCCGGTCCTTGTCCCACAATTCCTAGTAAGACTGCTCGCAAAGTCTTACCGATTTAGATTTACTCATTATGCCCCCCACTAAATGAGGTGGGGTCACGAGCGTTATGGAGGCCTCAAATCCAAACAGCAACAAAAATGATTTTAAATCACACCGGGATACCAAGGCGATGCTTCTTTTTCTTCATAGACTTGAGCCCTGTGATTCTACGTACATCGTCGTCACCATCTGAATCCTCCATTTCATCGTCTGCGGAGAACAGGATCTGACCAGCAAAAGAAGGAAAAGAAAAAATGAGAGCTCAACCAAGCCCATATTTCAAGGTGCCCGGTGATGTTGTGATGTTTAAAACATTTCATAATGTGCACACCGTCAACAATTCTCACCGCAAGTGAAATTCTCCCTTCTTAGTGACTTTTCTAGTGCTGCTGCCATGTAAAATGGATAACATTCTCCATTAAACCCTGACTGACTGACTGAGATCTGACTCTTGGAAAAGACACAGATGTGTCAGCACGTTTCTAGTCGACACCTAGAAGTGGCATGTGGATAGAAATACTAAACTTGCAACGATTGAGGATTACGTGTCTCGTTGTAACCATCAATTTTTAATAGCTTCCTGCTCATATGACTTGCCTTGTTTTTCACCAGTTGAACAGCAAATTATGCAAAAGGATATGCATCTATTTAACGGGTGTTATTGGTCAAACAAAGGCCAATCAATTATTGAGAAAACATGAACAAAACCCTATATTTGTTTTAAGTAATCTGTCTTACATTGAAAATCCTGTGTACCCGGAGGTAATAACCGGATGTGCTAATGTTTTGTGTGCCAGAACGTACAGTACAGAACACTGTGAACGGCACGCCTGCTTTATTAGATTATAAACTCACTGGCTTTCCAAATTTACATAGACTTCAGGTCTAAAGTGTTGCGAAGGTTTATAAAAACAGTGAGGAAACACCAACATTATTCGATTGCCTTTACCCCAGAAAGAGCTTCGACTGAGAAGTAAAAGTGTGTTTGCCAAAGAAAGTCTGTCTGGATTCACATCCAAATCAAAAGACTTAGTTGTATTAAATAGTTTTATACGTTCCATATGTCATGATTTGCGTTACTTTAATGTATTAAATGTATTTCACATTTATTCAACTTCCAATAAAAATGTAAAATGTACAAGTCTCTTTTTGGCAGTTGCAATGTATGTGTCAATTATAAATTTGATATAGTGTTGCAGAGTAAAAATAATCCCTGTTGGTTGTCACATGAATGCGATTCAAGCGTAACTTACTTCTGATTCAGAATCATCATGTGACAGAGCCCGTCTGTAACGCACTTTGCTGTTGCCACGAGGATCATCTTCTGCCTCCCTCTCCTCCAGTTTGGCTTTTGTTCTGCCCTTCTTCATTAGAAAGTTATCTACTACCCAGAACATCAGAGCCTGGATATCACCCAACACACATGCGCACACAGATTAATCTATGTAACTACATACTGTACAATTGATCTCGAAATTAGACTGAAACAACCATTATTATTATTTCCATAATAAAAATACAGAATAGAATATACTAAAACTAAATTTAAAGCTAAAATGTACAACTTGCCACTTTATCACCATCTCTGTTAAAAATATAAAATAGCAGGTTACTGTACGTACTTTGCGGATTTACATCAAATAGTGTCAAACTGACATTTCCTGCATTTCTTTTTATTATTATTCATCATTATAAACGAGGGTAAGGTAAGTAAACAGATTTTTTATTTGCTCTGACAAAAATGTACATAAAATGTACATAATTTTAAATTAACCATGTTCTTCTTTGATATTTAACATAAGGAGTTATAATATACAGATTGGTAAATGTGTATGTCTTTAACAAGAAGGTAACTTACGTTTACAAAAAACGGGACAATTAGCATGACGATAGCTAGTTCCAGATGAGGGTTTGTTATAGGGTTGAGTGTAGCCAACTGTCAAACACACACAGCAGTCACATACATCATCCAAAAGACTATACATTTCACATTATAAGTGGACAAATTCACAACATACTGTACATTGATGTACTGTTAACAAACACATTTGCTACAAACACTCATAACATGAATGAGAAACATCTGACTGACCTTCTTCCACTGTGGGATGAGGAGGACCAACATGATCATGACCTTCTCAAACATCATGATGAGGATATAGAGAGCGCACTGACCCGCCCAGGCAGTGCACTGTACTGGCTCACCTACACATTACACAGAATACATACATACATCATACATACTCTGAACATGTACATTCATTCTATAATACTACACCTGGGTTCAGGGACTTCATGAAAATGGTCTGTTTGATAAAATGTAATTAATTTGCTCTCAACTGTACCACAATTGATCCCCATACCATATTCTCCAAAACGCAGAGAGTCCCACTGCCTCCACTCGACCACAGCACTAACAGCCTTCACGCCACCATAGATGACTAACATGCCCAGTGTCGCATCCAACAGGAAGTTGATAAGATATCTATGGAAACAGCACAGGGAATGAGGTTATTAGGCACAGCCTATCACAGGTATGTAAATCAGACACGTAACACAATGGGGAAGTACAACAATGTGCGGGGGGAACGCTGACAACGACGGACACACACTCACAGCGAACATGGGTCCTCCTCTGTGAGGTCAGACAGGTAGACATTGGCAAAGTGAATGAACAGCATCCCTATGGCCTGTTTGGAGGTGTCCAAAAACCTGAGAGAGGTGGAGGAATATGCGAGAGGGAGACCTGGTTAGAACTCACCTTCAGCATGTCACCTCCCTTGGAAAAAGCAAATGGGCTTTAAAGAACCGCTAGACAGATCTGAGGTCAGTAGGGTGCATGTCAAGTATCTAATGTTTACTAATGACACAAAATGGCACTTTACCAGATTCTCCAGGGTCTCCGTTCATGTTTGGGCTCCCTGAAGCGTTTCACTGTGGAGAAACCGAAGCTTTCAGATGGTTGCAGTAGAACAGAAGTAATCAATAAAGTCTACAACATGGATGCAGTGCTGAAGCTAAAAACAATCGAGGGTTAATAAATGAAACAAAATTAAAATTCTTAAAAGGGGATGAGATGAGAGGAACTGCATTATTATGCGTTTAAAGAACTTCCCACATTTGCACAAAACTAAACCTTTCTGTAACATAATGCAGATGTGTCTCTAATATTTATCTTGGTCATCAATCATTGATGTGTTTATCAGCAGTGCTTCAAAACCTCACTATACTGTAAGGCCTAAAGACATTAATAGAGAGCTGGTCATGGCTCCTGTGAAAGCTTGGATAAATGTTGGAATAAGAGTGTGGGCACCAATTCATACACATTCATCACTAATAATGCCACCTTAGTAGTATAAAAAATATATAATTTATTTTACCTTTATCTTATTCAAAACCTGTATAACTTCTTACATCTATCTATTTTTTTTTGAGAAATATGGTTTTGTGCATACATGGAAGTCAATAGGGTTCAATATTGTTTGGTTACCAAAGTTGTGTTCTGCAAAAGAAAGTCATACATGTTTGAAATGACAAGAGGGTGAATCAATAAAGACAGAATTTTCATTTTTGGACAAACATCTTTAATTAAACATTTAAACAAACAATCTTCCAAAGTTGGACATCACTTTAAGATGCAAACCAAGAAATGCAATTCTTTGTGTGGCTCCATACAAGCAGGGTGCAAAATGCACAGCAGAATAAACATAACATAGTAACATACTGCTTGCACTGTTGTTTATTTGTAGAAGAGGTGAGAACTGCTGCTTTCTGAGCTGTTGAATCCGCTAATGCGGCCACCCTGGTTTCCAAACGTGAACCAGTGGCTCACACAAATAAAGGACAGCCTGTCTGTCACAATGGCTGTTTGTTTGTGTACAGCTATTAACTATGTGCCTCTAAACACCATCTCCTACAATTACAACTTACATAACCAGTGAGGGAGGAGATTTAATATATTTTTGCACATCTCACAGGAAATAAAATAACTTTAACTGTTTTAATCTTCTTGCTAACCCCAGTATTTAAAGGAGTGTTCTGTGTTTAATACATACATCTGTAAAAATGCTTTAATTTTTGCTTGTTTGTGAAAAACAAACAATAGCTCTTACAGTAATGCACTTATGGAGAAAGTCAACATACTATTATGATGTCCATAGAGCAACTTATATTCAACCTGGAAGACATATTTAAAAGGAATGTCCAGCATATGTTTTCTCACTTAACTGAAACATGCAAGAAATGGAAACATGAAACATGTAAAGATGCAAAATACTAAGGAATCCTCAATATGGGGTTATTTTGAGGAAAGAAGTGAATGAATTCAAGAGAATGTAAGCACAGTGTTAAGGTTTCTGCGTCAGACCTTTGGCGTAGCCTTACGCAGATATGTACCCTACGCAGATATGTACTCTACACCGTAGTGTGACGCGCACCTGTCCTAAAATGTAACACCGCGAAGCGGACCGCAAGTGCTGTCATTGGTCTGCTTGAACTCCTCCCTCCAGGTTATAAAACTCTGCGATAGCATTGCATTTACTCCTACGCATTTATGAATAACTTATCTTAATAAACTCAAGCTGCAAATGTGAGAACTAAAAATGAACTTTTAGGCTTTTTTACGTTTTACACATTTATGGTAGCCGTACATTATTTATGAAATGTAGTGGAGTAAAAAGCATGATGCTTTATAATGTAGTAAAGTTTTTCAAAGTAAAATCACTCCGATAAAGTACAGTTACTTCAAAATGTACTTAGTAAAATAGTACTTAAGTACTGTCCCACCTCTGGGTTTAAATACTAGTGAGAATGAAGGTTGATCACTGCATTGGATGACACACATCGACACGCCTTGACTGGTCTCCTCCAATAATCAATCAAAACAACCATTACAGTGTTTTAGTGAGGCTTCCTAAGCTGATGAAATGTCCTTGCACAAATCATCCAGTCCCAACATTAACTGACAACCATCTGTTTCCTGAAATGCAGATCTCCCAGGAGGTAATGTACTTCTTTTAAAGAACATGCCAAGCATGTGACAGCATTTGTTGTACACTCAGACTGCGCTTCAAACCTAGTGAGCAGGCTAACCCTGACAGAAAATTACAGTAAACTGAAAAAGTACAGTTTACTTTACAAGAACATGCTGTCACAGTATGCTTAAACAAATATCACCAAAAATGTCACTTCTATTAATTTACTAACCTTCAAGCTATCCTAGACATATATGAATTTCTTCAGCTGAACACAAACATTTCATATTAAAAAGCAGTCTCGGTAAAATGATTTTTCAAAAAGCACATACACTGTAAAAAATAAATGTTGGTTTAACCTAAAGATTTAAGTAGCATGGCTGCCTTAATTCTTAATTCACACAACATACATTCGCCACAGTAATCCGGTGTGAAGGGATGTTTAACACAGGGTTAAAAGGCTAACGTGACTTAGGGTAAAAAAAAAATATTTATTGGCTTTCCTGTAGCTCAGTGGTTAGAGCATGGTGCTAGCAACGCCAATGTCATGGCTTCGATCCCAGGGATTGCACATACTTAAAAACATATGTATAGATTAGTATAAGGCATTGTAAGTTGATGTGGATAAAAGCATCTGCCAAATGCATAAATGTAAATGTAGATTTAAACCTGGGTTACAAACACTGCTCCAGAACAAGGTTAACCCTAACTGTAGTGCCAATGTAGTGTACATTTTCAAACCAGGGTTAAGTATAAACAGTTAGAAACGATACATACAGTCAACACTGCTTTTAATCCCGGCTTATGAAGCCCTACTCCAGTACAAGGTTAACCCCAAATTGCAGTGTCAATATAACGTGAATAACTAATCCAGGGCAATGGACGAACAGCAAGTGGTACAGAATATCCCAGGGCTAAAATATAACCAAGGTTAGCGAGTTTGAAGTTTGACAGACCCATTGGTTTTGAGAAAATTTAATGAATAGTGATGTATTAAGGATATTAATATCTATACTCACACATAAGGGTACTGAAGGCCACTACTCCCAGAAGGCCCTGCAAGAAGATGCCAAATGAGTCCATGAAGTCCCCGTTGGAGCATCCCCGGGTGTCAGCATCAGTGGGTGAGGAGTTGGTGGTTGGAAGCAGCTGACCCCGGGACACACTGACCCCAACATCCGCCATTGCGCAACAGTCAGTTACTGGATCAAAACTCGAACCCACAGAATTATGAGCCGCTCTCACAGACGTGCACACGATCTACAGACGATGACACAGCTATCGGATGATCATAACTGAAGAGTCTACAGCCGATCCTACTCGCAGTCAGCGCAGATACATCGCATGATATAATGAAACCCGATGGGAATATCCTGCCATCCAGTTGTTAGCTACCTAATATCGGTCAGCAGGTTGTGCAGTACAAACATCATCTTTAGCATCGAGCAAACATGCTACAAACTGAAGCGTTTAACGTGTTTACTATTAATGCTCTGAATACTACAACACACACGTTGTCATGGTGACATTTATCGGTTAGATAAAATATACACCGCTGCGTTTTGTTAACGTTAGCTGGTGGAATAAAAACTAAATATCTGTGGGTAAGTTATAGCAGATAACCAGTCCACTATAATACAACTAAAGTCAATACATTAAGCGTTAAAACTTCACATCCCGTTATAGTTGGTTAAGAAATGCACCCGAATACAATAATAAGATAGTGGGTTCAGATAGATGAGCTGATAGTTTGGCTTTTATATCAGGAGTCTGATCAGACGCTTCTGCTGACAAACCAGCCGATGAACATCCTGCCGACGCCGCCCTCAAGAGAAAAGTTTCCTCAGAATCAAACCAAATGTGGTGTTTTGCGTCTTATCTCATTTCATACGCTTCTTACAACGCGAAATATTATCCGTAAACGAAGGACTCCTTGCTCATGCTCACTTGATTCAGGTGCCGTTCCGTTTACGCTCATTTACGCGACAGTTACTGCGTCATCACCGTGTCAAGGATTACAAGTGCATGATGGGATATGTAGTTTTGCACTCTGATATATCGTACTTTTTACTGGTTGGTGAAATTCATCTACTGAAATTGTTGTATTTACAATAAGAGTATACTTTTTACTGTATTGTATATATTTGTATAATGTTTAAATTGTATTGTATTAATCCTGTATTTTGTAAACGATGTAGTCTACGTACATTCTGTGTATGTTTTGTATACTACTTTTTGTAGTATTCAAAATATATTTTTTTGGACTACAGACAAAACAAATGACTCACCACTATTTCTGTTTTAGTTGTGTGACTGTACATTTACAATACAATACAATTTTATTTACAAGCACAATTTAAAAACACCCGAAGGTGACCAAAGTGCTTCACGATCAAAATTTTAAAACACACAACACAAAATTACAATTAATAAAAACACAATAAAACAAGCTGTAACAGGCTAAATTTGGTTACTATATCAGACCTTGTAATCACTATTGGCCTGATCACCATGGTCTTGCTTTAGTTTAAACCAGGAGGTTATCAACTGAATTACACTAAATTGTTTCTTCAGTAAAGCGATTGATAATCACTTTCCTTAAACCTTACACCTCAGACTCTTACTGGCACACAAATAAACTGTGACTTACTTATGACCTATGTTTATACATCTTGGTTAGGTCATGTCACTTGTGCAATTGTGGTACTTTAAGTACCATTGAGTAATTAAGTTACCATACTTTATATTTAGAAAAACACTAATGCTGCATTTTCAGAATTATTGCCCTGATGTAAAATAAGCACATCTTAACAGCTGAAGGAAGATATGACCTGCTGTGTTTGTTATGACGTTCTTAGAAGAGTTTAAAGGAGACATTTTACAAGTTTATTTTCAGTACAAGAATGGAGAGAGACTTTATATAAATAAACCCAAATACATTTCCAAAGAATCTAACAAAAAGAGATGCTCAAAGACAAGGTTTCATTCAATTTATTTTCTTTTAAATAACACTTTCCACCAACATGTAATTCAAAGTAAACCAATATTAATTCAACAGCTTTTTTAATTAATGGGGGTGAAAACCACGAAATGAACAAAACCGAGTATGGCAAAACAACTCTAAAACATCTTTCATCAGTCCGGCACAAATGCTTATAGAAGGAGAAGCAAGAGAAATTAATATTAAATCAAGAAAAGGGAGACTGTTGCATATCTTATCAAGTCAAATACATGACACCTCTTAATTTTCAGAGCCATAGTTTTGCAATGCAAACACCAAACCCAGTGTTATTTTAGGCTTGAAAACATAGAGGTTCTTATTTAATGCATTCAAACACATGTTGTTATCTACATGATATTAAAAATGTTACTTTAACAGCAAACATGTTTGAAAGAGTGCCACGACTCTTCAATTTGGTGTTAACAGACTCTGGATTTGCCACTATATTGTCCATATCACAGTCAGTGACATAACCTGAAATCTTTGTGTGCTTATATCTTAACCGTAACACCTCATCATTTATTACTTAGCATTTTTGTTTACTAACAATTTATTAAGATAAGCAAATGTTTATTAGTATTTACATCAATCATAATCACAGAATCAGGCATACCTGCCTTTTCCTTAGCGCTATTGTGTTACAGTGTAACTCCCAAGCTTTTATAGAAAAGCAAGCGCAATGGGAGCATTTACTTCCACTAAAATTAACATCTGGTTATTTACACTATTTACATTCACACTCCTGTATGTACACGTTTGCATACCGCTTACAGTACATGGGCAATTGTTATTTTGTGCTTAAGGTAATTGCATTGTCATCCGCTCCACAGTTAAAAGACGTTTCAAAAGAGCTTTGCTTATTCTTGCAGAGACTGAATGGACTAGTTCTTTTGACTCGGGTTTAACATAACCTGAGCTGAACTAAACTCATATAAAAGAAACATCACACGATTAAATGAAGTAGTCCACAACAATGCTTACATTGAGATGGCCAGCCCAGCTGTAAAAGTACCAGATTCACCCTGTTAAAAATGCCCCTCCAGTAGTTAATCTCGACTGCGCCTGCTGTGTAAACAAACTAATGGTTAAGGAGACTTCTAAAGCGCTAAGTGAGTTTTTAAAGGTTCCTATGGTCCATAGAGGTAAAGGAAGATCACAAACATCAGGAAACCACCCCAAAATGTCATAGCTCTACCCCTCTCACCCTCAGCTGGCAAACTGTTGATAAAATGCCAGCTTGACCCTCTCAATGTGATGGCACAGCTTAATGGCAGGGCCGAGCTTCAGGTCCATACACTCTTGCACGGTGGGAAGATTCAACAGAAGCAGGGCCTGACCATCAATTTCCTGTAAAAAAAATAAAAAATAAAAGGGTGGCATGTGAGTTTTACCATAAATAGATTGATGTGAATGTAATGTGTGGGGTGTATTTAATTACTTGATCCATGAAGATGCGTGCCAGCGGAGCACAATCGGTGGTCCTGATGAAACGGACGACGTCGGTGACACTCCACTCCAGCGGACTGCTGTCTAAGCAAAGCTTCTGAGGAACTTCAGTACGTGGACTCTTTAGAAGAAACATTAAAAACCGTAATGCATACAGGCTAAACAAACTAAAAACAACATGACCCCCCCATTGACTTCCATTGTATGGACAAAAAACCACAAAATATCTTCTGTTTCACAGCAAAAAGAGTCATATACAGGTTTTGAATGACATAGGGTGAATAAATATAAATTATATTAATGGTATTGACTTTAAGTAGGTAACTTCTTTTTGTAACATTTTAAAAACACTACCTTGGGTGAAGGAGGCCTGTTTTCATCATCTGAGCAGGAAGGCGTGCGGGCCTTGCGACGTCTGCGTGAAGGACGAGGGGTTTCAGGAGGAGAGGGTGAAGGAGTGGGGGGCTGGGACTTCTTCTCAGAGTATTCAGAGTCATCCATCAGCTCGTCCTGTATCTCAGAGCCTGTGTCTTCACTCAGAGAGTCATCATCATCCAGGTCTTCTTCATCTCCACTGCCCTGTGTGACCAAATAGCACTCAGCCTTGTTAATACTTTTGACAATACATGAGAATCAGGTTCAATGCTCGTAATATCTGACATTTACTCTGGCTCTGACAGCGTGTCACCAGCAGATGGAAGAAACACTAATACTCTAAGTCTGAACAGCTTTTGTTGAGTTACCTGAGGGGAGCCTGCTGGAGTATTGTCGACTGAGGCAGAAGAACGTCTCTTTTTGTGGACGAAAAGCTGCTTTCTTCTCTTCCTCCTCCTGCCTCGTCTCTTTACACCCCCTTCCAGGTTCGAGTGTCCTCCAGGAGGTCGGCCCACACGTCTGCTTTTCTTCTTCCCATAGTAGTACGCTAGAGAACAGGTTGGTTAGCTTCACAGAGCAACTTTAACAAAGCCAAGCAAAACACAATTTACACAAAATCAGGTGAGAATGTCTTACCCATATTTTCAATATCTAAAATCAGAATACATATTTTCTATATACAAAATATGTCCTTTATGGTTTTGGGGTAACAGAATGACTGACTTAAATATATAATCTTGTTGGTCACTCAGCTAAAAACCACACAAGTACACCAGTAGTTAAAAGTACTCACTGTATTTAGTCTTGGTGAGCACAGAGCAGTTTTCCGAGCAGCGCTCCAGAACCATACGCGGACCGAACAGATTTGGACAGCACTCTAGTTTAATGCAGGTCTTCCGACAAAAGTCAGCCACCTGGTCAGCGGTGCGAACTATCGCTACAGTTGCCCTGTAGCTTTTCCCTTTATACCTGTTAAAAACACAGACTAGTTAGGAAAGCAAAAGTTAATTATTGGTTGTATAGTTATATCACAAATTGCATAGACACATACTGTAAGTAAAAGGAATATACTCACTTGGCTTTAAGTGTCTCTCCGTGACCCTGCCAGCGGCCCTCCTGGTCCAGCTGCAGTTCTCTCAACACTCGACTGGGCTTATAGGCAGAATTTATGAGCAGCGTCAGCACCTGTACATGCAACAGATCATGAGTTAAGAAGTCTTTAAATAGCACACATAACATTTCCTTTCCAGAGTTTTATAGAAAAGAATGGAATAATTTAATAGACATAATACTTGTTTAGAGCAAATTTGAGTTTTTTTTTTTTTTTTTTGAATTTAGACATCTAAATTTTATTACAAATTTGTAATCTGTAATGCATAATGTGTAATAACAAACCTCTTTCAGTACCAGGACACAGTTCCCGGGTCCCACACACTGGGGTAGCTCTGCAATACGGCCCTTATTGAGGTAAGGCCCAGAGAAGCAGCGATGGTTAAAATAGATCTTTGGGCAGCAGTATTTGCCATTTGTCTGGCCCGCTGAAACAGGATCAGAATAGTAACAAGTTAGTATATCGGGATTTCATATGACCATGTTTTTATTGACTACTGTATGTTTCAGAGCGCACCTATCTCAGCCTGACTGTTGTTCAGCTGTTGTTTGGTAGTATCAGGTGAGGAGTCTTTTGATGGGACTCGACTGTAATAAAAGATGAATGAGTAAGTATTTTTCTATAACTAAAACTATAAACTCAGACTTGTTTGTGTCTCACTTACTGTTTCTCTGGCTGAACGACTGCCACCTTTCTTTGCTTCTCCACTGCAGGAAAAGAACAAAGTAAAAAATAAATGATAATATCTACTGACAAGGTAACTCTGTTTTCTCTCATTAGACAGAAATAATCAATAGTACTTTTGAAGAATGTTTAAAAGCTCGAATGAGATGAACAGTCGTATCAGTGACCTAAACCAAATATACTTTCATCTCTTTAATTTACATGGGTTGAGCCATCTCATTATGTCTATGAAGGTCAAACAGTCAAATAGTTTAGCACTTTCAAGTTAACACCTCATTATCTGTTAAAATGGCTGTCTTATAAGTAATAGCCAAATGGAGACACTTTGAATTCAACGTTTTTTACTGGTTGATAAGTCAAGTGACAGGAGACAGACATGTGAAGTTGGGTACATGCAAATGACAGTACATTTTGTACTACATTTGCTTTTATTTGTGTTTTTTCTTGACAGGTGTAATAGGTGGTCTAATAAATGTGCACATATATAAATATATATATATATATATATATATATATATATAAAGAGAGAGAGAGAGCGAGAGAGAAAAAAAGGAACAAGGTTAAACAATGTTAAGCAATAAGACAAAAAATAAAAATAAACAAAAAAAGTGACAGAGTGAGCTCTTTTTACTGACCTCTGGGCTTGCTGGGGTGCTGAAGAGGGTAGCCATTTGTTTCACACCAGCTCACTGGGAAAACATCCATAGAGTCTGTGTGAACTATGATCTCTGGGATGGGTTGCTTTGAACCTGAGCAAAGACAGAGAACCTTCTATTAATATAAATAATACAAAGGGGTTACGCTCAGTGTGGGTAATGAGTCTATTAGTATTCTCACAATTTTTAATCAGGGACTTTATTACATAATGTTTGTGATCATCTAGGGCTGTCATGCTAAAAAAAAAAAAGAGAGAAGTGTTGACGTCACACCTTCTAAATGTAGCCACATGTGTTGACCTTTGACCTTGGTAACAGTTGCTATGTGAATGTTTTCAGGGCACAGCGGGTTGACAGCCTCCAGCATCATAGACTCTTTAATGCACTGATCAGACGGGTCCTGAAAGGAAAATAAAATGCAAAGAGACGTCAAGCTTTAAAATCCATGAATAAGTGCAGAAGTAAAAGATGTTTATATTTGCGTTATGTAGCTGATTGAGAGTTAAGTACTGATACATACAACACTATCATGCTATGTGATTGGTCAGATGGACTAATCTGCTGTGATTGGTTTAGCGCGTGTGTTCAAGTTTTCACGGGCAGGCGGGGACTATTTCTAGTGATGTAGATACACGGCAGTTAGAGAATCGGACGGGTCACGACTCGTTTGCATGATTTAGAGTCGACTCCCTTTTTTCCAAGCCAATAACTTTGTTATTCATTCACCTTCGGATTTACAACTTGGCAGACTGCTTACTTTCAAACATGGTAACATTACACACTGCATGAAATGTAATTTTGATGATCTCGTGGAATGTATTCTTTAAACTATGGTAATACAAATTGTAATAAATCTAACAAGACATGGTTGCTTTGCGTGTATATATACACAAAACGGTGGTCGGTGGTCAATATGTAAAGGTTTTACTTCATTTATTACAACTTGGGAATCGAAACTGGGAATCGATATGCAGAATCAGAATTGATCAAATTCAAATGATACCCAACCATAACTATATATGTAGAAGGGAAACTCACAGATGGGAAGCAGTGCTGGGGGACAGCTTCAACCTCACACTGCTTTAGATAGTCTGCCCAGTCAAAATCCTGACCTTGGAAACCTACAAACACACGCACACATCCATAAGTACATTTTCTACCTAATATACATATAAATTACAAATTAACTAAAACACCACATGAAAAAGATTCATACTGTCAAGTACCAGCTCCTATTCATGGCCATACCAGTAATAAACATGTTAATAAACAGTATGATTGCCCACTAACATATAAAAGTGCTACTTGCCAGATTTAAAAGGCAAACAAACAGATAAAACAGAAAGATCTTTCAGCCCTGGATTTCAAAATCCAAAAGACATATCCAGATGTTAAAATAGAGAGGGATGCATAATGACATGGCCAGCCACCTCAAGGTACTCATCAGGTCTAATGACCGCTGTTTCTGCCGGTATAACAGCCGAGGAATTTTCAGCACATTCTGTAGTAAAAGCAATGTTCTCTCATGTTTCCATATTAGTGGGTGATAATACGCAATGCCAGACAAATTCAGAGTGGTTCCAGTCTGAAGGAAAATGCTTTTGGTGGTCTATCCAATTCCCTGATATCAATCAATAAACCACTATAAAACTTTACAAGGACGTAAAAAAGATTTTCTTTCGAAGGAATCAAGCTGCATGGTTCCCCTACAGAACGGCATTCTGAGAAGAACTGAAGATGTTAATATTAATACATAGTTAGGCATTTCGGGTATCTTGTTGTCCCGCTATATTTAATGATTGAAAGAGGTCACACACCTGGAGGAGTGCTGAGCTTCACTCCATTCTTCAGACTCCACTGTGTTGGGAAAATTCCAGGACTGTCTCTGTGACAGAGAAAAGCATGTCCACCACCCTCTTTCTGTGCCTCTTCTCTCATGTCATCCATCCGCACCAGAAAGAACTGATCATTAAACACCTGTCACGCGCACACACACACACACACACACACACACACACACACACACACACACACACACACACACACACACACACACACACACACACACACACACACACACACACACACACACACACACACACACAGGTTAATGAGAAGAGCCTGCACAGCTACAAAAACAGTGGAATCTTTGAAGTGGAATCACACGTGGCCTGTTTTGTAAACCAACACTATCATTACAGGCTGACAGAATTGGGATTGACAGAACGCAAAATGAAAAAGAATATGAAGCCCCAGGCTGATCAGGCTCATAAGAGTATGGGCTGTTATGTTTGGTTCTTGTCAGCCAGAATACAGTATAAGACACTTCAATGGCCATTTATCTTTTAACCTTTCTGATATTTTAACTATAATTTAGCAAAGCATAAGCTTACCTACAACAGTCTGGTTTGGTGTCAACTACAGTTTGGGGCCAATGAGAGCATACAGTAGGGCAAAGAGGTACTTCAAAAGACATTAAGGATCAGTTACGGTACCTTTGTCACAGTGGCCGGACAGATGGTGAAAGGAGCTGCTGGGTCCACAGCTTCTAGCTTCATTGCTTCAGTAAAACCATGTGGAGTAATGGCCGGTCTGTCCTGAATATAGAAGCATATAGTTCATCAATAAAACTAAATAATTTACAAAGCTAGTGGTGCTTTTAAAACAAGCAAAACCTATATAATTTTTCAACAAAGATTCAGATTCGCTGCACTGTGCACTGTCGAATATTTCTGTACGATGATGCTATAATAGTTTAATGTGTATTGTATCATTCCGTAGAGTCTTCTTACACAATTATTTTAACCCCCGCAAAAATCATATGCATTTATTTTTTATTATATAGTGCAAATTATCCCTTACATACATATACAGTATATTCAGACATACATTTTTAATAATGAACATAATGAATTAAAATAATTTATCAATTTCTTCAAGAATATTCATAAAAAATTCAGCATACAGCTGCAGAAAAAGTTATGAGACCATTTCAAAAACCATTTTCAGTTTTACTGAATTTACTACTTTTAGGTATGTGTTTAGGTTAAATGATCTTTTTTTTATTCTGTAAACTACTACCAATATTTATCTCAAATTTCAAATAAAAATATCAGCAGTATAACAGTAATATATATACAGTTCTCATGTGTCTTGTCAGTCTTTCACATTGCTGTTGGATGAATTTATGTCACTCCTGAGGTTTGATTTTGTAGAAATTCAACAGACACTGGACTGCAATGGCCACAATACATCTAGAAATGCTGATTAAATAAAAATGTGGAAGTCTCTTCAGTCTGTATATACTACATGGTTATTGTGGTGATAAGAATTCAGTGATGACAATATTATCACAATATCTACTGATGCAACTAAATAATGTTTTCTCCTTTTTGGCCTACAAATCAAACTTAAAATTCATGTGTAGGGATCATAGAGAAAGGAAAACAGGTGCTGAATTATTTATTATCATGTGTGTAGAATTAACCCCAATATCAATAATCATAATTTTTATATAACGGTTATAATCAATTGTGTTTATTGTATACAGTATATTGTGCACAGTTTAATATGACACCCCTAATATTTAATTCAGTGTATATACTATATACTGCAAAACGTAAGGTAATATGTTAATATGCTTTTTGGGCAACATTGATTGGTTAACAGCCACTTAGCGGATGCCTTCTTTCAGGGTGACTTTATAGTATACTCACTGCAAAGACAATATCCCTGGAGCAACCTGCATGTGTTTTACTCAAATGTCAAAGTGGATCACAAAAATTTTCCAGATTATGTAATGTGCCATTTACACATGCAAACATGCCATACAGTAGCTGAGCAGTATCCACTGACCCTATAAAACTCATCACTGATGCTGGAGTCCTGTTCCTGAGCGGAGATGGTCTTCTTCACCTCCTCCCATTCTGCTTCAGGGCGTAGAAAGAGCAGAGCTGCAACCAACAAACACAACATACTCTAAACACACGTTCAGCTCTGTGCTGACCTCATCAACTGTTTATCTTCTGAAAGCAAGTGGACTCTGATCTAAACCCCTGTAAACCCTCCCCCTTGCATCAATCCCTCCTATTGATTAGCTAAACTCTGCCAGGGTACACATGCAAGGATGATCCATGTGAGCACGTTTTGGGCCAGCTGGTAGAACTTTATTGGGTTTCACCTAATTAATAAGCCAAAGTATGCTTTTGAGAGAAAAAGACCATGATCCATGAAGTACATTTTGAAAGGCTTAAGATAGACAGTATGTGAGAAACAAACTGAGCCATGTATGTGTTTTTATGACTTGCAACCTGAAGCATTTGGTATTGTGATCAACATTATCTATCTGACAAGCGATATGTGGAAATATGTCTTGATAAAAACATTTAAAATGTTGTTTTGCATGTTAGTTAGAAAGAGATATATTACAAATCCTTCCTGTTAATTTTCTACTAATGTTCTCTGGCTAGATGATTGCTAACAATAACAACTCTTAAGATCCACATGTACTTCAAGTTTCTGCTTCTGTTACCATGGTTTTAGCAGCACCTAAATACTTCAAACACTAACTAGTAGTTGGATTAAGTATGAGAATATAAACCAGCTTGTATGTCTAGATTCACAGTTTTTCAGGAAATGGAAAAAAACACTGTAGTCATACAGTGGTGCACAAGCACTTTTTAATACATTTTATTGGTGAGATATTTGCAAAACCCAGTGACAAACACAAAGGGTGATTAATATTAATGATTCAAGACAAAAAATAAAAACCAGAAGGACAGCAGCGAAATATATTTTTTAAAACCTGTATACGATACAGTAAACAACATTATCCAACACTTTTATACACTGGACCTCCAGATTAAATTCACACTTCTGGTTGAAAACACATTATGTAAGATAAAACATTCTACATTTCTATCTTCATCACAGGTCAGCAAATTATTTGTGTCAACTCCCACAGCAAATCAATAACAAATCATAAGGTTTCAACGTATGATCTGCAAACCCTTCATGGGAAATGACAGTGAAGTTCCGTATCTTTTCATATAGTACACAATCCACATTTATACACTGCTTATTGTAAGATAGTTGCACAAACGCTCACCTGCTGGAGGTCTAGGAGTGCAGTTGTGCTCCTGTCCCCACCCAGGCAGATGAAGCAGGGGGTCCAGGTAAAACACCCATGTGATGGAATGGGAGTCAGGAAGCCCTTCTGTGCCGGCATATCGAAGTCGTAAGCGGCCTCCTATGTTATCCTCAATCACTGCAGACCAGACCACTCCAGGATCCTGACGGTCCACCAGCTCAACATTGAGACCCAGACTTAAGAGATCTATAGGATTACAGCCACGCTGGGCCTACATAAAAAGAAAAATGTCAGTATCTTTAGATCTACTTTTATAACATACAATCATCAGTTTTAAGACTTAAAACTTGGCTTAAGAGAGCTCTCTGGTGCCAGTTGCCAAATGACCATGTGTGACATCAAATTGTATAATTTGGGAAAAAAGCTACTTTACATTGTACTGATCCTTGGAAGGTGACACAAAAGCAGTATACTATATAAGGCACGTCTCTCACCCCTTCCAGTAAACTAGCAGGTACACTGCAGCTTTCATTCAGAGTTTTCTCCAGCACCGCCTCCCAATCCTGATGCTTCTCACGCACACCTAAGCATAAATTCAGCAGCGTGTTAGAGACATTAGCAGGAAGAAGTAGCTGATCATCCAACAGACTAGACTGTTAAAAAGAGTTATCCCATTAGCACATAAGGTCACTTTATAACTGACATTGTTTTTTGTGGTATAAGCACAGTTGTTAATAAGGCACAGACATAGGAAAAAGAGCAGCACCCATCTGGACTCTGTATCTGTTCCAGGATTTTTTCCATAAAAGACACTTTAAATATTAAAACAGGGCCTTTAATAATTTCATAGAAGAAGACAGTGCCCATCACAGAGTGGCAAGCTATATAAAAGCCCTGACACAAAACACCCCTCCCCCATTTCCTGAATATGCCCACAAATCAACTATAAACAACCACAGACAGGAATTAGCACTAAGCTGCAACACAGCAGCTGAAGTACTTAAAGAAATTTGCAAATTTGGCACTGTGTGGGTGATATATTCAAAACTTCTGAGAGCATTATCTTATAAAAGCCCAAATTTACCTAAGCAGTCGAGCCAATGTTGAGCTCTTGAGAGAACGCCTAAAAGAAACTACAGGCTGATAATCAGAATTAATCAAATCTCTCTCCTAAGAAAACCATTCAGTTTGTGTGTCCAATGGCGTGGACTGAGAGGAGCTGTGAATCCATATTCAATTCATTCTCATGAGAGCTGAATGACAAGCCTCCACGTGGGGTTGTGGGACTGACAACACAGCGGAGCAAGAGGAGAGGCTGAGAAACGCTTAACTTTATGCTAACAAGAAAAGCTGGACGGCAGCCAATTACTGTGAATCACACAAAAAGTCTGTGACGTCTGTCACAAGTGTTTTCTAAACCTGCACATAGCACTGGAGTTTCCGCTAGACTCAATGTATAAATCATATCTTAACGTATACGTTGCATACAGTCTGCGCACAGCTTACGCTCTTTCGTTGCATTGTAGTAAACTGACATTAAATGCATTTGTTCATATCATAAGCAAAGTACTTTACTGTGTATTGTGATGTAAAGTGTATTGGGCTGTGTATTAAAGAGTATTCACAGAACACACTGAAGACAACCATGCCATACTGTATATATTTTACAAAAACACCCGCAAAGCAACATACATTCAGCAAAGCAACAATAAAACTATATTTGAGAAATTTCCATTCTCTGCTCACCCTCAGGAGGTCTCATCGGTCGTCCCTGCTGTCTGCTCCATCCGATCGGGTGCAGGTCGGCGGTCATGATGTCACACCAAAAGTCGGCACGCCGGTCATCTTGGTATCCCTCGTATCGCAGCAGCAGTAACTGTCCACATGTAGTAATTATTGTGGCCACCCAGTAAGCGCTTTCTGATTCTGTACGCACACACACCTCCAGCTTCATACCAGGAGTCAGACCGGTTTGCAGGCCCTGGTCCACCTGTAGAAACGTAAAACACTTCTTGGAACAGCTCACCTGAACCAACAAATCTTTAAAGTCACACCTTGTGGGTAGCAAGGTTTAGTGCTTGTATGGGTCACATATCATTTGAAGCTAATTTTAGATTGAAAAAACACTTCTTTACTTACGTTCAGTAATATAGTAAACAGAATAAAATATTTAGTAAACAATGTTTAAAACTAAAACGATATTGGTTTAGCTCTACAAGGAGACAATTCGGAAAGCGTACTGTATCATGTGCTGGCCCCATTTACTCACATGTTTGAACGCATGATGAGGAACAGAAAGTGCCCCGGTTTCCTCCAGGTGGTCATCCCAGTTAAACTCTATTGCATCCTGACCTGAGTCTGCATCTGTAACAGAATAATACACAATCATAGTAAGAATATAAAGTAGTTAAGAGACAGGAGAACTTATTTTCTATTGAACTTTGCTTGCAAAAATGTCCACTCTGTGTCGAGGACAAGCACTCCCCTAATCTATGTATGTGTGATACAGCAAAAAGCTCACAACACTTTTCAGGGTCAGGGAACAGACTGGGATTGTTTTTCAATTTATTTAGCAACAGAAAACTTACCAGACTCCAGCGCCTCAAGGCTCATGTCTAAAGCCCCCGGAGCACAATCGAACAGCGTCTACATGAATAACAAGTGGAAAAAGAGCAATGAAAGAAAAACAAATACAGACCAAAAATAAAATATTATGTAGAAGCCTTTCTGTAAAACTATTTGCCACAAAGTTTATGTGTTTGTGTGTGTGTGTGACAAGACAGAAACATGAGGAGACTTGTACAAGCCTCCTCAAAACTTGTACAAAAATTTAACACAGCCTAAAACTGTAAACAGTTTGAACACTGTTAAAAATAAAGGTGCTCAAAAGGTTCTTCACAGCCATTTTTGGTTCCACAAAGAACCGAACCATTCAGTCAAAGATTTTTTTTAAAGAACCATCTCTTTCTTACCTTTTTATAATCTTTTTTCACCACATAGATTTTTTTAAAACAGAAAGGTCCTTCAGATGTTAAAGGTTCTTCAAAAAAAACATTTAGACAAAAAAGGCATCGTGAAGCACCTTTATTTTAAGAGCTTCAAAGATAAAAGCCACTTGTCTCGCTCGGTCACCCTGCATCACCCACTAATACCATTCAATACAAAAAAATTCAACAAAGCTTGACAAAAAAATATATATTTTTACCTAAAGCACAGCAAATGCTTCAATAATGAAACATATAGGCAACAAAAAAAAGAAAACCACTCCTTGATGTTCTGTTTCCAACTCAACATGCGATTTAAAATATGTCACTCTTAAAAAAAAAGTAGAAAGAAAGAAAATGTCTAACAAAGTTGCATTAACTCTGTCTATTCATCCAGAGCTGTCAAGCTGTCTTTGTAAAGGTTGACGTCTCCATTAAAGAGAGACGGACATTCTTCCTGACAGCCGTTGGCGGGCCACGACCCTCCTGCTCCACTGGGATCAACTCTTTCAGTGCACCCCCCTTTACTTCTACTCCGTCTCAGGGCCCTGGAGCACGGCCCAGGCCACGGACACAATATAGTGGGGGTCACAGTGGTCTCCAATAGGGATTTAAAAGAGCAGCCAGGGCTGTTTAGAAAGCCATGTCTCTTTCCCTTGGTACAATTATGTTAATAAATGAACATTGGAAAAAAACTAACTTATGATAACCATAAAGTAAGTCAACACTTTTTCGAAGGACCAGGTCAAGTTAAAATATATTTTACAGTAGTTGCAATAGCTACTGCATTTTGTCAAAAACTGTAGTTTCCATGGTAATTTTGCACAAGCTAGACTCGGATAGTACTGAGATGTATACAGATGAGGATACAGCGGAAATCTATTTCTTATGACCCCTCAGCACATTCTTGCCAAAGTCTGTCGCTCCATCAACCCAAGCTAAGGACAACTTCCCCCAAATGATCAAGGCCTAAAACATACATGTACACACGCGCAAACACACCGCGAATAACCTAATATAAATGCCTATGAAAACACTGATAAGGAAAACAAGAACATGACAAATGACGCAGTGACCGCTATCACGTGGATCAGCCACAGACCTCTAACCGTAAAAACGTCATTCTTTAAAAAAGTGTTTCACAGACATTTTGGCTAATCATTCATAAATATCATTCACAAAGTAGATAACAGGTATAACATATTCAAAAGTCAAATGAAATTGTAAAGTTTTTTTTTTTATTTCTATGTACACATGAAAGCTTTGGCAGTCGCTAACGCAGAACTTGCTGTTCTTTACAATAGTGATGTGACTTACAACACAACTTCTATTATGTAACAGACAGAAAATGAAACTGTCATCATTTTCTGAAAGTGTTTCTGAAAGAAGCTTAACATAAAACTGTATCACTAACCATAAAAAATATATTTCTCTAAAAAATAATTCAGCAGTATTGTGTTTAACCAAAGCCGAAATAACCGCCATTTAGAAATACCGACGGCAGTTGTGAAGAGAAACGATAGCAATCAATTGTATTATTATTTTAATATTAGGTATTTAGAGAAATCCTCCGGTAAGAGATGATAGTTGCTTGTTCGAGTGCGGTGTGTTCGGCTAGCTACATATAACTGGATAATAGCATTTAATACATTCACGCCGATCGGACAACTTTCATTCCGAAAGACACACAATGCAATTGACAATTACAAATATCAAAGCACGCGTTTTCTCAAAGACTATGTTTAGCGAGGCTTTTACGTTGATGTAAGTGCGGCTGGTTTCGTGCACATGCTAAAAACGCCTGTAACCAAGTCAAGTTACTGAAACGTCATAGCTTAAGCAATAGAGCCAGGCACTCATACGAGCGAGCACAAGTCACCTTTTTTGGAGACGGGAAAAAAGATGAAGGCAACGTAAAATCGCTCGTTGAAGCCAAGGTCGATTAGTGCAAAGGGCAAAATACATAAATATTTGGGATTGCATTTCGTTTCTTACCAATGAGGAGTTTTTCAAGTCGGTTTTAGATGCCGTGTCTTTTTCCGCCTAGTCGTTCACGACCTCATTCCAATATGGCACAAAGTGTCAGTGCGCATGCGCCGCCTCTCGCGCGAGCCTCTCATCCACGAGCCCGGGGATTGATATTTGTTGGCTTTCGATTAAAAAGACGAACTTGCCGCATATTTCAACACAACAATTCGAACGTCCTATCGAAATAATACTAAAATAACGTAAAAACAGCACTTTTGCTAATATTTAATGCTTATATTTGTTATGTGCCCATACTGAACAATATAAACGGTGGGACGCAATAGCAAACGCTTGCTTATAACTGTCAAGTCTAAACTGCGCGATTATTCTAGTTTATTTAATTGAATTGGTTCTGGGAGGAATAATATACAATTCTATTGTGCTATACAAGATTTGCCGCCCTGCCTTACTGCCGTTTTGTTCAGTACAGAAAGTGTTTGTCCTCTTGGCTAGAATGTACCACTAAAGAGAGCTTAATCTATCGCACAACTGCGCCACGCCGAGCAGCCAGTTCCAATTTAATTAATCTTTCTGGATCCTTCTATGTGGAAACATTCTATTTACATTTGACAAACCTTTTCTGAATATAAAAAAGGTGTACAATTATCCCAAACAGAAAGAATGTTACTAAATATATTTCTTATTCAAAGATAGCTCTGTCATTTCTATCACATGTCTATTGTTTCAGAATCAGAATACGAAATACACTTATTGGAGGATCGACTTTAACGACGATATGGCAAAATGTCTAGCCTCAAATATTAAATTTTATATAGGATATTGCATTTTAACAAACTTGAAAATAAAAAAAATCTAAATAGAAATCTAGCTTTTTATTGTTGGCTTATATTTGTTAGGCAATGCAACACCAAAAGTTATATAATTGCAAAATAAAAGATAAGCAATAGTTTTGGTTTTCTTAGATTTAAAGAATGAGCTTTGACCTCCAGGGATGGGTGGCTATTCCTTACGTTATTCACGGGCCTTCATTAGCGAAATCCTTCAATAAAGTTGTTATATGTGTCTGCTTTAACATTTAAGTATTTATGTTAATAAATTGTGAGATTTAAAGTTTCTATTCAAAATTAATTCGTAAAGGGATACAATACAAAAAAACATTTTTATTATAAATACCATACACTAGCAAATCCGTTTTTATCTCATTTGTTATATTGTATAATTTGCTATATATTTTCTGCACTTTTTGTCCTATTGATCATGTTTAATTGTAGGTTTGTCATGGGATCTTTCGGGTCAAAATAAGGCTTAACATGCAGTTGGAAGAAATATCCACTTGATGGCAGTAGTTTCAATCTTTTTGAATTAGTTTAAGACGATGTGATGGGTGACGATGGATCAGCATGATAGATTTATAATGGCAACTACTGTATAATAACCCTTAAAATAATAGAGTTAATATAGTCACTGTGAAACTGCATAACTTAAACACTTTTAGCATTTATTTCAAGCAGCTTTTAGAATTGTCTGCTTATTATTTTGATTTAGTTTATTTTTGGACAATAGCAACTAATTCTAAGTCACACAGTCAAATACACAAATGCAATAAGATAGACAAAAGTCAAATGTAAAGATGAAAACTCTTTAATGGTGTTGAATTATTAGAAAATTTAGTAAACAAAAGAGCATAATTGCCTCCAATAACAACCATTCTGAACAATATACATATATTGTTATATACAATATTATACTTCATTAAAATACCAACATTAAATAACAGTATATATATTTATACTTATTTGAGTTGGTGATGTATAACCTTCACCCACCAATAAACTGTACCAATAAACTACCTACTACAGTACCATAAAAGTAACCCTATTTATCAACGTGTCTGAGACTTTAGTATTACTATTTTTCATATTGTAGGGGTTTTAGGTCACCTATATAAATTTACATTGTTCTCAACGCCCATTGTGTATAGACCCATACTGGAAAAACACTATTTTGTGCATGCTCAGCACTGCCTGCTGCATGCTTATCTTCAAAATAAAACTTGCAAGAAAATATACCTTTGAAAGATACACAAAATAAATGCCAGAACATGTCACAAACATAGTACAGATTCTTTTTTTAATCATTTTTCTCAAGAGGGAGAATGGGGATGATTAAAGAGGATTCAAGAGTCCTTAGAAGGCCATTATTTCACAACAAAAAGAGTTACAATATACATTCCCTTACTTTCATGTTTATATAGCCCCTATATCATTGGGTACATTTTCTCTGCCTGTTCATGTGCGTGTTATTTTATAAGGTGATGAGAGACATTTTATTCACCAAAACCGAGCTACGTGTTCATATATCTATGTTAGGAACATTACAACAACAATACAGTACATCATCAGTTTTTTTATTTAAAAACTTGATCTTTAAATGAAGAAATAAATACACCACTATGTATTTGTATAGGTGTAACACTGGCTGAACCTCTGGCTCTTGTATGCTGCTGTTGTTTTGAGTGGGTAGATCTAAAGGGCTTTGCCTAACCTCTGCATAAACCTTTCATTTATCCAACATGGTGTCCATTTTGGGGTTAATAAAAGAGAAGCCAGCAAAGGCTGACTGGTCCATAGAGTCTATTAGGTTCTTTTCACCTTGAGAGAGTCTGGGCTTCTCACTGAGGAACTCTCGGTCAAAGTTGCTAAAGTCGTGGGGTGATTTCTGCAATAAAAAACAATTAGCTGAGCAGAAGATATCTTGGGCTCATGTTTTGTTTGTAGTCATTGTACATAGAACTTTGTAATCTCAGATTATAAATTATATTATAAACATAAAAGGTCATATCAAATTCTTACCACTTTAGGCTTGAACGGTGGATTCACTTCTCGCTTCTCCAGTGAAGGCCAGTTGATTGTCTTAAAGAAGGGATGTCCACGGATATTTCCAACAACACCAAGCCGCCGAGTTGGCTCCCGCTCAAATAACTGGAAATGTAAATGGCACAGATTTTAATTAAAAAAAAAAAAAAGTAATGTAAATGCTAGTCGCTACAAAGCATTCAGACTCACCTTTTCCAGCAGGTCTTTAGTCTCTTTGGTAATCCAGCGCGGGTAGTGAGGTACATCCATGCGAATGGACTCAAACAGCTCGTCCTCATCGTCTCCCTGGAATGGCGACTGGCCAATCAGCATCTCATAGAGCAGCACACCAAACGACCACCAGTCAACAGAGAAAGTGTACTTTTGTCCCAATAGGATCTCAGGAGCGATGTAGTCCGGTGTGCCACAAAACGTGGTTGCTCTCTTATCTCCAACCATGTTCTCTTTGCACATTCCGAAGTCTGCAATCTTAATATGTCCATCTTTGTCCAGCATCACATTGTCCAACTTCAGATCTCTGATTAGGAGACAGACAACATTAGGTAAATACTAGAGTAGTTTTTTCTTAAACTAACCAAAACCAGCTCATCTGAAAAATCTTACCTGTATATAATGCCTTTAGAGTGGAGGAACTCGAGTCCACAGATGATTTCAGCAGAATAGAACCTGGAACAGAAAACACATCAGATATAACACCAGGACACAGCACCATTGCATTATTTCTTGTTTTGCCAAAATTATTGTATGTGGTAATTTTATATCTGTGGTAGCTTTACAGTATTTATATTGCTTTAATGGCCGTAAAAGTGTGTCAATGTTTAATCTTTCTTGAGTATTGTAGCAGTTAATCTAAATGCCATGTAACTCTTTGTAGAAAATCTTTTAGAGTGCATGTCACTCACGTGGATCTGTACAGATCAAAACGTCCCTTATCCTGTATGTGGAACATCAGATCTCCTCCATTCAGAAACTCCATCACAAAAAACAAGTGCTCCTGTTGATAAACACACATCAACATCATAAATGAGAGATGGACGACTGGTTACATTACAGCTACACTGTACACTGTAGTGTGTGTGTGTGTGTCATATTAGAGATAACAAAAATGTTTACATAATACTACGCATTTTCATATACTGTAGCTTCCCTTATGAATAGTTTAAAATCTTTGTACATACATTCCCAGAACTGGTTATTCTATGGGGTTTTTTTTGTTGATGGGAATTCCATTGTCACCTTTACAGTGTTTTACGTCAAACCCATGTCAGTCAAGTAGGCTGACGACTTGATTAATCTCAGTTGGCATGTAGTTTTCCAGAATGCTTTACAGTAATGGTAACAAAGCTCTGTGCAGGGAATTGCTATGCAAAATATTTGCTGATTTCATTCATTTGATAGGTAACTTAAACTCGTCGATGACACATACAATATCACACCAAACAACATTACTGTACAGTAGCTATTTCCGAACTATCCATTTAGAAAGAATCAATGATTGATCACTGAATGAATAAAGACTGACCTTTGACTGGAAAGTGCAGTACAGGTGTGTAAGGAAAGGGTTTTCCCAGGCTAATGCTAATACTCGTTTCTCCACCAGAGTGCATTCCACATCATCATCCATCAGCACTACATCCTTCTTCAGGGCTTTTATTGCAAAAAATTCTCCCTTTCCTTTCAGCTCTGCAAGCATCACCTATCACAATACAAGAGCTGTTTAAGAACAACAAGTCAACATATATATAAACAAGAAATAAGCTTGATGTGTAATAACCTACCTTTCCAAAGCTGCCTTTGCCCAGTACCTTGTGTAATACAAAGTTGTTTAAAGTGACGCGGGTTTGGTGTGTAATGTTGGTAGAGGCAGGGGTTGTGTCCTCCCATAGTTTTCCATACTGGAAACCATCCGCTAACACAAACAGATTTACACAGACACAGATCATGCAAACACATGTGTAAAACTCATTTTTGTATGGATTTCATTGGTTTCATTTTAAAATTATGTATTTAAAATCAAGCCAAGGGTAGCAATAATCTAACAGGTAAGATGCAGTAATAAAAACTCACCACTAGGGTCCCTTGGAATGTTTTTGTCTATGGCTTGATAAATTCCGATTTCTGACGAAGAGGGATCGGGGCGCCTTGTGGAAGATTTCTGAACAAAAATAAAGTATAATTTTTTCTTTAATGCAAGTGTTGTTCCAGATGTTTTGAAAATGTACAGTAACATCAGGCCAACTGGTCGAATCACATACCAGGCTGACTTGATTCAAAGCTTCCGCCAGGAGTTTCTGGTTGATTCCGCAGAGGTTGCCGACCTTGGTCTGGCATTTATGATGGACGTTCATACTACAATCTGAACAGACAGAATCAGTTGTATTACATATACATAAACAAATATACAAAAAATTTCACTAAACAGATAGGATCATATTTATAACCTTCACATTTGAGGCCTTGTTTGACCATTCCCCACAGTAGACTCCCGCAGTGATCACAGAAGGTTGGGCTCATGTAGTTATGTGTCTTGAAGCGATGTGGCATGTCAATCTTAAAGCGCTCCTTTTGAAACTGCAAATACACAAAATATTCATCTCTGATTAAAAAGACTGAATCTAAATGCTATAACCAGAGACTGCTGACAAAATTTTGAGCTAAAGACAAATAATGTTCATTATTGCAATGTTAGGCAGGCACACCAATTGTTTGAGTATGTTATTAACTGTAGGTTAGAAGAGCTAAAACAGTCTGTACATGAACTCAGTGACCATCACACAGATGTATTTGAGAGGTCAATGCTCTGCCTTCACTATGTGTTGGAGATTCTAATGATTACTGTCAGATTGCTCAGTTCACTTTTAGTATTGAAAGCAGATGGACCACCTCTTCTGAACTGCAAGTAAAATTTTCCTTCTTGAAATGATCAATACAGCTGTCCCAAAAGTGTAAACCCGCGGACACAGGGTTCAACATTTGAGTGAAATAATGCAGGGGTCAGGGCTTAGCTTAAGTTTAGACCTTATAGTAATATTTTATTAATAAAGTTTCCTCAAATTAGTTTGGGACAAAAAAATAATAGGCTGTAGTGATATTGTGTGATTTACAGATTAAGAAGTCACTGATGCTTACCACTGTATCTCGGCTGTTTGCCGCTGTTCCAGTGCATCTTCCAATGATCATATCAATGCACTTCTTGTGAATAGCCGCATTGCATTCTGGGAAAATCAAAGTTTTTCTTTTTATTGTTTGTAATAGACATCATTTTTTACATGACTTTAGATTGAAAAATTGTTATTTAGTCAGACTAAAAAAGGTTACACACAAAAGAAAAAAACATATTTTTTCTAAAAAAAAAAACCTAAATTTTCCAATATTACATTGTGTTAAATGTTTTCCATATGTGAATTAAGATAACATACATTATATATAATATATATACTACTATTCAAAAGTTTAGGATTACTTATCTTGAATGTATTTAGTGATGTAAACATTTGCTTATATATTTGAAATTA
Source organism: Oreonectes daqikongensis (assembly GCA_026939265.1). Lineage (NCBI taxonomy): Eukaryota > Metazoa > Chordata > Actinopteri > Cypriniformes > Nemacheilidae > Oreonectes > Oreonectes daqikongensis. Next base: position 489,162 of record JAOTQM010000030.1, on the reverse strand, counting down.
TTTTGTAGACAAAAATATAAAGAAAATATAAAAAACTAAAATATTATTTAATAGAAAATGTTTTTGAAATGAATAATTTGGACTGAATAATGAAGAAAAGGCAGATAATAAGCATTGACAGGAATTACTTCAATACGGTTTAAAAAGCATCTTAGAGAAAAGTATCCAGAAAAAATATTAATAAAACTTTTTGAATGGGAGTGCATACATATATACTATGGGAGAAGCAAATAGGAATGTCTACAATAGACTGAAAAAGCTGTAAAGACACTTACGCCTACACTTGTAGCCCTGCTTGTTGAGACCCCTGGAAGGCAAAAAAAAAAGTGTGTTGGAGTGTTGACATTTCTACACAGCAGGTAATACACGAGTGTTAGTACACAAATGGAAAACTCTTTATCAGGAAGACTTTGGAACCCAGACGTTCTCTAGCTATCGGTTTTCTCACATACGTACGCTTATACACACGTGTGAACAGTGCGCTATAGCATGCCGTACTGTCTCACACTGTACAGGAAGGAGACAGCTCAAGGGACTTTGCTGAGACGGCTGAAATATCAGAGGAAATTTCGAGTGCGCTTGTGCACACAAACACAGATGCTATCTAACACTATGATATACAATCACACACAACAAGATTATATTCAGACCCCTATAAGAAACTTATTTTCTGATGTGTTGAGCAAAGAGAATTCATTTTTGAAGAATCATAATATTAAGTTGCATCTGATGTTAATGGGGTACTTGCTGTTTATCAGACACTTTTCATTAAAAGTTTCATGATCTCGCCTCCCTGGACTAACCTGTTATAGTATGCCAGTTAAAAGACTGTGACTCATTCTGAATGAGATGTACATTGCTTAAGGGCACAACAGAGCTGGATCTCAGTAAATCTTTAGTTTTTGGGTCATTTCAGTTAGTACTAAACATGCAACCTTTTCCTAGATCCCTAACCACTACTAATTTACTTTCCCATATGACTTCAAATTGTGTATCTTTGTGTGTTATTACCCATAAACATACATTGAGGGATCAAAGGGGCAATAATTCGAGTGGCAATAAAAGTGCTTCTGTATTTTTATTATATTTTCTTTATTTGACTAATTTGACTCATTTATTTACTTACCACACAAAGTCCCTGCACACCGAGCAGAAGGTGGGCTGTTTGAAAAAGGTGGCTGTGAACTCATGATTCTTGATACAATGAACTTTTGCCTGTTTGATGGCTCCTCTTCTTCTGTTTAGAGTGAGGGCACCATCTTCCTCTTTTCCTGTCACTGAAGCCTTGTCTGTGAGATTTAGAAAAAGAGTTAGACGATACTTATTTTAATGTATTTAATAAAGCCTAGTAATTCAATTCAACACTCACATTTAATTAAACCCTAATCAAATAGAACAGAATAATGTCCAAACTTAAGTGAGTTATAATGGGATTTACTTTACTAAAAGGGCAGGATTGTTTACTCTTTCTACAGCTGGGGCTCTAAAAAAATCTCTGTCCAATTGTTAGTGTACACAATAAAGTAAAATCAATAGTGTAAAATACAAGGGGGCAAACCTGCCTTGGAAGAAGAAAGAAACAAAGGCATGAGTAAGCAAAGACAACAGATACCAGCTGACAGGACTGAGCTGGTATCTGAGGGTTGTGAGATGGACAGAAAAAAGAAATCAGTGATTTGAAAGAAACAGGAAATCAGAATTTAAGAAACCAGAAAAATCACACAATGTCAAGCAGGAGACAAACTGAGCTGCAATTCTGACATTCATACAGTATGTGAAATGCATATACAGTATATATATCATTTATATTATAATCTGAAATCTATATTAAAACATGCCAATATCTGCTCACTGCACTAAAGAATGAATGGGCAGAGGTATTCAAATGTTAACCATTTATAGAAAACATTAAAAGAAAACTGTAGGCCAGTTTGCATGCAACATAATAGAATTACAGTACATGATGTTTCACCGCAACAAACATTTTTACATATACAAAATAACATTTATTTTATCATGAATTAATGAGAACTATAAGTGTTACTATATTTTTGTAAATATTAATATATTAAATATCATGAATCTTGAAAATCTATGAAGTTCCTGTGAAATTGTGTGTGTACTAAATACCAACCTTGGTCTGTATCCTCGACAAATAACTGTACAGACATCATCACCTTCCCGGAGGGCTGCAGGTCCACCCAGAACTCCGCACGGTCGTTACCTATTTTGCAGCGCTCAGCGATGACAGAGACCCCGACCGTGGCCTCTGATAGAGTCTCTTCTGACGTTTTCATCAGCATCACCTGTAAGACACGTCCCTCCTGGATGTGTGCGTCAAATGAGGATTTCCACCCTGGGTACATGGTGGGCTTCCTTTGGACCAGCGTTTTCCCCCGTTCTGTGTGGAGGAGGAGTGAAAACAAAACTTTCTTAAGTGTCTTAAAAAACTTATTTATAGTTAGGCAGCTTTTGTGCCAAAAACAATAAATATGTTCAGTGTAATTAAAATGGATTATTTCATGCAATAATTGTTTGTAGCATGCAGAAGAAAGAACGTTATACATGTTTGAAATGACAAGAGGCTGAGTAAATGATGACAGAATTTTCATTTTTGGGTGAACTCTCACTTTAAGTCTATGTTTTGCACGGAATTGCTACCTATGTAAAGCATTACAAATCAGCCATGCACAAGTTTCCATGGCAGCTCACTAGGCTTTGGAAGAGAGCTTTGTTGTTGATGTATATGTTTACATCAGGATCCACATTCAAAAGTGTATGTAGTGTTATTCTTTGTTCAAAAGCCACAACTGACCTGTGCTGACCGATTCCTTCATCTTGATGGCACAGAACGGCTGATCTGTCATTGGGGGAAGATCTCCCAGGTTAAAATCATTGATGGCGATCCGCAGGAACGGAGCCATGGTGAGAAATCACCTGCTTACACACACTTAAATACAAACAGAAAGAGAAAAGGTTTAAGTAGGGGTTCAAAATCTAGAGTTAAATACGATAAGATCATCAATAAGAAACTGTCCATCAAGCACTCAAGATTTGTTAAAAGACATTTTAGCATGATAGCTTAAACCTCCTATTGTGAAAAGCCCAATCTTGCACAACTGGGTTTTAAAATCCACATCTGCTTTCGGTGGTTCCACTTACTTCACGACTGCTGTGATAGTTTTGTTTTCTTAACAAGCAAAAGAGTAAAATGGAAACTACTTAACTAAATCACAAACCTTATATTCTATGGGCACAAAATTAAGTCATTTTCCGAGCGCAGCCCTTCAGGCAGGACCAGATTCCAGGCGGTATTATCTCACAAACAATGGCTTATAGAGCTTTGACCGGGGTTCTGGGGCATTTACTTGGTTTCAAAATGTAATCACTCGGATTAAGAATTCAGACGCACCGTACACACATACAATGGAAAATGAAATGAAGGAAAACATACAAACTGTAAATCTTGTGACAGGGGAATTTATATGACCACAGCATGCAACAAGCAGTGAACAGCAGTAAATGTGATGTCTATAAACAGAAAAACTACAAAGAAGCTGCATATAGAAATGTCATTTTCTATTAAAGGAAAGCCAATTCAGAGACAGACTTCTTAACTCAGTATTTATTTATTAAAATGCCAGTGTTTACACTGAAAGCCCTTAAAGCTTAAGAGCGGAGGCCTAAATCCAGCCCCTCTGTCAGCTGGCAATGAAACTCACAATCCCACCCAACCAAGATCAGCTTCAGACCAGCACTGCTAAACAAAACTAAATCAAAAGTAGAAGTGAAATGAAATGTTATTAGGCCATAGTCAGACTCAGCTAGCAAAATATCTTTTCACCATCTGACATACGAAGCACAGTGTGGTCCTCACCAACCACAGGCTCAATGATGTCTAGACACACACAGAAAAAACATGCCTTTCACAGGAAGAAGGTTTTTTTGTTGGTGTGCACAGATGATCGAGAAATACTGTATGCATAAAAAACACACCCATTCTACTTAGCACTTGAAATTGTTTTTATTCATGACCATTGATGCTTTCTATGTCTGGTTGGCTTTGTGTGAATGACTGATCACAGGGAGCTGAAATGTAGAGCAGGTGAAGTGGGACCATCAGAGACTAATCGAGATATAGCTGATGCCGATCTGCAGCACCACAGTATTAGGCCAATGATAAACTGAAACCACAGATGAGTTATCTATGACTGTATATGACATCAATACTACAATACAAAACAATATTAAGTGTTTAAGTCTTAGGATTAAAGTTTGTGTTCGTTTCAATATTTTAGTTTAAGCTTCTACTAAACAGCCAATGGATAAAGTATTATAGTTATGCAGGTTATACACTCCCAAACACAAGGTCTTAAAATCTACAAAGCGCATGTCCTAAATTGTCCTGAAAATGGAAATTGTTTAGTTATATTACTAGTTATAATATAATACCAGCTCATTTCTGAGGTATAGGGTCCACAAATTTTACACATTACATCACAATAAAAATGATAATTTCATGACTCAGTAAAAGAGACTATATATCTACATTACATATGATGCTCATTATGTGAGATATATATATATATATATATATATATATATATATATCACATAATGATATCACATAATAAGCATCATATGTAGATATAGTCTGTAGATATGTAAAGCATTACATATGTAGATATGTAATTTGCCAAATAAATTGACTTATAAATCATATATAGAGATATATAGAGATATACATGTCAGGTATTTACGTATGAGTGAGTGTGTGTTTGTGTGTGTTTTCGGTTTACATATGCCAGTGGGGACATAAACCTGATTGCACACCAACTCGTGGGGACTCGTGTCACCATGGGGACCAAAATTGAAGTCCCCACGGGTACAAAAGCTTATAAATCGTACATAAAGATAATTTTTGAAAATCTAAAAATGCACAATGTTTTCTATGATCTTTAAGTTTAGGTGTAGGGTTGGGGGTAGGAAATAAAATATACAGTTTGTAAGGTATAAAAATCATTACGCCTATGGACTGTCCCTACGGAGATAGTAAAACCAATGTGTGTGTGTGTGTATAAATATAAATAATATATACATATAATAAACCACATTGAAAGCATCTTATATGAGCATGTATAATCTGTAAAATGAATAATGCTGGAAGGAAAAATAAGAAAGACCAGGCAGGTACAGACCCCTCACCACCAATACAAGCACACACAAAATGTAACAAAAAATTAATATTAATAGCATTAATATCAGCTAATTAAACACTTTATTAAACATAAACCTCTTACAGTCAAAGGCATATGACTACAAAAAAATGTCCCTGGAGAGAGTGGAAAAAATGAGCCCATGCAGTAAGGGAGGGGATGGAGCGAAAGAGAGGAAAAGTAACAAGGGATAGATGGGGGAGGGAAAAAAAGCATTGAGCAGAAACATCTACAGCATACTGGAAGCTGACAGTGCTTGCTAAAAAAAATCAAACTCACACACTGAGATCCATTCATATTTCTACTTGACAGCCATACTAATGTAGATGCACCTCTATATGCCCCGCAATCTAATCTAAAACACAGCATTACCACAATGGAAACGTTTTGCCAACAATATCAATATCAAGCGACTGAGTATGCCAGTCTCAACAGTTGTGTGTGTTTCAATAGCTTGGTTTCTCTCAAAGCTCCATTAATCTGCCAAGAGAGGTCACCTCCCTTATACCCGGACCGGTTGCTACTTAATTAACACACATCCCTTTGGAATGTGTATGTGTGTATACATGTGTGAAAATGTCTTCATGCTACTTTATTAGGCTATTATTATTAGCACCTCCAATGCATTCTAGTTTAAGGATGACAGGCTTTTCGAAAATGACACTTTTACATTTGGCAGTCGCTTTTACCCAAAGTAACAAACAGAGCATTCAGGCTATATGTTTAATGAGTAGTGTTGGGTGTAACTAGTTAAAGTAATTAGTTACTGTAATTTAATTACTTTTCCCTTGAAAAAGTAAAGTAAGGGATTAAGGGGCGTTCACATTATAACGATAACTATAACTATAACTGGAACTATAACTATATTTGCGTCCACACCAGCGGACGATAACAATAACGTTATGTTTATTCTAAGCTCGCGTGCTGCGTTTTAAGTGCGTCTAAACATTGAATCTTGTATAGTCTAATCAACCGTCTGTAAAATGAAAACATTACATACATTTCACTACAACTTTGCAGGACACGAGACAATTTTGCGCTGACAACATTAGCACTTGGTTAGCCTACCTGAGGTGATTTTTATGTTACACTTTTACTGTTACTGTATCTCATACTCACAATTCATTCCAAGAGTCGGACCAATTGTTTTCCAGATATCCATTTTTTTAAAGCTATTTTTAAAAAGAGGGTTTGGTTTGTTTTGTTTTTCCAGTGTCGTCTGCCATTTTAAATGCGCAAACGCTGAATGGATTTGATTGACTGTCAATGTTTTATCGTTCATCTGCTGGGAAAAAAATCGCTCTGAAAGTGATCCCAACGATATTGTTCTCTGTATCTTTATCGTTATAGTTATGGTGTGAACCTCGCTATTCTCCTGAATTAAGAACGATTTTTAAAACTTTATTTTTTATAGTTATTGTTATAGTTATCGTTATAATGTTAACGGCCCTTTACTCTTATTTTTTCTGTAATTTAATTACAGTTATTTCTAATGTAATTGAACAAAATACTCTGTAATATACAATAGCTGAATTGACATCAAAGTTCCAACTTTCTAAATTCTAGCTTTAAAATTCATGCTTTAATATGTCCTCACATTTGTAATACTTTGGTCAGCCAATAAAAATACTTTATGTAGTTTTATGTTATTTATTTGAATAAATTAAAAGAGTTGTTTTATGTCCATCCTTGAATCACTTAACTAATCAAGGTTGATATAGGATATAAAAAGTAATTAGTAACTAGTAATTAATAACTTTTTCGAGTAACTTATCGAACACTGAGTATGTGTGTTTCCTGGGGATCGAACAAATAGCATGCAGCCTATTATGAACATCTGTTCATTAACAATTACATTCTTTTAATTTTTGACAACTCTTGCTTTTGATTTCTGTGTTTCTCACGCACATCATAGATTTAGACTCTAAATGCTCTCTGGGACTACATGATGAAGACATTGCAATACATATCAGAAGTGAAAAGAAAATGGGTGCAGCTGGGGTGTTTACAAGAAGAACTGGAACAGGAGGAACTACTCTGTAGAGCAGTTTGTCTGTTTAGGGCTACTGTAAAAACACATGGAGGGGACCTGGGGTGAATGTAAATAAAAATAGCTCATTCTAAGGTAATAAAACATAACGCTTATGTAAGGTCGTTCTACACCTCTGAAAACAGTTATATTATATATATATTAAATTGCATTTCTGTCAATATATCCTCTTTTACATTACACATGGCACCTTTAAAATGTGACCCTGGATCACAAAACCACCAGCCTTAAGTAGCACAAGAACATGTTTGGTAATGGCTAAAAATTGTATGGATCAAAATTATAATTTTTTTTGAATGTCAAAAATCATTAGGATATTAAGTAAAGATCATGTTCCATGAATATATTTTGTAAATGTCCTATGGTAAATATATCAAAACTTTATTTTTATGAGTGGATGCAGTAAAATCGCTGATGCCGCTCTTTGGGAATTACCCTCTCGTTTGGTATCTATCTAAAGCTTAGAATTTCAGCTTTCATATATTCTCCACAACGTCATTACAGCGGTAAGCCAATAGAGTGTGTTAAAAAAAACTGTTTCTTCTTAGCAGCGGCCTGCTACAGCCCCTCTGATTAACAACTTTAAAGGATTTAGATTTTTTGCACCCTCAGATTCTAGAGTTTTAAATAGTTGTATCTCGAACAAATATTGTCCTATCCTAACAAACATATCAAAAACATATCAATAGAAAGTTTATTTATTCAGCTTTCAGATTATGTACAAATTAAAAAAATATGTACTAATAAAACACAACATACAAATACAAAATGAACATCAATTGTCACCAGGGACAACATATATAGACAAAAATAAGATTCCATTTCCTGAACATTTCCCACAATCCACCTGTACAACAAATAGCTAGTCCAGCTAATTCATTTGGCTTAGTTATAATTGATTACATTTGAGTTATAAAAGATAAGTTGAGTTTTTAATGTGGTGCACAATGCATTTTGACAACCACAGACATTCAAAGTCATATAGTATTTTGGCTTCAATTGGTTGTTTTTCATATTGTGTGTAAAAACTCCAGCAAAGTAACTTCCTGTTGTGACTAACAGTGGGTAGAAGACATCAATATTTTAGTCTCTGAGAACAGAGTGTGTAGTTAACACTGATAACACATAGTAGCATAAAACAGATATTTAATGTGCTGTTCAGACTTTTATCCTTTTATCCTTTTTCACAATCACATTCTCGGTTTCATTGTATTACGCGAATTGTTTGTCTTGGGAATTGACATAACAGGCATAATGAAAAGGGGTAGAGAATCACTAAGACAGAACAACAGAAATAAACAGGTTATGTCGGAAAAAATGTCAATCTGCTGATGTGATGGAGAGCAAGTTCAGGTCAAAGAAAGAAAAGCCATGTTTCAAAGAACACCAGAAAACCTGAAAGTCTGGTTACACCAGATGGTGCAACTGCACAGCTCAAGTGTAGTTTTTTCATATATTGTACACATATAATAATGTATATGTATACAGTTACACACTTGCACACAAAAGAAGAAGATTACCATGTGCTGTTTGTACAATCAAATAATCTCCCAAAAACATTCTTTGCATAGCAGTAAAGACAACAAGGAATTAATTTTCCTTCTGTAATCTGACATTTTCCAGAGTGAAACAGAATATTCCTCAAGAAGTAAGGTTTTTGAAGGTCTTTGACTGTATGACAGGTGTTTGAAGAGGTTGGGGGGAAAAGTCTATCCAAGCACCAATACGTTTGTTACAACTAAAGACCAAAAATATGTGTTAAGGTGTGAAATTGTTGATTTAAAAAAAAAATCAAGACTTGGGATCAAGCAATATAAACCATTTTTTTTATTTTAAATAAGCATGACAGATCAGCAGTATTGGTTTCTTTCACAAATAGACAAATATTTGTATTTCTCAAGGTAAACTCAAAATAAATGCTGCGTCTGCAGGTGCAATTAGTCATCGATCTGAGAATACACGAACAAGAATTTCATTGTGTGAAGCTTAGGGAACACAATGAGCAAAACTATCATTTCTAATCACTAAAGTCACCAGGTTATTGGGTTAAAACAACATGCATTAGGAAAGTGATTGTGTGGACGTGAGTGAAAGAATGAGGAAAAGAAGATGAAGGGACTTTCAAGGTCAGCAGAGTAGGCTACTAAATGCCATGTGACATTTGTTTTAGTGTGGCATTGATTTCTCACCCCTCTCCTCCCTCAGGCTAAGAAACAAGAGACCCCATGCATCTCTCTCTCTCTCTCTCTCTCTCTCCCTCTCTCTCTCTCTCTCTCTCTCTCTCTCGCGCGCTTATAGTGCGCACGCACGCACGCACACACGCACACGCACGCACACACACACACAAAATACACAATGGTTGGTCTAGGTTATTGAGGAAAAGCCAATTCCTCTTTGAAACAGGCCTCCGCAAAACATGGTCCCTGTGCCTGCCAGTTTCCTGTCAGATTTGTGTTTATGCAATATCAGGACTCAAACCCACAGATCCACTCACTGCAGTTCAAGTGTCTAGGAAAAGACTATTAGACACACAGATGTTTGTGTAAGCGTGTGTGTGTGTGCGCGTGTGTTTGGCGTGTCTATCTAAAGGTGAAGCTGAGCTTGCCTCTGTTGGTCTGTACAATGCGAGTGGTGTCCATTTCTGCCTTGTGCACACTTCACAAAAGCTTCATTAATCCAAGACAAACAGAGAGCGCCCTGTGTGCTCACTACCATATAAGTACTTGACAGACCTTTTGTGATGTGTGTTTAAAAGCAATGCAAAAATAAGTAAAGACATGCAAAACAATACAGTGGAGAGAATGAAAAATGTTTTTTCCAAGTTTTGTTTTCCAGAAGCACTATGGCTGGCTGAAGGGTTTAAACGCTCCTAATAGTGTTAGCTATGAGTGGTGTGTGTTACATAGAAAACACAGATGTTGACAGAAGGGGTGAAGATGCACCATCATCGCTGCCTTCTAGTCCCCTGCAGTTCGGCAAGTAAATAATTCAGAGTTACACATTGTTGATTAAGAGTCCAAGCTGATACACATTGTGTTGTTGGGTTCACTGTACAGGTTGTGGATTTACACTCAGATGACAATCAAAAAATTATTATCGAACATGAATAATTATGTAAATGGACAACAATGAAAATGTTATATGAAACAAGAAAAAAATAACATTGGAGCTTAAGCAACTAAGTAAAAGAACTTCATGCAAACAAGAGTTTCGTGATCAACCATATCCGCCAATATTAACAAATTTGAATACACCTATCCACCAAATTTGACAAGAATGGAATCAGAATATACTGTATCAGGATTTTTTCCAGTTTATGAGAAATTTTTATTTACACATCATTGATTCAGACATATTTGTTATTGTTGTTTTCATTATTTTAAAGTGTTATTGTACAAAATTGGATTGCGTGATATTATTAATATTAGCATTTCCTTCAACTGAAAAGTTCACACTGTGGCGTATCGATCTTCTATTGCTCACACATCATCACGAAACAAATTCGCAGGTCTTTGGTGAGATGGCAATTTTCCAAGCACAACACAGTGAGACTGATGAAAATAGAACAGATAGGTGCATCCCTAATTCATTTCTTAATAGTGTTACATTACATAAAATAAAATAATAATTGACTATCAGCATCAGCTAAAACTTCTACAAGTCTAAGTCTGCAAATGTTCCCCTGTATCATGTAAATATTTAAGTTCTTTGGTACACACTTAAAATCACACAAAACCAACTAAAAGCACACACTGTATACCATCTACCACAACATGTTCTCACATACAGACCTGTACAGACATTAGCCATATTTGTTGTTTAAGGGTGGATGAACAACAACCATAAACAGTTAATGGTTCGGTAAATACTGTCACAGATTTCACATGACAATATATAGGCCTACTATAAAGCTCATAAAAAACATATATCATGTTTACACATATCGTTTTGTGGTAAAAGATAATGAACAACTGCTTTAGAAAATACAGGTAATGTGAATCAAACCTATGGGTTTGTCAATGTGTTTAGATGGCTAAGAGACACCAAGTATGAAAGTAAAGAAAGATATGTTTTGCCATCGGCCGCTTTTTAAAACCTCTCCAGCAATAGTCGGTAACTATGGAAACCACGATTAGTACAGTTTACTTAACCAATTACATTCTCATGTAGTCCTACGATGCCATTCTTGTCAAGACGAGATACTAGCTATCTTCATCTAAACAAACTTGAAAAACAAGACTGGACTGCATTTACTGTTGCGTTACTAAATGTAGCTAAATAGAGAGCAAACAAATTAAACTTTGCAGAAGAACTTCTTTTTACAAAGAAGTAGGCTACGTCTGTCCCTAAACCTTTCTAATACAGTATGTGCTTACACAACTTCATGGCAACACATACGAAACACTGTCGAAAAGTGCAGACTGCTGCTTCCGCGTAACCAAGTCCAATAAATACAAATATCACGTTTCTTTGCCTCATGAACTTTCACGTTCGGACAGCAAACTTAGCACTTCCTGTCTCATAAAGCGTCGAAATAATAACTTTATAACCTAAGAACTTTATGTCTGCATTTGTTTTACACAAAATTAGAATAGAAATGGGGTGTCTGAAAATGTTGTCTCGTTGGATGCTAGCGGCGACAAACGCCGAAAATGCAACGAAATCTATTGGTCGCTGGCGGACAACGTGGACAACGTTATACATTTCTGTCATCCCAGATTGACGTACACTTACAAAACCAGCTGAAAGTCAAAACTTGTGAGCATTGAACTTACCAAGTTAAAAGACTGTGTAGTTTCAATAAAGAATCTCTTTTCTTCGTCCTGCTTTGTAAGTTGAGAGTAAACTGAAGCGCGCGCCGTGTTTGAGGAAGTATTTACCCGCTCCCAGTGCGTGCGTGCGTGCGCGTGTGTGTCTGACACAATGCTGGAGGAGTGACGTCGCGCAGGTGTAGAGACAGAGAGAGAGAGAGAGAGAGAGAGAGAGAGAGAGAGAGAGAGAGAGAGGGGGGGGTTAATCTATCTATCTATCTATCTTGTCTGTCATGTTAAGTGAAGTGATCTCAATCTATCTGTCGATTGTGTAATAGTGTGTAATGGAAAGATATTTTATTTAGTCTGGTTTATAAGTTATAAGTTAATAGCAGGTACTTGATCATGTGTTCTCATTTCTTTAAGGTCGGTGATTCCTTTATGGAAACCTTTGGGAACTCCAGTCCGACCCACCCCACACCTTTACAAGCAATGGGCACGAGGAAAAACATGTATTATGCACACATACACACACGCACACACGCACTGTACGCAAGAAGCAGAAGTCACATGATGCTGACTCACAGATTGCCCCACCCCTTCAATCTAGGTCTCAGTCAGTCGTGTATAAAGCTCAAAGTTTCAGTGTTTCTATATTTAGTATCATTCCAAACAACTGTACTATTACATCAATCAAATATTCAATGTGTAATAGACCGTTTATCAACTTTAGTGCCACTAAAGTTGTGGCAGAAAGCACAAAACTAAGGTGAATAACTATTGTGTGGGTTTGTGATCCATGGTTTCACTTCTCCTGTGCTTCTTGTCAGCTATACACGTTTCTTCTCTTTACTGTTTCATTTGTGTCCTTTTTTCACTCTTCTTCATTTCTGCTACCACATCTTCTATTATAACTTAATCATGTCTTGTTTCTTCTTTGCTATTACTTCCTTTTTTAGAGCATTGTAACAAGTCTAATGGGTTTTGTATGTATGTGTTTATTGCGTATACTTCCAAGTGTGTGTGTGTGTGTGTGTGTGTATATATATATATATATATATATATGTACTGGATACTGTATCATTGGTCTGCTTAAAATCCATAGTGTGTATTTTCCCTAGTATGTTCTATAGATCCTTCCTCACTCAAAACGTTCCCTTTTAATAATCACACCATCTAACATCACGTTTAACAGCTCACCCTCAGAAGTAGACTGTGTAATGTCTCAACACGTAACAGACATTAGGGGAGGGTTTTAATGGCTATAACTTCTCTTACTGGCCTGCTTCTACTAACAGGCTAAAATCAATCTCCACTGTGTTGTGGCGAGGCTGGCCAAACAACCGACCGTGGGTGGGGTCTATGCCATTTTCCCTGCAATGTCCCCGCAGTGCCAGGGCAAACAGCCGTCTGTGAGTAATGACAGGAACTCAGTAGGGAGGAAAAAGGAAACCCCCTAACCCAAAAGAAACATTCATCTGGTTATCGACTGTTGCTTGTCTATTCCTTATGTCTCCGTCTCTCAGTTTTTTCTCCTGCTGATATCTTTCTATTACACGGACACTGAAAGAAATTGCTAGTGGGCAACTTTGGTTATGTAATGCGAACACACGTTACATAAAACTAAATGCTACATTTATGGGATGCTACGCATGGACGCATTTGTCTTTATGCATTAACCACTTCATTTAAATAACTGGTATGTAGTATAATAATGTTTGTACAGTTTGTATGTGGTTTTTTTTAAAGAGAAGAGAGGAATGTAATGTCCATACTGTGTTCTCCAAAAGAAAGCTTGATAATGGTGGTGACCTCATGGATAGAGTAACAGCATCCTGGAACTCTGCCCTTTAACCATACATATTGTAAATAGCACATTCACTTGCCAAGGGTGAGGGTGACGGAAAATGGGGATAAAAGCGGTGATCATTTCCTGGAATACATTAACCTGAAAAGTAAGGCTGACACAGGTGCACCTCTGAATGTTTGTGAACAAAACATGTTCATTTACTATTCAAATACATGTATTGCAAGCAGGCAAATGGACAAAGGAGCACAAAACAGAAAACTTGGAAATAATAACAAAAAATAACTTTTGTTAGATATCTATCTAATTTCCATGTCTTCTGTTTTGTGCTCCTTTGTCCATTTATCTAGATATAAGAAGTAAAGCGCATTCATGTAACTATTAAAGCCAGGAACTTTTCCTTGTGCATCAGGTCTTGAGGAGACAGAAAAAACAAAGGAGCACCTGTGTGGTTACTCTCTGAGGTTCACAATGACTTAGATTGTTAGATCCTCTAAGAATGACATTATAACAGTGAAAATATGATTTAATGTTATGTTTTTCAGGTCTCAATAGAACTACAGCACCAACAAGTTGATCGAAATGGCATTCAGAATCTCTGTATGCTGCTCACCTGAACAAACCTATACTCTTCACCCACCTGTACACCTACTTTGCCTGATATGCTAACAGAAGTCAAGTCCACCCCTGAAATAAACGTTCAAGCTATTAAATGCTTAGAATGTATCTATAACTCTTTCAATACTGGGTCAGGGTAACTCAAGGGAGTGTGGCAACTAGAACAGTCCCACTTCTCTCTTACCTTCCTTCTTCAACATCCTTTTCCTCAATTCTTGCAATATTGCCACACCATTGTCATCATCACATCACCATTTTCTTTCCTTCAGTTTCTAACTTCTTTTGTATCAGTACAGTCGTATCCTTTGTGCCCTGACCTGAATGACCCAGCAAAATCCAATCTAATAGGCATATACTTACTCTATTATGTAAAAGAGACTATTTTGACTGAAACAGCATTTTTGTTGTTGTTTTTTCATGTAGTGAATAGGGTTTACATTAAAGTATAGAAAACTGTTCCCAGACTATTTCCATCCAGACTCTATCAAGGGCTTACAATAGGACAGTGGACCTCTGCATCATTAATATTTCAGAGGATGAAAAGAAATAGGATGAAATGTTTTGTGCAGTTTCTTTTTTCTATCATATCAATTATTTAGGCATTCTGCTGCTTAATCAACCTCTCTGTTGGCTGAAGGTGCCACAGATCATTTTAATGAAGCTAATTATCTTAACCTAGTTATATCACATTACTAGGCTGCAGTTTGATAACAGAGCTACACACAGAAAGATTACTGAGGTAATGGCACTCTCCTACTATAGGGGATAAACATTTAACATCACGTCTTGAATAAGCACCGTTGGATAGCCCGAATATGTTGTTGCTTCTTGGAAGCTCATTATTTATAATAAAGAACAAGGTATTGTAAAAATGGTAAGTGCATGAGTTATTATCAATGCTGCTATATATACACTATACAGAAATACAGCTGAACAATATATAACCATAGTAATGCTGTGAAATCGTTTAACCGCGACTAATCCTTGATTGTCCTTATATAATAGGCAGTATGTGTGTGTGTGTGTGTGTGTGCGTGCGTGTGTGGCGTGTATAGGCCTACGCAATTATGCATGTATATATTTAAGACATTTAAATTTATACATAAACTATATTTAAACGAATCGATTTGACAGCACCATACAGTATGTGCTTTCTCCCTCTGTGTGTGTATATATATATATATATATATATATATATATATATATATATATCCTATGTAAGGATTCTGCACATACACAACGTGTGTGTGTGTGTGTGTGTGTGTGCGTGCGTGCGTGCGTGCGTGCGTACACGTAGTACTGTAATGTAATGTATGCATGTATTTTGACAATGTTTTACCATATGTGCTTTTCTTCACACTATCTTGCTTTTGCTTTTGGTCTTGTAATCCTATAAAGTGAAAGACAAAAAGCATAATTGTATTTTGATTAAGTGTGTAGGCCTACTGCCCTCTACAGGTTGTATCTTAACAGTTAAAAACCGTTCCGCATCTATCATCTTGACATAATGCTTTACATTTGAACATGTTAAACATCGGCCAATCGACGTTTTTACTAGTATGAAACCGTTTTTACAGTTCTTTAAAAAACATGTAGGCTACTTTACATTGAGTGGTTGTGTCAGAAATGCACAGGCATAAAATGAATTCTCTTCTCCCTTTAATTATGTACATTTACATTATTTTTCTTCATATGTATGCAGGGCCTTCATATAAATTCATAATGCATTCAGGGGAAAAAAGATTGAACCCCACAGAAAAAAGATACAGCGCTAGAGTTTCACTGAAAATGAATACTGGCACTTTTTCGATTTTACAGAAAACCATTTAAAAAAGTTAACATTCAAAGACAAATAAAAGAAACAACATGATATTAAAGGATGTCCGGTAATAGCCATTTAAAAAGCATCTACCTAGGCAAAAATATAAAGTGAAAAGGCTCAGTTGAACGTAGACCAGTCATTGCAAAACATTTGTCATAGTTATGATGAAATACAACACAATTCACCTCAACACAATGCAGTTATAATTTAGTGAAGGATCTCTCTAGCTATCAAAATGCAATACAACACTAGAACAATGTGTTTTACAGGCCTTTACTTACAGTAGAGATATCGACGGAGAATATGAATATGAACATTCAATACCAGCTTATGATAAATACACACCATATGTGAATTTAGTCGCATTCTTTTTCATTATTGGACAAAATTATAAACTGGTCGTTAGACAATAAGTGAAGAATTTAGTCACAGTGTTGGACAACTTAAAACAAATAGCCTAGCTATAACAGCCTACACTGCAGGGCTAAATAAAGCATGTGGCACTTGGTCATTTTTAATGTAAGGTTAATGCGACACCGACGTACACATCATTTGCATACTGATTTGCATCGAGGTTTCACTCAACGTGTCCTTCGAATGCACGCGCCTCCAAGCTCCGAAATTACCATGGCAACCATAAAACTGCAGCTATTGTTACTACTGTAAACAATGCATTTAGGATTTCTTTAAATCTGAATTATTATAAGATATTTAATGTTTTATTTTATTTTTGTCGACAGTGGTGGCTACCACAACATCACTGTAATTACATCCTTTCTTTTCATTCTCATAATTTCTTTGATTTTGGTAAGGTTACAATTTGACGAACGCTGTAAAATTACAGAATGTAGATGAGAGCGATATCTAAAATTGAGCAGCAAATTATATACATTACATTTTGAATTGTCAAAGTAGGCTATTTCGAGTAAAATGTACAGCTTGCCTCAATAAGGCTACAGTTCTGAAAATCCAAATGCAAATAGGCCTATATGTCACATGGTGTTACTTCATATAAAACATGACTCTTAATATCTGGAGATGTAGAATATGTCATGCTAAATAGTTATATGTTAAATTACATTAATACATTTAACAAGTCTGCATGTGTTGGCTTGTAATTCAAAGTGTATTAAATGCATCACACTTTAATTTATATTTTACATGAATTCACTGCTTTAGTGTAGGCCTATAAATGACTGGTTTGAATTGCTTCGGCATATAGAAACGGAGGCTATTACAGTTAAAAAAATGAACATTCCCCTTTATTTGTCCGCACAAATTAATACGTAGTTTTATAACAGTCACAACACCTGAGCAAACTGAGGCTTTACTGAATACATTTGGCACTTTTTCATTAGTCTGTGAAGTCAAGAAGGTGATGCATGCAAGAGGAAAACACCAAGCACGACAAGCCTTGTGTGACTCTATGCATTCAAGAACTCTGTCCAAAAATTCAGCAGCCAAAAAAAGATATAAAGAAAGGTATCCATGGTGTGAATCCGCTGGTTTCTCAGGCACAGGCAACTGTGATATGATTTTAGTGTTTTAGACCATAATGGATTTAGTTGTCTGGCATTGTGCTGTAGAGATGAGAATTTGCCCAGTGTCTTGTTGCCAACTGAGCAAATATGTAGATACTATAACACTGTGGCTTCCTCCATTGCATTAACCCACCTGCAAAATAAGTTTAATTTCTTTTTTATTTAGTTTGAACATTTGACTGAACTACGTATTATCACAAAATAATAACAAATCTACAAAAACCCAAAGCTGACCACAGAAATATTTATTAGTGTTATACCTGCGTGCAGTGTGTTGGTCATCTGCTCTGAAAGTGTAATAGAGTGTTTTTTTATGATAAAGCTGGAAAACACTGTCTTCTCCCTCTGATCGGTCAGACAGCTTTACAGTTAAACCCTGCAGAGGAAGACTTTCAGACGCCACCTTATCCTGCAGACAGAGAGAGAGAGAGAGAGAGAGAGAGAGAGAGAGAGAGAGAGAGAGAGAGAGAGAGAGAGAGAGAGAGAGAGAGAGAGAGAGAGAGAGAGAGAGAGATATCAATGTGCACTAAAGAAAACGGAAAAGATGATGCAAAAATAACAACATTATTAATAATATTAATTGTCTGCTAAGGTAAAACAGAATCAGGGTTTCTACGATTTTCATTACTCAAGGTTTCACTGGTTTCAAAGAGTTCTGACAATTAAAAAAAATCGAATTTTATTATTATTATCAATTCCCTTATATTTCCAGATTTATGACCATGGGAACGCTGTATGCTGCTAACATGAGTAATCTAGCTGGGTATACACTTATATATGTACAGTATACGTATGTGTGTGTAATGTAGTGTTTATGCTGGTGTGGGAGACTCTGGGCCCCCTCACCTCGCGTGCTTTAAAGGTGTAGAGCACCTTGTCTTTGAGAAGGAACCACAGCCTCTTCCACTTCCTTTTGCTCTTCTTGCGTCTCTGCAGACTGCCGCTCATAGTGGACCCTTCTGCACCCACAGATACCTGCACACACACACATTAGTCATATGTTAGGGTTTGAGTCAAATATCTACTTATAATAATTCACACAGGCAAAACAAGGGTTAGGTTCAACAGAGAGGGATCTAAAGGGAAGTGTATGTGTGTACCTGTGTGAGAGGTGAGGTGCTCTTTCTGTTCCTCCACAGGCTTGGTGGCTGGAGGCTCTGGAACACAGCAGACAGAGGCCTGCTGGCTCTGTGCGTGCGGGGACTTGCGCTCTCACATGTTCCAGGAATATTACCCCCTACATGCACACACAAACACAGACAATTACTGAACATTATCAATAAAATTATGAAAGTATTATATTCTTTTGGTTGATTCCACATACCTCTCTTTCTGAGCTCGGCGTAGCAGTGGTCACACACTTTAGCCATCCTGTCTTTCAGGTACTTAAGTGGGTATCTGTTTCGCGAACAGGACCGACACACCACCTAATAATAAAAAACATTAGTCAGGTGATATAGGTTTGTCTATAGAGATACAATGATGATACACATGGCATAATACATTTAAACATGGCAATAAAATGAACTCAAAATCTGAAGTATTTTATTCAACTACAAGAAGCCTAAAATTCAAAAATCATGCCAACAATTGAGCCTTATTTTGAATGAAGTAAAATGATCAAAATCATACTGTGAACCCTTTCCAGACACAAGGTGGCGCTGACACCTCTATAATCTCTAAGCAGGCACTCATATGATACATTGGCTGACTAATAAAACCGTCCTATTCATAATTAAGTAAATATAAATTGATATTGTAGTGTACAGTATATTATAATACAGAAAATATATAATTATATATAGACAGTTTCATGGGACGCACGCGCCTGAAGTTAACTTCCGGTCTGTGTTTGTTGATCTGTCTGGTTAGTGGATAATAATATAATAATTTATATTAATATGAATTTACATCAATATTTCATAGTATAATAACTGTTGCATTTTTATTCATATATTCATTTTATTAAATAAACAATTTGTTGAATGGGTCGTTTAACTTTGTAGCATTAGTTTAGCCAATCCAACAGTTTTTTTACTGGTAACCCAAAATAATACTGACTAGACATTGCTAGCTAATGTCATTTACTTGTTATTTCTTTTGCTAGCTATCAGAAAAAATTAGCAGGGACTCTATTCTTTGCAGATGTGTACCGTTTCCAACGTTTGTTTATGTTGTTGCTTTGAAACCATCTATAAATGTATTTCAGATCATTAAAAGTGTAACATTTTGATCCTGTGTAATAGAATACAACTCTGCGAGCATTAATGTTTTACCTTTCCACAAGCATTGCAGTGATGTCGTCGCAGTGTTAGACTGAAGTCAGACGTGCAGTTCATGCACATCATCACATGTGACACAGGAACCAGAACAGGTGCGGCCTCTCCGAGAGACATCCACAATTTCTCTCTCGCCTGTTAATTGACACACGAATGGTACATGAGTCAAAATATCATTTCACTTTAAAACTTTCTTCATTAAAATAATTTTACATAAAAACTTAGTTTTAAACTATGTGAAACAGTATGAAGTCAGTTTAAGATAATGTTCTCACACCTCCTTAGAACAGCTGAAGGTGTTGAGACCGGCAGCGTGATCTGCTATAGCACGACTCAGCGTATGGAACCAGTCCTCTCTCTCTCCTAAAGAACTATCAGAGATAGATCGAGGGTGTAAAAGAAAGACTAAAGTGCATGAAGAAACTGCATTATAGAAGTATAGACGCATGCAAACCATGGAAATGTGATTACCTCGCTGAGAGTGTGATGGTAACATCACTGACTTCTATCCGGAGTGTGTTGAGCACATTGTCTATAACAGGTTTACTCACCTGTGAAAATATATAATGCATATGCAGTTCAGTCTGACTTCAATGAATAATTAATCTATTAATAAAGTACTAGCACTTACAGACATAAAGTTATCAACTAGTTAAGTTAGTCTTACCTTCATCCCACTTAAAGTGAGTGTGTTCTTTAGTCTGTATTTACCATCCTGCTGAGGATAGGTGTACAGCATTACATCATTCATCTGCAGCACAAATAAACAAACACACTATGAGAAGATATATGCACAATATGCCTGTTTATAAACAACATTATTACTCATTCAGATTATTCTTGTAATGTCCTTTTGTTTATGTTTCTGTCCACCACAAGAGAGCAGTGAAAGCCTCAAATAGCTGTTCTATTTCTGCCTTTTCTCTATAAACACTTTTCCACAAACGTAGCATGTACACTTCAGTACTCAACAAAACAATTCACACGTTTAATACAATAGGTTGCGCTTGATAAAAAAACATCTAGTTATTTTCTCATATCATTGCCAGTCCCGACAATGATGTAGTTGTACTAGGAAGCCAAAACTCACGCCCACAGAAAGGCTAGCCTTACACTTCAAACCATTGTGCACATATACACATATAGCTCCAAACAAAAGTGGTGACATCATCAGACGTGAAATGTTCGTGCCCCAAACATCCGCAGTTCAGAGGCAGGGTCCAGGAATTCAGTCCGGACGCTCCTGAGAAAGGCTTTTGGGTGGAGGTCGTAGGACAGGGACAACAAAAACATCAACACTAACAGTCACAACAACCCAGAAACAGCTCAGAATGTAATAAATGTAACAATACTGCCATAAACGAAATCACTATCAGTTCTGCTCTATTCAGTGTGTTAACCCCCTGAGAGACCTCCGTGACAAAACATGGAAGAGAAAACAAACAAACAAGTCTCAACTCCATGGTGCTTAGACACGTTTACAGTCACTACAAAAACAAATCCCTGAATTTAAAACGGCACTACAAAGATTTAAAAACACCATATATAAAACCATTACACCAAGACCATATCTTTAAATTATAAATAAGATTCTAAGCCTCCATGCAGAGCACAAAAGAAAGTATGTTCACCATACTCATTTTTATGACTTCCATGACTTTTCTAGGCCTGCAAATCACAATTTACAAATTGCCTGCTATTATTTCCATGACAGTGGCAACCCTGTCCCCGGTGTTTCTGATCCAGAAGCCATCCTTCAAACATATTACACTCTGTGTGACGTTTGCAGGGCAGAGAAACTGTATGATGGCTGGTTTTGATGGGAGGAAAAGACCTTCAGCATCAGAGTGTGACTGATGGTTGGTCAGCTCTGTTTTTGAGCCGATTCACTTATTACTCCATAAATTACATTGGGATCTGTGAAAGTCATTGTTATCAGGGGACCCTCTGACATCATCACATCACGCCCAGTCAGCGTTGGACGCTGGACTTATGACATAAGTCACAAGCTCTCATAAAACTGCATCAGTCAAAGCATGATCAATTCACGGAGGGTTTGAGAGTAAAGGACATTGAGTTTGACAGTGGTAGAGATTGAAAAACAGTATGCCTCAACAGTGTCTAGAATCTGGACAAGAAAGAGCGTCAAAAACCAATTTTCTATATGTGCGGAGGATATGTTTGCAGCATAAAACCGTGTTAGTTAGCACAGAACCGCTCATATGATTTTAGTGTTAGTCAGATTTAGCGTATCAGTGTTGATCTGTTGTTCTCTGGTTCTAGTTCTGTCAGTAGTGTGCTGTCAGTACACTACAGACAGGAAGCTGGCTTCCAATAACCTACAGCAGACATCCTGAGTGGAAACAGGACCCTCGAAAACAAGAATAGGAGAGGGGTGGAGGCAGCCTTGTGCTAGCTGGAACTTTCAGTGTCTAAAATAACATGCACGTATGTACTGTAACAGCGTGCTCTCTAGGAATTTTAACCTTGAACATACTTTAAAGCGTATGAAAATGTTTTTCGAAAAGAATTTCTGAGGTCCAGATGTTAGCCAACCCACTGATAAGGAGCCCAAATTAAAACATGATGTAAAGTAATTGTAAATAAAGTAGAAAAGTGTGACAAGATACCAGGAAGAGGTGTCTTGGCTGTCGGCATTTACGAGAGACCTTCATCAGAGTGCCCTCCTTGACAAAAACCTAAAACACACAAATGCCAGATGACAGCCGAGTTATGGGTGAGGGTGTTAGCCACTTCACTCTTTAATTTCCACTAACAGTTATCTTTCAGGTTTTACAGGCAGTAAAACAACACAGTAAACTATAAACCTAAGCTATGGATGGATTATAAATACATTCAAATCAAGTGAGCTGCCCATTTTGACAGCATTTTATAGCAGAACCTTGCAGAAAAAGTGCTAAAATTGACTACTAAAGTGTAATTTACTTAAAAGTACTGTATATTTTTATAAACTAAAAAGTGGGCCAATGTAGTCCCAATTAGTAATAGAATTTTACATTTTAAGTATGACTACTAGTACATTGAAAATTAGTATGCAGTACTTACTACGTGTTCGCAAAAAGCATTCATGTTTCTATTTACACAGCCTTGCTGCCATGTAGACAATAGATGGCAAGGCAGCTACAAGAGTTTGTAACAGAGCCAGTGTGTATGGAGCTGAATTTACCCTTCCAGGCTGAAGAAGGTCTCTTTTGCCTCTCACGCTATAGTCAATGTGGACCAAACGAAGCAGGTTCTCCTGCGAATACAAAGGAGAAAAAAGAGAATTAGAAAATGCGAATGTCTCTCCTTGTGTTGAAAAGGCTCAGAAATGGACAGCGGCAGAGAGAGAGAGAGATTCTGTGTCTGCCTGACATTATGTGTGTGTGTGTGTGTGTTTGAGGATGCCTCTCTGTTTCACTGATTCAGACTGGCCTTTTCACACTGCTGTCTTTGTTTCCAGACACCTGGGATACTTTATTTGGTGACATCATTTCCACTCTCCCCATATCATGTATTAACAATAACACTCTCCCTCACACAGAGAAAGCTCACCCCATGTTTCAGATTGTCATTGACCTGGTCGGCAACCTCTGATACGATGACCAGTGCCGCTGTTGATAAAAAGATGCAGTCATAAGCACAATCACTGACAGCAAATGTTCATCATTATGTAGTACTGTATGTGTATGATACCTTGTGTGTCCTCATACTCTTTAGAATCTGGTGAGAGATTGTTTAAGTAATCTGGAAAGAATGAGATGGAAAGGAAAATTTTTATAAATCGTACAAATAAATCGTATAAATTGCACACTTTTCTCTAGCCCACAGACACGCAGTGTTCACCTGTGAGCAGCATGCGGTACTGGAGCACACGCACAATGACTCGCAGCAGCTGATGTGATAGAGGAACATTAACTCCTTCAGCGTTCTGTGTCTGGAAAATACAAACATGCACATTACAAACTCGTAAAATAGACAAATAGAATAAAATAAAATACATTAAAAAGAGAAATATTGTACACTAATGCTTGAATTCATGTATTAGCATGCTATTCACAATGTAGTTACAGCTATGTACTGTGCTGTTTATGCCCTTGGTTTCTTTCACTGATCTATATAATGATTGGTTTGCTTATAGAACGGCATGAGGTGAGGCCACCGGAGGTGATCGTGCCGCCATGTTGGTATGCCCAACGGACAGATGCCGTCATTGATCTAAAATATCCTATTTTGCAGAGTAGCGGGTGTACGAATCTGTATATGTGTCATATAAAATGTTTTATCACTATTTTTCCCCTGAGGTCCACTCATAATGTTTAATGAATGTAGTTTTCAGAGCTATTTTACACCTTTGACCTGTACCACAAGGTAAAGTATCATAGATCACAATAGTACCACTTAGAAAAGCCTATTCCAAGGTTATTCATTGACCTTCTCTTTCCCTTACACAAAACCCTGAGCACGCCTCATTCCATTCAATTACATCCCCAATTATATCATTCATCGAGAGAAAACGTGAACAAGTGAATCAGTCAAACACAGGGCGAAAAAAATCAATCAAGGCCTAATTGACTTTGACACGTCATTGTTCATGTGAGCTCTGAGGAGCCTGGAGGGGACGTGAAAGGTCGGCAGAGGGCAGAACAGGGGCGAATAACTCTAGTCTTATAGTAAGGACATCCAGAAGAAAGCTTTTGGGAAAGAGATGCTGTCAATATCCTTCTAAGGACCACAGTGTGTCTAACAAAAATACATCACCTGTGTGTGAGTGAATGGACGTATGCACAGAGGGAGTTGTGGCCTCGAGATAAAAGACTGCAAACAGTGATTGTCCAGCTCACACACCTGCCACAACATCACTCCCACAGCACAGATGCTCTCTGGCTTTCAATATCTCTCACACAAGCTTGCCTGTATCGTAACCTCATCGTGTCCTGTTCTACTCAGCACCTCACTCATTTCATGTCACTTTGAAATGAGCAGTACAGGAGATGTGAGAGAACAAACTGAGAGAACAACTCATGGGGTCAGAATTTATTTGTTTAGATTTTAAACAAGAAGTCCAATTTTATGAATTTTACAGTACACTAGCGGGCAAAAGTTTTGGGACACTTACTCACTTATATGTTCATATTTTATAATAAAACATAAATTAATAAACTCATCAAAGTTATGAAATAAAACAAAGGGAATTATGTTGTAATTAAAAAAATAAAATAAATTAAAACATTATATTTTATCGTCTTCAGTGTAGTCACCTTTCGACTAGATTTTGCAGAAATGTTTTCATGTCATTTTATCAAGCAGCTTCTTAAGGTCTCACCCTGAGATGCGTTTTAAAAATTAAACTATTCTGTGCTCTTATTGGTTCTTCTTTCTTAGTTATTCAGTCAAAGTTATCCATTTAAAAAAGTATTAAATAAAATGAAAAAACATGTATGTTTGGAAAATTATGTTTTTGTCTACTAAACTAATTTCAGATATTTAAGCAAACACCTCAGATCAAAAGATTTTTTAAATAATGAGAAAAATTTCGCTCAAGTGTCCCAAAACCTTTGACCGCTAGTGTATATCATATGTTACAGTATATACAGTAAATGCAGCTCAGTTTAGTAGTTCAAAATCAGAGGTGGCCACTTTGTCTCGCAGTGTGAACACAGCCTTTCTCTCATCTGAATATCATGCACCTGTGCTCCATTATCTAATTACTTCCCCTCTGTATCGTTCCTTCACTGCAATCCACATCATCCTGACCATAAAAGCCTGTCAGATTCCCAGAGTCAAAGCACAACGTGGCTTCATTGTTCAAGGCGAGGGTATTGATGAACAGCCGAGTTCAGAATGATAACACTAAATTACAATCCAATTGACATTTGTGCTGAAGAAGTGACCAGTCTTTGTGTGTGTGTGTGTGTGTGTGTGTGTGTGTGTGTCTGAATGTGTGTGTGAGGGCAGACCCTGTTGGGTTGGGATGCAGCCAGTGAGTGTGTTGGAAGGGGGGACAGCAGCTCGTGCCAGTAAACAGACAGGCTACACAAATCAGGCACTAGTCCGGCTGAAGCAGCGTCTGCATGGACAGCTGATTTAATTCAGGGTTGTTTAAGAAGGCTGCTCGGCTAATTAGCTTTCTTTCGCCTCATTGCCCAGATGCCAGATCAGTGTGTGCATGTGCGTGTGTGTGTTTTGTTCTGTCTTTCTCTCATTCTTCCACCTGTGCAACACCTGAGTAACACTAAGTGTTAATGATATACATACATACACATATTGTCTTACTTACATGCTGCATGCAAAGTCATATAGACGGTTTCAAAGCAACAATATTAACAAACGTTATTTTTGTGGTCCAAACTTAAGAATCGAGTCCCTGCAGATTATTTCTGATAACAAGCAAAAAAGTCAGAAGTTAACTACATTTGCTAGCAAGGTAAAAGTATGTCAGTATTATTTTGGGTTACCAGAAGAGGAACTGTTACTGCTAAACTTAAATTCGACAAGGTTACACGACCCATTCAACAAATTGTTTATTTAATCAACTTAATATGATAAAATTCAATAATTAATATACAATAATAACAATTATTATACAATAATATATTAATATATATTAATAACAAATACATTAAATATAAACAGTTATATTATTAGCCACTAGCCACACCGGAAGTTAACTACTGGCCAGGCATGTGCAATGAAACGTCTATATACAGTACATGCACAGACATAAAATCTACTTTCTCTCTTATTTAGACAGCAATGATGATCTGCAAATTCGTTTTATTAATTTGTTTTACATTTATATTTCTTCTAAGGAATTCTAAGACAAAGTGGATGCTTTAATGAAAACAAATCTAAAAACTCTATTAGTTGTCCCGAGTTATGAGAGAGTGACAGTTATGACCTCTGAGATACAACATTTTCCTACAGATACAAAATATGAAAATGTCCCAGAATGTTGAATATAAACATGAAGCTTGCAAAACAATCTCCTCTCCCAGATTGTCCCTTATCTGTCTCCATTCTCTTTACATATTCTGGACACTTACACAAATAAACACACACGCGTTACTGTTGAAAACACTCGTAAACGTTGTAGCTGCACATGGTTTAATCTTATCAGGTCACAGTGATGATCAGATCAGCTACTGTAGATACTTCATCTCTGTCATCAACCCAGCACGTGCGCACACACACGTACAGAAAATAAGATTACACAGGCTCTACTCCAGAGAAGAGAATTCCTAATGCATACGCTTTCAGAGGCAGTGAGCACCATACGGCATTTGTATTTTCTGATAGAAAAAGCAACAACCCCATGGGATGAAAATCCTCAATCTGTTCCATTTCTACAACATATATACAGTATATATTGCATATTCTATATAACCAGATGGATAGGAAAAAATATCCACTTTTCACCCCATCCTTAAAAGTATAAAGTATAAAAATTAAAACATTAAGGCATTATGATTGTTGGACTTAATGTGTTTTTAGAAAAAAGACCCAGTTGTGCATTAAACATTCTGATATGAACTGATATGCACGGGCCAAACATGGTATATTACTACAGTTGTGATATTGCTGACTATAGTGGGATATACTGATAAAAAACAGCAGATTTTTCGCCACTTGAGCTGTTCACCTAGAGGCATCGATCAATGAAAACAACTGCATCTCCTCCTGTTTAACAAGCCGAGAAAAGCATCACACAACAGATTGGGTAAATAAAAGAAGTCAGCAGTGCTTAGACTAATGGCTGGCAGGTTAAGAGAAATGTTCAGAAGGCTTGCACTTGACTCGTGTGGTGTGTATGTGAGAGTCAGCGCTATTGGTTTCATCAGTGCGGAGTGACCACAGGCAACCGATGCTGTTGAGTACATACATCATCCAGTCAAAGCCTGTATGTGTTACTACACCTGAGATTGAGCACGTATGACAAAAGGAAGAATTATATTGTGATTCAATCTTTGTGTAGAACAGTATGTGCTGGTATAGGCATAAATGACATCTTAACATAGTTTCATTACTTTGAGGTTTGAGGATCTTAAGCCTTTGCTATTGTTTGTAAAGCCACAGGAGAAACCTGATGCATGACAGGTTGTCACATGTTATTAAAGATTAAAAATAAAACATGTTATTAAAGATTAAAAATGGCCTCCCTATCTCAGAAATATGACATGTCACCAAGCTATGAACCTGAACATGTCACTGAGCTGAATTCATGAGTATCTGTGTTGGGAAAGCTACTATAAACCGCCTTTTAGCACGCTACAGTACTCACAATTAAGCTATCTACTACTACTACTATTTATAAAGTATATAGTTGCAGTACAAGCCACTAACAATTGATTAACTATAAAAAATAAATTGAATTGGTCATGGAGAGAATCAACTATACATTTACAGTACAACTAAAGAAAATTAATGAATGATATACATACTGATGAACAGCGATCAACATTCACTTCCATAATGTGGCTGAAGGAAAAAGGGACCAACTTTTGTTTGGAAAACGACCAAAAAAACGTCTTGAAATAAAAACTGCTGAACTACTGTCATATTACTAAAAAACTGAAGTTAGAAGTGCTGCAAGGTGTAGTAAGTTATTCTACTAGATGTGTGCAAAGAAATGTATTTGCATTACGACAAGAGCAGATAATGATGCAACATTTGGAGACACTTGGCTAAATCAGTTTTTCTCACTCTTTCCTCTCTCTGCTATACATTGGATCCGATTTAGAGTCTACCACCCACGGAGGCTACTCTGAATACAGATGCTCATGCATATTAATGAGAGAGGACAGCTGGCTTCTTGTCGTTGGTGATCCCGATCAACACTGAAATGTGTGGTCAGTGACTCCACCAACCATCCTCCAATGAGATGATTCAGGGGAGCTTCTGTTGTAGCAACATTTCTGGAACAGTGCGCTGATTGTGTCTTTAATACACAACAGGTAGTTACTGTCATGATCGCACACAGAACCATTCACAATTATGTCTTGGAAGTGTTAAATGTGACTTTAATTTCATTCTTAGAAATCCTCTGACATATCCATTGTATTTGTCAAAAATACAACCAGCCTTGAATTCCCAGCCACGAAACTGCAGTACAATGTCTCAGACCTCACCTCAAACTGTTTCACCACATCTTCGAAAGCTTTATTCTGTCTGCAGCTCTCCTCCAGCAGTGACATGCAGCGGTCATAGTCTGAGATGTAGGTCGTGAAGGCTGAAAACTCTGCTCGCCGTGTTAAAATGACATCAACCACTGTCGGGCTGTCCTCCCTGGATATGAATGAGAGATATGACATGGGTTTGGCTCCTTAGAGGGCATTCAAGGGCATTCATGCTGGCATTATAATTGATTGCGTAACTTTGACATGACATGTACAGATCTAATCTGTCGGGGTGTTATGATATGTGTGTCAATATATGAATATGGTTCAAATGGGGAGATCTATAGCTAGTGAGTGCATGCAACAGTACCTTGTAAAGGCTGATTATGTAACCTATAGATGTAGACTTTATAGACTTTTTAATGACACGGACACTCACCACTGTTTAATGCGGGTCTCCAGCTCATTGAGGATCTCAGTGTGGAGGTGGTAAACTTGAGGAAGGGTGCTAAGAATGTCGTCCAGTTTGGCTTCCTCTAACAGGGGATCTTCATCTTCTCCAACTGCTGACTCTACTGCTTCTTTAAAGTCCTGAAGAAAAATTAGATTTTAGACTCATTTAAAACCAGCAAAACAATATTTCATGTTAATGAAGTCTTTTTTACCAAAAAGGTCATAATTAATTTTTTTCACCTCTGTCTGATGCTTAGAATTAAACAGACATATGTGTCTGCTCGGTTGTTGGAACTTATGTGAGTTACAGCACCTTACAGTGTGTCATTTCCTGTTTCTGTTACCGTCTCTTTCTCACATCATATTCTGTTCAACACTTATAGCTCAAACCAATAAAGTTAGCAAAAAAAAAACATCGTGAGGGAAAGGGAAACTATCAACTCCCTCAGTCTTTCATGCAATACTCTCCTAATCTGTACTTGTCCTCTCTCTCCTCACTATAAACTGAACTCTGACCAGATTCATCCCTCAGGATGAGCTTTCAAAGCTTAAACCAATGGATTGAGCTGGGAGTAGTCTGTGTACCATCCTCCAGCTTCAACAGAATCTTTATTTATTTTGAACGTGACTGACGGCTAAATTGAGAGGCCATGAGCTGGCCTGTTCAGTGACCACTAGTCAGAATTCACAGACAGGATTCATTTACTTGACCCACTGTACATAATAAATGTTGTGTATCTTATGACTAGCTTAGAGAGACATGTCCTTGCAGACAAAGCCGTAGGAGAACATCAATGACACAGAGCTGTCTGTGTGTCCATCAGTTTCATGGAAAGTGGTGACATAAAACAAATTCATATACGCAAGCGGTCGCACTGGGAGGTAATACGATGGAATCCTTTCTGAGCTTCACACATAAATCAATGTATATCGATCTCACACGTGTTGTGATTTGTCAATGCTCACATAAACAACTCAGTGACATTTTACAGTTTATCTTGGTGCTGTAAAGCTGCTATGAAAAACCATCTTAATAACCGAAACTCACGGACTAATATAAAAAAGTGGTTTTGCTTTACAGCTTACTTTTCTAAACCTCATTATACTTTTATGGCTTTAGATAGGCTATTTACTTGCTTACTGTTCAGCTGAGATGAATAAACAGTGACACTGGAATGGACTGGATGGTGTTAAGAAACTAATCATTTACATTTCTTCACTGGCTTTCATAAGACTGGCGCAAACCTAATACAATTAAAGCAAGGGTTTAGTTCTCACATGTCTAGTCTGTTATTAAAGCACTCTGCGGTACAATTAAAACCATAATTTCCCATAAGGGACAGGTTCTGGAAATTCTTTGTATTTTTGTGTTATTCAATATCAAACAATGGAACAATAGGGCACGTGCTCTATCCTGTAGTGTTTTGATTGAGCGCTCTTTCCCTTTTAGAGTACACAGAAGAAAGAGAGAAAAATAAAGACACAAAAAGGTATTCAAAAAGACTGATAAGCCACGAAACCAAGGAAAATAGTACTCACATGCTGCTCATTTATTGATTAAAAAAGCAACAGTTCACCCAAAAATTACCTTTACTTTAGATTTGAATGATTCCTTTAATGCTTTAATGAAGGTCTCAGTTACAAAGGGATGAACCCAACCACTGAGTTAACACAGAAAATGTTTATATTTTACTTAATCAATAGGTTAAACAACCCAGCATTAATTTACAACCTAATGCGATGGGTTTGTCCCATTTAGGACATTGCTGGGTTGAAAATAACCCAAAAACATTTTAGAGTACTGTAAATATAAAGTTTGTCCCAAATCTTCCTTTTAATATTTATTATGAGAACTAAATATAGACAAAACCGCTGACATGCAGAGCAATAGCATTAAAGGGATAGTTCGCTCAAAAGTGAAAATTCTGTCATCATTTACTCACCCTCAGGTTGTTCCAAACCTGTATAAATGTCTTTGTTCTGCTAAACATAATGGGAGATATTTGGAAGAATGTCAGTAACCAAACAGATCTCACCCCCCATTGACTACCATATAGGGAAAATAAATACTAAATAAATGACATTCTTCCAAACATCTTGCTTTGTGTTTAGCAGAACAAAGAAAAGTATACAGATTTAGAACACTCTCAGGGTAAATGATGAAAGAAGTTTTTGGGTAAACTATCCCTTTAATTTAGAGAATTTAGTCATGGTGAAAAATGTCCCATTATTGCAAGCCACTCATTCTATCTACCCAAAGATGAGGTTTGACAGGTTTGATTTGTAGATGGCAGGTGAGCCATCTACATATGTTTGATTTTATAGATCTTTATATAATCTAAATACCAACAATTAAGACAAACATAGGCATTGTTGCATATACAGTACACATATAGGCCTACACTACTATATTGTCTGAAATACTATAGGTTGAACACATGAGGCTACTAGGTTACAGTGCTGCCCTGTATACCTTTAAAATATGTATATGCTGAACCTAAACTGCAGAAATCCCTAAGCAACAGTGAGGAAGAAACACCCTCAAAGTCATCGTTGACAGCAGCCAAACACTGATTTAATGAAGTCATAGTGGTCAGAAAATCAAGGTGACTCAGATCCTCCTGCTCATTATCATTCAACTCAACACAGGCCGAGTGATTAATGATATCTTTAGTTTCTCCACGTACTAATTATTAAATGCAGTATAAATATTTATAGCACACAAGTATCATTCAACTGAACCTTCTCCCAGAAAAGCTAACCGTAAAATACCGCAGTAAATTTCTTCGGTATTCATTGTGCTCTACTCACGATTCGTCCAGGTTATGCTACTCTATGTAAATCTGCTACATTTGATACGTATAAGAGATCCTGTAATTATAGTGTTTCTGTAATACAATACGGCACATGCATATAAGACACATAGGCATGTATATCATTAGCATTCTTCAGTGGTTAATAGGACAGCGTTTCTATTGACTATGCCTTATTTTATTCAAATGAGGCAATTAAATTGGTGAATATGAAGTACAGTAATTTACATTGAGGTGCATTGCTCAAAGAACTTCAGTTCATGCAGGATTATGTTAAATTTCTCAGTGAGCTCCGCCCCAGCTTGATAATTGGGATACATATTGCATTAATCATGAAAACAAAAGCGATAAATACGATCCTAAGGTCAAAGTCTGGAGGACAATGTTTCACACAATAGGTTATAGGTTTTTCTAGCTAATCTCATCACTCTCACAGACCTTGCAATCCCCACACACACACACACACACACACACACACGCACACACGCAGCCCTAGGGAACTGGGTTAGGAAGACGCTTTGGCTGTCAGAATGGGAAAGCTAATGAAAACAAATGATAACTTGGATTGGATATAGTACATCTCTGAGCAATATTAAGTACAGTCTAAAGAACCAATCTATTCAGAGACACTGTCGCACTCTTTTACTTCACACTTTTTATGGAGACCTTTGTCTTTTTTTAAGCTTTATGTAGAGATGTAAAAAGCATCAAGTACAGCTCATCTCACCAACAAGACGTAAGTACGCTAAAAACTGCTAATAAAAGGCAGTGAATAAAATATTGAACACATGCGCTAAACCAATCACAGCAGACTACGCTAGCGGAAAGGCGGAGATTAGATAATAGTGTTTTTACACCATGTATGAACATAAACCTGTGGTCGGACACTCCATAAACCACAGTAGGCACTTAAAAATCAGAAGCTATTTACTCTTTAATAACAGCTTTCTGTAGCTGTCACGTATAAATACTGTAAAACAGACCTAAACACTGATTTACAGTATTAACCGAAAGGCCCTACAAAGACCTTTAAAAACAAATCCATGAGGTGTGAGGAGTGTAAAAGCTTTGATGAGTGATTTAGGGCATTTCACTTTATTTTTATCTTCAAGACTATTAACTGGCTCCAAACTTGCCTGTCCTGTGCATGCATAACACTATTATAGTGTGTTGTTGCTTTGTTTATGGGTAACAAAACTCATGAAAAGATACTCAAAACAAAGAGCTGGTGCGTAAACACTGCGTCACTCACAGGCTGACTTTTTCAAGGCAAGGTTTTCAAGGCCAGGAAGTCTCAGTTACTGAAACAACATTGATAAAGCTATGCTACCCCCCACCACACCCACTCCCAGCACAAGTGTATCTCTGCATGTATGTGTATATATGTATACGTGATTTGTATACATGTGCTTGAAAGAAAGGAAATCAAGTCTGACGCAATAGGCTGCCAAGATGCAGACAATGACATCATTAGTACAATCTCAAATTTTGGAGTACTGCAGTCTCAAAACATGAGACCTTTGCATTACTGGGGGACACAATTCCAAAAGCGTGCATGCACAAAATGATCACTTTAATAAGATGTTATTTCCTATTTACTTTTATATAAGTACTTTTTACTCTTTCTTTTGTCTTAGTATAATTTTTTTCTAATTAATCATGTATATTTCTTCTTAGTTTCTTTATGTGCATGCACCTTACGCAGAAGCTCTGCATTTCATTGTATCTTGTGTACAATAAAGTAATTTACATTTAATGCAAGTCATCATAAGCAAACAGACAAGATTGCTAAAAGCATATTGGCTGATGGTTCGAAAGTAACAAAATAGATTTTCATACCTCCTGGAGAATCTTTAGAGCCTTCACGTGCCTGGGGATTATTGAAACAAGAAAGACAAATTTACTGTAATTAGCCCAATTGTATAAGTGAAAATAATTCTGTAAGACAGAACAGAAATATCTGTCCAATATTGTCAGTATTCCAATCCAAGTGATACCAGAATTTGACCAGCTGATTTGTAAAGTCAGATATGAAACAAAAAAAAAACTAATTTGACAGGCTTGGAGGGATAACAGGCTTGCTTAGACATACTAAATCACTTTGTAATAATTCTACACACTTAATGACTCATTGAGGCGCTTCTGAAATGCAATATCTTAAGGCAGACAGTCCAGTAATAAGCTGTCAGTTTGTATATCAGGGGAGCTGTTGAACAAAAATGAACATACAGAAATAAAGATGTGGTCAGGGCCTAGATATAGAGAATCTATAAACAAATGACATCAAAATGCTCTCTCTCGATGATAAACAATTGGCCTGCATCAGGATGTTTTAAAAACACAGAGAAAACAAAAACATAAGAGTACAAACACTTACTCTCTCTCTGAGTCCACAAGGTCTTTAGCCACATAGTAAGCTCTGGATCGCCCATCAATCTGAGAGTAATAAAAAGAAGGCCATGAGCAAAAAATAAAGGATTCAAAAATACATTGTACAGAGAGTTTGCAATCATTTACTTGGAACAGAGAAATACTTAGAGAGATGGAGAGAGAGACAGCGACAGAGAGAGAGAGAGAGAGATCAATTGACGTTGTGATCAAATTTCTCATCCAACCCTGTCAAAAGAAGACTGATTATTTCATTAAAGCACAACATAAATGAGATGGCTTTCCTGAACATGCAGCTTTAAGCACAGATGCATTATGGATGAGAGGCTGTGCTCATGGTGAGCACAAATCCACCATTGATTTGTAAGCTAATCACGGCTGTCCCATCAAGACTGTTGCTATTGAATGCTATTGCATATTTAGGAACAACTGCATGCATGACTGGGACATCATTGCTACCGCTGTATAACTTTTAATTGCAGCATATAAGTTTGGCAAATAACTTTGAATAGATGGATTTGCTTATTATTATTATGATTCATTTGTAAGCCATTCTGGCATTTTAAAGGGCTAAAAGCTATTTCCAAGTGTGTATTTATGCAGTGTTTTGCCAAATATTAAAAAGTGTTTTACACATAGAAACAAATCTATATTATTTTCTATAGAAGCATAACAAAAGAAATTGTTAAAGTTTTCCAATAAATAAACACAATCTGGCATTATTCCAGTTTACTTGATAGGTTACTCCCAGCCTCAGATATTCTTTTCTTTTTAAAGATGAAGAAAACAAGGAAGCAGGCATCACAAGGCCGGGGCACCGGCTGATATTACAGTAGTAGAGGGGAAAGGTGGGTCCAGCTTTCACTGCAGCATTAAACTAACTGCCAGGAGACTCATGAACCTGAATCTCATAGAAATTACACACACAGGGAATTCCACTTCATCAGGGAGGGTTCTTGTTTTTATCCACATTACTTTAACATGCAACACTGTGATTACTTTGGTAAGGCTATGAGAGGCAGTACATTACATTAACAACACAAAGTCAAAGTGCAGATGTTAGATCACAGGCATAATGCTATAAATCAAGTACCGAATTGCAGATATTTGTGAAAGATAATGTAGAGCATACTGTTATCTCACCTCTCTGTCATAGCAATGGTCTGCACAACCATCCTCTTCCTCAGAGGTGCGTCCATGGTCTTCCTCATTGGACACAGTGGCAGGTGCATGACAAACAGGGAACGGTTCACTGTAGGCACTGCATTATAAAAAAAGATAATCAGATGGATGTGTTGAGTTGTGTTTACTTGATGAAAGCAATAGAGTGATGGACATTTCCACAACTGGACAAACAAGTTAAATTGTGCACTTGTGAAATTAACTTTGTATAACTCTAGGTTAAACTTTTCCCACACGTAAGAGTATATAGAACACTGCCTCTATATGGAGAACAACAGGAACAACATATCCCAGAGTTATTACCATCTGTTGAGCATTATCTTACTGAAACAAAATTAACAAATGTCCTTTTTTGTTTCTGCTATATTTCTGCCTTATCCTAGACCAGAGGATTTCAAAGACTGAGGACCCTCAATTAAGATGGACCTTTTGTGAGGTACCCCTTCCTAAAATATCTATCTATATTTTTTATGCATAAAATAACAATTAAATGATGTTCAATAAATATTGTGTTATTAAGAGAACATATTAATATGTCCGAGACTTTCAATTCTGTGTAAATTCATCTCTATGATACCCTAACATCACTGTGACCATCAGCTTTTCCATAACAGAAATATTTTGTATTAGAGGGCACTTTGGTGTCCAGCAGAGCAGAAATTACCCTTTGCCAAGGAGAAACAAATTCCCCCTCTTCATTTAAACAAGACCTGGTGAGAATAATTTCATTTTTTCTCCCCAGCTCTCCTTTTAGTGGTAATACGGATGGCTGAGGCCAGATTGTGTGGACAGTTACTGTTTGGCACAGAGTACAGGCTTTGTGATCCTGTGGTGAGCACTTAAAGTGAAAATAAGATATAGCCCTAAGGATATGCAAATATGCACAATGAAGCTGCTTGTATACTATGGAGCTTCATGCATAGACTCACATACACATACATTTTACATTCATATGAGGAATTAGGAAACCACTTTTAAATTTTACATATGAATATGGTCTTCTGATGTATGTTGTCTTTTGTGTATACAAGAGTTGGAAAGAGCCAAATGTTTCAAAATGCCCCCACTAATATTAAAACATGTCAAAAACAGACTTTGGACATTAAGTCTGTTTAGGATGTTATCAACTCATAAATCAGCAAAATCGTCTAATCTAATAATGTTTGTGTAAAGGTTAAGTTAAGGGGCAAAGAACAGAAATTATAATCAGTCTAGTATAAAAACAATGGCAGTCTATATGTGAGATGTCCTCTCTAATACAGTGAAACAAATCGGCATGTATATTGTGTACAAAAGGTTTTAAAGGTGCCCAGCTGTGTGTCATACTACACAAGGACACTGTATTTTCGCAAAAAGCACACACACACACACACACACACACACACACACACACACACGCACAATATCTGGAGGAAATGGAAATTGCTCATTGCTCATAGCCAGCTGAACTGGGGGAGCTAAGGTGACAGTTCATTTAGAGGCTCCAGATGAAGCACATAGGAGCCTTCTGGCAGGACATCTCTACAATCTTCAGTGATCTCAACAGCTGAGGACTCCATTTTCAATGAAAGTGGTTTGAGAGTTAGCATAAGATAAAATAAGACAATTCTTTTTACTTGAAAGACCTTTCAAATAAAATCAAACTGAAACTGCACATATGTAGCTCTCCTGAACAAAATAAAACAAAGACATTGTTCTTACCATCACATCTGGATTTCACATTGTTACATGATTTGTATACTTTTTACTGTGTCCATAATATGCCTATATATATATTATTTTATTTTTAACAATACATAGTATATAAATATATAATAAAAATGTTCAATTCCTGCAATGCGTAAAGCAAGCCATTTATATGCATTAACCTTCCTCATCCTATAGGCCAAAAGTGACGATTTACACAACGCCCTTGTCTCTTCAACATTACCATTTATGAGAAGCAATTACGGAGCAAAGCACTTCAGTTGTGAGCTGTTTTCTTTAAGGTACCCATGAGCTAAATTTACTGCAGAAAATTACAGAGAAAGTGCAAAGATTTCCTATAACAGACCTATATATCCTACTGCCTGCTGCTTTCCTGAGGCTTGTTGCATGTAATTCAATTGATTTAAACTCTTGATAATAAAATATACATTAGAAAGCCCCCATGTTGCTCTGTCTGAATCAGTGTAATAGTGCTATTACGGAAGATAAGCATCTTTGAGATGACTTCATTATCAGACTTCATTTAACAAAACGTAGGAAATTTGAATGCAGATGAGGAGAGAGTTATAGGCACGATGTGTGTTGGTTAAACTGGGAGATGTATGTTCTTGCTTGGTTCTTGGTATACAGAATAAACGGTCTTGTATTGCTTTTTTAAATTTGATTTTTGTGAATTACATCCTTATTTATTTGTATCTCTCGTTGTTTATTAATGCTGTTACAACTGTCACATTTACATTCACGAATTTGGCAGACGCTTTTATCCAAAGCGACTTACATTGCATTATACTATACATTTGTTTTTAAATATGTGCAATCCCTGGGATTGAACCTATGACCTTGGCATTGCTAGCGCCATGCTCTAACCACTGAGCAACAGGAAAGCTCACATGCAGTTCACATGACACAATGCTGCTCATTGGTGGATATCTATTAAATTTGACATAATAGACATTGTCAAAATGTGGCTGTGACTTTCCTGAGGTATCAGAAATACATGGAGAAAGCTGGGAACGATGACAACAACAACATCTTTGTGGGAGCCTTGCTTTCCTGACTGTGCCACACCTCACCTTGTTGTTTGGGTCGCAGGGGAGTCTGGGAGATTGGTATTGCCTGTCTCCACCCCATCCTACTGACCCTGTCCCCTCGCCCTTGTCCTGCATTTCCTGTAAACAGTGGCGTGGAGGCTCATTGACTGGGTGCGACATCCCTAGGGATAACCTGGCAATGACCTGAGAACCCTGGGCACTAGGCCCAACTTGGACTTGATAAAACCAGACCCACACCCAATTTTATAAGTGTTAAGTGCAGACAGCACTCCAAATACACATCAAAATACATACTGATACAAAGCAAAAGAACTAACTAAAGATGGTCTGAGAATAGCAAATCGCCATTTTAAACCATTCAGAGATATATAATAATACAAACAGATATTTATTTTAAAGGTGCTGTGTGTAATATTTAGGAGGATCTGTTGACAGAAATGCAATATAATATACATAACTATGTCTTCAGAGATATATAAAGACCTAACATAATGAACCGTTATGTTTTTATTACCTTAGAATGAGTTATTTCTATCTACATAAACCACGGGTCACCTTACATGGAATTCACAATGTTGTTTCTACAGTCGCCCTAAAAGGACAAACTGCTCTACAGAGCGCGTTTTGTAAATATGTTAAATATGCGGAAAAAACGTATTTGTCCTGTGTTAGCCACAGTAGTGCTTTGAAAAAGAGGGGTATGCGGTGGAGTGAGCCCTTGGTTGCAATTTTTTCTTAAACATTCTCTCACTTTTTCACTGACCAACAATGATTAAAAAGAAATGCTTCTCATTAAAAATATTTGTTCTGCAATCAATCACTGTCATGCAATTGAGTCTCCATTCACCAAAGTGTCAATTTTTCTCTGCAAGCTTTCAAAATACGACAAACATGAACAGAACAGCTGAAGAGGTTGAGGTTCTCTCGGGACACACAGCAGCTAATGGTGCAGACACACAGGCCCATTTGCAAACATGCAATACTGTTAGATTGCACAGTCAATAATGTCACCAGAAGAAAAGGTCCCTGACTCCCATACCATCTCCTGAATAATAGAGGATACACACTATGTAAATAATGGCAAATGAATAATGGCCATACACACTATGGCCAGAGGTAATGTCTAAATATAGTGAGTATTCAAACTGTCCTCAGCACTTAAAAATAAGTCAATAACAGTTTACTGAGAAGTGCTGAAGGGAAGATGATCTTTTTTACATTTTTCACCAATTGCTTTGATTTTCCACTAAAGCAAGTAAATATTGTATGTGAGCCTGCCTGTGAAAACCTAGCTAAAGTCATTTATTGTGATTTACTGTTTTCAAAGAAAGAAAAAAAATCTACATAATGTAAAAAAACATTTTCTGAAAATATAGAATTTATATCTTTATTAAACTTGTTATCCCAGAATTTGTTTTTCCGACTTTAGCCTGGCTTTTACAGGCAGGGTAACATATGGGTTGTACCTTACAATAATGCACATTGTACACATATGCTAACTTTAAACATTAAAAATGTGCACTTCTCTCAGTCTAAATAACTTTGTTTAAATGTGTTCCTGCAGTGCTTTGCATTGTCACTCTGTTGGCTTTTAATTGGGGAGTTTTATTGTAGTGGGATAGTTGCGACCAAAACACAAAGCATGATAAAATGTTTTTTCTTAAAAACTACACAATCCGTGATAAACAATAGACTACCACAATAAAAGCTATTCTGTAAATTTTCCAGGTGTTTCTCTAAAAATCTGATTATAAAGCTACCCAGAGGCTACTTGAAACACTGCATGCCTTTGACTACATTGGTGATCGACCAAAAATTTCTAATGATGACTCTAGGGTGGATAAATTGAGGGTAGAGAGGGTCATATGGTCAAAAGAAGGTCAAATAATCATCTCTCTTTACACCTTTGTAAATCCATTAGATCCCAAAAGCCTAATAAAAACACACTTGAAACTAATAACACAACATGCTACCAAAACGCTAACCCAGGGGACAGAAAAAATGTTCACTGTTTTGTCATCTATTCCCCTCCACTCAGCTGCATCAGGCTGTGAGAGCATTGCAATAAAAGTGAAAAATAGCCTTAACGTTTAATCCACTTTCTCTCCAAACTGAACTATTTGTATCACTGGACCATTGCATCCTGCCTCACACAGAGTGTACCAACAAATGTACCATCAAATCCCACAAATGAGAAAATCAGATAAGCTCTTTTGCAAGCACAGTCCATCTTTTCACAGGCTGCTTCTCTAACATAAAGCACTTTAAAAAGTATATAGCAAGCCGTGTTATATTATTATTCTTTATAATAAGAACATTGGCTAATTTCTTCAGCAACATTTCATATGTAGTATAGAACCATAATACTTGAAACTCAAAACTAATGCCAGGTCTTATTTATTTTGCCAGGGAGACGAAAGAAAGTTTTCTAAGACAGAAAGAGGTGCAAGTTGAGCTATCCGAATGACCAAATACTTGTCCAATTTCCTGTTAACATTGTTTTAGCCAGAACTTCCTTTAGACTCGTGTGATGGTATTGCCATTGTGTTCAGAGGAAAGGAATTCAACATTTAAAATATAACTAGACAAACGTATGACAAGATCTTTTTAAATGTATTTAAACAGATACAGTTTGACCTGGGGATATCGAAGCAAACTGTTTACAAATAATTCATTAAAACTTTTTAAAAACATGCGGTTACATATACCTTTCGTTGTCTTGCTCTTGGGTGGTGGTCTTGTTTTCTATACCTGCAAAGCTATTCATGTCCACATAACCATCGTTCTCATTGGCAGGTGCTGTTGTCCGATTCTGGTCATCGAAGAAGCCTGTAATAGTGACTGACCGAGTGGGTCTCCCATGTGGAATCTGAATATTCTCATAGTCTGAGCTCATTGCAGGAATGTTTTCATAGTCAGATGTATCTGCACTTGGGAAGGAGATAGAGCGAGGCTTAGTAAGCGGCAAAGGCATGAAGGGAGGCCGAGAGCGGTCCTCAAAAGACTCCACTCTGCCGATACCCCTGTTCCCATAAGTCTTGGGAACACCTTGCCTCCTTTGCCTCTCTTTGTAAAGCACAAAAGTGGTAGGTAAGTCATTACGTGGCTTTGCCAAACGAGACTGAAGCTGAGGGGAGCCACTTGTACTCTTGTGATCAAGATCCAAAACCCGAACTGGCCCATGGTGGCTAGATTCAGATGATGACCTGGAGGAACGGACACCATCTCCATGGATTTTGCTTTCTGTTTTTTTCCTAAATTTCAAAGCCAAGAAATGTTTAAATGAGGTCTTTTTCTTTTTTGCGTTGTCAGGAGACTCATGTTGGATTAGAAGGGATGGAGAGCTTTTGGTTACAGGCCTCTTAGTTATGTAAGCTAACTCGAAAGGTGGCGGGATGTCAACTAGAGACGTAGGTGTCGACACACCACTGGATGACTGGTGGCTTCTTTGAGAAAAGCTTCCAGAAGACGTAATGACACAAGGCAAAGAAAGTGTGTCATCTTTTCTGTGCAATCTACTTTCCTCTCTTGGAGATTTCTCACCCTCAAAGTGCCCTGACAACGACAAATCTCTGCCTTCTACAGAGAGTGAACGAGGAGACAGAAGAAAACGCCTTGGCTTGAGTGAAGGAATAATTCGACTGGCCTCTGTTTCATCTAATGGTTTGGGATGTGCATCTCCATTTTGGTCTAAGGTCACAGTGTAGTAGTCGTGAGTCTGGTACTCAGTGCCCGTCTCCTCAGGCACGGTCTCAGGAACATATCCAGGTACTTTCCCTGAGAGCGAACGAGATCTTGTCACAATGCTTTTCCTGTCCAGGGTAATAAAGTTCTCACCCTCAGAGTCGAAGCCAGCCTCTTCATAAATATGTTCGTCACTGTCTGTGTCTTCAAAGAAAGGCACAATATGGCAATCCAGCTCTTCTATGTCTTCTTCAAACGCTTCCGTGGTGTGGGCAAAAACCACACGGTTGGTAAGTTCTGGAGTCCTCCCAACATCCAGATCTGTTGGAACAGTGATGTTGCAAAGTCTGAGACGTGGCTGGCAACTGTTTCTCTGACTCAGGATGGCATGTCTAGCAGACCGTTCTTTTACACTTTTACCTTTTGTTTTCCTTTCCATGTTCACTGGCTCATCTTCATCTCCTATTTCAACATAATCTTCAGACGAAACACACTCCAATTGCAGGTTTTCACTATCCTGATCTTCAATATCAGCATAGTCATCAACTGTTTCATTTTTATCCATCTCTTTACCCTCACCAGGCATTGCAGGGTAAGAGACACCGTTTTCTAATTTTGCCTGTTCCTTTTCTAACTCCGCCACATCATCCGATGATACATAATAAGGCTCCTGGTTTGACGTTTCTTCTGTTGTGATCTCCGAGTCCATTGGTTTCTCATTGCTGGACTCCTCTTCGGAGCATCTTGCTTCTGGATCAGAGGTACATGTCAAATCATTTGGCACAACCTCTATGACAGAGTAAGGCTCAAATGCATC
This sequence comes from Oreonectes daqikongensis, assembly GCA_026939265.1. Lineage (NCBI taxonomy): Eukaryota > Metazoa > Chordata > Actinopteri > Cypriniformes > Nemacheilidae > Oreonectes > Oreonectes daqikongensis. The sequence goes on along the minus strand of JAOTQM010000030.1, from coordinate 445,866 downwards.
TCCTGTCTCCTCCGCAAACCTGAAACGACCAGATGGGTCTTTGGTAGCACGTTCGGCCTGCCAAGTATTGTTGTCGTCAAGTGAGCCAATGACATCATAAGGATATTCCTCACATAGTGAGGGCTGACTGCAGTTTATAGCATTTGACGAAAGCCCAGTCTTATACTCTTCTGCATCTTCACGAAGATCATTGTCACATTCAACAGAGTGACTACAGAGGACAGACTCCATCTCACTGTAAAAAGGCTGTTTTATGTCATTAGTTAGTCCTGCATTCGACTCCTCACAACTGTCTGAGAGTGATTCCTCAATCTCTGCATACAGGTTTTGAGTATCTTTGCATTCTGCCAATCCACCTGTAGGCTGGTTGTCAATATATGTCTCTTTCTTAGGACATTCATGGGTGTTTTCATTTGCATCTCCATTTTCATGAGGGCTTATATCATCAGTGTTTTTGCTGTGTTCTTCATCAGCTGAATCAAGATTTACATCAACAACCTCAACTAAATTTACAGAGGCTGTATTAGTGGCATCATCCTTATGTTCCTCCTCTCCCATCGTTTCATTCACTACAAAGGTTTCCTCTATTTCATGATAAGTTGTTTCATGGTTTGTATCATAATTCACAATTAACCTTTTCACTGTATCTGATAACTCTTCGTCCCCACAATCGCCAGTAGAGTTTTCTCCTGACGCATCAGCTTCATCCTGCGAGACATCAGATTCATTATCCAGCTCCAGCTCAAGTCTATCCAAGGATGTTATGTCTCCATTACCCACAATGCATTGGCTGACTTCAGATGCTAGCCTTGGTTTGGGTGCCACAGGAGGTTTTGGACCTCGGGTAGAGTGACAAGGCTTTGACATCAGGGTGGAGCTTGCAGTTATAGTCAAATGTCTTTAGTTGAGAAGTCTGGAGTTCCTTTTAAAAATCTGCAAACAGAAAAAAACAGGTTACAGTCGGTTGTTAAATTGGATGTCACTAAACCTGCAATAAGAAAAACAAATTGAAAATGACTGTCAACATGCCATTATGAGCTCAGCTGCTCCTTTACAGCAGCATATTGATTGATCTACATTGGCTATTTGATTGATGAACTACAACCTCTGACCTAAAACATAATGAAGTGATTATACGCGAACACCCACACTCAACATAATTTATACAACCTTAAACAAATAAAATTATTAAATAGTAGAAATCATTTTAAAAAGTACATTTTAAAAAAGACCCCTGGAGACCTTGAAGGCTAACAAAACTCATACACCCCTGTCTTATCCTGTTATTTGGTACCTGCCTTGACGCACGTCCTATTAAACTCACCGTGCACTTGGTGTTCACCCTGCTAAGATGTTGTTTCCTGACACTGCTAATTAACTATTCCAGCAGACTCTCCTGGAAGGACTGCGGACAGGAAGTGCAAAGGGGAAGGATATTAACAGTGCACCCTGTCTCCTCCATGAACCCCCTTTGCCAATTTTTTTCTACAAGAGGGCAGTTTTGCACAACACAAATACACTTCCTTCTCGTCAGTCCTCCCATGATTCACACTCTAGTGATAAATCCCACCCCTCACAGCCCCCTCAGACAAGTTTTTTTCTGAAAAGGTCATTTCAGTGCGTTAAAGAACAATAAAAAGAGAAACATCAACATCCCAAGTAAGGTCCCTTTGGCAAAATAACAGGATATGAATTATGCAACAAGAATTCACTAAAACAAATGGTTAAACACAATGGGAGGCATACAGGGGAAAACAAAACTCTTCATTGTGTAAAACCATTAGTTCATTATCTATCTATGTATGTATGTATGTATCTATCCATCTATCTATGTATGTGTGTATATACATATAAAAGATCTGTCCAACAATAGTCCCTAAATTGTACCGTTAATGCAAACATACCCTTATTTTTCAGTAAAAAAGTAAATAATATGTTTTTGTGCAACAATTTACAAGTACTGAGAGGGCAATGCTTAAACTGTATAGCAGTAGGTATAGGCTATATGCATACGTCAAAGCAGCTACTTCGCATATGAACTTTTTCTCCATAACATTCTGTCAAATCTCTGCAGTTATTTCGTTATTCAGTTTGCACAAATTTCACCGTAAATTAACAGCATTAGAAAGTTAATTCAGTAAGAAGTTTAGTTTCTCACCTGAGCTCATTTTCGGATGTCATCCACCACGGCATCTGAAATACTTCCACATCATTCCTCGATATTCCGCCGAAGCGACAGTATAAATCCAAAGGTCTCGTGAACTTACTCCGGTGACATTTGTCATAAAGCCTGGCAAATAAACAATAGAGACTTCATGTCTTATTCGACGGCGTGACTAAAAAAAATCAGTTTTATGTCGAGCAGGTCCCGTCAGGTCCGCGCGCTTCCCGCTGAAGGAATGAGAGGGATGCGCGAGCGCTCTGATCTGCGCGTTGAGACTGAGGTGTTTTCGGCGCGCTTCCTGAGGAGGTACAGCGAGTCCCTCTCACGGGAATACACAAATCGATGAGCGAAACCACAGAGAAAAACATTTAAAACACAATAATCATCACTTTCACGAACTACTCCAGAGACTATAAACATTTAAATGTCACTTTTAATTGCCCAGTGGATTTCTTGCTCTCACAGAAAGTCGAAACATCTTGTTAAAATGCATTCATCCATATCGTGTTGGCATTGAAATCGGAACTTTTAGGTATTTCAGTGTATAAAACTATTCAACATGAAGGTTAATCGCCCTGCTTAATTGGGTAAAAACAGCCTTGTTTTGTTGGTAGCCTGTGGCGCACCGTCTTGCGATTTAGGCGAATAAATTTTGCCAAGACACAAAATGTTTTGCTTTTGGTCAGGCTTCCTTTCTACTCATCTGGTGGCTGATTGGAGAAAAGCAGCTCTTTAAAACCACTCTTCATAACAGGAAACTGTTATGCCTCTTTCCTGCACAACAGGCAACACTTCCTTAGCAACAAATGAACAAAGGTGCTGCTGTTAGCCCTACTGGGGTATCACTGCATTCGAGATTTAGTCCATGTATTTTTCCTAATTCAAGTATTTTTAGATGAAACAGTTATTTTTAAAATACTCCAAATGTCGATGGAAACAATGACATCAAATCCTTGCACATTGGGAACTGAAAACTCAAAGCATGTGGTCTAATAATATTTCGAAAAATAATTAAAAGTTAATTGTCTCTTATTCCCATTAAGGCCCAATTCCGACAAAATCTTACCCATATAGGCTATCCAGCAAATCAAATGTTCTCAGACGGAGTCTTTGCTGAATCGTAAGACAAGATAACCCCCAGCTGAGCCACTGCAGCTATGTTCAAGGGCAGACAACAGCTCTGAAACTCAGGAGAGGAAACCGTCAGCCACCTGGGGCTTCGTTTTGACAGTTTATATTACAACTTGAATCCTCAAACATTAGGTGGCAAATTCCATAGGACGTCCCTAACGCAGAGGGGAAAATGCCATATGTTCAATATGTCCATACCTTCAAATCAAATTATCAAACATAACGGCATGCAATGACTATTAATGAACAACTCTCTGTATTTTATTGTCCTCTATATCATGCTGCGTTTATAGCAACATCTATGAAACAGTTTGTCATAACACATGAGGTGTAAACACATTTCGTGTGGCCTTGACCCCTTGCAAGATGAATATTTACAATAGCTACATCATCACATGAACTCTAAGGGGAATCTTTGTTATTCCTGTAAACTGTTTGGTAGCTTGAATGACAACATTTAACAGAAAGATGCTGTTTTTCATGAATCTACAGCCAAACATACATGACTGGCATTTGCTGTGCTAACTGTCCTTTACTGGAAAATGTGCTATGGCACAAATTTGACCTTTTTTGAATTTTATCAAACAAACGTGTTTTCATCTGTGAGGACGGGTGAAAAGCAGGCCGTGTTTGTTGGCATTGTAATTTAAAGGATGTAGCTGGTGACTCAAAGAATAGCTTCGAGATAAATAGCCCTGCAGATGTGGTTTACACTGTATGCACAGGATAAAAAACATGTTTTCAGACTTCTATGAACAACTATTTCTGAGCAAGCAGATCCGTGGAGTTCTGTGCCCCTCCACCTGGACTGCCGCATTACAGCACATGTGAGAGAATAGAGGAAAAACATGTCAGACAGCAACATTTTACTCATAAACACACATATGTATTCACAGAACTGACCCAAAACAGGAAACTGATTGGAAAAGAGGGTCAATGACTTTTTCCCAGAGTCTCTCACCACCCATCGCATAACACCTGCCTTATAAAGAACACACTGTTTCTAAATTTTGAAAGACTGAAAAAGATCATTTTTGTACTTGAAGGACCCATTTGGACAGACGCTACAGTAAAAACGTCTAAAGATTTAGCAAAAAATGGCATTGTCAAATTCTAATGATATACAGTTAAATCACTAGGTTTGAAAGGCAATAAAAGAGACTTCAGTAATGATGAATTATTCATTTATTTATTTTGTTTTGCATTTTGTATTTTATTTAGGTATTTATAGTATCTCTAGCTCATCTTTTGGAAGGCTTATATAAAAGGCTATCATGTGTTTCGTACTCTATAATATAACGTTAAAGGTACAGATATATTTTTGTGTTTGTGTATGTATTTGATTTTTTTACGTTCTGTAATTAATATCACATTTAAGGTCATCAATATTTATTCTATTTAATATGTGTTTTCCTTTCTAACATGTTTGCCTGCGTGTGTGTTTACTTACAGCTGCTTTGAGACAGTTAAAATGGTAAAAAACGTTATAAAAATTGAGATGACTTGGTGCCGATAGCCCTGTGGTTAGTGTGCCAACACATAGCGCCAGTGCGTTCACAGTGAACAGAGTTTGATTCCTGACTCAAGTGCCCTTTGCCAAAACCTGCCATATCTCTGCCCAAAACTTTCCTGCCATCTCTATACTGTCCTGTAAAAGTCTCTATAATATAACTTAAAAAAATAGAGATGACTTGAATTTATTATTTCCCATTATCCATTTCTATTTTGTCTAAACCAACAACAATTAGTCTAGTTTTAAGTAATCCCAACCTTCATTAAAAAGTCCATTAGAAACTATTTTTAGCACTAATTACTTTCTTACAACTTTAATTCAATTTTAATTACAAGACTGTCCTCTTAATTACCCCATTAATCCACAAAAACAGATTTTTTCCTCTTTCTGTAACTCCAGGTGTCAGACATACCCAATATTTCCCCAGTGAAGAGAACATGAAAGAAATATGGCATCAGCACTCTTAGGTGACTCAAAAGGACAGCAACAGAAACAACTTACACACCTTCCCCCCAATCCCTGGAGTCGACCACTACCACACCGCTGTAGAAAGACAGGTGAAGCCAGGAGTCAACACTTCATCAAAAATAGCAAAAAAAGACCTCAGCCAAATCAATAGAGCACCACTGGGCATGGTTATGGGAGAGTGTATATGTGTATTTAAAGATTATAAAGCTACCGTAAAAGTCGTTTATGATGCAGTTTGAATCTTGTTTTCATAGCATCCTTAAATATTTTGTCTGTCAGTCTGAAACCTCATATCTCCATTTTCGGGATTTTTTGCCATAAATCATTAATTATGTTTGTCACTGGGTTTTGCAAATATCTAACCATTAAAAAGTATTTTAAAAGTGCTTGTCAACTTTGACAACAAGGTATTTTTTTCCATTTCCTGAAAAACATCAAATTTGGACATACAAGGTTTCAGAAGGACAGCGACTTTATGGTAGCCTACCTGCAAACTTACAATGTGAAATCATTACATAACATAATAACAGCTTTTTTATTGAGAATGATTCATGTTATTTTCAGAGAGAGAGAGCGCAAAGTGTGTTCAGGTGCAATATAACATAGTAAGCAGGGGTATATACCTTGATAACAAATCCCTTACACACAGCCAACTCAAAATTACACAATCCTCCCCACTGCACTGTAATAACATCGATTTACTGGTAATGAATAAAAGTTTCAAGAAGCCCCATAAAAAGACTCGAGGCTTGGCCTTTAAAAGCACAGCACAATGGGCCAGTCAAGCTAGCCTATAGCCTTTAGGACAATAGATTTATGGGCTCTGGAGAGTTTGATTTCTTTTGAAAAATTGAGCATGGTGCCTGCCTGCCCTTTTCTGTCACAATTCATTCTTGCATTTAGTTTTGCCTAGTATTCTAATGCAAACAAACACGCGCACCCTACGGCTCTGCAGCAAAACAACATGACAGAGACCCTCATTAGGCCATGATGATATTTCTACTGGGTTTCTTAGCACAACCCATGAACTTGCTAAAGCAAATACAAGTCTGATCTCAGGTCAGCGTGAAAGACTCATTTTTAACAACCCTTTTGATTAACAAGACTAAGCTGCTGATATTTCTTTCTGCAGGAACAATAGAATGGTGAAAAAGCCCTAGTCTGGATTTACTTTTTCCTGTGACTGTTTTCACATCTTTCAGCCAAATGAGACTGAACGGATGCAGATACTAAGTTTAAAAATATCTGTGTTTTCTAACCTCTTCTGGTCTTGGCTGTCGGCCGGTCCTATGTTTCTAAACACCTTAAGCAAGAGAGGTGATAAAATAAGGAGGTACATCATTTCAACTGATTTTATGATTCTTTTAAGAAATAATACACTGTTAAAAAATTCTGTAGAAATTACAGTATTACAGGAAGCAGTTTGCCAGTAATTAACTTACTGTAGATTTATATTTGTCTCATTTATTGGCAACAGTTTATCAAAGATAAATGAACATTAAACAAGTCTTTATCTTTACAGAAAAAAATCTATAAAATAACAGCCTCATGGAAGCATTGAAGCGAAAATCAGAAAAAGGTTGATGAGAATTTTTGGTTCCCAGAAGTTTTTTTCTGTAAAGATAAAGACTTGTTAATGTTTAATGTTCATTTATCTTTGAACAAACTGTTTCCAATAAATAAGATAAATAGAAATCTACAGTAAGTTACGTGCAAACTGCTGCAGCAACATTTTTAATACATAAATGTAACGTTACCAAACTGAAGTAATACAAGTTATAACATGAATGCATCCTAAAATATTGCATGCATCTTATATCGGTTTTAGTATTTTTAGATAAAGTGGGACAAAAATAGCTGCATTGGATTGTTCACAGGAGCCTTTGATCTTTACTCAAGGATTATATACTGTTGATCTTTTTTCCTGACCTCATGAAAATATTCTCTAAGGATGATTTTGGCTGTGTTAAGTATCACTTGATGGGTGAATCTTATAGGCTTGGCCTTTAAACCAAAGACTGGTTTAAGCTGAATAAATCCTCCGTAATCAAAATGATTTTAAGGCAAAATAAGAGCCTCCAGTGTTGACATGTACAGTAGAGATAAGCATTATCATCAAAGTGCTTCAAGAAAAAGGTCAACTTGTGAGATGCAACACATCGACTCATTACCATCAATCCACTTTTAAAGAGACTGGAGATAAACTACCAGAAGTATTTCACACACAACAGCCCATAATCAATAATTCCAATCACAACCGCCTGCCATTAGTGTCAAAATCACAACATTTTACACCTGCTTTTTATGTGCTATACCTGAATCAATGTACATGTGTCTAGTTTGTTGTGTCTGTTTCTGCAAAACATAAAGACTAAATCTAGAACAAAATAACCCATATATCTGGTGTTTTTGGTAATATGAGGTCACAGTAAGGGCCAGTCAAGGAGACATCCTCACACACAAACCAGAGATTATTCTCCTACTTGAAGCAAGTCAAGGATGAACACGCAACGGCAGGCCATCTTTTACAGTATGCACACACTTTAACCACCTCAGCAAAACTGTTTTGCTGAATTTCTTTTCATGTTTGTGATTTTATACTGAACCATTAATATTATAAAGAGGCAGGCCTGGCAAAGACAATTTCAGGTGCTACTGCTGTAATATATTCACAATTTTTTATGAAGCATCTATTATGGGGGAACCAGTATATTTGTTTTCTCTTTTTTTTATTTTACAGTGTACAAAAGATATAAATGGAACAGTGATTTTTATGTTCTGTGTCATGACTACATAACCTTCTCTCAATCTCAATATCAGCCATATTCAGGCACTTATGATGAATGTATTACAATGATGCAATGTTGCCATGGCAACGCAGGTTAAAGGTCACACTTGTCAACTAGTCATATGCTACATTGTGTTCAACCTCTATTTTACTCATCTCGCCTCTTGCTGGTGTCTCTGTACAGACTTTCAACAAATCGATCAGCTGCACAAAACACGAGGACAAATTGACATATGAAAAATAAAAATGACATAAAAAGAAACCTCAGCTTTATCATGTTGTTCATCTGGTCCTATTATATCACACATCTAGGACCTCATATAATAAAGGTATGAATAAAACCAGGCCATCACCATAAGTGGATAAGAACATTTGTCTCACTTTCCTTTTTTCTCTATCCATTATTTCATCAGTTTCTTATTTCATTTATAATCCCCTGTACAGCTAATTCATTTAAACCCTTGACAAATACGTTTGAACATTATGAAAAGGTGTGGGTAACTTCACAAGCGCCTGTTTCTGAAATTTAATAATCCTTTGATGATTAGATGAAGACGGTCTAAACAAATGGCACATGGGTCCATGGAGTGCTGTCATAAAACGTAATTGTGACCATGACTGTCTCTGTGACAGATCGCCGCAGTTGCTATGAACCTTAGCTGCACTTACACAGTGAGCGTTTGGCTCACTTTGAGTGTTATTGTGTAAATACAGTACAGGCAAAATTAATGTCTGCCTTATTTAGCCACAATTGCTTAAAAGTTGAAGATTTAAATCTATTACCAGACAAACATCCAAAATTAAAGTGTGTTCATTACTCACTTAAATAATGACATTTTCATCACACTTCTGTTACATGATAAGTTATTGATTTCAATTGACTGCAATGCAGGCTTGTCAGCATTTATTAGAATGTTCTTCAATAATTATTTTTTAGTAAATAAACACCAAATGATTAACATTATTGCATTATGTTAAATGATATATATATATCTGTAAATATTCCTTTTTGGAAGTTTGGAATTTCTTATGGAATTTAGCATTCACTACACTATTGCAAATTGAGTGTATCGTGAATAACTTTTTTGGGTTCCATGCAAATTGATTTATACTGCATTTAATCCCATTTTTACGGAAGTCCTGAACCGCAATGTAAAAAAAATCCTTGTCCTTCCATTCCCTCCTGTAGCCTTGCCTTTTTTTATGTTTCTCCTTCATTTTTTTTCTCAACAAAAAAAGAGAATGTTTTGTTTCTCTAAAATATGTCACAATAGAATATGACGTCTAATGCATTATTATGTCATAATTGGCTGACGATAGACTCTGTTCACAATGGCATTATTTAACTTCTGCCTTTTCGCAAAGCAGTGTATCGTAACCTTCCTTAATCTCGCTTTGATCTTGTCATAAGCGAAAAATTGTCTGCAAGATGTTGTACATCATCTAGCCGTATTTGTAGCAGCTGTGCAAGGGACTTTTGTTCCTTTAATTATAGTCAAACATAAAGAAAATGCTTATAATGGCACTTACATGTTACAGATATTCATAATTAGCATTGCACTTTCACTGTAAGGTCTCTCAGACCTGGAATCACACCACATGTGAGCTGAAAGAAATGATAGGCTATTATTTACCTGCTGCTTATTGCACAATGCACAAGGGAAATGCTGAGCCAGCACCAGAGACTCATTTCACACATTACACCGGGCAACCGAAGCGGTCTGAACCCCAATGTTTTCAACCTAAAACATGTCTGATTTGATTTATGTGGCAGGTTTAACACAGCTTACTCTCACCTCACATGTGGTCGTGTGTGCGTAAACATTATATAGTACACACACATTTTATTATAAATTATGACATATTTGAACTAACAAGCAATATATTTATATTTGTTTGTTAATGACAAAAGAAATGGAAAAAAACACCATCATTTAAAGACAACGTTTATGTTCTTCAGGCGTGTATATGACAAACTCACATTCTGTTTCGCTTGAATCTTTAGAATAGCCCGCGAGGCTGTTCATGCTACTTAAATCACAGATTCGCTGTAGGGTTTCCAACAGTATATAACAATAGCATGATTTTATGAGTCTCATAATGTTTTCCTTCTAATACAGAAGGGAGAACAACTCATAATAGTACACAAGCCATCCTCAGGGCATACTGGCCATTGAGCTGTTATTGAACCTCTAGTCTCAGCTATGTGTTTATTCTGACACATAAACCAATCTGTTATTCATCTCTTCACCTCCGATTCTGGCAGGTAGGATGACCGTGCCAATGCATTAGCAACTAAATGTATCTTTCATTGTGCTTCTTTGTGATCTTGGGTTAGGCTTGAGGTCAAAACTAAGGAAATGGAAATAGCTCTTCATGTTACATAGCTCCTATGAGTACATATGGAAAAGGGATTTTTAATATATTAACAATGTCTCTTCATAATATCGTGAGGTGCACTGAGGGGAAATGAATGGCTCTCTCGCTTTGTGGCAATACATGAAGATGTCTCGGATAGATATGGTAGTTTTTAATTACCTCATGAATGGGGCGACCGTAGTGAGATGCGATCCAGAATGTCTTCACTGTGAGATGATAGCATGTGCCTCAGATTTCCTCTCTGCTCCCAAACATGCTGGATGCTGCAATGTATAATATAATATCATATATGTTATATTATATCATTTATATTATATAATGTTATCCAAATAGAACTTGTAGTAGATGAATGTCAATTTGTTTACAAAAATCTATTCATCCTCATGAAAGCTACAAGGAAAACAAGCATGCGATCAGACTTACAGATGATGGGTGGAACTAATATACAGCTTCTACAAATCGATCCGTTGTAGGTTCATCATGATTCTAAGCACATCGTGAACCTTTACGCACTAAATTCCTTTACAACCGCAAACTGTCAGGACCAGAAAACATCAGAAGACCTTGTCAATAAGGGTAATGTCTTAAAAAACAACACTAACATGTGGCTTTCACTTTAAATCAGCATTTTAAAAACATTTTTTATTATACATGCTACACCTTAAGTAAAGGAACATTTTTAGTAATAATCAAAAATACTTTGTATGGGTCAAAATGATTGATTTTCCTTTAATGCCAAAATATAATGATCATAATATTAGGTAAGATATTTTGTAAAATTCCTACCGTAAATATAAATAAACTTTATTTTTGTGAGTAATTTGCTATGCTAAGGACTTTATTTGGACAACTTTAAAGGCGATTTTTCTTTTTCTTTGCACCCTAAGATTCCAGAGTTATATCTCAGCCAAATATTGTCCTATCCTAACAAATATCAACAGAAAGCTTATTTATTCAGCTTTCAGATGATGTAAAAAATTTACCCTTAAAGCTGGTTTTGTTGTCCAGGGTCACATTTATGCACTGGAAATGATACTGTAATGTGCATGATAGAGAAAATGTGCATACAACTACACACGTGTACGCATCCCGAGAAGCTTTAAATTGTATGTATAGTTAATCTCTGCAGGTTGCTTGTATATATTATTAATGCACCCCTTCCTGGAGAATAAGAGAATATTATAGGATTACAGTTGCTGGAATACCATTTAGCTATTCCGCAGAGCGATACAAATTCGAATTTATGGACAACTAAAATATTTGGTTATTTTACAAGATTAGACAAAATTAGGATTTGCACAGCAGGATTTAATCTGATTTAAACGCTGAACTGTGTTTCACCTCAGGATGGGGAAAAACAAAACGTGATTAAAATGTCAGGACTTTATTTCCACATCACACGAAAGCTTAAAATTCATCTTTCAGTTCCTACTTGCAGTGGGTGATAATGGCAAACTGGCAAACATTTCTCACCAACCAGATTATGATATTTCCAGCATCTCCAAGATGTTTTAACTGAATACTGCATTACCCATTTAGCCCATATACCTCAAGCGTATAGTTCCGAGTAGTTCTCTCATAAATGCTGCATTTTCAATGCTGCTTTGTGTGGCTTTTAATAATTTTATGGGGAATTTCTTTCTGTTGCACAACAGAAATGTAGAATCTGACTCAGTTTGCATCATTTATTCATTTGAAGTAGCAATCCACTGTGACACCAACAGTTTAATGAAGAGTAAATATGCCTGACATTTAGTATTACGTTGAGTGCCAGAACATTAATTTTGTTTATGACTAAACTGTTCAAATGTCACAGCAAATAAGGCCACGGCAGAAGCAAAGTTTCCATATCATAAAGCATAATGTTCAGTCCTGCTAATGGAAGTGATTCACATATTCTCCTTTTCACAGAATGAGATCTGAAGCTTTAAAAGCATGAACCAGGATTTTATAGCTAGTCAACAATATGTTTTTTCTATTTTTCCTTAAGAGAAAACTGTATTTGTTCAATTTTATATGTGATTTGTCAACTTTTAGGACTGCTATATTGATAAAGCTACACACAAACTAAAAGCAAGAAAACAGCTTTTTTTCCTTGAATCCTCTGACATCTTTTTTATTAGAAGGTAACAACAAGGTTTTAAAACTTTACCATTTTTCTATCCATTTACTATCCAAAAGGGACCCGGCAAGCAGTTATGGATTTACAGTAATGGTCAAATTTGACATTGATCTACGATTACAACCAAATCTGTAACATTTCTAAATATTGCAGAGATTAGCCCTGCATGCTTCACAGCATCCTTTTACAATAGCTACTAATCCTGACCACTGGTGATGTTATTATGTTTTTATATCATCATACAGCCATCGTAAAAGCTGATAGCAGCCACTGTGACATCGGCACTCAACAGCACTAACACACACAAATGATGGTCCACATCTACTGCTGTCATGATTTACTGGGATGTTGTGTCCAGAGGACCTCTTGTCTCCATCTGTGTGGAATGTCATCAGTCATAACATCGAACTGGTACAGAAAGACAGAAGATAACTGTGGTGTGTCATGATGATGCCTGTAAATGGAGTGTAAAGCTCCTTTTTGGCTGCACTATTTTATGGCAGGAAGCTGTAAAAGATAAAACACTTGATGCTCTCCAAACCATTTCTGCCAGTATTCAACAGGCATGAACATTTTGGAAAAATTTATCATGTTGGACTCTGCCCGACTCTTATGTATATGCTTTAAACGCTATGGAGGACAGTTCAATGTTAAATCTAGATTTACTGGGTAGTATGAAGGTATACCATTGCAACAGAATAAAATGTCAACAAACTTTTTAAAGTTAACAAACAATAAAAAGACAAAAAAAACATCCACTGTCATACAATTCCACATCAACACATTGTCTATGGAGGTAGGTCCATATATCCACAGATTCCCCATTACAGTACATCACAGAGTGTTGAATAATGCACAACATAACACACGCCTGCATAAGTACTTTCTTTTTTTGCCTGTGGTAATATGAAATATCATTTTCCACCACTCCCCCATCCAACCACCCACCCACGAGCGATGAGACCCTGGATTTACTCTCCTTATTACCTCTGTGTAGCATTTCATTTCCTGGGTATTTAGGGCTGTTATTGCTACAAGCAGGCGCACGTCAGGACGGCCAATCACTCTGGGCAATGCAGCATGACAGTGACGCATCATTCAGAAGTCTGTGTGCGCGTACATTAACCCAGCTGTTTATTTTCTCTAAGTACACTAGCTACAATCCATCACGCCATTGATTGTTGAGAAACACCTATGCTTGGGAAAAATGGCCTAAATGAAGTGTGTGCCACGGAAGGGATTGATTTTAATTTAAAGGTCCTCACAACTGCGCTTTAATGAATATGTCACGAGTTCTCAGCGATGGCGGTAGACTCGCTCGCTAGTTCTCTAGGGGACCGAGTTGAGATGATCTCTCTTTACTGAGCTAATCGTGGGTAGAATAGACTCCCACATATAATATATTTATGTCTAACCTACCACATACACGGATAGGTCACTACATCAATCTTCAGAGATATACGAGATAATGCAACACGGAAAGCATTCTTGTCTTTGAGATGCACACAATAGAAGGTTAACCCCAAAACTAAACACATTTTCTTTTCCATGCTACATCTTACGTCTGTACACAGCCAGATTTTATTAGACATAGTAAATACTTGCAGTGTTTAATATCCCAGAATTATTCTTACAGCAGTTATTGCCATGAGAAATGCTTGCGACCCACTGCAACATATTCTTTACTCCATTACCTCTTTATTAATGTTAGGTGAGGAAACATTAAACGTTTAATGGCATCATTGTTACTGACAGACATAATAGGGGGAAGCCATTAATCTTACTGGTAAAAAATGTAATTAAACAAGAGACATTAAAACAATGAAAGGTAACTCCAGTAACAACAGAGCAATGAACCATAGACGCATCATTAAGCCTCATAAACGCAAGTTTAAGACTTTCTTTACATCAGCTGTAACTTAGTTTAGTATCATGTTTACTTCATTATATTAGCACTGACAAACCAATACGGTATGATAAACCCTTTACCAGACCAATAAATATGATGCAATGCTTTAAATAAAAAATCCCTGTATCTATCAGCGGTTTACAACCCAAAACAACCCCTCCCCTCTTCAACATGTCCTCAGCTGAGAGGAAGGATATACCCTACTTCCCTGAGCTCCACACCCTGTAGCACACAGGCAAGAGAGAGGAGAGGATTACATTTCGGTTTAATGACTCCCATAGGGATTAACCTGTGGGTGGGATACCGCAAAACAGGCAACGCGGAGGATCCATGGAGTTATTCTGCATTCCTTTCTCATCTATATATGATAGAAGACATCTCCTGAGCATCTTCTGAGCCTTTTTAGTGTGCTGATTTATCCATTCATGTGTATGTGGTTTACACTTGAAGAAAGTGTGAAGTTAAACTGATACTTTGAGATAATGAATCCCATTAATAATTCACCTTCAAATAAAGCAGCATGACTAGAAGAAGTACCTTTCTTCTTTCTAATTCCTTGGCGGCTCATCCCAAACATCTTGTGGTCTGCATAGTTGGGGCAGGAGAGGAAGTAGGCTGAGGGAGACAGGAAACAGGAAGTAGAGGCAGAAATAAATGAGAACTGAAATAGCGAAAGGGGTAAATTCCCTCTTTTACTAGTTCAAGGGCTTAGAAGAGAATGACAACGACTCAATCCCTAAAATGCAATCCTAGGGAGCATATATTTCACGTAGCATTAGCCAGAAAAAAGACTATAAGAGCTCAAATTTCAATAATGTGACTTGTTGGACTGCTTTGGGGACACAGTAAAAATATCATGATGTAACATAACAAACAATACATATGATAAATGATTTTTACTACAGTTATTAATGTTATTTTTTGTAAAACTATATATACAGTGCTGCTTGAAAGTTTGTGAAAGTCTGACGCTTGCAGAATCTTGAAAAAGCTGAAAATTTGAAACGGTTTTTATGTTTTGTTATAGTTGTTTAAAGGTTTTTGTTTGTTCTGAGTCATTAAACTGTCCACTGATCTTAAGAAAAATCTCCAGAATCTTTGCTTTTTCAGCATTCAGTATATTTGACTCATGTCCAGCATGTATGATGTTGAGATTCATCTTTTCACATTGAGGACGATCAAGAGACTCATACATGACTATTACAATAGAGAGAAACATTCAGTGATACTCATGAAGTCAACACGATTCATTTAAAGTCAGGTGGGTATAAACCTCTGAAAATGACAACTTGTGTGAATTCTTCTTATTTTTCTTTTAGTAATGTCCTTCAGAAGCCATAAAAATGCATATATGTTAGATTATAAAAAGGTAAGAAAGATATGTTTTTTGACTAAATGGTTATTTGTGGAACCAAAAATGGTTCTTCTATGGCATCGCTGTGATGAACCTTTCAAGCACCTTTAGTTTTTTAAGAGTGGGAAACACTGGTCTAACACAACTGGTATTTATTGTGGCCATTTTGTTGTTATTGGTTAAGCATAGTATGGATGTTTAGATGTGTGTGTCTGTGTGTTTGTTGATCACTGTGTATATAGGTGTGATCTCACCAAATGTCAGTTATGCATTTCTGTCTCCATCTTGGAATGGCCTGATGGGACAACCCAGCGGGAAAAACGTATGAGACAAGGTCACAGTACGCCCTCCACCCCTCCAAGCAGGAAGTGCCGAAGGGCCTGGCCCATCAGAGACAGGAAGCACAAAGTGCAAACCAGCATCCACAACCCAACCCTATAACCAGGAAGTACACAGAAATCTCAACCTCGCTTGAGCATGCACTTTAACACAGTCACAGTCACAGACACTCGATGTGTGGAATACCTGGCTAAATGATTACTCCAGGCAACATCTGCTTAAAGTAAACCCATCCATCACGCAATAAATAACCTAATATGTGCAATATGCACAACAAGGGATAACTCCAATTTTAATATGGGTGTCAGTAGAAGAGAGAATATTTATCGTGAGGACAGACATTTATGAAAACATCCTTGGCAGGCCGTTGTTTGCAATATTTTTAGCTTTAGAGAAATGCATGAGATGTAATACCTGTAGATTACACAAACACACATACACAGATCTGTGCAAAGTGTAATGATGTTGTGAGTGGTGCAAATAAATCAAGAAGGCTTTAATCAAACCACAAAGATATAACAGAATAATCAATCATTCAGTGTTCTGTCCCTCGCTCGCTCTATTTCTCTCCATCCTGAGAAGCATCCCTGCAGTGTCCATATAATAATGTCAGGGCATTTTAAACATTATATTATTATTATTACATGTTTTTCAGATACTTCAAAGTAAATATCCGTAGTGGCCCTGAAAAACACAACACAACCTGTAATATAATATAACATAATGAGCAATAAATAACTTCTGAACATTGCCGCATTAAAAAAAACAATCAAGGTAAATGAAATTTTTCAATGTGTCTTTTCTCCAAACAATGAAATTAATAGCGACTGGGACTGTCAGTCCGTAACATTCTGCCATGCATCATCTTTTGTGTTCCATGGATGATAGTCATATGGGTTCAGACCAACAAGAGGGTTATTGATTAAAGGTCAAATGTTCCATTTTAGGTGAATTGTGCCTTTAATTGAAGACTCAAGAGGACTACAAGGACTGAGGGGGTTATTTGGGACAGGGCTTTCAACAAGTTTTCTCCAAGCACGTCTTAAATTTAAGTTCTCCTCTGACTGTGAATCTTATATATCCTGATGGACAGTTCCCAGGTGCAAGGTGGGCAGTCTGAAGAATCAGGATTAAGGCCAGACACATCATTAAGGATCTAGGAACACATATAAAAATCTCTGAAAATGACTGCTGGGAGATTTCTGCTGGAGTCAGACCCCAAGCAAGCCAGATCCCTAATGAGGGACCTGAACACTACATTACAGTAAACAAAAACTAACCACAGACATTTTTATAAATGTACAGATACAAATGTTTATATATATTTGCACAAGTATAGGCTACATGTGCATTTATTGTTATCTTTTATTTCAGCTGTTGTTTGAATTTTCTAATGTGCAAAGAGGCTTTAAAAATGTTCCGGAAAACATTTGAGAAATAAAATGTAATACAAAATAAAAAATATTTAACCAAATAATGTTTGCATGTAGCAAAAGTGTAAAAAATATTTGTACTAAATGATTACATAATATGTACATAATATTGTAATTTTATAAAATTGCAACAGACTTTAATCCAAATTGTAGTAATGTACCTCCGCTGGTGGAATTAAAATGCATTTTTTTCTTTAAATACTGTCCGTAACTCTTAGATGGTTAATTGAAAATATATAATATACATTCAAACAAACTAGTACATGACACTATTCCATGACAGTATTGTTTACCACATATTGCTGGATTCTAGCAAAATTTCCATCACAGGCACATAGATAAAGGTCATGTGCTGAATGTGAGACAAACCACAAAGGCCTATCGCTCAACAGAATGACAGAGCGGTTCAGTAGAAGAAACATTTTATTCTGGATACTGTGGATCTTTTCTGCTCTTTACACAGTCCAGCTGTGATAAATGATAAGACACCCGACCAGCACGGATATGACATTGAGTGTATCATTCTAAATGACCTTAGAAAGGGCACGATTGATAGATATCACAACCCACATACTGTCTGCAAGAAAGCATCCCTTTTCAAAAGGTACAACAGAATACACAAAAAGATGCCTGTAAGTCATGTATTAGTAGATCATTAGAAAAACAATAAAGATTTGTGTATTTCTGATAAAAATTGAACTAATAGTTTCTATTTCAAAACGACTTAAAGTAGGTCACATTTCGGGAAATAATACCACATTAAAGAAGTGGACATAAGTCCACATTAAAGAAGTGGACATAAGTCCACATTAAAGAAGTGGACATAAGTCCACATTAAAGAAGCAGAGCCATCAGAAGACATGATACACATTATCAGTTTGGTAAATTGTAGTTTAGTGAAATGGTTTTATTTTTCGTTTTCTCTCTGAGGGTCTACCGCCACCTACTGACGACCGGCTACTATGACATCATAATCAGTCACAGCCTATTAGGCTATGCAACATTAGAATGTAAGCTAAAGCAGTATTATGTTCTCACTCTGATCAAATTTAGGATAAAACATACAAATTATCTATAAGTTTACTTTTATCGTTCCTCTGTAATAAAGTGTGGACTCCGATATGCACTTATGACTATTTTTGTAGTCAAATGGGCTAGTATTGGCGTAAACGGACCTTGTGAGACTTCATATTCGAAACAGTAATCTTTAAAATTTTAGAACGTGTGATTTGGCTACATTTTTCTAGATTAAAAAAAATGTAATGTGCCCTGAATAAAACCCATTTCAACAGCAAATTATTTTAATCCATATAATTAAATGTAATATAAAATCAAATATTATAATAAATCATGTATAAAATAAATTCTACCAAAACACAGACCGGAAGTCACTTTCAGGCCAGCGCGTGCGTCCGATTAAAGCGTCTATACTAGTATAGCCTACTATACTTCAGTTACATTACGCATGTGTAAAATGTTTCGAACTATATCAAACAACCTGTATAAAATATTTTAAGGAGAATACTTAAAACAGCAGAGAAAAGCACAAAGATGACTTGTAATCATAAAGAGGGTTTTATTAGAACAATGTGATGAGCATCAGGAGTGGCTTCAGGACTATCAATAACAGCCTATAGACACATTCATTAAATGCTGGTTAAGCTTTTACAATACAAAGACTTTCTACCGAGAACAATCTTGCTTTTTCTTTACACACAATTTTAAAGCTATATGGCTTGCTTTTTCTATTTAGAAAAAAGTAGATAAAATCGTACCTGTATATACACACATACATACATATTTACATGTCTTGCTTTATTGTTCCTTGTGACACTTTTCCTTTTTTTAAAAAAAACAGCAGTACAGGGAGAGTGTATGTTGTGCTGACAAAACTATCATCACGTAAGTAGTACACCCAAAGATGTTATGTGAACATCAATGACTTGACGTGTAAAAAGCATAAAAATTTCAAGCAAGACAAAGTACAAAAAAGGACTTTGAAGCTTAACTTTCAAATCCATGCAAATTTAGAAAAAAAACATTGAGAAAATGTTCTTTCATCATGTCAAGATGAACGACTTATGAGTGGGATTCAGATTCTGTTGACTTTGCCCTTGAAGTGTCGCACTTGTCCCTTTTGTCATCTTTCCTGTCTTTGCTCCTGCTTCTGTCGCGTCTGTCTCGGTCTTTCTCTCTGTCTCTGTCTTTCTCCCTCCCTCTGTCTTTCTCCCGGTCCCTGTCCCTATCCCTCCTATCACGATCTTTTCCACGATCTCGTTCTCGGCTTCTCGAGCGTTCTCGTCTTTTGTCCCTGCTATCCCGGTCTTTGTCACGGTCTCTTTCTCTTTCTCTTTCTCGGTTCTTCGCTCTCTCTCTGTCATAATCTTTTTTCTCTTGCTCTCTCTCCCTTCCTCGGTCTCTGTCTCGGTCCCGGTCTCTCCTCTTGTCTCCATCTCCATCTCTGTGGCGGTCAGATTCTCTACCTCTACTGCGATCCCTCTCTCTGCTGTGCTCCCTATCTCTTTCTCTGCTTCGACCACGCTCCCTTTCTCGTTCCCTGCTTCGGTCTCTTTCACGATCCTTTTCTTGTTCCCTGCTTCGGTCTCTTTCACGATCTCTTTCTTGTTCCCTGCTTCGGTCTCTTTCACGATCCTTTTCTTGTTCCCTGCTCCGGTCTCTTTCACGATCCTTTTCTTGTTCCCTGCTTCGGTCTCTTTCACGATCTCTTTCTTGTTCCCTGCTACGGTCTCTTTCACGATCCCTTTCTTGTTCCCTGCTCCGGTCTCTTTCACGATCCCTTTCTTGTTCCCTGCTACGGTCTCTTTCACGATCCCTTTCTTGTTCCCTGCTACGGTCTCTTTCACAATCTCTTTCTTGTTCCCTGCTCCGGTCCCTTTCACGATCTCTTTCTTGTTCCCTGCTCCGGTCTCTTTCACGATCCCTTTCTCTGCCTCTCTCGTACTCGTGTTCTCTGTTCCAGCCCCATGATCGTGCAGCATGAGCAGCTTCTCTGTCTCTTTCTCTCCTCCTATCCTCGGACAAATCACGCTGCCTCTCTCTCTCTTCAGACATTCCTGAGGAGGCATCTCTGTCACGTAATGTACTGTCAAATCTGCTTGGACGGTTGTGAGGTTCTGAACTATCTCTGGAGGAGCAGCTTCGCCGCCTCATTTCAGGCGAGTGTCGTCTCCAGTGGTCACCGCGGTGGGTGTCGGGACTGTGTCCACCACCTACACGAGCCTGGACTGGGATGGGACCTTCGGGAGGCGTTGGAAGCAATGGTCCACGAACAGGTCTAACATCACTCAAGTTGTCATCATTATAGCTGTATCGTGGTGGGGGACCAGTAGCTTCCTTATCATAATGACCTGGTGGGGGACCTCTAGGTCCACCAAACTGCTGCACTGCTGGTCCTCTATGCCTTTCAAAGTCTTGAGATGAACCACCCCGTGGTTCCTCAAATGAGCCTCTGTGTTGAGGTGAACCACGAAACTGGTTTGGAGGTGGAAATCGCTGTCCTGACATATCCCCTGTAGGTCCAGAGGGAGGTCCCCGCCGTCCATCAAAGTGGTTCGGTGGTAGACCCCTAAAAGGTGGCACTTGTGTGGGCATCTGGGGTTTTTCTATTCCCTGATAAGAGTTTACATCATCACCAGGACCTCTTGACATATTAGACAGAGGTCCGTGATCACCAATGTTATGAGGGGGAGGTGGTCCTCGAGGTCCGGGGAAGTGGGATGGTGGTGGTGCTCTATTATCAAAGTGACTTGGAGGGCCTGGGAATGGTGGAGGTGGGCCTCTAGGTGCAGAAAAATTAAAAGGGGGTGGAGGACCATTAAATCTTTGCCCGTCGAAGTTTGGAGGGAGTGGTCCAGGTGGTGGAGGCCCTGGAGGTGGGCCTCTTGGTCCGATATGCTGAGGGATCGAGTTCATTGAATTATCAAACATATGAGGAGGACCTCTCTGACCCATCGGCTGGAATAGAGGGGGTCCTCTCGGTGTAAAATTAGGAGGCGCTGGACCTCTTGGAGCATCAAACTGTGAACTACCACCCCACTGATTTTGATAAGGAGGATATGATCTGGGTGGCGGATTTTCTCCGAGGGGAGGAGGTGGACCTTGCATTGGGGGAATCTGCATTGGTGGTGGTCCTGACATTGGAGGAGGGAGATGCATGGGTGGTGGAACATTCAATGGGGGAGGGGCTTGCATGGGAGGTGGACCGAGAATGGGTGGAGGCCCAATAGGGGGAGGAAAAGACATTGGAGGTGGAATGTTTGTGGGATTTGTTGTTGGTATGTGTTGGATATGGGTACAGTGAGAATCCATGTAGGATGAGCTGTCCTGAAAGACATCATCTGGCATTTCTGAGTGGATAGATGTAGATGACGTACTGATTGTTGAAATGCTGTAATATGTGGTTGCAGTGGTCTCAATAGGCTGTCCACTGGACACAACCTCAGCTTTTAATATACTGGCAGAATTAGGCCAAACCTCCTCAAAACTTTTACTCTCATATTCAATAGGCTCATCCCTGATTTGTTTCTCCTCAGGTTCTTTCTCCCTAAAGCTTTCAACTAACTCAGGGTCAATCGTCTCTCCTAGTAATGGAATAAAAACCTCTGTGCTCTCTGTACCAAGGAAAGGTACCTCTTCACTTTCATCTTCCTCCTCAGGTGCTTCAGTTTGTTGGAACACAGGCTGGACTTCATGGGAATCCAAGGTGGTAGTGACTTGTGATTGGGGTGTGTCTGTGGTTGTAGAAGTTTCCTCCACAAGTGTATCCACAGTAGAGTCAGGTTGTGTTATTTGGGCATCTGTGGTTATACTGGATTGTGATGGCTCTATCACTGAAGTTTGAGGTGGAGATGGTTTCTCTGTAGTTACAGGAGACTGCTCTTCTTTCTCTATGGAATCAGACGTATGTCTTCTGTTTGCTGCCGCAGCAGCCCGAGGGTCCCTACTTTGCCTTGGGTCTCTTCTCAGGTTAATAACTGGACCAGCTGAACTCTTCGCCACTAGGTCTTCAACCTTTTTGCCAAGTTGCAATAACTGGCTGTTAGCTAGTAGAGATGTGATAGGCTGTGAAATCAAAGTGTCTGGTATTTGTTGAACTGGATCCTCTAACAGCTTCTGTTCCTCTACCTGTTTCTCATGAAGTCCTTTCTGATGTTCAGTTAATTTCTTACCACTTGGATCAAGCCCAACATCATCAAAAATGGAGTCATCCTCAGGGTCATAAGCAATATCATCCACCACAGCAGAGGTACCCTCGGAAAGCTTAATGGCTGTTGACACTTTCGTAGAATTGTGTTTTTTTTCTGCAGCATAGCCAACAGCTGGATCATATTCTTCCTCAGGATCATATGGCCTATCATCCTGTACTTCTACTTCTTTACCCTTGGTTATTGCAAACTGCTGCACAATCGGGTCTAACAGCGACCCAGAAGGCATGGGCACCTCCACAGCACTTTGGTCTGAAGGTGATGAGACATCGGAATCTTGCTTCTTCATACCAAAAAGTGTTTTTAGGATAGTCTGCAGCGGTGTGGAAGCAACTCCCGGTGCTGCATTGACATTATTGATCGTGTTAGCAGAGATACCAGGTGCTTTCACAGAGGAGAGAATGGAAAGGACAGAAGTTGAGATGGAACTTGAGGATTCAGAGGCACTGAGAGGTGGTGGCGTGCCTGGGGGAGTTGTGCTGATGGCATCCAGACTAGATCGAAGAGCCTTGTCCTGTTTTATTTCAGGTTTTGCAATAATGGATGGTTTGGGGAGGCCCGTCTCATCATCTCGTAGTGTTTTAGAGCGTTTTTCCTCATTTTCAAGAGGCGCTCCAGGACGCTTCTTGTCTTTCTGGCAGATCAGCAACCCCAGGAGGAGATTGGGACGAGCTGGCTCTAGCCCTGCAAAGAAAAGAAAATATTTTAGTCACTATCACAGATGAATAGTCGCATAAATTTTATAAAAAGTTTAATTAAGGTCTTGAACACACATTCCGAGAGCTTGTTCCATAAAATACAATGGTTACACCTGCACAAAACACTGTTAGTACAGTTCTGTATTATTTGCATATTTAAAGAAAATGTCTTTAAAAGCAAATATTGCATTTCTTTATGTACACTTCAAATTAACCTTAAGGTGAACACAATAAATATTTTAGAATTTAATGATTGTTGAAGTAATGCAACATTTTATCAATTTACATAAATATACCCTCTGAATTATGTTTATATATGGTTGGACTACTACTCTGGAAAACTTGTCATACCCATAATGACAATTCTAATTACTGCTCCAATTTTGTGCTACAAGTAACTGGTAAAGAACATGCTGGTTAGGACCCACAAGTCACATTCACTTATCTTGAGCAGGTCAGATGACTTCATTGTTTTCCTCATGAAACAAGTAATAAAGTAATATTACATATGATTCCAGAGTACATATAAAAAACTCGAATGTTATTGCAATTCAACATTGAGGTTTAACTTTACAGGATCAGTTAAATGTATGTGTATGTTTTACAGCTGTGAAAGTCACTCTACTTTTGAGCAACTCATATATATTGTAATAAGTGTATTATTTTAGACTAAGACACATCTAAGACATCACCAAATTTGTATTTAGAACATATTTTATTGGCAAGTCTTAAAATACATGACAACTTGCAAGACAGATAGATAACAAGGAAAAAAGAAGTGTACAGACAAAGAGCTAGGAAAAGAACACATTAAAGCATGCTTGACATTGTTTTTGGTAAATTAAGAAACAAGCTCTCAACTGACAAAATAACCAGCAAAAATACAGACATTATAACCATGCTTACCTGTTGCTAACATTATCAGATTGTTAACAGATATGATTTGTTAGATAACCTGTTTTTGCATTCTATGAGCAATCTGGGAAAAACTCTTTAAAATATCCTTGTAGATGCTTACCTGGTCCATCAAATGGTAGGAGTTTGGCAGGCAGTGGGTCTTTTGAGCTCAGTGGGATGAGGTAAAGGTCTTTGATGCGCTTGTTGCTGTTAGCCACCACCCCAAACCGCTTACGGCTACTGAAATAGGAAAACAGAGACACATACGCAACCTCTTCCTCCTCAGTTGCTGGATGGAAACGAATGAGACAGAGTTCCTGAAAGAAACATTGAGGATCAGAAAGTGACAAGCATTAAAAGTAACATTTTACCAGGGTTGATTTTCTAAATTGTAAATTCTCTTTGCTTCATATTTTTTCTTTTCATACTTTTGACAGTGAAGTCTTCAACTTTCCCACATAATCCCACACTGTGTGTGGTGATATCCTACCGCCGATATGAATGGTGTCAGGCAAGTCCTGCGAATAAAGTCAAAACGTTTATAGACTAGAAAACTACTAATTTAACATTAAAACTTCAGTAAAATCCTTAGAGAACAAACCTCTTTAATATGCTCGAATGATCCAGAAACCAAGTAGGCTTTTGTGACGAACTTAGCGACTGTGTGCATGTTTATGAATCCTTTCCACAACATCTCCTGACCGGACAGGAACAAAGCTGTCTCTCCCTCAGGAGGGGACTCTGACACACTGCTGAAAACACACACAAAATATATTTTCAATCCAAAAGTAAGCAATATTTTTCATTATAACACTATAACACATTTCCTTTGAATTTTTAGACTTTTGAATAGTGCCACACCTGGCAATACTGGATCCGTAATGCCGCGCATCTTGTGAAGAAGCTGGTTTCTGCACCACAGGTCTGGGTAGAGATGCCGGGGCTGGAGGGGGCATTGGCAAAGGACCCTTTGCTTCAACAACCAGAGGCTCAACAGGAACAGGCATACTGGCCGGTAAAGTAGGAACACTAACATCAGGACCAGGTAAAGGCACGGATGACCGGTGTCCTGCTGTACGAGGATCCCTTCGAGTTATTGTAACAGAGGAGACGGCAGCAGGGACTGGGGTCTGGACCATTTGCAATAAACTGCTTGGATCCTCCATTGCAGACATAGAATCAGGCATGGATGTATCCACACCAGAATAATAGGAAACTTGGGGGTGGTCAGGAGGGGCTTTGGATAATCGCGGCTCTGGTTTGGACTTAAAAGTTGGCTCTGGCTTCTTAGGTGCAGACGTTTTGCTTTTTTTAGTAGGCGGTTCTTCATCTGCAGACTTCTGACCTAAAAAAATAAAAAATTAAGCAATTTAATACACCGTATAAATAATACAAACACAAATCTAGCTGTACTAACATGTTCCAGGAAAACGTAAAAACTCTTCCTGTTCCAAATCTGTGTAAATGTCTTTGTTCTGATGAACACAGAGAAATATATTTGAAAGAATGCTTGTTTCTTTCCTACATTCTTCAAAATATCTTCAACAGAACAAATACATTTATAAAGCAATTTTGGTGTCAATATCCTTCTGTGTGTTCATTAGAACAAAATAATTTATACAGAGTAAATGAATATAGAATGTTACTATCAAATCTAAGAGATATTAAATCAATACCTAAAATATTCTGTCCTTATTTTGACAATATATTCCCACCTGTACAAATTTTGCAGTTTAGATCAAACAGATGAGCCCTGTGCTCTGATGTAGTATCTTTCAGCATAGTACTGAAAATATCAGGCATAGCGCTGACTTTTCCAGTAGAGACTGAAGCCTGTGATGTAGAGGTATGCATGTCTTCCTGTGAGTCCTGCCAAAACATAAAAAAAATTAAAGAACAATATTAAATGTATTGCTAATGCTTTTTTAATCCATTAATATATACGCTTATGTAAACCCATAACAACAATGCAGACAGGACACACTAAGGCGATAAATTCATAAAAGATTTGAGTAATATAGCATAGCAAATTACGCATCCAGCAAGCAAGTGGATTACTTTGGGCTTCTGGAAATTGAAATGAAAGAAGTGTTGAAGAACAGACAGATCAGAAAAGCCAGTGATCAGCACTTACAGCAGCAGAAGCCAAGCGGGGAGATTGGGAAGTGGCAGGCATACATACATCTCCATCAGACATTGGAGGAGCTTCCTCCATGTCTACATCTGGGGGGACACCTTCTTGTCTGGATCCGGATTTGGAATATCCTGACTGGGATTTTACATCCTTGTTGGAAAAGTACACAACTTTAGCAAAGCATATAAAGACGCATTCCCACTACTGATAGATTTCTGGCCATTTTAATGTAGTTAACCCAGACAATTTGAAATGTTTTTTTTATTGTTTGTTTGTACCTCAGTGGTCTCTGTTTTTCTCCAATCTGACATCTCCTTGGAAAGAAGTTCTTCTGGACTCAATCTCACCAGCCTGAAAGGACTGATCTCACCACCAATCACTCGATAGAATAAACCCTGACAAACAGAGGAATCAAAAAACACAAAAGCTATGTAAGTAACTATGTGCATTTACTGCCTGACACATGAACATAAATGCTTGTACTAAGGGACCAACCTTGTTTTTAGGGTCCTTCAAATTGAACATGAGGGATCTGTACTTATTCTTGTATTTGTTGTCAGTGTTCATACAAAGGTTAAACATCTCTTTTTCAATGCTGACCGCCAACTTCCCAACTTCACTCTCGGACATGGAGAGATCGTCACTGTCGCTCACCCTGTGACATTTAAATCATTAACATTTTTACTCCAATAAGACTCAAAAAAGTCCATAGCTTACCAAGTGCATAATTAATAACAAAATATTTGTCTTAATCAGTAGGACAAATAAAACATTAGCTAGTAAATTAATTAAAAATGATTACAAATAAGAAAAAAATCATATTTGCGAATCATCCCTCACCTTTTATAGAGAATATCAGTGAGTGATCGTCTGATGTTGGATCTCATCTGGTTGTTGGGTGGAGGCTGTGGTGGAGCAGCAGGTGCGGGGGGCTGGGTCGGTTTAGGCGTTGAGTGTTGGATGGATGGAGCGGTAGACACAGGTGAGGGTGGGGTTTTAGAGGAGGTAGAGGGACCACCATCAGCAGATTCCTTCTGCCCCGTCTGTGGCTGTTTTTTAGGGATGGTGAAGGTGCTCTTGGTCACACGGAGAGCTCCGGAGGCATGGTGGCGAGATCCAGGAGGGCCTGCTGAAGATAAAACTGGAATCGGAGGCGGGGGAGGCCCTGGCTTCTTGGATTTGTTCAATTTTCCTTGAAGTTGGGGCAGTTTTCTTAAGTCTCTGGCACTGCTCAAAGGTGTTGTACTTGGTTTGGCTTTGGTAGGAGACACATCAGCAGTTCTTTTTAACCCCTTTGAACCGGGAGACTTCTTCCCACCTTTAAGAACATCTGAAGCAGGAGCTTTCTTGTCTGCAGGTACTGACTCCTTTTCTGCCTTCACTTCCTCACTGTCCTCCTTTTCTTTGTCTTTATTGGCAGCTGCTGGAAAACACAAGAAACAAATGGAACCATCAACACCAGACTAATAAGACAAGTAAAATTAAGTGTAAACAATATAATGCTTTCAAAGTACTGCAGTGCTCTTTATTTGGTGACTAAGGATGGTTGGTTAATGAAAAGAGCTCAATTTAGTATTATTCACATATTGTAATGCCTTGCCATGATACAGTAAACACTCAACTCATGTTAATGGACATAAAGACCAAACTCAGGGAAACAAGAGGTTGATCATTTAAGATTTATTTTCGAAAATGTACTCCTCTTTACAACAATGCAACTTTACATCATTTATATTTTTATACATGCATTCCTTTCTTTAATTTCTGTAATCCATATAAAACGACAATGTTAGACATTTCTGTGGCTTTATATTAAAGAGACAAAAAAAGCAAATTTAAATCAAAATGATTAAAAGTACAGCCACAAAATGTTTCTTTTTAACTTGGAACACTTGTGTATCAAGTGCAATATTTTATGTTCTACATATCTATTGAAAGGCAGAAAACCTTTTAAAACAGAAAATCAAATATCAAAATTGAATATGACTACTCAAAGATTACAGATACACATGTGAGGAATGCAAATGTATAACATTGAAATGCAAGGATAACCCATTTGTGCCATAATATTTCAGCTCAGAAATATGTGAAGTGTGCACTTTAAGTGTCCTCTGTCAATCAACGTTCATGTATGATCCAGACCAGAGGAATTCTCCTTGAGAGAAATGTTAACATTGACAGAACAGATAACACAGCTTAACCCAACCTTGTGTACACAAATAACACTAAAACACTTAATGTAAGTCTCAAAACCACATGAACTGCTTTGTGAATGAAGGCAAAAAATGATTATCCTTGATATTCATTATTTTATATCAAACAAAGGCAACTTTAAAGCATAATATTTCTTTGGTTATTCTTATAAAATGTCAACAACTTGCAGCCTTTAAAGTCAACCATTCCCACTGAAGCAGCAAAATCAACTCAGAATCAAAATCAGCTGCATTTTAAGCCTACACAGTTACCTTCCTCCATATGTAATACTTTCATAATTAAACAAATGCACATATGGCTTGGTCTACAATCTATATTCATGTATAAACGTAGCTCAAAATTTCCCCGTGTGCTGCAGTGTGAATTCTGCCGATGGTTGCTGTGGGGTGAAACGGTGTCCTCGGCTGTTCTTGAGCGTTCCTCATTATTTTGACTCTCACACTGGACTCTTGGACTTTTCTGAACTCCACAGTTCTTCTCTCAGGCCGGCTCCAAGGAATGTAGGCTTCTTATTACAAACCACTCTGTGACATTTAGCTTATGGCAGACAAAGGCCAAAAAGAGGCAGAGCCATGCCATCCAGTGTTGTAATCCAATAAACAGACTTCTCTCACAATTGAAGCACAAGGCCATCAAGAGTGTTATCCGCAATCTCACTTTATTTTAAATGCCACTTTTCTCCATTGAGGGTTAATAAATTCAGTGCATGCAAGGAATTTTAAATGAAACGAAAAGCTGTTAGTTTAAAAAGTTACACTTTCACTGATATGATAGCACTGTAGTCAAATGTACAAGTAAGAGATAAGAAATGTTCTATACGGGACAGGATAAAAAGACACCAAAACCTACCTGTTCAGCAGGACCTGTCCTGTGAGGTCAGAACATCTTTTTGCATCTATTGCCCCCCCATGTCGGCAGAGATTGGAGATAAATTGGTAGATAAACGCTCTCTCACACACACACACTAAAGATTTTGTCCAAAAGGTGTTTAAAATGTATATCATGGCAAGGCATTAGTTTGGAGTCTACTTTACAGATAATTTGTCAACCTCATTTAAAATAAAATATATATATATATATTAATAGATTATAATAGACTGACAACAGATTAAATTCTTTTTATGCATCTTTATCTTCAATACTTACCATTCTCATGTTTTATAAACTTACCTGCTCTGGAACGTGAACGACCTGCTACAGGTACTTTCACAGTATTATTTTACAAAAAAATATGTAGTGTAGGGTGTCCAACTTTAAAACCTTCAAAAATTATAGCTGTGCTAACATTGCTTAGCACAAATATCCCTTTACATGCATATACTGTGGATTTCAGTCCAATTCAGACAGAAAAATAACTGCTTTTTTCCAGATCTGTGAACTCAGTCACCTAGGCTGCAACAACATCACTCTGCTGTTCCTGACAGTTCAACGCCACTATCGTTGGCAGAGACAAGACAATAAAGTGTGGAAAACCCCCAGAGAGATACATACACGCTTTGTTTAACACAGATGCTGATATGGGAGCAGTCTTTTCTGGCGTTACTGCCATGTAATTATGATCACTGGACCAGGATGACATGGCTGGTGGAGGTGGATGCTCCTCTGCATGCTTTTCTTCATCATCATCTTCCTCAGACCCAGACTCAGATTCCTCCTCTTCATCCTGGTTGGAGGACCTCCTTTCAGAGCCACTCTTCTATGAACAAAAAACAGAAAATGTTAAACACAAATGTGATCCTGTCTGTGAAATCCAGGCTAAAGTATCTAATCTAATTTTGAGATAAGCATCAAAGTTTGACTTTAACACTTAATGTCACTATGATTTTAATCTTCATGGTCAGTATGAAGATATTTTCACAGAATGCTCTTTATGTAGGATGATTTTATGTAGAAAACAGTATATAACAAAAAATGACTAACTGGGTTGTCACAGACGGGGTCAAAAATACACATATTTCTTTCTAAATATACATTTCTATTTAGTCACTTTTTTTAGCTTTGTTACTATTTAAACATTGAGACTGAAATCGTAGCAGTGCTACAATTTTATATCAGCAACAAAGTGGCTGTAGAAAGTAAACAAATCCAAGCATTTGAGACAAAAAGAGCCAGGTCAAAATGACAAGACACTGTACCCTTCTCCCTGACTTATCTTACACCTAAAGTGGCAACTATTATGTTAACCTTTTACATAAAAGTCATAAAATGCAAATGTAAAAGCAATAGATGTACATTCATTTTTCGTAAATCACTACCAAAATAAATGCTACATGACCATTCTCAGATGCTTATAAATAATACCTTTTGCTGCGATTTATTAGTGGTCTTTTTCTGTTTGGGCTTGCTCTTCTCCTTCTGTTTGGAGTCTTTTCCATCTGTGGTGATAATCTTCATGGCAGCCGCAGCATGTCGAAGGATGCAGTCATTTCCACAGTAGACAGAGTCGGGAAGAGCATCTCTCTCACAGCCAGGACCAATGCACTTTGGAAGGGAAGACTCCTTGACTGCTGTCACCTGCTGAAGACTCAGGGACGTCACATTTCTGCAGCCACTAGGTTGTGGCATAAAAATCTCTAATGTTTGCAATTTCTATGCTTTTTTTAGTTTGTTTAATTACAATAGATTGTTCTGATATGCATTTGAGTAAACATGAAGGTATGTTTCAAAAAATATCTATATTTTCAAAACCTAAGCTTTTTTAAGACAGAGAAAAATAAAAACAACACAAAACATCTTTACTAATAATGTTGTATTATCTTTTGCTGTATCTAGTTTAAATTTTAAGGGGATCATTTACAACCTGCTTTTAGGTTTGTTATTGAGAAGGAATTCAGCATTTTACTACTTTATGGTATAATCTAACCCATCATATGTCATATCAATGTCATGAACTTAGATAGTGTTGGTTACAAAACCACCTCATTTTACCTAAAATATTGAGAACAACACACATCGAGAGCATAACAATGAATAAAAAAGGTCTTTACATAAAACTATGATAAATTTACGTTTATTATACTAGCATTAGGCAAAAGTCTAGTTGTCAGAACAATACCAGATATGACGCTATATAAGATTATACCAAACTATTACTTACATATAAAAAATTCATAGTGAAGATATAAAAAATTACGAAAACATTAAACAACCAAAAATTTACAATTTAAGTTAAACTTCAGTTTGCAAATAATGTCTATTCAAAGGCAATAAAATTCTGCAGGCTTTCAAAATGTATGCATCACAAGTGGAACAAAAATTAGCATTAGGAACCCAAATCAAATTTGTCAAACTAATAAAACAAACAAACAAGCAGCATCTAGACTCATGGGTCATATTGCAACATACCGGCTGGAAAATCTTTATTTTCTTTTTGCCGCTAGGATTGGCAGCCTTCTCGATTCTGCCCTTGATACCCAGGTCTTCAGTGGCTTTCTCCTCTGTTGTCACTGCAGCAGTGCTGGATGTAGCTGAACTGGGCTCTGCTTTACGAGGGCCGGACGCTGGCCGTTTGCCATTCTCTGCACCTGCCGCGGAGGCCCCGGCCTTGCTGATCTGTCCTTTATGTGTGCTGCAGTTGGGACAGACGTAATCTTCTCCATTTCTCTCCATCAGCCGACCCCGCGCCTCAGTGATGCCCACGCAGTCGCCATGAAACCACTCCTCGCAGCGATCGCAGCAGATCATGAACCTGAGCACATGGGTTTAAATAACCAAACACCCTCAAATATATATCTGAATATTAAGGCCAGAAGCGACAACCTCCAGAGAGAAAAACAACAAACAGTGAAATAGATGGATAACTGGATGTGCCCAATATGAATTATTTAAGGTTTTTGCATTTTAATTAAAGTAAATAAGTGTCATTTCAATGATATACATTAAAATGTATCTGAATCAAGTTGTAAATGCTGTTTTCACACGTGCACCTTATATAATTTCATATTCATAGTGTTCATAAGGTTTATTGCTCATTAAGTTCTTCTTGTATATGGTTAAAATTACAATAGAGCTACTCTGACTTTAACTGACAATCTCTTGCGGCTGCTGGCGACTTGAAACCAAAAATCACAATATCATCATTATGATTATAAAAATGATACAGCTCTAAAAATCATGTCACGGAAAACTCTTAACCATACAGAATATTAAGCGTATCTATCACACACAGACCGAACTCTGAGTATTTAAAGAAAACTTTGTCAACTAAATATTATATACTATATTATTATCTATTTAACACCATATCAACACAAGGCTATTTATGGCAAACTCAGTCATGGTATATAAAATACTTAATAAAACCAACAAACTATGAAAAGTGGCAAATTGTTCATTTTCAACAGATTAAGGTCAAACACAACATTTCTAAGCACTGATCTTGAAATAATAACAACACTGCTTTAGTTCTTGTGAGTCCATTTGATAAATAAACACATTTGTCTGCACTGGTAATAATTCTGACACATTTACTATAATAATTTTTTATCAATGTAATATTTTACATATATATTACATACAGAAATATCATGGACATCTACTGAAGACACATACCTTTTATTGTGTTTCTGCCTGCAGATGCAGTATAGCGTATTAGGGTCATAGCCGTCATTGTCAGACTCACTCGAAGACGACTCATCTTCATCATCCTCTTCCTCCTCATCTGTGTCTTTGTCGAGCTTTGTTCCTGCTTTGGGTTTAGTGTCATTTTTGGATTCTTTACTGAGTGATCTGGTAGGAGGACGTCTATTTATGGACTCATCTGAGGACTTCTCTTTATTCTCCTCCTCCACCACCACCTCCTCCTTCTCCTCCTCCTCCTCCTCCTCATCATCATCATCATCATCGTCGTCCTCCTGTTTTTCATCCTCTTTTTTCACATCCATCGCTTGTTCGTCTTCTTTTGACTCCACCTCCTTTTCATCTTCAGCACTGGCCTCGGTCTCGACATGTTCCTCTTTCGTCATCTCACCTTCACCCTCTTCTTCGTTTTCCGAGCTGCCATCATCACTGACTGAGCCACCGCTTGCTTTAGGCTTGGCGGTTATCCTTGCCCGTCCCCGCCTTCTTTTTCTTTTCACTAATGAGGCAACCTTGCGTTCCTCAGTTTTGGCATCTGTGCTTCCATCAAAGCTGGCCTCGGAGGCTGTTTCAGCATCAGTCGGGGTCTGAGAGGGTGGATCTCCACCCTCGAGTCGTGAGGGACAACTCCTCCTTCCAGCTCCTCTTCCTCTTTTGACAGTAACCAAAAACTCTTCCAGTTTATCCGTGCGCTTGGCCTGTCTGCCACTGCGACGCACCGGGGCACCCTTTGCATCCGGAGTCTCCGCTGCCATATCACCCGGGATTTCTCTCTTGGCGATGGTGGTTCGACGAAAGCCCCAAGTCTTCTTAAACTCACGAGAGAGCTTGGTGGATTTTTCAGCGTCCTCTACTTTCTCTTCACTAACATCACTTTTGCCTTTTTGATCTGCGACTTCTTCCGAGACCAATGTCGGATCTGTGTGCAAAATAATCCAAAATAAACAAATACTATACAAACATTTCAGATCTGGATTAACTGCATGCAGGAGATACCTCATCCTAATCACAATTAAACTGTGAGAAGAGCATTTGACAATGAAAGAGCAAATGTAATAGCAGCCCAAAGTAATGATAAGCAATTTTAAACTGGCATTGGAACATCATTGTAAAAAGATAATTGAAATGTTCCAGTGTCATTAAGTTTCAATGATATCTTGATATTTAAGTAAATTCCCCATTAGAAACTCCTTCCACAGCTCTCATGAAGAAGTGCATGTGGTGGACTGAGCCATGGGTACCTTGTGAGCTGGTATTCACTGGATCCTGGCTAGACTCAGGCTCAGCGGCTTGAGCCAGCTCAGGGCTCACACTCTCCTCCATAACAGAGAGACACTACTTTTGCACAACAGAATATCTAAAATTAAGAAAGAAGAAAGATTTAAGAAAGAGCACAGCTCCTTTATGTTACCAGAAGTCTTCAGTTTTTATGCAGGGATGTGTGGTCTTCTAACGTAAATAGGTGAGCTTGTTTTGCTTTGGATGTTGATAGTATTTGATCAATTGCTTTTCGTTTATTAATGTAGTCAAAATGTATTTCAAAATCTCGGATCTACTACACTCAGCTTAAGGTGTCAAACCAAAAGACAATTTAAGAATTCGTGAAAGATGCTCTAAAAACCTGAGATATTACATGGTTGAAAACCATTTAATTTATCTAAAAATATCAAGCTCGATTTTAAGTTGACCATGATCTTCACAGCAATCGCTTTAATATTTCTACTGTTTTTTTTTCGGTAGTTATGAAAAAAGATTTCAGCTTGTATAGAAAACATCTGAACACATGACTTGTGTATATTCAAAAAACGGATTGAACTTGTCATTTATTGACCCTTATATCATAAAGCATATGCAACCTACTTTCTTCTGTGGAACACAAAAGATGATGTTTTAAGAAATATTTATGTTAGGGGGATATCATTGATGGGAAGTGTTGTTTTAGTTACCAACATTCTTTAAAAAAAGCTTCCTTTATGTTCCACTAAAAACTCATACAGGCTGAATGACACAAGGGAGAGTAAATGATGACAGAATTTTTAACTACCCTTAAATTCCATGTTTTATAATACCCATTCAATCAGCTACCTTTCTATATGATAAACTGTCCACACCCCATAGTATAAATATGTCAAGTTTGTCTGGTTTAAAGCAAAAATAAGTCAGCACGATGCTTTTAATGGAAAATGCTGCAATAATAAAGCAGAATGTGTATCTTAAACAAATGCAACCCAAAAAAAACATGGTGGCCCTGTCTTTTATGTATCCTGCAATGCAATACAGTAAATTAAATAACATTTTTATATGTTATTTAAATAAAATTCTCACTAGAAAACAAAAACAACTCAAATCATATAAGTCCAACACAATGGAGTAGTGAAATGCTGCACCTGTTTGTATCACCTTCTCAGGCTCAGCTGAAATGAAGACCAAGACAGGACCTCTATCACAGATCTAAAAAAATGAAAATAATTCTGTATAAATAGCAAAAAAAAATTTGAACACTGTAAAAGTGTTCACTTGAAACTCTGCTCTGCATGCCCATTCAGTGTATTATAACCAGAATATTGGACAACCACAAACCGCCTCAACCCTTATACACGTATTTTTATATATATATATACATATATGTCACGATTTTACAACTAGCGTATTTATTTTATGTATCGTTTTTTAATAGTTGTATTAATATTAATAGTTTACCCTATGCAGAATCAAATTGCAGTTATTATTTTGATCATTCAATTTGAATTCGGTATCTATGTGATGCTATTACTAAAATAATCCTGATCAGTTTATACAATTTACGTTACTTGCGTGTCTATGACAGCATGTGACGTCATACAGGGATCACTAACATTTCTTTCAAGTTATTTATTTAAAATTCATGCGAAAGGGGCTTTTATCAGATATTCTCTCTATTACTAGTACACAAATATTATCACATAAGCATGAAAAATAGCACTTAAAGGCAGATATGAACATTTCAAAAGCGAATAAGGCCTACACACTACACTTCTAGATAAGATTTAGAAAGCTCGGTGGCCTGGTGCAATAAATTAATCCCATCACCTTTTACTAATTTACATTAACCGTTAACAAAATAAATAAATCATACATGTTGTTAAGAAGCTCTGACATGACCGCCCACAGTCATAGTAACACACCCGTAGATAACAACAAAAATGACACAAGAACTCGTAATAACTTCCATTTCGAGTTCGAAAAAAAGCGTCTAAAAAACACAAAATGCCATACAGCCGAGATTAAAAAAAGACTTTCCGCGTAAATGTTGTACTCATCTGTTAGCTTGAGCTAACCGTTAGCGCACGACCTCCATTTCACACAGTCCCGCTCGTGTTCAGTCGCTCTTACATAAGAAAGCTTTGTTCCAGCTGTTTTAATACTTATAGATTGTCCAAAAGATCTATAAAGAGCTATAAACGTGAATATACATAACGAACTCCATTTACATTATGCACCAATGGTCTTAAATTTTAAACGGGTGGGTTTCGGTCACGAAGGTCTGCCACGTGATGAGTTGCTAATACACATGATCATGCTAACGCATAAACGTGTTTATTGTATAATATTAATCTAATCTGAATGAGCTATTATAGCAATAGAATTTATGTTCAAAATCAAAAATATAACACTTCATTACAGTACTTTATCCACATAAACATCA
This sequence comes from Oreonectes daqikongensis, assembly GCA_026939265.1. Taxonomy (NCBI): domain Eukaryota; kingdom Metazoa; phylum Chordata; class Actinopteri; order Cypriniformes; family Nemacheilidae; genus Oreonectes; species Oreonectes daqikongensis. Next base: position 408,835 of record JAOTQM010000030.1, on the reverse strand, counting down.
CAGGTGTGGTTATCTATATGCGCTAGCGTGCTGCACTCCTCCTTCCATCAATGTAGAACGATCACGTAACGTTACTAGAGTCATCAATGTACTTCACAAATGTCACAATAAATATTGACTTTAAATAAAAGCTCCCAAATAATTGAATTCACATTTATTGTTAAACCAGAGGACCGCACACACCCACTTTAACACCCAGAACAAATCAAAACATCATAGGATACAATATTTAATAAACGTAACACTCAAAGAGAAGAATCATACAGTACGTTATACAATTAGTATAAAGAAATATTAACAGTCACATAGTAATGAAAACAATGTGAATACCTTAACACTGGGGAACATCAAAGAAAACATACATATACGCTTAAATGTGTACACTGCATACAATAGCTCTCAGTTGCGCACCAAAACACAGATTTAGCCCATTTCATCTGGAGGCTAAATGTGGGCTTTTACTCATCTGCCCAAGGCTGTTGAACAAATCATTCTTATATCAAGAAAACATGGAGGCTCGAGGCGCCATTACTGGAGCGCGAGTTTCGCTGCTGTAAAACTGACAAACCGCATGTGCATTAGTGTCCATCTATATATCTGTTTAGCTCAGACGAACTGTGAAACCACATGCATTACTGTTAACTGCGACAAAAACGGAATACTCACTTGTTAACATTAATAATGTTTGGCCTGCAGTCAATGCAACAGTCTGACCTCCATTTTCTTTCCTGTCGATGATGGTGGCGATTGCAGTATTAGCTTTGCCTTCAGATAGCATGAGGCAGAGCGCATTCGCACAAGCGAAGTTGCTATTAAAACGCCAAGCGCCACCCTGGCGTGGAGGAGCAAATGCACCCACCATCAATAAGCATTTGAAGTATATAAGTGCGCCATCTAGTGTGCAAGTAGTTGTGCTGCCGCTCTACTTCACAGCAGTTGAAAAACGAATAAATCACAAAATATGTGCATGTTTGTATTTAGTAAAGTGGAAACATTTTGAAATAATTCACTGTTGTATGTATGGCAAAATAGTTATTTAACAAAAGTAAGAATTCTGTCTTGACTACATGTATCTCCAGGTTTTTAGGCAATGGTTGGTCTAAAAGGGATCATTCTTAATTTTCTTTAGTTTGACTACATTTTTAAATATTTTATATTACATTTTATTAGAATCAATGAATGATATCTTAAAGATCTGACAAAATTTAATCAAAATGATTGATAAAGAGTCTAAATATTGTAAATGTCCCCTGATCTTTAAATCATCATGATGGCAGGAAAGCATTTTTACAAATTTACAAATACTTTAGATAAAAATACTTTTGGATCATACTTTTTTAAATGCGTATGCAAATCCAAATGCAGTGTTGAATGGAAGTGACACAAAAAAAGTTTTAGATTAATCAGTTAAATTAAACCGTAATATCTAGGTCTGAAAAAGTTCTAAAAAAAATAATATTTATATTGTAATAAAAAAAATCGCAAAACAATATCTAATACATAAACATATGTTTTTTTTGTGAGTGGAAGTTCAATAAAATGTTTGCAAAAATCATTATTATTTTTAAACAATTAGCTAGGTCATGTATGTGTATTGCTCATCAAAGTAGGACTCTAATGTGAAACTTTTTCTGATGTTCTTTAATACACTTGCACCATACAAAAACTATTATATTACAATGTAGACCACCAGATCTTTATTATTATACAGTATGTAAATATCTATTTGTTCTTTTGTTTGAAACCGCTCTTAATAACTCTCCTTTTCTGTATATGGTTTGGAATAACACATTTATGCACTATTAACATAAAATGAAGGAATGTTTTCGTTTTCTTCACACATAGAAAACAAAAGTGGTAATGAATAAATGTTGTAAGAAAAAAGTTATAAACAGCAAAGACCTTTGGTGTCCTTGGTATGATACGGTATATTAAAAATTAAAACGTTTGATAAATAAAGACAATACTCCCTCCCCCACAAAAAAAGACCAAAAAGTTAAAACAATGTTAAAACAAACTCAGGTCTATATGAAAGACCAAGAAAGGAACAGATTATTTGGTAGAAACCAAATTATTTTGAAATGAGTAAAAGAATCATGACAGCGTATTCTGTCAGTTATCACTGGTCTAATGCCACATTTCATTTCAACAGTGATCATAAATAAATAAAAGTAAACCCATGAGGTCCGACTGATGTCACAAACATAACTGAAACATAACCAGGACCAAGGAGGTGAACTGGAGAAGGCAGCAAAAATCGTTTTATAACAAATCACAATCTCTTTGTGTCCACAGACACCAGTACTGCGATGAAGTAGTCATATTTTGTGAAACAGTGTTTAAACTTGTCTTAGCAATGTAATGTAGTTCTCTACATTTTATATTACCAAATATTATTTTTTGTTAAATTGGCATAAATAAGATATTCCAAGAAATACAGAATAGTACTAATACTAAAAAAAGTTTCAGATCAGGAGTTCTGAATTTCTAATCTTCATCTTACAAACAAGGCAGCACCCCATGAACAAGGTGATATATATATATATATATGGCAACGTTAAAAAAAAGTTTTTGTTAAGAATTGTAAATAAATATAAATAAACAGGTCTTCCTAGGCTCTCAAAATCTAACCCATCAGAGAACCAGATAACTCTTTTAAAATTAGACCAGGAAAATGGTTGGGTGGTCTGTGTGTGTCTTTGTCTGGCAACATTCAGACATTCAGTCAAAACAAAAAAGTATATCACAAAAGCACAATCAGGCAAGACAAACATTTGTTAAATAAAACATTTTTGTAGTGAATAATTTGACAACATCTATGTACATCTGTACAAAAGTAAGTGCTGTTTAGTGTATGTACATGTAAGCTAGGACATAGTGACAGTGTCCTTGGATTTATCTCCTTCACTGTTGTTTCCAGCAGGTGTAGTGGTTACAGTCTCTCTGGGTGAGTTGGGTCCATTGTTGGGCTGCCCAGGGGCTTTGGGAGTAACATCTGTGCTGCCTTCTGTTTCTTGTTCTTGCTGTGATGATGTGGCTGGAATACACAAAGTCATATTATTCATTAAGACAGATAAACACACACATGAGGATGAGTTGACAGAGGGTAATGATGACAGAATTTTAATTTCTGAGTTTCTAGGTAAACTAACAGGCTTTTGGCACTATTGCAAAAAAAAACCCAAATCTATTAAAAAAACCTGTTGACTTTGGGATGGTGGAAAAAGAAGTGCTAAAATGCTAACTCGTTTTCAAGCTTTGGTCAAACTGTCATGACTAAACACAAGCTAAATGTGTACACGTTTATTAGCACTGACGGTTCTGTAGGAGTCTGATCTCCACACTATATCTTACCAGACTGTGTGCATGACTTCATGTGTTCAGGCCAGTGTGCTTGTTGGCAGGGGTAGTCACAGTAACTGGTGTTCCAGCAGCAGTAGAAAATGGCCTCCTTTCTGCAGTTTGCACACCACTGCTTCTTTTTAGTTTCATCCACAGCCTGCTGTTTCTCCACCTCCATCTGCTTCTTGACCTCCGTCACGATCCGTTCTCGCTCCTGCTCAAGACTCTGTCTCATCTCGGCCATGGTCAACTCTAAAGGTCACACGCATGTTTGTTTTGTTTGTTTTTCTGTCTTTCAATAGACAGAATTAATTTTATAACTGTATGTTCTACCCTTAAAGAGAAAAAACACTAGGTAAAAACTAGGAAAGATTTTTGAAAGAATGTTTGTAACCAAACAGTTCTGGGGCACTATTGACTTCCATAGTACAGACAAAAATTACTGTGGTAGCAAATAGTGCCTCAAAACTACCCACATTCTTCAAAATATCTTCTTTTCTGTTTAACAATACCACGAATTTTATACAGAAAATGATGAAAAAATTTTCATTTTTGAGTGAACTATCTCTTTATATGTAACCCTTCCCTTAACCTAACCTTTCTGCATTTGTACATTGTGAATATATATTTGGTCCCAACATAGTGTATAGAAAACACACATGTAAAGAAAACTGTACACACACGTCAGGTCATGATGATCAGAATCAAGGTATTAGACGACAATAAATTTATATCAATAAACCGATACCTAAATTGTGCTTCATCTCTGATAACTCTTGTTGATGGAGCCACTGCAATTTCTCAATTTCGATTCGCAACCGTTTGATCTGTAAGAAGGAAAACCAGCTGTTTGGTTCAGATGACCAGGTTGCTTTAATAATAGTGTTATGTTTTTCTGAAGATATAAGCACAAACCTCAGCTATTGTGTTTCCTGATGTGCTCTTGGAAAGATCATTATATATCTCAGTCATCGTCCCTTTAACTGCATCCATTATCTGTAAAGAGTTTCCAAACCGTCAATCTAGCATAGCAACATTTATAACATTTATACCTGTTTTCATCTTAAGATGACTTGCAGTCATTTCTTTCAGGAAAACCTTGTTAGTGTATTTGGCGATGTCAGCTGCTACATCTGCAGATGTGGTGGGGATCTGGAAGTCTCCGGGTGTGGAGGTTAATGATGAAGAGCTAACAGTGGCTCCTGGCATGACAGCACCGGAAACTGGCGTGCTGGTGACCAAAGTGACCGCAGATGAGGACGTGCTGTGCGGCGAGTCTTTGTGCTGAACAGCTGGATATACAAGCACATCATTTACATTTGTATTATTATTTGTATTATTGTATTAATATTGAACTATCCATCTTCACGCATACCTTTAACCGCCTGTCTTGTTTGGTATCTGGTGCTAGAAGAAGGCTGCTGTCCCGACGAGGATGAGGAGACCTGCGCTTGCTGCTGCGGCTGTTGTTTGTTCTGCACCTGCGTTAACACCTGCGCCTGCGTGGCCGGCTGCACTTGGCCCTGCTGCTGCCTCTGAACCTTCTGCATGTGCCACTTTTGGGAGGACGTCTGGAACTTGGTGGTGGGGTTCCACACCACGGCCTGCTGAACCACAGGCACGGTCTCTCTGGGCAGTAATGGACGTTGCTTCTTTATGGTGCTGGTTGGTGAGGAACTGTGGGTGCTGGAGGAGGCACTGGAGAGGGTGGAGGTGGTCAGAGTGGTGCTGGCTGGAGCTGCTGTGAGGGGTAATATGTTCAGCGGGATCGGTACTGGGGACTGAGATGGATCTTTGATGCTTGGGGTGGAAGACAGAACAGCTGGGTTCTGAGGCTGGGTAACAGCATTGGAAATGGGAGTGGATTTACCTGAAACCACAGAAAAATGGTTGATATTTACTCAGCCTGGTGGCCCACATCATCTACATAGTCTTGTGAGTAAACATGATTTTAAACATTTGCTTTAATATACTATTCAACAGAGCACATCACGCAGAAATTATGAGAATTATGTGGCCACAAATAAGAATTCGTTCCCATGATTTATGAATACACCACCACGTTTTGCTAACTTTTTCCTTAGTTTTAGTTCAAATGTTCTCGTTTTATTAATTTGTTGCCTTGTTTTAGATAAATCAGTTCGTATATTGGTTTTAGTAATTTTTTGCTAATACAGGGCGCTCTGAAAAATACTTGATTCTGATTGGCCAGACGCAACATTCCATGTTCAGTTATTCCGCGCATAATGAGCGTTTGCTCACCCGAGTGAGACTCATTTTGACAGATGCAGTTTAATATAAGAGCATTTTAATAACATATATGAGATTATATCTACAAATAATTAAACAGTGTTCGTCTCTTTTGAACACCGTGTTTTGACTCAAAACCGAAAGTAAACGGTTTCCTCGCGGAAGGTATGAACTCGTCACAAATTAGGTGATAAAATATTTCTAATCAATATTCCATATTTAACTTACTTAAGAGGTAGGCTAACTATTACTTATATTCTACGTTTTCTAATAACGTCTTTTATTATTAGGCAGTGATGGTTGCGGGCAAGAAACGTGGGCATGATTTACCTAAATCGAGAAAATTAATTAGCAAAACGTCACGTATTAATAAAGCATGGTAACAATAAATGATTTTTTTCGCATGTCGTGCGAATGTAACATTACTGTTTATTTCTTTAGAAGATCTTTCGTTAGATTCAGTCCTTGTGTCCACCAGAGCATTTTAATGTGTCTGAAAACACGCGGCTGTGGACGCTTGGCAGTGCTTTTATCAGCTGAGGTGTCGTGGTTGCTATGACAACATATGACTGAAGTAATGTGTTATTTATATCTGATTTCTCTGGGAGTTTGTTTATTCAACTATATTAATACTGTGACAGTCCGGAGACATCTGGTATAGAAATTAATATTCGGAGACAGAAATATTAACTTTTGCATTGTTTTCATTCGTTTGTTCACAGACATACGTTTGTAAAATGATGTGCTGATTGGTTGCTGTGGTTATTGTCCCGCCCCTCTTGCGCTGTGATTGGATGGCTGCGTAAAAAGTTGCACATTTTAGAAACCAAATTGAAAATATCCAAGTTTATGTGATTCTCTCTCTAAATATTTATTTATTATTTTAGTGTATTTTTGTTTATTTGTTTTCAGTCATTTGTCTAAATTTCTGCTCCTTTTTGTTAAACAAAACCTTCGACCGAGTCACTGAACTCAGCGTTGGAAAAGCTCTATTTTAAGTTATTTTTAATAAATCCCTGTTTGTTATGTTAGCTAATTTTTTCTATTTTTTGCAGGTAAAGATACTGCTAAAACCATTTCAATTAATAGATCAGTTGAATGTTTCCACAAATGCGTTTCATGAGGCAAATCTTTTTATTGACCCTGATAGATAAAGGCAGTCTCACCTTCAGTTTTTGAGCCTGTGGGATCTTTGAGTGCGGTGACAGCGGCTGAATCTCTCTTGGTCCTCTTCCTTTCTTTCCCTGCCTGCTCTTCCCCCAGATCAATGACCAGCTCCCTCTCTGAATCCGAGTCCATGTCCACATCCACAGGTGCTGGCGGTCCATCCTCCTCCGACGTCTTGGGTTTCTCTCTAGCATCAGGAGGTGCAGCATCTACTTTCGTTTTCTCTGAAGGTTCTTTCTCTGATTCCTCTTTAGTTATAGGATCGACTGGGTTTGTCGTCTGAGTGGATTCTCTTTTGGTTGCTGTGTTGGTGGTTGTGGTAGACTCCGTGTCTTTGTCTTTGTCCTCACCGACCACTGCCGAGGGTTTCGTCTTTTTTTTAAGGGACTCTTTCGCGTTTTTACCATCAGCTGTGAGTTTACTTTCCTGGTTGGTCTTAGATTTCTGTTCTTCGTCGCTGGCGTATTCACTGTCGCTGGAGTCAGACTTGTCAGATTCCTCAGATTCACTGTGTTGAACATGCTCTGATATTTCATCTATACCTGTGAGACAGACAAAACAGATAAATAAATAAAGATGGACTGATATTAATAATCAATCGAATACCAAAAAGGCTGGTAAAATACTGTAAAATATTTGCATAAAACTGTCTTATTGGTAACACAAAAACAGGAAAACCGAGGGACATTATGCACTTTCACACATGCAACTTTTGCCATAAAAATGCTGTAAAACAGTGTTTCATGTTTACAAGTCACATCACTACGGCAATTTGCAAGCGTAAAGAAGTTTTAACAATGCAGTAAAAGTTTTGTACTGATGTAATGTGTTCTGGTTCCCAAAAAGACCCTGTCTGATTTGCATCTGAACTCACCCAGCTGTGCTTTGCAGCTCTCTATGGTCTTGTCCAGGTTGAGCTGGAAGCGGCTTCTGATCTGTCTCTTAGGAGAGGTGAGAGAGGGCTGCTGCTGGTTCTGCTGCTGAACACTTTCACTCAGCTCCTTCAGGTCCATCTCTGCTTTACTGCGATCTAACAGAGAACACAAGCATCTCAAACAAGAGCACATCTACAAGTACATTATAGAGTGTCATAAATGACAGAAATGCAATTTGGTGACTATAAGATCTATGAGATCAAATTTTAGTAAAAATGAATGTTGAGATGCTGAATGGCTACCAAGGTTGAGGTTAAGGATGCTGCCGGTGTTTGGGGACTTCTCTTGTTTAACTGGGGTGCTTGGAGCTGGAGAGTGGAATGGTTTGGGACTTTCTAAGCTGCTGCCGGTAAGACCTGTTCTAGGAGCGGGTGATGCTGTAAGAAAAGAAATAAGCTTATAAACACAAGTTCACATTTTTGGCAGATTAGTTTGAAACGCTATCATCAAAGCTAGCATATGTATTTTCACTGTTTTATATACCAGTACAATCCATTGATTCCTCCACTGTGTTGTAATGGGGCAAAGCAGCTTTAGCATGGCTTTTCTCTGCAGTCTCCTGCTCTCCATCAGATCCCGTATGAGCAGAGGAGTTAGTGCTCATTGGTGAACGAGGCATGTCCGTTAATGAGATTCGCCTTACAGTCCCGCTCCCTCCAGTCCCACTGGACACCATGCTCTTGCCAACGAGCAACTTAGGAGATGCTGTTAAATCAAAGCTGAATTTGATCTTTTCTTGTTTCTCGGATTTGACGGATCCCGCGCCGGGGTTTGCTGGGTCCAGAAGCATCTGGAACTGGTTGTCTGGTGTGTACGGCGTGCGGAACAGAGCGTAATTAAAGACTCCGAACTTTTTCCGGATGTTTTCGACGTACACTTCCATCTCCTGCATGGCACTGTTGAAGATGCTCTTAGTCTTTTTGACAGAGAACGGGATTTCTTTGGACATGAGGTAGCAGTTGTTAATAGGAACCCAGGCCCTGAGAAAAAAGTAAAACAGAAGAATATAGTACTAAATAAAGCAGATGATTCATCTATATTTCTTAAAACTGTATTCCAATGGAAAAAGTAAACATTTAAAATATCTACAATATATATACTGCATATGTATTAAATTAATGTATTTATATAATATATTGATTTTAAATATAAAAATATTCTGCTATAAAATTTAAATATTACATATTAAAATAATTCAGTCTGCAGATGATGGAAAATAATACGGGAGAGAAAGCAATACAAGACCCAAACATTTAGAGTCACTTAGCAATTTCTCACCTGTCATGCTGCCCAAAGAATCGAGCATCCACTTGTCCATCTTTGTCTCGAAGGGCTTTAGCAGGCCAAAATGGAAACCCCTTTAGCTTTGCCCATACCAGAGGGTGGGGGTTGCTCTGATGCACAAAAATATTTCATGAACAGATGGTTAACTCACACTTGTTACTGCGTGAAGGAGGAATGTCTAAAATGCCCCATCATTTTGTGAAGATACTCACACATGGTTCACAAAACCAGTTGTCTCTTTTCTGGCATGCAGAGAGATAGCACTCTGGACAGACTTCGATCTCATTCATCTGTAAGAAAACTGGTGTTAAACCAACTGGCACTAAATTTAGTTTAACTAGATTTTCACTTTGTGATTTAATATTCTACCGTACGTACTTCGTGTTCACAGATTTTAACAATAACTTTTGCTGTTGCTGTAAGTTTATGGTTGCCTAAAATGAAAAACAGCACAGTTTTAACAAAACAAAAACTCGGCAAAACAAATCTAATAAAATAGAACAATTTATTGTACAACCAACCTCCGTTATAAATAATGCAGTTGTGCAAAATCCACTTCACATCAGCCAGGAATGCTTCAGTGGAGCCATACATTTTCTTTTTAATGTTCTGAACAGAACAAACAGAGTTATGAAATGCTTTATAAAATTACATTTTAAGCATCAAATGCTTCACTCACCTTTTCTAAAGTGCAGAGATCCATGGGATTAAATATATACTCTGCATAATCTGGATGTTGTTCCAGTGACACTGGCTTCTGAAAGGGCTCCGTCTGAACATAACAGAAACACAGAGGGAAAAGATACTTGAACACTAACAAATATCTTCTCTAAAGGTGCAGTAATGGCCTCACTGTCTTTGCATGACTGGTAATGCGCCTCACTGATAAGGATGAACAAGGTTGGTCCTATTAAGAAACACACCTGCCCCATGATCTGAAGTGCTCCTCTTTGTCTATTCAGATTAACAACAAATGTCCTATGACACTAAATTGCATCTTTCAGTTGCTGACATCGCAAAAGATCAAGTGCCCAACAGCATCGAAAAGTGCAAGATATGTTTGCTCTATGTGGAATTATTATAATGCAGAGAAAATAGATCCTTCCTTTGGTGTTTCTCATTAGAATTAAATGGTTACAAAGCAGAGATGACAAGCCTCTAATGTGAACTAAACTGTGAGTCTGCTGAAGGAGAGACTTACCCCTGGCTGTTTCATCTTCTGCAGAGCAAACTTCAGCAGGAAAGACAGCTGCTCCAGCGTGAGCATTGTCATAGCTTTACTCTGAGTCTCTATGCATTCAGCAACGGTTATCTTCTGAAAGAATAGAGAAAATCATAAAGAAGAATGCAAATGTTAAAAAAGCATCATAAATACAAATACACTTTATGGTTTGTTTTGAAATAAAAGAGTTTGATGTATTATGCTGAAAAACTCCATGACAACCTGTGTTTCCTAGTTGTCATTTGTTTTGTTATGAGACATACAAGAACCAATGAGATTCTACGTTATCAACGTGCCGTCATATTTTAATTTAATGTGTTGATTTGTCTGTTTCATGGATGCACAATGTTTTGATCGCTAAGTGACTTAAAAATATTGTCTCACACAACATATTCATACACATGTTTCCTTAAAGGTGCTGTGTGTAATATTATTAATATAATATCCAAATACACCGCAGGTCCCCTAACATGGAATTCTCCATGTTGTTTCTCCAGTAGCCCTAAACGGGCAAACTGCTCCACAGAACGCGTTTCGTAAAAATATTATCTCCTTCGGCAAAATGGTAATGAAATCTTTGTCCTGTGTCAGTCACCCTAGTGCTTCGAATGGGAGGGGTGCATTTATTGAGCCATTGGTTGCAATTCGTAACCTCACTGCTAGATGTCGCTACATTTCACAAACTGGACCTTTAACATTTAGTTTTTTTTACATAAATATAGTTTTCCTGACAGTAAATCATTTTATCTTTACATAATATAGACAACAAACAAAACTGATTAAATAAAAAGATGATTTATTAGGTTTTTGAGTACCTCACATTCAGGACAGAACCAGTCTCCTTCAGGCTCTGCGGCCAGTTTGAGGCACTTAGCATGGTAGACACGCGGGCAGAGCTCACAGCAGAGCACCTGGCCCTCGCGGTGGCACACCCAGCAGTAGAAGTCATTCCGCCCGTCCTGCGGTACAACATCAACAGGGTCTGTGGTGAGTGCGGGCTGCTTCACATAGTAAAAGGGACCATGTCTTAGTTCTGACTGGAATGTGGGCGAGAGAAACAGAGGGTCGGGTTTTCAAAACATGGGTATTAAAGGTAACAAGACAAAACAAGCTGGCACAAAGCTTATCAAACAGGAAGTGGCATGAAAAGATAGAGGACGGAAAATGCAGGCAGGTGAACGATAAATTGGTGACCCTTCAGCCTATAACTGACAAAGTAAATGCAGCCTTGTTAATGGTGGAAACAGGAAGCCTGGGTCTGGTGCAGAGGGTCTAACGAATCATCTCGGCTACATCAACATGAATCATTGTCTGTCCCTGGATACAGATGCACATGTGTGCTAAGCTTGCATGACAATTATCCGCCCTGCATTTGTTTGGCTGTTCTGTACTTCGATAAGTATGTTTTTCATATTGGCCATGTTGAAGTATTTTCTTTGCAAATAAAGATCAGATCTTCTTGTTTCCTGTTTCCTGAAATAATTAAAACACTAGCAACACCATCCATCTGATTTTGACTAATAGCAAAAAATGCCCTATATTGGTTGATGAAGGTAATGAGAAATACCATCAAATCTTGCAGTGTAACACCATGAAAAAGCCACCAAAAAGACAAGAACAGGCACACACTGTTAGTGAATGACTCACAATGACACATGTGTGTAAGTCAGGCATGCAGGACAGGAACATGGGGAGAGAAAGTTGCACCTGATCTTTGCTGTTATTGATGGCTCCAGGTTTCTTCTTCTTTTTGACAGGACTGGAGGAAGATTCGGATGGGGAGTGTCCATTAGAAGAGTGAGGAGGGCTGGAAACCTTGCGTTTTGAGGCAGTCCGTTCTGCTGACCCTTGATCAGAGACTGCAAAGTAATACCACAGAAAACACAGAGCATTAAAGTCTTATTAAATTGTATATATAAACTAAATCTGAAAAATATGTATGGCATCTCTACCAAATATAGAAACTTAAAGCTGCAAACCTTTTAAAATAAAAAAGCTGAAAAAAACAGTGTTCAAAGCCAATTCACAACGGTAAGCTTATCATAATCATTTTTTATATTAAGCTGTCGGGTATGATTTCGCAGGAAATGTCTTGATGTCATTTGACTTCAACCCAATTATGTTGCAAGTTATCTACAATTTTTCTGCTTCAAACAGAGATAAAGATGGAGAGATGCAGATTGCAGCTTTAAATATAAAGTATGCAAAACTTAAATCAAATGAAAACGTTCTACATTTCATTTAGGACAATTCTCACCCTTGGATCGTGTTGCGATTTCCATCCCTTCAATTGCATCTGACTCCGCCTTCACTTCTCCTTCAGCCAAACTGCCACAATAAAAGAAATCGATGCTATTTGCATTTGAACGGCACCTGTATTTCCAATGCTATTCTTTCCAGTGGAGATTCAGAGGGTTAAAGTCAGAAATAGTAAATAAAGTTACATGCAACAAATGCGCTCTTTGGGAATCATTTCTCAAGTTTGAAATCAATGTAAAACTTAGAATTTCAGCTTTCGGGTTCATCTATTCTCCACAACGTCATTACAGCAGTAAGCCAATAGAGAGCGTTAAAACAAACCTGTTTCTACTTGGCAGCGGCCTGCTACAGCGCCTCTGATGAACAACTTTAAACGCTATTTTCTCTATATTTCGCTGCATCTCGGCCAAATATTGTCCTATCCTAACAATACATCAATAGAAAGCTTATTTATTCAGCTTTCAGATGATGTAAAAATCTAAATTTCAGAAAATTTACCCTTGAGACTGCTTTTGTTGTCAGGGTTACATATGTGAAGCAGGCCTCCCTCCATTCAACACAATATGCTTATTCTCAACTTTAAGGATCTGCTACAGACAAATGCGTATCCAAAATGCTCACTAACAGGTATCACTTACTGCAAAAGAAACTAAATATCAGAAAATAATGTTTTGCAAAATAAACATTGGTACTTGTCAGCTTATGTTCCCGTGGCCTCTTGTGAAGATCACAGAAACGCATCACATTTTACACACTTACAGTTATTATATTCAAATTTAGAATTTTACACAAATTTACAAACCTACATTAAAAGGAAGTGCAATGTACCTCCTAAAAAGAAAAATATCTCCAGGTTCCCCTCTGGAAATGATATATACTGTGCCTTCCTTACCTCAAATGAACAATATACCACAAAACACAGCTCAGTTATAACACAGCGTCTACCAATACAAAATTGTTCTGTTTTAAATTCCTACAAACACTAAACAGTTTAGACTGATGGCCCATAAGTGTTTGTATTTTGTTAGCCTGCCACTGTCAGTTAATGCTGAAAAGCAGTAATAAACCTCCCCAGAAAATTCAATTTCTTGTGCGGCATACAGGCTTGGGACCTGCTAACATTTCACGTCTCAGTCATTTTGCAGGAATCGTATGTAAACGATTTCAAAATGACATCCAGCGGTAAATAAAGAGAAGCAGCATCTTTCCTTCCCGATGCCCGGGTCATTACCACATACACATCCCCACCATTGCACAGCTCACCGAAAAACAGAGCTTTTTATCCATAAGCCCACCTGAACACAGTCAGGAGAAACAAAGAGAAAAATCACAACATTACTAACATTAACAATCTATTGTTGTGCATTTTCTTTAAGTCGAACATAATGGGTCTCTACTACGAAGGCAGAATTACAAAATACATTTGCCTTTCCCATCAGGTTTTTCTCTGTCCTGCACCCCCAACCTTCGAAGATGGGTGGGGAGGTGTGTGACAGCATGCACAAGGCAAACATCAGTACAGACTGAGCATTTGCCATCTTGGCCTCCTCACGTCCAACCTACATGCAGCATCCACTCCCCACCCACAGCAGCATCCAGCTCCTCTGACATAATCAATAACCCAAAAGCATCTGTCAAAAACAGCAAAATACAACCATACACAACACGTACAACCTCAATATATAATCTTGCGCCTCCTAAAAAACAACACGCCAACACTGTATGATTCTCCACATAAAAACTGACACAGCATAATAACATCATACCTTCTTCTTTACAGGCACAGTACAGATTCTTCAGGCTGAGCCTTTAAAATCTTTTTTTTTCAGATATAAAGGCAGTGAGGGATGAGACAAAGATGGGTGCAGAATTTTCCAGAAGGGCCTTGCTCTCCCTGCTGCTCTCAGAGCGATTGTCAATCTTTAACCTCGGCTGTGTGCTGCCGATTGGTTTGAGAGCCACACGGAGGCGCGTGATTGGGCGGCTGGAGCTGTGTGGCTCTCTCCGCTTCCCTCTCTCTGCTCTGATACACTGCTGCAATGCAGGGAGGGCTGCTCTGCCGTTCACTGGGAAAACACTCGGAATACCCTCATACATCCCTTCTCCCGGAAAACAACCGACTCCTGTGTGTGAATAAACAGGATTTCGAACAAACATGTCAGGTGGCTTTTTCTTCTTCCTCCGGCACTAGTGGCTGAGAGCGACCATTTTGATTGTGTTCCCTCCCTGTCGTGTTAAGTAAGAGTATAAGAGAGCTTTGACAAATGAGTGACTCGCAGGAATGCAGTAAAGGTCTTAGAAGCACCAGGAGACAAAGAAAAGGCTGGAAAATGTAATTGGAGTCGGAGTAAATTGCTGGTCTTGGGAATACTCCTTATGTGCTCCCATTTAGCCGTCAGTCGCCTGCCAAACGGGATATCGTGCATCAACAAATGCTTTTCAATTTACACAGACATGTTGTAGTAATACCAACAAGTCATTTTCTGCTACTGTAACTAAAAATATTATAGATGATAGTGATAAATGTACACTGTTTTTCTGTTCTTCTCACTCTCTCTTCATATATATAGGCTAGGTTAAAGGGACAGTTCACCCAAAAATACAAATTCGGTCGTAATTTCCTCACCCTTGTGTCATTTCAAACCTGTATGAGTTTCTTCCTTCTGCAGAACATGAATGTTGGTAACCAAACAACATTGCCCCCCATTGACTTCCATTGTGTGGACATAAAATCGTTGAGACATTTCTCAAAATATCTTCTCAAAATATCTTCTTTTTCCACAGAAGAAAGAGTGTTATACAAGTTTTCATCGACGTGAGGGTGAATGGCAGTTTTTTATTTTGGGTGAACTATCACTTTAACGGTCTGCGAATCACAAGTACAAACACATACTGTTAACAGCCATATAAAAACAGGCAAACAATAGGCTCGAGCAGGTTTAGTCAAGATAAAACTGTTGAACACAACTAAAGACACACCGGAAGAAACGAGGTAAAAACACAAATGAACACCTTGGTTTGACATTTGGTTTCATCAGAAACACTAGTCTACAGTCCTGTGGTGTGACCTCAGATCAGACTCCTACAATATTAAACCAAGTACAGAGCAAGACAAATATTTAAAATACTATATGCTTGTTAAATATGCTACATTTAGATGTAAACATTTCCAAGAAACAGCCTTTGTGGTTTGACAGCCGAAAGCGGAAATGGCCAACTCATACCAAAACTGAGTTTTGATAAAATGACTGTCTTTACAACCTGTGTATACAAACAAAGCCTATATTTTCTATAAAAGACAAACATAAACCTAATTCACAATATCTCACAATAAGAGAAGTTCTTCTGCACCGCCAATAAATCTGTCAGCAAACGCTGCTGTGTGCTCTTGTGAATTAGGCCTAAATCCTAAGCAAACTGGACGTTCGGTATGTTGACCATTGAAAAGTGTCCTTTCAGCACGAAACCAGTCAAAACTGCATCTCGAACTTTCTGCCAATCTGCACGTGAGCTTCCTCTTACAAGCTGTCTGCTCTTCAGGGCCTTCCATTTTGAGAGGCCCGGCCTGTGACACAACCTGACACGACTGTGCTCCTCTCCACCTCTAAAGAAACATTACTAACTAGAGAGAGAGAGAGAGGGAGGAGGCCATTTCGGTCACTGTGTTAGCACAGGTCAGCCATGTGATCCTGAAAGACAAACTGAACAAGAGTAAGTGTGATTTCTCAGCTCTGTGCCTGCCAGATCTTCAGTGTGGGGACAGGTTTTTCTACCTTTTCTAATCCAATATTTCTGCATGACATAATATAAATGTTCAACATTAACAGGAAGTGTAAAAAAGCAAAGAAGCAACGAAAAAGCAGGCTTACCTCTGTGGATGCATGGCTTAAAACAGAGTGTCAATGCTTATTAAAACATGGAGGACTGCCCTCAGCCCTCTCTCTCTACACAGAGCACTCTCAGCTCGCCAAGCCAGCCAAGCCAACATTCTGATAAAAGCTATAAAAGCAGTGCAGTGATTGGCCGGGACTCAGAAGCAGAATGTAAGGCTGCTTCTGATTGGCTGAAACGCTTCCTGAGTAAATGTCTTTTGTTCAGCTCAGGCAGGCTGTGGCTGGCTGGATTGTGGACTGAAAATAAAGCTAGGCCTCGATCGCACAGACTAACGCATACCAAAAACTCTAGTAGCTATCCTCTTGTTGTAGAAAATATTCATGATTAAAAAGGTAAAGGATCAAATGTGTGTCACTATACATACATAAAGCCCAGATTCCCTTCCTGAAATGAATCACTTGACCGAGAATGAAATCAGACAAAAGTGAAGAATACCAAGAACACGACTTTCAGTTTTATAGCATATTTTAGAAAACACATCATCTGCAGTCTAATCTACAGGAATTTGTAAATCATTCACTAGCTCAGAATCATTCACTAGTCTTCCTACTTACAACATTGATTCTAACAGCCAGGGTAGTTTACTCGAATTCACCTTTTTACATTTATATAATGAACCAAACAAAGATCATATTCTTTTCTTCCTTCCTTGTTATCTACAAAAGGTATTGAGACATTTAACTTGAACCAGAAAGCAGTGAAAGACACACACTAAGCTAAGGAAAGCAAAAAGTTATAAACCATATGTTTCAGACAGAGGGTGGAGTCTCAAATCCTATATTATACCATTCAAGTTAGACAGGTTATGAAGCACCTTCAAGTGACTCAACTTCCAAAACACACCCCATTCCTTCAACCTCCTTGAAAAAAAAAAAACTTTTGTCTTAAAATCATAAAAATACAATCTAACTCGTACTGACTAAACCACAAAGGCTAAACATTACCAGACACTACATAGTCTACAGGAACACTGAAACTGAATATGAGTCATTTAATCATCTGTCATTTAAATGAAGTTGGATAAAGAGCTTATTACCTCATATAACTGTAGTTATATTAAATATTGATCGCCAAGGAAAGTAAAAGCACACACTGTGCCTATTTAACAGGATTTTGAGGGGGGAAAAAACGTCTGACGTCATGACGTACAGAATCAGATCTATGATTTACTCGTCACAAAACTAACAGTGGTCATGAATTAAATCTGTCTGGTGGAAATATCTTAACAGATATGTCAGACATAGTAGGCCTATATCGTTCTAATTATTCGTGATTTGTAATAACTCATCCTGTTTATGACCTCGTCCTTGAGTTACAATCATATGCTTGCACTCGGCGAATCGTGGTGAGCAACCAAAAACAATCATCGTATCAACCGAGACTGTCACACTGTATCATTCCCTACTCGTTTTGTCTATGTAGCATGTTTAGTAACCATGCTGGAATGGTCATTAAAGATGGTTTGACAGGTTTTGTTACCACCAAATGTCTACATTTCCGCGCGCGTTGTTTTTGAGAGTCACGGCCTCGGCTCGTGTCAATATTAGGAATTATTAGGCTACATGCACAAAGGCACACATGGTTTCTTTGTACATCATGGAAACACCTGAATACGCTATTTTCACTCTATATGATATATTTTTATAACCACAATTTAAATTATGTGTTAAACGATTCATAACTGAGAATGTCTTCATTGTTGTTTGTTGTCCACTAGAGGGAGCTACTCGGCTTTCTGCTTCCCATGTAGATATCATTGCTGTGGACAGCTGTCTACGACTCCCTGCTGCATTAATAAATCAAAACACATACTGACACCGACACACACTCACGCAGCATGGAAGAGCTCAAGCCAAAGAAATATTGATATAGAGAGTTTTTCCATTGGTGCACTGCTTCTTTTCAGCCCCATATTTACAATATCTCAAGATTCACAGGCTTCTGCTGTGTGTATGTCTGTATTTTAGTCTTTGTCCACATAATGGATATATCTTAACATAGAAGGTCTGAGCAGTCAAGGGTTTTGACTGAGATGACTTGATACACGGTCAAGTGCTTCAGCAATTCATTTATCTATTCTAGCTCAAGGAGCACAGGAATATCATTTACTCATTTAACCTTGAATTGAGTGATTTGATTGTTGCACTTTCACATTTATACTTGATGCTCACCGTTGCATTTCTGAAGAGGTGATTTAACCTTGTAAATGTTTTCATTACATCATGTAGGGAGGGGATGGGTGAAAGAGGGGTTCATGGCTGGATGTCTGCAGGTAAAGAATCTATAGATGCAGATGATTGGGGGCTATCTCCTGTCCTTTTAAACCGCTATCTCCTGCCTTTTCAAAGGGGACAGACGGAATGAGGGGGTTGGGGGTTAACCGTCTCACACTCCTAGAAGGGGGAAGCCAATTTATTCTGTGAATTGGGGGAGGGACAACAACAGGTCTATAGGCCTCTGGTTTTGGAAGAATGTTACCCGAGTCCTCTTTTTGGGACTTTATCACACAAGCGTGCGGTCAATCGCTAATACTCTGATATGTATTCTTCAATTGGGTAATGTTATTAATATTTAGGTTCAAATACTCATTTACATTGCTAGCCATCGAGAATATTTTATGTAAGCGTGCAATTAAGGTTTTGAGACATAATATCTTTATACGAATTTCCTTAATGATTCTGACGGCTAAATAATTGCTCGACTCCATGCTTCAGTGTTACATCTACATTCTTGGCCAGATGAGACCAGAGGTTGTATAGCAGGGAACTGTCATGACAGGAAACAGCAAGCAATGAGCTAATTACTACTCTATCCCTCTCTCTCTCTCTCTCCTTGGTCTGTCTCTCACCCTATTCTCCCTTCCCCCTCCCTCTCCCTCTCCCTCCCCCTCCCTCCCCTCTCTTTTTCCTTCCCTCCCTCCCTCTTTAGTACTGTCTCCTCCAACAGTTGAAATTCTACACTGGTATGCCTCAGAGATCACCATGGAGACGAGTTCATTGCTATCTTCCATGTCTGGTCTTCAGAGGGCAGAGCACTTACAGCCTTTCTAGACCACAAGAATAAGAGGGTGTCCTAAAAGGCCCTTACGATCATTCAATTATATTTGCATAGAAATCTAAAAATATATAAATACACAGTGCATATGCTGAACCAACAAACCTCCGATTATTTACTCTCAGGCGATCAAGTTTGCTGTGTCAATATGAAGTCATTTATACTGTACACTCGAGTATTTTTCTATGTAGCATTTCCTCCTGAAAACGCAAACGCGTGCAAAAACAAACACTAGCTGCTCTTGTCGCAGGACCACGACAGTGTTAGTTAATTAACAAACTGAATTGAACTACTTTATGTTACGCAATAAAACCGAGCACTCCTAACAAATCAACGCGAGTTCACGATACTTATCTATGCAAATAAAGGCGTACGTCAGCATACTCATTGGGGATACGTGACGGTTATCTCTATGTAGTCCTTCGGTTGGGCTAAAAATAAATGCACTGTGTTTTTTTTTCTACGATATTGCTACTACTGCCCATCTCCTACTGGATGTCTATTTTTCGATCTGCAGGGGTTCATGTATTTGTAGTTTTTTTTCGCGAGCTCCGGTTGGAATGCGCAACTCTTCTCGATGAAAGAACTACACTACCCACACTGCCCCGCGCGCACGGTTCAGCCAGGCTTCTTTAGGCTTTGGGAGTGTTTCCCATTTAAACAAACATAGCTAATGCTGAAGATGGCGGATGCGTAGAAGTGGCTTAAAGGAACTGGAGTGTTTCACTAGATATATTTACACCGGTAAGTGAGCGGAATCACTTCGAACGGAATTACGGTCGTAAACGGAAACATTTGAGTAATTATTGTGTTCGTGAAACAATGTTACGTGATGCCGGTAGTACATTCTTCTCCACGGTAGGGATCTTGCCACCTAGTTATTCTGCTTATGAGACAACAATAATCGTAGTAACACAATGTTGCCAGAGACAATATTCTCCTGCTTGTTTGTCTACTTTGACGGCTTGGACGTTTTCATAACAAGAATTGTTTCTCTCCCGCATTTATAAGAAGGTTCATGTACTAGACTGTTTCCATACAAAGTTAATAAACATTTGTGAAGGTTTGCGTGAACGTACCTGCCAGTCTGAAATATTTTAAATGAATTCTGCTTTTTACATGATCAGCAGTCGTTTTTCAGTGGTTCGTGTATTTATTGTCTCGAGCATCAGAGAATGGTTTCGCAGTTTTCAGTCTTTGATCAGCAGCAACTTTGTTTACCAGTTTGTGGTACTAGACTGACTCACGTAATCATTGTTCGGAACTGAAGTTAGTTTTGCTTAAATATACTCAATACGCTTAAATGATCGGTGAAAATTTAGTGCACCAGAAGTCAGCTGCTAAACAGGTTATCTCTTATCGTTCCCCTTATTCGATGTGACGTTTGCTTAACCGCTTAATTACCATGTTAAAACTTTGGTACATATCAAGTTTATTTAGAAATGGGTTGTATGGAATGTTGTTATTATGGCTGTGTTTTAAACCTCTAGTGAGCTGGCTTCATAGACAGCGGCATTGTTGGCCAGTACAGGCGCGTTGTGAACGAATAGATTCTCAAGAGCGTCAGAATTCTTATCAAAAACATCAGACACTATTTTTAAACACTCCCATTCTTTACTGTTGCAGTGTTAATGGAAAACACTAAACCCGAGCACAGTAATAAACAGCATTGCTTCTTGAGAGTTTAAGGAAGTTCCTTATAATGTCCAGTGATGCATATTAGTAGTCTTTAAAACGCAGTTGGTGAGCTTTGCCTCCTGACCACATCCCACCATTTCTAAAATATTCACTGCCGATTTATAGAAACTTCACAGAGCCATATATGAAGGAACAAAGTTTTCCCAAATTCACTTGCAGGCATATATATGCTTTTTGAACGTATTTCCTTAAGCTAACCATTATTGCTTTGACACTTAAATAACATGATCAAGGTGATGGAAGTCTTGTTTGCAAACATGCTGGCTCTTTAATAACATTGTTGGAAGGAAATCCTGACTTATTTCCTCATATTGCTTCTACAATGCAATAAGAAACATGCTGATAACTGCGATATTACTTTTCAAATCTGGTTGCCTAACCTTGCAGAGCTCTGAGTCTTTCATGTTGCAAGTACACTGAGGTTTCAGTATGCATATAAGATAGGCACCCGTTTACTATACAGAATGTATTTTTATCAGCACCTTTGTTAGCAGTATGTGTCGACAGACAATTGAATGCATTACAGCAGAAACTACATTATGCACCCTTTCCGTCTCAACATTATAATCTCGGCACTGGCACGCAACGGGACCCGCGGATGGCCTGACTGCGTGTGGGAAAAGACCCTCTGAACTCTTCCTCACACTGGTCGCAGGCTGAGGCCCCCCTTCCCCCTTTATCTCTTCCTTTCTCCCCAGATCCCCCTCTCTCACACGCCGAGCGTCAGGCTGAATTAACTATGAATCAATCTTGTGTTGAACGCTTTGACTGCAGATGGGGTTAAGAATTAAAGGATGCATAGATTCTCTGTCCTCGTCCATTTGTTAGCTTGGGCTCTATAACTCATTAACTTGGCCGCTCTCAGGGGAAGGCACAGGACAAAATGCTTGTAGATTGCATTATTTTCAATAAGGGTTATGATTGAAATAAGACGGGTTTTCTCTAATTTAGTGTTCCTGTTTATATCTTTAAGAATATATGTTAGTGTGTGTGTTGTTGTCTCGCTGGAGGTTGGACTAGCGCCGGCGAAATGACTAATGTGTTTCTTGTCACCTTTTTGACACTTATCTGATGATTGTCTCAACTCATTTTACATTTGTTAGGCCGTGTTTTTCTGCTGATCATTTGAAAGAAGTTGAATCGATGCCATCCTCCGAGGGTTCGTGTGAGAGCGAAAGAAGGAAAACAGTGTGGTTGTGGGTGACAGTTATTTTCAGAGAAGGGAAAATAGTCTATCATGTATCGGTGTGTTTGCTTCAAATGTAAGATTAATGGTGGGGGGTGTATAGTGTTGCTCTAAGGCGGTCGCGTTGACGGCCGTGGCTTGAAACAAAAGCTTGATTGTTGCACTAATTGAAATGTGATACCTGTTCCTTGTGATGGCTTTTTGCTTGAGGTAGTTAAAGGTGTCGGTGCAGGCAATTTTTATTTTTTTTGCCCTGTAAACCTTTAATACGTGCGGTGTGGTTGACTCATATCTAAGTGACTCAGAATGAGTCAAAAAATGAAACGCTTGGAACTTACAAGATGTTAATGATTTATGGCACTCATTCATATTCTCAACCAAAACGTTTTCAAAACTAAATCTTGTGGATTAGGATTTCTTCGAGGAGTTTGCTCTGTAATTTACTGCGCTAATTTGTAGCCCTAAAAGCCTGCTGTAACTTTCCATTATGTTAACCAGAAAGACAGGCAGAAAAGTAATGTGCTCCCCGATGAAGTCCACAGCCAGTAATAAATTGAATCCCCCTTCCCTCATTCACTATTCCATTCCTGTACACCTTTAGGCATCATGAATGGGTGCATGCGTTGCGTTGTTTATAAACCCTCATAGACCACATTTCCAGTTTTCATTTCTCTCCCATTTGTTTAGTCGGTTTGTAAACAACACGTCTGTTGAACTTTCTCCCTTCAGATTTGCACGTCAGACATCCCCGTCAAGGGCTTTACTGTTCAGGTCCGTCGACTTGAAAAATTCTAAGCAAATCATTTGGAAACTTGTGAGTCATAATTGAGAGCGTGAGCCTCTGCATGGCATCCGTGTGTGAGCGGTGCTGTGTGTTTGTAGGCTACGGTTTAAAGCTCCCTTTAGTGTCCTATAGCACAAGTCAAATTTAAGAGGAATGTGTAAGTTGCATCCAGCTGTGGCTGCTTGTGTAAAGCTGTGTTGCCATGACGACACTCCTGCAGACTGGCTCAAGGTCGTTCGGGCGGTGACGACGAGCTGGATGTGGCGATGGCGTGCGCACAATATGCACACATACACGGAAGGAAGCTGTCTGCAATACTGTGGGTTTGAATGCGAGACTTAAAAATATGTGCAGTTATATATTTTATCTTTTGTTGCAAAAAACGATTATGCTTGAGATTGTGAAAGGGTGAGAAGATAAACATTGTGTGTTGTTGTTTTTTATTTACACAAAGCTTACTCAAAGCTTTGGTTGTATTTTCCATTCCAGTTACCAGTGGTTAAGGTTGTGTTTTCCAAATCGCAGGCTGGAAAGGTTATCGTTATTGCCGTGAAAAGAGGAGAGATCGGGGGTGAAACGGCTAACAAGGAAGAAAGAGTGAAAAGTGCACTGTGGTTTTATCCTCTTTGGTTTTTTGGCTTTCTCACCCTCCGCTGAAGAATGCT
Organism: Oreonectes daqikongensis; assembly: GCA_026939265.1. NCBI lineage: Eukaryota > Metazoa > Chordata > Actinopteri > Cypriniformes > Nemacheilidae > Oreonectes > Oreonectes daqikongensis. Next base: position 385,095 of record JAOTQM010000030.1, on the reverse strand, counting down.
CGTAAAACGGGTTCACCTGAATAAGCCCACGTGAGGGTAAGGCCCTGGTCTGGTCTTGTTACCACGTAAAAAGTTAGCAAGATTTTGTGTGTGTTTGTGTTGTGCTTGGGACCCTGTTGTATAATAGTAGTGAAAAGTTTTAAGTCATGCGGTAAACGTTACCAGATGCGTTCTCCGGCAGTTAGATCTAGAGGAGAGAGGGAGAGCAAAAGAGAGAAAGTCAACTTTGGATGAACTTCTCAACTGCTTAGCGGCCACCTTGTTTTCATTTTGCCAGCATCCCCACCCCCCAATTTGACGAAAGGTTTGTAGAGAGTTACTCCACGCTTACAAAACCTCACTGTAGCGCTGGAATTCTACTGCTGCAGCTGAACTAAACTACTGTAGAATTAACACGACAATGAACTCTGTGTTAAATCATAAGTGACTAAATGACTGATAAATATTCCATGTCCAGGTGTGAGTTGTTTGTGGGTCATGAGTTTCAGTGGCTCAATTGGTAAGACATTGCATTAGCAACGGAAATGTCATGGGTTTGATCCCAGGGAACACACATACTGATAAATTGCATGTATAAACATGCCAAATGAAGGGTATCGTTCGCCCCAAATACAAAATATTTTTGTAGAATAGTGTTCCGTTTCAAACAAAGCATACAGTTGTTATTGTCAATGTTATTTAATTAAAATATTCCTCCCATGCTACTGCTGTTAAATGTTGTACATGTTTCTGTTTATTCAAATATTTGCCGTCAAGACACGCCATGGCAAGTTTGGCTTCAGAGGACTATAGGAATATAGCTAACATCTGGTGTGGACTAGTTTTTTTGTCGTCTTTTATAGTTTCATTCGTCAAAATTCACGTTATTTTTGTTTCCATAGAAGTAAATCAGACCAGAACAACATAATAATTGATAACAGTTTTCATTTTTGGGTGATCTGTTCCTTTAAAGAAATAGTTCACCCAATAATGAACATTTTGTCATCATTCACTCACCCTCTTGTCATTTTAAACCTGTATGACTTTCTTCTGCAGAACACAAAAGGAGATATGTTTCTCTTTCACACTTTGCAGTTGTATGTGTACAGTAACCCCACCTCTCCCCCTGACCTCTCAGATCACTCCTTGACTTTGCGTTGATAATAGTAATAGATAATAGATAATAGTCGCTCGCCGTTAGGCCTTAGCTCTTTGTTCCTGAGGAGAGTTTGTAATCTCTCTTTTCTCCATCTGATAATCTGATGCTGTTGAAGGAACAAAGCACAATAGTATTTTAGCATCGCTGTGACTAAATCAAAGGTAGGAAGCGGGGAAACGGGGTTGTCGCATCTTTGCCGTGGAGCAGATGCACCTCATGCTTTGGCCTTGAAAAGATTGCACCAGGTGCAGAAGGAACGGTTTGTCCTTTTAATTACATCATTTAGGTTTTAATTAGCCACTGTCGTTTACTAACGCAGGCGTTGAGTGCCGTTGGACCGGTCACACACCTGAGACACATGTGACGCTTGTCAAAGTGCATAACCATCCGAGCATCATGGACTGTGCTTACGATTGACCATTACAGCTGAAATACCTATTTGCATCGGATGTTTCTGTCAAACAGGATACAAGATGCTAGCGTGATGTGTTATAGACAAATTAAAATTTTGGAAATTCGATTTTTGTGCACAAAGGATGTGGGAGGGTCTTTGGCTTGGTTTGAAATGCATGTCATTCTGCTGGGAAGATTCCAAGACCTTGTGGTAAAACAGATTATATCCTGGTCTCTCCGCTGTCTGTCTGCCTGTCGCCATGGCTTCACTCATGTTTGTGGCCTGTTGTCAAGGTGACGGGCCGGTCGTGGGCGGGGACAGCTCTCCTCGCTGTGGAAAAGATGATGGGCATCCTCTTGCCTGTAGGAGGTCCATCTATCCAGTGCACTATTAATAGAGCTTGTGATTTCATGGGCCTTTTGTCATTACAAAATTTTAATTAAACTTGCATTGTGTACACGGAGAACCAAGGTTATGCCACTAGGTATACATCATAATGTCATGTGAGCTACTTTACCTGGCAGTGTTTGTGTTTTTACCATCAAACAATGATATGAAACAATGACTTCAAGAATCCAAGCAATAGTTATTATTGAATATTTCAGTCATGGATAAATCTGAAGGCCGTTTGTCATTTGACAGGGTGATTTATTGTAACTTGTAACTGTAATGCTCTCCTCTGTCCAGTTGCTTTGCAAGTGGCATATTAATGAGGAGATATCTAGTATTGTCTCATCTTTGATCCATCAAACACAAACAAACCAAAATTAAATGAACAAAATGAAACCTGCCACCAGAAGTTGTCTGTTCATGGCAAAGACGCGCAATCTGATGACTGCCTCTGCATGAGTCTCCGTTTATGCGAGCACCCATTTCAAGTCCATGCGGCTCAGGATGAATTGTATTGTGTAATGTCGTGTTGGTCGTATTTGCATGCTCAGGCACAAATGTCATGTTTCAGTGGCCTCTGTCACTGTGGAAAAAAAACAAACATTCATTCATTCATCTGCGTTGTGCAGTGCTTAACATGAAACATGGCCATGGTCTCTATGCATCTGTTCTCTTCATAAATAAATAAATGCATAATTTAGCCCAGGGGTTTCCTAACTTTGTCTTTTCACCTAGACAGCTATAATGTATCTCAAGACCCACCAAAATTATTTTAAATAGAAGTGTAGGGGGAAAATAAATTTTTTTTACCACCCTACCTGTCAAAATGACGATGAGAAAATAAAATACCACCTTTTTTGTTACAACTTTTACACATCTGACGTTGCTATATTTTGCAGAGCATGATCTGATCCAATGTTTTAGCTTGAGCATGTGCTTCTTTCTAGCTACAGTAGCTGGGATGCATTAGATGTGTAATGGACAATATTCAAATATATTCAAAGTTCTTTCTGATGAAAACACTTGACTGCAAAATCGCTTGATACCATTTTGCTATTTTTATTTTGTATTATTTTTGTATTTTATTAAAACTATTTTGAGTCTGGTAGGTACCACAAACCATGTTAGATCTTTCTTGTAAGGTTTATATGGTGTTGCTCAAGTAAAGTTTTATGATTACGATTTTTTTCTGAAACCTTACTATTGCACTAAAGTGTGCATAAAATGTATCAGTTTGTTTTATAAGAAAGTGAGAGAATTGTGATTAGCTTCAAAGTGTAATCCATGGACGAAGACTTTATTGACATTTATGCTTTCTCCTAAAATAAACATTTCACTGCTAGAGGGCTATTTTTGCAAACCCTTGCATTTTTTCTTTGTCTTTACAACACACCACATCCACCACATCTAATTTGCAGGTAAACCCTGTCAGCGTTTGATGCAGAAATCACACTTTGATTACATTTGAAAGATTTGCTTTTCTAACCTCATTGATCTGCAAAGATTTACTTATTCTTTTGGACAATTCGGAACTCATTAAAAGGGCGACGCATCATTTTTACACCCAAAGAAAGTGTCAGGATGTTCACAATGGAGCCGGACAGTTTGACTCATCACCTGAGCTTGTCTCCAATCACCATCTGACCAAACAGTGTTCAGGATCAGTGCGTAGTGACCGTTCTCTCACTCAGCACCCAGTCAAACACCATCGGCAGTGGCAACAGAGCCCCGCTGACCTCAGAGCGGGTCAGAGGTTATCTGAAAGAAAAGAACAAGCCAACAAAAGCAACTAGCCTTTAACCCTGCTCATTCTCCTCTTTAGAGAGTGTTGAGAGTTAGCTGCCACTTTGCAGATCTACAGCTCTCTAGAATACACAGGTACAGGAAGTTTCCAGGTTTATTTATAGGTTACGGTTTTTGTTTTGGTGTAATCAGGTGAGGGAGGTCACAGCAGGATGGTTGTTTCGCAGTGATATGATGGAGAGCCCGACCTGACTTGTGTTTCCTTTTTGCATTTTGAGGTGCATTCTTTATGCAAATGACACGCTAATTCCCCGAATTACTTCTCAGTCGGCATTGTAAGTAAAAAAAAATAGTGTCAGCGATCAAAGTTGAAACGTTTTGTGTAGCTGTAACCATTTGACGGGTTTCAAACCCTCCATTGTTTGAAGTTCACTTCATTTTCATGAAATAACTGGTAGTTGCCAGTCAGTCAGCGTTTTTCTGCCAAAGTGACTAAGAGTGTGACCTTGAAATATCCACAATGGCCTTTTGAACCCTTCCAGGTTTCATCGAACGTATTGGCAGTTCTAACTCGATTAGTTGATTTTTATCTTCAATATTGGAGCCACTTTGGAACGTTCTCCTGCCTTCAGTCTTTCTCGCGTGCTCCCGGGTGCTCGGCCTGGTCGACCTCTCTGTTGTCTCTGTGCTCATAAGTCATTTAAACATGCTTTTAATAGTGTTATCCCTGCGTCGAGATGGCGTTTAGCCTGCGCCGGGGCAGCATGTGGTGAGGGAGACCGAAGGAGAACCTTGACAACAAAAGGGGTCATACACTGGGGTCAGCATTGGGCATTTAGCTCTCTTTGCAATGAAAACGGTATAATTTGATTTGTGAATGAGCATGATGAAGGGGAGAAAAGCAGTTTGTTTGACCCACTAGATAACCAGATGTTTAAGAGAAAGTAAGAGACACTGGTGAGGGCTGTTTTACTCATTTTGAACTGTTCTCAACTGGTTTTGCACAATATGCAGAATTTGGACTAGACTGGGCATCAGCCAAAATGAAACATGTTAACATATGGCTGAATAGGAAAATCGACACTTGTAATGTCAGAGAAATACCATATTACTTATAGTAAAAATACTCTGACTTTTGTTCGGATACAGTGATTAGCTTTGTTGGTTAGTTTTTTTTATTTTTATTTTTTTTTAACTTGAGCTTTTTCTTCCTTTCCCTTACCCCATTAAAACAGAGCCACTAATTGAAAACTTATAGAAAAAACAATGATAGGTGGAAAAATATAAAAATGACTAAATTGCTATTTTGTTTCTGGAAAATTCCAGTGTTGTGGATGTAGAAATATACATTTTCAGAGAATGTATTTATCACCAAAATATTGAATCATCTATTCATATTTTACTAAACGTCTGATGATAAGAGTCCAGACATCATAAAAATATTAGTCTATAGATGAGTTTTCTATTTTTAAAGAGAGAAAAATAAATGCGTTATGGATGTGACAAATAAGGCTGCATGTTTTTTAGAGACAACATACTATGTAGGATTTCTGTGAATTAAAATGTACAAAGCAATAACATCTATCATATTGAGATGTAATGGCTCTTTGTAGACCAGATTTTATTTTAATTTTACATGTCCATTTATGAGGAAAATGAGTCGTTATGATGTGACAAATCACTTACCTGACTATGGAAAACTATGCTTTAAAAACTTTGAGAGTTCATATGGGGATTTAAACCACCAAATACTGACATCTGACCTATCAGTATGGTAGACACCTTTGGTAGAAATTAAGGTTGATGTTTGCATGGAATTGCCCTTCTCTAGATGTGTGTTATGGACTGTCTGAATAGATCTGTTTATTTTATTTTTAGTAGTTTTTTCATACACGTTTATACAAGTTCTTATATCTTAGCATTAGCTCGACCGAGTCGTCCTTTCTTTAACATTGTTTAAAGTCTCCTGTTCTAGCGATTTCAAAAAATCCAAGTAGCGAGAAAGAATCTGAATAATAAAAGAAAGAATCGAGGGGGGAGACAGAAGTAAAAACAAGCAGTGATCCTCCTGCCAGTTGAATCCTTTCGTAGGGGTCAGAGTTCAGCTACTGCGCTGCTATTGGCTGAGGAAAGGTGAAATTAAAACCACTGTAAACTTTTGACCCTGCCGGAGCTGCGCAGGAACGCCCAGAACCAGTTTGGAATGGAGCCTACGCTCTTCCTCTGTTTACTTGGAGAGAGAGGGAGAGGGAGAGAGAGAGAGAGGGAGGGAAGTGGGACGAGCGAGCACGAGAGAGAGCGGAGGCTAGAAAAAGAAATCGACACGGTCTGGAATGAATACGTTTTTCAACAGCGCAGAGCAGTCAACATGAGTTCAAGAAAAAATAAAGAACGACGGAAAAAAGAGAGCACAAGTTCTTTTCTCCCTCCCCTTTTTCTGAGTTCAAAAATCCATAGATGTTTTTCAGAGCGGAGCTGTGCTCTTTAAATTGACTTTTTTACGAGGAAAATGAGGCCCACCCTCTGCTTTTTCCATCTGCTCTCCGAGTGCTGTGTTTTTATGTGTGTAAAAGAGTCAATGCTACATTAGCTCACTGACTAAATCTCAAGCTAGACGACCAAGCACATGTAACCCCAACACCCCGTTCTTCTTTCTTTACCGTTTCTTTCCACGGCTTGCAGTCTTTTTCTTTCTCTGCGTGCTTTCCCCCCGTCAGGCTTCTGAATGCCCTCTCTGTCATAGATTAATGAATGAATTTGCATAGTATGGACTCTTGTGTTCAAATACATTTTTTTACCCCCCATGCTTTCTCTCTTGCTGTGTACTGTGCGCTATGCAAAGGTGATTGTGCCAGCCATTGTTTTTCCTGTTTTTCCTGAAGTCTGCAGTTTTTGCAGAGTGCTGTCGGTAAGAGAAGAGATGCGTAGAACATTTTTCTAAAGGGGATAAAAAGTCCTAACCAATGTGCTGCTTAAGAATGTGTGTTGTGTGTAAGTATTGGCCTCGCACATCAAAAATGACTTATCGTCTATATAATAATAAAAATATTTTTTATTATAATAATAATAAATCAATTAAGATCTGACTCAGGTGGATGAAAACAGATCATAGTCCACTTTGTTTGGGATTACCTGAAAGTCTAAAAACATTAGCATTTCCTACCAGGACAAATGAATACAGCAAGTGGGATGTTTGGGAGCATGAAAACAGGTGGTTAGAGCAAATGAGAAAAAAATGTAAACGGAAAAGGATTTAAAAGCAAATTAAAGGGATAGTTCACTCATAAATGAAATTTTGTCATCATTTATTCACCGTCTTGTCATTTTACACCTGTATGACTTTCTTTCTTCTTCATAGATATTTTGAAGAATGTTGGTAACCGAACAACGTTGGTACCCATTGACTTGCATTGGTTTTGTGTCCATACAATGGAAGTCAATGGATTGTTTGGTTACCGACATTCTTCGAAATATCTTCTTTTGTGTTCTGCAGAAGAAAGTCATACAGATTTGAAATGACAAGAGGGCGAGTAAATGATCACAGAATTTTCATTTGTAGTGGAACTATCACTTTGAAATCACTTATAATTTACATTAAAAAACCCTTTATCACCTCGCTAGTTTTTTAAGACATATCTTATTTTTTCATTGCTTCATCAGAAGTGTACAGAGTAAGCAAGGAGCATTACTGCAAAAAGCTTTTAGATGTCTGCACATGTACACACATGCTTGCCACATGTCTGCGTGTCTGGGCTGTTCTCTATTGTTCTCTCTCGCTTTTCTCTGGCACTCCTCCTCCAATCACAGCCACTCTTTGTCTCTTGTCCTTTAACTGTGCTCTGTTTTCTTTCTCCTTATCTTTCTTTTTGTTCTACCTCAGCTCAGCTCATCTCATTCACTTGCTCTCACTCCTCTGCAATAGTGGTTGCACAGAGACAGCACAGGACCAGTGACTTGTGGAGGATGAGGTGGCACACATGTCTGAATAGATTTTGTGCCTCATGCATGGTGAAGCCACAGTGTGCATGTCATTGTCTGTTGTGTATGTGTGTTTATTTAGTGTTTCACCGATATCAGATTTCATGCCTTATTTCAGATTTGGCCATAATGTGGTGGCTATTCTGGGTTTGGATGCTCCTGCGTTCTTCATTTCGCTCTGTCTGTTTCTCTCGGCTATATTCTACCCTATTGACTCGTTCCTCCCATTCACTTTTTTAAAGGTGTTAAAATAATGCATGCCATTCATATGCATGATTTACACACGTGTCAGATTTATGTTTGTTTCCATTGTAATGACTTTGGGTTAGCCATTCCTTTAAAGGCTTGAGGATTTAACCCTCAATCATAAAAATATTAATACATTAATATTGTACTACAACGACCTCAGTCCACTTCAAGTCCAGTCAAAAACAATGTCAGTGTAAACTGGCAGGGCTGTACGTTAACTTTTTTTCTTAAAGTTTTGTAGCACAGGCAAAAAATTGTAGCACGAGTATAAAACGTCTGTTGTCATCTTTACAAAACCCAAGTGCAGATCATCACATAAATAGGCAAGTTGCTGATAGGGTATTAATGTTACATACAGATGAATAAATATGAGCCATATCATTTTGTTCTTTGTTTTCCATATTTTTACTATATAATAGTAATATGTTTGTTTACATAATCATATTTTAGTATACTATAGTAAACTGCAGTACAATTCCTAGATAATAGTGTTTTTGAACCTTATTATAGTAAATATTAAAGTATACTACAGTGTTTACTACAGTTTATCCATTTACTACAAGACTTCTACAGTTTGTCACACACAAACAAGCACAATGACAAATGCTGTTCACACAGACAAGCAGCTCTGTTTAATGCACTTGCCAAACTTTATCGCATGCATGCTCCACTGGTAAATGTATTCTTCGCACAGACCGATTTTATTGTAGAATGTGTGACATATATGTTGCACTGTACAGCCCGGACTGCCTGGCTTTATTTAATTTGCTTTGGACAAACAAAAGCAGTATGAGTACAGATGAAACAGCATAGGGAAACTGATTCTCAAATATTGTTTTAATAATATTACTCAAAACTGTTGTAGTATTCTGTATCTTTTTTGGGGGTAAAACTGGAATGTTAAGCAATATGTGTTAACAGCAGTCATGTGTAATTTGCTGGCTGGTGGCCAGTGCGTGGCTTATGCTTTGCGTTCCCTCTCTAACTGGCAGCTTTTTTAAGAGCTTCAGGTTTGTAAAAGGTGCCAAATACAGTTTTATGAGGTAATGAAAATAATATATAATAACATTAAACATTAATGCATGATTTGTTAAATAACTTGCTAGTCTTTTATTACAAATAGAGTCAGCAGGTGTTCCCTTTTAATATTGTATTTCACCCTTTAACTCAGTGTGATAGCCCAGTGTATGGCCCATTGAATTTCTATGCTGATATGTATGGAGAAGGGGCTCTGAGGTGCTTAAGTAGACCGTGTGTTGTGTGTGTACGTGGTGACAGGAGGCAGCCCCATCAATAATGCAGGTACTCTCTGTGTGGGGTCAAGGCATGATGGGATATTAAGACGTTACCCACTGGTCGTCAGGGAAACAGGCTGAGGAGACAGGATCAGCGATTGGATAGGATGGCTGTGGTTTTATCAGCTATATCTGTAGAGTTTGTTGACGGTACACCTCTTCATATTTTAATTATCATAAATAAATTATTGTTTGCCCTCCAGCTAATGTATTAGTATCCATAATATTATGTGGTGCATACATTTGTTTAGATAAACCTTGAAAATGCTGGATTTTATAACATGGATTTATAGAAAATCTATTTAAAAAGCACATTCTTATATTCTCACATTCTTTTTGTTTTATATAACACACACACATTTTTATTTAACAAATGTTATTATTATTTGTATTTATAATATAAAATAGCGAAAAGGTTTTTTTTTTTTTTTTTACCTTTTTGCTCACGTCACATCATAGGACACATGCACAGTTTATTTGTCAACTACCCTTATTTATTATATTCTATTTATTTATGTATTTATTTGAAATAATAATAATGAGATATTTAATATATTTCATTTCATTTATGTATTATGAGAGAGAGAGAGAGAGAATAATAACAAAACTTGACGCATACAGAGTTAGTAAGTGGTTTTATCACACTAGTCACATGTTATTTTTCTGGTCTACCGTGATGAATGACTGTGTAATCTAGGCCATATCTAAGCCAATCATATTAGAGGTCATTTACATATAGGCTGGAAATTTTAAAGAGACCGTGTCAGAGAGAGGGCAGAAAATTATCATAATGAAATTATGAATAGGAAGGCACAGGAAGCCTTACATGAAATGGTGCTTTGACAAGTTATACAGCTCTTAGTAAAAGAGGCATGAGGGATATTTAAAAAGTTGAAACGATGAAGTATACACGGAAAAAGACAGACCGACTGATTAGCTTCTGAAAGAAGACAGACCAGTTGAACCCATGAGGTTGAATATGTAAATACAGTTGCACAGGGCCAGCGGGCTTTTTCCAGGAAGAGGAAGTGGTGACGCAAAACTCTGCGTGTGTGGGAAGGCGCAAACAGGATGCCTCCTTTTGCCGCTTCCTGATTCTGATATTCTCAATAACTTTTCTATTAAAGTAACCGTGATTCTCAGAAGGACTGGAAATGCATCTTCGCTTAATGATGATATTGCTCAAGTGAGTTCTGCGAGAGGTTTCTGCAAAAGCTCTGTTGTAATGAGCAGCAGTCTTCTTCTTTATGTTTTTATCAAATACTTTTACAGGTTCAAAAGGTGAACAGAGTGAGTTGCATCACTGTAGATTGAAACCCCCAAACAAAAGTTCTGTCATTATTCACTTGCCCTTATGTTGTTTTAAAACTTATCATTTTCTCAGAACCATTAGAAAGATTTTTTAAAGAAGAATATGTTGTATTTCCATGCAATGAGAATTTATTGTGACCAGAAGCTGTTCAGATTTTATATGCACATGCACCCAAAAATGAAAATTCTGTCATCATTTACTCACCATCTTGTCATTTCAAACCTGTATGACTTTCTTATATATATATATTGACTTTAAGAATAAACAGAGGTATGACTATTAGTAAATGTTGAATTCGGTTTCAAGCTACTTCTCACATAGACCAGTTTTTGGTCTTGGAAGACTTTGGAATTTAGTGCATGTGTCATATTGACTGCTTTTATTGTTTTATCGTATTGGCGGGCAGCCTTTGGTCACTTTTGACCAATGTATAGAAATCTATCTAAAGATACTCTAAAAATTAGACTTGAAAGTGTGTAAATATGAACAGGATTTTAACTCTTTAAACTACAGCAATAAAGTAACATACATTCGGACGTCTTTCTAGATGACCTTTTATGCAGAACATTTCTTAGTGTTCCTGTGTTGCTTGGTAGATCATTGCGGTAGCTGCACAAAGGTTGTGGGTTTGATTCCCGTTGAACTGTGAGCACTGTAAGTTGCATAAATGTCAAATGCATAAATGTAAATACAAAATATTGTCCAGAGACCTCCTATTCTTATGGTAATAAATAGGGTCTCGCCTGTATGTATCTCCATTATAGTGTGATTGGAAACTGCAAAGTGTTCCTAGATTTGCAAACCGTACGTGTCGGCACAGGCAGTACGCTGCGGCATGAGCAGAGTTGTGTAATGTCTCACGGTTCAGTTTAGGAATGATGAGCTCATACCAAGTGTTTTAAGGTGACAGAGTGCAAACTGTGTGTGTCTGCGTGTGTTCTCAAGCAAAGGGAAGAGGCTGTACGCTTGTGTGTGTTCGGCAAGGGAAGGGAGAAAGACCGCGACCTGATGGCCCGTGCTCTGAGATTTCCGCTGAACTCAGGGAGGGGTCAGGCACGGGGCAAGGTCAGGCCTCTAAAACAAACACACTCGCACACATACAGCAGAGACTTTCTGGCCACTAATACAGGCGATTCAAACAGTAGAGGAACCGAGAGGGAATGAATAGAATAGAGAAGATTGTGTATGTGTGTATGTGTACAGTGGTCTTTCTCAAAAATATTTGGACACTTGAGTTACACTTCAGAATATATGAATGTTATTCCATTATCATTATCATTATCATCATCATCATCATATTAAATTGAGTGGCATCTGCAGGCAAATGAGATGGTTTTCTCTGCGCTAACCTTGGGTTTTTGAGCAATTTCTGTTAACCAGCTGCTCTCAAGGTCATTTTTAGTATATGCATTAAGTTCACCTCAAGTTCACACAAGAGTCCTGGCTGAGTCGCACAGGTGTGTTTGATTAACTCAATATGTTCCAGTAACGTTTGACGTTCGTCTTCATTTTGAACAGTTTATGTCTTTAAAGACGAAAAACATTTTTTGGTTTTTAAAGGCTTTTTTAACATTTGTAATTGTAAAACGGCGTACTGTTTTGTCGAACTATCACAACATTGCTTTGTTTGTTTTAGCTTCCTGACATAGCAACATTGACTTAACCAGTGCCGTTGGGAACAGGACAGTCATTGTTTTTGCGATTCCATTTGTTGACACTACTGACACAGAAATTACATTTCACTTTCAACATGATATTTGGTATATTTTTTTGTTTCTTCAGTATACAATTCGAGATACAATTTTTCTAATAAAACATACTAGCTTTAAAACAAAGAATAATGCATAAATCATCATAACAATTATAATTTAAAATAAAAATTATGTTAACACAGATTAAAATGTGTATATATGTAGATACTTGGTATCTATTGCAATGACATTCAACGGTCTTTTTAGTGTGGCTTAAAGTGATAGTTCACCCAAAAAAAATGTCATTTCAAACCTGAATGACTTTCTTCTGCAGAACACAATTCTATTGTATAGACACAAAACCAATGCAAGTGAATTAGTGCCAGTTAACAACATTCTTTAATGATGATTTTTCATTTATGGGTGAACTATCACTTTAAGTGTTCCTATTTCATGAGGCCGCTGTATGTATGCACATGCACAAACTTCTTTAAAGTAAAGGAAACAAAACATTGTAATAGTACCAGTAATGGTAACGGACGGAGAAGTAAGAAGTGTCAGTATAGAAGAGGAAGCGTTGTGGTTGGTGAAATGGGCGGAGCAATGACGGTAAAAGTAGGAAGAAATGGTGTGATCGTGTGTAATAATAAGACGTGTAGGAGAGATGTTATGTCATATGTTTTTCATCAGATTCCTCATGTTTTGTGTCAGTAAGATCATGTGTGATTTGTATTTAATTTGACGTAATAGTGAGATACATGAGTGTCTCATTTTTAATTAAATGTTTTCTACTAGAAGTATATTCTGCAGCGTACAACTTCATGGATTGAGATAATTGACCGAGTCCCTGCATCAGAAATACACACACAGGGTTGATCCATTTCCCCCGGGGCCCCGCTTCACTCCATCATAATCAGTGTCTTTTCTCAGACACACACACACACACACACACACATACACACACACATACAGCACCACTGCTGTGGCCTGGAACATTCCGCGCATTCAGCTGTATGTGGGAACACTTAAAAATAAGCCTAAGACACACACACACACAAACAAGCATGTGCAGTTTTGCACTAGAACCATCTGAAAAGAGATGAAGCCTTCAAGTGCATTGTGTTAAAATCAGCTCATTATTTGTTCCTTTGTACTTGTGGTGCAACCAAAATGTGTTGCATTTTGAAAAGATTGTATGTTTTGCTACATGTGCCAATGTAAAGTTTGTGTGTGTTTTTATGCAGGTGCTGATATGTTTTAAATATGAGTGGAGTGGGTGAGAACTCACTTGAGCCCCTGTGCTCGGACCGGAAACGCAAACTCTCCACATGTGACACGCCAGGGCAAGGGTAAGAAAACAAATATGTGAAATATGCAGCGCGCGTCTCGGCGTTCCACGGTTGTGCTCACTGCGTGTGTGTTTCACAGGTGTGATAAACGCAGGAGGGAACAGGAAAGCAAGTATATCGAGGAACTCGCAGAACTGATTTCGGCCAACCTTAGCGACATCGACAGCTTCAATGTCAAACCAGACAAATGTGCCATCCTTAAAGAGACAGTACGCCAGATACGCCAGATCAAAGAGCAAGGTGCGGGTGTGCTCAAACAGCTCTTTTACATATTGGTCTGTGAAAATATTTACTGAACCCACAGTGTGCTAAAACAAATACGTTTACATAAACGCTGCCACCTGGTGGCAGGTGGATTGTTGTGGTACTGCAGTGTGGCCCCTGATATTCAATTCTGTCTTTATTTATCTAAAGCTTTGCATTGTTTTTTTTATTTTGCATTGTTGCAAAAGAGCTTTACATACGTTTAGAGAGTAGTTACTGTAGTAATGATATATTAATAAAGAAGACATGGGATTTTAATACATGATATTATTGCAGGTATTCTCAATACATTGTGCATTGGTGAAACGTAACTGAACTCATTTCTAGATCTTTATTTTGCTACATCTTTGCTAACACACTTTTTAGAAACCTTTTTAAATACTATGCAAACATGTCTATTCCTGTGGTTGAAAACAAAACAAGACCATCAACTCGAGACTGTCCGTGTGTTACAAAGGTTGTTTTTATTTTGCGTGACACTCCTGTAACCAACACTTAGACTCATTAGATCTCAATAAAACAATGTCCAATAAATCTTTATAGACAAACTGTACTTAGTAAAAAAATAATGGTGTTAATTATTGTGAAAGATTTGGTTGGAATATGTTTTATACAATGTACTTTTCCTGTTTTTGTTTTCATAAAAGTATAATTATATATTCAGTTAATGAATGTAGTCTGGAAAATGCAATATTAGCAACTTTCTAAGCAGTGAGTTTCCAAGTTTGCTGTGAACAACAGGTCTATACATGCCTTTTTTCATTTGAACTATATAAACCCCAGTTTGAATAGGCGTTTTTCTTATTTGACATTTCATTGGTTAAAAGTACATATTCGCCATACGTAAACCATTTATACTAAAATAAATAGACTCACGTTTTCTCATTGTAAGATGTGATGTTTAAATTTATTAACATCATACTTTAAAAATTCATTTGGTTTATATCTGTAAAAATGCAATTGATTCTTTAGCCGGACAGTAAAGTTTGCACAATTATTTGTATTCCTATGAAGATTTCCTAATGTTATTGCTAAATGCGATCATGCAGGTAAAAGCTCATGTGGCGATGATGACGTCCAGAAGGCGGATGTGTCGTCTACTGGTCAGGGGGTCATCGACAAGGACCATCTGGGCCCTCTGCTGCTTCAGGTTTGAGACTTAAAAATAAATAATGATTATTAATTTTGGTCCATGTTTGTTCATAATGCAATAATAATTTTCTCCCTCTCTGTCTGTCTGTCAGGCCCTGGATGGATTTTTGTTTGTTGTGAGTCGTGAAGGCAGCATTGTGTTTGTGTCAGATAACGTGACTCAGTATCTGCAGTATAAACAGGAGGAACTCATCAACACCAGCATCTATAACATACTGCACGAAGAAGACAGAGAAGAGCTACATAAAAACCTTCCCAAAAGCAATGGTAAGTGGGCTAGTGTGTATATATAAGCACATGGTATGAGAATGTTGCTCTGTGGTTGTCTAGCAAAGCATAAACGTGTGTGCGTGCACATGATCGCTTTTGTTAACTTTTGGTTACATTGTAAATCATTGTAATGTCAACTAGTTTCGCAGCAACTTTTTAATAACTAACCTGCAACCTTTGCATCGACAGAATCCTTAACCATTAAACTACCATCATCCCACACAACAGGCTGTTTTCTTAAACGTGATCGAACCTCCTTTCAAACAACATTATGCATGCTATTTGATGTCTCTACATTGACACACCCCAGACATCACTTTTAGACACTGGTGTGTAATGTGTATCATGTATGTTTAGGTCCCAACAGTGTGTCATGGGGTGGCGATGCCTCCCGTCAGAAGAGTCATACGTTTAACTGCCGTATGCTGGTGAAGTTCGGTCATAAGGGTCCTGGAGGAGAAGAGGGGGCCGGTGGACCACGCTACGAGACCATGCAATGTTTCGCTCTCACGCAACCTAAAGCGATGATGGAGGAAGGAGAAGGTAATGCGTCTGTTCTCAGAATGTCTCCACAAATTTTGATTTGTGTATTTTGTCTCACAATGGTGAGTTTAGTGTAATATGTCTTTTAATTCTCTCTTCCAGACCTGCAGTCATGCATGATTTGTGTAGCACGAAGAGTGACGGCAGTGGAGAGGACAGAACGATTCAGCACTAGACACGAGTTATCAGGTAAATTCGCTTAGGGCTTATAGAGCAAATGCGCCTTTTATCTGTGTCTTTGTTGCTTAAAGTTAACTGTGAACGTCAATGCGTCATTTGTTTTGTGGACATCAGTGATACCTCAGATCATGTAGTTAGTTCAGGACAGGTGTGTTAAAACTACTGTTAGGCCAGAGGTTTTTCCAGGGATTTGTAGACCCCTGGGGGTATGTGGAGGTACTGCAGAGCAAATTTAGAAAATGATTTTCTTGAAAACTTTATAACATTATAGCTTTTCAAATACAAATTATGTAATGATCTCATAAGTTTATATAATTAAAATTAATATTAATTAATCTTATAATTAGAAACTAATCAAATTTATTATAAAAAATTTCCTGTAGCTCTGTGGTTAGAGCATGGTGCTAGCAACGCTAAGGTCATGGGTTCGATCCCAGGGATTGCACATACTTACAACAAATGTATAGTATAAGCCAATGTAAGTCGTTTTGGATAAAAGCGTCTGCCAAATGCATAAATGTAACTGGGATCCTTGTGTCTGTAAAGGTAGAAAACACTCCTTGGATTATAAAACAGGTTAAAATCAACCATATAAATCCAAATTGAAGATGGTGTGTCATATCAGTATATCACAGAGACTCAGAATTGCGTCAGTAAGCAACCACCTATCACCTCCCTAGCAACAACCCAGAACCCTCAGCTGCATAGCAACACTGGTTGTATATATTGTGTTTTATTATAAATTGGCTTTTATGTTTATATTTTTAGTTTTAATTTAATTTTAGCGATTTTGTTTTTGTCATTTCATTTGTTTTTTTATTTATTTTTATTTAAGTTTGTTTACTGTTAATAAGTTTAGTGCCTCAACTTAAACTTCTCTTTAGTGCTAAGGCACCATTTGTAATTTCACATTTACATTTAGGCATTTTGCACTTAATTTTAATAAACCTAACTGTAGCACTCAATTATAGTTTAGTGCATTTTTCACGTAACCTGCTTTAGGTTTTGTTTTTGTATTGACACGCATCTGGATGTGTGTTTGACCACAGGTAAGCTGATAGAGATTGAGCAGCAGAGTCTATTGCACACCACCATGCGTCCTGGCTGGGAGGATTTGGTGCGCAGGTGTATGCAGATGTTCCTGCATCGCAGCGAGGGTCAGCCCTGGTCTTACAAAAGACACTACCAGGAAGGTTTGTGATTTTATTCTTGAAAGAGTCATTTGGCATACATAGGTTTGCTGCACAGGAAGACTTTCCCAGACTAAATGGGCATTGAATGATTGAATGTGAAATTAAATAGATTAAAAATATCTGTTGCCTGTTATAACATGTCCTCTCTCTCTTTACAGCATATGTTCATGGTAGAGCAGAGACTCCACTCTATAGGTTCTCTCTGTCAGATGGCACTCCGGTAACGGCACAAACACGCAGTGAGCTCTGCCGAAACCCTGTTACCAATGAGCCACTGAATTTCCTCTCTACTCACCTTCTGCAGAGGTCTGTTTTAACTCCAACAATACACAAAGTTCTCTAAGAGGGATTATTTTTTACTCCATATATATTCGCTTTTATTGTTGTATATTTTTATCTATCCATTTGTTCAGTTTAAATAAATGACCCTCATGTGAAATTCATCATCTGTTTCTTTTATCTCTCTCTTCCACATAGGGAGCAAAATGGATACAGACCTAACCAGGGTGGTGTAATGCGATCAGTTATTGGCAATGCCAATCCTAATCCTCAGATGGGCATGCCTCCTGGTGGGGGTATGGGAATGGGTAACACAAGGGGCTATGGCATGAACGAGCAAGCTCACATGGGACCCCGAGGCGGGCCTATGTACGGTCCAGGCAACCGAATGAATCAAATGAACCCAATGCATCAGATGAATTCAATGAATCAGATGAACATGAATCAGATGAACTGTATGAATCAAATGGGCTCTATGAATCAAATGAGTTCTATGAATCAGGTGAATCAGATGAACTCCATGGGTCAGATAAATCAGATGGGACATCATGGCATGAATCAGCATCAGCAAGGTCAGTTCCATGGTGGCAGTTATGGCATGGGCATGACGAGTCCTTCCCAAGGGAGCCCGGGTAGGAATCCTGCTCAGCAGAATCTCATAGGGTCTCCACGGATACGCGGGAGTCCCAAAATGGGTGCGAGCCCCTTCTCACCTGGAGGTATGCATCTGTGATACAATATTGCCAAAGTGTTTTACATAAAACAAGAAACGTGAAATAATACTAACAAATAAAAATTACCAACAATAAGGTGGAGTTAAAATAAGGTACTATGTGAAGGATAAAAATTAAACTAAAATGTAAATATTAGAAAAGAGGCGAAAAAGCACTGTATGTGTGTATTGTATAGATAAGGAATTATTCAATACTAATTATTTCATAAAGCTTTCAACTACCTGTAAATAATATCAGCATTGTTTAATGTATTAAATGTGTTAAATCCATTTTGTAGTTTTTCCAGTTAGTTTTATTAATATTTCGAAATAGCTTCATTTATTTGTTTATTTAATAGCTGTATTTTGTATTTTTAATGTTTGTTGATTTTATTTTAACTTCTAGTTTTATATTTTAAGTAATGTAAATATATATTATGCCAATACTAATATATTTGATATATAAATATCAAATAATATATATCAAATTTTCTTATTTAAGTTTTTTATTTTTATTTATGCTGATGTTTTAGATGATTTCAATTAACAGTATTCAATTTCAAATAACCTATAATAACCGTATTGCAGAATTGTATTATTCTGTATGAATTAAATAATCAAATTTTGAGGTTTAAATTAAATTCCTTCACTTTGTCATAGGTATGCATTCCCCAATGGGAACTGTCAGTATGGGAGGCACCGGTGGATCTTCTGGTCCATCAGTTAGCAACACTTTCTCGAGCAGCTCACTGAACGCACTTCAGGCCATTAGTGAAGGTGTGGGTTCATCTCTGCCTTCTGCTCTCAACTCACCTGCCCACAAATCCGACAGCTCTCCCAGTATCAACTCAACCCAGTCCAGTCAGCAAGGCCAGACTGGCAACAACAAACCCGGTACCGGTGACTCCAAGAGCCCATCGAGTTCTCACAGCACTGGTGTAGATCAACAACAGGCCTCTTCATCTGAGACCACTATGGATAAACCAGACAGTCAATCCAGTAAGGATGGTTCTGCTGGAGCCGAAGGCAACCGGAGAGTCCCTGATGGAAAGGGCCATAAGAAGTTACTTCAGTTACTCACCTCCCCAACTGAAGATATTGGGCTTGCGACTAGTGGACCCATTCCAGGTCGTGCCTCCACGCCGATGGGTCTCGACTCCAAGGAGACGGGAGGTGGCATGTTGAGTCCTTCATCAACAGGCGTGTCCTCCTCATCCGGTTCAACATCGGGAAATAATGCAAATCAGCAAGGTGCAGGAGGAGTTTCATCCACAGCTTGTCCCAGCGGTCATCACGGCTCTCACACCGTACAGGAGAAACACAAGATACTCCACAAGCTCCTTAAAAATGGAAACACACCAGATGAGGTGGCTCGCATCACAGCCGAAGCCACCGGTAAGGCCCCTCTTGGTGCAGAGCATCCGGGTGCCGATGGCAGGAGTTTGGAAGTCAAACAGGAGCAGCACAGTCCGAAAGAAGGAAAGAAGCCACAGGCTCTTCTTCACTACCTTCTCAACAAGGATGACTCCAAAGACCCCAATCCCACAGAGGCCAAGCCAAAGCTGGAGGAGCTGGAGGGGAGAGGGGCAATGGGAGGGCAAGGGTCAGGGGTCACAACCTTGAACAACCAGGAGGCCAAAGTCAAGCTCGAGCCACCTGATCAGGTATTTGAGTTGCTTGTTGGGTTTTAGGGGTGTGAAGACGCACTTAGCTCAAGATTTAATACAATTGTAATTGACAACACAATGTTTTGAACAAAAAGTGAAACTGAAGGCTTGTACACACCGGGATGATAATCACTGACGTTTAACGCCCCGTGACCAAACAAAGGGTGCCAATGTGAGTGTGCACCGACGTGCAAAACGCCAGGCTTAAAAGATGGCTATTTCTAATATTCATTCAGCGGCATCTAACGTCAGGGAGTGAATTTGCACGTTCACTCTGCTCAATCCCAGTGAAAATCCCTTGGGTATGAACGTCGAAAAGTGCGTTTTTGGCCATTATTAAAACTAAAAGGTAATTGCTTCGGCTTACTGTACAAATTCAGACATATTTTGGAAATTTTTAAGTATTCATAGTATTAAACTAATCAAAAATATAATAATAAAATATATATATATATATTTTATTTTATTATTTTGTTTATATATCTGCCTTGTTTAGAAAGAACTCATCCGATGAAGTTTTAACATCAGTCCTTTGTTTTTCCAGCTGGACAGCTTGGAGAGTATTCTTGGAGGCCTGAGGAATTCTGCTTCTGGAATGTTTGCTGATTCTGGAACTGGAGGGGCGGAGGGGGGGAATAAGCAGGGCAATGGACCCAACAGCACTGCACATGGTGAGTCACAACACCTCAAGGGCAAGTCAGGAGAAGGGCAGTAGAAATATAATGTGAATAGGTGATAACATGTCAAGTTCAACAGAAAATGTGTTGAGAAAACATTTGAGGATAACTACTGATAACCTTTTTTTTAAAGATTTATTTTTGGCATTTTTGCCTTTATTAGTATAGGACAGTTGAGGACCACGAGACGGGAATCGAACCCGGGTTGGCCACATGTCAGAGCACTTGCCCACAAGGCTATCGGCTTTGACGTGATGACCTTTTTTTAAGTGCCTATACCCATATATGTATTAACTAGTGCAAACTACTGTGTGTTTCAGACCGGGAGGGTGTTGGTATGGGTTCAGGTCAGCGTGTGCCCTTCCAAAGGGCAGTGTCTGTAGACGGTAAACCCTTGAGTGGGCCGGGCATGTCGGGTAGAAGGAGCGCCCCCTCATCTCTGATCAAACAGGAGCACGCTGATAACCAGATGGCCATGGGTTAGTCTCACGTTTATTCGCTTTGTGTTTTTATGTTTAAGTACATACTTTTGCTAGATTTGAACATTCCCAACATGTTGTTTCCAGGAGGTCCAAACAGGCCAATGGGAATAAACCGGCCCCCTATGGCAGGTGCAGGTGACTGGGGAATGTCCAGTTCCAGTGGCAGCCCTCTTGGTCACCCTGGCATGGGTCGCCCAGGAATGGATCATAATCCTAAGGGCATGATGGGAGGACCCATGGTTAACAGATCTAACAGCGTTCCAGCAAACAGATCTATGCTGCAACAACAGTTAATGGATAGAGGTAGGTGTTCCTATAAGAATAAGGCTATTGAACGTGAAAGCTTTTTTGACCAACTGATGCAAATTACAACAGATGTCTAAATACCAGAATGTTTGTGATGATTGTTTGCAGGGCCTTATGATGTAGGAATGGGTATGAATGCATTCAGAGGACAAGGACCTCCACCACAGTCACCTTCATGGCCAGACAATGGGATGGGAATGGAAGGAGCACAAAATACAAACAGGTGTGTTAAATGAGCTTGTAAAGCCAGGTTACATAGTATGTTTCTTTTGTTAATTTGCCTTTTTTGAATGGTGATGAATATTAAAATTGCTGGAAGGGATATATTAATTATATTACGTTATATTACTATATGACATTGCTTAATTCTACAAATTACATTTGTTTGAGGATAAAGCATGTTTTCCCAAAATATATATTAAGATTTATTTTGGACCCCATTTTTTTAGGCCATGTTAGATTTAGCTTTTTGTGTATTTTCTCTATTCTGAGAAAAAAAAAGGATTGAGTTTGATATGAATACTGTCACTACAATGGACACCTGAATCAAACTTAAATAAAAGGCAAGAATCCTTTATTTAACCATACATGTTAACCAAACAAATGTAGGGACATTTAGCTGTTGCATTCAAAACAGTCGCCATAGCTGTGACTATTGAGAAAATAAATGAAAATATTAAAATATAAAGTGTTAATATAACATTTGCTGTGTGTTTATCAGGTTACCCTTTAATAACTCTCTGGATGATCTTCTGGTTCCTCCATCCACCACTGAGGGTCAGAGTGATGAGCGAGCTCTGTTGGACCAGCTGGACTCTTTACTCAATAACACTGATGTCATGGCTCTGGAGGAGATCGATCGTGCCCTTGGCATACCAGATCTAGTCAGCCAGGTAAAGTTCAGTTCACAGAGTCCTTCTGTTCTTGAGAGAGGACTCACAGCACACATGTGCTTAACTTTAATGCTATACGACTTTTATACTGATGCAATACTCCCAATATCTTCAGACTAAAAATTTTATCTTTTCACTTCAGGGTCATAGTACGGAACAGGCCCCTCCGACAGACCACTTCTCTGGTCCTTGCCCCGGTCCTGACTCCACAATGGGAATGGACCCCAAGGGCATGTATAGCCAGGGCTACCCAGGTCCCCCTTCCATGGGGATGCAGGGTGGATATGGTCCTGGTCCCAACTCTGGACCCGGTCCCATGCAGGGACAATCTGGACCAGGCTTTAACCCCGTGATGAATCAAATGAACCAGCAGGGAGGTTTTCCTGGAATGGGCGGTATGGGTGCTATGCATCCACGTGCTAACATGATGAGACCTCGGATGATGAATCCAACCAAGCCGCTCAGACTACAGCTGCAGCAAAGACTACAAGGACAGCAGGTGAATAGATTTACTCTGTTTGCACTCAATAGACAATATCTGCAAATAAACCTGAGAAAGCTGTAAACTTGCACAAATTTCATCATAACTGTTTCCGTTACTGCAGTTTTTGAACCAGAGTAGGCAGGGCATGGGCATGGGCATGGGCATGAGGCCAGATAACAACCCTGCAGGAAACCCTGGCATGAGACCGAACATGCAGCCCGGCATGGGTGGACAGGTATTTTTAGCTGTATTTTTCCATATTTAAAGCCTTGTATGTGTTCATTGCACCTCTCTGATGTCAACTTTTCTTAAATTCTCAGCCTGGGTTCCTGAATGCTCAGATGATGGCCCAACGCAGCAGAGAAGCGATTAACCTAGCAGAGGTGCACACACAAGATTTATATTGATATATGTCTGCCAAATGCATCATCTAAATATAAAATGTTTTATGGTATAGTCAATTCTTATGTTATGCTTTTGCGAAAAAAGAGATGGCTGCTACACAAAACCATTTGATACCATTCGACTTGATGTTTCAATCTGTAAAAAAAGCCTGTTCACGTGAACCATGTCGTAGTTTTGTAGTGTCTGTTTCTTTTGACTATGATTTGCTAGTTCAAGTATTAGCAAATAGTATTTAGCTTTTCAACTATTGTTGTTTCCTCTGCTGCAGATGAGAAAGCGCGAAAGGGCGATAATGATCATGCAGCAGCAGCAGCAGCAGCCACAACTGCAGCAGGTTGCACCCGGAGGCTTCAGCCCTCCTCCTAATGTTACCGCACCCACAGGAATGGACAACCCCATGGGAGGACCCCCAATGAACCAGTCCAGCCAACAGGCCTTTAACTATGGAGGCAACTATGGTAGGCTGAACTTATACCCTTTAACCTGTACAGGTTCATGGTGACACTAAACTGAACTGTAAACATTCCGAAACTCTCAGCTGTCAGCCATTTATAAGACAAACCAAAAGTCTCGAACTAAAGTAACATTGTATTTGTATAATTTGTATAAAACAGTAATATTGATTTGCTGTTATCATAACGGACACAATTTTGCACTTTCTATATTACAAGTTACACTTGTTAATATTTGTGTTTCGATTGCAGGTATGGGCCAGCAGGGGGACCCTTCATTTGTGGGAGCAGGTAACAGCCCCCCTAACAACATTATGTGTGGTCGTATGGGTGGCCCTCAGAATCCCATGATGCAACAGCACCCTCAGAGCAATCCCATGTACCAATCAGCAGAGATGAAAGGATGGGCACAGGGGCCCATGCCCATGACTACGTAAGTTACATTATAAATAAAATACATTATACATTTTATTTATTAATACATTATACATAAATATATATTTTTTAGTAATGCTAAATCATCAGCTTATAATTGCAAATACTTAATGTGACTGCAGTCACCAGCAATGCATTAATCACAAGCAGCTAGGAAAATGCATTGATCAAAAGAATTTATTGAACACGTCAGTTTCATCACATGTCAATAATGAAATGTTGGAACTTAATCTGTAGATCTCAATCCTTACCAGATTTAATCTGTTTTTCAGTTCTTACTCGCAGCATCAGCAATATCCCCAGCAGGGGGCGCAAGGACAATACGGGGGTATGATGATGAACGGATCCATGCAGGGTGGTGTGAATGGCAGCGGCGTAGGACAGATGCCCCCAATGCAGGGCCAGATGGGCATGAACGGCATGGGCATGGGACGCATGCCGATGGGCCCCGACCAGGTACAGAATGTGATCTGAATGAAACATTCAGATTTTCCTAATTGCCATATTTAAAATATCTAATATTTAATTTAAGTTTAACTCCGAAATTGTGTCTCATGTATATTCAGTGGTGTGATGTAATAAAAGCAGTGCTATTTAATGGTGTTGTACACTTTAAAAATAACTTCTCTGTGTTGTTTTTCTGTGTTCACAGAAGTACTGCTGAGGCAATGAGTCGTCTCTATAAAACGGACAAGTTGGAGTCTTGACTCGGAAATTTAAAGCAACAATCTAATGAGGAAACGTCAACATGAACCTATAAAATCTGCCTCATAGAGGTGAAATCACTGCAAAGGTCCAGCGGAACTCGACTAGGAGAGAAAGACAATGAAAGGGAAAGAGAGACACACGCCTTTATGCCCAGTAGCACGTGCAGCAGGCTCTCTCCTGTCTCTGGCTGTACTGCAATACACAACATAACCACCAGGGGCACAGAGTAAGATTGGTTATGGTACATCTTGACTGTGGGGGAGCACTTTATTTCAAGGCTAGTATGGAAAAGGATGGTTGCAATATATTTCTTGCTTTTCTAGCCTTTTAGAACGATTATGTGCATATTGTCTATTTTGAATTTGTTTCGGACAGGTCTCATTTTAAAGAAAACCATGGAAATTGTGAGCAACATCATTTACACATATCAAAGCAATAATCCTCCTCGATGCCACAGCTCAAAGTGGCGTGTCAACAAAAAGCAAATGGTACTGCAGTGTTAGACAAAAAACATTGTGTGTGTGTGTGAATAGGAACGAAATTGTAAATACTGTATGCTACAAATGTATCATACATGCTTTTACTACATACTTTTTTTGCACAGAGTTTGGACCTCTGTTAGGTCCATCGTATCTATATTTTAGGTCAACTGCTCTAGGTTTTACATCTATTTTAACTTTTGTCAAAGGGAGAAAATATTTTATTTTTATCTTTATCCAGAACCACCTCTTCTTTTTGTTTTAATGATGGCCATTATGTTTGAATGGCACTTTTTCTAAATGTTTTATTTGACATCGCAGAAATGTTATGCAGTGACGGCTTCATGGTTTTTATTTTTCCACTGTTTTTATTTTACAAGAAAAAAAAATCAAGTTTTCAGATGATACGCAAGGTGATCTTGATGTTGCTCCTTACGCTAGCTCTTACTATAGAAAATAACTCACTTTTCTCACTGTAATGTAACTTTTGGTTCTTGAGAAATCTACCTTTAAGAAACATGCACAATCCAAAGATATTTTTCAGTCTTTTTTAGTTTCTCAAGTTTGACTACAGAATAGTATCATTTATATATGTTCAGCGTAAAAGGTACATATCATATGAACATATTACTACATATTATGATTTTGTACTATATACTGTATACATACAAAACCAAGTATACCTGCTTATTTTTGAGGCCAGTTGATATTTTAGCAGTATTGTCTGTGCTTATGGAGGTTTTCTCAATCATGCGGTTTATTCCTTCTTCAGTTTAAGTTTTGTAAGATTTTGATGGTTATGAATTATCTACAGAACTGCCAAGAACTGCTCTTTGAAGAGATTTTTAACTTTTAAGAAGTTTTTAAACCACTTTTAAGAGTCTCTTGGATGTACTTTTTAAAAGTAAGTTCTGTGAAGACACAGGTGCAAAGGCAGTAGCCACACTTGGTTACTGTGATCATTTCAGCACACAGAAATCATATCTGAAATGAAAGGCTCGTCCATGCATCTATATATTGCTGTAATCTTTGCTCTTTTCATTAGTCGGGTCTTTACCATCAGTGACTTATAACGTTGATTCCCAGCGAAGGGAAAGACATTGGAATGAAATACAATGGTAAGCTAATAAGTCAGTCTTTTCAGGAAGGAAACACTATCATTTGTGTTCATTTCGCTAGATTACTGTAGATTGTGACAAAGTATATTTTGAAATGGTAATTCTGGAGATTTGTGGGTATTCTGGGCTGTTCTCCGAACTAGTTGACCGAGGGGTGTGAACATGGAAGATTTTACAGGATGTAAATTACAATACACTTAATTATTTTGCTTGATGTTGATATTGTTGTAAATAAAAGTTCTATTTAAACGTGACATGCGAGTGTTCACTGTGTGTGGGTACACAAACATTTCGTACAATAAATAAAGATTTAACAATGTACAAACTATATATGTTGATACGAACAAAACTACGTTGAGTATTAAAAAATGCACACAATGTATATTTAAACATACTAAATGATGCTTTCTTGGAAATATAAAAATGGCAAGAAGGGTTTGGTTTACGGGTGTGCTTAAGGAGGCAAGGAGTATAACAGATCTGTATAAAAACAGAGTCGTCCATGGCAAGTCCCCATGATGATACCAAAACAAACTTGAGAAAAGTAAACTTCACTGCGCTAGTGTTGCCACAGCGGGGCGCTACAAGCTAAAATGTCTCATTTCAGAAGAACCATGTTTCTCTTATTAACAGTGTAAATGTTTACTGCTCAGCATCACATTAAACATTAAAAACTTTAGTATAGCCTACTATAGAATTTACTACAGTAAACTGTAGTACAGCAAAATTTCTAGATAGCTACCAAGGTTGTTTTTGAACATTTTAATAGTAAACAATAAAGTAGGCTATGTGCTACAGTAGGCCTACTTATGCGTGATTTTAAAAAATTATAGGAAGATGTACCTAAGATGGATTTGACGCATTTTAATTTTTTTGTTAATTTTGTCTGACATAGTCCCCTACACATCTCCCAAGTAACATGATTTTTTTTAAACTATAGCCTACGTGAACTATAATAAAAAAAATATATAAACTGGACTAATTCTATAATTAAAAAAATAATAATCCCTAGTTTTAAAAAGTATTTCCAACAGCCATATAAACCAGCACGTTGCTTTTTCCTCTCGTTTCCAGATCGATGTTGAGCTTTTGTGACGATCTTGTGGAAAACTCTGCCTGTAAAAGTTGGCCGGAGCATGCGCCACTACGTTTAAATGCGCAAAGTTCTTATTAAATGAAGGTCTCGTTGTAGTATGTGGGAAACTATACAGAGGGAGTGAGAGTTCCTTGGCCGTGTTCCCGGCCCATCTGCAGCCCGGGCTTGCGGATTACTGTTTGTTAATGTTTCAATCAGCTGTGTGCCGAGGAATGTGGAGCGATTTAACCTGAACTTCCCCAGGTGTGCGGCGGCGCCGCTCAGTCTGCGCCCTCCCCTGCCCTTGGCACAAAGCGATCACACAAACACAATCACACACACTGGCCGTGCCTCACAACGCGAGGCCTGCAGCTGCGCGCATCGCACCGCAGGGAAATGAGAAAAACATTGCACCAGGGAGACGGAATAAATCTTATAACGAACTGCCTTCTTCTCGGAAAAGACTTAACCCTTCCTCTGCTCGCTATTTTAATACTGGGATGCATAAAAATAAGTGGAATTAATGACTTTCAAAAGTTGTGAGAAAGTTAATAACTTTCTTGAATGAATATGGGGCAACAAGTAATCCTTAACCAATTTAACTAGTTAGAATAGTTAATTGTTTTGTTTAAATTGGTTGTTGTTGCATGTCCTCTATACTATAGTAGGCCTAATTGATAACACAGCACACTCCCCAGCCATTCATCTTCCAGATTTATATTGCTTGGTAAATGTCATTGCAGTCATTTTTCTTATATTTTGATACATCCTAAGGTGAACTGGATCTAAACAAACTGGAAGAGATTTCTTTTTTGCCATTTGACAGTTAGTTTCAATGTCCTCTTAACTTTGTGAGAAAGTGTAAAGAAGTACACTTACAAACTAGACTGCATTTTCCTCCCAATTCAACTTTCACCTTCCATCTCTCACACACACACACACACACACACACACACAGACAGAGCAAGTCGCAAATAGTCTCATTTTCTGGTTTTATTAAAACACAGATACATTGTAAAAAACACAATAAAGCGTTCACATCATTGTAATATACAATACACTCTTCGCTCAGTAATCTGAGAAAACGACCTTTACAACAAAATGTAACATTTCTCTAAAGGTTATGAAAATATTGACAAAAAGAAAAAAAGGAAATGCATGAACTATAAGTGAATTATCGCCATGGATTCCACAGCTAACACACAACAGTCTATGTATGGGAATGTTTCAGAGAGCAGGTCACAGTTCAGTCTGCACTTCCATAAGTTTTGTGACTCTCTACTGAAAGTTTTTTCCTCTACAACAGGAGAATGGGATTCTCCCAACAGTGCGAGGCGTCACGACGTTGCTGGTCCATCACGTCAGCACACCTCGTTCGTTTTCCGGGATGCTTTCTGTCAGTTGACATGAATCCTTAGCGGCACATGATTCGGTCATCCGAGCATCCGTTCTGAAATGAAAGAAACATCATGAGTCGATTCATTCAAACTCTTTAAACGTGTAACGTTATGGGAGCAACAGTTGCCATTCAAAACAAGTGTTGTATCTGATATTTACCTCAACTGAGATGCTGGCCAGCTCAGCGTTCAGAGTCGTAAGAGGAGTGCGGGGAGAGGAGTTCTGGTGTTTCTTGCCAGGCTCGTCCAACTCCACCTGCAGGTCCCAGATGTAGTCGATAACGTGTTGCAAGATCTCCACCTTGCTTGCCTTTTTGTTGGTCGGTAGCGTGGGCACCAGCTCTTTCAATTTGCTGTAGCAGCTGTTCATGTCCTGAAGAAACATGGTCATCTGCTCATCCAGGAGCGGGATCTTGCATTTGGAGATGGTCAGGCTCTGGTCGGAGAGACAACGGACGACATCGTCGCCGCCAACTTTGCTCTTCAGCGCGCAGGTAGGTCCCACAACTTTCATTTTGGCTGTGTTGATCGTAAAAGTGACAACTAAGTCGAAGTAAATAAGCGGAGCTGAAGTAATGTGCTCGTACTCCTTTTTGGTCTCGCGTCGTCGAGTATGTGACAGTTTACCACATGCTGCAGCGCGGAGTTGTTCGGTATTTATGGCATATGGGGCTTGTGGGCGTGCACCAAACACTCGTGTTTGCAAGTTTGGACCAATAGGATTTCACCACTGTCGCTTTCTGAACCAATAGCAGGAGAGCTCCGGTTATCGCAGATACAATATGCTTGGGGGATGGTGTTACAAATGGAAACAAATGTGTGTCTTCTGTGGATGATCTGTGGATATCCAGCTGTCCGTGGCCTCAAGACTCCACAGGTGAAGGAGACAAGAAGGGTGGGGGTGGTCGAAGATTAACAGGCAACAGTTATTGCTTAAATATGAAACAAGCTTTCATCGTATGTGGGCTGTTCTAGGAAACAAGACTATTTTAGGTCAAAATGCATTGCTTAATATCAAATATTTGTATTAGGTTTTTATAAAATATGATAAAATCGTGGTGCAATAGGGCATGGAATGAGATTCAGTAGCCTATGTTGTAATTCAAGAGACTTGTTATTTAACTGTGTTAGTGTCATTACAATTCCGTCTGCCGTATACTATTTTTGTATGAGCATAACAAATAGGCTAAATATGTTATAATAAAGTGCGCCGTGTGTTAGGCTATTTGTATGATGCTGAGTTATCCTACAGTCATCTCTCGCGTTATTGTTATTTCTGACTTTTATATGTTTTTTTTCGCACAATGATTGGCTCATTGTTGACCTCCAAATACGTTTCCTCGCACAAACTCCCAAATTCCTTCACATGTGCGCGTCGCCTTGAGCGCGCACTCGCAGAACTTTGCATTGCACTGCTCTGATTCTTCCCCCAGATTGTCCAAACAAACCGAAGCAGACTGCCGGGCGCCAGCGCCGTGACGTCACCCATTCATTCGAGCCTTGACGCCTGTCAGCCTGGCGCCGAGCGGGCGGTCTCCATAGCAACAACAAACAACAGGCTCGCATCCCTGCACTCTCCCCCATTCACCTGCGCGCCGCGGAATCCTGAGAACAAACTGGTCAGCGCTCATTTATCACTTAAAACCTCTGATGCGATTACCGCTCCGCGCACCTGCAAACTGCCATTGTGGGCCTCGAAAGACGCTTGTAAAGACACGGAAAGCGAAAGACAAAGTGAAAAATAGGCTTTTGAGCCGCGTATTTTTTTTCTCGTACGTTACATTCCAGAGGTCGCTTTATTTTATTTACATTTTTTTAGAAAATGCTAGGCATGGCATTTAATCGCGCTTTTGTTTACAAATAAACATTTTAATAGTTGTATTTTGTTTAAAAAACGTGTGTTTTGTTTAATTTAGCATCCAAAAACAACCACGCGACGTTTGCAGAACCCAATAACGCAATGTGCGTAAATACGCGAACCCTTCGCTACGTCACATGCGTACATATTTTGTACTTATACGCATATCTATACATCCAGCAGGGGTTAGGGGGACTGGAGCGTTTCTGGCTCGGTCACAGCTGAGCGGGGTTGAGGGGAGGCGGAGGAGGAGCTGAACAATGGGAGTGCAGTATCGGGACTGTGAGAGAGAATCTCGGCTGGAGCCGATGAGTCTGGAGCGCCCCTCCACTCGCTCATCCCGCTTTTGTTCAGCTGCGCAAGCTATCAGCACTTCCTACCGACTCCAACAATAAGCCCTCACAGCTGGGCTCTCCAAAGCCTGTTTACTGCACATCAAGGCAAAGAGAGGCAAAAAGTGTAACATCCCCCTTGCACATAGCCTACTCACACACCCTTATGAACTCTTGGTAAAATATAAAACATATCGTTTTTAGAAGAGAGAAAGCGATAGGAACCCTTGGCTGACCTGTGATTTATGAGCGCTTTGTTGTTTGGTGATCTCATATGCTGGATGCTGGACAGCAACCATTCCTTTTCTTAATAAAACATAAGCAATCTACATCAACTCTGACTACACAGTTTACACTATATTCCATACTTTTGAATGCAATATAAGCAATGATGCCATCATTAAAAAAAGATGATTTCTGTTTTGAATGATTTCATTCATTCTCAGATCAATGTGAAAACTTGTGGCATCTGCATGTATCGTTGACTTTCCCCTCTCGTGGGAAGAGTGGCCTCTGATAATTGTCCTCAAGGGAATCACATCCTGTCTCAAGTCATGTGACGGTTGTCTAAGAAGACTGCAGTGTTCTGTGCTGTGTCATCAGCTGGATATGAAGTCTTTAATTCACAACATCGCAGTGATACAAAGCAGTAGACGCGGGAAGGAAGTGTTTAATGCAACGTGGTATGTAAGCAATAAGACTTGATACAGTTCAGTATAAACAGATACAATAATGACCTCTTCTGATTTAACACCTGGTAAATATGTTCCAACACAACTTTGCACATCATGTATGATGATTAGGACTTATATACTGTTCCACGCCGTAACATCTA
The DNA here is from genome assembly GCA_026939265.1 of Oreonectes daqikongensis. Taxonomy (NCBI): domain Eukaryota; kingdom Metazoa; phylum Chordata; class Actinopteri; order Cypriniformes; family Nemacheilidae; genus Oreonectes; species Oreonectes daqikongensis. Next base: position 353,360 of record JAOTQM010000030.1, on the reverse strand, counting down.
TACATTTATGCTCTGACATATGCCACTCCAGTTTCATAGACAGTGGTCCTCTGGTAGCAGCTTGTGAATGCTGGTCTCCCCACACACTTTCACGCTACACACTCTCCGCCTGGCTCCCACACACACTATCAAAGTGCCTTAATGGCTCCTAATTAGCTCCCCATCTGCTGGTGACAGAGCACCGGTGGCATGCTGAAGCCCCATTCAGAGAGTGGGCATTGTGCACGGGGATCATTTCCACTCCATTGGAGATTGCCTGGAGAGGACTCGGACCTTTGGGAAGGATGGGACAGGAGAACCAGGGTTATGGAGAGGGAGGAGACATGCTCTGGATTCTGGGAGAAGCCAGGGTGGGACAGGGGTGGGGGACTTAAAGGAGGCCGATGCACAATGGGCGACAGTGTTGCGGCTTGTTGCAAATCTAATAACGTCCGAGCTCTTTCTGTCCTCTGGATGCCCCCCGTCACCCCCCGCGCACACAAACACATTTTGTTTTCCACCTCCCTTTTTCTCATGCTCGCTGGCAACAGCTCTCCTTCTTTGAGTTAATCTTCCACCGTGTCATCTTCTGGGAACAGACGTTTTTTTTGTGCTGTTACTGGGGTAATAAATGAAAGCAGACAGCACCATATTAACATCCTTAAAAAGCGACAGAAGGCAGAGTTACTGAGTGGCATTAAAAGAGACCGGGCAGTAGTAAAGTCTGGTCTGTGTGTCCGTGAACAAAGCTTATACAAAGTGGATACTTAGAACTCATGCACGTCGGGTGTTAAGATCAAGCTTGGGAAATCCGCTCAGAAGTGGACTAAACAACCTTCAAAACAAAACAAAATGTACAACATTTTACACGTGTCCACATTTAGTTGTAATTGAAAGTCAACTGACGTAATGCATCCTGGACCACATTAAAAGACCGCCTACTCTCCTGTCTGTTGAATTTCAACAAAATCGAACCTCAGGAGTGACATAAAGTCATCTAACAACAATGTGAAAGACTGACAGCATGACAAGGATAAATAAGGATCAAAATAAAAAAGCAATCTAAACAAATTAAGAGAATAAAATAATTATATGATCTAGAGAACATATATATGTAGTATGCATATAAAATAGTGCAACATGACGGATACAGATGTGGTAGTAGCAAACGTGTGACAATATTTGCATTGTGCAAGTTAAAGTGCAGCGGTGCGGTGCAGTAATGCTGTAATGCTGTCCTGCAGCAGACCGATCACTCAAAATAGCTCTAAATACCAGGTGTATACAAAGCCTTGTTTTTCATTACTTCTTTACCCCATGTTATTATATTCAGCGCTTAATGATTTAATGTGCACACAAGAGCCTAAATTGCTCCAGGTGGGCAGTAGTCTATTGTTAAAGACTGTAGACTCTTGCCCCACCTTGACAAAAGAAGAAAAGTTGAATGATGTTCCCTCGCTCTCCCCTAATTTACATCACACTGCCTTTGAGAGAACAGTGATCCAGAGGATGTGTGATGTGTGTGTGTGTGTTTACGGGAGACCAGCTGCTCACAGCTGGGGTATAATGGCCAAGTTTTGGAGGGAAGACCCTGACTACCGGGCAGCTGTCACCAGCAGCAGGGGAGAGGGACAGAGGCCATTTAGCCTCTGGTGTTTCTGCTTGCTCTGTTTTAAACCAAAAACTAGTTTATAGTCATTGAACAACAGTTCAGAGTCCTGTTTACAATTGGTGAAGTCACTCTTAAAGGGATAGTTTACCCAAAATGAAAATTGGGTGTCATCATTTACTCATCTTCATGAATGACTTTCTTTCTTCTGCAGAACTCAAAAGAAGATATTTTGAAGAATGTTGGTAACCAAACAATTCATTAATTGACTTCTATTATTTGGACACAGAATCACTGAGACATTTCTTAAAAAAAATCGTATTTTATATATAAAAAAAATAATATTAAATATATATTTTGAATGACATGCACGAGGGTGAATAAATGATGAACTATCACTCCAAACTATTGCCATACATAATAAAAACGCATGCATTGTTGGCCCAGTGTGGCTAGGTTTATCCAGGAGAAATATGTTTAGCTTCTTCCATTGTATAAATAGGCTTACGGGTTGTGTGTGTCAGGTGCCATGCTATTTCCGACATTGTATAGCGCTGTCAAAAGATTTCCCCTTAGCAACTATTTCTAGGTCTGACAGCTTGTTGCAACTTGTTGCTTATGGTATGTTTCTATTGCGTCTCAAAGATCATTGTGTACTCAATGAACACAGCCACCTGACTTCCTCTTTATACCTACATGTGCTAAAATAACACCAAACCGACCTGGAACCAGCGTTTGATGAAAGTATGGCCCAAACATGGGTGTGATGGTGGCAGCTGTGGTTCCATCACAAAGCTCTATTCAGAGAAAAGGGGACAATACCAAACCCTGGTCACTCTCTCCTCTTCAGTTCCGCGCTAAGATTAATTCCTCAAATCCGTTTTCCCAGTGGCAGTCTTAAAGAATGGGAAGCCCTCCTGTTTGTCGGAGCGTATTGTGCCAATCGCCTGAGAATGATGGTTCTGATAAATGGCCGTCAGCGTTGACACTGAACAGACCTTTCAATCTCTTTTGTTTTCAGTATTGCATGTATGTAATCTGGATTACTCTGGATTTCAAGATTGTCCCTCTCTGGGTGGTATAGCACTCTTGAGATACTTTGCTTGGACTTTTAAACATATGTGTGTTTATGGCAATCACCACATTGTGTTATCGCATATAAGAGCGAACTCGCTCGACCGCGTTAACTACGTCATGCTTTGAAAAATGCCTGCGACCGCCTAACAAGCCTCAGGATCAACAGGTGCGAGAAATGGCAGGAGGCAATGAGGCAATCGAGTCCGCCGGCAAAAATTGTTTAGTTTTGACTCATCGGTTTCATTCTTTTATTAAAGTGTAAATAGGTTTGAAATCACCTCAGAAAGGGGTAACCAGAAACTCACTTGTATCAGGTGCTGCTGGGAAGCTGTTTGTCCACAGAGCCGAGGCAGTTAGCCACACCCTAAAATACACACACAAACACACACACACACCCAGTGTTTCTCACACACACACCCCACACAGGTGTTTAGCCTGCAGCTGTAGTCAAGCTACAAGTGAAGCTCAACAGACATTTTGCCTATGTGTAAAAAAAAAGTGTGCACTCACTGCCTAAAGCTGCGTCGATCAGTTCAGCTGCCCATCTGCCAAATGGCAGGGCTTGGCTGGTAAATATAATGGAGGTTATTTTCAACCACTCACCTGTTTTATATAGGTACTATATGTGTACATTTAGTCAATGACCCATCCATATGACTTATCCATTCCTGTGGGAAAAAAACGGAAAACTATTAAAACAAGAGGACATTTAAATCAAGTTTTTCAAGAAGTATTCATAGAAAAACATCAACTAAATGAAAATTAGAAATGGTGTTTCAGGAAGTTGAGGCACTAAAATTTAAACAAATCTCAACAAAAAATATGTTCAATGAAATACAAATGTATTCACCTATATAGTAATATAAATAAACCAAAAAATAAGAAAAAGCACATAAAAAAGATACAAATTATACATTTACATAAATTATACTAAAGTATACACAAAAAACAATTAAAAATATTAATAAAACTACAATAAAACCATAAGTGCTGCTTTCAGTGACTAAATAATCTGTCACACTACTATTGAATTTATATATTAATATATATATATATATGTTATACTTTATTCAATAACCAGTTTTATACTTTAAAGGTCTACTATACCTTTAAAAAAAAAGAAATCATCATATTTCACCATCTTCATATTTATATTACTGCATACTTTACATACACTAAAACAAATTGTTGGATTAACTTAATTTTATTATGACACCCATTTCCACATAATTGAATTGATTTATCTAAACTTAAATTGAGTGAATTATACAGATAAGTACAATCTATTTATTTTGTTTATGCTTCAGTGTGTCAGTTTTAAAAAAATAAACATCTTTGTTTTTACCATGTGCAATATGGTTATAGGAAGTCACAGAGATTTTATTTGCACAACACTTATTATAAAGCTGCATACAGAACATGCAAGAAAACAGATGATGTGCTTGTCCTCAACCTCAGTAAAACCACCACTCTTCACCATTATGGTAATCTCCAAAGATTTGCATATAACAGAAGCTTAAACATTACAAAACAATGAACACTTAAAAGTGTCCTTATCTCTCATCTTGCTTAACATCAAACACAATGTAACACTTATTGTAACATTTACTGTCTAAATCCTGTTATGAGAGCAAAGCATGCTGGGAACTCAATCCGCTGTGTAGTTTCAGTTAGTCAATGAAAATGAATTATGTTGTCCCAACACAAATGGATTAAGTTATGTCAAAGAGTCACCTTTTTAAGTCAGTATTACACATTTAAATTGTGTTTGAATAAGAAACCAACACAAATATGTTAGATCAAACTATATTGATTAAGCAAAATGAATAGCCTTTAAAATCATTTTTTGAGTGTACTTAACACTTATACAACTTGTTATTGATATTTAATGAAATGTCATTCATGCATTCTTTACTTAAAGGTCTTTTGTGAATGTAAAGCGTGACTCTGTTAAGTGTGAGAGTCTATAGGAATGATCACGGGAATAAATGAGGCTACAATCTGGATGCAAAGGATGCATCCCATGTCCCCTGGGCATTCTCACGGTTAAAGAATGCGTCCCCTGCGTAAACACACACACACACACACACACACACACACACACACACACACACACACACACACACACACACATACAGTGACGCTATCTCTTTCCCACAGCCAGCACCATACACTTGAACACACACATGTAGCTGCTGGGCCTGACACGCAGGAATCCAATTGTATGGAAAAGGGAGCAGAAGGTGCCCTAATTCTTTTACATTTTTTTTTTTGCTTGTATTGTTTCAGGGGGGTTACAGTAACAAAGGGAGTGTGAGTGAACATTGTGTGTGTGGTATGTTCACACTATCTCTCTTTAGTGTCTGTACATGTCTGTGTGTATTCATCTGTGAGCATAGACTCTAAGCTGTGTGTGTGTGTGTGTGTTGGTGACTGTTTGGGGGGACTATCCAGAAAAAGTTGAATGAACAGAAGTAGACACTCAGAAACCGAATTAACAGAGCACATTCCTCAGCACTCTCTCTCTCTCTTTATTCTTTATTTCCGTGCCCCCCCACCCCTCCATGAGAAAATCAAACAGGTGGTTTATCCCTGTTGGAGGGGCCGTGTCTTGTGGAGGTGGGCTGTCCCGCAGCCTGTTGGAGACACTGAAAAGCAGCGTCTCCTCTCAGCTCCAGCTTGAGCCCAGCGTCCAGTTAAAGAGAGTCACTCTCATTACCATGTCAATTCTGGGAACGGCCCAGAGACCTCAGCTGCACCCTTACAGGCAGCCCATATGGTGCTCACTTGGCAACCAAGCCATACCCCCCCAAAACACATTCTCTCACACACATAGTCACATAAAAAGACGTGTGAAAACTTAAATTTGTTGCATTGAACTTTCGTCCAAACACACAATCGACCTCACAAAGACACTCATGTGCAGAGACAGGGTATAAAATACATGGGTTTGAGTGCACACTAACATGAATATATAGACCACCCGTCGCAGCACCTTTTAGAGTGGGTATCAAAGCAGAACAGACGGTTAAAGAAGGCATGGGGCTCCCGTGCACATCTCCTTGGAGAGCTGGACCACACAGCGGCTATATGGAGAGATGCATGGCTTCATACAACATTATACTGTGTTTTGGAGGTGAATTTTATACTTTTAGAAAATAAAACATTTTTTCATACAAAAATATAATATAATATAAATAATATGTAAACGTGAATTTTTATTCAGATGTATATTATGATATTGATCATTTATACATGTTAAAATCATTGCATTGGATTTCTCAAATATTCCAGGGTTGTTTTCCAAAATAAAACCATTCATTTTGTAGCCTAGTTGAGATTTGGTTACACCCAAAAATTAAAGAAATGCTTGTATGGAGGTCTGTCAAAACAAACTGAAACTCCAATATTGTTATCTTGTTTAACGGCTTCAGTGTTGATTGATTTAAACTAATATTGAACGTATTATTTGTAAAAACGGATAGCTGAACACACCACCTGCATGACCATTAATAAATATGTCATGAAGAACAAAAGAAGTCCATGTGCAGGGTGTTTCTCTGTATTGAGGCATCAGAGAGACCGAAGCTGTGAGGTATTTCCTTCCCTAACAGTGGAATGTGCTGGATCAGAGCCTAATAGTTACAGGAAACTAAAGGTGCATGTGCTTATGTGTGCATTTGTTACATTGTGTGTGTGTTCTGCATCCTCTTTCATTGCCAGAGTGCAACGTATATGATTCTTAAAGTAAACAATGCTGGGAAAATAATAAAGCACTTACATCATAATTGTAGTCCTTTTCTGTCTTGTGATGTCAGAACAGGTTTGTTGTTATTTAAAATGACCAAACAGGGTGGTGTTTGAAAATGAGAGATCATGTGAGGAGTGTTCATGTGATGTTGTCTGTAGTTTAAGACATTAAGCACATTGCTCACCATCACATGCAAATTTCTCGTGAGGCGCAAATGATAAAACATTTAATATTGATATTAGAAATAAAGCTAAAGCTGTTTAATATATGAGTAATCTTATGGCATAAAAATCACATGACCAGTCGAATTATTTTTTATCTTCAAAGTTCCTGTTGTACTCGCAGAATAAATAATTGCTTCTAACAGAGAATTTCTACAATGCGATCGGTAAAAAAAGCTATTACACAGATATTGAACATTCTCAATATGAAGTCAATATAAATAAAGTCCAAGACCATTGCCATAGTGTTTTAGCGGAAACAACATAAACAAACGTTATGTGGCCCAAACTTAAATTCCGGTAGACCTCCGCAAAGAATCAATAACTTCAATAACAAGAAGTTTTAATTGAATACAACTAATATACAATAAATGATTAGTAAAAATAATATTAATATAAATTAAATATATAATAACACTAGCCAGACCGATAACCAAACACAGACCGGAAGTTAACTTCGGGCCATGAGCGTGCGTCTGATTAAACCGTCCATATAGGCCAGCACAAAAAATCAAATAAATAGTGCATCTTCAATCTAAGCGTTTTACTTGCACAATAATGTTTTTAAGTAATTCAACTTCATTTCTCAGTACACTGTTCCCAAGCTTTCATTTTAGTAACAGGTCTAATCGTGTTCACATTATCAGTCTCTGATCTGTGACAACATCCCAATCAAAGAGTGTCAGTGTGAGCAATGCATATTTTTCTCTTTGTGTTGCACATGCTCAGTACGCCCGCTTCCACAAAGCTGCAGCTGTGCAGTCACATACGCAACATGATTTCACAACATCCTTCTCCCTTCACTGGAAATATCCTATTTTTCTCCTTCCCTCCCTTCCTCCCTCGTTCTCTTTCTCTCTCTGAACAAGTATCTTCAGTGAAATGCCCTGACAGCCCAGCAGGTGCGGGACTTAGTCATCCACTCTGCCCTACACTTTATCGTCTCTGTGTGTGGGTGATTCAACACAACTCCTTAAGTATGCGATGTTACGTTACACCGCGGTGCTAGTCACAGGTACATGTTGTAATCAACAGATGAGCCCAGCTGCATTCGTTTTTACCAAAAGCGTCACTCACACGGGCGCCAAACATCATGACTCTGGACTTTCCAGGCTTTCTTATGTGTGTGTGTTCTGGCACAGATGTGCAGTGGTTCTGACTCTTTGTACAGCTGGCAGTAGTTTCTGTTTCTAGAGATGAGAGCAGGCTGTGTGTCACATAATTCACAATGTTCACTCGCTTCTGTTTATCAGACACTTAAAGTGATAATCGGACGGATTATTGACACCCTCGCACGCCCATGTTTGTTTGCTATTGAAATCAAGACGTATTACTGAGGACTCACAAGGCCAAGAGTGCTGATATGTATTGGCATAATTTACATTTACACATTTGGCAGACACAAAAGAAGATATTTTGAAGAATGTTGTTCGGTTACCAACATTCTTCAAAATATCTTCTTTTGTGTTCTGCAGAAGAAAGAAAGTCATACAGGTTTGAAATGACAAGAGGGTGAGTTAGTGATGACAGAATTTTCATTTTTAGGTGAACTATCCCTTTAACTAAGTTCTGGGGACAATTTTGTACCAAAACCATTGCACCACTCCACATACACATCTATACATACAAAATCACCACACAAAACACACTCACGCCCTGGTAGATAATCCTTTAAACAGCACATTATATGATAATGAAGTATGTGTTTCACGTTTCCCATTATGGTCTGAAGAGCTCACGGTTTTCCAAAAATACCATATGTCTGTAATCCAACAGCTCTGTGCTGAATGTGGCATCTAAACATATATATTTACTCTGGCTGGGTTTTTTAAAGATGGATAGAGTTTTACCATGAGACAGACATCGATGCAGTCATACTTATCATGATTTACACACACACACGGGCCATGTTGAATATCTTCACATCTGTCACCAGTTAAGGCCCACACTGTTGCCATCTACATGATGAATTTTTCCCGAGTCTGAAGGATACGTTAAGAGCCGTTCTAACAGCGAGAGTCGCTGTAAATATAATTGCCTTGAGATTAAAAATAAATATTGTTTAACATTAAAGTCTATACTTAAAGACATTTCCAAAAGAGAAATGACATGCAGCATCTCGTGGTAAGAGAGAAACAGATGGGGGATCTTTGGAAACACACAACAATGAAGATGGAGAAAAGAAGTGAAGGATCAGAGCTGAATGAGAAGAAATGGATGAATAAGTGAAAGAGAGGAATGAGAGATTGTCTTTCTGGAAGGTCTCCTCTCAGATGTGGGCTCTTCTTCTCATGCTAATGAGATGTTTCTTTAGCTCGGCTCTGTTAGCATAACAATGCTGAGAAAGTGAAGGAGCTAAACTTCAGCTTTCTTTGGGAACTAAACCCTGGCCTTTCTTCTGCAGAAAAACACTCTTCTTCCTTTGTTAGAGCAATGAAAGTAGTTCTGGGCAGCTGTGTGAGGTGATCAAAGCTCCTGCTCGAAATGAGTTTGAAATGACCCAAGTTGGAGATGTAAAATCATTTACATTCCAGAAATTCTGGAGAAGAACAGAACAGATGAGAAGAAGAAGACATTATAAAGTTGTGTGAGTGCATTTACTGGGTTTAGTTTGGGGACAAAATACCTCAAAATTAATCCTCAAAATTCAAGTAAAAGAAATAATATTTCTAAAAGATTATTCAGTGTATAATAAAATGATAGTATATAACTGTATAATTCAATATATACAATAGTTAAAGGTATACACTTTAAAGTATACGATACAATAGACGCATCTAGAAACTCAAGTTATTGTGTGTGCGTATATCTTTGTGTAGCACTCTAAAAAGGCAACACATTGTGATATATTATCAGCACAAGGTTATAAAGCCAAGCTGAATTATGTCTGTGTTGTTACTGAGGCTCATGTGTTATGGCTGTCCAGATGTGGAGGTGATGCCAGTCAGTCTCTCACAGTAGACACCCTGGAGCGTCTGTCTTTCTTGAGCATGTCCTTGTGACATTGCTTTGTTTCTTATTCTCTATCAAACATGAGCTCACTATCTTAGTGATATGAAAAGGTCTTTCAAAAAGCCTTTGATCTAAAAATAAGACTTTCTGAGAAACCATGACACTTGCTACTTATTTGCTCTCTCTACCTTTCTGTTTTCATGCTGGTCTGAGCTGGTCTAGGCTGGTTTAGGGCTGGTCTACCTGATGGGCATACTGGTATTTTATGGTGAAACTGGTTAACCAAAGAATTTTGTTGGGGACACCAGCAATCCCATACTGGCGGACCAGCTTCCAAAACTTAACCGCTTGCTGGAATTTTTGCCCAGAACCCTACAGTGTTATTTCAGTATGTGTTACATTAATGCATCTGACATGAAGCTGTGAGCATTTGTACCGGTTCCATTCTGCATTATTGCACTTTCTTTTCAATATTTTTTTCTCATTTTTGACATTTTAATGTCTGTAGTTTTAGCTTTTTCAACATTCTTAATTTTCTTATTAAGAATATATTTTTGCTTATTTACTATATTTCTGTCACCATACACCAAAGCAAATTCTTTGTACATGTAACCAACATTTTCATTCTGAACCAACATTTTGACCAACATATTTTTATAAATATTCATTTATTGCAGAAAAAAATGAAACGTTGCCTTGACTTAAAATTTCAAGGCAGCTTTCTGCACAGCTTTGAGTTTGACACTAAAAATGTTTGATTTCACTCAGTCAACCCAACTCAAAAGATTACCGTTCCAGGTGTTCAAGTTCCACTGTAACAGCTACTAATGAACCATTAGCATCCTTAAAGAAAGGACGCAATGCCTCACAAAGACTTTTACAGTAGTTGAAATGTTGTAGTGGTTAACTTGGGTTGGTGGTGCTCAGAAAGTGTGATGATTCTAATGAGCTATTGTCTCCAGAGCTATCACCTGTTTCCTCAGTGAAGGTCACGAGCCATTAGCAATGAGCGGTACACTTAGCACCTCTGACGCTCGTCGCGGCCTGAATGAGGAAGTTTATACCCACATTAGCACGAGTATAAGCGAGCTTTGCGGCCGCGCTTGTAGTCACAGCCTCTAACTCCCAATGATGCTGCTACTGTATTCATGTAATCTGCCGCTTTACAAATTAGCACCTACTTATCTGAGGTGATGCTTTTTATTTTGATGCAAAGCTATTTCCTTATTCTCTGTATGCTAAGGGTTCAGATAAGGCACGGATGGATGCTTCAATGCTTTAAACATATGCTGTGAACGCTGCTACGGTCCGTGACATAAACTTTAAAGACTTTTTTTATGAACCTGAGGGGAGTGTAAAGAGTCGTTCACTAGCATGTGTTTTAAGGCATTGTAAATATGCTCCAGGTTGAGTCTTTGCCTTAATTAGTTCACGAATGTATATTTTTATCACCTTTACTGACTCATTAAATGATATGGTGTTGAAATAAATGATACATTTCTAAAATAATCATTAAACTAAAATGTCCAGTTCTAAAATGGGAGTAGAATATGGGAATGATTGTAGTGTGTGTCGATTGAAAACATACTTATTTTCGCTAGAGAATGACAGATGATGTTGATTGTTGACGTGCTGTCACACATCTGTTCTTCACTAGTTTTTTACTAGGACCACGGTGACAGGAGGATCCATGGCGACAGGAGGCTGCCCGTCTGGTGCCAGTGTATTTTTACGGGGCGGCAAATAATAACTCACAGCTGGCAGTGTGGGAACAGCTGCTGCTAACATCACTACGCCCAGCATCTTTCTCCTGCTCTCTTTTCCTCCCTCGCTTTAGGGCCCAGACTCGCTGGAGCCGAAGCTCCACAGCCCACTTCCTCTCTCCAGAATTCACTTCCTGTCATTTGATGGGGCTTCCTGTCACGCCTCTATGATCAGGCCTTGAGAAACCTCTTCTCAGAGAGTAGCTTCCTGTTTCAAAGACAGCTGTAGAGATAGTTCCTGCTTTTTGCCTCACTCAGGGAATTCTCTCTCTCGCTCGCACACAAACATGCACAAACGTACAAAAGTTATGTTCTCTGATCTTATTTGGACTGCTGATTTTTCCATTTCCTTTAGCTGAGCAGGTGACTGCTGTTTGCTGATGTGGCCAGTGGTTTCGTGTCATCAGATTGTCAGCGAGCTAAATGGATTAGTTCATCCAAAAATGTGCTCACTCTTACTCATGTTGTTCCAAACTATCATTTTTTTGGAACATTAAAGAACATTTCTTTCTTTTGTGGCTCACACACAAAACAAGATATTTTGAGAAATGTCTTAGTGTTTTGTGTCCATACAATGGAAGTCAATGAGGGTCAGTGTTTGGTTACAAACATTCTTCAAAATATCTTCTTTTGTGTTCTGCAGAAGAAATAAAGTCATACAGGCTTGGACAGAATTTTCATTTTTGAGTGAATTATCCCTTTAACAGCTGTGGTTACTATAAACTGTTATTATATAGACATAAATTACACATTTGTGATGCGTTTTAATTTAAAGGAACTTACAGTTCATTCAAGGTAGACATTTTACCAGTTGTGTGTTTCCTGGAAATCAATCCCATGGTCTTGGTGTTGTTTGCTTTACAGGAGCAAACATTCAAAGATCCACAGAGGAAAGTCATACGCTTTTGGAACGACATGAGGTTGACATAATAAATAATGATAAAATGAGAGGAATAATGACAGAATTTTCCTTTTAAGGGTGATCTGTTCCCTAAAGGCAAATGAACAAACAGATCTTGAAATAAGCTGTCTTAAGTCTGCTGTTCTGCTCTTCTGACGTCGATTCCTGGCATTCCAGATTTCTGGATTCCCAAGTAAAGCACCATAATTCACACAAGTGGAAAACATTTGCAAAGTGGAACAACACCTAATGTCTCATTCCGTTTGCTTATTTTTGTCACTTTGTTGTGTTGGCATATGTTTACCGACAGGAAGAATTCCACGGCAGTTCACAAAACAGTCCAAGCCATCTGCCAACCGTCCTGGCAGATAAATGAGACAGAGAAGTGGTGGAGTGCCATGGAATGCTGTAGGTGAGGCAGTAGGTTTCTCTGGAGATATGCGCTGATTGGTACATGACGTAAATGGCATAAACCGTGTCTAAGTGTGTCTTCAGACGTCCAGAAGAGGAGACTCCATTAGATATATGCTATAATCTATGATACAATTACAGCAAAAAACATTTTTAGCCAAGACAGAGTGTCAAAGTTACACTTTTAAGTACATTTTCACCTGAACGCTTCCTTATTTAGTATCAAACTTCCGTTAAGGCACATGTGTTGCCCTTCTGTCCATCTACTGTGCCCATCTGGTGTGTGTGTTTGCCTGTGTGTGCATGTGTGAGAGGGAAACAGTGGGGTGCTTGGGTTTGTACTGGGACAGAACAGGTTGGAGACCAGCATGATGCATTCAGAGAGGCTGGCTTTAACCCAGCAGGCCCATCATAAGGGTCAGTTAGAAGAACTATTTGCCAGTACAGCTACAAAACATCACATACACCACATCACGTGATCTGTGACCTAAGGAAATAGATCAACACTCCCTATCAACATTAGGATTCATCTGTGGTACATAGTAAATAATGAATTAAAAAATAGATATTGATAACAAGAAATGTGAATATAGCCTTAAATATATATGTAAATAATAATAAAAGATGCGAAGGATGACAAAAACTAGTGCGCGGATTCAATTCTGGGCAAACTTGCATTGGTAGATGGTAGAAACTAAATTTCTTAGACTTGTCCAGTAATAAGAAAAGGCAAATTCATTGTAAATTCATAACATACGACCATAAAATATTTAAATGATTGCATTTGAAACTAATAAAAACAGGTTTTATGATACAATTTTTACAATAAAAACCCAGAGGGCTTGTTTTGATTTACAGAACAAGATATTTTCCAGCTGGATTGAATGACACAGTTTCTCCAAATGTATATCATGACAAGGTATTCATAATCATGTGTCAAATGTGTTATGTTTCTGTTGAAGGGATAGTTCGCCCTAAAATAATAATTCTTCATCATTTATTTATCCTCCAAACCCGTATGGTTTTCTTTTTTCTGCAGAACACAAAAGAAGATATTTTGAGGAATGTTGGTAACCAAACAACACTGTACCCCATTGACTTCCATTGTATGGACACAAAACCACTGAGACATTTCTCAAAATATCTTCTTGTGTATTCCACTGTATATGAAGAGTCATATACAGATTTTAAGGAGAACATAACGTTTTTTGGGGGGGTGAAGTATCCCTTTAACTTTAATAAAATCTATGTAAAAGAAAAAAACATTCAAGACTTTATGAGGTAACATACTATATGAATATTTTAACATCGTTTTTTGTTATAAAACAACACAATCAGTATAGAATCTAACATTCTACTTAAATCCATATACAGTATATAGTGTTGTTGCTTTCCTCATTCCTAAACTTTCTTTTTGTCTTTCCTCTGTCTCCCTCCCTTTTCTTTTCTCTCTCTTTCCTCTCTCTCTATTGCTCTCTCTGTCTTTGGGAAGCATGCCTTCCCCAGCTGTGTGTTCAGCCCCCACAGTGAGGGCTCAGGGCAGGCCAAGCTCACAGCTGGCCAGACATTGTGGAGCCAGTCGACAGGCGCATGGAGGGCCGCCCGCCCCGGCCTCTTCCTTTGCAAACATGCCCAGGTGTGGGGCCTGATGGCTGGGCCTCTGATGTGTGTGTGTGTGTTGGAGAGGGGGGTCAGAGCAAGAGGAGGCATAAAGGGTGGGTATTCCCACTGAAGCTGTGTCAACACTGAATGCAGGGGAGTGTTTGTGGCATGGGGGGTGGGGAGGGGGCAGTTTGCAACGATTACTGGCTCATTGTAACCACATTGTAGGGAAATTGCTCATATTTGCCAGGCAGCCAGGCGGGCGCACGGGCAGATGCTGGAACAGGAAAAAATGCTCTGAAGGAGTATTGTCAGGCTTTAATTGAAGATGCATGCAGACGCGGCGGTTGTTTTAAAAAGGCGACGGCGCGCTGTCAACGCATGCAAACATGCGCACGCATACATCACGAAAATTGTTTTTAAACCACATGTGGGAATTGTGTACTTCACATGTCTGGTAAATTACAGCAGATGTATGGTGTTTTGCAGTCGTAGATGGACGGTCGGATCTGTTAATCTATGATCTCATCCTGAGGCACGGCCTGTTAGACAAAAGAGTCCAAGGGCTGGACAAAAATGGTTAAATGAGATAGCAGCCAAAATCCCAATAAACCTTTGAACATCTTTATCTGCAGTCCAGACGCACACGCACGCACGCACGCACGAACGAACACACACACACACACACACACACAAACTAATGAGGTGTCTAAGTGATATCTTTCTGGCTGTGTTTTGTGTTGGATTTTCTCACCATCCTTCCTCCATATGAGTCACAGTGTTTCAGTCCCCCTAGTGGTGGAGATCGGAACTTCATCTTCTGCACATCTGTATATCAAACAGGCCCTATCACAGAATCAGCACAGTTGTGAAAATATTTTGTTTTAAAGTGAAGATTTCTTTAAGATGTCTAAGGACAATTCCATGCAAATGTCAACCTTAAGATGAAAAAACTGATGAAAAGTTTGTACCAAATGTTTTCACCATACTGATAGGTCCAGTTGTGTAAAGTATTGGAGTTTTTGGCTACTTTGTAGTTGTACTGAGTATCAATGATATTAGCAACTTTTACTCTCTACTTGAATACATTTTTGAATAAGTATATCAACTCTTTACTCCAATACATTTGTAGTGACTAATGCAATTACATATTACATTTTGCATGGCACCAAATTTTTGTTGCAGCAATTTATTTCTGCTATACAGAAGAAGTAATATTGCCATTTACAGGGCATTGAAGGTACTATATCTTGTGCATTTTCTAAGAAACTTGTCAACATGGCTTTTTGATGCAAATGCATTATCAGGTAGTTGTCAATCGCTGGAGGTTTATATGTGAGATGAGGACTGCAGCCG
The DNA here is from genome assembly GCA_026939265.1 of Oreonectes daqikongensis. Lineage (NCBI taxonomy): Eukaryota > Metazoa > Chordata > Actinopteri > Cypriniformes > Nemacheilidae > Oreonectes > Oreonectes daqikongensis. The sequence continues at coordinate 337,738 of JAOTQM010000030.1, read as the reverse complement.
GCGATAAGGCCAAAATCTGCATGTCCAGTGCAAAAAGGCTTTGACTTTAATTTGTTGCAATTTTGAGGTGTTTTTTTGAGTTTTCTTCTTTGAGCCTATTCAGCATGAGGAAAATACTCAAGTACTTGTAAAATCAGATACTCTAAGACTTTTACTCAAGTTGTTTTAGAATCGATGACTTGTAACTTGTAATGGAGTAATTTTCACAGTAACGTAACTGTACGTTTACTCAAGTACGGTTTTCATGTACCTCAGGATAGGTCAGATGTTAATATTTGCATTTACGCATTTGGCAGACGCTTTATCCGAAGCAACTTACATTGCATTATACTATGCAATTGAATTTGAGTGTGTGCAATTCCTGGGATCGAACACATGACCTTGGCATTGCTAGCACCATGCTCTAACCACTGATAGCTACAGGAAAGTGGTTTAAAAATCCATGTGAAGTCTCTCCTAAAGTTTTTAAAGCACATAGTCAGGTAAGTGAATTGTCACATCCATAATGGTCCATATTCCCCATAAATAGACACAATCAAAATATAAAAATATTTTATGTTCTACGAAGAACCATCGCTTCTCTATTTGTTGGGTATTATTGTTTCTGGTTTGTACATTTTAGTTCACAGAAATCCTACAAAGTATGAAGTCATGCATTTTTTTTTTGTCACATTCATAACATCCACACTCATTTTTACCTTTTTTAAAAGAGAAAACTAGTGCATTGACTGATATTTTTCTGATGTCTGGACTTTATCATCAAGGGTTCATTTCATTTCATAACACAATTCATAACATTCTTTTTATTCATACCAACATTGAATCACCAAAATAACTTTTTTGGCCTTCATTTGTTGCTTTAACTAAAAAGAAAGTACTGTTGCGGTCCAAACGTAAAGACACAGATGGAACCAATAGTGGTCGATAATATTTCCCCTTTTAATAGTGCACTTAAAATATTCGGTTACATTCATGCTTTGGGTCTTTGTTGTTCTCAGCAGGATTGTATATCAGTTTATTTGTAAAATATCACTTTCATACAGACTGTTTCCAGTGCTTGCAAATAATAGACTTCCTTGCAAAACATAGATTGGGAGGGGATTGTCAATCGAAATTATACAGATGTTTATTTCTAATTTACTGCTGTTATTTCACTCAAATAATTCTGAGAAATGAGAATAAGAAACCGTGTGCTTGACAGGGGTCAAGAATTTCATATAATTCAACCATTCCTCTCAATAATGGGGTGAGAATTGTTCTCTGTTAGGTTGCCTGACCTCAAAATCCCCCACGAGATGTCAAAATATTCACAGTGCACGTGTGCGCGCGTTCAACGGCGAGGAAACGTGCGTCCAAGCTTGCGCTCATAGCGCTGTGCTTTTGCAGCATATTTGTTCACTTTGTGCTCTTATTGTATCTCAGGGAATGAATTGTTGCTCACCTGTTCACACACGCTGACAAAAGCCAGGCAGCGGAAGCAGCTGTCACACAACTGTATAGGTACAATACTTTGGTCGCATGTTTGCTCGGTACATATTCTCACTTTGGTCAGCTCAAACATCCCTTACAAACAGCACACACATCTCATGTACTCTTCAAAAATAGCTCACGTCTTTGGGAACAGTATTTAAACAGCTGAATATCTCCTCTGGTCGTGTTTACATAACGCATGTTGGACGGTTTCCATGTGCTTCAGGTGTGTGTGCTGAATTGTCATTCAGGATTCATCATGAATTTTGTTAATAAAAGGATTTTCTTAATGCTATCTTAGTTTAGAATGTAATGCCTTTCAATGTGAATAGTGGAGCGATATTAGATGCTCAATGAGCCGTGATCTCATGAAATGTTTTGCCTATTGTTGGTCTTCATTGGTAGAGCTGTAACTGTGTTGACATGTGCTGCTGATATTTACTGAAGACCTTGGGGGCCACTCCACACATCTGGAGTCTAGACTCAGCGGCTCTGCAGGCCCGAGACTCCCTCTCTCCTTTCCTCTTTCTCTCCTCCGTCCACTGTTTGCATAGCTGCTTGTGTTTCATTTCAATTAAAGTTGCCCCCCTTCAAGTGCTTAATCGATTCTGGCGATGAGCGACAAAGTAACTGGAGCCGAGTGTCCTCAAAACACGCACCGAGAAATATTATTGCGAAGATTTACGTAAACCAGGCAAGCATCTGTGTTTGTGTGAGAGAAACAGTGTGATTATCGGCCAAATTGTGGGCTGAGAGGAGACGTTTGTTTTAGCTGACGCATCCTTGTAGGCACGTAGGAGGGAAAAACAACAACAACGCGAATCTCAGTTGTTTTCACTAGAGCTCAATGAGATTAAATGAGATTATAACATGACAACCTATCTGGAATATAGTAGACAGATTTGCTTGTGCTATAGTGAAGAATGGACATGTTAGATGTTTGGTGTCACCCGAATTCACTCTACTGTACACACACACACACACACACACACCTAGATTCTTGTTAACTGTGATGTAATGACAAATGCTCGTGTCACCGTGCAGCTCTAGAGATCTGCTTTACCTGTTAATCTCTTTTCCTCCTCCCACCCGCTCGAGTTCATACATACACAAAGAGCAGTAAAACTTGACAGTAGTTTACTTTACAGACACTCTCTGGCCTCTTCTGGCGTTCCTTTAAATTTGTGTGGAACTGCTCAAGTCATCATGCACACAATAACTCCAGTAAAGCATATGACGGTGAAACATTGTATCCAGCACATTCACACTGCTAAAATAATTTTACAATCACTATTTAACTAAACATCCTTAAAACAACAAACTTTTACTCGAGAAGTGGAAATGGAATAAGAAAAAAGAGTTGCAGTGTGAAATGAAGAGAAAAGCAGGTTGATGTTTAATAAGTATGATGAGATATCAGAAATATTTAGACTACTGATATTCATATTTCACAATATGTGTTAGGTTCATATTTGAAACGTATAACTGATAAGAGTGTTAAACACACACTGATAAAGCTGATCAAGGATTTTCAGAGAAACTTTATATATTTGAACCAAAAAGTACAAAAGTGTCACTGGGATGGTACCCTTTAAAAATGACCATTTAGGTACAAATAGGTACCTTTGATGTACTATAAGGATAAGAAAGGATACCATCCTAGTGACAGCTTTTGTACCTTTTTATGGACAAGGTTTCAGAAGGACAGCAGCGATACACTGTACAAATGTTGCTATGCAGCAGTTTGCCAATAACTTACTGTAGATTTATATTTATCTCATTTATTGGCAACATTTTGTTTAAAGATAAATGAACATTAAACATTAACAAGTCTTTATGTTTACAGAAAAAAACTATAAAATACAAGCCTCATGCAAAGCATTCTGGGAACTTAAAATCCTCATCAACCTTTTTCTGGGTTTTTTTCAGATTCCCAGAAATGCTTTGCATGATGCTGTTATTTTATAGTTGTTTTTCTGTAAACAAAGACTTGTTAATGTTTAATGTTGATAAATATAAATGAGATATAAATCTACAGTAAGTTACTGCTGCCAGTAATACTATAATTTCTTTTAACAGTGTATATTTATATTTACTTGATTACTTTATTAACTTTTTTATATTAGATTATATTATAATCACCTATTAATAATATAAAATCATATATTATTAACAGTTTGTTGCTGTCACACCATGTTACGGTGTATTTGTCAACTACTCATATATTATTTTATATGTATAATATTATACATATATTTATATATAGCCTAGATTTATTATATCATATTTATTATTATTTGTACTTTTAATAAATGTCCCCTTGGCTTATTTTTCCAAATGATCCTCAAACAGAGAGGTGGTTCTGCACCCACAGAACGGTGGAAAATCTTGTTGAAATGATCTTTGTGTGTTTGTGAGCGAGTGAGAGAGAGAGAGAAGGTATATAAATGAACCTCTGATTTACAGCCGCTCCTCCCTTTTCCATGTTCACCCCTTCTCTCCTTTCTGTGCCCGTAATAATGGACACGGTGTTTTTACGAGAGTACCAGACCTAACCCCATTCACACTGCACCACTGAGTCGACACTAAATGGCCCCGTTCAGCTCACCACTATTAAACAGCTCATAAAAACCGGCCACACAACCGCCCGAGCCACACAGATGCGGCTTCACGGCTCCTGATCCCAGCGTGATGCAGATTGAGACAGCTGACTTTTCCTGTTTGGATTCGAACACATGATGCTTAATCTTCTACAATTATTAGGCTTAAGATGGGTATAAGAATCCGATGTTACACAAATGGTTATAAAATGACACCGAGCAGAGTGATTTAAGTGCTTTGGAGAGATTTAAGTGGTTTTACCACAGGACTCCGACATCAAAAGCTAATAATAATTACTGACTTCTCAGAGGGCCGCACGATCCAGGTTCTTTCCCACCACGATTGCTTTGTCCCTTTGTTTTTCTGTCTTACTGAGAGTGAAGGATATCATATTCCTCTGAAAGCTCTCGGACAGGTGAGCGGTGCTTTGGGTGACCTCGATCTCTCACATTACGGTGTTAAACTGTGACTCTCTGCTGTTCTCGATTACACACACACGCACGCACACACACACACACACACACACACACAGGTGCGATCCTTACACATCATTCTGTTTCAGTTGTCAGTGAGTATCATACATCACCAGAGCCCACGGTATTACATTACAATGCATTATATCTCTCTGACATGATCATACAAGGGGCTGTTTGGAGCAAAAACATGACATAACTTCTGTGGTTTAATGAACAAACTACGTGACGTTCTTACAATGTTGCAAATATTGTGATGAATAATATTGAATATTTTAACTGACAATAGCTTTACCCGTAGATGCTTTAGTGAGCATTAGGTTCGTGAGCCAAAGTAAACTGAACATTGTTATAATAATATTTTGGTGTATCACATTATCTAAAACACACATTAGGCGAAACCCATCCTGCTGAGGTCTCGGTGGGTAGCTGGGACAGTGAAATATATACAATAACCCCCAAAAATAGTTGAGCCTTAATAGCACTATACATATTTGCATTATGTATCTGTGCTTTTGTACACACTTTTACGTTTTTAAAAGCATGTTTCAAATGATAAAGCAATAGCTTTATTGTTCCAAATAGACAAAATACTTGCACACTTTCTGGTTGTCAGATGTAAATAGGATAAACTGTCCCTGTGGTTATTCGGCAAGAGCACCTGTGCAAACCTGATGGAAACTTCATACATCCACTTCAAATTACGTAGGGACCAGCTGGTTAAAAGTAGTCAGAAGAAAAGTAAACAAAATCAAAGTTAGTTTTGATGAAAGGACTATCATCTTTTGTTTGCGGATGTCTCTCGCTTTAATGTTTTGTTTGTTATATAATGAGTTAAATATGAATATATTACACATTTTTAGTTGTGTCCAAAGTGTCGTTTGTAAGGCCACACATTAGTAAACTAGTTCTAATTACTTTTAAAAAAACACATTTTTTACATGTGGTTTATTATATGTGACCCTGGACCACAAGTAGCATGTTTGTAGCAATATATGGGTCAAAATGACAGATTTTTGTTTTATGCCCAAAATAATTAGGATATTAAGTAAAAATCATGTGCCATGAAGATATTTTGTAAATTTCCTACCGTAAATATATCAAAACTTTATTTTTGGGAGTGGATGCAGTAAAATCACCAACAAAAATGACCGGAAACACGTCAACAAACTTCACTCGCTGCTGCCGCTCTTTGGGAACTTTACCCTCTCAAGTTTGGTATCTATGGAAAGCTTAGAATTTCAGTCCTATCCTATCAAACCATACGTCAATCGAAAGCTTATATATCTTCTAGATGATGAAGAAATCTCAGTTTCTAACATTTGACCCTTAAGACTGGTTTTGTGGTCCAGGGTCACATATACTAACAGATTAAAAAAGAAAAGTATAAATAATTTGGTGATTATTCTTAAGCTGGGTGTGAAACATCTCTACTGCTCAGATCCTGTAACTGTTTTCCTGGCCCTTTTAACATGCAGGGCACCTGCGCTTTTCAACCCTCACTGCACGTATGTCTAATATTGACAGACCTTTTTTGAAGACCAGGGGGAAATGATTTGTTGTTCATCATTCAAAATACAGACACAAGACAATACAATGAGCATCAAAGCAGACATAAACAAACAGAGGACGGGCCTGATGAGGTCCTGCATGAATCTGATGCTGTTATGCAAAACCATCTATGGGATGGTATTTTGAACAAGGCAGTTTAAGATGTTTCTTCCTCCACCTGTAGTGATTCATACAATAATACTTCTATTTGCATCAGGGTTATGCAACAGAGAGGGCAGTGTGGGTGTTTGTGTGTGTTCCAGGTGCAGCGATTCACTTCTGTCAAGCACACTGTTATGATACAGATGAAGAGGAAGAGCATTGACCAGCTGGATTCCACTGGAAAGTGTCATTTAATACCACAGTATGCTTTAGAACAGAATGATCTAATAAAGTTAAGTGTCTATTAAATAGGATATTTTGAGGGACAAGTAGGATAAAAAAAGTGAGCAAAGTTCTTTGTCGTGTTTTAAATGATGTGACACAATGTGACAAAACTGTCCACTCGTGCTGAATGAGAAATCTGAGCGTAAAGCAGCTAACAAACAAAATGGTCCTTTTCGCCATCTAGTGGCCATAATTTACCATTACAACAATAAAACCAAAAAATAAATAGATCGTTGCAAAATAAGAATGACAAGAAAGGTCTGAGATTATATGATATATTTATTTTTATTATTGTATGTACAACCAGCATAATCATTTAATAACTTACATTCTGTGGCATTATTGCAAAATAATTTGTCAGACTCATTTGTCACAGGTAAATAACATCTATTGTGTCACTACACAAGAGCAATGCATGCTTTTTTGAATATCTAAATAAATACACCTTGATTTCCGTTCTATGGAGTGAAATCCTGGACAATATGTTGAGTTGACAAGATATTCTTTTGGGAAAATTGACATATCTAGCATGTGATATGCCATCCCCAACCTATTTTAAACAGCATTTAGCTATTCATTTATCAATATTTTGCATGCACTGACCTCATGTTAATTTTTGACCTCATATTAATTAAAAGCTGTACTTGCATTTGTCACATTGCAGGACCAGTTAAAAGGAACTAGGAAAGACAAAAAGTTGATTAAACATTGATTAAAAAACTAAATGAGCAGTTACAGGACATAAAATACATTTGAACCTAAATTACATAGACATGTTATGCATCAAATACCCTCACGCAAAATTATAAAGGATATGCTGTTGATATTGTTAATAATCTCTATTGAATGGCCTTTGTTCAGGAAACCACATCTGAATAATGTCTAGAGTTAGTAACAGACAGTCATTTCTCCAGTAATCTCAGTTTTAACAAACTCATAACTATGACCAGTTTGAATTGTCCAGCCTAAATGTGCACTATAGGTAACAAAAACATTCAAGACCTCAATATATAAAAATACATTTGCCAGCATCTCCATCATCACTGACCTAAACTGTAAAATGTGCTAATTTAAACGTTTGCAGCTTTGTCAGTATGAAGCACATTTCTACAAAAATATTACCTAGCTAACATTTTGAACTTTGCACAATATCCCATAAATTTCATTCATTTAATTAAAATATTGCACACCTTTTTTTCTAGCATAACATACTAACATACTTTCATCTTTTCACAATATAGGCACATATCATTTAATTGTATTAATCGATGGTTTCTCTGATTAATCATGTTCTCTGTCATTCACATTCAGTTTATGGGGAGAATCTTTTTGTTCCTTCTTCAATAAGGCATCAGAAAAGAGGATTAAAGAATGTTTTTGATATATTAAGTCATAAGAGGTCATTATAGAACATTATGGAGTTCATTTTTTGGTCATGCAGGGGGCTGATGGGAAATATGGTCCAGTCACTGATAAAGCAAGCTGGGTGTGGAGTGGGAGTATGTGAAAGTACATGCAGGATTTTGAAAATTCTCTGTCTCACTCAGAAGCGGAAACAGTCATTAACTTCATCTGCGCTGTCAAAGCTGTCTCCTTCACACAAGGAGCCCTTTAAAAACAAACAAAAAATAAGTGGTGTAAACATTTCAACAGTTTTAGTATGTCACATGAACATAGTTATTCCCAGTTTAAATAGTATTATTTGAATGGAGGAACAAAATATCCCATAGTACCAGACAACACCTATTTTTCCACCCAGTTTTGCAAGGTTTAGATTCAATCATTCATCACCATTAAGACATAAAGACACACATAAAGAGCATGTGATGAGTTTGACTGAATCTTCCAGCATCAATAAAAGATCATTACTACAGCAGAAAATGGAAGCACTAAAGGAAATAACAAAAAATGCTAAGATTTTGCTAAAATAGTTACAGAAAGAGTGTGCATGCATTTACTGATGACAGTGTATATGGGATGTCAAACATAATGAAATCTGAGATGTAGAAGAGCTTTCAAACCCCATGACATTAAACATACTCACAGATGACTGGCTGTCGCATGAGACTGTGAGGACAGAGAGAGTGAAGAAGAAACAAGATGGGGAGGAAAACAAGACAAATGAAGCACAAGGACCACACTCTGCCATGTGTACACTGCAGAAAAATCATTTTAGTACTCAAGAGATTTTTATCAAAAATACAGAATAATATAATGATGTACTGCAGTGCAGTGTAGTGTAGAGTAATAAATGGACAAAAACACTGAACCACAACATCATTATAAGCACATGAAATGACATGTCAACTTTTTGCGCATATGTTAATCAGGGAGAAAGTCAATTAATATAAAGTGTTCAAGGGAAAATTTGTGCGAAAATTTGTGCTATTCACCACCAAACCCATGTTTTGTCCTGTTTTCCAGTAAGAATAATCTAAACATTATTAAAACAATAAACATTTACTTAGAAGCAAAAGTGTGCAAGATAAAGAAGACTTGTTAATAGAGAATATGACGTAAATTAAGCTTAGCTTTCGGTTTTCTTATGATGCAATACAATTTATGTTAAAACCAAGAATTTTGCCATGCTGTCCGAAAATTCTAAAAGTAATCTCTGAACACATGACACATATTCAATAATTCTTTAAACAATACTTTATACAATTTTGTTTATCACATTTATTTTGTTGCAAGGCTGTAAAAAATGTTGGTTCAACTTAAAAAAGTAAGTAACCTGGCTGCCTTAAAATTCAACTTAGAAATATTAGTTAACACAACAAGTTTGCATGGAATTCATTAGTTACTTATTCTTTACTTATTTAAAGATGTTTTACTGAAGAACAGGACAAAAACACTGATCAAGAACAATTCTTCAAATGTAAAGATAAATAGCATCATGCCAAGTGCAGCTGTTGACTTGCAACTTCTGAGAACTGTATGCTCTGTGGTTTGGATAGGTGTGTGATCAACAGAGCACAATCATAAACAACAGTTAAAACCAAACAAACTGTGCAGAAAACATGCATGAAAGAGGAAGACTGCCATATAATATATATAATCATAAATCATTTCATGCAGTTTGCATTAGAAAGCAGTCAGCAGCACAGTCAGAGTGGCACATTCAGAACACCAGGGTGAGGTGGGTTAGTGTCAGGAAATCACTGGTCCATTTCAGTCTTCAAATACAGCGCTTTACATTCTGACACTAACTTGGTTTTGCTGAAGCAGCAGCACCCCCTCTGGCATGTCGGGGAAGTGCAGGGTGGTAGGGGAGGGAGTGAGGGGCAGCCAGGGCCGGTTTCCGGCACTGTAGAGACGAGGTCTTTTAACCTGGTCGAGTGTGGAGAGGGGGGTGTAACTATTCCGCCTATGAAGCAGAGGGACGGAGTCTCGCCTGACTTTCGCCTGGTATGAGATTGGAGAGATTGGAGAAACTGGGGGGGTTAAAAAGAAAAGAGCGAACCACCTACACACATACCTCATCTTTGAAAAACTTAAGCGCACATTTAAACAGAAAAAAACTAGTCAGCTATTATCTATCAACAGACAAATATTATATATACAAATAATATGAATAACTACTGTATAACATGTTTACATCACAGAATAACACATAAGCATCAAACAAACCACTTATTTAGAAACGTTTACTCAACGCAAGATTCTTGCAACACCACATTATTACAACACAATGTAGTAAGATGGAGCGTTCAACACAGGAATAAACAAAACTCACACAGTTGCACAACCAAAGCAACCGCACATTACCAAACACATAACCGTAGTTTTGTGCATAACACTATAACTTAACAACAGATGTTTTGTGTGAAACCTCACTCTGATCAGGAGAATCAAACCTCAGAAGTATTTGTTAAATCAAACCTTATAACAGACAGTTTGATTAAAATAATAATAATTAATACAGCGTAACTAAAGGGAAATTTCTGAAGAAAATGCAGCAGGCAGCACAGGTGCCAAACATGCAGTGATGCTGTGGTGAAACTGCAACTGCAGATCAAATTAAAGCCAATAAAAATCCAAAAGCATGCTTGTGTTAAACACATGAAGAAAAGTTCCAATACTGAGAGAAAAATGTGACCACCGATTATATCAGCATGAATATTTAATATCATCCATTAAAAATTCATACTGTTATAAAGAATAGCACAGAGACAGATGTGGACTCACTAGTGGTCGATCTCGATGTGTGTTCACTGCCTCCACATTCAGATAAAACAGCTCCACTTTGCAACCTAAATTGGACAACCAAAATTATATATCTGTGTGTGTGTATATGTATGTATATATATTAATAATTGTATTAGATTAAATTAAATCTATTATTTATTATCTTAATTTAATTGATCAATTCCAAATATTTCATAAGATATAATGATGTTTTTCTTTAATATATAAATGTGCATAATTTGCGCATAAATGTCTGAAGTCCATGTTGTCATTAAAGAAAAAGCAAACTTGTCACTTCAAATGTTATGTTGGGGAAAATTGCAATAGTTATAAAAACACTTCTAATAAACAGAAAATGCAAAAACAAAAGGATTTTTAGCAGGGGTCTCATATTTTCAAACCCCACCTATGTGCTTTCTATGAAACTAGAAGAAGCATACCGTAGGCAACAGGAGTGAGCTTCATGACAGAATGAAGGGGACATTTAATATAGGGAAGGTCATCTGAGGGACAAGAAAGATTACACAACTTAAAATCCAGATACAGTTTCTGCATTTGAGCCTGTGAAAGTGAAGGTGCGTCTTGCCTGCACTCTTGTCCAAAAAATACGCCAGCAGACAGCGCATAACCGCCTGATGGCAGATGACCAGAACATTGCCCTGTCTCTCAAGCTCCATAATGACAGGCTCCAGCCTCTGAACCAGATCCTGATATGACTGCAGGGAGAGAAAGAGAACATAACAACCTGTGAAATGGACAAATATAAACCCACATAACAGCAGAACCCAACAAATCTACAGAGGATATGTACCTCTCCTCCTGGATATCTGTAGTGATACTTGTCCTGATCCCTGAGCGCAAACTCTTCTGGGAACGTGTTCTGGATCATATCATAGCTCATCTCCTCACACACACCCTAAATTATAGAGCAGTCAATGTGTGAATATGTAATACATACAAACTTTATGTATAACTGCATCATTAAAAACGAATGACTATAATACTAACTGCATCTATCTCATTGAGGATCTTCCACTGCTCATATGGAACTCCCAGCTCTTCAGCTGTCTGAATGGTTCTCCTCAACTGGCTGGTCCAAACCTTCAAGTCAGACAGCTTGTGCTCTTCAACAAAACCACGCAGGACACTCGCAAACTACAACATGGACACAAAGAGGAAGTCAACTCTTTAGTGACTCTTTCCAGCAAGCATACATCTGTCTGCAATAACTATATCTATGAATGAATCCAGACCTGTCTCCCTCTGAGAGAGAGTTCAGAATCCCCCCCGATGCGACCCTGGATGTTGTGCTCACTCTCTCCATGCCTGCACAGGTAGATGGAGTGCGAGTGGACACGGATGTTCATGAGGTAGTAGACAATCTTACTCTGAATGTAGTCCTGAATGCGGTTTACCAGGTACCTGCGGCCCACATTCATCACTTTAATAAATGAAAGATCTCTGGAAAAGAGAGACACGATCATGAATATTCAATATGAAATTCTGTATGGTTATTTGATGAGTTTATTTTTATGTGGAGGATATTCTTACTTGTCATAATCATCAGGATCTAGTGGTTGGTAAGTGACCTTATAACATTCGATACGTTTCAGGAAATCATCCATGACTCTCTCTCTGTGTTTCTCAGGATAATCTGGACTTGAAACCTTGACTTCCTGTGGGTTTATAAATACATGTTAGATGTTATACAGTAATATAAAACAAAACAGTTTTGTGTATTATCTGAAAAGAACTGATCAGACCACTTATTTGACACAATACAACGTACCAGGATATTAGCTGCAATAACCTCTGGGTCATCACAAACTGACTCCACAAAAAACACCTGCAAACATAAATAAACAGGAATATAAAAATGATGAATATGCATACATCCCAGTTAACATAAGACATTATATACACATTTTATTTTGGACATGTTGCTAGCATACCTTGTATGCATTCTCCTTCACAAAGTTTAATATAAGATCTCGCCTTTCCCGAGTTGTGTTTGTGGCATCAAAAACCTCAAAAGATAAAAAGAAATTGAGGATTTATTTATTGAAATGTCTCTCAACACCATTTTACTACAGAAGTAAATAATTGAGATGAACAGAAGGAAAAGTAAAGCCTTACAGCTATTTGTCCGCCTTCCTCATTCAGGTAGATCTTCACATCTTGCAGGGCCACTAAGGCACATTGTCTATTAGGCAGAAATGAATTACAATTATTTTATTATTTCTATATTATCATTTTAAGAAATGAAAAAATGCAGTGTGACTCTTCTCAGGTAACTGTAAAGTCAGGACCAATGTAATGTGTTCTAATGTAACCTTAGACAATCGGTTGAAATATTGTTTAGCCGCGCTGATATAACATTACTCTAATGGAAGCTGTTTTCATGCTTTATGGACATTTTTCTCCTGGTGTAAAACAACTTAAATGGTCATTTGCACCTTTTTGCAGACATGACATTTTCCCCTGTAAAATATGTTTGGGATTGACCTTGCAGGGGTTGTTAAAAACAAACAAGGGTAAACACAGCTGGGTAAAGAATTTCAAACAACAGCCAACTCAGAATGTGGAATAAGCAAAAAAAAAAAAAAAAACTTAAAGTGACGTAACCACTAACCGCCACTAAACGAAGCAGATGAAAATGTTTAACTTAATGTTACTCATTTCCAAGCTGCTCCTTTCCATGTTAAGAAGGCGAATTGTGGGCATAAAACACTTATTTTTTCAGACTTAAATTATTTATTGTTGTATACACAAAGGCAATCATATGGCTATAAGAGCTTGACAGCCTCTGGTCTGTGTCCACTTTCATTACAAAAAATGTTTGCACTTTTGGAAAAACGTTCAAGCTAAACAATATGAAGGTAAATAAATGATGACATTTTTATCATTTTTGAGTGCACTGTCCCTTTAAATCACACAACTTAATCCAACTTAATCACAAAACACAGATATGTTCCTACTTTCGTATCCTCATGGCGTCCTCATTGTCATGCCTGAAAAAGTCATAAGACTTGTATGCTTGGACTGCCTCCCTCCTGTACACGCCCAGGTTAAACACTGCACAAAAACAAAAAAACAAGATATTGTGATGAATCACGTTATAACATTCTCGCTCCAAACAATTCTTCAACCGTGCAACAGTTCAATTCCCAGTGCTTCCGTAACCTTCTGACTTCAATTATGGTGATTGAATGACTTGTTTTATGGGTCAAGGTGAACACCAGAGAGCCTGACTTGAAATGTGTTGCCAGCTTACACATTCAAATAATGCAAGCTCAGATTCATCCTCTTTATAGAGAGTGAAAGTGAAAAAAGTGAAAGTGACCTATTTGTCAGATATGGTGACCCATACCCAAAATGTGACATCTGCATTTAACCCAACCAGTGAATAGTGAACACACACACTTCAAGTCGTGAACACACATACACCGGGAGCAGTGGGCAGCTATCACTGCAGCGCCCGGGGAGCAAACGGGGGTAAGGTGCCTTGCTCAAGGGCACGTCAGTTGTTACCTGCCGGTACTGGGAATCGAACCGGCAACCTTCTGGCTACGAGTCCGACTTTCTAACCACTAGGCCACAACTGCCCCACAGTTGTGATGTCACACTGATCAGCTGACAGCTATAGAAGAGTTTAAAACTGGAGACGGCTGAATCCTACCCACTCACCCTTGGTGGGAACTCCTATCCAGTTGAGGTAGCGTGTGAGTTTCTTCGACATGTACGTCTTGCCTCTCGCAGGCAGACCTATCATGACAATCACGGTGGGGGAGTTGGTCATATAGGACGCCCATGCTGTTGTCGGAAAGACAAAGACAGAACAACAAAAGGAAGATATATAGAGTTATTACTTTATTTGTGGACATGTTTATATTTACTAGTTTGCAGAGAACCCTCAGTGTTTATTATTATTAACCCAGAGCAAATGCACCTTTACCCGGATTTGCAATTGGCATGAAAGTCAATAAACATCTAAATAAAGAACATGTGAGCAGGTTCATTTCTCATGTAGTATGACAATAACCTTCTGTTTGGCAGCCTCAGTGACCCCTAACACTGTGGGGGAGACGCAATTCTAAGGATCTGATTACACATACACACAGCAAACCTACTGTGTCAGAAATTATAGGTCAAAATACTGAGAAAGAAGACTGCACACATCTAAAATCAACCCATGACTATACAATGACAGTCATACCTTCGACTTTCCTCAGTTGTTTGTCATTTATCTTGCTAGGCTTTGCTATTCTTCACGTGCCCAACAAAATTTGGGATGTAAAAAGGATGTACTTACAGCATTTCTTCTCTTGGCCTCTTGGCTCTGATTTCCTGGATTCAGCAGAACCTGCTGGACCAGAGTCCTGCTGCAACCATGCAGACATACCGGATATGACAGTCTTAATCACTCACCTATTCTTCCAACTGTAAAAACATAGTGCACCTGCAGAGAACGAGAGAAGCTGAGAAATAAAACCACTATGCTAGGTTAGTAGAGACAACGTTATTGCTTTATTTTAAGGTAAAGACAGTTTAATTGATTCCTTGACAGTTGCCGGTGTCTTCATGGCCACATCACCATTTCACACCCACAGCAGCCGCAGCACGGCCACAAATATGATGCTAGGTCGTAAGAGAGACGATCTTCACAATGTAGCTACGTCACTGTGGGATTCTCAGAATTTCACACGTCATAATAGAAATTATCCTTTTAATATTATACACGTCATTATAAAGAATATAATAGGCTATAACGGTATTATAGCCTATTTTTTGTCATTATCAAATAATACTCTTAACACTAGGTACGTCATAATAGAGTAGACCCTTGTATATTACGTCATAAAACGAACATCAGAACATGACGTCAAAATACAGGCGACGTTCGCAATATTCTGTATGTCATACTACGGATGATCTCCATTTCCATTCATTACAACTTTGAGCCAGGCTATTTTCTACTTCACATATAATTACACCGGATAATGATTTAAAATGACACGGCTATTGAAAAAGATAGCTGAAAAAAGCGTTACGTCTTAGTGTTTTGCCTCAGAGATCCGTCGGCTTTGGTTAGACTGGCAGCTTCATTGCTTTGGCGCAGCGCTGTTGCTCGAGCCGGCTGTGTTTGACCTTCCAAAGTAACCAGCGATAGACGCGCGAGGGAAGGTGTCCTTACGTCACTGTTTACGTACCGTAATACCCGCGATACACCGACATCTCCAAACCTTACTATCGTGTACAAGACTTAAAATTAGTACTATTTACACTGACAAGTAATCTAATATGATGGCAGTACAGAAATGACAGTGAAAAGTACACAAGCCGCACTTTTCCATTAAAGCGACATAATATACATCATTGTCCTGAATCTACTCAACAAAAAGCAGGTGAAGAAGCTTTACTGACAAAAACTGAAACGTCAAATTTTATTTTCAAACTTGTAAATAAAGTCAAAAATGTTTAAAGTGAAAAAAATCAATTTATAAAATCATTTTTAGTCACTATTAGACTATTATAACAACAGATTTACTCATTTACATTTAGTGGAAAAATCAGGAGGCATATATACATAACCGTAAGAATGATTTCGAGTTAGAAAAAGTTTATTAGAATTGAATGCCCTTAAAAATAATGCACCCCCAGAAGTTTCAGTGTGCAAGTTTTCAGTACCCTAAAAATACTCATTTATTTGCTCATTCAGTCAACAAATCTAAAATTACTGTTACAAGGAGTTACTTAGAAGGCACATAGTGGTTCTGTTTTAAATCGTTGCTTCCGACTTAAAGATAAAATATGAACAAATAATACATCAATAGTAAGCAGTGGTTGGAAAATATAACATCAAGCCCTTGAATAGTTACATAAATTAGCAAGTGCATTAAGAAAGCTGTTGCATCCAGAATAAAGTCTGCTTGTGCAAATATAAGGGAATATCCCAAGAACCCAGTCGAGTTAAACACAGGTTTTTTGGTCTGGCCTTTGTCAGAGGACATGGAGGCGTGCACAAGTTTGGTCAGTAGATTTGCACAGTTTTTAAAGAGGCGTCTCTCACTTCGAAGTCTCTCTGGTCCCAGTGTTAAGACTTTGGCAGTGTAGTGGCATCACATTAGGTTTTGATCTTCCAGAGCTATTAAAAACAGATGATAGACTTTGTTAACCCTCTTTGTGATGACTAAGACTAATTCCCAACTTTCCCAACTGTTTATTTAGTTGAAACAGTAAAACAGAAACAGGACACAGATGCAAATAACCAATCTACTCTGGTCATTGTGCCTCACCCGGATGTTGAACCCCAGTAAATCGCTAACTGCAGCTGAAATTGCAGAGAGAATGACCACTTTTGTGATATTGTAGATGAGAGGATTCACAGTCAGACCTAGCAGACGAAACGGAGCATCCAATTCCTACAAGGAGCAAACTAGCATATTTAACAGAAGTACAGCAACTTTCATTTTATGAAACAAAAAAGAATTTAGTTTGAATATAGTTCAGTTCAAAATTCTTACTTTCAATAACTTTGTGGCCAGTCTCAACACATTGTTCACTATATTCAGCTGATCCTTTTTGTTGGGTTTCTTCTCCATCTTTAAATACAAGTTTATCTGAAACAAAATAATGCAAAAACAGACCAAACAATACAGACATTTATCACCATCTGTGTTTGTAAGTGGATCACTTGTTTCTGAACAACCCAGCCTCTTTGTTCCCCGCGGGAGAGATGCTATCTAACCTGTTCAGTTAGGAGCACAGAAGCATTGCTGTACTTTCGGTTGGTCTCTGCCCCGAGGGTAGCCAGTCGAAGCAGGAAAACCACGAGAGCTGCACACCAGACCATCAGCTCCCAGTTGGTTTCGGAGTCCAGGAATGTGTGGTGACAGCGTAAAAGCTACAACACAATATCTGTTATATTCTGTTTGCTTCACAATGCACAACTGAAAGCAGAATGAGATCTACTGGGCACAGTAATATAAGAATCAATACTGATGTTGTTGTAATATGCAGATTATTGGGTAACTCAAAGTACTACAAAAAAGAGCACAAAAGTCAAACATTTAGTCTAAAGGATGCAACTGCAACAACAGACCTGGGCACAGATGATGAAGGCAATGGACAAAGCCAGTAAAAAAATTGATGAAACAATAACATCAACTGACCGCTGAGGTCCTCGCCTCTGTTATAGAAAACAAAGAAATGATTTAATTGATATCAATACTCCAAAATAATGTGCACTATATTTCTTTAAACCGCATTACATAATCCTGGACAACAAAACAAACTGGTTAGACAAGGCGGTCAGGTTTTTGCTCAATGCAGCCATTTTGCTTTCACCACACCAGTCTTTACGAAGATATCAATGTTTAGGTAAAAACATCTACACTGTTGTAGGCAAAACCCATGGCCATGCTCTGGAAGATGCATCCATACCTTCAGGAATGACCGTACTGAAAGCCACATCTTGATATTTTGTACTTTCTTCAGTCGAAAGTGAGGAATCTCTGACTTTTTTGCTTTACGTGCCGATGTGAGATGGCTGAAGAGCTTGGCAAAGAGAAGGCGCTGTGGATGACATCACACTTTTTAAGGAGAGAAAAGCTATGCCTGGGGCTGAGCTGAGTTCTCGAATGTAAATCAAACGTTAAACAAACAGACGCTTGATTTTTAACTAATAAGAAAAAACAGAAGCTTTTTAACTATGGGTCTAAGATTTTTGGAAGCTTTAAATATGGACAAACGTTCATAGCCACACAAAATTGCAAATAAAATTAAAGCCAGAATAATCGCCATGACAACTAGTCACACCTGTTTATATGTCCTTTCAGCCACACACATCATGAAGAAGAAGAGTCCAGAGAGGACAGCTCTCTCCACTGTGGTGATGGTGAAGAATGCATATGATAAGGGACTAGAGGGCCCGATGAATACTGCTGGAAGCTGCTCAAGAGAAACCAAACTGAGATTGGCAACATCCAGTTTCTGTGCCAGTCTGAAGCAGTAGGGCAGCAGGGCCAGACAAGCAGTGACCACACTGCCAAAAATCAGATAACCCATTCCTTGTTCTACCACCTTCACCTGGAAACACAAATCCTCATAAGAAGGCTGCAACTCATAGGCAAATACCAATGCAAAAGCCTAATTTCAAACATTGAGGATAACAAGTTTACATTGGATTTGAGTATAATTTGCATTTAGAGAGGTTACTAACAGTTCTTCTCTCTTTCAAAGGCATTTAACCACTAAGAGACAGAGGGGTAAAGAAGGACTTTACTCTGGTGAGAATGATACCACTGATCTCCAGCACAGACATGTCTGCTTTCTTGCATTCTCCCTGCTCCCAGAAAATAGCACTGACGCGGTCTTTAGAGGGATGACACGCCTGCAGCCATGAAAATTGGTGCTGGAGAAAAAAGAAATGATGTATTTTATTCAAACTGTGTCAGTTTTTTATTATTCATAATAGTTCAATATGTTTGTATATCATCAATGATTGTATATTATTGCCACGACAATTCACCGCTCTAGTGCAAGATTTCATATCCCTATATGATGTTTATGATGTCATTTAAAAACATGCAGGAAAACTACAACCAACCTGTGGTAAAGCCTCATCCTCATCACTACTGAGAGTAATGTTGGGCAGAGGAAGAGAGTGGTTATGACTGTGAGGCTCCTCCTCCCTGCTGTCACTGCTCCCTGTAGAGGCGGAGTCAGGATCCTGCAGAAGCTCCTCCCATAACATGTCATCAGTATCAGAGGCTGGGTGTGAACCCTCTGATGGCCGCAGATGCTCGACTTCACATGGCACTGCTGAGGTGCCTGTTGTCACGTCATTATCATTTCCCTAAATGTGATGACATGATGGTTATGTTATTGAAGCTAATAACAATTATATTGTGTATCTGTATTTCTGTATCTGGCTTTGACTCACCTGAGGCTGAGCCTGGGGTAGCTGGTGGTTCTTGGGTACACTGCAAAGTCTATTCCTCAGTGCTGGGGCGTATTTGGGAGGTGCTGATGAAAAAAGCTGGTCTCTGTGCAGATCTGCTTCATCTGCATCCTCCTCCTCACTGGACAGGTCATCAGAAGCCCCATCACGGGGTCTCCTCAGAGAGGTCTGCCAAGACCACAGAATCCCATTCAATAAAAACACAACTTATAATTAAGCTTTATGCCGTTTTAAAGATGAAAGTGTTTTACCAGTTTCTTTTCTGATCTGTAGAGGCGATTGTTGTCTTCAAGCAGCCAGGGTTTGACTTCTATTATCCCCCTCACTTTGTTCCCCTCATCCTCTGATATTTTAGATTTTCTGCTTTTTCTCTGTCTACAAAAACCAACACAAATAACTTACAACATACCTACTTAAAGAAGTAGTATAAATAAACAGTACGATTAGAAAAGGTGAAT
Source organism: Oreonectes daqikongensis (assembly GCA_026939265.1). NCBI lineage: Eukaryota > Metazoa > Chordata > Actinopteri > Cypriniformes > Nemacheilidae > Oreonectes > Oreonectes daqikongensis. The sequence continues at coordinate 317,648 of JAOTQM010000030.1, read as the reverse complement.
ACAGTCAATTCTAAAGGGCATTGGAAGGCTCAATATGGCCCAACCTTGAGTGCCTTGTTGCTTTAATAAAATAATTACTAATAAAAATATTTGTACATAATAAAATATTCATCAAAACTATACGTTCCCAGTGCACGTAGATAAAATGTGACTCTATTGCATATTTGAAACAAAACACTTGGTTCTCTATGGTTGTGATAAGCCTGTTCCACTTATAGTTTAACCTTTTTCGGCGAACGGGGCTGGCTGCCCGGCTGGAGAAAGGACTGTTGTCTGGACTTCTGGAGGATTCTGTGGACACTATTTGGCAATGCACTGTCCCCAACAAAAGCATGAGACACAATGGACCCACCACTTCACTGGCACATGCAGCTGGTACCTCAAAATACAACACTGCTCCTGCCACTGAAATAAACAGTACATTTCAACTTCACACAGAGAACTTATCTCACTATTATCTCAAGTCATGTCAAAATGACAATGGGTTTAATTTATCTTTCAACATTATCTGAAGCATATGAAAAGTGCATGTTTTGTTTCTATGTAACCTGCAGGAGACATACCTTGAAGAAAATACAGAACCAAGATACAGGTGGAGATACATTTTGATGTAACTTGGATCCACCACTGAAAGAAAAAAGGAAATAATAGGACCCTGACCAATCCTTTACGGGTAAGAGCGGTCCAAGGGCTCTCCGGTTTGGCCTTGCTAAATGTGGACCCTGCAAAAGTGTAAATAAGGTTGTCACAATAATGAAATTTGGCTGACAACTGTCTAATAAATAACTATGATTATAGTAGTTATATGTCTGCCTTGGGACTTTGAAAATGTAGACAAATTGTGATATTTAATTTGTCCTTTGTAAATTGTTGCTCGTAGTTTCAGATAAATTAAGTTAACACCTTTAAATATTTTTTATGCAAAAATAGACCTTTAGGAAATGTGACATTTCTGCAAAGAACAGAAACAAACACTTTAAATGTAAAGTCCTGAGAAGTCCAAAAACTACAACTGAGATATGAGAATAATGTCATCTTTAGATGCAGAGAATTTTGGAAATACAAAAATACAAAGCTGCAAAAACTACAGACCCCTTGTTTGTGTGGACTAACAGGTTCACAATATGTCAACTATTTGCAGTTAGGTCAAATAACTGCAATCAGACTGTTATGTGTATAGACATTTACGGAAGTTTCATTGCTACAACAATACACACTACATATTGTCGCCTTGGAATTATAAGGTTCTTTCTGATTTCTGAGTAGTTTTGCATTTCATTTAGTAAAAATGATGAGGAACAAATCTCTTTCATACCTGAAAAAGACAAGAGACCCAAAATGTATTTTAAATGTACAATAACATTTTCTAAAATTTTGTAAATGGGGATTTTTGGAACATGTCAACCGCAGCTAGGACCTGAAAAATCTGTCTTAAAAAAAATCACATTCGGTTTAGAATTATAAGGTTCTATAAGGTTTTGACAAAACAAAATTATGAATTATGTATTTTATAGCTTTTTCTGCTGAAATTCTCATATCCGTAATGCGTCCTGATTTGTCTAAGTGCATTATATGTTGTAATTTAAACAGGTTAAAATTAAAATATTCTGAAAAAAACAACTGGATGTTCTACGAAACGTTCTCAAATTACAAAAAATGACCCCAAAAATCATTGACAGAATATTCATGTATAATTAAAATAAAGAAATAGTGGAGGAAAGAAGTGTCCATGACTGATATTCTCATCCTCCGTAACGTTTTTTAAAGACTGTTTAAACACACACAAACATATTTACATTAGGTTTAATTTTATGTAAAGAAACACATCTACTAGTACTTTTTAAATGGCTAACAAGTTAACAAATTACTTGACATTTTTCCAGTTAAAAACTATTCTCTTGTCACGCTGTGTACACGACTTTTTCCCTCCTCATTACCGATACAGGTCGTTTTCCACATTAAAAAAATTCTACATATATAATATTATATTAAAATATAATTAATTAATGTCATATTATGTATGATTAGTAAAATCTTGCTAAGGCTTCATGGCTTCGCTTGTTTTTAGCAAAACATGCTATGAGATTGACAGTTTTCAATGGGTACAGTAATGAGAATTTTTAAGGCCTTTTTTGTAAATATTTTTTTAAATTGTGTTAAACTGTCAGTAAAAGTTTAGAAATGAATGCCTTTAAACATATCATACCTTGTTTTAAATGAAAATAAAATAAATACGTGATACAAGTGCTTTTAAGAAAATCATGTTTGACATCTTGAAAGCAAGATTTCGTGAGAGTCACCCAATAGGCATATCCGGAAATTTCATTGCAACAATACACACTACATATGCATTGTGCAATATCTGCTTATCTGAAAACAATCTATTTTAGTGTTTCTCAACTGGTGGGTTGTGACGCACAGTTTAGCCACACAAAAAACCTAAATAAATAATATTAACTTAAAAAATAAAATTAATACAGTAAAACTGAGCAAAATGAACCCCCCACCACCACCACCAAAGCGGATCTCTGAACTGTCAAACTTCCTATGCTATGCCATTTTAATAACTTTGCATATGTGTTTTTGTTCAACTTTCTATGAACGGTTATGCTACTGCATTGGGCCATTACTAGATGTCTATGTAAACAAAACCAGTTGTTGAAGCACTGGCTTATAGGATGTGAAAACTCATATGACAGGTTCTAAATTTCAATGGTAACTCACCCCTTACTAGGTCAACATCAATAAGGTCTGGCTTGATATGGCCAGTCTTTTTGGGCTTGTTTCCAATGCCCTGTGTGTACAGAAGTGAATATCACAATCTGACTGCAAACATTTGGAAAAAAACACATCTGTCCTAACTGCTACATTACCTTGAGCTCAGTTTGTTCTAGTGATTTTTCCCAAATCTGCTGATCATAGGCTCCAATCTTTTGACCAAAAACACATCATTAGAGAATCCTTTTAATATCATTTTAGTCACAATGTTTACTATACTAGACAAATGCTCACCTTTTTCTGATACCATGCTATTCCTGCCATTTTTGAAAGACATTAGGTCAGGCCATCGCTCACATTCAGTCACAGGATATTTTAATCTTCAATAAAGTGAGACATAAAGGTTTTGACGTCTGCCCACAGTTGAACGTAAAACATAGGAAGCGAGTCATCCAATGAAAATAAAAGAAGGAGGCTGTGTTTCAAATCCTATTTAACTGCATTTTTGGACGTCAATTCCGATATAGCGTGACACTCCAAACTGCTGCCTAGATAGACAGCTAAAGAGGTTTTGAAACACACCCATTGAGTTTCTCATGACATTTCACAATACAGTACAGTGCGTACAGTAAAATGACCATCATGACAGTTACACGTCGATTAACATTTTTATTTGCATGAGAACTAAGCTATAAAGTTAAAGACAAAAGTTATAATAAAAAGTAATATATCAGTATTAACCCTACCTGTAGAGAAAAGAAATCTGGCTGCGATTCTTCGGGTGTGCGTGTCGTATCTTGTCAACATTTGTAGATGTTTACTGTATAAAGCAAGAAACCTCGCCCCCTACACCAAAACTATCTGACGCTAACGTTACATCGTAAACATCTCATCAAAATTTTTAAAACATCTACGCATGTGAACTAACTACAATGACTGACAACAATCCAAGCATTAATTCGTTTAAACATGACCCACGACAAAAAATATCCTGCGTAGGTAGAGAAGTGATTGATAAAGTTCTCGCTCTCATTTGCGCCTGCTGGCAGAAACAACGATTACGTGTAGCCAGTGACAATAACCGCACAAAAACGGCGGAAGTACACGCTCAACCTACAAAATAAAATAACTTAATAAAATAAAATAAAATAAAAAATAATACAACATTATATTAACAAAAACATATATATTCTTTATGAATGATTACATTCGGTTGAAAGAAATGTACGAAATGATTGTTTCAGCTAACTTAAAACAAATACATTTTAGTGTGTGACCCTCACTCTGTACACAGGCACCCAGCAGAGAACCACTGAACGTTAGGTACATATCTATGAATCATGCAATTTTAGGAAATTTGCTAATGTATGCATACGATATTTAGCAACACTGCATCCATGCAATATAATAGCAAGTTTAATTTTTTATGGCAACAATATGTTTAATAGTAACTTCATGTAGCGATGCTGCAGAAGTAAATTAAAAGTCTAAAATTTAAAAAGAAATATGACATATCTATCATAGGTTCGCTTTTAACCATTATTTTAATCATGATTTAAATTTTTGACAGCCTTACTCAATCAATATTAAATATTTTAACGTTATATTTTCACTGTATGCTTTTTACGTAAGATGATTTCATGCAGAAAACATGAGCTGGGTTTTCACAAACTGAGTCACATTTCTGCTTTTTTGGAAGGGTTTTTTAGCTTGTAATCCTCCTCAAAATAGCCTTTTTTTCAGGGAGAGCTGCAAAAATGTGTTCTTACAAAAAACAAACAAACTAATCTAGTAACCAAAATGGCTGTGACTAGTCCACCTTGGGAAAAGTAACAGGTGCAACATAATAATGTAGTCACTTTATAAGCAATTTGGACAATAGTTTACACACAAGTTTACGATAGTTTACAAATGAAACATTTATTGAAAAAACACAATCAATAGCTATTAGAGAATTTAGAGAAGAGGTGTGGATTCTGTGGTTAGGAAAATGACTTGTACAGGTAATGTCAGATCTTCACCACTAGATGTCAGCGTTTTCATTATGTTAATGTTTCGCTTTTAAACTACAAACATTGCGTCTTTCTCTGTACATACAACAGAAAACAAACTTTTTTACACTGAACTTCTGAAAGTATTGTTAGAACAAGGGAGGAAAACCCTATATGAACATGATTCATTTCATGTTTTCTCCCTTTTCTTACAAAGTAAAATCAGTGCTGTAGCCTATTTAAATCCAAAGGTCCCATGATGTTATCATCTATTGTTTAGGACTTTATTATGATAATATTTGTTATTTACTGTTTGCATCAGACTCTGTGGTGCCTTGATGATTGTCTACAGAGATTTTGGTATAAATAAACATCCAGTTACACACCCACACTCTTTTGGATTTGTTATGCCACCATGTTTGAACAATGCTTTTAACAGTTTTACAGGCACATGTAATGAAGGACATACAGAATAATCACAGTTATTAGTACAAGCATTATTACTTTGACATCACAATGTCAACATGTGGACAAAAAAGCAAATCAGACTGTGACAATTTTCTGACAAAGTCTACTACAGATGAAAATACAAGAAAACATTTAATGATGAACTAAAATGACAATAGATATAAATAATAGATAAATAAAAATATGAATAGAATAGAATTTGGTGATATATGACTTGACATGATATTGTTAATATGTTTTTCTTCTAATCTGCCACTGATGCGTTCTTGACTTAAATACAACCATAGATCACCTCTTCTTATTTCCATTAATAATCATCCAATCCTCTGTGGACACATACACAAGTCTGAGTGTGTGTACTTATGGATTTCATTTGATGAGGTTTCTCTCTGATTTCCCTCGACTCAGTAGGAGGTTCCTATTGACTGGGATTTTATGAAATGTCTTGGTCAATTTTTTTGTCCACTAACATTATGAGCCAGAGGAACATCTGTCCTGTCTTCTTAATGAGAACCCAACATGAATAGATGTTTTATTATTCATGGCATGGTAAAGTAAGCGGTAAGAACTTTTAAACTTAAGCTCCATACGTGCTTTTTGTAGGCTACATTAATAAAACATGACTGTCATTTCTGGATCGACCACAGGTCTGGTCAACTCATTAGAAAGTTGCAGACTACATAAACACCTAAACTTTCTTTCTTCTCATTCCAAGCCAAAGAAATACTGGAGCCAAAATATATAGTGGCTAGGGACCTAGGGTATGTTTTTAGATGAATTTAAGAGAATTAATCATATTATGTGTTGTGACGAATTTGACATGGTGACTATGGTTGTTTGACATCTCAACGGGCATTATATAGAGGGGATTTCACCCTTCGAATCTCTGTCAGGGTTTTCTATCTGCTGCTTGGACACAGCCGATGTGACTGAATGTTCACATCACCCACTCTCCTTTGCTCTCTCTCACTTTCTCTCTCACACACACACACTCACATGATACAGCTCAGAGGAGGAGTTTTATGCTGACACACTCTGAACCTCACGCTTTACTAGCAGCTCACTGAAATGGATCGTTTTATTTCCGGAGTTATATAAAAGCCTGGAATGTCTGCACATGTGTATGCACAATTTGGTTACACTTTATTTTAAGGTGTCTGTGTTACAGTGTAGCCTACTTATACATTTAAGTACTGAGGAATAATAATTAACTACATGTACTTACTATAGGGTTAGGATAAGGGTGTGGTTTTAGGTTAGTTGAATGTAATTATGAAAAATTAATGTAATTATTAAATATAATTTATAATAAATACTATAGTACATGTAACATGTATAGTACACAATCAACATGTATTTTGAAACATGACAACAAAGAGCAGGATCTGACTTCATTGATTGAAGTTGATTGTGGAAGATATTGTCTCGGTATGACAGAGGGTTTGAGGGGAGGAGCTAAAAAAAGAGGACTATTGTGATTGGTTCAAACGTGGAGCAAATTATTAGATTTTAATGAAAGATTGCACAAACTTTGCATATTGTAACACAATATGATATGCGAATAAGGCCTAAGGTGCAAAGCAAATGTTATAAGAGAGAGAGAAAGCAGAGAGATCTTTTTTACAGCATCAATAACTCTCTAAAGGCAAACTTTCTTATTCCACATGCACTTAACGTATATTGAAAACATTCTGTTTTGAAGAAATGTCTGGTCTTGCTTTCTTCTTTGAAGCTGCTTGACTGAAACTTAATACATTTCAAATTGACCCGTATAGCCATAGGCTGTGTAACAATTATACCGCCCCTCTATCTTGGCATATGCCCTGTTGCTATACATCCTCACACTTCTTATTTCCAGCTGGATTCCAGCCAAGACAGCATTGAGCGCAGCACATATAAACGTAAAGACTTTCAGTCGCACAGAACCTCAAAGTGCACTTGAACACATGCAACAGACATTAGCATAAATTAGAGAGCTAGCATTAAATAGCTAATCCTTTATTCTGTCTCTCTTGTATGGGAAGACTTAATAAATGTGGGCCAGCAATTAGAGGTTATCTTTAAAAGTTACAGAAAAAGTTTCAAGCTTATTCTCGAGGGGCAATCCGAACCTTTAATGGGTTATGAACAGAGCACCTCTTCTTTTCTTTTCTTTCATTTTTTATTGAAGGTTTTGGGTGAAGTCCTTTTTGTGTTTTGAACAATGTTTCCCTCATTCACATTTGAAAAAAGGAGAAATTTACAGCAAAATACAAGTAAACAGTTATCTAACTCTTTAAGAGTCAACACATGACCGTCATCCCCTTTCTTTGGCAAAATGATGGCTCCTATCTATTGATATGCTGGAAAATGCCGGAACGCAAAACCAGAGTAAAGAGCCTGTGTAAATATTTATGCTTGCATGTTTTACATCATCATTTCAAATGATATACAAGCCAGATCAATGTAGGACTCAACAAAGAACTTCCTGTATGATTTTCCATCCCAGGTTTTTATCCACAAATGTGGCTTATTATAAACATGCTTGCATCACAGTAATCTATAAAGAGATGCATAAAACAACCACTTGTAAACTGAAGGTGAAGGTGGGACAATTCAAATTGCTTTGCTAGCATAATCACATATGTGACCTTGGACCACAAAACCAGTCTGAGAAACCAGAAATTGAGATTTATACATCATTTGAAAGCTATATAAGCTTTCCACTGAAGTAAGGTTTGTTAGGATAGGACAATATTTGGCCAAGATACAACTGGTTGAAAATCTGGAAGCTGAGGATGCAAAAAAAATCTAAATATTGAGAAAATCACCTTTAAAGTTGTTCATCAGAGGCGCTTGTAGCAAGTTGCTGCAAACAGGTTTGTTTTAACGCTCTCTATTGGCTTACTTAATTCACTCACCCATCGCATTTTCACCTCAGAAAAAAATAACAGTGTAAGTTGATCATGCCTATTAAAACACAGCAGAATGAAGCTCATCCTTTCACATCACCTTCAAAGCATTCTGACCATCTCAGAGGAAGTAGACGTTGGAACCACGTAAACAATAGATAGCGTGGTGTGTTTTGGAGCTTTTCCAGATGCTTTTTGGTCAGCATATATGGACATAAACTCAGATACACACACACACACATGGGCATACTACAAGCAAGAGAGCATAAGGAGCTCTCATGAGGCTGTGGTTCACTAAACTTGTTTTGTCATTATTGTGCATGGGGGGTAGATTAATAAAAAAAAGTAATTTAAAGTATTTTAAGATAAGGCAGCAACATAACAAAATGTGATTAAAATAAAGGGGGGTGAATACTTTTGCAAGGCACTGTAAGACGTTATAGAAAGTGAGTGGTATGGTGATAATGCAAAACTAAATTAAAGCTTTGACATTTTAGCATTAGCAGATTTGCAAGGTGCTAGCTTGCTATCAGAATTTTTTGGTGATATTGGTGACACAGCGTAGAAAAACAAACATAAAAATGAAATAATGATTAAATAAATACTTTCACAATACAATATTGTCAAAGAAATGTGATCAATAAAGAATGTTACTTGGTGAACATGCTTACTGTGCATACACACATCTTGAGGACCAAAGGTTCAAGGTCACAGAGTTCACAGTTATGCCCTCAAATTTCCTCTCCAGACAAGCGTCAAACACGGAAAAGGACAGAAGCTAATTTGGAAAAGAATAAAAGCTTTTTATTTGTCTTGTTTGCTGGGTGCATCAATTGACATCAATTCCAATTCACGTTAGAGTGAATGTTTATTTAGAATACCATGCAAATCCCTATGAAGTAGTCATATGGACTTAATAGAGACGTTTTTCATTTCCTTTTATGTAGCTGCCAATGGCTTTTAACAGAGACTTATACAATACATTTCAAAGACGTATTTCAAACAAACCAAAAACTATAACATCAAACTTCACTTGTAATCCACGCACTGCAGACAATTCTAGAGCTAAATGTGCTTTGAATAAGATCCTATTTTGAACAAAAGATGTTACTGGATTGTATACTGTCCAGCAAATGGATAGCACTCAGAGTGTTAAAATAATAAACTGTATAGCTGCCATAAAGAAAGAGCATATAGAATCAGTCAGCTGGTTGCATTTAAAAAGTTCACATTATGCAGCAGAAAAATTGTATGATACAATTAATAGGTTTACTAAACACACAATGTGGGCCCCTCTGTCGTTCTGGTCAAAAGCTTTTTTTGTGGATAATATAATTATTTCAATCCCTATATTAAGTTTCATCACAGATGCAAAATCTGCATTTCCCCTAGTCTTCACATTTTGAGTAATATACTAAGGATTTGTGTCAAAAATTATTGTATTTGATAAAAAAGAAGTACAATAACTAAATAAGTACTGACATCTGTATACATACTTTATATATTCATAGTGACTACTGTAAATGCTTTAACCTATGAAGTATAATTACAAATAACACAAAAGCGAGTTGTGTCTATTAACAACTTGTTAGTTTGCTGTTTATATTGTATGTCACATCAACATTGTGACTAAAATGAATCATGTCTCAAAGCAATTTTTTTGTGAATGCTGATTCCTGATTTGACATTTTAGCACTCTATTAAAATGCAATGAGATTGTGTGGTGAACCTAATATTGCACGTCATTCATTTCCACAAAAGTTTTAGTTAAGAGGGTTTTGATGACATAACACATGCCAGTGTGTTGATCATGTGTTCATTGACTCAGAAGATGAGAGGATGGTGGGGGTTGGGGGAGACAAATACAGACAGTTTGCCCTCTGCAACAGGGTCTGCTGGAGGGAAGGAAGGGAAGGCAGATGGATTCAAACAAAAAAGAGAAACAGGGTTCGTAGTCACTGTGCATCAGCCGCTCTGACATAAATGACGTGTTCTGGCAGGAGGTTGGTGGAGGAAGGGCAGCAGTCAGAAGGCCCCACCCACATTAGTCTGGATTTGACTGGCAAAATCTGAGGGAAGAAAACATTTCTTCATAACATGCACTAGTATGGAAGAAAACAATACTAGTGCATTGAAAACACTAGTAAACATGCTGTTGGCATGCAAGTGATTTGAGGTTTGGGTCTAAACTGGAACAACCCAGCAACATCAAGAGGGACATCAGACTTAGCCAAACAGCATTTGGTTACCACTCCGAATTTACCCATGATTATTTCACAAATAAAATGTTACATCATCATATAAAGATCACAGATGCAGCAGGCCGGCATGGTGTGAACACAGTGTGTGTCTGATAGCTCAGCTGGTGATTGGAGAAGTTGCACAGTTTAGGCTTAAAAGCACTCTGTTTCCTGTCCCATTCAGGCCAATGGTTGGCATCTCCAGGGAGAGGGAGTACTTTGAATGTTATTTTTAGGAGCAGAGCGCTCATTTGCTTTTCCCAAGGTGAACAGCGAAGCCCATCTGATCCCAGAGATGGCCCTTCACGTGTCAGACTGTAACACGCTGTCAAACGCATGCAGAAGTTAGCTTATGAATATGAAGATAATGAGAGTATTTTAAAAGTGACTGTCTTACTGTATAAACAATGTGGTGGCATGTGGATCATGGTAATGACTGTGACCGTGTCAGTGATTTTGATGATCAGTAATAAAGATTTTGCTATGGATCAATATAGGCTAGATCAGTGGTTCTCAAACTGGGGGGCCCCAAGATGGATCCAGGGGGGCCACAGATTTTGTGGCATTTTATGAAATATAGAAATGTATAATAGATTTTATGCAACCAAACATCAGAGAAATAAGAGCACCAACCAAAAGGATTGATGTTCCAGCACTTTATAACTGAATATGTTTTTGGTTTAATTAAAATTCTGAAACTTTGTAAAATGAATTTTTGCAAGAAGCTGAATTATGCCGTGTAAGAGAGAAATTAAATAAAGAAAACATACAGAGCAGTTTAAACCTGATAAACAAGGATACATAAAGGATGAACCCCACACTACAAATTTCTACTAAAAAATCAACACTCCAAACAAACAGATAAAACTGGTCATGCAAGAGTGTGACATCATGCACATTCCATTGTTTTGTAACAGCAAAGGACATACATAACAAGGATTTGGAAACGTTTCCAAAAAGCAATTTCATGATTTATAGCAAGGGCCCGGTACAGTGAGTCTGAGCATGTTTTCAATTAATCTTATTACAATTAACCAGTATTGTATGCTGATTAAAGCCTCGCATAAATATCCAGGTGTTGCCCTTCCGACATTTAATGCATCTATTTATTAATTTCAGCCTTTATAAGATTTATAACGTGAGAGACATTTAATCAAGAGTTTTAAGAAATCCAGAAATCGGCTTACTCTGGGAAATGTTATGCTTTAATTGTGGGCGGGCTTTAGGACCTTGTGACGGGCCCGGTCAGGATTTCCCTCCGAGTCCGATAGGAAGTACGGCGCATGCGCGCACGTTACCAAACGCTCCATCCCTAGTCGCGAGCAGGCAGAACAGGATGAAATGTATCAAAACAGACGTCAACGCTGTACCTGTTTAAAGGAGCCGTAAACCAGGAGGAAACACTCACCATTACAGCCTGCTGGGGCAAAACGGGCTCAGAAGTGCTTTAGGAAACTATTTTGAAACCCGTTAAAACTTGAAATAAGTGTAGATAAAACATTTAGGAAATTAAGACACGCGCAGATGAAATCGATCATGAGGATTAAAGAGCCAAGATGTTGAGAAGATGAGGAAAACAATACAGGCGAATTAGGTAAACTGTAGGAATATGAGTTTTATTTGATAATCTGCCGGACAATGGCTTAATTTCGTTCTTTCTTTCTTTTTTGAGGGAAGAAGCCGCATTCATGATCGAGGGGGCGGAAAAGAAACTTTACCGCGTCTCCATGGGATATTTTATTTTATGAAACCATTTCATTTCGTCATCTGTCAACGGAGCGACCTGTTTCTGGACGGATTTTATTGAGTCATCATGTCCAAAGTGGTGCAAAAGAAAAATCACTGGACCACTAAAGTTAACGAGTGCACGGTATCTAAGGACGCCCGTGGCGAGCTTAACGTGCAGTTGCTCGGCGGAGCCGAGAACGGGGAGTTCGCGTATATCGGACGCGTTAACGAGAATGGCGTGCTTTACCGAAACGGGAAACTGTCAGAGGGGGATTTACTGCTGGAAGTGGAGACGCTGTCCGTCTCAGGATTACCTCTGTATGATGTGTTGACCGTGATCAAAAACTGCAAAGGACCCATACGATTAAAAACTGTGAGGCAAGGTAAGACGAGTTTGGGTTGTTTCATTCTCAGTGTATTGCATTGGGTGCGTTGTGTTTAGGGTAACGTTAAATAAACTTCGAAGAGATGTTACAGTCATACGCTGTAGACCCTCTGTGGAAAGTTGAAAATAAACTCACACTATCCACCAGGAATTATAGCGGTTCAAGCTATCTTTATAATTCAGCCCACTGGTCATTTATTTGACCTAAATCATTCATGAGAAGTTGATGAGTGAGCCATTATTCTCAGGTAAAGGCACCACAGACAGCCCATTGTGCTAAAGCACTGCTGACTCCCTAAAGGCTTGTGTCATCACATGGTTTAAGTTATGCACTTCTCTCCACTCTTTATGTTTCTGCCCATTTCACCAAATGACTTCAGACAATATCAGGAAACCAGCCAATCAACTCCGACTGCATTCCCAGAGCTCCATTGGGCCCAGCTCCAACTCTCTCCTATACATCCTGGTGTAGAGTTTCACTTTTTATAATCTATCATGCAGCCTGGGTTTCTTTTTCTTTTGTAATCAGCCTTAATTAAGAAAATGTTTTTGGCAACAAATGCCATCTGGGGTTCTGTCGGTTCATAAAAGCAAGGCTTCGTTTTTGACTAAATAAGCTGATGAGTTTAAACTCCCTGTGGTTCCAGACTTGCAAAATGAATTATTGATATGAAATGCATTTAGCTGAGCCTGAAGTGCACTGTTTTTTATGGAATGGGACTCTGTACGCACATGTACGTAAAAGCACCTGTAGGTGCAGGAGTGAGAAATTTCTTCATGGTGGTCGTATGGCCTCGTTCCTTCACGTGGGCCGTTACTATATACGGTGTCTAATGATTGTAGAAATAAGCACACGGCCTGTCCGTAACCTTCTGCTCGGTTAATGCAGCGCACAACAGATTCACTCATTAATCTTCATTGATTTCTACATTAAGGCTTTCAGTCCTGCTGTGACCTCACTAACAGTATGTGCCCCTGGCAGCTCTCTCTAGACGTAATATGAAATAGGAATACCTCTCAACACTGGTGTATTGATTATTGGAATATGCCGGTTATTCTTCAGTCGAGAAAACACTGTTATTGTTGACATCATGAGACATCATTGTGCCACTTATAATGCAAAGTTTGTATGTGGGATGGCAGTTTTGGAAGTCAAAAATTAAGTATTGTAATAACAGCAAGATTAATGCAATATTCATTCTTTGTTTGCCTAACAATCTGAAATTTATTTCAGAGTCCACTAGTGAAAATGCTTCTGTTTTGCATTTCTGTCTGTTTTAAAACAATTCAGTTGTTGGCTGAATTAAAGAAACAAGAAAGTTTGTGAGTTAACATGGTCGATGTCACAAATTTCCTTACCATAGTGGACTTAACAATAGTGGAGAATCTTAAATAACTTTCCTATGTGTTAAAACTTTCATAATCAATTTTAAATGGAACAAATATTCCCAAATTTCTCTTGGACCCCACTGTAGTAAACATCCAGACGCCTTTTACTTGTTATCATGATACATTTCACTCTAGGGAGACTTATCTTGTATCATATTTCTCCCTTGTCTATGCTCATTGTAAACAAAAGCTGATCCTAGATCAGACTTCCACTCTGAGCTGCTTTTTGAAGGGTTTTGAGATAAAATGACACACTGCTCTACATCCCTCTGTCTGGGAGCGTCTGTGTGGCCGGTCTCTCATCCGCGGTGGGATTTGGCATCAGGCTGGATTAGGCTTCTGTGCCTGGGGAGAAAATACATGCATGCGTTTAGCATGTTCACAGGCTGTTTGCATTGGGATCATGCTAATCTACCCTGAGCCAAAGCAAAGGGGACTGTGAAATGCCATTAGGACAAGTGGTCAGGGGTCACTATGAAGGTATTTTAGTGTCTGGCTCATGTCAGGCTTTAGAGAGTTGAATACCCTCACTTTCTGCAGTGATCCTCAGTTTCGGTGATCTTGCTTTTCACAATGTACATCAAACAGAAATGTGTTATATATATATATAAAATATATATACACATTCATACATATGTAGCTACATAAATAGGCTTTTATTTGTCATTCTGATGGATTTACAGCAGTGTAACGTCGCTTAAGGGAGGGGTGGAGGTTTCGGTGGGTTGATTTCTTGTGGATGTGTTTATTTCCTTTTCCTGAGTTCAGTTTAAACATCTGTGTTCAGGAGAAAGAGAGGAACACGGACAGTTTCCTATGAAGGCCGGTGAGCAACTTTAAACAATGAGGGAAAACTGTTCACTGTTCAATTCTCCAGAATAGGAATAAAAGTAAACAAATGGATGATCTCATGCGCCTGTGATTCTGTAATGCTAGATTGTGTACACTACTTTCGAGGTGTAACCTTTCAAGGTGTTAACCATGCTTTTATCATTTCCATAAAGTCTAAAAGGTATAGTGACTGAATGAGAAAAATTTGTGATGATAGAAGAAAATGTGACCCTGCTTTTTTTAGCATCTTAGATTGGCACTGTATTGGGTTTGAGCGGTTGTTTAGTATGTTGGTAAAGGCATGGATAAGGTGTTGCTCTGTGATAATCTTGTCTCTATATGAGGTTAACTCTTGGAAATCGCTTTTATAATTTTACCAGGTGAAAATCATTTTTATCAAAATGTAAAAGATCAATATTTCCTAGGAAGCTCTTCAAGTAAAGGGAATTGGTGTTATGGTTCCAGGGACAACACCGTTTGTTTTTCTCATTTGTGTCCATAGGGAGAGTACAACTAGACTAATGGGGTCTTGCGAGTTACCGCTGTTAGTTTGACACTATTGACCTGTTAAAATGGGATATTAATAACTAGGGAACAGGTTTTTTTTATGGAAATGCACTTGTGTGATTTAACTGTTAATAAAGATTTTACCCAACCCTTTCATTCTCTAGCCCAGGTTACCAGAGAGCTGAGCAAACATTCGGCTCAGAGATGGTGTGTACTCAGTCTGTCAACAGCAAATGCTTTTGTGGCTCTTAGAAAAACTTCTTTGTCCTAAGATATCATAGTCACATGCTTAAACGTACACATGTGATATCTGGTATCTCCTTTCTTAATCTTTTCCTCTGTGTGTGTGGTCTCTATTTTGTTCTGCTGATTCTTGTTTGGTTTGATCTGAGCTTAAACATCACTTATGTTAAAGCATTCTGACGCTTTCTAAGTGTTTTGTCACATTTTAGTCATTGATGCGGCCATAATCTTATAGCTTTAAGCATGAGTTTCACAAAATTTCTTTCACAGGCATTTTTTGTTGAACTCTATGAAGGTCATGTTTCTAAGAGGTTTGTCTTTTGGTCAGTGATGACCAACCTTGTCACACAAGAACTGAAAAAAGTGATAGATTTCTGAATCAGCAGATGCTTTGAAAGACAAACAAGCCTGTGGTGAGAGATGGCTGTAAGAAGAACATTGCGCTTTTGCTTGGATATCTGAATAAATCATCACAGTCAGGTCGTGAATCAGTTTCATAGATGATTCCATGAGGTTTGTTAAAGACTGTTTGTCAGGAGTATAGTTGAAATCTGACATAACCTCCTCTTGTTGTGACAAATGTAACTCGCATACTTTGGCTGTGGTTAAGGTGGCAAAACCTCAAAATCTCATTTGAATAGCATTATTTTAAAGGGATAGTTCACTCATAAATGAGAATTGTCATCATTTACTCACTCTCTTGTCATTTCAAACCTGTATGACACTATAAAGGAGATATTTTGAAGAATGTTGGTTAACGGCGGCACTCATTGACTTGCATTGGTTTTGGGTCTGTAGTATAATACAATTGAATGGATAGCACCGTTGTTTGGCTGTTCTGCAGAATAAAGAAAGTCATACAGGTTTGAAATGGCAAGAGGGTGAGGGGCGGTTCACCCAAAAGTAGAAGATCAGACCTATCAAACTATCCACTTTCGGTGGATTAACTATTTTGGTTGACATCTACATAGATAGACCGCAGATATAACCGAAACAATTTCTCCTGCAGGGGGGTCAATGTTGCAGAAACATACTCGCGCACATCAGATGTTCTGTTCACCCATGCATAACTTCAGTCTTGCTGTTGTTGCCCTCTTTTTTCTGATTTTCACAGTCGTCTCACACGAGATATGAACTTAACCTCGGGATAATCCTCGCCTTTGTGCGAATGGTCAATGGTTCCCTATATCCGGGTGAATTACGCTTTATCATCCTAGGGTCTCGGGAGAGGTTGATGTGCTGTTTTTCCAGTACTGTTCTGTTCAGCCGAAACCCATGGGTCTGAATACACAGATCGCATTAAGGAAGAGCTTTTTTCTTCTCCTATGCTCGTTCGGGCTCATTACTGAAAGAAAAACGGTAAGAAAAGGAGTACGGGGTGTATTGCAGGGAGTTTGGCGTGGGTCAGAGGAGTTCAAGAGGATTTAGTTGAGTTTTTATTGTCAACAAAAGCAAACACTCTACACACTGCCACCCTGGCATCCGCAGATGCACCCCTGTGCTTTTCTTGTTTCTAAAGTTTGAGATGAATAAGATTTGGCCTCTTTGAGAGTCTTGCATGAGCTGGTCACATAAAGATTGGTTAACTTTGTTCTTTTGAAACACTTGATCGAAAATGCATCACACTAAAGGTTTACAGAGTAAATTCAAGCAAGCTGTGTGTATTGCGTTTTGTTCTTTGATTTAATAACATTATTAAACGATCTCCTCGGGGTGCCTCAAAATAGTCCCTCACGCCTTCTTACAAATAAATGTCGTCTATGTTTTTTAGAATCTTTCTTTAGCTTTCTACAATCAGCACACTCTTCCCAAAATTAGGAACTGCTGCATCTGGATATTGTATGTTGGCACCAGGTCTAACCGAATAGGAATTTGGTTTAGAGACATGGACTAATCAACACAAGGTTGTTAAACACCCACCCACATGGGTAAGAAGATGAACCCCTACCTCAGGAAGAGAAAACAGATCAAGCAATTCAATTTAATAGCCATGTGTTAGTATTTACCGAAGGAAGTCAGAGTCTCCACCACAACAAACTCTCCAGGAACATTTGCCTCAATCTGTTATTATTTTTCTTCATATTTCTTACATTGGTTTGTTTGCTAATATGGTAATTTGTCAAGCTTTCTGTTATTAATATACAGTATATATATAGTCACATGCTGTTTTTGCATCCCAAGCAAATCAATGCTGCAGTTTTAACTGCTAAAACCTTGATTTGGAAAAATAGCCTCCGTAATTCGAAACACTTGTGGTGCTGAATGAAACGACTGAAGCGTGTCGATGTCTGAATGATCCTGATGGCTTTTGTTACCGTGTTTGTGGTGGGATGGCGTGGTGGCGGGGGGGTTCGTTTGACAGTATGCAGCTGTAGAGGTCAGGCTACCATATGTTTAAAGTAGGATTTATCTGACAACGCGGGCCACTGTATTCAACATCTGCTGTCATATTCCCTGTCTTTGTTCTCAGTTATAAGAGGGGCGTGTACGATCTTGTACTCATTTATTAGTGTGGAGCGTGGTTTTATTTCTTGTTTGTGCATGTTTGTGATGTATATTATGCATGTGAGAGAGATATACCTCTCATCAACACCTTTTTAATTGCTTTCTCTCTCTCTGAGCTTTTACGTACTGTATCATCCAGTCTCCGGTTGTCTCTCGTGCAATGGCGACTGAATTCATGGCATTGTGATTTGAGTGGCGGGGTCAGAAGCGTGAACACACACCTACACACCGTCCGTTGAGATCCGTCATATTCTGCCTGCAGTCAGATGGGTCATTTCTCTCTTTTCATTGTCAACTAGTCGCGCACACTTGTCTGATCTGTCATATCTGTCATATCTTATCAGTATTATTTTTATTTTAATGCTTTAATGCTTTCTCACTCAAACTAAACAAAATTGTGCTTTTTCTTCACATGTAGACATGTACGGGGGATGTTTATTCTTAATATATAAATAAAATTGGTCTGAATCTTGTGTAAAAATTGTTAAACAACTACTTCATCCAGTAAATATACTGCACCGATTTAAAGGGATTTACTTCCTTTCGAGTTGTTCCATATCTGTATGTATATATTTCTTTGTTCTGATGAACACAGAGAAAGATATTTGAAAGAATGCTTGTAACCAAACAGTTCTTGGACCCTATTGACTATCATAGTAGAAAAAATTACTTTATATATTTTATTTGTTCTGTTGAAAACAAAAGAAGATATTTTGAACAATGTAGGATGGCAAACAGTTCTGGGTTACTTTTGACTACCATTTGGATGAACTATCCAAGTGTTATAAACGTTAAGGACACAAGATGTTAAGAAGATATTGGCTCATTTTAAATCAGGCATGAATGGAAGTTAAGATATTTAATGCTTTAATTTACTCCGATACGAGTCTGACAATTTAAATGAATATGCTCACCGAAAAATGAAACGTCTTTAATAATCTATTGACCCTCACGTGACCCTCTTTAAGTGAAACCAATTCATTAACAATGATTTATTTTCCAGTCAGACTGTGCAGCTCAGGTAATATCCCAATTTCTGTTGTTGTGTGTTGCATTAGCACAGGACTGTGGCTGAATAGCAGCGCAGGACACTGCTCTACTATTTAACGGTTGATGTTATTCTTTACCATTTCATAGAGACGCGTCACCTCAAATTAGTACATATGGCAATGATTTACTAGCATGGCCTGTAA
This sequence comes from Oreonectes daqikongensis, assembly GCA_026939265.1. Classification (NCBI taxonomy): domain Eukaryota; kingdom Metazoa; phylum Chordata; class Actinopteri; order Cypriniformes; family Nemacheilidae; genus Oreonectes; species Oreonectes daqikongensis. The sequence goes on along the minus strand of JAOTQM010000030.1, from coordinate 298,559 downwards.
TTCCACCATCAGATTTAAAGGAAGCCATTCCTGCAGTCTGCCATGTTTTTCAATCTGCACCTTTCTCTCTCTCTAGACGATCGGGTGGGAATCATTTATGCTAGGCTAAAGGGCTAAAGTTGCCTTGCGGTGCAGTTGGTGTTTGATTTGGTCTGTTTTTCATCAAGAACGTTTTTTTGTGCATTCTAGTGGTGTGCTTTAGACCTCTTCTTTATTTCTGGAGTAAAGGAGGATAAAAAGACAAAGTTGTCTTCAGCACCTCTGAGAGAGAAAAAAAAGGACAAGGCATGACAAACCAATTCTCCTCATCTGTCACTTTTTTTGGGGGTGGAAAAATAGTTTAGACTTTGAAGTTCTTTTATTGAAGACAAATAGTGATTTTTGAGCCTAAGACTTAATCCTGGGATTAGGATGGTGAAGTCTGAAGGTCTTTTTGTTTTTCCTTCAGATATGCACTTTTGTCTATTCAGGTTATGATTTTGCCTTAAATTTATAAAGGTTTTCCGGTGCTTTGCATTTTAACTGGTATCTCAGCACATTTTGTTTACTTTTTGTTACATCTGTCAGACTGCTAATCTCCTTTTGTCAGTAGGCATCTTACACTTACAGATTTCCTACATTACCTACATTACCAAATTGAATTAATGTCGTTGCCAGGTATTACAGTTAGATCTCTCAGTGGAGTGCTTTTTTCTCATTTGGAATGTGCAGACTGCAGCGTTCTGCTTTCTACTGTCTGTAACCAACTTTTTCCCTCCTTTATTACTCATTCTGTTTATTTATCTTAATCCTTCCCCTCATACAGAATGTTTTAGTAATCCTTAATGCGTCGGAGCCGATGGCCTTGTGGGCAAGTGCTCCGGCGTGTGGCGCGGTTGTGCTTTGGGTTACCCGGGTTAGATTCCGGTCTTGTGGTCCTTTCCCGATCCCACCCCCTTCTCTTTCCCACTTCACTTCCTGTCACTTCCTCTCAGTGTTCTGTATTAATTAATTAAAAAATGCCCAAAAGAAATCTTAAAAAAAACCAAGAAATCCTTAATGCATTACTTAATGCAATACAACCATTAAGTACATTTATAAAGTATTGTTAGTGGTTAAAGGGATAGTTTATCCAAAATTGACTCTCTTTCTTGTGCATCCAAAATTGACTTTCTTTCTTGTGCATCCAAAATTGACTTTCTTTCTTGTGCAAAACACAAAAGAAGATATTTTGAAGAATGTTGTTAACCAAACCCTGTTGGTCCCCATCGGCTTATATTGTATGGACACAAAACCAATGCAAATCAATGGGGACAAATGGTTTTCTGGTACCAACATTCTTCAAAATATGAGTTCTGCAGAAGAAAGAAAGTCATACATGTTTAAAATGTCAAAATGGTAAATGAATTACAACAGAATATTTGTTGTGGGGGGAAATATTCCTTTAATGCCTTTGATTTGGACATGTTGAGCTTTGCTGCTTATTTGGGAAATTAAGGTTTCAGTCTGGCCTGCATTTTGTCCTTTAAGGATTGCCTCTTTCCTGCATAATTTTCTTTTTTTTCTTGCAAAAACATCTAATAAACAAAATTAAAAACATTTAAATCATTATTTACATGGATTTTTAGAATATTGTTTGTTTTGTAGTGCACCTAATGATATTGAGTCATTAAGATATTATGAGGACTTTAAGTTAAATATATGTTGGTCTTGAAGATCCATTTATTGGTGCTTTACTGAAATGCACTTCGAGTTCAAGAGCTGAGGCGGGGAAAATATTTGGCATAAGCTGCATTGCATTTAATACTGTTTGCTGACTCAGGTAGTGATACTGCAGTGCTTGTGAAACAAAGATTCTGGGAAAGTTGGAAGTCCAGTCAGTGCAACATGATGAACCCTTTCTATAGTGTTAATCCCTGATCAGTGTCATTTCCTGCATGTAATTTCCTGATTCCTTTCCTCAACTTCCTATGTTGTTGTGTTGTATCTTTTCCTGTTCCCTTTTGTTTGCTGTGTTTTTCATAACTTTTATGATGCTGGGAATTGTAAGTGTAGTTTGTTCTGTTCTTAATTATAAGGAGGGTCAGAAAAAGGCTTCCTGAACCACATGTGTGACAAAAATATCCAGCAGAAACTTCACGTAACTCATGTTTGTTTCACACTCGGAAGGTTGGCTGTAGAATGTTCTAGTGTCTTGTTTACACGGCTCCGTGCCCTATGTTTGCGCTACGCACTCTGGAACGTCAGGAATCTCGCCTGACTGGTTTCTCATGTTTTCTCTCTGTTTCTGTCCTTGCTTTTGTCTCTCTTGTGCGTAATAGTCTGAATATCTAATCTCATTCTGGAAACTGCTCTCCACAGAAGGGCTTTGAAATAGATTCAGCCTACTGAGACATGATACTTTACTGTGCTTTTTAATACTGTGCTTTTTAACACTGTGCTTTTTAACACTGTTTACTCACCGGTTTTCTAACATGGCCACATTTCTGATCAGTCAGGCTCATGCTTTAATCTCAAGCCCTGGGTGGAAGTTAGGGGTGTTTGGTACAGTTGTGGTGACATTTTATTATGAATGACAGAGATTACAACAATTACAGTTTCATTAGCCAACCGTGGACTGGATATGTAGCACACCTGTTCTCTGGGTGGGACCTGTTAGACAGGTTGGGGTGAAACTGACACATACCTCCATTCCACCTGTTAACAGGTGCGGAAAGACTCAGGAAGAAAACCCTCATTGTGTAAATGCCGAAATTATGACATTTCCTAAAAGTGAACTTGTTTGAAAGCATCCAGACCCAGCATTACCCTGTTATTTACTTTTTCAAGAAAAAAACACATCACTTAATTGTATTGTGTTTTAATTGTATACAGCATAAGAAATTATCATTTAATGTATAAGTACAAATTTAATTAAATGTATATGTATGTACCATAGATGTGTCATAGGCAATAAAATAAATAAATAACAAGCTTAGGTTTATTGTCCAGGTGAATATTACAATTTTCCTCATTTTGTAATATGTTCATGCCAACTATCTCAAAACATTCCCATCAGCTTTGTGCATATTTGAAAATCTTTTTCTGTGGATTGTTCAAGATCTTTAATTTAACCTTCTTCGATTTAAAGAGAGTAATGTACATTTGACAAATGAAAGGACTGTATCACGTGAGCATGTTTTGTAAGTCACGAGGTTGACTCATAATAGGGTCAAGCTTACTTTAAATCACTGAAATATTAATTTCAAAGGGGCTTTTATTTACCTCCGGAGGGGAGGCAGGTTCAGAGATTTGCATGTTAACAATGCGTAATTTTCTGCTTAAAATAGATTAAATATTAGAGGATTGAGGAAAATGACATCGCTATAGCAGCACGATATTTTCCATTTCCACAAACCCACCGCAGTAAGGCTCATATGTTAATGTGAGGACTGAGCAGTCATCACATGATTTGAGGCTTTATGGCCCACCAGAGGGTCTTAATGGACTCATACACTGATGAATGTCTTTCGGTCGGCCTTGGTCAGAGCTTCTCAACGTTATAAATGTCTGTCATGCAGTAATGCAGAAAACAAAGCTTGTTTCACTACACATTTTAGATTATCTGCGCTTAAACTGATATGAAAGTAAAAAATAGTTTTACTACTTTAATTTTAAGAATTGAATATGAACATCTTCTTCTTCTTCTTGACATTAATCCAAAAACAATAATATTTGTCACTGCAAATTAATGATAAAGTGTTGCTTAACAATATGTGCTAAACACCCTTAAGACCATTAGCTTTCTTATGTATTTAGTTTTTTATCAATGTTTTGGGAGTTCACCCAACACACTCATAACATGGCCAACAATTGTTTATACTTTTCTTGATGGGATTGTAGGTTCGGAAAGAGTCTATGATGATGGATAGAACAGTCATAGCTGGATGTGCAGCATGACAGCACTGAAGGCAATTGCCATTTTGTGAACTGGTGGACTGCTAGACATCCAAACGGTGATGTCATGCCTTTTAGACACAAACAGCCCTATTGTAAAACAGTGCAGAGGAAAAAAAATTATTATTTTGTACTTCCTTTCTCATATACCCACAGCGAGTTTGTGGTGCTTTAATTGTGAGTTTCGCTTTGGAAGTCATTTGCTAGAACATTTTTATTAACATTTTGTTTGGAGGTAGTTGTTTTTATAGATGCCAGGATGTCTTTATAGGAGTTGTTGTGTTGCAACAAAATAAGAAAATGCATGCAAATATAACACCACTAACATCCAAATGCTGCCGCTGCTAAGGTGTAAGGGCCACTGTCTGCACTGAGGCTTCAAGAGTTTTGTAAATGACACACTTGTCATTTTGGGCACACTGTTCCTTTAAGACCCTTTAGATGTTCTAGTATATACTACTAGTGTAACGCAGGCAGCAGCTACACCCGTTTGAACAGCAAGAGTTCGGTCAGCCGCCCGCTGTGTGTTTTCCCCTCTCTGATCCAGCAGGATGTATGCAGAGGGCCTTTCATCCCAACACTAGACGTTTCTCTGCCTGCCCTCTGCTCTGTCAGCGCTGTGAACCATAAAGAAAATATGTGTAGACATCATGTATTGTGAATGTGAGCAGTACAGGGCCATTTTTCTCAAACGTTCTCTGCATTCCAGTGTTTCGTTAGATGGCTTCTACCTTTGTCACTGGTTTCCTCCAAAATGTTATCCATTAATAGTCATTGGGTTTGAGGTTTAGAGCTGTGCTAGATCATGACTATGTAACAGGAACACAGTCTGATCTGTTGACAGAACTGCAATATAATATACATAACTATGTCTTCAGAGGTGTATAAAGACCTTACATAATGATGCATTGTTTTTATTAGCTTAGATTGAGTTATTTCTATCTACATACACCACGGGTCCCCTTACATGAAATTCTCCATGTTGTTTCTGCAGTAGCCCTAAACGGACAAACTGCTACAGAGCGCGTTTCGTAAATATTAGGGTTGGGCGATGTCTACCAAACTGGCATCGGACGATGTCTACAGTTAAACATCATGATGGATGATGACATCGGCATTATCTTTAAACATGCAAAGAGACGCATATTCTTTATACAGCACTAGGTGCACAGTTATAAAGTCAGGCGTGACTTTTCTACAGGCAAGCTGCTCAGTTAAAAAAGTTTATACTTGATGCGTCCACACAAGCGCGTTGATGTGCTCGGCCAAAATGACGTCAGGCTCAACATCGTGATGTCTGCCAACCATCAGCGATTGTCTATCGGGCCAACCTTAGTAAATATGTTATCTCCTTCAGCAAAGAAGAAAAAATATCGATGACATCTTTGTCCTGTGTCAGCCATCGTAGTGCTCAAAAGGGAGGGGTGAGTGGTGGAGTGAGCCATTTGTTGCACTTCACAACCTCACTGATAGATGCCGCTAAAATCTCCACATTTGATCGGAAACTTTTGACCGGTAGTGTACGTCTGGTCAACACGATCTCATAGTGGTTTATAACTATAAGATGTGGCTAATGCATATTCATTTGTACGATCACATTCATCTGTTTTAGTACAAATCTTGCCTTCTCACCAATGATTGTTAAGTTTAGAGGAGGGGCTTCACATTTGCTCTTTTCACATTGTACGAATTCATACAAATCAGCCATCTCATATTAAGATAGTTACGTGTTTCTGTGAGATCAGATCTGGTCAACTTCACTTGTAGCATGTTCTGTGGTGTACAGGGACCTTTGTACAGTTGGCCATGTGTCATAGAGCTTATTGGAAATGGATACTTTATGAGAGAGGAGGGGATGGCATCAGGATTGCTTTTTGCGGTGTGTAAATGTAATTGATGCGTGTGCTGAAAATGCAGTCTGTGTGTGTGTGTTTGTGTTAAATGGGAGTGGAAGAGATCATTAAGCTGTCAGGCTCTTGAGCAGAATGCTGTAGATATTGCCGCTGTAATTCACGGGGGTTGTGGATTGGTCTGCACTGTAGGTTCCCAGTGGGAAGCCCCTTACAGCTACATGAAGCCTCTGGTTTAAGTGTTTTTATATGGATGTATGTATGTGTGTGCGGTGGGTTGTGCTGAGGGTTATGGGGTTTCTGCTTTCTCTTTAATGGTATGTACTTCATCGTGTATGTCATACCTTATGATGAGTTTTTCAGTGAGTGCACGTCTGCGTTTTCTGGTGTGTTTGGCTCATTTATTTGTGTTTGTTATGATATGTTTTAATTTTTTTTAGTTATGCATCTTGTGTTTGGGTGGTGTGTATGTGTTGGTTGTTCTTCATGTGAGAGCTTATGCTCATGCAGTGCGTGCTGTGTGATTGATGCACTCCATCCTCTGTAGTGTCTTGTGCAGCTATTCGTCTGGATGATCTCCACCTCCTGCTGTTTGTCTCTCTCACACATAACACGTTTACTTCTAACACTCCACATCAACATACAGTGAGCTCAGCACACTCCGGTCACAGCAATGAAATGTGCTGGGGTGTTGCAGGATTGTTTGTTGGTAATGAATATGAACATGATCATTGCAAATGTTGAAAATCTTATTGAAACAAAGAAAGAAATTATAAGGATTTGGAACATTTTAAAACTTTTGTGATACTGAGAATGAACTTCTTTGTACCAAAAGGCTGATCTCTGTGCTTTAATTGAATCACATAAGATGCTCTTTGGAACGTTCTCAAATCATGCTGGGTTAACATGGATCATCAGGGTTTGCAAATAAACACGTGGAGTTCATGCCAGAGTATATGTGAATTTTCATTTTTCACTTCAACATTCACTCAAATTAATATGCTAATAGTGTATTACTCTGATTTAATATATGAAAACCTTTTAAAATAGATATCATCTATTGAAAATATTTATTTTTTTATTTCTGGTAATTATACATTTAAACATAATTTATCAATCCTATAGACAGTTTCAAAGCAACAACATAAACAAACGTTACTTCACATGCACGCTTCTGTGGCCCAAACGTAACTTTTGGTTCACATCCACAAAGAATAGAGTCCCTGCAGATTATTTCTGATAACAATCAAAAGAAATAACAAGTAAATGACATTAGCTAGCAAGTTAAAAGTATGTCTAGTCAGTATTATTTTGGGTTACCATAAGAAGAAACGTTACTTGGCTAAACTTGAATGCAACAAAGTTACATGACCCATTTATTTATTTAATTAAATACTATACAATAAAATTCATCAAATTGTATGAACATTTTAATCAAATTAATCAAAGTCAAAGTCAAAAGTCAAAGTCAGCTTTATTGTCAATTCTGCCACATGTACAGTACATACAAGTGGAGGATTGAAATTGCGTTACTCTCAGACCCTATAGGTGCATACAGATAACATAGAATAACATAAATAAAAAAATAAAAAAATATATCAAATTACAGATAAATACAAAATCTATATATGTACACAAAACAACTTTACAAGCAAGGGGTATGTAACCGAAATAATTGTGCAAACCAAAGAAATAATCAACAGTGCAGATGAGATAAACAGCAGTGCAGATGAAATAAACAGCAGCGTAGATGAAATAAACAACCGTGCAGATGAAATAAACAGCAGTGCAGATGAAATAATCAAATCAAATGGTGCAGATGAGAAACACAACAGTGTAGATGAAAATATCAACAGTGCAAATGTAATGTAGTGCAAAACTTATCGGTCTGTATTAAAGTGACAAGAGAGCAGGCTTGTTTTAACTGACTTAGAGGTAGTTAGTTGAGGAGGCTCAGACCACTTTCATTCAAATTAATATGAATGAAATAAAATATAAATAGTTATATTAGCCACTAGCCAGAACGATCAACAAACGTGCGTCCAATGAAACCGTCTATATGCATGAAAGTGTTTCTCTTTGTGTATTTTGTAGGAAAATTCAATTGTGTTTTTTTACATTTATTTTTAATTATTTCTTTTTTTAGTCCTTTGGTTTAAATCATGTTTGTTTCCTTTGATTTTTCTTTTCTCTCTCTCTGTTGTTTTCTGTTTGGCCAGTCCAGACCTGTGAAACAGGACAATATAAAATTTTAAGGATGTAATTTCAGAATGTGGGCTGTAAACATCTCATTAGTGGGCACCAGACCCTGCCTTTGCCAGATGGGCATACGCACCCCCACAGTTAGGACAGCGTGCTTGAGCCGGGCACCACCCACAGGGGATTCCTACTCTCACACCTGTGTTTCTGAAAACAGCATTTGGTTTAAACATGAAATCAGATTTTGGGGTTCAAACATAGTACGTCCCACTTACAATCACAAGTAAAAGCAAAACTTTCAGTGTGCTGTACAACATACATTCCGTAGTGTGTGTTTTATATTTACATATTGTTAATCGCTTTGTTATTGTTGAGTATGTAGCTTTAAATATGATGCAGGGTCTTTTGTCTTTAAATTATGAATTTAACACCAAAACAATTGTTTGCAATAATCATAGCCAAGTGCCTGTTTTGTTTACTTGTCGACAAGATGTTTTCTGGTTGCTTGGTTTGTCTTGTAGTCCCACCTACATTAAAATATTAGTAGTCTGAAATTAAGCTTCAGGTAATTGCAGTGCACATCCAAAAGTACATACACCTTCTTCGTATGAACTGGTCTGGCTGTTTCAGCTACACCCCATATTGACAGGTGCAGTCTCCTCTGACAGACCTTTTCAGTAGAGTAAGGTGAGCCAAAGATCTCAGTGACTTTCATTATGTCCTGAGATGCCACCTGTAAAACTGGGAGGGATTACAGCACCAACTGTGAGCCAGGTGTTGTTGCCCAATATCAGTGCCTGACCTCACTGATGCTGTTGTGCCTGAAGGTGAGCAAATCCTCAGAGCTCCAACATCAAGTGGAAAACCTTCTGCCCTGTGCAGAACAAGACATTTTGCTACACAAAGTTGACTCTGACCGTATGTGATGTATGTTTTCTTTTTTAGTTTTAGTGTTGGCTGTTGGTGTAGTTACAGTGTTTTGCTCTTGTACCTTGGGCCATGCATTGTTTTTTAAAGTTCAAATACTCTGGCTTCACTCTTAATTTCTCAAGTATGTTTTTGCAGATTCAGCTCAGCATCTCCATTTCAAAGTAAGAGGTTGAAACAGTAAAGAGTGAATATGAACTGATGGATTACCTGTGACTGTTGTGTATCGCTCTTCTAACCTCTTTGATTCTCTTCCCACCCGTCAGTTCTGCTGACTATGCAATGCCGACCTTTTCTCTATGATTTGCAAGATATTTTCATATTTTTTTCCCTGGAGCGAGAAGTCCTTGTTATTGAGAGTCTAATGTCTGGCTTTCAGTGGCCTAAAAGCTTTGCCTCTGTCAGGAAATGGCTTTGACTTCCATTTATGGGAACTTACAGCTCTGTTGGGTCAATGGTAATGTATATTCTCTGTTTATCTAGCGTTCTGTAAGAGTTTAGGGGAAAGTTCTTCTCAAGCCCCAAGCCACACAAACTAAAAGGCTTGATACCACAGTAACCTTTTAACACAAATCTTAGACTAGTTTAGTATTAGGAAATCCTCTGTGAATCTAGCATAACTTCCTAGATCAGAAGTAATTTATTAATGAAATAATTGACAATGTAGGGTGAAGGATTATTTAAGACCTGATTCTTTAAAAATATCTATATTTGGTCCTTTAACATTTCTTTAAGGGTGTAATACAGCAAATTGCATTCTGTTTTTTAACAGATACCTACTGTTTTTATAATTTATTTTGACTTTCATCTAATACAGAACATTTTACACCTTGGGCTTCATTAAGAATTCATAATGTTGACTGTACTCTCATAAACTGAAAAGAATGGCAGAAGAGGTGTGATGAAGAATAAGCTGGCAACAGTGGTTTGCACAAGAATGTATAAACTATTGAAGTTGTTTGGCTTGGTATGTGAGAATGGAGACAAAATGAATGGAAACATGAAAAGAGAGAGAATACCACACATGTCGATGAACCTGCTACAGGGAAATATGCGTGTGAGTGGTCTGATGTCATGATTCACAAATTCAGTGTGTCAGTTTTTGGCCCTTCTGACTCTACTGTTGGTTTCTGTATATGCTCAGGTTTCTAAAGTTACTTCAATTTCATCTGTCTCTTATCATTACATCAGTTCAGTTGTGTCCTAATTATAACTTTTATTTTTCGTGTTCTTTGAAATATTCCTGCAAATGCGGTTGAGCAGATTGATTTGATTTTGTTTGTTCAGTTTTGTTCGGAGGTTCACGATCATGCTGAAACGTTGTGTACTAACAACCCTTATGAAAGAACTTAAACCATTTGGACCGCAGGAGTTTGTGGACATTGCTTTTCTGATATTTCTCTTATATTTCAAAGTAGTGATGACGTTGCTTGTTTTTTGTGTGTATGGGTGTTACAGAAAAACCTTTTTGGCTGTTGTTAAAAAGGAAGTGGAGTTAACAAATGTTTCACACAAACACACTTATATTATTGTATGACAGATGATTTGACAGTGTAAATACAGCTTCATGTTCGTACTGTTTCAAGAAAATAATGACACATTGCTTACCAACACTGCATTTTTGGTTATATTGCAATGTATTCATATTTAACTTCATTATTTTTCCCCTATTTTAGCTTCACAAAGTTATACACTTAATCCAGACAGAACGGTTTTTACAGACAATTGTAATTAAATTGACATTTTCTATCTGATGTGTTCTGCTATTTCTGGGTTTTCAACCCAAAAAGTTTCAAGTAAAAAATATCTGTGACTTACATTGATAGACTGTTTAGGGCAAAAACCTAAATAAATGTCATATAATTTGCATTTCTAACACAAAAATATTATTCTTACATGTATTTACATATTCAGTTGGGTATTGTTTTTATTTTATTTATTTATTTAAGCTTCACAATTTTTGCTCCCTTGCAAGCTCACATATTTCCTTTAGCAAATGCAAATCTGCTCTAGATCTTTGTTTTAGGTTTTGCTTTTTTATAAATAACAGAAAAACAGCAAATGACGAGGGGCAGAATCGGGAAATGACACAGCCAGACCCTGTTTTTCCTGCATGACCACCATTGTCAATGTCTCTACTACTAACTACAGGCTCTGACTTCCAATATCTTTTGGTCCAGTCAAATGCTATTTTTACTATTTGCTTGGCCAGTTGTGTGGACATATGTAGATAAATCTCATGCAAAGTAGAATTCATGGTTCCTGGTTAGCTTGAGGATAGTGAGCCAAGCTGACAAGCTTCATTATTGTGCTGTGCAGGTTTGGGGGTTGAAGTCAAAATTCATAATCAGTGTTGTTGGACTCTCACTGCTGGTCTACACAAACCATATTTTGTTTTTGAAGGGTCACGTGAAGGGTATCCTAAAGGCATTAGCATTGCAAATTCATCTGGGGTCTTTTAGAGTATAACATTTTGGATGAACCCAATCTGATCCCATGTGCTTCTTTAAATAGAAGTGCTTATCATGTAATACCTTGCTTTCTGTCCAAATAATCTTATTTATTAGGATGCTAGCAAGAAAAGGGATAATCGTAAATCAGAACCTGTTTACGTGGCCCTACTAAGAGGCTGAGCATGTGGTTTCCATTCAAATGTTGTTCTGCTATAGGATGTGATGTTAAAATAGCCCTCGACTTGATAACATTTGATGTGATTATTTGAGAAAGAGGTAAAAAAAATCAATAGTGCACAGTTGCACTCTTTTGTCCTGAATCATATAGACTTCTATTGATATATTGATTAAAGTTAAAATATGTGAAAGTTGACATTTTAGGGCTTTGATGCAATAGATATAATAATATTTGTATATATTGTGATGGGAAAAGCTACAGTGATCTAGCAATACAGCTTTACACAAAACATGTTAAATATAAAAGTTTCATAATATTTTAAAGAATTACAGTGTGTTTTGTATCCTTTGTAATTGTTTAATAATCAAGATTAATGGCGAATTGATGATGAAAACTAAGAGGTCTGGTCCAGCTGGGCTCATGAAGAAAGACTAATGAAAGATGTCGGAATTGTTTATTTGTGAGCTGTAAAATTGATGAACGATCACTTTCCTCAGTTATATAAATGAGCTTCATAAATAGGAGAGATGAGAGTTCAAGCTGTGCTCTTCTCTGATTGGTTGTTTGTGAGTTTGAGAGATGAGGAGGTGCAGCATCGGGCTCATTTCTCTAAATCCTCGCGAGGGTCTCCCTGAAGTAGCGTCCTGCCTCACAGGCCCGTCCCCAGGGCTCTGATGTCGTTATGATACACTTCATATGTCCAGAATTAATGTTAATGATCTTAAAGGTGTCAGCACACTTAATTGATCGCCATAGCAATGCTCAGTTGAATGGCGGGTACCGTCAGCACGCGCAAGGTACAAACAAAAGACATCTATGAATTTTGATGTCACGGGACGTCACGAGCGCAACAAATCAATTTGCTCTGGGACCCCCTCTGTTGTCTCTGAAAGACAGACTCTTCATTTGCGGGGTTATTTGCATTATGAAATGGCACAGTAAACCCCCCAAAAAGCAATTAGTGACTAATTTGGTCTGTAAATGTCACATCAACTGACAAACCAGCCCTAAACAAACAGCATCAGGCGTCCTGGATGTTGCATTTCCAATTAACAAGACACTTTTAGGATTGGATGTGTGTTTTTAGGGTAGACTGTGGGCATCTGTGCCTTAGTAAGTCATTACGGATCAAATTAAAAGGGTAGTTGCAGAGGGTTAAATGTGCTCTTATATTCAGCATTCCCTGAATATAAGTTATTTTGAGCATTTCAACTCTGGCATTTTTAGTCTTTATCTTCGTTCTCATGATGTTCTAAATAAAAAGTAATTTAAAACATTGAAACATACACCTTGTCATTAAAAGGTTTTTAAGATCATGAGAAACACTTTTTGTCAAGTGATCCTACGCTTTTGCAGTGTACAGTATATGTAAGTTTGTCACAATTCTGGTATTTTTTCTGGCATCTACAATTATATTTGGACGAAAAGTCACAAAGCAGTTGATTGAGGATGCTGAGGAGTTCCAGGGAATGTCTATCACAAGGTCTTTTCTCACTCTCGCTTAAACGCATGAAGACACTTCATCTTTTGTGTCAGTATTAGGCTTGCAAAGAATAACAAAGTTCTAGCAGGAGTATGAACAGAGCAGCTGAGATGGAGATTCATGCTTGGATTCCTTCTCTATTTATCCCCTTATTTCATGTCAAGTGGCAGGAGCTCTGCAGTCGGACACATGATGTGTTCACTGGATCAGATATGGAAAGAAGAGCAGAGTGAAGTGCTGAAGGCACTGACACACATAAACACTTTGTTTTGCTATGTAAACACTTATTCTGCTCATACGGGTCCTATTTTTAGCACGCTTTTGCACTGTAGAAATAGTAGTCTAATGGTTTATGGGGTGGTTTCATTAAGATGTTTTTTTATTATTGTTCAATATGACTGAAAAACACTGCATTTTGTTACCAGCACTGAGATTTACTTGGTGGACTTTTATATAGGCATATTTTATATTTTTAAATAATAGATACAGAAAAGGCTGCTGTTGACGGTTTCATCAGATGTATACGTTTGTTGATCGGTCTGGCTAGTGGTTGGCTAATAATATAATTATTTATATTTTACTTTATTTATATTAATTTATTTTAACATTTTATTGTATAATAATTGTGTTAAATAAATAATTTGTTGAATTTTATTGTATATTAATTTTATTAAATTAAATGGGTGTAACTTTGATGCATTTAAGTTTAGCTAACTTCTACTGGTAATCCAAAATAATACTGACTAGACACTTTTAACTTGCTAGCTAATGTCATTTACTTGTTATTTCTTTTGCTTGTTATCAGAAATAATCTGCAGGGACTCTATTCTTTGTGGATGTGTATCGGAGGTTAAGGCTGGGCCACAAAAACGCGCATGTGCAGTGACGTTTGTTTGTTGTTGCTTTGAAACCGTCTATATATTAAAGCTTTTTTCAACACAATGGCATATTTTCCTGGAACACAAGACTAAAATGCTAATTATAAGATAATATTTTTGTAGGCCATGGTCCAAATCATCCCTTGCCTGGAGTCAGGCCTATGTTTTTGTTGTTGTTGGAGACTCTGTCTGTCCACTCCCTGGGTGGATCTTTCGCCTGACCGTGCTAAGGGAGAGAGATAGTAATAAAGAGAAGATGGAGAGCTGCCCAGTCTTATCAGCTCTTGACCAGCATTGGGCTGTTAGGCTTTTGTTGTCGTGATTGTCCGAGGTTCATCTCCAGTGAGCATTGGGACATCTCTCCATTCATCTCTCAGTAATTACCCAGTGCTGTAAGTCTCAGAAACCAGCAAAGCTCCATGAGCCTGCTGTGTGACCGCCGGTTGGCCTTCAGTGTCCTGCGTGAGCCGCACCAGGCACTACTGGTGCCTATGGAATGTTTTTTCTCCTGCAAACATTCCCATGGATTAGTCTTCAGTATCAAGGTTTGGAACATGATCATTTCAAGCAGACAGCTTAGTACATATACACACAGAATCCCTCCCTTATTAGTTCATGACCTCTTGACCACATTACAACTCCAGGCTGCACATGAAGCTCTACCCTCCATAACAAAAACGTGTGACACCTGATAGAAATGCTCTCTGAGTTAAAAGTCATGAGTTAAAAAAGTGGAAGATGCATTTTCAAGCCAGTATTATTTTGTTTGGGAGATGGCCAGGCTTTGGGCACAGATGCCAAGTCTAAAAAACTCCCTAAAGTTAAACAGCTTATCTCGACTGTACTTTCTCATTCCAGTTGAGTCATGGTTAATGATTTATAAGCAAGGAATACACACACCAGTTATTGACTGCCAGTAAAATGGCCTTGTTGTATGTAATGGCTAGTAATTACTATAGTAAACATAATCAGATTTGCTATTAAAAAAAGCTTGCAGTATATTTTAATTCAGCTCGATGGGTAACACAGTGTTCTGAGACCATTCCGACGTGGAGACGCAGAGCTCTGTTTATTTAACTGGAGCTTTGTCGTTCTTCACCTAAGACTGAATGGAAAATTCCACTTTTACACAAAGACAGAGTCTCTGTTCCTAGTAACACTAGTTCCTAGTGTTTGACACTTCATCAGTGAGTTTTATTCTCCAGAATATGCTGTCAGAATGGTCAGCCTAAAATACCCAGAATGTCACTGATAATCCACTTTTTTTTCCCCGACCGGCAGGAACTGGAAGTGAACGATTTGTTAGGAGATCAATCAGATGCACATATGTACATAAAGGTTTATGTGACAGAAATGTTCTGTTGCTTTTCACTTGGTTATGGCTGGGTACAGCTCAGGCTTGCAGAGAAAAGAGAGGGAGCTTGTCACTTTGTTGCATAAGACATTTTTATTGCATCTTATTGTTAGGACACATGTTAGGTTAGGCTGAGATCAGGCCGCACCTTACTTACTTTAGACGGTTTCAAAGCAACAACAAACAAACATTACTGCGCATGCGTGCTTTTGAGGCCCAAACGTACCTTTCGGAACACATCGACAAAGAATAGAGAGACCCTGCTGATTATTTCTGATAACAAGCACAAGAAAAGTTAAGTTAAATTAAAAAGTAAATGACATTAGCTAGCAAGTTAAAAGTATGTCTAGACAGTTTTTTGGGGGTTTACCAGTAAAAACGTTACTTGGCTAAACTTACATGCAACAAAGTTATACGACCCATTCAACAAATTGTTTATTTAATACAATTATTATTTAATAAAACTCATAAATTAATATTTATATAGATTAAAGTATAAATTGTTTATTATTAGCTACTAGCCCCATCAACAAAAACAGACTGGAAGTTAACTTCGCGCCACTCACGTGCAGTGACGGATGTAGCTGGCTCTTTCTCGTCTTTCTTGTCAAAGATGTGATTTAGCGCAATATAAAAATTTCAAAATTAAATAATATTTTGAAATCATATCTTTTTATAGTCAGGGACTTGTCTTGGGACACTCAGCAACAACCTAGATATTACACAGAACACCCTAGCAACCTTCCAACGTTACATACTTTTTTAAAGAAGGAAAAATGTAAGGAAGAAAAAAAGGTACTCAAATATACTGCGCCATTTACTTCCAGTTTGTTGTATTGTGTATAGGGATTTGTTATTATGCCAAAAGCATTAATGAAGTATTATATAATTACAAGCACATTATATAATTTAACCTTTGTGCCTGAAAATGTTAACAGTGAATGCGTTTTTAATGACATGATGATCCAGAATACCATTAATCTGTGAATTGGGGTTGTGGTGCATGGGAAGACTGGCTCACAGTATTCTTCATTTCGTTTATAAGAATTCCTAAAGTTGATTGTGTTGGCCGGGAATCTAGCAGCTTATGAAGTGGAAATATTCTCAGGTTTTCCCCTAACAGCACCTTCAGACACATTTACACACAAAGCGGTGTATAAAAATGCTTGCCTCCGCAGTTTATTTTACCATCCTTCTGAGACCCTGATAGAACAGGCCGAACTGCTGGTTTTGTTTCCATTTACACCTTCGCTGTTATGAGTTCAAACAGACCCAGTGAGATGTCACGCCCTCACATTCTTCAAGTTGACTGTTTGCAGACGTTACAGTAAGGGACAACTCATGGAAATGTTTGCTTTTAATGGAAGCAGTGGAACTTCTGGCCGTACAGTGTTTCGTTTAACTGTTCATGCCCCCTTTCGCTTTTCATTTTTTCTCTTTAGGGCAAGTAGAATTAGCTACAGCAGGTTTGATACCAGGACACATGCCTTATCACAGCTAACAATGGCTTTTCAGGGGCTCGTCCAATCAGAAGAGAGATAGTCAGAACAATCCCAATAAACCCTTTCAAAAGTCAAGATTGTTTAGGGTTGGGAAGACTATGTCTATTTTTATCGTGGGGAGGGGTTAAGGAAGTGATGCTTGTGTCAGTGGACATCCTTCGGGCTGTGGCCCACTGCCATGCATTGTGCCGAAACATCTGTAGTATCTCTCTATAGGATAAGCTGAAGAGTTAAAACAACATCAGGCCATACTTGTGTTTATTTGCAGATGTTAATTTCTGGACTCTTGACTTCAGGTTTTGTCGAACATACTGTCTGCTTCCTAATTGCTTGTTTTTGTTATCCTGCTCTGCCTGTTTTTGTTCTTCTGTACAGTTTTAGCTGCAGTCTCTGAGGATGTTGATGGACATACGCTGGTCGTCCCTGCAGCTCTGTTAGTCACAATCTAATGCTGCCTGCCATAAAAATGTCCTCCTGTTGTGCTTTAAGAGAGAATTCGCTGTCATCTTTCAGCTTATAAAAGAAACAGCTGTCTGATTTATTTATAGAACCCCGTATGATAATGATAAAACAGTTTTGAGTCTCTAAAATAATAATAAATGGTTTATACTCTGATGCAGTGAGAGGCATAAAGCTGATTTATTGAATATTAATGTTATTTATTAAACATGCCTTGATGTGACTGCTGTTTTATGTAAGGGATAATGTACAGGCTGCCGGTTGTTATCGCAGAAATAAGCTCTGACAGCAGAGGGTCTTGTTTGTATCACACTGTACCTTCCGCGAGGAAAAGCTGTACTTTTGGTTTTAAGGTAAGAAACGCCGTTCAAATCTCACAAACAGGCAATTTGGTAATAAATATAATGTCATATATGGTATTAAAAGACATATTTTTATTGATCTTTTGTGTAATATTACACTGTAACTGTCAAAAGGATTTGCAGCATCCGGGTTACCGTGTGTTAATAATTTTGAGCGGTTTTTATCTGGGAATAACGAACCCGCAAATATCACGACTGGCCAATCACACTCAAGCATTCTAACAAACTGTGTAATAAAAAATCTAGAAGCCACTTGAGGCTGTATGTTACAGTAAGATTTCTAGAGTGACAGTTTTGGGCACTGCTTTGTGGTGTGCTCACAACAGCCCTTACATGTGGTAAAATCACTGTAATGCACATTGAATTTACTGCTTAATACATTATGATCTAAAACTTTCTGCAGCAATTCTATGAACTAATTTGCATAATACTGGTTTAGTGGTCATATTTGCCAACAATAACCCTGGCATAGAGTCAATTTTACTGCACCAGTAACATTTCCAAGAACTTAGTCAGCATCGAGCTGAATTTTCTGCTGGCTCTTTAAAAGCGTGGACTGCAGGTAGTACAGTTCCATAGTTTATGCGAGTTCAATGGGGTCTTTTCACACACCTCTAATTCATGTGACTTGTAGATTCATTGAGTAGCATGTCATTTTATTTTTGCATTCTCAGCGGTTACCAGAGCCTGCACCTTCATTAGAAAAAACGTTGAAAAATGTCTTGTGATAAATGGCTAATGGCTGCCATAAATGATGATCCAATATCGTATTGATGCTACTTGGAGCTTTTATGTATGAGTGGTTTCCAAACACTACTTACTCTATTATAACTGAATGGTAAACTCAACTGCACTTAGACTTATCTGTGGATTTCCAACACTTGCAATTCAGTTCAAAAGGACTAAATGGGATAGTGTGATATAGGCTATAGGGATAGTATTGCTGTAACTCTGTCTGGTATCAGTTCTGTGTGATGATCTGATCAGGCCATTCTTACCTGGATAATTACACCTCTTCTGCGTTTCTAATCGGAGAGAGGAAAGACATCTCATCTGATATAGAGACATCGCCAGTCTTCATAAAAGCCTTACCGTCAAAACTCAAAGCTTTTTCTCTCTCTATTTTCCTGTCCCACAGTATAATTAGAGCTGAAGGTTAAAGACATGAGACATCACAGATGATCAGCACCAGAGATAACTCTCCATTTCCTCTCTATGCTCGTCTGATAGGCGGGTCAGATCCTGGCATGTGAGGCATGTGTTTTGTGAGAAGGGAGGGTGGTTATATAAACTAAGGATCTATGCCCTGGGTCTCAACTGCCCTGTTTGAGCAAATGAGGTTGACACTACAACAACCCACTTGTCTTTTTTACTTAGAATAATGTTTGTGTTTGTGGATGCTTGGCCCTCCCGTGCCCTCTTGACACACCACATGCACATTCGCAGCGCCGATAGTATGCAAGACATTGCAGAGAACGTAACATATACTTGGATTGTATCAGAACGCTTCAGTTCAATGCTATGGGCGGACAAGTAGTGGGAGGTTCAACTGTTGAAAGGACAATATAGTGATTACTATTCATTCTCCGTATGCTTTTTATACCAAAATGCATATTCTGGAAGTATTAACAAGAAACTACACCTGAAAAACTAAACAAAATCCTTATGAAGTGTTTGTCAAATGCATTTTGCTTTCATATGTGGTTATTATTTAAACCGGTTACACACGATGCCATAGAAGAATCTTTAAATGGTTCCGTAAAGAAACTTTAACATCCGAAGAACCTTTCTGTCTCACAGAAGCTTCTTTGTGGTGAAAAAGGTTCTTCAGATTATAAAAAGGTAAGAAAGACATGGTTCTTTAAAGAACCTTTGACTATATGGTTCTTTGTGGAACCATAAATGGTTCTTCTATCCCTCACACACAAACTGAACGTGAAAGACTTTTATTAACTAACATTCTGCCACGTGTCAGTCTAAATTATCTAGCATGTGAAATCCTCTTGTCACATGAGGAGCTTGTGGAGTTTTGCATCCCTTTAGGGTGCTCCTTCAGAACGGTCGGCAAAGGAACGCTGTCAACCGCAGAAACTCTTTGCCTGTGTTCATGACAGATTCATTTCCTCGGTCTCCAGTCTGCTGCGCTGTCACCGCTGCGAGCTCTCCACGCTTTTTTCACATCTGCGAGCTCTCCATGCTTTTTTCACATCTGCATGATCAATCACAGCATTGACGTAAAAGCACAGCCTCATGATTTACTCATTCAACACGCTGCATAAAAGTAAAATGAACAGCTGTTTTAATGAAATGTAAATGTTGTCAGCTCTTTTGTTAATGCTTTGCTTTATAATGTTTATTGTGCTTGAGCATGTGTAGAGGAGCAGATTGATGAAAGGCTCACCTGTTATTACACCTCTCATTCAAGATACATGAGACGTTGAGCTCCGCTTTGTGTTTGCCTGGGTCTGTCTGTCTCTCGAAACATGGTTTCGATTGAAGTTGACGTTTGAGGTTATCATTGAGCAAGAATTGTAAATGGAGTTGATAAGGCATGAAATTATCCTCAGTGGAGACCTCGCTTCCATAGGATCAAAGAAAACACGCTGTCAAAACTTCTCTCTTGTTCACACACACACACACACACACACACACACACACACACACACACACACACACACACACACACACACACACACACACACACACACACACACATCATTCATTCAAGTGGTGTAATATATCTTGGGTGCACCTAAAGTTCACAGGTTCTAGTTTTCAAACATCATTTGTCTTTACTTCTAAAAACAGATTTCAGATTTGGTTCTTATGGAATATATATATATTTATTTCATATTTACATATTAAATATTTAATACTATTGTTAAAAGGTATCTTCATTTTAAAAATATTTTATAGAATATATAATAGACGGTTTTATCGGACGCACGCGCCTGGCACGAAGTTAACTTCCGTATGACTAGACATACTTTTAACTTGCTAGTTAATGTCCTCTCTCCTCTTTAAAGAATATAAAGAATATATATTTAAAATGATTATTATTATTAATGATCATTATAATATAAGTATTAATCTTTTGTATTTGTAATATTCTATATTGTTTGATGGTGGCCCTCTGTGAACTTTGTAAACAAAACTTGCATTATATTGTACTGTAGTTTAATACAGTAGATGAAATTGCATTTGATCTGTCTGTATATGTAAATATGTCTTGAAAGAAGTTGGTGAGATCTCAAGCCTGCCAGAATGCTGACAGCGTGAAATGAAGAAGACCTGGAAAGTTTCTGCCTGTCCCACCCCGGCATCCATTCTCTCTAATCTGTATCGCAGCTGTGTCAATGTTGTAAAAATCACATTTCTTCCCAATTAAAACTTTGTCTGTTTTACTAACCCATTTCTTCTGAGTTGACCTGAGATGGCTCTCTATGGATATACAGTTTATGTGTGCTTGCAACAAGGCTGAGGAGGTCTGACTCCAAACACGCTGATAGAGATGAATTGCTAAAAATGTCTGTTTTGGGAGAAATTATTTCAGTTGGATTTAGATTTCAGGTCAAGATCACAGTTGCATCTCTCTTGCCTTGTTCCAGAACCCAGTCTCAGCCATTTTCATTGTACGGATAAAAAAACGCAGCATCCACATCTTCCACTTTAAAATGTCTTCCCTAATGATCCATTAAAGAATGTGGTCTTGGAATGGCATGCAAGTAGGTAAATTACAAAAATTTCATTTTTGGATTCATTTTAATCCCAATGCAATTTTGTCTGGCCTGTATCTAGAGTTTGCCTTGGCAGCTATGTACAATGTTATTGCGTTTGGCACAGTTTTGGCATCGTGCAGTGGTTGTAGGTGGTCCAGGGTGGGAGCTAATAGGTGGACTAGTGCTGGTTGTTTTTTTGGGGGACTGTCTTACTGATTCAGCACATTGTACCGCTGGTCACATCTGGAAAAGGGAATGGGAGGAAATGTGGGGAGGAGGTGTACCTTCTTGGATTTCCTTTGGGCATCTGGAAGAGTGTGTCACAGTCACATTGAAAATACTTTATAATGCACACTCACAATTTTCGTTTGAGCCTCATATTTACACTGAAAATTGCTCCCTGTTGAGTAATCCACAGTGACATGTTAACATAACATGTGGTCATACATGTCAGCATGTGGATGTGTGTCAGTGGGAGGTAAAGTAATGAAGCTTGAAGTTTTAGCAGAAAGCACTTGCGTTAAAGAGATTATAGTTTAGGATGTCATCTTTTTCAATCTTGAGAGAGAGAGAGAGAGAGAGAGAGAGAGAGAGAGAGAGAGAGAGAGAGAGAGAGAGAGAGAGAGAGAGAGAGAGAGAGAGAGAGAGAGAGAGAGAGAGAGAGAGAGAGAGTAGAAGAGGCAAACAAGATATGGGTTAAGCTTTTGTCCAGAGAAAACAAGAGATCAGGTGCTCAATTGGTGACATCATGTTACCATGGTACTACCATGGGCATCAGAGAGCAGTTATGAAAACTGTTTGTCAGGTTGTTATGGCCATATAAACAAGTGTTCAATGTCTACAGAGAAAGTTCTGTTTGTATTACATATTTATCAAAATGTTCAAGACCTGTTGGAGTTCATTGTTTTGCAAGAGATGTAGTACAATGTAATTTATTCAAAACCGCATCATATGCAGAAATCAAAGGTACCTATTTCAGATTTCATAGCGTGTTGTAGATGGTTGTCAGGATGTTGTTGTGTGGTTGTTAAAGTGTGTTCTGTGTAGGCTCTATTGTGTTTAAGCATTCATTTTCATTTTCTATGAATGCTTGCTTTTATGCAATGGTAATAGTGAACACCACAAAAAGTTAAAATCCGTCTTGATGCCATATGGTCCTGGTGTGTGCATGTATACATTAATGCTATTCTGCTTTTTTAACTCTACTTATGACCATCTTTTTCCACTCTGACTTGAAGTCCAAGCTGTGTTCATTTAATTGTTGAATGCCCTGTTTCCATTATTGTGTGTGTGGAGCAAGCTCACACGCGGTATGGGCAGAGTTCACGTTTCTCAGTTAAAGTTTGACAGCTCAAGGACTGTTTTGTAGCCGCAGGACTGAACACACGGAAGGCACGATGGAGGAGAGTCAGAATATGTTTGTTTAGTATGTGGGAGGGTTATTCTAGCAGGGTGGGGTTAAGTCTAGATGTACTGGAGCACTGCCAGGTGGAATTGCATCATTTTCTCTGTTTCTCTGTCCGTGAGATCCTTCATTTCATTAGCCGGCAATAATGTGGCTATAGAACGGCCCCACTATATTCTTCCTCCATGGTGTTTGGGGTTTTTAGTCTTATTTGTTGCAGTACACAATTAATCATGGCTTTGTATGTGTGTTAGCTTTCCACGGCAATGTAATGTAACTGTAAATCATGTTGCAATTATAGACGGGGAAACAAGTTTTGTAATGTTTTATCCTCCTGATGCCGTCTCATTATTCTCACACCAAGCATTAATGTTTTTAGTAGCACTTTTTTATGTTATTTTGTAAAAGGGAAATAAAAATGGAAGACCACAACTGTTTAAACAAAGTTCAAGCTCAAGCTATAAAGATAGTTGTGCAATGCACCAAAGTCCAAATGAATAGAAGCTCACAATTGATCACATATGTTGTTGATAATTGAAATGCATCCTGAAGTGTCCCATCCTTGAATGTTTGTAGCAGATGAAGCAATATTACAAGATGTGTGCATATCTGTTGAGGGGAGATAGACTGCACAGTGCCCACTATTGAGTCTTAATGCAGGCTTTACATTTAATGGCTTATGTTGGTTTATATGATTTGTGTGTGGTGTTTATATTTATATGTATATATAAATACACAAACCTGTGTGGGTGTGTGTGTATACAGTCGCAGAAAAACTTTTAAAGACCATTTTCAGTTTTTCTGAATTTACTATTTATAGGGATGCGTTTAGGTAAAATGATTATTTTTGTTTCATCCTGTAAACTACTAACAATATTTCTCCCAAATTTCAAACAAAAATATTGTTTTAATTTGCATTTATTTGCAGAAAATGAAATCTGGAGAATACATCTAGAAATGCTGCTCAAATGAAAATTTGGAATGGTCTCCAAAACTTTTTTCCACGGCTGTATATATATATATATATAATACATATTGCCGTCTTGGAATTATAAGGTTCTATTTGCATTCTGAGCAGTTATAAAATAATGAGCTGTAAAATGTTTGCAGTCCAGTTGAATATGTAGATAAAACCTTTTTGTTTCTAAAGCACGTCACAAAAAGTGCACGTAAACAAAACAAACATCACAATATAAATAAGTTGTAACAGAATATTAATATGTGAATAACTCAATTTTGACAAAAATGTCAGATACACTATAATTTCAAGGCGACAATATATACATTCAATATACATATATATATATAAATGTGGAAATATTTGTTATATATATATATATATATATATATATACATGCATACATACATATAAATATACATGGCACACACACATTTTTTATAAACACACTTTTATTTTGGAATCCATGGATAGTGATTATTCAGTTTGATAGCCCTAGATTCAATCCCTTACTGCTTGTTCACACCGCCAGCGACTCGCTGGGTGTCGCTAGTCTCTTGCTACGAAGTCGCTATAAGGCACCTTTGCAGTTACTGACGGGAGACGGATGACGTGAGCTCCGCTGCTTTACTCCTATTGGTAGTCATATCGTGTTGCTTGGAGTCGCTTGCGGTGTGAACGGACAGTTCGTTCAAACTAGTAGTTTCCATAGAGGTCACTGATTGGTTTTGCACAGTGAAACATGGGTGGGAATTGAACACTTTCCACTCTCTGCTCCATTTCCATGAAACTTCCTAATCATGTGCATATTGTTTTGGAGAGGTGCTCTGCTGGAGAATAGGAAATGGTATATTTTCAGAAGACTAAAGGATGGAAATTAAAATTGAGGAGACTCTCTTTAATGAGAGGACATGGGATTGAAATAGAGATGGAACCTATTGTTTCAGTTCGTGGTCTCATAAAGAGGCTGATGCCATGTAGCATGAAAGCGTGTAGTCACAGCGCAGTCGAATGAATGATGAAGGAGCCTGCATTGCAGAAAACTGTCACTACCAGCTTCATGCCAGACACCATGATTAATTCCCTCACGGTATAAGAGGAACTGCAGTTACTACAGGATAGAGAGACCTCTGTGAAGTCTTTGTTTTGCTGTAACTTGCGTTCAATGATGCATTGTAGTTGTGTTGGAACTGAAACGGAACCAATGCAGAGTGTTTCTAGGTTTTGCATGATCATTTTTATGTAGCACAGGTGATGGGCAGAGTCATGCATTGAGCGTTTGTTTGTGTGTGTCGGCTGGACAGATTGCAAAGTCCCTCAGGAGCAATAATTCAGCTCGTGCATATGGGTGCTTGATAGTTGAAGCATGAACATTTAGGACAAAATGAAATGTGGAGGACATCATTAAAATTGCATGTGTTTTTTCATTCCCTTGGCTACTTTTGTATTTCTGCCTTTTTTATTACAACCCTAAAACTATTTTTACGCTTTTTTATACAATTTCCAACTATGTGTGTATGTAAAAAGTATATTCAAAGAGCTTACAGATTAATCATTACAGAAGCATACGTGCCACAGTTTGAAAGAAGCTTTACAACTGGGAGTTTTAATGCTGATCTAGGATTTGAAGCTTTCTTTTTTAGCTCGTGCGATTTGGATTGAATTCACTTTTTTGGAGCTGTTCTGGGCTCAGCTTTTGCTTCATGAAGTCATAAAGTTTTTGCAAAATTCATTTGGGGGGTATGAAAAGAAAAATGTAACTTTCCATTTTCTAGTATATATATGTAGGTGTGTGTTTAGGACAGCGCGCCGTAGTATGCAGTGTGCGAGGCTCTAGATAGGTGGATCAGAGCTGCATTTGGGACACTGTTAGATTAGTGTGTCAGAGAGGAAAAGACTTGTTTGGGAAGGTGCCTAAGCCCTTGTTTATGTTGTATGTGTATGTATGCAATACATGTTGTTAAGTATGCCGAGCAAGTTGAGTGCTAAATTTAGAGCCAAGCAGATGTGAAGCTCTAATGTGGATCACATCACCTTGGATGTCTCTGATGCGTGTAACATTCTCATGTCCTGTGACTTTGCATCAGTGCTGGAGAAATTAGGTCACAGCTGTCTGCTCGAGGGTCAGAGAATAAGGAGAAATAAGGGATGCGTTAGTCTGGAGGTGAAAAGGACTGTGGGAGTTCAATTTTAACATTGCATGGTGGCAAATAAAGTCAGTGAAAGACAGAGTGCATGTACTTGAGGTGCCAGCCAATCTGCCATATTCAGTCACTCCCCCTGGTGGCACAGTAGGAAAATCGTGGGTCAGTTTTCTTGGCTCATCTGGCTGCTGCTGTTTGCTTAGTCACAAAACCCCATCCCACCCCAACCCCCATCCCCCCCCTCGAGGCCTGTGTGCGGACAGCATGTGCTTTGCTTTCGTTACTGTGTTGCATCAGCAGATTGAAGCATCATTGTGAGTGAGTGAGAGCAAGGGTTGTTGGGTTTATGTTAGGCTGGCATGCTGACATGCCCCTAAAATGCGTTAGTGTGTTTTTGGTTGGGTGGAGGGCTGCCATATTGACTCGTGAGAGCATCCTGCTGCCATGTACGCTGTGGGGTGCTGTTGTCCCAGTGTGGGGTGAGAGTGGGTTATATCACAGGGGCTCTAATCAAACCCAGTCGTGGGGCGACACAGAAACAGCCGCTTGGTGAGAGAGAGACACACAGAGGGTTAAAGAACACATGCATTTGATCTTGCATCAGAATGATAAATAGAGACATTTGTTAACACAATATGACCACATGTCATGGCCACCACCACCTTATATGCGTTATGCAATACATATGCATACTTATAGTGCTGTTATAACTGTTAAGAAATATACATTATGCTAATGAGCTAAATCACATTGACTTCCATGTAATATACACGTATATAAGTCAATTACTGTATATTACTGTAAATATACAATTGATTCAATAAATATGATTATGTTAAAGTGTGGTGTGTGAAATTATAGTAATAAATATAATAAAAACAGTAATTTTCAAAGAAAATGTAGTGTTTAGTGTACAGGGAGCAGTGGATATATAGCGTAGGGATCATGTGAGTTTGAATGTAGCTAGAATCTGGATGAAACTGAAAAGATCGCCTTCAGCAGTACATATTAAGCTGGATATGTGTTCGGAATCAGGCTTGTGATTCCGCTGGTGGTCTGTCAGAAGTCAAGCAATGATCCTCTTCACTGTGGTTGGTCTGATAAAAGCCGTTGGGTAGAGAAGATAATAAGTGTAGTTGCCAGTCAGTCCCCTCAAGGGTCTAAAAGTGCTGTGCGTAGGTATGTGTGAGCGAGAAATGTACTATCTATGCACACTGTGACAGGAACTCATTTAAATGTAAAAAAAAATCAGTTCACTTTAGTTGTAATGGTGTCTGTCAATTCAGTTCGAACCTAGGTTGCCACACCCCCAATGAGATGTCATTGGTTTAAAATCTCACTTCATTTATTTGTTGATTTATTTAGTATGGTAGACATAAATAGTCTGTCATATGAATTAGGTGTTATTTTATCTTTATTTATATGCACTAAATACTTTAACATCAAACCATTGATGTATGGTTTGTTAGGATAGGACAATATTTGGTCGATATACAACTATTTGAAAATCTGGAATCCGAGGGTGCAAAAAAAAACAGAAATCGAAACATTGAGAACCCGAAAACCCGAGAGCTGAAATTCAAAGCTTTACATAGATACCAATCTTGAGTAATTCCCAAAGAGCGGCAGCAGCGAGTGAAGTTTGTAGACGTGTTATTGCTGCAAACACTCACAAAAATAAAGTTTTGATATATTTATAGGAGGACATTTACAAAATATCTTCATGGAAATATTTATTTTTTGGTCCTGAAAGAGCCAGTTCTGTAGACTTAAAGCATATGTAGAGCTTGACCTAATGAGGAAATATTCATATGCAAACAATAATGCTAAGCTGCTTTTACAGCCGTTCCTATCAAGCTTGGAAATCAAGCTAGCAGTGCTTATAGGCTGTGTTAATAAATTCTGCCGCTCCGCACCGGCTGTTCAGTGTCTCAAAGTCTCCTGTTAATCCTTTCAGAAAGGTCTGAGGCGTGTGGTGGTTTATTGATGCTTGACTGGATGAAGTGGAGACAAGTATAGAAAATAATAAATTATGCCTTAATGTCAGGCTCACTGAAAATCATCAACCTACAATTCTTTTGGGTTGGTAGCAGTCGGCAGACTCGGCACCTGTTGCTGCAACTTTGTTGCCTTCAGTACCCATGAACCGCAGTCTCTCAGGAATGCTGCACATATGTACAATGATATATAATGGTATAATCCAATGAGTATAATGAATATAATGGTATAATCCAATGAGTACATATCACATTAAAAACCCTGATTTACCTGCGCTAACCTCCTTTTTCGGCAACTTTGAGTGTTTTCCTTGACACATTACCGCGTCTCCCCGACATGTGTTCCCATAAAACACATTGATAAACCAAAAAATCAGACACAAGCGTAAAGACCAGTGAATCTAAAAAGCCTGCAGTCAAATGGGACGAATATAAACGACAGCTCTATCTGATCAACGCTGCATGTCTGAGATGAATCATTGGAGGCGTATTTTTTGCCCCGAGCGCTGGGAATCGATAAAAGCAATCTGGAATGTGGTAAACAATTTCACTTGCTACTGGAGAGAGATGCTGTTGTAAAGCGGCTCTGTCTTTTCGGTCTCATACGGTCATTTAAAATCCTCAAACCGAGCAACGATAGGCCGGGATTGTCATAAATTCAAGGGAAAAGCAATGTGGTGTTCCTCATAAATGAGAGGTTAAGATGTGTGCATGCACGGTGACACTGCAGTTATATTAAATGAAGGGGTAAGTGTTTTCCACAGAGACCAAATTTAAACCTTAAGCTATTTACTATGAAATAAAGGTGCCAAATAATGACATGAACACATTTGAATGTTTTTCTTTAAGTAGTTTTATGAAATTATGAATGATACAGTGTTTACTGTATCTCTATTTAACTGTGCTAATAATTATGTGACAGAAACCAAATTAGATCTATGGTACAATAAGTTTCTAAATCTGTTTGGTATGCGTGTCTGTGTGTATTTTGGGCTGTATGATTGGAGGAATTTTGTACATATACTGTGGCAAGCAAAGATGTTGTACCATATTCAGGAATAGGAGAAAAATGATGGGTCTCCCCATAATGCATTTGCAATGATGCATTACTAAAAGGGCCTAATATTCCAATCTTTTATAGTCAAAAAGCTTGACAATAAAGAATTGTTTGGGTTTGAGCTTGTTACTCTTCAATTCCAGAAGGGGGCAGCACACTTAAGCATCAAGACTGGATGAGTGCTGCTCTGACCAGCGTTGCTATGGCGACGAGGCCCAGTGTGATGCAGGCCAGGCGTAATGGAGTGAAACACAGAGGGCAGTGTAGAGCTGGGAAAGAAACGAGAGCAGAATACCAATCACACAGGCACTTGTTTACAGACCTCATACCTGCCTTTATTCTTCACATGATTCTCCATAGCAGAATTAAGCTCTCCTGCTATTACTGTCCCACTGTGTTTACAAACACATCATTATCATAGCCTTTTTATGTTAAACCCTTCAGTTGTGTTAAATATAAACCCTGACGGCAATATTTCAAATGAACACAACACAATGTTTTTTTTTAGATGACCGTGACTGGGAGTTGAGTTTGGGAGCTGAGCTGAGCTGAGGGTGTTCTTTGTGCCGATCATATGCGGTTTGGGTAACAAGAAGTGCTCTCATTAGACGACACAGGAAGATATGGAAGTCTGTCCAGAGGGTAGCTGAGAGCATGCTTTTATATGACGGGATTATTGGCCAGGCCTTCAAAAACGTGATTTAAATTGTGTTATACTTAATACTAAACACCACGAAAACGGTCCTTAACTGAACATAGCTCTGTGTCTAAGGACTACACATTTTGTGTTACTATTAACTCAACCTGTAACTCACAAAATGACTCATAATGTTTTCATCAATATATAATGTGTCATTTTTGAGAGTGTAGTATCTAGAAAGACTGTGGCGTGAAATAAATTTGGATAACAAAATAAAAATACATAGTACATCAATTTTACCCTCATTTTACCCAACCTTGTAAAGGAACAGTGTCCAACATTAATAACCTTTACATGAAGTTGCAGAGGGAGAAAATAATCTTTTCTACTTCCTCCCGTGTTTATATTGATGATTATTTGCGTATTTGCATACACTTGGTTTTAATCAATATTATGATCAAATAAACATCAGTATTTTATGGTATGGGTTGCTTGGTTAATTGTGCACGGTAAAGTGTTGTTCCAATGCTTTTTAACCAGAAATACCATGTTCAAATAGGAGCTTATATTATAACGTGAATTTTCAGAGAGTGTACATTGCCTTCTCATTTTAGATGTCTAATGCACACTGTTGGTTAGACTGTGTGTGTGTGTGTGTTTGTGTCTGATTAAGTGTGTAAGTACATTCTCACACTCTATTTACTCATCTGTCACTCACGTTTTTCCAAGAGCCTTTTCGAACAAAGTTATACTGCATGCTTTTATGCACATGCAGAGGAAAACGTTCAGAATGTAGTTCGACTCCAAAGAAATGTGCAAGTCTGACAGTTCTTTCATTTTCCGACTCCAAAGCCAAGCGAGTAAAACAAGCTTTTTTCAGTTCTTGGATTTCATTTTTCCAAGAACGTACAATGGGTGTCAGCTGGCAGTGATGTGTCTGAGTGGTACCAGGTCTCTGAAATGCAGAAGGGTTTATCTGATCCCGTAATCTCTTTTAAACACCGTGCTTTGGTTTCTTTTGGTGAATATTGAGATCCAGCAAGTAATTGAAAATACACCCTGGCAGTGAAGGTTTCCAGAATTCAGAGACAGTTGTCTTACACGTGTGCGTTAATGCAGATACACATAAACAATGATAAGTGGCCTTGGCTTTCATGTTCATTCTCAATTATCAGTATATCTGCCAGGTGCAGTTGGGCAATTTGTTCTTTAATTCTTTAATTATCTATTTTAGGAGGATTTGGGGGCTTGGATGCCAAATGGTGTCCTCCACACCCCTTTTACACAGACACACAGACACACACACACACACACACACACACACACACACACACACACACACACACACACACACACATTTATCATTTCTATTTCTGCCTGGTAGTAGGGAGTGTAAACATAAAATGCAGGGGATTTATTGATAAACTGGATGGTAATGTCCCAAAATCTGTCATGACACAGAATTATGGCCACATTGAGCAAAACAATTCCCAGTCTTGTAAGATTTGCCCTACTTCGCTGTGTTATAATATCAGTCTATGTTAAATGAAGCAAAACCACATGCATAACAAGTGATGTCATATATCAATTGGGTGTTTAAAACCCACTTACAAAACATACAAAAATCAACTACAATGCTTCTGCGTTCAGCTGGACAATATGGAAAATTATTTTCTGTCTTGACTATATTTTATTCACATACAAAAAGGGAATACCAGCATATAGTATAATAGCCTATATTAGTCGAATATATGCTTTCTCCTTCCTTGAAAAGTATTTTGTAATTGCATTTGAAAAACACTTGCTTCCTTGAAAAGGTGCTTTTTAGGCCCATTCTTTGTAGTGCACTAAAACTCCATCTCCATAATGCATATAATAAGATTATATTATGTGTAATCTATGCGTTGCGTGTAAAAAGTGTGTGGGTCTGTGTAAAAAGACACCCGAAACATTCGCTGGCAATCGCTCGGCTCGCTAAAATCATTCCCCTCTGAGCCTCTCTGTATTCACCCAACTGAATAATAATACAGTAACTCAAGGATGCAATATTTTAGATTATAGACATGGGGAACCAAATACATTGGTGGCCAGTGACCGGTTATTTTTGACATTCCTGCTCAATGTGCAGTGCAAAATGTTTGTCTTCTATGGAGATCAAGCGCTTTCTCTCGCAATGTCCTCCACTTAAAGAGAATAGTTCCCCAAAAATAAAAAATGTATTCACCCTCTTGTGATTTCAAACCTTTTTTCTTCTGCACAACGCAGAACAAATTTTAAAGAATGGCGGTAACTAAACAATGGCGGTTCCAATTCGTTTCTATTGTATAGAAGTCAATAGGTACCGGCGTTGTTCGGTTACCAACATTATTCATTATTGTGTTCTGCAAAAGAAAGAAAGTCATACAGGTTTAAAATGACAATTTTCATTTTTGGGTGAACCCTAATTCTGTTAAAATGTCTAGGATAAGCCTTGTTTTTATTTCATAATGATTAGTAATCTCCTTTTACACATCTGTGTCTTCACTCTCCTGCCAGCATCTCTGCAGGGCAGGAGCTCACATCTCGCCAGGTTCATTGTTAACGTTGAGTCTAACTAGCTTAGCGGCTAATTGGTATAAAGTGAGTTTGTGATGATTGATGGGGGTGGCGGTGTAGTCTGAGCTTGAGTCTGGCTGGTGTAGTTTTAAGTAATGACTCGCAACCTGTGGCAGGGATTAATTCACAGCGGTACGCCACGGTTCGATCACGAACTGCGGGCTGCGCGCTCCAGCTCAACAGGATGCTGTTTGCCACTCGTAACTCCTGGTTTAGTTCAGAGAAAGCAGTCTAATGGGGGGTTTTTCATTGAGAACTATTTTAAGACCTGAATTTGGCTAGATTAAGAAACAGTCCTCCCGAGGTTCAATTAGAAGAAAAAAGAGATTTTTTGACCTTCTAGCTTGAACATTGCCTGGCACAGTTGGTTCTTGTTTTACAGCTAATTTTACAACCTGCTTCACACTGTTAAAAAATTAATAGCTTAGAAAATGTAAAAAAAAAAAGTAAAACAAGGCAACCTGATGCAGATCTGTAAGTTGTGTTAGTGATGTCAATGTACATTTGTTTGTTCATGCAATGCTGATTGTCATATTTTCCTACTAAGTCAACCCTACCAAAATGTTTATTTTGATCTTTGTTAAACTATTAAGTAACTTGTAAGTGTTGTTGAAATCACTTTCACTAGAAGCAACACTGTCTCATGCACTTTGAACACTACACACAAACAATGACAAGAGCAACAGGATAAATAACGCCAGCGCTAATGCTAACGCTAGCAGTAATGCTTTCGAATAATATTAACCACATAATCAATGTAGCTGCAATGCAGGCTGGGAATTTTCCTTTATTAATTGTTTGTTCTTATTTTACGGTTTTGATAGGTCATAACATTTGTAGCAGCAGTCCCAATGCTATCCAGTTGAAAGTCAATCACTGCTCAAAACAAATTAAATGAAGTTATTTTAATAACTTTGTTGGAAGAACATATTTAAGTTGTACAAGACGGGACACAACAAAACATTGTGTGCTAAATACACAAACTTTAGCATTTGCAAACTTGGTATGCTAAATGCATGTTTTCTCATTTTGTGCTTTCTCCTAAAAAAGGAGATTTGTAGATCACTTCATTAAATAGAAACAATATTAAGCATTTTGTAATATGCAAGCTTTAAACATATTAATATCTCTTGACCTTGTTTTGTCCGCCACAAAAAGCCTGCTTTCCTCCTTTGATGAGTTTAAATCAAAGTTTTGATCTCATAAATGCCCCCCTTTGGTTGGTTCATTTAGACGCAGAATGAATTTTTGTTCCATTTGTCCTTTTATTTCTTAGACAGAGTTCAATGCAGAAATGCTGATGTGGTATCAGACTCTGCCAGTCCACACTTATCTTAGTCAGTGTGCTGTGCAAAGGTAATCCCCTAATCCCATAACACCCCACTAGAGGAACCGCATTAGATATCACATTAAGATAACGCTTTAATGACCACACAGATTTTGTACTTCCACTTTAGAAATTAGTGTAAAAAGTGTAAACATTGTGTTGAATGCCTGTAGTTTCACGCCTGCCGCAGTGCACTCTCAAAGTAAAGTACTTTGTATCCAGCTAGCATCACCAAAGTGTGGCATCAAGTTTTGCCATGGCAACCAAGTGTGCTGATACCTTGTCTGTGTAGGCCACAAGAAAGTCTGTTCAATGAAAAGAATTCCTCACATTCCCATAATCCGGTAAAGGGAAGTCCCTGGGCGAGTTATACATGTGAGTAACCGAGGGTTTGTGGGAAGGCCGGTGTCTGCGACTGATCTGGCATTGGCGTGGGCACCCAGCGGAACCACATTAACACATAAACAGCTTTTGGCTATTGGCATCCCTTTGAAATGGTGCTGGGTAAGCGATCTGTGTCTTCTAAACAGATGGTGGAGCTGAGGGTGGGAAATGTTTCACATGGCCCACTCTATTGCTGCTTACTCTGCGTTGAGGTGGCAGCCAGGTATCCCCATGAGTGTGAATCGAGGTGTGCTGCTACTACGTGCTAAAAGCTGGTGCTAATGTGTCACGGATTACCGCTTCATGCCCATGCGAATCAATTAATACGCTTATGAATTTAGTAGTAGTCATTTATTTATTGTTATGAAACAACAGAAAGAGGACAGACCTTTTGTCTGTGCTAATCCTACATGGTAGCTTTCTTAGGTTTTGTCTGTCCTGTCGTGTTACTCTATTACCCATAAAGCTCTTTTCCCAGAATGGTTAAGATTGGCATTTAGGTCGGGATATCTAACAATAGATGCACAGCTTTACTCTTGATTCAGCATCATTAAAATGCGTGTGTCTCTTCTTTGTTCTGCAGGAAACAAACTCAATAAAGACCTGAAGCACTACCTGAGCCAGAGGTTTCAGAAATCCTCCCCCGATCATGAGCTTCAGCAAACCATACGTGACAACCTCTACCGCCACGCTGTGCCTTGTGAGTATCCTCATTATTTCTTACTCAACAACACTCCAGTTAACAGTCTTCTCTATCTGTGATAAAAATGTACTGTGATGTATTCTTGTCTACTGTACACAGAAAAGTAATGGCAGGACTGTTTGTACAATTCGAATATCCTCAGAAATGCTTTTTTGATCGAGTAGGTGGCTGCCGTGTTCTTGTGAGAGGTGTGATTAAAATACATGTTTCTATATTTGTATGGAGGGAAAAAGCAGTGAACATGCAGTGGAGTGAATGTTTTTTGATTTTTATAGATGTTAAGGAGTTTAAATAGTTATTTCCCATGTGCAAGTTTGTGAAAACATATTTTCAACAGTACTGCTTTTATTTTTGTACAGTATTGACGGTTTCAGCGGCAACAACGTAACAAACGTTATGTGGCCCAAACTTAACTTCCGGTAGACCTCCCCAACGAAACAATAACTGTTGAGTAATTTTAATTTAATACAAATTAATATACAGTAAAACATTAAAATAATAAATTAGTATTAATATGAATTAAATATCAAATAAATAATTATTATAACCAAACACAGACCAGAAGTTAACTTCGGGCTACGCATGTGCGTCCGATGAAACGTCTATAGTATACAGGGTTTAAACAGAACTAAACTTAGGCTACCTGTTGCATTTTTATAAATAAACTTTTACAAGGCATTAAATTCTCTTAAAGATTTTGTTGAAGCGTTTAAACCTGTTTTGAGAATAATGTACATAATAATGAATAATGTTTTGATGGGTCATATTATTTGTAGCTGCAGTCTCAATGCTATCCAGTTAAGAGTCAATCACCGCTCAGCTTCTGTTTGACTTCTGTTGTGTGCTTTCCTGCTAATCGAGCTCTCATCTGTAGACCGTCTCAGATTAAACACACTGATCCATTAGCTGATGTGACAGAAAGTGAGTGGCAGTGTGTGTGTGTGTGTGTGTGTGTTTGTGTGAGAAAGTGATTGATAGACAGGAGACAGCTGGATGGGCAGATGGGAAGGCAGGTCTGATTGGAACACTGGAGTCCATCACGGTCTTCAACTCCATCACAGTACAACACAGCCGTGCCCTTTCAGAAATGAAAGCCTGTCCAAATACCTGCAGCCAAATGTTTGCTACTTGCTAGTCAGTTGCAGGTGATGTAAGAGAGCTTGACTAGAGAGCATTTGATTGGACCAAAATCTGTGTAGTGCAGTATGAGTCATCAATATTTTGGGTAGTTTTCAAAGAAGAATAAGAAGAATAAGACTAGTTATTTGCATTGCTTTTTGGAGTACATAGCATATATGTGGCTAATGACAGTCGAGACAAGTTAAAGAGGCCATCTATGTAAAACTAGAACAGCTCTGAGCAGGGGGACATGTCCAGATGCTTCAGAATCAGTGCCGGGGCTAGTCATAAAAAAGTTTGTGTATCTGGGGTTAGTTGTTGTCTCTTAAGTAGGGTAAAAGTGCCTTGAGCTAGTTTTAGCCAAACATGCTTTTATATACCAAATGTAATGTATTCAACCCATTTTGGTAAAAAAAAATTCTGCTGAATTTTCCTAAAAATCAGTAATTCAAATCCTGGAAAGTGTTGGAAAGGAATTTTTTTGTCTGGGCCATGAGCCGTCATTATGCCCTTGTGTGAAACATTCAAACAGGCTAGTTACATTCCCTGTAGGCTAATGCTAATGTTGCCATTTTGTGGAAGAATTTTACTAAAGTTGTGTAGAAACTCTGAACATTCTGATATTAATACAAAATGTGCAGTGTTAAAAAACACAAATGGGAATTGTTTTACATCCTCTAAAGTGGTTAATAAGTTTCAATGGTCCAGTGTGTCATATTCTGTGTGTTTTGCTAGCTAAAATGTTCTTAGCTTTTTGGCTAAAATAGCCATTAATATTCTTTTGCATATGAGATCTTAACCCTTTCATGCATGAATTCATGACAACCTCAATCTGGATTATTTATTTGTTTGTGTGCTCTTGGGAAATATTAAAGAAGACTTGAACTTTCTCCACACATATTTTTCAATATGTCCTCTTTTGTGGACAGTACATGTTTTGTTTAATGGAGCGGTTGATATCTGAGTGTCGATTAACTGGTAATTTTACATGACATGGTGTTGGTGAACATGACAGGGATGAGTCAAGATTGATCAGTGCAAGTGTAAGGGGGGGTTTTGATGTGTATGAGGGTCAGTATGTGCTTATGCATGAGGAGTGTGGAAGAGTGCAGCTGTCTCTTTTGTTCAGTGATGGGCTGACCAGCCAGTTGCCTCTCCAGGTGGCCAGTGGCTGGGTGTGTGTATCACTATGTGTGTGTGTGTGTGTGTGTGTGTGTGTGTGTGTGTGTGTGTGTGTGGTGTGTATTTATGTTGGGGGTGTAATGGCCGACCGGCGAAGAGTGACAATACAGGCATGTGACCCTGGGACAGAACTGCTTGTCACTAATACAATTGTCGACACAGTGGCAGATTTAGGAGCTGTCGTTGTGTTATGCATCTATTTTATCTCAGAATAGTTACTGAGAGTTAAAACGTTAGAAGCCAAATCTATAGCTTTTGACTCTTAAAATAATTTTTAAGTGTGGTATTATTGGGTTAGTAACACTGATTCTAACATTGTGGTCTCAGATATTTTTATGACAACTAAACTTTAGCTGACCATTGTTTCACGCAACCACATTCCAACATAGCTGCTCTGTGTTTATGTGCAGTTTCTTCCCGCATAATAAAATCAATATTTCATGTCCATTTATTTGTTAAGTAGTTAATAAGCAGGATAATGTACAGCTGGTCAGTATTTATCATCATATTAAGCCCTTTAGGGAGTGTTCTCTTCGCATATGGGTTCTAACCACCCTTATTTGATAATGATTGACCGTATACTATCTTTTATTCAGTTGTAAACACTCTCAAAAGGATAATTGTTAAAATTAAAAAAGCAATAAAACAAAAATCATTTAGATGCCTGTAGCAAATTTAAATCCGACAAACGTGTTTTCTTTAATACAAAAGTGTGGGAGGCATTTCTGCTAATACAAAAAGTCCCAATGTGAACTGTGGAGCCAGATTTCCAATCCACCTTAGCCACCGCATCTGTATCTCAAAATAGTTTGTCTTTTGTTGAATGATTTATTGATTATTTTAGCAAGAAACAGGTGCATCCTTAGCGTTTTTGTGGACCTGTGTACATTCTTTATCTAATCGCTATCCTATGATGTAATAATCGAAAACAAAAGACGGTGCCCTTTGTTCCCTCTCGTCTCTTTCTCATTTCGCGCTCGCATTTTCGCATCGCCGACACTGTCAACACAACAGATGCCGTTGGAACGGTGCTCCCACCCTCAATGTTTTCACATTTTCCTCTCAGTCCCTCTGTTCTCATCCTCATCTATCAGTCTATTTAAGCTTCCCTGTGGTTAGCCAGCCTTTGCTTGCCCTCACTCGCTTCCCTCCTCTTTCCTGCATCCCCCCACCCCCCCCCTCACACCCCCACTTTGGCTTTCTCGCTCTCTCCATTTGTTTTTCTGCTCAGTAGCAGACAGCAGGGTTGCAGCCGAAGACAGGTTGCTGCTGCGATTTCTCACCCGAAAGAAAGGATTACGGTTTCGGGAGGCTTCTCTGCAGCAAGGCAAGTGTTGTTTTCCCGCATGCTCTTATCCTGCATTTTCCTGCGAGGCTCATTCGGTGATGCTGGTAAGGGATTAGAGATTTAGCGGGTAATGTATGGGGCTCTGTTCATGTAGCGGATGGCTCATATATAGGCTAAAGGGTTGGATTGGGGGTGGGGTTGTTGTGGGGGTGGGGTTGAGTCAAGAATATGGGGGGAAAAAAACCAAGATCAAACCTTTCAGTCACATCTCGTTCACAGGGACAGATGGCTCATGGTTGTGGAACTTTCTCATCAATATGATTTATTTTCAAGCTATTGTCTGGAGCCCCTTCGGGGCACAGATCTCATTTTTCCTCGGAGAGCATGGGTACGCGTGTGTGTGTCTGTGTGTAAGAATGCATGTGTATGTGTGTGTGTGTGTGTGTGTGTGTGTGTGTGTGTGATGGAATGATTATGTGGCAGAGGGTGTACGGTACACAGAAGGGCCATCACCTTTGATGTAATGAACAATGATCAACGCGGCACCTGAACAAAAGCACCAGACGTCAAAGCAGCGTTAAAAAATTCAATTTGTCTCTGCCGTTCGCACCACCGAGCTCGCTGTGGATCCCTCATATGCTGTCTCAGACAGGTTACTGCCCAGTCATATGGTGTCTTATGTTAGGCATCACAAACATTGTTGCTAGGTAGATCTTTGCAGAGAGTGTATTTATGCTATGTGACCCACAGCTGTCGATATCGCTATATGAGAATGAGACTTTATGTGCCATAAACATCTAGCAAGTAGAGAAATGCAAATTTATGTTGTGCGTTTTTGCTAATTGTATTAACATGCACCCCTCATTCAGAGTCAAAGCGTGCAGACTATGGGAGCTAGCTAATTAGCATTTAGCATGTGTGCTAGTCTGTCTGCCGATGAGTAACACGGTTCAACCGCAGGCTCGAAGACAGCGTAGATCTGAAGAGCGCCCCGGCCGCTAGTCAGCTGCGATTAGCAGACAGAAGAGAGGTAATACCTGCAGGGCGCCGAGGGCTCTCGGCAGGGAGGGCGGATGTTCGCGCGTTTTTAGCATTGCCGATCTTGTATGGATTTCTACCATCTTGAATCTCGAACAGTGTGACTTTCAAAAAACAAGCTGTTTTTTTTTTTTCTCAAATGCTTTGGATTTACATCCACATTTTGGGGGGGGAACCGCAGGTAAAAGATTTTCTCAGAGCGCCTGTTTGGGTTTGGAGTTTCTAGGCTCCATTTTGAAATGTCAGCTTGAGCTGGATATCACTGAGCAAGCATATGTGGGCGGCATACAGGGAAATTTAACTAAATCTAGGCATGTTCTGAATTTCAAACCCACTCCACGTTTTCTTTGGCTAACGCCGCGTTGAACGTAGATGAGTCTCGCGAGTTGGCCCCAACTCTTTTGGCTGTTCCTGGCCTGAAAAACCCATTCACTCAGAGCACTTGACATTCTACATTCGAAAGCGTTTCGTGACTTCATTTGCAAGTCAAAAGCACCCTCAGAAAGTGTTGATCACCGTGAGAGTGGACAAACCAGAGACCAGCATCAGGCCTGTCCAGGGGGCATAACTGTTGGATGGGCGGGATTAAAAAAGGTTTGGGGAACAAAAGAAAAAGAATGTCTGTTCAAATACCACTTCATTCATGCCATCTTTCAAAGAGACAAACACGGACTGGGGGATCTGCAGTGTCTTCGTACTAAACTCGGACCAGTTTTGGGTTTATTTTGGCAAAATGTAACCACATATTCAGGGTTTGGGGAGAGGGGATTGTATGTAACGGTTTATAAAATCGCTCATTGAAAAACCCATTTTGGTTGGCCACTAATACCAATATTGGGGGATGTGTCGCCCTTACAGTCTTTGGTGGTTAGTGCCCAGACTTTAGGAATCAAAATGTCCTCTAACTAGTAATTGTCCCTTTCAACAAGGAATAGCATCTACACATTCTATTCTTCTCAAAACATGTTACACAAAAAATATGAAACACATTCAATGACTTCTAAGGGAAAAATCTACATCTTCAACGCTTTCATCTAAGTCCAACTTCTACCACAAAGTAGGCTATTTTTCAGCAGTTTGATGTTAGTAGAAAAACTTCTTCCCCGGGTGAGCTTTAAATCCAAATCACAGCTCCACGGGACTGAGATGATTCACACCGAGCTCCACCCAAAAATAGAAGCTCATGCTACACAGACACACTACGTTCCTGTCTTTACCTCTGGCCTATTTCTTCAGGGTTTCATCTGGAGATGAGTGTTTGTCGTTTTGCTGCTGTAATCATTTAACTCTGAGGGTTAAGAAAGCAAGAGAAACAGTTTGAGAGGAGAGAGCTTTGCTTGAGAAATATGGGACTTGTTTGATGGATGAGGGAGGTAATTTCGTTGAGTGGCTGTTAGTGGTCAAAAGGCCTTTCAAAAGCAAATCATTTTCATTCAATTTAATTCCAGGTTCAAGCGCATAATTTTAAGCTTATGGGGATGAGTTTGTGAATATTCCAGATGTATAAAATGGATGTGTTAAAATCAGAATTACCGTACATGGTTAAAGACAATATACAGTAGTTTTTAACTTTTGAGCGAAACAGAATAATCATTGGGAAATAATGTAGGGACCTGATGATTTCCTTGACTTATGATGTTATTGTTTAATATTATGTGTTGCCATCCACATATTGTTGGATGTTTTCTGTAAAATAATTGTGTTGATGAATAGAACGCAGTAGTTGTAAAGAAACTAAATTCTGGAAATGTTTCCATTGTTTTTGTAGACTCTAGTTAAGGTCTTAAAGGGATAGTTCACCGAAGAATGAAAATTCTTTCATCTTTTACTCAACC
This sequence comes from Oreonectes daqikongensis, assembly GCA_026939265.1. Taxonomy (NCBI): domain Eukaryota; kingdom Metazoa; phylum Chordata; class Actinopteri; order Cypriniformes; family Nemacheilidae; genus Oreonectes; species Oreonectes daqikongensis. Next base: position 257,608 of record JAOTQM010000030.1, on the reverse strand, counting down.
TTATGTAATTCCAAACCTGTATAACTTTCTTTTTTTCTTCAGAACACAGAAGATTTTCTTAAAAAATGTTGGTAACCAAACAACATTGGCCCCAATCGACTTCAACTGACACAAAACCACTGAGAGATTTTCTAAAATATCAAGAGTCACATGCAGGTTTTGAAAGACATGAGGGTGAATCATTCATTGATTTTCATTTATTGGTGAATTATCCCTTTAAGAACAGCCATTGGTTGATTTTCAGTTGTCATTGGCTAGTTTTATGTTGCTGGCAACCTAATGGATGGAATTATAGTAGCATGACTTTTCCAAACAAACACACACACGCACGCACGCACACAGAAGCCCTTCTCCCCTACCCCTTGCCCCAGTGGCCTGTTTGAATGAACAATAGTATTGTAAGCGTGCACATGGCTGGCCTGACCTGATCGATTTTTATCTGCTAAATCTCATTCGGCCTTTAATCCCCATGCAAAGACCACTTTTCGATTGCCTTAGTCACGTCGTATTTGTGTATGTTCTTGTGCGAGCGAGAGCGTTACATCTTGTTTGCAGGGGGAGCCATGTGTGTAGCTGTCTGTTAGTGTGTGTTGCAGAGGGGGGTGGGGGATGTGGAAGAGAGAGGGAGGGTGCAGTGAGGGAGAGAGAGAGGTGGGCGGGCGGAGGTGGATGAGCGCGAGCCTGAAGACGTGTAGCTCAGATGGTGTTTGGTGTGCGAGCCCCTTACATTGGCTGAGCTTCAACGCTGGGCTGAACGGCTGCTTTATAGAGAAAGAGAGCTTGAGATTGAGAGTGTGTGAGGGAGAGAGAGAGAGAGAGAGAGAGAGAGAGAGAGAGGAGAGGTGTTCGACAGACTGGGCAGCGTTTGCTAAGATACAAACGTCTGATGCCCACATGAAACGGAATTTATGTGGATTTCCGCTGTTTTGGTCTTTTTCTGCGAGATCTCGGCTGGATTGCTCGCAGAGGAGGTAGCTGCCGCGAGGTGCTCGGCTGAGGTAAATCTCATGTTTTTTATCATAACACCTGGATTCATCGGCTTCCGGGATCTGGTGGTGGGGGTGGGGAATGAGGGATGGAGAAAAGAGTGACAGAAAGATGCAAAGACATCGGGGGGAAAGCAAGCAGCAATGCAGGGAATGCATCAGACTGTGTGACCGAGGCAAATTTGCATTAAGAGATGTGATTTGTTGAGGATGGCAAAATGGTGCAGGAGAGAAAGGATGTCACATTGTGCGTTCGCCGCTCGAGTGTGTACGTGCCCGTCTGGTTGAACGAACGCGGCTCTGTCGTGAACGATGAATTTAACTGGTCACTTGACGTGTCGGAGGCCATTATATTTGGAACCGAGCAGTGTGGCGGGCGTTCCGGTGGATGTCTGTGTGTCTGTTTCCCAACCCCCCGACCTCCCCTCCCCATCCACCCGATCTGGCTCTCCACAACAGCTTCATGTCTTTCTCTCAGCTGCAACCGCTGCCTATCTGCCTTGCTTTCTGAATGGCTACATTTGAATCTGTCTTTCATGGAGCCAGTGGCTGTATTTGGAGGGATAAAACAGGATCTTTGTATCTTAGCAGTGCTGTAGAAGAGATGCTGGGTAAACGAGTTTTCGATCTCTGCTTTGCAATTGACAGGCTGGTGTTTTATGACTATTGAGATCAATTGCCAATAGTGAGCAAAATGGCATGTAAATATAATCAAAATATTCATCAATTTTCCAAATTTGCATGTCCTGTGAAAGGTCACAGAAGGGCCTATTCCAGCATCTTGGGCCAAACATTTTTTCAGCTTAAATCTATATTGTTTTCTATAGTGTAGTATATTATTGTTATCATGACTGAAATAGTCACAAACCTGTCCAAACATACAAGCTGTGTTATTGATAAAACCTGATTTATGTTATGTTAGATTTCCTAAAAATATGACCAGCTAGCTGACTCCGTATTTGCTAGACAATGTCTATTTTTACTCGCATTTGCTGCTTGGTGAGTGTTAATTGTGAGCGCTGCACACATATACTTGTGGATTTTCGAGAATGGGGATTTGACACACAGCTTTCTATGATGTTAAGGTAAATCTGGATGCAGGGCTGGATTGTGCTGGTGTGCTCGTAAGATATGCATTGATCACTGGTTTAGGTACACTACACAATACAATCGCCTTTGTGTTCTGTAGGTGTGTATATGTTCGCTTTGAAGGGGATTTTGAAATACAGATCTTTTTGGGGGAGATACTTACAGAAAGCAATTTCATTTTGCTAATGGGTATGTCGGCTGGAAAATGCTAGAATTGGGGATCTGTGTTGTGGATTAACCCTTTGCTGAGACAGATGGTTCTCTCTCCCGCTGAGCCGGAAGGGATGGCTGTCAACATCAACATGGGCGCACATCCTTAGGCTTTTCCCAATTACAAATCTTCCATTTTCCAGTATCTAATTCCAGTTCTCAGATCTACAGACATGGAGAATGGAAATGCCAAGTCTCTCTCTGTGTCAAATCTTCTGCCTTTACTAGTAAATCATTCTGGCTCAGAAATGACTCCAGAAGCTCTGCCATCATTTTTCTTTCTTTTGTAGCTGGGTTACACATATATTATGCTATATAGTGCATTTAGGTCGGTCATGACTAGATAAATAAAGCACAATTTTTACAAAAAAATAATGATCAGGACCCTGACACCAAATGGCAGGGGTCTCATATCTGACTGTACATTACTACTTACAAATTAATATGAAATGGACATGAAATTGATTTTAGTTTTAACTATTTCATTATGTAAGGACCAGTGAACCATTTGAACATATTAGCTTTACCAGTGCAACAGTTGCAGTATTCAGTGTGTTTTGATACATCTGTACTAATGTATAAACACTCTGTGGGCATCAGTCGAACAGAAGAGAGGTTAGATGTCCTTAAACGCCTCTGCTGTGACAGGACTGTCAATATCTTCTATCCCTTTGAACCCTGCTGACGTCGCTTTTTTCAGCTTGGACATGCCATTTATTGGTGCTTTGCCTTTTGATTAATCCTTGTGATGAACCATCAGTATTTAAATGTGTTTTTCATTCACAAATATAGTTGAATCAGTCAGTATAAACAACAGTTTGGGAACTTTGAACTTCAGTGTCAGACATCCAAAGAGAATTTGCTTTTTTTTTTTTTACCATTTTACAAATAAATTATGGCCACAAATTATTTGCAGCCTTGCTTATGGTTTCCAGGTTCTTGGAAACTGTGGTATTGAAAAATGCATCATGCAAGTATTGTTTATACAATGTGAATCTAGGGTCGATAATAAAGTATGGGAAAATAGGTTTAGTAAGTGCTGTTCTTATTTGGTTATGCTGTATATTATTATTACTGTATATTGTATAAGTAATTCACCCAAAAATGAAAATTCTGTCATCATTTACTCACCCTCTTGTCATTTCAAACCTGTATGGCATTTTTTCTTCTGCAAAGCACACAACAAAGGCGGTACGCATTCACTTCCACTGTATGGACACAAAACCATTGCAAGTCAATGGCTGCCATTGTTCGCTTACCAACATTCTTCAAAATATCTTCTTTTGTGTCACGCAGAAGAGAGAAAGCCATACAGCCTTAAAATTACAAGAATGTGAGTAAATGTTACACATTAAGTACACATTATCTTTAGCATATTCTCTTTTTTTTGGTATTTTATGGATGAATAAAGAAACTAGGGTTCTGTCAGTAAATAGTTCTTGTTGGGAAAGATTGCTTTGGATTTACAGTCTGGTGTTGTTAAAGCCAGTCAGCTGATACAGACTATGCATTGCTTCTGGTTTAAAGTTTTAAACTGTTTGCACCTGGCATTAACAACAGTCAATGGACAGCACTGCTTCACATTTGGAGTGTAAAATGCATTCAAAACTGGTTGGTCAATGAGGTTCTTCATCTTGGGCTGTGTCTGTGTGTATATAATCACACAAACTGATATTTTGTATGGTTATATCTGTTATAGGGCTGGGTGGTATGATGGTATATCCCGTTACTGCGGAACAAAATGTCAACCGTAAGAGATTTTTCTATTCCGCGGAATGTAAATAAGTATGCCTGGTTAACTCGGCGCATTGAAAGCTGGGTGTTACGATGAAAAAACGTGTGAACTAATCCACCCATAACAAATAACAAATCAAATATTCTTTTGACCTTTCAGTTTGTAGTTTGGTGATCAGCTCCAGTGCAGAGCTTTCTCTCTCACCTGCAATGCTCGTGCAGGGGTGCAGGGATCTGCGCTTGCATATAAAAAATGCAAATCTCACGTATTTTAGTCTGATTGCTTTGTAAAGCTGTTAATAGTTTTAATAAAGTTAAACTTTAGGGTTGGGTTAGTGCGCATTTACCCAAAGCATGGGTAAATGCGTGCTTTGACGTGACTCCCATTTTGGGTGACGCATGTGGAGTCACCAGAGGCTCAAGCGCGCAAATAAACAAATCTAAATACAGAGAGAGAATAAAGAGCAATGAAGCCCTACAGCACAGACCCCATAAACACCAGTTTATAACACCGGTCATATACATGTACTCTTATTGTTTGATATATTCATGTTTAATTGTTATACATATTGTCTATCTTTCTACTGTATACATATGATTTAGCCAGAAGATAATCTGTTATCTTTAGTGCATTTTCATAACTTGCCTACATTTTAACTATGGTGAGTATTTAAAAGAATTGTAATTAATAAATAAATTAAATCAATCTAGGAAAAATGATGTATAAGATATATAATTAAAATGGGAGATTGTTACCGTGAAATACAATTACTCATTCATTGAAATAGATTTTTGGTCATTCTGCCCACCCCTAATCTGTGATGTACACTAAAGGCTATTAGCTGTAAAATGGGGATGACCCTATCAACCTTTTCTAACTAACTTCCTACTTTAACGGAAATGAATAGTAAATAAAGTGTCACTCTAATGGGTCTTTCAATAATTTCTTTAATTTTTTTTCCAAAAGAGTCTAATAAATATGTAAAGGTGAATGGACTTGAGTTTTACATCTCATCTGAGCATGTCACTTTCTTCATGTCTCACCGCATTTTTGCATTTATGAATTACACAGAGGCAATGGCAGGCATGACAAAAGAGTATTAAAAAGCAGAAAAAATGAAAGAGAGAGCGGCCTGTATTACTAAAAATTCAATCAAGCCATTAAGATAACCTCTTACGCTCAGAACAAACACATCGCGATCTGCGAGACCACCTTTAATTCATTTTCTATGTATACTATTTAATGGGAAGGGTATCAGAAAACTCATAAAATTACTTCTGGGAAAGAATACTGAAGACGTAGCATCTCGCGCTAACCTAGTTTTCTTTTTCTCTTTATTTTCAGCCAAAACTCACAGGCCCTTTAATAACTTCGGAAACACGCAAACATCTGAATGCCTGTATAGTAATAGTCCTGACTATTATTAGAATGATGATAATAATGAGTCGTTTCCAAATGCGTTAACAACGGCCTGCGCTACACCGCTAACTGAATCACGGCGGTGAGACTCGCAGTCACTTAAAGCGTTGCGTCTGATTGATTGCCTCTCCAGTTACTGCAGTATTGCTCTCCAGGAATGCAATACCTCCCCTTAAACCTCTTGATCCGCCCAATAACTGGACAATCGTGTCGCCATGTCTGATTTCACAATAGCAGGTAACGTTTGTGTTATTGTGGCTGTAAGAGGTGAAATTGACCTGATAATTAAAGAATGTATACGAAAGCTTTTGTTGTCGTGGTACAGATTGGAAAGTGACGAATTGTGGAAACATCAGCACCTGGTCAAACTTGAAATACAAAAGTAAATGAAAGGGTTTTAGATGGCTTGTGAATAGTTTTTTGGATTAGTGTGGGATGTGGCACATGGTAATGCTCACTTTATATACAGAAACTTAATACACAAAGGCTTCTAAAGTGATGCTGTGGCAAACCTTTGAGTGACCTTTAAGGATTTGAATATGCATACATGCTAATTTTAGAACTTAATATCTGTAAGAGCTATCAAGCTATGCTGAATCATACAGGACAAGCGTACTATTTTTGTCCGCTGTGTAACTGTGATTTTATTCGCCATCGGGAGATTAGTATGCGCATACACACATACAGAGCATTAAGATGGCTCAGAGGCCGGCAGTTTCAAAGCTTTGCTACAGATTTTAAAGCCAACATCCAGCTATGTTATTCAAAGCCGCCAACTTTTTGATTTGTTGTGGTTTTTGTGTTTTGCTGTTGCATGAGATTGATCACTGACAAGTTTGCATTTGTCCTTCTGTTGCTGTTGTTCACCTCTGTTTCTCCTCATCTGTGAAGAAGAGGATACAGCAGTCACTTGTTTTATATTTCATCAGTCAACATGTGTAATGGCTAATCTGTGATAAAAACTCGTAGAGAGCTTAGCGGTGAAGCTTAAAGGATTAATTTATGAATATCAGTTTGGTAGGAAAGAAAATAAGTGTTTTTCATTAGTTTATTGTCTCATTGTATTATTATAATAATTACAAACTATGGTCATTGTGTCCTACAATAAACTCACTAGCATTTCATATGTTGTTTGGGGTTTGTTTCCTTTTTGTTTAACCCTCAATATCTTAAACACTACAAGTTGTTTACATGGTCAACTAATGTAAAGTACTGCTGTGTTTAACATTCTGTAGAGAGAACAAAAGATACAGAGAGCAACTGACCCTTACACAAAGAAAATATACTTTCAATATAATAAATCTTTTAACATTCTAATATATTTGCAATGCATTGCTTTATATATTTACATTAATTACAATATATTGAATAATACATAAGAAATTGTCATTTTCATATCGAAAAACACACACTTGGTGCCAGTATGGAATGTAAAATATATATTTCTTTTTTTTCCAGTATATTCACATACATCTTTGTTTTACACCCCTTTATTTTGCTCATTTATGTTTCGCTCTTGCAGAAAAGGTGGCACGATCACCTGGTAGAGCACAGTGACCTTCAGTTTTAGCATCCAGTAGAATAACAGAGGCTTTGACTGTGGTGACTCATACACATTAGGAGTATATTAAGGTGATTGACGAAATGCTTGTTTTGGTACAAAAATACAAATGGTTGCAACAGCTGTGAGCATTTTACTTTTTGGGATGCGCTATTCATTGAATATTTTCAAAAACACTGGAAGCCAGGTCAGGTGCGTTGTGATTCAGACCTCTACTTTGTCGTCTTTGTTGCCTTTTTAGCGAGAATGATGTTGAATCATTCTTGCAAAGATTAGAAAAGTCAATCAAGAAGTTGAACTCACCGTTGTCTGTGTGACGAAGTTCAAATGTAGGTCATATTAGAAATCTGAACTGGGGGCGTCAGGAACACAACACTCTCCGAGCTGCGATGCTCCTGGATCTTCAGCCGCAAAAATAAACCGATTTATCACACGCCACTATTTCTAGAGCCTGTTTGTGTGCTGGATGTGCATGTTACATTGTTTTTCTGATGTATTTGGGAACGTGGTAAATGTCTGTCTTTGGTTCTTTTGAGGTTCTTGCTGGTCTTGCATTTCACAATGATGCTATTTCCACCCCCAGCTTGTATTTATGTCATACGTGAAGATGTGTAGAGAGGTAAAGCGTAGACCTTTTGTGAAAAATAAAAGTGTGATATGGCCGCCTTTCATCATCTTCCAATGAATTATTAAATAATTTCCAACTTTTGGGACATAGAAATCTTAAACTTTGGATTATTTGGAGAAAAGGCTTGAAATAGGAACCAATACTTCATTAAGTATAAATGAGATTCTTCTGCTGTCAAGTTGCTGTGCTCATTTCAATTCAGCTCACTATCCCTTTTAGGCAACATGTTATGTTATTTATTACACTTTATACTTAAACATAGGAGATATTACTTTAATTTGCACTCCAATTTTGCAGTACCTGTCTTTTGAATCCCCCAGAGACAGACGGAAGGAAGATGTGTTTGCCCAGGTTTCTTCCTGTCGAGAGGCAAGACTGACACTAGATCACAGCACGAGCAAAAGATACCATTCCATATGACGGACAGACCCAGAATCAGTCATAAGCTGAGTAAACAGCTCAGTCTGGTTTTAGCTACATTGAGTCTTAAGGGCATTATTGCCTGGCAGTGCTGCCATGCTATGGCTACACCTATGACAAGAAGAGATTGACTTTCACTTCACTGAAAATCAGCCAGAAAGAGATGGATGTAGTTCATTTCATCTTTAAAGGGGCCATATTCTGCACTTTTATAGCATTTTATATTGTATCATATTCGTTTTCTGAAGTCCACTTGTCAAGTTTTCCACACTGTTTCTGACTCTCTCTTTATCCTTTAACAGGATGTTTATGCTACTGTACCTTTAATTTTTTATTAATGAAAAATAGGGATGCGCCGATATGTACATTTTGGCTGATACCGATAACTGATCATTGATTAACAATGGAAGTCGATAACCAATATATTGGCCGGTACAGTATACAGTATTTCAATGAGAAAACTAAAAAGTACCAAACATTGGTAATGTACTCAGCAATATTTTAACGATTTGTTGCTGATTTGTTTCTATAAATGGTCTTGGTGGACAGGGTAGTGTTTTTGTGTCAAGATCAGTTTTTTCATTGAAAATCCATCTTTTATTTGTGTACTGTTAAGTGACATCGATGAGAAGATGCTTTTTCATTATACATATGGGCAAAGCATATTGCAAAACATGAGGTAAGAAAAGAGCCATTAGTCTGTTATGCATCTCTAAATCGGCCCTCCTGAGAATGAAAAGGTTGAAAATGCATCCCACATCATACGAAATATACCAGCATAGTCACATTGGTTGTGAACAGATTTGAAGTGATGCTTGAAGATTGCGCCTGCATGCGTTTCTTTGTTTCCAGGCCGGGTTGTGGAAGCTCGTGATGTTGATTCATTGTGTAGCACCGCTGTTCTTTTCCAGAGAGACAATGATCTCTAGCCACACATGCAAGAGCGCTTTACTGCTGAGAAATACAGCAGCCAGCCAGTGTGGAAACAGCCACAGCCTGTGCAGTGTGTGACGTGTGTCAGTGAGGAGGTTATCATTTAACAGAGGGTTGTAAACCCCCATTAGATAATTGTTTCTCTTTTGGGGCCTGGTTTAGGCCATTTGGCGACAGTAACCCCTTTTGTTTGTAGCCACTGACCCACGACTGATGACTGATGAGTGTGTGTAGGCCGGGACAAACAGTTTCAGATTGTGATGTTTGTCATCACGACTCACTTTTGCTCAGCACTCGGGCACCCGGTAGACTTTCAGTGGTCTAACATTAACAGAACAGATTGACGTCTTTGTTTTAAAATCACTCTACAGGTATACTTTTCAAAACTACTTACGTCATGTGCACGCCGGAAATGAGTTTTTGAATTTGAGCTGAATTTGAATTGAGGTTACATGTGGTGCGTGCACCATGGCAATATTAAAGTCTTGTTCATTGTTTTGGCATTGTTGAATCTGAAATATGTCTATTCAGTTGAGTAAAATGTGCTATACAAAATAAAGAATTAAGTAAATAATAAATTAAAAGTTAATAAATAAATAGGTGTATTCCTTTAAAACTAATGGTGAGCATTGTGTTAGCATTGCTCATTCGTTTATTTATACATCGCTGCGTGAAAAAGATAGTTCACCCATAAAAATAAAAAAAAATCTCATCTTTTATCCATCTTCAAATAATTCAAAACCTTTATATGACTTTTTCTTCTGTGTAACCCAAAAGAAGAGAAACGGTTCAGTGGTTTTGTGTCCTTACAATGGAAGTCAATAGAGGAGAATGTTGTTTGGTTACCAACATTATTCAAAATAAGAAAGAAAATCATACAGTTTGGAATGAAATGGAAGTGTGTAAATGATGTTAGAATTTTCATTTTTATGGCTAGGGGTTGTGACTAGTGTATTGACACATATAACTTTGCAGGTGCAGCTGCCACACTTATGAATCCAAGCGAATAAGCCGATTGGCCCGTTTATATAAACAACTTATTGCATTTATCCACAGACTAGGCCACAGATTCATGTGTATAAATATACATGTTTATTCAGTGCAATGAGTTTGAAGGGAAGTACAGGATATGACCTAAAGACTTCATCCTGATGACAAAAACCTGAGCGGTCCTTGTTTTTATGCACTTCACCTGATGACAGAGGCAGAATTCATCCTGTGACTATTATCCCAGCAATGGATTTCTTACATTTTTCTATATTCTAGCTCTAGTTGTGAGTAAGACCATTTTGTTTTTCTCAGTTGGGTTAAAATAGCTTTGCTTTCATCTGGCACTGGTTTGAATGGACCCTCTATAAGTTATGTCGGGTTATGTCATAATATCATAATGAGGTCAAGTTGCTCTCATTATGTTTTCTCAAACTTTGTTTTAACTATTTAGTTTTCAAGGGAATGAAAAATTGCCTCTCACAGATATATAAAAGTGACGGACGAACAAGTACACCACCATTTTACTGTAATTCAAATGGAAATAACACTCATGTTACAAATATCTCAAAACATCTCAGTGTACTTACAGATGGTCTTATTTAAAGCAGTCACTTATATTGGAACAAAGGATTTTTTGTATGCATTTTTCCTAGCTTTAAGGTTTTCAGTGCATGGCCAGATGGAAGGATTTCAAGTAAATAATGAAGAGGATTAGTTTAGTTTTTATATTTCTGAAATGCCCCTTTTCCATAAATTGGAAAAATAAATGCCTGATTGGAAGACGTGTTTCATGTTGGTATTTTGTGTGTCATAACGTGTGATGTTAAAGTGGTTTGAGCCCCTTAGTTATGAGGCTCTGGGTAATTCTATCCTTCAAGGGTTGTCCATAGCAACGGAAGATGTCATCATGTGCAAGTCAATGCTATTTATATATTTGTGGAAAACTGACAATTTATTTTTCTACCTTGTGTTTGCATGTGATGAATGTGTGTCTGCGGCAGCGCTGTGTTTGCTAGAGTTCATTTACTGTTTATTGAACAGAACTGTGTGGTCTGTTATTGCATCTTCTGATTGGCAGTGTAAAGGTTACCATTTTTTTATCCTCATGTCATTCCAAACCTGCATGATTTTCTTTCTTCTGCACCAAATAAAGATATTTTGAAGAATGTTGGTCACCAAACAACATTGGACACAGAACCACTGAGACATTTCTCAAAATATCTTCTTTTGTGTTCCACAGAAGGGAGAGTCATAAACAGGTTTGGAATGACATGAGGGTGAACAAATGATGGCTACATTTTTATTTTGGGTAAACTATGCCTTTAAATGGAAACTCCACCCAAACAAGAAAATTCTGTAATCAATAACCCACCCTTAAGTTGTTCCAAACCTGTATACATTTCTTTGTTCTGCTGAACACAAAGAAAGATATTTGGAAAAATGTCAGTAAACAAACAGATCTTATCCACCATTTACTGCCATAGTAGGAAAAATAAATACTATGAGAGTCAATGGGGGATGAGATCTGTTTGACATTCTTCCAAGTATCTTCCGTTGTGTTTAGCAGAACAAAGAAACTTATATCTACGGGTGAGTAAATTATAGAATTTTTATTTTTGGGTGGAGTGTCAATTTTGACAATTCTATACCAGGTGCTTTTAAATAAACATTTTTAATGACTGATCTGACACAAGTGTCCTATTCATATAATTTCACTACATAAAGCCAAATTTCTATTTAAAGCGACACACGCTGTCTTTGCACAGCATCTATTTGAGGAGTTGCAATCTACTCTGCTTTTTATAAACAGGTCTCTGTTAAGCCAAAAGAATATTACATTGCAATATTATTATAAATACTGAGTTTATCATCACACCTTTGATTTATCACCAATGTCACTAAGATGGCTGCCAAAGAGCATCTCCCATCGCGGGGTTCTATTTATATCAGCTATTCATCAGCTCCGTCAAGTGATGGGGAGGTACAGCATGCAGCAGGACGAGTCCGTAAGACACACAAAGCTGCTGGGTCACCGTCTTAACCGTCAGCGCTGCTATTAGCTGGATCAACGTGAAGGCCCAAAGCTCACAGTTCAAATAAATAGTGACCATAGTCATTTACCAACATTTCTTTTCTATTATCTATATATTCTATATAACATACTATATCACTATTTATCACTTGTTTATATACTATTATTTGATTTATGTTGCTAGGCTACATTTTTTTTGTGTTAGCAATGCAGTGATGTTTGGGGTGGGGGTGGAAACGGGCGCAAGGGGTTTGTTCACTTTTCTCTCCTATATCAAATTTTCATCGAAAAGGTGTTACGACTTCACTTGTGAAGCTTCACATCCAAAGCTCCCTCACGCTAATTTCACACCCAACTCTTGGCTTCCAGGAGCCAGGAGACTGTAGCATGTGCTTGTAATTGGCCCTGATGTGGGCGGTAATCGTAATGTGGTGTATATCTGGTTTCGAGCATAAATTAGCGGTTTAACGTTGCCGATATCTTATGTTTTCTCTCTTTCTTTTTGTAACAGGTACGACCCGCTCTCCTCGTGACGCTGAGGTACCAGGAGTAGATTATAATTTCTTGTCTGTTGAGGAATTTCTCAAGCTTGAACAGAGTGGGACACTACTGGAGATTGGATCTTACGACGGTAAACGATAAGCTATGGAGAGTTATAAACACATGCTTTTGCTTTTCCTTTATATACAGTGTTATAAAAGAGAGCAGTAAAGTCATGAAAAAGGTTTTGTAATGAATCTAAAATGTTATATGCATGCTCATATTACATAAATTGAATTTAAACAAAGAATGGCAAAGATGCAGTCATGTTAATGCACACACCTTATACTTTGCTTATAATGTTCACTTCACTCTGTGCCCATGTGCCGCTGTGGACTGAAGAACGAGCTAAATACTACAGCCTGCCTCCATTTTCATAATAAGAGTTTTAAATATGACTAAGCGATCTCGAATTCCTGTACAAATTATATAATTAATTACAGTTTTTTAGGGGGGCTGAGCAATACATTTAGGGGGGCTAATGCCCACCTTAAAAGGGCCTAGCAACGGCCTACCTCTCAATTCTGCTGAATTTGTTTACAACATCTTTGTTATTTAGCTTGGACACACTACACAGTTTTGGGGTTGACAGTTAGATTTAAATGCAGAAGTCGGTCTCCAAATTATTGTGTGTGTATAGTGAGTACAGAAGTCACTTTGTAATTGTTGGCTGTGCATAACAGCTAGAGCTGTAAATCGTCACTTCGCAATCGATTCGATTATGATTCTCACGACTCGATTCATCTTGTCCTTCAACTTTTAATTCATTATTAATAATATAAACACTTGAAATTCTTTTTTCCTTTTAGAAAGAAAGATAATAAGACAAAAGTACTTATTTACAATAAAACAACAGTAACCATTGGCATACTGCTGCTGTTCTTTTAAAACCTCATATCTCCATATTTCATAATTTTTTTGCCATATATCATTTATTAGTCACCCTTTATGTTTGTCACTGAGGTTTGCAAGTAGGTTTGTTTAATCATTTTAAAAGTATATGGAATTTGGACATCCGAGGTTTCGGAAGGACATCGTAAAGAATCATGAGTTTCTGTAAACCACCATTGACAAAGGCTGTTCTGTTTATTTGAGTTACTCAGTTGCCACTGAATCATAGTGCTTATTAGAATAACTGAGAGACGGTTTATATTTGTGAATGAAGTTTCTGTGACTACCTGAATTTTTAACTTGAACTTTTAGATGAATTTGGTTCTAAACTCTCTGTGTGTGTGTGTGTATGTGGAACGAAATTAAGCTGTTAAAACAACTGCTGTATTTAACTGCAGTATGTGTGCAACCAAAAAATCCCAATAAATAATCAATATAAATTGATTTGTTAGACTCTATTAAACAAGAAAAAACGCTTTTGCATAACAGTTAAAATATTCAATCAATTTTTCTACTTAGTGCTGCCTTTGTGTTTCACCAAAATGAAATTCTTAATTGATATTAGGTTGAACATTGGGCCAGCCACGGCCGAACTCTAAACATATTACAGATTTAATGGTGTCAAGTGCTTTCCTTTCAGACAGTCAGCTCTCAATTTGAATGCTCACTGCCTCATAACAAATATGCTCAGACATGATGATACTATTATCAGCCTTTAAACTTTTAACTGCTCAATCAACAGTTACCCTCTTAATATAACATAAAATCTACCAATGAAAAACTTAACTGTTTTCCTTTAACCCCCTGTTCTAAATGCTGGTAATATCCTCTTGTTGCCTAGGTAACTATTATGGAACACCCAAGCCGCCCAGTCAGCCCCCTAGTGGGAAAGTGATTACTGGCGATGCTCTGCAAGACAGCCTTCCTGGTTCTCAGCCGTCAACCCCACGCCGCACCAAATCCTACAATGAGATGCAAAATGCTGGAATAGTGCCTACAGAAACTGAGGATGATGATGAGGTTCCTGAAATGAACAATAGCTTCACAGGTCAGCAGCCTTTGGGTGGCTTTGTGGTCATATTTGTTTGTGTTTTGTGTCTAGCACATGGGAGAAAAGATGAGTGGTACTTCTTTGTTGCTTTCTCTGTCCTTCGCCATTACGAAACTGGAAAGGGGACAATAGCGCCATCTGGCTGTCGTGGAGGGTTTTGTTTGTTGCATTGCAACGCATCAAGATGGACTCTTCCTGTTTTTATTTACTGATCAGTCAGATTTTCACAATCTGAGTTGGAGTATTGGTTAGATTGCACGTGGTGTTCTTATATAGAGTATAAAGATCAGTTTCTGGGTGATTTAATCACAAATGAACAGCACGTGCATTATATAGGTGTAAATGGGGTTTGAACCATTTTGTGAGTAGGTGAAAATGGTGCATTGCATTTGTATTGTAAACGCAAATCCTACCTGACAACAACAAAGCACTGCCTACTCAACTCCTGCGCTATAACAAAGATTTTAAACTTGGTTTATACTCTCCTATTGAAACATTGTTTAATAAAATTAATTTACCCGAAAAACAAAATTTGTGTGTTTTTAAACACAGCAGTTACAGAATCATTTTCTTTAAAGCTGTATATGACAATAGATGTATGTTACTAGCAGGTGTAAACCTGTAAAGGGTCTTGGCAGACCACTTGTGATCTTAATACTAGATCTAAACAGCCTAAGAAAATAGATTCACACACAATAGCCGGTTAATCAAAGATGCGATGTGGAAAGAAAATATACATTGAAAATCTGGCTGGTCTGAACTTGCACAAGCTGAACAAACTTAGTTTTTAGTTATTATACTCAGATACAATGTTCTGGTATTTTATTTCATGGGCATGTATGTCTATCTCCTAAAGGGGATCGTTCACCCAAAAATAAAAATTCTGTCACCATTTATTCTCATGTGGGTTAAAACCTGTATATGACTTGTTCTTCTGTGGAACCCAAAAGAAGATATTTTGAGAAATGTCTCAGTGGTTTTGTGTCCATACAATGGAATTTAAAGGGGTCCAGTGTTGTTTAGTCACCAACATACTTCAAAATATCTTCTTTTGTGTTCTGCTTAAGAAAGTCATACAGGTTTGGGTGAGTAAATGATGACAAAAGTTTCATTTTGGGTGAGCTATTCCTTTTAAATAACACTCTGTAAATTATAATACTTTAATATTGCACGTTCTGTATGATATCCATGTTAATTGCAGCGCAGCTGATTAAAAACAAGCAGTAAGCTTTGCTATTCACACAAGGTTACACCAAAAGGTTTGGCAAAGTGGTTTGATTTATAACAACTAATTCAGGCAGGCGGGCCGTGTAGTGGAGTTGAGAGTCAATTTGTTTAGATTCCTCGCTCCTCAAGTAGGATAAGTGTTTAACTATTTATACTCCTATTGATTTGAAGGGATGTTGGTGATTTTTATGTTGGGATGTAGGTGGGAAAGTGTCAGACTGTCAGGTGTTGGTATGCGTATTTGTATGTAATCGAGTGTGAATGGTGTCTGATCACTCAAGAGTTTACAGGAAGTACTATCCCCCACCACACACACGCACGCACACACATGCACATACTACAACTTCCTACAGTCTCCAGAGGTAATGGACAGTAGCAAGCCTGGTGCCACAAACCATTTGTAGCAGCACATATATGTTCATTTGTTAGTGGGATGTTACTGTTTGAGTACCAAAATCAAACTAGCTGCTAGTTTATGTTGTGTTTGTGTGCTAATGTTGCATGTGTTTGCAGGAGACTCGAGTGAACAGGACGATCACCCCTCCGTGCGGCCATTCGCCCGCAACCACGTTCAACCCTACGGGCTCAACAACACCTTGGCGTCAACCACGGAGAGCTCTCAGAATACACACACACTCCCCAGCCACCCCACGGACGAGGACCCTCTGGGACCCTTGCCGGATAACTGGGAGATGGCCTACACAGAGAACGGAGAGGTCTACTTTATAGAGTAAGAAATTACTTTATTTTCTACCTTTATTCTGCCTTTTGTAAGACAGATGCATATATGCTAAGAACAATGTATTGTTAGATACATCACATTATACTGTAAATAAATCACGTTTATCATGTTTAACTTCAATAAGTGTTATAAGTATGTTTGACAATCTGATTTTACGTTTAAAGTGTTTGAATCTTTCATTTAACCAGATACACTTGTGTTAAAGATTAAAATGACATCTGAATATTGTTTTGTTTTCAAATTCTTAGAAATGTAAAACTAGCTGGCAAGTAACCTAATTTTATTTATTGACAACAACAGTTTTTACTTTTATCTGGAGCTTAGCACGTGACCCTGCATGGCGTAGTATGTAAAACACAAAACTGGCGCAGTATGTACAGCACAGTACATACAGTATTCTGGTGATTTAAAAAAAAAAAATATTTAACTGCAGAATGCTTCAATTGTAATAAATGTAGATATTCTTATTGTGTGTATTGACACTGAGTAGAATATTTTTACCTTTAAGTTGACATTTTTGCTTCTGACAGGTTTTTAAATAGCATGACAGGACGTATCAAACGTGATATCTTTAGTATACGTTTTCCTGCCTGCTGGTCTCAAAAAAGAGAACACAGGATGTTGTTTTGCCGGCATCTTTGTAGAACAATGCATGACTATTTGTGCTATACATCCATTTTTAGCCACAACACAAAGACGACATCCTGGTTAGACCCCCGATGCCTGGACAAACCCCAGAAACCCCTGGAGGAGTGTGAAGATGATGGTATGGACACATGGTTTTTGATGTTTGAATGTCTGTTTTTGATTATACACATTCATAACTGCGTATGCGCTTATGTGTGCGTGTTCAAGTGTTTTTGTGTTTTTGCGTTTTGCATTCTTGTGTTATGTGCATATTTGTCATAAATCCAAAAAAGTATTAATCAAGTCTGTGTTGAGAATACATATTGAAGCCATGTTTAGAGCCATACATGTTCATTTTGTGTAAATCTGGCTTATTACTATAGCAGGCCATCTATTACAATCTTAAAATGGTAGCCTGTAGATGGCACCCTTGAGCTGTCCAAGCCATATCAGCAAGTCTCAGTTTGTGGCAGAATGATGGAGGCAGCTGTTGTAATACTATAAGAAGGTTCAAGATTATATTGAATCTCCTCTTACAAACAAATAATTCCCTTGGGCATCAGCATTGCTGCCGGTTGCCCTCCGCCTGATGCGTGATGCCGATTCCCTGTGCAAAAAGCAACCTAAAATGATTTCAGAATTGAATACATTATAATTATGCTAAATATGATGACAAAATCCAGTTTATTTGGCGCAAAAAAAAAAGAAAGTGTAATGATGCCACTGATTTGACAGTTTTATTTTCAAAGGGTTTAATATTTGGTGTCATAGTTTTAAGACTACAGCTTGTTTTGAGCTGTAATTGTGCTTTTTTATCAACTAACCCTCTGCCTCTCTGCCACCCTTCCCTTCTGTCTCTCGCCCCACTTTGCGCACACCTGCTCCCCTTCTACTTCCTCTCAAGAAGAAGGGGTACATACAGAAGAGCTGGACAATGAGCTAGGTAGGCCACAATTCCAAAGGGAAACACACACAGACACACACAACCTGCATGGGTAGAAACCACATTGATTCCAAATCAGTGCAGAAGGGTTGTGTCTCTACCCATAATGCACCTGGCACACTGTCATTTTTCAATAATGCTGTCACCTGCTGTTTCGTTTCAAGAGTCGCTTAAGATTCAGTGTCGCCGAATGACCATATAACACATTTAATTAATTTTGTGTTGTCATTTGCATTGCATGATAATATTCATTTGCACCGATATAAAATATTCATTGTTTCTATTTCTACCACCGAAGCATTCACAGATTACCTCTGGGCTCTCGCAGCTGGGAGTGGTTCCGTTTTCATTATGCATGCAAATAGCTTAAGAAACTTGAAACTGTGTTGAGCAAACGGTGACGGACAAATCGTGGAATCATTTGTTGCTTTAATCAGTGTTGTCATCATTAAAGCACGTTACATCGGTCTTGTTTCGGCACGCCGACCTCTCTCTCTGCTGTTCAATGTGCCTTTGTAATTGAAGGGCTGATTCATTATTACTAATGGATGGGGGGGATGTAGGAGGTGGCCTTGAGAAGCTGTAAATTTGTGATTGGTGGAGCGCGGTCAATAGCTATTGATTTAAGAAATCGGAGCTATTAAACAGATGCCGTGGATGGGGCAGTAGGTAGGAGTCGAGAGACCTGATCCTGTAGAGAGTGAGCAGAGGACGCAAACAGATTAATGGGCAATTTGTCAGTCTCTGTAATGATGTGGGGGCTGGGTGGGCAGTATTGTCCAGCATTTTTCTTCTAAAATCTTGCTTCTTTTTTACCAGCTGACACTTTTTAAATAGATTTGCACTTGCCCTTGCCCTTGCCCTTGTTGCCACAATATATTTGCTAGTATGTGACCCTGGACCACAAAACCAGTCATAAGTAGCACTGGTAGCATATAAGTAGCATATTTGTAGCAATAGCTAACAATACATGGTATTGGTCAATTTTTCTTTTATGCCCAAAATCATTAGGATATTAAGTAAAGATCATGTTCCATTGAAGATATTTTGTACATTTCCTAATGTAAGCATATCATTTTTGGGAGTTGATGCAGTCTACAAACATCTACAAACTTCACTCGCTGCTGCCGCTCTTTGGGAATTACTCACTCAAGTTTGGTATCTATGTAAAGCTTAGAATTTTAGCTTTCGGGTTCATCTATTCGCCACAAAGTCATTACAGCGGTAAGCCAATAGAGAGCATTTAAACAAACCTGTTTCTTCTTAGCAGCGGCCTGCTACAGCTCCTCTGATGGAAAGCTTATATATTCAGCTTTCAGATAATGTATAAATCTTTCATAAAATTTACCCTTATGACCCTTTTGTGGTCCAGGGTCACACATGTGGTTGCTAGGCTGTTGTGAGTAATTGAGACGTGATGGTTTCCAAACCAACGTCAAAAAGCTGATTCTCAAGTCTTGGTGATTTTCTGGTCTTTAGATATTGCTTGGGACCTTCTTCTGTGGTCTATGGCATTGCTTTTGACCATTCGATCACCCGCAAGGCGAAATCGTTTGTCCTCTCGCTTAGAAAAGTAATAACACATCTTTTCTCACCGAGCCGCATGATCTGAAGTATTATAATTCATGTCCGCAGCACAAACAGTGGGGGACAAGTTACGCAAAACAGAGTGCAGTGTGAAGCTTAAGGAACGTTATATATTTACATTACATTTTAAATTTTTACATAGCTTTTGACACTTTTTAATCATATTTGTCATTGCTTCTGTAGTACTAAACGCTTTAAATCATACTTTGCATCAGAGCTTATACCAACAGTATGAATTACTCAAGGTTTCACTAACTTATGCATATCAAAATCGCTTTCATTACTTTCCAGAAACATGCCCTTTCACTTCTGATTTGGCTTTACCTGTTTGTAAGACGGAACGTGAACTTGTTGATTTTATGCATTTGCGTAAATCCTCCGGCTTAAGGTTATCACCCAACAGAAACGCTTGTTGATTGACAGTGCTAAACCTGAGAAAGATATACGAGACAGAGCGTACAAAGAGAATTGCTCGCCGGTAGATTGTTATTCGTAAGCAATTAGTGTTGTCTGACATTTATATAATCATTAGATTAGTACAGCAGTCAGCCTTATTTGCTATTGCTGCTCGGGAGAGATAATGAGTTCTTGCTTTGCATAAAAAAATTATAAATGTGCACGGCTTTCATTGGCCAATTAGAAACTGGCACGATATAGAGGTGTTCTCGATGGGATCTGTAATGATGAGTTTCCTGTGTGCTCTAGGCGCTATGCTAATATAGACGCCCTGTGTCCCAGGTGCTGACACATTTCTGCCTAAACAGGCGTTTCCATGGCAAAGAAAGCAATATTTTCATATGCATGAAGGCATATTTCAATATTGAATGCAGCGTCGTTCTTTTCATGATTATTCTATTATTCTAGGGAAGATGTTTGGTGTGTGTTTTCACCTTAACTGTGTTGTTATCAGGCCCGTATCTCTGAATATCTGAATATCTTGCTGTTTTGGTAGAGTCACCTTTTCCTGAAATACTTTGGAGCGTTTCATATTTTTGTTGTTTGCCGGGTCAAAAGATATGAAAATGTCAGGGAGCATTACGATTTCATGAAAACATCACTGCAAGAATTTGTGAGAGAGTTCTCTATATTGTGATCTGTGAATTAACAAAGAATTGCACGGTCTTTGTAATGTGTTTTACCACTTTGGGACATAGATCATCCAACACACGCAGTTAAGAATCAGTTTGCATTATTTAGTTATAATGTTCTCAATATGGTCATTATAGTTTGAAGTGTCTGAAGTTTTAATTGGTCGAAAAATCAAGACGTCAAATGACAGGATGTGATAAAAGACTTGTTAAATTAGTTACAACGATGTTAAAATCTCTTGTGTTTTTGCTCCTTTTCCAGAGCTGCCCACAGGCTGGGAGAAGATTGATGATCCAGTCTATGGAGTGTATTATGTTGAGTAAGTGACTCATCATCATTACTCATAATACTGTTTCATTCCCACATCATCTTCAGTCCCCTGACTTCCATATGTGACATCATCCAAAAACATCAAACAGGCAGCCTCCATTTTTCTGATTGGGCCTGTTCGATTTCGGCTGTGCGCACCTTTTGTTGTTGTTACCATTTTGAAAACTTGTTCTCTCTTTCCCTCCCCTTTAGAGGGACCCTTGGGTTTGCTGTGCATAAACATGAATGCATTCATATGTTTTGAAGTTTTTTCAAAGCAATACCTCTGAGGCAGGAAACAGTCCAGTTTTCGTCTTTGGAGATGTTTATGTATGTTTTGTGCGTTTTTGGCTCATAATTGCGTTTCCACCGGCCCATTTTTTGCCTGGATCACAGCTGGATGATGAACATATGACACTGTATTTTTTGGTAAACTTTTTTATCCTGCATATGTGTTTATCAAGCATGCCCAGTCATCTAAGCCCTGGATAGATTTAGCTTTTAAGCAATAAGATGTGAGGGAATAGCAGGCTTTTGACTTTTTTTACTTGGAATTTTAAATAAGAGCAGAGGCTCTTGGCCATACAGTTTATAGCTTTTTTTATGGCCATTTTCATGAATTAATTCACTTTATTTCTCTTCTTCTCACCTGCTCAACCTTTCTATTGTTTCTCCCTCTGGTTGTGTTATTGGATGTGTGGATGTGTCCTCTGGTCAATCATCATCATTCTCTCTCTCTCTCTCTCTCTCTCTCTCTCTCTCTCTCTCTCTCTCTCTCTCTCTCTCTCTCTCTCTCTCTCTCTCTCTCTCTCTCTCTCTCTCTCTCTCTCTCTCTCTCTCTCTCTCTCTCTCTCTCTCTCTTTCAGCCATATTAACAGGAAGACCCAGTATGAGAACCCAATTCTTGAGGCTAAAAGGAAGAAGCAGTTGGAACAGTCTCAGCCCGCTGAAGGTGAGCGGTATATCCGAGGTTCGTTTCAGGCCCAACATGCCATTTTCTTTTGTTACATGTGTGTGATTTCTATTGGCCTGTCATTTGCTGTTGTTGTTTTGAAATATTTTTATGGCATATGATTTTTATTAAAAGGATAGTTCACCCAAAACATTCTGTCATCATTTACTCACCTTCTTGTCATTTCAAGTCTGTTTCAGTTTCTTTCCTCTGCAGAACACAAAAGAAGATATTTTGAAGAATGTTGTTGTACAATTGAAGAAAATGGGTACAGCTATTGTTCAGTAACCAACGTTCTTTAAAATATATTTTTTTGTGTTCAGCATAAGTCAAGAGAATTTTCATCTTTGGGTGAACTATCCCTTTAAGTTTTGCTATTTCATATCACTGCAAGAAAACATCTTAAAAATATTTTTTAAATCAGTATTTTAATGAACAAAGTGTGTGTGTTTAGGGCATTTTATCGCTTTATTGGAGTTTTGTCTTTAGGTTATCCAAAGTTATATTGAGAATATTCACACACTGGGTTCATTTGAGTCCAAAAGTAAACAGTATTTAAGTCAACATGAACACATTCACAACCCATTTTTATTCGTTCTGATTTAAATAAGATATTTAATAAGAAAAAATGTTGGGTGGGTCCCTCCTGAACTGATTAACTTGTGAAAATGTTCTGTTTCATACAAGCGCTTGTAGTTAATATAGAGGACTCTACCCATTATTTGAAAAGAAAAGCCTGTTTTTACAATTTTATGAAAGACAAAGTCATATTTTCAAGTCCTGATAAACTCCAGGAACCACTCTTTAGTTTAGATAATAAATGAGTTCAATCTTGAGTTCATGTTGACTTTTAAAACTTCATTCTATAAACAGTCTAAAGGGTTGCAATGCAGCGTACCCACCTTGGGACATGCTGTTGTATTTGTTTCCAGCCAGCTCAGCTAAATATCACTTTTTTGATTACTTAATAACAACTTCTCCCTCAAGTTTAGTATCTCATACTGTCTCACTGATTGTGATGCAAAACTTGAAATATGCAATCTGAGATCTATGTTTTACACTCAGAGGTACTTAGGACACCATAGGGGGGCGCTTATATTTTAATCACCGTCGGCCATCTTGGCTCCAAGGCGGCCGGTTGCACAACCTCAGCATTAGTTTGAATAGGCAGGAAGTGCGACTGACTTGAGAGACACAAAAAAAAGGAAGTGCACCCTTCACTCTTTCAGAATGGATAGAGGAGCATTCATCAGGAGCGCCGCTAGCAAGCTATGCCGCTAACCACCAAGAGACTTACAGAGAGCCTGGCAACGCCCCTCCACACCCAACCCAACTGGGGGCTAAACGTATGTGCTGCGTCCTTTTTTTTTTTTGTGACACAAACACATACACACCCGTGCGTGGCGTGTTTCTCTGTGCACATTCACTCTTCACTCACTGTTATCTTTTTTCAAATCTTCCTTCCCTCAGCCGTCTGTGTGTGCTGTTCTTGTATTGTTTGACTGTCCAATGATTAGCTTTTAGCAAACACCGTCAAGAGGTAGAGGATAATGCCATGTCCCTCACACCATTTACCATTCCTCTCATGTGGGTGCTGTTTCGAATTCTGTGGTGTTTTTTAAAGTGTCACCGCGTAGAGAATTGTGAAAAGTGTTATGTACGAAGTCAAGGACATTTACAATTAATGAAGAGAGAGATGGTGTTGTTTCAAAAGATTATGTCTTTAATGCACTTATGGTTCAGTGTGTGATGTACTGGCCAAGGCTTTTGCTCTGTATAGTGCAAATATGTTGAACAAATGTCCTTGGATAATGAAAACGTAGGATCCTGTGCAGTGGGGTTGGAAAAAATTAAAATTCAGGATTAAAAATATCTTGTCGTCTACACTTGCCACAAAAGTTAAACATACCACATTTGCTGAAAATATTATTATTAACATGAACAAAAAAGCTTTGAATCACAAAACTAAACCCGTTTTTACAAGTGGTCTCAGACTTTTGAACCCCACTGTATGCTGTTTCGTCTATTCATTTGCATTTAGATATATTATACATTTACAGACATTACCGCTCTCGCTCTGTTTCTCTGTTTCATGTTTCCCCTCTCATGTATATCTATTCTTGATCCTGATCAGTCATTTACATTAAGTATTCAGTATGTCTCTCTCCTCAGGGTGTCTCCGCAGCGTCCTCTGATCCTTCTGTCCTGACATCGTGATGAATAGATCATACAACATTTCTGTACCCAATCACTTCCTTCTTCTTCATCCACTCCTACATTCTCTCCTCTCATTCGTTCTTCTGTCTCAGACTGATGTGTTATGGGTCCTAATTGCACTTTGGCTCTGATCTAGGATTGTTTACAAGCTGATTCATCTGCTAACATTTACCTTGGCAAATTTGGTGTCCAACATAATAATGGAGAACAGTATTACACAAAATGTTCCTGAGAACTGTATATTTTTTACATTATAATACTGACACTGAGAAAGTCTTGCATAAAAAAGCCAATAGTTTTTATAGTTTTTAAAATTAAATGTCAAGGTTGTGCAAGCTTTCTGTAGCTTCCGACTTTAATCTATATATAGAGATTAGTGTTATAAAGAAAGAAATAAGATGACAGGATAAGTCAAAGCAATCTCTGCTTTATTGAGTATAGATTGATAGATCTAGGAGAAAATCCATTTTTAGAAAACATTTGGTCTTGGGATAGGCATAAAAAGTCCTAATCCAAGTCATCTCAATATGCACTCAAGATTTGCTCCATTGTACACAGCGGTGTCCATAATAATGTTATTACACAGGGGGTCATCTGATGTATCTTTACATAATCCTGTATCTTTTAAATTCACAATGTTTATGTTATTGCAGGAGGGAAGCCATTTTTCACGAGGAACCCAGCAGAACTTAAGGGGACATTCATTAACACGAAACTGAAGAAGAGCAGGCGTGGGTTCGGCTTCACGGTAGTTGGAGGAGATGAACCAGATGAGTTCCTGCAGATTAAGAGTCTGGTGCTCGATGGACCGGCTGCCCTGGATGGGAAAATGGAAACAGGTAAAAACATACACATGTTTGTGCTGTAGTCTCATTCTTTTTAGTTAATTCTTGAGTAACGTCCTTCTGTTTGTTTTTAAGGTGACGTTATCGTGAGTGTCAACGACACCTGCGTGTTGGGTTACACACACGCCCAGGTTGTCAAAATCTTCCAGTCCATCCCTATCGGTTCAATGGTTGACCTTGAACTTTGCCGTGGCTACCCGTTGCCCTTTGACCCCGATGATCCCAACACCAGCCTGGTGACCTCCGTTGCCATTCTGGACAAGGAACCGATCATTGTCAACGGAAAAGAGAGCTACGACTCGCCATCCAGTCACGGTAGCGAATCGGCAGGCGGCGGCGGTAGCTTGAACGGTTCCAACGATCCGCCGGGACCCCACAGCCCTTCAGCCGAGGTGTCGTCCAACGGCTCTCACGGTTATCCCAGTGATGTTGTGACGTTGGCGTCTTCGATCGCCACCCAGCCCGAGCTCATTACCGTTCACATGGAGAAGGGCGATAAAGGGTTTGGCTTCACAATAGCGGACAGCCCCTCTGGCGGAGGCCAGCGCGTGAAGCAGATAGTGGATTACCCACGATGCAGAGGTCTGAGGGAAGGGGACATCATCATGGAGGTCAACAAGAGGAACGTGCAAAACCTGACGCACAATCAGGTGGTCGACCTGCTCAGCAGGTGCCCCAAAGGCAGCGAGGTGACCATGTTGGTGCAAAGAGGTGAGATCACTGGGAACGTGTTTTTTCTTTTTAATGTATAAAATGTATTTGTGAGAGAAAAGAGAGGCTGAATGTTGTGTAAAATAATGAATTGTGATTGGTCAGTCAGATGGGATATCTAAGTGGGCGGTTGCTTGCATGAATAAGATGCAGTGTGTACTGGTGCCAATGTTACAAGTCTTTTTACCAAAAGATTGTAAAAAGGAAATATACAAGAAAGCACCAAAAGCAGTTAAGTCTTCCTGAATGAGAGAGGGACAGTGTAAGGTGCACACAGACACAGCCTTGGGTGTCAGGTCAGTCCCGTTCATGAATATGGAGTCTGTGACTTCTGTTTTTCCCTCGAGGGCCGTCAATATCAGCTGTCCGTAAGCCCTGCTCACTGGATTGTGAGAAAGTTGAGATGAAAATCTCAAGGTCAGCTGCTGCCTCTTCAGTCAATGCCATGGAGAGAAAAAACAACTGTGTGGGGAAGAGAAACATTAAAAGCGAGATTGAGACAGACCGTCAGCAACCCTGTTTTTGAGTATTCGAGTGAGTGAATACAAACATTTGACTGTCAAAGCGATCCAAATCCCTCCTAATAAAAAGTTATAGTTTGAAAGGGAATTATGTTGGGTTTTACTCTCACAAATCCCGACGTCTTTCAAAACCAAATTCCTGTTTTCACAGAACATTCAGTAAGCGGCTAGCACTCGTATTATTAATTTGATGAATTGAAAGCGCTCTTATCTGTCTAGCAAAAGTGCTTTTAACACGGGCGGGAAATTGCCGCATGCCAATTGCAAGGCCCCAGCCCATTGTATTAAAACTTCCCTATTTGTCATCTGCGACAGTTACCAAAACAAAAGTATACAGCACACTTACATCTTCCGCAGCTCATCGATAGTGCCTTGCTTCTTCAGCGGCGCTTACTGTCCTCCAGAGTTTGATGGCTTATTGAACTGACGTCATGTTGCTTTTTAGTGAAGCTGTTTGTACTGTAATGTATGCGTAGACCGCAGGACGCTGGAGAAGAAAGCGTGCGGCCTGTCTACTGTATGCCAGTTCATTATATAGCACATCATTTAATGCAGTGGTCTTATTTGCTTACCACCGAGAACCCGATAGGGAACAGTTGTAAAGAAATTTGTTGAACAAATTGAACGGGCATTTGAAAAGTCATATGTAATACACACTCGTTTTGTTGTGATTTACAGCCACTGGGTCCTAATTTACTAAATCCAAATCTTAAAAGGAGCATATCGAATCCGTTTTCCTTGATCTTGTGAAATAGAGGTCTTTGATGTACTGTGCATATATGTAGCACCTGTAGCTCTGCATATCCTTTTGAAATATTCCTGCGATGAGAAACAGTGGCAGATGTTCGGTCTGACAAGCACGTTTCAGAGCAGACTTTTTGTGAATCTGCCATAACGAAAACAGGTTTTGGGAATCTGTCACAATGTAACAGGCTTTGCAAGTTAGCTGTGAATTGAAGCATTGAATAAGACAGCGCTAACTATACTGTGCCTGACAACAAACTCACAACCCGTGAGGAAATACTGGCATTTATTTTGTGTGTAAAAGGGCAAAAAAAGGTAAAGAGTAGGTAAACACTGAAAAAACACAGTTTTGGTGGGAAAAACCTTACTAACGTTATAAGTAGGCCTCAAGGATTAAAGAACCATTTAATTGGCATTGCAGTAACCTAAGGTCAGTGGTAGATGATGATACACACCAGAGACATTCCCAAACGTCTGGAAAATGTGTCAGGGATGTATTCCCTGTACTCGCATCCTACCTTTAATTGCCGGCCTTAATGTCAAGTGTCAAATCCCACCACGCTACACTCATACGCTCAACCGTTTCCTTTTATTGACGCTACTTCATCACTGGCTAACCAATTAGAGAGGCTGAGCAAAATGTAATGGGTAGAAACATGATTTATGTCTTCTCATTCTTTTAAACACACACGTTCACACACTTTTTATTCCCTAAACATGTGAACACAAAGATAATACATTTCTGATTGTAGGTAATGCATGACTGGCTTTGTTGGTTCTCTTGAATAATTTAAGTTTAATTGAATAATGCGATGTTTGAAACAAATAAAAAGAAGATATTTTGAAGAACGCTAGTAACCGAACAACAGCGGTACCCATCGCATTGGTTTTGTGTCCATACAACGGAAGTCAACGGGTGCCGCCATTGTACGGTTACCAACATTCTTCAAAATATCTTTGTTTGTGTTCTGCAGAAGAAAGAACGTTTTGGGGTCAACTGTCCATTTAATATGTAATGCTTGACAGAGCAGAGTCTCTACTGTAAACCAGTGGTTTCAAATGATGGGTCAGTTTCATTTGGCCCTCCCTTCTTCCCATGAGGTTTTGGCTGCTGTCGATATTTCTGTTAATGCTTTTTTAGCTGTTTAGGTCTAAATGTCACGCTTGCAAATTCACAGCATAAAGGGGATCTGTTATGCCTCAGGTAATCAGTTCGACACAATGCGTGTGTTCATGAGCCGAATACATGATAACCCGGATTCAATGGCACAGCGGCACATTCTGTCTGTTTGTGTCTATGTGGGATCACTAGCACTAAACAGCATATTTCTTAAAACTGACCAACTACTATACGCACATTTGACAGCATTTCCTGGCATCATTGGAATTCTACAATTATCTTAGAATCAGCCGTTGTGAGTTGAAGGTTTAGAGATGCTCCAACTACGCATTTGATGAAATGAAAAAGTAGATACTATTATCTGATCCTCTCGCTTTATGACTCATCAATCACCAGTGACAGCGCACACGTCCATCTACCTCAAGCATCCAAAAAAGTGTGGTAATGGCTATTCACACTGAGAGGCTAAAAAGGAAAGCAAATTGCAATACCATTGGCAACTCCATGTGAAATCACACGCGAGTCTGTTATCATGTATGATCCCACGAGTGACACAAGCATTGACTGCTCCATAACCAAGAGGTGATGTGCCAACTGAATGAATATTATTTATCGACTGTCTTATGTGTTTGAGTTTCTGTTTTGTCAGTCAAAGACAATTACAGAAGCTTTGTAAACAACATTTCTATAGATGCTTTCAAAGCAACAACATAAAGCTTGTGGCAGAAGCTTAACGTCCGTTACCGAGTCCCTGCAGATTATTTCTGATAACGAGCAAAATAAATAACAAGTAAATGATATTAGCTAGCAATTTTAAGTATGTCTAGTCAGTATTATTTTGGGTTATATATTTGGGTTGTGTTACTTGGCTTAACTTAGTTAAACGACCCATTCAAACACTCAGTATGAATAAGACCACAACAAATCAGCATCCTCCATCTCGACTGCCCAGCAAAGATCCCACCAATCACATGATCTCACACCTTGTTTCCATGACGATGCTCTGCTGCACTTTGCAGTGGGGTTTCCTGTTAAAATGATAAATCGGAGCGATCTGTCTCGCACGCAACACGTTCTAGAACAAATGCCAGCAGGCAGGGAGGACAGACAGACAGATGTTTTTATCTCTGCTCCAGTCTGCATCTTAATCTTTTATTATGTACTACCCTTGAATGATTTTTGATTGGCATGTTTGTGTAGCTTTACCGAATACACACAAGCAAAAGACAAAAATAGACATCAACGTAGCCTTGCTTTGTTTGTGTGTGTAACCACAGGGCCATTTTAACATCACCTCATGCCCTGTCACATTCAATTGCGGCCCATGTCAGCTGGAGACATACATGCAATGACAAATGTGCACACATGATTGTATTGAATGATTGTGGTTCTTTGGTCCACGAATACTGCCATCATATATTCCATAGTCCTTGTTCACGCTTACAGTGATTGTCATTGGAGTTTTTCCAGATTATACTGTTAGTTGCTATACAAGAACCGTGATACAATGTTGTATTAATATAACGCATAATAATATAACAAAATAATATAATAAATTATTATATAACAAAAATAAAAATGTAGCTTTAAGAGCCACAATGGTTACAAATTCTCAGATAGAAGATAGAATTATTTATTTATTTTTAAAACTCTCGCAATAATATTGTTATAGTGAATTCTTTTGGTCCGATAATCATGTAGTGAAAAGCTGATATTGTGACAGTCAACTAGCCTTAGCTTTGGATAAAATAATCGTGATGAGATCCTTTTTAATGTCAATAAATTAAATGACTTCATATTGCAATAATTACTGGCTTACATTTTCCAGCTTATTACAAGGCTACTTATGAAATATTGATTCATAATTTTTTTTATGCTGAAAAAAGAAAAAAGTGTTGCGAAAAACGTAACATAGACATCTGCTCTCCGAAACAGTCAATTATAGATGTATATTATATTATAAAACCTCAGAAAATACTAGAAAAATTAAATGAGCACATCTGGTACTCAAATATATATATTTTAAAAAGATTCCACATCCAGGCACTTAAATAGATTTATTATACCTAAAAAGCCTTTATTTTCAGGGCTACATATTCCAAATGTATCAACCCTAGCAGGCCTTCATGAATCTTTTATCATCTACTAGGAAGAATCCACTATTTTTTATTTGAAGAAACCTATTTGAATGCCGCAACTGACCAATCACTATGAAGTATTACAGAGAGCCATATATCAATACAAAGTTTCTTACCTTGAATGTAAATATTCACAATATGTAAAATCACTTTGCAAAAGTGAGCTGAATGAATTTTTAAAATAATTTCAAGTCGGTCAGCAGTTACTTCCTCGCCATTTAGCTCAAGCCTCTAAATAAATAACGAATCCGTTAACCTCAAATGATGTCAGACCTGCTCAAAGGAAGCACGGGCGGAAATTGCAGCCATCTCCTTCGGAGTCTTGAAGCTACCTCAAAGAGCACGACTATGGGATTTGAAACAGTTCCCAGAGTTTAAGCAGCTCAATCGCTATAAGAGTCATCCACTTTTAATGCATTGCTCACTCTGTTTGCGTTTCACTCAGCTGACAGCGCTGCTTTATGGGATTCAGATAAAGCCATTATGTGCCCAGTAAAGTAAAATGGATTGATTGATTACAGGGTATTAGGCAGCATCTCTCCTCTGTAAGCAATGACCTCCAGACACTCTCTGGGTTAGAAAATCAGAGGCGCACAGATCCACTCGCACAAAAAATAAAATTGTTTTTCGCTCTCTTGTTGCTGTGCGACTGTGTGCATGTACAATCATTTTTTACTCGGAGCAGGGTAAACATTACGTAAATGACAGATGAGACGATTCAAGATTTTTGTGACGTTTTAGTTGGCTTTTTTATGATTTCAGCATCCTGCATAAAATCAATATTGCTCATATACAATGTTATATATATCCAGAGTTTCTTGTTTCATATGCCTCTTCTCAGAAGCAGCTTACATAAGTAACGTAGGCACACACTGGGGCCAGATAAATATACTCTACTGGTTACACGGTGGTCTGTCCTCTTGCCTTTGGTCAGCAGCGTGGGCTGCCCACCTGAGAGGAACGAAGCAAATTTACCCGTCCTCCTCTGCCAAACAAGCTATTGTGAGCAGGCTTTTACAGCTCATAGTTAAAGAAAGATAAAAATGACCAGAGAGAGCGTGTTAGGAAAGAGGGTGCGATGTTGCAGAAAGTTTTAACATTTAATAGCCTGAAGTGGAGACGGGCAGAGAGAGGATAGGGAGATGTCGAGAGGAGGAAGCAGGGGATTGCAGAGGATGACAGCATTTGTTTTGACGATAGGGAGTGTGTCGGGTTGGGGGCGGGGCTTTGGAATGATGGGCAGGTCAATTAGGAATAGGAACGTAGGGTGGAAGATTTAATGTCTGGAGAGTTTTGACAGAGTGGATGCGTATTAAGGTGCCTGAGGAAACGTCGCACGCAGTGCGCATGTGTGTTACCGTGGGCGTGCTCGCACGCAGATGACTTGATCTCAAGGGAACTGCTTCACAATAAACGGCCTGTTTTTTTCCAGGCCATACCGGAATCAAAATCATTTCACATCCTTAGATACAGGATCTTATAACACAGTGAAATGTATGCTTACACAAACACTTTTTAGAAGTGAAATGAGAATGCCTTTCATATTCTAAATGAATTTCTGTGGCTACAGGATGTTGGATTAGAATTGAAGGAATTGTACATTTTATTATCAGTTTAAATTACCCCAAACACGTTTTCATACAATATAAACAGGTTATTGTTAGCAACATTGGATGAAAACTCATACTTGATGTTTGAATATAATTTTGTGTTTAATTCATATGTATTATTAGAAAAATAAATATTTTTAGTTTATGGATGATTGTGAAAGAAAACTGCAGAATTCTCTACATTTCTTTTAACTCAACTGATGTAACATGTCATTATTTACTGTTTGTTTGGCAAATGACATTTCTGTGAACTTCAAGGTTTTTCCCACTTCCTGCCATTCAATTACATCCTGTGTGATCTGGACAATTCCATTGAAATTCTAATTCATAAAATTAAAAATGGAGTCATCGCCTAAATTCTCTCTTTTTCCCAGACCTGATGCACACCCAGCTGTTAAAAATAGACACAATATGCTAATTCGTCTGACTGTAGAGAAAACATTTTATCACCTTTGTTTTTCATTTTCCTTTATTTATTTTTCATGTAATAGATCATCCGCACAGCATGCAACTTTTTATACGTATGGATGCATAATTTATGCGCGGTCTGTCAGATGAAGCTATTCTGATGGAGGCATTGGAAGCGGACGCTGACAGCTCCACGCATGTAGGGGTGGGAGGGAAACAGTGTTTGGAGGAGGAATACGATAGCAATGAGAGCGCTTGCGAAAGGAGAGAGAAACAGAGAAGACGGGAGAGCGAGCGAGGGTGATGCACATCGAAGCAAGGAGGGGGAGGGTGAACGAGAGAGAGAGAGAGAGAGAGAGAGAGAGAGGGGTGAAAAGAAGCTCAAAAGACAGGAGAATCGAGGACTGGCTCTAGATGCAGGATTCTTCGGCAGCGACGTCGCGAGGGGCAGGGGCGCTGGAAGATGGTTTCAGTAAGAGGGGAACTGACCGTTGCCTATAATTTAATGTTCAGTATCTTGGACTCCTTCTCCATGGGTAATAGCTTTGCACCTGTCTGGGCTCAAGCCTCCTCCTGTGTCTCATTTGTTTGTCTGTGTGTCTGTCGCTCTCTTCGTGTCGTCTTGTCTTGTGCACAGCGTCCGGTCCGTTTAAGTCTTTGGGGAGCGCTTAGCGTTTGACAGGGGTTGCGGGGGACGGTCCGCGAATGCGGACGCCCCTTGCTGCCCTCCTTATCGCTTATACGGTGACGGAGGGATGGAGAGAGGGGGCTGCCGCTGCACCACGCATCCTGATTGGAATCATTCAGTTGTCCTGGGATTGCATTTAGATTTGTGCCTGTGGGGAAGGTGAGATCTTTGTGTTCACACTATTAACGTTTCTTTCTCTTTTTCTTTCTGTAGGGGTGGCACCTGCGAAGAAGAGCCCCAAACTGGTGAGTGCAGATGTTTTTTTTATAGATGCTCAATAGTCTGATTCAAGATTTTAGATGCCATGACTGAGAATGCTCTTGAGCTGTAATGCCCTGTCGGTTGAGGGTGAAACCATGTGTTTTCTGTGTTTGGGGGGTATCCCCTGGGAGCAGGGTTGATTTTATTTATTGGTCACATGGGTATCCTGTAATGGCCCTCTAATGACTTACCAAAACATGGAAGGCAGCAGGTTTTCATTGCTGGAGCTTCAGGGCCAGAAGAGCAATCAGGTGTTTTGTCTTTGATCTTGTTTTGCTTTTGGCTTATGCTGGATCGTTGATGATGGATTGAAAGTTCGAGCTCAGCATATCTGTAGACATGGGAAGAATAATCTGTTTTAAGTCTTCTGCTAAAATGGCAGGTTTTTTCTCTTTTGTTGAAATGGTGTCCGTGCATGTATGATACTTCAATGGCAGACGATTCTCAGATAGCTTCTATGTTATTTAGATACTACTACTTGAATTGTGGTTCAATTTGTATACCTGGATTTATGTTTTCCTTCTGGAAACGGCAATAAATAATTTACCACAACTGGATTCGTAGGTTGCTGCAAAGAGATAACGTGTGTGTTGAGGCTTAAAACTTTCAGGTGATGAAAGTAGAAGAAAGGGCCTAAAATGAAATGGCATTTATTTTTCGAGCATTTGTTCTATGCAAATTATATATTTAGATTTACAGTTGGAGTAAATGGTCTGAAGGTCTTAGTATTTGGTATGTCCTTTTTTGATATAATGGACTTTATAAGTAGAAACAAAACCTCATCATTTATGTTCTCCTGTCATGATGTTGCACAGAGCATCTTATGTGCTTCCCAAGGAGATAAGGGGCCAAATTGATCCTTATGGTCTTACAATGTTGATTTTGGTCTGTGCATGTAGAGGTGATAACTAAGGCAGTGACTAGTCACATTTTCTTAACATCCCTATTGTATTACATTTGTAACAACATGAATTTTCAGTTTTGAACTCTTCCTTTTAGTTTGAGGATCTTTGGAAGCAAATCTCTCATTTAAATGCTTGAATAATCATTGAATGAATTGATATGATTACCGTCTTGAATGAATGCATGAGTGCTAGCAGAGACGCAAAGCGACCACTTTGCGTCATACGCTCCTTTCCTGCTCTTTCTCTTGCACATTCCTTCATACTTTTGGCTTCACTTCCTGCATTCCTGTGACACTATAACGTTCACGAAGGATCTTTTAATCTGTGCTCCCCTTTCTTCACAGCAGCAGTTGGAACGTAAAGACAGTCAAGGCAGTTCCCAGCACAGTGTCTCCAGTCAACGCAGCATCCACACCGACTCTCCCCTCCACGCCTCTCAGGCCATGCTCAACGAGTCGGTCGCCCCGCCTCCCCCGTCCCAGCCCCTGCCGAGCCTTCCCCAGGACCCCCCATTAGACGGAACCCTCCAGAAGAAACCAGATCCCTTTAAAATCTGGGCTCAGTCTAGGAGCATGTATGAAAGTAGGCGTAAGTAATATGGGATTCTGGTGGAGGGCACTTTGGGAATGGATCACTGGGGTCTCTGTTCTTTATGTATGGTTGGTATTGGGATTTGGTGGATGTGTCTGTGGGAACATGATTTATTCCTTATTTGATGATTACAGTTTTAAGTTTTAGATCAGAGTTTTGGGAATGATCAGGAAATGATTTTGGGTAAACTATGATTTTATGAACTTATATCAATGACTTGTTGATGCAAATATTGAATCTAATATTATCAGACTTGAAAATTCCAGTTCTTAATATATAAAAGTATTTTTATATTTTTTTAAGCGTAGCAGAACTAAGAAGAAAACCAATTCACATCCGTCTTTTTGTAATATTTAAAGCTCTGTCCAGATCTAATCTTAAGCATTATGCGTCAGTTACAATCTGCTGTGGTCTGTTGTGATCAGCGAGCCGTGTTTGGTTGAACACGACATTCCCACTTCCAAAGCTATTCATTAGCCTTTTCCCTTCCTTCTCTGCCTCACTTTGCTCGGCGTGAGCGAGAAGCCACTGCGAACCGCGAGGCACTTCCGACCAATTACGCTCCACCCTGCCATCAGCGCGTTCACACGCTCCAGTGCGTTCTAAAACACGTCTTTTGACAAATGTGCGTATAATTGGTAGAGGAGAAAGACAGTGGATTCAATACGGCTCTCATGTGTGTCAAAGCCGAGGAGCTAATTAACGGCAATATCTCTTAGCCGTTGTTAAGAGACTGTGAAATGGAGAGCTCCAGTGTTTTGCTTGGAGAAAATTTGACTTACTTGGAGTGTCTTCATTGTCTCCGCATTTATTAGGGTTCGTTACTAAAGTGTCCTGAAAGAGAGAATTGTGGGATTGTTGCAGAGAAGCTGAATTTGCATGCAAAGTTGGATTGGGTACATTATGGGCATATTTATCAGATGTCATATGTACGGAACGCAAGGTTTCCACCTGAGATCGGCCAATATTTGTGTTTGCACGTACAGCGCTTGAGCAAATTGAGAGGTAAACTAATGATGTTTGATCGATTGCCACGCTGTCAGTGCAGCCCGAGAACATTCAGTCCAGCACAAGCTCATCTGAGGTTAAACTAAGCACTGGCCGAGTAGCTTTGAGTGGCTTTAATGCAAATGAATATAAGTTGTAGGGTGCTTTAAGGCCATCCATGACATAATGCACAACTGGCAGACTCTGGCCCAATCGTTTTTGGTGCTTAATGGAGATCGAACGATGTGGGAAATTTGCCCGTGCTTGATCTCTCTTCGCAGGAGCCATTTTGTAGACTTCTGGAGCTGTGCGGCTTCCTGTCTCAGTTACAGTAAATTGCTGGAGACTTTATCCTGTCCGGTTCGACTGAACACTAATTTAATCTGTTTTTAAAGCAATAGTTCATCCAAAAATGTTTATTCTGTCATTTTTGGATGTCTTTTTGTGAGGAAAAGTCTTGACGGGACAGTTCACCCAAAAACAAAACTTCTGTCATCATTTACTCACCTTTGAGTTGTTCCAAATCTGTGTACATTTCTTAGTTCTGATGAACCCAGAGAAAGATATTTGGAAGAATGTTTGTAACTAAACAGTTCTTGGACTCTATTGACTATCATAGTAGAAAAAAATGCTTGTTCTGTACAAAATGAGATATTTTGAAGAATGTAGCACAGCAAAAAGTTCTGTCATTTTTCCTACTATGATAGTCAATGGGGTCCAAGAACTGTTTGGTTACAAGCATTCATCCAAATATCTTTCTCTGTGTTCAACCAGACAAAGAAATGTATACAGGTTTGGAACAACTAAGTGAGAGTGAAGAGAGATATAGTCAGATTTTATACTTTTTTTATTTGTAAGACATAGTTAAGTGTTCACGGAAAAAGTGAATCATTTATTGAACTTTACAGTTACTATTCACTTTTATTGTATGAAAACAAATGTCAACATTGCTTAACAGGTTTGCGATGACAAAAGAGTCATAAATGATGACTAAATTAACCTGAAAATAAAAGTCTACATCAAATTTCCATGCTTCTGGGCCGCTCTCTCTTACTTAACAGGCATAAACGTGCCTTGACAGTCCATCATGTGCTGCACTACAGAGCTATGGGGTCAATAATGTAAAACCTGACAGATTGCTGATGTCTTCAGGGCCTGAAATGTGAAAGAGAGGGGGGAGGCTCCGCTGTTTCTCATCCCGACTGATTTGACATGGAAGTGCCGTGGTGAAGATAGCACTCAAATGGTGGTTGTGGGCTCAAGGGCACAGCTGCTTTTAAAGACCTCTAGATTCCATCTTCCACATCGCTTGATCTGTAATTTACATTTAAGGCATATGTGTCCGTGCTTATCGCATTCCCAGATGGAATATGTTAATCGTATTGGGCCATGTAAATAAATTTGACCACGGTGTCATTATATTACGTTGTCATTATGTTATTTAAAGGGGTATATGTCCTCGAGGTGCGAACCCATTAGAAATAAATCCACATGTGTGAAAGGTGGGCGCAGGTATTGAAGTGAAATAGTTCTGCCGTCTCTGATCGAGCAGCTATTGTGAGAGAGTTACTGTAGAATTCTAAAGCACATGCGTCATTCTGCAGGTGAATTGATCATGGCCTTGGGCTATTTTTCCTTCTTTTCAGTACCTGATTACCAAGAGCAGGATATTTTCCTGTGGAGAAAAGATACCGGCTTTGGATTCAGGATCCTGGGAGGGAATGAACCTGGCGAGCCAGTGAGTACAAAGAAATTCTTGATAAAGCATCGGTTTTGTGTTGCGTCAGTATTGTGTTAGTGTGTGAATTTATTGCTTTTTATTTTCGTCAATTGATTTATTGGTTTAGTGCAGTATTGGATGCTATATTTCATCTAAAACTATTTAAAACTGTGTTTTGCTCATTCTTGCAAAATTCTTTTGCATGCAACTTTTTGTATTCATATAATTGAAAAAAGACATAAAAGCAAAAGGTTGATTAAAATAGTTCATAGCTCATAGAAATGTGAAATTCCAGCATTACGGATAGGACATTTTCAGTCAAAACTTGAAATTTAAATGCTCAGAGAATGTATTTATTACCAATACATTGAACCATCTGCTTATATTTTACTAAACCTCTGATGATCGAGTCCAGACATCAGAAATATTTCAGTCTAAGCATGAGTTTTCTATTTCACAAGAGGGAAAAATGAGTGAGGATGCACGTTTTTGAGAGACAACATACTTAACAGGATTTTTGTGCATTCAAATGTGCAAACCAGAAGCAATAATACCCAACAAATGGAGAAAGGATGTCTCTTTATAGACCACAAAATAGTTATTTTAATTTTCATGTGCCCATTTATGAGGAATATGGATGTGACAATTCACGTACCTGAGTATGGAAAACTAAGCTTTAAAAACACGACTGCTTTTAAAACCGGTTGGTAGTTGCATGGAATTGCCCTCCTGTTCTTATATAAATAATTCTAATATTAAATAGATATAACTTTAAACAGATGTTTTTTCTTGTGTCTAAATACTCTTCTCAATACTAAAGCACTCTACCAAAAATAGAGGATTTGAAGCATTTCCAAATGTAATAGTCTGATATTGGCAAAGCTTTAGCTTCAGTTTTCACAGCTTGCTCATGATACCCGTTTCAATGTGAAATGTGGCGAGCACATTACAGACACTGGGTCTCTGGCCAGGCCTGTGCCCAGTGAAAGCATCTGCGCTGGGTGTGAGCGCGTGGGCTGACAAAAGCTTTGATCTGTGCTGTACAGCCTCAATCAGTCAGAAAATATCTCTTCGACCACCGGTTCGTCCTTTTAATGAGGCCAAGTTACATCTTTGAACTGATGAGACGTTTTTTTGAAGCGTAAAATACAGACTTGCCTATTTTTCTGCCCTTTGCTCGGCTGGTAGAGAAGCCGGATAACGTTCCAATAATTTTACTGTTTAGAGAAAAATCTCATAACCATTAGACTCAAAATGTACAGAGGAATTTGAATGTTTCTGTGAAGCCGGACCACATGCTGACTGCCAAGCGTTTGAACCTCTGGTGTTTAGTGTAGTTTTGCCAAGAAAATGTTGTTTATGAGATATTTTAAAAACTCTTTCTGCTTTATCTCAAATTCTTCTTAGATATATATTGGCCACATTGTGAAATACGGAGCTGCCGATGAAGATGGGCGTCTGCGATCGGGAGATGAGCTGATCTGTGTGGATGGGACGGCTGTTGTTGGAAAATCCCATCAGCTGGTCGTTCAACTCATGCAACAAGCCGCTAAACAGGGTCACGTCAACCTGACTGTGAGACGCAAGACTGGATATGGAAGTACGTATTTTATGACCAGAAACAAATGATCTTAGTCATAGTAACTGAGGTGGAGCAACTTCAGCATGTCTTTGAATAGTTGAGATATTACTAAAGCTTTTCTGTCAGTGCTGTGATGAATGTAAGGTGTTAGTTTTAGATTAGAACTGCTCTGCCACTTTGCTCCAGTGATCATTTTCCATAGTTTTTTGATAGACTATATAGGCACATGTCAAAAAACTACACAAATCGTCCATAAAAAAATGATACAGTTTATTGAACACACACTAACCATTTGACAACTTTCCCATTATAGTCACTTTAAGGAATGAGTTTTCCCTAAATAGCCTGTTGTAAACTTTCATTTAAATCATAAAAAATAGGAGCAAACTGTAACATAGCAAGCCATTGATTTGATGCTGGTAGAGAAAGCAACGTTTGTGTACTTTTATGGATCAAAACCATACAGGCACTAATACATATGCCCTGTGACAACTAGCCCGATCTCTTATGTAATGACCAACACTTCAGCACGTTTCTAAGTTCTGCAGTATTTAGTGATCGTATTATTCATTCCTATCAGGCAGACATTATTTAAATGAGAGTTTGTGGCACATTATAATAAGGATACGCCTGCTGACTTTATGCCTGCGTAATGAATCTGTGCACAGTTTGGGTCCAATATGTCACGTCCCTGCATATTATATACTGATATTATATACTATACATTTACCTAAATGCAAATCCCAGCTTAACTACTGTAAGAACCGGTTGCTTGGTACCAGTACAGTAACGTCACACTGCATAACTCCGCCCACTGTGAAATCTCATTGGTTCAAATCCCAACTCCACATAGCTGTATATGCATCATTATTCTGATAGGTGTTTTTGTGTCCAGTTTGGACAGTCAATTTTCTCGTTCCTTGAAACATGCATTGTGCCTCGTGGTTGAAGATGATGAACATCAACCAAACCGCCCTCATATCAGGTTAAAAGGCTGAAATGAACCCCCCTTCAGCAATTCAGAAGCATGTCGGTGCATAGGTCATAAACATGATTGCTTTGTCTGTCAGGCTTGTTGACAAGGAGAACCTTAAGTGGTTCCTCCTTGACATTTAGATCGTAAATCTCTCTCCTGACCCTCCCCGACCTTCCTCCTCCTCAGTGGCGAAGGTGGACGGTGAGATGCCTCCCTCCCCAGCCTCGTCTCACCACAGCAGCACACAGGCCCCGTCTCTAACCGAGGAGAAGCGCACGCCGCAGGGCAGCCAGAACTCCCTCAATACGGTCAGCTCCGGATCGGGCTCCACCAGCGGTATAGGCAGTGGAGGCGGAGGGGGCAGCAACAACACGGTGGTTCCTAACGCTATCCAGCCCTATGATGTGGAGATCCAACGCGGGGAAAACGAGGGATTTGGATTCGTCATTGTTTCGTCAGTGTCCAGGCCGGAGGCGGGCACCACTTTCGGTAAGAAATATTTTTGCAATTTCTAAGAATGAATCAAAGTATGTCCCATTAAAGCTGCAATTTGTAACTTTCTGTTGCCATCTCTGGTTAAATCTTAAAATTGCAGGTTACTTCCATATTTGTACTTGAATTAAAATGGCGCAAAACTGTAATTTCCTGCAAAATAGAAATTAATTGATACTTTTTATTGTAATAAGGTTTAAGGATACAGTTGGATACAGTTTTAAGGACTGATCTTGCATGTATTTGCTCAATAATTTTTTTGTTTATTTTTAACCATATAAAAGTTACAGATTGCACTGTTAAATAGAAATAAAAGACGAATTAAGCACATTTTATTTTGCATGTTGTATTTAAGTGACCCTATATTCAGCTCTCCTATACCCTAAAAAAGAGGAAGAACTGAGAGATTCGGGTTCTTCTGGGAGCGTTTAGTATTTGAATGTCTTTGATTGATGTTTTTTAATTTTTGGTGGGTGTGGGTTCTTCTGCATATTCTCTTTATGCTTATCCTGCAGTTTACTTGTAGTGAAAGGCAATTCACAGTGTCTGGCTAAAGCAGGGATTGATATCAATACCACTACTGTATATCTTCTCTCTGGGTGGGGCTGTTTCTGTTCTACTTCTCAAAGCCAAACATCTCTGTTACACAAGATGGCTGTCGAGTTATGGAAACAGTATGTAGTCTTTAGTTTTGGCTCACCCAAATCAGACTTGCCATGGCTGATATTATAATCATTATTTTTCTAACAATTGTAATTGATAGAGAAATCATGTTGGTAAAGTGGGAAATGGAGAATGACACGCCGTTTTTGCAGGCTTTGTTCATCAGGACATTTCTGCTTTTTAAAGTCACAATAGCGCAGTTGGCAGCCATCACGTAAGCGTGCGGCGGATTCGGCAGATGCAGTGATTACCGCATGTGGGAGTTTTGTTCTGAGCGTAGTGAATGTAGAGAGAAACGACAGATCCTTGTTTGGAAGGAATAAAAGCGACGGAGCTGTGCTTGGCTCTTGTTTACTACCATGATGAAACGCTTGAACTTCTGTGCCAGTCACAGTGTTGATAGAGAGCAAGAACCTGAGAGCATTAAGAGTCAATGTTAGAGTTGCAGTCATAAGTATACATACGCAAACTTCATAACAATGTGACAGCCATGATAGGTTGATTTAATATTTAAAGGCGTATTAGCATTCATATTCTAGTGTCAGCTGAGCATAACAGCTGTAAGTATTTTGCAGAATGAAACCAGCTGTTAAAATAGGCTTAGTAAATAATTTAAAGGTGCAATGTGTAATATTAAGGAGGATCTATTGACAGAAATGCAATATAATATACATAACTATGTCTTCAGAGGTGTATAAAGACCTTACATAATGAACCGTTATGTTTTATTACCTTAGAATGAGCTATTATCATCTACATACACTGCGGGTCCCCTTACATGGAATTCTCTATGTTGTTTCTACAGTAGCCCTAAACGGACAAACTGCTCTACAGAGCATTTTTCGTAAATATGTTATCTCCTTCAGCAAAGAAGCGAAATCATGACGACATCTTTGTCCTGTGTCAGCCACCGTAGTGCTTTAAAAGGGAGGGGTGAGCAGTAAAATGAGACGTTGGTTGCAATTCACAACCTCACTGCTTGATGCCGCTAAATTTCATGCAGTGGACCTTGAAGGGTTTTTGTTAACTAAGAGTTTTATGGCATGAAACATTTTGTACATTTATTAGTATATTATTTCTGACACCAGATTTGCTGACATGCTTTTTTGGGGTGGGGTTTTGGTTAAGGTTTACAAAATGGTGGATGTTCATGACAAAAAAAAAGTTTCTTCGTGTTTTTGTCGTGTTTTCCGGTACAAATGTCTAAGAAATCTTAAATGAAGATACATTTACTTGAGGATTAAAATAAGATATTAACTCTTGTTTTTCTGAAAATATGTATATCAATATATCAATAAAATAAGTATTTGCATGGGAATGAAGAAAAAAACGTTATAAAAAAATGTTTAATGAAATAATATGTTTAATTTTCTTACCCCAGATACGTTTGCTTGTTTTAAGCATAAACTAAACATTTTTAGTATTTTTAGTTGTTTTTTTTTGCCTCACGTGAACGTATGTGCATTGCGCATCATGTCAAAATACGTGCCTGCTGTAGACGTGTCAAGAGGGTTTATCATAAAAGAGATGCTCGCGTTCACAAGATATTCGCAAGACACTCGCTTAACATTTAAGTCTAATTACACATGAAATTAAGCCAATCTAGCAAATGCGAGCGTCTTTTGTCATAAACCATCTCGACGCGTCTACAGCAGGCACGTATTTTGACATGATGCCCAATGCACATACGTTCACGTGAGGCGCCGAACACATGTTCACATGACAAGCCGCACACATGAAGTGCCAAACACATATTTTGAATTTTTGCCTCCCCGGAAAAGAAGTCACGGACCGCCACTGTTCTCTACAGTAACTTTTACACATACAAGAAAAATGGCTTAAATAGCTTACGAAAAGCACAACCCTGAACAATCGCAAGACTAACGCACCGTTTTTCATAATTTATCAAACAGAAAGACTTTACAGCACAATACCATGCAAAGAGGGAATTTCAAGAGTTTTTGGACTTAAAAGAGTAATGAATAATTCAAGCGCAGTGGTGATTATTCTCAGGATCCAAAGACTGTTACAGAAATGAGGCTTGGGGGGGATACGCCGATCACCATATTCACAGGATTCCCTGTGTCAGTTCTTGCTGTTGCGCTCTACATCCAGTAACATGCTTTTGTCTATCACAAGTGTTTTCTCGCAGGGCTTGTCTGTGGGCATTCTCTGAAAATGTTTGCACTTCGGCTGGGTGGCTTGGTGTATTAATCCCTACAAATCTCTTCTTCCCTTCTTTCTCCTTTCTCTCCATC
Source organism: Oreonectes daqikongensis (assembly GCA_026939265.1). Lineage (NCBI taxonomy): Eukaryota > Metazoa > Chordata > Actinopteri > Cypriniformes > Nemacheilidae > Oreonectes > Oreonectes daqikongensis. The sequence continues at coordinate 214,210 of JAOTQM010000030.1, read as the reverse complement.
CCCACCAACCAAATAATCAAAAACAAAAATCTGAATTACAATTCATACATGCTCAATCAATGTTGGCCAAAAGCTGGAAACGCATGTGTGGCAATGCCTCATAAAATAGGTCGCATCATCGAAGGAAGTCCAGCCGACCGCTGCGGGAAACTGAAAGTTGGAGACCGGATCCTGGCTGTAAACGGATGCTCCATCACCAATAAATCCCACTCGGATATCGTCAACCTGATCAAAGAGGCTGGAAACACGGTGACCCTGCGGATCATTCCGGGAGATGGTGAGTGAGGTTTCTCTCTCTCTCTCTCTCTCTCTCTCTCTCTCTCTCTCTCTCTCCCTTTGCTCAACCAGCATAGCTGTATAATATGATATGAGAACATGTCGGTGCACGTGGGTGTGCCCAATATGTGTAATGGCACGATTTCTCAGCGTACTGCTCTCGCGAGCCTCACAGTAATAATGTAGACAGTGCGTTCAGCATTATTAGCACAAGAATAATAAACAAGAATCTGCAGGGGCTGGAATGCTCCTCACGCTCACAGGCGCCTGTGTTTATAATATTTTATTTAGAACCATCTATAACCCAGATACAGTGCCTTCATTTTGTGCTCTTGTAATAATAAAAATAGTGTGACAGTGTGACAATAATAAATAGTGTGAGAGATGCCACACCAACTAGAGAAAACATTCTGTTTACCCCTGCATTAAATGTAACCATGCTTTAAATATTGTTACCATAGCTATAGTCTATATTTTATTTGTAGTTAACCGTAGTAACCACAAATTTACTATGGCATTATTATAGTAACCATTATATTTGCAGTTCAACTGTGGTAATACAAATGGTGTAAATAGTACATTTTATTATAATAAAACCATGGTTAATTGGTTAAGTGTCTGACTACAATATTTAAATATAATTATATTTTTCTGTATTTTATTTAAATATAATTTGTTACCTGTCATAAGAACAAATGTAATTTTACTCATCATTACTAATTTTACTCAAACCATAAAATACGATTTGCCTTTATAATGGTTTGTCAATTGCAGCATTGAGCGGCCAAATATTTGAATAACCTGGAAACTGTATATTTTACGAAAACATACAGTAAATTCTGCTTTCACGTTTACCCTTTAATACCAACCTTTATGATGGGTTCTTTACTCAGTGTGCCTTTTCATTGTGAAACAGAAAGGTGTGATTTTGTTGTACCTGGCCCTGCTATCACATTTAATTCAGCAAGCTCACGTCTCTGGTAAAATGTCATTTCCTATCGTGCTTCTGTAGATTCAACAGCGTTGTGGTGCTGCCAGTGAATAGGAAACACTGGCATGGTATATGCTTGCATGCATCTGTCAGTGTGTCAGGTTTCTGTTTCTCAGCATGCGGTAATGAGAGAGCTGTTGCCACTGAGAGTGCAGCTCAACTATAATGCATGTTGCCAAATGCACCGAGTCTGTGTGTGAGTTCTGTGTGTTGCTTAATGACAGAGAGCTCTGGCACACTATAGGAATGTCCTACATTTGACAGAATGTGGGTGCGTACCTCTGGTTGGGTTTACATGGTGGGTAGATGTTCAGCTGCTGTAGATGTTATTTAACTGCAGTTGCTGCTCGTCTTTCTGTGCGTCTTATGTGAAATGTATAATTTATGCGTGTCTAATGTTTTCTGAACATCTATGAGAAAAGGAGATGAAAAACAAGATGAAATCAAGGATGAGGAAAGAGAGAGAATGTGAGGTCTAATCTCTGAGTGATGGGGAAAAGCTATTTTAGGATGGTGGGATTCATGGCTGTGCACTCATCAAAGTCCCCCCTCTCTCCCCCACAGTGACTGCCCAGTGGGGTGGAGTTAAAGCCGCTTTGAACAAGAAATAGCTGCCCCGCATTTTGACTTATAAGATAGATCAATGTCATAAAAGCAAATGATTTAATATCAGTAAAGAAATGTTCACCCACAAAAAGAGGTGAACGCAATTTACTCACACTTTAATACTTTACAGTAAGGTTGTATGTGTTAACATTAATAAGAAATGAATTAACTAACAATGAGCGATATCGTTTTTTTGTTTAAATCTTTGTTAATGTTAGAAATACAATTATTCATGTTAGTTCATGGTGCATTAACCAATGTTAAAGGGGTGAGCGGTGGAGTGAGCCGTTGGTTGCAATTCACAACCTCACCACTAGATGCCGCTAAAATTTCCACATTGCTCCTTTAACAGTTACAATTTTTGATTTAAAAACTGCTGAAATGAACATGAACTAAGATTTATAAATGGTAAAGCATAAACTAATTGTTAACTAATACAACTTTATTGTAAAGTGTTACCACTCACACTCATGTCATTCCAAACCCAAATGACTTTCTTTCCTCTGTGAAACACAAAAGGAGATCAGAAGAATGTTCTCTCTGTGCTTGGCTATGAGACTCTTGAGATCCAGTAGTGTTTTTGGTGTTATCTAATGTGATTCTGCTTCTTGTGCTGAGTTTTAAGTATGAACAGTCAGTCACAAATGAGATTTGGGAGCTGAAGTGGATGAAAAAATCTTCAGTGAATATTTTTGTCATGTCATGTGGCTTCTAAAGACGTATTATAAGAAATTTAGTGCAGACTACATTCATGATAATTTATGATACACAAGATCCTTGTCGCTGTATGCTTTTATTGTATGGGATTCTGCTGAACTTCTCGTTATGGAACAAAATGATCAATGGTGAAGTAATAAATATAATAGATTTTTCATTTATGAATGAAGCATTCTTTAACCCCAAAGGATTAAAGTGGGTAGCCTGTGATTTGTGAGTACAGATAGATGGGGATATTGAATGTAAGGTGATTTTAGGTCACTGGGCTATATTGTAATATATGAGACAAACGCTATAGCCACAGTTTCGGGCAGCATGATAAATGTGCAGTTGTTCCTACTGCCCAGCTGAAGTGTGCCTGCACAGAGCACTAGTGCTAATGTTTTGTTGAATGGAAAACGGCCCTCTGATACTTGGTCCACTGGGCACACTTTACTGTGTTCAACAGAAATGCACCGCTGATGCATCATGGGTAATGGTGCTTCATAAAAATGAAGCTATGTGGAGGCGTCTCTCTATCTTCCTTAACATTTCAATTTTTCCGCACAGAGTCCTCCAATGCATCACTGCTGACCAATGCCGAGAAGATTGCCACCATAACTACCACGCACACACCTCAACAGCTATCTGCACCTGAGCCAAGGTACACACCTCACACCTGTGCATAAAATCGTAAAATTATTCACAATCATTTTCATGGCTGCTTAGAAAAATGCTTTTCAAAAATATGTAATATATAAGAAATGCATGATTTGTTTCAACAGAAACAACACCAAACCAAAACAGGAGTCTTTTGAGTTTAAAGCCCCACAAGCTCCGCCTCCTCCTGCCCCATCACAAACTTCAAATCAGGTGCGTCCTCACATAAAGAGCTGTCATTTTATTTGCCCCTCTGCACTCTCTCCTAGGTGTTTTGTCCTGTAAGCCTTGCCAGGATTCGGATGTATGTCAAACATAAAAATTTGTTCACCACATTCTACACCAGAGGTTCCTTCATGCATGTCATGCTCTGCCACTGAGGTGATGTTGTAGGCTTTGTGCCTTGTGATGGCCCTTCCCTTTCCCGCTCGCTTAGAAGTACTTCCAGAGTCAGATCAATAATTCATACTGTTCCCCAGATGGTGCTGCTATTGAATATATGTGACTTTCTTGCCGGTGGCGCCTTCTTTGGTTCTGTTGAAATGGTAGTCTGGCTGAAATAACATCTAGAGATTCATCACTGTCCTTGGTGTGTGTTTGTGTGTGTTTTAGGATGCCGAGTTCTACTCTGTTGACCTGGAGAGGGACAATAAAGGCTTTGGTTTCAGCCTCAGAGGGGGTCGAGAGTACAACATGGACTTGTATGTTCTGAGACTAGCAGAGGACGGAGCAGCTGTGAGGAACGGAAAGATGAGGGTATGTGCATTTGAATATGAATCAAGGATAGAAAACTGAATAGAAAACTAGTAACTGAATGTTTGTGTCTGAGTTCAGATCTGGACTAAAGATACATATTTTCAAAATATATCACATAAGTAGTAGCTTTGCCGGGCAGGGCCATTATTTCTAGACTTCATTGTCTTCCTTTGAAACGTTTCTTGCAACAGCATTTCGTTCATTTTACTGTGGTCAACCTAAAACTTCTCATTCTATTAGAAAAAAATGAGACTTTGATGAAAGCAAATAAGATGTAAAGAGATTAGCTGTCCTTTAGCATCATTGCTACCAAATGAATCTCTGTGATGTTGTGTTGAGCTCATCGAATTGGAGGAAAGTATTGCAGCAGACCAACTCTGTGAAGCGTAGAAAGCTGTCAGCCAAAGACCCATTTTTGTGGAAATCGTATTCCCCTGACGACAAGTGCTGACAGATAACCAGAGGCAGAGAAGAAAATAGAACAAAGGAAATTTTACCTTCATCTTTTCTTCTCTATGCACGACTTTGCGTGTCGTCACTGTTGTGGTTGGGTCTGTATTTGTTTCTGACAAATTTTTATTTATTGACTCTGTCCTGGTTCTGTTCTCTTACTTGTCAGGTTGGAGACGAGATCTTGGAGATCAATGGCGAGAGCACCAAGGGCATGAAGCACGCCCGCGCCATTGAATTGATCAAAAACGGTGGCCGAAAAGTCCACCTGGTCCTAAGGAGGGGTGACGGCTCCGTGCCAGAATATGGTGGGTCAATCTACGAGAACATCCCATTCTCCCCTGTCTTCACCCCTTGAGGAGTCCCCCAACGGGGGTCGGCAACACCACCTCTTCTTTTCTGCGCACTGGCCCTCTCCTATGTCCTTCTCCTGGGTGACAGGCCTTCCACTCGCTGCTGTCGCCCCCCTCTCTGCCTCTGTGCATCGGGCTAGCCTAGGGGACTATGGGATATGTGGCTTTTGGGTGGTGGTGGTTGTGGCACAAGCTTTTCATAATACTTCAGAGAACAAAGCGAGGAAGCAGAAATACTAACGTTTTTAAAACTGGATATACGTTTATTGTGTTTTCAGAAAAATATGAGAAACTCCGTCATGCCCTCCGTTGAGGCGGCATGACCGTGTCAGTGAGTTGTAACATATTTATGATATTTATTGAAGGTGAATGTAAGCTACTGAGATAAGTCTTCAAGGAGACTCGACGATTACAGACGCATTCTGGTATCATTAGGCATTCAGTGAAACCTCACAATACTGTAATCCACATATTCACACATGAGTTTTGCACGTTGCTCTTGTCAACTGCTTGGCAAACTCCACATTAAGCAGACGGTTGTTGAGCTCCACCATTGCTGATTTTTGTAACTAAAAGATTCTTGTCAGACGTTCCTTCCTTTAATTTACGGACAGAAAAGCAACTCACTTATTGAGCATAATGTCAGTGCCGCATGATGTCAGTGAATATCTAAATGTTTTGTTTTTTCTTTTCATTTTCCATAATATTTATGGAAAAATCCATGTACTGATTTGCCACAGTTATTTTTTATGCTTTCTTTCGGTCTTTGCCATTTAAAGATGTTCATTCATGTATTCTGTCGAGTTCAGAATGTGTGATATATTGTCTTTTCCCGCACCAACATGATATCTCTGTGAGGTTGAATATTTTTATACCATTTTGTACTTGTTTTTCTCATTTTCTTGTCCACATCTCATCACTTATGATTTCTTTCTGTTCGCAATGTAAACCGCTTCAGGTGATGTGTGTGTGTGTGTTTGTGCACATAATCTTGTTAAGGCATCCACATCTCGCATCTTTGGGTTGATTCGCTGCTGAGCGCGTGCGTGCGTGTCTGTGTGTGCGCGTGGTTCTGATTCTCTGTTACTGTTGATTTTTCACTCAAGGGTGGGGGTGTTTTATGGACAATCTCTATCTTTGACTAATTGATAAAATAAACACTGTTTCCATTGCAAAAAGATCATATCTCTCTCATGACTGTTGTTTCAGGGATCTAAATACTCTGCTTTTCTTTCTCTTATCTTTTTCTGTTGTTGTGGGCTCTTCCTTCCACCCCTAGCGATGGTTGCTCCCCAAGTCGCTGCTTGTATGAGATCTGAAAAGACAGGAGAACCTGCTTTCTACCAAAATCAGACCACGGTTTGTAGATCCGGTGTTCCGTCTCATCACATCTCTGGCAGTTCTGTGCTGTGGCTTCCACTCAACTGTTTTGTCCCTCGCAAGTTCATTTACACACAGAATGCATTGCCAGTGCTGTGGCCATACCTGACATTGTGACCTGAATGAGTGGGTTCATTTTGCATTTAGAGTTTGACAACATCCCCACAAACGAAACTAAAGCCTTCATCGTGAATGCAATTGTTTTAATACATGGTGGTGTTTATTATTTAGTCACGCATTTTTTGTCAGCGTTTGCCACCCACCAAAGCCATAACAGTCACAGGTAATAGTTACTATTCTTGGAAACTTTTTCCTAGGTTTTCTTTTACAACAAATGGGATTTATGTAACCGCTTTTCCGCTGTCAGGCCGAACGGATTTCCGAACAGTCCGAACTGTATATTTGAAGAGTTCATTTGCAAAAACAGATAACAGAAATCACGTTGTATGTGTTTTATTGTTTAATGTGTTAGTTTTGAGTTATTATTACTTAATCAAAACCACAAAGTGCAGTTTCATTGATATTATTTGGAATGCACAATAAAAAACATTTTGAAAATGTACTCTTCGTTTTAACTTAGATCTGGTTTAGCACGGTTTACAGCTAGGCACAAACCCGGAAATAACGTCTGGATTTAGTAACAACAAAAGTATTTAGTAACCTTAAAGCATAAATGTTAGTAATGATTTAGTAACATTAAAACAGCGCCCTTCAAGAAATGATTACCTGGTTAAAGTCGGAAATATGCTAAATCCGACGTGTCTGGAGCGCAGCACAAAACCTGGCCGAACGCATGTAGTGACATCGCCACTCAGGATTGGTCAGTTTGCCTGGTTACCAGTTTCTAGCCAACCAAGCGTGCATAGAGTTTGAAATGCAGTATTGTATCGTCCGCCATAACGCTGCCATTATTCACATCTACATTGCCACCTACCGTCTGTAAATTCGTGTTTTCAAGTCAACAAATGACGCGTTTGTATTACATTCCAAAAAAGCTCCGCTATCAGCCCCTCAGTGTAAATTAAACGATATCCTCACCGGCTGGCCTTACGGTGGAAACGCGAATAAAGTTTAGACTCGTTTGATTTATGATGAGCCGCGAACGGTTTGCCTGCAATATACACCTCAGGTTTGTTACATCCATGGTACACAGGTATCTTTCACAATGCAGTCCATTCAAACATGGTACATTTAAAATGCATGTGTTGTCATGTTATCAAATTAGTATCATTATCATCCGCATCAGCACTAATGCTGTTTGTTGCTTGAATAATTGGCACATCTTCCTCTCTGTAATGAACAATTCAGATACTGTTACAGAGACACAGGGTGGATCACGTTACTGGTAATATTAGCTAAACCAGCAGTAGCTCATAACTATAAAGCATCTCATCAGATTACTCTTATCTAGGTCACATGGCTCTTTATCACACAGCATGTTATAGTTGAGTATAATAATGACTCATATCTTACAGACGGCATCAACGACGGCAACGGCCCCAGCGCCAGTGCACAAACTATTTCGGAAGTGAACGCAGCTCCTCCCGAAAGACGGCCCCACCCACCATCGGAGTCCAGCTATCCACCAGACCTTCACAAACCATCACGATACGACGACAAGAGGTCGCGGGAGTCGGGCCACCGGGAGCAGTACGGCCACCGGTCGAACCACCGCCACACCAACCACAGACACCGATCGCCAGAGAAGAAGAGCGGGAGCAGGGGTCGCGGAAGGGGCGGCGGATCTTCGAAGCCTCACAAGAGGAAGGGCGAGGCGAAGAGGTCTAGTACGGATGACCATCATCACCATCGCAGCCATCATCACCACAACAAACATCGCTCACCGGAGAGGCGCAGAGCTCGGAGCGCAGACAACACCTTGGACAGCCGACCCGGCCGGAGACACGGGCGCTCACCCGAAAGACGCCATCATCGTCACTCGTCCCCCCGCAGGCACAGCTCACCTCAACGATCCGGTCAGCGGCGCAGCTCGCCTCACCGGCGTAGATCACCCCATCGTTCCCCATACCGTTCCAGGTACCAGTCTCCCTCAAGGCGGCCCCCAGCTTATTCGGATAAACCCCACAACGGTGAGTTAGACAGAGGGCTGGATGTGGTCTTAAAGGAGCCTCCTCCTCCAACTCCTCCGTCTCGCTCTGAGAGCATTTCGACTTTTAGGGAGCTGCCGGCCATAGACCGGCTGAATCTGGAAAACACTCTACCGAGGGAGCCGCGAAACTACTTCGATCGACTTCCCCCTATGGAGCAAGCTTACCGCGAATCTACCCTTCTCCGCGGGACATACCGTGACGATACCCTCCCGCGTGTTAGGACGCCCGATTCGGATTCAGCCTTCCAGAACTACAATTCATTACTGAGGGGCCGCTCCCCTGTGAGAGGTGAGGGAAGACAGGGTGGATACCCCAGAGCCGAGTCTCCGGTTGCCAGCTCATACAGAACGAGGAGTCTGGGTCGAGACCTGTCTCCTGTTAGACGATTCCGGGATGAGGATGAAGAGGAGGAGGCCGGATCCCAGTTGAGCGAGTACTGCAGCACGCTCCGATCCAATTACAGGGGAGCCAACAACAACAATGTACCTGAGCCAAGGAGGAAACCCTACAAAGACAGCTCCAAAGACCTCAGCATCTGACGGCTCGGCAAAGACGGACACCATACATAGACCCCACTGTCCACACAAGCCTTCATCCAAGGACTGCGCAGGATACTGGATACTAAATTATTTGTTCGAAATCTGGTGTTTTCTCATGGTTGAACATGTTTAACTCTCAACAGCAGATGAATGATTGCTTTTTCTTCCCATGAAGTGTCATTTTCGGTTGTTTTATGACCCTTTTTATAAATCTGCTAGCAGTTAAGAGTTTGACGACTATGTATAAAGAAAACGATTATGTGCCTAACAGTACCATTCTTGGTGTTCTTTTCTTTGTTTTCTTTTACAAAGGACAGCCTTTTGGATTACTGTTCGATTCTGAAACGTTCAGTTACAGAGAGCCCCTCTCATGCACCGAGCAGCTCAGTACATGTGGTGCTCAGACTGACATCTACTGTGCATGTCTACACTCTTTCAATGTCCTGTCTCTCACTCTCTATCTCTCTCTGTTTCTTTCTCTTCCCCAGTGCCACTGTTTTTTAGACATTTGACCAGAGTATAGCACAAGCCTGCATTTGTTTGTATATTTTTGACAGTTTGCAGTATGTGTACATTCAGAGGTGATCATTTTAAAAGAATGAAGGGATAATGAAATTAAAACTATGATGATAATGTTCAAAAAATAAAAACGATATATATACGCATTTTTGATGGTCTTTCTTATGTTTTTAAACCTCTGTGTCTGGGTCCAAAATTGATGTTTGCTACGTGCCAGCTATAGACGGTTTCAAAGCAACAACATAAGCAAAAGTTACTGCGCATGCACGCTTCTGTGGCCCAAACTTAACTTCCGGTAAACATCCGCAAAGAATAGAGTCCCTGCAGATTATTTCTGATAACAAGCAAAAGAAATAACAAGTTAATGACATTAGCTAGCAAGTTAAAAATATGTCTAGTCAGTATTATTTTGGCTTAGAAGAAACTTTACTTGGCTAAAGTACTTTACTTGACCCATTCAACAAACTGTTTTTATTTTTTTAGTTTGAAGTAAAATCAATATACAATATAATTTAAAAAAAATTGTATTTACAAACTTGCCAGACCGCTCAACAAACACATACCGGAAGTTAACTTCATGCAGGAGCGTGTGTCCGATGAAACCGTCTATAGGTGAAGATGCCATTTTTTTACATGAAGGATTATATATTAAAAAACTAAAAACACAGGTGATGGTAAATTTGGAAATACTGGTGTGGTAACATTAATTTCGGACCCGTGTGATAAGAATAACATGTTCAGCAGTTGCAGTGAAAGATAACTTAGAGTGTAAAATATTCAGGATGGATGCGTGTGTGGGAGGCAGAGACGGTGTTTAACTGCAGTAGATTCTTCACTGACACTTTGCCAACATGTCTGGAAAATAAAGAGAAGAAGGGAACAAAGGCTTCTTTATCTTCTTGGCAGTTCAAAAGGTGAAGGAAAAGAAATTCAATAAACTATCCACAGTGTCGACATCTTTTAAAAATCCAGTGAGAACCGCTCCTCTTGGGTTATCAGATGAATAAGAGAGACCTTTTCTATCAGTGAATGAGGTGAATGCGTAAAGAGAAGTGCATTTGGTGTACTTTGAACTGCGTATCACTGGAAGATTATGGACTGCTTGGGGGTCGTATAGGTTGATGATGTTCTCACCTGAATGGCAAAGTCATATACATAATTATAAATTATACAATTATTTAAGTTAAAAATAACTATTAACTAATTTTTTTTGACTATATGTCATATGAAAGTATTTTGTCTTTAAATGGCAAAATGTCAGCTGAGGTATCTAGTGTGGCTGTTATTTTGACCTCATTTTGGTCCCATTGCTGTTTCCAGGAATAGAAGGCCTACATCTTGGAGAATGAAAAGAATTGAAAGTGACGTAATATACAGACACATACAGCTGTGCAAAGTATGCTGACTTCAGACTATCTATCTATCTATCTATCTATCTATCTATTTATCTATCTATCGTCCTGTTCTTCAGTGAATGCAGGTTTGTGAATTTGTATTCTGTTGTAGATCGGTGGGGAGGGTAGGAGGTTTCTGGGTTGCTATAGTTACCTCAAGGTCGTTTTCACAGCGTTGCATTGCCGTTCATTTTTAGACAGCATGCCACAAAAACCGTAAAGAAACATTAGAGCATAAAAACAGTGATCAAGACAGCATATAACTTTAATATTTTATTTTATTTGCATACATGCTTGAGACAAAATACCGATACAGTTAACTTTGGCAGTCACATTCATTGTACTGTGTTTTGATCATTTAAAAAAAGATGCAATGAACACATGCAAAGATTGCAACAAATGGTTTAATAATAAAGATGTACATACAGTAAATAATAGTACTTATTCTAGTAATCTATATTGTCCCTTTTTTACATTTAGTATGTATTGTGATTCATTCATGATCATAGCACACATTCTTCATTTGCACTTATTTGTGTTGACATTGAGACAATGAACTAGTTCAGTCCTAATGTTTGTCGTTGATAGAGGGATTTGTAGCTTTTCCATACATTTCACTTGCTCACATTGCAAAACATATCTTTTTACTTTTTGTTATTATTATTAATATCACTAATAATTGCATACAAATAGTCTGGAAACAACTTACAATAAGGTTTGTTAACATGAACTAATGTTACTTATTGTTCATGTTAGTTCATGGTGCAATAACTAATGTTAAGAGACACAACTTGATCTTAAAACTGTTAGTAAATGCTAAAATTAACATTACTAAATAATATTGCACATTTTTAGTTAATGTTAACTTATGCATTACTCATGTCAACAAATACAACCTTATTGTAAAGCGCTACCATTTCTATTACCCACCCACAGTCGCGGCTGTTTTGACGTGTCTGTCCACAAGTATACTTCATCTGCTATTTCAGAATATTCCATGCATTTCTACAGGTGAAGTAGTTGTTACAGATTGCAGACAGCAGAATTGTGAGTTTCGTAAGTGGCCTGGGGCTTGACCGTCAGGCTGGAGATGCTGAGCTGGAGGAGACAGTTGAGCTTTCCGTCTTTGAGGTAGAGGTTGAAGGTTCTTCCTCTACCTGGAAAGGATCCTCGCCACAGCACACAATTAACATCATAGAGTGACGGAACTGTTTGTTCATACAGATGTAAATAAGTGGATTGTAGAGCGCAGAGCTTTTAGCGAAGAATGCCGGGATGGTCATGAAGATGGGGCTGAATGCACTTCCCTGATGTGTAAAGATGTACCAAGCTACAGTAGCATAGGGCAGCCAACATATCAAAAACGATACGACCATAATGATGACCATCCGGGTAACCTCTCGCTCTGCCCTCTGGGTAGTTTCTGATTCTTGCTGCTGGGCGGCCGCCACCTTGACCGTGCAGAGCAAGCGGCCGTAGCAGAACGTAATGATGTTGAGAGGAATTGAAAAGTGCACGATGAACATGTAGATGACAAAAGACTCGTTCTCGATTTCAGGTTTTAATGTATAATAGTCCACCCCACACGAGCACTGCAAACCCTCGGGGATGTAGCGGGACCATCCAAGCAGAGGGGGTATGGCGCACGAACAGGCCATTATCCAAGTGCAGGCGACGCCGAAGGTGGCGTGGAGCTGTCCGAAACGAAATTTGCTGAAGGGCTTGCAGACCACCACCCATCTCTCAAAAGCCAAGACCACGAGAGACCAAAGCCCAATCTCACCGCCGAGCGTAGCAAAGAGACCCTCCAGGTTGCATCCCGCGCGGCCCAGGACAAAATATCCATGTAAGGACGTGTAGAACGTGGTGGTGAATCCCCCAAACACCATGAAGAGGTCAGCAACAGCCAGGTTCAGGAGGATGTAATTCAGAGGCGTCCGAAGCTTGGGGTTTTTGATGGTCACATACAGCGTGAGGACATTCACAGGAGTGCAGGTAATGATGAGGAACAACATATAAGCAGCAATACAGTAGTAGACCCATGGTGTGGCTAAATAGAACTGGGGGTGCTCGTATGGGCTGAGTACTACACCCGTCACATTAGACATGGGAACGTAAAAGTCTGGGCCTTCTGTCCCGTTCATGACGGCTGAATTGCTTCTGTAAGCGTCACTGTTGGATTGTTGTTGTGCTGGATGTTAAAATCTGAAAAACTGAGTGCATGCTGCTTGGATTCCTTTAAAGACAGATTATAGATTAGCGTGTTTGATTGGTCAGCAGGATATGATTCAGTCAGCGCTTATAATAATCTCTGCCTGCACATGTGGATTGAGTCTATTTATAGTAATTAGGTCAATAAACATAAGCTAGCATATAAAAATGCTGTAGAGAATAAACATTTCATTCGTTTTATTTCAGTTTGTAATGAAGTTATTGCATTGCCTGTCCTTGCTCTTCTTTTTTATTGATCTGTTTAGAATTTACACCGATGCGAACTCTCCTAAATCCATACTTTACCTTTTACTACAAGCACACACCAATTTCCTTGTTAAAAATAAATATTTGTATATGCGTGTAGCTATATTTCTTCTAGAGGAAGATGTAGGAAAGAGATGAGACAGACATACGCCTTGTGGATTTCTTGGTCAATGACTTCCCATGCGCCATCTCGTGGCAAAACGTATAAATAACAGCTTTTAACAGTGGTTTAATTTTATTAAAAGAGTAACTGTTTATCGCGGTTTTTCAAAATTTCTACCATTTGAAACGTGCTGAAGCCGTTATGACATACTTTATTGATAGCTTTTACATTTATTATTACTTGTAAATGATAATTGTTTACAATTGAAGGAAGGAAATGAAGAGAGAGAGAGTTTTATCAAAATAGACAACGGCAATCTTTGAAGGAAAAGAGTTCTTGTTTCATTAGGAAGATTCATGACTATTTAAGGAAGCAAAGTGCTTTGCTGCTAAGCTATTTAGTAATATAATATTTTATTTATATATTTTATGAGCATTTCTATTTATTTTGAAACAAATACACACCAGAACCACTGAAGAATAAGTCTGTTTGCTTTGCCTCAGAGCAGTCTTTGAAATGAAACTTTCTGAAACATCAAATCTGCTCTTTCCAGGAGCTTTTGGAAGACTATAGCTGTTTGATGGTTCTTGTTTCTTGACAAGAGAATGGGCCTGTGGGAGTTGAATTATTTTATTTCAGTTGTGGGTTCAATTATCTCAATGCCTGTGACACAGAAAGACCAAACAAAGTTACTTCTCACATCAGCAGAACTTCCTGTGTCTCTTAAACAACTCTCTTATCTCTCTGGGTCTTTTAGTGCTGCTTCTCTGGATAAAAACTTCAGTACACTATTTTTTCTGTTATTAATACATCTGGATCAAAAGCTTTTTGTGCTCTCTGATGGTAACAATCTGTTTCTTTGACAAATTCTGTTGCCTTCAGCCAAAGTAAGAGGCCAATAAGGGATGTTATATCTTTAGTAGTATTCAGCCCATCTATTTACTTACACAATCTTTCCTTTATTTTACAGTTAATGTCTTCAGAATGATTCTGGATTGTGATCAGGGCTATTACAGTATTCCCACCTGTTTTTCTAAACTGTCTTGAAAATGAGACTTCATAATGTGCTTTTGTTAACTGTTTTATTTTTTGTAAATAAATCTTTATGTATGTGTATATTGGTTTGCACTCGGATTCTACCAGGCATAACATTTGACATCTAACATGAGGTTGTGAATTGCAACCAACTGCTCACTTCACTGCTCACTTCTCCTTTTCCAAGCACTACGGTGTCGTCACGTTTTCGCTTCTTTGCTGAAGGAGATAACATATTTCCAGAATGCGCTCTGTAAAGCAGTTTGTCCGTTTAGGGCTACTGTAGAAACAACATGATGAAGTGGACCTGTGTTGTATGTAGATAGATATGGTTTATTCTAAGATAATAAAAACACAACGGTTCATTATATAAGGTCTTTATACACCTCTGAAGACATAGTTATGTATATTATATTGCATTTGTGTCAATAGATCCACACAGCACCTTTAATGTCTGGATAATCTTTAGGCCAAGAGTGTGTCCTACTGACCTCCAGTCTGAATTTTTTAAGTTGCTCAATTTTGTGGGAGGGTCTGCTTTCAGCAGTGTCTGGATTGAGCCATGCTTTTCCCATTGTGTCACAATGAACTTCACAGTGCTCCTCGAAAGGTTTTCCAGGTTTTTCCAACATTTTGTTTCCAGCTTGGTATTAACAATAGCTGAATGATTTTTTTTCTAAACATCTGGGCAAAAATCCCATTTCAGATGCTTTAATTTAACATAATAACATTGTAGATTGAGAGACAGCCTCTATAGTTTATAACAGCTAAATTAAATTTGTGGTCATTAATGTTTCAGACCTGCAGGCCAACTGAAATGTGGATCCATTCAAATCCTTTGTTAGTGAAACATCCAGTACTGTTTCATATGTGAGAAAGTTAAATGAGTTGTTAATGTGTGTGGTGTGGCTGTGAATTACTTCACAAATATAACCTTCAAAGGTCTGCTAATTTATTTTGGGCTTAAGTTGTTAACCCATATATAGTATGGGATAGTTCGCCCCAAAATGAACATTTTATCATCATTTACTCTTGTCTTTTTAAACCTGTATGGCTTGCTTCTGCAAAACACAAAAGAAGATATTTTGAAAAATGCTAATAACCAGACAACAGCGGTACCAATTAACTTCTATTATCAACGGGTAGCACATATAGTTTGTTTTTAACAATATCTTCTTCTGCGGAAGAAATTAAAATGACAAGAAGGTGAGTAAAAACAGAATTTTCATTTTTGGGTAAACTTTTCCTTTAACTATTTCATAACCTCCCCTTTGAATATGCTACAGAAAACTCTTTGTGAGTAGTGTCTGTTTACTCTTAATGTTCCACTTTCAGCACGTTGAGCGTTGATAAAGAAGTAAATGGCTGGCGTCTGCTGTTTATCTTTAGCCTGCATATGGATTCATCATAAAGATTGCTGTCACTGTACAGTTCATTTGTTACACTTCTCTGACCCTAGGGTTCATTTAAACTGCTCTCCCTAATGTTGATGAATCTGTTGCAAGGAAAATGGGAGACTGTTTTGAGTCAGAGCAGGCGTACAAGCGATAAGTGAGCAAAATCTGAGCAGAACAAACCAAAATGTCCATTTGTGTTGGCAGTGAAGAACAGAGGGAGGATATCTGGAGACTGCCATTAGATAACTTTGATAAGATGACAATGGAAGACATTGGTCTCGGTTGTCATTATCTGAAGTTCTGGTGACATTATTCTTATCAATTTCTATCAGCTTATCAGTGTTAATGGTATTTATCAGCTCTGGCCGATGCTTGGTTCTTTAATATTGCCAAAGCTTATCCTTTTATGTAAATCCACTTTAGTGTGTGAGAGGTGTCATTTAGATCTGAATGTTCTGGATAATCATTTTGTAATGAAATCTGAACAACTAAAGTGGGAAGAACAGGTTAGATGTCAAATACTTTACTATTACTGTAAAATTATCCAAATTACCTGTTGTTGAGATAAACAGGGGCATCCCTGTGAAGACAATTATTATATCATCAGCATAATTGTACTGTAAAATTTTAAATGTACATATTTTATGAATTTAATATTCCAACCTTTTGTTGTAATGAGAGCACTTAGGCTCCCAGCATGATCTGTTCAAAAGGGAATTTTGTTTAGTAAATGCCATAAATAAAATCTGAAATATAAAATACTATACAATCTGAAATATAATTAAATATGTAATAAAATATTAAATACAGCTGTGGAAAAATTAAAAGACCATTTCAAAGACAATTTTCAGTTTTTGTGAATTTACTATTTATGTGTTTAGGTAAAATGATCATTTATTATATAGTTTAATTCTGTGAACTACTAATAATATTTCTCCCAAATGTCAAACAAAATTATAAATACTACTCAACTACTGTTAAGAAGACAAGTTCCTATTCACTTTTGAGCAATACAACAATAATATTTGTACATGTATTTTAGGAAAAAATATGTGATGACCTGGATTTTTATCACAGTTTTTATGTGTCCTGTCATGCTGTCAGTTTTTCCATTGCTGTTGGATGACTTTATTTTGTTGACACTGGACTTGAATGACCGCAATAAATTAAATTAAATTAAAATTTGGAATAGTCTCTTATTTTTGTCTGTAATGATATTCATACGCACGCACTCACGCACGCACGGACACACACACATTCCCATTTTTTCCTCAAATATCAAATAGATGCTCTAGTAGGTTTTAAATGTCAGACAGGTAGACGAGTCCACACAAGTTTTTTGGGGTAAAGATAGCATTTGTTAAAAGGAAATCTTTTTCCAGAATGCAGATTATTTACGCACTCCATCCATTGATCTGTTCTAAAATGAATCCTGCACTTTCTTCTTCAACGCGCTATCGGCTTCTCTCCTTTCCTGCCTCAGGACATCTAGCAAGACAGCCTGTCTCTCTCTTGGAAACGTTCTCTTCTTCTCGTCTACTCGGACTTCCTTCCACAAATTCATCTGAAGGCATGTGTCAGCTAATGAATCTGCTTCATGTTTCAGTTCTTACAGTAAGGAGTTGTCTACTAGTAGGGAGGAGACATCCAGGATGAATACACCTCAGGGATGACAATGCCGGTCCGCCGAGAGCCGTGTGTGGTAAGCCCAGCACAATGAAACTGGGGTGGGGTCATTTGGACTGGGCCGGTCACTGTCGTTTCCCATTCATGGCCTTTAGTCACGTTACCAAATCTTATACGAGCGAGGAAGTGCTGTTTGATATGAAGGTGCTCACAGGATGTCCTAAACAGAATAGTTTAGTCGGCAGAAGGAAGTGACAAGGCTACATACTTCTGACGTAGTGCGAATGTTAAAAGTGTCGCAACGGCCCAGTTCTGTGGGAAAAACTAAGTACGCATCAGCTGTCTTTTAGAAGAAAGGCCACTGGCCGAGCCTCTCGGGACATACTACAGATCTCATTCAGTGTGCCTGCTGTGAGAGGAAGGAACACAAGCATTACACACTTGTCTATACATACAAAACATAGCCAAACTACACAGTGCGGGAATAGTTTTGGCAATCGAGTAATAAATTCTAAAAATATGTATTCCGAGGATGCATTCGGTTCGCATGAAAAAATATATTTGTGACTGTTCCTCTTACATCACTTTAGCATGATTATTTTTGCTCTGTAGAAGTACATTGGCAACTTGAAGTACGAAACAAACATTGTTTAAGACTGACACTACACAGAACATCGTAAAATCCTGGTTGTTCCCTCAGTCTTAGCCATTCCTCGTACGCACGTTTAAGCTGCGTCGTTTCCCAGATCTAGAGGAACTCAATGACGTTGCTCTCGTGTGTTTCTGTGCATGCGTACGAGTACAGTAACGTCAGCAGCTGCTAAGTGTGTTTGGAACTGACCAATGAGTAAAGCAGGGGAAGACGACAAAAGAAGGGGATGTGAAGAGACGAGTTCTGGGAAAAGGGCCTGAAGGTATTGTAGAAGAGATTTAAAAGCTCACTTTTCTAAATATTGTTGAACTTGAAGTCAGAACAGCCATTATGTAAGATAAGTTAAAGGTGAAGTGTGTCATTTTGTGAATGATGTTGAAATGTGTTTTCCTATCCCAGATTCATATTTAGACTGATAGGTAAGACTTCGTAAGTCGGTTTCCCAGGGAAGTTGAACATACAACGTTGCAAGTTAGTGCGGGACTATCAGGGAAGATCTGATCAATCACAGATGGAGGAGGGCTGTGTTTTTGGGAAGCAGTTTGTATTACAGTATCACGGGAATTCGTGACATAGTCACGCAAACTTCATCTAGTGATTTGTGTTTATAGACACAAATTTCCCCTTTTTTTGTAGAGATGATGTATTTTTGTATGCAAACTCCGGAAATGTGTTTTAGGACTTCCGGTTCCATCGCCCCAAAGTCTATGGGTTTTTTGAATGGGTTTTTGGTAAATCGCCTAAAATAAGCTCTGTGGCTAACAAAACCTCTAAATATTTTCCCATTTTATTCTATGACATAAAACACACCAGTGCCTTATTGTGTCTTAAGGTTTTTTTCTCCATATATTTATCATTTGGAGTTTGGGTTCCTCGCCACAGGGCCGTGTTGGCTTGCTCACCGGGAGACTGCTTTTATAGTTTTATAGTTATTTTATTTAATTAAATTAATTTAAAGGTTTAATAATATTTACCTTATGTTTTTTCTGTTGCTTTCTCCTGTAAAGCTGCTTTGCAACAATACTCATTGTGAAAAGCGCTATATAAATAAAATTGAATTGAATTGAATTGAAAAAGAACAGCGGATGCCAACAACTTCCTTCGAGCATATAAATTTGCCTTTGCGTGTGGGATTTTAGGGTTCAAGGGGTTGCTTATAGCCACTTTTTCTGAGATCAGGTTATAAATATTTAAATGTATATACATACTTGGTCTGGATATTGAAAGTCGTGCTGAGTGACATGATAAAAGTGGGGAATTTATGGCCATGAATACGAATCGATAGATTCAAAATTTCGTGATAATGTCACAAATACCTGAGTTGCGAATACAAGTAGACCATACTGTTACAGAACATGTTGTGTTAATTCCCCCCAAATAAATGTATGTTTAAGAAGAGCTGTTCTATAGTAAATATATGTGGTAATGAATATAGAACTGTATAGATGAATTCAAACACTATAAATACAAAATATAAAGACATAGCATTACTGGTCTGATCAAGTATCACAGTTTTGTTAGTCAGTGCTGATCTTATTCACAGTCAACTCCTGTTTAGTGGGAAACAAGTCATATTGCAAGAAGACTGTCTAAAAATGACTTATAGCTCACAAAAAAGACACACAATTAAATTTTCAGGAACATTGCTGCTGCATTTAAGGAGACAAGAGACAGTTTCTTAGCAGGTAATTGGCTGGAATGTCTATCTCGAGTCAACGGTGAGATAGATGTGGTTTACATTGCTGTCTGCGTGAGCTTGTTTTAGTGGTTGTGTATGAGCGTAGGTGTCATGTTAAGTGATGTAAAACTTGTGTGCGTATAGCCTGGAGGATTGTCTTCCAGACTGTTGTAGGGGACCGCAAACCACTTTAAACATTACCAAAGAGCCAATGATAAGATAGCGACCCATAAAGATTCGAATAGGCTTGTTTTTCCTTTGGACTTTTTTGGAATGTTTTTCCATTACCCGCCTGATTCTGAAGACACTGACGGATGAGAGTACAACTTTAACAACAGAGATAGCTGATGTAGTAAAGCCAGAAGAAAGATTTGAGAAAAAGAAAAATAATGTCGTTGTACACCAAAGTCAAAAGTACACATTTAATTGTGTTGTGTTCGTCATGATTTCTTAAATATATTGATTTTAAAGGATTATTTGGAATTGTAGACAAAGTGTTTTGCATACTGAAGGCTCTTTAAAAACGTATGAAGTTGCTTGAGAGAATGATAATAAGGTACTTTAAAAAGGCTTCTTTTTAGAAGAATAGACCTTCTATTAAAATGTGCTTTATACAGTAGCCCCACAAATAACCTTATAGAAACCTTTGGTTTTAAGAGAATAAGAGGGCCTCCATCATCTACATAACTTGATGCTCTTGTTCTCATTTCTGTTTTTCTCCTTAAACACCTGCATATTCAGCTTGATCTTTTCTGAACAGCTTCTCCTCCAGTCTAACAGCTGGGTGAAAGGTCTAACACTGAGAAGAAAGGTCTGAGAAATAGACACGTTGCACAACTCTTCTCCTTTACTGTTATTACTTTGCCATTAAGTACGTAAGTGGGAGACTGCTGTTGTAAAAGTACATTCTCTGGATGCTAATACTATCAGCCTGTACGATGGAGTGAATCTCACAGATGTAAGAGTGTTTTTGTATGCGTGTGTGAGGGAAGAGGTGAGAGGAGACAGATAAATCCTGCCCAGCTGGATAGGGCTACATCTTAAAGAGGCAGAACATCCAAACATCTCTGGTTTGTGTTACAGAGGTGCTGCCTTCTTTCTTTCTAAAATGAAAATTCTTTTGAAAAATGATCAGTCAATGTTGTCTAAGGATCTTGGTTATACCAACATTCTTCAAAATATCTTCTTTGTGATCTGCCAAAATTAAATGATGATTTTTATTTGAGTCGACTATCTCTCTAAACTGACTGCATTCTAGCTTTTTTCTCGACGTTATAATCTCGTGTCACACTTGTACGTATACTTTATCAGAAACTATGCCACATATTAACAGATACCAAGAGCTTGCCACCTCAGCAGTGCCAGCTGTTAGTAGACCACACTGCATATTTCACATACTCTACTTGTAGAACTTTAGACACCTCATTCCCATCATTCTTAACAATGAACGTTCTTTATAGGTGTTGAGAGACACACAGCAGCCCTAAGAAGATGCTCTGAGAGGACTGATGGTGTGTTTTACTGAGTTTCACTGTGTAGTTTTGGTATTTGTGTTCATTTTCCAAAGTCCTTTTCTTAAAGGAATATAGTTCAGCCCACAACAAATATTCTGTCACTGTTTACTCTCGTTTTTGTCATGTCACACCTGTATGACTTTCTTTCTTCTGCAGAACACAAAAGAAGATATTTTAAAGAATGTGGGTAAACGAAAACCATTGGTCCCTATTGACATCTATTGTGTGAACACAAAACCCACAAAAAACATCTGCACTTCCTGTTTGTTTGCCTGTGTGATAAATGCTAAACATCTCACGCTGTGACACCACATATCCTCCTGTCTTTCTTTGATTCATTCTTTCTTTGATCTTCCGTATCCCATGATTCCTGTCTTCATCCGTAAATCTGATCCATTTTCCCAATGAATGTAAACTTTTGGCTTTAGGTTGGATATATAATCCACAGTGTGTGTACTGTTTGTGTTCTGTATAAATACAGTGTTACTGTCTTCTTGCCAGTTTGTTTGATTTTGACTTCCTCTCTGCTAAGTGCACTACACTTTGATGGTGTGCTGTTGCTTTTGACTGGCCACTTCTCAACATGATTCACCTTCATGCAGCTGGAACACTGATCAGTTAGTACTCATGAATGGAACATAATACCGCACCTGCTCTTTTTGTTACAAAGAACCAAACACTACATGGGTCAGAGAATATATGGTTTAATGTTGCATGTACCATCTCTTAAGAAGAATATGTTGCAACAAACCTTTTATCACTAGAGCTAAAAGTATGAAAGTATGGTTTGGCAGAAAGCTCAGATATTCAATAGAAGTGCTGAGTGCTGGAAGATAGACGCTACTGTTAAGCGATTGTGAGTGTGCAGTCAATGTGAATTTGCTCTTCATTCAGTATAAAGAATACAGAAACTGTCACACCTTTATTTGTCTAAAAATATAATGTAAAAAAAGGACATTTTCCAGCAGCTGGGGTTCCAGAAATATACCATAAAAATAACAGTTTTTATAATACATTTTTAAAATGTTTTTCTTGTAAATTTGCAGTCTTTTTCTGTAATTTGATTTGTTTTTTTTACCGTATTTCAAAAATAATAAAATATAACAAATGAAATTTTCCGGCAGCTTGTGCGGCAGAAATATCCTGTAAATTTTTTCCTTGTAAAATGTTTTTTGTAAATTTGTCGTCTTTTTCTGTTATTTGACAGTTGTTTTTGACATTATATGTGAAAATAAAAAACAACAACAACTGTGAAATTCTGTAAAATTACGTTTTTTTAAAAGTGTATTTATTACATTAAAGTATATATATCACATTATGCAACTCAAATCTCACTTATTGCTTGTTTTTGTCATAAAAATTCCAAATTGTCTTCAATACATGAATACATTCATGAAGTTTTCACTTTTAACAAAAAATCATCACTTCCATACAATCCTTGAGTAAGCACTCTCAGCTTTAACTGGCAGATGTTATATTGAGGCCATGTCTTAAAGTGACAAGAAAGACAACCTGGAAAAGCGCTTTTATATAAAAATCTTTATCCCTTCACTTTTCAATGAGTCAGCAGGTGAAACAGACCACAAGAGTTTTGAACCTTCTGCACATCAGCTCTTTCTAAAGTGGTTAAGCAGCAGTCCGAACGCCCAGGCAGCGTGCCTTGAACCTGAGCCAACCCAACACTCACTGCATCTCCACCTTAATCCACCCCCATGAGTTCTGTTGATCAGGAGAACTTTCAAACAATGCAAGCGATGAATGGAAAACAGCAGGAAGGAAAAGTTAATAATGCATCCGCCATCAAGAACAGACAGCGAGGGGCAAATCAGTATGCAAAGACATCCGTTTATTCAAATATCCTTACTTTATTCATCAGGCTATTGAAATAAACTTAGTTCCTGCTTGTTTACTGTGTATAATGTTAGTCTTCCAACATGATCGACAACATAATGAATCTGCAGGTTGGTTTTTATTTTTATGCTCTGAAAACCAGCCCCGCAAATGCTCATGCACCAAAAATGTGCAGACAGAAACGTTGACCTCTCTGTATTTTGATATATGCCACAGGTTATGGCTGAGGAACAATTTTGTTTTTTTCAGACAGACACTGAGAGAAACAAGGAGTTGATGAACGTCTTTGCGTTCTCCAGAATTCCAGGCCTTTTGGTTGCCTGAGTGTTTGAGGGCTGTGGTCACACACTAAGAGATTAAGGGCAGCTTGAAATTAAAAATCTTAATTGTAAAACAAGATGAAGAAGAATATGTGAAATGACTCTGTGGTGGTTTTCAACGCATGAAATATACTTCTCCATACTCACTGTGGAAAGTTCGCTGTCATTTAAGGGCATTCTGAAGAGTTATTTCAATTCAACTAAATGAGTGCCATAGAGTGGCTTGCTGCATGACACGCATTTCATATTTAAACTGATTTCTGTTTTATATTATTGGATACTGTAGCTGGCTAAGTACAGTGGCTGGTGGATAGTTTATGTAGTGAAATAGATATCAGCATTTGAATTTTTTTTGTCTGTCATTGTTGTTTCATAAGAATTGGATGTTAATATGTATTGCAAAAATGTGTGCCTTGAATGCACTATAAATCTCTTTGGATAAGTGTCATCTCGGTTACCAAAAATGTAAAAATAATACAGCTTTGAACTTGCATAGAAAGGTTTCACAAACCATTTTTTTAAGTCCCAGGAGGCATGCATTAGTGAGACAAAATACCTGTCTTTAACCTGTCCCTATTCTTGTGTCACCATTTCTGTCTTCATGGATTGTTTTTGTCTGAAGTGTCTGACCTAAAGTTCAAAATGAGGTGCTGGTACACTGGGCTTTGTGTGTGGTATGGTGAGACTCCCTCTTTTGCAGGTAATTTTTGGTCTCTGTTTCTCTTTCTCCCCCTTTTCGTAAAATTGGACTGAACATGTGTATTGCGATGAGGTCAGAGGTCATTAACACACTATAAAGTAAAATAAAAAAAACTATTTCCTTTTTGTTTGCATAACTTTGAGCTTTTTTAACATTAACCTAAAACGCTCTTGCACACATATTTAAGGGGTTATTTGGTGGAAGAAAGCTACCACTGCTGTGATTTGTATTATCAAGCAAGCTGCAGGGATGCACGAATGTTAAGGTTTCTGCATCCCAGGAGACCACAAACTTCCGCACACCATTTAGCGGGAGAGAGAAGATGAGCAACATGGGTATAAAGTACATAGGGGATATCGCATGTGAATAAAATGCAATCGTTTTCCAGAAACAGTAGCAGCACAGTGGACATCACATATAGTCATAGTAGCAAAATGAGAACAGAACAGGCAAGATAAAACATAAAATGTTATTGACAGTGAAAATGGGAATTTCACGAGGTGGCTAATTCATATGAATTCAAACAATCTTATTTGTACGTTTTAGTAAGATTTGCTTTTGCGTCAGTGATGTTAGATTAGAGGAGGGGCTTCAGTACTGCTTTTTTTCTAATAATCATGCGTCATGATTTACATCATACGAATTTATATAAATTAGCCCCCTGGTAAAATACGTATGAGATTAGATTGGGAATACACACTCCTGTTAATTATAGCATTCTGAATTATTATTATTAGTAATAGTAGTATAAATTATAGCAAGATGTATTTGAATAAACATGGTTGTCTATGCAATAAATACGGTCATGCCATGAAAAAACAAAAAACATTGTTTCCAATAGTTTTCTTCATCATACTAATGCAGTGAAAACTTAAAAGTGTAACGTTGTTGCTGTGCATTCCCGTTTAAAACAGGCTGACCAGAGCATTTGCTATATCTATTATTATAATGAACATAATTAATTTAATAATAGAATTTCTCTTTGGAGAACGTCCTAGAAAGGAATTTTTTCTCATTTGTGGCCTATAATCAATTGTGGTAATCAAATCTAGAAATGCATATGTACTACAAACATGGTTTTAGGCATAGTTAGAAATTGAGTTAGTGTTTTCAAGCGACAGACTAATGGGATATATACAAAATAATTCTAAAGAGCTTGTTGGGCATGTGTTTCTAACATTGCATTGACTCAATGTTGATGGAATATCATACTCTGCTTGTCCTATCAGTGAATGTTGTAAAGTTATGCATAAGCCTGTTAGTACTCACACTTACAGAGAATTACAGAGAAACAGCTCTCAAAGAAATTTGCGTGCAATGTTGATTTATGTTGATTGTCTTAAACATGTACATGTTGACAATTTGAGGATTCGCTCCAAGGTCAACAGTGCAAAATTCGTCTCTTTTATAAAGGTTGCAGTCAGGATGACGCTCTGCTCTCATGTTTTACCAGATGTTTTTTAAAAATAAAAACTGTATGTTTTAAAAAGGTTAAATGGGCCACATTTGACTAAATGCCGTACTTTCTGTTGTATTTATGATGCGCTTTGCTTTTCTCTATAACTTTTATCCAGCCAGCTCACATTGTATGAGGCAAAAGCCATGCTTTGACCAACTCACTAAAAAGCTTCTTGCAGCATCTTTGCACTGGGAATTGCACATATGGTAGCATTCACAAAAGTCTTGGAAAAATCGTCTCATTAGAATTGCGTCTCTATCTTGGCCTGTGGCCTCTTTTCGAAATTATGTATTAAAATATTTATATTCTTGGCATGGCTATAATGTGCTAATGTCGGCTAGAACAACAGTCTCAAGGGTCATCTTTTCAAGCCATCAATTCATAATTTTCATTTGGGATATTCATATAAACATAAAAAGGTTGGGGCTTGAGATGTAAAGGAATAATTATAAGTGAAGCTGTTTTCTTCAGAGTAGAGTTGCACATCTGGAATTCTATATTCACTTTATGACCTGTATTGCTACAGAAGCAGCTCTGTATAGAGATGGACGAAGACAAAAGATGAAGGTAGACACAAGCTTGAGAAGCAAAGAGGTAAAGTCTGAGGCTTGGTTGAAGAGAGCATTGTTAGTTGTAATCTCCCATTAGAATCTCATTTATTTGGCAGGATGGGAGGGTGGCAGTCAAAGTCCTTTAAGGGTTTCTCATCCCACCCATTTCTGAACTACACCAATCTGTTCTCTAAACATGAATGATAATGATGAGTCTTGATTCTGAATGATAAGTATTCTATTGAGTCTGTGGACATCACCTAACCGAGCAACTTCTCACAGTGAATGCTTGGGTAAAAGAGCTTCTTAAAATTTTTTTGATGACAAATGAAGACATAAAATGTACTATACTTACAGGGCAGGGCTGTGTTAAAAAGAGATCTTTGAAAACATATTCTGACGATTACCTACATCTATGTCTTTCATCTTGTAAAATCTTGAATCATACGATTTATGTTCTCTGTAGAGCGTATATGAAGAGTTCTACATTCTACTCCAAACTTAAGATAATAAGGGATCGTAAATATTGTGATTATCAAAAAATGTCTCTCTTATTTTTTAAAGAATGAGGCAGGGAATGACATTTCAGGCTCCATTTTTCAGCTGGAATTGTTTTGCTGTGGTTTTCCAATAAATTCTCAACTTAGAATAACAAAATGATGGGGTTTGTAAATTTGGAACCAAAACCAAACGTTTTACGTGCAGTGCTCTTGATGGGCATTTTGGGAAGCAAGTTTAAAGGCAAACAATCATTACTGTACCTTTCACATCATGCAAACAGCAAAGCAGGTAGCATTGTGTAAATACTCTTACCATGTGCAGCAGCTAACATGGACAGATATAACAAACAAAATAACTTAAAATATCAGTAAAATTTACTGAATATATTTTAGTTTTATGGCCTGTATCCATTGCAGTAAATGTGTGACAGCAAGCAAGCAGAGAATCAAGAGCACTCTTCTTAACCAGAGGCCGCTACCATTAGATCCTACAACTTCCTCTGCATATTTTTTTTCATGTGTCTTTATCAGTTACAGTAGCTTCCGCTGAGGTCGCCGCTCCTCTCTTTTTCCGTCCCCTCCTTCTAACAGAGATAAGTAGGTCATTAGGGTAGATGAGAAAAAATTAGATTTCTTATGCAACGCTTTCAGGAGGATCTTTTCACTTTCTGCTATCACTCTTCTTTACAGATATCACCTCATATTAGAGTCACTTTAGAGAATCCTTTTGACCTTATAAATCTTTTGATCTAAAAGTGCATGCAAATGAATTGGTCAGACAAATATATAATTCTAAAATATATATTTAATATAAACACAACGATTTTGAATAATGAAGACAAACCCAGTGAGAGCCCAACATAGATGTTAACGGATGCAATAGTTTTTTTTTTGAAAGCATCTTATTGTGATAAGTCCAAAAAAGAGACATTTCTGCAAATTCTAGGGTGTGACTACACAGAAGATACTGAAATATAACAATTTTTAGTTATTTAGTTTTTAGCTATTATTCTAAAATGATACGTTTCTGTATTCGTGTTATGATTTTGTGTAATGTTATATTATGTAAGATTGATGTGTCATAATCAATTAAAGATCAAATTTACATCATATCATCTGTGTTTTCTGTTGGAGTCCATTGCAAAGCTTGTACAGATGGATGGTCACAGGAAACCACAAGCCAAAAATGGATTTGGCATAGCATTTTGTGTGCAAACTACAAAGAGGAAACACCAGTGCAACCTTGTAAAAGAAGTTCAAAAAAGCTAAAATAAAATATAAGGCTTATAGGATGTCTTGCAGACTGACTAAATATGGTGTGTTGCAAATTTGGGGAAAAAACACAGATGGACAGAGAATATGCCTTTACTTTAAGGCTTTTTTTCTTAAAACGGGCAACATACAGCATTAGCATAACTATACTTTTAAACTGAATATATAAGGGAACTATTTTAAAAGGTGGGTCATCTGAATTGTAGAGTCAGCGACTATTTGTTCTTTGATTTCATGCCAAAAAGCCTCATTAGAAGAACATTGCTTGTGGATTTTTTTTGCTTCGCCCATTCATTAATAATTACCTGTCCTAAACAATTTTTACAGAACAGATGCAGAGTCTAATAATGAGAAGGCATGTAGCCACATGAATGCAACCTACTTAAACATCATTCAGTGTTGAGCAATGACTGTTACAGAAATCAGAAGGACCAAAATCCATTTGTTTTCAAATAAAAGCATTTTTTTTAGGTATATTATACCTACTAGGCTACTTCTAGGTGCACTTCCTTCCTATTTTTCTGCTGAATTTAGAATTATTACTCTACTACTTTATTTTAAAACAATTTCATTTGAGGGACTCTACTGTATATAATGCCAGCATTGAGTCTTATAAAAGTAAATAAATGTTCATCTGCATGATTTAACAGTAACATTTGTTTCAAACCTTCTTGTCCAGAGCTAATGATGGTGCTACAATATAAATACGATATATACCACAAGAAAAAGAAACTTGAGACTTGACTTCTCTGATTCTCATCAATACCTGGTCCTGAATCAGCACTGTGTAACTTCTTTGACATATTGTATCCAAAAAGAAAAAAAAATGCTGCAGCTCAGCAGCAGAAAGGTTTTAGATTTCAACGTGACTCTGTAGCATAGCATAGAGCATTGTTGAGATTGGAATGAGTTTGAAAATGTAAGAAACAGACTTGGGCAGAAAGTGCTGCTGGCCTTGAACTAATAGGCTTTTATTTGTCTGGGATGAAACAATAGACAATATTGTGCCAGGTTTTGTAACGTGCCTCTTTCTAAACTTCTGCCCACTGCTGACTCACACAGCATGCGGATATTTGACTTATACATTTACAGATCGCTCTGTTTCCGTTGGCATTTTATGAGGACACTGAAATGACCAAATAATCTTTTTGAAATAAAATTACTTAAACTCACTTCCAAGATGTTGTTCTGAAAATATTCTGTAAATATAAATAGTGTTTTATGTGTACTTCTGTTGTTTTAATCTAAAACATGCAGTTGGTTGACTGTAGTTTAATATCTCTATGTGTATGCTTCATCAGAGCAGCACATTCATATATCTAGCTTACATTACTGAAGCAGGTTAGTTCGAATTATACATTTTAATGTTTTTGGCTCTAAAGAAGGATTTGCTGAGTAATAAATGCCATTTCTGATGTTGTGGCCCACTCATCTTGTACCGAGGAATGAGTGTTTCGGGGTATTTTCAGGAAATTTTAGATTGCTGATATATGATATTCCCTGTACCTCTCCGGCCATCTACTTCACAACTAACACCTAACACATACACAATACTGTGGGCAGAATGTCATTGCTGGGAGGAGAGAGAAAAAATAAAGGGCTTAACCCCGGGTTAACTTCATTCTAAACACCACACCTGTAATTTGAATGCGGTGATAGCTTTTACCCGGGGTTATGAAACCCAGTTCCAGAGCATTTGTGGTGTTAGCAGTGTGAAACGTGAATCAGACAACCCAGTATTCCGTTTATCCAGGGTTTAGGATTACCCGGGATTAACCATGTTAAGTGTGAAAAGATGTTGTTCACTTAAACAGATCCTTTTAAATCCACTGGTGGAAATTGTGTCTGAAACCAAATGTTTTTTAATTTATTGCTTATTTTTCTAAAACTGTGATCTGTTCCACTTTGGAAAAATGTGTATGTTTTTAGACAACAGTAATAGATTGTGTTTTATTTTAGCATCAGTTTCTTGTGAGTGATTGACACATGAGACAAGTTGAAAAAATATGCATTTACATAATGCCAAGAGCTTATACCACATTGCTATTATGATTTATGCTTTTCTCTCTGGTTTGTCTGACTTTCTCTCTATAATTGTAGGATCATGTGACATGTAACAATTTGGACTGAAAGGCATCCAGACACAGTCATTAGAAGCACTGCTTCTGCAAGATTTCACAAAAGGTGACTAATCTACTTATTCGCAAACAGAACAAGTCACAGTTTATGCTGTTTGTAATGAATGAAGACCCATGGTCCACATCAGTGACCTGCTTTCACTCCACTATAAGGAATTCCCTCACAAACGTCTTGTAGCTCAGCCTTTGACTTTGTGTGACAGTGCTCAAACATTTAAGAGCTTTTGTAATAAATGTTGAGAATTTCCCCCAGCATGTCTCTCACTCTTTCATAGTTCCCCCCTCTTTCTTTTGCAGTGGTCGCACAGGAGTGTAGAGGCAAATTGGGCCGCCGTTCTCCTCCTGCGGGGGATCCTGCGCACCGCTGCGATCCTGTCAGACACCGAGCAGCTGAAGTCACAGTAAGCCCCAGCTCTCGAGCTCCTGTCAGCAGGGCTCTGGCCTTTCTCATCCCAGTGACAACCAGAGAATGGAGTTTGTGACCCAGAATGCTAAGCTATATATGATATGACAAAAGACCAGGCCACTGCATATGGAGCGGGAAAGCACATTTCCACATAGTGCCTCACACCGGCACATGGCTTTGATGTGAAGATGTACAGCTTGTACAGTGTTCTGAAACTCGGTTTCTTAAGCAGTTTAGACAGATTATAATCTGCTTTTTCACAGGAAAGCTTTTTCTCATTTAAAATAATAGTTCATGCTCAAATAAAAGCCCCCATCACACTTAAAGGGACAATTTGCTGTTTTTATACTCACTCTCAGCCATCCAAGATGTACATGACATTTTTTTCTTAGTAAAACGTTTCTTAGTAAAAAAGATTTTTAGCTCTAATCATAGATCTGATGATTCATAAAATGCCCACATAAGGTCCACAGGTGCCAGATCTTAGAGAGTCAATAAACCAACAGAAAATGGCTTTTGGAGATAAATTGAGGTAATATGAAGTGAAACAACTGATCTGTGCATGAAACGGAACATTATTAACATTCAAAATATAAAATATGGCAGAATTAGATGCACAACATTAAATCTATTTTTTTTAAGCTGCAAACTTTTGCCACTCCACCACCATCGCTGTTTGAAACATATTATTGCATATTGCAATATTTTTAATATCAAATTGTCATTTCCCATGAAATCGTGCCTGATAACTCAAATTATAAATAATTTTAATATGTTTGTTATGAATCGAAGGAAGGCAAGGAGGCAGTTTCAACACAGTTTTTTAATGTAATTGCTCAATAACTGGTTTTTGTTTATTTTCTACCCAGATGTTACACATTGCAGATTTGAGGGTGACATGCGCAGACAGGCAAAAAGCAGAGTTGTTTGATGTCAATGAGACAACATGAGAGTGAATAAATGAATGATTTTCATTTTCGTGTGAACTGTTCCTTTAAATAAAAGTGTAGTTTGGGGAAGCATAATCTGATTGGCTTTTTGGATGCCACAATAAAGAAATGGTTTCAGTTCGTTTGGATAACCGCTCATAGTAAGATATGACTTGGCCTGTGTGAACCAAAAGGAAATGATGTACAGAACCGAACAGCACTGATGCACTGATATGTAAAGAGGAATGTTACATTCAGTATGTCATAATAATGAGAATTGTGCCGTTCTGTATCTTTGTCAGTGAAAACTCTGTGTGATGCTCCATATTTGGTACAGAGAATGTAAAACAAGAAGTGTATCTATAAAAAATAGTTTACACATTTTCTTTGCATGATAGGACAAGTGATAATGCTGTGGGTCTTATTCATTTCCCCCGTTACTGTGGCCTGTCCAGCTGCTTCATATCAGTGTGCAGACTTAAGAAGTCTGGGCATTGAGTTATCATTCAATTTCACCCACAGCTGAGAATGATTAGGTCACTATGTTGTCCTAATATTTGACACGAGAAGATATGCGAGGAGACGAAAAGAGCAGGAGTAATCCAATGCCGTAAAGGCGCAGATCAACAATGTAACCATTTTTCCTAAACCCCTGTCGCTTTTTATTATCGTCAAGTTGGAGTAATTTGTCAGACTCCATCTGGACGTTCAATCCCAAACCATTTTTCCGAGTACTTGCTATGGTCGGCGTTGCAGCACGGATACCACCTCTCGAACTTCACATGGGCAGAATGATTCAGTCCAGCTATTTGTGCTCAACATCTAAACAAATGTCTTTTTGGAAAAGCAGGAACGTTTTGTGAACCCAGATGGCCTTTGTTACGTGTCCTTCAACAATGTAGCAGAGGCTCATTTGAAGGTCATATATCCAACCTTAACAAGTTTCATCAGTTTATATGTCTCATGTCTAATCTCTGTTTGCACATCTTGATGGATCCCTGCTTGACCTAAGCTGTAATGTTGCCATTCCATTGAGCAGTACAAATTTGGGGAAGTGCTTAGATTTAGAAAGGACCCCAAGCAGCTGCTCTAGATCTTGGAGGCCTCTATCTAATGTTCAGTTTAGCTCCATCAGCACTTTGACCCCACTGCCTGGTCAGGCATTTGATATTTAAAAGCTTGGTATTAAAATAAACCACACACACGCATTCATGCACGCACGCACACGCTTTTCCCCCAAGATAATACAGGATTCAGCAAATTTGAGGAAAGGGTAATTACATTTTGTCTTGCAAAAAAGCTGCTAATATATTTCAATATGATATTGAGGCATGAGGCATATTTCTACACCTAGAAATTAGACCCTTTTTTATTTGGAGATGTTTCCTAAGAAAAGAGTCTTTGCAATACAGGATTTGGGGAATTTTATCTTGAAAACTAAAAAGGAGAGAAGAATCCAGAGACCACTGTGGCAAGAGAGTTTTTTCAGAGATTTATGAAAACATTCGAAAAATTATTTAATATTAAACACATTTTGTTTTAATAAATTGAAAATAAAATGGAAAAGGTGTACCTCACATTGGATCGAATTGTCTGCCAAATAAGTAAATGTATATTCAATAGTATTATAACAACAAATACTGTCCACCTTACTTTCTCATGTGAACGCACGCAAGTCATCCTCAGTGAGGGTAAACATCTGTGTAAACATCTGTGTCAGTGAAGGTAATCTGTCTTTGAAGGTTAGCAGCACCTGGCAATGCCCCGTAAAAAAGTTAGGCTTAATAGATGAAGAAAAAGCAACCCAGATACTCTGAAGTCACTGTTGATTTTTGCAAGGACAATTAAAGACTCATCCTGCTTTGAAAATTTAGGCCAACTTTCAACATTCATTCAAGCTTTGTATTTCTTATCTTCCCATCAAACACAAGAGGAAGTACAGTTTACTCCAACTTGACGTCAACCTCGATACACGATTTGAACATGCAAGTCAATTTCTCCCTCATTCATACTTTCTTGTCCAACTCTTGAAGTCTGATTCATGTCATCTTCACAACAAAAGAAAATCAAAGACAATATGTTATTATTTTTATTTAAACCTAAAACAGTGGCTGTAGATCCCAAAGGAGGAAGTTTTCTGCTTTTGGCAAAATACATGACTTAATTAATTTCATGAAGTGGCAAGTTTGCAGTCACTTATGTACAGTATAAGAGAAGAAACTGTACATAAATGTTTTTGATTGTAAGAACCACTGTGTATCAACCCATGATGTTTTAGCTGTACACACAGTGCTTACGTGAAGCTTATCAATGCTTTCTTAAGACCTTTGTCGCACAATGACACATGAAAGATAGTCAAAGCAAACACAGGGCAAAACAACAAAGTGCATAATTGTTAAAACGCTATTAAAAATAATAATTTCAGCATGTGAGAACAAAATACTTGTTATAGGCAGGGTTTAAAATATGGTCAGTTGTTTAACAATATAAAGTCACACTGGGTTTATGGCTATTTTGCAAATGTAAACTGCAGCTAAAGAAGACTTTAAATATTTGTACTGTAGCGCTGACAAACAATGGAGTGGATCTTGGTTCATTTGGTGATTATAGTTTTGGGGTTGCTTGATGGCATTTTCAGTTAGGTGATGTGTTTGATGTGCACATGCATGGTCATATTTTCTCTTTAGTAAAAGACAAACACATTGATGCAAGGGATGTAAACATTAAGCAATGGAATAGCTTAAACATACAGCATTTTTTGGACAAACACAGGGATTATTTTGGAAAGAGTAAAAAATTACAGGACACTGGACTTTGACCAGTATTGCAGCCTACTTGTATTGTATATTGTTAAATTCCTTGCCATTTTCAAACAAGATAAAACCAGATTTGGGCTTTTAAAGTTAGAATATTCCTTACTCTGTATATGTACTTAAATTAAAAATCTGTGTGCGTTAGTGTTTTTAAAATCTGTCAAACAATTAGATGGAAATTAGAAGGAAACATGTTAAATACAAAAATAACCATGGTTTAACTATAGTAGTTTTTCAAACCATATAGTAACCACAAATTTACTTGGGTCTCACCACAGTAGCCATAGTATTTGGAGTAAAACTATGAAAATACAACTTTTTTACTTCATTTACAACATTACTATATTAAACCCGTTTTCCTAAGGGCAATGTAACATATTTATTGATTCTGTTCATGAAGTTTGCACACTGCATCAGCGACACATATGGCAGGAGTGGCTTTCTTTTAGAGTACGCCCAAGTCTCGGCTAAAGTAATCAGAACAGAAGACCACCACAGTCGTATCGACCCCCTTTCTAGCATTATACATGCAAACCAAGAGCTCTGACAGCCCGCCTTGACCGAGCGCCTGTTAACGACATGAAAGTCACTTCTATAAAGTAGAGGAGAAACGCTTTGGATGTGGCAACCGTACGGATAGCGCAGCTGAGCGCAGGACGGAGGAATACTGTATTTGGGCTTGCTTGCATTCATTCTTTTGAACGTGGATAATCATGGTTTTATTGTTTTGGTGTCTAAGCTCTTTAGTGTTACTCTGTGATTTTATGAATGCACTAGCTTTCGCAGGCAGACCGCGAGGATTAGAGAAAGGTACGAGCACTTTGACATCTTTTCAATCTCAACTTGATAGGCGCAGAGAATGAATGACTTTTTCTTGCTGGGTGAGCAGAAGCCCCGAACAGCGCACTCTCCGAAAGTCATTCAACAAGTAACTTTGATGTTTTAGAGTTCGTGATAACTGACTTACATCTGATATGTGTTGAATTGTGTTGTGCATTAGCAAAGTTAGATCGTTATTGCAAGAAATCTTTTACATTTCCACAAATACTCTCATAATGCCATTGCATTTGCAATCTCTGTTCTCGTCCACAGCAAAATCACCGGAGTTTGGCGCGTATGAGACTGTAACTCCGGCAAGAGTGAATGAAGCCGGTGATATATTTCCAACGGCCGTGCACTTCAAAAGGCGAAAGCGGAGTACCGACCCAATAACCAGCAACATCTCCCATCATTGGGCCTCGCCGCATGTGTATTATCAAATATCTGCGTTTGGGCAGGACTATTATCTTAACCTTACCCTCGAGTCGGGATTTATTGCACCAGTTTACACTGTCACGATACTCGGAGCATCCAATGAAAGTCATGATTCAGAAGAAGGAGAGGAGGAGAACACGGAGTATCAGCATTGCTTTTACAAAGGACACGTGAACGCTGGACATGAGCATACCGCAGTGATCAGTCTCTGCTCCGGTTTGGTGAGTTTAAATGATTAATATGATTTTTTATAATAGATAATGATTTAGGCTACATGTTCAATATCACAATTTTATAAGAATTTTAAAACTTATAATAGTTTAAGAGTTTACTTGATGTTCAAATCCTACTTAACAGTGGCTACTGTCATTTCAAAAGTTCAAGTGTTTATTAAGCTTTACTTAAAACTATTAAACACACTTTAACGCAAGTGCTGTACAAGTTACATAACGTTGCTTTTGCGCACATGCAGTTTGACTTTTTGTCAAATTTTTGTCAAATTTTGTCAAATACACTAATAGCCTATCGGTCATATAAAATTGCTCTGAGTAAATGAGCTTGATGACGCACACTCATCAGCGGCAGAAGCTGCAGTCAGTGTGCTGACGTCAACTGTATTCCATATATGGGATTTCGATGTCATCTGTTGACGGAACGTGTGTGCGCGCTGCATATCTAACGCCACTTCTCACAGATTACAGCATAAACTCACATGGATTGGATGGAACATGCCCATTAAAAATCCCATGCTTCAAAACCAGCTTCGCAAGCGCATTTTACCTCAGTTTCAGCGCTGTTCGATCTGTTTTAAGCGTGCTTTCAGGAGCTCTGCAGGTTTTCATCACACATTTTTGAATATGGCGCGAGACGTGCTTTTTACCCCGCTTTTTGTCTGCTCTTGGTCATTTGTGACAGCTGAATATGATCTTAAATGTAAAGCGAATAACTTAAAATATCACTTGCCGATTTCGGCTTTTCACATAGACAATGCAATTTCTGTCATTTCAGTCATTTAGCATGCTATTTTTATCCAAAACAACAAAACAGTTTGAAAAATCACCAGGTATCAGATGTAGGCTATGGGTTGTTTTTTCCATTGTTTGATCCAGTGTGACTTTTGTGTTACTGTCTCAGATAGCCACTACTTTAAACTAGTAGATATTCTTATGCATCATTCAATACATTATATTTAATAGGAAGCTTTGCTCACTAAAGCCAGCTTGTAGCCTGTCAGGTGTTCACAAACAATTTGTATAAAGTTAAAGCTGTAAACGTGTAATGTAATAACCGGACCCAAAACTATTGAATATGTTCATTTTAGAAGAAAGTTGACTAGTTCAGATTTATACAGTTACAAAATGCATGTATCAAAGCTTTTATAGCAGAATGTTCAGATAGTTATCATGACATTTTTGGGCAAGTGCACTACATGCACGTACGAATGTTTATTTGATCACTTCATCAGCCTCTTAGGATTTGTATGTAATGAAACCATAGGGGGATGTTGTATGGGCAATTTAAAGTCACACTTGGAATGTTTCTATTGACCTCAGTGGCTATGCATCAACGCAACAATTTTAAACTTTTTTCTAGCATGGCACTTTCAGGTCACCTGAGGGGGAGTTTTTTGTGGAGCCCCTTCATAGCTACAATGGTGAAGATTATGAAGAAGAACACACCAAACCTCATATTGTATACAGAAATAATGCTTTAAAGAAAACAGTAGAAGATTCGACTACATGTGAAACTTCAGGTAAGCGTGGAGATGCACCTAAACATTCCTTAGGGGTGAAGTTTTATTTTGAATATCATTGAAAGCTTCCGAGTGTACTAGTCCATACTTATGTGAACATTGTCATTAGATGATTTACTGGTGTTGTCATATTCTCTGTCCATTTTTTTGTGCTCCACCCCTGACCTCCCAGGAATAAAACAGGCTATCACTGACATCCATATATTCATTCAACTATTCATAGTATTCTTTACATCCTTTGCATGTCTTTTTTGAAATGAGTAGAAGTCAGTGCAAGAGGGAAAATTATTTTGGAAGTTCTTGGTATCATTCCAATCTCAGTTTACTGCCACAGAATCCTGTTGACTCTTGAACTTCCTGTGGCCTGAAGATAAGGAAACTCAAGGAAGTTTCACCATGAAAGCCACGTGGTGAACTGCATTGTGGTAGAGCAATGCCAACTTCATGTGTTTGGAAATTATTTGTTATAAAAATAAATGTAGATGTCATGCAAGATGCTTTTTGCACACTGCTGTGTTATTTAATAGCACCCAACAGCCTTTTCACAGTTTTTGTGCTGTTGTTCTGAGAACTTAACAGAGCAAAGATATTTATAAAGCATTATTTCCTAGTCTATGGTGGCCAAGAACTGTTTGATTATAAGCATTTTTCCAAATATTTTTCTTTGTGTTCATCAAAACAAAGAAATGTATACAGATTTGGAACAACTTGAGAGTGAGTAAATGAAGACATATATTTTTTTTGGGTGAACTGTTACCAAATAGACCTTAAGTAAAAGAATTGTGACTTAATGTGAAAAGTCTTTACTGCTCTTACATCAGTTGTCAGGAATCAAACAGAGGACTGTTCCTGAATTTACGAGACCCTTTCATTCATTTTTAATCAAATATAGATAATAAACCATGCTGTTGTTTGCTTGCATCTATAATCATTTTCTTGTTACCACTGGACCTCTGAGATATATCGATATATCCATTCACTATGGCAGATAGAAGTGTATAGACGCCTAGAACTTGAATGCTGAACGCATGGTACATTTATTTTTCACACACAATTTTATCATCTCCTTTGCAGGACATAAAGAGCAACACAGAAGACACAGGGACAAGCTAAAGAGAAAATCATCCTCAAGCATGGGGTCTGACCTGGAGACTCTTAACTCCAGACTCCTCTCTGCCCCCTTCCCCTCCACAGAAAACAAGCACAACTCTGCTAATGAAAGCAGTAACTCCAAGCCACACCGGAGATCAAAGCGTTTCCTCTCCTACCCCCGTTTTGTTGAAGTCATGGTTGTGGCAGACAGCAAAATGGTGGAACATCATGGAAGCAACCTCCAGCACTACATTCTTACCCTCATGTCCATCGTAAGTCCGCCCAGTTAACAATACTGCCTTGCTTTGATGGGCCCCTGTCCTACAGGTCTGAAATTGGTGGGGGGTCTAGTAAGTAAATATTTTGCTCTTACAGGAGTGAATTTGTCTGACAGATATGATGAATGTGAATACAAAACAAATAACATCAGGTATGTTGCATAGACGGCATGCTTTGGATGTTTTTACTTGGAACTCATGGGGGTAAAGATGACCTATATTTTGATCTTGACAAAAGCTGAATTCTTTGCAGGATCTGGCAGCATAGTCTAGTTCTCAATGGCCAAGGCCACATTCAACTCTATATAAGATAGTAAAATGTGTCTATTTACAG
Organism: Oreonectes daqikongensis; assembly: GCA_026939265.1. Lineage (NCBI taxonomy): Eukaryota > Metazoa > Chordata > Actinopteri > Cypriniformes > Nemacheilidae > Oreonectes > Oreonectes daqikongensis. Next base: position 175,346 of record JAOTQM010000030.1, on the reverse strand, counting down.
TTGTTTGTATTTTCTCATTCAGGTTTCTTCTATCTATAAGGATCCCAGCATTGGAAACCTGATAAACATTGTTATTGTCAAATTGGTGATTATAAAGAATGAACAGGTATGTATGTTTTTGTGTCATTTAAAACGTAAAAGTTTTTTAACTAATGGGATGAGTATGTTGTACAGTATGTACTTATATGTTTGAGTCTCTTCGATGTGTTTATTTTATATTTTTTGCAGGATGGACCCACTATTTCTTTCAATGCACAAGCCACTTTGAAAAACTTTTGCATTTGGCAGCAGAGTCAGAACCACCTGGATGACAACCACCACTCGCACCATGACACCGCCATCTTAATCACAAGGTGAAAGAGCTTTTTATAGGATGCTTTAAAGGGATAGTTAGCCCTAAAATGAAAATCTGCCATCATTTAATCACACTCTTGTCATTTCAAACCTGTATGACTTTCTTTCTTCTGTAGAACACAAAAGAAGATATTTTGAAGAATGTTGGTAACCGCACAACGGTGATACCAATTGACTTCTATTGTATGGATACAAAACCAATGCAAGTCAATGGGTACCACTATTGTTGGGTTACCAACATACTTCAAAATATCTTCTTTTGTGTTCTGCAGAAGAAAGAAAATCATACAGGTGACATAAGGGGGAGTAAATTATGACAGAATCTTTGGGTGAACTGTCCCATTAAGATCTTGTATTGTTTGAAAGAATTGATCTAGCTCTTTATGTGCCATGTTTTAAATTTGTCTGTCTTATTGTTTTTTAGGCAGGACATCTGTCGAGCACGGGACAAGTGTGACACTTTAGGTACGTCATATATCTTTTCAAATCAAGATTATGAGCTTAATTACCTTAATGTCAATCGGTCTTACAGTCCTTTAAAGATGATGGTGGTGGCATTTATGAGAAGTACAGCTAGTTATTAATTTTTAACCATTATCACAACGTGTCTTTATGAACGTTTCAGGTCTTGCTGAGCTGGGAACAGTTTGTGATCCCTATAGAAGTTGCAGTATTAATGAGGACAACGGACTCAGTACGGCTTTCACCGTCGCTCATGAGCTCGGTCATGTGTAAGTACCCTCCAAAATATTTATATATTTACTGTGTTGTCTACGCTGTTTACCCCTAATGTCTTCTGCATAATTAATGCTATTTGTAATAGACTTTCCCTCGTTTTTTAATAATGTATTTGTTGTTGATCTTATTAACCCGAAAGCCCTCATGTCTGTTCAAACAACAGCGAAGGAGTTTTAGGCTGTATTTTGGTGTACACGTTTGGCTGCACATGATTTCTTCTTTAAGCGACTCTCCAAGGTTATTGACATTTGGGAAGTTTGATAACAGTGTGTCTGTGCTTGATATGCGATTTCTCAAGGTCTTCAGTCTGATCCCAGCAGAAATGTCTGCAGCTTTCAGTTTTAGATACTCTGTGTTTAGTGGGCTATGTATTGTAGATTAAGTCTTGAATGGGTTTTGGAGGTAAATGATCCAGAGCAATGCTATCAGTTCACACAGCAGTCCCATCATGGTCATGTTGAAAAGTGGGTTACAAGGAGAAGAATAAACAGTTGTTATAACTCCCTGTACTTACAAGGTAAAGTGCTGTTAAAGCTTGACTTTATTCTGCATTTCTCTAGGTTTCTACCAGAACTCAAACCTAGCTAACATTTGCATCTAGTTTAGGGATAACAAAGTTAGGACTTAAAACTCTGTGTGTACAGTCATATGCAGATGACCTCAAATTGACCTTATTGTACTCAGTACATACAAATGATGAAGTTTCTGAATTCCAGTCTTATCCGGTGGCAGGTGGTGACATCAGTACTGTGCACTCGAGTGGGGATTTAGTTGTGGTGCTGTACAGTGCAATGCTGTGCGTATCACCTCTCTCCCCTATAGCTGCCCCAAAATTGGATAGGTTCTGTCGATCATGCGCTGCTTACTGTCCTCGCTAGTTCTCTGCTATGGGTTTTGCAATGACCAATGACCCATATAATCCTGATGTATCATTTCAAAAATGACAAATATGAATCAACTGGTAAATTTAAATGAACACTTATTTTATCCACCAATATGCACAAATATCATCTTTTTGCATACTTTATATAAATACTGTGTCATCATGCGTGTGTGTGTAAGTTTGTTTTCAATTCTATCCTCAGGTTTAACATGCCTCATGATGATAGCAACAAATGCAAAGAAGATGGAGTTAAAATCCAGCAACATGTCATGGCCCCCACACTCAACTATTACACCAATCCCTGGATGTGGTCCAAATGTAGTCGGAAATACATCACAGAGTTCCTCGAGTATGTAAACCTGTTCCTATAGCTCACAAAAGTCATGGGTGATATATAAAATGTGATTAAATAAAATGTAGTGATTAAATAAAATGTATTGAATGCACTGTAAACACTGTCTTTCAGACAGTGATGTTGCCTAACTAACGCTCCATGACAGTCAGGGTCAGAAAAACCTTAAAGTTGACTCAAAAATAAAAAAATTAATTTATTAACCCTCTTGTCATTTTGAACCTGTATGACTTTCTTTCTTCCGCAGAACACAAAAGGAGATATTTTGAAGAAAGTTGGTAACCAAACAGCAGCGGCACCCATTCACGTCTGTTGTACGAACACAAAACCAATGCAAGTGAATGGGTGCCAGTTAACAACATTCTTCAAAATATCTTTTTTTGTGTTTTGTGGAAGAAAGAAAGTCATACAGGTTTAAAATGACAAGAGGGTGAGTAAAGGATGACAGATCTTTCTTTTTTGGGTGAACTATCACTTTAACTTCAGCCCCGCTTAATGATTAATTGCTGTTCGCCTGCATTTGCTTTCTCTTCTAAACACTCTCAATTAAGATGGAAATGACTTTATTCTTCGCAAACAGAAAGTCTATTGTCACCCACTGAGAATGTTTCTGTTGTTTATCTGCTGTTTGTTTTGTTTTCCTTATAGTCATTTGTTTATCATGTGTCATTAGTACAGGGTATGGTGAGTGTCTGCTCGACGAGCCCGTTTCCAGGCCGTACGCTTTGTCCCAGCAGCTGCCCGGGCAGATATACAGCGTCAATAAACAATGTGAACTGATATTTGGGCCTGGGACGGAGGTGTGCCCATATATGGTGAGAGAATCCCTCAGGATGTTACACAACATACTGTCCATTAAACTCCTATAGTGTATCATCGGCAGTTTAAAGTTGTGCGCACACTGTACTCATTTTATGGTTGTGTGGATTGTTGCTTGTCACACTGCACAACATAATCCCTGTGGGATCTTAGGTTAAAGCTATGGCACACTGTCTGACATCAACATACTTTTATGTTAGACCGCACAGTGCACATTGTAAACATAGTTATGCATTTCCATGTTTAAAGTAGTGCTGACTGTATTCTGTTGGACAGAAGTAGCCGCATTGCACTGCTAAAGTTATGTCAAAGGCTAAGATTTAAAGGCAGCTGATCGTCCATTAAGATTTTTGACATTTGTGACCCTGGATCACAAAACGTCTTAAGTAGCACGAGAACATTTGTAGAAATAGCCAAAAATACATTGTATGGGTCAAAATTATAGATTTGTCTTTTATGCCAAAAATCTTCAGGATATTAATTAAAGATCATGTCCCATGAAGATATTTTGTAAATTTCTTACCGTAAATAAATGAAATATGAAAGAAAATGTTTGTATGTTATCCAGACACAGTGTCGGAGACTCTGGTGCACGAGTCCAGAAGGAGTCCAGCGAGGCTGCCGGACCCAGCACATGCCCTGGGCTGACGGAACAGAATGCTCTCCAGGAAAGGCAAGTACTTTCAAAAAGGAAGTTAAACATTTGCCAAACCATCAAATTACTGCAGCTATGGAATAATAGTTGTAATAAACTATGTTTTCAACAAACATTAAAATCCAGATTTAAAATGGTCTGTTTTACTTAGATACCATAGTGCAGCACTTTAAAACAGCTTTGTTAAAGTGGAGATTTGTGCAGCTTTTTTATTATGAAACAACAGGCTTAATGGTACCTCGGGTGGTGGTTTGTACATTATTTGCTTGTACTTTTCATTTCTTTAGACATTATTTTATAGTGTAGGTGAAATAAGGACATGAAACTTTAAGGGATAGTTCACCCAAAAATTGAAATTCTGTCATCATTTACTCATCCATTTTTTTCATTTTAAACTTGTATGACTTTCTTTCTTCCACAAAACACAAAAGCAGATATTTTGAAAAAAGCTGTTAACTGAATAGCATCGACACCCATTCACTTCTATTGTATGGACATAAAACCAATGCAAGTGAATGGGTGACATTCGTCAAAATATTTTTTTTGTGTTCTGCGGAAGGAAGAAAGTCATACAATGACAAGAGGGTGAATAAATGATGTCAGAATTTTTATTTTTGGGTACACTTTCCCTTCAAGGGAGAGAGTGATCTAGACATGACCCAGATCAGACTCAAACCTTGTCGATGTGAACCAGCAAAGCACAACATGAGCACATACGCTACCTGTTACACCACAGCTTTTATATGTTAATGATTTTTAGTAAGTTTTAATACCTTTCCAGTTACTTTTCATTGTCTGTTGAAAGGTCTCCAGGAAGCATAATATGTCTGCACATGGCCTAATAACCATTTTGCAGTTTTGCACATGCAGTTGCAACACAGATTAAAAGCAGATCCATCAGTGTGACTTCAAACACATTTTTCCCCCAAATAGCAACCAAATCACTTCCTCCACAGTGAGCGTCATCCTCATTGATATATTGCTTTGTTTTTGCCAAATTCTACCAATATTGGGCTTTACATTAATCGTGATTGTGATCTCAGTGATAGTGTTATGTCACACATATGATAAGTCCAAAGATAATTGCTTTTCATTGTTAACTAACTGAATCTGCTATGATCTCATTGATTCTCTGTTTGATTTCTCCTCAGCATTGTAAGCATGGCCTGTGTATCTCTAAAGAGCATGAAACGGTTCCCGTGGATGGGGCCTGGGGAGTGTGGAGTCCTTTTGGCACATGCTCAAGGACCTGCGGAGGGGGAATCAAGATAGCTGAGCGCGAGTGCAACCGACCCGTGTAAGCGCTTTGTAGTACAGCATCCTCACTGGACTGGGAATTAACACCAGGTTTCTCAGTGTACCCTTACAAATGACAGAAGCAAAAATTTCCTTTAAGAAATGATTCAAGAGATTATATTGAATGAAGTATATTTTTCAAAAGACACTGCATTCATAGTGCACTTGTGCTAAATTGCATTAAATACATTACTAATAAGTTTTTAATGTGGCTGATTTATTGTCTGTTTTTAGGCCTAACATTGTATCTTAACCAGATCTGGTTTTGTCTTAATGGGCAGCTTGGTTTTTATTTTTGTGGTGTCTTGCCGGGTACCCCACTCACCAGGAAAGCTAATTGGTTGTTAAATTTTTTTATTTATATTTAGGCCCAGAAATGGAGGAAAGTACTGTGTTGGGCGCAGAATGAAATTCCGTTCCTGCAACTCTGAGCCGTGCTCCAAACAGAAACGAGACTTCAGGGAGGAGCAGTGTACGAGCTTTGATGGCCGGCACTTCAACATCAATGGTCTACCTCCAAATGTCCGCTGGGTGCCAAAGTACAGTGGAAGTGAGTGATTTAATGCACAGCAGTTGAAATTCACACGTCCAAGGTGTCAAATGCCACATAATGAGTCGCACAAAACGGCTTAAGGGCCGAGATACACCTATTTGACAATCTGGAATCTAAAGGGTTAAAAAACATAGAAATATTGAAGTCCTTGGCATAGCATATTAGTCACAAAAATAAAGTTTTGATATACTTACGATAGGAAACTATCCTATTGATTTTTGGCATAAATGAAAAATTGATAATTTTGACCCATACAATGTATTTTTGACTATTCCTAAAATATTCCCGTGCTACTTAAGACTGGTTTTGTTGTCCAGAGTCACATATTAATATATTTGTATATTAGATACAGTCATTCTGTTAGTGTCTGTAGGGTTGACCAATACCAGATGATATCAATTTTCCGTACGTCCTTATAGGCTACAAAAAAAATGAAACTAAGGCTTTTAGCAGCACATTGTTCCTCGGGTCAGGTACTCGAATATGCCAAATCATTTCCATGATCTTATTAAACCACTACATAATTGCTTTTATTATGTGTAACCTATATAAAATAATTCCCTCATGACATGGTATAGCCAATCATTTCAAATCTTCTAAAAATCTAATTACCTAAAACAATTAAATTTCAATTAAAATAATAATTGGTGGAGACAAAAGTGAAAGCTTGTGATGAACAGCTAAAGTGTATTAATTGTGTTTCTTCTATGTGTTCTGTAGTTCTAATGAAGGATCGCTGTAAGCTGTTCTGTCGAGTGGCAGGCAGCACAGCTTACTACCAGCTCAGGGACAGAGTCATCGATGGAACACAGTGTGGGCCTGACACCAACGATATTTGTGTGCAGGGCCTGTGTAGGGTGAGTGCTTTAAAATGCATGTTATATCAGTTGATATATTGTTCATTTTCCTAAAGCATTCAAAATGTCTTGATTGCTTTTCTGTTTGAAAGACTGCTTTTTCTGCTCTGTTCTGCAGCAAGCCGGATGTGACCACGTGTTAAACTCCAAGGCCAGGAGAGATAAGTGCGGAGTGTGTGGTGGGGATAACTCATCATGCAAAACTGTGGCAGGAACATTTAACATGGTGCATTATGGTAGGTGACCCAGCCTGAGATTTTGGCCTATTAGAATCAGTTCCCTGATTTGTGATTAGTTGTAAACCAGTTCTAAAGGTTTCTATTGTTTATAAATGACTTTGGAAAGCCTTCTTAGAAAGCATACATAGTATACATTCCTAGAGGTTTCATCCCCGAGTCAGAACAGTGCAGCTTAAAACAGTTTAGATGAGGTCTGTTCAAGATCTGAGTTTGGCACAATTCCTGTGTGGTTCAATTCCAGTTTCAGTTCAGTTTGCCTTAAAAATACTGCCAAGAAGAAAATTACAAGATTGTTTTACAGATAACATGCTTTTAAAAAGACTACATAATTACTTTTTCACTTTTTGCACAGGTTACAATGTTGTGGTGCGGATCCCCAGTGGTGCTACTAACATAGATGTAAGACAACACAGCTACTCAGGGAAACCAGAAGATGATAACTACCTCGGTAAGACAAGAAACACATATCAAATAAAACAAGGGCATTTTTCTTATTGCGCCATTTTGCATGTTGTCAATTTCTGTTGAATTGATGCCTAATATGTTATTACATAACCGAAGCAAGATTTTGAATAGCATGACAGCTTGATGCCATTGCTAAAGTAGTCCAAAGGGGAAATGGTGTCAAGACTTACTGTAAGATTTACAACCAAGATGTTGTCATAGGGTTTAAAAGTGTTTTGCTAAGTTTATGGTCCTCAACTCTGAAAACCAGAGATCAAATTTTTGCATGCCTTTGTATATTTGCTCTGTATGTTTGTTTATGTTTGTTTATCTACTGTGTATGTGTGTGTATAAGGCTAAGGCAAGAATGTAGAAGTTGTGGAAAGGTTTTTTATGTATGTACAGTAGACAGATGGGTGGGATAATGTAATGTGTGTGGGATAATGTAAAGAAAATAAGCTGAATATTAAATTATTTAAAGGGATAGTTCACACAAAAATTCAAATTCTGTCATCAGTTATTAACCCTCTTGTTGTTTAAAACCTGTATATGAACTCTTATGTATTTCTACTGTAAATCACAAAAAAAAAATCTCAAAATTTTGAGAAATGGCCATACACTGGAAGTCAATTGGGGCCAGTTTGTTTGGTTACCAACATTCTTTAAAATATCTTCTTTTGTGTTCTGCAGAAGGAGGAAAGTCATACAGGTTTGCATGTATATTTTCAAGGAATTTGTATTTTTGAGTGAACTTTCACTTTAACCCTGATTTGCTTTGTCTTCCCTGACTGTTGCTAAATCGTTTTTTTTTTAATTGTCATGTAATGCCAAATCTTGTAGTGAGACAAATTGTTGTGTATAGTTGTTAATCCTGTGGCATGCCTAGAAATCATATTTCATTAAAGCATTATCTGTTTGATTGAAATGTTTTGGTAATGGACCTTTTCAGCTCAACACAGAGAAGTAAAGTATGTATGTTGTTTCTGCAGCTTTGTCCAACAGCCGTGGAGAATATTTACTCAATGGAGATTTTGTGGTCAGTATGTTTAAAAGGGAAGTCAGAGTAGGAAATGCTGTCATAGAGTACAGCGGCTCTGACCACGTGATCGAGAGAATCAACTGCACTGACCGCATAGATGAGGAAATTGTTGTCCAGGTATTTATTTTTCAACCGCTATTGTGTGTTATGCATTGTAACTGCACACTTCACATTGTGAAGTCATTGTGTCAGTAATCTTTATAGTGTTTGTTGTTTCGCAGCATGATTTTGTTTTTGTTGTATTCTTTTTTTAACTAGGTGCTATCTGTAGGTAACCTGTATAACCCTGATGTCAGGTATTCCTACAACATTCCCATAGAGGACAAACCTCAGCAGTTTTTCTGGGATGTGTACGGCCCTTGGCAGGAGTGCAGTCTTTTGTGCCAAGGTGGGTGTGAGAGAAGCTGAAAAATGCTGTTGTAAAACGTTTGCCAGAAGTTAGTTTAGAGTTTGGTAAACTTGAACCAGACGTATGATGCTGTCGGGGTTATTGAGGGCAGCTCTGTGTAAACAAATGTACTGTACAGGCTTTGTTTGACTTTTTAGCTCTTTTTTCTTTCTTTCTTGCTTTCTTTTATTCTATACATTACATTCATTTAATACATAGCATTATTTTGTCTTTTGTATTGTACGCTGCTCGCATCAGGAGAGCGCAAGAGAAAAGTCTTGTGTATTCGTGAGTCGGATCGCGTGATGGTGTCTGATCAGCGGTGTCACGGCTCTCCTAAACCATCTGTGATCACTGAGCCCTGCAACACAGACTGTGAACTCAGGTATTCAATATTGTCATAAACACTTATTTTTGCCAAACTGGCTTCTGCTTGGATAATCACGTATTTTTATTTTACAGGTGGCATGTTGCTCGCAAGACAGAGTGCATAGCCACATGTGGACCCGGCTTCCGGAGGTTAGACATTTACTGCACCAAACAGAGCAGATTGGATGGGAAGTCCCAGAAAGTTGATGACCGTTACTGTAACAGCCAACCCAAACCTGATGATAAGGAAGCCTGCTATGGAGACTGCAACCCTGGTGGATGGGAGTACTCCCCCTGGTCAGAGGTGCGGGAATTGTTGCTGGTCTCAACTTGTTTTTCTCACAGTCATGAACAAATGCATTCTTTAATGACAACAAAAGAGTAGCCTCATGTACCTGAAAAATAACTGACAGTAGGTAATTTTTGTTTTTCATTATCTAGTGCTCCAGGAGCTGTGGAGGGGGAACGCGCCGCAGGAATGCAGTATGTGGAAAATCAGCAAAGTCTGGCGACGAAAGCAAGTGCAACCCACAAGATAAACTCTCAGTCCAGCCCTGCAATGAATTCCAGTGTCCTCAGTGGAAAACTGGAGAGTGGTCAGAGGTGAAGACCTATCAAGACATCGTACAATAAACCAGTTTTTGAGTTGCCATTGTGAGGCATGTGGTTTTGTGTTTATCCTAATATGTTCGTTTTTAATTCATTTGGTAGTGTTTGGTGACATGCGGCAAGGGCTACAAACACCGCCAGACATGGTGTCAGTTTGGAGAGGAGCGTTTGGACGACCGCTTCTGCGATTCCTCCAAACCAGAGTCGGTACAGGCCTGCCAACAGCAAGAATGTGCATCCTGGCAGGTGGGATCCTGGGGACCGGTGAGTACAAATATTTTCTGCTTGAATTGTTTTGCATCATATACCTTTAATATAGGAGATGGTGCATGCATAGGCAGAAACATATATGTATATATACACGAGCACTAAACAGTATCTTTGAAAAACAAATATTTGCGCTCGTGTGGAGCACATCCAAAACAAGCACAACTAAGCTGTATGTCTTCATCCATCCATGGATAATGTGCTTTCTGTCTACTTGAGCAATTTATTGCTGTCTTCAAAAAAATAAAATAGTTTCTTCAGAGATGCCCCAAAGGGGAATATCAGAGTTTAGGCGATCTGTGTGTGCAAACTGTCTTTAAGTCCTAAAGTGTGACAGAGATTAGACATCACTGTTGCATAGATTAAGCAATCATGTTAGGGCTTTACTGAAGCATGTGTATTCTAGCAAACGCTGTCACACAAGCTTGATCTTGTTTTAGTCAAGTCAGTGATTAGGATAAAAGATAAAAACAAGAGAAAGGTGGACAAATTACTGGTGCGGGTCTCAGGATGCCTATGCGAGTGATTAACCCATCAGTTCTGGGCTGATGCCAGCCGACCATTAGCAGACAGCAATAAATCTCAAGATGTCTACTGGGATAAAACTTTGCTATTTGACAGTAAACGAGATAGATGGTCCCTAACTGACCTTCTTTTGTATGTGTAACTGTAGTGCACCAGCACGTGCGGGCCGGGTTATCAGAGGAGAGCCGTCAAGTGTGTGGTTGGCTCGTATGGAACCGTCATGGATGACACGGAATGCAACGCAGCAACACGTCCAACAGACACTCAAGTAAGAGGGTGTGATTCTAGCTTTTAGCCTCCATCAAGTGGAATCAAAATCTTGCTTGCTCTCTCTTCTTCACAATGATTTTCATTATATGACCACTAGAGTCCACAACAGGATGAATCTGGGATAGTTAACCCAAAAATGAAAATTGTGTTCTGCAGAAGAAAGAAAGTCATACAGGTTTGAAATGACAAGGGGGTGAATAGTTGATGACAGAATTTTTGGGTAAACTATCCCTTTAAATGAAGCCAACAAAACCTGGTAAAACCATTTACCTGTTTGTTTGCTTTAAAATTTATGAGTTTTTGATGCATTTATTTAGTCTGAAACATGGTCATGTTTTGTATAGTTATTGAATGAATGATTCAGTGTACAACCTTTAAAAAGGCCTTTCATACATTAGTGTGGACAAGTATTTGGTTCTGGAAAATAATACTTCCATACCGAGAAAGGAAAAGAACAGAAGCAGGCTCAGGTACAGCCTGAGAGGTAGGAAGGAAGTTTCCCACCTAGCATTTTAAGCACCTGCACTCAATAAGACCTTGTTTAAAGCCAAACCACACACAAGCATACATCATTAGACCATTTATAAGGTATCAAGCGTAACAGAGGGCACAATTATGTTTTATTTTTGGTCTGTTTGTGTTTATATATGTGAACATTTGCATGTGTAGATATTATTTGTGTGTCTACAGCATTTACACTACATTCATTATATATTATCTAGATCTACCTTACAATCTACACATACCTGCACAATTACATTTCGTTCCCCCTCCCACAGCGTAATTGTTCTGCGGAGCCGAAATAGCTGAACGCTGTGTTTCACAGAGTATTTTATGAACTTTCCTGAGGCATTGGTTTTATAGAGCTTCATTTTCACATGGCTTTTAAGAAATGGAAGAATGAGCCTTTTTCCCACCATCAGGGTTGATACACGACCAGGAGCATGTATATAAAGAAGCAGACTGAGAGAAAGAAAGGAATTTAATAAGTAAAGGATAATGTACAGTTAGACGGTCATTACGGCAAATTGTAAAGGGTCTTGTATCGCTTTCAAGGGGTTTACATTTAATGAATGACTGTCTGTACATTATTACACGGCTACTTACCAAATAAATAAAAGATTAGATATGAAATGTTGATTGTAGTAGTTGAAATGATTTTATTATGTGAGCTACTAGAGATGTAAAACTAGCACAGCTTCTATATCTTGAACAATGGTTTATATTGTCGCTGTCATTCCAAACCCTTGAATGTCCAAATCCGTGTCAGCTGTTTTTCAGACAATGTAAAACACTGTACTTTTTAAATGGTTCAATACTATGTTGTCAAAGTTGACAAGCACTTTTTTAAAGTGACTATTGAGCACCCGACAGAGAGGGCAGTACGTGGAGAGGGGTGGAGTATGAGAGAACCAACAACCTAAAGGAGGGATATGACAGGACTAAGCGAGACACCCCCTGGTTTTAAATCCTCTGTGTGCCGTAAGGCGCAGTGACCCAGAACAAGTCCGCTTTACCTCCACGTGATTTCAGCCAGTCAAGCATAAAGCAAGACCACTGGCACCAGCCATGAAGCTTTACCGGCATCACCCCTAGAGTCACGGATCTTCATTACTGAAAATTGGTTGTCTTTCTCCACTTCCTTCCCTCCACAGGACTGTGAACTATTTCAGTGCCCTGTGACACATCCTGTTGCCCCAGAGACTAAAGCGATGTCATATCCTGGTCATAAAACACAGTGGCGCTTTGGATCGTGGACACCGGTAAATCACAGATAGTTCTTTTAACTGTTTAATGAATGCTAGTAGTTAATGCTAGAAAATGCTAAACTCTGGAGATCTAAGATGTGCGATGGTTGTTTTTACATCAGTGTAGCGCCACCTGTGGAAAGGGAAGCCGTATGCGGTACGTAAGTTGTCGTGACCAGCAGGGTGGAGTGGCGGAAGAATCAGCCTGCTCCCACCTTCCAAAACCACCGGCCAAGGAAGTGTGCTCCATAGTGGCATGTGGACAGTGGAAGGTTCAGGAATGGACAGTGGTATGTACATGTTTGCTTTTACTGATCTCTTAAAACTGAACTGTGACATTTCTGGGCCTCTAGTGACACCAAACAGAGATGCAAAACCGTTATTTTATTCTATTGAGTGCACAGATGGGACTGTGCTCAAAATTCAAGGCATTGGTGGAGCCAGTATTGCTAGTTTGAAAAGCTGTCTGCATATACAAATAGGACAGTAGAAAATGTTTTAACATCAAATACACACTGCAATTTTAAAGCTAGATAAACTCCTTCACAACAAACTAGCTTTATAGATAATAGTTCTGCTTGTGTTTCACATAGAAGGCCTGTAAAGGGGAAGGTTGATGTCAAAATCCATAAAAAATCCTTAGAGAAACAGTTTACACTCACATTCTTTATTTTGGATTAACTAGATAGTCATTTATCTCCAGCTTCTGTGGGTTTATAATTTAGACAAAATAAAATCTTCAGCACACAGTTTTAAATATTGTGTAGCACATTGCAAAATCTTAAGATCAAACAGTCTAAATGAAGTGGACTGTTTATGTATTCATAAAACATTTGACCAAATATCTGTCATCATTTACTCGCTCTCATGTTGTTCCAAATTCGTTTGCAATTATTATTTTCTTGGAAAACTAGAAGACATTCTTAAGTTGATGCAGTTGTGTTTTCTGTATAATCAAATGTGTGTGTGTGTGTGTGTGTGTTTCTCTATTTACAGTGCTCTGTATCCTGCGGTCAGGGTAAAACAACACGGCAAGTTGTGTGTGTAAACTTCAGCGATCAAGTTGTGGAAACGAATGAGTGTGACCCGGACGATCGACCAGCCACAGAGCAGGAGTGTGCAATGCATCAGTGTCCATCTCGCCCCAGCGACCACGGTGGCTTTTCACCTAACCCTGACTCTCAGAAAAAGTTTGTTCCCACCGGACAAGCTGATCGTAACAGAGCTGACAGACACTGGACGCATCAGTGGAGGACTGGACCGTGGGGAGCAGTAAGTATCTCAAAACATCTGTGTGACGTTTGAGTGACATCTGATCATAAACTGGCCAAGAACAGCATCTGATTGACACATAAAGTGACCAGGAGTTATTTTAGCTACAGGCTAGCATGAAAAAATGTATTTATGGCTGATATTAATAAGGCATTTCCTGTTTCTGATAAATGATATCTGTGCTTTAAATACTCTATAGAATTTCAAGAATAGCTTTATAAATAATCTGTGTCAATTTTGGTGTGCTTCCTATGTCTTAAAGTAGCTCTTAAAGGGATAGTTCACCCCCAAATGAAAATTCTGTCATTATTTATGTATGGCTTTCTTCTGCAGTACACAAAAGAAGATATTTTGAAGAATGTTGGTAACAGAAAACCATTGATCCCCATTGACTTGCATTGGTTTTGTTTCCATACAATAAAAGTGAATGGAGACCAGCCGTGTTTGTTTACCAACATTCTTCTTTAAAATCTTCTTTTGTGTTTTGCAGAGGAAAGAAAGTCATACAGGTTTAAATCGTGACATGATGACAGATTTATTTTGGGGTGAACTATCCCTTTAATCGAAATTGTTGTTTTATAGCCATATTTATTTGTATCTTTCCTCATTGAAGCAATCCATTTTAATCAGTGCATTGACATATATTTATAGTAAGTTAATTGGGTGTGAAATTGTTCAATGAGAACATGCTCTTGTGTACTAAATGTGTGGTCCCTCTCTCATAATCTGGTTTGTGTTCCCCTTTCGCATCTCTCAGTGCTCGAGTACCTGTGCCGGAGGATTCCAGAGGCGTGTGGTGGTGTGCCAGGATGAAAATGGTTATTCTGCCAGCAACTGTGATGAAAGCACACAGCCAATAGAGCAGCGGTCCTGTGAATCCGGCCCCTGCCCTCAGTGGTTTTATGGCAGCTGGAGTGAGGTAAGATGCACTGGAAAAATATAGACCCAAGTCTATATGAATGAATCACCCGTTTTTGGAATAAACACACATCCACATATACGCCCAAAATTGCAGCGCTATGTAAACTCTTTGATGATGAGACATAGCATCCTTCCACGTTCTACCTGTTCTTTTTTCTCACCCATCCACTGTTTCTGTCTCCCCAGTGTTCAAAGACCTGCGGAGGAGGCATAAAAACTCGCTTGGTTGCTTGTCAGCGGCCCAACGGGGAACGCTTTAACGATCTGAGCTGTGAAATTCTTGACAAACCACCGGACCGAGAGCAGTGCAATACTCAGCCCTGCTCTGTTAACCCTCACTGGAGCACAGACCAATGGAGCTCGGTACGCTCGTAACAATTTTAACTTTCTTCCCTTCTTGCGATCTCATTTTCACAACACACCAAAGTTTCTTTACTCTTGAGACATGAGGAAAACAAACTGAAACTCATCTTTGATTAACGTTTGCTGTTTATGAGTCATGTTTGTTGCACATGCAGTTAAATATTGTTTTATGGTTCCTAACTGAAAAGAGAGCATCTCTGCGGTCGAAGTGTTTATATTTAAATGCTGTTTAGTTTTTTTTGTGTTTGTTTTATGTTAGGTTTTCCGTGCCCATAGGCACTCTTTGTTGTGGGTTGTGTTTAAAGCATTACAGTTGTATATTGTATTCAGAATACATGGAGAGAAAAGCCTTGTATTCACTGCAGATTTTAAACAACTGGCTGAAGGCAGTTAACTTTATTTTTCAAAAATATCTGTATTTTTATTGTCTCCATAATTCAATTCTAATGAAAAATGCTTTTTTAACCATACCTCAAGTGAACCTCAGCTAGCCATTGACCTATTACATTTATGAAGGTGCTTTTTCAGTACAAGGGAGAACTTATGTGAAAATATGTCTAAAGTTGCTATATTTTTGTATATTTAAGGTAACCTAGAAAAGTATTTCTTAAGTAAATACAAAAATTATGATGTAATCTGAAATCAAATAGTTTTGTTTGTCTGGTAATTGTGCTGACTGTTTTCCAAGATTTTTACAAACAGTGTTCGTTTAACAGTGTGTATAATTTGTTGAACAACAAAAATGATGTTGTATTCTAGTATATAAGGTTCCTCACTGCATTTCCCTAAAACCCAGGGAAGGCCACTTTTTGAAGTTTGCTTGTTGGCCAGTTACTTGTGTCTACCTCATTTGAAATGAAAAGCTTCACATTGTTCTTCCACACACTTTATATTATGTATAGGCATAATAAATGCTAAAATATTGCATAAAATTCACATGCAACCATTTATTGCTTAACTGTTTCTCTATGATCTCTCATGGATATCATAGTATAGAGCAGGGGTTGGCAACCATATGAAAAAATGAACAATATTACTTTAGTGGAAAATGTATGACTTCTAATATAAATGAAAGGTTGCTGATCCCTGCATTCATTAACTGATCTGAGGAAACATTTTAGTACAAATTTTTATTTGTCCAAAGACGCCATGGTGCTGTAGTTATGTCTTTGGTGTAGTTCCCTTTCATGACATGGTCTGTTTATTTCAACAGGCTGAAAAAGAAGTCATTTGATTTCAGTGGCAGTAATAATGAAGCATTTCTGTATATTCTTGTAAGTATTTGTATTTATTTCTGCCACCATACATTGTTTTTATTTGTACCTGATCACAATGGGCAATGGGCAAATTAAACTGTTTGTCCAATGTAACTGTTCTTTTTTTATTGTCGTCATTTTTTTGTTATCATTTCTATTTAGAAGCAGGCGAAATGTGTAAATAATTTTTTCTGAAACAGTCTGAATGTCTTGTAATATTTGTGTAATAATGTGTTTAATATAAAAAAGATGGCAGTATTTTGGCTGCTTATATACTTTAGGTTTCACTATAAGCATATATATTGTAGCTCAGTATTGCTCATAAATGACATTGATATAGAACAGTATGCAAAAAATCACTATGTAGTAAATGAAAGAAGGTACAGTATTACTGAGCTTCACACCTCTTTTAATGGTGTAATTTTCTTGGTGTTATTCTGCTGTTTTATTGTTGTGTAAATGAGACGTCTGTATTACTGTTGTAATGATCCACAAACGAGGGTTGATACTGATGCTCACTCGCCGCAGTACCACTGTCTGTTTCTTTTCGGCCAGCACAGGATATTCAGCAGCCATGATGATGGTGCCATGGTGACAGTCAAGCGAGTGAGCATACATTACTATAACAATGGCGAGGCCACTGGGGTCAGGGATGGTCTTTGATCTGTGCGAGGGCCTTTACCAGCCTTTCCAGCTCATCTAATTTGAATGGACATGCTTCTCAGAAAGAGCTTTATTCTTATGGGAAAAATGAACGGTTAAAGCTAAGGCCCCCAGATTATAGTGGCTACTGTGGCCTGGATATCGCCGGTGATACTTTGGAGGACTTGCATTGGAATGTAGCGGGGTACACGGCCAAGAGCATTGCCGTGCCTAGACTGATAGTTTGTGGCAACAATTTAAAAGAAGAACAAGGCAACTGTGTATGATCCAAAAACATTTTTCGTTTGTTTTAATCCATTGAAAACAGCGACACTACAATCACACTTGACTGTTATGATTGCATACAGATCCCATTTTTTTATTTGAAAATGTTTCATTGTCATCTTGGATGTTTTTGCAAATGTATATCCAAACATATGTTTATCATCTATATTTTTATTTTTCTATGTCATTTGATGGAATTGTTAAACAGTTCACTCTTGAGAGTGAGTTCATGCATTTTTAAGGTTGGTGGGTGGTTTGGGCATCAGGGGATTTTGTTTAGAAAAAAGGACCCTCCATTGAAATAATTTTGTGTAACAGTTGTTGTTTTAGTTGGTAATTTCAGCACATTAAATCACTTGAGCGTTAATTTTACAAGGTAGAGCAATGATTTATAATGCAGCACAGCACAGCTGCTTTTCTCATTTAACCATGACAAAAAAAAAACGTTTGCCAAGCAAGCAGATTGATATCCCCCTTAAATATGCATATGTGTTATTATCTTTATCTGTAAATGTAAATAATAGCATTGTTCATGGTTAATTTGATGTGATGAAAGAAGGTGCCAAGATTGTCAGAGTGACTAATGTTTAATGATGCTGTATATTCAAAATAGTAATGAGGTACAGGGGTTTGGGGTCAAATATCCAGAAATACCTTGCTGACAGTAAATTAAAGAGACAGACAGTTATATACACACCAACACAAAAACATGTACACATCTGTGATCAGTTCATATGCATATGAAAGTATGTTTTAGCTTACTGATAGAGTTCCTATGAGAGGACTGGAGCCTATGTGTGGTTTCACACGAATAAGAAAATTGTATTTTTATAATAAAACAATATAGGACTTTGATTGGTTTATTATGAAAACAATGGAGGTGTTGTTTTGAAACTGAATGTATGTTTTTTGTTGTTTTGCTGCAGTTGTATATGTATTTGTAAAACATTTTGTATCATATGTATTATTTGAACCACTTGTATATATTGCTACTGTAATTATTTATAACAAAAATATATATTGATATGAAAGTTAAAATGTAAACGATTTTTTGTTCTTGTTTTAAACTTCAAATTAAATACACCCACACACACACTGCTCTAGACTCTTTTGAGAGATATATACAGGACCACATTATCCAGTTAGAAAGTTTCTGCTCTCTTAGTTCCTGTATTCTATGTATGCATGCTGGGAAATGCACTCGTTCAACCTCAGACTTGTCGCCTCATATTCATCCTCTCTCAACCAGGCCCTTTCATTATCCATTCCTCTGCCATCCTGGGGCCCAGGCCTCTCTCTCCTCCCCTCCCTTCAGCTCCACTAAAATGCTGAGCAAGATAGTCAGAGGTTTAAATCATCTTGCACTCTGTAAACCTGTAGACACAAACACATTTGGCCACCACTATTCTTTATGATTTCTGTTGTCTTTATGTACATAAATACACTTTATCACATGCTTAATAAATTATTATAATGAGTTTTGCATTAATGATTATCTGCTGATTGTTCCATCCCACATTAGTACATTTTTATTCAAATGTAAAAACATTTTATGATTATTAGTTATTACCAGAAGATTCCTTTGTTTGGACAGAAGTGGACTTTACCTCAAACAGCACACAAATTCAAAAGTATATATCTGTCGTCGGTAGTGGTTGTGGCTTGTATTGATCAATTGTTGAACTTTGCCTTATCCCATTTCTCGCAGTGTTCTGCCTCCTGTGGAAGAGGATTTAAGTACCGTAACGTGACGTGCGTCAGTCAATCAGGCCAGCCAATCACAGAGGAGAACTGCCTGCACCTGCCCTTCCCACAGAAGCAAAAGCGCTGCAGAAGTGGGAGGTGCCCCAAGTGGAAGACAGCAAGCTGGTTAGAGGTAAAACTTGTCTGTGGAATAAACCTTATTCATAGACAACCATACAAGAGTTTTTAACAATTGCACAATATATGCACAACAGGACCGGACACATACAGGAATGCAACGTTTAAATAACATTACACTATGAATCATTACAATGACTGTCATTTTTTGTATCCTGTTCATTTATACTCGCATGCTCATTTTATTTGAAAAGTGCATACCCACCAAAAGCAAAATAATTTTTTGTATATATTTTATGCACTAAATGTTAAATCTTAGTGTAGTTATTGTGGATTATTGTGAAAGAATTTCTTAGAGTCTACTTTTCTATGTATTATTTGGCAGTGGGACTCGCGGTTGTGTTTTGTGCTATAAGACGAATAGAGCAGTAATATTAACACAGAGTCTTGGTTATAAAAACCTTTCAAATTGTTCACGTAAATGCCAAATGACTAGAAAATACGATATTTAAAAAGTTTAATAAGAAGACACAACGAAAGTTTTACTAAGGTTTTGGTAACCTACCTGTGTTATTGTCTGTAGTGTTCGTCGTCATGTGGAAATGGTCTGCAGCATCGAGAGGTCTCATGTGTAATTGGTGATGAGCACACAATGAAGGAGTCTAAATGTTCCCGGCTCCCCCGCCCGCCCTCTACCCAACCCTGTCGAGTCGCTGACTGTGTCCCCACTACAGGTGGAGTGTGAAAAAGAGTGAAAAGAGAAGAGTGAGAAAAAATGGCTTTGGGTTCTTTAATGGGGTTATTGGTTCTTTAGCATGAGAAAGAGCTCACTGATGCAGGACTCCATAGAACTCCACTATTGTCAGAGATACTATCAAACACATTTAATGTTGTCGGAGAGTCAGCAAGCTATTACAGTGGGGAGTTAAATCACTGCGGCTGTTGACGACCCGCCTATTCCTTATGACTCCTAGACCACTTGAAAAACTAAAAAGTTGCACATACACATGACAGCGTTATCAAAACGATCTGCATTTACACGGATACAGAAAAACGCTGTAGTATGCATGCCAGGCCAGTGAAAGGCGATATTGTGAAGTGCTTTTAATACGACGTTTGTGTGTTAAAAGTCTGGCGAATGTAAATAATGTTTTTCTGCTGGTCGTATTGGTGCAGTAACTCCACATTTTGTTGTGGAAACGGTAATACAGTCGGGCTGCGAGAGCTCGCAGTACTGGAGGTCGCCATATTGTTTTGGATATACTCGCACGAATGAACGCGTAATACGCATGCGTGTGACGTCATCGTTTTCAAAAAGTTCCGTTTTGCAGTTTACACAGAGACAAAAAAATTACAAACATATCACCTCACTTCAGAAGATATTTATAAACCCACTTTTTGAGATTACTTAAACAATAGATAAACATAACATGACAGCATTTTAATATTAAATTAATTTTTGTTTTTAACTTTAAAAAGGAATGTGGAATTCTTCCAGAGAGTTCTGCAATAACATTTAACAGCAGATAAAATATGAACAACAAATGATTACTGTACATTGTTTTAGGGGTTATAATAGCTCTGGGTTAACCTTTGTGAGTGTGAGCCCTTAGTAGCCTATGCCCAACGTTATTAAAATATATTTTTTTCTTGTTAGAAGTAGACCCCTGCTGCCGGTTATGATAGCAATTGTACCTGCCTTTCTAGCCCTGAAAGAGTCTAGAGAAAACTTAATAAAAGACAACAAAGACAGACAAAAAATGTTTGGGAAGACTCAAATCTGGGTCATATAGCAGCATGAAATTGCAGCGCTTAAAAGAAGTGTAATTAGTGCACTGCTCCAGAGAACACGTCCACATCTCCCCCTCCACAGCAGACAGCAGCTGGAGCCTATTAGACTTGCTTACTTTGCTCGTTGGATGCTTGAGGGGCCCAAAGTTGGCATGTGACAATATTCCCAGAAACAGGTACG
The DNA here is from genome assembly GCA_026939265.1 of Oreonectes daqikongensis. Lineage (NCBI taxonomy): Eukaryota > Metazoa > Chordata > Actinopteri > Cypriniformes > Nemacheilidae > Oreonectes > Oreonectes daqikongensis. Next base: position 154,409 of record JAOTQM010000030.1, on the reverse strand, counting down.
TCTTTGTCCACCCCTTAACATTCTTTCCCTCTTATCTTCGTTTGTTAGCTAACCCTATTAATGCATGTCAGAAAAAAATCTAATACCAAAACTTCAATCAAACAACTGCATTTTCGAATGAATTAACTGAATCTGCAACAAGAGTGACTATTTATCTGCCACCATTATTGCTTAATGCTTCTTCGTCAAAGTACACAACAGGATCTTCTTCAGCTCTTGTCTTTGTTGCACAAGCAACACCTGTTGTATGACTGTTACGGTTCCCCACCTAAATGCTTTTCAGGATATAAAATAGAAGGCATTGGATATCAAAAGAGTGAATATGGAGAACAATAAAGCTATTCTGTGTAAAACAGATTTTTATAGTCTGTTATGTTGCATTATCAGATCCGGTGACCCTGCTGTAGGACTGTTACTGTTCTCATTCTACCTAAATGCATTTCAGGTTAAGAAATAGAAATTCGCCTTACATGCGAAAGGTCTCCGGTTCGAACTGGGTGGAAACATCAGGGCCTTTATCGTCTAAAGTAGCTCATACAGAAGCTTAAAGAATGTAGTTGAGGGTTTTTGCATGTTAAGTCACATAACATAGGCCATTCAAAACTGGGCGGAAACAAGTTAGCACTTCTAAGACAGGTTCCAAGGTTGGTCTGGTAGGGTCGCTGTCCTGCACAGTTAAGTTCCAAATTGGCCAAATACATCTGCCTGGAAGTTTCTAGTCTGCCTAGAAAGAAAGACCTTTCAGATGTGTGGCCCTCCAGTAGCAGAATTGGACACCCCTGTTTTGGGCCCTAAGCCCAAAGTATAGTTCCCTTTTTACGTGTACGTGAGGGAGAGCGTAAAGTTGAAGAAAATAAGGGTCACAAAGTAAGGGAATGTAAGGGCCACAGAATGGGGCAAACAAAGGGCACTAAGAGCTTCAGTAGTGTAGTGGTTATCACGTTCGCCTCTAACGCAAAGGCCAGTCGCACGTAGGTATATAGTGCGACTAGCCAATAGGAACAGAGGAATGTTCCAGGAGGCGGGACGAAAAAATACATGCAAATAGAGGTTCGAATCCCACATCGGCCACAACTGTCAAATGAACTTGTGATATTTTTTTCTCTTTATGCACTCAATGTATTATAAAACAGACATTGTACACAAGAATATACCATAACTGCTGTATCTCCAGAGGCTTTTATGGGCTGGTGTTGAGAGAGGCACTTGCGTTCTTATTCTTAGCAAGGTTTTTATGTACCTGCTTATGTGTTGCTTTGTGGTTGGGTGTAGAAGGCTGTTGGGGTCAGTGCAGGCACTCTGTACCATAGCAGCATATTCTGCATTCACCTTTTTAAGGAGATCCTTGCTCCCATGGTGCTTGGCTAGCAAACCATGAATGGCATTTCTCATGAGCTCTGGCCATCTATTATGGTCCAACACAGACTCGACCACCTGTCTTAATGGGACCAGTGTGAGCTGCACTGGGAGAAGCAGAGGTGGTGTGCTCGGCAGTTTTAAAGGAGATTCACAAGATGACAAAATTACTGAAAGTATAAGGGTCTTTGTGTGCATACATGAGGCAGACAGGTTACACACATTAATGCCTGTATCAACAAAGTAATTACCTGCATCCGAAAGAAATTACTCAGACCTTTGTTCCTTTACTGTCACGGGTGTCAGCATTATGCCCGTCATTCCTTGTTTTGGCCACTAGTGGCTCCCATTGTGTTATTGTATGTTCCTTTTTTCCCTTTGTAATTAGATGTATTGGTTTCACTTGTGTCTTGTTCTTCAAGTGTATTTAAGTTCTCAGTTTCTTTGCTTCCTTGATCTGTATTTGAATGTGCTATGCCTATTCCCTGCATACCGGCCTACTTTTGGATTATAGCCGTTTTCCTTGGCTTGGATTTAATTTTGAACTTTTGCTTGGATTTCCTTTATTGATGGATTCTGCTTGGGCTTTTTGGATTTACCTTTTTGAGTTTTACTTTTGGACTCTCTTGCTGGCTTGATCTTTTGTTATGACTGCTTGTTATATTTTGATGTACTATTTTGCCTTGTGGATTTTTCTTTTGTGAATGAATGGATCTTGATGATATGCTGTGTCTGCCTTTACTTCTGGGTTCTATCTCTGCCTAGTGGCTCACCTTGTTAAGAGACTGTCTCTCACACCAGAAACCTGAGTTCTAGCCTGGGTTGTGACAACAGGACTTGGAGTAGTAAATTGTTGAAATAAGACTCAACAGTCTTTGGGGTGGCCTCTGGTTCTGCAGCAAGAGGGGTCTCAGTGGAAGAATGATGATCTAAGCATTTCTGAAATTAGAAATAAAAAGTAAGTTTAATAAGTGAGTGAGAATTATAAAGTCTTTCTCTCTATTATAAAAAATTAAAGGAATACCTGAGATGGAAAAGTGAACTCAAAACCAGATGAAAGCTCTTGCATCGCCACATCTCCTAGGCCTGTCCTCCTGCTTTTGTGTTTGTCAAAGTCAAGAGGCAATGGTCGACAGCATGGCTCCACATACTGTAGGCCAAACCTCTCTCCTGTGTCCCTGCTGGTGATGTACAATGCTGGATTTTTGGGTTGCCCTGTCACCCTTACAGATGCCCTGTTTAACTCAGGCAAGAGGCACTTAAACACTTGAGGTTTCCTGATGTAACCTCTGCCACAATAGCATCTGTGGTCCTCCAGGGTTCCCACTGTTGGTGCTCATGAGGTGCTGGGTCCATCACTCTGAAAGCGGCACAACAGTCCCTAAGAACACAAAAGGAGAAAAACATCAGTTAAATACATTCATTACTTTCAGTTACATTCATACCTGTCTACCCACTGGCACTTGGCTTTGGGAATGCCAGCAGTACTGTAACGATTGGCCAGCCCACAGTACATTGACTCCAGGGACTGCTCACTCTCAGACTGCAGCATCATCCAGGACTGGATCATCCAGTTTTCATTCATCACAGCATAGGATGACATTGTGCCAGATGAGAGGGTCACTTTTCTAGCAACTTTGCATGTATGATCTGACAAAAGTGCCTTGTAGGACAGCAGCGTGCTGTCACAGACACCCCTATGCCACCCATCAGTATCTTCATAACCACCAAACGGTGCTGGTGTGTCATCCTTCCTCAGTGCCCCAGTGATAGTGTTTTGGCCATAATGCCCTGCTTCAGCATCCCTGACCTGCTGCACGCTGAGAAGGTAGGCCAAGTGGGCTCTTTCATATTTAAGGTGAAGCACCTCACGCAGCTGGTTGGCCAGAACGCTTCAGCTCATCCATCACTGTTTTACAGATTGCCTTTTTGTGGGTGAGGAAGGCTGGCAAGATGTTTCTGAAATGCTGTGGTAGCATGTCCAGCCACAAAGGTTTGTCAGCGAACCAGTATTTTTTGCAAGCTTTACAGCACAGACGTAAAGCAAGGATGTAGTATTTCCCGCTAGTACCAAGAATCACTCGGGGTCTTCCCACACCAGAGGAAACAGCATGAGGATTTGGACAGCTGTAGAAACAAGGCAGGATGTTATTGTTTCTAACCCTTTCCATTATACTGTACACAGGTTTCTAAATGGTCCAAAAGTAGAAAGTCGTTTCTATGTAGCGGGTTTTCCTGCGTGCGCATTTATTTCTGACTTGCAATCTGCCAGGACCTTTCACTGTTGCAAAGTATTCCAGTTTTTCTAAACTCACAGTTTTCCGGCTAGCTTTGAATGGCCATTTGGTTGATTTTTTTTACCCAAATCTGGAAACCCTGGGATCTTCGCTAAACTAATGTAAACGTTGGTGCTACTACACAGGTAAAAGCGCTCTAAAAAGACAAATATGATAATACAAGATGAAAAAGACACATGTTATGTATGGTGTCATTATCTGTGGGTTCAACTATGTGTGTGTAGAACGAGCGCTACGATCAGGCAAAGATCAGAAAAGACATTTTCATGAAAATGATCAAACTTCTGATCTGCGGCTATATTTGCAGTAAAGCCACAGTATCACAAATTTACCATTTTCTCTATATAGTAAACATATTCCAGTTAAGTAGAACCACAGTAACTAAAAAAATTACCATAATTTCACTATAGTAGCTATAGTTTATTTTTGTAGTTAAACAATGGTAATACAAATGGTAATAAATTCAACAAGCACACTTTACGAGAACCTTACTAGGTAAAGGGATTATACAAAAAACAAAACACTGCTTATAAATACATATAGGCCTAGGGGGCTATGATCATACAGAATTATATCTAAAATAGATTTTGTAACATAAAAGCTCTTAATACCACTAATACTGAGCTACTCAGTGGATTCAGCAGGTTGCTTCAGAGGTATACAACAATAAAACAATGCACCAGTACTAGTGACATAAAGGAAATTTACTTTTAATACTTGAGTACTTTTAAAAGCACGTACTTCTGTACTTTTACTTAAGTAAAAATCTGTCTTTACAACTTTTACTTGTAGTGGAGTAATATTTGACCAGTAGTATATGTACTTTGTCCACCTCTGCATAAAACAAGAATAAATATCTTAGGTCACTTTCCTTGTCAAGTAAATGTATCATATATATATATAAAATGACAACTGGTGTAAAAATGTTATATTTTAATCCCTGCTGACCTACTTATAATATAAAACGTATACAAACGAATAAGTAAAGCAATAAAAAGAAAATTTAATTAGCATGTTGGTCACAAGCATTTCTTTTTGTTTCCACAGGATGGCACTAGAGTAACTGGGATATGTGGTGGTTATTGTGGAAAATGCACTCCCTCCACCTACTCTGGACTTCTTGTTGAAGTTTCATGATGCTCGGGTACTTTTCAGGTCTGCTGAATGAAATTATCAACAAAATCGTACAATATTTTTATTCTGAGGACGCTGCAGAAGTTGACCTTTTTTAAATATTCGTGTCTGACAAAAAGTAACTGGCTCAGGTTTTAGGATGGCAGAATGTCAAACTACAAAGACATTATATTGGTTGTTTCTTTTATTGCCTTTAAGGTATTAATAATAAATAATTTGTTATTTTGTGTAATTTTATAAATAAGATTGTGTGTCTGTATACAAATAAGATTTTGAGTCGCAGTACGCTCACATATTTTTAAACATGGGCAATGTTTTAATATCTGTACAAGCATCTTGTTTTTTTTATATTTCACTATTAATGCATATTATGAAATGCTCCTCTTTGGAGGTACCACATAGTTAACTTATGAGCCATAAGATGCATTGAGCGGTGCTGTTTAGATTTGCTAAATATTACAGTTACAGTTACAGTTAATTGATAATTTGGAATGGTTTTAATTTATAAGACAAACCATGGTAACATGATTTTATCTTTAAATGCTAGAACATTCCAGAGAAACCAAAATGAGCAAGGGGAGCTTTAGAGTAAATGCATTATAAGAGCATGTGTATTTAGTTTTGTTGGTATTTGTTGGAAAATGGAGTGTGTTGTGTTGTGTTGTCTTTAAAAGAGTTTCATCTTATCTAGATGTCAGCTTACAGGTGCAAAAAAGGCTGTGTTCTGACAAGATGTGATCTCAAGGTTTTGAAAGGAGTGAATATGTGGTCATTCCGGTCAGTGGTTTTGACACTTGGTTGGATGAAGAAGGACACTTGTTAGTGTGAGAGTAAAGGTCAGATGAATTCAAAGAAGGAAAAGTTGCATTAACTAGGACAGTATACTGTAAAGATACTAGTTAAAGTAAATGACAGGGTTTTGTAGTTTCTATGGCTGGAGTAGGTAAAGTTGAATTAAGAATTTTCATGTCGGTACAGTAGGGCAGTAACGTCCATCATAATACTTTCTGAACTATCACTCTCCTAGCCTTTGAACATGTTTTGTTTGTTGTTTCTTTTATCCATATTTTTTACATCCACTTTGTTATTTCTAAACTGAATATATGATTGTTGTTTTAACATCTTTTACCTGATGTCATTATAATATATTATATTTAGAGATACATATATTTTATACTGCACTTTTATTATTAGGGTACAAATCTTGAAATCCATTGGTTCGTCACTGGTGGCATATTTTACAAACTGTAATTCAATATACTATATAGAAAAAACAGAAATGTTCCTTTTTTATTCAATAGAAGCATTACAATTGCTGTAAAATATTAATCTACATCAGTAGATTGATTGAGTCAAAACAACTGAGGTCATTTTTTCTACAACATTTGTAATGTTGTATATCTTTGCACTTAAAAGCCATATTTTTAACTGGCTTTTTTAAGATGGTGCTATTGTAGCCTATAGTTTAGGATTAAGCAGATTGTCAGATTAATTTATTTATATTTAACCTACTAGTGGCATTCGCTTCGAAATGTATAAATATATTCTTTATATAAAAATGGAATATTTAACATCTAACTGCAGAGTATTGCAGAATTGTTTTTATTAATGGATATCTTAAAACATAAATGTTAATACATTTATTAATTTAGTAGACGCTTTTATCCAAAGCAACTTATAAATGAGAGAGGATTTAACATTTTGTCAATGAGCCAACAGTAATAGTCATGTGTACCAGTTCATCTGGTCTATTAATTATTATTCTTTCATTTTGAGTATTTTCATCAATATAAAGTTAAATTCAGCGACAGCGTGCACACTGATTTTCTAACTAGTATTTATTCAGTTTTTAGTTGTACATACAATTTTATTTGGTTCTATTTGCCTTTATGTAATTGTAAACTTTCGTTGCATTGTATTTATGTATCTGTGAAATAGGACATTTTATTTGAAATCCAATGCAGTTTTATAATGAACGGATTATGTATAAAAGAATAATCTGATACAATAAACTTGTTGATCTACAATAGTGCAGTAGTGTTTGTTGTTTGTACCCAAAACATCATACATTTTATTAGGATAACATTTATAATAAATAATAAAAATACTGTACTCTTTAGAATTGAAATTATATTTTTTCCTCATTACAGTCGAATTTCTTTTCTCTCTCTGAATTATGGTAATGAGAATAGTAGCCTATATAGTTTCTTGTTTCGTGACAGTCAGTTATCTTTAGATCCATGGGTTTATTTAGCTTAATTTGTGGTTTACACACTATCTACTGCATCTTTTAATAGCTGTGTTTAGCCTGAAGAACTTTTGTGATCTTCCATGATTCGTTTATGTTGTCTATCCCATATAGTCGAGGCTTTGGGAGATTACAGTGTTACAGGTGAAACACTCAGAACCCATCTAACACAGACAATGTTTACTGTCACCACGACAACACTTCCTGTGGGCTCATGTCAGAACATTTCTTAGACTGTTTGCTGGATTCAAGGTGTTATGGAAACTCCTCACAGGTGAGAATCTATATGATTAAACTCACACTCTGTACTTAAACAGACCACAGTCAAATCCAACAGAGAAGATGAACTCTGAAAACCCTGTATTGGTTTACAAACATTCATCAGACCATTTGTATGCATTTTAACCTAATATATGGATTCATTTTTACATCTGAAAATAAGTGCTAAAACATTTTTAACACTCTAACACATTTTCATAAGGTGTGAATTATGATGGTGACGTGTTTACATTTAGTCATTTAGCAGACGCTTTTATCCAAAGCGACTTACAGAGAGATTAGAAAGCAATAAAGCGATATGTCATACAAGGGCAATAATAACACCATGTTATAGTTTCCACAAAAGCCAGAACACTACCTACACTGTTTAAAAAATCTGTCGAAATTACAGTATTACTGGCAGCAGTTTGCCAGTAACTTACTGTAGATTTATATTAATCTAATTTATTGGTAAATAATAAATGAACATTAAACATTAACAAATCTTTACAGAAAAATACTAGAAAATAACAGCCTCGTGCAAAGCATTCTGGGAACCAAAAAAATGATGGTTTTTGGATCCCAGAATGCTTTTCAAGAGGCTGTTATTATTCTATAGTTTTTTTCTGTAAAGAAGACTTGTTAATGTTTAATGTTCATTTATCTTTGAACAAACTGTTGCCAAGAAATTAGATCAATATAAATCTACAGTAAGTTACTGGCAAACTGCTGCATAACATTTTTTTACAGTATATTGATAGAAAAAGAGTTTTCATTTTCTTTCTCGGACACTTAACAAGAAAACTAACTTAGAAAATGCATCCATACAAAATGTTATTTTTCAAAATGCACGTATGAATTGTGTAAATAATAAAGCCAAAGTTAGTTTTCAATTAGTTTTGCAAAATAAAATTGGTAATATGCGCGTAATATACACACCAATTTAAATTAGGAAATGTGTTTTTCCTATTTCTATTAACAGATCCCTATGTGGACTGAATTCACAGGAATTTATTTGCGCTGACATTTACCGGGTTACTTGAAAGAAGCGTCGGCGTGCCCGGAAATGCAGTCATTTCATTCACAAGCTCACAACAAAACTGATGGGACGGACCGCAGGAGCACCTCAAACCCAAAGGCGGCGATGAGCATTTCTCCACCAATCTCCTTCTCAAGTATCGACTCTCTAACCCGTTTTAGAAGCCTTTTAAATTGAATTCGCTCTAGGTGTCATGTTTACCCGAAATCTTAAAAAGAGAAACTCCAGCCGGTCGGTGAGTAAAGTGGTGCGGGCTGTTTTATGCATCGTTACTCTGTGAGCATTAGTGATGTATTAAAAGAAAGCGACTCTTTGTAGTGAGTTATCTGCATGTAGCTAAATGTCTGCAAGTGTTGAAACGTGAAGACGTCTGTGAAGTTATATGGACCAACAAACACTTAATAGTAGATCAGTCAGGCATCAAGTTTAGTTGTTTGCCTTTCAGTTTAATTAAAGCTTGACTCCAAATATACATTTTGTGCTACATTCTGTGTGTTTTATTGTTAATGCAAATTAATTCTGTACCAGAAATGTGTTATGATATGACGAAATGCATTGCTGTGAATTTCAATCCTGTCTTTTCCATCTTTCTGTAGTATGAATGACGTTTAATGCATGTAGACAATTCAGCTCTAACTCCTTTCAGTGTTATGTGCTGTTACAATAACAAAACAAGTGTGCCAACAATCTGACATTATGATCATGCACATTGGCATGCTTAAATTTACATAAAATAACCTCTACTCGCTTTTTTCCCTGCAGCCCATTGTGTTTGATAGCTTTGACAGAGGACAGCCTTGTAATGTTTGTGGAGAGCTGTGTCCCGGCTTCATCCTGCATAAATGGAGGTAAGACCCCTTGTTAATTCTGAAAGTGCTTTGCCACATATGCAGACATTGCCCTGCAACAGATGACTCTATCCACCCAGACAGATTTGAGCCAACAGTTACAAAGTTTGAAAGAGTTTTATTGGCGTATTTGGTCAGGAAAGTAGAGATTGGCAGTTCTGTGCTTCTGTATGTTCAATAGAAGATTTGATGTTTTTTGCTAGATGAAGTCACAATAGGAGGATTTAATAGTATCTAAAAAGAGCTGTGTACGTGCCTGAGCCAGCAGGCATTTTTTTCAGGACCTGTATGTGCAAAGATAACAGCATACACTAAGCTAGCTGTTCACGCTTCAAGCCAGGATATTCAAGCTTTATTTTTGCTTGAGCGAGTACAAAGGTCTCTCCACATTTGGCTTCTAGTCCAGGAGAGTGACCCGTGAAGTTGCAAATGCTATGGATTGAAATGTAAATCATTATAAAATAAAATCATAATCTAATAATTCATATGACATTTTTGACCTTGAGTAATGACCATATGAAAAACAATTACTCAACTGCAACCATCTGTTTTAGTTTGGAAACATTACAAAACCTCACAATGTTGTATCCAAGTTTTTGAAAGTGACTTTGGTTTTTGCTATGTTTTAAGCAAAGAAACATTATACATCTATATGGTAAAGGTCTGTTAGCCAAGATCCAATGAATCAGATCAACTCAAAGGGCATTTTGTCCTTCTCTGTTTGCTTTGTAAAGAAGGCAGAGACTAGTCTTCTTATTGGGAGCCTCATCCGGCTGTTCTCCATTGCTGTAAACCATTACGGGGCAACAGTCAGCTCTGGAATGTGCTCTTAATTGCCTGTCTTTTGCTGGGCTACAATAAAATTAAATAGTCTTCCAGACAAACTTACAGCAAACATTTGTAACACAGTTCTGTGGATATCTCTTTGTGTGTCCCCGAGAGACATATGACACAGAATGGGGTCTCCTACACAATACCAACAGTAGCGCCATTTATAGATACATTTAAAGAGAGATTGTTATCAGGATGGCTGTTTTGGTTTGTGTGTGAGGGAAGGAGAGAAAGTGTAACTTCACTAAAAGTAAAAATCGACTGTAAGTGACCATGCACACTGTCAAGTTTGTGTTTGTGCATGAGTAAACCTAGCAATGGTGAATGTCAGAAAATAATACCAGACCTAATATTCCATTCAGTCCATTTAAAAGAAGTGGGATGGAGTGGGGGACATATTGGTGCAAATGAAAAGGTTATGTATGGCGACATCAACCCATATTCACTTTTACCATCTGTAAAGCCTAAAATATTTGTCTTGAAATATTCATGCATGTCTAAATAATAATTGGAGGCGTGTCCTGCTATAACTGTAAAGCCAGAAGGCTTGTCCTGAATGAACTGTGGCTTCCGTTCAGGTGTTTTTGGCTTTCTTGTCGCTGGTAGAGCATGCCAATAGCATGTATTGATAAAATGTAAAACCTTTGGAGTAAAAGTCAATGTAAAAACTAGGGATGCACCGGTAGGATTTTTTGGGGCTATACCGATTTTAACAAACAACTATCATCCGATTCCGATATTGGTCAATTGCATACAGTACTATACAATACTTTCCAACGCACGTCTGACAAACAATATTTTGTACAGATTGTATCTTGTTTTATCAAGTATTTACTTATTTTGCTCATAGCAAAATGTTGGATTATTTAAAAGACTAATAAACCATCGGTATCAGCTTTTTTCATGCTATTGCCGATATGCCGATGGTGTTAAATTAGTCCAATATCGGCCGATATATTGACGGCCGATACATCGGTGCATCCCTAGTAACTACAGGGTACAAACTACAGGGTAGATCTATTGTGCCACTTGACAGATTTTGCAATTTGTTAGAGATTAATGCTGCCTTCATGTGCTCTCTAAAATCTGATAATTCCCACTTCTAAAGTCATGATTCCAAGCTGGTTGTGTTCGTACTTTTTGTACGCCAGATTCATTCTTGAGTGTCTTGGGAAAATGTTATATGATAATAGTCTTCAACCTTACATACTACTGTGTAGTTTTTCCACAGATTTGTCTTGTCAGCTTGCTGACTATTCAGGAATATTGGTAAAATACATAAATGTAAATAAATACTATATATTATATTCTATAATAAATAAATGGTGTAAATATTAAAACGAAAAAACGAATAAAGCATATTTGTCACACCAGAACTCCTCTTATCCTCCATGTTTAAAGGAACAATGTGGAGATTTTAGCGGCATCTAGTGATGAGGTTACAAATTGCATCCAACGGCTCACTCCACCCATCACCCCTCCCTTTTGAATCACTATGGTTGCTGACAGGACAAATTTGTCATCATGTTTTGCTTCTTTGCTGAAGGAAATAACGTATTTACAAAATGCGCTCTGTAGAGCAGTTTGTCCGTTTAGGGATACTGTTGAAACAACATGGAGAATTCTATGTAAGGGACCCGCGGTGTATGTAGATGGTAATAGCTCATTCTAAGATAATAAAAACATAACGCTTCATTATGTAAGGTCTCCTCTGAAGACACAGTTATGTATATTATATTGCATTTCTGTCAATAAATTCTCCTGAATATTACACACAGCACCTTTAAAGTTTACAGTTTGCCCATTTCTGGAATTTGGGTTTCAAAATAATTTCCCAATTTCTCAGTGGGAAATGAATTTTATTACCTTAAAATTTATTTGTGCCCTCAAACTCATTCTGCTTTAGTCTCTCAGACAACACGGACCACCCACAGTTTGCTCACGGACCATCAGATGCATTGTGCTGTCAAACTCTAATCCGATTGGCTGAGTTTACATTGTTCGGAGAGTAAGGGTTTATAGTAGATCAGTATGGCAACAAAGTCTTGTTTACAATATACCAGGCACTTTTGAACAAATCACCATAGTTTGTCAGATTAGTTTTGTCAAATGCTTAAAAGTTAGTTTGGTTAAGGCACTTATTACCAAGTAAATTGATAAATAAACAGTTCTTGGGTGTTAATATTAATTATTTTCTAAAATTTGCTGTGATGTGCAGCAGACACGACTGTAGTCAAAAGACTACATGTGATATTAGTACAGTATTACTCAAATTAAAGCATTATGTGTTAGTTCGGAAGGTAAAGAAAAAGCATTCTTGTTTTTGTCCTGGCTGCAGCATATAGTTGGAATTGGCCCTGTGATGTAGAGGGAAGGAATATTGTAGCATGTGTAACACGATGAGTTGAATAATTTATGATCGCCGTTGGCTTGATTGATTTTCTTTGTGTTAATGAGACTCATTACTACCCCTATTAGCATCAGGTCTTTGAGTATTTGCTATCTGATCAGCCAGCTTATATGACCCACTTGGTTGGCATGTAGCTCTTGTTTGGTCGCTAAGGTCCTGTTTTCCATCTTATTATAGAACTAGCCAAACTTATCACAGGTTAGTAATTCTAGTTCACACACACACACACACACACACACACACACACACACACACACACACACACACACACACACACACACACACACACACGTGATGACATACAATTATTATTATAATTCTGATTAAAAATGTCAAAACGATTAAGTAAGACAAAACTAAAATTCACCAGGTCCTGTGCTATTTTTTGGTTATGCTGAATTTGTTGTTTGCTCATCTGCATTTAATTTATTTGTATTTATATGTGTTATGTGTATCTAAGTTAAATTACTAGAGTGCATGTAAAAAATGACTAGAAAGGGTGTCATGCTTTCAAAAAGTTTGGGAAGTGCTGATTTATCCTGACGTACTGTACATGCTTCATACTGTTCCAAATATTTTGTGTTGCTTGAATACTTTGTTCAATGTGGAAAAGCTGTTTTTACCCAGACATTTTAAATAACACATTTTAAAGCTGTAATTGCAATACCGCCACACTGCGAAACCATGATATTTGGCTTAAGGTTATCATACCGTCAATATATCATATCGACCAATGCCTAATATAGACAGTTTCAAAGCAACAACATAAACAAACGTTACTGCACATGCACGCTTTTGTGGCCCAAACTTAACTTCCAGTTCACATCCGCAAAGAATAGAGTCCCTGCAGATTATTTCTGATAACAAACAAAAGAAATAACAAGTAAATGACATTAGCTAGCAAGTTAAAAGTATGTCTAGCCAGTATTATTTTGGGTTACCAATAGAGAAACCGTTACTAGCCTAAACTTAAATGCGAGTTAAACGACGCATTCAACAAATAGTTTATTTAATGAAATTAAAATTCAATCAATTGTTTATTTATTGCAATTATTATACAATCAAATATTAATATGTATAAATTAAATTAAATATAAATATTATTAACCACTTGACATACCGATCAACAAACACAGACCGGAATTTATATATTATATGAACACATTTATTTTAAAATCAATTAATCGCGATTGTGTTCACTAAACTTTGGATTATAATACTATTTCATCTGTCAGCATATAGGGAAAGAGAAAGCAATATTTACACAGACAGTGTGTTTTAAAGTTCCTTGAACTCATTTGGAGCTGGATGGAGAAACACTGGCCTCTGTCCCCCGAGTAACCTGCTCACATCTGCATAACAGTGCCTTTTACTGCATTAACCAGCCAAACCAATCCGTCAGGGCGGTCTGGCACATGAATGGGCTTTTAACTGAAGTCTCCTTTTCAGCCGGTTAGGAGGAGGAGAATAGAGAGGGAATCCCTGGTCCTTGGGCACATACAAAAAGGAAAGGAGAGCATAACAACTAGACCCTTTCTAGATTAGCATGTTCATGCAGAGCCACTAAAACACATTTACCCGTAATAGAGAATAACAGAATCACTGTATCCACTCCAAGTGTCTTTTGAAGTGGTAACCTGACAAATGTCTGTTGCTTGCTAATGCTTATTATACTAATCAACTAAATGAACTGTGATTTGATTATTTACATGCCCATCTGAGGGGTTTGATATTTTGGGTCCTGTGTAAAAAGCTGAGCTTCACTGCACAGATGAATAATAGGTTGACCGTTCAGATTCATTAAGCAGTCAGTGCTTTTATGGGGTGTGGGTGTGTAACTGTGAATGTGGTTGGCTTTGATTGGAGGTAATGATGGGATCATTTATTATGTATTGTGATCTAAAACTAGGGTAAATGGGGTGGATCACATGCATGCAGTAGACTGAGACCCACTGGATATACTGCTTAATGAATTGAGAAATATTAAAGTAACAGTGCAGGTATTGATATTTTTTAAAATAGTTCAGTTTAGACTGTTAAACATTATCAAGTTTAGGGCTGCACGATCATGGGTAAAATGATAATCATGATTATTTTGCACTATTGTCTGATTGATGTTACAAATCCAGTGTAAAAATGTGGTGCTTTTAAAATTTCTTGTAAAGAGATGCAAGCTTTCAGTCCAACAGTAATGATTTTCTTACCTTATCAGGAGTTTTGTGCTTGATATTTACATTAATATCACAACAATTGTAGTCAATGAACTGTGGAAAACATAAATCGCTATCACGATTAAAATATGATTAATCATGCAGCCCTAACCGAGTTTTTGGAAATAAATGTACTAAGGTATTATGCTACGTTATTTACATTTAGAATACCAAATTTATAACATTTTTTATAGTTTTCCAATTATTCTTATTTGCTACATTTTTTATATACTTCAAAGGCACACATGAATGCATACCGATTATAAATTACTGTTCTGCTATATGTTGGATAAATGATGGCTAAAACTAAACTTTGACTAGATTGCCTAACTAAAGAATCACCATCAGGGTTTGGTAAGTCTCATGTCAAGTCTGATATAGATTTGTGCTTGCAATGATGCATTTATGTCATGAAAATTAGAAAATAACCTCTCTAGGGTTTGCTGTATCTTTATATTTGGCAACTTCAGAATAGCAGATGCTCAGTGGGGCTGGAGCAGGTGTAATAGAACTTTTTATCCTTTTGTCTCGATAGCTGTAGGGCTAATGATTACAGGTGTGTGTGTGCGTGCATCTTTGAGTAATCCATATTTACAATAGAAGTATATGTCAATAAGTTACTTGTTTTTGTGTGCTTAGCATTTCTGACCAATCCACTACTTTACTGTACATGACATTATCCTGTCCTGTTAACACAACAGCTCTGATGTAACATCGGTGTTGTGTTAAATTATTGTCTGTCATTTAATGTTACGTTACACATGCACACACACAATATCAGTGCTAAATGACTCAAAGTCAAATGCCAGGAAGCAGAACTCAACAAAATGCTGTTGAACTTTATGAATGATGTATTTCTGATGACTGTTATTTGTTTCTGTCATTATGCAGGTACATGAAAAGGGCATTGAGCTTGACGAAAGTAATGACTCATGTTAAAGAAAGTGCTGACTCATGTCGTTTAGCTTTTTGCAAGATAGATTTGAAAGGTCAACAGAAAGAAAAACCAAATCTCTTTTTCTTTCTCTCTCTGTCATCTCTGATCAGCTCCCGTCAGCATTTTGCTTTAGTACAGTAATGGGTTGTTATCTATTAACATAGTTCAGAATATTCCTTTGAATGTGTGAGTTAACTGTAAACATATCACATCAAAGTCTGGATTAGGAAACAATCCTTGTGACCTTAAGATGCCTGTGGTCAAGACCCTGTTTAGATGTGCTATTAACATGTCTTAGATGTGTCTCATGTGTACACTTATTATCAGGTTTCATTGGGTGGAGGGTATAAGATTTCTAATTTCATGTGTGTGCATCACATTCGTAATATTCACATATCAAACATCTTCACATTCATCTCGATTAGAAACCACACCACGAAGCTGATACTACGCAAAGCAATTCAAACACGTTTCAGTTTGCTTATTCTAGTCCTTACAGGGGAGACGACAGCCCTGATGAAGAGATGAATAACCAGTGTGGCATGAAATGAAACGGATGAACTGATCTGGTCTACTGAAAGACTAGTGATGTGTGCGGTTGGTGGAAGAGATCAGGGATTATAGCCAGCAGGGTCTGTGCGTGTATGTGTGTGTGTTTTTACCTTCACATACTCCCTCTGTCCCTAAGCTCAAGGTCAGGCGTCTGCTGTAAATTTGAGCTCGCGCTGAAACACCAGCTCAGCTGCAGCTGCTAAACACCCAGATCGTGTCTTTATCACCCCGGCCAATTAGTTACCCGTGAAACATAGGGCTCGCTACAGATTGCCACTGGAATCCACATCACGCTCAGTTAAGTGATAGAATACATGTATGGAATGCATGCGTAACAAATGCTGCATTAAAAATGCATTTAGTTCATATTTGTGCGTTGTGCTCCATCTCATGCAGCTGGCACTGGAGCACTTGTTCTGAAAGCTCTCTTAAATGTACTTCTCCTTCGATGACCCTCCATTGAACCCAAATCAATTTACCCACTGTTGGACCGAAGGGTCATTGCAAAAATCTACCCACCCTAATGTCACTTCATATTTGCCTGATTTTAACATAGACGTTATGATGTAAACACAAAGACTGTAAACACACACACTCTCTCTCTCTCTCTCTCTCTCTCTCTCTCTCTCTCTCTCTCTCTCTCTCTCTCTCTCTCTCTCTCTCTCTCTCTCTCTCTCTCTCTCTCTCTCTCTCTCTCTCTCTCTCTCTCTCTCTCTCTCTCTCTCTCTCTCTCTCTCTCTCTCTCACTTTGTTGCTTATTCAGTCATGTGTCATACAAAAATTCTTTGCACATTTTCAACAATAGGTAGGCCTATATTTTGAGACTAAAAAATAAAAAGCCCCTTGACATTGTCCATTCTTTACATATTTGCAATTATGTACTGTTATTTAATTTAATTAAGATTTTTTTATGTGGATGTCAAATGATTTAACTTGGTACATGTCATGTTTGTGAACAGACGATTGTTACTGTAGCCTTTTATGTCAACAGAGGGCACTGTTGTATTTTTTTTTAAGTAGTTTGTTTCTACAGTAGGTTTTTTCTAGGTTTGGATGTTTTTCTTAACAGAGACACAAGCTAGACTTCGAAAATGCAGAAAAGATATAACAAGATATAGTGCACGTATTAGTTGTGCGTTCTTGAGCGTGCGTGCGTGCGCGTGTGTGTGTGCGCGCGTCTGCTCTGTGATCACAGGAAATTGGAACTGCTTCAGCTCACCTATTAGAAGCCATTTCCTGTGTTTTCCTTTTAGATGAAATAAGATGCAGCACACAAGGGCCATGACTGCTTTCCTCTCACCCAGGAAACACAGAGTACTGCAGTCCATACACACGCACACACTGAACCAAGATAGCAAGAAAGTCGTTAGTTATGTTCACGAATAACAAGGTATCTTAAAATCCACACCAAACTCTATCAACATTGGGCTAGTTGCTAAACTAAGCTATCTGTTTTAGAAATCTTAAAATAAAACAAATAAGACTCAATTTTGTGTGATGGTAAAAGTAGAGTACTGTCCTTTTTCTTGTGTCGACCACATTGCTTGAGCAATCCAAGCGTGAATTTGGTATCCAAATAGCTACAAAGATTCTCAGAAAGTGAGATTTTCTCGAGCACACTATTATACGTTGCATTTGTACGAAAGTCAGAGACATAAGAGCTAATGCAAGAAAAGGCTCTCATTAAAAATGCCTTTGCTCAGTGAGTCATATAAAGAGAGATGTGTTTGTAGGCGCTAGTTTCCAGGGTGATGGCACTGTTCACACTCTTCGGGTGCCGTGACAACCATGAAAGAAGGCAGACGTATGAGGTGAGATTGGTCAAAAATCTAACTAAACACCCCCAGTTGGTACAAGACATTCTCACACACACTCACGCAAGCACACATAACTCTCAAACATGCTGGGAAGAGGAGTGTGGAGTTGTCCTTCAATGTCATCTGTCAGGTTCTGAGACATCTCCGCAGCTGTTTTCTAGATCGACCTTGTGGAAAGATCGTGAAAAATCTCAGCCGAAGTTCCGTGACAGCCCTTTTGTTTGAAGTCCAAAATAATTATTTCTACATTAGAACAATCAGCCAATACAAAGGACAATCTGCCATCCCTTGTTCATGCTCCAGCTGTTGAGCTCTAATATCCCCAACCAAACCTACACGGGGAGTGTAAGATGAAAACCAGACGTGGCATTTTTACAAGACGTGTTTGATAGGTTATTATAGGTTATATGTAAACAAAAGTGTGTGAGGTGGATATCAAAAGAATCTCAGTAGAAGAAATGGTAGAAAATATAACCTACACATGGTGATCCAAGTTGAGTCTCAGTGTTGGCAGTTTTGTGAGCACATATATGAAACCTGGCTCACTTTACGATGAGGATGTGCATTTTTTTTAAAAGTGAAATGGTATTAATTTTGTAGTTTGACAGCCTTGTAACCCCAGTAAAGTGCAAATATCCTGTGAATATTTCTGTCACTGACTCTGAACCTGAATGTATTTAAATTTGCTTTGACTGGTCATGTGATATTTAACACCATCCTGCCAATGACATCACAGGTCATGTAAAAGCAATAAGCCAGGAGAGTTATTATTACAGTTATTTTACATAAATGTATATAAAGATTTTTTTTATATAATTATTTTTTAGTGGAGCAAACAAAGTAGTATTTTTTTATTTTAATTACATTTGATAGTGACCCCATTTGTTAAGCCTAAAGAAAGACAGATATATATCATAAAAGTATTTTATTGGTTGTTCATGTTGCTGCTGAACCTGTCTATACATGTTGAATGCGATCTATCTTGACTAAATGTGCACAAAAGCTTATAGTTTACTCGCAAACATATTGTTTAGCTGCAATAGACATTTATTAACACCCTTTTTTAATGAATAAATATATGCACGTTTTAAAGCATTGAAGCTAGGAAGAGTCAGGAGATTATTCAAAATTATTCCATTTGTGTCCAGCTGAAAAAAGAAAGTGATATGCGTCTAGGATGGCATGATGGTAAAGAGTAACTTATGGTTTAAAACTCATTTTTGGGTGAACCATTCCTTTAACTATAGTGAAAGGTCATTAACTGTTTCAAGTCACACTAGATTTTAAAGTCACATACTTTCTTGTATGCAAACAAACTGCACAGAGATTCATCAAAAAAACTCTTATTTTGTGTTCTACACACGCACACACACAAAAAACCAGGATACAGGGTTAAAGTAAGATAAGAGTTGGTAACAATTGTAAGAATTTAAATGTTTGCACAAACTATCTGTTACGAAGTGTTATCAGACACAATACAACACAGTAAGACAGACTGGGACCGAGAGAGTTAACGGGAAAGGGAAAGACTAGTTGTTTGTAAACTTGATAAGTCAGATCAGCATTCAGTGTAACTGCATGGTTTA
Organism: Oreonectes daqikongensis; assembly: GCA_026939265.1. Lineage (NCBI taxonomy): Eukaryota > Metazoa > Chordata > Actinopteri > Cypriniformes > Nemacheilidae > Oreonectes > Oreonectes daqikongensis. The sequence goes on along the minus strand of JAOTQM010000030.1, from coordinate 134,886 downwards.
TCCATCCAACTGCAAATACTGCATTCGATACAGAAGATTTAAGATCCACATGTTTTTCCATCCATTTATAACAAGAACACTGGCATTCGTTCCCTCTACTTTGAAGAAAATACTTAAATATAAACGCAGAACTACACACTGCGCTGTACAGAGTCAGTTTTCTGGATGTTAAATTGTGTAATTCAAGTCATTACAAGAATGAGTGGCTCTTGTTATTATGTAAATACATTAGAGACTGAAAGTTTTATGTCTTTGAAGTGTTTGTGTGAGAAAGCTTTGCAAATATGACACACACCCCCACATTATTAAAACATTTCTCTCCTCTGTGCTCTGAGGAGGCAAAGCCGAATGATTCACGGTTCCCCTCAGCTGTGCTGTAAGACATCACTACACCGCTTGCGTTTTGTGTGGTGACTGAGTAAGATTAAAGCCTCCCTTCATTTATCAGCTCTCTGTATGTGCAATTTGCTCGTCGATTGAGTCCAACGAGTGCATGCTTCACGTTTTATCTTATATATTTATTTACCTTTCTGCCACTCTTTGATGCAAATTAGACCCCGTATTATTTCCTTAATGTGTTTCTAGATTAAGCCAGATGTATATCATTGCCTGCCATTTAAAGTAAATTGTTTGGACGGACTGAAAAAATTTAGACCGTGTAAAGAAGAGGAGAATGAATGCATTGAGATGGGAAGAGGGTGAGGGAATGATGCTATAGCTATGATGACATCATCCTCGCTTGCCTGTATAGTTTTTATCACTGCCTTCTTTTTATGGAACAGATTATAACGCTCATTCCATCTGTATCTAATTTGAGAGAGAGCTGTTTGTTTCTCTAATAACATGCTTTAAAATACAGGCTTGACTGTTTATTGGATAAGTGTGTGTGTGTGTGGGGGGGTGTACTTTAAATTGATAAATTGTCCCCAGAAGTTTGCTAAATCTGGCAACTTCTCTTTGGGGACGGGTACCAAAGGGTATACCAATGACGAAACACAAAGTCTTTACCTGAGAAAACTTTGTGTCCTCACCAAAAAGGTGCTTTTAAGTGCATATTATTGGCTTATATTAAATAACACAAGTCATATTTGCTATATTTTATATTTTTGCTATTAAAATCTAAGCATTTTGCATTTGATTCCAGATAATATATTTGTATGTTTGTTTTTCTTACTCCACTGGCATTTGTTTCTTATTTTATGCATAAACAAACTGGTAATCTTATTTGATTTATTTATTTATTTTTAAAGATATTACCTAAAACCTTTCTTAGTATTGTACACAAATTTAGTTTAAAGTAAAGGGATAAATTAAAAAAAATGCATCACTCATTCACCCTCATGTCATTTTAAACCAAAACCACAAATGAACAACCGAACCCGAACTGAACAACATTGGCTTCCTATTGACTTCCATTGTATGCATACAAGACCTCTGAGACGTTTCTCAAAATATCTTCTTTTGTGTTCTGCAATTTACAGGTTTTGAATGACATTAGTTTAAATAAATGATAACAGAATTGCTATTTTTGGGTGAATTACCCCTAAATATCCCTTAAAGGATACATTTTTGAAAAACAAAACTAAGACCAAGACAAAATACAGATTACAGGCTGGATCATGGATTTCATCCAACATCATCTTAATATAATAATGGACCCATTTGGCTAAAGTTGAGATTACTGTTGAATCATAAGTCATGCTCAGACATGTGGAGCCTCTTGAAGGCCTTGAGATATTTGGAGAGGTATTTTACTTTCTTTACCTGGCACTTAAAGAAGATCTATGCCACTTAATCCTCTTCCCTTGTGTGCACGTGTCTGTTTTGTTTTGTTACACATACAAAACTCAGTAAGTAGGTATGAGTTATGGTTTCATGAGGAGTCAGAGAGTCGTGGCATGAGTATGTTCTCCAGGTGGGTTATTGTGTGTGTCGAGGGGTAGACTCAGCAGATGCTGGGTGATCATGTCTTCCTGCCCTCAGGCATGGCTCAGACACCATGTGCGACATGTGTTTCGCGCTTGTGTGCACGCGTGTAGCCACGCTGGTGGATTTGCGTGTGTACTGTAGGGCCCGTGTGCGTTTTGTTTGAAGTGTGAAAGTGGCACTTGTGCCAAATGTGTGTAAAGCTGAACTTCTGTCATAAAGATTATCCAGTCATATGTTACGCAGTCTGTCGATTGGGGTTTCTAGGAGCATCGGTTAAAGAGCTCCCTGTGCGTGAGCGGACTTTAGTCAGGGTAGACAACATTTTACTGTTAATTTATTTTACTGTAAAATCTCAATGGTAACCAAATTTTTAATCTTCACTCTGTTTATTGGGTTGCAGTTTTGCATACATTTCTGTTAATTGTTTAACAGACGTCACTGATAATCTGTAACCGTATAGAGATTGAAATCATAATGAAATGAATGTCTAAATTCAAACTTTGAACTCGGTATTAGATTATGAAACTTTAGCCTGAAGTTCACAGACTGTTTTTTTAATCTGGTGTATTACTATCAGACTATTAGACAAGACCTACATTTTATTGTCACATAATACATTTTATGCATACATTTCTCTCTTCCTTTCTCTCTTTTTCATTTTGCCTTTCACTCTCAGGTTGCCATAGACTTCACCTTGACAACAGAACCTCCCAATATCTTGTTTGAATTGTAAATGTTAGCACACTGGCAAGCTGTGCGCCTTTAATATGAATAATGGATATACACAGCTTGTAGAATATTTGATGCTGTTGAAAGTTAACATTCTAAAAGTGTGCTGTCGCCCACAGTATGTATTATGTGTACTAGAACACACATGAACATGAACAAAGGTCAGTATAAGTTAAGTTGAAGGAGCATCATTTACTCACCCTTTTATCATTTTGAACCTGTATGACTTTCTTTCTTCTGCAGAACACAAAAGAAGATATTTTGAAGAATGTAACCAAACCATGTACCCATTCACTTTTATTGTATGGATACAAAACCAATGCAAGTCAATGGGTACTGTCGTTGTTCGGTTACTAACATTCTTCAAAAGTCATATAGGTTTGAAGTGAAAAGAGAGTGAGTAAATAATGACAGATTTTTGGGTGAACTAAGCTGAGATGAAATGTCCTCTGTATGTGAGCTTCACATAAACCAATAGGGTGAATTTTCACTTTCAGAGTTTAGCAGATTCTCCTGTATGTCCAGATCATTGTAATGCGGTGTGGGATCTAGTGCATATATTAGCCAGAGGCAATGAACTGTCTGGCTTGATTAATGGCACGAGACAATTGACTGTAGAGCTGATGGGCCTTACTGCACAAATACAATAGAGCTGCCATGAGGACACACACACACACACACACACACACACATATTTAGAGAGGTCTGGATTGACCACCAGAGTGAGTCTTTATAGAGTTCCACTTGAGAACCAGTAAAAGACATTCCAGATGGTAAAACTATCTTTAGGGATATAAAATAAATGAATATTGTTCCATTTGTAAAGCGGAAATAGATTGTAGGCAATATAATGTATTTTCCAGGGTTACAAGAGAAGTGAGAGCGGAGACCTCCGGTTACGTCTCTTGACCCTGTTGTATCATCAAAAATCACATATAACGCTCTCTGGTAGGCGCTGTTAGGATGCACATAGACACAAAGTAACCATAAAAGATGATGTCGTGCTCCATAACAACCATGTGATAAAGTTCTAATGATGCTGTTTCAACCAATCAATTTTTAGTGAGGCTATGAAACTTTAATAATGACACTCAATAGACAAATCCCAGCTGGATGTGTGCAAATATGAAAAGTAGTTAAGGTTATCTTTTGAAATAAACTTCTCCTGTCAGAGACGTGCCGGTTCTCACTGATCATAGCTCGGTGCATTTGTGCATGCTTGTGTTTGTGTTAATGTGCGTTATGAAGCGTCAGGCTCTTCCATGCTGAATTGCTTCAGATCATCTCTGAAGCCAGAGTGTTCAGCTATTTTTAGAAACGGAAGCGCAGGCATCATCGAACATCTTCAAAGACCTGCTCACTATTAATGTCTCACAAGTGATGCTGAGTAATATGTACATGTGTTTACATATAATCTGCATATCGTATCTGCATAGGAGCCATGATAATGATGACATTAAAAAAACTGTACATTCACACTGGCAAGGTCCAACTAAAGGTCCTCATGAGAAGGGTTAGGGTTATGGGATAGAAAATATCATTAGCTCAATATAAAAACAGTAGACGTCAATGGAAAGACCCCATCATAGCAAAACCATCATGTGTGTTTATTGTGAGTTACTTGTAAGTGTGACTTATAGATGATCTTATTGAGTTTCTTGATGGGAGATGCTCTGCTTGACTGCTTGACTTCAATATTTACATAGTTCAGATTAATCCTTAATGACCATCTGTTGTTTGATAAACCCCTGTGCAGTGAGGACACACACACACACACACACACACACACACACACACACACACACACACACACACACACACACACACACACACACACACACACACACACACACACACACACACACACACACACAGGTATCAAAACCAATAAGGCAAACACATTTTTGACACTTGAGGTTGTATGGTGTCATTAGCAGATCCCTATAAGAGTCTTGCTTAAGGTTAACTAGGGTACAGATTATGCAATAAATTAATATACATCAATTAATTTCAACCATTTTATGTCATAAATGGGATCAATAAAATGTATTTAATTCATTATCTCATCCAAGCACTTTTCATTTCACTTTGCTGGCTAATACACCACAGTTTAATTTCTAATTAAGTCATCTAACTGAATAGTAATCAGAGGGAATAAAAGTGTATGTACACTTACAGTCTGGTGTATTTTATGTAACCAGTTTATTACGGGTCAGAAAAGCCATGTAATTTTACCTGCTTGCTCGTGTTACCATGGCAGTGGATCTAAGCCGGCAGCAGAGGTCATGTAGAGCTTCAGTGAAGCTGACAACAACCTCATGATAGACCTGCGGTAAGGACGGATAATTGCTCTACCTATTCATTTCTATCCGTGTCACGCATGATGATTGATTTGCTTTATTAGATCTAATCCCTCATTTCATGAGCGGCTCTTATCTATATAAGATTAGGTTAAATCATTTAACTAGTCTGATATAGAAAAAGTGTGCGTGTTTGTCGTGGGGGGGGGTTGGTTTTGGTGTCAGGGGTCCTGGTAAACCCTACAGCCCAATGTCCCCATACCAATCTTTTTTTTTTTACCTTTTTGGTCCATGCGTGTACATGTGTAATGATATGTATAGCAGTATAATTCTTATTTTATTTTTACTGGTTTGTATTATATTGAATTCTTCACAGAGTTTAGTGCTAAAATCTGTATTTTAAGTCCTGCAGTTTAAAGGTTGATTTTCTATTGTTTTTGCTATTAAAATGTGAGGTTTATTGCCCTAACCATTAGCAAACCTAGAGTTGGCTATATTTGTATATTTATTGTCTGTTGTAGTGCATGCACCATGAGTACTGTCTATCTGTTTGTACATCTCTCCATCCACCTTTTCTCCATTAAGAAACATGAAGCTGTCTTTGTAAGATCCTTATAAAATTGAACACAATGTAGAGGTTGTGAAGCCAAACTCACTTTTTCTCAGCTGTCATCCTCATGTTTGACATTCAAACTTGAAAAGAAATAATAATGAATTGAATAATGAATTGGTGGAGCACAATCCCACCAGACTGGAAATCTCCTTTCTTCAGCATGAGCACAGTTCAGATCCCTAAAAGGAGGAACATCCAAGCACTTGGCAGTTTATACTGAATCACTTTGTGATTTGTGTTGGGTTTGACACATCTCCCATATGGTACAGTTGAGCTTGCCAGAATTCTTCTATATTCTTCCCTTCTGTTGAAACATTATTGCTTAATACCACCAATGAAAACTTGCGAGGAATGACGTGGATATAACGCTTTTAAAATCGTTTTTCTATAGATTAAACACTTTATCATTGGTTTGGCTACCCGCTGTCCTCTGATCGCTTCCTAGATTTGCTCTACGTTTTAAGTGGAGACAGCCTGTTTAAGCACATTATCCGAGAGAGCGAGATATAAATGTTTGGTCTGTGAGTTGGAGGCAGATGGTATTAGTCCCAGACTCTGAGCTTTAAGCCAAGCAGCTTGTTTTTGCTTTATTAAACGTCACAACTTATTAGACCACCTTGGTGTCTCCGGCATCTTCTACAGTGCTTTTCGAATAATCTCTTTGTATTGTGTCAATTCTATTCAACCCAAACCAGATCACGTGATGGGATTGTATATCAGTCATTTTTAAAGGTTGGGTCTGTTTATTTCTTTACCTGAACTGTAGTTTGTTCCATCAAGAAATAAAAAAAAATATTTGTAATCATGTGCATAAGCTGTTTTTGAAGAAACATAACATATCTTCATATGTTTGTGCGTCAGCCAGATCTCATGGCAAGTGGTGTGAATTAGCGGTGTAATTGCTGGCAATGAGGCCAAGAGCCCGGGGAGAGGATTTTGGGATAACCTGTTGCATAAGCACCAGAGGGAATGATTATCCACACACACATGCGCGCGCGCGCACACACACACACACGCGCGCACTTACTTTGAAGTAACTTCTTTCACTTGCATTTATTTGCATCCGTATGATTTCAGCCTTTGTAGTGCAAAACCGAATCGGGTTTTACTTCAATTTAATGAGCTCTGATACAGTGCTGTGAATATTTGTGTCAATGAACCAGCCCCACTCGAGAAGTTTGCCGTACTCTGTGGCACATTTTACAAACGCCTAAAGCTCTTTATAGTGACGAAAAACAGAACATTTTGTGGATGGGTGAAATGACGAGAGATTATACACACTTTCCTCGACAAGCTCAATTTAACCAATGTGATTCATGGCAGACACCTTCGCATAAGCGCATATTAAAATCCTTATACTCTTTTTTGTAATCACAGATGTTCCCCTTTGCGTTAACTTTGATATTGCTCTCTGACCTCTGCAAAGTTCGAATTAGCTATATCGAATTCACGTTCTTCATAAATATCAGCCCGACGGCTCGCGCTCCAAAACCATCTTGTATTCATTGTGTATGTGTGATCTTGCACCCAGCTGATAACGATTACGGTTAGAAATCTCTCCCTCAGTCAAAACACATCTGTTTCACACATTGTGGGACTCGGAGTGATTCAGGACAAATTCATGTTAAGTGTTTATTTGCTCTGCTTTCAAATGATCTTGTCTCTTTGAGGGAGAACAAATGGGAAAATCCCGTAATCTCACTTGGGTATCTTATCATCTGCCTTGTTTTGACTATGTTACATATGGTCTGGGCTTTGGTTGGGTTTGGCTAAGATTTTAGTTTTAGAGTGATATGCCAAAATGAGATTTTCTCAGTATGTCAGGGATGAAATTAATTAGGCACAAAAAGCTCTTGTCATTTCAAACCTGTATGACTTTCTTTCTTATGCAAAACACAAAAAAATATATTTTGAAGAGAGTTGGTAACCGAACAGCAGCAGCACCCATTCACTTCTATTGTATTTTGAAGAATGTTGTTAACTGGTAGCCATTCACTTCTATTGTATAGACACAACACCAAGTGAATGGCTACCAGTTAACAACATCCTTCAAAATATCTTCTTTTATGTTCTGCAGAAGACAGAAATTCATACAGGTTTGAAATGACAAGAGGGCGAGTTAATGATGACAGAATTTTCATTTTTGGGTGAACTATCATTATAAGTGTGCTAAAATAGTGCTGTGTTATGTTCAAAGTAGGCTATTGCCATTCATTTCAGTATAAAACACCCCCTTTTTATGTAAATATGGCTCATAAAAAGGGCTCTTATTCTCAGAACTTAGTGCTATTTGTAATTCATATAACAAAATTAGCGCCCAGAGAAAATCCAGTAAGTGTGTCTCAAAGTATGAATATATACTGAATTTTACTGGTAATCTTTTATCACAAATCTTTTTAATGTTTGACCTTCATGAAGCCTGAACATTGACTATGACTGATTATTTGTCATGAGAATTTTGGCTATCTTATAAGAAGTCAGCGACGTTGCCACTGGGGGAATCATTCCCATCCTTGCAAAAAAGCTATCAAAGTGTTAATGTAAAGATAAAAGAGGATGGAGTGAGTGTGGAATTGAGGAAATGAATTATTATCACATTGTCACTCTAACACACATTGTCACTCACATTGTCTATTTATGTAGGCGTATAAATGCAACCCACGTTCAGCTTTACAGATATTCATCACAGATACAATGGGCTTGGAAAAGGCAAAAAAAAGCAAATGTTTTTTGGCGATTTTGGTGCTTTTGTAACCCAAATTTTGTATTGCGTTTGTTGATTTACCTCATCACAATTTTTCATCTTTTCTCCAGGATGCAGCTCATTACCATTAACTTGCATGTCAGCCCCCCACAGAAACTTCCACAGAGAGAAAAGCTGAAAAGTTTTATTGTTCGATTGTTTCAAATAATAATACGTTTCACTTTGAAATCAGCATGAGTGCCTCATTTGGAGCCAATAATAGCACCATGTTTGACAGGCCGGCATTGTGCTCCATTTCTATAAATTGTTCAGAAGCGAAAGAGCCAAATTTAATAGCCTTTCAATGAAGAAATGATTGCATTCATAGCAAACTGCTTTCTCCATTGTTTTTCATTAGTACATGGAAGGAGCGAGGAGGGGCTTCTAGCCGGTCATTGTTTGAGGGGACATGTTTTAAAAGAGTCGTGTTTCAGTGGTCCTGCGTCTCTTTGGCTCTTCCTGCTGCTCCTTATGATTAAATCATTCCCAAGCTTTCCGACACAGACGCACATACACCCATCAAACACATGCGGCTCGGGGGAGTGAGGGATGCGATCCACACTTCAGAATATAAAAGAAAACAAAAGAGGAAGAGTTTGTCTGTCTTCCAGACCAGGCGCTGATGAGTCTTTGTTCTCTGGGCAGACAGAAGACCAGTTGGCTCTTATTGCAAGATCTCTCTCTCTCTCTCCCACTCTCTATGATATATGACATCTGTTTATGTGAAATTGGATTTTGGTGGGTCCCGTGTGGCAGGCGGTCATACATCTTGTGTATTTTGTTCGTGGCTTGTTCCTGTTGTATAGAAGTGAGAAGTGAACTAGAAAACAGGCGAGGTAAAGCAAGAGAGAAACTTGAAGGAAGGAAGGATAATAACAGGAAGAAATACAGGGCAGACATAGAGATCGTGGTCTCTATGGTTTCATCTTAGACAGAATTCTCTGATGCATAACTGGCAGATGGGCTGACACAAGCGTTGTGATCTTGACACTTAGCTGTCAGTGAATGGATGGCTTAAAATCCACAAGAGAGTTAGACACAGTTAAACAGTTTTTAATTCATGAATTGGAATTTTAATTGATATGAACTGGAGTTTAAATTGGAATGACTTGTAGCATTCTGCCAATTATATGGTTTAGGAAATGTAAGTTAATTTATTCTATAAGTATATTATTATTATTTTGTTTTTCTGGAAATATGTTGTGTGTAGGGTTGGAAATCGAAAATCAATTCCAATTCTGAAATCGGAATCGAAAGGTTAGGAATCGCATACTTGAAATTCCTCTTATAAATTCCCAGGTGCATATTTTCAGAAATGTGATTGTCTCTTGTAATCTGCTGATATCTCAATAAAAGCACCATAGTATGAAAATGAACCATAGTAACCATACTTTTACTAAAGCACACTAACATCAAATTTTCCATGATGTAGGTAAACTTTGGTAATACAAATTGTAATAAATCTGACAAAACATGGTTGCTATGTTTTCAATAACAGTCAACAAACAGGCTCAATGACTATACAGGTTAATATCGAAAGGTTTTACTTGAACTTTGAAATCTAAACTTGGAATCAATAAGAATCTAAATCGATAAGCAGAATTGGAATCAGAATTAATGCGATTCAAACGATACCCAACGATGCCCTAGTTGTGTGTTACAATATGTTACAAAAAAATCAAATGTTCTATAAATACTGACACTTAATGACATCTAACTCATTTTTTTATATATATTTCCCCATATATACCTGGTATTAAATAACTTTGGTGATCTGATCTCAAGTGGTCAGCAGTGTAAACAGGGTAAAACGTGTTGTGATTGGAGCATAAAAACACATATAGACCACTTCGAATGACAAAACAATGCTGGTTCAACAGTACTCCCGAAGAACTTCCTGTTTCAGTTTTTTAACACACAAATGTTTGAACAAAAAACAGGATATTTATAACCAATTTAAAATGTTAAATATCTTTAAGATTTAATATAAAAATAATAACAATAAATAAATAAATAGAAACTGAAACCGGAAGTGCTTCTGGACAAGTGTTTACATTAAATAAAATGCTCTATAGAAATAGTTGAAAATCCACTTAGCAAAACATATTCAGATGTCTGATATCAGTGTTCAATGACACATCATGTGAAGCTCATCCAAAATTCAGGTAGTATGGGTGCTTCACTGAAATGACATTCATGATTAAAGTAAACATGTTATTGTGAGAAACTGTGCCCCTTTTCAATTTTTTTTGCCTGTTCTTCAACAACCATTAACATGGTGAGGGATCTATTGTAGGAATCCACCAGTCATCACAGGAGATGCATTTTACTGCCAAATCAATGCCCTGACCACCTTGGATCTTATACCATGCATAAACAAAGTCCATAAGAGGTTAGAGAAAGGCCCACAAAATAAACATGGCTTCCAAAGATAAAAGAACTTTCTTTGACACTGATGTTGAGATGGATACACACTTTCTTCTTTACTGTTTTAGAAGAAATACTTTGGAAAAATCTTGTTTTTCACATTTTCTGAACTGTGTGTGATTTGAGAATGATCAAAGTATTTATTTATTTATTAAAATGTTCCTTTTGTCTCTTTGTTCTTGTGCATGTACATTTATGGATGCTTGGCAAAACGTTCTGTTAAAGTTGTATGATTACATTTTACCAGATTATTTCCCAAAAAGCCCTTCCCTCTTTTATTTTATTGTTTAATACATAAGATGCAATATCAGTTCACTGAAATATTTATTAGGCCACACTTTGTCTTCCCAGAGGGAGAGCAGGCTGTTTCGGGCCGTTTGGTCTGCAAAGATCAATGATCTGTGCATGTGCGCGTGTGTGTAAGTTATTGTGTTGACCAACAGACCGTGCCCTCAGCTGCCTTCTGTCAATAGAGGTAATGTTTTCTGATTAATTTTGTAACCGCATCACAGGATGAGGTAAGTCCGAGTGGATACTGTGTGTGTGAGCATCATATGTCACATCGAAGAGGTCCGCAGCAGGGAGTCCTGCCAGCCACAATAGGTGCTGAAAAGAATTTACCACACCTACTCAGTTTTGTGGTCAGGATTATTTGACTTGGCTATTGTATGGGTTGCTTTCAAAGTAGTGGGTCTTTAATTACAGCAGGAAACCTGTTTTGTATCATTGGAGATGGTTTAATGGACTATTGTTTGGCTGTTCTACAAATGGCAGTGCTGATAAGATAAACAAGCTCTGTGTATTTATACCCACAAACCAAAGAATGGTTTTAAAAAAACAAGGAATGGAGTTAAAAACCTGTGTGGCAGAATAATGCCATATCATCTATAATTTACCGGGATCTATATTTGGAACTCAACTTAACATTCGGTGGTACTGATGTGGTTTGGAAATGTCTGTTTGTTTGTATGTCTGTTTGTTTGTAAAAGAGGCTTTTGCTAAACCCACATCTCAAATTATCAGACATGTGTTTTTTATATCTGAGATATTTGTAGGACTGTGAGTATTCCATGAATATTGTAAAGATAAGTAGAAGAGAAAAGTAATAGATTTATGTGTAGCAGACAGTTGGGCAAAGTTTGGCTGCAGACATTTTTTCAGAATGCTTTACAGTACTTAAAGGCACAGTTCACCCCAAAATGAAAATTCTGTCATCATTTATTCACTCTTATGTCATTTCAGACCTGCATGATTTTCTTTCTTCTGCAGGACACAAAAGATGATATTTTGAAGAAAACCGTTGGTCCCTATTGGTTTTATGTCCATACTATAGAAGTGAATGGAAACCAATGTTTTTGTTAACCATCACTCTTCAAAATATCTTCTTTTGTGTTTTTAGAAGAAAGAAATTCATACATGTTTGAAAACACAAAAGTGTGCGTAAATGATGACAGAATTTTCATTTTTGGCTTGAACTATTCCTTTAAAAGGTGATCTTTTGGCTTGAAGCTGAAATTGTAGCATTTACTAACTCACCACTAGTTTTTACTCGTTGCAGTTTCCAAAGTCTTTTGGTTCTGCCTTGCATTACAAAAAACACACTGTTATCATTCAGCTGTACATTTTTCTGTGCTTAAAAACACTTTGTCAACTTGACAAAGCAGTGATCTCAGCATGCTGATACAGCATGCTTTGCGGGAGAGGTATCGAGTCACATCTCCATTGACCTTTGTCCGATTTCTCTCCTGGTGGTTTTAGCAAAGCACGCGCTCGGAAACCTCATTTTATATGTGCAGTCTTGTGTGAGAGAGTGAAACATTGCGAAGGAATAAGAAATGGACTTGGAGGATGAAAAGAACTCGTCAATCTCTTTTCAGAGACTGGAAATATAAAGGTCACAACCTCTTACTGTTTCTCATTGTCTCATCTGCTTTCCCAATTTAATCAAAACCTTCAGTGAGCTCCCATCCTCTCCAGTACATCTGTTGCCTCGGGCTGACTGGTGACATTAACGCACACGTTGCTTTTTCAGTGGTTAAATGTTCTGCTTAGTTCATTTGATTGGCAGCTGAAGTAGATAACTAAATAAACCTTGTCAGTGTTTGTGTCTTGTGATGTTCCCTTTGGGACCTAGAGGGAGTTCTTGTGATGGGTGAGTTAAACAGTGTTATGGCGGTCTGTGCATTGGAATTTTAAGGTCACTATCATGTCATGGAGGATGTTATAGAGCCCCAAATGTTTACAACATTCTTCAAAATATCTTCTTTTGTGTTCTGCAGAAGGATGAAAGTCTTGAAACGGTTTGAAATGACAAGTGAATGATGACAGAATTTTCATTTTGGGGGAAACTGTCCCTTAAGGTCAGAACTGGGTCAATACACTTTTTGCTTCTTTCTTGAACAGTAATAATATATTTGATGGTCAATTTGAATCTGCAATCTTTTAAATGTAACCATCTCCCCATGATCGGTGGATTTAATAAAGTCGTACACAAAGCAGCTTATATATGCAAACAAATGTCAACATATAAACTTTTTGTCCCGGTTTAGTCTGCAGCAGTAAACAATTGCAGTGAGTCACTCACATTGCTCAAACCTCACAATGGAGAGAGTGGAGTGTTTATTATATTAGTAAGAGGTAATGGAGGTAGGGAGGAGAAAACTGAATGGAGTTTTGCTGGGTTTGTGGAATTGAGAATTGAGAGCAGATCACACTGCAGTGATGAGGTGTTGTGGTTGTGTATGAAATGGATGAGTGTTGCAAGAACACTGCTTGCGTGTATCATTCGGGAGTGTGATGATTTTAGTTTTCATTTTAAGCAGAAATATTTTGGAAACATCTGTCATGAAGGAGTCACTGATATCAGTTATGTTTTAGTGATGTTTTAGTGGCATAATCCATATGGTTTTGGTCATCATTGTTGTCATCATAAGTATTGAGGACATCATCCTTGAATACATGTCAGGGTATATGTGTTTCTATGTCTGAAATGGCATTTCTTAATCTTTTTACTCTTCCCCACACCAGTCTGCATGGAACAGGTATTGCTCATCAGGACTTGAGATGTTGTCTTATTATCACAGGAGTGGAGTGAAAAGGAATAATAGTGGTTTGCTGGTCTGAGCTGGTCTATTAGCCCGATCCAGGTGGTTTGTTGTTGAGCTGTTTTAGTTGGTGTGTCCAATAACCAGCAGACTAGACCGCAGCATGGTGTCCAGCTAATACTAACAGATCATGTTAAGCTGCAGGTTTTTCAGTAAGAAAGAATAAAATATTAACACATCATAAAATAATAGATTGGCTATTTTTAATAATGCTGGTAATAGGGGCATTAGAAAGGCCTCTGTATTCAGGATGTTTTGCAGAACACTCACGTTTCAATTATGTTGAGGTTTTATTATACAGTATGATGTCAAAGCCCATTAACAAAAATTCAGAAAATAATGATTTTAAGGTGATGGAACTGTTTTCATATCATATTCCATTTCTCCATTTTGTCTCTCGCTTGCTCTTCCCTAAATGAGAGTAAGTTTATTGATTTAAAAGGAGAACTGAGTTTGATACATGACTGTTTAAGCATCCCGTTCCCTTCCGCCATCCAAAACCCTTCTGCCACTGATTACTTTTCCTTTTTGCTCTCAGATTTCATTATCCATTTCTAAATGTGTTTTAATGCATGGCATTCTCTCTTTGCAGGAACTGAGGGTTCCTGCACCCTGCGCTTAATCGAAAATGTCTGCATGTGCGTCACAAATTATTTTCCCACTTATACAAAAAAGTGCTTTTGTTACTGCTGGGTCAAGCTGTTTCATTCATTAAGTGTGGAAACAGTTCTCGCTCTGTTTTTCTCTCTGTTGCTCTAGAATGCTCAAATTTCTTCTCTTGTGAAGCTCGTATTGATTGATAACTTCAATTAGTGATGTTGTGACTTGTGAAAGACTTTCTCACGTTTTTCTTTTTTACTTTTCTAAAGCAGACAAGATTTTGTGTCATTGCAACACACTTTTAGTGTACTCAAGTGGGTCTGATATGAACGAATATTCATAACCTCTGAATATTAATAACATTTGCTCAGTACTCTTAATCTAGCTGATGAAAGACAGGTAGCTAGATCTGTAGTAGGATTACACTTTTAGCCAGTCCGGTGCTGATGCAACTGGTTGTTAGAGGGTTCTGCTTGGTCTTAAATTTGTGTTTGTGTTCAGCTTAATTGATTTCTTTAAATATGAATTATACAAAGTAGAAGAAGTCATATTTAGACATTTTTAAAATGTGCTTTTGTAGTAATACAACAAAATCTGAACATATTTTGCACAAACAAAAAGCACCTAATAAAAATCAAATATGCAAATATGCAATCATCATTATGAATGTTTGATTATTGAGGTGCTCCATCTTGCATCATATGACCAGCCACACAAACAAAACCCCACATAAAACCTTCCATTGATAGAGACATTGATAGCAGGTTGCCTGGTGCCGAGCAAACATATAATTACATTGAAGGCTAGTGAAAGCAGCTATGGAATTTTTACCATTAAAATAGTCTCCAACTTTTACAAACAGTGTTGAATGCAGGGTCATATATGTGGTGACACTGGCAGGCTTTATTAGATGGACACATTTTATGGGTTGTCAAGCAGGACAAGTGTCAATTTCTTTTCCTGGTTTGAATCACAGGATTCAATGGGACATTTTTTTACTATCTTTACTTACTATCTTACTATCAAGCTTTTGTGGAGAATCAAACACAAGTACAGAACAGAAACACTGTAGTACACTGAAGTATCAAACACAAGTATAAAACATTGTATACTTACTTTAAGTCTTCATGAAATCAAGAAGAAATCAGTCAAGATGTCTATAAGCTAGTGTGCTCTAAAATATTGACAAAATTCACATTAAGAAGATAAAAGCATGTCAAATGTAAAGTCTTTACTAGTTCTGTCATATTATATTTTCGTCACATCATTCTGGACTTCAGCTTATCATCAGGTTCCAGATTGTGATTGTGTGTAAACTTTTGGCTGTTTTCAAAGAGGAAGTAGACACTCAATATGTCCCACCCCAACATCCTGTTTTAGTGGAAACACATCAGACAAAGCTTTGCATCTTTAAAATTAGGTTATTAGTTCAACTAAGAATTTAAGTGGGCAATTCCAGCGTTATGGATGTGACATTTTCAGTCAAAACTTGAAATAAAAATTCTCAGAGAATGTATTTATTACCAATATATTGATTCATCAGTTTATATTTGACTTAACCCAAGACATCTAGAGTCCAGACATTAGAAAAATATCAGTCTATGCCTAAGCTTTCTATTTTAAAAGAGAGAAAAATTCATGTGTTATGGATTTGACAAAAAGGATGCACGTTTTTGAGAGACAACATACGCTACTGGTCAAAAGTTTGGGATCTTTTGACAAAAATGTTTTTTTTCATCTAAATGTGTGTTTAAATGTTTGAAATTACTTTTGTAAACAAAAATATAAACTTCTTTTATTAGAAAACTACATTTTTATTTAAAAAACTATTATTGAAATGGATTACTAGGACCAGAAAAGCTTCCCAGGTTGAGACCTCAAGATGCTGGATGATGAAATGCGAAAAGCATGTGTGATTTTGCAAATTCTTGGTAAAGGGTGACAACTTTGATTTTGGATGTCACAACATAATTCCCACAGTTACAATTGTGCTATTCCATGGTTTGATGGGTTTACTATTATTGTACAATGTGGAAAAAATATAAATATCGAATGAGTAAGTGATCCTAAACGTTTGACCGGTAGTGTACTTCTGTGAATTAAAATGTACAAACCAGAAGCAATAATACCCAACAGAGAGAGAGAGAGATTTTAATTTTCATGTGTCCATTCATGAGGAATATGGACCGATATGGATGTGACAATTCACTAACCTGGCCATGGAAAACTAAAAACTTTAAGAGAGAATTCACATGTGTATTAAAACCATCAAATATTGAGTTTTTCACCTTAAGGTTTACATTTGCATGGAATTGTCCAAATCCTTTAAAAATCCATTACGCTTAGTTGGTCAAATTCTTCCACCTTTTTTCAGCTGAGAGGTGATTTGAATCAGCTGGACTGCTGAGCTGTGATTGGCAGAGAGATTGATGACTCATGATGGGAGTGGAGGCTGCTGAGAGGCAATTTTAGTCTGAGGAAATAGATTTGTCTCTCAGTACTGTATACGTTTAAATCTCTCTCTCCTTTTCTCTTTTCCTCATTCCTCCCTTCCATCAGCACTTTTAATGGCTCTGCCACAGTTCGTAGAGTGAAAGAGTAAAGTGCCACAATTATCTCTTCACATTTATCTTTAGCTTTCTATTTCGGCTTCTTCTCTGTACTCTTGAATTTACTACACTTTGGGAGGCTGTACTCAGACCTGTCATTCAGAAGTGATTATTTTATGAAGGTGTATGACTTTTAAACACTTTGAGACACCTAGCGACCGAAGAAATTTGGTAAGTATACTTTTTACACACTCTTTGGATTGTGGTTTTGTGTGTAATGTACACTGTGGTCAACACAGCCTATACCTGACATACATATGCTGAAGTTCTTTCAATTCAATTTTATGTGTATTTTCATCAGACTTGGTTTGAAGGTGATATATTTTGTTCAAACGATTTTTAGAGATAAACAACATGCAAAAGGTTAGAATTAGAGGAATCCACAGCCTTCCTGTCATCTCAGCTGTTGTGATTCAAACAGACAGACAGCACACACATCTTAAAGTATCTCACAGCTGTGCGACATGCCTCTCGCTTTATTTTTAACCTATGCTGTTTTTTATTGGTCTATAGTAGTGGTGGACCAAGCCAGCATATAGCGTTTAGCTCCATAGCATAGAGATTTTTATTGCTGTACATGTATTTCTGCTTTTGTCGCAGGATCTTTGAAGTTCAGGGTCACTGTCTTTGTTGCCGTAAGTCTGTGTTCAAAGACAGGATATTGGCAATATATTTTGTTATGGTGTAGTGCTGAAAGAATTTATCTCTGTTGTGCATCTGGATAGGACTGTAAATCGTGACGGCGCATTCCACAAGGACGTGTTTGCGTCTTTGTTTATGGCGCTCGTGTGTGAACGATTGTGGCCCATCCTGCATTTAGGACAAATTTTATGTGACACCCCATGGTATCTTGCACATGCCCAGTGTGGCCTTTCCTGTTGCAAGTACACACACACACACACACACCACATACACACAAACTAATGCGCTATAGACAAATACATCATTCTGACTGTACCACCCACAACATTCTGCACATAGAATAGAAAAACTACAAATGAGATCTAGATAGAATTGAGGCTTCCTGCTTCCCAGATATTTCTCCTGAGAAAAAAGAACTCAAGAAATCTCAAATTTGTTTCACAAAAGTTTCTTAACAATGTTTCAAGTTGTGTTCAGATTTGCCAAGATTTCAGAGATACAAATTTGAACTCAGATGTTTCTCTCCAACAAATGTTTAGCTCAGTATTTTAGTGCCTCATTTGCATGTCTTATTTCTCCATCTAAAAGGTATTTCTCCAAAGAAATTTTAATTTAGCATCTGTTTTAGTTAAATGAATACTTAAATGAAACTTGAGACATCTGAAAGAGCTTTAAAAGAGTTTTCCTCTGGGTGTCTTTTTCTCCACCTTCTCTCACACTTTCCTATCTTTATCTCTTTCTTCCTCTCTGGGTTTTTTCCATCTGTGTCATCAGAATTGGTAGAAAGCAGAAAAAAGCAGCCGTTTAAGAAGTGTCCAGTCATACTTAGGGACTTTTTAGGGTGATTATGAAGGTGTAGATAGAAAAGACATGTTGAGAGGTGGAGAAATGGGAACAGAACTCTCAGTCTACTTCTGTGGACACAGAAGGCTGTGAATGTTACCATTGATTTTTTTAAACATCACACATCACAGTCTTTCCCTTCTCCTGCTGCTCGCTCTGTTTCCTGCTTTCACAGTCACAGCCAATCAAAACTCAGCGTGCAGTGCTCCAGGAGATCGGAGTTCGTCACCCAGACGGTATTCTAGACATGGACCGAGTATTCATAATAGCCCTCTTTAGTACTTTATAAGAACATAAACACACACTTTATTAAACCCTCGTTAAACAAAGGGTCATGAACCTTCATCACTAAAAAAATCCATACGTGTTAAAGGTCCTTTCAGATGTTTCCCTCCAACCACACAACCTATTTCCAAAATCCCATCCACCAATGATGTCTTCACAAATTTGCCAATTGTGCCATAATACTGATTGACACGGCATGTAGCATTTCTCATTTCTCAGTGTTATATTTAAATAAAAACTTATAAGGGATGTGTATAGTTTCTGTGTTATTAATATCAAGGGGAATAGTAAAAATGCTGACTGTTTTCAAACAGGTTAGTTTAACATACAAGACGTTACAACAAAAATAGCAAATTTACGCTGCTGTCCTTCTGAAACCTTGTATCTCCATATTTCATGATGTTTACCTTCTGCCATAAATCATTATTATTAGTCACTCTTTATGTTTGTCACTGGGTTTTACAAATATCTAAGCAATAAAAAGTATTTAAAAGTGTGTGTCACCTTTGACAACACAGTATTTTAATCCTTTCAAAACTGCATTTTCTCCCTTCCTTAAAAACGGCGAAATCCGAGGTTTCGGACGGACAACGATGATAATATACTTTTGCTGCAGTATTTCTTTCCCACATCCATATGCGTTTACTCTATTGTTCTACTTGATTGTGTCGCATGAATCGATGTCTTTGTTTACAGTGGCTAAATTTATACTGAGTGAAAAAAGATTGCTCATCATGTTTTCTGCGCAGTGACGCAAAAGCACAACATGCTTCCCCGGGCAAGACAGAGGTGTTTTATAAAAGGAACAAATTTGAATCACATCCTCTATTGTCTAGGTGTCAACGATATCAGATTGCGGCATGTTGCGACACCCCCCTTCCCCCCGTATGAGTGAGGCAGGGAGCCAAACAAACCAGACTGCTACTCAGCACTCCCTACACTTGCCTCCTAACGCCTCCTGGCCAGAGAGCTGCTATTCTAAGGAACTGTCAGTCAAACACAAGTGCTTCTGTCCATCGAGCAAGAGTGAGAAAGATATAGAGTAAATGCCAGAGAGAGACAGAGGGGCAGAGGCACAGAGAGAGGATGAGATTAAGAGGTAGAGTAGGATAAGGTGATGACAGGGAAGGAAAAGGAAGGAAAATTGAATAAAGGAAGGATAGAAGGATGTGAGATCTTTCTTCTTTGATTTATCACCATAATCTCTTATAGTTCAGTCATTTAGTTGTCAACTTCTAGATCGCTGATCAGATTTGTTCTACACCTAGAATTTAACTGCTGAAAACACTACCAACAGGTTAGATTTTTTTTATATAATATATTTTTAAATATAAAAAATAATAATATTATAAGACAAACACAAAGTTCACTTTGGGCAAGGCACGTACATCCGATGAAACCATCTATATCATGCTATGGATTTTCCATTGACTTTTATTGCTGTTACTAAGCTATTGATATTTTATATCCACAAACACTACCCTAAAAGTTACCTTCACACAATAAACCACATAAGGTTGTGTGTTGATATTTAGCTGATCTCACGGGAATTTGTAACTATTTTACAAGTTGGCAAATTCATATGAATTCATACAATGTCAATGATACAAAAGTGTATAGATTATGGGACTGTTAGCTGGACTCTACGTTGTACACAACTCCTGGGTTTACTTTCTTTATTGGCACATTTGGTCCCCACAAGGTAAGCAAAAAATTTAACATCAACTATTGTTCACCATAAAACAAGATTATGTTATTTGAACAGACATCATATGCATTATTTTTCTGTACAATAGATGCCATTAAATTTCCATTAGAATCAATCTGAAGAGAGAAGCCCAATTACACCTTTTTTACGGATCGCAATTAGTCATCAAAGTGAAGCTGCACATCTCCAAACAAAGGGGCTTTTGGATATAGATGCTTGTATTACAGATTCATGAACCACGAAAAGCTCTTTGAAACTAGAGGAGCATGAGCATCTGAGCTCTTTTTAAAATGGTGTCATGCCAAGCTGAGTTATAGGATTAACTCACGTAATGTGCATGAACTGTAGTCTTGATTTGGTCCACAGACCTTGATGTTCAAAATGGGACTAAATGTTGGGGATTTGGGGGCACACGCACACAAATACAAGCATGTGTGTTAGCAGAACATTTAATGTAGAGTTTGTGCCTCATGGAAACTTTGACGGCTGCTTCCAAGCAGATCATATATGGTTAAAACATGAGCTCCTGGAAGCATGGTGGTTTTAATCACTTAGCAAGGAGCCGTCTGTGATTATTGATGACACAGACTAATTGGAATCATAGATCATCTCCCAGACATTGACATGACTACTAAAGTCAAACGCTAGGCAGCCAAAGGTCACATGATAATGCCTGATGTCATATGTCATGTGTCAAGTTAAAGTGAGTTCACCCCAAAGGCACGTGCATATGTGATGGCTGATCTGTATGTGCACTTCTGTGCATGCATTTACAACTGAATTTTGAAAGGTCTGTCTCTTTAGGTTCCTGTGGGTGCTTTGTGAACCTGACCTTCTTAATCTTTGGAAAAATGCGTCTCTGAAGTTCTGGTTTTAAAGTTAACACCGCCGGCGGTTAAATGAACGTGATACCGCTGAGACAGACGGACCGTGAGAGACTGAGTGGAAAGACTGGCCCGCATGACAAACTAGAGCTTTAATGGAGAGAGACTTGTGGTATCAATATTGTGCATGTAGTAGTTGCAATGATTTTTGTTAAAAAACCTAAAGGTCGCTGACTAACATGAAGCCAAGAGGCTCTTTTTGTTACTGACGACAATAAACGGTTAGTATGGTGAGTCATGTCGCTGCGTATGAATTTGATTGATTTTAGCTCAGAGTATTTGAATATGTTAGGCAAGATGGTGATTCAGTTAAAGACGTGAGAACTATGGATATTTTAGTGCAAAACCGATGACATCATCAACCACCCACATTCCAGTTTTACCTGGGGCTGTTGGCGCTGTTATAGCATCAACATAAACGCTGCCTTCCGCCTATGAGAATTATGCTTTAGTTCATGCCTTATTGTCAAGTGAGTGCTGGTATGCAGTCTGCAAATGGAGTGCTTGATTGAAAAATGGTGAAGAGCATTTTAGCCAGGTGTATATTCAGACGGGGGTGTGGATTCAGGTTGTATCTGATTCAGGTTGTATCTGATTCAGGTTGTATCTGATTCAGGTTGTATCTGATTCAGGTTGTATCTGATTCAGGTTGTATCTGATTCAGGTTGTATCTGATTCAGGTTGTATCTGGTGCCTGTGATGATCGACAGTCCAAGTGAGATGACGCATTGTATAGCTGAACTATATGAACTTTAGATGTCAAAATGAAAAAATCTCAATGCAGTGGAGGTAGTATTGCTCTACACAGCCTTCTTTGCATCCCCAGCCGATAAATTTGTAAAATTCTACTGATGTTTGTGGAACAGGTGGTTTTGAACTAGTAATACTGGGAACCAGTCTGAAAACAGGATGTGTGTCCAAGGGCGCAGTTTGTGAAGCAAGCGCAAGAAACAAGAGACAGAAAAAGTAAGGATGACACATGGATGGATTTAAAAAAGATTAAGATGGAGAGTTTGAGTCAGAAGGTCTAAGGAAGAAAAAGGGGGATGTCGAAACGGAACGAGGGAATAAAGAAGGTGCAGCTAAAGTCCCTGAGATGATAAATGAGTCTGTAATGAAGTATCCACCCCCCTCTTCCTTTTTCTGCCTTTTTTCTTTCTCCCACCCTCTCTTACTCTTTCTTTCAGTTATTTCTCTGTTGCAAGCTGCTCAAACCACAGCCTTGGCAGCGGACATGCTACTTCATCACATCACACCACGCATGATCAGTGGACCTCATCTATCCACACACACACACACATACACGTTTTGGAGCGCAAAATGGCAAACGGGCTCCGAGGTTTACTTTCAACAAGTAATGCTGACAGGTGTGAACTTTAGGGTGCTCTCTTGATATGATAACATGCATTAATGTCAGGTGATAAATTGTGTAAGAGGGCATATACGTGTTTGTCCGGCTGTGACAGCATCGCAGGTCATGTACAGTGATGACCAAAACTGAACCCTTAGGATTCAGCAGAGAAACACAAAATGAAGCAAGAAGCTTCCAGACGTGTTTTCTGGCTTTGTAATAGAAACAGCATTGCTCATTGTGTTCCTCTAGATCTTTCCAAATGCCCTACAGTGTGTGTGTGTGTGTGTGTGTGTGTGTGTGTGTGTGTGTGTGTGTGTGTGTGTGAAAGATGATACCGAACATGCTTGAGATACCTCTGTGTGTTTTGCCAGACAACAGGAGAGATCTCCACAACAGCGTTCCTTCTGTCCGCTGAGCGACATAAGGGGACGTTTTCCACCAATTTGCTGTGCATGATGTCTTCATATTCCTGTCACAACTGGAGGCTTTTGTCCAAGTGAATGAGGAAAAATTACAGGTTTGTGTGTGTGTGTGTGTGTGTGTGTGTGTGTGTGTGTGTGTGTGTGTGTGTGTGTGTGTGTGTGTGTGTGTGTGTGTGTGTGTGTGTGTGTGTGTGTGTGTGTGTGTGTGTGTGTGTGTGTGTGTATGCGTGCAGAGAGCAGCATGCTTCCAAGTAATGCTAACGCCCTCTGAGAGTCCTTGAGAGAAAATGAAAAACAAGAAACTGAGAGAGACAGTGAGACAGCTGAATACGAAAAACTGCTTGCTGGTCTTAGCTGGTTTATGCTGGTGTCCCAGCCTGGTCTTCCAGTTTGACCACCTGTTAGTGCCCCACAAACCAGCTAAAGAGACCAGTTTAACCAGCTTTGCTCATCTTGGCGATTAGCTCACCACCTTAGGCTTGTTAAGGAGGGAAATAGTTTGATTACACTTAAACTCTTAAGAGCTGTTCTGTAAACAAGAGACCTGCCAACCCAACATTAGGCATGATCCAAAGTGGACAGCGCTTAATACACGTGTTAACGCAGTGCAAAACGGGTTGTGATTGGATAACCCAAACCATATTCAGAGGCACACGCATGTGACCACATTGCATTTGCAGTGTAAACACAAATCAAACTGAATAAATCTGAATCTGAATAAAAGCATTAAAAGGAAAGATCACCCCAAAATGAAAATTCGGTCATCATTTACTCGCCCTCTTCTCATTCCACGGCTAACCGTGCATTAAAGGATTTTAATGCACTTAGCGTAGGGTGGTTCTTGGCCTCCACGTCGTGCATGTTACATGTTGGTAACTGAACAACGGCGGTACCCATTGACTTGACTTGGTTTTGTGTCCATACAATAGAACAACCGCTGTTGTTTGGTTACCAACATTCTTCTAAATATCTTTTTTGTGTTCTGCAGAAGAAAGAAATGATGAAAGGGTGAGTAAATGATGACAGAATTGTCATTTTTGGGTAAACTATCCCTTTAATAGCCAAAAGACTAAAATCCCGAACATACCCAACACTAATAATGTGTTTTATTTGTTTATTTATAACCATTAATTTTAGCAGTATAGTGGCCAGCTCAAGTCCTCATCATGTTTTATGTTTTTTTGTGTGTGTTTAATAGCTGTAGTTCTGCAGTATTCAGTAGAGATTCAATTCACAGTGCTGGGCTTCATTTTGACAAAGTTGTGCCAGCAAAGGCATCACTGGGCAATTTCATCTGATCACCAATCAGGCTTTTGTTGGCTTCCGTATGCACAGCAATATGCAAATGTCAGGTCTGTCCAGGCCTGGCACACTCTCATTCACTCCCCCAACCTGTCAGTCTGTCAAAAAAAAAACTCGCTCTCTGCATTTTCTCCCCCCCTTTTTGTCCCTTTTTGCTCTGTCCATTTTTAAATTACCTCTTTAATTTACCTCAGGGATACAAGATCATTTAGCATAACTGCTAATTTTCCAAATCCAGGGGGGAGTGGAGCAGAGCAGTGGTGTTTTGAAAATGTCAGAATGGGATGGTCAACTAAAGTTATTATGAAATTAAATAATTACATTTTGTTTAATAGAAATTCTCTTTACATAGATTTTGGAGGCTACAGAAAGGTGTCAAAAAGTATTGTATAGCCTACATATAAAAAAGGAAAAAATATAATGCTTTCTTGCAAATCTGATACAGTGACAAGCCTAATGTCACTGCAAATTTTATGTATCCAGCAAATCAAAAAGGGTCTTTGCTAAAACTACAACCAGAAATGCTAAACAAGCACCACACACAAACAAATACGGATAAATAAAACTATGACATAACTTTCGAAAAATCCCAGCCCAATAGCAACATGCCATTCTGTTTCTCACACATCACACAAGCGTCAACATCCAGTCTATGAGTACACAGCAGACATCTGGAATAATAACGTTGTATGTGTGTGGGGGTCTTCATGGAGGTATTGTTTTTCAGGTCTTTGCTCATTAAGCCGGTGACAGGTTTGCTGAGTGTGAAGAGGCTTGTATAGATGTCATTAATGTAACACACTGTAGCATTTCAGTGCTGACAGCCTGTGTAGATGTAATTAAGTGGATGGGGTCTCCATAACATCACTGTGTCTGAGTTTTAAAGCTTAAGAAGGTCTGAGGTGTGGACAGGGTAGCTTGTTTGTGCCAAAGTTTCATTTGTGTGTGTGTGTGTGTTCTGTGTGTAACTCCAGAGGTCAAACATCCCACAGTATATTGTTGGCACTATAGTTCTGGTTTTGAGTCTCCACATTTGAATATTACACAGACCACTTATTTAGCCTCTCTCAGGCTATATATCTCCTAACAGACATAAGAGCTGCACTACAGTCTTTACTAACTCTGCACAAGACTAGCCACCAAATACTCTTATTTTGTATTGAAGTTATGCATTTTGTAAGTTAATTCTATGATAATTCGCACTTCTCTGAAAACATCAAGGTGCTAATTAAGTTTACCTTATTTTAGAGTTTGTGGAACATCAAGTGAGTTAAAAATAAAATACTGATACCTTTTTATACCAGTGTATAACATCAGTCATCATACCACATGGTTGATAAAGGTTGTATATGCATTTTACATAGAAAATACAATTAATTCACATTTACATAAAACAAAAGGCAGGGGCTCTCATTCGATAGTGTGTTTGATTTTTAGCTCTATTAAAAAATGTGAGCGTTGTAAAAAGCTTGTCCACTTTCATCGGAATAGCAGACTAAAGACTTTTGACGATTACTGCATCGATGCGGGCATGAGAGAGGAAACATTTCTTTTGTTTTTTTTCCATTTTTACATCAAGATGAAGATGAACAGTGGTCCTTTTAAGGTGTTTCATCCTATTGTATCAAAAAAAATTTACTTAAAAAATAAAGGTTTTAAAAGAATACAAAAAATATGAATATATTTGCATTTTCTTTAGAACAACCTGATCCTATAAGAATGTCATAGCAGTTACCCTTATTAATGTGATCTACACATGCAATGCTTTATGGAAGATCTCTTGATCCAGTGACAGCGAGAAATTGAACTATTAGCCCCATCCCCCGAGATTTCCACAAGCCTTAAATCCACTGGTAAATAAATGGTCTGCACAACATCCACCTTAACCCCACCAAGAGGAGAATTGCTCCTCCCATCTCGTAGTCATGCTTCAGTAAATGAACTAGACAGCTGATGTGTCAGATTTCCCCCCGCGTGTCTGTGTTTGGCTTGTAGTTAGCATGTTCTGTGTTGAACACTCACTCCCATAATTGCATTTAGCCTTGTAGCTTTTTCCGTTGCTTGACTGAACCATTTGCAAACAATTATTTTCTTTTATTAAGCTCCACACACATACACATGCTCCCGCATGGTGAGGGGCTTGTTTTTTAGTAATGAAAGAGAACGTGCGAAGGCCACGTTGACAGTTTCCTGGAATCGATGTTCCTGCCTTCGTCATCTTAAGAAATCATTTTTTCATTTGTTTTTTTAGTGAGACACATCCACACACAAACACTTCGACTTCGCGATAACACCTAACCTGAATCTGTCACAAATTCTCATTAAACTCTGATACATCTTTTTCCTCTCAGAAGCACAGATTTTGAAGCAAGCACATTATATATACACACAGTATTAAAAAAACATTGGTCATTATTTAATTCCCGAAGAATTCATATTCAGAAGAATTTCACTACAATTCCCAACAACTATTAGCATTAAAATGAAAGATAGATTTGGAGATTGACATGCATGAAGGTATAATTATAGTATTTAGATTTTTAAGTGGACTGTCACTTAAATGATTATTCTTAACCAAGTGTCTGTGTTTTACCAGTTTAACCAATCCTATGTTCTTTTCCTCAAGAATTATCATTGAAAGCTTTGTTTATCATGATGATGCCTGTCATTAGTGGGCTGCTGTCATTTTTCATCTCGGCAATTGAATGTGTGACAAAGTGGCAACAGTCTTAGTCATAGGATGTTGGCACAATTTCCCATTTAAACAACTTTAAGACTGTACATTGTAGATCCTTAGCAATGACCACAAAGACTTTTTGAGAAAGCTGGTATCAGATGAGCAGGAGGGAGGGTTGAGACCCGCAGTGAGTCATCCCGTCAGTATTAATGTCATCTCTAGGCAATTAGAGGCAGTTTTCTACAAAACTCTGAGAGAAAATGTAAAGGACATGAAAATGAATCACGGTTTGATTGTTTTCTCCATTAACAGGTGTCAAGCTGATACAGCAGTTTTGCATTTTGGCTTTTTATGGATCTGACTTTTTGTCTCTTTAAATTTCTGACTCACACTGAATTACACTGAAACAAGAAATTTTGGTTGAATTTTTATTGGGGCTGTCAATTTAACACGTTCATTTATTACACTGAATTATATTATAAAATTAGTAATTAATGAGGAATCATTTTACGCAGTAAGTAACAAATTAGTAAGAAATCATTGACGCAGTATGTGTTCTTGAATTAAAAAAACAGCTGAATGAAATAAACAGTATTGACTTCTGAAGCCAATATTGTGATGTCATTTTAATGATTTAATAATCTGACTTTTAATCTGTTATATTTTAATCTGTTATAAACTTTACAATTTGTTATATTAATTTAAAACTAATCTTTAAAGTATCTTAATTTTTAAATATTGATTTATGTTATTAGTTCAATAAATGGCATATTGTGTTGTTCATTTAATTACAATTTTGATGTATTGACTGATGTACTTCGTTTAAATCTTTGAAGAATACTTGTGAGCTATATTTGTTATGAGGGAAAAACTTCAGGATTTTCTCTCTTGTGGAGCATGTGTGTCTGATGGATTTTCAAGTTGAAGATCTGTTTTTATTTGTGTGCAAGTGTGTGTGCTTTTGTGGCCGACACAGGATCTCTAAAGTTTACCAAGGTCACCAGCTTTGGTGTGTCAAATTCCTCAAGTGGCCTCTAAAACAGATCTCCGTGGTGGAGACTCCCGCGTGACTTATCTTTCCATGAACTCCCTCTGTTCTTATCTCAACGACATCTCTTAGACGGCACGTTTATCTACTTGCAGGCGAAAAGATGAATCTTGGGAGAAAATAAAGGTGAACAAATAAAAACTTGAGATGCTAGCAAGGATTTGCACCCAGAGGCTGTAAAATGGACCAGATGGTCGAGTTCATACTTTGTTCGCACTCCCACACATAGAATCTTGTGAGGAAGAGAAACTGCTTACTAGCGTCATTTCAAATCTGTGAGCGTTACATATTTATTTAATTTCATTGCCTCTGCGTCGCATAATATTAAATGCACACTTGAGAGGTCTGCTGGATCGTGTATAGATGCACGTATGGCCATGTCATCTTGTTTAGTGTATATAAGGCAGAAAATCTTGTGATATGTTTGACAAGCTCCAATCATTGCTTTGGAAGTTTTAACCTTGTTACATCTCAGATCAGAGATTGTGAAAACACCTCAATGATGTTCTTACTAGGGTCTGTTTGTTTATTTTGTAAGGGGTTTATATGCTTACACTAAGCAGTACATATTTGTTGGGTTACTGTCCCGGGGGACTTACCAGAAAAGCAGTGGGTTAGTTAAATGATAGTATAAACAGATCAATAATATGATCAAGAACAGCTGTCTATTGATGTCACCACAGCCTATAGTGCGTTTAACTTCCCAGTTATACTGATATAGCTTTTTATGCAAATGATGCTAAATGGGTCACATGTCAAGGCATTGAACACACACATCTCTCTTGTGCTGAATTACCGACCTCTGTGTCTGTCCTGAGGCTAGTGATGGCATGGTAAGCATGATGTAACCAGACACAGTGCCCTTTTCTCTTTCACTTTGACTCACACGTTCTCTCAACACACCACCTGAAAGCCACTTTTGAACACTTTTAATTGTATGTTTTTTGTGGGTTCACATGCAGGGCAAGATTGCGTGAAACAGAGACTGTGAGGTACTGAAATGAGACAGTTATGTCATATCCTCCGACTTGTTACACCCCGGAGGAGAGTGGTTCAGTCGGGTTTGAAGACGAATCGCCACGAGGGATGACAGATGCAGCGTTTGGCGGATTGGTCTCTCGGCACCAGCCACCAATGACAATGTAGAGCGGTTTCATATTCCAGCCACGAGCTAAACAGTTGTAACATTTTAATCAGTAATTAACATCAAGTCAGGGGCCGTTGGGAGGCAGACAAACTGGGTTGAATATTTCATTATGCTAAATGGCATTGTTGTTCAATTGGTTTAAGTGATTTCATTTTTACTAAAATCATCAGAAAAAGAGGTGAAGGAAATCAATATTTTATTGTAGTTTTACAGTAGTACCGATGTATTTCATTATTTGGAATTTAAGAATAAAGGAGATTGACTTTGAACTCAACACACTCAGTTATTTCTATTCAAACTCCAAATGCACCACCGAGGATGAATGCAAAACCAGTAAAAGATTCATCACAGTTTTTTTAATAACTGCACGAAACACATAAAATCATATCTTGACTGACACTGATATAATATCACATGGCCAGGGCCTTTAGTTTACCCCCCAACTAATGTTCAAGCTCAGTCACACTCGACATATCGAGACATTCCCTACAATGTTCCATTAAATTTGCCTGTTAGATTTCAGTGTCATAAACAGCTCTTTTTTCCAAGTGAATGCGTTTCTAGTTCTATTTACGGCCATTCTACACCCACATGCTGAGGGGTTTAAGAAACAGCTCTGATTTGGCAATGTCGAATTACAGCCTACCTTCTCTTACAGGCATCCATGAAGGCAAATGCGAGTTATTTCGTATTTCTGCAACTTTCACCCAGCAATTAACAGGGAGAGAAAATAGCTCTGAAAAGCCAGGTGTGCCACGTCTGTGTGTGCTTGCGTTAAAATGTTGGGGTTTTGCATGTCTCCTAGATCACTGTGCTCTTTACATTGGGCAATGTGTTACAGTATCTTACTAGAGTCTGGAAATAGCTGTCCTGGATCTCACGGCCATCCCAGAATAATCTCCACATTTAATCACTGGCAGCCTGTGGACTGTGGAGATTTGGAATAGCTCCAGTCGGTGCCATTGGGTGGCATAGGGGCTGTTTTCCATATGTGGATCAGATTTAGGCTGACAATTCCCACAGTGTTCCACACTGTGCCTTTTTTCTTTACCTAGTAAAGAAAATTAGTAAAGACAAAGGAGGTTTTAGATTTAAGGAATGCATCTTTCGCCTCTTCAGGGGGGTTAGGTGTACGTGCCGTGTGTGTGTTCCTCTCTAGCCTTGTGCTCTGATCCATCTCTGGTACATCCAGTACAGAGAAGCATCTGTGTATGAAGCCAAGGGACCCTGCAAGAAACAAGCACACTGTGAAAAGCTTAAGAGTGTAGATATGTGTGAAATGGACCAAGACCTTCAGTTTAACACCAAACCTCGACCACACACACAAACACTCCATCCCCCATCATTTGCAGTTTAAATATACACACCAGAATTGTGTGTGTGTGTGTGTGTGTGTGTGTGTCCTTCTTTTTACTTGATGCCTGCCTGTGCCATTAATGCCTTGTAGGGTGTAACGTTCCTCTTGAATTCATAAGAGGGAAATAAATAAGAGACCACAGGGTGAGATTTAAAAAGATTAAAGTGCAAAAAGAATTTATGAAACTAACAAAAATTTATTAAATCTCTCTAGATTTATCACACACACACTCCCTCTTTTCTTGTGTTTCTTTAATATTGCTTCTATCCTGGAAGAATGTCACCCCCAAGACTGAACTTTATGCATAAACATCGGACAGCGGACCTTAAAAAGGCCCTCTACCGTTCTCGCCCATTTATCTCAGAGCCTCTGGCTTTTGTTTGGCATGGCGTAATATCAGATTGTACTATAATCCACTTTTTAGTTTTCAGTGTTTAAATTTGTATCTTTATACCCTGCTTTACTTTGTCAACCGTCTCAAATACGGGAGTGAGTGTTCGATATCCTATTTTCTTTTTTCTCTAATCTTTTAGCATCTATAATTTAATTAGTTCATTTTCCGCTATGTCTTACATTGTTCACAGCATGTTCTTGTGGTTTTAAAAAACTGACTTTCTGCCTTGTAGCAATAACAGAAATTACTTCCATTCCACTTTTCACCATATGCTATTGGTAAGCTCCTAATAGCCATAATGAATAGTTTAGATAAAATACCCTTTCTATTGTTGCAGTCATTCATGGAATGTCCTTTCGGACTTGAATTTGACCTTTGATAGCTTTCTTGTCCAATAGGCTGTGTCCCATTTCTGGGTGAATTTAATTTCAGATACAGATACTAGTATTCTTATTTCATTTTACGCTGTTGTCCTGAAATCTCAGAGGTATCATAAACTAGTCCAGAGGAAATATAACTCTTCAAAGTTAAAGGATCGAAAGTGTGTTCTGACATTGGTTATCCCTAAGACCCTCTGTGATGAGTACATTGCTATTTTATAAAAGAGTTTGAGCGTTTGATATACTAAGTGTATTCACTGCAGTCTTATGTCAAACACACAATGCACTGTGACTCCAGAAAGTAATGCATTGCATTAGATTTCAAAATGAAAAAAATGTGTGCTTTCATGCTATGCTTTTTCAGAGGCATTTTTGAATTACTTTCAACCAACTGGTCTCAGGGTTAGTCAATTAATATTTAGCTATGAATTTAAAACCTATTTTCAAAAAAATAATACACTGATTTTAAAATGTTTATCCATTGTGACAGCATTATACATCGTGCACATAGGTATCCATATACATTCGGGGGCCGCTGTAACACATTGATTGACAAGGACTTATATCAACCGGAGCAGAATTTCTTAAAAGTTTAACAAAAACAGCATCAAACCATTTTAATTTTAAACATAGTCAAATGTTTGTTGGAAAGGATTATAGTGCTATGGGTTATAGCTATTGTGATGACAAAGTTATGAATCATAAGTGAGGCATCAGTGGAACCCAGCTGAAGAGATGCAAACATACATATCAGGTACATTTAAATTTCTGTTTCTCTCCATCAGTCACTCTCTGACAAGTGGGATCTCTGCTGTGTGTGAATGGCTGTTTCTCTGACTCCTGCAGTCTCCCCAAACTAAATATTTAAACAGGGCATACTTCTGCACCCATTTATTTAACTTAAAGTTTAACTTGTTGCTTTTAAACTATGCATGTCGCCAAGGTGAAGCTAGAGCACTTTCCGAGATGGTCTGCTTGCTTCAAACTATAGAATTGTATTGTATACGATGTTTTATGATCATTGTACACAAGACATTAAATGGCTTGGTTTCAATAGCTTATCTAAACAATATACATTTATAGATTCACTCAAAACATTAAAGAATTCTGTGGCTTGCTGGTTACATGAATGCCAGGTTTTCATCAAAACCAATGATGAGACCCTCTCCTGTGTATGTGTAGAAATGATGTGCTTTGACACCTACAGCCATCTTTGAGTGGATCTCTTCTAGTGCTGAATGAATGGATGTTCAGTCAGGAAAATGGGCTCTGGAATGTGATGTAAGGCCCTTTGAGAGCCACAGAGCCAGCCCCCACATTGTTCTGACAGAAAGCGCAGGTTTATATTTGTGCATATGATTGCTATGCGCGCGCGCAAGCAAGAGAGAGCAAGAGGGAGCAGTGTTTTGAATAGATGAATCATCAGAGCTGTCCAAGCGAATGCTTTGTTTATTTTTAGAGACACTTTATTGTTCTACCCTAAACCAAGTGAAGCGCTCCATTAAATGTATCGTACAGCGGTCCGTGTCATGTTTTATCACCAGTTCCTTACTGGTGTTAATATACTGTTGACTGTATTGTCAAAGCAAATGTAGTCCACTTCTGGTTGTTTAAAAAAAATGCTGGATGTTACCTCTTTAGAATACTTCCTCTGTGCGGCTGCTGTCCTCTCTTTAAATTCAGGCACTGATGCATACGACTCCGCACCTCCGTACACTGGAGAACCCTTTTAAAGTAAAAGAAGTGGGGCATCAACAGCTAGCCAATTCACAAGGTCATATAAGAGCTCAAAATCCCAGTCTTCCGTGGCTTTCTCTCTTTGCCTTTACAAGCGGTGAATAGTTAACCAAAAGCTGTTACCCGGCAGCACTTTAAATACATTTTATCTCTTTATGCCAGGCTATGCGTATGTAATCTACGTGCATGTAATGTGTGCTGGAAATGAGGGGTTTTGTTTTGGGATTTAGAAATAGAATGAGGAGGGAAAGGGGAGGAGGTGGTTTGCCTTACCTTGATGGCTTAGAGCCCATTCCCCAGATGGAATTTGGTTATCTCATCCTGAGGTCGCACCAGAAAAAGAGATGCATTCCTTAGCAATCAGCTGTTGAGCTCAGATACAGCTGCCATAGTGTTGACTTAGAATGATAGTCATCAGCATTTTCCTCGGGGGGGAGTACTTTCATAAAGCATGAAGAAATTAATCGACATCCGCTTTTAGTGTATACATTCGCATTTCTTGTTACTTTCTCATTGCATGATTTCGTTTGAGGGTTTTAAATGGATTTTAAATTGCCAAATTTTTAAACATACATCTACATTGTGCTTATCTATAACCCAGATTTAATTTTTCTTAGTCAAAAGTTGTTTTAGTATTTTGCATTGTACAGTGATATAATGATTTAACATAAAAAGAAGCAGTCACATGATTTGGTGCGGTGGTTTCGCTGGGTTTAATAGCAGTGTAGGCTTGTGGCCAGGCATGTCAGTGAGCTTGTGGCTATGGGGAATGGAGTTGCTGTCAGTGTGTGTTATTCAGTAGAGCCTAAAGCACAAGGACGGGGTAATTGATACTACCCTGTGTGTAGAGGTTTGGCTCAGACTGGCCTGTAAATGGAAAGCACGGTCCAATAAGAGATACCCTCTTTTTAAAGACACAGACCATCTTCGTGTCTAAACATAAGCCACCTGGAAGTTAAAGAGCCAGCTGCATTTAAATATATTTATGGGTGGATTTATTAAGTAACTTAACCACTGTTGTCTTCTATTCTGGGCGAATGCTTTTGATATGAGTAAACCCAAGTAGCCTATTGATTTACTGAGCCGGGCTTAACTCATGCTGTTAATCTTAGCATCATCTGTAAATGATCTTTGTTTGTTGGGGGTTTTGTACATAGGACACAGTACTGAACAGTAAACAATTTATTTAAATTAAATAGAAAAATGTTAAAGAATAAGAAAGAAGTCATCACATTTAAATCATCTTATAGTGGAAGCCTCTATTGTTTTCTAATGGGAATACAGTAAAGCTACATAACCTGTTAGTTAGCCTATAGGCCTACGTGTTAGTCCATCACGTATAGAGTTCATAAATAGGCTATTACAAAAGGTCTTTATTTACATATTAAAGACGTTGTTTCCCCTCCTCGGTTACTTTATGCCCTCTGAATTGCATATAGTTCTACAGTTAGAGAGAAAGTAAGTGATTTGCATGTAAATGATGCCAACAACAGCAGCTTTTCGCGTCTCTAATTAAACTATAGGTGCGTTGACTTGCTGACATCACGGACGCTCATTACCATTCACAAGCTCGAGTGGGCAGTGCGAGTCCACTCCACGGTTCACTGAGCTCTCCTTTCCTCACAGACTGTGTGTTATTGAGGAGAAGCGCAGGCTCGTGTCCTGCATTCTACCGGAGGAACTATCGCGGAGATTTGAGCAAGATCTGCGGGGGCGTTTCATGTGTTCACAATATTAAAGACGTATTACTAAAAACACCAGAACCTGCGGCAAGTCTTTCTCGGACGATACCTCTGTACGGACTCGGTCTGATTTGTTTGCAGTAGTTGCTTGACAAAGACGTGCGGATTGAATCGCGCTTGTTTGCGCAGAAGTGAAAGTGCGCTCTTCGTTTTTTATACGGAGGAGCTGGAGATGAGTAACGCGTGCGATCCATTTACATCGGGCAACATCAAGCAAACTCATCGTTCATGGTAAAAGGTAAGACATGGGGTGTTTAATCGTGATCTGTTTCTTTAATCGAGGTAGTTGTTTGCATTTGTGGGTAAGGTTTGCTTGTTACATCACGATATTTCGTGGGGTATCAAACTTCGCCATTTAAATCCAACGGACATGTAAATCAAACGTAGTTTGGCAGCGAGTGATGTCGCGTCCACGCGCCCACTGTAACGACCATAAAACAAACACTGTTTTAGAAAGCAATGGTTTTTATATGACTGTGAAGTTTCAACGTTGTGGTTTATTTGTACGTGTCTGTAAAGACCACTGCGAATACTAGGATTGTATGCAACTTTCTCACCATAGTTATCTTGTCCACTCGACTTGGCTTGTCGCTGTTATTCGGATTAAGTCTTTTGTTGGGTATTGTGTTGTTGGATTAACATGTGAAGGGACAAAGTGAGGAATTATGCAGGTGAAGAAAGAGAAACCCCAGCAGTTGCCTTCGAGAAAGCTTTCTCGTCCACGCATCTACTCTTCTCGCGCTTGCAGCTTGGTTAATTATAATGGGAGCGTCGTAGTTGTGTCGCGTCGCTCGCGCGCATGTAGGTGGTTACACCCCGGCAAGATCCATCTTATTTTACTGCATTATTTCGATTAAATCGATATCGTTTCTGCCTGCTCCCCCGTCCATTTCAAGCGACCGCCATTAAACGGATTTCTTTCTCTCTTCGAATAATTGATCTATACGCCAAAGATCATATAGATCGTCAATAGGCTAACGTTACATAAGGAATTGTGTCTTGTTTCAATTTACCGCTTCAGTTTATACTCTTAAGACTTGGATGTAAAATTCACATTTCCGAGCTGCGAGTTTTATACGTCATCTACCATATTAATCTTTCATGATAAGCTCTCTCTCTCTCTCTCTCTCTCTCTCTCTCTCTCTCTCTCTCTCTCTCTCTCTGGAATATTAACCATGTTTTATTGTAGTAACGTTAGTGTAGTAATGTCAAGTTGATTACCATATACAATATTATAATTAAACTATGGTGGTTACAATTGAGGGCTAAGTTAGTGGTTACTATTTTTTCACTACAGACAAAACCCAAATAACTATATACTGTGGGTTCATTTTCATAAGAGTCTTTCTTTCTTTCTTTCATTAATTCTCTGTGTCACTGTTACACACGGAAAAATACTTTATTGGCTTGTTGTATTGAATATGCATATACATCTAGATTGTTTTCTTTAGTTTTATGTGGGACACCTATTCAGTTTAAAGTACACAAGATAAGTGAGAGTAAATGGAGAACTGGTTCTCAGTAGCACCCAGCTGTGACCAGCATCTCCACTGTGCATTGCCCTTTAAAAGGGTTGTTTAATTTATTGGGAATGATGCCATGGAAAAGCCTGGGAGCCTCATCAGTGAGAGACTGGAATTTTTTGGATTTCGGTCTTTTAAGCCACATCAGACCTGGTTTTCCTTTTGGTAAATATGACCACTGCATTTAGGATGACAATGCCCCTATGTCTAGCCATGGGCTATTGTTAAAGAGAATTAGATGAGATTGTCTGGTGGTGGCACAGGCCTGGTTTTTAGGGAGATGCTCCCCTAGAGCTAACAATAAGGCCACATCTGTTGTCGTCTGAACAATTTAAAAATGCAATGATTAACCCACAATGAGCAATTGTCAGATCACATCATAAATCACATGGGCAACGTTCTGCTTGGATGCCTCAGGGGTATAACAACCTTCTGTGTCATCCCTAGATTACATTCCCAGTCTTCCATATTTGCAGTGCAGGACAATTTCTTTCTAAAGGCTTGTCTTGTAAATCACATTCCTTGGGTTTTAACATGATGTTTGTAATGAAATCAGTATGCCTGGATGCCGGCATTATTTTTAATTCAGATCACATTTAGACGATTGTGAGTGAACAATATCAATGGACCGTGGAGTAATGTTGGGCCTGGAATTTTCAGTCATGTGCGAAGCATGGTAAAACATGGAATCCCTCAGCGTTTCACCTAATCCATTTTGTGTAGTTGAGAAGGATGTAGACCAGAACCACCGGGACCCAACTATTCTCCAGTTCATGTATCTGGACCTTCCCGCATCCCTTTCCAAAGTTAAGTGAATGTAGCTAAATGGGTTCATCCTTACCAGATGTTCATGTATGTTAGGAATGGGCCTCAATCCATTAGCCTGATCTTTTCCATTCTATTATTTTTCCAGTCCAGCTGTTTTTGTGTCCAATGTGAATTCCCTTTATGGTCAGTGTCAGGTAGACCCAAAACCTGATCAGGGTTTTTGTAAAACCGACTATTCATTTAGGCAAAATATGTACTTCTGCACATACCTACACATCCCAAGTATGTACCAGATTGCTCTGTGATTTGTTTTTGTTTTCCTCCCTTATATTTTCTGCTTGACTTGCTCCACGGGGAGACCGGGCACTGAGACTTACTCAACAGCATTCAGTATTCACTGATGGGATTTTAAAGGGCTGTATTTTGCTGTGTGTTCAATATTAATGTGAGTTGTGAAGTTGCCACCCTCTCAAGTAATGCAGGTGAGTTGTCCTTGCTCAAGGGTGTTGAAACTGCAGAGAGACCAGCTGCATGGCCTATATATAAATCTGCTCAACAGTTCCTCCCACTGAAACCCTACAGAATCCATCCTAGTCTCCAGTCCTTTGCCTCTGATTCAAAGAGATGCTTTTAAACTACGTAGGGTTCACCTCATGCAGGTTTTAAAGCGCTTCATCCATTTCTCGGCTGTTTGTGTTTTCTGCTTCTTAAATATTTGTAAGTGAACTATTGTGTTGCAGGATGATCACAAACTTGTAGGAGAAAAATGATGACTCACTCTTTTATATCCTGCATCCTTACACCAACTGAGCCATGTTTGCTGGTAGCTCAGGGCTCAACAATATAAAGGCCAAATAAATATAATGTATGATGAATTTTGGGTCAGTTGAATGTTTCATTTTTGGTTACACTGTGCATGACATGGCATCATAACACAATAGAAAAATTATAATTTTTGTGTTATTTAGAATTTTTGTCCGCATCAGCTGCAACGACGATATTCATTAAGTTACAATGGATTCTATTTGAGTAATGCTTTGGTTTTATTTTTAAATGTCACATCTCACATGACGTTTCTGGTGTTGTGTGTTTATTTGTCTTGCAAATTTAAACATGTAGATTTCTGTTATGTATTAAACATTCTTGTTTACTTGTGCTGATTTAAATGTCACCAATGTTTTGAAGCTTATTTTTGTTGTTGAAATTTATTTAAAAAAGGTGGCCTGACCCCCCCAGTTTACTTACAGTTTGTGTTTGGCAGCTAGTGTCTAATAATATAACTATTTTATTTAATTTATGTTATTATTAATTTATATTATTATTTTATTGTATAATAATGGTTGAATTTTGTTGTATGTTCATTTTAATAAATAAACAATTTGTTGAATGGGTCGTAGTTTGGTCGCATTTAAAGAAACCGTATGGGACATTCACATCTAGTGGTTGAGCTTGGTATCGCAGTCTACATTTGGAGAAACAAGTTTAGCCAAGTGACGGTTTCTTTTGCTTGTTATTAGAAATGATCTACAGGCACTCTATTGTTTGTGGATGTGTACTGGAAGTTAAGTTAAGGGGGTCACAAAAGCGAGCTTGCGCAGAAACGTTTGTTTATGTTGTCACTTTAAAACAGTCTATAGTATTTAAAAACACCCAAAATAAAAAAATATTTGAAATGTTGTCTCCGCAATAAACTGAAAAAGGTGGAGGCACAAAAATTATTAACATAAATAAAAACTAAACTAAAATAATTTAACTTATATAGCAATATTAATAAATCAACGAAAGCAAACATTTTTTTAAATGAACCATAAAAATAAAAGTAAAATAAATAAAAGTAAAAAATAAAAGCTGTTAAAATATGAATCAACCTCAGAATAATGGGGAAAACTATAATAACTCTGTAGCTGTCATGGAGTTACGTTTTAGAGTTTTTATTAAGAAAACTGTATTTAGTAAACTTTATGAATATGTTTTTTTTCTTCTGTTAGCCACTATGATAATCATTTTGTCTTGGGGCCAGTGTAAATTCAGGGCAAGTAAAAACCTGAACTGCTGCCCCAACCAGACCCACGACATTGAGATCTTTAACGTTGAGCCCTTGGCTTAAACTTAACCCAATAGAGTTATGCAAAACTTTTTTAATACTACAGTATCTTTACGTAGATAATTTAAGATTAAACATGTCCTTAGTTTAGCCATCTGGTCATTGTGAAAGAGTCAGTGAGTCATAGTGTTAGTGGCCAGATTCTGTCTTTGACACCTTACGGCCTGTCAGGCATCTGAGGAGCTAATGGGATTGGCCCCAAAGTGAGCGGCTTGTTTTCTCTTTCTCTGGTCTAAGAGGTTAGTTAATCTGACCAACTGGCTGGCCTGCACAGAAAGTGTGGTTTTGGCAGAGCGTGACGCCTGTGTCTGCTTGTCTGGACACTAACCAGACGCAGCATGTTTGACTGGTGGAGTGTGTGTTTCATCATGGCATGAATCATTGGACGTGTTGAGGGTTTTTGTTGGAATCTATGGGGCACTCCTGGTTATAACCAAATGTGGCCGTGTTGATTGACATAGTGGAAGAATCCGGAGAAAACTGTTAGAATAGGTGGTGACTTTTAATTGTAGCTCCTGTCAAAGAATAATGAGCATGCTTTATGCAAACCGTGTAATTTTGTAGCTGTTTTTTTTTAGAGAAGTAGAGATTTCAGCTGTTGTCACTGTTGATGGGAATCAGTATTCTTCGAGCCTGTAGTTCAGGTGTTTACCTGCCCTGCCAACATTTTCATCATCCCTGCTGCAAATATGATAAATTGCTTTTTTTACATAATTTTATGTGGCAGAAAAAGGCTGTAACTCTCGCACTGGACCCAGGACTCAGTTATGAGTGCTGTGTGGGTTGAAGGAAGGTTGTTATAATGTTACTTTTGCTGAGAAAAAACTCTTATGTAACCAGAGGGTTTAAATCATGTAAGATGAGATCTCGGTATCTGTTTTAATAATTTTAAATATTTAAAAGAGATGATATAGGGTTTAATAGAAGTTAGACATCCAGAAGAGCCTGACAATCTCAAAACCAAGTGCCAATCTTAACAAAAATTCTCCATTGAAGTCCAGAAGTTCACTGCAGAAGCTCATTTTGACCTGGTTTTTCCTTTTGTCATGCAGGAAGATCTGTCTCCATTGTAAGTGCTCTCGTGAGGACCATGTTGTGACAGTAATGCCTCTGGAGATGGAAAAGACGGTGACCAAGCTGATGTACGACTTCCAGAGGAACTCTACATCTGACGATGACTCTGGCTGCGCGCTGGAGGAATATGCCTGGGTCCCGCCCGGACTAAAACCTGAACAGGTAAAACAAGTTACTGTTGTATTCAAAGTGGATTTCCTAGATACAGTCTCTTGGATACTAAGTGACCACAAGTCATGTTAGCTAAGTTCCACAACGTTTTACAACTAGAAAGCATCTAAATTCTTAATTTTGAACAATATATTGGTTTATGATGTGAAACCCAGCAAATGTCCTTTGTACTAAAATATGGTTTTTACCACATTTTTCAAGTAGTCATCTATAGCACATATAGCAAAAGACTTCAACAGTTTTTTCTTTTATTGTCATGTTTAAAGAAACGTTGAGACCGCTGCATGAATTGTACATGAGGTTTTAAATGTTTGGAATTCAAAGACCCTTGAGATGAACGTCTTTTCATAACGCCTCGCTCCTGCTGAACTGATTTTTGTTACTATAGCAATGCTCAGCTTCAGAAGGTTTGTGTATCAGATTTATAAGGCAACAGTGTGTACAGAGCCCTTTATGGGCCAGTGAAATAATTTATAGATGTGTGTTTCATTTTGCTGATGAACCGAAGAAAGTCTTGTTAACAAAACAGTGAAGCCGGTCAATAAGCAATAGAGCACCTCCACCCTGCCGTAATGGGTCTCTGGAGGTCACACGATGCGTGTCGGGTCATTTATAGTTTATTAAATCACATTTTACTGCCTGAATTAGCCTGTAACTTATTAAGGAATGACTATGCAGCCTTAAAAAGAAGGATATCAAGCTCGTTTTTTATGATCATGTTATGCTATATGTGCAGAATTATGTCTTTTCGGTATTGTACATTACGCAATAAATGATTCTTCGGGCCGCATTCCAAGAGCCGTCTGTTTGTGGACACTTTGGTTTAAGTCAATACGAACACAGTTTCACAGTGTTAGAGCAGATGGAGGGGAAGTTGCTGGGATACAAGAACTCGGTGTCCATGCATGTTATTAGCAAACCATTAATTATGCCTTTCTCTCTGTGTGCTTTGAAAGCTGCTGTCTGCAATTTCACCCAGAGACAGTGATTACCTCAGGCCATGACGAATTAGGTTTCCTTTGCCACGACGTGGAAATGTAGGACATTCACATTCATATTAGGACAAGATAGCAGTTCTGCTCTGCATTTCAATACATTAGAAATCTGTTTTAGTTCAGATGGGAATGGTTTCGCAAAAGACATTATCCACCAGACAACGACAGGCTGGTCTTTACAATGAAGACACTAAGCTTGTTTATTTCTAAAAGCTCACATACACTCCCAAATACTCACATGAGTAGAATTAAAGTAATCGAGTTTGTCTGCTTTAGAATCGGATAGACCATTATT
Source organism: Oreonectes daqikongensis (assembly GCA_026939265.1). Classification (NCBI taxonomy): domain Eukaryota; kingdom Metazoa; phylum Chordata; class Actinopteri; order Cypriniformes; family Nemacheilidae; genus Oreonectes; species Oreonectes daqikongensis. The sequence continues at coordinate 92,980 of JAOTQM010000030.1, read as the reverse complement.
TTGAGTCATCTAATGATGTAAAAAAAGAAAAGTGTTGTTTATTGGTGGATGGTGAGAGGCATTGAGTCTGTTTGTATGAGTGGATCTCTTGGTCCTGTGTTTGTTGGTTTGTGTTGGCTTTTGGACCACAGAGAAAGGAAATGGAACATCGCACAAAAATGGATGTTTACCAACTCAAAACCTGTATCACTTTCTTCGGCAAACAAAAAAAGATTTTTAACAACTCTGGTCCCCATTGACTTCCATTGTATGGATACAAAACCCCTGAGACAATTGTCATATATACAGGTTTTGAACAACATGATGGTAAATAAATGACAGAATTTTCCTTTTTGGGCGAAGTGTCATTTTTACACAATGTCCTATTCATACCAAAAATGTACAATCTTATACAGAAGGTTATGAAGCAATACACGGTTTGTCATTGGTTACTGAAATGTTTATTTTTGTCTTTAAGTCTTACAATAATTGTGAATTTATTATATCAGCCAGCAATACAGTATGTCTCCTTTCTCTGGGATGTTGCCTTTATTTATTCAATGGAAAACAGCTGTTCGGACTCTAGTTACTTTACCCTCATATCACGAGCCGTTTCCTCGCCCTTTCTCCATATACAGTAATACAAAATGCAGTTGCCAGATCCCTCGACACTGGGGCGGGTTGCCAGATCTCTTTCTGCTGATTATAGTTATTTCCACAAGCTTTTCATCTGTGTGAGTGCTCTGAGTCCATGTTCTTCTGATCACTGTATCACAACAGTTCATTGGCTAGCCGAGGAAGCTTCATATTGAGAGGAGTGTGTTGTTGTTGGATGAATGCACTGTAATGTACCATGGCCAGACCACAGTTGGTGTTTCGTGTAATTTTCAGCTATCCCTCAAGAACCTCTGCAATGTTTTTTTAGAAACCCCTCGATGACACTGTACCGGCCAACATAAGCTCCGAAAGAGCCATCAGCTTGAATGCAAAAAGACAGTTGTGTTAAGGGGACGCATTAAACACCGGACATGTAGAAATGTCTGTTCTGGAAATACTCCCACACCTTCCAGAAGAAGCTGATGATTTTGTTTCAGAGCATTTTGGAAACAAAAAACACATTGATGTATTTCATGTACACCTTTTCATAACACCTATTCACACTGGACTATAAATACTAGATTTATGTTGTTCTTTAAAGACAAGGTGTGCCATTATTGTTACCACACGCTATGCGTGATATGCGTGTTTAATTTTCACATTTCCCCCCACACTTTAAGTTAAAGGTAAACCATGGTACTTACATGGAGTGTTTAATTATGTGTAACAATCTCTCAATAGCTGAGATTTATTCCTTGCTGTTTATGTGTTATGTAGACAGAGGCAGATGGGCCCCCCATTCTATATCAGATTAAGCCATTAACCCACCAAATCCTTGTAAAAGGTTTGGATGGGTGTTCTGAGGGCCGTATTACGGCTCATGCTAAGCTAACTGGCCTGTTTGAGTCTTAAGGAAATTCTTAGCAGGTTTGTCAGTTGCTGTAATTGTAATAGGCTTATATTCACTGGTCATAGATTGAAAAATGTATATCATAATTGAGTTACTTTTTATAATGTCAATAAGACAACTGTGATATTGTCATTTAGTTTTCAAAATGTTATCTTCATATGGTATATTAGATTGTCTGAAATTCACATTATTCTGAAATAAAGAATCAGGACAAATTCTGTTTAATGGCACTGGTCATCCATAAATCATCCTGACTGTTATAGGTGTGCATGTGTGTGCGTGTGTGCGTCTGTGTGTGTGTGTGTGTGTGTGTGTAAAAGGGGTTAACAACAACGGGGAAATAAGTTTCGTTCTTGCATTTGTGACATTGTCATCCAAGTGCAAAAATCTAGAACCTAAATTTTTGCGTTCCTCTACATTGTCCTGTTTGAAGTGGTCCTGTTAAAGGGATAGTTCACCCCAAAATGAAAATAGTAACCATTTACTTACCCTCATGTAATTTCAGATGTATGACTTTTTTTCTTTTGCAGAACAGAGAAAAAGATATTTTAAAGAATAGTGGGTAAGAGAAAGTTGTTGTTCCCCATTAACTTGCATTGGTTTTGTGTCCATACAATAGAAGTCGGTGGGGACCAGCAAATTTTGTTTACTTAAATTTTTCAAAATATCTTCCTTTTGTGGTTTGCAGAAAAAAGAAAGTCATACAGGTTAAAAATAATAAGAGTGTGAGTAAATGATGACATAATTTTCATTTTGGGGTGAACTATCCCTTTAATAATCCACAGATATTCTGCTTAAATTCTGCTTATTTAATAGCCTCTTCATGATTCGATCAATCCTATTTGATTAAACTTAAGTCTTGTATATGTATATAGATATATGTTAAATGATGCATTTGTCTAAATATACCTGGTCGTTCCAGGTGCATCAGTATTACAGCTCTTTACCGGAGGAGAAGGTGCCGTACGTCAACAGTCCTGGAGAGAAACATCGTATCAAACAGCTTCTGCACCAGCTGCCCCCACACGACAACGAGGTAAGAACATCACAGGGCCTCGCGCGAAAAGCTCGGCATTCAAGAGACGATCGTGGGCGTCTGAATGCGTGTGCAGTGCCACTGACCCGTGCTCTCGTTGCGCAGGTGCGCTACTGTAACGGTTTGGATGAAGAGGAAAAGAGAGAGCTGAAGCTCTTCAGTAACCAGAGGAAGAGAGAAAACCTGGGCCGCGGGAACGTCAGGCCCTTTCCCGTCACCATGACTGGAGCCATCTGTGAACAGGTGTGTGCGAGCGTCCGTATGCATGTGCGAATGAACGTGAGAGATGTTGTGTTGATGATGTGTTCTTATCCACTTATTATTATTGCCGATATTAGATTTTCATTGGGTGTGTGTTGTGTGATATCCCAACTGGGATAGCATGTTAGTGCCAGTAAGTGAATTAGAGCCGAGTCTAAGCTGGATATGCATGTCTGTGGCCACCTGCCTGGTGTCTTTCTCCTTCTGTTACTTCTCACGAACAGATGTCACATTGACACAGTTTGGCTTTTTTAGCATGTTTTAAATTTATCCTCAGCCTTGCCACAGTTAAGGATACAAAGCCCCCATTTAGCCCCCTGGTGCTGTTTGAATTCAATAAATAGGGGTGTTGAGGGTAGATGACACGGAAGTGTGTGTGCGTGTACGTGGACTGATACACACATTTGCCTGTTCTATTAAATGTTTGCTGAGTGCTCAGCATAACGCGACATATCGAAAACACTGAATGAGACCTTTAATGAAGAAACCTGCAGTGCTATTTGCTAAGATCAGCTATGTTCTGACCTCAGAAGTGATAAGATGGCTACCTATTACCCATTTTGATTTTCCAGGTTATTTTTTTATAAGTGTCCAAAGAGGTGTTTGGCTCATCCAAATTTATATGATATGAATTTGGTGTTTCTGTACTGATATTTTGTGTTTTAAAACAAATAGTATTTTATATAGGCTACATCAAATTAAATCCCAAAGTAAAAAAGAAAAGAAATATAGCATAAATTTTGATTTGGACATTGCTAAACTTTGCATAGAAATATTGAAGATATGCAGGTTTATGTAATATATAGAAATTGAGTTTCTAAACCAAAACTCTATTTATGCAATGATGCAAGGTTTTAGTCGACCCCCAACCCCAGTCTGAAGTCAGTGATTTAGATGGTTATTGATTTCATCTTTCACCCTGCTGTTAAATGACCTATATACATCACTGAGCCTCTCTCTCTATATACATCACTGAGCCTCTCTCTCTCTTTCTCTCGCTCAGTCTTTTAACTCTTTCTTCATCTGTTTCTCTCATGTATAGTGTGGGGGGCAGATAAACGGAGGCGACATCGCCGTCTTTGCATCACGGGCGGGCCACGGGGTGTGCTGGCACCCACAATGCTTCGTGTGCAGCATGTGCGATGAGCTCCTGGTGGATCTTATCTACTTCTACCAGGATGGGAAGATCTTCTGTGGCCGCCACCATGCTGAGAGACTCAAACCCCGCTGTTCAGCATGTGATGAGGTTAGCCGCTCTCATCCTGATGTTAAAGGGCACGAACTTGTCTTCTGTCATATTGAAATAAATCATCAACAGTCACTTGTGGAATATTAAGGAGGATCGGTTGACATAAATGCAATATAATATACATAACGGTTCATTATGTAAAAGTCTTTTTACAGTTATGTTTAGAATGAGCTATTCAGAAATGAGCCGAAACAGAAAAGTTAAAAGGTTTCCCAAGCACCTCTATTTACTATTGGTCAGTCAAACTGATAATCCCGCCCTGAACTCATACCATTGGTTGAGCCATCGTTGCTACATAGAGCAGTATACGCAAAAGCACTTCTTGGGGAATTGTAGAATGATTGTTTAGGAATATCGGTAAATAAAACTGTGATATAAGCATTTTATCATTATATTTAACATTTATACGTACAAAAGAAAAATAAATCATGTTGATTTATGAGGAGTCTCTTCATGTAGTTAGAAGATTGCACACAGTAAGCCTGGTTTCTCTGCTTCACATTTTATGTAAAGAACGCTGACACAATTACACCGCACATTACCATGGTTACAGCACTTCATCTCTATAGTGATAATAGATTTACTGCTGTGCTGCAGCTCGGTGAGTCTGGTCCTTGTGTTACTGCAGAAAAATGGTCTCACTCTCTCTCCTTTTCTGTCTCTCAGATCATTTTTTCAGATGAGTGCACAGAGGCCGAGGGCAGACACTGGCACATGAAGCATTTCTGCTGTTTCGAGTGCGAGACCGTTCTGGGCGGCCAGCGTTACATCATGAAGGAGGGTCGACCGTACTGCTGCACTTGTTTTGAGTCCCTGTACGCAGAGTACTGCGACTCCTGTGGGGAACACATCGGTAAGACCCTGTCCTTCATTGGCTGAACATCCAGGCAACGCTGGTCTGCTTCTCTCTGTCGTCGCAGAAATTGAGCTGTGGCTGCGCCAGGGGACGATTGACCTGTCTTGGTCTATCAATATAATAAAAAAATAATGCAAACTTCAACGCAAGTTTGTAGATATAGCTTAACAATTTTGCCTTAAAGTTTCAGCCAAGTTCTGTCCGCCTGTTAAATTGAAATTCAACCCGTATGGAATTTACTTTCCGCACAGGACCGCAAAAAGTAATTTTGGGAAAGCGATTATAAACAGGAAGCATTAGTGAAGGTTTTAAAAACAGATGTTCTCCATTATGACCTCCTTAAAGACCTGTGATTTAAATATAATTTTGTTCTGAGGTATGTGGCATGTCGTATAATCAGTTTATAGTAAACAAGTCCACACCTCATGAGAAGGAGCCACAGATGTTTTTGTTTCGTTTATTTAGATTATCATGGAAAGAGTCTTCTACACCATCTTACAACATCCATTTATGTCGATTATAAACGAATGGAACTAAAATATGTGTTTAACAGCGTCACACAATTATATTAAGTGCTCTCTAAGGTTGTGTAAAGCTCTCTTGATTCCATAAATGCTTTTTGTAAGTCTTCTTATTGTGTTGTTCCAGGTATCGACCAAGGCCAGATGACATATGACGGCCAACACTGGCATGCCACCGAGACCTGCTTCAGCTGTGCCCGCTGTAAGAAATCCCTGCTCGGCCGACCCTTTCTACCCAAGCAGGGTCAGATCTTCTGCTCTCGGGCGTGCAGTGTTGGCGAAGACCAAAACGGCTCGGATTCTGCGGACTCTGCATTTCAGAGCGCCCGCTCACGCGAGGCCCGGCGCAGCAGCTCCAAATCCAACAAGAGCAACGGTACTGGCAGCGGAGGAGACAGGAACCAGGGGGGAAATTCCCCCGCGGCCCGTTACTCTGCCGAAGTTGACCCGCTGTCCATGCAAATGGATCTGCTCAGCCTGTCCAGTCAATCCCCCAGCCTGACCAGAGACCCCCCGCCCTGGAACATGCAGGCAGAGATGTACGGACACGAGAACCACGATGAACTTTCATCAAACCCTCTTCATCTGCTCAGTCAGTGCAACATCCGGACTTGTTATTCCTCTAATCCATCTCCCGGTCATCCGGCGGATCCAAAGCCTGTGTCCTCCAGGAGACCCCCCATATCTGCTCTCAAAGGAAAGTCTTTGAATGAAAACTGGTTCCAGCCAGGACCAGAGGACTATTACCAGCCCAATCTGAGGACACAGATGAGCTTTCAAGAGGTTCCACAGAATAGCTTCATTGATAAGCGTTCCGTAAGCTTGCATATGTTCCAGGAGGTTGGTCCGCAGATGGGCCGGAGCAGGAACCCCATCAGTGCACTTAGCTTTAGTGAACAGCTCGTACCACAGGAGCAAACTCCACATGGCTCGATGGAGTCGCTGGCTCTGTCTAATGCTACAGGTAGGTTTTCAATACTACAGTTAAAAAAAACTGTCGTCACAATTAATATGGTTTGCTAAAGATGCAAGAAAATGTTACAGCATTCTTACATGTGTTTTTCGTCCACAGGCACCTCTGCAGATGGCGGCAGTAAACGTCACGAGCACTTGTCTCGCTTCTCAATGCCAGACTTGAGTAAAGACTCCGGCATGAATGTCTCCGAAAAGAGCAACATGGGCACCCTCAACTCATCCGTGCAGTTCCACAGCTCTGAATCTCTGCGTAGCCTGAACACCGCGCAGCCCTACCTTGAGCTCGAAACCCCGGTCCAGGTGAAATTTCCAAGGCAATACTCCCGTGAATCTCTTAGAATTAACGCTTTGCCCCCTGGATTCACCTATCAGGAGGAGGATCGCATAAGCTTGGTGAGCAATGCCAACAATGCCCGTCTGGCGCCCATGAGCGACCGAACTCGCCGTCGAACCATCAACCAAGAAGAGCCGCGCCGACGGCACCACCATCATCGCTCTCACCGTTCCCGGCGCTCGCGTTCGGATAACGCACTTAACCTCGTTGCCGAGCGCCACCCGCCCCCCAGGCGATCTCAGCTTCACCTACATGAAGACCAGTTTCCTCCTCGCGGGCCGCGAGGCCTTCACAGCAGCGGAAGCGCGGGCAGATTGAGGCAGCAGCCGTTCAGACCCTGTCCTCGGACGACCTCTGACCTCACGCTTCAAAACCCCGGCCCTTACCGGCACCAGGGCCCTTATTCGTGGGACCAGTACGATTACGACGATGATTGGTGCTCCACCTGTTCCTCGTCTTCAGAGTCAGAAGATGAAGGGTATTTTCTGGGCGAGCCCATTCCTAGACCCGTCCAGCTGAGGTACATGACCAGCGAAGAGCTGCTGCGCAAATACAACTCCTCCGGACTGGGAGCGTCCAGTCAGTTCGAGAGCCGCGGACAGTTACACACTCGCAAGCGTAGGAAAAGCAAGAACTGCATCATCTCTTGAAAGTCGCGCCTGCTGCATCCTGCACAATGTTGCACAACAAGATTTTTTCCGTCCTTTATCGCAAATATTTGAGAGGCTTTTCAGTGTTGTGAGGCCATCGGTGAATAATGCGCAGTAATATTATTTGTTCGCACCTCGAATTGCATATGCATGTTTTCCCATGTGATATTTCCAAATTATTCTGGATGTTACATTTTTCACTTTGCGGCATTTGTTACAGCTGACGTGCAATTGTTCGTTATTTAATCCATTCAGGCACAGTGACTTTAATTTGTATGGTTCTGGTTACTCATTATTTTTGCTCTGGGCTGAAAACGCCATTTTAGTCAGTAATAAAATGTATATACGCAATTGAATGAAGAAATTCACTAAGTTAAGGATGTATTGTAAATTATCTGTAAATGATGTACTACATATTTTTATATTTTGTATCGATAGAATCATTTATGTACTAAGCATTATGTAGAGGAAATAGTAAAGGCATGCACGTTCATTTGCTGATTTTTGTCCTGTATTAAAAATTAAAGAGTATTTCTGTGGGAGATTTGATTGACAGCTTTTGGTTTTTCATTATCAAGGCGTTCTGTGATCTCTGACTCATAAGATGCAAACGCGCTCACCATCTGCTCGTTGCATAAATGCAGAAGACCGCAGCACATTGAGGAATCAAAATGTCTGGCTTCAGTTACACATACAAATGATTTTCAAAGGCACTGTCTTTAACAAATCTATGATTTATTTTATTCGACCATTAAATTGAGTTTTTAATAGTAGGAAGCAGTTTTGTCAATTTAACCCTCATGTCATTCCAGACTTGTATGACTTTTTTCTGAGGAACACAAAAGAAGATATTTTGAAGAACATTGGTGACCAAACAATACCCCTTTGCCTTATATTGTATGGACACAAAACCATTAAATATAACCAAAATATCTTCTTTGTATTCTTTAGAAGAAAGAGTCATATACATGTTTTGAATGACATGAGGGTGAATGAATGATGAAATAATTTATATTTATAGGTGAACTATCCCTTTTTAACAATGATGCCTAACAATTTTGACAATAATGCTGGTTTAAGTTACAATAGGCTGTGCATTAGGGTGTTACTAGGTCTGACATACTAAATAATTATTTTCTTATGCAGTAATCCATGACAGATATAATCCCTGTAAAGTTAATAGTTGGCTTCTATAGGTGCTGTCCATTTGATACACTGTAAAAAAGTTAAACTTAAAAAAAGTTACCTTAAAGTTTTGAATTAATTCAACTTAAAAATATTAGTTAACATATCAAGTTTGCATTAGTTAACAAATATTTTTTTAGTTGAATGAAATGAACTCAAAATTTTAAGACAGCCAGGTTACTTTTTACAGTTTATGTGAACAGGTATATTGACCAATCAGCTTCCAGATCCAGAACCGTCCATTACTTTAGATAACACTCAGGAAAGGCCTCGGTACATCTGTGCTGTGTGTTAGTGCATTCTAGTCTATGAAAGGCAAAGTGGAGCGAAAGTATTCAAATATCACATTACACAGTCTCGAAATGCTATTATAACCGCTAACTAATACATATGTGGTTTTCAGGTTTTAATCTATAAGCCATTACCACGCTCCCATGAGTTTGAAAATGTATCTGAATCGTCGACCTGTTTGAAAGTGGCAAAGTACTAATGATCCTGACAGGCCAGAAACATTAGAGGCTTTGCACTACCGTCAGGAATGTTTGTCCTCGTGTATTTAGTGGTGCTCGGAAGAGTCGAGAGTTTGTTGAGTTGGCGGCGTTATGACAGAACCAGCTGCATAAACATGTGATCTACATTAGGAGTTTTGGCCATGTGACAAGAAGTGACTCTTTCAATATTTCTATCCCCGGAGCATTACTATGCGGCCCATGACAATATAGGGCATGCAACCCAAGTGCCCCTTCAGCCCATGAATGATTCCTATCAGGCGATTCATTAGATACACATTTTGTTTTTTTGACTAAACTTTGCTGGATGTAGCAAACAAAGTAACGTTTGCTATGTATTTGGAATGGATCAGATGATATAGTGGCAATAGCACCCAGAGGACTCTGTAGACATAGCAAAACAGCTCAGGCGTGACTTATAGTCATAATGAAAAATGTCAAATCTGTCTGTTGTTTAAGCTAATGGTTATTGTCTCTTTCCTGATGAAGTGTGGCATGACGTGGCTTCCAATGTTCCTGCATTCCTGTTGACTGGAATGATCATGACATCATGAGTAAAGCAATGAAAAGTGTGGCTAACACAAATGATGCTCTTTGTGCCAAAATAGGACAATAGTTGACAAATTCTTAGCCTCTTATCTTGGCATCTTCATTCAAATGTGCTGTCTTTGTCTTAAGTGGATTGTTTTATGTAATCTTAAATTGACTTTAAACCGAATTAGCGTGTCATCTCCAAAAATTAAACATTTGAATCCTTTACAACATTCATGCCCAAAAATGACCTGAAACTGACCTGAAACCGAGACAGAGTTAACATTCATCTGTCTTATGACTCTGTATTATATGTGGGACATGACTGCATTAATCTAAGGGCCAGAGCTAAGAGCTGGCATTTTACTTAAAGCCATTAAAATATATATATAATATGTGAGTTTATAGTCTGTCCATCTATTGCGGGGAATGACATGTCAGTTTAGCAATTTGTGGTTTAACTTTATGCTGTTAGGGCAGTCGTGTCAGAGGTGACTAATGCAGAAAGCATCTGTAATGATAAGTGACATGACCATCGCAGCCATTATTTGTTGACTTTATGCAGTTGCTGGTATTTCTGTTTTAATACTCTATATTTGTGTGATCCAGAGTAACTATTTTTAAGGCTATTCATCCTTGGATCTTTAAAGCTAATACCATTAAGCTTTTTATTACATTTTACATTTTTATGTAAGGTTTATTATTTAGTTTGACTTTTTGTCATTTACTTTGAATGTCACTGAAGTCAGTACCAAACCAGTAATTATGCATACAGTCATTTTAAAGAAAAAAAAACTGATAGTTATCATTGTGCATGTACACAATTAATAGCTTGAATCATTTTTATATTGATTTATGACAGAGACCGTTATGGCTGTCACGATCGCAGGTTCTAATGTAAAAATTAGGCTACTTAAAATGACAGCCTGTCTCATAGCCAAATTCAATTATTCACAAGTGCTTTACATTGTTTCAGTGTTAATGCACATATGCTTCTCAATAAGATTCGTGCAAGCAGTCATCGTGTGTATTCAATTACTATCTGTTTCTAAAAAAAGACTGACCTCAGATCAGATTTTAGGGATTCCGCTTTAATAGTTTAGTTTGTGGTATGGTTGCAGATCAGTGTGCATCTACTTATATAAGGTTCTAAATTCATTGCTAATTCAGGAAGTGTTATGGCAGACATAAGGGAATCAGTGAAGCTTATTTCACATTTTCATTTTATGCATTGCAGAAATTTCGCACCTGCTGGATGACACTCCTATGCCAGAATAAATGGCACCAAACCCCTTGTGGTTATTATAATTATAGTGAGCGTTCTTCTATTATATCAACAAACGCACAGATCCCATAGCGAGCCGTCGTGGGTATATAGCGGATTTAACATTCCAATGGCATTTCTTGTTAGAAGCAATATGTAAGAACACACGTTATCTATAGACACAGTAAATTCAACATGACCCTTTCAGCTCTATTTGTTTCCATTCAGGAATACCCATACAACCTGTGGTATTTATCCACAATGACAGCACACAAATCCATCACAAGGATCGCAATGTGTCTAAATTGCGATGCCTTCATAGCTAAATGGAGCTATTCAGAGCTCATAATCTTCAGATCAGGAGGTCTCAGGACTGTTTAACATTCATAGAGAATTTCTCACCCACACACAGGAGATAATCCCACAGTGCCAGAAGACCCAATGCTTTCCAGCTGGAGCCCCAATCATTAATACCCTTATTTAAGCATGCCCATCTGTGCACATAACATATACATATATATATATAATGTTCTGTCACTCACTCATAAGTGTTTACGAATCATTCTGTCTTTAAATGGTCTAAAAGTGCATCCATATACACCTGCTGAAAATAGTGAAGATTTATCATTTAGAAAAGGATTTTACTATTCTAGGTAACTGTTCTTGCTAATGCTCTTTAAGTACAATTAGATCAAGTTCCTATTTTATGGTGAATGTGTATTAGTATGTCGAATGTAGGCATCGGGTCAGGAAAAATGCCCGTTTTGCACATTGACCTTGCAAAGTCAAAGACACATTATCTTCTTGCACACTTAAAGTCACCCACAAGATTAATGACCAATTTCGGTCGGGCACTTGACAGGTCAGCAACTGGACATTATGAACGAGCTGCAGGAATGTTAATGAAGCCAATTATATTATTGTCTGACAATCCCTAATAGATTACATACCATTGTGTCATTTGCCAGCGTATACTTGCACGATATGACCAGGGAACAAATTACCACATGATGAGTATCAGTATGGTGTCAGTATGCCGGTCAACTATTTTTAGTGTGCTCAGCTCTTAATGCATTTTACACTCTTAGAATTGTGCATTACTTAACAAGTCAAGGACATCCAGAACAAACCAAATCATTATTCACAACGATCTGTTCAAAATATCCATTTTGTAAATGAGAAGGTGTAATAGTGCAATGTGTAATGTGTCGAATTTTGTGTATGTTCTTGACATGGGCTTTGTTTTAATGGTGCTGCTTGGGCTTATAAATAGTTGTGATTGGAAGTAGGTCTTAAAAAAAATCATATTTAGTGTCATTGTAAATTGTTTAATATTTAAAATGTTTATGTACACCCATATCACATAGGTTCCCCAGAACTGTTTGTTTTCCTAAATTTCTCAAAATATTTCATTTTGGGTTCAACAGAACAAAAATAATAAGCTACAATATTTGTTTTCTACTATGGTAGTGAATAATGTCCCAGAAAATTGCTAACATTCTTCCAAATATCTTTCTTTGTGTTTATTGGAACAATTACATTTACACAGGTTTGAAACAACCTGAGGGCAGACAGAATGACATAATTTTTATTTTTGGGTAAACTGCCCCTTTTAACAAGGACCAAAGAGCGCAGATGCTCATAATGTATGACTGTAAATGTTGTCCCTTATTATCAGCTATAAATATTAGATTCTAAGATTTTAGATTTTTAAGTTCATTGCTGTGCAGAGTATAGTTTGTTTTTGGCAATCCTGCAGTGAATAAACAGCGCCATCTACTGTGCAACTATTTAAACTACATTTCACAAACTTACATTAACAAAGTCCCAAATCACTCATGTTAACAGGTCGTCGCCTTGGAATTATTAGGTTCTGTCTGTATTCTGAGCAGTTTTGAGAAATTGAGCTTTAAAGTTTTTGCATTCCAAATGACTTTGTTGTTATTTTTAGAAAACAAAAAGGTTTTTATTTACAATGTAAAGAAAAAAATATCACATACAGGTAATGTGAATAATAAGAATATGTGAAAAAATTTATTTTAATAAAAATATCAGATAAAACCTTATAATTCCAAGGTGACAAAATGCATATTTGACATGCTTGACCCAAACCAAGTGTTCCTATCTTTGGTTGGAATAGGAGGGATTTTCTTGATCCTGAAAGGTTGGATTACATGATCCTGATTGTCCCAAACTTGGCTAAATAAATGTCATTGCTTATAACCAATACACGCATTACGTCTTATCACACCCATCAGAATTATTAACCTCAGGCCTAAGATCTTCTTTTCCAACTACTTTTGAACCTAAATGGGTCTTTCCCAGTTCATTGTCTTTATGTCGCTCCTCTTAGTTCATATTCAGTGAATTTCAAGATTTCAAATATAGCCGTGCAAGTAGCCATCTCACATATTTGAATATTTCATATCCAATAATTTATTAATTTCAGTAAACAAGTGTGTACAATCAAAGCAGAATAATATACACATATACATATCCTTGTATAATATTAAATAAATATATAATAGTGTCCTTTCCTGTATCCATCCATCCATCCATCCATCCACAAATGCGCAGTTACCCGAGCTTCACAGCTTTATCTCTAAGACCTTCTCATCTTTGGAGGATCCACAGACTCGGATGTTCTTAAACTCTTGGGAAATCTCTAGAGGAGTTTTGCCTTTTGTTTCAGGAAGGATGAAGAAGATGAAGAGAGCAGCTATCAGACAAACGCAGGAGAAGAGAACAAAGCTCAGGGATTTCAGGGCGGCCTGCGGAACACATGGAGAACAGTTAATAGGAGCAGCTGAAAGCCTGACATTACACATTGTTCGGGAAAAGAACATATAATAGGACACATTCAAGAATCCTTCTGTAGTTGAGTAAAAGCATTGAAACAGGAAGACAGGAAGAAACTGACATCTTTCAAACAGGAAGAAACTGACATCACAAGGGATGCACCCCTACTCTTTTTATGAGAAGTGACATGGGATTTTTAATGACCACAGAGAGTCGGGATTTAACATCTCATTCAAAGAAACAGTGCTGTTTTCACAGAAAAGCATCCCCATGACTGTTCCCATACCATTATTACCTTACCATATATTATATCCAAATATTTGAAAGTAGTAAGACAATGCAGTGCTTTAAATTTGTCATTTCTAACCAGGCTTAAAATACAAACTTCCAATTATAACATTTCAATTTCAGCTGAAAAAAGAAAATAAAGAACTTAATTTGTAGCTTAAATGTTATGACATGAACATTTTTAAGCCCATTTTATTCCCAACCATTTAACTATATGACATTTAGTGATTATAAATGGATGATATGGTGTCGAAATGGTTGGGAACTTACAATTAAGAAAGGAAACATAAATCCAAGGATGGAGAGCCCCAGCCAGCGCAGGCACCCGGTAAACATAAATGCAGCTGGACGATATGACTGGATGAAGATCTCACTGGTGATGGATTGGTATACAGCAGCTGTAAATCAGATTTGTTTAATGTTTTGTCATTGATTAATCATGATATAATCAGGTATGTAATGCATATGCAATGGTTTACCTGGCCCTCCCGCAAAGAAAACATTAAAGAGAAAAATGAGGAAAACTGTGATGTATGGAACAACAAAGCTGGAGTCCTGTAGATGAGACAGAGATGATGATAAAGGTCTGTTCTGTGTTTACTGTCGGTTGATATGATAGAGATTCACCTTCAGGTGAAGAGTAACAGTGATTAATGCCATGATGACTGACATCCCTCCAAATCCACTCCACAACAAAACCCTTCTTCCCATACTCTCAATGAGTACGCTCTACACACAAACACACACACAAAATATACAGTAAATTAGGAAACACTTTAAAGAAAATAATATAGCATTTCCTTCATAAGGGGACATACACTGATTATGGAGGAGAGAACTTCAGAGGTGCCTATGCCCAATGTGACATGGCGAATATTATCTACAGGAATACCAGCTTCCATAAAGATGTTGTAAGAGAAGACAGTTATCTGCAAGTGAGAAAATGACATATATCACACATAATTGTGTTTTATTTCTATACAGAACTATTGTTGAATGTGATGATTTACAGCAGGGATGCCGCTGAACTGGGTGCCTAGACATATGACCAGCAGAGAAAGGATCTGCCAGCGCAGATGTTTGACCCGCAGCATATCCAGCAAACTCTTACTGTGCTCCCCTCGAATGACTGCCTGCTCTGCTAACATCTCCTCTATCTCCATCTTATAATCTCCCGGTCCCCATAGAAACTGCAGTGCTGCCGACAAAAACACTCAAAGAGTCAATGACAATAAAATAGAAAATGTGCCTGATAAATGTTTTTTAAATACACTGGTTAAACATTTTAGTCAACCTGATCTCATGGGAAGTCGTAAGTATTTTACGAGGTAGCTTAGGTATGAATTCATACGTTGTGAGTCGTACAAAAACGTACGATTACGCAATACTAAAGCACCTTTTCTGCACTGTTCAGTTTCGCCTTTCTCGATCAGAATATATCGGGGCGCATCGGGTAAGAACGGCAGTATTGCCATCTGAACCACACAGAAACATGTTGAGACACACAGCAGAATGTTCCACCATTCCTCACGGCCAAGAATTTCCCTGAACAACAAGGAACTTAATGACATACTTTCAAAGTAGCTATTAAAAAGCTAGTGAGGAAGAACAAATGCCAACATATGAACATTCACAGAAGCAACTTGTTGTTTTGAGACATAAATCCAAGATAAATCATGAAATATTACCTCAGACCAGCAAACTGTCCTGATAATTTACCAACGAACAGAAATGTAGCAGCTGAAAGCGTCACCATGCCTCTTATTTTTTTGGGTGAACTCTCTCCGAGATAGATGGAATGAATGCTTCCACCTAACCCTTCATAAAGAGTAACAGAAAAACAATGAAACAAACACAGTCTGACCTGTTTTTATCATTCAAAATATGTCTGTATACCTGATGTAAATCCAAACAGGAAGCGTGATAACATGACAAGTTCAAATGAGTTTGTGGGTTTGCTTATGTACATGGTCACTGCCGCCACAACTGATAACACGCTGTTGAAAATCACGCCTGTTTTTCTATAAGAAAATGCACTTATTTGTTACATAGGCCTATTATATTCAGATTATGAGAAATGTTTCAGCATGGCTATTTGATATATAAATTATTCAAAAACAAAATAAGGTAAAAAAGTAAAAATGGTAAAAATAAAGTGACATTACCTTCCCATGTGACTAGTTACACATGTGACAGACATGGAGCCCACGAATCCTCCTACAGCAAAGAGAGAAACCACAGCAGACCAGATAAGAGTGACAGTCTTCTCTCCTGGATATTCCCCATAGTGATGCATCCAGCTAGTGTTGATAAAGCTCTGAATGTACTGTGGAAACGTAGACAAACGTATTTTACAAAAAAGAAAAATGAGTAACATATTATATTTTTTAAATTCAGGTCAGATTGTAATATAATACTGAAATGCTAATGGAGTGAACTGTCACTTAAAATACTAATGTCTAAAAAGGCAATAAATGAAAGAAATGCACACTGGAGATGGAGAGCTGATCACGGTGAGATTGAATCCAATCTGATATGATCCACCAAGCCCCAGCACAATGATGAGGGCAAGAGCTTTCCCACGAACCTGAAATTATGACCAATAAAATTTGTCTCAGGAATGACAGACAACCTGACACATGATGTTGTGCAGGTTGTTCATGGTCAGAGTTTAAAGATAAGCATAAATGACATATTTGAAAGAAGATATGAATTACATAGCTATAGACAATGAATCAAACTTCAAAGATCTGGTGCTCAGAAATCTAAATAAGAGAAAGAAAACATGTTCTTACAAGGTCTTTCAACACACTCTTCATTCTGATCTGCTTGTTGCACGTCCATGATGCTGCACCTGTATATATGCAACATGATCAGTTAAGCATTTAGAGGATTCCATTAATTTTTGACATCAGAGTAAATATTCAGACTTTGTCTTTCCCTTGCCAGTAGTGAGAGATTTATTGCAAATTGCAATTATTTGGAATAATTGACTAGAACTTTGCAATGTTTTACATTAGAGTCTCGAATACTTTATAGAGGTGGGTTTTCAAACTGGGGTCCGGGGACCCCCAGAAGGTTCAGGGAAAAAAGATAAAGCAAACATTTTAAGTCTACTGAACATTGTTATTATATTATTTCTAAGGGATTTTTTGCGACATGCACATTTCCAAGATTGTTTAAATTTGTTCCTTTGTTGTGAGTTTTTATCACTATAATAATAATTGAATTGAAAATGTCTCTTTACACATCGAACAAATGCAACCAACTATTTTAATTGGGAAACAATATGTTGTCTTTATAATAACACATTTACTGTTTCTTTATACATATAAAAAGATAGATGGATATGTATTTTAGAAAGGTGGTCCCTCACAAAAGGGATTTTTTATTTTGGGGTCCTTTGCATCATAAAGTAAACTGTTGCTTGCCTGATATAACATTTACACATAACCTTTTTGCTTTCTGAACACTTTGGTACTTTCTGTTCTGATAACTGGTGAGAGAAATAAGCAGTTTGTTCCTTGTCCTAAACACTTCAACCAGTTCTCAAGGTTGCATAGTGTTATGGTCAGGTTTGCTTACCAGAACATAAAACGACTAATAGAACACAAAGTTCAGCACTAGTCTAGGTCCTACAATACTGAACCAGAACAAAATGAGGTGGCACAGCCATATCAAAGGTTGCCATGCTACCGGAACAACATCACTCCTTTTGAAAGGTGTCAGTAGGCCAACTCCATCAGGGGCAAGAAGTGAGCTCCCTTATCTGAACTGTCAACATGTTTGAAAGTGCCAGTGGCAATAAAGTATGTTTCCGCCATTTTTAAGTGAAAGCGACTCGGCAGTCCACTATAGCTTTCACAACACTAGTGATCTGAACCCCAACAGTTTACTTAACAGACTTTGTGTCTCATTTTTTTTTGGTATTGTGAGTATTCTAAGAATCTCTGGAAAAGCATATTGGGGGTATTTTCTGTCATAATTCCTGATATTTCTTCGAAATATGAAAATGTTATTCCAGGATAAACAGATGAGTGCACATTTAGATGTTTATTGTTTGTTCAACCTTATTTTGTTTCTGGCCAAATATTTTATAGCTACATAAATGTACATTTGTAAGCATAAGCTTTTTTTATAAGTTTTCTTGAAGATTTAAAACTCTTTATATGATTTCGGACTTCTAACAAGAAAGCTGTAAGAACTATGAATCTGTTCAAAAGATGCAATATTGCTCCCTGGCATGTTGTCTATGTTTATAATAATAAATGAGAGAAAACACAAAAAAAAACATTTTATGTAAAAAAAAAACACAGCCACTGTCTCCAAAATTATTTAATTATGACAAACAGCATCAAGTTCTATAAGATCATCATGTTTGTAGTAACTTAAACAAACTCGCGTTACTTTTGTCCAGAAACTCTTTAAAACCGATTTACTTTTATTTTGAAAACTTCAGACCATGCTAACTTCAGTTTGTGTTACAGCGCTAAATAACCTGTAGATTGTAGAATGATGATTATGAACTTGCAATTAAAAAGTAGCGCTTCAGTAACTTACTTCCGCTTTCGTCACTCTATGTTTCGTCACTTCATGTTGGAGTGAAAATGTCAACTGCACAACAACACATATTAGCGCAATCGAGAATCGAAACCATCAGTAGATGTTATGCCACCTACAATATATGTTGCACTGTCGTATATATGTTTTATGTTATCAGTTGTGAAATCCAAGCAACCAATTTACTATTACGATTAGGCTATTGTACGTTTTAACCCTCTGGAAACACATGTTGTCCAGCTGCTAATGTCATGTTGCGACTTTCTCTGTTAAAAGTTGAGCTGCAGCTTATGATTGGCAACTGTGCAGTGAATAAACAGCGCCATCTACTGTCTTATATTTAAACTACATTTCACGAGCTCAACATATACCATAGTAATCACTTATGTTAAAAAAAAGCAAATTTGGCGTGCTGTTTGAAAGGAGGGCTCAAAGTGCAGAATTTGGCCGTTACTCACCCGGTTGGGATAGGTAATGACAAGAATAATGTGGTGGAGGGATGCAGCACAGGTCAAGTGAGTGTAGGCCTATCTGCTGTTCTCTCAACCTCTTTGCCAGATTATTGTTGCCAGGTATAACTGCTGTATGTTTCAGATTAAATCACTAATAGGTCTGGGAAGTCCCATACTGCCTGTCAGACATTGATAAGAAATTGCTAAGAAGATTTGGAGACATGAAGACAATGCACAATGAAACGGGTGGGCAGATTTACTGACTTAATTCAAACCATTTTGCAGAAAATTGCAAAGAATAGTATGCATTGTATTTATTTAAACAATGTTTAGTCTTAAAGAAAAAAGATCCTACAGACTAAAAAACTGCCACATTGAATAATGTATTTTTATAGCTCCAAGACAGATTTAATGTGTAAGTCATTGTCTCTCATATCATTCTCTGTCTCAGCCATCTCACATATTAAAATCATTTAAACTCACATGAATATTTCATGTCTGCTTTATTCATCAATGCACAGTAATCACATATATATCCTTTTTATAATATAATATGAATATGTAATATTTAGCTTTCCTGATATTGACACCTAGTTACCCGAGCTTCACAGCTTTATCTCTAAGACCTTCTCATCTTTGGAGGATCCACAGACTCGAATGTTCTTAAACTCTTGGGAAATCTCTAGAGGAGTTTTGCCTTTTGTTTCAGGAAGGATGAAGAAGATGAAGAGAGCAGCTATCAGACAAACGCAGGAGAAGAGAACAAAGCTCAGGGATTTCAGGGCGGCCTGCGGAACACATGGAGAACAGTTAATAGGAGCAGCTGAAAGCCTGACATTACACATTGTTCGGGAAAAGAACATATAATAGGACACATTCAAGAATCCTTCTGTAGTTGAGTAAAAGCATTGCTCTTTCAAACAGGAAGAAACTGACATCACAATACAGTCATAATCACCGGTTTTAGATGATGGCGAAAGCTCCTTATTACATAAAACGTTAATGAAACATTAATAACATACGGAATACAAATGACATTTACTGATGATGCATTTGTGAGCCCTGTGAGGAGCTAATGCATGCACGCACGCACACTTTACCATTATTATATTTGATATACAATTACATGTCTTTTAGGTCTATATAGCTGTTGAATGTATAATGCACACTTTGCTTTATAAACCATTTTTAAGATGTAGGCTAAACAAGACCTAAAGCAGGTCCTTAAATAAAGTTTTCAAGTTCTGTCAGTCACTCTGTCATCTTGCAGTCTTGTCTCTCACTGGTTGTTGTAAAAGTACCAACGTCTTCACCCCAATTTGAAATCCTAAATATAAAACATGTTTAATTTGATCTGGAAGATTTTTTTTTTGAGCAGACCGGGAGGTGTAAGATTTAATCTGCGAATGCTTCACATTGCTTGCATTTGATTGCATTTTGATTATATTTTGTTGTAACACTTGTGTGGCATTTTCTTGTGGTTTCTAACCATGTTCAAGCACACATTTTTTAGTTTGTTTTCAAGGAATTAAAAGAATATATATTTTTTAAACTATAACTTATTAACATACCCATTATTAATCCCTAACCCATTCAGATAATATGGCAAGATAAAGAAATATCTGATAGTATTTTGGTACATGCGACAGAAATTATTAGGAAACACATATAAAAACTTTAGATTTCAGGTCAGTTATTTGGAGTTATGGCATGATTAAGAACTTACAATTAAGAAAGGAAACATAAATCCAAGGATGGAGAGCCCCAGCCAGCGCAGGCACCCGGTAAACATAAATGCAGCTGGACGATATGACTGGATGAAGATCTCACTGGTGATGGATTGGTATACAGCAGCTGTAAATCAGATTTGTTTAATGTTTTGTCATTGATTAATCATGATATAATCAGGTATGTAATGCATATGCAATGGTTTACCTGGCCCTCCCGCAAAGAAAACATTAAAGAGAAAAATGAGGAAAACTGTGATGTATGGAACAACAAAGCTGGAGTCCTGTAGATGAGACAGAGATGATGATAAAGGTCTGTTCTGTGTTTACTGTCGGTTGATATGATAGAGATTCACCTTCAGGTGAAGAGTAACAGTGATTAATGCCATGATGACTGACATCCCTCCAAATCCACTCCACAACAAAACCCTTCTTCCCATACTCTCAATGAGTACGCTCTACACACAAACACACACACAAAAATATACAGTAAATTAGGAAACACTTTAAAGAAAATAATATAGCATTTCCTTCATAAGGGGACATACACTGATTATGGAGGAGAGAACTTCAGAGGTGCCTATGCCCAATGTGACATGGCGAATATTATCTACAGGAATACCAGCTTCCATAAAGATGTTGTAAGAGAAGACAGTTATCTGCAAGTGAGAAAATGACATATATCACACATAATTGTGTTTTATTTCTATACAGAACTATTGTTGAATGTGATGATTTACAGCAGGGATGCCGCTGAACTGGGTGCCTAGACATATGACCAGCAGAGAAAGGATCTGCCAGCGCAGATGTTTGACCCGCAGCATATCCAGCAAACTCTTACTGTGCTCCCCTCGAATGACTGCCTGCTCTGCTAACATCTCCTCTATCTCCATCTTATAATCTCCCGGTCCCCATAGAAACTGCAGTGCTGCCGACAAAAACACTCAAAGAGTCAATGACAATAAAATGGAGAAACCCCCAAACCCATGCAGCCCTGGAAAAAAGAGGCCATTGCAAATTTTCTTTTAATCATAATTTCTAGATGTATTGTGGCCATTCCAGTCCAATGTCTGTTGAATTTCAACAAAATCAAACCTCAGGAGTGACATAAATTGTAACACTTTACATTAAGGTGCTATTCGTTAACAATTAGTTAATGCATAAGCTAACTAACAAGGAACAATACTTCTACAGCATTTCTTAACCTTAGTTCATGTTAATTTCAGCATTTACTAAAACATTTTTTAAATTAAATGTTGTGTTATTGCACCATGAACTACGATGAATAACTGTATTGACATGAACTAACATTAACAAGGATTAATAAATGCTGAAAAACTAAATTGTTTATTGTTAGCTAATGCATTTACTATTGATTACAAATAGCAGCTTATTGTAAAGTGTTGCCACATAAAGTCATCCAACTGCAATGTGGCAAGACACATGAAAACTGTTAGAAAAATCGAGGTTATCACACAGAATTTTTCTTTTACTTTTCCTAGATATATGTACAAATATTACAATTGTAATTTTGACTTGTTTCTCCAGTTTTCATTTTCTGCAAATAAATACAAATAGAAACAATATTTTTGTTTGAAATTCATGAGAAATATTGTTAGTAGTTCACAGAATAAAACTGGTCTTTAAAAATGGTCTCTTCGTTTTTTTCTGTGGCTGTACTTTTTTATTTTTTATTACTCAAAATATGTCAATTAAACTAAAGCACCTTTTCTGCACTGTTCAGTTTCGCCTTTCTCGATCAGAATATATCGGGGCGCATCGGGTAAGAACGGCAGTATTGCCATCTGAACCACACAGAAACATGTTGAGACACACAGCAGAATGTTCCACCATTCCTCACGGCCAAGAATTTCCCTGAACAACAAGGAACTTAATGACATACTTTCAAAGTAGCTATTAAAAAGCTAGTGAGGAAGAACAAATGCCAACATATGAACATTCACAGAAGCAACTTGTTGTTTTGAGACATAAATCCAAGATAAATCATGAAATTTTACCTCAGACCAGCAAACTGTCCTGATAATTTTCCGAAGGACAGAAATGTAGCAGCTGAAAGCGTCACCATGCCTCTTATTTTTTTGGGTGAACTCTCTCCGAGATAGATGGAATGAATGCTTCCACCTAACCCTTCATAAAGAGTAACAGAAAAACAATGAAACAAACACAGTCTGACCTGTTTTTATCATTCAAAATATGTCTGTATACCTGATGCAAATCCAAACAGGAAGCGTGATAACATGACAAGTTCAAATGAGTTTGTGGGTTTGCTTATGTACATGGTCACTGCCGCCACAACTGATAACACGCTGTTGAAAATCACGCCTGTTTTTCTATAAGAAAATGCACTTATTTGTTACATAGGCCTATTATATTCAGATTATGTGATCCAGAAAAGTTTCAGCATGGCTATTTGATATATAAATTATTCAAAAACAAAATAAGGTAAAAAAGTAAAAATGGTAAAAATAAAGTGACATTACCTTCCCATGTGACTAGTTACACATGTGACAGACATGGAGCCCACGAATCCTCCTACAGCAAAGAGAGAAACCACAGCAGACCAGATAAGAGTGACAGTCTTCTCTCCTGGATATTCCCCATAGTGATGCATCCAGCTAGTGTTGATAAAGCTCTGAATGTACTGTGGAAGAGATAAACAGAGAGAATGAATAACATATTCTAACATTATAAATATATGATAATAAAATGTTATAGAGTGTAAAAGGGATTTCGAGTGCACACTGGAGATGGAGAGCTGATCACGGTGAGATTGAATCCAATCTGATATGATCCACCAAGCCCCAGCACAATGATGAGGGCAAGAGCTTTCCCACGAACCTGAAATTATAACCATTCTGTTCAACATCAACATACAATCCACTAGAAATGTTAACTTTAATTTAACATACACTGATTTTACACAGACAACTTGATATGTATAAAAGCAATGTATAGCTTTTGGTCAGAGCTTTAGTTTAAGCATGAAAAAAAATGTGATTGGACAATGAAAGTTCTCACACTCAGAAATAAAATTCAAGAAAACATGTTCTTACTAGTTCTTTTAACATTTCTTATGCTTGTTCCATGCAGCACCTGATCTTCCACATAAATGCACTGTGATCTCTGTTAAGCATTTAGAGAATTTAGATTAATTTTTTACATTAGAGTGAGTATTCAGACTTTGTCTCTCTCTTGCCAAACAGTCTTAGTTAAATATAGGCTTTTTATTTTTTTAAATAGTTTTTGAATGCAGCTTCTTTTTAGTTGGGATTGATACTAATATTTATGGCAACTGAATGTTGACCTTAGAACTTTACAAAGTTTTACATCAGAGTCTCCAAAACTAGGGTTTGTGATCCTTTAGGTGTTCATTGAGGAACTGGATGGTTAGAATGCCAGTAAACTAAATAAAAAAGGTATAATAAAAATGTCAAACTATAACACCAACATGAGAAAATATATGTGACCCTGGACAACAAAACCAGACTTGAGAGTCAATTTTTTGAAAATGACATTTTTACATCATCTGAAAGCTGATGAACTGATAAGCTTTCCATTGATGTATGGTTTGTTTGGATAGGATATATTTGTGTATTTTTGGCTATTGCTAAAAATGCTTCCGTGTTAAGACTGGTTTTGTGATCCAGGGTCACATATATTTTAAACACGAACATTGAATATGTTGTAAAAATTTATTATAATTCTGACATCTTAACATCTTAATTTTAACACAAAGAAAAAAATAAAGAAACAACCAAACAAATAACAAATAAATTAAGAAATACAATTAAAACCTTTAAAAAAGTATATTTAAATTTAAACAAAGGGAGAAAAAGGCCAGAAAACTTTCTGTCAGGTGGGGCAAAACAGATTCTTTAATATAAAAGCCAGAATGGATCACAGATATAAAGGTTATCAGTCACCAGTTACATTAAATATATGCATACAAATGTCAATGAATCCTAAGTTTCCCTTTTTCTTTACCCATTTTGACCCATTCCAACCTATTCCAGTCTAAAAAATAAAAACGTCATAACGATATAAAACATGCATAGATATAAACGCCTCAAATAGATATAACTGCAGACATGAGATCTTTAAAACTGTGCGTGAACTCCAAAAGTGGGCGGTTCCTCTGAGAGGGGCGGTTACAGATATAGGGATAGAAGTCAAAGGAGAAACCACGCCCCATTTTGGAGCGCCCACCCCCATTCGGAGATCTGCAGGATGCAGTTACACATGCCATAATTGTAGTGCAATATCAAATATAACCAGATGGGGGCAGTAGATGTATTTTTCATACTCCACGGACGCTCTTTCCCTCGTTTCGTTGTCTAGAGGTGGAGGAAGTGAATTCACATTTTTTGTTTAGATTTCCCCCTAGTCATCGTTGTCTTCTCTTTACCACTGTCACTTCCAGCCATAACCTGTCCATCCATAAACCTCTTTTAACTCTGCAGATATGCCTCTGGAGAACTTGGAGGAAGAGGGTTTACCTAAAAACCCCGATCTCAGGATAGCTCAGCTGAAGTTTTTACTGACTCTCGATGATCACAGACATGATGCTAAAGTGAAAAGCGAGCTGATGGATGCCATCAAACAAAACAGTAAGTTACACGTGCTGCTTATTTGACAGTTATATTAGTGACTTTCTTTACTATTGTAATAGATTTAATTCAGTTCATGAGCAGGTCGTGTTATTTAGCAAACTATTTGAGGGCTGGGGTTAGCTGATGGGCTAAATCGAGTAGCATGCTATCTTACGAACTGCTAACTGTTATTTGATTGTTGTTTTGTGTTTAAATGCGGTCGTTTTTTATATAGATTCCTTTTCTTTAAATTGTGTGTTGAATTTCTTATGGCATACTGTTTTCCTCGTAGTTGTTAATGGATATATCGGAGTGAAATACATACATAGCCTAACGTTACCTTCTAACTGTTATATTATAATCATGATCGATGTTTCTCAGTCCTGCTTGGTCTTCTAGCATTGAACATTATGTGTAAGCTAAAGAACGTAAAAAATACTAACAGGATGAAAGTAATTTATATCTCTGACTCTGTTTTGTAGATATGGCCCCATACTATGAAGCTCTATGCAAAGATCTGAAATGGCAGGTTGACACGGATCTGTTAAGTAAGATGAAGAAAGCAAATGAGGAGGAACTGAAACGACTGGATGATGTTCTGGAAGATGCTGAGAAGAACCAAGGAGAAAGTGAGATCAGAGATGCCATGATGGCCAAAGCTGAATATCTCATACGCATCGGTGATAAGGTGAGAATTATACAGAATAGTTGTTTGAACAGTTTTGAAAGGCCAAACTGGAGTAAACTGATAAAAGCTCAAATTCTTTTATAAATAAGACATAAGCCTACTTTTACATTCTGTTTTACCTTTTAATCTTAACTGAAGCTGTATGTAATGCTTAAATTTTTCTACATCATTCAATGTAAAGTTATCTTGTTCTGCACTGTTAGTTTTTTTAATGTACAGATTCATGTTTGAAATCGGGCAATTCCATGCAAATGTAAACTTGTAAAAAAATTGCATTTTTAACAAGTATTTGTACTATACTAATAGCACAGAATGTCAACACTTGGTGGTTCAAATACTCATGTGAGGTCTCTTAAGTTTTTAAAGCATTTCATTTTTAGTGCATTATTATCCATAGTCTGGTAAGCGGCATTTTCTGGATTGTCACATCCATAAAGGTCCATATTCCTCATGAATAGGGACATGAAAATCAAAGTTACTACTTTTATGTTCTATGAAGAGGCATCCCTTCCCCATTTGTTGGGTATTATTACTGCTTCTGGTTTGTGTATTTTAATTCACAGAAATTCTACAAAGTTTGTTTGTCTCTTTTTTTTGTCACATCCATAACGCGCGTTTATTTACCTTTTTAAAAATAGAAAATCTGTGTATAGACTGATATTTTTCTGATGTTATTAACAAGGGTTTAGTAAAATATAAACAACAATTACATTCTCTGAACGTTTATATTACATCCGTTACACTAGAATTGCACAAGTAAAAAATTTTCTGTCTATATTTCTTTACATTTACCATTTAATATTTCTCTGTCATTTAGGAAGGAGCTCTGACTGGCTTCAGGAAGACTTATGACAAGACAGTTGCCCTTGGGCATCGCTTGGATATCGTCTTTTATCTGCTGAGGATCGGCCTGTTTTATATGGACAATGACCTCATCACTCGCAACAGTGAGAAAGCCAAAAGGTACTTTTTAAAAAAATCCATTGTCTCACACACATAGAGTGCAGTCTAACACAATGAGTGTATTAACAGATTTTCATGTTGCTTTCAGTCTGATCGAGGAAGGCGGTGACTGGGACAGGAGGAATCGCCTAAAGGTGTATCAGGGCCTCTACTGTGTGGCCATCCGTGATTTCAAGCAGGCAGCTGAGCTCTTTCTGGATACCGTCTCCACATTCACTTCTTATGAGCTTATGGACTACAAGACTTTTGTTACCTATACTGTATATGTGTGTATGATAGCACTCAAGAGGCCGGACCTGAGAGAGAAGGTACTATGGAATACATGTTCAGTGATGAATTTATACATCTGAATTACTGTTTAGTTATCGTGTTTGTCTGATCTGTCAGGTTATTAAAGGTGCTGAGATCCTGGAGGTGTTACACAGTTTACCACCTATCCGTCAGTATCTCTTCTCTCTGTACGAGTGCCGTTATTCGGTATTCTTTCAGTCGTTGGGTAAGTAATAGAGAAACGGGATATTGTTACAATATGAGCAATTCGTTTTGCAGAAACTTTTATTCCAAGTATTTTTTTTACTTAAAACACTGCCTATTTATCAGACAGTTAAAAAAAACATGTTGGTAAAACATTCTTGGTTTCTCTCTTTTAGCTCGAGTAGAACAGGAAATGAAACAGGACTGGTTGTTTGCACCTCACTATCGTTACTACGTTCGGGAGATGCGCATCCTGGCCTATAGCCAGCTGCTGGAATCCTACCGATCCCTCACACTAGGATATATGGCAGAGGCTTTTGGAGTCAGCACAGAATTTATTGACCAGTAAGTTACATTTAAGAGGCAAACTCCGAGCACAATTCTGTCTCTAGGTTCTCTAGGTTATATGCTTATGTTTGGTCTCTCTCTCTCTTTTAAGGGAACTGTCACGATTCATCGCTGCAGGACGCTTACATTGCAAGATCGACAAAGTCAATGAGATTGTGGAAACTAACAGGTACATTTTTTTAACGTTTATATGTATTGTGTGTCAAGTATTTACTCATGCACTACATTTATAGTAAACTGACCATCTTTATCATTTTGCTTTCAGACCTGATAGTAAGAACTGGCAGTACCAGGAAACCATAAAGAAGGGAGATCTTCTGCTTAACAGAGTGCAGAAGCTGTCTCGAGTGATCAACATGTAATGCATGTTTGTGCTAACGTTTGTTCAATCCCAGTATCTTTTCTTGAGAGCAACTTGACTTGTTTTATGTACAGTATATAATAAAACTGAATTAAAGAAAACTGCCATGAATTAGTTGTTGTTTAAGAGTGAAAAGAACCGAGTCTGACACACTGTTTCTTATAAATAACTGTATAAATTATTTTTATATTTACAGAAACTTGTTACAAAACAAATATACTATACAATCTTTTTCTTTAAATATTAAGTAAATCTACCCTACTGTTTGTTCATGAATTACATAGCAGCCAACACACAAAAGTCCAGCTGAGCAAATTATTTTGAATATGTATACAAAAGACCAAAAAAAAACAAAATATACAGACTTGTACATTTAAATGTAGAGGCTTCTTTCCCAAAAACGCAAAACTCTTTTATCCTCGATTCACATTCCAAACCTGTGGTGTTTCTAGCAAACATCTTCACAAAGTTTTCATCATGAAAACAGTGGAGTTACAATTTCAAGGTAAACAGTACATTTATCCGCCTAAAACATTGGTTGATTCACTGATTTATAGAGCCACAATGTGTTGTTCACAAAAATATCTATCCCTCTGACTTTGAAAATCTCTAATATCAAAAGTAGTCAAAGTCATAATAAGAATACAGGCAGGAAGCTTTCATCATATAGTCGAGAGTTCCTCCTGCCATGCGTTTCATCGATCGGCCCGTATCAGAATTACGGCTCTACACGAGGGGGAAAGAGCAAGATATGAGATTCCTAGGCAGGTTTAAAAAGCACATTTCTAAACCCTTTATAACATTCAAGTACTGTGAAAGAATACATGAAATAAAAACGCATTGCCTTAACAACAACAGTCGATGAGAAACTAATTCAGGCACTTTCTCTTTTTGTCTAAAAGAGTTGAAACAAAAGCAAATTAAGGAAATCAAAAGCAGTGTTTCCAA
The DNA here is from genome assembly GCA_026939265.1 of Oreonectes daqikongensis. Taxonomy (NCBI): domain Eukaryota; kingdom Metazoa; phylum Chordata; class Actinopteri; order Cypriniformes; family Nemacheilidae; genus Oreonectes; species Oreonectes daqikongensis. The sequence continues at coordinate 63,905 of JAOTQM010000030.1, read as the reverse complement.
TTACAATGTTTGGCAACAGTGGTGCAAGCAGTTTTGCACTGTACGACCCTTCGTACAGACCCATCGTACAGTTTGCGAGTCCCTCTCCCAGTTTAAAATACATCAGACAACCAGAAATGTTTAGCACAGATGAACAGGCCACTGTATGATCACACTGGCTTTGAGATGGAGAGGCAGCACATAAAACCTGAAAATAAAATGGATGTACATGATGGATGATTTCCCACTTTTGTGGCAACAATCGGTCCTATAAATCTCAGCATGTGACTAACAAGAAGCTGCGTTTCGATAGAGTGGCATATTGCATCATCAGCTTGGCAGTGAACCACTTCTAATATTCGTAGAATGTTTCCGTTTACTAAATAAATAATAATGATTTCAATAGTACCAAAATTGTTTAAGAAAATGCCTGTGCAAAAATACATCTTAATATGTACAATTCTTTAACAAAATATGTATTCTGAAATAGGGATACTTCAATATTTGTTTCGTTTTTTTGTGTACGAAAAGCTAAAAGAAAAAATACAAAGAGAGAAAAATCATGCTCTACCTCTCAGCATCGACTGCTGACTGACATCAGTGGAGTTTGGGATTTGACAGGAGTTTTACTATATACTAAAGTCTTAACTTGCACAACAAAACCCTCTATTACAAACGAATACTCTTCATCGAAGATCAACAACTCAAAAGCAAGATCTATTGCCTTTTAAAGCTGACAGGCCCACATTGAAAACATGATTATTAGCAAAATATCCAGCTACTAACCTACTAAGGGTCTAAAATAACACAAGTTGGTGTAGGAGCAATGCACGTTACAGGGATAAACCCCACAGGAACCATCAGTCGCAGTATATGGTAGTGGTAAGAGTGAGATGGTGATGGCCGTACAGCACATACTGAATGATTTCCTGTAATACAGGATGTATGTGTCTCACAGTATTGTGTGTCATGTCTATTCCATTGCTGAGATGACACAAGTGTCTCTGTAATATTGGTCTATGGCTCAATGTGAATGTAACCACGAGCCCCTTTCAAACCGAGCGCCGGGAAACTCTCCTACAATCGTTTCGGAGTGCGATTCAGCGAATGCTTCTTCAGTGCTACAATCAGTAATTGGAAGTTAAACGTCACCTGCCGCCTCTCTCGTTTTGTTCCGGCAGACGGTTTTTTGCATGTGCTAAAAGCTTTACTAAATCAAGGTCTTAACACAGCCCAGACTGAACGCTTGTGCCGAGAGACTCATTTAATGAGCTCTTCCAAGGTGAAAGCTGTTCTTTTCTAACAGCTTGTTTTTAGCAAGTCACGGTCTTTAGGATTACAGTGTTTTCTTGAGTTTTTCTTGAGTTTCAAGACAACTTCCACACACATTATATCATTACTAAAAGCTTCAAGAACGTAATGGGGTACTAAAGATATATAAAAAGATGTTGCTTCACACTAATTCAGAGTGTTTCGTTCAATTCTGGGGATGAAAATCATAATAGTAGGGCTAAAGTACTTGAAGGGATAGTTCACCCCAAAGTGAAAATTCATTTTTTACTCACCCTCTCATTTCATACCTATATGACTTTCTTTCTTGTGCAAAACACAAAAGAAGTTATTTTAAAGAATGTTGGTAAACAAAAACCGTTGGTCCCTATTGACTTCTATCACAGACACAAAACAAATGCAAGTCAATGGGGACCAACTGTTTTCTGTTACCGACATTCTTCAAAATATCTGCTTTTGTGTTCTGCAGAAGAAAGTCACATGAGGGTGAGTAAATTATCATTTTCATTTTGGGGCGAACTATCCCTTGTTTACCTTAAACCAAATCTAAAAAATGATTGAAAATTGATTGAAATCTGGAAATACAACTGAACCAAACCTAAATTTTAGATGTAATTTATCCACCCCTTTACAAATCATATTATCCATGTACAATTTTTGGTATGTACTAAAACATTTTTCGACAAATCCTTAATGCTATTTTGTTCTCTTTGCTATACACTTGCTTATGCCTGTAAACAAAAAGTAGTCTAAAGAAACGTTTGCATAAGTTTAGAGTTAAGATGCTCATTCTGAAACTCCCAGAGCAAAGCTTTACCACCGAACCTTCCAGTGAGAGATCATGTATTGTGTTGAACTTAAGTTGATTGTGTGTCTACTGTAAGAACTCGATGATTTCTTCCGTTCTATCTCCCGTTCCAGGATTTGAGTTTCCATCAACTTCTCAAACGTCTGCACGCTCAAGCTAACCTACAGAAGAACGTCAGTAGAACCAAACCCATCAGACAGTACATCATTCCTATGCTTGGTAGTGTTGGTGAGGCTACGTACCAGCACAAATCTGTACGTCAGACCCCAGCGCTCTGGCTGGGCTCTGCGCAGCAGGCATTTGTACCAAATGGTGCATTGTATAGATTCGTTATAACCTCCATCAAGAGAACTACATCTCTCTGGCTTATTATCCTAACCCCGGAGAGTGCCCCTGCATGGCTTTGGGAGGAGATCCCTGCGGAGGACATCAATGGGCCACCCAGTGTGCGTTCCACCCTGAGGATTGTGGGAAGAGTACGATAAAAAGAAGGCCTCTTGCAGAGTGGCGTGAGAGGGCCGAGGGAGCTCTGGGTCCAGCCTACTGCTCGGCACGCTCAGAGCCTCCACACCTGTGTCAGGGACGAGCCTTTGGCTGAGAGAAAGGCACACACAGATCAAATGAGTACAAACACGGACGTTAGAAATGGCTGTGACATACATTGTGCCCAATGTTATAATAAAGACACGGAAGGCACAAACCTGATGTATGAGTGAATTGTTGGGGAGTCCCGGGGGTCCTGGCATAGAGCGAGCGTGTTTGCTGTGGATGTTGTTGATTGATGGAGATTTGGCCATTTTGGGCCTTCCAGGACCCTGTGCACCACCGCCTCCCGCTAAAGACACTGTCAAAATCATGACAAAGCTTTATTTAACAGAGTGAACAACACAAAACACACACTATAAGAAAAATGTATGGAAGAGACGTTTCTCAAAATATTGTCATATAGAGGTTTTGTCAACATCAAGGTGAATTAATGATGACTTTAGAATTTTTATTTTTGGGTGAACTGTCCCTTTAAATACTAACTAGATAAATATGGTTTCTGTTTTGTTTTAGTTTAGTATCAAAATAAAATGAAACCTAACAGATCATGGAACAGAACTGAAACCAAATCAAGACTAAAATAGAAACCAAATGTAAATCTGAAAAACTGAGTTTGCACTATAACAAAACTCTATTAAATCCATATTAATTGGGATTAAGGACCTGTGCTATTGAGGCTACTTGAGCCAGACGAGCCCTTCCTCCTCTTGGCTTCCAGACGTGCGTCCGCATGGTGATCGCTGCTCTGGTGGACGAATGGGCCGAGAGAGAGCGTAGAATCGCTGCTGTTCATCACTACACTCATGCGTTTGATGGACTCCGCAGGGCTGCCTGATGGAGGCCCGCGCCCTGTCGACTCCTGTTTCAAACTTAGAGAATTAGCCCTGCCTGGGGCGCAGTTCAACCCCACGCTGTACACCCCACTGTGGGACGACGACGATGAGGGGGTGGACGCGAGCGAGGTGTGGTACGTGCTCCCCGGGTTGCCAGAGTTTACCGCACAGTTCTTTTTAAAAGAGGAAGATGATTCAGAAGAGTAAGTGCTGTGGGAAGATAACATGGAGCTGTTTTTCCGCTTCTTGCCTGAACTGAGGCTACTGCTATTACTGATGTTAGTGCTGCTCTTGACAATAGAGTTGTTTAGGCTGGATGATGGTTCTCTAGCCCTGAAGGTCTTGGTTCTGGATTTGGGGGGTCGGTTGGAGCCCAAAGAGGGTAGAGAGGACGAGTGGGCTGAAGGCATCTGGGGTGATGAGGCCGACACTTGCCTAGACGTGCCGCTGTAGGCAGGCTGCTCGGTGGCGGAGGATTGCGGTGAGGAGCGGGCGTTCAGGGTGGTGCCGTATGACAGGACCGGCTTGCTGTCGTAGGGTGGCGGTGAGGACAGGCCGAGAAAGTTAGTGGAAATGGAGGAAGAGTGAGAGTTTGTGCTCGCCCGGTGAGATGATGATGCAGAGTTTTCCAACGCTAGAGGGATTTTCCTATAGGGTGAAAATGAGAAATCTTAACCTCTGACAGGAGGAGGAATCATACTCATCAGAAACAAGATGACGGATAAACAAACAGACTAAAAACTGCTCATACTTCCACATTTGGGAGTTGACATGCTTGTCCAACATGCTGGTCAAAGCACACCGAACTTGATCCCAGCGCCGGTCAAACGCATAACAGCCTCTACCAAACAACCGACTTCCAAAAGTGCAGTACTGGAGAGCAACAGAACAGAAAAAAGTTTTATTAAAAATAATTTAATTTACTTATAAAGGTTTTCCAAAATATAATGAAAACTTACAGCAGCCGGTCTTGGGTGGTAACCTGAATAATGGCAGTCCAGTTTCTCTGTAGCCTCCTCTCTCTCCTCATTCTCTCCCTCATCGCTGGACAGGCGGCTGGCCTCTGTACCGGCGGGTGGTGGGTGAGAGTGGTGGGCCTGGTCGTGGGTCATGGCTGGGTCTCCTCCACTGTGAGAGTTAGTGCTGTTCAGCCTGTTGGTGTAAACACAAATTTGAAACGGATATTCACAAAAGACACAACCTACGATCTATCGCATTTCAAAACACTGATGCAACTCACCGTGGAAGCCCAGAACTATGAGGTTTGGGTTTGCTGAGGGGCAAAGGCTTGGCGGCATCGGCAGTGCCATTGCCATGGGACATCGGGTGGGGGTCTTGTGAGAGGCGGGAGAGAGGAGGGTGAGGGTCCCTGAGAGGGGGTGCTGGGTGGGAGTGGTCCGACCTGAACTGTAGCTCCTTGTCGCGCACTTTGCTCTTGTGCTCAGCGAGCAGCGTGTCGAATCGCTGCCTACGGCCAAGCACCGCCCTTCTCTGGCTTATGGAATGTGTCTATGAAGACACAAGTTTGATATTTAGCAGGAATGCACAATACATCCACACTGACAGGCAATATTTGCATGTTTTTTTATATTCTGATTACACTGAAATATCCTAATATATACACATGATAATGTTTGGCATACCTTGCATGTTAAGGATCTTGTGCATGGCTTTCGGGCTGTCATATCCATAACCCCACAATGGATATCTGGATTAAACTCTCGTTCTAATAGAAGAAAAACATTAAAGCCAAACACACATAAGATCAGGACAGTTTCAAGATCAAGTCCCTGTGGTTGTGCTTACACAAAACAACACATTTTAATTGCAGTTCACCTTGTCTTTTGTACCAGGGTCTTTTGCTGCTGGCACTGCTGTTGTCCTGTTTCTTATCTAGAGACGAGAGATGGCCCTTTCCATTGGGGATCTGGCCAGGGGCCAACTGTGGAGCCTTTGGTACGGGGGAGAAGTTAAGGCTTGACTTCAGAGGAGAGGTGCTCACAGTATTGGAGGACGTGGAAGAAGAGGCGGGCACGTGGGTGAGTTTGGCTGAAGGTTCCACCTTCAGATGGATCTTCTCCGGTTTGACTGCAGACGTCAGACTGAAAGGTAGAGAATATAGTGTTTCAGATCACATATTAGTCATTACATAGCCACCTACTGTTTTTACAGACAAAATATAACAAATATTTTAATAAAGCATGGCCATAAAATCTTGTTTCTATATACAAAAAAATGACAAAATATCATTTATCATAAATTTGAGAAAACAATAAATACACCATCCAATTTAATACATCAACTATGTTAATCATTTACATCCCACCATAAATATCTGACATTACACATGTCTGCTAAAATGTATATTATTTGTCTTAATCACAGCTGGGTAATAATCCTTTAATAAATGAAGCAATACACACGCACGTACCTCTCTTCTTGCAGCACCCTACAGGGGAAGTGAGACTTCCGGTGAAGCAGCTTGTCTTTGGCTGGTTGGTTGATTTTAGGTTGGATGCTGCCGATTACATTAGAGGGGCGTGGCAGTGTTCCCCCGACTCCACCCCCGACACTGTCCTTGTTCCGAGAGAATGCAGGTTTTGGGGACGTATAGCTGGACAGGGGCTTGCTGCTGGAGCCGTGTCTTCTCTCTGTGGGGAAATGTAAAGGCTCTTTAAATGCTCAGAGAAGTGGAAAAAAATAAACGTCGTATGGACAACATATTTGCAATTAAGTGGAAAAAAGGAGGGAAAATAGCACAATCTATGCTTAATTATATAACTTCATATTAACATATTACCCTACAGAGTCAGAGCGTCCCTGAGCAGGATGAAAAAATGTTTGGCATTGAACTTCGGCCAAGACAACTATGGAGACATTTTAATAGCTAGTTGACCTGACCTGCAGTTTAATGTAAGTACATTAAAGACTCCAGCAGACACACACACACACACACACACACACACAAAGTTAAATTTGGGCCACAAAAGCGTGCATGCGTTGCAACGCGTGTTTATGTTGTTGTTTTGAAACCACCTCATTTTAAATCCATTCAGTTACTTTAATCTTGAAACCTATTTCAAAAGCGAGACAACAGTAAACAGAACAGGTTGCAGTCGCAGCAGTGGTCTAGTATAGGTAATAATACTCCAGTATTGCTTTATAAACTCTGATCTGGGAAATCTGCCAGGCCTTCTGACTAAAGGAGTGAACCGCTGTGCTGTACTAACACAAGCTCTGGCCTCTCTGTGTGACTGTCAACAACACACGCCGCTGCTTCCACCCAACATTTGTCACATTGCCCTCCAGCAAACCAGTGGCACACACACACACTTTTCCCAGACTGATGTCTGGCCTGTGTTTATCTATGCAGATAAACCAGTCACAGAGGTCCGAACAGAAAAAGAGAGAAAAAGAAAAACACAAGGCACAAATCCTTGCCTTATTTATTTTTCAGGGACGCTTGTGGCATCTAGCAATGTTGTTGGAGCTGCTCTGACAAAATAAGCAAATGGCAATTTGTTTAACCAAAGCCCCATTTAGACCACAACAGTCCACAGTATCATTCCACCCCATGCCAAAAAGCAATCTGCTTAACGAACCAATCAGAACGATGTAATTAACCACAAATCAAAGGTTTTAATTGGTTGCGGTTTATGTATGGAACTATATGGAAGTATTTATGAAACTTTCAAATTTGGTAAGAAAACAAATCTGTTTGTTGTTCCAGCAGGAAATAACATAATTATACTAAGTCCGAGCAAATTCTCCAAAGGTGTTTAAATGCAAATTCAACAAACAACCATTTAAAATCATAGTGAATACACAATTCTTACAATTAAATTCTAGCTTTAAAATGCTGCCAGGGCCAATGCTTTTAAAATAAGTTTAAAAATAAAAGAACATTACTGGAATTGCTAATAACAGATTCAAATGCTGTTCATAATATTCCTTAACACCTTTCGGCTTCTTATGATTCATTAATCTTTGTCTTGGGTAAGCACTTGCAAGAACTAAATTCTTTCCCACACTATTAGTCAAGCACTTGAGCATTTAAAAGTTTCATGGTCTGTGTAGTTAATCTGCTCATAAATCTTTTAGTCTCTAGAATAAAAGAGTCCCAGTGTTCATCTCCGCAGTACACAATTGTGTACTGATTTCTGGAAAAGCTGCAGGCGAACTGGCTTAGTCTTTGAACAATAAGCAGATCGTACTCTGGAATATCTGAACATCAAAAAAAAACTGAACCGCACTGAAAAACCTCTGGAAGCTGAACAGAGTCTAAGTGTATGTTGACATGTCTTGGCACTTCCAGGAGCAGTTGAATTATTTGGAATCTGCACACATACTCCTGTGATAAATGCAAATATGGTCATGGGAAATCTTCCAATCAGATAAAAGTTTCCTGACAGTCCACCTGGACTGTGTGATTAATGGTTTAACAATGTTTGCTTACACTAGGCGATTTTACTTCTGAACGGAAATGTGCAAAAAATGTTATAGGTCTATTCTCTGAATCACACATTCACATATCATACTGATAAAATGTATTGTTGTTTTTAAAAAAGCATCTGGCAAAAAAGGGGAAAAAATTCTATATGGACGCTTTCAAAAAGCAACAACATAAACAAATGTTACTGCGCATGCATGCTTTTGTAGCCCAATCTTCAACTTCCCTGCAGATTATTTCTGATAACAAGCAAAAGAAATAACAAGTAAATGGCATAGCTAAAAGTATGTCTGGTCAGTATTATTTTGGGTTACCAGTAGAAGAGCCGTTACTTGGCTAAACTTAAATTGTTTATTTAATCAAATGAATATTCAATTCAACAAATTGTTTATTTCAACAAATTATTTGTTAATATACAATTCAACAAATTGTTTATTTCATACAACAATTGAATAAAGTATAAACCGTTATAGCCACTAGCCAGACCGATAGACAAACACAGACTGGAAGTGAATTTTATTGCATTCACATTTTACCTGACTTGTGGATTCTTTGTAAATTTAGATCTCTTTTATGTCACTTTAGTTGACAAATCCAACAAAGTAAAAATAAAGTAAAACTGAAGCGCTTTGCAATGCATGTTATAAGTGAACTGCGCAAGATATGCAGCGCCTTTAAACAAATAGCACATGCAAACTATATTTTTAATTTAATCACTTTTGCAGTTTTAATCACATTGGGACACATCAGGTTTTCAATTAATTGTACAGCCACTCTTGTGTGTGTGATAAACACCAAAGCATTTTGCCAAAGGCTTCAATTACACTTTGGCTCCCTCTAGTGGTTACTGCTCATATATTGAGTCCCAATGCACCAGATATAAGAATGCAAATAAATGTCAAATAAATTGATTCAGCAACAGGTACAATGACCTTTCAATCAAGGTTAATTACTCTGAATAAAGTAACTTTAAGAAAGCAACACCTAGAAAAGAGTAAAACCAAATTAAGAACCAAACAGTTTAAAATAAATATCTCAAGATACAGAAACAGCTTTGCCCTCATGAACACTTTAACACACACTTGACTTTAACACGCACTTAACTAACACTAACATAACATTTCTACTTGATATTTAATCAAAATGTGCTTCAAAACTAAGTAGTTTGTAAGTATATTCCAGGTCCAGTTTGTAACATTAAGGTGATAAAATGATCACTACTGTGTTAAGCTACCATTGACACCGTTTAAATAATTCAAAATAAATAAAAACCCCAGGTAAGCAATATACCTCAGAATACAGTTTAGAGACGTGTTGAAATCTAAGTGCTTTTATTAAATCTTGAAATTCTGGGAGTCTTTTGGGAGGTTCACATGTGTTCGATTGGATAAAACAGTGCAGACGTGCCAAACTATAAAAGAGCACATCAAATATTAACTTGAGGATAGTAAACAGAAATCTGGCGGTTGATATCAAAGCTTCGTGTTCTTCTCCCTTCATGTTATGATAGTTGACACAGAGCAGAGGTGGAGGAGGAGAGATTTCTGACTTAAATCCCTCGAGTGAGATCTCTAAAACACCTTCATTGAAAGACAGTGAGGAAGAGAGAGAGGAAGTCAACTGCATGAGGTGGTCTTACCGTAGTGTGCTTGGAAGGCCTGGGGTTTAACTACATGACTGCAGTGGTTGCACATGACCAGGTAAAAGTCGTCCTGTGCCGGACACTGGCCAAATATGGGCATGTCTGCAAAAAACATAAACACACAATTTTCTTTGCTGAACACTGAAGAAATTATGCAGATGTTTTACATAAAACAAAACAAAAATGATCTTGTTACATAAAATCTGATTCAGCAAACAAAAGACTGTTTAGAGATTCCTCATCATCTAAATGTCTCAATGACAAAATACAGACATGAAACGAGAGGACAAAATGTTGTCAATCAGGCATGTCAATGCGGGTTTTGCATCACCCTTTATTATCTTTTCTCAGAAAAAGAACAGTATTTATGTGTTTGCATGACATTACACAGCATATGCTTTGTTAGCATAACACATACAAACCAGCGACAATGCATTGAGTGACAAGTCCTTTATTTATTATTTTTATTTATTTGTTTTGTTTTAAGCAGCCAGGCCAAACCCTTGCCATGTATTTCTGTTGTGCTGGCTAGCACCACCAACAGTGAAATCAGCCGAAAAAATTTTATTTTACATACCTATTCATCAATACCTATTCGTTTGCCAATATGTTATCATTTGCAATATCAAAACATTGCCCTTAAATGAAATCAAATAAAGTGTAGGCCTTAATATTATTTAAAAACAAAAATGTTTTTTAAAATAAATATAAAAAAATAATAAACACACATAACAAAATTGCTAAACCTAAATATATATAAAAAGCCAAATCAAAATATTATTAAAACAATATAACTAAGAAAACAACTATAATAATTCTGGTTATAATGTAATTTAATCAATATATAAAATTGTGCACATAAACGCAGCCATTAGCAAAAGTAAAACTACAATCCGACACAACCAATGAATAACAAAATAAAACATATACTTTCATCATCAGCATACAAACAAATATATAAAATGATGCTGTGTTATTCCCAGAGCTCCAAGTAAACATGTTTCCACAGCGCTGCACACCCTTAACAAAACGTATCTCTTTGACTACACTGCCTCTTCAGTCTGCTGAGTTCAGGTGAGGCCACCCAGACCATTCCACTGATGTTCCAGGAAAATCTGGGAAAGTTCACACGGTGGCCTGGGTCACTCGCAGCAGGGCAACCCTGTTTTCAGCCGATCCAGCCGTTTCAAAGGTTGCCTGGAGAAGGGGTCCTTACCCAGAGAAGTAAGCGAGAGTAATTGAGTGGGTGTACGAGATGAAATAGAGTGAGATTGCAGATTAAGAGTGGCAGATGTAAAGCTGTGAAATATCTACAAGGCCGAAAGATTATAACCAAGCTAGCAGAGGCGAGCGGTACAGTGGGTGGCATTTAGCTTTGAAGATTCAAATGTCCTGAAAGTATCCCAAATTGACAGCTGAGGTTGTGAAAAACAGTCAATCCAAACCACACAAATAACTGCACTGAAAATAGATGTGCTAGACAAAATATCTGCACGTTTAAATAAAGAAATTGTTCCTAGGCTATTTGGCGGAGAATAATGAGAACCTTGTTTTAAATTAAAACTACCTGTTCTGTGCTCTTTAGTAATATCTAACTCGATTGTTAGCAACACACAAGTGGCAAATTTCTAGCAAACCATATTAGATGATGAACTGGGAAATGTTATTTGTTTAAGGGCAAAACATTCAAATCATCTGCAAAACCTGCAAGGGAACCACTGCGTTCCAAAACACTTAAAAAAAAAAAAACATTTTAACACACTCCTAAGCACATAATGACACAGTGTTAAGTCAGAACTGTGACTAAACAAGAAATGCACAAAGTCCAGGTACTATATGCACGAGCATTGGAAGTGAGAGGAACCAAAATGATTTTTTTTATCCAAAATGATTTTTTGACAACTTTTTTCAACAGTACACAAACTAATATTATAATAAAATGCCATCTTTGTAGGCCTCAAAATGACGAAGCTCCAAAAAGCACATAAATTCATCAGTACAATAATCCAAGTGACTAATGAGTGACTAATATATGGGTACTATATGTCTTCTGAAGTGAAATGATATAGGTTTGTGAGAGACAACTGAACAGTTTGGGCTTATTTAACAACACTGAAACTAAAACAAGCACTAAACAAGCATTTAAGCACTAATTTACTGGTTCTTGCATGTCTTTCTTATGACTAGCTGTCATATAGAATATATCATATATAATTTACCTTAAATAAAGATGTGCAAATTTTCAAAAAAGACGGGTTGCAAATCTTGAGACTTGTTTTTTTATGGGGTGCCTTCAAAAACAACTGGATGAAGAGACCTTGAGACTGGAAAGCTGGACTATTTTCTTAGTGCAGTGGCTAAAGAAGTGCATATATCAAACATATCATACTACATCTATATAACTACTTAAAACTAGTCCACCCTCCTAAGCAAAGCTTTAAAAAAAAAAGCACCAAGCACTGTATTCAGAAGTGTTTTGGTGGGCTGAAGACGTGAAGCTCAGAGAGGCACTAACTGTCCATTAGAGTGAGAGTCAGGAGGTTAATTAGAGTGAGTGATTAGATAAGAGAGGAACACCGCTGTGCCAGCCACTCCACTCCTGCTCCTTCACATTGAGACACAAGGACACTTCAAAAAAACATCCCTGTCTGAACCTATGTCATCATTTCTTCAGGGTGTACCTGCACTGATTCCCAGTAATCACCACCAGTCTGCAAACCAGGACAGTCATCTCTTCTGTAAGAATTCCTGAGAACAATCGGGAAGTAGTGTAAAGTGTGTGCTTTGACCTTTTAGAGATGTTAGGATGCCTTAAGGGATGGAGAACAGGTGGAATATCACATGATGCATCGTGACATCCAGGTAGGTGTCCTACTTTCACCCTTCACCCTTACAAGCCAATTTAGGGAAAATGTATTAAGACAAAAAGGCTTAACTCAAAGTATAAACTAAGAATTGTGCAATATACTGGAGATTTACAATTGTTTAGGTTTACAATGGTCAGGAAACACGACAAGACATTTCCACGAGTTCCAAGATGATCTGCTATCAGTTAAACTACTACTTTGAGAGACCCTTGCAGAGTAATAGCTATTATAGAGAGCACATCAGGATTCCTGATCCCACAAGCTTTATAAAGAGGCTTGCTTTCCTCTAGATATCAATCCGAATATTAGAGAACACGATTGTGACAGCTCTGCAGTTATCCAGATATGCTCTCTCCATCAGAGCTGGGTTGACTTGATATAAAACCACAGATATGCTAATGGCGTCTAACCACGTGTCTTGAGGTCTGAGATGAAGCGAAGAGGACGACAAACAGAATGTGTTGATAAAAAGACAATGGCATAAGAAAGATACAAAAATAAAAAAGGGAGAGGTAGAGAAAAAGAGAATGTGACAATGAGAGACAGGAAAAGAGAGAGACTGTGAATGAATAATTTGAACAGCCCCTTCATTGTCATTGATAAACGATGTAGGTAGAGAAGCTCCTAGAAACACAGAGCGAGGTAGCACACACATTTGCAGCTTTAACTCCACGCATGGCGTGTCTCCTACCCGCCTCCTCGAGATGCAACATCCTCACCTCACAATCCTCTGTTTAGGAACGTTTCATAGATCATACAGAAGACATGCATGTGGTCTTGTATGTTCGGGTCTGTGGGAACAACAGCTTGTCGGGGTTTCCTGTTAATCTAAGTGCCTCATCAGATCACAGAGTCTGTGATAATCACCAACCTGTTACTGTTACACACCCCCTGTTCCACCGACTGGGTGCCAATCTGACCTCATTCCGAACCTTTCCACTTAAAGAGAAAATTACACCGACCTCTTCAAGGATTAGTTAGTTTATAATTTAAAGGCGGGGTAAGCGATATATGAAAACTGTTGTTGTTATTTGAAATCGACAACAAAACACAATACACAAGGAAAAGGAAAACGCCCCTTCCTGCATTGCTCCGCCCTCAAACGTGCTGTGCAACGCAGGCATGAAATGCTTAACTTTATCATAGCTTAGACCACACAAATAATAATGCAAATGAATAAAATAAGCAAAGACGACACGTGTATAAACAAGCAGCAAACTGGTTCCCAATGACACAGCTAATATTACAACAACAACATATCTTGGTTCTGACAAACAACAAAACCAATGTTACTCACATACTGATCCGAATCCAGACTCCGTTTTCTAAAGCGTTTTTGACAAAATACTAACCCCACCTTTATATTGCTTATACAGCTTGTTATAAAAAGAAATGCTCATAGTCATGTTGTCACAGTCCTGTCCATCCCTGTCTGCCTCCTGTGTGTTCCCTTGCCAGCTTCTCCCTCGTTTTCCCCAAGGACTCCATTTCCCAGCATCCTCCACACGCTCCCGCACCTGTCAGCTATCACCGTCATCACCCGGACTCCAAATATACTCTGTGCTTCCTCTGTTCCCTTGTCTCGTCTTAAATTTAATACCTGTGTTGAATGTATAATAAGTGTTTAAATAAACATATATTGTGTTCCTGAACCTCGCTACGTCTGGCTCCGTGACTCTCCGTCACTCCAACACGTTACACGTTACACGTCTGTCAAAACAAATTAAAAATCGTAACTTTTCAAAACAACAACAGATGTAGACCACTCAACAGACAGGTTGGTAAAGCATGGCAATAAATGGCAACTCATACTCCTGCCACTTTATTGACCATGTTTGTCTGAATAACATCAGATGTGTCGTAGTTCGTCCCTTGGGACAATTAACATTCTGGACAGTTCTGAATGACGTTTTCAGATCTACCGTCCGAGCAGTGATTCTGGAACCAGCTACATTTTGGTAAAAAGGTTGCAATAAAAAGCTTCATCACAGCCTCTGGATTGAAAACAAGAATGACCTCCATCCTTATTGGACCAGCTCAAAAACTTTAACCTATGAAGTTAGCTTTTTACAGTAATCTTAGAGTAGTTTGTGACTGCCCAAATGTTTTGCACACTTGTCTTATGCATCTATAAAGCACACATTTACAGCAGAACTAGCAATATGTTAGCTTCAGGATGACCTAAAATGATTTAAGACACAAGTTTTAAAATAACCTTAAAAAAATTAACATCAAGATATTTCTTAGTATTTGGTTATTTATATAATACATATGCATCTGTCAAGCTACGCCAACTAATTTCATAAGGTAGAAATTGTAATGATTGAAAAACACATTTTTATAAAGCTTTAAAATTCCAGACTTTTTAACTTGATGCTTTAATAACGAATCTTGAGCTAAAACACAAGGACGCACATGGAATTTGAATTGAATTTCATTCACCAGATGACTTTGACTACACACACAAAACTGGTAATTAAGGAATCAAACAACACTAATAAAAGTGGTTGTTACACAACAATATTATAATGAAAGATAAACACTAATTTCTCTTGGCTGGACAACTTTACAAGCTCCAATAATCTAAGCCAAACATAAACGCAAAAGTAGTTCTAATAAAAGAAGCTGTACAGTTTATTTCAATCACAGACTTGGCTTGTTCTAGATTTACTCCTCTGTAAAAGTTTCTAAAGGACTGTTTACACCAAGGATGATAACAAGAACTATAAATATGTTTTTTAAAATCGTCCACAACAGCAACTATAACTAAACAGAGAATTCAAATTGTCGGAATCACTTTCAAAGCTATTTACAATAAAATATTAGCATCCAAATTTGAATGTGCTTGTGCATTTAGCTAATAAATCGCAGCACTCAAGATTAAAATAAACATGAGATTATTATCATCTGCTGGAGTGGACGCCAATACATTTATTGCTATAGTTAACGTTACAGGTAATCATTATTAGCGTAAATAGGCCTAATTTCTGTGTGCTATTAACAAATGGAATGTTATGAAAATATATCATACAGACATAAATTGATGCAATACTTTTCCCTGTCCTGTCACGTTTTTGACACACAGGCCGGCAAGACAACACATTAAGAGTATAATGTCCATAGCACCACTTATGCTGCTTTGAATACATTCTGGCACATAAATATTTCACATCTAGACTAAGCATAAAGTGAAACTGAAACCTAAATAAAAATGCAACCTGAAATCCAACTAAAGTGCGTGCTGGCCTTAGTCTGACCTGAGAACAGTTTAGCATTAAATCATGTTTTAGAGAGCAATCATTGGTCAGCATGAAAAAGGTCCTGTTTGGTAAGTGTTACTACAAAAAAACGAATTTCTGTTTTTTTCCCTCAACGACGGATCACATATCTGACAAATTCCTCTATGACACTTTTGTGTCCTCCATGACCCAACCAATTTACTCTAAATTGTGCAAAGTAGTGGCGCACAAGGCAGCTCCACTGCTTGTCAATGCAAATGCTGTTTTAGATAAGTGCCGTGACAAGAACAGCATACCGCGCCTTCCTATGCTGACAGAGAGAGAAGCCAGGTGATGACATTTATAACAACTTCATAACAAGCTATTAGAATTATTCAGATCACGCCTCCCTTTCAACAAACACTTTTTCTTAAACAGATTTGCAAGACAATTGCAAGCTGTCATTTCCTTTGTTGGGATAAATACATTATATACATACATAGGCCTACATGTTAATTCATAAAACAAGGCTAAAAAATCCTGATGATCCGGACAACTACATTGGCCATATGATAGCACTAAGGAAAATGTACAGTATCAGACCTCTCAACTACTGTAAACTGTTATCCACACATTTAGAGAAATATGTATGTACGCATTCAATTGTCATAACATGATAAATATATGGAAGGGTTGATCAAGCATAAAAATGTGAACGTCTTGTATACTTTATGTATTAGTAACTAACGTTGCTAAAGAACATACTGTGTACACACACATCTAACAATTGTAATAAATGTATTAATCATAAAAGCAGCCTTTCAAAGGCTGTAGTGTCAGAAGTCAACCGCACTTGTTTCACAGTCAGCCGGTGCGTGAAAAGTGCACACACCACCAAAACAAAAACAGACACCTTTGACCAGAGAAAGCCACATTACTCACCGTCTCTGCAGAGTCTCATGGCTTCGCGATTTTTCCCGCACTCTTTTAAACTTTCTTCCAATTCAGCACCTGAGGAAGCGAATCGGATCGAGTTACATAAATAGTTACACTCGTTCTGTACCAGCCGCGTTTCTTGATATTTCAAAACTGCAAGCAATCGGGCGAAAGCTCGCGATCTGACGCGGCTGCCGTTTAAACGCAATGGCCGACGGCGGCCGATCAACTCACCGTCGTTCCCGTAGAGTTTCGCGGCGTCGACCCAGTTGCTCCAGGGCTGTCCCAGCATTATTTCTGGACTGGGCAGGGATCTGCGCTCCGCCACAGTCGCCATTGCTGTGGAGGCTTCACCCCGCTGGTGCTTGAGCTGCCTGGCCGCTCTGCGCTGCTGCTGCTGCTGCTGCTCTCCCCTGACGTCATCTTCGGCCCTTTCCGACATTCTTTCCGCTACAATGTAAGACAACAGCAGTGAGCGCGAGCGCTTAAGGTGGCCGAGCAAATTCCTTCAATGAATGACAATGAACTGAGTATGTATTGTTAAGGAGTCTAGTGCAGTAAGCGAGATGTGTTTTCTTGTTTTGCTTGGATTTTAGCGGTCTGCACGCGGCAGCACTGCTCTGCTCGTGCGTGAATTACACGGGCACATTACCCATGCACAAAACTTCCTTAGACTAACGTGTAAAATAGAGGGAATCAGGTTTTCACCTGAGGATAGGTGAAGTTAGATTTTTGAACTGACACACAAAATAAAAATACAATGAACCGACTTTTAAATATATATATATATATAAATGGTTTGGGGAATTTTTAGTATTGGCCCAATTTACACACCCACTGCTTTGTGTTTTTGATAACTTGTTTGACTATCTTCGATTATGCATATTTCAGTAGAAAAGCTTTTACAGTATGAAATCATGGTCATATTATTAGCCAGAATTTATTAATTTAACATACTGGGTATTGTTTTGCCACAGAGAACTAGATCTGATTTTCAATTCAGCCAAAAACTGTTTATCTTTAATCGGACTGAAAATTATTAAATTGGGGACTTAAAATAATCACACTTTGAACCACATGCATTAGTACCTTATAGAACTAGCCACACTTTTCTCCACTTGCAGGTATTACTCTTAAATAAACACAAACATGTCTGAGGCAATTGGCCATATACAAGGAGCATTCTCAAGAACTTCCGCAATAACATATTTTTGGAAAACTTTTTGTGTCATTGGTGTGGGGGTATCTTCAATTTTCTTAGGTAGCTTTAACAGCATCAATAGCGTGATACATAGTTTATAATCAGAATCTAGTCAGATAAATAGTCATGCCTATCCATTCATTTCGTTGTTTACGTGTAAAACGAGATAAAAATACGTCAAGTGTACAATGACATCCTATAGCTGTTAGTTCACAGGAAATGCCTGAGCTGACTTAACGGAAACCAGGAAGTAGCTGTGTATATAGTCAATTAATCTAGTACATAAAAGAACAAATAAGTATACGATTTTTTTTCTGAATTTCTCTGCTGGCTTATACCATCTTAACGTTGTATCAGAAACTTTGTATTACACACTTTGTGCTTTTGTTAACAAACAACCATGAGATCTCAAACATAGTAATAACTACATGCAATGAAATTGAACAAATAAATCTAAAATCTGTGGAAAATGAATCTGATATGTTTATGTAGCTAGCCTAAAAATCTTTCATCTTTTGACATTACCTGGTAGAAAAATGAAAATGGAACAAAACTGGTCAAGTCAGTAGATCCTCATCAGATTTGGTGATTCCAGTCTGCCACACAAGCTGGTGAGTAACTCTGGGCAAGAAAGACAGAGGAAAGGTCAGGTTACCAGCACTGTTTTTACACTGTGTGTAATAATCACAGTTTAGGGATTTAGTGGTTTGTCTTTTGACACAGGAGCATTCACAACCTAAAGAGAATCTGGCTGTGGCTTTCTGCTCTACTGTTTTTATTGGTACAAGTCAAGATCTACTTATGGAGGTGCCCGTCGCTTCAGAGTAATCCAATCCAATAACGACTATCCCCGACTTACCATCTGAGAGCCCTTCAGATGACAGCCTGATCATCTGTCTTAGGGATATAAGAAACCAGAGAAAATGTTTCGACTTTTTAGTATATGCTTAGTGTTTGCTAAGAAGTCTCATAATGTTATTATATAGTGTATAATAACAGTTATGCATGTACATAAAAGTCATTAAAATATTAAAGACATCATAAAACAAATGGTGTTTTCTTCTGAATTGTGATGTAAATCTGAGTAGAACGGCTTCTTGAATGAGAAAAATGTAGGGCAGGGCTTAATTTCGACCTTCAGGAGTCAAGTGTATGCATGCATTCAAGTGTCTAAATGTATTCATGTGTTGGTATGAGATGCTGAACTATTATGTCCTTTTTTTTTTACAACATGTAGGCCTATAAATCGCAGATGTGTCGTGAAGTTTCAGCTCAAAATACATCACAATCATGCCCTAAATGCCCTTTTTAGGGTGAAAGATAAAAAAAATGCTGCTTTGTGTGTGTGTATATATTTAATGCAAATGAGCTGCTGCTCCCCATCCCCTTTCCAGAAAAGCTACCTTCCGTAGCTGTGGCCTTGTCTAATAAATTTTCATTCGAAAACGCAACTTTTCCCTCGTTTTGACCTTTCGTCCACACAGAGATAATGATTTTGTCAACAACAAAAAAGCTTTTTGTAAACACTTGCCAAAGTAAATAAAGCACAGTTTTCACATCGTAGTGTGGACTATGAAAATGGAGGCTTTTGAAAATGATGATGTATTTTTCGTCATTGGCTGCTCACCAGTTTTATAGCGTAAATGTCAGTTCATAAACAGGCCTACTTCAGATTGCATTCCTTCAAAGAAGTCTGGAATGTCCGGTTCACACAACAGATTTACACATTGGAAGCTGGAATACTATCTGTACTGTATGAACAATCAACTGTCGAGTTGTCAGTCTAGTCAAGCTCAAAATCTATTACCAAGTGACAAATAGAAATTATCTCAACTAACAGTTTTATTTTCAGATTTGTCTTAGCATTGTACAACAACAGTAGACACAATGTTATTGCTATAGAAGCAGTATGTTTATACAAGACAGAGATGCCTTTGCACTGTGGCATGTAGGAACGCTTGTAGAATATTGCACGATATCACACCAGTTTGGTGTTGGAAGATAAACGTTACGAAACAATTCTGTACTCGTTCATTCTAATGCACTTTGCATCACTGTGACAAAAAGAGATGTGACAAACAACTATGGTTCTGTTCACAAAGCAGGACTAGTGGTTGTGAGTCCGTAAATTTACAGTGTGAGTTTGGTTATAGAATGTAGTTGTCCATCCTATAAATAACTTGACCACGTAAGGACACAATTATATTATAGACTGAAATACAGGACTGACAATATAAACATGGCATACTGTGTGCGGCTCACTAAGGGCAGGATTTAGCCGTGGACAGGACATGTCTAATGTGATATCACATTGGGCAGAAAACCTGAATGACCTGATTTGATATGCTGTTTCTGAATTGGGTGTATTTTTTTACCAATATAGGTAGTTGTGTACACATACAGCCGACACATTTACGTTCAAACACAATGTAAAAGTAATCTACGCATAAGTTCTCACCTTTATGAGCTTATGAAATGCTCCATTTGCGCATGTAACCTACAGACCTAAGCTGGCATCTTTCAGTTTCCAATGCAAACACCAATTTTCCAAGTTTTCTAATTCCTTACAGAGTATAGATAAAGTTTTATTCAACAATTATTATTCTAAATGTAACATAAGCAGCTGATGCAATCACACTGAACTCAAAATGTTGAGGAAATATAGAAACAATAGAATATGAATAAGACGTAAAAACACAAAACGAACTGCAATTAATAGAATAATAGAGAAAATGTGATCTGTTTAAAAACTCTTTAGCCTAACACAAAAGACAAAAACAAAAAAATATTTAAACACTTAAAACAAAATGACGGGGAAAAGAACTTGGCTCGACAGGTTCTGTAAACACTACCCTTGATCCTCCCCTCCCCAGCGACTCCCTGTTGGTGTGGAGTTTAGTTTACAACTTTGAGCCCCTCTAAAACATCACGTCCTTACAGTTTTCCAAGTTCTTCCGCTACTGTTTCTTAATAAAAAACACATCTCCATTCATTTTTTTTCTTACCTTGCTTACATCCACTAGACAGTTACTGGCTAACTTTAAATGAACAAGTGCACTTATGAAAGTGAAAGCAAAAATTAAAGGATAAAAGGGGAATGGAACCTTCAACTTTTCACAAGAACTAAACATAGCGGGTTTGTCACGGAGCGAAACGAACAAACTAAACTTGAGTATTACGTCACCAAAATAAAATGTTACAGACATTAAGAGGGGGAGGGGGAAGGCAGCAGGTTTAGCTTCCTCGCTAACTGTGGAACACAAACCAGCCATTGGTGGCACTGCTGTAGCATGCAACTGGCTAACTGGCAGAACAGACATTAGCAGCTGATCTCGATGTCATCTTTGTTCTCTTACCAATGCCCTGGACTTCAGAGGTCCCGGTCGAGCTCCAAAGATAACAAAGGCGCAGGCTTTAGTGTGTATTGACAATGAAGATCAGTTCAAAGAGCGAGTACAGTGCTCAGTGACTGTGGAGGTCTTCACCAGGTGCTTCCATGTCTGTTTACCAGGCAGCATTCTGGGACAAGAACGTCACTGAATGATTCCAGCAGCACGCATGCACCGAGCACGCCTGTCACTGGACTAGGAGTGGCCGTGTCTTAAAACCTAATCCATGTCTACGTAGACACAAATATTTTCCCTCAAACGTGCGTTTGGTTCTTTATAATAAGATTGTGAGAATTACTTCCTATTTCGAAACATATAAACGAATGTTTAGAAATTTCCAAACGAGCAGTTTGTCGTGCTATGCTATCTAGTTAGGCAGCTCACTAGGTTTTGAGACGCAACCTACAACTGCACTTCACTATAACATTAGCTCACTGACAGACTGGTGATACGAAACTGAAAACACACAATCAAAGCCACACGTAGCCCATACAGCTTAACGACAACTTTGGAAATGTAGTAATGAAAGAAAGTCATATAGTTTTATGATACGATGTGATACGTGCTGTGGTGGGCTCGGGTCATTTGCTTCGCAACAGAGGCGGAGCTCCGACACCGTTTGTTTCAGAGCGCGCTTGTCAATAAAGTTTTTTCGAATAGTTCATACTGTAGTGGACAAATGGGTAGCATCACTGATGGTAAGGATTTATTTGTTTTCGTGATTTCTTGCTTATGTATGGGTTTGTGTATTATGTGGCAAGGCAGGTGCCTGATTTTCTGTGTGTAGAGTAATTTAATGGGAAGAACGAGACGGATACAGGTTGTTTAGCTAGCTAGCCATGTGCTATGCTAGGCTTGATTCTGAATTCATAAAAACTAGACTGCTAGTTCTGAATTGATTAAGTATATCGCCAATTTTATACATCGAGACAACGTGTGGTTATATTTCGAAATATGATTTGGAAGCTACGTTAAGCGAGTGTTCAGTTTCTATTTGCAAGTACTTCATCATCCTCTGCCCTAAATGTATCTCTAAACCTTTGGGTTGAAGTCTTAGACGTGCTCTTTTTCATTTATTTTAACATTCATTTAAAAAAGGTCACTGTGCCACAACAATGCTTTAAATTATATGTTGTATCTCTTCATAGATGAGGTTATTCGGAAGCGTCTTCTTATTGATGGAGATGGAGCTGGAGATGATAGACGCATTAATGTGCTCATGAAGAGCTTCAGCAAATGGTGCCATTCCAGTTTCACACCAGAGGAAGGGTAATTTTAACTATATGACCCTGAGAATTCATAGGGTTCAGGATGCAAACTCCCAGTCCCAGCAGTGCAGTGCAATATTTTTTTTTTATCTGTTCCTGCAGATTAGCACAGTATCAACGAATGTTGGGGTCTTTGGCTCAGTGTGAATTCTCCATGGGAAAAACGTTACTTGTGTACAACATGAACCTGAAAGAAATGGAGAATTATGAAGCAATCTATGGAGATATTGGTATGTTTTTGCCACTGTGTCAAAGTACTCTCATGACTGTTTTTAATGATTGCTTGCAGAACATAGCAAAATACTTTTGTTTCTCCCAATTTAGAGAAAAGTATAACTTCAGCCCATGAAAAAATTGCAGAGTGCAAAAAAGAAATCCTAAGAGCAAAAAGGATACGAAAAAATCGCCAAGGTAAGGTGTCCTCTGGATAAAATGTTTTTCTGTCATCATTACATATTCATTAGTGTATATAATGTTTTTTTTGTATTTAGAGTATGATGCTTTGGCCAGGGTTATCAAGCAACATCCAGACAGACATGAGACCTTAAAGTAAGTTGGCTAATAAAATAAATATACAAGCTTGTTTTTTCTCTGTATTATGTCTGGAGTCTGTAATATACAAATATCTGAAAATGCCAACACCTTACCTTACAGTAAGGATACACGGTTTATACATAACACATGGACTCACAAGCCCCTTTTTTTATGTGATCTGTTTTTGTTTCTGCAGACAGCTTGAGGCTTTGGACAAAGAGCTTCAACAACTTTCACAAATCAAAGAGAATGTGGAGGACAAGGTAAATGTTTTATAATCTTTTTAAAAACCTTCCTTGTTGTCACGCGCTTAAATATTTATTTGATCCCTTTTTGATATTTTAGTTGGAACTTCGTAAGAAGCAGTTCCATGTTCTTCTCACCACGATCCAGGAACTTCAGCAAACTTTGGAGAGTAAGTCAAAAATCCTATGACAGATGCCATAACCCTCATTATGCGGTATCTAAACATGTATGTTTATGCATGTATTATTTTTTTTTAGATGATGAGAAGATGGAAAGTGATGACCAGGACAGCCCAATGGAAAATGGAGACTAGGCATTTGGACTTTTTTACTTGAGATTTTTGGAAGATATGCTTGTCTTTTTTACGAGCTTACAGCATTCATATTCTCATTAGTTTACTTTTGGTTTATCTTGTACAGTTTCACAAATGCCATTGACTGAATAAAACATGTTATGAAAAAAATATCAAGCCTTCTATTGCATCTGCAGTTTTTTGCAGTGATAGTGCAAAACTTCTTGGTTTATGTACAGATGAAGTTCTAAAAGTTCTAAACTTTTTCAGCCAGCAGATGTCGCTGCTGTCACAAAGTTTAACTTGACAGTCTCGATGAGACTAAAGCAGAGATTTATCCACCTTCCTCCAACCCTGTTATACCTACTTTCATCTTGCCTTATTTTTGAAAGTAGATTGCAATTGACATATAGACCAAGGAGAAAGCCAACCAGAGCTGTTTTGCTGCCATCATTCACTGAACAGTGAAGTTTATTTTGAAATAGTAGAATAGAAATAGTCTATTATTAGTTAACTTTACTGTTATTATAATTATTAGTTGCTGCACTGAATGCATGTGTTGAACAGCACAGTGTTGAGCATTCTGCCACATCCAATGAATAATCGGATTAAGTCTCAGCAGACATTTAAATGTCTACAGCAGCCGAATTCCTAAAGTAAATGAAGAATCAGGAAAACACATGGGAGCCAGATGACTCACACTCTGAATAGTAACATAAACATAAAGAACTTTGTTTCTCTATGTAAACAAAATTTTCCCAGCATACTTTACACTATTGTCATCACGGATGCCTTTGCTTAGTGTTGTTCAGGGCCGGTCAGACACAGAAATGTCACAAGGCAGAAAACGAGATTTTATGCCCATGTCACAACGTGTCAGCATTGTCATGGTTTTCCCTGAATGGAGACCTTTATATCATCTTGATGGACATGCTGCCCAGTGATTCTCAACTGGATTTCATTTTCTATATTGTATTATTGTACATTAAGAAAGGACATAAAAATGAATTAAACTGAATTGCATCGTAATTCCAGTGCAACACGAGTAATGTGCCAACTTTTTAATATAATTTTTTAAATGCATAAGCAACTGCCGTATTGTTTATCAGACTCATGATCAAACACATTTCACCTTTGAAACAGGAAACACTTTTTCACCATCCTAACTGCACTGTCACATGATGTTTCATTATTTAGCTTGTGGTCTACCTGCAAACTTTGGGTAAAACTCTTAAAAGCCATTATCTGCAAGCTCAAAAACCAATAGAAAAGAGTTACAGCTATAGGGTTTGTGTAGTCACAGCTATTATTTTGAATCTGTCTGTGCCTGTTTCTGCTTACTCAAGACACTAACTCCCTTTCTCTCTCCTCTAAGAACTTTTACTACCCTTGCAGTAAATGCAACTCTGTGTTGTCCAATTGTCCCTTAATGAAAGACAGAGCTCCTCTTCCTAGGCTAAAAGCGACTGTAACATGCCGTGACATATCTTTCTATCGCTATGGTCGGCACTCAGGTGTACATGAAGAGAAGTCAAACCAATATGCTGTAACACAGGAACATTAGATCAGGACTCAGAATGGCCTGCTTTTGGCAATTCAATCTTTCACTAAATTCAACAGTCTGATGAACAATTATCACATTACATTACACTATTATGTGATGATCCAGAGCATTGCCAATTGCAAACTGTGCATCCAAGATTTATATTTTTACAGTAGGAAATTGACGAAATATCTTCATGGAACATAATCTTTACTTAATATCCTAATGATTTTTGGCATAGAAGAAAAATGGCAAATTTTGACCCATACGATGTATTTTTGGCTATTATTACAAATGTTCTCATGCTACGTAAGACTGGTTTTGTAATCCAGGGTCACATATGCCCGTAGTTAATAAAACTAAATCTGCAGTTTCTCTACTGAAGTAGATCTGTATACTTCATACAGCCTGTAAAATGGTCTTATTTTTTTTTTTTTTAAGTGTCCAAATACTTTAATGTGATGTCCACTGTATATCATTTTCAGTGCTTACATAATAAAATAGATGGATTTAGACAAGTGCAGACAGGTTTTGCTTTCTGTCCATAATGGAGCTTTCAGCTTGAGACACATAACTCAGGCTTTATTAGAAACTTCCTAAATCACATGGGACATGAGACAATTTCAATGTGAAAGACAGCAAAAACATCACATAACTTCTGTAAACAAGGTTTATGGGATATATAAGTGCTAAGATATAGAAGGGAATCTAGACATATCTTGTACTGATATACTGCATGCACCAACCACTTAGTTAAACCTAATGGAAGTCATTGGATTCCACAGTATAGAAGCATATTGTTAGTCAAACAGCTGGACAGATCATTGTGGTCAGCAGAATGGTCAGAGAACAGAAGACAATGTTGTTTTTGTGATGGAAACCCTACAGACTCTTTTTGTCTAAAGGTTCATACCATATGCATCATATTGTGTGCATTGGGATATTCAGTAAACATCACAGCACATTCCTTATGTGTAAACCAACATAAAAGAGAATGAAAGTCTCTCTGTCTCAAAAAGAGAAATCTAGATGCACTGAATAAAGCAGTCAAGTCAGTTTAGTCTAAAGGTGCAATATTTTTATTGCCATTGCACGAAATGCATTAAAGCATTCACACCCACTGACTGAAAATGCAAATATAGCAAGACAGAAACCCGTTCACATTGAAATGCAACAGCAGTCATATTAACATTGTTTTTCTCATTGTGGTGAATACAGCCTCATGCGCTGAGAAAGAAACAATAGAGGAAGAATGCATAAGAGAGCAGGAAAATCATGTACATTTGTACTTTACAAGACTAATGTCTTGCTTTTAAATCACCTTGTGATCATCATTCAGGTCAAAACAACAACAACATGACCCTGTTAGGAATGAGATTATTAGAAATAGTTACACACACATTTTAAAACCAAGTTAATATGGCACAACTTCATGCGGTTTTTAGTTCAAACATCAGCAGCATACGGACCACAGATTGTCTTATAACACAATGGTACAAATACAACAACCACTGGCATGACATTGTTCCAGGGATTAAAAATTCAGAAAATTGACAAACCGTTGTCCGAATACATCCTGTGACATAGAGTAACAAATAAAAGAAATGTTAGCGTGTTAACACCCTAACTCTATGCATTGTTTCACATTTAACTGTGTTCAGTAAACACTGGTTTCCAGCGGTTAACACCACTGTTTGTTGGTAAAGACAAAAATCATACAATGCACGTGTAAATAAATAAATAACTCTCATTCTTACAGTGATAATTTACCCAAAAATCTAAATTCTGTCAACAGTCATTCACCCTCTTGCCATTCTAAACCTGTATGATTTTCTTTCTTCAGCAAAACACAAAAGAAGATATTTTAAAGAATGTTGGTAACCCAACAAAGGTGATACCCATTCACTTCTATTGTACACACAGATTTTTCATGTATTTTTAAAATACGGTCAAAAAACGTACAAATTCGCTAACCTACAAGAACAACAGGAAAAATATGTTATTTTACAGTTTATTTCTGGTGCCCCAGCTGCCAGAAAACTTTCGTTTTTTTAACAGTATTTTTTATAGAGTTTATTTTTTAAATATGGTCAAAAACTGTAAAATTACAGAAAAATACATTTTAATATATATCCTTATATCCTGTAATTTTACAGGAAAAAATGTTATTTCACTGTATATTTCCGTCACTGTCCACTGACAGAAAATTTCATTTTTTTACAGATTTGTTTTACAATGCAGACACAAAACCAATGCAAGTCAATGGGTACAGCTGTTGTTCGGTTACCAACATTCTTCAAAATATCTTCTTTTGTGTTCTGCAGAAGGAAAGGTTTAAAATGACAAGAGGGTAAATGATGACAGAATTTGTGGGTGAACAAAACACTATTCTGGACAAACAAGAGGCTTTTGTTCAGTTTAATCTGAAATAAAATATGTCTGTTAAATTAACCTTCTCTCTTCATCTTGTGCTCGCGGTGTTAAACTTTGCCCTTAGACACTGGTTCCCTATATGGCAGAGCGGCTTACTGATTGGTGTAGGAGATGGGACCACTCGAAGCATAGTTTCCTACCTGCCTATACTCGGATTGTGCAAAGTCCCCCGTTCCTGTAAAAGCACCTCCAGGCTGATCAAAGGTTCCTTGACTGTAGACCTGCTGGTTAAAGGCAGTGGCTTGTTTTTCTGTGGACGAAACAGGGTACCGCGCTGCGCCTCCTTTGTGCCACCCCGTCTCTTTAAATACAAACCAAATGTTACCAGCCCACAGCACAAAGTTCAAATAGCCAAATACCTGCGAATAAATGAACAAGTTGTAAATGAAAGAACAGCTACATGAATCCAAAATCTTACTGCAATAGTGTTTGTTTTACCACAGACGTATTCAGGCCAGACCACCTAGGCCCATACACTGAGCCGCACTTGTTGGCCGGCACCTTACAAGCCGACATGAGCAGAACAAGCTCATCTGGATCAGTCGCTGCCTTCACATCTGACAGACCTTTGGCCCAGGCTGATGAGCTCACTAGCCACATGAATGAAAACACCACTGTCACAATGAAGTCCTGGAGAGCAAAGTGTTGCAAAGATTTTCAGCAAATCATATTTCAAATCATCTCCTATAACTAAATATAATACTAATATTGGGGTTTTTAATATAACACAAGAGCTCACAATGAGAGGTCCACGGTTGTTCTCACGATACTTGTTCTGAAAAAAGATGTAGACCACAGTGGCCAGAAGCGAGTAGAGGAAGGAAAAGACAGCGATGGTGACAAAAAACTCAGCTGAAGAGGAAAAGTCTCCGATCAGATAAAGCCGCTCTTGTCTCCTGCCCTCACACGTCGGTACATCAAATTCCACCCGGTTCAACCTGTAACATGCATTGCCCAAATGTCATGCTTTTGATATAGTTTGCAGTTTCAGAAAGAACTATCAGGTATTCTTCACTGGTGAGCTTCAGGGATAGTTCACACAAAAAACAAAATGACATTTTCATCATTTACTCCAAACCTACATGACTTTCTTACTTTAGTTTAACACAAAAGAATTTATATAATTGTTTTCTCTATTCGATGATGATATAGGGACAATAAGAAAAAGAAAGCACAATATAATGCTATACAAAATTTTTCAAAATACTATCAAATAATCACATGACACTGTGTTCTAGGCCCATATGACAGCATTGTGTACATCATTTAAGTTGCTTATGGTTATTTACATTTACGTTTAAGCTTTTAACATCTAACTATACATTAAACATAACTTGTCACTGCTAGATAGTGGCAAAGTTCATTTATAACAATCGTTCAATTGGTCAAGTCATTAGGGTGAGTACATTCAAATAATAAAAAAACAATTTATAACAAATGAAATGATTATAATAAATGAAAAAACATTTATTAAATTAAAATAATAATAGAAAAATAGATTTATTTAACATTGTGTACCAGAAGAGGTAGCTCACAGCTGTAATAATAGACTGCACAAAACAGTGCCAAACAACTGTCATTTGCTGTCAAATGACATTACATCAAATATAACTGCAACATATTAGGTTCCTGTCATACAGTAACATCTATTTCTGCCTTGTCCTCCTTTGATAACTACATACTTTAGTGAAACAGCAGGAGACCTGAGGGCTACTTCAAAGCATCTTGCTGGTGTGGACATCTTGTGTGTGTGCTTGACCTTTCAGGGCATGAAGCCATCAAAACAGCCTGTTACTACAACTCAACAGACATTATGTTTCAGAACTAAAGAACTTCTGTCTGTCAAAACCAATAGAATTACATATATTAGAATGATTTAAACTGACAATGATAGTCCTGTTTTAAAATAATACTCTATTGTGTTTAATTTAAATAGGTTGTGTATGACTTCAGTTATCACAATGGATACATATGGGACACTTTAAACTAGGCTTACCTGAACGGGTAGGCAAAGTTGATGCCAATACTGAGGTTGCTGTCGGTCTTGTTGACGCAGTCCACACTAACCCTCAGTTGCCCAGAGTAACCTCCACATGTTGCAAATGCAAAGACGGCAAAAAGCTAGAGGAATACAGCAAATATGTCAGAATTAATATTGTTTTAAAAGCAAAAGTTTGCCACATAGGTCTTAAAGTAAATTATGTACATTATTGCAATTAATTTCCGAATTGATGTACAGTGTTAATATAAAATAGAGCAAGTAAACAGCTATTATGTTGTAGATTTGAAACAAATTTATTTTGCATATTGCATATTTATAATCAACATCATTTTTAATACGGTCTTTTGCTCTTTTTATTAACAGTTTGTCATTTCATCTTTTCATGAGTTTGTTTTTCATGAATCCCCAACATATCACACAGACATTGTACATTCCCATGGATAAAGGCACAAAAGGCAAGCTAAACCTACTGCTCTGAAACATGGTACTCTTCTCATGTAAGATTACATCCAGATACCTCATAAGGCCTGATTCACACATCTGCGCTGTACATATTTTGATTTGGGGGCCATTTGGGGTATAAGTGCAAGACCCAGAATCAGCACTAAACTTAAACCTTCAAAGAAATTTCTGGTAAAAGACATTTTAGTTGTTTTGATTTTGCTGCATCCACTCATAAAATAAAGTTATGATATATTTACGGTATATAGGAAATGTACAAAATATATCTTCATGGAACATGTCGCAGTATTGTTGGCTATTGCTACAAATATACCCGTGCTACTTGTGACTGGTTTTGTGGTCCAGGTCACATATGGTTTACACTGGAAAGCTAGACACATTGTAAGGCAGTAAATTGCAGTTTACAAAAAAAACACGACTGGATCAGACTTTTAGAGAACGTTGTGCCCTCTTTATTCATGTATTTATTTAATAATTATTAAAATAGATAAATAATACAGCCTAGTACTCTAAGGTTTGCAGCATGTGGGATACAAGCAAGCATCCCAAATAAGATACCGGTTAATAACCAGAATATCACTATGGTAACACAAAGACAGATATGCAGCAATTTATTACTCGACTACAAAAATGTCTTGCTTTTAAATCCAATTTCTCAAACCTCAAACATCTCACAGTGGCATTGATCTGTGCAGGTACAGGTATATGGAATCAGATCATCTAGTGCTTTGTGAGATACACTGGAAGCCAAATCCCCTTTTCACACAGCATGTTCATTGATCGCGAAAATGGATTCATTCATAAGCTAACAAAAATAGACATCTCACTCCTTCAAATTCACAAATGATTCAGTATGGAAGGAGAACAGTGCTAGCAGCTAAAAGGTCTCTGGCACACGAATTACACCTTGAAGTAGTGGTACATGCAAAGTCATTATTTTTTGCTATCCAGCTATCACTGTCTCAAATTCAGCCTTTTTGGATACACATCCCCAGTAACTGAAATCATTTGAATAATTTAATAGAAAAGAGAAAGCATTTGAACAGTAAGAGGATAATCTGAGTTTTCACGGGAGACACATGCCAGTTGTTTTATTTGGCTGTATACAATATTAGGAAAGAAAATCAGGTGGAGTGGCTCAAAGGTAACATAACTGATTGGAGATCCGGAGTAGCACCGTAATATCACTGAGTGTTATCTGCACCCAAGACTGATACGAAAAACATGTTTTCTATTAAAGACAAAGCACAAAATGAAAACGTCTGCCACAAAAATGTTATTGAAAGTTCAAACTGTTTAACAGCTACATACCACCAGATGGCTGCTATACTAGACATATAGAGATTCTAAAGCTAGGACTTACCGGTGCAAAAATGACCATACACATTTAAAAGCAAGAGATGTCCAGCTTCAGAACACAAGTAATAGTCTTGAGGTCATTTAGTAGCTCCTCAGAAAAGAAGCCTGTGATGTGTAGTCTTGCTGGAGAAGAAGGGACCGTGAGCTCAGGAGAGTGAGATAGGAGAGGGCTGGCGCTTCTGTGCAGGTCTCTAAGCATAACCCTGTGCTCTGAGCACAAGCACATACTGAGACTTCCAACAGGAACTACAAATCACTACAAGTCACGTGTCAAAGAATGTATTGTAATCACAAAGGGAACAAAAATGCAGGCCGAGGTATCATACAGATATAGCATCTGTGTGGTGCATCTTTAGTCTTAGAAAACAATCAAATTGGTCTAAACCGCCCTGTTGGAAAACGAAAAACTATTGAGTTTTGTTAGTAACAGTTACTATTAATCATTTTTTTACTTATAATATTTAGTAAGAATGAAATGAAAAATGAAATGTCTGACATCATTTAGTCATCCTCATGTCATTCCAAACCTGTTTGACTTTCTTTCTTCTGCAGAACAAACAGGAAGAACGCTGGTTACCAAACAACATTGGCTCCCATTGACTTCCATTGTGTTGCCACAAAAACACTGAGACATTTCTCCAAAAAATATCATATAGGTCTGAACAACATATTTTTTATCCATTTCTCACACAACATAATTTTATGACATTTATTGACTGTCTTATGGCCTGGCTTCCTACTTCTATTGAACAAAAGATAAAATCAGGTCCCATCCTATACATTTTTCTCATTCCAGAAGAAAAAATTCAACATCAGTCTGATATACATCATAATATGGAAGAAGAGACTATCACAAGTTTTGTTTCATGCCAACTTTAAAAGCAACAGCATTAAAAGACAGACTTTATTCTCTAAGGTTGAAATCATGCATTACATTCAGTTTTGTGACACACAGGAACTGACTCATGCCAAAAAATAAATTGGTTGATACCCAGTGGTAGTATAGTCTGATCTAAGGTCTAAGACAGTATAATGGAATGAAACATCTCTACCGTTCAAAAATGTAGGGTGACTTCACTAAAATGATTCTCATGATCTTATAAATCTTTCAAACGAAAGGTGTTTGCTTAAATGTCTACAATTATTTCTTGCAGACAAAAATATAATTTTGCTAACATATGAATTTCTTTCAATCCCCAAAAATATTTTATTAAAGGAGCTGTGTGTAATATTCTATGGTAATAAAAACATAACGCATCATTGTGTAAGGTCTTTATACAAGAACTGCTGCCAGTAATACTGTAGTTTCGACAAAATATTTTAACAGTGCAAGAAGGCAATCTGAGTTGACGCAATCAAATGAAAGCAGGTCTGACAATAGTAGAATCATACCCGACTTTAGCCGAATCTAATGGACAGGTGTGAGAAACCCATGGGACAACAAGTGAGCAATGTATGAGAGCTCCACAGTGAGCGGGTAGGATGAAGACCCATATGTGCATAGCACCTGTTGAGCGGGTAATGAGGAAAGGTCTGCTCGGTCTTTTCCTACAGGAATATTCCCACTTGCACAGTCTCTAACCAACAGAGTGATGAGACAACTTTAACTGTGTCAGACAGAAACTCTGTCATGTTACCTTCAGATGTTACCTCCATAAACGGAAGACAAACAAGATAAACGCTAAACAGAATAATTAATATGAAATATACTGGACTTAAATTCCTTCCAGTTGAGAGATGCTACATTCTGTCAGTGTACTATAAGTCATTTAAATACTGCCCGCTGGCTCTTTCTGTGAGATGCAAATATTATATGACAGAGCTGTACTGTAAATTAGCCGTCAGGCACATAAGAGCTCGGTACAGTGCTGTGTGTCATTAACAGACCGTATTAAATGACTGGATTAAAGCACTCTCTCCCTGTTTCACTCACACTGTTATCAGTATAAACACTTTATGTGTATTTTGATGTGGCATATACTATATACTTATAATTACCGCAGTAATTGTCAAAAATATTATAGTATCAAAGACCACTTCATAGGTGTAAACAATGCAGGTCCAACGCTGGTCCAGAACTTCCTGTTGCAGTTTTTAACACCACATAAACACTTCAACAAAATACAACCAACAGAACATTTAGAACCGAATCAAAATGTTAAACAAATATATTTTAAGATTTAATTAAATATTTGAGATTAAAAAAAGTGCTTCTGGGCCAGTGTTTACATTTCGCAAAGTAGTCTATATGTATGTAAATAGCAAATTTTTTACTAGTTTTTAAAAGTGTGCAACTGTGTGTGAATAAAAAGGAATGAAAGGTTTACCAGAGAAATATAATTTGCCACTATATTGATTATACTGGTAGCACCGTGGTAACATGTAAAAAAGGTGCTTAGTGCTTTTGAAATCCTCCGATAATACAGCACTCATATTTCACAGTCGAATGTATCAGATACAGGAAAGGCCCAGTGGAACCTTGCTTGAAATTAATTTCTCCTGTGGTGTATTGAGTTAGAGATGGAGCTATTTATTTAAACCCAGTGGTCTTAGCCTCAGAGACTCTGGGAATCCATTTTCTCATTTATGTGACTCGGTAGACCACGGCAGACAAGCCAATGAGAGCGCAGCAGCGGTGAACTTGCATTGACATCACATTGATGGACATCAGGGAATGTCTAACCCATTCTGAATGGGCCGTACAACATTGACCGCTGTCTTATGGGGGTCACTGAATCTTGTTTAAAACAGTACAGTTGGATTAAATTAACAGACCAGACTCTAGTCCTCTAAAGTTGATGTGTGTTTTGAGACAGGTGAAGTGCAGTGAAAGCCTATAACACAAGGAGTGATGATTTGAAACCATCCTCTGCTTCAAGCTAACACTAGAGGCTCTGGACAACTCAGGCAAAAATTGCACATTCAGTTTCCATTTAAAGGCCTAATGCGATCACATTCACACTCAGTCCTCATTGTGGTAGGCAAGCAATAGGCAATTTGTGGTTAAGGCAGGGTGTATACGGTCATATTGCATTTTTCAAATATATGGAATTTAAAGAGATCACCCTAAAATGAACTCAACATTTGTCATGTTTTGTGTAATAGGTTCTCTAAGACCATAATGAAGATTATGGCACACAAATTAGAATTTCTTTGATGGTTCTTTTGTGTATTTTTGGGACCAAATATTAGAACCACTGCTTACGATACAAATAGCACTAATTCAGATGGCTTGAAGAAATACTGAATGTTATACTGATGTCATTTCTTTCATCACCTCAAATAAATCTCTCTGCTGCCCTCCACTGTTTCAATTAGGAGACAAAATATTATTGAACATCCATCGGTGGCACACACTGGCACATAATGTTCTATATAAAATTAAATGAACAGTTTAAAACCAGGGAAGAATTTCCACAGGTTTATAATAATAAGCAGGTAACAGTAGCAGCAGAAGCTGAAAACATATACAGTAGCTAACATACTATAACACGCTCAATAATTTCAGGGAAACATGTTGCATAACAGAGCAATGTGAGTGCTGACATTGCGTGCAGTTTGCCCATTTAGAGTGGACTGTATATTAATGGGTGCTATGATGGTTACGTAACAGTTGACGTGTTAACTTACTGAAGATATTAAGCAGTAAGCGCCATCCAGTGGCAGCACTATGATGAGCATAAAGTGTGTGAAAATACATACTGATACATACACAGTAAAGATGTGCAATTAATCGTAACCGATTTTCAGTGTCAATTTTGGTGTCTAATAAAATAATTGAGGTAAAACTAAATTTCTCTCATTTCTTTTTATTCTTTTTATATTACATTTATTTACATTTACATTAATTCTTTTGGCAGACGCTTTTATCCAAAGCGACTTACAATTGAGGAAAACAGCAAGCGATTCGTCTAAGTAAGCAATATTCACGAGAAGTGCTAATAATACAAAGTTTCAAATACAACGTCAAGATAGTATAAGCAAGTATATAGAGAACATTAGGAAAGGAAAAATAGAGGTAATTAATTTTTTATATATTATGAGACAGTTAAGTGCTCATGGAAGAGGTGGGTCTTCAGCTGTTTTTTGAATTGTGAAATTGATCCAGCCGTCCAGCCAAATATTATTTATTTGAATGTATGCATTCATACTTTATTGTATATTTTTTACATTATTCATTATTATGTTGAATCCAGTGTTAAATTATGATTCCAAAACATACATTTAAATCACTGGGGAAATATGGGGATTATAATTTTTGTCATAATTGAGCAGCCCTAATACACAGTTTAGGTATTTCTTGTATTTTGCCCTAATACAAGTTTTTTTTAGTTTTTAGTCACTAAAACCCTTTATTGAATAAATTAAACCAACACACACAAACACCCCCCACATAAACAACTGTCCTATGTACTGTATGTTGAAGGTGAATTTACTATTATTATTCATTAAAACTATTTAATCAATTTCTGTTATTAAAAAACTATTTTGCACATAACAAAGTAATAGTACTTTGGAAAATATTTATATTTACATTTCAATAACCTAGTTTTCTCACATAGTGACATGTTAAAATGTTATGACAATCACAATAATACTCACTATATTGTACTTTAACATTAATACCTTTTTATTGTTATCTTTAACAGACTAAATAGACTTTAGACAACATAAAGACATACATTCAATTAAAAGAAATTGCAATACATATCTACAATAGTAATATAACCTTTTGTTTTTAAGCCTTTATAGTTCAGTTCAAGTTCAAGATGACCAAAGTACAAGTTAAAGATACAAATGATGTCAAGAGGTGTAGGCAGGTGTGTCATTACAATGAAGTTCTAATCTGTTCTTATTTAAGCCACTTATTTAAAGTTCTCATTGCAATCTGGCTTTTTGTGGTGTGTCTCGCATAACATTGCAAACCAGTGGAGCTCAAACCAAACAGTGTACATCACTGCACTAGATACACACTTTGACATGAATAAACACACGCTTGCCCAAACACGCACACACGCACGCACGCACGCACACACACAACCCCAATTTACTTGCCTGAAGCATGGCAAGAAGCTTTGGAGACCAACCCCCTCTCCACTCACCCCTTACAGCTGCGTTCTCTAGCACCCTATTCTTACACACACACACACACACACACACACACACACACACACACACACACACACACACACACACACACACACACACACACACACACACACACACACACACACACACACACACACACACACACTGGTGTGGCTACGAGCGGATATGATGCCGCGGCTTGTTTATCAATCTTTCCCAGCTGTGTTCTGCAGGGCAAGAATGAAAAGAGCAGAGAGGAGAAGATTACACCAACACAGCCAAACAGAGCCACTGCCTCACACTCACACAGCTTGATTCAGAGCGACTGGGAGCAAACAGAATCAAGGTAAAGAAATGGCAGAGAGTCTTGTTAAATTAACAGATGATTCTATTGTATAAAGTAAGAAAAAACACTTTACATAGTGCCATAGTGCTTTCCTGTAGCTCAGTGGTTAGAGCATGGTGCTAGCAATGCCAAGGTCATGGTTTCGATCCCAGGAATTGCACACACTCTAAAACAAATGCATAGTATAATGCAATGTAAGTCGCTTTGGATAAAGTGTCTGCTAAATGTAAAGTTCACTTTTGTACTGTGTGGTTGTGTTGGATGGAGTTTCACAGTTTTCACAGTTTGTTTACCAGTCTGACAAAGAATTCAATCCACAACCAGCAGATTGAAGAACAGTACTTGCAGGCCATCAGAACCCAAAAATCTAAATTCTATCATCATTTATTCACCCTCATGTCATTCAAAACTTGTATCTAACTTTTTCTTCTGTGGTTTTGTCCATACACTGGAATTCAATGGGAAGTCAATGTTGTTTGGTTAGCACCATTCTTCAAAATATCTTCTTTTTGTGTTCTGCAAAAGAAAATCATATACGTTTGAATGATATAAGGGTGAATAAATTCTAAGAATTTTTTTATTTTTGGGTAAATTAATCCTTTAACAAGCTCCCTCCACTTCTGCCTCCTCTCTGAAACTTGAAAAGTTACTCTTGAAGACTGCATTACAGGTCTGAACTCTGAGTAGTAATATTAACTTGCTTTGTTTACTCTTTAAAACGATCATTTTAGTTTTATCAGATGAGCACACTGATCATAAATGCACCTGCGTCCCATCGGGGCATCCACTCAACATCCGTCTATGAGCGAACGCCCACAATACATGCTCGCTACTGAGAACCCTTAAGAGTTATGCATCTATTTACCTCTCCGTTTTCAGTCTGTATGGAACACTTCAGAAACTCTCTCTATCTGGAAGTGTGTCTGGAAATGCTGTCAAAGGAAAATACACATGCAGAACTAATAAATGTGTTGTGCCCTTTCCATCCCCCATCCGCTGCATTCATCCAACGCTTCATTTAAATGATGTGGGGAGGGTAAACATATCTTGCGTTATTTACTTGCATGGATGTCACTGCTTAGTCCTATCGCTCATCACCATCAGATTGGGGTGAATTTAAATTAAGTCTGTTTTACATTGAAAACTGGGTGTCTGCAAACCGTGACCAAGGCCATTTGGTTAACTACCCCTAGTTGTCCTTTTAACCTAAAGTTATGTTTTATAAGATAATCTATGCAAAATGAAGACGGCAATCATCATTGAATGTTCCCAAAGGTCATTATCTTTCTGTACAAGGCACTCAGGCCTACAACAGTCAGTGTGCATTCGGGCACCCTTTGTATGCTTCACTGATCATAAGTATGCATAACATCTCATTTTATTTTTCAAACACTGTCCTCCCCTTCTTTTCAGTTGCTGTCTCCCTATGGAGTTTCCATGGCTACATGGTCACATGACTTTATGAAGCCCCTCCCTTTGCCCTGAGGTGACTGTCACAGCGGTTAGTCAGACTCGGCCACCCGATCAGGATGCGATTCGACTGTATATTTGAGCATGTGCACTTGTGTGTGTTTATATGTAGGTTGGGGTTTATGTGTTGACGCTGGTGCTGCAGGCAC
The DNA here is from genome assembly GCA_026939265.1 of Oreonectes daqikongensis. Lineage (NCBI taxonomy): Eukaryota > Metazoa > Chordata > Actinopteri > Cypriniformes > Nemacheilidae > Oreonectes > Oreonectes daqikongensis. The sequence goes on along the minus strand of JAOTQM010000030.1, from coordinate 25,554 downwards.
ATATAAAATCATTTAAAGAGTGCAAAGGCAGTGCCACAATTAACATTCATCCACTACTAATATCAAATAAAAATAACAGATTCTTGATCCAAATTATTCTTTGCATTTTACTTGACATAGTGTTGTAATGTGATGTAATTTAGTTTAACTCTCCAGTCTTGACCATGTTGTGACAGAAAGATGGGTCATGAAACCGTGTGCACAAGCAGGACATTGAAAAATACGGAGAGACAGCCAACACTTCACAGATGAATTTCTGCACATCTGCGCACACGCAGCCAAAGCACATCTACAGTCAGGCAGTCAGACTTTCCCCTGTGAACTGATATACATCAACCAACCTTTCCTCGAGTCAGACATCTTTAACATGTATGAGCTCAGTTCTAGAATTCATTCAACTGTATTGCATTTTAATTAATATTACAGTATGAGACACATTATTATTTATTAAATGATGGGCAGTTCCATAAAAATGTTAACCTATTAAGATTTTTAAAATCTAGTTTTTACCAAAGGTTTTTACCAACTGATAGATCAGATGTTAATATTTGGTGATTTAAATGTGAAATCTCAAAGTTTTTAAAGCAAAGTTAGTCTGGTAAGGGAATGGTCACATCCATAACGGTCCATATTCCTCATAAATTAAAATACATTTTACTTTTGTAAATTTTGCGGTCTATGAAGAGCCATTCATAAGAGGCATTATTGTTTCTGATTTGTGCATTTTAATTCACAAAAATCCTACAAAGTATGTTGTTTCCCAAAAACATGCGTCCTTTTTTGTCACATCCATAATGCATTCATTTTTCCCTCTTTTAAAATAGAAAACTTGTGCTTAGACTGATTTTCGGATTTGTGGACTTTATCATCAGGGATTTGGTAATAGTAATTTAGTAATTCAATATATACATAATACAATAAATACATTCTCATGAATTTGTATTTCAACTTTGACTGAAAATGTCACATGCATAACAATGGAATTGCCCAGATGCAATAAAAGTAAAGATGCCATCTCATATTAGATCTTTCTCTTTGTGCAACTATACAGTATAATACACCATAAACAGACAAATACAAAGTTACAAAGCTACACAGCTAAACTGCCAGAGCATCCTGCAGGTGCCAGCAACACCAAAGTCATGTGTTCGAATCCCAGGAATTTAAAAAAAAATGCATATCCCACAATAAGTGAAACACTGTAAGACACTCTAGATAAAATGATCTGTCAAATGCACAAGTGTACATTTTGCATTTTTAATTCAGGCCACTGGTCTTACTGAGTCATCTAATTTCAAGAGCCCAATAATTGGTTAATTATCACACAGATAATGATTCTTAAGAGAAGAAGATGGTAGAAATGAGAGAAATGGAGAGTTAGCAAACACAGAAACAAGAGGAATTAAAAGAAACAAATAATGAAGTCATTTGGCAGAGAGGAAACAGGGGCCCAGACAAGCCGAAGACCTACAAAGAGAGAGAGACAGAGATAGAGAAAAGCCTCTGTGTGACCAAAAGTGATTAAGACTGCATGTTTCCCCGGTGATAAGCTTCTCGTTTTTGCAGAGGACACTTCAAATGGAGAGCGGGGAGATGAATTTCCTCAGGAGAAGATGCATGCTTTCCTTCAATCCCTCAGCATTCAATTGCAATAATTATACAAAATGGCATTGCCACTTACGCCTGCTCGATGCACATTTGCATAGCTTAGAGCCATTTGTGCTTGTTGTTTGGAGTCGCTTATTTTTCAACTGCTTATAAATTCTGAAAATGATCATTTTCCATATTTTGTCAATTTCCTAATATATCAAAAACTTGTGAGTAATATGCTATGCTAAGTACTTCATTTGGACAGCTTTAAAGGCGATTTTCGCAATATTTAGATTTTTTTGCACCCTCAGATTCCAGATTTTGAAATAGTTGTATCTCGGCCAAATATCGTAAACTATCCTAACAAACCAAGCATCAATGGAAAGCTTGTATATTCAGCTTTCAGATTATATAAAAATTGACACTTAAGACTAGATTTGTTGGGTCACATTTGAGAAGATTAAAAGATGCTCAGAAAGGACTTTGATTGGTTTTGATCATTGAGGGGTTAAGTTCATACTGTTCATATTTTTCCTTTAATCGCTGTATAATTAGAGTCTATGTCGCCGTTACACAGGTCTATTATACCGACAAAGTCTGTCACTACTATACAGGTTTCAATGATCCTAAAAGCAGCAAACAGGATGTTCCCATATTTACATGTTATGCAAGCATGCTTGTCTTCCGTTACATTGTTTGCACTGCACAAATGTCAGATGTCAGTCTTTATAGTGTAAAGAACAATTATGTGACCAAATGTAGTCTACTAATGTTATCTGTTTATTTCCCTATGTTAAAAAGCAGAATAGCTCTAATCCAAACCTTACTCCTTTACACCAGGGGACACTTGGGATGAAAGCATCTTACAACAATAACATTTCCAGTCAACAGCTTTGATACTGTAATAATAATTATAGTTTACATTACACAATTGCTTGGGTACAACAGTAAAAAGTCAGTAAGATCAAAACCCGAAAGTCACTGCTGTATTATGTAAACGAGCCCCTCAGTCCCTGTAGCCTACATGGAATTCTGCGCGATCATAAAATCAAAACATCATAAATGACACAAAACGCCACACTTATTGCCACAATTTCCTTCAATGTCTTATATATACCCTAAATGCGCAGTCTCGTATAAATACGAACGTGCCACATATATTTATTCAAAACGCATGAGAGATTATAAAGATCACGTTCTCCTCCACGCATAACTGGACCAAGTTTAAGTGTGCGCCAAATGAGAAAAGTGAAGATTCAGAGAAAGGTAAAACTCGTGCTTTGCGCACACTTACCCATTCCAGAAGACGAATAAATCCCAACGGTAACTTAAGTACTTGAAATGTCCCGAGAGACACAATCTATAAATATATGAACATGATTATGAATCAAAAACGCAATTTAATGTAGTTTGACTGTTTTGCACAGGTAGCCTATGTAAATGTTTAACATTTCTCATTAGTGCGGTTTCATATTGTTAAATGCATAAACAATGGCAACTATTTTTTTACCTGATTAGCTGTTTCCATTTTTGAGAGAAATGCGCTGGTAACTAGAGTAGGTCAAGACCAAAACAACGCTGATGTGCCACTGTCTCAGGCGCAGAGTCACAGATCGGCTGTGATCGCACCTCCGTACGGAAAGAGCCGAGCGTCTTCGGCAGGAATCGCTAATTCGTACGAAAAGAACTAAGAGTTTTCGGAAATAAGAGACGCTCTGGAGCTCCATGGAGACAGACATTTTTCTATTGGATGATACTGTAGCCTAACTGCAATTTCAAAGTAGTCAAAGTATATCACATGTACAAAAAATGGTGCCATTTAATATATATGTCAAAGCAACAAACATGTTCAGTGGCATTCTGGCTACAAATTAAACATAGCCCTACATATTTTTCTTACTGAGGCTGAAAATATCCTGCTTTCACTTAGCTTCTGTCAATTACTTTATTTATTATCCCTCACTGTAGGTTGATTTAAATAAAAACATCTGCTAAATGCCTGTGTCCACCCCATCACCTGCCAAAATGAGTAATGTAAAGTGAACTGAATTTTTTTTTACAAATCTGACTTTCTATTTATGCCAGTTTAAGACTGTGCACTGTCAGAAAAAAGGTGCAAAATTTCTGATGTTTTCTGTTACCTCTAACACTAGGTGGGAGTTGGATATTTGGCACACAAACCAACACTGCTACCAAAAAAATCTGTAATTGAGAATAATTTCTTGCATGTGGTTGCTCAGTATGGATGTAATCTCCAGCAGTATTTCAATTTGCTCTAATTGTACTTTTAATGGATGTTGATGTTAATGGCAGTGCTCCTGTAGCTCAGATGGCTGGTTGAACATGATGCTGGCAATTAAATGGATTCCCAGGGACCATGCAAAAAGATCACATGTATATTTAAAAAAAACTGTGAGTTGCTACGGAAAAAAGCATACAGCAACAGCTTACAGTATCATTTCAGGCATCTGTGTGATACAATGTGGCTACATTGCGTTATGCAACACCACTTCTGCCATACTGCCTCAGGTTCAGCAGAATAAAATCTGAATGTGTGGTGGCACCTTGCCACTCGTCAGTCCTAATTTCTCTGCCTGGGAAGAAGCCAGATGTGGCCTGACTGGCATCTGGAAAAATCTCTGCACAATAGCACAGACGCAAGCCCTGGGAATGTACATGCCTGATTGAGCGACCCGGGGAACGTTCAACTTCGTTCTGCTGCTGCGTGTTCGCCAAGGAATTACGGCGGCGGCCAAGACAGGCATTTAACCTGCATTGAGAGCCTGAGAAGCAGCGTACAGCTCTCAGAACAATTACAACATGGCTGGATCACATTCTCCAGTTGCGCCAGCAGTTGCCATGTTGAATAAGCTTAGAATTTCAACTATAAAACTGCTTCAGTATGCATAAAGAACAAAATGCACCTGCGGGTTTTCACATTTTGCTGTAGTTTTATATTGCCTTGGTCATGTATGAATGCAAATACACTGCAAAAACACTTAAATAAGAATAAATGTAAAGGGATAGTGAATGAAAATTCTGTCATCATTTAGGCTACTCACCCTATTGTCATTCAAAACCTGTATGACTACTTACGGGCAACGGCTGTATTGCATTGGTTTTGTGTCCATATATGATAGAAGTGAATGGCGTTGTTCAGTTACCAACATTCTTCAAAATATCTTCTTTTGTGTTCTGCAGAAGAAAGAAAGTCACAAGTTTGTAATTACATTACATTTGGCGGACGCTGTTATCCAAAGCGACTTACAAGTAGGAGAGCATAAAACATTTTGTCAACACACTAAACACCGATAGTTTACAAGACCATGTTACTAGGAGGATTAAGCTGAAGCAAGGGAGAGAATGAACAACATGAAATAATGTTTTTTTGTTAGACAAAACATAGACTGTTATTGGTTAGTCAGATAGATGCGTAACAGGTAGCCTATGTTTTGAGTTGTTTTTTAAAGGCTGTGAAGGGTAATGATGACAGAATTAAAATTTTTGGATGAACTATTACTTTAACGTGAGGTTACATTATGATTACTGCGCTAAATAAAGCTCTAAAATGAAGTGACATGTTTTCTAAGCAACATGTACAATCTAATGAGAAATAAAGAATTAAACTTACAAAAAGGATCAAAACAATGAAAATAAGTGAGGCCAAATAAATTACAGCAAAGGCTTCTCAGTAAACAAAATCTTCAGGTTACTCTATTACTTAATGTCTTTTAGTATGTTTTAACTGAGAGTGAACTACTTTGTAGTGCTTAAGATGGAGTCTCAACTGCAGTGTGGAAGCCTCTGGCTGTATTTGAATGAGCACTTCCTCTTCTGAATTTCAGATTTTTTTGACAACCATCTATATAAACGCTGCTGGTGCAAATGTAGGCTACTGTCAATGTTCAATTTGATTTCAGCCCTATTTTCACAGCAGGCTGCCAAACCAATCATCACGCTTTAACGACAACACGAAAAAGTCAAATACGATTAAACGTAAAGACAAAAAATTGGAATTGTGGAATTGTGCGGGGTAAATGCATTATCCTCCTCTTATTCTGCACCACTAATCTGGCGGAAATAATCAGGATTAGCATGAGCGGCGCGAGGCTGAAGTGAGCGCAAATGAGCAGACACAGACGCTATTAATGCGGCAGACAATTTGTCGTGAAATACGGAAACGTGATTGATTGAATATCTAAAGAAAACATGCAAATAATCGCGCAGATGATATTTAAACAATCGCAAATGCCAGAGAGGTGTGACACAATCATCCCGAGGTCCTGTGTTGCCTCCGCCCTAGCTCACCCTGTTATCAGCGGTCAGCAGACAATTTTGGAGGGCATCCGGAACATTTGAATCCATGACAACACGTTTAGCAAATAGGTTGCTTAGCAACTAATCCAATGAGCGCGGAGCGGCCTATCAGCAGCGATGATGTTAGCCAATTAGCAAATATTTTGAAGATGCTTTATTACGTGACATTTGCTCTTTTATTTGATTTAAAATGCATTAAAAGGCAATCCTTGCTTTATTACCGTAACCAAGTGACTGAACAGTGTTGAAATAGCATTTTGATATACATCACTTGTTTGCAGGTGACATGCATAACTTCGATTACAAATGCTTGGCTGAATCATTATCCCTGACGAATTCGCTGACTGGAAAAAAATGTCATAAAAATATGAACAAAACGGCACATGCAAGTGAAATATAAACTCCAATAGGCTATATCCACATAAAGTAAAATAATCTCTGTTTATAGTAATAGCCACCTGTATATTATGTTCATAGTATATATCCATCTGTAAATCTCTGTCTATAGTAATAGACATCTGTATATTATGTTCATAGTATATATCCATCTGTAAATCTCTGTCTATAGTAATAGACATCTGTATATTATGTTCATAGTATATATCCATCTGTAAATCTCTGTTTATAGTAATAGCCATCTGTATATTATGTTCATAGTATATATCCATCTGTAAATCTCTGTCTATAGTAATAGACATCTGTATATTATGTTCATAGTATATATCCATCTGTAAATCTCTGTCTATAGTAATAGACATCTGTATATTATGTTCATAGTATATATCCATCTGTAAATCTCTGTTTATAGTAATAGCCATCTGTATATTATGTTCATAGTATATATCCATCTGTAAATCTCGGTCTATAGTAATAGACATCTGTATATTATGTTCATAGTATATATCCATCTGTTAATTTCTGTCTATAGTTAGAGACATCTGTAAATCATGGTCATAGTACATTTCCATCTGTAAATTACTTCTGTAATATTTATTTATGTAACTTATGCAACCACTGTATATCCTGCACTTGTTGCTATTGCACTTCTGGTTAGACCTAAACTGCATTTCGTTGCCTTGTACTTTTACATGTGTAATGACAATAAAGTTGAATCTAATCAAATCTAATCTAATCTAAAGTAAAATAATTGATACGGGTTGTATGACGTCAAATTGATCTGATCTTGTTTCAGAGGAATTGGAAGTTGTTATTTACATTGGTAGTGTAAATATTTTAAAACAAAACTGCAGTAATAATTGTATAAACAATGCCATATATTCTGTTTCGTTTTCTGCGGCAAGGTTTTTTTGGTCTTCTTTATTTGGTGATATAGGCCTATAGGCCTACTGGAAAAAAGTATGGAAAATACAGAATACGTAGCCTATTGTGTTAATTATAAAATTAAGGAGGTATCTTAAAATTCAGCATAGAATTTATCATGTTAAACATGTTTTAGAAAGGTTTAAACTTGACATTTCATATAGGCTATCTGTGAATTTTGTGGGCAGGAAAAATAAACTATTTTACATCTTTTTTTTTACCATTGTATCTATTCAAGAATATTTTGCAAAGACATGGAAAATTATATTAGTAGAAAATTGGAAAATGTGGTAGAAATTAGTGTATTTGATGTAAGCTATTTTGAAAACAATAATTTAGAAAGCAAAGAACAATATATTATAGTTGTTTATTGTATTAGGTAAACACCATATAGGCTACATAAAATAAAATGGGCCTTATGTAAACCAAACTTTTTTTTATTATGATTTCAAAATTTATATTAGGCCTACGTAACTGGAACAAATGGATAACAAAAAAGCTCTGAAAACATGTAATTTTTTACTGTATCTCTCTGGCAATGTGATGTAATACCTGTTGTTATTTCTTTTGTGGCATTAAAATTAGGAATTAAAAGTTGTAGGTGCACTTCCTACAATTTTCAATAGAGGTCGCTCTAGTCATTACACGATCTATTCATAAAATAATTAATAATACATTAATAATTTTTAATAAAAAAGGGATGTTGCAACAAAACAGAATTAAATGCATCAGTAAACATATGATATACTTGGTATAAGCACACAATTCTGATGATCTAATTCTAAAAACCTTTGTTATTAATGAGAAAGGCAAGGTATTTAACACACAAATCACTCATTGTAACTACTTTGGTATGAAACCGTGGACAAAATTGCATTACTGAGCGAACTCTTTTCCATATTTGTGAAACTTTAAATAGCCCCACTTGTCATTTATTTAAAAACTCCCAAAACATACAATTAATAGAAATGACGACATCTTAAAAAAATTAGGATGATAAAGCTCAAGCTACATTTATTTTTTCTTTCTGCTTGTCTTCTTTTTGTCATACAAAATATCACTTTTGTAAAATAAAAAAGGAACAAGGAGGCTGACTCGTTTAAACTACCATTAAGAGTATTTACACAACAGCCAATATGCTATTTACTCAACATGTAATGATAATTTCTTCATATTATTACACAGTATTAATAAAAAAGAGGTAGTCTTAATCTCTATTCAGATCAAAGAGGAAAAGTGTCGTTTTCATGACAAAACAATGAGATGATGACACAACAATCAACATACACTGCATTTAAACCCACTGCACATCCAACTCAGTCAAACAGAACTGATGCTTTACAATAAAAACAGAAAGCAAACAGCAAAAGTAGCAACGCCCTGAACAGTCATTCATGACAAGTCACATAGAATGTGAGTAAGGAAGGCAGATGAGAGAAACGGAAAGAAAGGTTAATATGAAGTGTGACGATAAGAAAAGAGAGATCGAGACCAGCTCTGAGGTCTGAGTGGTTTCTTAAGGCACCATCAGCAGCTGTATGGGGTCAGAATACTGTCCGCTGTGTATTCTGTGCATGGAAGTCTAAAACCAACTTAATGAAATTCACACTAACCAATTCTCCCGAAAACACTTTCAATTATGCTGTTTATGGAGGATTCGCTGCAGGTACATTAATAGAGCGATTACAAGATCAATTTGCCATTTCATTAATCTGCTGAAAAGAAAATCTTTACTAACAAAAAAAAAACCCATAACATTTGAAAACAACTTCTAAGTGAGTTACGTAACACCAAGACACTATAATGTTAAATCATGTATCAATGAAAGTGGCTAAAATCTAATTCTGTGCAAGACAAAATGTTTCAATGTATATTGCTTTAAGGCGACATTGACATTTGTGTACTTCAAAAACTAATAAAACCATTGAAAGACATTCCACAAACCCCAAAACCTTCAAAAAGTGTTTCTATTTATGTTTTAGTGTACTTTATATGGACCTACTGATTAAAAGTCTGTATCATGTGCTTAACAGTGTTGGCCATTAGATCACCTCAAATGAAGTCACCTTCATTTATCAATGTACTGCCAAGGTGAACGTTTAACAACACTACAAATCTACTAAACACTAACTCTCTCAAACCCTGTCACCAGCCTACTCCTGAAACACATTCTTGTGATAAAAGCACCATGAAAGATATTTGGCATTCAATAAAAAAAATTAATCATTTGTGGAACAAAATAAAAACATTGGCATCCAAATTGTATGGGTTGCCTGAAAAATTTAAAAATCAGATCTTACATAGAGTTTTAAATGTACTGGCAACAAAGTGATCTACAAACGACAAAGTTAACCATTAAGGTGTTGTGTGAAATAGGTTAGTGGTTGGTCTGTAGGGGGCAGTGTCGACATCTGGAGTGCATCCAGTAAATATATCTTAATGCACGCCATTCATTAAGTGTTTCTGGTGGATTTCCAGAGTGGTGCCGTCATCTTTATTGTGTTGAGCAGGGCTCACATCTTCCCAAAGCTGAGCAGCTTTACGGATCTCATCCAGCGTGTACTCCTGTAGTATGGCCCCATTTTCAAACACAGTCACCAACATGTCCTACAAGTTAAGAAGATTTTATTAATGATGTTAATCATGAACCAATTAAAACCAGCAACATAAAATATTTATCTTCAGAATATATATAAACACTTCAAATATTAAAGAAGAACTGCACAGTGTTTTCACATGAACAATTATATATATATAAAAAAATTTTTTTTTCACAACATCAAGGAAAAATCTGTATTTGAATGTGTTATAAAAAGGGTCATCGATAAACATTGATAAAGGTGATCTAACCTCTTCTGGTTTGCCTGCTCCCCTTTCCACTGTTTCTATAAAGCCATCGGAGTTTCTTCTCAAAGAGAGTCGACCACGCTTGGATTTTTTAGATGGATCTGTCACTGGTTGCTTACAGACATCCATCTATACAAACACCGTAAATAACAGTAAAAAACATGCTGTAGGTTTATTCAAACAAAAGAGATTTTTTTCGAAGGTTAAAAAACAACTTACGCCTTTGCCATTGGTCTCCACGTAGCTACACTTGAAAGCACAGTTAAGCGTGTCTCTGTTGATCTTCTGCAATAGTGCGCTTCCGCAACCGAAAAACACGTTCTCTGCGCTCCAGCCCTCATCGCTCAGTTTCTCCAAAATCTGCACTAGCCAAACAAACAGTAATATTGATCAGAGTATGATTGTTGCTTATCTGCCATAATCATAATAATGTTTATAAGCAAACAAATAGAAAATAGCCATGAAAAGCTGATTAAAACATACAGAGGGGAAAGAAATGAGTCATTTACACATTTTTAGGATGTGTGCTCCAAGGATTAATCCCATGACCTCTGTGCTGCTAACACAACGTTCTACCAAGGAACACTGTAGCTGTGTTATTGTTCACATACACGTCAGCAAGGCCTTTTGTACAATTTAATTACAGTCAATTACAATTCCCCAGATTTACAATTTTCAACATTTTTTCCATTCAGGTTTAAAATGGACTTTTGGACCCCTCTGTATATCACACTAGACCAAATATGCATTATTATAGTGAATAATGTGCTTTTGCTCTCTATGTAGCTTTATTGAGTATAGGTGTAGTTTACCCCATTAACTGAGTTCAGATCAATCCCATCACCCTGGATAATGCGCAGGTATGACGGCAGCACCTTGTAACCCATCGAGTTTAGAGAACAACCAAAACACTCTTCCAAAATCTTTAGCACCTAAAAGCAAGAGATCCAAATGAGAGTGAAATGGAAGATAAAAACATCATATTATTATAAAGTTAATCTGAATTCACTTAACTCTTTATTGTCATTTATAAACTTATTAACTTCTAAAAACGTATCTGAAAGCTGCTTTAAAGGGACAGTTCACACAAAATAAATCAGTTTTTTATTCTAATGAACACAGAGAAAGATATTTGGAAGAATGCTTGTAAGTTCTTGGCTACCATTTACCATAGTAGAAAAATGACAATGATAGTTAAAGTGCCCCAGAACTGTTTGCTTTCCTACATTCTTCAAAATATTGCATTTTGTGTTGAACAGAAAAAAATTACAAAGCAATTTGTCCTACTATAGTCAATGGAGACCCAGAACGGTTTGGTCACAAACATTCCTCCAAATATCTTTCTCTGTGTTCACCAGAACAAAGAAATGTATCCAGATTTGAAACAACATGAGGGTGAGTAAATGATGACAAAACGGTTCCTTTAAGGTAACACTAGAAAACAGCAGCTGACTTTGTGAGGTCTGTTATGAAATGGATTATATTAATAAACACACACCTCTATGAGGGTCTCAGCGGGATCCCCAGAGTCTGGCCGTATAATGAGAGCAGAATCTTCACTCCTCTCCATCACTCTCTCTTTCAGCTTATCGCCCCAGATGTGCTTACAAGCCTTAAAAATGTCATAGCTATCGCTAACCACAGCCACAGGGCCGGAGGGAAACTGGTCCAGCAGATACTCGAACGCCTCCTTCTCTCGGCTCCTGCCCCAGGAGATGATAGTGCTACGGAAACACCAAAAACAAAGTGTAACCGACCATCTTCTGAGCAAGATACGCATGAAACATTACTCAGTGACCCAGAAGTCCCGTCCACTCTGCTATATTTAGATTGCAGGTGTGCAGTGATGTCCTCAAACTGATTTCACTTCAGTAAACAAGAATTACAAAGAGAGTTTGCTGCTAATGAGTCATCAGGGTCTAATGATCCTTTCGCCGTACAGCTATAAAAAGCTCGCAGTGATTCACAGAACATTCCGGATGATTGAAATGGGAAATGTTGTGATGGTTGCAAACCGTAATGTGAACATTAGAAGGATGAAATGACATCACAGAGGTAGCCATGTGACTTTAAACAATGAGTGCGGTGCTATATTGAGAAATGCACTGGACAGCGCAGACAAAAGGCTCCACAGCTGCGAGATGTTTTCACTCACAGCTACTAAACAGAATTAATTACAATCAATATAACAAATGCAAATGAACAGGTGTTCAGCATCAATAAGGATTTTCAAGGCTTTCTCATCTCATTTTTTTGGACCACACTCCTGACCAGTATACAGTCACTTTCAACAACTGAATTTTTCAATCCCAAACTATGGATTGTGAAAATGGTTTTTAACATAGTTCATTTGTCTTGTTAAAGCATTTTGTTGATCCAAACAAACCCCACAATTCATAGTTTAACAAAATGACAGAAAACTACAAAATAAACAATCTTCTCTCAGGCCAAATATTTAAAGCGGCAAAGTGTGTTTTGACTCTCTGTCGCCATCTCTGTTTAAAACATATGATACAGTAGTCTATCTATAAACATTGGTAACGTATTCATGTGCACAGTTCGGAGATCGCGCCGCCAGTGCTCACAGAAGCCTCCACACTGTGCATTAAAATCGTTTACAAAATGCTGGTTTCTTTATGTACTTTTCTTTATGTGGGTTGAAGTCAAATGACGTCAATCTAACATCTGTGAAATCATTCCTGACAGCTCAACCTACTGTGTGAATCATTATTAGGTTACTCTTGCGAAACAGGGATTGCAAGGACAAAGTTCTGGAAAATGATTAAATATGTTGCTTAAAGGTGCTATGTGTAATATTTAGAAAGGTCTATTGACAAACATGTTAAATAATATCCATAACTATGTCTTCAGAGGTGTATAAATATCTTACATAATGAAGCGTTATTTTTTATTACTCTGGAATGAGCTATTTCGTAAAAATGTTTTATCTCCTCCGGGTGCCACCGTAGACGTGCTTTAAAGAGAGAGAGGAGGGGTGAGCGGTGGAGTGAGCCGTTGGCTGCAATTCGTAAACTCACCTCTAGGTGCCGCTAAAACTGGACCTTTAAAAGTGATTTTTCTATTTTTAACCAAAAAGAAGTTACGAATTGCAGCTTGCTTGCATGTTCTTCCCTAACAATGTTCTCTCTTTGGTAACCATGCACACCAACCCTTAATAAACCAACCAAATTGTTTTTCAAAAATAAAAGCTAAAGTCAGTTTATGTACATATGTGCTTTACCTGTGTTCTGCCGCAGGGATAGAGAACCCAGCCATAGGACATCCATAGTATCGCTGTGCCATGAGTAAACCTGCCACCGTATCCGTGCTGCAGAAATTCACCAGATGAGCAGCTCCACCCAGTGCTGCTGACTAGTTTAGTACAGACACAAACAAAGCCAAATTACAAAGAACTTCTTGAATGCCAGCTTCTGAAGCTGCTAGCCACTTCACATTATGTTGGTAAGACAAATGGCTTTTAAGAAAATCACAGGTCAGTTGTTAAAAGTGCCCACTGAAGTCAGTTGTGTCATTATACCCTTAAGCTATAGAAGTCTGTTGCCCTGAAAAGCAGACGTGTTTGATTCCAAGCAAAATCTTTTTAGCCCCCTAAAGAGATGGGGAAAAAAGGTTGCCAATATTTCTTGCATATTACAAGGGAACTTTATGGATTTTAATTTAACAACTGATGAGATCTGGACTTGATCTTATCCAAATGAAAATAAAATCTGTGTCGTTTTACGAAATGAGGCTTTAGTTTGTAGCTGTGACTGCAGCAAGGGTCTAGGGATCTCCTCTTATAATTGTAAATACATGAGAAAGGGCACAGCACTACTCAACAGCATCTCTGACAGCTTGTCGCTGTAATCTTGGCTTATCATACATGCAGAGAAACATATGCACGATTATCTAAATGTGAACATCATGAAAGAGTGCAGTGAATACCTAGAATTAGTCATTTTGGGGTAAAGCACTCCTTTAAAAGCATTAAAATACAGGAGATCAGGAGAGAGTTATGACAGAAAGCAAGAGGGAACCCAAGAGTCAGAAGCATTAAAATCTGCTTGGCATCATTAATCTCCTCCTGAGGCCATCATTAATCCAGTCAGCCGTAACCTAGAAAATATATTATCAATATCCCACTGTCCCTAATGAAGAATCGCTAAATCCTCACAGCACGATTCAGTCTGTTTTCAGCTTAGCACCACTTCAGGCCTTCTTTCAACCACCACTGGTGTTTTTCCTCATCGACACATCTCGCTTCTTTAAAAGACCATTTCTTGAATGGTTACTGCACTTGTTTTTGCTATAAAGATATGATATTTAAGTATAATATTTTAGGCTTAAAGGTACAATGTGTAATATTAAGGAGGATAAGCTGACAGAAATGCAATATAATATACATAACTATGTCTTCAAAAATGGATTAAGACCTTACATAATTAACCATTGTGTTTTTATTATCTTAGAATGAGCTATTATATACCAAAGGTCCCCTTACATGGAATTCTCCATATTGTTTCTACAGTAGCCCACAAACTGTTCTACAGTGCGCGTTTTGTAAATATTTCACCTGCTTCTGCAAAGAAGCGAAAACTTGACATCTTTGTCCTGTGTCAGCCACCATAGTGCTTTGAAAGTGAGGAGTGAGCCGTTGGTTGCAATTCGCAACCTCACCGCAAGATGTCACAACTTTCATACACTGGACCGTTAAATGCAATCAATACTGATATTAACCTGACAGCTGGCTAAGAAAGACATGATGATGATGACCAGATATTCAGTTTTTTAGTTGTGATTGACTTAATCATAAGAAAGAAGTCACTCAACCCATTAAAATCCTTACTTTACTTGAGTATCACCAGGAATGAGGTTTAGATTTATAGCTCAGAGAAAACAAAAAGTTCAGCGAAAACAAGCAAGAAAAAGACAATTAAGTTGAACTATAAACAACTCTCTGCATGGTTTGGTTTAGAAGTAATATTATATTTGATGTGGGTTGTCAGGTTATTATTACACTACAGTAAAGATGATACAGTATTTGATTACTGTTTGATGCAAACTTTCAAATGTTCTTCAATTGTATAAAGAGACAAACACACAGAGTATTTCCTCACTGACACACAGATGTAGCAGCAGAAGCGTGTGAAGCTGAAGTACAGCATATCACAGCACCGGGAGCATCTTTAAAAAGAATTGTGATCAACTGGGAATATTTTTGATGAAAATGGGTGCAATCCCTTATAACCTCTACATATGAGTAATAGAGAAGAAACACTGCCATCATCATCTGAGACATGATGACTGTGAGGATTATTGCCTAGGACTGTAATTAGTTTCCATTTCTTGCATTTGATTTAGATGAAAACTATCACCAATCCATGCCATGGTTGTGACCTATAAAGCTGCGTCATCATCTACTCCTTTAGATCCTGGCACAGTCATCTGAAAGGGCACCAGAGAGAGGTTGTTGTCACACCTCATCAGAATCCAGTGGTCTCACTCTCTCTCCCACAGACACTCATAAAGGTCTGATGCACTCATCGGGTCCAGCCAGACAGCAGCAGACTCGCTGCTTATCACAACACCCGAACCGCCACCGTGTGATAGAGATAATGCCTGGCAGAGATGACCTTTACACATTGGTCAGACTGATTCGAGAGGTAAACAGTCATATTTACTCACACAATACTTCAAATAGCACTAAACGTGTCCCAGAACCCATCAGCGACACCCTCACTCACTCAATCACATATTACATATGACTTCCTGTGTGTTTCTCTGAAATACACAGAAATGAAGAAATTCTCTACTGGATGGTTTCTTGCGTATCGAAAGGTCATGTCTGATCTCTTTTTGATTAACCGGATCGGTCATGTCTCATAATAAATCGATTTTCTGCCTTCACCAAACAATGTCTGATTTCACCGGCCCCAGGGGAGTTTGTCCTTGATAAGCGCCGATAAGAGAATAAAAACACAGCCGGACTGAGCTTTGATTTCAAAGTTCAGTGCTAAAAAAAGAATAGAGGTATAGACTTTAGCAGCAGAGGCAATTCCTGTTTTACTTCAAAGATTTAAACAACCCTCACTATAGTGGTACAACGATGGTATCAGGTGGTAAAATCATGATATTTTGATAAACAATGCCTGAAGACACAGCAAATACCATGGTGTTGTTATCAGAATTAAACCAAGCCCAAAATAGAAACATCAAGGTATGTTTTGGTAAGAACAGTGCCACAAATATCCCTCCAATATCCCCTGGAATTATTGTTCTGCCATGACATACCTCTTGCGAAGACACGCCTCTGTAGCCAAAATCATGCAGCTTAGTGTCCAGGCCCTCCCAGCTTCCCGATGTGGCTTTCAGGTGCTTGGCCAGAATTTTTTTGAACTCCCTGGAGATTGTTGCCACGGTGATGGGGTACCACAATTGGACCAGCATAGTCTGTGGAGGGTGTAAACAACAGGGACAATTTTTATGGCCTTGACACCAGAAAGCTTTATTTCTATTTTATTCTTAAGTCCTGTGACCCTTTAAGGATGCATACATTAGGATTTGACCAAGACAGAGAACTTTATGTGGCCTGTAGAACTGACATGATATTGTGAATGTTCAACAATAAACTATGTACCAAAAACACCTAGTTGGAACAATTTCAAAACGACTGCGCTTCCTCCAGTCTTGGCAAAAAATGTAAACAAACACGTTTTTTGTTAAATAAGCTGACAGAATGCAAATAAAAAGTAGTTACATTTCAAATGAAACAGGTACCAAACACGTTTTGCTGAAACGGTTTATTACCTTTCCCCCATAAAAAACACATTGTTTTAATCATTTGCATTTTCTTATTAAGCTTAAAGAACTGGTTCCTAAAAAATGTAAATTCTCTCATAGTTTATTCACCCACATGCCACCCAGATGGTTTCTAATCTTCAGTCTAACATAAAATATTATGTATTTAATATTACTAAGTAATATTTACTAACATACTGGAGATTACTTTAATGATGGATGTGCTTAAGGTGATGAGTATTTATTTGGTCGAGCTCAACTGAAGAAAGGAAGCCATATACATGTGGGTAATGACATCAGGTTGGGTAAATTACATTAGAATCTTAATTCTTTTACTTGTTTGAGAAAGGAAAATGACAAAATAGAAAATAGTCATTTCTTGATATAACAAATTATGATTTTGCCAACCAGAAACATAAGCTTTTATTTACAGTGTATTGAAAAAAAGAACATCATGAACTAGAACACCACCACCAACATTAAAACTTTTAAACTACAGAAGGTCTGCCGCTTGTAAAATGATGACAAATTATGCAAATTAGGACCAACATTCTGTAATGAGATGTAAATTATGAGTTTAGCCCCTCTAAAAAGCTGATGTAAAAGTTATTATTGTGCAATGCTAGCATCTTTGAAAAAGTTAATGACAAAAAACTGATAAATAAATAGATTATCAAAACAGGTAACAAAAAACGAGTGTCTTCATATTGGCAATAATATAACATAATAATGTTGTCTATAGCGTCTGCAGGGCTGAAGGCCAGGTCAGTACCTAATGACCTCATGTCCTCACCGACCCCAACCACCCTGTCCAAATCTCCCTCTCTGCTATTCTGGGACCTGCTTCAGCATCCAGGAGTGTGCTGGAAATCAAAGCCTGCTGTCCTCCTAAACAACAGTATGGCAGCACCATCTGATATAAAGTAATGTGCCACACCATCAGGTTTTTAAAGAATGCTCATTCATGAAAGCTTTTGTTTATGTATACATTTCATGCATTTATCCCCAGACACTCTTACCCAAAGCAATTACACCCATGCCCTTGGTGTTGCTAGTGCCATGCTCGCCAGTTGAACAATATTGATATATTTTGGTTGTATAGAGATTTTCATGAAGTAAATTATGTGTACCTTATCCATATTAGCTGTCTACAAAAAAAGATGAAAGGGGACAAGAAATACCTCGATATAATTGGTAAGCCAGAAGAAATCTGGATCCGTGTTCTCCACAGTGAAGAGAACGTTGCCTCTGGGAATGATCTTGCCCTCGGGAACTGCTTTGATACGGATTGGAAGACGGCCATCGTATTTCTAGGAAAAAGCCAGGAGGTTGTAATCTCTCAGTGTATTCTTCTTCAGAACAAAGCAGCTTTCTTGAGCAGATATTTCTGCACGTACCTCTAAAACTTTCCGCCATCCCTCTTCATCAAATACTGTCTGTTTAAAGTGCATCTGATAAAAGACTTTAGCCTCTTGGATCTTCTCCTCTGTGACAACTTGACCTGTAAAATAATTTTTACACTCTTGAGGACAAACACTACTACTTGACAATACTGCAATTACCACATTCTGTACAGTTTAAAAAATATATATTTTTCCCTGTCAAATGTGAAACAACCGGAAAGCTTAAAGGGACACTCCACAAAAAATGAAAATTATGTCATCATTTACTCACCCATAGATTGTTCCAAATCTGTTTTGCTAAACACAAAGAAAGATACTTTGAAGAATGTCAGTAACCAAACAGATCTCATTCCCCATTTATTTTTCCTACTATGGCAGTAAAAAGGGATAAGATCTGTTTGTTTACTGACATTCTTCCAAATATCTTTCTTTGTGTTCAGCAGAACAAAGAAATTTATACAGGTTTAGAACAGTAATGCTTGTTTGCCTGGTGAACAAGTACTTACTTACTCATAAGAACATTTAACAAAAAAGCTAACTTGTGTTTGTGGTCACTTGTTTCAAAACTGAAATGAGGAAAGAGATGTTAAACCTAACACCTGGTTTAGCAAACAACCATTAATTTTTAGGGTTTTTTCCATTAGATAATCTGATTTGTAATATTGTGTTAAAACACCTTGTCCCTGATATAGAGTCACAAGACCAAAACCAACAGCACAACCACATGAGCCAAAAGAGACTACATACAGTATGGGGTGTGGCCCTCATAGAGATTTATGCAAAGATAAATGTTACCTGCTAGATATTTCTTCAGGAGATACTGTAGGCCAAAAAACACCACCTCACTGAACTGTCCCCCTCTTTTGCGCCGGCACTCAAAATATGAATAGACCTTATTGACATTTGGAGGGTATTGCTTGTAGTGGGTAATCTGAAAAAGAAAGAGGATGTGTAATTATCCCAATTGTTACCACACTTTTAAATATATCGCAAATGTGCATTTCGCAATGGTTTGTAATAATCAAATAATAAAAAAAATATTCCAAAAGTTATGTTTCAGCTGATGCAGATAGCAGAGCGACTTTGCCATCGACAGTTAATAAATAGAAAGAATGTGAAACATTTGTTTCTTTTTTTGATATATAATTTGATATAGTTTAAATTGATTTTACAGACAGTAATATCGTATCACATATCACATTATTTATCAACTTATCTTGTATCCCATTTTTCTTCAATAAGGCACAGCCCTATCACTAGTGTACTAAATGCTTTCAGAAACCTGTACTTCTGCAGAACCAGCAAAATGTAACAGATAAGCAACCCACTTTTATATCTGTGTATCATAATCTATTTTTAAACAAAGTCTTGTTTACTGCCCACCGATGGTACTGGGCTACAATTGGGATGGGGTGACACAAAGTATCGTACTGTACAAGCACAAACCTGACATTATACTTGCTTGGAAAGATTTGTTGGAAATTACTTGCTGATGTTACTCTGCGGCAAACTCTCGATCATCAAAACAAAGGGTCTCATTCTGTCATGTCATGATCAAGAAGGGTAAACCTAAATATCCACTTAAGGCTTAAAAAGGGTAACATGACATTTTACTAGTCTGGCTGGGCAACATTAGCTTTTAAGTAGGCCAAACCCACATATCTATTAACATTGATTGAGCAACCTGTAAGACAAATGGAATTTCAATGACAGCAATGTTTTCAGAACAATGCATCCTGCAACTTGTGGATCTTTAATTCCAAACCAAATAAGCCCAGACCTATTTTCTAAGGAACACCTGGTGTAACCTGTTTTGGATCTAGACAACACTTTCTATGAGGAACTAGAGGAATGTTGTGGGGTTGATGGGTGTAAAAAGAATCAGCTGTGCCGACATGGTTGGTTCCAAACTCTAAAAATGAATGTACAGTAAAATTAAAAACATTGAGATGATCATGATTCATTTTCTCTTTTTCTTGGTTTTCACAATGCTGTAGCTTTCAGCAAGATCCAGATGGGATTTGGGGGAGGGTGTTATGTCAAGGGTCAAAGACCAATGAAACACAAACATTATTATGCAACCTAAGAAAGAGGTGGTGAGCACATCAAATATCTGCCAAGATGTAAATTAACTAGGTTGTGAATATTACTGAATTCCTGGCCAAACAAATTTCACCATTTAAAATTACCTGTCAAATTTTCTTGAACATTACATAACCAAATTATAAGCTTAAGGGTTTTACTTCGACTTGTTTTCCATTTACTTGTGAAGGAAAACAGTAAATATTCGAAGGCTATAACCTCAGTAAATAATGTCAACAAAGCTGGTTTGGGGATCAAAAGGTTAATAAAACATCGCAGTCCATTTTAGAAATTCAGTTAAGACAATAAGATCATTGCAATAACATTTCCTTGCAATTACAAAGCTCATTTATAATTTACAAAAAAGTCATTTATTTATGTATTTATCTGGTCAGTAACTTTTTAAAAAGAGAATATAAGAATGAAACTTAAGTTTCGATTTCTAGATAGCAGGCTGAAATAAGGACACGGGCTAGCTAAAGCTTCACGAGGTCACACTGCTAGTTTTCCTTTAGCACAAGCCCCGCCCCCAGTATCAATGAGTGGGGCATTTAAAACAAGCCAACGATTCACCAATACCCTCCAGCAAACAGTAAGAAAGCGCAATGATCCTAATTTCAATATATGCAGGTAACTGTGAATCATGTGTCATTGAAATCCCATCAATTTACGAGGTAGAAGCTGGCTTTATCCACACATTTATATCACGACTAAATCACAAAGGTGATTGCCACAATACAGAGAGCACTGTTATGCTAATTTTCTACGTTGTGTTGTTGAACTAGCTCTAAGGTACGCCAGGTGATTCTTACCTTATAAGAGTCCGTCGCAAGTAAGAAATTGAAATCCTGAGCTGCCATCATCAAGGACAAAGTAAAAGCGAAAGGCTGTCGCCTCGATCTTGTATTTAGGCGATCCGAGGCACGTGACACCGGGACAGGGGAGCGGTCTCAAAAACCCCTTTGAATACCTTTCGGGTATGTCTGGTGAAAATGTAGTGAAATATGATCTCCCTCGTATCTTGTATATGTGAGAATGCTCACGGATAGTTCGCATCGTCCAGTATCATCGGGGTGGACGGGGCGGAGTTAGTTTCGTATGAAAGACGCGTCCGGTGACGCATGGGTGGGCGGAGCCATAAATATAGAAAGCGCCTCTTCTGTGAAGATAGAGAGCTGTGTGCAGCCTGTTGCGTTTAAAGGCCGAAGTTTCGTTTTCTCGTAAAGAGTAGCTATTGAACTGTGGACTGAGCATGTTGAACATATTGTTACAAGTCATTTACTATTAGTTTTGCTTCCAGCTTATCTGTTTACTGACACTTTTCACACGCAGCATTTTTTTTTTTAGGTCTGGGAGTAGTTTTATTGTGATCGGCATCAATTCATATATGAATAACTGGCTATGTTACATTAGATAAATATAATCTAATATTTAGTCATCACAAAAGATTTAAAAAGAAACATTTTGGCAATTCAGATTTGTTTGTTTTGTTTTATTATTACTGTTATTATTATTTGAAAATGCAGCACGCACAAACCATTAAGTCAAATGTGTAATGATAAAGATGCTGATATAATATCGACCTACTAAAATGTTTTTTTATTTTATTGTTTTTTTTTTTCGTTTTGATGAAACATGTTAATATTTCATATTTAAAACATCCTATAGTTTTTAAACCAGAGTGAAAATTCCGTGCACAACGGCGCAGCTGCAATCAATCAAACATAAATTCATGTAGCCTAGTGGATGGTGAATTATATTCTCTACTTTAATAATCTTACTAGACTTAAAGCTGACGGTCAAATTATTAAGGCACTAGTATAGTTGTTATTAACGGTCAATTAAATGTGCTGAATGTCGACGTTGTTGAGAAGCAGCGATAGTGGCAGTCGCGGAAAGCACGTCAGTGACCCCCTCCCCCTCCAGCGAAATGATTCGCTTCAGTTCAGTACCATGGTCAGCTCTCAGCGCATACTCTCAGGAAGTGGCTATTGTCAGTACACTGGCAGTACCATTCGCTTCTAAATCTAAAGATTTTTGGGGAAACACCGAGAAACATCAGCTACGAACCCTTTGTACAATCCTGCGTTTTCTGGATAATCTTCCTTTAAATCCGTTATGGTAAACGGGGAGTTAATCGAAGAAAAACCGTAAGCAGCAACAATTTAATTCGGCGGAGGACTACTGGCTGTTGAGACTGGGTTTCCACTCTCGTATAGGGTAAGTGACAATGTTTTTGGACTGCAGACTGTGATATGGAAAGAAATTGAAACGTGCAGCCCGTCTTCCACACTTTTCCTGCCTCTGAAGCGAGTTATAGACGCGACGTAATTTATCTGTTGGGATCAACAATCGTTTCTTTAATTTCAGAGAAGCAAGAACTTAGATTAAAATGTTGGATCCATCATCGAGCGAGGAGGAGACGGATGAGGTTGTGGAAGAAGAGCACAAAGTGGTGGCGGCGCCCAAGGCTGGTGGTCCTCGGGTGTCTCCAAGCAGGACCAGTGAAAGCTCTGGTGGGTTACAGCCAAGCCGAAGCACCAATGCCCGTCCGACGAGCCCGAGCCCTTCGGTAGCGATCGAGAAGGAAAAAGATGACTTGGAAAAGATGCAAAGGCAGGAAGAAGAGAGAAAGAAACGGCTGCAGCTTTATGTCTTTGTAATGCGCTGTATTGCCTATCCATTTAATGCGAAGCAGCCGACTGACATGGCGAGACGACAGCAAAAGGTAAGACCCTCGTTGAAAAGCGAAAGTCACATGCAACAGCTTGCTGTTGGAAAGAAGAACCGGGCGTCTTCGGGCTGTACAAAACCAATATAGTGGATTGATTCACCCGTAAACCTTACGATTGTCTCCGCAACACTCTCTGCAGATTGTCAGATCAAATCGGCAAAACATGTTTGCCTTAAAAGTTGTCCTCAAAAACATGAAGAAACTAGTTGCATTCGTGGTTGAACAGTTTATTGAAATTGGGTGAAAACGTCTACTCTCTGTTTTGCTGCTGCAGCACACATCTATTAACCGGGGTTTGCAGAATGTTGAAAAGTAGATGCTCTTAAAAGACTAAATGCAGTTTATTTTAGTACAAGCTTTGTTCTTTTTTTGGTGTAGTTGTAGGCTACTGGTTTTAATGAAATCCACCCGTGAACTAGTGCCATTAGATGGGGCAGCGTGGACAAAACAGATTAACACCCAGACAACCTTCTATTTTGGGGGGTGGGAGGGTGTGTGTGTGTGTGTGTGTGTGTGTGTGTGCGTGTGCGTGCGTGTGTGTGGCCTCTTACAGATATCCATACTTTTTTCAACACTGTTGGAATTTGCACAGTTAAAAATCTTCAATACAGTAAAAACGCATAGGTTTTTGGAAGTTCAGGTCAATTTTGTACAACACTGACAAGTTGGTTTTACAAACATAACACGTCATAAAAACATATCAGCATACTGCTGTCAACACGTATTTACATTTACACATTTGGCAGATGATTTTATCCAAAGCGACTTACATTACATTTGTTTCTGGTTATGTGCAATCCCTGGGATTGAACCCATGACCTTGGCATTGCTAGCACTATGATCTAACCACTGAGCCATAGGAAAGTACAGACATTTTAGAACATCTAAATGCATCAGAGAAAACACAATTTATTGATGCAACATCATTCATATGTTATGCACTGGTTTCAGGGGGTTTCACCAACAACTGGGAATTCATCCCTTGTGAAAATAGCAATTCCACGTTGTATTCCTTCCGATCCTATGAGAAAAGTTACTATTGTTATTCGATGATGATGAAATCAGTTTTACGAGTCGAATGAGCTCCATTTAAAACATGCTAAATTCAAAGATTATTTAGGGTTATTTTGTTTCTTACTGCATCATGTTTCTGAAAGCTGCTAAACTCTTCAAATCCAAAAAACTAACAAAGAGACGGCCGTGCCACATTAGCATGATGCTTCAGGTTTCAAAACATTTCTCCTGGCTCAGAATCAAAGGCAGCGTTCTAATAGCAAGAAATTGTCTTTTATGTTAAGATCTTGAATAATTTATAAATGTTGATCATATCCATGAGTGCCTTTTTCAATAGCGCTTATCATATATTGTAGCTTGGAGAGTTTACAATCCTTATGTAGATCTTAACAATACAGTATGTATAATTTTAATTCAACTCACTTGTATATTTTCATCTTTAAGTCTGTCTATCTTATGTCTTTAGGGACTTGTTTGCTTGCTGCTACTGTCTTAGGAGAAAGTTTCATGGGACAATAAAAAGCATCTCTGTGGATAGATACACTCGTGCTGGTGTTGTGTTCTCACAGATAACACTTTTGAGAGACAAATATCAGGATTTATTAGTTTATGTTGGATATTCCATTGTGTGTTGTTCAGTCACACAAGACTTCTATGATTCTATCATGGATATAATTCAACAGTAGTGACAAAAATCTAATATGCACTGTATTGATGTATTTCTAATTCATTTCTCAGTTATATTACCAAACATTTGGGAAAGACATTATCTTTAGACAAAAATCAGCAAAGTGCAGAATGAGTCATCCACATATTTAGTTCCATTTTCCTGAAAACACTATAAACACTATAAATTTAAAATCAGCGATACATGTCTTTTATCCATTGGCTACACACTGCTGTCCATTATAGCCTGAAGCCAGGTGAGAATATTCACAGCTGCCATCTGTTCTGAATTTTCAGCTAGAGATCTGAACCCTCAGATGTAGAGAGGCAGTATAACTACACATTATTCAGCATCTTTGATAACCCATCAGCCATAATGTTGTGTACTGTGGTTGTTATTAATTTCTATGGAATAAACAATAGTGTTTTCAAGTTCTTCCCCTCCTTTGTTTTGCTTTGTGTTTTAATTACCATGCAGGGGCACACTAAACCCTGTCTTATAACCAGATCTGCTAGTTTTATTCATGCAGGACCTGCCAATAACTACAGGTGGAAACTTTCATGGTGCTTGTTGCCGTCTGCTTCAAAAATGCTAGGTTATTTAGTTTATTAATCATGATGACAAAGTGCATAATGTCACATTCTTAAAGTAATAACCAGTAATTTATAGCCAACTGTGATGACATGAATACACAGACACCCACCCACCCACCCACACACTGAATGGAAAGCCTAGAAAGCTATTAACAATATTTCTCTTTCTTTCTTTCTTTCTTTCTTCTT